>OY982961.1:2834788-5647076 GCA_963890685.1 Plagodis pulveraria | reverse complement strand
TCACCCCTTGATGCACATACACCTTCTCAAACACCCTCGCTGGATGACTGGTAGACAATGCCTTAGCATTAAGTCCTCCTTTTGTACATTTTTTTTTGTGCAATAAAGTATTAAATAAAAAAAAAAATATACCACGGTGTGATACCTCGATGCCGGATATAAATTTCCGGCAAAGTGCTGTACGTTCAGCACTCTTCTCCTTGGACATTCATAAGTCGAGTGGGCCTGATGGCATCTCTCCGATAGTGCTGCGGACTTGTGCTCCAGAATTAACTCCGGTTCTAACGCGTCTTTTCCGGCTCTGCTACACATCAGGCGTTGTCCCAAAAACATGGTTTTGGCAGATCGGAGCATCAAGGTCGTTGTCGACGGTGCATGCTCCGACTTGAAGCCAATTAATGCTGGCGTTCCGCAAGGCTGTGTGCTATCTCCGACTCTATTTCTCTTGCACATCAATGACATGCTGCAGCTCAGCGATATTCATTGTTATGCGGATGACAGTACCGGAGATGCCTCTTACACCGGCCGTGCTAAAATTTCTCGGGAAAACGTTGTGGAGAGTTGGAACAAACTTGTGTCTGAAGTCGAGAACATGTTGTTTAATGTTTCGAAGTGGGGCCGACTAAACTTAGTTCAATTTAACCCCAAGAAGACACAAGTTTGTGCGTTCACCGCTAAACTATCCCCCGTTGTCGTATCCCTCCGTTTTGAAGACACTCCCCTTGCCCCCTCAACTAGCATCGGTGTACTTGGCGTCGACATATCGAGCGTCGTTCAATTTTGCTGTCACTTGGAAGATAAGGCTAAATTAGCCTCGAAAAAGCTTGGTGTGCTTGGAAAGGCGAGGAGGTACTTCACGTCGGCCCATCGCCTGCAACTTTATAAGGCTCAGGTTCGGCCTCACATGGAGTACTGCTCTCATCTCTGGGTGGGAGCTCACCAATACCAGCTTCTTCCATTTGACCGCATACAACGCAGAGCGACTCGAATCGTTGACGATCAAGTTCTCTGCGACCGGCTCGACCCTTTGGCACTACGTAGAGATGTTGGATCACTCTGCATCTTCTACCGCATCTATCACGGGGAGTGTTCTGAGGAACTGTTCGATTTACTACCTGCAGCTCAATTTCGCCATCGGACGTCCAGACAAAGCATGATGTCTCATCAATTTCATGTCGACGTCTGGAAGTCCACAACTTTGCGATTTTCACGGCATTTTCTACCTCGCTCTGCCACAATGTGGAACCAGCTGCCAGGTGCAGTATTTCCGAACGGATACGACTTAGGGGCCTTCAAGAAGAGAGCATATTCCCTCCTCAAAGGCCGGCAACGCATCCTCGATACCTCTGGTGTTGCGGATGTTCGTGGGCGACGGTGATCACTTACCACCAGGTGAGCCGCCTGCTCGTTTGCCCTCCAATGACAAAAAAAAAAAAAAAAAAAAAAAAAAAAAAAGTTAATGTGTAAATAATGTGTCTAGGACGGGTAAAATATTGACTGAAAAAAATCAGAGATTGATTATTATTAAACTAAAAATTATAACAGCAGGAAAAATATATATTTTTTATACTCTTATTTTCTTTTTTATCTTTACGACATCCTAACAGTCTACGATCAATATATATACCTCATATCAACATATAAGGTATATGTATTTATAAAGAAAATTAATTATCAATTAAGGCATTTCAAATAGCAATTTTGTCAGCCTCTGTGCAGCCATTGTGAAATCTGCATGATTACAAAAACGTCAGTATCATTGGATATATTATGCAATAACGATATAGCCGTAGATGATATACCATTAGGTGAATTGTAGTCAAAGGCTATCATATCAGCTATAATAAAGTTTTCAAAAAATGTATTTGCTTAAAAATATTATTATCTTTTACTACGAGTACATACAGTATTGCATATGCTCGAAACCCAGGTCGTCACATTCGATCTCTAGCGTAAGTTTGCTTAGTCGGCGGATATTAATACTTTGATAAAATTTTGTTAGATTTTTATTTTATGTGTGAGAAATAAAATTTTTACATTGCTACCGAAACCGACTTCCGTAATATTTGATCAAAGGATATATGCAGATAACAACAGTCGTGTTGTTACCTGTTTTTTTTTTCGCTATGCCGGTTAGCAATCGCACCCCATGTTACATCGTGAACATTATTATACACTGTCTGACTCCAAATCAATACAAAAAAGTAAGTGAAACGACTCTGTCAAGATTATTTGACATAAAGAAGTCTGAATAAGTTGAGTGCAGCCCGTTGTGTAAAGTCTGCAGATATAACGGTTTATTTGAGTCAGCAATGGAATTCATAATATATTGGAATTTCACTTAGAATGCATAGAAACTATTAAAATTACTTTAGATAATGAATAGAAAACGAGAACAGTGTTAAAAGAAAACTTTTTTTTTCCGTAAAGTCATTGCTTATGACTTAGGATTGCGCCAATGACCGTGAACGTCGTCTAGTAATGCATGAGCGGCACTAACGTATCGTCCCACGCACCGCGCAAGGGCCCCGCAGTTGCTTGGAAGAAAATATCGTAAGCGCCAAAATTATCTTTTAATGAAGAGAGTACCCGATCTAGTAAACCTTTTCTGTGTTAAAGAAACAGTGGCACTACATTAAATATATTTTTCTCTGTAAGTATCAAGTCAATAATTCAAATTGATTCAGAGTAGAAGGCAATATATGTAAAAAATTTAAGATATTTTTGATATTCGTATGTATCGAACAAGATTTAACAAAATATAAAAAGTTGTCTTAAAGCTTTTGCACAATATGAAATGAAATAAATATGTCTGCGTGTATTTGAATCCTAGCTATAAAAGAAAAGCAGTGAGAGCTGAAATATCCCGAAAATCTTGATATTTATAAAGCAGTAGTTTTACGGTTAAGTTAGACTTAGCAAGCTACAATAGTGACAGTAATAGTATTATAGTGCAAAACATATCTAACCCTAGAACTGCATCTCCCCCTTCATATCTTCCTGCGGGTTTGGTAAGTGGCGACTAAGGAAAAAAAACTGAAAGACGGGCAGCAGTGCCTTCTAACGAACTACAACCTTACACTGCGATCCCCAAGTCGCCAAGAGTGGAAATTATGGCAAATACCCCTTTAATAGGGGAGGCAGTGTTCAGCAGTAAAAATTACGGCTGATACAGTAAAGTTAATCAACAGGTCTGAAGCAGTGATGGCTCAGTGGCATTGGAAATGGACTGCCGCACAGCAGGTCTATGGTTCGAATCACGCCGCGGGCTTGAGCTTCACCACATGGTGGAAGGGCATTTTGCGAATGCCCGCCTGGCTAGCGACAACCCTCAAGTAGAAAAAACTGTCGCCAAGCACCTTACGGTGTGTTCCGGAAGCAGTCCTTGAGAATCAGTGAAATTACAGGCACATGAGACTTAACAGCTATGTCTCAAGGTGACGGGCGCAGTGCAATTCTTTGACTTGAGACAAAATGCATCTGTTATAGGCAGAGGTTAGTCCGCTTAACATCAGGTAGGCCTCGAGCTTGTTCCGTCATAATAACATTAAAAAAAAAGCCTGCAACTGAATTCATCCTAACCTGCAACACTACCTGTTGTAAAACATTGCCCACTTTTGGCGTCAAATGGTTTAATTGTTTTTGCTTTTATCAAAGCCGATACAGAACAGAAAATGATATAAGTAAAATTTTTTGTTCCATAGTGGATTTGAACAACGGTCTTACACATATTCGTTAACGTTAAAATAAATATATATACCTTAATTAGTAATTCTGTGTTATTCCAAACGCAAACTAAATTACAGCTACTGCGTAACCTAACTCACGTCACTATACCACGTAGATATGTAAGACACACAATCCCATCTTCAAAGAAGCCGCATGACTAGCCTCAAGTGTGTTGAAATAGTTTGTCTTGGGGCGAATTGCACAAATACAAAAGGGGTCTTGGTAAACTAGATGATATAACCTAGACATCAGTACGTACGCTCTAGGGAATCCTCGGAGAGAAAACATTTCGTGGTCGTATATTTTGATTGTAAAATGGTTGCTTTTCTTTACTTATATTGTTAACTTGTACGCCTGCACTTTGTTTGCATATTCTGTTTTCTGTGATGTACGATGTGTTATTTATGAAGCTACGAGCTGACTAGCTAAGTTAAGCAACGTCCGCTGCGGTCATGACTTGGTTGGGTGATCGCTAGTGACATTACTACTGAGCGGTTCCGTGCTTTGTAGGGCTTGTGAAGCCGTTGGCCCTAGTTGTTGACTTAGGTTGGTTACAACATGGTGGTAGGGCATTTTGTGAATGCGCACCTTGCTAGATACCACCCTCAAGTAAAACATCTCTGGCCAAGCACCTAATGGTGTTTTCCGGTAGCTGTCCTTGAATCAATAATTTTAGGTTAGCCCGAACAACATCTTCGACCAAATCATGACTTACCATCAGATGAGATAGTGGTCAAAGGCTAAGTTCAATTAACTTTCAATAAATACTAAGTCCTGTTTTAACTACTTTAAACTGTATATAGCCTTTCATATATAAGAAATATATTTACATATATTATAATACAAACAAAACATCATAACGTGCCCTTTGAAAAGACAAAATTTACTTGGTTAAAGGTATGCCTTTAACCAAGTAAATTTTGCCTTTAGCATAGGCCATAGCCTTGGGAAAGCGTTTTAAGGTTTATTTATATTTATGGCATAAGTTAAATTACTTTTTAAATATTTTATGTTAAAGTTGGACTTGTTTTTTGGGAGGTGCGCTGAGTACATGAATGAGCGTCTTATACTTCTTAAAAGACAAACAAAGCAAGGAAAGGTTAAAGAACACCACGCACATGTTGTAAATCCTACATAAGCTTTGTTCCGATGTGGGTACCACAGTGTTCTTGGATTCTTAGGTATACCGAAATGCATAGATATTGTGTAGTAACAAAGATCGTGGGATTTGCGGGATAACGAACTCATGATAGCGGCTCAGTGGCATTGACTATGGACTGCCGCGCAGCAGGTCCATGGTTCGAATCCTGCTGCAGGCTTAAGCTTCACCGTATTATGGAAGGGCATTTTGTGACTGCCCGCCTGGCTAACGACCACCCTCAAGTAGACAATCTGTCGCTTATCACCTAACAGTGTATTCCAGCAGCTGTCTTTGGGAGCCAGTAACTCTAGGTCAAGCCTGTTAACACCTTCGACCACATCATCACTTACCATCAGGTGAGATTGGTGCGTGGAGTGACGTCAAAGGAGTATGCTGGCATGACACCGTTATATTGCAAATAGGACTGACACACATGTCATAGTAATTGCAATGAATTTATGCGGTGATTGAAAGTTAAAAGTCAAAATCAAAATCATTTATTCAATTTAGACGTCTATGCCGCTCCGATGAAGGTCAGTTACAAATTTTAATATTGAAATATTCTACATTGTACTGCCACGTTCAGCAAAAAAATGTATACAGCCACTGCGAGAAGAATTGTTGAGAAATTTGGGGCCACCCTTTTAAACGTTTTCATCAAATTTACACGTAAACAGTATCTAAACATACAGGTTAACTTAATGCCCCATATAAAACCCTCGAGCTTTCTTTTTGTCATGAAACCCAAGGTCGATAAGTATGGTAATACCTGGTTATCGTCTTAGAATGGCAGTCGTTATAGCATGGTGGTAGGGCTTTTTGCCCATGCCCACCTGGCTAGCTACCAAGTAAAAACTCTGTCACCAAGCACCAAACGATGTTTTATTTGCCTGAATAACATATTCGACCACATCATCACTTACCATCAGGTGAGATAGTGGCTATCAGGTAATCTTTAGCTACTTACCGTTCGGCTGGCATTGCTGCAGACAAAGAACACTCAAAAATTCCTTACCACCCTGTTTTTGCGATTGGCATCCTAAGACCTCAACCGCGACCGATGGCGACGCTTCGATTAACCGCCACGTAAAGCGCTCGGTATTAGCCTCAGCCATACAAGTGACGACCGCAGCAAACATTGCTCAACCTAGTTTATTGGACGACTTGGCTTCCTACGAGCTTTTCAAAGTAAGTCAATCGGAGAGTGTACGGAAGATTTTACGGAATAATTATTGATCCTCTTTGAGTCGTTTCCCCAATGCTGGGGGTCGTCACCACATCATGGTTTCAAAACTTTCTCTTTAATGATATTCCTCCACTTGCTCCTACTTTCAGCAACGTGTACGGCTTCTGAGGGTTTAATGTACAGCGAAGTTCGGGTTTGGTCCGCGCCGAGCGCATAGGGCGTTTACTTCTGGATTGCTTTCCCTCGAATTTTTTTCGATAATTGTTGATAATAACCTATGTTTCGAAAATATTTTAAGAAAACTTTAAATTAATATATTAGTAAAACACTTAAAATAAAGAAAATATATCTAGTGACAATTTCGCCTAATTTTCCTGCTAGCCGACGTGGCATCATAAACACCACGCAGCCAAACCAGAAGAATTTTCGACGAGTTTCGCTTCTACACGAAACATCCTCAGGAGGTCCTGATTCTTAGAGCAAACGATCGAAAACACAGTTTGTCATCGGCTTAACAGGATAATTAGGTGGAATTGTCACTAGATATATTTTCTATAAAATATAGTGTTTTACTTAAATATTATTTTAGTAAAACACTATATTAGGACTAGCAGAAACCCACCCTAGGTGGTTAGCATTTTTCCAATAACCCTGTATATATAATTAAATATGATATCTGAAAAGATCAGAAACTGTCAAACTTAATGGAGTTCCAGAAGCGCTGACATCAATCATATATCAATTAATTACTATGCATCAAATACTATATATATAACTACGCATATAGTACTATAGTCGATTACAAGTATTAAGGAAGATTATGACTTAAATATAGGAAATGAAGTTAAATAACTTTGATAAAATTCATCTCATAATGATATTTTTGTGAAGATGTGGCATTAAGACAAACAAAAATTGATACAGTTTTAGTCTAGTGCTCAAATTATTATTTGAGCTAGATTTATTTTAATTTTTTTTTTAATTTATTTATTTTAACCTTAAGAATTTTATTGTTTGCCAATCGACAGTGTGCCAGTGATCAACATACGACTTTATAATAGCTTGATACACAGAAACCCATTTTTTTTTTGTAGAACAAATTAAATATATTATACACAATAAAGTTTGGCTCAAAATTAATTATTTGTCATTAGTAATATATCAATTATTGTATGTGATTCACAAGCTAATTCCCTATTTGAGTTGGCAGTGGCATAATATGTATTGTAGCTATTACCAGAAGTACAACGTAAGTCAATGTCAAAATCTTAATCATATTCAATTTAGGCGTCTTCAACTCTCTTCACATCAACAATCGAAAGGTGTCCACCGTTGAACAAAGGCTTTCCACCGTTGTGAGGAGATTTGCTTGAGGTTTTTCGATGCTCTAATGACGGTCAATTTCATAAATTAGTATACCTATATTCTACATTTCACTGTCACGTTCAGAAAAAATGTGTTGGACAGTCACTGCAAAAAGAACGGCAAAAAACTCGGGGCCATTTTTTTATAAACGACTTAAAAAACGTGTTACAAAATTGATATATCATTTACAACAATGCAGTTGCAGGCAAGTTATGTAGGCTATAGGTAGAATCATTGTTTTGTTGACGCAGTTTTGTCCTTTAAATATAACAATCTTCATAATATTAGGTTTAACCAATTGAAATGGTTTCACATGTAAATTGAATTTCCCTAGTATATGCCAATAATATTAATTAAAGCCAAATAATATTACCCCTTGGGGTGCCGGGTTAGAATTGCACCTCCACATATCATCCCGTGGGTGTCGTAAGAGGCGACTAAGGGACAAATACTGGAAGATGGGCAGCAGAGCCTTCTAAAGAAATACTATCTTACACTGCGATCCCCAAGCCGTCTGCCAAGCGTGGGGATTATGGCAAATACCCCCTTAATAGGGGAGGCTGTATTCAGCAGTAGACGATCCGGCTGATACAGTAAGCCAATAATATCTTGAAACATTATTATAAAATTAGAACAACGTTTTATTTGTCTTTTATAATTTGATACCTAGCACCGATAATTTATATTTAGTGTTATAATCGTGATTGTGACTGTTTCATTACCAACAGCTATAACGTCAACCGTTGAACCAATGCTTCCCCCATTAAGGTGGCTATGCCATGATCCTCACGCTTGTCAGGCATGTTTGATTGTTGTGGAAGATAGAAGTTTCTTAAAAGGCGCTGTTTCCTACCTTCTGATATTATATCCTTTATTTCCCTACGACTCACGAGAATCTGTGGTAAAGTGCAATTCTAACAAGGTACTCGAGCAGAAATGTGGCTGTATAATTTAGAAAACCTGGCATTGCTATTGTATATTTATTTTCTGTATTTAAATAGTAGATTTCAATGTTTAATCTAAATTTATTTTAATTTAACAAGCATACATAATACTTTTAAACATCAAGTTTTATAAAAGTTCCTCAAAGACTACCATTACGCTTCATATTGAATTCGCTATATAATGGAACCAATGCTTAAGACATTTATTTTATGTACCGTCGGGTATGTCCTTACTAATAATATGTTAGCTTTTGACTCCGTTGTCTTTTGATTTCGCCAAGCCTCGAGCATAACCTTGTTACTCCAAAAAGCGCTTTGAAAATATGAAATTCAGTGTAGCGAACAATGTTCAATTAAGGACTCACATGCTGAAGTAATTAACGCTCAAAATTAAACTTTGATGTTGGTTTGATACTAGGCAATTTATCATACAGAAGCTTTGTCCCTATTCACCATTATTTCGTAATAAGCTTGTGGCATGAGCGGAAATAATATACAAATGATATAATTTATTGCGCTTATAGGAATATATAATAAGTATTATACAACGTACATTTCCGGGCTTGGTTGGGAGTATAAGGCCTATTATATATTCTACTATTGGAATTTATAAAATGTAAATAAGGTGAATATAGTACTAAATCAGCAGCATGTCATAATTCATGTCAATGTTAGTGGAGTGCTGTTGTAAATTGGTATTACAGGGCCCTTCTTATAATATCAAAGTCCTAAAAACCCGAATGGTAACTGGCTGGTGGTAGTGAGTAACTACAAACGAGGGAAGTAGTTATAGTTTCCAATAGTTATTGAAGCGCTTGTAGCGTAGCTAGTTAAGTTGTTCTCAACTGATTAACCAAATTAAGAAAATTTCGCTGCAGTCACGACTTGAATGGGTGACGGCTAGTTCCAATACTACCAAGCACTTCCGTACTTCAGAGGACACAGGTTCTAGTTGTAATTTTAGGATGACAGTCGTTATAGAAAGGTGGCAAGGCTTTTGCGAATATTCACCTATCTTGCTACCATCCTCAAATAGAAAAAGGGGTCGCCAAGCACTGTACTCGAGAACCAGTAATTCTAAGGTATCTTGAACCACATCACGTACCACCTGCTGAGAGTGGTCTAAGCTACTTATGCTGTCACCAATGCCATATCGGGCTGGACAAAAAATATCAACTAATAGTTAACAATAGGCGGCTTGGGTGATTAGGATACGGGTTACAAGATACATGTCACAAGTAAAAATTATGTAACATTTTAATTCTGTTTCATTTATGGGAGTATACTGAAGAAGTGATGAAAAAGGACATTATTTAAAATATGAGTTGGTCTAATTTCAACTTACCCAGTTACAGATGGTTCGTCACAAAGATAGATAAAAATTACCTGTAACAAAAAAGTTAGGTTGTTAATATGAGACAAGTACGACTTTAATATACAATCCCTATACAACCTACTAAAAGACCTTGGCCTGTCAAAAACAACCGCAACTTCCACCCTAGAACGTGTAACCAAGGCGGCATTAGTAGGATCTTACCAAATTTGGTTGGGCAGGGGAGGGGGCTCGAGCGGAGAAAGGGAGCATTGATGCATCATAAAGGGGCCCCTTAACCTTACTCACTGGGTTGCAACTCCCAGGCAACTAGACTTGGGCCTCATACTCTGTAACGCTATGGACCCGGCACCCGCAAGGTGAATCCACGGAATGCTAAGTAAATTCGTCTCTTTTTTTTAATGATATTCTGACGGAACAAGCCCGAGGCCCACCTGATGTTAAGTGGACTAACCTCTGCCTATAACAGACGCATTTCGTCAGCAACGAATTGCACTGTGCCCGTAACACTGAGACGTCCAGTTGTTAGGTCTCATTAGCCTGTAATTTTTCTGGCTCTCAAGGACTGCTGCGGAACACACTGTTAGGTGCTTGGCGACAGATTTTCTACTTGAGGGTGGTCGCTAGCCAGGCGGGCATTTACAAAATGCCCTTCCACCATGCGGTGAAACTCAAGCTCTGGGCGGGATTCGAACCATGGACCTGCTGCACGGCAGTCCATAGCCAATGCCACTGAGCCATCACTGCTTTTGTTCTTTGCGTTATGAAGCGATCGTTGCGAAAATTGGATTGAGACCCCAAAGTGGGTCAACGCTGCGTGGGCCGCGGTAGAGTGCTCAAGCGTTCCCGTGGCCCAAGCACAAGCAACACCGTGTGGTTTTTAGTCAGTAGGGGTACTTGCTGCTGTGGGAGTAGTTGGTGTCGAGCCCGTCATGCCCCGCCTACCACCCCTTTCATAGTAAAAATGCGTAAAGGCATTTTCTACACGTATAAAAAAATGAATTTTTAACCAGTCAGCTAAGTAGAGCGACGTCCGCCTTTCCGTTTGAATTATATTTCCGTTGTTTATGTGATGGTATTTTGGGATACTAAACAAGTAAACAAAATAAAAAAAAGTTTTAAACAAAAGTTGGTTTAAAATAATGAATACTGCCTTAAGATAATGAATAGATTCAGGCATTACTTTGCGGAAATCCATATTTAATAATAACAAATATTTTTTAAATATTTTACGAAAACATCAAATTAATATTTTAATAAAACACTTAAAAATATAAAAATATATCTAGTGACAATTCCGCCCAATTTTCCTGCTAAGCTTTCTACTCCTGAGGATGCTTCGTGTAGAAGCGAAACGCGTCGAAGGTTCTTCCGGTTTGGCTGCGTGGCGTTTGTGACGTCACGTCGGCTTAGCAGGAAAATTGGGCGGAATTGTCACTAGATATATTTTTATATTTTTAAGTGTTTTATTAATATATTAATTTGATGTTTTCGTAAAATATTTTAAAAATATTTGTTATTATTAAAGTTGGTTTACTAAAAAACATTAATATTAACACTTTTTTTTTGTATGAGGGTACAAAATGAGTGTTTTTTTATGTTTTTTTAATTTCTGATATATCGTGAAAACGGTAATACAAACAGGCATCAAATTTGACATGAATTTAGTCTAATATCTAACGTCTAACAACAAAATCTAAAAACTGGCTATATGCAGGTTGGACTTTTGCTGCGAATCTACGTGTTTTTTTTATACCTGATAAGATAGCTCTTGACCACTATCTCACCTGATGGAAGGTGATGATAAGTTTGAAGATGTTGTTCAGGCTAACCTAGAATTACTGGCTCTCAAGGACAGCTGCCGGAATACATCGACAGGTGCTTGGCGACAGATTTTCTTCTTGAGGGTAGTAGCTAGCCAGGGGGGGGCATCCGTAAAATGCCCTACCACCATACTATAACGACTGAGACAACAACTGAGACTGACTGCGTAATGCGCCCTATGAAGCACAGAAGTGCTCAGCTAGTCACTAGCGGTCACGCATCCAAAGTATGACCGCAGCAGACATTGCAATAAAGATTCTTGATTCT
This sequence comes from Plagodis pulveraria, assembly GCA_963890685.1. Lineage (NCBI taxonomy): Eukaryota > Metazoa > Arthropoda > Insecta > Lepidoptera > Geometridae > Plagodis > Plagodis pulveraria. The sequence goes on along the minus strand of OY982961.1, from coordinate 5,635,287 downwards.
TGATTCTTGATTCTTGCTTAACTTAGCTGATAGGTTAAGAGCGGCTACGAAAACTACGCTACGATCGCTTCAATATCGGTATGAAAAACGAAAAACATTCTGTGTTGGTACGAAAACCTCGGTATCGAACTCCATATCACACATCACTGTTTTTTTTAATAGTACTCTGGGTCTTTACCGATTACTGCAAATTAGTAATTTTTTTAATGTTGCAGAAATCTTAGAGTTTATAATTTAATCACGCTGATTTGTACGCCTGTATTTACCTTTGTGTATACCTATTACGGTTTTAACGCTAGTGCAAACAAAATCGTTGAAAACATAATGTTAATGAGACCTGTCCTAATTTTTTTATCTACTATTAATTAATAGGCAATCCGTAATTTGTAAAAATTTCAATGCGTTAATATTTAAGATATTAAGATTCAAAAGATACCTGTCGACTATAAAAAAAAAACAACTTCAGACATGAAATACTTGTTCGTTGGTCTAACCTAATACATAATTGTAATTGTGATATTATGTGCATTTTATATATAATTTTTGTTTTAAGTTGCAAATTATTGAAAAAATCTTATCGTAATAGAAATGTATTTTTTATATAATTTTTATGTACATAACTGATAAGTAACAAACCTCGAAAATGAATGTAAATTGACTTACCTAATATAACGATCAGTGTTATAAGGGCGAATAAAGGTCTGATTTCTGATTACTGAATATGTATATATACACCTCTGGACTCATCTATTGGCCCACCTTGTATTTTCAGTTTCGTTTGGTCCTAGCTAAAATTGTATATTAGGTCGACCAAAAAGTTTTTATGCAGTTTTGAACCTGGCACATTCACAATTTCATTCAAAAGTCTTTTTTTGAATTTCGAACACAGAATTTAAAGAAACAAAAGACAATTTGGAGCCTGTTTGTTGATATCAAACAATCGAATACTAAGAAAACTTGGTTTTATTGGTTTACTTGGATTTAATTCTTGAAAAAGTGATTGATATCTTTGGTTTTGCAACAAACATTACTTATTCTTAACATTAAGGTGAGGTTCTATCAATAATCTATGGATACTTCACCTGAAGTCGCCGCCCAAGCTGTGGCACTTATTCAGGCCGGACACAGCCAAAGAAACGTGAGTGCTCAACTTAATTTAAGTCGATCTGCGGTCCGAAATGTTTATCGGAGGTACCTAGAGACTGGCGGCTTTGTTCGTCGCCAAGGAAGGCCACGATCTCGGGTCACAACTGAAAGGCAGGATCGATTCATCGTGACGACCAGCTTGAGAAATCGTCACCTTACCTCCATTGAGATACAAAACCAACTTCGCGACTTCCACGGAGTATCTGTGAGCGCTCGAACTGTTCGGAGAAGGTTAAAAGAACGCGATATGGTACCACACAAGCCAGCTAATGGGCCCAAACTAACGCGAGCCCACCGAACAGCGCGCCTTCATTTCGCACGCAGTCATTTAAATTGGACACAGCAAGATTGGAGCCGTGTACTCTTTTCTGATGAGTCTAAAATTGTGTTACATGGCAATGATGGAAGGAAGAAAGTCTACGTAAGGGAGAGCGTTTCGCACAATGCTGCTTTGAAGAGAGGGTTGCTTATGGCGGTGGCTCATGGACTGTCTGGGGCGGTATATCCGCGAGCGGCAAAACTCAACTTGAGGTTGTTACAGGACCACGGCTGCCAACATTAAATGCTGAAAGGTACATTCGTGAGTGCTTAGAACCTCACGTGATACCATACGCGGACTATGTGGGCCCAAATTTCCTTTTTATGCATGATAATGCAAGAGCCCATGCGGCCGGCATCGTCACGGAATATCTTCGGGATGTGAACATCACAGTTATGGACTGGCCAGCCAGAAGCCCAGACATGAAACCTATTGAGCACATGTGGGACGAGCTAAAAAGACGTGTTAGGGCTCGTCAGCCAGTTGCCCAGACGATGCAGGAGTTGAAAACTGCCATAGAAGAGGAATGGGAGATGATCCCTCAAAATTTCATAGAGCGGTTGATAAACTCTATGCCTAATCGTATGAGAGCTGTGGTAGATGCCCATGGAGGCAACACGCGTTATTAAATTAAACCTTTATTTGATAAAACATGTTTTTTATTCAAAAATCAATTGCCTTTAACAAGGCGCATATCCGACTTGTTAGGCGTAGCTCCATGTCGTATGGTATTCTGAATTCAAATTTAAAACAATACGATCGAAAAAGATGGTAAAATGTACCAGGTTCAAAACTGCATAAAAACTTTTTGCTCGACCTAATATAAAATTTTAGCTAGGACCAAACGAAACTGAAAATACAAGGTGGGCCAATAGATGAGTCCAGAAGTGTATATATAACTCAAATCTCTATATATAACTCAAAACTATGTATATATAACTCAAAAATCACTCAAATTTAAATGTGACTACACAAGCACCAGCTTTGGAATAACTATTTCAGCCGGATTGTCCACTGCTGAACACAGTCTCAGTGTGAGATATCAAGTCTTCAGAAAACACTGCTGACCACGTTCTGGCGTTGTTACCCTTAGTCGCCTCTTACGACACCCACGGGTAGAGATGGCAGGTAGTATTTTAGCCCGGCACCACACGGGATAAACCTTTAAGGGGATTAAGATTAACTTTAGAATATCAAAAAGAGTCATGAGAATTGGTACACCATGTGAAGTGATAGGAAATAAGAAAAAAAACAGACAAATTGAGAACTACCTCCTGTTTTTGATTTCAGTAATAAATCGTAAGAACGGATAACAAAAGCTTAGTAAGTATATAAATATCTGAATACACCAAAACGTAATAATTTAGCTGAATAATAAGAAGAGTAGACGTAATAGCCTAAGTTTGAAGAGGCCTGAAGGTGGCCATAGTGGAAGATTACCCCAAAATGATGGATGCAAACGATGGTAGTTTCCTCAACTTAGATGGCATGGTTGTAACGTATTGGAATGATAATTGGGTAGTGTTTGTTTGACTGTAATAGGGAAATTGGTCGCTAAGAGGATGTTATTCCAGCTTTTATTCAGAGGCTCTGCCGCAGTTCCGGATAGTCACAGATATGGGGACAATAAAAAATATGAAACATTAACGTGTTACAAATAAAATATTTACGATAGAAAAAAATTACAGTCATGTGCGGAATTCGAATCCGCGTTCATCCACCCCTATAGCCGGGGTATGCTCTGACCGCTTGAGCTAACATGACAATGACTCATAACTCCAATTTTTCCTCTCGTTCCTTATTTAACTATTGTATTGGGATGGAGCGACACCTTTAGTTCAATTTACGTTGTATTACGTTCGTTCGAATCTCGCACATCACTAGATTTTTTTTCTTTAGTAATTTTGTAATGTAGTGAGCCGGGCAGGCGTTATTGCAATCATAACAATATTAACATTAACCTATACTAAAAAAATAGTAAAATTAGTTTATAAACACATTGTATGATTGAAACACTACCCGTAGGGTTTAGAACGTCACCTCCCCATTTCTTCCTGTGGTTGTCATAAGAGGTGAGTCAGTTTCAGGTCAGTTCCGGATAGTCACAGATATGGGGGCAATTAAAAATATGAAACATTAACGTGATACAAAATGACAAATTTAGGAGAGAAAAAAATTATAGTCATGTGCGGGATTCGAATCCGCGTTCATCCACCCCTATAGCCGGGGTATGCTCTAACGGCTTGAGCTAACATGAAAATGACTCATAATTCAAATTTTTCGTCATTCTTTATTTAACCATCGTATTGGGATGGAGCGACACCAATAGTTCAACTTACGTTGTACTACATTCGTTCGAATCTCGCACATCACTACATTTTTTTTCTATAGTAAATTTGAGATTTTGTAATGTAATCCGCCGGGCAGGCGTTATTGCAATCATAACAATATTAACAATAACGTGTATTTAAAAATTAGTAAAATTAGTTTATAAACACATTGTATGATTGAAACACTACCCGTGGGGTACCGGGTTACAATGTCACCTCCCCATTTCTTCCTGTGGTTGTCGTAAGAGGTGACTAAGGGAAAAGTGTGCCACATGAGCAGAATGCCACTCCTCGCGTGGATATGAGTAGGGTGTTGTGTGCATTAGACGCACAACAGGCTATACCATTTTAGTGCCCTGTCAGGGTTTCATACAATATGTTGTTGTTCTTTTTTTTTTTTTTTTTTTTATGTTATTGTGAAGGAACGAGCGCGAGGCCCACCTGATATAAAGCGGTATCCTCTGCCTATAACAGATGCATTTCATCACAATTGACGAACTGCACTGCGCCCATCACCTTGAGACATACCTGTTAAGTCTCATTTTGCCTGTTATTTCCTTGGCTCTCAAGGACTGCTGCCGAAACACACCGTTAGGTGCTTGGCGACAGATTTTCTACTTGAGGGTGGTCGCTAGCCAGGCGGGCATTCGCAAAATGCCCTTCCACCATGCAAAATGAGATCGTTCCTGTCTTATATGTTGTTAGCGTAAACAAATTATTCGTAATATGTTTTGTGTTTCGTCCAGTGTATTAGAGAAAACATTTTGTATGACCCTGAAACTGTATGAATGGCAACAGGCTCACTCCTTATCACATGGCACCAAAACCTTATTGGCGAAACGTGGGAGTTTACACACCTCTGCATACCCCTTCGGGAAATACATACATACGTATATTAAACAATTATCTTTACACAAATTTAAGAATGATCTTAAAGTCAGGTTGCGTTATCATGCGGTTTACTCCTTGTTGAATATTTGTTATATATTTTTATTTACCTGTTTGTATTAAAAAAATAGGTACTTATCTACTCCTAGAAATTAAATTTTTATTAAAAGTTTTTGCATGCCAGTAATTTGGTACAATGCATTGTGCTAAATCTTAAATTGATTTACTTATAACCGCATAATTATTCTCACATTTGAAGCAAATAAATGTTATTATAGTCTATTAAATAATGATAATGCGCAGGCTCATACAATACACCACGTACTCTTTTGAGTTATTCGGGATAATGTATTATCACTATATTTTATATGAATATTTGATAAAAACTGATGTAGACTTAGAAGTACCGTCAGGTGATTGTAGTCTCAAAAATTATGTGTTTTTATAATACACATAGTCGATGTAATGGGTATTTTGTTTTATCATAAACGAATGTTTTTAAATTTTTTATTATTGTTCTGACCTATTTTCTTATTGCATTAGCCGTTGAGATGGACATTACAAACAAAAGTGCTCTGATTGATGCCTTGTTGCTAGAAGAGCTTCCGGACTGCGACGAAGATTCTGATGCAGGTGTGTCCGATGATGAAGTGGAAAATCTTCAACTACCCTCACCAAGAGGCTACGATGAGGTTTTTGAAAAAGCTTCTAGACAGTGTTTTTGCCTAAGTTCCGCCATAGTCGCCGTCAAATGAAGATGTATTGGAGTGCCCTATAAATCAGGTACCAGGTTTGCTTGAGAAACTGAAAACACTTACTCATGTGGAACTATCCGAAGTAATAAAAAAGGACTGGCCGGAAATATGCTCGCTGATTCTCACATGAAAAGTGGCGACAGTGATCATCGATTTTCAAATTTAGACAGTGGATATTGAAAATGGAAGGATAACAAAGTGGTTCATTTAGTATCTAATTTTCATGGAAACCAAGAGGCAACTGTGTCACGTAAAGGAAAAATGGATTGAAGTCTGCCATTAGATGCCCTGTAATTGTCAAAGATTAAATAGTTATATGGACAGCATAGATACATCTAATCATTTGAGAGCCCTTCACTGTATAGAACTCCTATCTCCAAAATGGTGGCACAGGTTGTTCAGGGGTCTTCTAGACATCGCGTTTGTCAATTCATATGTAATTCAAGGACTTATAATGAGAGAGACTACCGTAAAAGATTTTCGACGCTCCGTTACTCAAGGCTTGATGACAATGAAAGATGCTAGTCAGAATAGAAAGACTTCTACTGATAATACTGCGAAAGGAAGCCCGGCCCTTCTAAAAGGCGCAAATCTGACTATTCCACTATAAAAGACTATTGACGACTAAGACGCTTGGATAACAGAGGCATCCATTGGTCTAAGTTTGTAGAGAACAGGGGAAGGTGTGAGGTTTGTAGTTTGAAGAAGATTCAGTCAAAACCTCATAGTAAATGCTCGCATTACAACGTCTTTTTGTATGTAAATGAAAATAAAAATTGTTTTGTTGAATACCACGAGGTGAATCTGTAATTAAAATCTATTATTTAATTATTACTAAGTCCATATTGTATCTCATTACTGTATGCCTCTCACAATGTTAGGAACTTTGATAGAAACAAAAAGTTAACATTGTGATAACACAAAGTTCCTGACGGCACTTTTAAGTCTAGGTCTTGGAAATAGTACTTCTAGGTGTAATAAAAATCTAAAAAAAAAATTTGCGTTTCATTTTACCTCCCTTATTATAATAATAAAGTTGAAAAGCGGAAATTCGTTAAAAAACACTACCCCGGGGGGAAAGGGTTAATTGCTTCATTTTGTCTAACTCAATACTCGTAGTTATGTAAGTTTTTCATCTAAATAATAAAATTACGTCGCCAATTGCATAACTAAATAATTTTAAATCTTAAAAAGTTACACTTCTTTAGTTTCAAATTAAAATAATAATGAGAACGATCGCACAAATAAACTAAATTTAAGTCTAATACAAGATCTTATATAAATCAAAATATCCATTTTTGCATATTATTATTTTTGGCACACACTCTTTATTTTACTTCTGCTATTAACCTTAACAAAATAAAATATTTACGTCGATTTAAGAACTCGCGTCGCTAGAATGCTCGCCTGGCTAGCTACCCTCAAATAGAAATCTGTCGCCAAACACCTTACAGCGTGTTCCGGCAGCAGTCCTTGAGAGCCAGAATAACTACAGGCACATGAGACTTAACAACAGTATGTCTCAGTGTGACGGGCGCAGTGCAATTCGTCACATGATAAAATGCATCTGTTATAGTCATATCCACTTAACATCAGGTGGGCCTCATGCTTGTTCCGTAACAATCACTTAATTTTTTTTTTTATAATTCGGTTCATAATGGATGATATATTGTTTTATTATGTCAAATAAATTGAGCTCGAAATAACGAATAAGTATTATTAAAAGGCACTCTGTACCTCTATTTTAACACCCGAATGAGCTTAGTTAAGAATTCAGTGAATGACTCTCCATTTGAGCGGCGCCATCATAATTTATCCCCAATGATAGAACAAGGCTTTAGCGACTTAAGTAAGGGTCTAACGCGTCCGTAGTTTATGGGCACACCCCTTCTGTGTTATGTTGGATCGTAATTCAGTATGTGCGACCGCCTAATTTGTGTCCACCCTTGACTGATTTTATGTAAGGTGCCACCAAACCACTTTTTTACACAACTGCCCAAAAAAAAGGAGTAATATGTTTTCAAGGTTCATGCACGTTTCCGGTACGGGTATGCTTACCCGAATTTAATGTATGGGATATCGTTAGATTTGTCTTTTTGTCTTGATAGCGCAATTGACATTTTAGGAAAATGAATAAATGAAAAACAAACCAGCAGATTTTAGACGCCATATTGTGAGATATAAAAAAAAATCTTCGGATCCCATCGAGTGAGGTATGAAAATAGAGGGTTTAAAACACGGTTCCATAAATGTATAAAACATGCAATTTTATTGTCAATGAAACGATAAAACATTTTACGAAAATATATAATTTGCACTCAGGTTTTTTCATTTTTATTTTAATAAATACTTATAGCAAGTAAACATACTTGCTCACGTCATGAAAAAGTTAATTAGCCAAGCACTTCACAGGGTTTATTGTTAAAATGCACATCATTTTATACAGAGTTTTATGATTCTGACCTAATTCTTACTGATTAGTTTATAAAATATAATCCCTTACAAAAATGGTATGTAACTGACAAATTTGAGAGCCCCTCATATTTAAGCAAATTTTTCTTTATAGAAGCGCAAACAATTAATTTAAAATAAATAAACTGATTTAAACACATTATGTGTTTGTTCACTTAATTTTTTTAAAATCTTATTTATTACGGTACTTTTCACAAAATTGCATGCCAGTCCCATCGTAACCTAAATACTAATAAACAAAAAAAAATACTTATATGCCCTCAAATAACTTGAACAATAGCTTTGCTATTTCAGATACTGGTTCAGCTAAATTATGTGTGAACACTCCCACATCAAAACTTTTGTTCAAATTACGTGATCCCATTAATAACTCTCGTTCAGTTTTGTTCCGGATACATTCCATAAGAAAATGGTGTACGTCTTCTTCTATACCACATGTCTCGTAATTAGGCGAAGATTATTTTTTCATTACACTTTAAAATTTTTAATTCTCATAATTAATATTCGTAAAAAACCCTCGGTCTCAAAATTGAAATGATTTTTAATTGGTTTTAGGGTACTGTGCAAACATTCGTTCTTATATTGACTATAATATTTGCCTGGACATCACAATTGTCACTTGTGATACTCGTATACATACAAATACTTAACTATAAATTAATTATTTGGTTTTGGTCGACATTCTAAACAAAATAACACTTCACATTTAATCTGTGATAATGGTAATTTGATTAAGCCCGATGTAAGGCCACCTTATCGTGTTTATGTGATATTTTTTTTTATAATTCTTCATCAAAATATCCCAATCTCAGTTTTGTTACTCATTCTTTATATTAGCTAGATACCCATGACATAGAGACAGATAGCAGAATGGCACTATTAAGATTCCGTTGCCCTTTTGGCATAGAACGATAAACATACCACTCGAAATCGACTGACCAAGATATAATAAACTTCGCCCAAAGCTCAGCTGCGAAGATTATCGTTAAAATAACTTCGCCGAAGACAATTTACGGCCCCACTGCCCACTGTCAACTACCCAGCATAAAATAATTGTAGCTCTTAGCCGTACTAAGCTTCAAGTATCTTACGGTTTAAGCTTGTGATTTCAAGTAACAATGTTGTTTTAGTTAGGGTTGAAATTAAATTGGTACATTAATTAAGTGTCAAAATATTTGTTTTAACAATATAAACTGAAAATAAGTAGGTTTTGTTTATGTTTATACTTTATAACAATATTCATGTTAGTAAAAATAACATGGAGACATAGTTCTTAAGTCTTATGTGCCTGTAATTTCACTGGCTCTCAAGGTTAATATGCCGGAACACACCTTTAGGTGCTTGGCTACAGATTTTCTACTTGAGGGTGGTAGCTAACCAGTCGGGCAATCGCAAAATGCCTTTCCACCATGCGGTGAAGCTCAAGCTGGCGGTGGGGATCGAACCAAGGTACTGCGGCGCGGCAGTCCATAGCTATTACTCCTCGGCCATCATTGCTTCAAAATCACTTATATAGTATAAAACTACACTATAGTGTAAAAAATGTATCTAGTGACAATTCCGCCTAATTTTATGTGCATGATCGAGACAGTGAAGTGATTTCTTGATCGTGCGCTCGTAGAGTCAAGACCTGCTGAAGATCCTCCGTGTAGAATCGAAAATATATTTTTATACTGTTTAAGTGTTATATTGATACAGTTGTTTCTAAGATTACTTTTAAATATTAAATATGGATTTTCGCATAGTAACGCCTGAATCTATTCATTATTCATGTAAGTGTGAAAATTATAAGCGCTTCAAAAAAATATTTTGTATCGCTCGTAGCATAGCTTAGTCGTTATTAATCGATCAACTTTGGTAAGCAACGTCCGTTACGGTCATGACTTGAATGGGTGACTGCTTAAAACTTGTATTATGAGAACGACATGAGCTGAGCGCTTTTGTGTTCCGTAAGCTGTCGGTGCTGGTTGTTGCCTTAGGATAGCAGTCGTTATAGCATGATAATAAGGTAAGGTATTTTGCGAATACTTGCCTGACTAGCTACAACCCTCAAGTTGAAAATCTGCCATCAAACAACCTGATGTGTTCCAGCAGCTGTCCTTGAGAGCCTGCAATTCTAGGTCAGCCTGAACAACATCTTCGATCAAATTATCACTTACCATCTGGTGAGATAGTGGTCAAAGACTAACCTGTACTGTATCAACCGGATAGTCCACGGCTGAACACAAACTTCTCCAATATGGGGAGGTTGGCCATAATCCTTACGATTGGCAGGCGGCTTGGGGATTGCAGTATGATATATCAGTTCCGTAAACCTTGTCAAGAAAATGCTAGCTAACTAGGCATAGTTGAAGGGTTACGAATAAATAAGCAATGATGGCCGAGCGGTAATAGCTATGGACTCATGCGTCGCAGTACCCTGGTTCGATCTCCACCGCCGGCTTGAGCTTCACCGCCTGGTGGAAGGATATTTTGCGATTGCCCGCCTGGCTAGCGACCACCCTCAACTAGAAAATCTGTCGCCAAGCACCTAACGGAGTGTTCCGGCAGTAGTCCTTGAGAGCCAGTGAAATTACAGGCACATGAGACTTAAAAACTATGTCTTAAGGTGACGGGTGCAGTGCAATTCGTGACTTGTGATGAAATGCATCTGTTATAGGCGAGGTTAGTCCGCTTAACATCAGGTGGGCCTCGAGCATTTTCCGTCACAATAACATAAAATATATATATATATAAAAAATGTTGTTTTATAACATCTTGTTGGTAGCTTTTATCATAGACTTCTATATAATCAAGGTAGACGTGCCCTACATGCTAAGGCATACGTCACTCAAAGGGTGTTAATTAGCACCATTGCACGTGTTGACGAAGTTTACACCGAAGCGCTGCCGAGTTGTGAATGTTACTGTTTGAGGATTAAATTTAGAATGAAGTTACATTAGACCATGTCTTCTTTAAATATAAGTCTTTGGTTTGGTTTCTTGGATACTGAAAAGCGTATTGCATCAAAACCACACAGGTCAAGGTGCAAAAGACATTTACCTTTTTGAAGCGAACTTTATCAACCACAGAGAAAATATGCATAATTTTGTCTTCCTGATAAATATTACCATTGAAAAATAATAATTAAGGTTATTTATTGCGATTGAAAAAGTATTTATCCGCAAAAATTGAGTTTGAATTTGAATAAACGTAATTGAAAGTTATTAGTAACTATCTATTTTTATTTAGTCATGAACAACACAACGAACTTTTTAAAAACCGCACTCGATCCCCAAGATACAGGCTAAGTGCTTAGTTTGGGGCTCGCTGTCAATCTATAACTTAATAAGAATTTTATTTTTCTGGAATCTAAGTTAACGTTTGTATTTACTTATGAATCTTTATGACAATATATTATCTTATCTTACCTTACCAATTCCTTTACTTTATATAGTTTCCTTAATTGTATATAGGAACATAAGACCTCCGAAGCCACATCAAGCCAATTGCATTGCCGTCTCATGTTCAATGCAATGCGTAATTACGCCAAACTAACTATGTCAACTTAACCTAGGGACTTGCCACACCGCCAGCGATGAGCGTTATCGAGTAGAACTAGACACAAGAAACAAGTTGGCGATCAGCGATTAGCGTGTGTGTAGTTTTAATTATTTTGTAGCTGGGCTATAAGCGATTGACTTAGAGCGATGGGCGGTTACTCGCCAACTTGCTCGGGACAGCCTAGTAATACCAGACAAGTAGGTTTTCTTTTTTTTTTTCTGTTGGGTAATCCTTTGACCACAATCTCACCTGTTGGCAAGTGGTGATGTAGCCGAAGGGGTTAACAGACTTACCCTAGAACAACTGTCTTTCGAGGACAACAACTGCAGAAACACACTGTTAGGTGCTTGGCGACAGATTTTCTTCTTGAGGGTGGTCCCTAGCCAGGCGGGCATTCGCAAAATGCCCTTCCACCATGCGGTGAAGTTCAAGCCCGCGGCGGGATTCGAACCATGAACCTGCTGCGCGGTAGTCCATAGCCAACGCCGTTGAGCTATCACTGCTTAAGGGATCGGTATCTTTTGTACGTTTCTCGAGCAAGAAAATGGTCGATAATTACTCGCTTTCTTGCCGATAGTGGGACAAGTACCTTACACAGGATTCTGTCAGTATTGACTAGACGTAGTGATTTCTACATTGTACGTAGTACTTACTGCCTAATGAGTTTAATCCTATACAGTTTTATATGTCGTGTAATTTATTATTTTGTTTAGCTTTCTCACTAGCATTATGTCCTAGTTAAATCAACAATATATATAAAAATCACTAAGTACTTCTTTGTATTAGTTATTTTTTTGCAGCTTAGGTAAAACGCTAACCCTAGCGTCAATTAGGTGGCTGGCTGTCAGATTGAGTCAAAAAGTTTCTGTTATCGTATGTTCTTTTGACGATCTTTGTGTTGTGAGAGATAAAGTACAATACAAAATTATTTATTTCTTACCAAGCAAAAATAAATAACATTTAATAGGAATTCTGTTATAGTATAGTAGTACAACGTGCAGTCGTATCGTCGCTTTGTAGCGAGTTCTTTCAGACACCCTTTGGATGGACAGAAATAAGTGAACAGATGGTGGTGAATATTAAATTAAGGTGAGACAATCAAATTCACACACACATACACACAAACCTCTCTCTCACACACACACACACCCTCCCGCGCACATTACACATGCATGCATACACCCATGGTCTTCTTCTTGTACCTAGACTCTTACGAGACTAGTATTATCAAGAGAAGTCACATTTAAAATACACCATACACATGAGGCTCTCTATTACCCAGGCTCAGCTTTTTTGTGACCTTGGTGAAATTAAAGAAAGCACGCTCACATGTCCACAAGACGACATGTCTGTGCATTATTTTTTTTTATCTTTCTATTTTTGCCATGAACTTTACATCTATTTATTCTATTTATCTTCTTGCTTGATGACTGTTGTCGACTTACTTGACACATTACAATAAAGTAAATCCGTTATTGGCTGTAAGTTCACCAATTATGATTAAGAATTTACTGTTTATATCTAAGAGCTATGGATTTTGCAAGTAAATCAATAAAATAAAATATCTAGAACTCATAAAATCTAATTTTGATCCACATTGCATAAAATCAATGTCTTTTTAAATGGACTAACTATTGAAGAAGTAAGCAGCTGCGCCTTCTTGGGACTGGATCAACACTGCTCTTGGAAACAACAAGTATCATCTGTTTGTTGTAAAGTTAACCGATTTGTATTTGCTATAAAACGCATCCGTCAGATAGTATCTGTAAAAGCAGCCCTCTCGGCTTATCATGGTTATATTGGTTCTGCCCTAAGATACGGATTGGTTATATGGGGAAACTCATTAGAAAATGAAAGAGTATTCAGGAGTCAAAAAAAATGTATTCGGGCTCTATGCTCAGCAAGGCGTATAGACTCATGCAGGCCTTTATTTAGAAAATTGCAAATATTACCTCTTCCATGTCTATACATAGAAGAAATTGCTCTTTTTGCTAAACAACATCCAAATTTCTTCGAAATATAAGGTAATGGACATCGCACTACTCGATATAGGAAAAATCTTGTTATGCCTAAATCTAACTTAGCTTTGTTTCAAAATAATACATATTGTATGGCAATAAAAATTTACAATAAAATCCCAATAGACATTAGAGACTTAACTTTAAGTAAATTTAAATCTAAATTTCATACTTGGCTATTACACTTTTCATTTTATTCCATTGACGACTTTTTTAGATGTAAAACTAAAGTAATATGTAATTTAATTGATTTACCTGCGGACATAATTTCATGACGTACTGCTTTATAATTAAATTCATATATTTCAATGTTTGTATTTTTTGACATTGTATCGCTTCTCATTAGTTTTATTGTATTTTACTGTAACATTCAATATATTTAAAATTTGTACGCCGCAAGGCAGAACATGCTGGAAACTTTTAAATACTGACATAATTTGACACGACCTATGTATAATGCCCATGTTTTTGACAAATAAATAATTCATTCATATACGGTGTTGACTTTACTTATACTACACTTACAGCCGGTTTCTAAAACGCAAATTAGTGATAAATTACGTTAAATGCTTGTTAATCCATTGTCAAATGCAAATTGGGTTGCTGAAAACTTCATGTGACTGTTTGTCAACACTGATGTCAAATCTCCGATTAAACGCCAATTAATTAAATTTTGGGTTTCTGAAAAGCCTTTTTGGTATGTTAACGGTTTGTCAAAGTGAATTGTGCTAATTGCCCAAAATCGACCAATTATTCGAAGATTAACATCTTGAAATCGTAAATATATATAAAATGTGGCTTTTAAAATGGTTTTAGGAGTAGCTACCTAAATATTTCCTCTAATAACTGATACGATAGTACAAGTACATAATTATACCAAATATGACTACACATATTACTACTACGTAAATATGGTATTAAAGTCGACGTGATTTTTAAGTGTTGCTGCTCATTAGGTTTATCATCATCACCACATCAACCGGAAAGTCCAGCATTGAACAAGGTTTCCCACATTAGGAGATTTGCAATCCCCACGCTTGGCAGGAGTCTCTTGGGGATCTCAGTAGAAATTGTCAGCGTATAGAAGGCGATGCTGGTATTTTTCCCTTAGTCACCTTTTACGATATCCACGAGAAAAATGGTGGGGGGTAACATTCTAACCCTGCACCCCACAGGACTGCTCAATACGGTGATATAACCTCCTGACGGCCTTATTATACAAACCCCAGCGTATATACTACCAACAAAAGAATTCGCTTGAAATCTTATGGATGACCGCCTTCCAGACCTCAACAATCTTTGTGGAAGCACCTTTTGGTTAAGAAAGGCGTTAAGATATGGCTTAAAATTTTGTTGTGCGTCTGATATGCAGCAATAACGGGATGTGAGCAGTGTATTCTTTTGTATTGCTGCGCTGGAGATCCATGGTTAGAATCTCAAACCAAATCACAAAAGAATGGACTTACATTTCGCCGCATGGTGCAGGTGCATGGCGGGAGTTTTTAGAATGCGTTATTTGTTGGCCCTTATACAGAAAATCTGTCACCAAACATCTAATGGTGTGTTACGAAGGCTGTTCTTGATGAAGCCTATTCTAGGTTAAACCTGTTTAGATTTTTCGAGTACATAATCATAAGACATCAATCACTTACCATCAGTTGAGATATATATATTTTTTTTTAGGCCTGTTAGTTTAGCCTTTGACCACTATCTCACCTGATGGTAAGTGATGATGTGGTCGAAGATGTTAGGCTAACCTAGAATAACTGGCTCTCAAAGACCGCTGCTAGAACGCACCTTTATGAGATTGGCGATTTTATACCTGAGGGCGGTAGCTGTCAGGCGGGCATTTGCAAAATAACCTACCACCATGAAAAACAAAGCCAACAACAAAAAATGCTGCTGTTTCACTATTACCTAAATCGACTTTTGTGATCATCCGACCAAAAACCAAAACGTAGTGATTAACATACTCGTTGCAACGGTGGACCATTCCCTAGATTAATAAGATGGTAACCATAGTAACGTCGGCGAAGCACAGAAATGATTAGGCATTGATTTCATGTCAAAACAAAAGAGACAAAGTCATGCGTTAAATAAAGACAAAATACTACAGAATGAATGAATATGAACGACTTTTTCAAACTTCATGTTATCATAGATAAACAAGCATGTGTTATGAAATTTTAAATTAATATGCGTTCCAGAAACCCGTTGAAAGTTAGCAGATTGTTAAATGTGACGGCTTGTTAGATGAATCGAGTTTTGACACGCGTACGGGAAACCGGCGGTTACTCAATAATAATGTGCTAATCAATAAGAGATAATATGTCTGAGATGACAGATGATATAAACGTTTTAACTTGACACCCCAAGGGCTGGCAAAACTCGAAAAATTCAAGAAATATAGAATCTACTTCCGAGCCTGGCTGTTAGCTCGTCTCCATTAGCTGTGACGTTTTGGGGTCAGTTTGGATGGAAACAGATTAGGGAACGAAGGTTTTTAAGGGGAAGTTGAATTTAGAACAAAAATCCTTTCAAGTTTTTTTTTTATTTATAGCTTATAGGCTAGCCTTTGACCAGCTCACATGATGGTATTCAAAGATATTGTTCAGGCTAACTAAAAATGACTTGCTCTGAAGAATAGATGCTGGAATATACTATTAGGTGATTGGGCCAGGCGGGTTACTATAAGGTACTATTAGGTGCCAGGCGGGCATTAGCAAAATGCTCTTTCACCAAGATATAACGACTGCTATCATAACACAATAACCAGCACCGACTGTTTAATATGCCCCCCAAAGCACATAATTGCTCATAAATTTAGTAATGCCATTAGCTGTCACCCATCCGTGTAATAACAATAAGCAAGTTACGCTTCGAGCAGTTCAGAAACTTTGACAAGCATCGTAAGTGAGATTTGGATACTACTTCCAGCTATCAGTATGTGTACCAAGTAAAAGAAGGTTAGTAATTAATTAGTACCGTTTACTAATAGCTGAGTTGGGGTATGTTACCATTGAGGAATTAGTTCAAGAATTATCCACTTGAGACTTATTTCTCTGTCTTAATGACGTATAGCTACAATAGTTATGGTACCATGTAATATGTTGGATTATTTTTGTAAGGGAAATACTGTTATTCTGATATCATGTTATAGTCTATCGTTAGTTTAATATTATTTGGCAACAGATAATATTCTTTAATGGCGAATGCTTTATGTGTGAAGCTGTTACAGCTTGTATGTACAGCATGTTAATTATTTTACGCAGCAGGAGTATTTTTTATTATAAAAAAACAGATGTTTTGCCTTTTCTATCCATGCCCACAATCACAGCAAAGTATTTTAAAGCGTCCAAATTTTTTTTTATGACATTGTAATTGGAAAATCACGAAGCCGACCTGGTGTTAAGTGAAAACCTCTGCCTGTGAAATTTATGCATTTGTCACAAGTGACGAGCTGCACTGCGCCCATAGCCCGGAAACGTAAAAAGATGTTGCATTATAAACAGCAACAGTGTAAGATAGAGGGAGGACGGTTTTAGTCCGGAGGTCGTCAGGCAACTGGCGGAGTCGGACATAGCCAGGAGGTTGGCGCTTGGATTAAGCATACAAACAGCAACGCCCCGGTATCCATGAGGATTTCCTCCTCACTACGGGACAAAAAAAACCCGGAGACGTACAGATTTCAAGTCATCTGTCTTGTAATTACATCTGCACTAACACTGCAACACGTTCACAAAGAGTTCATGTGCTACCAAAATAGAATAGAATTATTCACTATCAACATAGGTAGGCTTTTCACGCACGTCTACGGTTGAACAAAAGCCTCCTACATAGAATACATACATATACTTTTGAAGCAGTGTTGGCTCAGTGGCATTGGCTATGGACTGCCGCGCAGCAGGTCCATGGTTCGAATTCCGCCGCGGGATTGAGCTTCACCGCATGGTGGAAGGGCATTTTGCAACTAGCCCGCCTGGCTAGCGACCACCCTCAAGTAGAAAATCTATCGCCAAGAACATAACGGTGTTTTCCGGCAGCTATCCTTCAAAGCCAGTGAAATTACAGGCACATGAGACTTAACAAAGTGACGGGTGCAGTGCAATTCATGACTTGTGATGAAATGCATCTGTTATTTTAACAATGTCGTCAGTCCACCTGGTGGGAGGCCTACCATTTCTACGTCTTCCGGTGTAGTGTGATATCCATTTGAGAATCTTTCTTCCCCATCGGTTATCAGTTTGTCAAGCAATGTGGCCGCCCATTATCAATTCAACTTGCAAATTCGGAAAGCTATGTCGGTGACTTTAGTTCTTTGGCGAATATCCACGTTCCGGATTTTATCGCGCAAAGAAACGCCGAGCGTAGCTCTCTCCATAGCTCGTTGAACGACTCTGAGCTTTTCCATAAGGGCCACTGTTAAGGACCACGTTTCAGTGCCATATGACATCACAAGCCTAGAAAAATCTACAAATGTTGTTGGTGATACAGCGTGCAACGCCGTCAGTGTGATGGGAGTTTTTGATTCAAGTTCTGCACATAAGGGACTACACGATTACTTTTTCGTATAAAAAGTAATCGTGTAGTCATATGTGAAAAAGAATGACATTTCATAAACCTATAATAATATAGGTTGAAGCAGTGATGGCTCAGAGGCATTGACTATGGACTGCCGTGCCGCAGGTCCATGGTTCGAATCCCGCCGCGGGCTTGAGCTTCACCGCATGGTGGAAGGGCATTTTGCGAATGCCCGCCTGGCTAGCGACCAGTAGAAAATCTGTCGCCAAGCACCTAACGGTGTGTTCCGGTAGCAGTCCTTGAGAGCCAGTGAAATTACAGGCACATGAGACTTAACAACTATGTCTCTAGGTGACGGGCACAGTACAATTCGTGACTTATGACGAAATGCATCTGTTATAGGCAGAGGTTACTTCGCTTAACATCAGGTGGGCCTCATGCTTAATCCGTCATAATAAAAAAAAGATAAAAAAATCTATCTTTTTATATAAGTGACATATATTTGTGATACCTTTTCTGAAGATATATTTATGCGGTACATACTAAAACTATACGAAATGATTACGGAAAACCTGGAAAACCGTTCTATCTCCGTTTAAATCTCTAACTAAACAGACCTGTCAAAATCTCCGTGAAAATTACCGCGGAGAAAAAGATTTATTGCTCGAAAAGGCGTCCGCGTAATTGAGTTCTGTATATACTCATCACTACATGAAAAGTTTTGCTTTGAGAACAACTTTTCGGACTTCCTGATAAATTTTCATGTTCATTTGTTCATAAAATGTAGGTAAAAGAAACAGAACAAAGTTTACCGAATGCTTTCATGAAAGCGAAAAGAAGCTTTAAAAATAATTCTCTAAATTTTTAATTCATAAATTGAAATTTTATCGTGAACGATTAGGCATACAAATTTATAATAAAAGGAAAACACATTTAAATCTAACCCATGACTGATCCGTCCCTTTGTCGGAACATGATCTACCAATTGAGTTATCGTAGCAATGACTCATAGTAGGATTTAATTCTTTCATATTATTTCAACGTTACTACAAATGGAGCGACATTTAGAGACCAATGTCAGTGTAATACATGACCCCAATTAATTATGATTTTTAGTTGGTCTGACAATTATTGAGATATTTTATCTGAAAGAAAACAAAATGATCCAGCCTTTCGTGTCCCTATCTACAGGTAGGGTACCCAAAAGGCTGGCAGAATTACCGGGTTGAATAGCAATACTATTTTTTCTGGCACCAGCCCTTTGGTCATTTGTCTCTTCAATTGACTTTCTCAATCTCTTAGAAGTTCTCAATTCAACTGTATTTACTTAGTTTTTTCGTAGCAAAGTTTACTTAGCTGTTCTTAACCGATCAGAAAAGTTAAGCAACGTCGCCCGCGGTCATGAGTTGGATGGGTGACCGCTAGTGACATTACTACTGAGCGCTTCCGTGCTTCGGAGGGCACGTTAAGCCGTCGGCCCCGGTTGTTGTCTTACGATGGCAGTCGTTACAGCATGGTGGTAGGGCATTTTGCGAATGCCCGCCTGGCTAGCTACCACCCTCAAGTAGAAAATCTGTCGCCAAGCACCTATCAGTGTTTTCCAGCAGCTGTCCTTGAGAGCCCGTTCTTCTAGGTTAGCCTGAACAACATCGTCGACTACATCATCACTTACCGTGAGATAGCGGTCAAAGGCTAATCTATCAGGAATAAAAAAAAATTTGTGTGTTACATTAAAACTCTTTAGAAGTTGTGCCGATTTAGTTGATCTATTTCCTTTTGAAAACTGGTGCTTGTGTTTGTGAAATGTAGTACGAGTAATATTTGAGCTATCCCTAATAATGCGTGTTTTATATTAGAAGCATTTTTTTTTCATCTGTCTCTTAGCCGCTTTGACAAATCTTTATATAGAAGCCATGCGCTTGGATCCCACGGGCCTAATGTGTCTACTCCAAAAGTTGAATTTACCTATTTTCTAAATCTCGTTACTGATTTAGTTCATTATTATAAAGACGAACTTGCAACAAAACCAGAAATTGATTTGAATTTCGAATTTGGACATCAGCGATATAATGTACAACATTAACTAGGTGCACACAGTTGTTATCGATTTACTTTTTTATAGAGCACAAGGGTTGTGACTAGGCCACTACCAGAATAGCATATTACTTATTAAACGCTCGTATCTCGACATTGTACGAGCGTTTATATTAAATTACAATAAGTAACAATAAGATATAATTATAAGCGTACAGAAAATTCCCTGCTTGAGTTTCTTTTATTACTACAACATATAATGTAATGTAATGAGAATGAAATTTTTGAATAATTCATTAATCAAGTATACATTTACCTACGGTTTAGTGTGTTCTTGCAAATTAATTATAGAATAGCATATTACTTATGAAACGCTTGTACGATGTCGAGTTGTATGGCTATATAGATATGATATAATTATAACCGTATAGAAAATTCCCTGCTTAAGTTTCTTTTATGAGTATAAAATTGTATGTAATGAGAATGATATTTTTGAACAATACATTAATTAAGTATAAAATTACCTACATGTCAGTGTGTTCCTGCACATTAATTATAGTATAGCATATTACTCATTTAACGCTTGTACGGTGTTGAGTTGTATGGCTATATAGATAAGATATAATTATAACCGTACAGAAAATTCCCTGCTTGAGTTTCTTTTATTACTACAACATATTATGTAATGAGAATGAAATTTTTGAATAATTCATAAATCAAGTATACATTTACCTACAGTTTAGTGTGTTGCTACACAAAAATTATGGATTACCATATTACTTATTAAACGCTTGTACGATGTTAATTTGTATGGCTATATAGATAAGATGTAATTATAACCGTACAGAAAATTCCCTGCTAGAGTTTCTTTTATTAGTACAAAATTTTATGTAATGAGAATGATATTTTTGAAAAATACATTAATTAAGTTTAAAATTACCTACAACATGTTAGTGTGTTCCTGCACATTAATTAAAGAATAGCATATTACTTATTAAACGCTTGTACGATGTCGAGTGGTATGGCTATATAGATAAGATATAATTATAATCGTACATAGAATTCCATGCTTGAGTTCCTTTTATTATTACAACATTTAATGATATATGGATGATATTTTTTAAACAATTAGTAATCAATTATTAATCGCATACCTAAAGTTAAGTGTGTTGCTGCATAAAAATTATAGAACAGCATATTACCTATAAAACGCTTGTGTGATGTCGAGTTGTATGCTTTTGTTGGCTATATAGATAAGATATAATAAACTACAACCATACATGAAATTCCCTACTTAAGTTTATTTTATTATTACAAAATTTTATGTAATTTGTTTTTGAATAATTCATTATTCAAGTATTAATAACATACCTACCGTTTTTATGTAATTGTGACGGAACAAGCTCGAGGCCCACCCGATGTTAAGCGGACTAACCTCTGCTTATAACAGATGCATTTCATCATAAGTCACGAATTGTACTGCGCTAAAAATCTGTGTTAGAGTTTTTTTTTAACCAAAAATGGAACCAACTTTAACACTCAATTGTGAGAAATAACTTATTGAAGTTGGTACCATGATGGTTCAAAACTACCTTTTATCACATTATTGTGCGCGTGGTACCGACCTCGACACGTTATTTCACACATTTGAGTTTTAATGTCGGCTCCATTTTTAGGTAAAAATAAAATTCGCCCTTTTTAGTGACTCTTGCTACTTATGGGATCGATTGTCATTCACTGTCAATGACTATATTATCAATATTGGAAAGTACTTTTCAGTTATTGGTGTTACTCAAAAACGGCTTGACTGATTTTGATGAAATTTAAATAAATGAGACCACAAGGCAAGTATCAGCTTTCAAATAAAAAAAAACATCTAGATCGGTTCACCCTGTTCTAACGTAACAAAAATAAAAAAAATAGTACTTCCTACTTTAAACCAGCAACAAATATGATCCATAATTGACAACATTGAAGGCATCGCATATTTAAAATAAAAATATAATACAATTTGATTACTCTAACTTAAAGCTTCAGACAATAATGCCCCACATTCCTGGATACATATATTTATCTTTTTATGTATAAGACTCCCTAAAGAAAAGTAATTGTATCATATTCGGACATAAACCTTTGTGATTGACCTTCACAGACAAAATTATTTATTCATTCAACAGAGTTGTTGTCATATTTTTTTTTTCACCGGCGGTATGCCTTTATCAACAAAATACTTCTAACTATATACAATACTACAAAAGCATTTCGACAACCCATAAGTCATTGCAGACTCACAGGCTGTCTAAATTCTCCAGCCCACTACCAGTTGGCAGCGTGCCCAGCATGCTGGCAGCATTGCCCCTTTGAATTGCATATATTAGTAATTGAATTATTAATTTTGTTTTTAGTTAGCTGAAGATTATAAATGACTGCTCAAAACCACTACAAATGTTTCGAAACGTTATGCTGAATATAATGGAACATTACGCTCAGTAGCCCAAGCACGAATAACTTGCGAAATCGTAACCGTTTCGTAAACGTATCGAAATGTCACTATTTTGTATAGGATTTGATCAGCGCCTCTACAGTGCGTAAAAGGAACTAAATTCTGACAGAAAAAAAGGTTTTGACAACTAACGTATCGAGATTTTAACGTGAACGTTTTGTCACGTAAAAAGTTTTGTATGAAATCGCGAGCACGAACCTAATACTAACGTAAGCTCGAAGGCTGGCTATCGAGGGTGTGTCAAAAATCTACGAATGTCATGTCACTGAGAAATTTTCAGTCAGATGGCTGACGTAACGTATTCAATTGTGATAAAACTTCGAAAATTCATGTTATTTAAGTGTTTGTTCATTCATAATTTACCTATGAAAAGAGTTACAAACATGGCAGCAAGATTAGAAGTAGTAATGTGCCATTTCGTTTACCAGGCGCAAAGTAGATATTTATTAATTTATGGCATTGGAGGGAAGTGATGCTAATGTACGATGAACCCAATTCAGGACATTTTCCAAAACTCTACAACAAACAGCGTCTATATTCCACCGTTCCAGCCCACATTTACACCAATTTCGCTCGTTAGATATGTCTTGCGGCGCAATAATGTTGTTATGAAATTCTTCATTGTGCATGGTCAAATTGAAAACAATAAGGCTCACAGAAGATCACCTATCCATTCAAGATTTCAAGATCAACCAAAGCTGTCAACAAATGCACCAGAAGAACACAGGCAGCGACACGAAAGGAATACCAACGGATTGTCAGACTAACTACCTACAAACTATAAACAACAGTACAGCTACTACAATACTACAGCTACTACAGTAAAAGCATTTGGACTCATAGGGAGTCCAAATGCTCTAACCCACTATCAGTTGGCAGCGTGCCCAGCATGCTGGCAGCATTGCCCCGTTGAATTGCAATGCTTATTCTTTGAGCCAAATAGGTGCCAGCATTTTGATCACGTCATCATCATTTTCATCATCATTTGATTTTTTTATTTGTTTAATAAAGGCAGTTTGCCACTTGACATTAGACTACCTACGAACTCTGAGGTGATGACCATGATCACGCAAAATTCTAACCACTACGAAGAAGAAGATTTTAATGTGAAACGTAGAAGCTGTGTTGTAGGACTTTTGGTTCTTAATAAAAAAAAACGAAGTGCAATTGTGCGTTTCATTTATTGGTAGGTATATACCGAACAGTTCGTGGCTTAGGGATAATAGGATCTCTTGTTGGATGTCGTGAATTGCGACTAAGACAAAATTCGTGGCAGCATGCCACTACTTAAGTCGGTGTGAGAGTTGCCACGCATTGAGCATACAACAGTGATGATGAGATGGATCAGTGTGTGCTCCTTTTTGCGCATAAAAGACTATTGGGTGGCGAACTCATAGCAGTGCCGTGAGAAGCATTTTTCTTCCCCCTCTGATCTTATAGGCTAGGTAAGTTCGATATCATGCTCTATTGCCACACTATTCCTTAAAAATAAAGGAAAGTAGATGAAAAAAAGACAAAACTACACCAACAGTTACGTAATTTCTTTATTTTTGGTAATGTAATAACAGACACAATCTTAATCCAAAAAAAAAAAACCAACCATAAGCTGACTAATACAAAATAAACACTTTAATTATCCTAAAATTAATATGAACTTAAAACAACACCAAGCCTAGCCGGTTACAAGTCACAGCACTCCCTATTTGTAGTAACGGCGCATTCATGAAATGCTACGTGGTTTGTATTTGCAAAACTGTTAGGTAGGTACATTACTACGCGCTCCAGGTTTTCACAGCATTCTTCTTTCCCAGAACAGACGGTAAAATACCGCTGGAGACGAAAGTTCTGTCGGGAATCACCTTTAGTGAACAATTAGAACTTATGGAATAGGTACACTGCTTGAACTCAATAGCCTGTTGTTCTGCTGAAACACCATACAATTTTAAAATACACTTCACGCCGGCTGGCGGCCCTTCAGGGTTTCTTGAGACTCCTCCCTCTGTTTAAAGGTGTAAATTCTGATAGTAGCTGTTTGTAATTCATATACTAGGTAAATTATCAGTGGCATAGATTCTTGGCTTGAAAATTTATAGCTCATAATTTATATATAACGTTTTATTTTAATACCTCTAATGATGTTACAATAAAATTTGGTTCACTGAGCTAGTAACGCATAGAGAAAAGTAATATACCGAGAAAAAATATGTTTGGTTGTCACCAAATAAAAAGCTAAATTTGACGAATATCAATCATAGAGGAACCAGTCCAGCGTCACCAACCTTAAAAGTTAAAATAAGGTAAAGTATTGCAGGTGCAGCGATTTCTGTCCAAAATTACCAAATACGATGTCATTGTCACCTAGACAACTCAACTGGACTGTCATGGCTTAGACTAATCATATTGTTTCCGGTATATTACATTTCTCTATGTCATAATGTATGTCATGGCGCTTTGTAAATACATATATCACCTCAGATAGATTTTATTCAAAAATATTAATATTTCATTGTGAACATCAATACAATACGGAAATCGCAAAGAAAATGCGAAGTCTGTGGTGTCGAAACACAAATAAAAATGTTTAAACAATAGATTTCGATGAGATCCAGAACCGGTGTTGTTGAAAATATGTCATTGAAATTACATTATTGTTTCAGAGCTAATGATCGCTTGGTTTTTATTATAATTTAAGTAGGTATGTGTTATCATGCGAATTGCTGTAATTACATATATTTGTATATAAATTACGAATATTTACGTAACGTAAAGTAAGTTTAGTGTTGCTCAAGGAAAGTATCGATACCTTTGTAGTATCGATTTTTTATAATGTCAGTGGCATGGGTACATATACTTTTTCATAGTGTCAATAAATTAGGAAATATTATATTCGATGCTGGTGATCATAAACCATCATGCGGAATGTTTAATAATGCCACAAAACTTAACTTGTGTACTTTAGAGACTGTTATTTACATCTTCAGCTCAAAAGCATTTTGAAACACCAGGTATTATCAATTTTTCTCTACATAACTGGCACAGTACTTGCTAAGTGAACGGCTAGAGCAATATTTATTATTTAACATATGTAAATCGACCTAAATATTATACAATTAATAATAAATAGTGTAAATAACGTCATATCTATGCTTGTGATAATAATATGAGATTTTTTTTTTCAGTTCATTTAAACAAAACTCCGTCGCTTTTATAAAACCTTTATCGATTCAGCATGTACTTTGAAATGGCATGGAATTTAAGGTACTATGTCAGCTCAATACTATATAAAAATCAACATGTGTATCAACATACAATCCCAATTACTATTTATTTAAATACTTATAATACTATTCTCTAAATTGTTTGATTTTAAATTAACCAACTTTCGAGAGCAGTTAAATAAACTTTTTTTGTAATTTCAGATATGGATATGTTACGCAGAAAATATTAATTGAATCAATAAATAAAACAAAACAGTGCTGAAGAAGCTTCTTGCAATACAAATGAAATAGATCAGCTGCGAGATTAAATTAAATATCTAAATAATTCAACTACTTACACCAAAAAAGTTTTTAAAAGTCTACAGTATATATATAATTAAAAAAAGGTGCGTCAAAAAAACTACATTTTATGATTGAACTACAAATAATAATAATTGTTAACAGTTGATGACAAGTTTACTAATTCAACTTAAGTGCAGTATTTTTTACTTTTACGTATACCACAATTAGAAAATAAGTATTATATATTAAAACTGTTATGTACAATGAAAATTAAAAAAAAAATGTATTGTAAAGATATTCTAGTACACAAATTACTTTGGAACTATGTATACAGACCTCAATAATACGGTTTTCGATATCGCACGATAATATATTTTGATGTTTTGAATAAATAAATACATCTGTGTGAAATATTTGTTTTATTTTGTATTTCGTTAACATATATTTGATAAACCTAACCTACCTACCATTTTTTCCTATATCGATTAAAATGGAACCGATTTCATTATAACTAATCGATTTTAGGGAATCCGTAGTAAAACACTCACAAATATTGTTTTCATTTGTGATGGTTGGTATAAAATAACTTCAAATCTTCCCTACTAATATAATTTCCTTACTTTATAACAATTGTCTCCCTATCTATCAAGTGTTAGCTACATTCATTGAAGCTAACGACATCAAACTATGACATAATATGCTACAATATAAATACATATTTACTTAACCTTATACAATACTATGTACCTATTTATTATCCTCCTATCCCTCCTAACTCCTCTGACCCTATTTTTTCCTCGAATCCCGATCTATAAATTATTGTATTTAAACTTATCGTTTCCTAATTTTTGTACATACTAATAATAATAAAAACAAAGTCAAATAATCAAGAAGTCTGAAGTTGAGAAGAGAACAGAAGTCGTCTGAAAGAACTACTAATGAAGAATAATACATGACACTGGCAAATGCACAAGACGTGCGAGACCATACCCCGCTATAGGGGAAAAAAAAAAAAAAAAAAAAACTTCAAATGTGAGTTACAAAGCAACAAGGTCCGTGCCAACTCTTAATATTACTTGCTCAGTGAGAGGAACTTTTATAGGCAAAAAAAGAATTAAAACCTCTTTTGGAATGAGTTGTTAGCTCTTAGAAAGAAGGTATAATTGTTGTGATTTACGCTGGATGACGTCACTTTTGTAATCCTATCGAGCTCACGTTAGCCAGCAAACGATGCGTCGTACTGTCAACCATTGCCTCCTGCGTAAACGTTCGATGAACTCGATACGTTTACGTTACGGACTATCGAAATGTTCGTGCTTGGGCTACAGGAATCGAGATTCTATGAAACGAAACAGCAATAATAACATAGAAACACACTAAGCTTGCTAAGTTTGCTTCTTGGAAAAACTTCCCTTAAAGATAAGCAGTGGAAATAATCCGGCCCATTACTAAAAGTTAATGCTCACGTGAATGCTTTGAGTACATTCGCATGTGTGTATTTTGGACCAAAATCCCCGAAAGGATCTATTTTGGATTACCAGAGCTTTTCACTGATTACTAAGCACTCAAGCCTTGTGTAATGGGTTTTACGACATTTCACGACTAAATAAATCTGTAACGAATCTTACTTTCGATCAGCATACTCAAAGTTAATGATGTTTCTTAAATATAGTTTACTTTGCATGTGCTTCTCTAGCGCGGTAGCATAAGCCTAATTTAAGACGTGGTTTTGATCCGATAATGGCTTTTTCATAAAGGACATTTTCATTAGCTGATCGGAGTCTAGCACTGTGTATGGTAAGAAATAGGTTCGCCTCATATTGCATTATATGACCTTAATACTTCTGGCATACGGTGGATGCTTATAAACCTCTGCTTATTCATATATAGGTAGTAATCTTAAATTTAATCCGATTATGAATTTTAACGACAGAAAATTTTTGATAAATTCTAGTTTGAGGATATTCACCATTACGATACACTACAATTTTCGAAATAATTCATCCTGTATGAAACTCAAGTAGGGAATTTTATGTACGATGATATAGATAAAATTCAAATTAATAAAAAAAATATACAAATTCAAACAAGTAAAAACAAGACTACTAAAACAAAGTTGGACAGCTTCTTCTGCAAATGATTTGTCCCACAAAAGAATTTGTATGAGGAGTAATTGCAAGTATATGACTTTCTTACGAGCTTAAAGTGCGTGATGAGAGGAGCCTAAGGGATTACGGGCACTCGAAGGCATGTACTAACATGAACACTCGTACTCTCGTATCTCAACATTGACGAGCCACCATATTCTATAAGCCGTTTTCCCACTAGCCCTCAGGTGGCCCTACGTACTTGCATAACGTTGGATTAAAGAACTGTTAGATTTGGTGGGCAATGAAACAAGGAAACTTTGATATGTTCCTTTTAGGTGAATTCGCAAAGACTAAATACTATGGATATTGATGTTTTCTTTTTTTTTATTTATGTGGTTATGACGGAACAAACGTACTAATATCTGCCTATAACAAACGGTGAACATGCGGTGAAGCTCAAGTCGGAGCAAGCGGTGGGGATCGAACCATGAACCTGCAGCACGTCAATCAATAGCTATTACCACTCGGCCATCTTTGCTTCAAAATGGATGTCGCTCTGACTCCTTACGACGGTTTATGGAACCGAAAGCATAACTGTGTCAGCCGGATTATACACTGCTGAACACAGCCTACTAGAAAATCTTAAAACAATACGTTTTTCTAGTACTGTCTGACACTTTTAAGTCCTGTGTCTCGTAGTAAAAGACAATGCCTACTCCGAGCTAAGAGCGCCCACCGCGACAACACTGGACCGCGCCGCGCTCCCTTTGAATAGAGTTTTGAATATTTACATCGAGCTAAGTAATAAAAAATATGAAATATTAATTTACAGGCACAAGAGACTTTTAACATCAGGTGGTCATATAAAAAAATAAAAAATTGAATTTCAAATTCCGTTGAAAAATGTGTGTTAGGACTAGCAGAAGTCGACCCTAAGAAGTTGTTAGCATTTTACTAATAACCCTGTATATTCATTACGTTAATGCCATATCCGCTGCTATAAACCTTCAAATAATTTCCTCAATTTTCAAACGCTCAAAGTCTATTTATAAATTTGACGAAGATGAAGCGCTTCCTTGTCAGTTTTGTCAGGGTGACATAATCAGGCATGGATTAGGGCTAATTTAAGTAATGACCGGACCATGACGAAGGGTACAGATAACAAGGTTAATATATCATCTATGGATAAACGAAGCTGTGGAATGTTATTTTGATAATCAGTCAAATCATCATATTACATCAGCAGCCGTAAAGTCCAACCTTGAACTAAATGATTTCGCGTAATATACTTTGCTTGGTAGGTGTCTTGAGGATCGCAGAAGATGGCAGTTATTCAAAAGGCGCTGGCCATCTTCTGGTATTGCCTTAGTCGCCTCTTACGACTCCCAGAGGAAGATAATAGATGTGGGCGGAAGAATGCAATTCTAGCCTGGCATCCCGTGGGGATGCAGCTGGCCTGGTAATATAAAAGCCCTACCTTTTGATTGTATTATCTAGAGTAGTGTTAAAGGGTATAGGAATGACCATTACCACTAAACTTGTGTGTGGAACTTTACTGAGAGTTTAAGGTGCAAGTCCATGCAAAGTAATTAGCAACAGTCTGTTACACGTAATGCACTTAAAGTGTTATGTTTATAATTATATCTGGTCTTCTTTTGTTTTAAATTTATTTTGAATGTTCATAAGCGGATTGCAATATGTCGCCAAGAGACTATATTATTTGCCTGCATTTAAGCACATGAACAGTCGGGATAAATATTATGTTTCTCATGTCCCGGACAATGTCATTGTCATTTATTATCTTAAAACTAAGATATAAAAAATCGGATGAGACGAAATTAATACATTTAAGATTCTATTGGTACAACTGAAAGTATCGAAGTCGCAGAACAGTGATGCTCTATACACAGCGTTATTGGTAAAATGCTAACAGCCTCTTAGGGTTTACTTCAAATAGTTCTAACAAACATTATAGACCACCTGATCTTAAAAGTCTCTTCTTAGGTGCACTTGTTAACAGGCACAAGAGAAACATAAAAAACACAAAAAATCATCTCAAATGTTTGGAAGTGAACCCTAAGAGGTTGTTACTCGTAGCATATTACAAATAACCAAAATATGCTATATATATGTGCTCAGTTTATGTTCTACTGATCTTCAGTCCTATACTTTCCTATTGCACCCATACATTTTCCAA
Organism: Plagodis pulveraria; assembly: GCA_963890685.1. Taxonomy (NCBI): domain Eukaryota; kingdom Metazoa; phylum Arthropoda; class Insecta; order Lepidoptera; family Geometridae; genus Plagodis; species Plagodis pulveraria. Next base: position 5,604,971 of record OY982961.1, on the reverse strand, counting down.
AATTCTGTACATCTTCAGTTAATACTATCACACTATATACTGATATATCGATTCCTTGGTTTGCCCCCAGACTAGTAATAAGACCTAAAACGGGTAAAAATGCGGACGGATGGCTAGTCATCTATTCGTAAAAGTAAAACCAAATATAAACATTATACTCGTACAAAAGCATGTACAGTCGCCTGCAATAAGATGTAAACACATTGTAATTTTCAACATAGTGGCAAATAGTTCTGTTTTTCTCTATGTAATCAAAAGTATCTTAAAACCAAAGAATGATTTGAATATTTTTACTCATGTTAATGTTAACTTCGATTATTAATAACTTAGCGACATAACATTATTTTGAAAATTACGAAGTGTATACTTCTTATTGCAGGCGAATGTACCTTCTATTTCTGCCACCTACAAAGCCAGAAGAGGAAAAGAAGTAAAAAACTTTCATCCACAATGGTATACGCAATTACATTCGTTCTGTAGCCATTTGCATTCACCGTTCTGCTTTTACTTTATAATGTTTGTTCGACGAACGAGCGATAAGTTTCCAGCGGTTTTTTTATTTTTTTTTCCTGATATGTTAACCTTTGACCACAATCTCACCTGATGGTAAGTGATGATGTGGATGATGTTGTTCAGGCTAACCTACAATTACTGGCTCTCAAGGACAGCTTCCAGAACATAAATAAGGTTAGGAGCACGGCGACAGATTTTCTACTTGAGGGTAGGGCGGGCATTCGCAAAATGCCCTACAATCATGCAAGTGCATCATTTTCTGTTAGGTATTTTTTTATCTATATAATACTAAACAGTTTCCAATATAAGGGCTGTTCTATATTATTGTGATGTATCCTCTAAAAATTAGCTTAGGGAAAAAAGCGAGTGAGTAGAGTAATGAGTAGCATGCTACTGTTCACGTTAATGTGAGTCTCATGTATCTGAACATTTGGTATACAACATATCTAACTATATCAACGCTCTCATAACATGATAGAAAGCGATATTTACACTACCTACAAAAGCATTGCTAATATTTGTCCTTGATTTGTCCTCAAGCAGTCAGATAGCAATAAATCCACATGGCATTTCTTAAAATTTCGCAATCCAAAAGTTTCATTAAGACAGTAATTCACAAATCTTAAAAATTACGTATTTATATACTACTTGTTTTGCATACTATTTGATTTCAGCGAAAACATAATATTTTAAATAATATTAAAAGGCAAAAGCCATGAATTATCGAGTTAAAATAAAACGCTTTTTCAAAAAGATACAAAGGTTTGTAACTGGCTGCCCTTCTAACTAAAACCCTTTCCGGAGTTGCGTTAATGCGTATATCCTCTATCTTTTACGTTCCAAGGGCTTGAACGTTTTATGCGCCAATATCCAGCAAATTCAAATCCTTATTCATTTTCTTTGCAAGGACAGGTTAAACTCGGTGGTCTGTATAGTTTAAGTAAGTACTTCCCTGTTAAAATAAATATAGAATTACAAATGAACATATTATTGTGCAAACTTACATCGACAGAAAAGTGGCATGCTGCTCAATGGGCACTTCATTTCCAGTAGTCAATATTATTTTATTCAAAAGATAAACAGTCATTTATCTTATTATTAGTCTTGAAGCGCTCGTAGCGAAGTTTACTTAGCTGTTCTCAACCGATCAGCAAAGTTAAGCAACGTCGCGCGCGGTCATGAGTTGGATGGGTGACCGCTAGTGACATTACTATTGAGCGTTTCCGTGCTTCGGAGGGCACGTTAAGCCGTCGGTCCCGGTTGTCGTCTTAGGATGGCAGTCGTTATAGCATGGTGGTAGGGCATTTTGCGAATGCCCGCCTGGCTAGCTACCACCCTCAAGTAGAAAATCTGTCGCCAAGCACCTAACGGTGTGTTCCGGCAGCTGTCCTTGAGAGCCAGTACTTCTAGGTTAGCCTGAACAACATCTTCGACCACATCATCACTTACCATCAGGTGAGATAGTGGTCAAAGACTAAACTACCAGGCATAAAAAAAAAAAAAAAAAAAAAAAAAAAAAACTTTAATCCAGGATTTGTTCAGAGTATTGATAATGTGAATTAGGATCATCACATTATAAACCAGATACATATAAATATTCGAACACCGAAGATCTGAATATTCATTCAATCGCTTATACTTTGTTCCATGCCCTAGTCTCATTCGCTTATCTACCGTGACTCGACAAAATGTTTTTGAATAGAGTTCATGCGTCATCGTCGGCGTCATTACCTGAACGTCATGAATGTTAAATATAAGGTTTTTTTTTAATGGCGGTATGCCTTTATTAAACAAATACTACAAACTATATATAACTCTACAGCTACTACAATACTACAGCTACTACAGTAAAAGCATTTGGACTCATAGGGAGTCCAAATGCTCTAGCCCACTATCAGTTGGCAGCGTGCCCAGCATGCTGGCAGCATTACCCCGTTGAATTGCAATGCTTATTCTTATAAGGTTAATATAAGGTTACCAAGTACCATATATGTTAAATTATACATGTTATGGTGTGGTGCTACCCTTATCTTTGCCAAATTGCTTGACATGTTTGAATTTGTATTCTGAGAATGGAGGTTTAATATCCTTGTGCAAAGCCGAACCTCGGGCTTTATTAGGTAGGAACCTTCTATGGATGTTTGATTACAATTTTATGTATGTGATTTTCAAAAAGATGAGATTTTTGATGTTGTGTATCATTTTCTGGAGTGTTCGTATGAAAATGTGTTTTAGACGGCCTGTTTGGCCGAATGTTGCTTAGCACTTAAAATTTCGCAAGTCGAATCGAAAAAGTTTTTTGAGTTATTGTTAAACACAGTCCTGGGCTCTTCTAGGATTATGATCGGGAAAAAATAATAGATTCGCCTCCTACAAAATATCTGACAAAACTAATTTTAAGGCGATAAGATATTTCTGGGAACCCTTTGTGGACATAATGGCTTGATAATATAGACATAATTACCTGTTGTATATATTACGATTTTGTGATTTTTATAAAGACTGTGATTCTTGATTTGCTATGTTTCTCATGTTTGAATTCTGTGTTCTTTTAACCAAAATATGATTACAATATCTCTTACTCCTCTATCACAAACACGTATGATAATAAACTTAATAACGACCTAAAATTAGTATTAAAAATTAACATCAACAATTTTATAACATGACTTTATCCATATAATTAACTTTATTTGTGTTTATTAAAACTATTATTTGTTTATCTATCTCAGGTTTTTATTTACTTTCCTTATATTCGAAATGAAAAGCAGAGTGCTTAACTTGATTGTACAATCTAATGTCACTCTTGCTACGGTCCTGCTTTCCATCTAAAGTTAGCTCCTTTTCATCTCAGAGTAAACAAGGATAACAACAAACAACAACGTAGACTTATCGTCATTCTCACTACTCACAAGCTTGTTTCAAGTCGAGTCGTTGCCGATAAGGAGTTGATTAGTGTGCTTTGAAGTATAGATATCCGTGTCATCTGTTAGGAGTTCAGCAACAGATTTTCTACTTGAGGGTGGTAGCTATCCAGGCAAGCATTAGCAAATTGCCTTCCACCATGCGATAAAGTTCAAGCTGGCGATGAGGATCGAACCGCGGACAGTCAGTCAGTAAAGTTAAGTTGGTAGTTGTACAAAATGAAGGATTAAGAAATTTTATATGACCTGAGTGATATACGTGGGATAAACAGTAATTAAAAAAAAAAAAATACATAGCATATTCTTTCAATTAAATCTTTTTTATTTATTCTCCACTATTATTTATGTAGTATTGAAATTGAATATAAAATGAAGAAAACATGAGTGTAAAACAAGAATTCTTACTAGGTTTACCCGGGATTTCTTAGCACGGGGAAACCTAGTAAGAATTCTTGTTTTACACTCATGTTTTCTTCATTTTATATTCAATTTCAATACTTATGTAAACTCACAGCTTGTATTCACCTTACTATAATTCCACAATCACCTAAGCAGGGAACCTTAATGCTAAATGTAAATAAAACTGTATGATTACCTTAAGATTCCTTTAATTTATTATCCAGTATCGACTAATTACAATCCTTCAATCTTTTTTCACAATTTTTCCATAACCGTCTGTACTCAGAACAACTTTTCCTACACTTGTTTTACAGTTCATTCGACACCGTCTGTACTTTTCAAGTCTGTCTCCGTTACGACCGTGTTACTTGCTAGCTGTCAACAGAATGCCCGAATCATCGTATTCCCCTACCCACGTAACCCATTTGTGTTGCCAGTCGAGTAGAATTTATTCCTTCAGCAAATTAATTTAAAAAAAGTAATCGATTAATAAGAAATCTAACACTTATATACAAGGTTTATATAGTGTTAACTAGACAACATGTTTTATATATAGTATGTATCCTACTGTTGCAAATAAATATTTTTATTATTATTTATGCAAGTTGTCATGCGTTTGAACTAATTTTTAAAACGTTATATCCGATCCTTCTCAGATACCTCCATCACAGCCGCCTCGAACGCAGCTAGAACATATTCCAACAATGAAAGCTGTATGCTTTTGAGTTGAAATTTATCAATAGGGTTAAACAAATAACGTTAATACTAATTCTATCTAGTAAAGGCATTGCCATCACTTCCTCTCTCATATAAAAAAAACTAGCCATCAATATCGACCCTATGCTTCTCGGTCACTTCATTTTGGTAAACGTTGGTTCGTTCTGAAACAGCCAAATTGTTGACAGTCGCTTCGTTTCTAAATTATATTGACAAATCTAAGATTCTTTACCAATCACAATATCGTAACCGCACTTTTTTCTTCTGTAACAGCAGTCAAAGGTCTTCCACATCTTTCTTCATAGCCCTAAGTTGACCAACTTTTTTCGTTTCCTTTCAAGTGCCACACAAATCTATTAAAAGATTCTTCCCATTTAAGGAAACATTAAGAATGGTAAATATCATTGTGCGAAAATGTTCTCAAGACAGTTCCATTATACAGTGAGACACGATAACCACATTTTGTTCTTGATAAAATGTGAAAGGTAATTTGAATTTGGCCCGCCGTATTGTACACATAAAAACTCTTTTTTGCTAAATTTGTGGCCTGGTATAGGTAATGCCATGCTCTTGACTTGTGATAAAGAAATAAACAAAACTTAATCATACTCATGTATTTGTAGTAGACAGTTATGTTTAGGTTAAATTAGTTGTAAAATCTAACAAAGTTATGTAAGACAGGATTTACATCAAAAACATCGACAACAGGCAATCAAAATAATGGATTAAATAATAATTTAGCAGCAAAGTGAAACCAGAATAAACTTTGACGTTGATCAAAGTTGCTGTTTACTTGAATTATTAATGTTCCGATCTCAAACACTGGCTCTTTGAAAGATGATGCTTCTGACTTACAAAGACTGAATATCTGGATGTTTACTTAATTTTTTTCAATAAAACTTCATAGTTATCTTGTTAATATTTTATAGCCTACCCGTACCCTATTAACTGTAGTTTTTTTTAAGTACAGCTGCTGATTTGCTTAGGTTACATTTTTGCCTATCTAGTTGTGTGATTTTGTTGTACTTCTTTAGTATAGTTGAATAGATAAAGTTCTCTTAGCGCCCAATAATCGTACATTTCAAAGAAGTTTAATTAGTTACAATCTGTTTCAGTGTTTAAATTAAACCGCTCATACACAATTTCCAGAGATATAAATAAAATCTGTTATATAATGTTATACAAAAACAAATCCAATTAATCCTTTTAAATAACCCCTAAATAAAAAATAACCACATTTTCATCTAGGGCCGAACAAAGTCCCTTGTGGCCTGCGGCACATCAGCCTTAATTATTGTAGCAAAAATTTATTTATTTTCATTGTTACACCAAATAAAATAGAAACGAAAAAACATTTTAACAATATAAAGTAAGCCTTCAAAGGCACCAATTTTGTATTCTTCGAGAACAATGGAAAAGGTGCGTACATTGTGAGAGGCCTAACTTTGTTAAGAGTTGGTCAGCTAGATAATTACTTTGCTCAGCAACACTTTCAAACATGTTAAGATCAAAAGCTGAGTTCCATGCAACTTTGAAGTAGGCATATTTACGAGAAGGATATCCGATTCAAATATTTCATTACAATCATTTAAAATGTATGCTTATAAAATAAAAATGTCTCACTCTTCAGTCTGAAAAAAAAAAACACTTTCAATATATGTGCAAATCAGCGTCTTTAGCTGCGTCCGCGGTGGTGTGCAAGGTGGAGAACAGTTCTTGTTGTGTAAATAGATTTTATTAGAAGCGCTCGTAGCGAAGTTTGCTTAGCCGTTCTTAATCGATCAGCTAAGTTAAGGTCAGGAGTTGGATGGGTGACCGCTAGTGACATTACTTACTACTGAGCGCTTCGTGCTTCGGAGGGCACGTTAAGCCGTCGGTCCCGGTTGTTGTCTTACGATGGCAGCCGTTACAGCGTGGTTGTAGGGCATTTTGCGAATGCCCGTCTGGCTAGCTACCATTCTCAAATAGAAAATCTGTCCCCAAGCACCTAACGGTGTGTTCCGGCAGTTGTCCTTGAGAGCCAGTAATTCTAGGCTACCCTTAACAACATCTTCGACCACATCATCACTTACCATCAGGTGAGATAGTGGTCAAAGGTTAGACTACAAGTTATAAAAAAACATTTATCGAATCAAGTGATTCGATAGTCACCCAGGCCCGGGTTTGATTCAAGATTAGTTTGAAAGGTTCTGTCGACACCTGTATATTCTTTATGCTATGTTGTATTTTTCTGCGGTTTGTGTCACACGCGATATATTCAGCAACCGAAATATTGATTGAGCTAAAGCAAAAACATGATACGGCATCGGCTCTGAGGAACCGCGAAGATGACATTACTAGTGTTGTCTGTCAATAGTCCTTTACCTATCAAAACGACAGTACAATCTCAATGATAGTGACATTAGTGACAGTTCAGACGGAGGAACTTTGACAGCTACAGCGTCACCGTCTCAACGCCAGTTACGTGCTGAGGCCCGCGCTCGACGCTGTGCACAATCGTGGCTCCCAGACGAAGAACTTTTAAATAAGTTCGAAACTGGTCAGAGCAATATCCGGTAAATATTACGCGACTCCTAGCCGGATACTAAATAATAATTATGAACGAGATGTTGCTGGGAAGATGCACGTCGAAAGAAAAGTTAAGTTTCATGTAATAGGTGGAAGCACTTGTGGCTGCTAGGAGCCTATAATGCTTGAAGACAAAGCGGATGCTTCAAGTTTATCTCCCAATTCATACCCATTAAAAATTAATAGAACTGATGAGTATTGTAGTGTGTGTAATTACATCACTAAGATAAACTACTTATATTTAACAATTTAGGGCTTATCGTTTTCAATGTATGAGATATCATTAGATTCGTTTGATAACTTAAATGACACTAGGTACATAAAAAATATATTTATAGAATGGCGAATTTATATGCAATATTGCAAGAAAAAAAACGTTTTTTTCTTCCAAACCGGTCTTGTAGGGTATAAAAACGAGAGACTATAAACGATTTCATAAACATTACTTGCAGTTTTCATTTCAACGCAATGATAAAACACTTAAAAAAAATCATTCGATTTCTTTACTTTTTAATTGCATTCAACAAAATTAAGAATAGTTTACAAAGAAGACGAGTTTATCTGTCTCGTATCCATTTATATAAAACTTTTTATAAAATTATCTCCAGTCTGAAAAGTTCGACATAACTTTTAGTCTCCGTCAATTTTATTGGCAAAGGAACGAGTTTGCAATGTTCTGTAAAAAGCAAATGTTCTGTAGAAGCATAATGAAAGGAAAGTTTGACAGTAACAATGTACTATATTAGTGAATATGCACTGGTCATTTACTTTTTATTGAAGTATGGGTAAAATATTTCAACTCGATCTTATCAGAAGCGCTCGTAGCGTTTGCCTAGCCGTTCTTAACAAATCAGCCAATTTAAGCAACGTCCTGATTAAGCTACGGTCATGACTTGGATGGGTGACCACTAGAAGCATTACTACTGAGCGCTTTTGTGTTTCAGAGGGCACGTTAGCTGTTGGCCTATGTTGTTGTCCTTGGACTTCATCTAGGCTTTGACTTATCGGGAAATACTTTTTCAGTTAATTAAGTGTAACTTTAACCAAAACTACTGAACCGATGTTGATGAAATTTTAATGATATTAACTGGCGTCTTGTTTTTTTTTACCCAACAGCAAAAAACATCGAGATTGGATAATCTAGTAAGAATATATGCGTGGGCACACATATAAAAATTAAGACATATATGCGTTGATTTGAAACACTTTCTCTTTTCTTTTTAGAATACGGTAAAAGATTTTAATCTGTCTAAATTTAGCTGACCTTTTTATTTTCGCCATATTTCAGTTATAAGCTTAGCTATTACTTAACTGTTCAACTTATATCTCTTTCTAGGCAAATAAATTAATATATTACAAAAAAAAATATAAAAAAATTCAAGAATTGGCGTGGTACGCGCACGTCATACGCAGGGACCAAAAACAATATACCAAAAGAATAATATTAAATATAAATTTGGACCAAAGTTGATGAAGGGATAAAACTGATGTTTATTTTTTTATGCAGAACTGGGTAGCACTTGACCACTATCTCACCTGATGTGTGATGATGCGATCGATGATGGAGCGCGCTTACCCAGAAGGTTCACTCACGTTTTGAATACCCCCATATTGTAACTTAACCGGAACCACAGATTCAGGCAGGATATTCAATTCCCTGGCTGTTCATTGAACGAAGACGCAAATCACTTCTTTCGGGTAAATGGAATATCAACCATATAGAGGCGATTCGAAGTGTAAAAAAAATACTTTTTAAACTTTCATGGTCAATCGCACATATCATTAGAAACAATATATTTGTTATAGTTTTTGTGCTCTCAATATTACAGCATTGTCACAAGCACCATGATCTTCAGCAACTGAAGTCTATTCAAGTCTACGGAGGTTTAGTTTAGGAAAGGATAAAAGTAGAATTGAGAAAGTATTAGAACGGAAGGGTAGACGAATAAATATTATGCAGACCCCACTCAGCGTTGTATAAGGACAGGCAAAAGATGACATCTTACTAAACAAATGTATAAACATATCAAAGTAGGATAAAAGGTTCTTAAAATGTTATGATTTGAACACGTTCAGTGAAGGTTATTTTTTTGTTGGAGCAGTGAATTGTGTGTAAATGTGAAAGGAAATTGACAACACCATTCTATCTGTGCTTTCTTTGTGTACGTGTTTACTTTGTTTACCTTTTCTGCTTACATTGTGGATGAATTTGTGAAAATTGTGTGAGAAAGTTACTTACAGTATGGCATGTTCTTAAACTACAGGAATTACGATGTGACAAGAGATTTTTAAATTTTTTATTCTTGATATGTTAGTTTTTGACCACTATCTCACCGAATGGTATGTGATGATGTTGTCGAATATGTTGTTCAGGCTAACCTAACTGGCTCTCAAGGACAGCGGCCGGAACACCGTTAGGGGCTTTAAAGAATATGTTATTAGCTCCTTGGGGGTGGTAGCTAATAACAAATTCTTTACAAGACTGTCTTTAGAATTATTTTTGATAATACTTAATTTTACGCAAATCTGGCAAACCAGAAGCAAAGATATTAATTAGGCTCAAGAACATACATGCAAAGTTTCACCGAGTTAAAATATATGTCAAATATGAAGAAACTACGTTGTTGTATGTAAAGCGCCACGAGCACTCTAGCCTGAGCTGATAAGTGCTAAATAGTTTCACTTGAACTTTACTTTTTCACCCAATCGGATCGTGAATTTATCATTGCTGCCTCTCTTACTCGTATGCGATCCGACAGTGACAGACTTTCAGAATTTGTCAATTAAATATCCTTTTTGAGGGTTGATAGCTAACCGGGCAAGAAATCGCACAATGCCTTACCATTATGCGGTGAAACTAAAGCCCACGCGCCACGGCGAGATTCGATCTTTTGGGAACTTCCGAGGCGTGATTGCCTCTAGACCTAATGCCAACTCACGCCCACAGTTTCATACTCCTGCTCCTTAGAACTTACTACTACTTACTTACTACATTTATAACATAGTACGACACTGAAATTTTCACATATTAGCACTATTGGAATGTGTATGAATGAATGAAAGGCAGGGATGACGAAATCGCGGTCAGTTATGTTTCAAAACGAAAGTAAGTCTTTTAACACTAAATAAATAACTCGAAAATGTTTTTTTTTTAATGTATTTGTGACAGGACAAGCTCGAGGCCCACCTGATGTTAAGCGGACTAACCTCTGCTTATAACAGATGCATTTCGTCACAAGTCACGAATTGCACTGCACCCGTCTATTTAGACATAGTTGTTAAGTCTCATGTGCCTGTAATTTCACTGGCTCTCAAGGACTGCTGCTGAAACACACTGTTAGGCGCTTGGCGACTGATTTTCTACTTGAGGGTGGTCGCTAGCCAGGCGGGTATTCGCAAAATGCCCTTCCATGCAAAATTATATGTCTTTCATATTCTTTGATGTTTCTATACACCTACAAACATGAATAATTAAAATATTTCCATTACAAGCGTAATGAAGAGTGAATTTTGCAAAATTATTCTACAGAGTTTTTTTTAAGAAATTAGATTTGACGTTCCGCCCGGTACCAAGTAAAAAATGATGTTCTCCAATAATATGTTAATGTAATTATTGCTTAGCACATAGGAGTGCTTGTTATCATATTGAGATATATAAAGATGGAGATATTCTTCAAAAAAGCCTGGACAAGTGCTACAAATATAAATATATTTAATCTATGGTACACAGATTGTTGTATTGCACTCGTCTCGCCTTGTCATCTCAAGGGTGATAGCTGAAAATCAGTGTTTGCTCTTTGAGCAATATTATTCGCTGAGCTATGACCTATTTGTTATGCTGCAACACACACGTACTTTTATTTTTTTTGGCAGTAATCCCTACATCGTCTTGTTGTAAGTAGGCATCCATTAAGTGAAATGAGACTTTGTATAATAATGTATGCAAAACTGTAGGTATAAATAATTTATTTTATATTAGGAATTAGTTAAGAGTATGGTTGTCTGTAAACTTTATTTGATTGTTTTTTTTTTTTTTTTTTTTTTTTTTATGGGATAGGAGGGCAAACGAGCAGGCGGCTCACCTGGTGGTAAGTGATCACCGTCGCCCACGATCATCCGCAATACCAGAGGTATCGAGGATGCGTTGCCGGCCTTTGAGGAGGGAATATGCTCTCTTCTTGAAGGCCCCTAAGTCGTATCCGTTCGGAAATACTGCACCTGGCAGCTGGTTCCATATTGTGGCAGTGCGAGGTAGAAAATGCCGTGAAAATCGCAAAGTTGTGGACTTCCAGACATCGACATGAAATTTATGAAACATCATGCTTTGTCGGGAAGTCCGATGGCAAAATTGAGCTGCAGGTAGTAAATCGAACAGTTCCTCAGAACACTCCCCGTGATAGATGCGGTAGAAGATGCAGAGTGATCCAACATCTCTACGTAGTGCCAAAGGGTCGAGCCGGTCGGCTTGATCGTCAACGATTCGAGTCGCTCTGCGTTGTATGCGGTCAAATGGAAGAAGCTGGTATTGGGGAGCTCCCGCCCAGAGATGAGAGCAGTACTCCATGTGAGGCCGAACCTGAGCCTTATAAAGTTGCAGGCGATGGGCCGACGTGAAGTACCGCCTCGCCTTTCCAAGCACACCAAGCTTTTTAGAGGCTAATTTAGCCTTCTCTTCCAAGTGACAGCGAAATTGAACGACGCTCGATATGTCGACGCCAAGTATTCCGATGCTAGTTGATAGGGCAAGGGGAGTGTCGTCAAAACGGAGGGGTACGACAAAGGGGGATAATTTAGCGGTAAACGCACAAACTTGTGTCTTCTTGGGGTTAAATTGAACTAAGTTCAGTCGGCCCCACTTCGAAACATTAGACAACATGGTCTCGACTTCAGACACAAGTTTGTTCCGACTCTCCACAACGTTTTCCCGAGAAATTTTAGCACGGCCGGTGTAAGAGGCATCTCCGGTACTGTCATCCGCATAACAATGAATATTGCTGAGCTGCAGCATGTCATTGATGTGCAAGAGAAATAGTGTCGGAGATAGCACACAGCCTTGCGGAACGCCAGCGTTAATTGGCTTCAAGTCGGAGCATGCACCGTCGACAACAACCTTGATGCTCCGATCTGCCAAAAAACTGGAGATCCACTCGCACAATTTCTCGGAAAGCCCATAGGAAGGAAGCTTCGAAAGAAGCGCTTTATGCCACACCCGATCAAAGGCCTTCGCTATGTCCAAACTAGCCGCCAACGCCTCACCCTTGGAATCCACCACCTCCGCCCATCGATGCGTAAGGTATACTAGAAGATCACCAGCTGAGCGACCGCGACGAAAACCGTACTGGCGATCGCTAATCAGCTGGTGCTCCTCTAGATACTGCAAGAGCTGGTTGTTGATAATGGATTCCATTATCTTGGAGAACAAAGACGTTATGGCTATAGGGCGGTAGTTGGACGGATCTGAGCGATCACCTTTTTTAGGGATCGGGTGCACCAAGGCCGTCTTCCATGTTTTTGGGACAACGCCTGATGTGTAGCAGAGCCGGAAAAGACGCGTAAGAACCGGAGTCAATTCTGGAGCACATGTCCGCAGCACTATCGGAGAGATGCCATCAGGCCCACTCGACTTATGAATATCCAAGGAGAACAGTGCTTTACGTACAGCACTTTGCCGGAAATTTATATCTGGCATCGAGGTATCACACCGTGGTATAGTCGGTGGTGAGTTCCCTTGGTCATCCAAAGTCGAGTTTGACGCAAAGAGAGTGCCCAGAAGATCGGCTTTCTCCTTTGCGGTGTGGGCCAGTGTGTCATTCTCTCTGTGCAGGGGCGGTAGAGATGACTGACAAAAATTCCCCTGGACAGCCCTGGCGAGAGACCAGAACGCACGTGTTCCCGAAGGAAGGCGGGCTAGTCTCGCCAATTCTGCCGATATGCTCCGACTTCGCTCTTGCGATTACTCTTTTGAAGGACCTGGAGGCAAAATTATATTCCTTTTTGCGATCGCTGGTATTTAAATCCTTAGATGCCACTGAGTTGGCCCAAGCTTGGTAACGCTCTCGTTTTTGGCCAGAGGCCATTTTACAAGTACGACCAAACCAGGGCTGGGACCTGCCACCGATGGGCACTGCAGAATATGGAATAAAGAGTTCCATTCCCTGAAGCACTACATCAGCAACATAGTCGGCAGTGACATCTGGATCATCCGGCAAGAAACAAACTTGCCCCCATGGGTAGGATGCAAAAAAAGACCGCATCCCGTCCCAATCTGCAGACCTATAGTGCCACACGCGACGACAACCTACAAAACGGGGTCGAGTTGGGCGTGTAACCGGCACTGAACTCCGGATCAGGCAGTGGTCCGACGAACCGAGAGGAGCGTTCACGGATACTGAGTAGTTGTCCGGGTGAGAGGTCAGCAGAAGGTCCAACAGGGAAGGTGTATGGTCATCCACATCTGGGATACGCGTAGGCGAGGTGACCAGTTGTGTAAGATCATATGCCAAAGCGAAGTCGTGAACAGATCTCCCCGCATGATCGGTGGTGCGCGAACCAAGCCATTCGGTATGGTGGGCGTTGAAATCGCCAAGTATCACGATCTCTGCGGTGGGGATCTGCTCAAGCACGGAATCTGTAGCCATCTGTATGTGCTCCATGAACTGATCTATTTCGGCATTACCGTTGCTATGGGACCTATAAAGGCACGCGTAGATTCGCGGATGGTCATCGCAGTCTACGCGCAACCAAATGTCAGATAGGCCCCGTCCTTCAAGGCTACTGTACGTGTGATGATTGTACGTGTGTATTGGAGAGACAAATAAATGCCTTATCTATCTATCTATCATATCTATCTACCTACTTACCCAAACTCAAAGAGAACGTTAGAAGATTGTTACAGCTGGCTTATGAAGCAATGATGGCTTAGTGGCATTGGCTATGGACTGCCGCGAAGCAGGCCCATGGTTCGTATCCCGCCGCGGGCTTGACGCCGCATTGTGGTAGGCCATTTTGTGAATGCCCGCCTGGTAAGCGACCACCCTCAGGTAGAAATGTCGCCGAGTACCTAACGGTGTCTGGCAGCTGTCCTTGAAAACCAGTAAGTCTAGGTTAAGCCTGTTAACACCTTCGATCACATCATCACTTACCATCAGGAGAGATTGTGGTCAAAGCATAGATGTAGGATTTTTTCGGTACGCTCAAGCCTGGGTCAAAGGCTAACCTATGAGCAATAAAAATAAGAAGAGATTATTCAGACTATTTGAGTGTAAAAATGGGTGGCATCTGCTCCTTTCTGGGAAAGAGAAGTATCTTTGTGAACGTAGAACAAATCTAATATAATTCCACGCGACCTTATCTCATTCAAGCAGTGCCACGGGTAACAAATAGTAGTTTGATTAGTTAAAAAATTGTGTATGCTAAAAATTTCTAAAAACTTTAATACCAAGAAACTTTGAAAATCTGTCGGTAAGCACTTAAGCAGTGATGGCTCAGTGGCATTGGCTATGGACTGCCGCGCAGCAGGTCCATCGTCTACCCTCAAGTAGAAAATCTGTCACCAAGTACCTAACGGTGTGTTCCGGCAGCAGTCTTTGAGAGCCAGTGAAATTACAGGCACATGAGACTTCACAAATAAGTCTCAAAGTGACGGACGCAGTGCAATTCGTGACTTGTGACGAAATGCATCTGTTATAGACAGAGATTAGTCCGCTTAACATCAGGTGGGCCTCGAGCTTGTTCCGTCACAATAAAAGAAAAAGAAACTTTAGTACAAATTTAAAAGTCACGATTTAAAAACATTCAGAGCGGTATTATTGTATTAGCATACTGATCACGAATAAGTGTTTGTCAACATGCATAATTCAACAATCCGGAACGACTTCGCCTTAACTCGCTGGATAAAAACGGAATGAGATACTCTCTTGAATATGATAGATAGATAGATAGAAAACTCTTTATTGTTACACCACTGATTTCATATTCAATAATGATAACATAGTGTTACAATGGGCGGCCTTATCACTAAAAGTGATCGCTTACAGGCAACCTTAGTATGATTACTAATGAAATTAGATTGAAATTTGATATCTTTTGATAATAACAAATATTTTAAAAGTATTTTAAGAAAACATTTAATTAATTATTTAATAAAACACTTAAAAAATCTTTATAAAAATGATATATATCTAGTGACAATTCCGCCTAATTTCCTATTAAGCCGACGGGACGTCACAAACGCCACGCAGCCAAACCGGACTAGTTCGAGTTAGTCGATCGAGTTAGTCTCGATCGTGCGCTCGTAGAGTCAAGACCTCCTGAGGATGCTTCGTTTAGAAGCGAAAGGCGTCGAATACTCTTCCGGTTTGGCTGCGTGGCGTTGGTGACGTCACGTCGGCTTAATAGGAAATTAGGCGGAATTGTCACTAGATATATATCATTTTTATAAAGATTTTTAAGTGTTTTATTAAATAATTAATTAAATGTTTTCTTAAAATACTTATAAAATATTTGGTATTATTAAAAATGGATTTCCGCAAAGTAACGCCTGAATCTATTCATTATTCATTATGATATCTTTTGCTTTCGTTTAAGTACAGTCTGGTTTCAGTGGAAGATCTATAATGATAATAGGATATATTAAGGGATTAACAAAATATAGTGTTGTTTTTTTCAATTTATTGCGAAACATAACAACTTTGTCTTAAAGTGACGGCGCAGTACAATTCGTGACTTGTGATGAAATGCATCTGTTATAGGCAGAGGTTAGTCCGCTTAACATCAGATAAGCCTCGAGCTTGTTCCGTCACAATAACATAAAAAACGATTTGGCAGCTGGTAAATTTTCTTATACTCTTAATAAAAACTTAACAGAGCACTTGGTCGATGCGAGGTCAAAATGCTGGCGAAGTAATTAATGGCAACCCACATAAAAAAGTATTAGGTATATTTCTCTATGGCCATACCGACAATCTGAGTTTCATAGGCACATTGGCGTCAAGAAAGTGGCACCAATTAAATGGAAGCAAAAAATAAATGCATTGTTCTTACACGACTGCCCAAAAATAGGATAGTTATGTTTCAGTGTTCATGTATGTATGTATGTTTGTCAGTTTCTTTATTCCACCATAACTTCTAAACGACTTAGCCGATTTTAATGTATGAGATATCGTTAGATTTGTCTTAATAGCGCAAGTGACACTATGTACATAAAAAAATTAAAACAAAATTAGTGAATTATAGATGCCATATTGTGTAATAATTTTTTTTTCATTCGTGTGCTGTATTGAAATGAAGAGCTTAAAAAATGATTCCACAGATATATATAATATATCATGAAGCAGTGATGGCTCAGTGGCATTGGCTATGGACTGCCGCGCAGCAGGTCCATGGTTCGAATACCGCCCAGAGCTTGAGCTTCACCGCATGGTGGAAGGGCATTTTGCGAATGCCCACCTGGCTAGCGACCACCCTCAAGTAGAAAATCTGTCGCCAAGCACCTAACGATGTGTTCCGGCAGCAGTTCTTGAGAGCCAGAAAAATTACAGGCTAATGAGACCTAACAACTAGACGTCTCAGTGTGACGGGCACAGTGCAATTCGTCGTTGACGAAATGCGTCTGTTATAGGCAGAGGTTAGTCCACTTAACATTAGGTGCGACTCGGGCTTGTTCCTTCACAATAACATAAAAAAAAACTTGCAGTTTTGATTTCAATGGAATGATAAAACCTTTATCGAAAATAAATAATTTGCAGTCGAGTTTTTAGGTTTTTTAATAAATTTATTAGATAATACATTTGACCATAGCGGTAAGGTAAATAATGTCGTGTATAAATTCGTAGACAACATTTAAGGTAATATAACCGTAATATGTTGGTTTTAATCAGTTGAAATTTATTTTAAATCATAGTTGCTCCATTTTGTTACGCGATCTAATCCGAATTATTTAGGTAGGTAGGTACCCTTAAATGTCACTCATGTCACCTAACTCATAAATATGCGTAACTTTACGTGCTTAAGATTTGAGTAAAATAATACCTCAATTTTGCCAATTTCGGTGGTTAATCCACATTCAGGGCACGAATGTTCTAACCCTGAAATTCACGATAATATAAATCTGGTACTTCAATAAACATATGGAAGAAAATTTCTAAATATCGTTACAAGCATTTTCGCTTACGGAACGAAAATCACATTTACTAATTATGGAGTACAATTTTTTTGTTCCGGGCGGGAAACGAACTTTTAGACTCGTAATAGTAAGGTTCCGGTGGCCGAATGTATTGGGCATCACCGAATATATTATTTCTTCAGAGGTGATATTTAAACTCAATTGTAAATGAATTTTGATATTATTAGCTAACTATTTTATTACCATTTTGTTTTCAGGGTTTTTCCCAAGGTATTTAAGATATTATACTTTATCATATAAATGTGTTTCATAAGCGATATTGTTATTGCACACTTTGTAATTATGTTGTCACTATACGTGAAAACCTATAATTAGCTTTCTGTTACTATAAGTGTTTTATATAAGTTACTTCAGCTGTTGGTTTTATCTTAAATAAATAAATCATATTTAGAAATATAGAAGGAAGGCGACTTCATTTCAAAAATTAAGAATTTGATAAAGCACTTCTTTCTATCAGATGGAGTCTAGTAGTCTGGTCGATGACCACGCACCGTCCTTTATAACGACTAAAGTGATACAATTGAAGCAAATATTTTTGACTTGTATGAGTATAGTTCCGGTGGCCGAATGGATTAGGCATCCGGCGCAAAATCAGAGGATGCGGAATCAATTTCCGTTCGGAACAAATATTTTGTACTCCAATAATTTGTAAATATTTTAAATAGTACCTATCAATGTAAGGCTGGCTTCACACCATCCGTTATTTGACGATTTGTTGCTACCATAGATTAGCTAATAGTTAGATGTTTTTAGTATTCCGTATTATAAACGATAGAGATGATAGTAGAAGGATAGACAGCGGATGCTTAGTAACAAGCCTTCACTTGTGCGCTCTTTTATCTATCTTTTAAAAGGCTGTGTCTCAACTACTGTTATTGGTAGCTTGTTGAATCTATCACAGATTATGTTGTTATATAGCGGGCAGCCATATCGTGTAAAAATAAAACTTAAAAATAAATACCATACAATATACGTATTTTTTGATCTATTGAATAAACGCTAATGTATACAACCGTAAAACTTTGATAATATTATCATACCTAAAAGTCAACGTATAACAACGAATACTAAAAACCTGATAAATGCGTGTTGCACTCACGGTAAGGATTCCGAACGAAAAAAAAACTTATATATTACTTATATGCACACATCAATTATGTTAAATGTAATCGTATGGAACTCTCTGTGCACGGTTTGCACTTGACCGGATTTTTTTATGACCCATTGATTATCATTTGATTTGTCGTTGGTTAAGCTGTCGGCATGTTAGGCTTGCAATGGCCGTTAATAGCTACCTAAATGCTTTATTTGTAGTAGCTGTACTGCTGTATTTAGTTAGTGTGTTGTTAATATGTTGATACCTTTATTTCAGTGTACAAAATGAGTTTGTGTTAGTTTCATCTAAGGCCGTTTTGGAACCAACTTATAAGGCCTCAAGTGGGACTCAGGTATTAGTCAGACTGCCCTGCTGAAGTTTCCAATTAGGACTTCTTTCATTTATGTTTTTTTTTCCTAATATTTCCAACTTCTGACATATTGAATATGTCACGGGCATCGCCGGAATCTGTGGCCGGCTCTTCAACGACAATCTGAATCAGTAAATGTATAACTTAATAAATTAACAAACTTGATATAAGGAGAAAATATATAGAAATATAGTCTCAAGTGAGCTTATATATATAGGCTTACTGGAGAATAACTCAAAGTTAAAAATGATTATATAATAACAAAAAAATAATAATAATTAAGTAAGAGTACGGACCACAAGTCTGTGGTGTAAAAATTTACTAATAAAAAAAACTTTTCACATAAATCGTGCCCATCGATATAAAAGACCATTATTATTACCTACCAATTTCCGCATAAGTGAAAAAGTAAACTTTTATTTCGTCACTTTGTATTATTCACTTATTTATTTTATTTATTTATTTCAATTGCTTATGGGGCAATTAATAGGTAAGCTGTGGAAAAAATCTCTATTTTGATTAATATTCTTTGTCGATTTGATTTGTAATCAGCTCTTATAGTTAGCAAAATCAATGGGTATATAAAGTATACTTCTAGCTAGTATAAAGTATACTTCTCGGTAGAAGAATCTATAGACTGTTTTTCCCCTTTGATAGATAATTATGGAAGGAAAAGAACGCAGCAAATAACAAGCCTTTACTCACGTCACCACGAGCAGGGTGCTGCTATAAATTAGGCGCACAACATAGTTTTCGTATATGTCATCATCAACCGAGAGATAGAGGGCATAATACTTACCAAAAAGAGCATTCCTAAGAAAAGTGGCCGTCAGACAAATGGCCAACCATAAAATCAGAACCAAAACTTGTCACAGTATGTTTCGGTATCTATTTTTGAGCCGTTAGAAAAAGAACCTATTTTTCTTCGAAAATGATGATCAGAGTTTGAATATCAGAATAAAATTCATTTTCATTTCCACTTTGGGCCTTATTATCTAACTAGAATGTTACCTTATGAATATAATTTCGTAATTTTTCTTTAAAAACGATACTTATTACGAAGTTCAAATATCAAAATAAAGTTAATTTTAATTTGTACTTCAACAAGACCAGTCCCAGAGTCATAGACGCTTAAATCGAATTACTATGGCCTATTGCACCGACCCCACGGACATGGAATATGAGTAGGTAGATAAGGCTTTTCTTTCACACGTAATTAATCCCGTCAAGTTGTACGAATAACAATTTAGTTCCATTTATGTTATAGTAACAAGTTGTTCCACCTAAATGACTTATTCACAGCCTCACGCATTCACGTTCCGCTCGTTCTCTCCAAATCTATTTCTTCCACTCCTATTCTATTCATACAAGATTACCAAAACACATTGCGTGGAACAAAAACTTTGTGCCTCTCTCTCCCACTAATCAATGTGATAAATTAACGCGGGGAAGGAAAAAGCCTTGACTATTCATGGTCCTTCTCGGTGGAATTAATCTGGTGAGGCATGTTGAGACGTTGAAGTGACAGTATGGACTTAATCCGTTAATTTTTGTACGGTTGCTCAAAAGTATTGTTATTTGAGCTAAAAACTTTCGCGAGTTTTGTTCACAAATACTATTTAGCAACCGGTAGCGGCACGTTACTCTTCAGTAACATGCTGAGGCCCGCGCTCGCCGCTGTGCACAATTGTGACTCCCAGACGAAGAACTTCAAATAAGTTCGAAACTGGTCGGAGTATTATCCGATAAATAACACGCGAGTCCTAGCCGGTTCCGAAATAATACGTATTGTTACGTTATTAGGGTGCATGTTTGTACTCGTATAATGGAGTTACTAATTCCACTCGTTATTAATTGAACTCGTTATTAATTCCACTTTAACTTTTATAAACGAATACATTTATATATGATTTATTGGGTAGCATTCTTTACCTTGTAGTGACCCTGCTTTTTTATTTTCGATGATGAAATCGATCTTAATAATATCTTCTCGATAACTATAGTATATAATATAACGTCAAAGCACGCAAGTTAGATATTAAGAAATATTGAATAGATACATAAAATTAATCAGTCATTAGAATGACTGATTATTATAGACGTAGGACATATTAGAATATGTCCTTACTGTTTATATGTTTTGGCTGAGTGAATTGAATAGGACCTTAGTTAGGTTGTGTACGGGTATAGACGTAATATCGACAATTTGTGTCGTAACATGGGAACTAAAAACTTAAATAATGTCCCTTAACAAAGTATTGCCCCTGGGCTAGAATGTCACCTTCCATCTACCCTTGAGTGACGTAAGAGGAAACTAAGGGTAACACACTAGAAGGTGTGCGTGTACGGCGCTTTCTGAGCAACTGATATTTCACACTGCGATCCTGAAGACGCCTGTCGAGAGAAGGGCGAGGCTGTGTTCTGCATTGAACAATCCGGTAGGTACAGTAAACAAAAAATATGCATTTGTTTTATAAGAAAAACTATTGGGAAAAAAATAACAATTACCTTATTTTAGTAAATAATACAAGATAACTCACGTGAATAAGTCAAATAGCTCTGGTTATAGTTTCAACCACATTCGGTGGTATTTTTCAAGGAGAGCTTGGGACGCACGCGTTTATCTCTCGCTTAGCACTGCTAGTCACTTCACTTGCTAGTACTTCCGTGCAAAGCGAAACGTCAACGCGGGCGTCCCGAGCTCTCCTTAAAAAAGACCACCGAATGTGGTGGAAACTATACTCGGAGCTATCTGACTTATTCACATGAGTTATCCCGTATTATTAACTAAAATTAATGAAAACCAACTTTGTTTTTATAATTAAAAACTTACCTTATTTTTCATCTATTTTAATGTGGTCTCTATTATTGTTGCCATGACTATACATCAACTCATTTAATATAAAATTTCTTGTAGTATTTTAACCCACATCTCCTTAATCTTCAGCTCCAGTAAGCTTAAAATCAAATTTTCTTGTTGCTGCCCACGCAATAAAACCTTTGTATCACTTTGAAGTTACGATCGATACAGGGTGGAGTCTTTCAATAATTTATTTATGACTGCTGTATCGGAGTACAAGGGCAACCTTAAAGAAAACAAACGTACAAAAGTATAAAGGGATTTCATCGGCCGTCTCCCGGTTTATTAATAGGATTCAAAAGGTTTTTCTGGAGATACATGTGCCGACCCAAAAGATTTTCTGGGTTTCAAATAAGGAAAAATGAGAATGCCGTAATTATTTTGTATTTACACGCATTTGTACCATCTCTCCTGTATATCCTTAAAAAGTAGATAGTCGTAGACGTGTCTATAGAAACATCGTGTTAAGTTTGGTTTCATGTGATAGAAGGCGCCCTTATTACCATCATCCAGGCAAAAGTTGCTCCCGTACTTTTATTTGTCAAAATGGCGCAATAACCATCTGATACAAGGATCGTGCAAATGAAGCAATGATAGCCGAGCGGTAATAGCTATGGACTGCCGTGCCGCAGGTCCCTGGTTCGATCCTACCACCGGCTTGAGCTTCACTGCATTGTAGAAGAGCATTTTGCGATTGCCCACCTGGCTAGCTACCACCCTCAAGTAAAAAATCTGTCGCCAAGCACCTAACGGTGTGTTTCGGCAGCAATCCTTGAGAGCCAGTGAAATTACAGGCACATGAGACTTAACAACTACGTCCAAAGTGACGGGCGCAGTGCAATTTGTGACTTGTGATGAAATACATCTGTTATGGGCAGAGTTTGTTCCGCTTAATATCAGGTGGGCCTCGAGCTTGTTCCGTCACAACAACATAAAAAGGGCAGATAGTTGCAGACGTGTTAACAGATTCATCCAAGAGTTGGTTTGGTTTCATGTGATTGGAGGCGCCCCTATTAGATATTATATTCTACTAACACCCGGACAAAGGTTGCTACCGAACGATTATTTGTCAAAAAGACGCAATAACCATCTGATATATAGCACGAGGCCCACCTGATGTTAAGCGATACCCAGTGCCTATAATAGATACATCTCATCACAAATTGGGTTCACACCGTCACGCGTCACCCTGAGACATACAGTTGTGTCTTAAGTACCTACCTGTATTTTTACTACCTCTCAGGTACTACTGCCGGAACACACTGTTAAGTGTTTGGCGTCAGATTTACCACTTGAGGGTAGTCAACCATGCAGCACTTCTGTATCATAATGTTAAAAGGTCTGGTACCACTTAGCAGTGACTTATATTCCCAGCATTCAAGTCATAAAGGTGCTTTTATTTGTTATGGATAACAAGACTAGCTAGAGAAATGAAAACGCTCATCAATCTTTCACGTTCGTTCTATTGGAGAACATAAGAGAGAAGTATAAACCATAATCTACAACTAGATTTGGTAGATAACTCAATGGCCAGCCCTAGGGCTTAAAGGTGAGTCCAAACGAACGTAATTTTGTTTTTAGCCGCGTATTTTCGGCCGCGTAATTTCTATTGCATTCGGTTTCATACAAAAGTGCAGTTTTGCCACACGGTGATGCAAAATGAGTTATCCACATGTATGCAACAAAAATTACGCGACCGAAATTCAGTGACTCACGACTCACAAATTACGCTCGTTTGGTTTTACCCTAAGACATCAGAGTTTTCAGATCGCCTCAGTACCAAGACAGAAGCTGTTCCAAGACATCAAATATCATTGACAGCATAAACGAGACCTGCAAAGTACATAAGCACTCACTAGTAAATGCAAGTTAATAACTAGTCAGCCATTCACAGAGTACCGACAAAGTACATTCATATTCACAAGAAACACCGCGTGCTAAGCGCAAAACACATTTACAAATTATAAGAGCATACAATTTAGTTCCCCGCAGGAATCAAACCCGCATCCCCGATTTCAAGCTCGCGGCCGAGTGTTTGAAGCACCCGGTGCGAAACCGGGTGACGAGTGACATATACAGGCTATATAATCTACACTTGGCCCAGTTTTCATGCATGATTAATGATTACTCTAGATGCATTATCCGGGAAAAAATAGGGGAACATTTTTATGGAGAATCACACGCTGCCTTTTCCCTTAAGAGTTGAGTGCACGGAGCGCTTTCCATACAAACGTAGTTCCGTCATATTTTAAATGCAAAATGTTTAAACTATGAAATTTTGTACGCATTATATTATATTATATATTATATCCCTAAATGTCAAAATAAAAATTCCCATACAGATCAATTTATCGAATTATTTTTGAAAATACTTAATTTTACGGAATTCTGGCAATCCAGAAGTATTGCTAGGCTGAGATATTAGGCTCAAGGATAAACATGCAAAGTTTCACCGAGTTTGAATTTTTAGTATTTATAATATGACGAAACTACGTGTGTATGAAAGCGCTCCGTGAATTCTACTCTTAAGAACCACTAGGCAAACGGAGCTTGCTCCGTTGCATCGATTTGAATAAAAAAAACATGTTCTAATTTTGTAACTTTTATTTTATTGCCTGCTTAGCCAATATTTTAATAAGCTGTCAAAGTTACAAAGAAATGCCACTCGTGATTATTTTTTTTCCTTTCATTGGAATTTTGTGAAAACATGCATGTTTTTTGTTTTTGATTATACTGAGTATTAATAACATAACCGTACAATGCTTTGAGTAGTTACAACTTTTTTTTAAATAATTTCTTGTCTGAGTTATTATAGGCGTGTCTAACAACATTAAGACAATGCATAATGAATAGATTCAGGCGTTACTTTAGAATCTTCTCTTATTTCTCGATAGTGTCTTGACTCAAGACCTCCTGAGGATGCTTCGTGTCATAGACTTAGGTTTTTTCGCTACATCCTAAGCCTATGCTTCGTGTAGGAGCGAAACGCTTCGAAAATTCTTCCGGTTTGGCTGCGTGGCGTTTGTGACGTCACGTCGGCTTTACAGGCGGAATTGTCACTAGATATATTTTTGGTGTTTTATTAAAATATTATTTAAAGTTTTCTTAAAATATTTGTTATAATTAAACATTAAGACAGTTTGAATATTGTTTAACCAGCTCAAAGGAAGTAGAGTTATGATAAGCAAGTTTACCGAGAAACATTTAACAGAGTTACCAAGCAATTAGCAACAACTGACTAAGTATGCGTGTTTGTCAAATTTAGTTATAGAGTCAAAGTTGGGAGACCTTCAAGTGCAGACATCTACTTACGCACATTGCGTAAGGAAACAGGTAGAGACTGACAGTGAATAAGCCTAGCTTTATATATTGTTACTGAGGGTAGTTGAATGTTACTGACGAACTCACGTTTTCAAGTATTTGGCTGTCAAGTACTGGCACGATAACAGCAGCTGGAGGTTGTCGTCAGAAATGACTAAGGCGAATTCATTATATGGGTAGCAGCGTTTTTTGTGGAAGAATTAATCTTTAACACTGCAATTCGCAATATGCTTTCGAAGCTTTATTAAAGTCTGGGTCAGACTCGAGCATGAAGAGTTCCGTACCATTATCTATACAACATTAGACATAATATTATAACCTTTTTTTAGTTTCCACAAAGGGTACGGAACCCTTCGTGCGCGAGTCCGACTCGTACTTGGCCGATTTTTCTTATTTGTTGTTATAGCGGCAACATAAATTATCTGTCTGTCTAACTATCACGATTTATGAAATACAGCCTGGTGACAGACATACATAGATAGTGGCGTCTTAGGAATAGGGTCCCGTTTTTAACCCAAAAAAACATTAGATACAAGAAAAATAATGTGCAATAATGCAAAATACAAAAGGAACTTCACCTAATAATCTTCCATTTTAATATATACATAATATATATATACCTGCACCACAAACAATGCAATAACAATGTCTTATTGTATACAGTGATTCCTTACAACGCAGATCAGGTCGTCTAAGGATGGCAGTCGTTATAGCATTATGGTAGGGCATTTTGCGAATGCCCGCCTGGCTAGCTACCACCCTCAAGTAGAAAATCTGTCGCTAAGCACCCAATGGTGTGTTCCGGCAGCTACCCTTGAGAGCCAGTACTTCTAGGTTAGCCTGAACAACATCTTCGACCACATCATCACTTACCATCAGGTGAGATAGTGGTCAAAGGCTAACCTATGAGGAATAAAAAACCCGTCTTGCTCCGCTTCGGTGGAGTCTCACGGTGTTAATGGGTTCCCACACATAGACTGCAAAGACACTTCCCGTTCCTAAACAAAAAGGCTGACCTTTAGGGTAAGTTCAGATTCTAGGTTGCCTGTTAAACATCTTCGACTACATCATCAGGTGAGATTGTGATCAGAGGCTAGCTTTACGGAGAGGTATATTGTAGAACCTAATTAGTCATGTTGAGAAAAGAATAATGAAATTAGGTAAATAATATATTATACAGTTATTTAAAGCAGATATAGCAAATAAAGTTCAAATTACCTAAGCATCTATTTGTTTGACTAGTTGAAAATCAACATTAGCAATTAAAGAGTTTTTTTTATTGATGATAGTTAGCCTTTGACCACTCTCACCTGATGTGAAGGGATGATGTGGTCTAAGGTGTTAACAAACTTAACATAGAATTACTGCCTCTCAAAGTCAGCTGCCGGAACACACCGTTAGGTGCTTGATGACAGATTTTCCACTTGAGGGTGGTCACTAGCCAGGCGAAATGCCCTTTCATGATGCGGTAAAGATCAAACCTGCGGCGGGATTCGAACCATAGACCTGTTCTGGGCAGTCCATAGCAAATGCCACTGAGCCATCTCTGCTTCAAAATTTGTTCTGATACTGAAATTGTAAATAAACGACAAACATCAATATGTTTTTTGTATAATTTTTACAACCTTAATTTTACTTATTGTATTGAGAGAATCTGATATACTAAGAAGAAGTGTACGAATCTGGGAAAGGTTATTGGTTTAGAATCGTTTTGTCACTGAACAATCTTTTTTTCTGGTGTTTACATAAATGATACTAACACTTATCTGCCCTACATTCTGACAGCTCTAGTTGTTCGAAATATAAAGCCACATTTCCAAAGTCAGTTTTTACTTAAATCATGACATGAGTGTCTGACAACAACGTACAAGGTAAATACAATGTGTACATACTATATGAGAGAAGTGTACACAAGTAGGCAGTTTGAAGGAATACCAAGTACGTACTTCGTTCGAGGGGTTGGAATAACTTCGGCTTTTGAAGGTACTTGTCACATGCTAGTTTGAAGGAATTTGAAGTAGGCAAATATAAGTGTTTGTAGTTAGAAACGGGTTTGTGTGAGAAATTATGAATTTATTTTTGATTATTTATGAATAAGTTTCATCACATTAATACTATGAAAGCTAATGAGTCAATAAGGATGGAGAGAGTTTGCTTGTAACTGCATCACGCTGAAGTGTCTAAAGGGTTTTTTTTTATTCCGTTGTGAAGGTCAAGCACGAGGCCCACGTGTTGTTGAGCGGTAACTTCAATCTATAACAGATGCCGTTCGTCACTAGTGGCAATTGCACTCTGAGACATTATTATATTAATTAATAATATATAAAGCTCGATTACCACTGACTCACTGATTGACTGACTGACTGACATAAATGTTCTCCTAGAAGGAGACGAGTAGGAACAACGTGATGTATGACAAAAATGTTCGGGGGGTTTTGGTGAGTTTGAGAAAAATCGAAAATCATAAAAAAGACGCCTGCCAAGTGAAGATGGATGACATATCTCAAAAACGGTACAAGATAGGTAGGGGGAGTTTGAACAAATGTCATAGGGAATCGGGAGAGCAGTCGAATGACATCTGTCAAAAATCCAAAATGGCGGATTTCAAGATGGCCGCCATACAAAGTGATCCGAGCCTGCTGAAGCGAGGCCTTTAGGCCGAGCTTCAGTAGGGGCGGAGCAGTTTGTATGGTGGCCGTCTTGAAATCCGACATTTTGGATGTGACCCACGTGCTCCTATCATTCTTTATACTGCATTTGGAGTGTTTTACCTTATATTATCGACTGTATTAGGAGTTTTTGTGGGATTTTCGACTGAATTTGGAGTTACCGTCCTACATTGGTGTATAGCGAGCCCGAAGGGCGAGCTCCTGGTGAGGCCGAAGGCCGAACTTTCGGCCCGCGAGGCCGAAGGCCGAGCGTGTGGTGCGTGAGCCCGAAGGGCGAGCGCTTGGCGAGGCCGGAGGCCGAGCCGTGTTGGCAACTTGCGAGGCCGAAGGCCGAGCTCCGACTTGAGAGTATTTTCCACGTCTCCAACTGGTCTCCATGGCAATTGCCCTCGATAACCAAAGCACCTACGAGTGGGGTTCCTTAACAAAAGTGACTCAGAACCTTGGTACCATTCTGCCCGTACCACCTTTTTATGGCAGTAGGGTGAATCTGCTTTAGTGGCTACAGTATGGTTCTTTATTGTATTGAGAGTTTATATGGGATTTCATACTTCTATTGGAGTTTTGAACATACTTTTTTCCAACGTATCAGGAGTTTTGATATAGTTTAGTACTGCATAACGATAAATGCGGGCCGCATGCGGCCCGCACACTGCCCGAAAAACTAGTTATTTATAATATATAAGGCTCGATTACCACTGACTGACTCACTGACTCACTGACATAAATGTTCTCCTAGAAGGAGCAGAGTAGGGTAAAAATGAAGTATGGCAAAAATGTTCGGCGGGTTTAGGTGAGTATGAGAAAAATCGAAAATCATTAAAAAGACGCCTGCCAAGTAAAGATGAATGACATATCTCAAAAACGGTACAAGATAGGTAGAGGGTGTTTGAACAAATGTCATAGGGAATTGGGAGAGCAGTCGGATGACATCTGTCAAAAATCCAAAATGGTGGATTTCAAGATGGCCGCCATACAAAGTGATCCGAGCCTGCTGAAGCGAGGCCGTTAGGCCGAGCTTCAGTAGAGGCGGAGCAGTTTGTATGGTGGCTGTCTTGAAATCCGACATTTTGGATGTGACCCACGTGCTCCTATCATTCTTTATACTGCATTTGGAGTGTTTAACCTTATATTTTCGACTGTATTAGGAGTTTTTGTGGGATTTTGGACTGAATTTGGAGTTACTGTCCTACGTTAGTGTAGTAGCGAGCCCGAAGGGCGAGCTCCTGGTGAGGCCGAAGGCCGAACTTTCGGCTCGCGAGGCCGAAGGCCGAGCGTATTGTGCGTGAGCCCGAAGGGCGAGCGCTTGGCGAGGCCGCAGGCCAAGCCGTGTTAGTAACTTGCGAGGCCGAAGGCCGAGCTCCGACTTGAGAGTATTTTCCACGTCACCGACTGGTCTCCATGGCAACTGCCCGCGGTAACCGAAGCACCTACGAATGGGGTTCCTTAACAAAAGTGACTCAGAACCTTGGTTCCATTCTGCCCGTACCACCTTTTTATGGCAGTAGGGTGAATCTGCTTTAGTGGCTACAGTATGGTTCATTATTGTATTGAGAGTTTATATGGGATTTCATACTTCTATTGGAGTTTTGGACACTTTTTTTTTATGTATAACGTTTTTTTATGACAGTTCCTACTGACTTAAGATAGATGCGGGCCGCATGCGGCCCGCACACTGCCCGAAATACTAGTTAATAATATATAAAGCTCGATTACCACTGACTCACTGATTGACTGACTGACTGACATAAATGTTCTCCTAGAAGGAGACGAGTAGGAGCAAAGTGATGTATGGCAAAAATGTTTGGGGAGTTTTGGTGAGTATGAGAAAAATCGAAAATCATTAAAAAGACGCCTGCCAAGTGAAGATGGATGACGTATCTCGAAAACGGTAAGAGATAGGTAGGGGGTGTTTGAACAAATGTCATAGGGAATCGGGAGAGCAGTCGGATGACATATGTCAAAAATCCAAAATGGCGGATTTCAAGATGGCTGCCATACAAAGTGATCCGAGCCTGCTGAAGCGAGGCCTTTAGGCCGAGCTTCAGTAGGGGCGGAGCAGTTTGTATGGTGGCCGTCTTGAAATCCGACATTTTGGATTTGTCCCACGTGCTCCTATCATTCTTTATACTGCATTTGGAGTGTTTTACCTTATATTTTCGACTGTATTAGGAGTTTTTGTGGGATTTTCGACTGAATTTGGAGTTACTGCCCTTCATTGGTGTATAGCGAGCCCGAAGGGCGAGCTTCTGGTGAGGCCGAAGGCCGAACTTTCGGCCCGCGAGGCCGAAGGCCGAGCGTATGGTGCGTGAGCCCGAAGTGATCCGAGCCTGCTGAAGCGAGGCCTTTAGGCCGAGCTTCAGTAGGGGCGGAGCAGTTTGTATGGTGGCCGTCTTGAAATCCGACATTTTGGATTTGTCCCACGTGCTCCTATCATTCTTTATACTGCATTTGGAGTGTTTTACCTTATATTTTCGACTGTATTAGGAGTTTTTGTGGGATTTTCGACTGAATTTGGAGTTACTGCCCTTCATTGGTGTATAGCGAGCCCGAAGGGCGAGCTTCTGGTGAGGCCGAAGGCCGAACTTTCGGCCCGCGAGGCCGAAGGCCGAGCGTATGGTGCGTGAGCCCGAAGGGCGAGCGCTTGGCGAGGCCGGAGGCTGAGCCGTGTTGGTAACTTGCGAGGCCGAAGGCCGAGCTCCGACTCGAGAGTATTTTCCACATCTCCAACTGGTCTCCATGGCAACTGCCCGCGGTAACCGAAACACCTACGAGTGGGGTTCCTTAACAAAAGTGACTCAGAACCTTGGTACCATTCTGCCCGTACCACCTTTTTATGGCAGTAGGGTGAATCTGCTTTAGTGGCTACAGTATGGATCTTTATTGTATGGAGAGTTAATTTGGGATTTCATACTTCTATTGGAGTTTTGAACCTATTTTTTTGAAATGTCTAAGGGGTTAAGGTTAAGTTTAGTACTGCATAACGATAAATGCGGGCCGCATGCGGGCCGCATGCGGCCCGCACACTGCCCGAAAAACTAGTTATTTATAATATATAAAGCTCGATTACCACTGACTGATTGACATAAATGTTCTCCTAGAAGGAGACGAGTAAGAACAACGTGATGTATGGCAAAAATGTTCGGGTGGTTTCCATGAGTATGAGAAAAATCGAAAATCATAAAAATGACGCCTGCCAAGTAAAGATGGATGACATATCTCAAAAACGGTACAAGATAGGTATGGGGTGTGTGAACAAATGTCATAGGGAATCGGGAGAGCAGTCGAATGACACCTGTAAAAAATCCAAAATGGCGGATTTCAAGATGGCCGCCATACAAAGTGATCCGAGCCTGCTGAAGCGAGGCCTTTAGGCCGAGCTTCAGTAGGGGCGGAGCAGTTTGTATGGCGGCCGTCTTGAAATCTGACATTTTGGATGTGTCCCAGGTGCTCCTCTCATTCTTCATACTGCATTCGGAGTGTTTAACCTTCATTTTCGACTGTATTAGGAGTTTTTGTGGGATTTTTGACTAAACTTGGAGTAACTGTACTACAATAGTGTAGTAGCGAGCCCGAAGGGCGAGCTTCTGGTGAGGCCGAAGGCCGAACTTTCGGCTCGCGAGGCCGAAGGCCGAGCGTATGGTGCGTGAGCCCGAAGGGCGAGCGCTTGGCGAGGCCGCAGGCCGAGCCGTGTTGGTAACTTGCGAGGCCGAAGGCCGAGCTCCGACTTGAGAGTATTTTCCACGTCTCCGACTGGTCTCCATGGCAACTGCCCGCGGTAAGCGAAGCACCTACGAGTGGGGTTCCTTAACAAAAGTGACTCAGAACCTTGGTACCTTTCTGCCCGTACTACCTTTTTATGGCAGTAGGGTGAATTTGCTTTGGTGGCTACAGTATGGTTCTTTCTTGTATGGAGAGTTTATTTGGGATTTCATACTTCTATTGGAGTTTTGAACTTGTTTTTTTTTCAATGTATAAGGGGTTAAGGTAAAGTTTAGTACTGCATCACGATAAATGCGGGCCGCATGCGGCCCGCACACTGCCCGAAATACTAGTTATAATATATAAAGCTCGATTACCACTGACTGACTGACTGACATAAATGTTCTCCTAGAAGGAGACGAGTAGGAACAACGTGATGTATGACAAAAATGTTCGGGGGGTTTTGGTGAGTACGAGAAAAATCGAAAATCATAAAAATGACGCCTGCCAAGTAAAGATGGATGACATATCTCAAAAACGGTACAAGATAGGTCGGGGGTGTTTGAACAAATGTCATAGGGGATCGGGTGAGCAGTCGAATGACACCTGCCAAAAATCCAAAATGGCGGATTTCAAGATGGCCGCCATACAAAATGATCCGAGCCTGCTGAAGCGAGGCCGTTAGGCCGAGCTTCAGTAGGGGCGGAGCAGTTTGTATGGTGGCCGTCTTGAAATCCGACATTTTGGATGTGACCCACGTGCTCCTATCATTCTTTATACTGCATTTGGAGTGATTTACCCTACATTTTCGACTGTATTAGGAGTTTTTGTGGGATTTTCGACTGAATTTGGAGTTACTGTCCTACATTAGTGAAGTTGCGAGCCCGAAGGGCGAGCTCCTGGTGAGGCCGAAGGCCGAACTTTCGGTCCGCGAGGCCGAAGGCCGAGCTTATGATGCGCGAGCCCGTAGGGCGAGCCCTTTGCGAGGCCGCAGGCCGAGCCGTGTTAGTAACTTGCGAGGCCTAAGGCCGAGCTCCGACTTGAGAGTATTTTCCACATCTCCGACTGGTCTCCATGGCAACTGCCCGCGGTAACCGAAGCACCTACGAGTGTGGTTCCTTAACAAAAGTGACTCAGAAACTTGGTCCGATTTTGCCCGTACTACCTTTTTGTGGCAGTAGGGTGAATCTGCTTTAGTGGCTACAGTATGGTTCTTTATTGTATTGAGAGTTTATATGGGATTTCATACTTCTATTGGAGTTTTGAACACATTTATTTTTGTATCAGGTGTTTTTTTGACAGTTCCTACTGACTCAAGATAGATGCGGGCCGCATGCGGCCCGCACACTGCCCGAAAAACTAGTTATTTATAATATATAAGGCTCGATTACCACTGACTCACTGACTGACTGATTGACATAAATGTTCTCCTAGAAGGAGCATAGTAGGGCTAAAATGATGTATGGCAGAAATGTTCGAGGGGTTTTGATGAGTATGAGAAAAATCGAAAATCATTAAAAAGACGCCTGCCAAGTGAAGATGGATGACGTATCTCAAAAACGGTAAGAGATAGGTAGGGGGTGTTTGAACAAATGTCATAGGGAATAAGGAGCCATACAAATTGATCCGAGCCTGCTGAAGCGAGGCCGTTAGGCCGAGCTTCAGTAGGGGCGGAGCAGTTTGTATGGTGGCCGTCTTGAAATCCGACATTTTGGATGTGTCTTACATGCTCCTATCATTCTTTATACTGCATATGGAGTGTTTTACCTTTATTTTCAACTGTATTAGGAGTTTTTGTGGGAGTTTTGACTGAATTTGGAGTTACTGTCCTACGTTAGTGTAGTAGCGAGCCCGAAGGGCGAGCTCCTGGTAAGGCCGAAGGCCGAACTTTCGGTCCGCGAGGCCGAAGGCCAAGCGTATGATGCGTGAGCCCGAAGGGCGAGCGCTTGGCGAGGCCGTAGGCAAAGCCGTATTAGTAACTTGCGAGGCCGAAGGCCGAGCTCCGACTTGAGAGTATTTTCCACGTCACTGACTGGTCTCCATGGCAACTGCCTGCGGTAACCGAAGCACCTACGAGTGGGTATCCTTAACAAAAGTGACTCAGAACCTTGGTACTATTCTGCCCGTACCACCTTTTTATGGCAGTAGGGTGAATCTGGTTTGGTGGCTACAGTTTGGTTCCTTATTGCATTAAGAGTTTGTATGGGAAATCGTACATCTTTTGGTGTTTTGAAATATTTTTTTTTAATGTACAAGGTGTTTTGATATTGTTCAAACTTGCACAACGATAAATGCGGGCCGCATGCGGCCCGCACACTGCCCGAAAAACTAGTTTATAATATATAAGGCTCGATTACCACTGACTCACTGACTGACTGATTGACATAAATGTTCTCCTAGAAGGAGCATAGTAGGGCTAAAATGATGTATGGCAGAAATGTTCGAGGGGTTTTGATGAGTATGAGAAAAATCGAAAATCATTAAAAAGACGCCTGCCAAGTGAAGATGGATGACGTATCTCAAAAACGGTAAGAGATAGGTAGGGGGTGTTTGAACAAATGTCATAGGGAATAAGGAGAGCAGTCGAATGACATCTGTCAAAAATCCAAAATGGCGGATTTCAAGATGGCCGCCATACAAATTGATCCGAGCCTGCTGAAGCGAGGCCGTTAGGCCGAGCTTCAGTAGGGGCGGAGCAGTTTGTATGGTGGCCGTCTTGAAATCCGACATTTTGGATGTGTCTTACATGCTCCTATCATTCTTTATACTGCATATGGAGTGTTTTACCTTTATTTTCAACTGTATTAGGAGTTTTTGTGGGAGTTTTGACTGAATTTGGAGTTACTGTCCTACGTTAGTGTAGTAGCGATTCCGAAGGGCGAGCTCCTGGTAAGGCCGAAGGCCGAACTTTCGGTCCGCGAGGCCGAAGGCCAAGCGTATGATGCGTGAGCCCGAAGGGCGAGCGCTTGGCGAGGCCGTAGGCAAAGCCGTATTAGTAACTTGCGAGGCCGAAGGCCGAGCTCCGACTTGAGAGTATTTTCCACGTCACTGACTGGTCTCCATGGCAACTGCCTGCGGTAACCGAAGCACCTACGAGTGGGTATCCTTAACAAAAGTGACTCAGAACCTTGGTACTATTCTGCCCGTACCACCTTTTTATGGCAGTAGGGTGAATCTGGTTTGGTGGCTACAGTTTGGTTCCTTATTGCATTAAGAGTTTGTATGGGAAATCGTACATCTTTTGGTGTTTTGAAATATTTTTTTTTAATGTACAAGGTGTTTTGATATTGTTCAAACTTGCACAACGATAAATGCGGGCCGCATGCGGCCCGCACACTGCCCGAAAAACTAGTTTATAATATATAAAGCTCGATTACCACTGACTCACTGACTGACTCACTCATTGACATAAATGTTCTCCTAGAAGAAGACGAGTAGGAGCACAGTGATGTAGGGCAAAAATGTTCGGGGGGTTTAGGTGAGTATGAGAAAAATCGAAAATCATTAAAAAGACGCCTGCCAAGTAAAGATGGATGTCATATCTCAAAAACGGTAAGAGATAGGTAAAGGGAGTTTGAACAAATGTCATAGGGAATCGGGAGAGCAGCCGAATGACACCTGTCAAAAATCCAAAATGGCGGATTTCAAGATGGCCGCCATACAAAGTGATCCGAGCCTGCTGAAGCGAGGCCGTTAGGCCGAGCTTCAGTAGGGGCGGAGCAGTTTGTATGGTGGCCGTCTTAAAATCTGACATTTTGGATGTGTCTTACGTGCTCCTATCATTCTTTATACTGCATTTGGAGTGTTTCATCTTTATTTTAGACTGTATTAGGAGTTTTTGTGGGATTTTTTACTGAATTTGGAGTTACTGTCCTACATAAGTGTAGTAGCGAGCCCGAAGGGCGAGCTCCTGGTGAGGCCGAAGGCCGAACTTTCGGCTCGCGAGGCCGAAGGGCGAGCGTATGGTGCGTGAGCCCGAAGGGCGAACGCATGGCGAGGCCGCAGGCCGAGCCGTGTTAGTAACTTGCGAGGCCGTAGGCCGAGCTCCGACTTGAGAGTATTTTCCACGTCACCGACTGGTCTCCATGGCAACTGCCCGCGGTAACCGAAGCACCTACGAGTGGGGTTCCTTAACAAAAGAGACTGAGAACCTTGGTACCATTCTGCCCGTACCACCTTTTTATGGCAGTAGGGTGAATCTGGTTTGGTTGCTACAGTATGGTTCTCTACTCTATTACAAGTTTATATGGGATTTCATACTTCTAATGGAGTTTTGAACACATTTTTTTTTAATGTTTCAGGTGTTTTCATATAGTTTAGTACTGCATAACGATAAATGCGGGCCGCATGCGGCCCGCACACTGCCCGAAAAACTAGTTTATAATATATAAAGCTCGATTACCGTACACTGACTGACTGACTGACTGACTGACTGATTCACTGACTGACATCATTGTTCTCCCAGAAGGAGTCGAGAAGGAAGTAAGTGATGTATGGGAAAAGTGTAGAGGGGGTTTGTGTGAGTATGGGAAAAATCCGAAAACTCTAAGATGTCGTCTGCCAAGTAAAATTGGATAGCGTATCTCTGAAACGGTAAGATATAGGTAGGGGGTGCTTGACCAAATGTCATAGGGAATCGGGAGAGCAGTCGGATGACATTTGTCAAAAATCCAAAATGGCGGATTTCAAAATGGCCGCCATACAAAATCCTTCGATCCCTCAAAAAAGTAGCTGGTTCTACCAGAAAGAGTTGAGTACGGTTAAAGTAATGTATTACGAAAATGACTATGGGGTTTAGCTAATATATATAGTAGGGAAAAAATAAAAACCCTAGAAATGACGCCTGCCAAGTAAAGCTGGACAACGTATCTCGAAAACGGTAAGAGATAGGTTGGGGGTGTTTTTACAAATGTCATAGGGAATCGGGAGAGCAGTCTATTGACACCTGTCAAATGTGCTACTCTCATTCTTCATGCATTATTTGGAGTATTTAACCTTACAATGTCGACTGTATTAGGAGTGTTTGTGGGAATTTCAACTCAATTCGGAGTAATTGTCCTACTGTCAGTGTAGCGAGCCCGAAGGGCGAGCTTTTGGTGAGGCCGAAGGCCGAACTTTCGGGCCGCGAGGCCGTAGGCCGAGCGGATGGTGCGCGAGCCCGCAGGGCGAGCGTCAGGCGAGGCCGCAGGCTGAGCCGTGTTAGTAACTTGCGAGGCCAAAGGCCGAGCTCAGACTTGCACCGATTTGGCTGAAAATCGATATATAGGTTGTTCTCGTCATCCTTATGACAAATATGAAATTTTTATTTCGATGACGTCTGCCAAGTAAAAAAAGTTACTCCGATTTGGCTGAAACTCGATATTTATGTGGTTCTGGACGTCCTTATTCTAAATCAAAAATTTTTGTTTCGATGACGTCTGCCAAGTAAAAAAAGTTACTCCGATTCGGCTGAAACTTGATATTTAGGTGGTTCTGGGTGTCCTTATTCCAAATCTAAAATTTTTTTTCGATGACGTCTGCCAAGTAAAACAAAATACTCCGATTTGGCTGAAACTCGACATTTAGGTGGTTCTGGGTGTCCTTATTCCAAAACTAAAATTTTTTTTTCGATGACGTCTGCCAAGTAAAACAAGTTACTCCGATTTGGCTGAAACTCGATATTTAGGTGGTTCTTGGTGTCCTTATTCCAAATAAAAATTTTTTTTTCGATGACGTCTGCCAAGTAAAAAAAAGTACTCCGATTTGGCTTAAATTTTATATCTAGGTTGTTCTGGACGTCCTTATTCCAAATATGTTTTTTTTTTTCGATGACGTCTGCCAAGTGCAGATAATTCACGTATCTCGAAAACGGTAATAGATAGGTAGGGGGTTTTTGAAAATATGTCATAGGGAATAAGGAGAGCAGTCAAATGACATTTTGGATGTGTCTTACGTGCTCCTATCATTCTTTATACTGCATTTGAAGTGTTTTTCCTTAATTTTCGACTGTATTAGAAGTTTTTGTGGGATTTTTGACTGAATTTTGAGTTACTGTCCAACTTTAGTGTATAGCGAGCCCGAAGGGCGAGCTCCTGGTGAGGCCGAAGGCCGAACTCTCGGCTCGCGAGGCCGAAGGCCGAGCGTTCGGTGCGCGAGCCCGAAGGGCGATCGCTTGGCGAGGCCGTAGGCCGAGCCGTATTACTAACTTGCGAGGCCGAAGGCCGAGCTCCGACTTGAGAGTTTTTTCCACGTCTCCGACTGGTCTCCATGGCAACTACCCGCGATAACCAAAGCACCTACGAGTGGGGTTCCTTAACAAAAGTGACTCAGAATCTTGGTCCCATTCTGCCCGTACCACCTTTTTGTGGCAGTAGGGTGAATTTGCTTTAGTGGCTGCAGTATGGTTCTTTATTGTATTGAGAGTTTTTATGGGATTTCATACTTCCATTGGAGTTTTGAACATACATTTTTCCAACGTATCAGGAGTTTTGATATAGTTTAGTACTGCATAACGATAAATGCGGGCCGCATGCGGCCCGCACACTGCCCGAAAAACTAGTTATTATTTATAATATATAAAGTTATAATATATAAAGCTCGATTACCGTACACTGACTGACTGACTGACTGATTCACTGACTGACATCATTGTTCTCCCAGAAGGAGTCGAGAAGGAAGTAAGTGATGTATGGGAAAAGTGTAGAGGGGGTTTGTGTGAGTATGGGAAAAATCCGAAAACTCTAAGATGTCGTCTGCCAAGTAAAATTGGATAGCGTATCTCTGAAACGGTAAGATATAGGTAGGGGGTGCTTGACCAAATGTCATAGGGAATCGGGAGAGCAGTCGGATGACATTTGTCAAAAATCCAAAATGGCGGATTTCAAAATGGCCGCCATACAAAATCCTTCGATCCCTCAAAA
This sequence comes from Plagodis pulveraria, assembly GCA_963890685.1. Taxonomy (NCBI): domain Eukaryota; kingdom Metazoa; phylum Arthropoda; class Insecta; order Lepidoptera; family Geometridae; genus Plagodis; species Plagodis pulveraria. The sequence goes on along the minus strand of OY982961.1, from coordinate 5,566,750 downwards.
AAGTAGCTGGTTCTACCAGAAAAAGTTGAGTACGGTTAAAGTAATGTATTACGAAAATGACTAAGGGGTTTAGCTGAGTAGGGAAAAAATTAAAAACCCTAGAAATGACGCCTGCCAAGTAAAGCTGGACTACGTATCTCGAAAACGGTAAGAGATAGGTTTGGGGTGTTTGAACAAATGTCATAGGGAATCGGGAGAGCAGTCGAATGACACCTGTCAAATGTGCTACTCTCATTCTTCATACATTATTTGGAGTATTTGACCTTACAATGTCGTCTGTTTTAGGAGTTTTTTTGGGATTTTCAACTGAATTTGGAGTAATTGTCCTACTGGCCGTGTAGCGAGCCCGAAGGGCGAGCTTCTGGTGAGGCCGAAGGCCGAACTTTCGGGCCGCGAGGCCGTAGGCCGAGTGGACGGTGCGCGAGCCCGCAGGGCGAGCGCTAGGCGAGGCCGCAGGCCGAGCCATGTTAGTAACTTGCGAGGCCGAAGGCCGAGCTTAGACTTGCACCGATTTGGCTGAAAATCGATATATAGGTTGTTCTCGTCATCCTTATTTCAAATATGAAATTTTTACTTCGATGACGTCTGCCAAGTAAAAAAAGTTACTCCGATTTGGCTGAAACTCGATATTTAGGTGGTTCTGGGTGTCCTTATTCCAAATCTAAAAATTTTTTTTCGATGACGTCTGCCAAGTAAAACAAGTTACTCCGATTTGGCTGAAACTCGATATTTAGGTGGTTCTGGGTGTCCTTATTCCAAATCTAAATTTTTTTTTTCGATGACGTCTGCCAAGTAAAACAAGTTACTCCGATTTGGCTGAAACTCGATATTTAGGTGGTTCTGGGTGTCCTTATTCCAAATCTAAAATTTTTTTTCGATGACGTCTGCCAAGTAAAACATGTTACTCCGATTTGGCTGAAACTCGATATTTAGGTGGTTCTGGGTGTCCTTATTCCAAATCAAAATTTTTTTTTTCGATGACGTCTGCCAAGTAAAAAGAAGTACTCCGATTTGGCTTAAATTTCATATCTAGGTTGTTCTGGACGTCCTTATTCCAAATATGAAATTTTTTTTTCGATGACGTCTGCCAAGTGTAGATAAATCACGAATCTCGAAAACGGTAATAGATAGGTAGGGGGTTTTTGAAAATATGTCATAGGGAATAAGGAGAGCAGTCGAATGACATTTTGGATGTGTCTTACGTGCTCCTATCATTCTTTATACTGCATTTGGAGTGTTTTTCCTTAATTTTCGACTGTATTAGGAGTTTTTGTAGGGATTTTTGACTGAATTTGGAGTTACTGTCCAATTTTAGTGTATAGCGAGCCCGAAGGGCGAGCTCCCGGTGAGGCCGAAGGCCGAACTTTCGGCTCGCGAGGCCGAAGGCCGAGCGTAGGGTGCGTGAGCCCGAAGGGCGAGCGCTTGGCGAGGCCGTAGGCCGAGCCGTATTAGTAACTTGCGAGGCCGAAGGCCGAGCTCCGACTTGAGAGTTTTTTCCACGTCTCCGACTGGTCTCCATGGCAACTGCCCGCGGTAACCGAAGCACCTACGAGTGGGGTTCCTTAACAAAAGTGACTCAGAACCTTGGTACCATTCTGCCCGTACCACCTTTTTATGGCAGTAGGGTGAATCTGCTTTAGTAGCTACAGTATGTTTCTCTACTGTATTACAAGTTTATTTGGGATTTCATATTTCTATTGCAGTTTTGAACATTTTTTTTTTATGTATTAGGTGTTTTGATATAGTCTAAAATTGCATAACGATAAATGCGGGCCGCATGCGGCCCGCACACTGCCCGGAATACTAGTTAATAATATATAAAGCTCGATTACCACTCACTGACTGACTGACTGACTGATTGACATAAATGTTCTCCTAGAAGGAGACGAGTAGGGCTAAAATGATGTATGGCAAAAATGTTCGGGGGGTTTTGGTGAGTATGAGAAAAATCGAAAATCATAAAAAAGACGCCTGCCAAGTGAAGATGGATGACATATCTCAAAAACGGTGCAAGTTAGGTAGGGGGTGTTTGAACAAATGTCATAGGGAATCGGGAGAGCAGTCGAATGACACCTGTCAAAAATCCAAAATGGCGGATTTCAAGATGGCCGCCATACAAAGTGGTCCGAACCTGCTGAAGCGAGGCCTTTAGGCCGAGCTTCAGTAGGGGCGGAGCAGTTTGTATGGCGGCCATCTTGACATCCGCCATTTTGGATGTGTCCCACGTGCTCCTCTCATTCTTCATACTGCATTTGGAGTGTTTTACCTTCATTTTCGACTGTATTAGGAGTTTTTGTGGGATTTCGGACTGAATTTGGAGTAACTGTCCTACGTAAGTGTATAGCGAGCCCGAAGGGCGAGCTTCTGGTGAGGCCGAAGGCCGAACTTTCGGTCCGCGAGGCCGAAGGCCGAGCGAATGGCGCGTGAGCCCGAAGGGCGAGCGCTTGGCGAGGCCGCAGGCCGAGCCGTGTTAGTAACTTGCGAGGCCGAAGGCCGAGCTCCGACTCGAGAGTATTTTCCACGTCTCCGAATGGTCTCCATGGCAACTGCCCGCGGTAACCGAAGCACCTACGAGTGGGGTTCCTTAACAAAAGTGACTCAGAACCTTGGTACCTTTCTGCCCGTACCACCTTTTTATGGCAGTAGGGTGAATCTGCTATAGTAGCTACAGTATGGTTCTCTACTGTATTACAAGTTTATATGGGATTTCATACTCCTATTGGAGTTTTGAACATATTTTTTTTATGTATGAGGAGTTTTTGTGACAGTTCCTACTGACTCAAGATAGATGCGGGCCGCATGCGGCCCGCACACTGCCCGAAAAACTAGTATAATATATAAAGCTCGATTACCACTGACTGACTGACATAAATGTTCTCCTAGAAGGAGACGAGTAGGAACAACGTGATGTATGGCAAAAATGTTCGGGTGGTTTCCATGAGTATGAGAAAAATCGAAAATCATAAAAATGACGCCTGCCAAGTAAAGATGGATGACATATCTCAAAAACGGTACAAGATAGGTATGGGGTGTGTGAACAAATGTCATAGGGAATCGGGAGAGCAGTCGAATGACACCTGTAAAAAATCCAAAATGGCGGATTTCAAGATGGCCGCCATACAAAGTGATCCGAGCCTGCTGAAGCGAGGCCTTTAGGCCGAGCTTCAGTAGGGGCGGAGCAGTTTGTATGGCGGCCGTCTTGAAATCTGACATTTTGGATGTGTCCCAGGTGCTCCTCTCATTCTTCATACTGCATTCGGAGTGTTTAACCTTCATTTTCGACTGTATTAGGAGTTTTTGTGGGATTTTTGACTAAACTTGGAGTAACTGTACTACAATAGTGTAGTAGCGAGCCCGAAGGGCGAGCTTCTGGTGAGGCCGAAGGCCGAACTTTCGGCTCGCGAGGCCGAAGGCCGAGCGTATGGTGCGTGAGCCCGAAGGGCGAGCGCTTGGCGAGGCCGCAGGCCGAGCCGTGTTGGTAACTTGCGAGGCCGAAGGCCGAGCTCCGACTTGAGAGTATTTTCCACGTCTCCGACTGGTCTCCATGGCAACTGCCCGCGGTAAGCGAAGCACCTACGAGTGGGGTTCCTTAACAAAAGTGACTCAGAACCTTGGTACCTTTCTGCCCGTACTACCTTTTTATGGCAGTAGGGTGAATTTGCTTTGGTGGCTACAGTATGGTTCTTTCTTGTATGGAGAGTTTATTTGGGATTTCATACTTCTATTGGAGTTTTGAACTTGTTTTTTTTTCAATGTATAAGGGGTTAAGGTAAAGTTTAGTACTGCATCACGATAAATGCGGGCCGCATGCGGCCCGCACACTGCCCGAAATACTAGTTATAATTATTATTTATTTATAATATATAAAGCTCGATTACCACTCACTGACTGACTGACTGATTGACATAAATGTTCTCCTAGAAGGAGCAGAGTAGGGCTAAAATGATGTATGGCAAAAATGTTTGGGGGGTTTTGGTGAGTATGAGAAAAATCGAAAATCATTAAAAAGACGCCTGCCAAGTAAAGATGGATGACGTATCTAGAAAACGGTGCAAGATGGGTAGAGGGTGTTTGAACAAATGTCATAGGGAATCGGGAGAGCAGTCGAATGACACCTGTCAAAAATCCAAAATGGCGGATTTCAAGATGGCCGCCATACAAAGTGATCCGAGCCTGCTGAAGCGAGGCCGTTAGGCCGAGCTTCAGCAGGGGTGGAGCAGTTTGTATGGTGGCTTTCTTGAAACCCGCCATTTTGGATTTGTCCCAGGTGCTCCTCTCATTCTTCATACTGCATATGGAGTGATTTACCTTGTATTTTCGACTGTATTAGGAGTTTTTGTGGGATTTTTGACTGAATTTGGAGTACCTGTCCTACGTTAGTGTATAGCGAGCCCGTAGGGCGAGCTTTTGGTGAGGCCGAAGGCCGAACTTTCGGCTCGCGAGGCCGAAGGCCGAGCTTATGGTGCGTGAGCCCGAAGGGCGAGCGCTTGGCGAGGCCGCAGGCCGAGCCGTGTTAGTAACTTGCGAGGCCGAAGGCCGAGCTCCGACTTGAGAGTATTTTCCACGTTTCCGACTGGTCTCCATGGCAACTGCCAACGGTAATCGAAGCACCTACGAGTGGGGTTCCTTAACAAAAGTGACTCAGAACCTTGGTACCATTCTGCCCGTACCACCTTTTTATGGCAGTAGGGTGAATCTGCTTTAGTGGCTACAGTATGGTTCTTTATTGCATTGAGAGTTTATATGGGATTTCATACTGTTATGGAATTTTGTTTTTTTTTTTAAATGTAAAAGGTGTTAAGGTATTGTTTAGTACTGCATAACGATAAATGCGGGCCGCATGCGGCCCGCACACTGCCCGAAAAACTAGTTTATAATATATAAAGCTCGATTACCACTGACTGACTCACTGACTGACTGACTGACATAAATGTTCTCCTAGAAGGAGTAGAGTAGGGTTAAAATGATGTAGGACAAAAATGTTCGGGGGGTTTTGGTGAGTATGAGAAAAATCGAAAATCATTAAAAAGACGCCTGCCAAGTAAAGATGGATGACATATCTCAAAAACGGTAAGAGATAGGTAGGGGGTGTTTGAACAAATGTCATAGGGAATCTGGAGAGCAGTCGAATGACACCTGTCAAAAATCCAAAATGGCGGATTTCAAGATGGCCGCCATACAAATTGATCCGAGCCTGCTGAAGCGAGGCCGTTAGGCCGAGGTTCAGTAGGGGCGGAGCAGTTTGTATGATGGCCTTCTTGAAATCCGCCATTTTGGATTTGTCCCAGGTGCTCCTATCATTCTTTATACTGCATTTGGAGTGTATTACCTTATATTTTCGACTGTATTAGGAGTTTTTGTGGGATTTTTGACTGAATTTGGAGTTACTGTCCTACATAAGTGTAGTAGCGAGCCCGAAGGGCGAGCTCCTGGTGAGGCCGAAGGCCGAACTTTCAGTCCGCGAGGCCGAAGGCCGAGCGTATGACGCGCGAGCCCGAAGGGCGAGCTCTTGGCGAGGCCGCAGGCCGAGCCATGTTGGTAACTTGCGAGGCCGAAGGCCGAGCTCCGACTTGAGAGTTTTTTCCACGTCTCCGACTGGTCTCCATGGCAACTGCCCGCGGTAAGCGAAGCACCTACGAGTGGGGTTCCTTAACAAAAGTGACTCAGAACCTTGGTACCTTTCTGCCCGTACCACCTTTTTATGGCAGTAGGGTGAATCTGTTTTAGTGGCTACAGTATTGTTCTTTATTGTATTGAGTATTAATATGGGATTTCATACTTCTAATGGAGTTTTGAACATACTTTTTTTAATGTATAAGGTGTTTTGATATTGTTCAAACTTGCACAACGATAAATGCGGGCCGCATGCGGCCCGCACACTGCCCGAAAAACTAGTTATAATATATAAAGCTCGATTACCATTGACTCACTGACTGACATAAATGTTCTCCTAGAAGGAGCAGAGTAGGGTAAAAATGAAGTATGGCAAAAATGTTCGGGTGGTTTTGGTGAGTATGGGAAAAATCGAAAATCATAAAAATGACGCCTGCCAAGTAAAGATGGATGACATATCTCAAAAACGGTAAGAGATAGGTAGGGGGTGCTTGACTAAATGTCATAGGGAATTGGGAGAGCAGTCGAATGACATCTGTCAAAAATCCAAAATGGCGGATTTCAAGATGGCCGCCATACAAAATGTTCCGAGCCTGCTGAAGCGAGGCCTTTAGGCCGAGCTTCAGTAGGGGCGGAGCAGTTTGTATGGTGGCCGTCTTGAAATCCGTTATTTTGGATGTGCCCCACGTGCTCCTATCATTCTTTATACTGCATTTGAAGTGTTTTACCTTATATTTTCGACAGTTTTAGGAGTTTTTGTGGGATTTTTGACTAAATTTGGAGTTACTGTCCTACATAAGTGAAGTAGCGAGCCCGAAGGGCGAGCTCCTGGTGAGGCCGAAGGCCGAACTTTCGGTCCGCGAGGCCGAAGGCCGAGCGTATGATGCGCGAGCCCGAAGGGCGAGCGCCTGGCGAGGCCGTAGGCCGAGCCGTATTAGTAACTTGCGAGGCCGAAGGCCGAGCTCCGACTTGAGAGTATTTTCCACATCTCCGACTGGTCTCCATGGCAACTGCCTGCGGTAACCGCAGCACCTACGAGTGGGGTTCCTTAACAAAAGTGACTCAGAACCTTGGTACCATTCTGCCCGTACCACCTTTTTATGGCAGTAGGGTGAATCTGCTTTAGTGGCTACAGTATGGTTCTTTATTGTATTGAGAATTTATATGGGATTTCATACTTCTATAGGAGTTTTGAACATACTTTTTTCCAACGTATCAGCAGTTTTGATATAGTTTAGTACTGCATAACGATAAATGCGGGCCGCATGCGGCCCGCACACTGCCCGAAAAACTAGTTTATTTATAATATATAAAGCTCGATTACCACTCACTGACTGACTGATTGACATAAATGTTCTCCTAGAAGGAGACGAGTAGGGCTAAAATGATGTATGGCAAAAATGTTCGGGGGGTTTTGGTGAGTATGAGAAAAATCGAAAATCATAAAAAAGACGCCTGCCAAGTAAAGATGGATAACGTATCTCGAAAACGGTAAGAGATGGGTTAGAGGTGTTTGAACAAATGTCATAGGGAATCGGGAGAGCAGTCGAATGACACCTGTCAAAAATCCAAAATGGCGGATTTCAAGATGGCCGCCATACAAAGTGATCCGAGCCTGCTGAAGCGAGGCCTTTAGGCCGAGCTTCAGTAGGGGCGGAGCAGTTTGAATGGTGGGCTTCTTGAAATCCGCCATTTTGGATTTGTCCCAGGTGCTCCTCTCATTCTTCATACTGCATTTGGAGTGTTTTACCATATATTTTCGACTGTATTAGGAGTTTTTGTGGGTTTTTTGACTGAATTTGGAGTAACTGTCCTACATTAGTGTATAGCGAGCCCAAAGGGCAACTACCTGGTGAGGCCGAAGGCCGAACTTTCGGTCCGCGAGGCCGAAGGCCGAGCGAATGAAGCGCGAGCCCGAAGGGCGAGCGCCTGGCGAGGCCGCAGGCCGAGCCGTGTTAGTAACTTGCGAGGCCGAAGGCCGAGCTCCGACTCGAGAGTATTTTCCACATCTCCGACTGGTCTCCATGGCAACTGCCCGCGGTAACCGAAGCACCTACGAGTGGGGTTCCTTAAGAAAAGTGACTTAGAACCTTGGTACCATTCTGCCCGTACCACCTTTTTATAGCAGTAGGGTGAATTTGCTTTAGTGGCTACAGTATGGTTCTTTATTGTATTGAGAGTTTATATGGGATTTCATGCTTCTATTGGAGTTTTGAACACACAATTTTTTTAATGTATCAGGCGTTTTTTTGACAGTTCCTACTGACTCAAGATAGATGCGGGCCGCATGCGGCCCGCACACTGCCCGAAAAACTAGTTATTATAATATATAAAGCTCGATTACCACTGACTGACTGACTGACATAAATGTTCTCCTAGAAGGAGACGAGTAGGAACAACGTGATGTATGACAAAAATGTTCGGGGGGTTTTGGTGAGTACGAGAAAAATCGAAAATCATAAAAATGACGCCTGCCAAGTAAAGATGGATGACATATCTCAAAAACGGTACAAGATAGGTCGGGGGTGTTTGAACAAATGTCATAGGGGATCGGGTGAGCAGTCGAATGACACCTGCCAAAAATCCAAAATGGCGGATTTCAAGATGGCCGCCATACAAAATGATCCGAGCCTGCTGAAGCGAGGCCGTTAGGCCGAGCTTCAGTAGGGGCGGAGCAGTTTGTATGGTGGCCGTCTTGAAATCCGACATTTTGGATGTGACCCACGTGCTCCTATCATTCTTTATACTGCATTTGGAGTGATTTACCCTACATTTTCGACTGTATTAGGAGTTTTTGTGGGATTTTCGACTGAATTTGGAGTTACTGTCCTACATTAGTGAAGTTGCGAGCCCGAAGGGCGAGCTCCTGGTGAGGCCGAAGGCCGAACTTTCGGTCCGCGAGGCCGAAGGCCGAGCTTATGATGCGCGAGCCCGTAGGGCGAGCCCTTTGCGAGGCCGCAGGCCGAGCCGTGTTAGTAACTTGCGAGGCCTAAGGCCGAGCTCCGACTTGAGAGTATTTTCCACATCTCCGACTGGTCTCCATGGCAACTGCCCGCGGTAACCGAAGCACCTACGAGTGTGGTTCCTTAACAAAAGTGACTCAGAAACTTGGTCCGATTTTGCCCGTACTACCTTTTTGTGGCAGTAGGGTGAATCTGCTTTAGTGGCTACAGTATGGTTCTTTATTGTATTGAGAGTTTATATGGGATTTCATACTTCTATTGGAGTTTTGAACACATTTATTTTTGTATCAGGTGTTTTTTTGACAGTTCCTACTGACTCAAGATAGATGCGGGCCGCATGCGGCCCGCACACTGCCCGAAAAACTAGTTTATAATATATAAAGCTCGATTACCACTGACTGACTGACTGACATAAATGTTCTCCTAGAAGGAGACGAGTAGGAGCAACGTGATGTATGGCAAAAATGTTCGGGGGGTTTTGGTGAGTACGAGAAAAATCGAAAATCATAAAAATGACGCCTGCCAAGTAAAGATGGATGACGTATCTCGAAAACGGTAAGAGATAGGTAGGGGGTGTTTGAACAAATGTCATAGGGAATCGGGAGAGCAGTCGGATGACATATGTCAAAAATCCAAAATGGCGGATTTCAAGATGGCCGCCATACAAAGTGATCCGAGCCTGCTGAAGCGAGGCCGTTAGGCCGAGCTTCAGTAGGGGCGGAGCAGTTTGTATGGTGGCCATCTTGAAATCCGACATTTTGGATGTGCTCCACGTGCTCCTCTCACTCTTCATACTGCATTTGGAGTGTTTAACCTTCATTTTCGACTGTATTAGGAGTTTTTGTGGGATTTTTGACTGAATTTGGAGTTAATGTCCTTCATTAATTAAGTAGCGAGCCCGAAGGGCGAGCTCCTGGTGAGGCCGAAGCCCGAACTTTCGGTCCGCGAGGCCGAAGGCCGAGCGTATGGTGCGTGAGCCCGAAGGGTGAGCGCTTGGCGAGGCCGCAGGCCGAGCCGTATTAGTAACTTGCGAGGCCGAAGGCCGAGCTCCGACTTGAGAGTTTTTTCCACGTCTCCGACTGGTCTCCATGGCAACTGTCCGCGGGTACCGAAGCACCAACGAGTGGGGTTCCTTAACAAAAGTGACTCAGAACCTTGGTACCATTCTGCCCGTACCACCTTTTTATGGCAGTAGGGTTAATCTGCTTTAGTGGCTACAGTATGGTTCTTTATTGTATTGAGAGTTTATATGGGATTTCATACTGTTATGGAATTTTGTTTATTTTTTTAAATGTATAAGGTGTTAAGGTATTGTTTAGTACTGCATAACGATAAATGCGGGCCGCATGCGGCCCGCACACTGCCCGAAAAACTAGTTAATAATATATAAAGCTCGATTACCACTCACTGACTGACTGACTGACTGATTGACATAAATGTTCTCCTAGAAGGAGCAGAGTAGGGTTAAAATCATGTATGGCAAAAATGTTCGGGGGGTTTTGGTGAGTATGAGAAAAATCGAAAATCATAAAAAAGACGCCTGCCAAGTAAAGATGGATGACATATCTCAAAAACGGTACAAGATAGGTAGGGGGTGTTTGAACAAATGTCATAGGGAATCGGGAGAGCAGTCGAATGACACCTGTCAAAAATCCAAAATGGCGGATTTCAAGATGGCCGCCATACAAAATGCTCCGAGCCTGCTGAAGCGAGGCCGTTAGGCCGAGGTTCAGTAGGGGCGGAGCAGTTTGTATGGGGGCCTTCTTGAAATCCGCCATTTTGGAGTTGTCCCAGGTGCTCCTATCATTCTTTATACTGCATTTGGAGTGTATTACCTTATATTTTCGACTGTATGAGGAGTTTTTGTGGGATTTTTGACTGAATTTGGAGTTACTGTCCTACATAAGTGTAGTAGCGAGCCCGAAGGGCGAGCTCCTGGTGAGGCCGAAGGCCGAACTTTCGGTCCGCGAGGCCGAAGGCCGAGCGTATAATGCGCGAGCCCGAAGGGCGAGCGCTTGGCGAGGCCGCAGGCCGAGCCGTTTTAGTAACTTGCGAGGCCGAAGGCCGAGCTCCGACTTGAGAGTATTTTCCACGTCACCGACTGGTCTCCATGGCAACTGCCTGCGGTAACCGAAGCACCTACGAGTGGGGTTCCTTAACAAAAGTGACTCAGAACCTTGGTCCCATTCTGCCCGCACCACCTTTTTATGGCAGTAGGGTGAATTTGCTTTAGTGGCTACAGTATGGTTCTTTATTGTATTGAGAGTTTATATGGGATTTCATACTTCTATTGGAGTTTTGAACACATTTTTTTTTGTATCAGGTGTTTTTTTGACAGTTCCTACTGACTCAAGATAGATGCGGGCCGCATGCGGCCCGCACACTGCCCGAAAAACTAGTTAATAATATATAAAGCTCGATTACCACTGACTCACTGATTGACTGACTGACTGACATAAATGTTCTCCTAGAAGGAGACGAGTAGGAGCAAAGTGATGTATGGCAAAAATGTTTGGGGAGTTTTGGTGAGTATGAGAAAAATCGAAAATCATTAAAAAGACGCCTGCCAAGTGAAGATGGATGACGTATCTCGAAAACGGTAAGAGATAGGTAGGGGGTGTTTGAACAAATGTCATAGGGAATCGGGAGAGCAGTCGGATGACATATGTCAAAAATCCAAAATGGCGGATTTCAAGATGGCCGCCATACAAAGTGATCCGAGCCTGCTGAAGCGAGGCCTTTAGGCCGAGCTTCAGTAGGGGCGGAGCAGTTTGTATGGTGGCCGTCTTGAAATCCGACATTTTGGATTTGTCCCACGTGCTCCTATCATTCTTTATACTGCATTTGGAGTGTTTTACCTTATATTTTCGACTGTATTAGGAGTTTTTGTGGGATTTTCGACTGAATTTGGAGTTACTGCCCTTCATTGGTGTATAGCGAGCCCGAAGGGCGAGCTTCTGGTGAGGCCGAAGGCCGAACTTTCGGCCCGCAAGGCCGAAGGCCGAGCGTATGGTGCGTGAGCCCGAAGGGCGAGCGCTTGGCGAGGCCGGAGGCTGAGCCGTGTTGGTAACTTGCGAGGCCGAAGGCCGAGCTCCGACTCGAGAGTATTTTCCACATCTCCAACTGGTCTCCATGGCAACTGCCCGCGGTAACCGAAACACCTACGAGTGGGGTTCCTTAACAAAAGTGACTCAGAACCTTGGTACCATTCTGCCCGTACCACCTTTTTATGGCAGTAGGGTGAATCTGCTTTAGTGGCTACAGTATGGATCTTTATTGTATGGAGAGTTAATTTGGGATTTCATACTTCTATTGGAGTTTTGAACCTATTTTTTTGAAATGTCTAAGGGGTTAAGGTTAAGTTTAGTACTGCATAACGATAAATGCGGGCCGCATGCGGCCCGCACACTGCCCGAAAAACTAGTTATTTATAATATATAAAGCTCGATTACCACTCACTGACTCATTGACATAAATGTTCTCCTAGAAGGAGCAGAGTAGGGTAAAAATGAAGTATGGCAAAAATGTTCGGGTGGTTTCGGTGAGTATGAGAAAAATCGAAAATCATTAAAAAGACGCCTGCCAAGTGAAGATTGATGACGTATCTCGAAAACGGTAAGATATAGGTAGAGGGTGTTTGAACAAATGTCATAGGGAATCGGGAGAGCAGTCGAATGACACCTGTCAAAAATCCAAAATGGCGGATTTCAAGATGGCCGCCATACAAAGTGATCCGAGCCTGCTGAAGCGAGGCCGTTAGGCCGAGCTTCAGTAGGGGGGGAGCAGTTTGTATGGTGGCCGTCTTGAAATCCGTTATTTTGGATGTGCCCCACGTGCTCCTATCATTCTTTATACTGCATTTGGAGTGTTTTACCTTATATTTTCGACTGTATTAAGAGTTTTTGTGGGATTTTTGACTAAATTTGGAGTTACTGTCCTACATAAGTGAAGTAGCGAGCCCGAAGGGCGAGCTCCTGGTGAGGCCGAAGGCCGAACTTTCGGTCCGCGAGGCCGAAGGCCGAGCGTATGATGCGCGAGCCCGAAGGGCGAGCGCTTGGCGAGCCCGAAGGGCGAGCGCTTGGCGAGGCCGTAGGCCGAGCCGTATTAGTAACTTGCGAGGCCGGAGGCCGAGCTCCGACTTGAGAGTATTTTCCACGTCACCGACTGGTCTCCATGGCAACTGCCTGCGGTAACCGAAGCACCTACGAGTGGGGTTCCTTAACAAAAGTGACTCAGAACCTTGGTACCATTCTGCCCGTACCACCTTTTTATGCCAGTAGGGTGAATCTGCTTTAGTGGCTACAGTATGGTTCTTTATTGTATGGAGAGTTTTTTTGGGATTTCATACTTCTATTGGAGTTTTGAACTTATTATTTTTAAATGTGTAAGGGGTTAAGGTAAAGTTAAGTACTGCATAACGATAAATGCGGGCCGCATGCGGCCCGCACACTGCCCGAAAAACTAGTTTATTTATTTATATTTATAATATATAAGGCTCGATTACCACTGACTGACTCACTGACTCACTGACATAAATGTTCTCCTAGAAGGAGCAGAGTAGGGTAAAAATGAAGTATGGCAAAAATGTTCGGCGGGTTTAGGTGAGTATGAGAAAAATCGAAAATCATTAAAAAGACGCCTGCCAAGTAAAGATGAATGACATATCTCAAAAACGGTACAAGATAGGTAGAGGGTGTTTGAACAAATGTCATAGGGAATTGGGAGAGCAGTCGGATGACATCTGTCAAAAATCCAAAATGGTGGATTTCAAGATGGCCGCCATACAAAGTGATCCGAGCCTGCTGAAGCGAGGCCTTTAGGCCGAGCTTCAGTAGGGGCGGAGCAGTTTGTATGGTGGCCGTCTTGAAATCCGTTATTTTGGATGTGCCCCACGTGCTCCTATCATTCTTTATACTGCATTTGGAGTGTTTTACCTTATATTTTCGACTGTATTAGGAGTTTTTGTGGGATTTTTGACTAAATTTGGAGTTACCGTCCTACATAAGTGAAGTAGCGAGCCCGAAGGGCGAGCTCCTGGTGAGGCCGAAGGCCGAACCTTCGGTCCGCGAGGCCGAAGGCCGAGCGTATGATGCGCGAGCCCGAAGGGCGAGTGCCTGGCGAGGCCGTAGGCCGAGCCGTATTAGTAACTTGCGAGGCCGAAGGCCGAGCTCCGACTTGAGAGTATTTTCCACATCTCCGACTGGTCTCCATGGCAACTGCCTGCGGTAACCGCAGCACCTACGAGTAGGGTTCCTTAACAAAAGTGACTCAGAACCTTGGTACCATTCTGCCCGTACCACCTTTTTTTGGCAGTAGGGTGAATCTGCTTTAGTGGCTACAGTATGGTTCTTTATTGTATTGAGAGTTTATATGGGATTTCATAATTCTATTGGAGTTTTGAAATATTTTTATTTTAATGTAAAAGGTGTTTCGTTATAGTTATAATTGCACAACGATAAATGCGGGCCGCATGCGGCCCGCACACTGCCCGAAAAACTAGTTTATAATATATAAAGCTCGATTACCACTGACTGACTGACTGACTCACTGACATAAATGTTCTCCTAGAAGGAGTAGAGTAGGGTAAAAATGATGTATGGCAAAAATGTTCGCGGGGTTTTGGTGAGTATGAGAAAAATCGAAAATCATTAAAAAGACGCCTGCCAAGTGAAGATGGATGACATATCTCAAAAACGGTACAAGATAGGTAGGGGTTGTTTGAACAAATGTCATAGGGAATCAGGAGAGCAGTCTAATGACACCTGTCAAAAATCCAAAATGGCGGATTTCAAGATGGCCGCCATACAAAATGATCCGAGCCTGCTGAAGCGAGGCCGTTAGGCCGAGCTTCAGTAGGGGCGGAGCAGTTTGTATGGTGGCTGTCTTGAAATCCGACATTTTGGATCTGACCCACGTGCTCCTATCATTCTTTATACTGGATTTGGAGTGTTTTACCTTATATTTTCGACTGTATTAAGAGTTTTTGTGGGATTTTTGACTGAATTTGGAGTTACTGACCTACAATAATGTATAGCGAGCCCGAAGGGCGAGCTTCTGGTGAGGCCGAAGGCCGAACTTTCGGCTCGCGAGGCCGAAGGCCGAGCGTATGGTGCGTGAGCCCGAAGGGCGAGCGCTTGGCGAGGCCGCAGGCCGAGCCGTGTTAGTAGCTTGCGAGGCCGAAGGCCGAGCTCCGACTTGAGAGTATTTTCCACGTCACCGACTGGTCTCCATGGCAACTGCCCGCGGTAACCGAAGCACCTACGAGTGGGGTCCCTTAACAAAAGTGACTCAGAACCTTGGTACCATTCTGCCCGTACCACTTTTTTATGGCAGTAGGGTGAATCTGGTTTGATGGCTACAGTTTGGTTCTCTACTGTATAAGGAGTTTATATGGGATTTCATACTGTTATGGATTTTTTTTTTTTTTTTAATGTATAAGGTGTTTTGATATTGTTTCCAATTGCATAACGATAAATGCGGGCCGCATGCGGCCCGCACACTGCCCGAAAAACTAGTTTTTTATATTATATAAAGCTCGATTACCACTGACTGACTGACTGACATAAATGTTCTCCTAGAAGGAGCAGAGTAGGGTAAAAATGAAGTATGGCAAAAATGTTCGGGGGGTTTTGGTGAGTATGAGAAAAATCGAAAATCATAAAAATGACGCCTGCCAAGTGAAGATGGATGACGTATCTCGAAAACTGTAAGAGATAGGTAGGGGTTGTTTGAACAAATGTCATAGGGAATCGGGAGAGCGGTCGAATGACACCTGTCAAAAATCCAAAATGGCGGATTTCAAGATGGCCGCCATACAAATTGATCCGAGCCTGCTGAAGCGAGGCCGTCAGGCCGAGCTTCAGTAGGGGCGGAGCAGTTTGTATGGTGGCCGTCTTGAAATCCGTTATTTTGGATGTGCCCCACGTGCTCCTATCATTCTTTATACTGCATTTGGAGTGTTTTACCTTATATTTTCGACTGTATTAGGAGTTTTTGTGGGATTTTTGACTAAATTTGGAGTTACTGTCCTCCATAAGTGAAGTAGCGAGCCCGAAGGGCGAGCTTCTGGTGAGGCCGAAGGCCGAACTTTCGGTCCGCGAGGCCGAAGGCCGAGCGTATGATGCGTGAGCCCGAAGGGCGAGCGCCTGGTGAGGCCGTAGGCCGAGCCGTATTAGTAACTTGCGAGGCCGAAGGCCGAGCTCCGACTTGAGAGTATTTTCCACGTCTCCGACTGGTCTCCATGGCAACTGCCTGCGGTAACCGCAGCACCTACGAGTGGGGTTCCTTAACAAAAGTGACTCAGAACCTTGGTACCATTCTGCCCGTACCACCTTTTTAGGGCAGTAGGGTGAATCTGCTTTAGTGGCTACAGTATGGTTCTTTATTGTATGGAGAGTTTATTTGGGATTTCATCTTCTTCTATTGGAGTTTTGAACTTATTTTTTTTTAATGTATTAAGGGTTAAGGTAAAGTTTAGTACTGCATAACGATAAATGCGGGCCGCATGCGGCCCGCACACTGCCCGAAAAACTAGTTTATAATATATAAAGCTCGATTACCACTCACTCACTGACATAAATGTTCTCCTAGAAGGAGCAGAGTAGGGTAAAAATGAAGTATGGCAAAAATGTTCGGGTGGTTTTGGTGAGTATGAGAAAAATCGAAAATCATTAAAAAGACGCCTGCCAAGTTAAGATGGATGACATATCTCGAAAACGGTGCAAGATAGGTAGGAGGTGTTAAAACAAATGTCATAGGGAATTAAGAGAGCAGTCGAATGACACCTGACAAAAATCCAAAATGGCGGATTTCAAGATGGCCGCCATACAAAGTGATCCGAGCCTGCTGAAGCGAGGCCGTTAGGCCGAGCTTCAGTAGGGGCGGAGCAGTTTGTATGGTGGCCGTCTTGAAATCTGACATTTTGGATGTGTCTTACGTGCTCCTATCATTCTTTATACTGCATTTGGAGTGTTTTACCTTTATTTTAGACTGTATTAGGAGTTTTTGTGGGATTTTTTACTGGATTTGGAGTAACTGTCCTACATTAGTGTAGTAGCGAGCCCGAAGGGCGAGCTCCTGGTGAGGCCGAAGGCCGAACTTTCGGTCCGCGAGGCCGAAGGCCGAGCGTATGATGCGCGAGCCCGAAGGGCGAGCGCTAGGCGAGGCCGTAGGCCGAGCCATGTTAGTAACTTGCGAGGCCGAAGGCCGAGCTCCGACTCGAGAGTATTTTTTACGTCACCGACTGGTCTCCATGGCAACTGCCCGCGGTAACCGAAGCACCTACGAGTGGGGTTCCTTAACAAAAGTGACTTAGAACCTTGGTACCATTCTGCTCGTACCACCTTTTTATGTCAGTAGGGTGAATCTGGTTTGGTGGCTACAGTTTTGTTCTTTATTGTTTTAAAGTTTGTATGGAATTTCACACTTCTATTGGAGTTTTGAACATATTTTTTCTAACGTACCAGGTGTTTTGATATTGTTTTATATTGCACAACGGTAAATGCGGGCCGCATGCGGCCCGCACACTGCCCGAAATACTAGTTTATAATATATAAAGCTCGATTACCACTCACTGACTCACTGACATAAATGTTCTCCTAGAAGGAGACGAGTAGGAGCAACGTGATGTATGGCAAAAATGTTCGGGTGGTTTTGGTGAGTATGAGAAAAATCGAAAATCATTAAAAAGACGCCTGACAAGTAAAGATGGAAGACGTATCTCAAAAACGGTGCAAGATAGGTATGGGGTGTTTGAACAAATGTCATAGGGAATCGGGAGAGCAGTCGAATGACACACGTCAAAAATCCAAAATGGCGGATTTCAAGATGGCCGCCATACAAAATGCTCCGAGCCTGCTGAAGCGAGGCCTTTAGGCCGAGCTTCAGTAGGGGCGGAGCAGTTTGTATGGGGGCCGTCTTGAAATCCGCCATTTTGGATTTGTCCTAGGTGCTCCTCTCATTCTTCATACTGCATTTGGAGTGTTTTACCTTCATTTTCGACTGTATTAGGAGTTTCTGTGGGATTTTTGAGTGAATTTGGAGTGACTGTCCTACATTAGTGTATAGCGAGCCCGAAGGGCGAGCTTCCGGTGAGGCCGAAGGCCGAACTTTCGGTCCGCGAGGCCGAAGGCCGAGCGATTGGTGCGCGAGCCCGAAGGGCGAGCGCTTGGCGAGGCCGAAGGCCGAGCTCCGACTTGAGAGTATTTTTCACGTCACCGACTGGTCTCCATGGCAACTGCCCGCGGTAACCGAAGCACCTACGAGTGGGGTTCCTTAACAAAAGTGACTCAGAACCTTGGTCCGATTCTGCCCGTACCACCTTTTAATGGCAGTAGGGTGAATCTGCTTTAGTGGCTACAGTATGGTACTTTATTGTATGGAGAGTTTATTTGGGATTTCATACTTTTATTGGAGTTTTGAAATTATTTTTTTTAAATGTATAAGGGGTAAAGGTAAAGTTTAGTACTGCATAACGATAAATGCGGGCCGCATGCGGCCCGCACACTGCCCGAAAAACTAGTTTATAATATATAAAGCTGGATTACCGTACACTGACTGACTGACTGACTGACTGACTGACTGATTCACTGACTGACATCATTGTTCTCCCAGAAGGAGTCGAGAAGGAAGAAAGTGATGTATGGGAAAAGTGTAGAGGAGGTTTAGGGGAGTATGGGAAAAATCCGAAAACTCAAAGATGACGTCTGCCAAGTAAAATTGGATGGCGTATCTCTGAAACGGTAAGAGATAGGTAGGGGGTGCTTGACCAAATGTCATAGGGAATCGGGAGAGCAGTCGGATGACATCTGTCAAAAATCCAAAATGGCGGATTTCAAAATGGCCGCCATACAAAATCCTTCGATCCCTCAAAAAAGTAGCTGGTTCTACCAGAAAGAGTTGAGTACGGTTATAGTAATGTATTACGAAAATGACAAAGGGGCTTAGCTGAGTAGGGAAAAAATTAAAAACCCTAGAAATGACGCCTGCCAAGTAAAGCTGGACTACGTATCTCGAAAATGGTAAGAGATAGGTTGGGGGTGTTTGAACAAATGTCATAGGGAATCGGGAGAGCAGTCGAATGACACCTGTCAAACGTGCTCCTCTCATTCTTTATACTGCATTTGGAGTGTTTTACCTCATATTTTCGACTGTATTAGGAGTTTTTGTAGGTTTTTTGACTGAATTTGGAGTTACTGTTCTACGTTATTGTAGAAGCGAGCCCGAAGGGCGACCTCCTGGTGAGGCCGAAGGCCGAACTTTCGGCTCGTGAGGCCGAAGGCCGAGCGTATGGTGCGTGAGCCCGAAGGGCGAGCGCTTGGCGAGGCCGCAGGCCGAGCCGTGTTAGTAACTTGCGAGGCCGAAGGCCGAGCTCCGAATTGGGAGTAATTGCCTTGTCTCCGACTGGTCTCCATGGCAACTGCCCGCGGTATCCGAAGCACCTACGAGTGGGGTTTCTTAACAAAAGTGACTCAGAACCTTGGTACCATTCTGCCCGTACCACCTTTTTATGGCAGTAGGGTGAATCTGCTTTAGTGGCTACAGTATGGATCTTTATTGTATAGAGAGTTTATTTGGGATTTCATACTTCTATTGGAGTTTTGAACTTATTTTTTTTAAATGTATAAGGGGTTAAGGTTAAGTTTAGTACTGTATAACGATAAATGCGGGCCGCATGCGGCCCGCACACTGCCCGAAAAACTAGTTTATAATATATAAAGCTCGATTACCACTCACTGACTCATTGACATAAATGTTCTCCTAGAAGGAGTAGAGTAGGAACAACGTGATGTATGGCAAAAATGTTCGGGTGGTTTCGGTGAGTATGGGAAAAATCGAAAATCATTAAAAAGACGCCTGCCAAGTTAAGATGTACTACGTATCTCGAAAACGGTAAGAGGTAGGTAGGGGGTGTTTGAACAAATGTCATAGGGAATCGGGAGAGCAGTCGAATGACACCTGTCAAAAATCCAAAATGGCGGATTTCAAGATGGCCGCCATACAAATTGATCCGAGCCTGCTGAAGCGAGGCCGTTAGGCCGAGCTTCAGTAGGGGCGGAGCAGTTTGTATGGTGGCCGTCTTGAAATCCGACATTTTGAATGTGTCTTACGTGCTCCTATCATTCTTTATACTGCATTTAGAGTGTTTTACCTTCATTTCGACTGTATTAGGAGTTTTTGTGGAATTTTCGACTGAATTTGGAGTTACTGTCCCCATTAGTGAAGTTGCGAGCCCGAAGGGCGAGCTCCTGGTGAGGCCGAAGGCCGAACTTTCGGTCCGCGAGGCCGAAGGCCGAGCGTATGATGCGCGAGCCCGAAGGGCGAGCGCTTGGCGAGGCCGCAGGCCGAGCCGTGTTAGTAACTTGCGAGGCCGAAGGCCGAGCTCCGATTTGAGAGTATTTTCCACGTCACCGGCTGGTCTCCATGGCAACTGCCTGCGGTAACCGAAGCACCTACGGGAGGGGTTCCTTAACAAAAGTGACTCAGAACCTTGGTCCCATTCTGCCCGTACCACCTTTTTTGGCAGTAGGGTGAATTTGATTTAGTGGCTACAGTATGGTTCTTTATTGTATTGAGAGTTTATATGGGATTTCATACTGTTATGGAATTTTGTTTTTTTTTTTAAATGTATATGGTGTTAAGGTATTGGTTAGTACTGCATAACGATAAATGCGGGCCGCATGCGGCCCGCACACTGCCCGAAAAACTAGTTAATAATATATAAAGCTCGATTACCACTCACTGACTGACTGACTGACTGATTGACATAAATGTTCTCCTAGAAGGAGACGAGTAGGGCTAAAATGATGTATGGCAAAAATGTTCGGGGGGTTTTGGTGAGTATGAGAAAAATCGAAAATCATAAAAAAGACGCCTGCCAAGTGAAGATGGATGACATATCTCAAAAACGGTACAAGTTAGGTAGGGGGTGTTTGAACAAATGTCATAGGGAATCGGGAGAGCAGTCGAATGACACCTGTCAAAAATCCAAAATGGCGGCAGTAGGGGCGGAGCAGTTTGTATGGCGGCCGTCTTGAAATCCGACATTTTGGATGTGTCACACGTGCTCCTATCATTCTTTATACTGCATTTGGAGTGTTTTACCTACATTTTCGACTGTATTAGGAGTTTTTGTGGGATTTTTGACTGAATTTGGAGTTACTGTCCAACATTAGTGTATAGCGAGCCCGAAGGGCGAGCTCCTGGTGAGGCCGAAGGCCGAACTTTCGGTCCGCGAGGCCGAAGGCCGAGCGTATGGTGCGTGAGCCCGAAGGGCGAACGCTTGGCGAGGCCGTAGGCCGAGCCGTATTAGTAACTTGCGAGGCCGAAGGCCGAGCTCCGACTTGAGAGTTTTTTTCACGTCTCCGACTGGTCTCCATGGCAACTGCCCGCGGTAACCGAAGCACCTACGAGTGGGGTTTCTTAACAAAAGTGACTCAGAACCTTGGTACCATTCTGCCCGTACCACCTTTTTATGGCAGTAGGGTGAATTTGCTTTAGTGGCTACAGTATGGATCTTTATTGTATTGAGAGTTTATATGGGATTTCATACTTCTATTGGAGTTTTGAAATATTTTTATTTTAATGTAAAAGGTGTTTTGATATTGTTTCAAATTGCATAACGATAAATGCGGGCCGCATGCGGCCCGCACACTGCCCGAAATACTAGTTAATAATATATAAAGCTCGATTACCACTCACTGACTGACTGACTGACTGATTGACATAAATGTTCTCCTAGAAGGAGACGAGTAGGGCTAAAATGATGTATGGCAAAAATGTTCGGGGGGTTTTGGTGAGTATGAGAAAAATCGAAAATCATAAAAAAGACGCCTGCCAAGTAAAGATGGATAACGTATCTCGAAAACGGTAAGAGATGGGTTAGAGGTGTTTGAACAAATGTCATAGGGAATCGGGAGAGCAGTCGAATGACACCTGTCAAAAATCCAAAATGGCGGATTTCAAGATGGCCGCCATACAAAATGCTCCGAGCCTGCTGAAGCGAGGCCTTTAGGCCGAGCTTCAGTAGGGGCGGAGCAGTTTGTATGGCGGCCGTCTTGAAATCCGACATTTTGGATGTGTCTTACGTGCTCCTATCATTCTTTATACTGCATTTGGAGTTTTTCATCTTTATTTTCGACTGTATTAGGAGTTTTTGTGGGATTTTTGACTGAATTTGGAGTAACTGTCCTACATTAGTGTAGTAGCGAGCCCGAAGGGCGAGCTTCTGGTGAGGCCGAAGGCCGAACTTTCGGCCCGCGAGGCCGAAGGCCGAGCGTATGGGGCGTGAGCCCGAAGGGCGAGCGCCTGGCGAGGCCGTAGGCCGAGCCGTATTAGTAACTTGCGAGGCCGAAGGCCGAGCTCCGACTTGAGAGTATTTTCCACGTCTCCAACTGGTCTCCATGGCAACTGCCCGCGATAACCAAAGCACCTACGAGTAGGGTTCCTTAACAAATGTGACTCAAAACCTTGGTACCATTCTGCCGGAACCACCTTTTTATGGCAGTAGGGTGAATCTGGTTTTGGAGGCTACAGTTTGTTTCTTTATTGTATTGAGAGTTTTAATGGGATTTCATACTTCTATTGGAGTTTTGAAATATTTTTTTTTAATGTTAAAGGTGTATTGTTATAGTTTAGTACTGCATAACGATAAATGCGGGCCGCATGCGGCCCGCACACTGCCCGAAATACTAGTTTATAATATATAAAGCTCGATTACCACTGACTGACTGACTGACTCACTGACATAAATGTTCTCCTAGAAGGAGCAGAGTAGGGTAAAAATGAAGAATAGCAAAAATGTTCGGAGGGTTTTGGTGAGTATGAGAAAAATCGAAAATCATTAAAAAGACGCCTGCCAAGTAAAGATGGATGACGTATCTCAAAAACGGTACGAGATAGGTAGGGGGTGTTTGAACAAATGTCATAGGGAATCGGGAGAGCAGTCGAATGACACCTGTCAAAAATCCAAAATGGCGGATTTCAAGATGGCCGCCATACAAAGTGATCCGAGCCTGCTGAAGCGAGGCCTTTAGGCCGAGCTTCAGTAGGGGCGGAGCAGTTTGTATGGTGGCCGTCTTGAAATCCGACAATTTGGATGTGACCCACGTGCTCCTATCATTCTTTATACTGCATTTGGAGTGATTTACCCTATATTTTCGACTGTATTAGGAGTTTTTGTGGGATTTTCGACTGAATTTGGAGTAACTGTCCTACATTAGTGAAGTTGCGAGCCCGAAGGGCGAGCTTCTGGTGAGGCCGAAGGCCGAACTTTCGGTCCGCGAGGCCGAAGGCCGAGCGTATGATGCGCGAGCCCGAAGGGCGAGTGCTTTGCGAGGCCGCAGGCCGAGCCGTGTTAGTAACTTGCGAGGCCGAAGGCCGAGCTCCGACTTGAGATTATTTTCCACATCTCCGACTGGTCTCCATAGCAAATGCCCGCGGTAACCGAAGCACCTACGAGTGGGGTTCCTTCACAAAAGTGACTCAGAACCTTGGTCCCATTCTGCCCGTACCACCTTTTTGTGGCAGTAGGGTGAATTTGCTTTAGTGGCTGCAGTATGGTTCTTTATTGTATTGAGAGTTTTTATGGGATTTCATACTTCCATTGGAGTTTTGAACATTCTTTTTCTTAAAGTATTAGGGGTTTATGTGAAATTTCCAAATGACTCAAGATAGATGCGGGCCGCATGCGGCCCGCACACTGCCCGAAAAACTAGTTAATAATATATAAAGCTCGATTACCACTCACTGACTGACTGACTGACTGATTGACATAAATGTTCTCCTAGAAGGAGACGAGTAGGGCTAAAATGATGTATGGCAAAAATGTTCGGAAGGTTTTGGTGAGTATGAGAAAAATCGAAAATCATAAAAAAGACGCCTGCCAAGTAAAGATGGATAACGTATCTCGAAAACGGTAAGAGATGGGTTAGAGGTGTTTGAACAAATGTCATAGGGAATCGGGAGAGCAGTCGAATGACACCTGTCAAAAATCCAAAATGGCGGATTTCAAGATGGCCGCCATACAAAGTGATCCGAGCCTGCTGAAGCGAGGCCTTTAGGCCGAGCTTCAGTAGGGGCGGAGCAGTTTGAATGGTGGGCTTCTTGAAATCCGCCATTTTGGATTTGTCCCAGGTGCTCCTCTCATTCTTCATACTGCATTTGGAGTGTTTTACCATATATTTTCGACTGTATTAGGAGTTTTTGTGGGTTTTTTGACTGAATTTGGAGTAACTGTCCTACATTAGTGTATAGCGAGCCCAAAGGGCAACCACCTGGTGAGGCCGAAGGCCGAACTTTCGGTCCGCGAGGCCGAAGGCCGAGCGAATGAAGCGCGAGCCCGAAGGGCGAGCGCCTGGCGAGGCCGCAGGCCGAGCCGTGTTAGTAACTTGCGAGGCCGAAGGCCGAGCTCCGACTCGAGAGTATTTTCCACATCTCCGACTGGTCTCCATGGCAACTGCCCGCGGTAACCGAAGCACCTACGAGTGGGGTTCCTTAAGAAAAGTGACTTAGAACCTTGGTACCATTCTGCCCGTACCACCTTTTTATAGCAGTAGGGTGAATTTGCTTTAGTGGCTACAGTATGGTTCTTTATTGTATTGAGAGTTTATATGGGATTTCATGCTTCTATTGGAGTTTTGAACACACAATTTTTTTAATGTATCAGGCGTTTTTTTGACAGTTCCTACTGACTCAAGATAGATGCGGGCCGCATGCGGCCCGCACACTGCCCGAAAAACTAGTTATAATATATAAAGCTCGATTACCACTGACTGACATAAATGTTCTCCTAGAAGGAGCAGAGTAGGGTAAAAATGAAGTATGGCAAAAATGTTCGGGTGGTTTTGGTGAGTATGAGAAAAATCGAAAATCATAAAAATGACGCCTGCCAAGTGAAGATGGATGACGTATCTCAAAAACGGTTAGAGATAGGTAATGGGTGTTTGAACAAATGTCATAGGGAATCAGGAGAGCAGTCGGATGACATATGTTAAAAATCCAAAATGGCGGATTTCAAGATGGCCGCCATACAAAGTGGTCCGATCCTGCTGAAGCGAGGCCTTTAGGCCGAGCTTCAGTAGGGGCGGAGCAGTTTGTATGGTGGCCGTCTTGAAATCCGTTATTTTGGATGTGCCCCACGTGCTCCTATCATTCTTTATACTGCATTTGGAGTGTTTTACCTTATATTTTCGACTGTATTAGGAGTTTTTGTGGGATTTTTAACTAAATTTGGAGTTACTGTCCTACATAAGTGAAGTAGCGAGCCCGAAGGGCGAGCTCCTGGTGAGGCCGAAGGCCGAACTTTCGGTCCGCGAGGCCGAAGGCCGAGCGTATGATGCGCGAGCCCGAAGGGCGAGCGCCTGGCGAGGCCGTAGGCCGAGCCGTATTAGTAACTTGCGAGGCCGAAGGCCGAGCTCCGACTTGAGAGTATTTTCCACATCTCCGACTGGTCTCCATGGCAACTGCCTGCGGTAACCGCAGCACCTACGAGTGGGGTTCCTTAACAAAAGTGACTCAGAACCTTGGTACCATTCTGCCCGTACCACCTTTTTATGGCAGTAGGGTGAATCTGCTTTAGTGGCTACAGTATGGTTCTTTATTGTATTGAGAGTTTATATGGGATTTCATACTTCTATTGGAGTTTTGAACATACTTTTTTCCAACGTATCAGGAGTTTTGATATAGTTTAGTACTGCATAACGATAAATGCGGGCCGCATGCGGCCCGCACACTGCCCGAAATACTAGTTATTTATAATATATAAAGCTGGATTACCGTACACTGACTGACTGACTGACTGACTGACTGACTGACTGATTCACTGACTGACATCATTGTTCTCCCAGAAGGAGTCGAGAAGGAAGAAAGTGATGTATGGGAAAAGTGTAGAGGAGGTTTAGGGGAGTATGGGAAAAATCCGAAAACTCAAAGATGACGTCTGCCAAGTAAAATTGGATGGCGTATCTCTGAAACGGTAAGAGATAGGTAGGGGGTGCTTGACCAAATGTCATAGGGAATCGGGAGAGCAGTCGGATGACATCTGTCAAAAATCCAAAATGGCGGATTTCAAAATGGCCGCCATACAAAATCCTTCGATCCCTCAAAAAAGTAGCTGGTTCTACCAGAAAGAGTTGAGTACGGTTATAGTAATGTATTACGAAAATGACAAAGGGGCTTAGCTGAGTAGGGAAAAAATTAAAAACCCTAGAAATGACGCCTGCCAAGTAAAGCTGGACTACGTATCTCGAAAATGGTAAGAGATAGGTTGGGGGTGTTTGAACAAATGTCATAGGGAATCGGGAGAGCAGTCGAATGACACCTGTCAAACGTGCTCCTCTCATTCTTTATACTGCATTTGGAGTGTTTTACCTCATATTTTCGACTGTATTAGGAGTTTTTGTAGGTTTTTTGACTGAATTTGGAGTTACTGTTCTACGTTATTGTAGAAGCGAGCCCGAAGGGCGACCTCCTGGTGAGGCCGAAGGCCGAACTTTCGGGCCGCGAGGCCGTAGGCCGAGTGGACGGTGCGCAAGGCCGCAGGTCGATCCGTGTAAGTAACTTGCGAGGCCGAAGGCCGAGCTCAGACTTGCACCGATTTGGCTGAAAATCGAGATATAGGTTGTTCTTGTCATCCTTATTTCAAATAAGAAATTTTTATTTCGATGACGTCTGCCAAGTAAAAAAAGTTACTCCGATTTGGCTGAAACTCGATATTTATGTGGTTCTGGACGTCCTAATACCAAATCAAAAAAAATTTTTTCGATGACGTCTGCCAAGTAAAAAAAGTTACTCCGATTTGGCTGAAACTCGATATTTAGGTGGTTCTGGGTGTCCTTATTCCAAATCTAAATTTTTTTTTTCGATGGCGTCTGCCTAGTAAAAAAAGTTACTCCGATTTGGCTGAAACTCGATATCTAGGTTGTTCTGGACGTCCTTATTCCAAATATGAATTTTTTTTTTCGATGACGTCTGCCAAGTGTATATAAATCACGTATCTCGAAAACGGTAATAGATAGGTAGGGGGTTTTTGAAAAAATGTCATAGGGAATAAGGAGAGCACTCGAATGACATTTTGGATGTGTCACACGTGCTCCTCTCATTCTTTATACTGCATTTGGAGTGTTTTACCTCATATTTTCGACTGTATTAGGAGGTTTTGTGGGATTTTTGACTGAATTAGGAGTTACTGTCCTACATTAGTGAAGGAGCGAGCCCGAAGGGCGAGCTTTTGGTGAGGCCGTAGGCCGAACTTTCGGTCCGCGAGGCCGAAGGCCGAGCGAATGGCGCGCGAGCCCGTAGGGCGAGCGCTTGGCGAGGCCGCAGGCCGAGCCGTGTTAGTAACTTGCGAGGCCGAAGGCCGAGCTCCGAATTGAGAGTATTTTCCAGTTCTCCGACTGGTCTCCATGGTAACTGCCCGCGATAACCAAAGGACTTACGAGTGGGGTTCCTTAACAAAAGTGACTCAGAACCTTGGTACCATTCTGCCCGTACCACCTTTTTATGGCAGTAGGGTGAATCTGCTTTAGTGGCTACAGTATGGTTCTTTATTGTATGGAGAGTTTATTTGGGATTTCATACTTCTATTGGAGTTTTGAACTTATTTTTTTTTAATGTATAAGGGGTTAAGGTAAAGTTTAGTACCGCATAACGATAAATGCGGGCCGCATGCGGCCCGCACACTGCCCGAAATACTAGCCTAGCCTGGCAAAAATGTTCG
The DNA here is from genome assembly GCA_963890685.1 of Plagodis pulveraria. Lineage (NCBI taxonomy): Eukaryota > Metazoa > Arthropoda > Insecta > Lepidoptera > Geometridae > Plagodis > Plagodis pulveraria. The sequence goes on along the minus strand of OY982961.1, from coordinate 5,539,459 downwards.
GGTGGTTTTGGTGAGTATGAGAAAAATCGAAAATCATTAAAAAGACGCCTGCCAAGTGATGATGGATGACGTATCTCAAAAACGGTAAGAGATAGGTAGGGGGTGTTTGAACAAATGTCATAGGGAATCGGGAGAGCAGTCGAATGACATCTGTCAAAAATCCAAAATGGCGGATTTCAAGATGGCCGCCATACAAAATGCTCCGAGCCTGCTGAAGCGAGGCCTTAAGGCCGAGCTTCAGTAGGGGCGGAGCAGTTTGTATGGTGGCCGTCTTGCAATCCGACATTTTGTATGTGTCTTACGTGCTCCTATCATTCTTTATACTGCATTTGGAGTTTTTTATCTTTATTTTAGACTGTATTAGGAGTTTTTGTGGGATTTTTGACTGAATTTGGAGTAACTGTCCTACATTAGTGTAGTAGCGAGCCCGAAGGGCGAGCTTCTGGTGAGGCCGAAGGCCGAACTTTCGGTCCGCGAGGCCGAAGGCCGAGCGTTTGATGCGCGAGCCCGAAGGGCGAGCGCCTGGCGAGGCCGTAGGCCGAGCCGTATTAGTAACTTGCGAGGCCGAAGGCCGAGCTCCGACTTGAGAGTATTTTCCACATCTCCGACTGGTCTCCATGGCAACTGCCTGCGGTAACCGCAGCACCTACGAGTGGGGTTCCTTAACAAAAGTGACTCAGAACCTTGGTACCATTCTGCCCGTACAACCTTTTTATGGCAGTAGGGTGAATCTGCTTTAGTGGCTACAGTATGGTTCTTTATTGTATTGAGAGTTTATATGGGATTTCGTACTTCTATTGGAGTTTTGAACATACTTTTTTCCAACGTATCAGGAGTTTTGATATAGTTTAGTACTGCATAACGATAAATGCGGGCCGCATGCGGCCCGCACACTGCCCGAAAAACTAGTTAATTATTAATAATATATAAAGCTCGATTACCACTCACTGACTGACTGACTGACTGATTGACATAAATGTTCTCCTAGAAGGAGACGAGTAGGGCTAAAATGATGTATGGCAAAAATGTTCGGGGGGTTTTGGTGAGTATGAGAAAAATCGAAAATCATAAAAAAGACGCCTGCCAAGTAAAGATGGATAACGTATCTCGAAAACGGTAAGAGATGGGTTAGAGGTGTTTGAACAAATGTCATAGGGAATCGGGAGAGCAGTCGAATGACACCTGTCAAAAATCCAAAATGGCGGATTTCAAGATGGCCGCCATACAAAATGCTCCGAGCCTGCTGAAGCGAGGCCTTTAGGCCGAGCTTCAGTAGGGGCGGAGCAGTTTGTATGGTGGCCGTCTTGAAATCTGACATTTTGGATGTGTCCCAGGTGCTCCTCTCATTCTTCATACTGCATTTGGAGTGTTTAACCTTCATTTTCGACTGTATTAGGAGTTTTTGTGGGATTTTTGACTGAATTTGGAGTAACTGTTCTACGTTAATGTAGTGGCGAGCCCGAAGGGCGAGCTCCTGGTGAGGCCGAAGGCCGAACTTTCGGCTCGCGAGGCCGAAGGCCGAGCGTATGGTGCGTGAGCCCGAAGGGCGAGCGCTTGGCGAGGCCGCAGGCCGAGCCGTATTAGTAACTTGCGAGGCCGAAGGCCGAGCTCCGACTTGAGAGTTATTTCCACGTCTCCGACTGGTCTCCATGGCAACTGCCCGCGGTAACCGAAGCACCTACGAGTGGGGTTCCTAAACAAAAGTGACTCAGAACCTTGGTCCCATTCTGCCCGTACCACCTTTTTATGGCAGTAGGGTGAATCTGTTTTAGTGGCTACAGTATTGTTCTTTATTGTATTGAGAGTTAATATGGGATTTCATACTTCTAATGGAGTTTTGAACATACTTTTTTTAATGTATAAGGTGTTTTGATATTGTTCAAACTTGCACAACGATAAATGCGGGCCGCATGCGGCCCGCACACTGCCCGAAAAACTAGTTATTAATAATATATAAAGCTCGATTACCACTGACTGATTGACATAAATGTTCTCCTAGAAGGAGACGAGTAGGAACAACGTGATGTATGGCAAAAATGTTCGGGGGGTTTTGGTGAGTATGGGAAAAATCGAAAATCATTAAATTGACGCCTGCCAAGTGATGATGTATGACGTATCTCAAAAACGGTAAGAGATAGGTAGGGGGTGTTTGAACAAATGTCATAGGGAATCGGGAGAGCAGTCGAATGACACCTGTCAAAAATCCAAAATGGCGGATTTCAAGATGGCCGCCATACAAAGTGATCCGAGCCTGATGAAGCGAGGCCGTTAGGCCGAGCTTCAGTAGGGGCGGAGCAGTTTGTATGGTGGCCGTCTTGAAATCCGACATTTTGGATGTGTCTTACGTGCTCCTATCATTCTTTATACTGCATTTAGAGTGTTTTACCTTCATTTTCGACTGTATGAGGAGTTTTTGTGGGATTTTTGACTGAATTTGGAGTTACTGTCCAACATTAGTGCAAAGCGAGCCCGAAGGGCGAGCTCCTGGTGAGGCCTAAGGCCGAACTTTCGGCTCGCGAGGCCGAAGGCCGAGCGTAGTGTGCGTGAGCCCGAAGGGCGAGCGCTTGGCGAGGCCGCAGGCCGAGCCGTATTAGTAACTTGCGAGGCCGAAGGCCGAGCTCCGACTTGAGAGTTTTTTCCACGTCTCCGACTGGTCTCCATGGCAACTGCCCGCGATAACCAAAGCACCTACGAGTGGGGTTCCTTAACAAAAGTGACTCAGAACCTTGGTACCATTCTGCCCGTACCACCTTTTTATGGCAGTAGGGTGAATCTGCTTTAGTAGCTACAGTATGGTTCTCTAATGTATTACAAGTTTATTTGGGATTTCATATTTCTATTGGAGTTTTGAACATTTTTTTATATGTATAAGGGGTTAAGGTTAAGTTTAGTACTGTATAACGATAAATGCGGGCCGCATGCGGCCCGCACACTGCCCGAAAAACTAGTTTATAATATATAAAGCTCGAGATTACCACTGACTGACTGACATAAATGTTCTCCTAGAAGGAGACGAGTAGGAGCAACGTGATGTATGGCAAAAATGTTCGGGGGGCTTAGGTGAGTATGAGAAAAATCGAAAATCATTTAAAAGACGCCTGCCAAGTAAAGATGTATGTCATATCTCAAAAACGGTAAGAGATAGGTAGGGGGAGTTTGAACAAATGTCATAGGGAATCGGGAGAGCAGTCGAATGACATCTGTCAAAAATCCAAAATGGCGGATTTCAAGATGGCCGCCATACAAAATGCTCCGAGCCTGCTGAAGCGAGGCCTTTAGGCCTAGCTTCAGTAGGGGCGGAGCAGTTTGTATGGTGGCCGTCTTGAAATCCGTTATTTTGGATGTGCCCCACGTGCTCCTATCATTCTTTATACTGCATTTGGAGTGTTTTACCTTATATTTTCGACTGTATTAGGAGTTTTTGTGGGATTTTTGACTATATTTGGAGTTACTGTCCTACATAAGTGAAGTAGCGAGCCCGAAGGGCGAGCTCCTTGTGAGGCCGAAGGCCGAACTTTCGGTCCGCGAGGCCGAAGGCCGAGCGTATGATGCGCGAGCCCGAAGGGCGAGCGCCAGGCGAGGCCGTAGGCTGAGCCGTATTAGTAACTTGCGAGGCCGAAGGCCGAGCTCTGACTTGAGAGTATTTTCCACATCTCCGACTGATCTCCATGGCAACTGCCTGCGGTAACCGCAGCACCTACGAGTGGGGTTCCTTAACAAAAGTGACTCAGAACCTTGGTACCATTCTGCCCGTACCACCTTTTTACGGCAGTATGGTGAATCTGCTTTAGTGGCTACAGTATGGTTCTTTATTGTATTGAGAGTTTATATGGGATTTCATACTTCTATTGGAGTTTTGAACATTTTTTTTTATGTATTAGGTGTTTTGATATAGTTTAAAATTGCATAACGATAAATGCGGGCCGCATGCGGCCCGCACACTGCCCGAAATACTAGTTTATTTATAATATATAAAGCTCGATTACCACTGACTGACTGACTGACATAAATGTTCTCCTAGAAGGAGCAGAGTAGGGTAAAAATGAAGTATGGCAAAAATGTTCGGAAGGTTTTGGTGAGTATGAGAAAAATCGAAAATCATTAAAAAGACGCCTGCCAAGAGATGATGGATGACGTATCTCGAAAACGGTAAGAGATAGGTAGGGGGTGTTTGAACAAATGTCATAGGGAATCGGGAGAGCAGTCGAATGACATCTGTCAAAAATCCAAAATGGCGGATTTCAAGATGGCCGCCATACAAAATGCTCCGAGCCTGCTGAAGCGAGGCCTTTAGGCCGAGCTTCAGTAGGGGCGGAGCAGTTTGTATGGTGGCCGTCTTGAAATCCGTTATTTTGGATGTGCCCCACGTGCTCCTATCATTCTTTAAACTGCATTTGGAGTGTTTTACCTTATATTTTCGACTGTATTAGGAGTTTTTGTGGGATTTTTGACTAGATTTGGAGTTACTGTCCTACATTTGGTGTATAGCGAGCCCAAAGGGCGAGCTTCTGGTGAGGCCGAAGGCCGAATTTTCGGTTCGCGAGGCCGAAGGCCGAGCGTATGATGCGCGAGCCCGAAGGGCGAGCGCCTGGCGAGGCCGTAGGCCGAGCCGTATTAGTAACTTGCGAGGCCAAAGGCCGAGCTCCGATTTGAGAGTATTTTCCACATCTCCGACTGGTCTCCATGGCAACTGCCTGCGGTAACCGCAGCACCTACGAGTGGGGTTCCTTAACAAAAGTGACTCAGAACCTTGGTACCATTCTGCCCGTACCACCTTTTTATGGCAGTAGGGTGAATCTGCTTTAGTGGCTACAGTATGGTTCTTTATTGTATTGAGAGTTTATATGGGATTTCATACTTATATTGGAGTTTTGAACATACTTTTTTCCAACGTATCAGGAGTTTTGATATAGTTAATACTGCATAACGATAAATGCGGGCCGCATGCGGCCCGCACACTGCCCGAAAAACTAGTTTATAATATATAAAGCTCGATTACCACTGACTGACTGACTGACATAAATGTTCTCCTAGAAGGAGCAGAGTAGGGTAAAAATGAAGTGTGGCAAAAATGTTCGGGTGGTTTTGGTGAGTATGAGAAAAATCTAAAATCATAAAAATGACGCCTGCCAAGTAAAGATGGATGACGTATCTCGAAAACGGTGCAAGATGGGTAGGGGGTGTTTGAACAAATGTCATAGGGAATCGGGAGAGCAGTCGGATGACATATGTCAAAAATCCAAAATGGCGGATTTCAAGATGGCCGCCATACAAAATGCTCCGAGCCGGCCTAACGGCCTCGCTTCAGCAGGCTCGGATCAATTTGTATGGCGGCCATCTTGAAATCCGACATTTTGGATATGTCACACGTGCTCCTCTCATTCTTCATACTGCATTTGGAGTGTTTTACCTTCATTTTCGACTGTATTAGGAGTTTTCGTGGGATTTTTGACTGAATTTAGAGTTAATGTCTTACGATAATCTATAGCGAGCCCGAAGGGCGAGCTTCTGGTGAGGCCGAAGGCCGAACTTTCGGCTCGCGAGGCCGAAGGCCGAGCGTTTGGTGCGTGAGCCCGAAGGGCGAACGCTTGGCGAGGCCGTAGGCCGAGCCGTATTAGTAACTTGCGAGGCCGAAGGCTGAGCTCCGACTTGAGAGTTTTTTCCACGTCTCCGACTGATCTCCATGGCAACTGCCCGCGGTAACCAAAGCACCTACGAGTGGGGTTCCTTAACAAAAGTGACTCGGAACCCTGGTCCCATTCTGCCCGTACCACCTTTTTATGGCAGTAGGGTGAATCTGGTTTGGTGGCTACAGTATGGTTCTTTAGTGTATTGAGAGTTTATATGGGATTTCATACTTCTATTGGAGTTTTGAACACACTTTTTTTTACGTATTAGGTGTTTCTGTGAAATTTTCAAATGACTAAAGTTAGATGCGGGCCGCATGCGGCCCGCACACTGCCCGAAAAACTAGTTATTATAATATATAAAGCTCGATTACCACTGACTGACATAAATGTTCTCCTAGAAGGAGTAGAGTAGGGTAAAAATGAAGTATGGCAAAAATGTTCGGGTGGTTTTGGTGAGTATGAGAAAAATCGAAAATCATTAAAAAGACGCCTGCCAAGTGAAGATGTATGACGTATCTCCAAAACGGTACAAGATAGGTAGGGGGTGATTGAACAAATGTCATAGGGAATTAGGAGAGCAGTCGAATGACACCTGTCAAAAATCCAAAATGGCGGATTTCAAGATGGCCGCCATACAAAATGCTCCGAGCCTGCTGAAGCGAGGCCTTTAGGCCGAGCTTCAGTAGGGGAGCAGTTTGTATGGCGGCCATCTTGAAATCCGCCATTTTGGATGTGTCCCACGTGCTCCTCTCATTCTTCATACTGCATTTGGAGTGTTTTACCTACATTTTCGACCGTATTAGGAGTTTTTGTGGGATTTTGGACTGAATTTGGAGTAACTGTCCTACGTTAGTGTATAGCGAGCCTGAAGGGCGAGCTTCTGGTGAGGCCGAAGGCCGAACTTTCGGTCCGCGAGGCCGAAGGCCGAGCGAATGGCGCGTGAGCCCGAAGGGCGAGCGCTTGGCGAGGCCGCAGGCCGAGCCGTGTTAGTAACTTGCGAGGCCGAAGGCCGAGCTCCGACTCGAGAGTATTTTCCACGTCACCGACTGGTCTCCATGGCAACTGCCTGCGGTAACCGAAGCACCTACGAGTGGGGTTCCTTAACAAAAGTGACTCAGAACCTTGGTACCATTCTGCCCGTACCACCTTTTTATGGCAGTAGGGTGAATCTGCTTTAGTGGCTACAGTATGGATCTTTATTTTATGACGAGTTTATTTGGGATTTCATACTGCTTTTAGAGTTTTGAACACACTTTTTTTCACGTATTAGGTGTTTCTGTGAAATTTTCAAATGACTAAAGATAGATGCGGGCCGCATGCGGCCCGCACACTGCCCGAAAAACTAGTTTATAATATATAAAGCTCGATTACCACTGACTGACTGACTGACATAAATGTTCTCCTAGAAGGAGCAGAGTAGGGTAAAAATGAAGTATGGCAAAAATGTTCGGGTGGTTTTGGTGAGTATGAGAAAAATCGAAAATCATTAAAAAGACGCCTGCCAAGTGATGATGGATGACGTATCTCAAAAACGGTAAGAGATAGGTAGGGGGTGTTTGAACAAATGTCATAGGGAATTGGGAGAGCAGTCGAATGACATCTGTCAAAAATCCAAAATGGCGGATTTCAAGATGGCCGCCATACAAAGTGGTCCGATCCTGCTGAAGCGAGGCCTTTAGGCCGAGCTTCAGTAGGGGCGGAGCAGTTTGTATGGTGGCCGTCTTGAAATCCGACATTTTGGATGTGTCCCAGGTGCTCCTCTCATTCTTCATACTGCATTTGGAGTGTTTAACCTTCATTTTCGACTGTATTAGGAGTTTTTGTGGGATTTTTGACTGAATTTGGAGTAACTGTTCTACGTTAATGTAGTAGCGAGCCCGAAGGGCGAGCTCCTGGTGAGGCCGAAGGCCGAACTTTCGGCTCGCGAGGCCGAAGGCCGAGCGTATGGTGCGTGAGCCCGAAGGGCGAGCGCTTGGCGAGGCCGCAGGCCGAGCCGTATTAGTAACTTGCGAGGCCGAAGGCCAAGCTCCGACTCGAGGGTATTTTCCACGTCACCGACTGGTCTCCATGGCAACTGCCTGCGGTAACCGAAGCACCTACGAGTGGGATTCCTAAACAAAAGTGATTAAGAACCTTGGTACCATTCTGCCCGTACCAACTTTTTATGGCAGTAGGGTGAATCTGCTTTAGTGGCTACAGTATGGTTCTTTATTGTATGGACAGTTTATTTGGGATTTCATACTTCTATTGGAGTTTTGAACTTATTTTTTTTAATGTAAAAGGGGTCAAGGTATAGTTTAGTACTGTATAACGATAAATGCGGGCCGCATGCGGCCCGCACACTGCCCGAAAAACTAGTTTATTTATAATATATAAAGCTCGATTACCACTGACTGACTGACTGACATAAATGTTCTCCTAGAAGGAGCAGAGTAGGGTAAAAATGAAGTATGGCAAAAATGTTCGGGTGGTTTTGGTGAGTATGAGAAAAATCGAAAATCATTAAAAAGACGCCTGCCAAGTGATGATGGATGACGTATCTCAAAAACGGTAAGAGATAGGTAGGGGGTGTTTGAACAAATGTCATAGGGAATTGGGAGAGCAGTCGAATGACATCTGTCAAAAATCCAAAATGGCGGATTTCAAGATGGCCGCCATACAAAGTGGTCCGATTCTGCTGAAGCGAGGCCTTTAGGCCGAGCTTCAGTAGGGGCGGAGCAGTTTGTATGGTGGCCGTCTTGAAATCCGACATTTTGGATGTGTCCCAGGTGCTCCTCTCATTCTTCATACTGCATTTGGAGTGTTTAACCTTCATTTTCGACTGTATTAGGAGTTTTTGTGGGATTTTTGACTGAATTTGGAGTAACTGTTCTACGTTAATGTAGTAGCGAGCCCGAAGGGCGAGCTCCTGGTGAGGCCGAAGGCCGAACTTTCGGCTCGCGAGGCCGAAGGCCGAGCGTATGGTGCGTGAGCCCGAAGGGCGAGCGCTTGGCGAGGCCGCAGGCCGAGCCGTATTAGTAACTTGCGAGGCCGAAGGCCGAGCTCCGACTCGAGGGTATTTTCCACGTCACCGACTGGTCTCCATGGCAACTGCCTGCGGTAACCGAAGCACCTACGAGTGGGATTCCTAAACAAAAGTGATTAAGAACCTTGGTACCATTCTGCCCGTACCAACTTTTTATGGCAGTAGGGTGAATCTGCTTTAGTGGCTACAGTATGGTTCTTTATTGTATGGACAGTTTATTTGGGATTTCATACTTCTATTGGAGTTTTGAACTTATTTTTTTTTAATGTAAAAGGGGTCAAGGTATAGTTTAGTACTGTATAACGATAAATGCGGGCCGCATGCGGCCCGCACACTGCCCGAAAAACTAGTTTATTTATAATATATAAGGCTCGATTACCACTGACTGACTCACTGACTCACTGACATAAATGTTCTCCTAGAAGGAGCAGAGTAGGGTAAAAATGAAGTATGGCAAAAATGTTCGGCGGGTTTAGGTGAGTATGAGAAAAATCGAAAATCATTAAAAAGACGCCTGCCAAGTAAAGATGAATGACATATCTCAAAAACGGTACAAGATAGGTAGAGGGTGTTTGAACAAATGTCATAGGGAATTGGGAGAGCAGTCGGATGACATCTGTCAAAAATCCAAAATGGTGGATTTCAAGATGGCCGCCATACAAAGTGATCCGAGCCTGCTGAAGCGAGGCCGTTAGGCCGAGCTTCAGTAGAGGCGGAGCAGTTTGTATGGTGGCTGTCTTGAAATCCGACATTTTGGATGTGACCCACGTGCTCCTATCATTCTTTATACTGCATTTGGAGTGTTTTACCTTATATTTTCGACTGTATTAGGAGTTTTTGTGGGATTTTGGACTGAATTTGGAGTTACTGTCCTACGTTAGTGTAGTAGCGAGCCCGAAGGGCGAGCTCCTGGTGAGGCCGAAGGCCGAACTTTCGGCTCGCGAGGCCGAAGGCCGAGCGTATTGTGCGTGAGCCCGAAGGGCGAGCGCTTGGCGAGGCCGCAGGCCAAGCCGTGTTAGTAACTTGCGAGGCCGAAGGCCGAGCTCCGACTTGAGAGTATTTTCCACGTCACCGACTGGTCTCCATGGCAACTGCCCGCGGTAACCGAAGCACCTACGAATGGGGTTCCTTAACAAAAGTGACTCAGAACCTTGGTTCCATTCTGCCCGTACCACCTTTTTATGGCAGTAGGGTGAATCTGCTTTAGTGGCTACAGTATGGTTCATTATTGTATTGAGAGTTTATATGGGATTTCATACTTCTATTGGAGTTTTGGACACTTTTTTTTTATGTATAACGTTTTTTTATGACAGTTCCTACTGACTTAAGATAGATGCGGGCCGCATGCGGCCCGCACACTGCCCGAAAAACTAGTTATAATATATAAAGCTCGATTACCACTGACTGACTGACATAAATGTTCTCCTAGAAGGAGACGAGTAGGAGCAACGTGATGTATGGCAAAAATGTTCGGGTGGTTTTGGTGAGTATGAGAAAAATCGAAAATCATTAAAAAGACGCCTGCCAAGTGATGATGGATGACGTATCTCGAAAACGGTAAGAGATAGGTAGGGGGTGTTTGACCAAATGTCATAGGGAATCGGGAGTGCAGTCGAATGACACCTGTCAAAAATCCAAAATGGCGGATTTCAAGATGGCCGCCATACAAAGTGATCCGACCCTGCTGAAGCGAGGCCGTTAGGCCGAGCTTCAGTAGGGGCGGAGCAGTTTGTATGGTGGCCGTCTTGAAATCCGACATTTTGGATGTGTCTTACGTGCTCCTATCATTCTTTATACTGCATTTGGAGTGTTTTACCTTATATTTTCGACTGTATTAAGAGTTTTTGTGGAATTTTTGACTGAATTTGGAGTTACAGTCCTACATTAGTGAAGTAGCGAGCCCGAAGGGCGAGCTCTTGGTGAGGCCGAAGGCCGAACTTTCGGGTCGCGAGGCCGAATACCGAGCGTATGTTGCGTGAGCCCGAAGGGCGAGCGCTTGGCGAGGCCGCAGGCCGAGCCGTGTTAGTAACTTGCGAGGCCGAAGGCCGAGCTCCGACTTGAGAGTATTTTCCACGTTTCCGACTGGTCTCCATGGCAACTGCCCGCGGTAACCGAGGCACCTACGAGTGGGGTTCCTTAACAAAACTCACTCAGAACCTTGGTACCATTCTGTCTATACCACCTTTTTATGGCAGTAGGGTGAATCTGCTTTTGTGGCAACAGTATGGTTCTTTATTGTATTGAGAGTTTATATGGGATTTCATACTTCTATTGGAGTTTTGAACACATATTTTTTTAAAGTATTAGGTGTTTCTGTGGAATTTTCAAATGACTAAAGATAGATGCGGGCCGCATGCGGCCCGCACACTGCCCGAAAAACTAGTTATTTATAATATATAAGGCTCGATTACCACTGACTGACTCACTGACTCACTGACATAAATGTTCTCCTAGAAGGAGCAGAGTAGGGTAAAAATGAAGTATGGCAAAAATGTTCGGCGGGTTTAGGTGAGTATGAGAAAAATCGAAAATCATTAAAAAGACGCCTGCCAAGTAAAGATGAATGACATATCTCAAAAACGGTACAAGATAGGTAGAGGGTGTTTGAACAAATGTCATAGGGAATTGGGAGAGCAGTCGGATGACATCTGTCAAAAATCCAAAATGGTGGATTTCAAGATGGCCGCCATACAAAGTGATCCGAGCCTGCTGAAGCGAGGCCGTTAGGCCGAGCTTCAGTAGAGGCGGAGCAGTTTGTATGGTGGCTGTCTTGAAATCCGACATTTTGGATGTGACCCACGTGCTCCTATCATTCTTTATACTGCATTTGGAGTGTTTTACCTAATATTTTCGACTGTATTAGGAGTTTTTGTGGGATTTTTGACTAAATTTGGAGTTACTGTCCTACATAAGTGAAGTAGCGAGCCCGAAGGGCGAGCTTCTGGTGAGGCCGAAGGCCGAACTTTCGGTCCGCGAGGCCGAAGGCCGAGCGTATGATGCGTGAGCCCGAAGGGCGAGCGCCTGGCGAGGCCGTAGGCCGAGCCGTATTAGTAACTTGCGAGGCCGAAGGCCGAGCTCCGACTTGAGAGTATTTTCCAAGTCTCCGACTGGTCTCCATGGCAACTGCCCGCGGTAAGCAAAGCACCTACGAGTGGGGTTCCTTAACAAAAGTGACTCAGAACCTTGGTCCCATTCTGCCCGTACTACCTTTTTATGCCAGTAGGGTGAATTTGCTTTAGTGGCTACAGTATGGTTCTTTATTGTATGGAGACTTTATTTGGGATTTCATACTTCTATTGGAGTTTTGAACTTTTTTTTTTTAAATGTATAAGCGGTTAAGGTAAAGTTTACTACTGCATAACGATAAATGCGGGCCGCATGCGGCCCGCACACTGCCCGAAAAACTAGTTATAATATATAAAGCTCGATTACCACTGACTGACATAAATGTTCTCCTAGAAGGAGCAGAGTAGGGTAAAAATGAAGTATGGCAAAAATGTTCGTATGTTTCGGTGAGTATGAGAAAAATCGAAAATCATAAAAATGACGTCTGCCAAGTAAAGATGGATGACGTATCTCGAAAACGGTAAGATATAGGTAGAGGGTGATTGAACAAATGTCATAGGGAATCAGGAGAGCAGTCGAATGACACCTGTCAAAAATCCAAAATGGCGGATTTCAAGATGGCCGCCATACAAAATGCTCCGAGCCTGCTGAAGCGAGGCCTTTAGGCCGAGCTTCAGTAGGGGCGGAGCAGTTTGTATGGTAGCCGTCTTGAAATCCGCCATTTTGGATGTGTCCCACTTGCTCCTATCATTCTTTATACTGCATTTGGAGTGTCTTACCTTATGTTTTCGACTGTATTAGGAGTTTTTGTGGGATTTTTGACTGAATTTGGAGTAACTGTACTACAATAGTGTAGTAGCGAGCCCGAAGGGCGAGCTTCTGGTGAGGCCGAAGGCCGAACTTTCGGCTCGCGAGGCCGAAGGCCGAGCGTATGGTGCGTGAACCCGAAGGGCGAGCGCTTGGCGAGGCCGCAGGCCGAGCCGTGTTAGTAACTTGCGAGGCCGAAGGCCGAGCTCCGACTCGAGAGTATTTTCCACGTCTCCGAATGGTCTCCATGGCAACTGCCCGCGGTAACCGAAGCACCTACGAGTGGGGTTCCTTAACAAAAGTGACCCAGTACCTTGGTCCCATTCTGCCCGTACCACCTTTTTATGGCAGTTGTTTTCCACATCTCCGACTGGTCTCCATGGCAACTGCCTGCGGTAACCGCAGCACCTACGAGTGGGGTTCCTTAACAAAAGTGACTCAGAACCTTGGTACCATTCTGCCCGTACCACCTTTTTATGACAGTAGGGTGAATCTGCTTAAGTGGCTACAGTATGGTTCTTTATTGTATTGAGAGTTTATATGGGATTTCATAATTCTATTGGAGTTTTGGACATTACTTTTTTTTAATGTATAACATGCTCTTTTGTTAGTTCCTAGTGACTCAAGATAGATGCGGGCCGCATGCGGCCCGCACACTGCCCGAAAAACTAGTTTATAATATATAAAGCTCGATTACCACTCACTCACTGACATAAATGTTCTCCTAGAAGGAGCAGAGTAGGGTAAAAATGAAGTATGGCAAAAATGTTCGGGGGGTTATGGTGAGTATGAGAAAAATCGAAAATCATTAAAAAGACGCCTGCCAAGTGATGATGGATGACGTATCTCAAAAACGGTAAGATATAGGTAGGGGGTGTTTGAACAAATGTCATAGGGAATCGGGAGAGCAGTCGAATGACATCTGTCAAAAATCCAAAATGGCGGATTTCAAGATGGCCGCCATACAAAGTGATCCGAGCCTGCTGAAGCGAGGCCGTCAGGCCGAGCTTTAGTAGGGGCGGAGCAGTTTGTATGGTGGCCGTCTTGAAATCCGACATTTTGGATGTGACCCACGTGCTCCTATCATTCTTTATACTGCATTTGGAGTGTTTTACCTTATATTTTCGACTGTATTAGGAGTTTTTGTGGGATTTTCGACTGAATTTGGAGTTACTGTCCTCTATCAGTGAAGTTGCGAGCCCGAAGGGCGAGCTTCTGGTGAGGCCGAAGGCCGAACTTTCGGTCCGCGAGGCCGAAGGCCGAGCGAATGGTGCGCGAGCCCGAAGGGCGAGCGCTTGGCGAGGCCGCAGGCCGAGCCGTATTAGTAACTTGCGAGGCCGAAGGCCGAGCTCCGACTTGAGAGTATTTTCCACGTCACCGACTGGTCTCCATGGCAACTGCCTGCGGTAACCGAAGCACCTACGAGTGGGTATCCTTAACAAAAGTGACTCAGAACCTTGGTACCATTCTACCCGTACCACCTTTTTATGGCAGTAGGGTGAATCTGGTTTGGTGGCTACAGTTTGGTTCCTTATTGTATTAAGAGTTTATATGGGATTTCATACTTCTATTAGAGTTTTGAACATTTCTTTTTTTTAATGTATAACGCGCTTTTATGACAGTTCCTACTGACTCAAGATAGATGCGGGCCGCATGCGGCCCGCACACTGCCCGAAAAACTAGTTAATTAATAATATATAAAGCTCGATTACCACTGACTGACTCACTGACTCACTGACATAAATGTTCTCCTAGAAGGAGCAGAGTAGGGTAAAAATGAAGTATGGCAAAAATGTTCGGGGGGTTTTGGTGAGTATGAGAAAAATCGAAAATCATAAAAATGACGCCTGCCAAGTAAAGATGAATGACATATCTCAAAAACGGTAAGAGATAGGTAGGGGGTGTTTGACCAAATGTCATAGGGAATCGGGAGAGCAGTCGGATGACATCTGTCAAAAATCCAAAATGGCGGATTTCAAGATGGCCGCCATACAAAGTGATCCGAGCCTGCTGAAGCGAGGCCTTTAGGCCGAGCTTCAGAAGGGGCGGAGCAGTTTGTATGGTGGCCGTCTTGAAATCCGACATTTTGGATTTGTCCCAGGTGCTCCTCTCATTCTTCATACTGCATTTGGAGTGTTTTACCTTATATTTTCGACTGTTTTAGGAGTTTTTGTGGGATTTTCGACTGAATTTGGAGTTACTGTGCTACGTTAGTGTAGTAGCGAGCCCGAAGGGCGAGCTCCTGGTGAGGCCGAAGGCCGAACTTTCGGCTCGCGAGGCCGAAGGCCGAGCGTATGGTGCGTGAGCCCGAAGGGCGAGCGCTTGGCGAGGCCGCAGGCCGAGCCGTGTTAGTAACTTTCGAGGCCGAAGGCCGAGCTCCGACTTGAGAGTATTTTCCACGTCACCGACTGGTCTCCATGGCAACTGCCCGCGGTAACCGAAGCACCTACGAGTGGGGTACCTTAACAAAAGTGATTAAGAACCTTGGTACCATTCTGCCCGTACCACCTTTTTATGGCTGTAGGGTGAATCTGCTTTAGTGGCTTCAGTATGGTTCATTATTGTATTAAGAGTTTATATGGGATATCATACTTCTATTGGAGTTTCGAACTCACTTTTTTTCACGAATTAGGTGTTTCTGTGAAATTTTCAAATGACTAAAGATAGATGCGGATGCGATGCCCGCACACTGCCCGAAAAACTAGTTTATTTATAATATATAAAGCTCGATTACCACTGACTGACTGACTGACTCACTGACATAAATGTTCTCCTAGAAGGAGCAGAGTAGGGTAAAAATGAAGAATAGCAAAAATGTTCGGAGGGTTTTGGTGAGTATGAGAAAAATCGAAAATCATTAAAAAGACGCCTGCCAAGTAAAGATGGATGACGTATCTCAAAAACGGTACGAGATAGGTAGGGGGTGTTTGAACAAATGTCATAGGGAATCGGGAGAGCAGTCGAATGACACCTGTCAAAAATCCAAAATGGCGGATTTCAAGATGGCCGCCATACAAAATGCTCCGAGCCTTTAGGCCGAGCTTCAGTAGGGGCGGAGCAGTTTGTATGGTGGCCTTCTTGAAATCCGCCATTTTGGATTTGTCCCAGGTGCTCCTCTCATTCTTCATACTGCATTTGGAGTGTTTTACCTTATATTTTCGACTGTATTAGGAGTTTTTGTGGGTTTTTTGACTGAATTTGGAGTAACTGTTCTACATTAGTGTATAGCGAGCCCAAAGGGCAACCACCTGGTGAGGCCGAAGGCCGAACTTTCGGTCCGCGAGGCCGAAGGCCGAGCGAATGGTGCGCGAGCCCGAAGGGCGAGCGCTTGGCGAGGCCGCAGGCCGAGCCGTATTAGTAACTTGCGAGGCCGAAGGCCGAGCTCCGACTTGAGAGTATTTTCCACGTCACCGACTGGTCTCCATGGCAACTGCCTGCGGTAACCGAAGCACCTACGAGTGGGGTTCCTTAACAAAAGTGATTCAGAACCTTGGTACCATTCTGCCCGTACCACCTTTTTATGGCAGTAGGGTGAATTTGGTTTGGTGATAACAGTACGGTTCTCTATTGTATTAAGGGTTTGTATGGGAAATCGTACATCTTTAGGTGTTTTGAAATAATTTTTTTTAATGTATAAGGTGTTTTGATATTGTTCAAACTTGCACAACGATAAATGCGGGCCGCATGCGGCCCGCACACTGCCCGAAATACTAGTTTATAATATATAAAGCTCGATTACCACTGACTGACTGACATAAATGTTCTCCTAGAAGGAGCAGAGTAGGGTAAAAATGAAGTATGGCAAAAATGTTCGGGGGGTTTTGGTTAGTATGAGAAAAATCGAAAATCATTAAAAAGACGCCTGCCAAGTGAAGATGGATGACGTATCTCAAAAACGGTACAAGATAGGTAAGGGGTGTTTGAACAAATGTCATAGGGAATCGGGAGAGCAGTCGAATGACACCTGTCAAAAATCCAAAATGGCGGATTTCAAGATGGCCGCCATACAAAATGGTCCGAGCCTGCTGAAGCGAGGCCGTTAGGCCGAGCTTCAGTAGGGGCGGAGCAGTTTGTATGGCGGCCGTCTTGAAAGCCGACATTTTGGATGTGTCTTACGTGCTCCTATCATTCTTTATACTGCATTTAGAGTGTTTTACCTTCATTTTCGACTGTATTAGGAGTTTTTGTGGGATCTTTGACTGAATTTGGAGTAACTGTCCTATGATAGTGTATAGCGAGCCCGAAGGGCGAGCTCCTGGTGAGGCCGAAGGGCGAGCGCTTGGCGAGGCCGTAGGCCGAGCCGTATTAGTAACTTGCGAGGCCGAAGGCCGAGCTCCGATTTGAGAGTATTTTCCACATCTCCGACTGGTCTCCATGGCAACTGCCCGCGGTATCCGAAGCACCTACGAGTGGGGTTCCTTAACAAAAGTGACTCAGAACCTTGGCACCATTCTGCCCGTACCACCTTTTTATGGCAGTAGGGTGAATCTGCTTTAGTGGCTACAGTATGGTTCTTTAGTGTATGAAGAGTTTGTATAAGATTTCATTTTTCTAATGGAGTTTTGAACACACTTTTTTTAACGTATTAGGTGTTTCTGTGAAATTTACAAATGAGCAAAGATAGATGCGGGCCGCATGCGGCCCGCACACTGCCCGAAAAACTAGTTTATAATATATAAGGCTCGATTACCACTGACTGACTCACTGACTCACTGACATAAATGTTCTCCTAGAAGGAGCAGAGTAGGGTAAAAATGAAGTATGGCAAAAATGTTCGGCGGGTTTAGGTGAGTATGAGAAAAATCGAAAATCATTAAAAAGACGCCTGCCAAGTAAAGATGAATGACATATCTCAAAAACGGTAC
The DNA here is from genome assembly GCA_963890685.1 of Plagodis pulveraria. Lineage (NCBI taxonomy): Eukaryota > Metazoa > Arthropoda > Insecta > Lepidoptera > Geometridae > Plagodis > Plagodis pulveraria. The sequence goes on along the minus strand of OY982961.1, from coordinate 5,522,066 downwards.
AAGATAGGTAGAGGGTGTTTGAACAAATGTCATAGGGAATTGGGAGAGCAGTCGGATGACATCTGTCAAAAATCCAAAATGGTGGATTTCAAGATGGCCGCCATACAAAGTGATCCGAGCCTGCTGAAGCGAGGCCGTTAGGCCGAGCTTCAGTAGAGGCGGAGCAGTTTGTATGGTGGCTGTCTTGAAATCCGACATTTTGGAGGTGACCCACGTGCTCCTATCATTCTTTATACTGCATTTGGAGTGTTTTACCTTATATTTTCGACTGTATTAGGAGTTTTTGTGGGATTTTGGACTGAATTTGGAGTTACTGTCCTACGTTAGTGTAGTAGCGAGCCCGAAGGGCGAGCTCCTGGTGAGGCCGAAGGCCGAACTTTCGGCTCGCGAGGCCGAAGGCCGAGCGTATTGTGCGTGAGCCCGAAGGGCGAGGGCTTGGCGAGGCCGCAGGCCAAGCCGTGTTAGTAACTTGCGAGGCCGAAGGCCGAGCTCCGACTTGAGAGTATTTTCCACGTCACCGACTGGTCTCCATGGCAACTGCCCGCGGTAACCGAAGCACCTACGAATGGGGTTCCTTAACAAAAGTGACTCAGAACCTTGGTTCCATTCTGCCCGTACCACCTTTTTATGGCAGTAGGGTGAATTTGCTTTAGTGGCTACAGTATGGTTCTTTATTGTATGGAGAGTTTATTTGGGATTTCATACTTCTATTGGAGTTTTGAACTTATTTTTTTTAAATGTATAAGGGGTTAAGGTAAAGTTAAGTACTGCACAACGAAAAATGCGGGCCGCATGCGGCCCGCACACTGCCCGAAAAACTAGTTATAATATATAAAGCTCCATTACCACTGACTGACATAAATGTTCTCCTAGAAGGAGCAGAGTAGGGTAAAAATGAAGTATGGCAAAAATGTTCGGGGAGTTTTGGTGAGTATGGGAAAAATCGAAAATCATTAAATTGACGCCTGCCAAGTGAAGATGTATGGCGTATCTCAAAAACGGTAAGAGATAGGTAGGGGGTGTTTGAACAAATGTCATAGGGAATCGGGAGAACAGTCGGATGACATATGTCAAAAATCCAAAATGGCGGATTTCAAGATGGCCGCCATACAAATTGATCCGAGCCTGCTGAAGCGAGGCCGTTAGGCCGAGCTTCAGTAGGGGCGGAGCAGTTTGTATGGTGGCTGTCTTGAAATCCGACATTTAGGATGTGTCTTACGTGCTCCTATCATTCTTTATACTGCATTTGGAGTGTTTTACCTTAATTTTCGACTGTATTAGGAGTTTTTGTGGGATTTTCGACTGAATTTGGAGTTATTGTCCAACATTAGTGTATAGCGAGCCCGAAGGGCGAGCTCCTGGTGAGGCCGAAGGCCGAACATTCGGTCCGCGAGGCCGAAGGCCGAGCGTATGGTGCGTGAGCCCGAAGGGCGAACGCTTGGCGAGGCCGCAGGCCGAGCCGTGTTAGTAACTTGCGAGGCCGAAGGCCGAGCTCCGACTCGAGAGTATTTTCCACATTTCCGACTGGTCTCCATGGCAACTGCCCGCGGTAACCGAAACACCTACGAGTGGGGTTCCTTAACAAAAGTGATTCAGAACCTTGGTTCCATTCTGCCCGTACCACCTTTTTATGGCAGTAGGGTGAATTTGGTTTGGTGGCTACAGTACGGTTCTCTAATGTATTAAGTGTTTGTGTGGGAAATCGTACATCTTTTGGTGTTTTGATATATATTTTTAATGTATAAGGTGTTTTGATATTGTTCAAACTTTGACAACGATAAATGCGGGCCGCATGCGGCCCGCACACTGCCCGAAAAACTAGTTTATAATATATAAAGCTCGATTACCACTGACTGACTGACTGACATAAATGTTCTCCTAGAAGGAGTAGAGTAGGGTAAAAATGAAGTATAGCAAAAATGTTTGGGGGGTTTTGGTGAGTATGAGAAAAATCGAAAATCATAAAAAAGACGCCTGCCAAGTGAAGATGGATGACATATCTCAAAAACGGTACAAGTTAGGTAGGGGGTGTTTGAACAAATGTCATAGGGAATCGGGAGAGCAGTCGAATGACACCTGTCAAAAATCCAAAATGGCGGATTTCAAGATGGCCGCCATACAAAGTGATCCGAGCCTGCTGAAGCGAGGCCGTTAGGCCGAGCTTCAGTAGGGGCGGAGCAGTTTGTATGGCGGCCGTCTTGAAATCCGACATTTTGGATGTGTCACACGTGCTCCTATCATTCTTTATACTGCATTTGGAGTGTTTTACCTACATTTTCGACTGTATTAGGAGTTTTTGTGGGATTTTTGACTGAATTTGGAGTTACTGTCCAACATTAGTGTATAGCGAGCCCGAAGGGCGAGCTCCTGGTGAGGCCGAAGGCCGAACTTTCGGTCCGCGAGGCCGAAGGCCGAGCGTATGGTGCGTGAGCCCGAAGGGCGAACGCTTGGCGAGGCCGTAGGCCGAGCCGTATTAGTAACTTGCGAGGCCGAAGGCCGAGCTCCGACTTGAGAGTGTTTTCCACATCTCCGACTGGTCTCCATGGCAACTGCCTGCGGTCACCGCAGCACCTACGAGTGGGGTTCCTTAACAAAAGTGACTCAGAACCTTGGTACCATTCTGCCCGTACCACCTTTTTATGGCAGTAGGGTGAATCTGCTTTAGTGGCTACAGTATGGTTCTATATTGTATTGAGAGTTTATATGGGATTTCATAATTCTATTGGAGTTTTGAACATACTTTTTCCAACGTATCAGGAGTTTTGATATAGTTTTGTACTGCATAACGATAAATGCGGGCCGCATGCGGCCCGCACACTGCCCGAAAAACTAGTTATTAATAATATATAAAGCTCGATTACCACTCACTGACTGACTGACTGACTGATTGACATAAATGTTCTCCTAGAAGGAGCAGAGTAGGGTTAAAATCATGTATGGCAAAAATGTTCGGGGGGTTTTGGTGAGTATGAGAAAAATCGAAAATCATAAAAAAGACGCCTGCCAAGTAAAGATGGATGACATATCTCAAAAACGGTACAAGATAGGTAGGGGGTGTTTGAACAAATGTCATAGGGAATCGGGAGAGCAGTCGAATGACACCTGTCAAAAATCCAAAATGGCGGATTTCAAGATGGCCGCCATACAAAATGCTCCGAGCCTGCTGAAGCGAGGCCGTTAGGCCGAGGTTCAGTAGGGGCGGAGCAGTTTGTATGGGGGCCTTCTTGAAATCCGCCATTTTGGAGTTGTCCCAGGTGCTCCTATCATTCTTTATACTGCATTTGGAGTGTATTACCTTATATTTTCGACTGTATGAGGAGTTTTTGTGGGATTTTTGACTGAATTTGGAGTTACTGTCCTACATAAGTGTAGTAGCGAGCCCGAAGGGCGAGCTCCTGGTGAGGCCGAAGGCCGAACTTTCGGTCCGCGAGGCCGAAGGCCGAGCGTATAATGCGCGAGCCCGAAGGGCGAGCGCTTGGCGAGGCCGCAGGCCGAGCCGTTTTAGTAACTTGCGAGGCCGAAGGCCGAGCTCCGACTTGAGAGTATTTTCCACGTCACCGACTGGTCTCCATGGCAACTGCCTGCGGTAACCGAAGCACCTACGAGTGGGGTTCCTTAACAAAAGTGACTCAGAACCTTGGTCCCATTCTGCCCGCACCACCTTTTTATGGCAGTAGGGTGAATTTGCTTTAGTGGCTACAGTATGGTTCTTTATTGTATTGAGAGTTTATATGGGATTTCATACTTCTATTGGAGTTTTGAACACATTTTTTTTTGTATCAGGTGTTTTTTTGACAGTTCCTACTGACTCAAGATAGATGCGGGCCGCATGCGGCCCGCACACTGCCCGAAAAACTAGTTATAATATATAAAGCTCGATTACCATTGACTCACTGACTGACATAAATGTTCTCCTAGAAGGAGACGAGTAGGAACAACGTGATGTATGACAAAAATGTTCGGGGGGTTTTGGTGAGTATGAGAAAAATCGAAAATCATTAAAAAGACGCCTGCCAAGTGATGATGGATGACGTATCTCGAAAACGGTAAGAGATAGGTAGGGGGTGTTTGAACAAATGTCATAGGGAATTGGGAGAGCAGTCGAATGACATCTGTCAAAAATCCAAAATGGCGGATTTCAAGATGGCCGCCATACAAATTGATCCGAGCCTGCTGAAGCGAGGCCGTTAGGCCGAGGTTCAGTAGGGGCGGAGCAGTTTGTATGATGGCCTTCTTGAAATCCGCCATTTTGGATTTGTCCCAGGTGCTCCTATCATTCTTTATACTGCATTTGGAGTGTATTACCTTATATTTTCGACTGTATTAGGAGTTTTTGTGGGATTTTTGACTGAATTTGGAGTTACTGTCCTACATAAGTGTAGTAGCGAGCCCGAAGGGCGAGCTCCTGGTGAGGCCGAAGGCCGAACTTTCAGTCCGCGAGGCCGAAGGCCGAGCGTATGACGCGCGAGCCCGAAGGGCGAGCTCTTGGCGAGGCCGCAGGCCGAGCCATGTTGGTAACTTGCGAGGCCGAAGGCCGAGCTCCGACTTGAGAGTTTTTTCCACGTCTCCGACTGGTCTCCATGGCAACTGCCCGCGGTAAGCGAAGCACCTACGAGTGGGGTTCCTTAACAAAAGTGACTCAGAACCTTGGTACCTTTCTGCCCGTACCACCTTTTTATGGCAGTAGGGTGAATCTGTTTTAGTGGCTACAGTATTGTTCTTTATTGTATTGAGTATTAATATGGGATTTCATACTTCTAATGGAGTTTTGAACATACTTTTTTTAATGTATAAGGTGTTTTGATATTGTTCAAACTTGCACAACGATAAATGCGGGCCGCATGCGGCCCGCACACTGCCCGAAAAACTAGTTATTATAATATATAAAGCTCGATTACCATTGACTCACTGACTGACATAAATGTTCTCCTAGAAGGAGACGAGTAGGAGCAACGTGATGTATAGCAAAAATGTTCGGGGGGTTTTGGTGAGTATGAGAAAAATCGAAAATCATTAAAAAGACGCCTGCCAACTGAAGATGGATGACGTATCTCAAAAACGGTAAGAGATAGGTAGGGGGTGTTTGAACAAATGTCATAGGGAATTGGGAAAGCAGTCGAATGACACCTGTCAAAAATCCAAAATGGCGGATTTCAAGATGGCCGCCATACAAATTGATCCGAGCCTGCTGAAGCGAGGCCTTTAGGCCGAGCTTCAGTAGGGGCGGAGCAGTTTGTATGGTGGCCATCTTGAAATCCGACATTTTGGATGTGTCCCACGTGCTCCTATCATTCTTTATACTGCATTTGGAGCGTTTTACTTTTATATTAGACTGTATTAGGAGTTTTTGTGGGATTTTTGACTGAATTTGGAGTAACTGTCCTACATTAGTGCAGTTGCGAGCCCGAAGGGCGAGCTCCTGGTGAGGCCGAAGGCCGAACTTTCGGTCCGCGAGGCCGAAGGCCGAGCGTATGATGCGCGAGCCCGAAGGGCGAGCGCTTGGCGAGGCCGCAGGCCGAGCCGTGTTAGTAACTTGCGAGGCTGAAGGCCGAGCTCCGACTTTAGAATATTTTCTACATCTTCGACTGGTCTCCATGGCAACTGACCGCGGTAACCGAAGCACCTACGAGTGGGGTTCCTTAACAAAAGTGACTCAGAACCTTGGTACCATTCTGCCCGTACCACCTTTTTATGGCAGTAGGGTGAATTTGGTTTGGTGGCTACAGTTTGTTTCTTTATTGTATTGAGAGTTTATATGGGATTTCATACTTCTATTGGAGTTTTGAACACACTTTTTTTTACGTATTAGGTGTCTTGATATAAGTTAAAATTGCACAACGATAAATGCGGGCCGCATGCGGCCCGCACACTGCCCGAAAAACTAGTTATAATATATAAAGCTCGATTACCACTGACTGACATAAATGTTCTCCTAGAAGGAGCAGAGTAGGGTAAAAATGAAGTATGGCAAAAATGTTCGGATGGTTTTGGTGAGTATTAGAAAAATCGAAAATCATTAAAAAGACGCCTGCCAAGTAATGATGGATGACGTATCTCAAAAACGGTAAGAGATAGGTAGGGGGTGTTTGAACAAATGTCATAGGGAATCGGGAGAGCAGTCGAATGACATCTGTCAAAAATCCAAAATGGCGGATTTCAAGATGGCCGCCATACAAAATGCTCCGAGCCTGCTGAAGCGAGGCCTTTAGGCCGAGCTTCAGTAGGGGCGGAGCAGTTTGTATGGTGGCCATCTTGAAATCCGACATTTTGGATGTGTCACACGTGCTCCTATCATTCTTTATACTGCATTTGGAGTGTTTTACCTACATTTTCGACTGTATTAGGAGTTTTTGTGGGATTTTTGACTGAATTTGGAGTAACTGTCCTACATAAGTGTAGTAGCGAGCCCGAAGGGCGAGCTCCTGGTGAGGCCGGAGGCCGAAGGCCGAGCGTATGATGCGCGAGCCCGAAGGGCGAGCACTTGGCGAGGCCGTAGGCCGAGCCGTATTTGTAACTTGCGAGGCCGAAGGCCGAGCTCCGACTTGAGAGTTTTTTCCACGTCTCCGACTGGTCTCCATGGCAACTGCCCGCGGTAACCGAAGCACCTACGAGTGCGGTTCCTTAACAAAAGTGACTCAGAACCTTGGTACCTTTCTGCCCGTACCACCTTTTTATGGCAGTAGGGTGAATCTGGTTTGGTGGCTACAGTTTGGTTTCTTATTGATTTAAGAATTTATATGAGATTTCATACTTCTATTGGAGTTTTGGACATTACTTTTTTTAATGTATAACGTGCTTTTATGACAGTTCCTACCGACTCAAGATAGATGCGGGCCGCATGCGGCCCGCACACTGCCCGAAAAACTAGTTATTTATAATATATAAAGCTCGATTACCACTGACTGACTGACTGACATAAATGTTCTCCTAGAAGGAGTCGAGTAGGAGCAACATGATGTATGGCAAAAATGTTCGGGGGGTTTTGGTGAGTATGAGAAAAATCGAAAATCATTAAAAAGACGCCTGCCAAGTAAAGATGGATGACATATCTCAAAAACGGTAAGAGATAGGTAGGGGGTGTTTGAACAAATGTCATAGGGAATCTGGAGAGCAGTCGAATGACACCTGTCAAAAATCCAAAATGGCGGATTTCAAGATGGCCATCATCCGAGGTTCAGTAGGGGCGGAGCAGTTTGTATGATGGCCTTCTTGAAATCCGCCATTTTGGATTTGTCCCAGGTGCTCCTATCATTCTTTATACTGCATTTGGAGTGTATTACCTTATATTTTCGACTGTATTAGGAGTTTTTGTGGGATTTTTGACTGAATTTGGAGTTACTGTCCTACATAAGTGTAGTAGCGAGCCCGAAGGGCGAGCTCCTGGTGAGGCCGAAGGCCGAACTTTCAGTCCGCGAGGCCGAAGGCCGAGCGTATGACGCGCGAGCCCGAAGGGCGAGCTCTTGGCGAGGCCGCAGGCCGAGCCATGTTGGTAACTTGCGAGGCCGAAGGCCGAGCTCCGACTTGAGAGTTTTTTCCACGTCTCCGACTGGTCTCCATGGCAACTGCCCGCGGTAAGCGAAGCACCTACGAGTGGGGTTCCTTAACAAAAGTGACTCAGAACCTTGGTACCTTTCTGCCCGTACCACCTTTTTATGGCAGTAGGGTGAATCTGTTTTAGTGGCTACAGTATTGTTCTTTATTGTATTGAGTATTAATATGGGATTTCATACTTCTATTGGAGTTTTGAACACACTTTTTTTTACGTATTAGGTGTCTTGATATAAGTTAAAATTGCACAACGATAAATGCGGGCCGCATGCGGCCCGCACACTGCCCGAAATACTAGTTTATAATATATAAAGCTCGATTACCACTGACTCACTGACTGACTCACTCATTGACATAAATGTTCTCCTAGAAGGAGACGAGTAGGAGCACAGTGATGTATGGCAAAAATGTTCGGGGTGTTTTGGTGAGTATGGGAAAAATCGAAAATCATTAAATTGACGCCTGCCAAGTTAAGATGTATGGCGTTTCTCAAAAACGGTAAGAGATAGGTAGGGGGTGTTTGACCAAATGTCATAGGGAATCGGGAGAGCAGTCGAATGACACCTGTCAAAAATCCAAAATGGCGGATTTCAAGATGGCCGCCATACAAAGTGATCCGAGCCTGCTGAAGCGAGGCCGTTAGGCCGAGCTTCAGTAGGGGCGGAGCAGTTTGTATGGTGGCCGTCTTGAAATCCGACATTTTGGATGTGTCTTACGTGCTCCTATCATTCTTTATACTGCATTTGGAGTTTTTTATCTTTATTTTCGACTGTATTAGGAGTTTTTGTGGGATTTTTGACTGAATTTGGAGTAACTGTCCTACATTAGTGTAGTAGCGAGCCCGAAGGGCGAGCTTCTGGTGAGGCCGAAGGCCGAACTTTCGGCCCGCGAGGCCGAAGGCCGAGCGTATGGGGCGTGAGCCCGAAGGGCGAGCGCATGGCGAGGCTGGAGGCCGAGCCGTGTTAGTAACTTGCGAGGCCGAAGGCCGAGCTCCGACTTGAGAGTATTTTCCACGTCTCCGAATGGTCTCCATGGCAACTGCCCGCGGTAAGCGAAGCACCTACGAGTGGGGTTCTTTAACAAAAGTGACTCAGAATCTTGGTACCATTCTGCCCGTACCACTTTTTTATGGCAGTAGGGTGAATCTGGTTTGGTGGCTACAGTTTGGTTCTCTACTGTATAAGGAGTTTATATGGGATTTCATACTGTTATAGAATATTGTTTTTTTTTTAAATGTATAAGGTGTTTTGATATTGTTTCAAATTGCATAACGATAAATGCGGGCCGCATGCGGCCCGCACACTGCCCGAAATACTAGTTTATAATATATAAAGCTCGATTACCACTGACTGATTGACATAAATGTTCTCCTAGAAGGAGACGAGTAGGAACAACGTGATGTATGGCAAAAGTGTTCGGGTGGTTTCGGTGAGTATGAGAAAAATCTAAAATCATAAAAAAGACGCCTGCCAAGTAAAGATGGATGACGTATCTCGAAAACGGTGCAAGATGGGTAGGGGGTGTTTGAACAAATGTCATAGGGAATCGGGAGAGCAGTCGAATGACATTTGTCAAAAATTCAAAATGGCGGATTTCAAGATGGCCGCCATACAAAATGCTCCGAGCCTGCTGAAGCGAGGCCGTTAGGCCGAGCTTCAGTAGGGGCGGAGCAGTTTGTATGGTGGCCGTCTTGAAATCCGACATTTTGGATGTGTCTTACGTGCTCCTATCATTCTTTATACTGCATTTGGAGTGTTTTTCCTTAATTTTCGACTATATTAGGAGTTTTTGTGGGATTTTTGACTGAATTTGGAGTTACTGTCCAACATTAGTGTAGTAGCGAGCCCGAAGGGCGAGCTCCCGGTGAGGCCGAAGGCCGAACTTTCGGTCCGCGAGGCCGAAGGCCGAGCGTATGATGCGCGAGCCCGAAGGGCGAGCGCTTGGCGAGGCCGTAGGCCGAGCCGTATTAGTAACTTGCGAGGCCGAAGGCCGAGCTCCGACTCGAGAGTATTTTTCACGTCACCGACTGGTCTCCATGGCAACTGCCCGCGGTAATCGAAGCACCTACGAGTGGGGTTCTTTAACAAAAGTGACTCAGAACCTTAGTCCCATTCCGCCCGTACCACCTTTTTATGGCAGTAGGGTGAATCTGGTTTGGTGGCTACAGTTTGGTTCCTTATTGTATGAAGAGTTTTTATGGGATTTCATACTTCTATTGGAGTTTTGGACATTAATTTTTTTTATTGTATAACGTGCTTTTATGACAATCTTAACCGACTCAAGATAGATGCGGGCCGCATGCGGCCCGCACACTGCCCGAAAAACTAGTTTTTTATAATATATAAAGCTCGATTACCACTCACTGACTGACTGACTGATTGACATAAATGTTCTCCTAGAAGGAGCAGAGTAGGGTAAAAATAAAGTATGGCAAAAATGTTCGGGGGGTTTTAGTGAGTATGAGAAAAATCGAAAATCATTAAAAAGACGCCTGCCAAGTAAAGATGAATGACGTATCTCGAAAACGATGCAAGATAGGTTGGGGGTGTTTGAACAAATGTCATAGGGAATCGGGAGAGCAGTCGAGTGACACCTGTCAAAAATCCAAAATGGCGGATTTCAAGATGGCCGCCATACAAAGTGATCCGAGCCTGCTGAAGCGAGGCCGTGAGGCCGAGCTTCAGTAGGGGCGGAGCAGTTTGGATTTGTCCCAGGTGCTCCTATCATTCTTTATACTGCATTTGGAGTGTATTACCTTATATTTTCGACTGTATTAGGAGTTTTTGTGGGATTTTTGACTGAATTTGGAGTTACTGTCCTACATAAGTGTAGTAGCGAGCCCGAAGGGCGAGCTCCTGGTGAGGCCGAAGGCCGAACTTTCAGTCCGCGAGGCCGAAGGCCGAGCGTATGACGCGCGAGCCCGAAGGGCGAGCTCTTGGCGAGGCCGCAGGCCGAGCCATGTTGGTAACTTGCGAGGCCGAAGGCCGAGCTCCGACTTGAGAGTTTTTTCCACGTCTCCGACTGGTCTCCATGGCAACTGCCCGCGGTAAGCGAAGCACCTACGAGTGGGGTTCCTTAACAAAAGTGACTCAGAACCTTGGTACCTTTCTGCCCGTACCACCTTTTTATGGCAGTAGGGTGAATCTGTTTTAGTGGCTACAGTATTGTTCTTTATTGTATTGAGTATTAATATGGGATTTCATACTTCTAATGGAGTTTTGAACATACTTTTTTTAATGTATAAGGTGTTTTGATATTGTTCAAACTTGCACAACGATAAATGCGGGCCGCATGCGGCCCGCACACTGCCCGAAAAACTAGTTATTATTATTATTTATAATATATAAGGCTCGATTACCACTGACTCACTGACTGACTGATTGACATAAATGTTCTCCTAGAAGGAGCATAGTAGGGCTAAAATGATGTATGGCAGAAATGTTCGAGGGGTTTTGATGAGTATGAGAAAAATCGAAAATCATTAAAAAGACGCCTGCCAAGTGAAGATGGATGACGTATCTCAAAAACGGTAAGAGATAGGTAGGGGGTGTTTGAACAAATGTCATAGGGAATAAGGAGAGCAGTCGAATGACATCTGTCAAAAATCCAAAATGGCGGATTTCAAGATGGCCGCCATACAAATTGATCCGAGCCTGCTGAAGCGAGGCCGTTAGGCCGAGCTTCAGTAGGGGCGGAGCAGTTTGTATGGTGGCCGTCTTGAAATCCGACATTTTGGATGTGTCTTACATGCTCCTATCATTCTTTATACTGCATATGGAGTGTTTTACCTTTATTTTCAACTGTATTAGGAGTTTTTGTGGGAGTTTTGACTGAATTTGGAGTTACTGTCCTACGTTAGTGTAGTAGCGAGCCCGAAGGGCGAGCTCCTGGTAAGGCCGAAGGCCGAACTTTCGGTCCGCGAGGCCGAAGGCCAAGCGTATGATGCGTGAGCCCGAAGGGCGAGCGCTTGGCGAGGCCGTAGGCAAAGCCGTATTAGTAACTTGCGAGGCCGAAGGCCGAGCTCCGACTTGAGAGTATTTTCCACGTCACTGACTGGTCTCCATGGCAACTGCCTGCGGTAACCGAAGCACCTACGAGTGGGTATCCTTAACAAAAGTGACTCAGAACCTTGGTACTATTCTGCCCGTACCACCTTTTTATGGCAGTAGGGTGAATCTGGTTTGGTGGCTACAGTTTGGTTCCTTATTGCATTAAGAGTTTGTATGGGAAATCGTACATCTTTTGGTGTTTTGAAATATTTTTTTTTAATGTACAAGGTGTTTTGATATTGTTCAAACTTGCACAACGATAAATGCGGGCCGCATGCGGCCCGCACACTGCCCGAAAAACTAGTTATAATATATAAAGCTCGATTACCGTACACTGACTGACTGACTGACTGATTCACTGACTGACATCATTGTTCTCCCAGAAGGAGTCGAGAAGGAAGTAAGTGATGTATGGGAAAAGTGTAGAGGGGGTTTGTGTGAGTATGGGAAAAATCCGAAAACTCTAAGATGTCGTCTGCCAAGTAAAATTGGATAGCGTATCTCTGAAACGGTAAGATATAGGTAGGGGGTGCTTGACCAAATGTCATAGGGAATCGGGAGAGCAGTCGGATGACATTTGTCAAAAATCCAAAATGGCGGATTTCAAAATGGCCGCCATACAAAATCCTTCGATCCCTCAAAAAAGTAGCTGGTTCTACCAGAAAAAGTTGAGTACGGTTAAAGTAATGTATTACGAAAATGACTAAGGGGTTTAGCTGAGTAGGGAAAAAATTAAAAACCCTAGAAATGACGCCTGCCAAGTAAAGCTGGACTACGTATCTCGAAAACGGTAAGAGATAGGTTTGGGGTGTTTGAACAAATGTCATAGGGAATCGGGAGAGCAGTCGAATGACACCTGTCAAATGTGCTACTCTCATTCTTCATACATTATTTGGAGTATTTGACCTTACAATGTCGTCTGTTTTAGGAGTTTTTTTGGGATTTTCAACTGAATTTGGAGTAATTGTCCTACTGGCCGTGTAGCGAGCCCGAAGGGCGAGCTTCTGGTGAGGCCGAAGGCCGAACTTTCGGGCCGCGAGGCCGTAGGCCGAGTGGACGGTGCGCGAGCCCGCAGGGCGAGCGCTAGGCGAGGCCGCAGGCCGAGCCATGTTAGTAACTTGCGAGGCCGAAGGCCGAGCTTAGACTTGCACCGATTTGGCTGAAAATCGATATATAGGTTGTTCTCGTCATCCTTATTTCAAATATGAAATTTTTACTTCGATGACGTCTGCCAAGTAAAAAAAGTTACTCCGATTTGGCTGAAACTCGATATTTAGGTGGTTCTGGGTGTCCTTATTCCAAATCTAAAAATTTTTTTTCGATGACGTCTGCCAAGTAAAACAAGTTACTCCGATTTGGCTGAAACTCGATATTTAGGTGGTTCTGGGTGTCCTTATTCCAAATCTAAATTTTTTTTTTCGATGACGTCTGCCAAGTAAAACAAGTTACTCCGATTTGGCTGAAACTCGATATTTAGGTGGTTCTGGGTGTCCTTATTCCAAATCTAAAATTTTTTTTCGATGACGTCTGCCAAGTAAAACATGTTACTCCGATTTGGCTGAAACTCGATATTTAGGTGGTTCTGGGTGTCCTTATTCCAAATCAAATTTTTTTTTTTCGATGACGTCTGCCAAGTAAAAAGAAGTACTCCGATTTGGCTTAAATTTCATATCTAGGTTGTTCTGGACGTCCTTATTCCAAATATGAAATTTTTTTTTCGATGACGTCTGCCAAGTGTAGATAAATCACGAATCTCGAAAACGGTAATAGATAGGTAGGGGGTTTTTGAAAATATGTCATAGGGAATAAGGAGAGCAGTCGAATGACATTTTGGATGTGTCTTACGTGCTCCTATCATTCTTTATACTGCATTTGGAGTGTTTTTCCTTAATTTTCGACTGTATTAGGAGTTTTTGTAGGGATTTTTGACTGAATTTGGAGTTACTGTCCAATTTTAGTGTATAGCGAGCCCGAAGGGCGAGCTCCCGGTGAGGCCGAAGGCCGAACTTTCGGCTCGCGAGGCCGAAGGCCGAGCGTAGGGTGCGTGAGCCCGAAGGGCGAGCGCTTGGCGAGGCCGTAGGCCGAGCCGTATTAGTAACTTGCGAGGCCGAAGGCCGAGCTCCGACTTGAGAGTTTTTTCCACGTCTCCGACTGGTCTCCATGGCAACTGCCCGCGGTAACCGAAGCACCTACGAGTGGGGTTCCTTAACAAAAGTGACTCAGAACCTTGGTACCATTCTGCCCGTACCACCTTTTTATGGCAGTAGGGTGAATCTGCTTTAGTAGCTACAGTATGTTTCTCTACTGTATTACAAGTTTATTTGGGATTTCATATTTCTATTGCAGTTTTGAACATTTTTTTTTTATGTATTAGGTGTTTTGATATAGTCTAAAATTGCATAACGATAAATGCGGGCCGCATGCGGCCCGCACACTGCCCGAAATACTAGTTTATAATATATAAAGCTCGATTACCACTCACTGACTGACTGACTGATTGACATAAATGTTCTCCTAGAAGGAGCAGAGTAGGGTAAAAATGAAGTATGGCAAAAATGTTCGGGGGGTTTTAGTGAGTATGAGAAAAATCGAAAATCATTAAAAAGACGCCTGCCAAGTAAAGATGAATGACGTATCTCGAAAACGATGCAAGATAGGTTGGGGGTGTTTGAACAAATGTCATAGGGAATCGGGAGAGCAGTCGAGTGACACCTGTCAAAAATCCAAAATGGCGGATTTCAAGATGGCCGCCATACAAAGTGATCCGAGCCTGCTGAAGCGAGGCCGTGAGGCCGAGCTTCAGTAGGGGCGGAGCAGTTTGTATGGTGGCCGTCTTGAAATCCGACATTTTGGATGTGACCCACGTGCTCCTATCATTCTTTATACTGCATTTGGATTGTTTTGCCTTATATTTTCGACTGTATTAGGAGTTTTTGTGGGATTTTCGACTGAATTTGGAGTTACTGTCCTACATTGGTGTATAGCGAGCCCGAAGGGCGAGCTCCTGGTGAGGCCGTAGGCCGAACATTCGGCCCGCGAGGCCGAAGGCCGAGCGTATGGTGCGTGAGCCCGAAGGGCGAGCGCTCGGCGAGGCCGTAGGCCGAGCCGTATTAGTAACTTGCGAGGCCAAAGGCCGAGCTCCGACTTAAGAGTATTTTCCACGTCTCCGACTGGTCTCCATGGCAACTGCCCGCGGTAACCGAAGCACCTACGAGTGGGGTTCTTTAGCAAAAGTGACTCAGAACCTTGGTATCATTCTGCCCGTACCACCTTTTTATGGCAGTAGGGTGAATTTGCTTTAGTGGCTACAGTATGGTTCTTTATTGTATTGAGAGTTTATATGGGATTTCATACTTCTATTGGAGTTTTGAACATACTTTTTTCAAAAGCTACAAAATCCTTCGATCCCTCAAAAAAGTAGCTGGTTCTACCAGAAAGAGTTGAGTACGGTTAAAGTAATGTATTACGAAAATGACTAAGGGGTTTAGCTTAGTAGGGAAAAAAATAAAAACCCTAGAAATGACGCCTGCCAAGTAAAGCTGGACAACGTATCTCGAAAACGGTAAGAGATAGGTTGGGGGTGTTTTTACAAATGTCATAGGGAATCGGGAGAGCAGTCTATTGACACCTGTCAAATGTGCTACTCTCATTCTTCATACATTATTTGGAGTATTTGACCTTACAATGTCGACTGTATTAGGAGTTTTTGTGGGATTTTCAACTGAATTTGGAGTAATTGTCCTACTGGCCGTGTAGCGAGCCCGAAGGGCGAGCTTCTGGTGAGGCCGAAGGCCGAACTTTCGGGCCGCGAGGCCGTAGGCCGAGCGGATGGTGCGCGAGCCCGTAGGGCGATCGCTAGGTGAGGCCGCAGGCCGAGCCATGTTAGTAACTTGCGAGGCCGAAGGCCGAGCTCAGACTTGCACCGATTCGGCTGAAAATCGATATATAGGTTGTTCTCGTCATCCTTATTCCAAATATGAAATTTTTATTTCGATGACGTCTGCCAAGTAAAAAAAGTTACTCCGATTTGGCTGAAACTCGATATTTAGGTGGTTCTGGACGTCCTAATTCCAAATTTAAAAATCTTTTTTCGATGACGTCTGCCAAGTAAAAAAAGTTACTCCGATTTGGATGAAACTCGATATTTAGGTGGTACTGGATGTCCTTATTCGAAATCAAAATTTTTTTTTTCGATGACGTCTGCCAAGTAAGAAAAGTTACTCCGATTTGGCTGAAACTCGATATTTAGGTGGTTCTGGGTGTCCTTATTCCAAATCTAAAAATTTTTTTTGGATGACGTCTGCCAAGTAAAAAAAGTTACTCCGATTTGGCTGAAACTTGATATTAAGGTGGTTCTGTGTGTCCTTATTCCAAATCTAAAATTTGTTTTTCGATGACGTCTGCCAAGTGAAGATAAATCACGTATCTCGAAAACGGTAATAGATAGGTAGAGGGGTTTTGAAAAAATGTCATAGGGAATAAGGAGAGCAGTCGAATGATATTTTGGATGTGTCACACGTGCCCCTTTCATTCTTTATACTGCATTTGGAGTGTTTTACCTCATATTTTCGACTGTATTAGGAGTTTTTGTAGGTTTTTTGACTGAATTTGGAGTTACTGTTCTACGTTATTGTAGTAGCGAGCCCGAAGGGCGAGCTCCTGGTGAGGCCGAAGGCCGAACTTTCGGCTCGCGAGGCCGAAGGCCGAGCGTATGGTACGTGAGCCCGAAGGGCGAGCGCTTTGCGGGGCCGGAGGCCGAGCCGTGTTGGTTACTTGCGAGGCCGAAGGCCGAGCTTCGACTTGAGAGTATTTTCCACGTCTCCGACTGGTCTCCATGGCAACTGCCCGAGAAAACCGAAGCACCTACGAGTGGGGTTCCTTAACAAAAGTGACTCTGAATCTTGGTACGATTCTGCCCGTACCACCTTTTTATGGCAGTAGGGTGAATCTGCTTTAGTGGCTACAGTATGGTTCTTTATTGTATTGAGAGTTTATATGGGATTTCATACTTCTATTGGAGTTTTGAACATACTTTTTTCCAACGTATCAGGAGTTTTGATATAGTTTAGTACTGCATAACGATAAATGCGGGCCGCATGCGGCCCGCACACTGCCCGAAAAACTAGTTATTAATAATATATAAAGCTCGATTACCACTCACTGACTGACTCACTGACTGACATAAATGTTCTCCTAGAAGGAGCAGAGTAGGGTAAAAATGAAGTATGGCAAAAATGTTCGGGGGGTTTTGGTGAGTATGAGAAAAATCGAAAATCATAAAAATGACGCCTGCCAAGTGAAGATGGATGACGTACCTCGAAAACGGTAAGAGATAGGTAAGGGGTGTTTGAAAAAATGTCATAGGGAATCGAGAGAGCAGTCGAATGACACCTGTCAAAAATCCAAAATGGCGGATTTCAAGATGGCCGCCATACAAAATGATCCGAGCCTGCTGAAGCGAGGCCGTTAGGCCGAGCTTCAGTAGGGGCGGAGCAGTTGGTATGGTGGCCGTATTTAAATCCGACATTTTGGATGTGTCTTACGTGCTCCTATCATTCTTTATACTGCATTTGGAGTGTTTTACCTTTATTTTCGACTGTATTGGGAGTTTTTGAGGGATCTTCGACTGAATTTGGAGGTCCTGTCCTACATTTGTGTATAGCGAGCCCGAAGGGCGAGCTTTCGGTGAGGCCGAAGGCCGAACTTTCGGGCCGCGAGGCCGAAGGCCGAGCGAATGGTGCGCGAGCCCGTAGGGCGAGCGCTTGGCGAGGCCGTAGGCCGAGCCGTGTTTGTAGCTTGCGAGGCCGAAGGCCGAGCTCCGACTCCAGAGTATTTTACACGTCACCGACTGGTCTCCATGGCAACTGCCCGCGGTAACCGAAGCACCTACGAGTGGGGTTCCTTAACAAAAGTGACTCAGAACCTTGGTCCTATTCTGCCCGTACCACCTTTTTATGGCAGTAGGGTGAATTTGCTTTAGTGGCTTCAGTATGGTTCTTTATTGTATTGAGAGTTTATATGGGATTTCATACTGTTATGAAATTTTGTTGTTTTTTTTTTAATGTATAAAGTGTTAAGGTATTGTTTAGTACTGCATAACGATAAATGCGGGCCGCATGCGGCCCGCACACTGCCCGAAATACTAGTTTATAATATATAAAGCTGGATTACCGTACACTGACTGACTCACTGACTCACTGACTGACATAATTGTTCTCCCAGTAGGAGTCGAGTAGGAAGAAAGTAATGTATAGCAAAAATGTTCTGGGGGTTTGTGTGAGTATGGGAAAAATCCGAAAACTCAAAGATGACGTCTGCCAAGTAAAATTGGATGGCGTATCTCTGAAACGGTAGGAGATAGGTAGGGGGTGCTTGACCAAATGTCATAGGGAATCGGGAGAGCAGTCGGATGACATTTGTCAAAAATCCAAAATGGCGGATTTCAAAATGGCCGCCATACAAAATCCTTCGATCCCTCAAAAAAGTAGCTGGTTCTACCAGAAAGAGTTGAGTACGGTTATAGTAATGTATTACGAAAATGACTAAGGGGTTTAGCTGAGTAGGGGAAAAATTAAAAACCCTAGAAATGACGCCTGCCAAGTAAAGCTGGACTACGTATCTCGAAAACGGTAAGAGATAGGTTGGGGGTGTTTGAACAAATGTCATAGGGAATCGGGAGAGCAGTCGAATGACACCTGTCAAATGTGCTACTCTCATTCTTCATACATTATTTGGAGTATTTGACCTTACAATGTCGACTGTATTAGGAGTTTTTGTGGGATTTTCAACTGAATTTGGAGTAATTGTCCTACTGGCCGTGTAGCGAGCCCAAAGGGCGAGCTTCTGGTGAGGCCGAAGGCCGAACTTTCGGGCCGCGAGGCCGTAGGCCGAGTTGACGGTGCGCGAGCCCGCAGGGCGAGCGCTAGGCGAGGCCGCAGGCCGACCCATGTTAGTAACTTGCGAGGCCGAAGGCCGAGCTCAGACTTGCACCGATTTGGCTGAAAATCGATATATAGGTTGTTCTCGTCATCCTTATTTCAAATATGAAATTTTTATTTCGATGACGTCTGCCAAGTAAAAAAAGTTACTCCGATTTGGCTGAAACTCGATATTTATGTGGTTCTGGACGTCCTTATTCCAAATCAAAAAAAAAATTTTCGATGACGTCTGCCAAGTAAAAAAAGTTACTCCGATTTGGCTGAAACTCGATATTTATGTGGTTCTGGACGTCCTTATTCCAAATCAAAAAAAAAATTTTCGATGACGTCTGCCAAGTAAAAAAAGTTACTCCGATTTGGCTGAAACTCGATATTTAGGTGGTTCTGGGTGTCCTTATTCCAAATCAAATTTTTTTTTTTCGATGACGCCTGCCAAGTAAAAAAAAGTACTCCGATTTGGCTTAAATTTTATATCTAGGTTGTTCTGGACGTCCTTATTCCAAATATGAAATTTTTTTTTCGATGACGTCTGCCAAGTGCAGATAAATCACGTATCTCGAAAACGGTAATAGATAGGTAGGGGGTTTTTGAAAATATGTCATAGGGAATAAGGAGAGCAGTCGAATGACATTTTGGATGTGTCTTACGTGCTCCTATCATTCTTTATACTGCATTTGGAGTGTTTTTCCATAATTTTCGACTGTATTAGGAGTTTTTGTCGGATTTTTGACTGAATTTGGAGTTACTGTCCAACTTTAGTGTATAGCGAGCCCGAAGGGCGAGCTCCCGGTGAGGCCGAAGGCCGAACTTTCGGCTCGCGAGGCCGAAGGCCGAGCGTAGGGTGCGTGAGCCCGAAGGGCGAGCGCTTGGCGAGGCCGCAGGCCGAGCCGTGTTAGTAACTTGCGAGGCCGAAGGCCGAGCTCCGACTTGAGAGTATTTTCCACGTCACAGACTGGTCTCCATGGCAACTGCCTGCGGTAACCGAAGCACCTACGAGTGGGGTTCCTTAACAAAAGTGACTCAGAACCTTGGTACCATTCTGCCCGTACCACCTTTTAATGGCAGTAGGGTGAATCTGCTTTAGTGGCTACAGTATGGATCTTTATTTTATGGAGAGTTTATTTGGGATTTCATACTTCTATTAGAGTTTTGAACGTATTTTTTTTAAATGTATAAGGAGTTAAGGTTAAGTTTAGTACTGCACAACGATAAATGCGGGCCGCATGCGGCCCGCACACTGCCCGAATAACTAGTTATTTATAACTAGTATTTCGGGCAGTGTGCGGGCCGCATGCGGCCCGCATCTATCTTGAGTCAGTAGGAACTGTCAAAAAAACACCTGATACATTAAAAAAATAGTGTGTTCAAAACTCCAATAGAAGCATGAAATCCCATATAAACTCTCAATACAATAAAGAACCATACTGTAGCCAATAAAGCAAATTCACCCTACTGCTATAAAAAGGTGGTACGGGCAGAATGGTACCAAGGTTCTAAGTCACTTTTCTTAAGGAACCCCACTCGCAGGTGCTTCGGTTACCGCGAGCAGTTGCCATGGAGACCAGTCGGAGATGTGGAAAATACTCTCGAGTCGGAGCTCGGCCTTCGGCCTCGCAAGTTACTAACACGGCTCGGCCTGCGGCCTCGCCAAGCGCTCGCCCTTCGGGCTCGCGCTTCATTCGCTCGGCCTTCGGCCTCGCGGACCGAAAGTTCGGCCTTCGGCCTCACCAGGTGGTTGCCCTTTGGGCTCGCTATACACTAATGTAGGACAGTTACTCCAAATTCAGTCAAAAAACCCACAAAAACTCCTAATACAGTCGAAAATATATGGTAAAACACTCCAAATGCAGTATGAAGAATGAGAGGAGCACCTGGGACAAATCCAAAATGGCGGATTTCAAGAAGCCCACCATTCAAACTGCTCCGCCCCTACTGAAGCTCGGCCTAAAGGCCTCGCTTCAGCAGGCTCGGAGCATTTTGTATGGCGGCCATCTTGAAATCCGCCATTTTGGATTTTTGACAGGTGTCATTCGACTGCTCTCTCGATTCCCTATGACATTTTTTCAAACACCCCTTACCTATCTCTTACCGTTTTCGAGGTACGTCATCCATCTTCACTTGGCAGGCGTCATTTTTATGATTTTCGATTTTTCTCATACTCACCAAAACCCCCCGAACATTTTTGCCATACTTCATTTTTACCCTACTCTGCTCCTTCTAGGAGAACATTTATGTCAGTCAGTGAGTCAGTCAGTGAGTGGTAATCGAGCTTTATATATTATAAATATATAAGGCTCGATTACCACTGACTCACTGACTGACTGATTGACATAAATGTTCTCCTAGAAGGAGCATAGTAGGGCTAAAATGATGTATGGCAGAAATGTTCGAGGGGTTTTGATGAGTATGAGAAAAATCGAAAATCATTAAAAAGACGCCTGCCAAGTGAAGATGGATGACGTATCTCAAAAACGGTAAGAGATAGGTAGGGGGTGTTTGAACAAATGTCATAGGGAATAAGGAGAGCAGTCGAATGACATCTGTCAAAAATCCAAAATGGCGGATTTCAAGATGGCCGCCATACAAATTGATCCGAGCCTGCTGAAGCGAGGCCGTTAGGCCGAGCTTCAGTAGGGGCGGAGCAGTTTGTATGGTGGCCGTCTTGAAATCCGACATTTTGGATGTGTCTTACATGCTCCTATCATTCTTTATACTGCATATGGAGTGTTTTACCTTTATTTTCAACTGTATTAGGAGTTTTTGTGGGAGTTTTGACTGAATTTGGAGTTACTGTCCTACGTTAGTGTAGTAGCGAGCCCGAAGGGCGAGCTCCTGGTAAGGCCGAAGGCCGAACTTTCGGTCCGCGAGGCCGAAGGCCAAGCGTATGATGCGTGAGCCCGAAGGGCGAGCGCTTGGCGAGGCCGTAGGCAAAGCCGTATTAGTAACTTGCGAGGCCGAAGGCCGAGCTCCGACTTGAGAGTATTTTCCACGTCACTGACTGGTCTCCATGGCAACTGCCTGCGGTAACCGAAGCACCTACGAGTGGGTATCCTTAACAAAAGTGACTCAGAACCTTGGTACTATTCTGCCCGTACCACCTTTTTATGGCAGTAGGGTGAATCTGGTTTGGTGGCTACAGTTTGGTTCCTTATTGCATTAAGAGTTTGTATGGGAAATCGTACATCTTTTGGTGTTTTGAAATATTTTTTTTTAATGTACAAGGTGTTTTGATATTGTTCAAACTTGCACAACGATAAATGCGGGCCGCATGCGGCCCGCACACTGCCCGAAAAACTAGTTATAATATATAAAGCTGGATTACCGTACACTGACTGACTCACTGACTGACATAATTGTTCTCCCAGAAGGAGTCGAGAAGGAAGAAAGTAATGTATAGCAAAAATGTTCTGGGGGTTTGTGTGAGTATGAGAAAAATCCGAAAACTCAAAGATGACGTCTGCCAAGTAAAATTGGATGGCGTATCTCTGAAACGGTAAGAGATAGGTTGGGGGTGCTTGACCAAATGTCATAGAGAATCGGGAGGGCAGTCGGATGACATTTGTCAAAAATCCAAAATGGCGGATTTCAAAATGGCCGCCATACAAAATCCTTCGATCCCTCAAAAAAGTAGCTGGTTCTACCAGAAAGAGTTGAGTACGGTTATAGTAATGTATCACGAAAATGACTAAGGGGTTTAGCTGAGTAGGAAAAAAATTAAAAACCCTAGAAATGACGCCTGCCAAGTAAAGCTGGACTACGTATCTCGAAAACGGTAAGAGATAGGTTTGGGGTGTTTGAACAAATGTCAAAGGGAATCGGGAGAGCAGTCGAATGACACCTGTCAAATGTGCTACTCTCATTCTTCATACATTATTTGGAGTATTTGACCTTACAATGTCGACTGTATTAGGAGTTTTTGTGGGATTTTCAACTGAATTTGTAGTAATTGTCCTACTGGCCGTGTAGCGAGCCCGAAGGGCGAGCTTCTGGTGAGGCCGAAGGCCGAACTTTTGGGCCGCGAGGCCGTAGGCCGAGTGGACGGTGCGCGAGCCCGCAGGGCGAGCGCTAGGCGAGGCCGCAGGCCGAGCCATGTTAGTAACTGGCGAGGCCGAAGGCCGAGCTCAGACTTGCACCGATTTGGCTGAAAATCGATATATAGGTTGTTCTCGTCATCCTTATTTCAAATATGAAATTTTTATTTCGATGACGTCTGCCAAGTAAAAAAAGTTACTCCGATTTGGCTGAAACTCAATATTTATGTGGTTCTGGACGTCCTTATTCCAAATCAAAAAAAAATTTTTCGATGACGTCTGCCAAGTAAAAAAAGTTACTCCGATTTGGCTGAAACTCAATATTTAGGTGGTTCTGGGTGTCCTTATTCCAAATCTAAAAATTTTTTTTCGATGACGTCTGCCAAGTAAAAAAAGTTACTCCGATTTGGCTGAAACTCGATATCTAGGTTGTTCTGGACGTCCTCATTCTAAATATGAATTTTTTTTTTCGATGACGTCTGCCAAGTGCAGATAAATCACGTATCTCGAAAACGGTAATAGATAAGTAGGGGGTTTTTGAAAAAATGTCATAGGGAATAAGGATAGCAGTCGAATGACATTTTGGATGTGTCACACGTGCTCCTCTCATTCTTTATACTGCATTTGGAGTGTTTTACCTCAAATTTTGCGACTGTATTAGGAGTTTTTGTAGGTTTTTCTGACTGACTTTGGAGTTACTGTTCTACGTTATTGTAGTAGCGAGCCCGAAGGGCGAGCTCCTGGTAAGGCCGAAGGCCGATCTTTCGGCTCGTGAGGCCGAAGGCCGAGCGTATGGTGCGTGAGCCCGAAGGGCGAGCGCTTGGCGAGGCCGCAGGCCGAGCCATGTTAGTAACTTGCGAGGCCGAAGGCCGAGCTCCGACTCGAGAGTATTTTCCACGTCACCAACTGGTCTCCATGGCAACTGCCCGCGGTAACCGAAGCACCTACGAGTGGGGTTCCTTAACAAAAGTGGTTAAGAACCTTGGTACGATTCTGCCTGTACCACCTTTTCATGGCAGTAGGGTGAAACTGCTTTAGTAGCTACAGTATGGTTCTTTATTGTATTAAGAGTCTATATGGGATTTCATACTTTTATTGGAGTTTTGAACATACTTTTTTCGAACGTATCAGGAGTTTTGATATAGTTTAGTACTGCATAACGGTAAATGCGGGCCGCATGCGGCCCGCACACTGCCCGAAAAACTAGTTTATAATATATAAGGCTCGATTACCACTGACTGACTCACTGACTCACTGACATAAATGTTCTCCTAGAAGGAGCAGAGTAGGGTAAAAATGAAGTATGGCAAAAATGTTCGGCGGGTTTAGGTGAGTATGAGAAAAATCGAAAATCATTAAAAAGACGCCTGCCAAGTAAAGATGGATGACATATCTCAAAAACGGTACAAGATAGGTAGAGAGTGTTTGAACAAATGTCATAGGGAATCGGGAGAGCAGTCGAATGACACCTGTCAAAAATCCAAAATGGCGGATTTCAAGATGGCCGCCATACAAAATGCTCCGAGCCTGCTGAAGCGAGGCCTTTAGGCCGAGCTTCAGTAGGGCCGGAGCAGTTTGTACTGCAGCCATCTTAAAATCTGACATTTTGGATTTGTCCCACGTGCTCCTCTCATTCTTCATACTGCATTTGGGGTGTTTTACCTTCATTTTCGACTGTATTAGGAGTTTTTGTGGGATTTTTGACTGAATTTGGAGTTACTGTCCT
The DNA here is from genome assembly GCA_963890685.1 of Plagodis pulveraria. Lineage (NCBI taxonomy): Eukaryota > Metazoa > Arthropoda > Insecta > Lepidoptera > Geometridae > Plagodis > Plagodis pulveraria. Next base: position 5,497,774 of record OY982961.1, on the reverse strand, counting down.
ACAATAGTGTATAGCGAGCCCAAAGGGCAACCACCTGGTGAGGCCGAAGGCCGAACCTTCGGTCCGCGAGGCCGAAGGCCGAGCGAATGGTGCGCGAGCCCGAAGGGCGAGCGCTTGGCGAGGCCGCAGGCCGAGCCGTGTTAGTAACTTGCGAGGCCGAAGGCCGAGCTCCGACTCGAGAGTATTTTCCACATCTCCGACTGGTCTCCATGGCAACTGCCCGCGGTAACCGAAGCACCTACGAGTGGGGTTCCTTAAGAAAAGTGACTTAGAACCTTGGTACCATTCTGCCCGTACCACCTTTTTATGGCAGTAGGGTGAATTTGCTTTAGTGGCTACAGTATGGTTCTTTATTGTATTGAGAGTTTATATGGGATTTCATACTTCTATTGGAGTTTTGAACACATTTTTTTTTGTATCAGGTGTTTTTTGACAGTTCCTACTGACTCAAGATAGATGCGGGCCGCATGCGGCCCGCACACTGCCCGAAAAACTAGTTATAATATATAAAGCTCGATTACCACTGACTGACTGACTGACTCACTGACATAAATGTTCTCCTAGAAGGAGCAGAGTAGGGTAAAAATGAAGTATGGCAAAAATGTTCGGGGGGTTTTGGTGAGTACGAGAAAAATCGAAAATCATTAAAAAGACGCCTGCCAAGTGATGATGGATGACGTATCTCGAAAACGGTAAGAGATAGGTAGGGGGTGTTTGAACAAATGTCATAGGGAATCGGGAGAGCAGTCGAATGACATCTGTCAAAAATCCAAAATGGCGGATTTCAAGATGGCCGCCATACAAAATGCTCCGAGCCTGCTGAAGCGAGGCCTTTAGGCCGAGCTTCAGTAGGGGCGGAGCAGTTTGTATGGTGGCCGTCTTGAAATCCGTTATTTTGGATGTTCCCCACGTGCTCCTATCATTCTTTATACTGCATTTGGAGTGTTTTACCTTATATTTTCGACTGTACGAGTTTTTGTGGGATTTTTGACTGAATTTGGAGTAACTGTACTACGTTAGTGTAGTAGCGAGCCCGAAGGGCGAGCTTCTGGTGAGGCCGAAGGCCGAACTTTCGGCTCGCGAGGCCGAAGGCCGAGCGTATGTCGCGTGAGCCCGAAGGGCGAGCGCTTGGCGAGGCCGCAGGCCGAGCCGTGTTAGTAACTTGCGAGGCCGAAGGCCGAGCTCCGACTCGAGAGTATTTTCCACGTCACCGACTGGTCTCCATGGCAACTGCCCGCGGTAACCGAAGCACCTACGAGTGGGGTTTCTTAACAAAAGTGACTCAGAACCTTGGTCCCATTCTGCCCGTACTACCTTTTTATAGCAGTAGGGTGAATTTGCTTTAGTGGATGTAGTATGGTTCTTTATTGTATTGAGAGTTTATATGGGATTTCATACTGTTATGGAATTTTGTTTTATTTTTTTTACTGTATAAGGTGTTGATGTATTGTTTAGTACTGCATAACGATAAATGCGGGCCGCATGCGGCCCGCACACTGCCCGAAAAACTAGTTTATAATATATAAGGCTCGATTACCACTCACTGACTGACTGACTGACTGACATAAATGTTCTCCTAGAAGGAGACGAGTAGGAGCAACGTGATGTATGGCAAAAATGTTTGGGGGGTTTTGGTGAGTATGAGAAAAATCGAAAATCATAAAAATGACGTCTGCCAAGTAAAGATGGATGACGTATCTCGAAAACGGTGCAAGATAGGTAGGGGGTGTTTGAACAAATGTCATAGGGAATCGGGAGAGCAGTCGAATGACACCTGTCAAAAATCCAAAATGGCGGATTTCAAGATGGCCGCCATACAAAGTGATCCGAGCCTGCTGAAGCGAGGCCGTTAGGCCGAGGTTCAGTAGGGGCGGAGCAGTTTGTATGGGGGCCTTCTTGAAATCCGCCATTTTGGATTTGTCCCAGGTGCTCCTATCATTCTTTATACTGCATTTGGAGTGTATTACCTTATATTTTCGACTGTATTAGGAGTTTTTGTGGGATTTTTGACTGAATTTGGAGTTACTGTCCTACATAAGTGTAGTAGCGAGCCCGAAGGGCGAGCTCCTGGTGAGGCCGAAGGCCGAACTTTCGGTCCGCGAGGCCGAAGGCCGAGTGTATGATGCGCGAGCCCGAAGGGCGAGCGCTTGGCGAGGCCGCAGGCCGAGCCGTGTTGGTAACTTGCGAGGCCGAAGGCCGAGCTCCGACTTGAGAGTTTTTTCCACGTCTCCGACTGGTCTCCATGGCAACTGCCCGCGGTAACCGAAGCACCTAAGAGTGGGGTTCCTTAACAAAAGTGACTCAGAACCTTGGTCCCATTCTGCCCGTACCACCTTTTTATGGCAGTAGGGTGAATCTGTTTTAGTGGCTACAGTATTGTTCTTTATTGTATTGAGAGTTAAAATGGGATTTCATACTTCTAATGGAGTTTTGAACTTACTTTTTTTAATGTATAAGGTGTTTTGATATTGTTCAAACTTGCACAACGATAAATGCGGGCCGCATGCGGCCCGCACACTGCCCGAAATACTAGTTTATAATATATAAAGCTGGATTACCGTACACTGACTGACTGACTGACTGACTGACTGACTGACTGACTGACATCATTGTTCTCCCAGAAGGAGTCGAGTAGGAAGAATGTGATGTATGGGAAAAGTGTAGAGGGGGTTTGTGTGAGTATGGGAAAAATCCGAAAACTCAAAGATGACGTCTGCCAAGTAAAATTGGATGGCGTATCTCTGAAAGGGTACAAGATAGGTAGGGGGTGCTTGACCAAATGTCATAGGGAATTGGGAGAGCAGTCGGATGACATTTGTCAAAAATCCAAAATGGCGGATTTCAAAATGGCCGCCATACAAAATCCTTCGATCCCTCAAAAAAGTAGCTGGTTCTACCAGAAAGAGTTGAGTACGGTTATAGTAATGTATTACGAAAATGACTAAGGGGCTTAGCTGAGTAGGGGAAAAATTAAAAACCCTAGAAATGACGCCTGCCAAGTAAAGCTGGACTACGTATCTCGAAAACGGTAAGAGATAGGTTGGGGGTGTTTGAACAAATGTCATAGGGAATCGGGAGAGCAGTCTGATGACACCTGTCAAATGTGCTACTCTCATTCTTCATACATTATTTGGAGTATTTAACCTTACAATGTCGACTGTATTAGGAGTGTTTGTGGGAATTTCAACTCAATTTGGAGTAATTGTCCTACTGTCAGTGTAGCGAGCCCGAAGGGCGAGCTTTTGGTGAGGCCGAAGGCCGACCTTTCGGGCCGCGAGGCCGCAGGCCGAGCGGATTGTGCGCGAGCCCGCAGGGCGAGCGTCAGGCGAGGCCGCAGGCCGAGCCGTGTTAGTAACTTGCGAGGCCGAAGGCCGAGCTCAGACTTGCACCGATTTGGCTGAAAATCGATATATAGGTTGTTCTCGTCATCCTTATTCCAAATATGAAATTTTTATTTCGATGACGTCTGCCAAGTAAAAAAAGTTACTCCGATTTGGCTGAAACTCGATATTTATATGGTTCTGGACGTCCTTATTCTAAATCAAAAATTTTTGTTTCGATGACGTCTGCCAAGTAAAAAAAGTTACTCCGATTTGGCTGAAACTCGATATTTAGGTGGTTCCGGGTGTCCTTATTCCAAATCTAATTTTTTTTTTTCGATGACGTCTGCCAAGTAAAAAAAGTTACTCCGATTTGGCTGAAACTCGATATTTAGGTGGTTCTGGGTGTCCTTATTCCAAATCAAATTTTTTTTTTTCGATGACGTCTGCCAAGTAAAAAAAAGTACTCCGATTTGGCTTAAATTTTATATCTAGGTTGTTCTGGACGTCCTTATTCCAAATATAATTTTTTTATTTCGATGACGTCTGCCAAGTGCAGATAAATCACGTATCTCGAAAACGGTAATAGATAGCTAGGGGGTTTTTGAAAAAATGTCATAGGGAATAAGGAGAGCAGTCGAATGACATTTTGGATGTGTCTTACGTGCTCCTATCATTCTTTATACTGCATTTGGAGTGTTTTACCTTTATTTTCGACTGTATTAGGAGTTTTTGTGGGATTTTTGACTGAATTTGGAGTCACTGTCCTACATTAGTGTAGTAGCGAGCCCGAAGGGCGAGCTCCTGGTGAGGCCGAAGGCCGAACATTCGGCCCGCGAGGCCGAAGGCCGAGCGTATGATGCGCGAGCCCGAAGGGCGAGCGCTTGGCGAGGCCGGAGGCCGAGCCGTGTTGGTAACTTGCGAGGCCGAAGGCCGAGCTCCGACTCGAGTTTTTCCACGTCTCCGACTGGTCTCCAAGGCAACTGCCCGCGGTAACCGAAGCACCTACGAGTGGGGTTTCTTTACAAACGTGACTCAGAACCCTGGTACCATTCTGCCCGTACCACCTTTTTATGGCAGTAGGGTAGCTGCTTTAGTGGCTACAGTATGGTTCTTTATTGTATTGAGAGTTTACATGGGATTTCATACTTCTATTGGAGTTTTGAACACAATTTTTTTTAACGTATTAGGTGTTTCTGTGAAATTTTCTAATGACTTAAGATAGATGCGGGCCGCATGCGGCCCGCACACTGCCCGAAAAACTAGTTATAATATATAAAGCTGGATTACCGTACACTGACTGACTGACTGACACAATTGTTCTCCCAGAAGGAGTCGAGTAGGAAGAAAGTAATGTATAGCAAAAATGTTCTGGGGGTTTATGTGAGTATGGGAAAAATCCGAAAACTCAAAGATGACGTCTGCCAAGAAAAATTAGATGGCGTATCTCTGAAACGGTAAGAGATAGGTAGGGGGTGCTTGACCAAATGTCATAGGGAATCGGAAGAGCAGTCGAATGACATTTGTCAAAAATCCAAAATGGCGGATTTCAAAATGGCCGCCATACAAAATCCTTCGATCCCTCAAAAAAGAAAAAAGTAGCTCGTTCTACCAGAAAGAGTTGAGTACGGTTATAGTAATGTATTACGAAAATGACTAAGGGGTTTAGCTGAGTAGGGAAAAAATTAAAAACCCTAGAAATGACGCCTGCCAAGTAAAGCTGGACTACGTATCTCGAAAACTGTGAGAGATAGGTTTGGGGTGTTTGAACAAATGTCATAGGGAATCGGGAGAGCAGTCGAATGACACCTGTCAAATGTGCTACTCTCATTCTTCATACATTATTTGGAGTATTTGACCTTACAATGTCGACTGTATTAGGAGTTTTTGTGGGATTTTCAACTGAATTTGGAGTAATTGTCCTACTGTCAGTGTAGCGAGCCCGAAGGGCGAGCTTTTGGTGAGGCCGAAGGCCGAACTTTCGGGACGCGAGGCCGTAGGCCGAACCGTATTAGTAACTTGCGAGGCCGAAGGCCGAGCTCAGAATTGCACCGATTTGGCTGAAAATCGATTTATAGGTTGTTCTTGTCATCCTTATTCCAAATATGAAATTTTTATTTCGATGACGTCTGCCAAGTAAATAAAGTTACTCCGATTTGGCTGAAACTCGATATTAAGGTGGTTCTGGGTGTCCTTATTACAAATCTAAAATTTTTTTTTCGATGACGTCTGCCAAGTTAAAAAAGTTACTCTGATTTGGCTGAAACTCGATATTTAGGTGGTTCTGGGTGTCCTTATTCCAAATCAAAATTTTTTTTTTCGATGACGTCTGCCAAGTAAAAAAAATTACTCCGATTTGGCTGAAACTCTATATTTAGGTGGTTCTGGGTGTCCTTATTCCAAATCTAAAAATAATTTTTCAATGACGTCTGCCAAGTAAAAAAAGTTACTCCGATTTGGCTGAAACTCGATATTTAGGTGGTTCTGGGTGTCCTTATTCCAAATCTAAAATTTTTTTTTCGATGACGTCTGCCAAGTAGAAAAAAGTACTCCGATTTGGCTTAAATTTTATATCTGGACGTCCGTATTCCAAATCTGACATTTGTTTTTCGATGACGTCTGCCAAGTGCAGATTTTTCACGTATCTCGAAAACGGTAAATAGATAGGTAGGGATTTTTGAAAAAATGTCATAGGGAATAAGGAGAGCAATCGAATGACAACTGTCAAAAATCCGCCATTTTAGATGTGTCCCACGTGCTCCTCTCATTCTTCATACTGCATTTGGAGTGTTTTACTCTATATTTTCGACTGTATTAGGAGTTTTTGTGGGATTTTGGACTGAATTTGGAGTAACTGTCCTACGTTAGTGTATAGCGAGCCCGAAGGGCGAGCTCCTGGTGAGGCCGAAGGCCGAACTTTCGGCTCGCGAGGTCGAAGGCCGAGCGTATGGTGCGGGAGCCCGAAGGGCGAGCGCTTGGCGAGGCTGCAGGCCGAGCCGTGTTAGTAACTTGCGAGGCCGAAGGCCGAGCTCCGACTTGAGAGTATTTTCCACGTCTCCGACTGGTCTCCATGGCAACTGCCCGCGATAACCAAAGCACCTACGAGTAGGGTTCCTTAACAAATGTGACTCAAAACCTTGGTACCATTCTGCCGGAACCACCTTTTTATGGCAGTAGGGTGAATCTGGTTAAGAGGCTACAGTTTGTTTCTTTATTGTATTGAGAGTTTTAATGGGATTTCATACTTCTATTGGAGTATTGAAATATTTTTTTTAATGTAAAAGGTGTTTTGTTATAGTTTAGTACTGCATAACGATAAATGCGGGCCGCATGCGGCCCGCACACTGCCCGAAATACTAGTTAATAATATATAAAGCTCGATTACCACTGACTGACTCACTGACTGACTGACTGACATAAATGTTCTCCTAGAAGGAGTAGAGTAGGGTTAAAATGATGTATGGCAAAAATGTTTGGGGGGTTTAGGTGAGTATGAGAAAAATCGAAAATCATGAAAATGACGCCTGCCAAGTAAAGATGGATGACATATCTCAAAAACAGTACAAGATAGGTAGGGGGTGTTTGAACAAATGTCATAGGGAATCAGGAGTTCAGTTGAATGACACCCGTCAAAAATCCAAAATGGCGGATTTCAAGATGGCCGCCATACAAAGTGATCCGAGCCTGCTGAAGCGAGGCCGTTAGGCCGAGCTTCAGTAAGGGCGGAGCAGTTTGTATGGTGGCCGTCTTGAAATCCGACATTTTGGATTTACCCTACGTGTTCCTCTCATTCTTTATACTGCATTTGGAGTGTTTTACCTTTATTTTCGACTGTATTAGGAGTTTTTGTGGGATTTTTGACTGAATTTGGAGTTACTGTCCTACATTAGTGTAGTAGCGAGCCCGAAGGGCGAGCTCCTGGTGAGGCCGAAGGCCGAACTTTCGGTCCGCGAGGCCGAAGGCCGAGCGTATGATGCGCGAGCCCGAAGGGCGAGCGCCTGGCGAGGCCGTAGGCCGAGCCGTATTAGTAACTTGCGAGGCCGAAGGCCGAGCTCCGACTTGAGAGTATTTTCCACATCTCCGACTGGTCTCCATGGCAACTGCCTGCGGTAACCGCAGCACCTACGAGTGGGGTTCCTTAACAAAAGTGACTCAGAACCTTGGTACAATTCTGCCCGTACCACCTTTTTATGGCAGTAGGGTGAATCTGGTTTGGTGGCTACAGATTGTTTCTTTATTGTATTGAGAGTTTATATGGGATTTCATACTTCTATTGGAGTTTTGAAATATTTTTTTTTATGTAAAAGGTGTTTTGATATAGTTTCAAATTGCATAACGATAAATGCGGGCCGCATGCGGCCCGCACACTGCCCGAAAAACTAGTTTATAATATATAAAGCTCGATTACCACTGACTGACTGACATAAATGTTCTCCTAGAAGGAGACGAGTAGGAGCAACGTGATGTATGGCAAAAATGTTCGGGGGGTTTTGGTGAGTATGAGAAAAATCGAAAATCATTAAAAAGACGCCTGCCAAGTGTGGATGGATGACGTATCTCGAAAACGGTAAGAGATAGGTAGGGGGTGTTTGAACAAATGTCATAGGGAATCGGGAGAGCAGTCGAATGACATCTGTCAAAAATCCAAAATGGCGGATTTCAAGATGGCCGCCATACAAATTGATCCGAGCCTGCTGAAGCGAGGCCGTTAGGCCGAGGTTCAGTAGGGGCGGAGCAGTTTGTATGGGGGCCTTCTTGAAATCCGCCATTTTGGATTTGTCCCAGGTGCTCCTATCATTCTTTATACTGCATTTGGAGTGTATTCCCTTATTTTTTCGACTGTATTAGGAGTTTTTGTGGGATTTTAGACTGAATTTGGAGTTACTGTCCTACATAAATGTAGTAGCGAGCCCGAAGGGCGAGCTCCTGGTGAGGCCGAAGGCCGAACTTTCGGTCCGCGAGGCCGAAGGCCGAGCGTATGATGCGCGAGCCCGAAGGGCGAGCGCTTGGCGAGGCCGCAGGCCGAGCCGTGTTTGTAACTTGCGAGGCCGAAGGCCGAGCTCCGACTTGAAAGTATTTTCCCACATCTCCGACTGGTCTCCATGGCAACTGCCCGCGGTAACCGAAGCACCTACGACTGGGGTTCCTTAACAAAAGTGACTCAGAACCTTGGTACCATTCTGCCCGAACCACCTTTTAATGGCAGTAGGGTGAATCTTATTTGGTGGCTACAGTTTGGTTCTCTACTGTATTAATAGTTTGTATGGGACGTCGTATATCTTTTGGGGTTTTGAATCATTTTTATTAACATGTATAAGGTGTGTTGATATAGTTTAAAATTGCATAACGATAAATGCGGGCCGCATGCGGCCCGCACACTGCCCGAAAAACTAGTTTATAATATATAAAGCTCGATTACCACTCACTGACTCATTGACATAAATGTTCTCCTAGAAGGAGCAGAGTAGGGTAAAAATGAAGTATGGCAAAAATGTTCAGGTGGTTTTGGTGAGTATGAGAAAAATCGAAAATCATTAAAAAGACGCCTGCCAAGTGATGATGGATGACGTATCTCGAAAACGGTAAGAGATAGGTAGGGGGTGTTTGAACAAATGTCATAGGGAATCGGGAGAGCAGTCGAATGACACCTGTCAAAAATCCAAAATGGCGGATTTCAAGATGGCCGCCATACAAAATGATCCGAGCCTGCTGAAGCGAGGCCGTTAGGCCGAGGTTCAGTAGGGGCGGAGCAGTTTGTATGGGGGCCTTCTTGAAATCCGCCATTTTGGATTTGTCCCAGGTGCTCCTATCATTCTTTATACTGCATTTGGAGTGTATTCCCTTATTTTTTCGACTGTATTAGGAGTTTTTGTGGGATTTTAGACTGAATTTGGAGTTACTGTCCTACATAAATGTAGTAGCGAGCCCGAAGGGCGAGCTCCTGGTGAGGCCGAAGGCCGAACTTTCGGTCCGCGAGGCCGAAGGCCGAGCGTATGATGCGCGAGCCCGAAGGGCGAGCGCTTGGCGAGGCCGCAGGCCGAGCCGTGTTGGTAACTTGCGAGGCCGAAGGCCGAGCTCCGACTTGAGAGTTTTTTCCACGTCTCCGACTGGTCTCCATGGCAACTGCCCGCGGTAAGCGAAGCACCTACGAGTGGGGTTCCTTAACAAAAGTGACTCAGAACCTTGGTCCCATTCTGCCCGTACCACCTTTTTATGGCAGTAGGGTGAATCTGTTTTAGTGGCTACAGTATTGTTCTTCATTGTATTGAGAGTTAATATGGGATTTCATACTTCTAATGGAGTTTTGAACATACTTTTTTTAATGTTTAAGGTGTTTTGATATTGTTCAAACTTGCACAACGATAAATGCGGGCCGCATGCGGCCCGCACACTGCCCGAAAAACTAGTTATTTATAATATATAAAGCTCGATTACCACTGACTGACTGACATAAATGTTCTCCTAGAAGGAGGCGAGTAGGAGCAACGTGATGTATAGCAAAAATGTTCGGGTGGTTTTGGTGAGTATGGGAAAAATCGAAAATCATTAAAAAGACGCCTGCCAAGTGTAGATGGATGACGTATCTCGAAAACGGTAAGAGATAAGTAGGGGGTGTTTGAACAAATGTCATAGGGAATCGGGAGAGCAGTCGAATGACGCGTGGCAAAAATCCAAAATGGCGGATTTCAAGATGGCCGCCATACAAAATGCTCCGAGCCTGCTGAAGCGAGGCCGTTAGGCCGAGCTTCAGTAGGGGCGGAGCAGTTTGTATGGCGGCCATCTTGAAATCCGACATTTTGGATGTGTCCCACGTTCTCCTCTCATTCTTCATACTGCATTTGGAGTGTTTTACCTTATATTTTCAACTGTATTAGGAGTTTTGTGGGATTTTTGACTGAATTTGGAGTAACTGTACTACGTTAGTGTAGTAGCGAGCCCGAAGGGCGAGCTCCTGGTGAGGCCGAAGGCCGAACTTTCGGCTCGCGAGGCCGAAGGCCGAGCGTATGGTGCGTGAGCCCGAAGGGCGAGCACTTGGCGAGGCCGTAGGCCGAGCCGTGTTAGTAACTTGCGAGGCCGAAGGCCGAGCTCCGACTTAAGAGTATTTTCCACGTTACCGACTGGTCTCCATGGCAACTGTCCGCGGTAACCGAAGCACCTACGAGTGGGGTTCCATAACAAAAGTGACTTAGAACCTTGGTACCATTCTGCCCGTACCACCTTTTTATGGCAGTAGGGTGAATTTGCTTTAGTGGCTACAGTATGGTTCTTTATTGTATTGAGAGTTTATATGGGATTTCATACTTCTATTGGAGTTTTGAACACACCTTTTTTTTTAATGTATCAGGTGTTTTTTTGACAGTTCCTACTGACTCAAGATAGATGCGGGCCGCATGCGGCCCGCACACTGCCCGAAAAACTAGTTTATAATATATAAAGCTCGATTACCACTGACTGACTGACATAAATGTTCTCCTAGAAGGAGCAGAGTAGGGTAAAAATGAAGTATGGCAAAAATGTTCGGGTGGTTTTGGTGAGTATGAGAAAAATCGAAAATCATTAAAAAGACGCCTGCCAAGTGAAGATGGATGACGTATCTCAAAAACGGTACAAGATAGGTAGGGGGTGTTTGAACAAATGTCATAGGGAATCGGGAGAGCAGTCGAATGACACCTGTCAAAAATCCAAAATGGCGGATTTCAAGATGGCCGCCATACAAAGTGATCCGAGCCTGCTGAAGCGAGGCCGTTAGGCCGAGCTTCAGTAGGGGCGGAGCAGTTTGTATGGTAGCCATCTTGAAATCCGACATTTTGGATGTGCTCCACGTGCTCCTCTCACTCTTCATACTGCATTTGGAGTGTTTAACCTTTATTTTCGACTGTATTAGGAGTTTTTGTGGGATTTTTGACTGAATTTGGAGTAACTGTACTACAATAGTGTAGTAGCGAGCCCGAAGGGCGAGCTCCTGGTGAGGCCGAAGGCCGAACTTTCGGTCCGCGAGGCCGAAGGCCGAGCGTATGATGTGTGAGCCCGAAGGGCGAACGCTTGGCGAGGCCGTAGGCCGAGCCGTATTAGTAACTTGCGAGGCCGAAGGCCGAGCTCCGACTGGAGAGTATTTTCCACATCTCCGACTGGTCTCCATGGCAACTGCCCGCGGTAACCAAAGCACCTACGAGTGGGGTTCCTTAACAAAAGTGACTCTGAATCTTGGTACGATTCTGCCCGTACCACCTTTTTATGGCAGTAGGGTGAATCTGTTTTAGTGGCTACAGTATGATTCATTATTGTATTGGGAGTTTATATGGGATTTCAAACTTCTATTAGATTTTTGAACTTATTTTTTTTTAACGTATTAGGTGTTTCTGTGAAATTTTTAAATGACTTAAGATAGATGCGGGCCGCATGCGGCCCGCACACTGCCCGAAAAACTAGTTTATAATATATAAAGCTGGATTACCGTACACTGACTGACTGACTGACTGACTGACTGACTGATTCACTGACTGACATCATTGTTCTCCCAGAAGGAGTCGAGAAGGAAGAAAGTGATGTATGGGAAAAGTGTAGAGGAGGTTTAGGGGAGTATGGGAAAAATCCGAAAACTCAAAGATGACGTCTGCCAAGTAAAATTGGATGGCGTATCTCTGAAACGGTAAGAGATAGGTAGGGGGTGCTTGACCAAATGTCATAGGGAATCGGGAGAGCAGTCGGATGACATCTGTCAAAAATCCAAAATGGCGGATTTCAAAATGGCCGCCATACAAAATCCTTCGATCCCTCAAAAAAGTAGCTGGTTCTACCAGAAAGAGTTGAGTACGGTTATAGTAATGTATTACGAAAATGACAAAGGGGCTTAGCTGAGTAGGGAAAAAATTAAAAACCCTAGAAATGACGCCTGCCAAGTAAAGCTGGACTACGTATCTCGAAAATGGTAAGAGATAGGTTGGGGGTGTTTGAACAAATGTCATAGGGAATCGGGAGAGCAGTCGAATGACACCTGTCAAACGTGCTCCTCTCATTCTTTATACTGCATTTGGAGTGTTTTACCTCATATTTTCGACTGTATTAGGAGTTTTTGTAGGTTTTTTGACTGAATTTGGAGTTACTGTTCTACGTTATTGTAGAAGCGAGCCCGAAGGGCGACCTCCTGGTGAGGCCGAAGGCCGAACTTTCGGCTCGTGAGGCCGAAGGCCGAGCGTATGGTGCGTGAGCCCGAAGGGCGAGCGCTTGGCGAGGCCGCAGGCCGAGCCGTGTTAGTAACTTGCGAGGCCGAAGGCCGAGCTCCGAATTGGGAGTAATTGCCTTGTCTCCGACTGGTCTCCATGGCAACTGCCCGCGGTATCCGAAGCACCTACGAGTGGGGTTCCTTAACAAAAGTGACTCAGAACCTTGGTACCATTCTGCCCGTACCACCTTTTTATGGCAGTAGGGTGAATCTGCTTTAGTGGCTACAGTATGGATCTTTATTGTATAGAGAGTTTATTTGGGATTTCATACTTCTATTGGAGTTTTGAACTTATTTTTTTTAAATGTATAAGGGGTTAAGGTTAAGTTTAGTACTGTATAACGATAAATGCGGGCCGCATGCGGCCCGCACACTGCCCGAAATACTAGTTATAATATATAAAGCTGGATTACCGTACACTGACTGACTGACTGACATCATTGTTCTCCCAGAAGGAGTCGAGTAGGAAGAATGTGATGTATAGGAAAAGTGTAGAGGGGGTTTGTGTGAGTATGGGAAAAATCCGAAAACTCAAAGATGACGTCTGCCAAGTAAAATTGGATGGCGTATCTCTGAAACGGTAAGAGATAGGTAGGGGGTGTTTGACCAAATGTCATAGGGAATCGGGAAAGCAGTCGGATGACATTTGTCAAAAATCCAAAATGGCGGATTTCAAAATGGCCGCCATACAAAATCCTTCGATCCCTCAAAAAAGTAGCTGGTTCTACCAGAAAGAGTTGAGTACGGTTATAGTAATGTATTACGAAAATGACTAAGGGGTTTAGCTAAGTAGGGAAAAAATTAAAAACCCTAGAAATGACGCCTGCCAAGTAAAGCTGGACTACGTATCTCGAAAACGGTAAGAGATAGGTTGGGGGTGTTTTTACAAATGTCATAGGGAATCGGGAGAGCAGTCTATTGACACCTGTCAAATGTGCTACTCTCGTTCTTCATACATTATTTGGAGTATTTAACCTTACAATGTCGACTGTATTAGGAGTGTTTGTGGGAATTTCAACTCAATTTGGAGTAATTGTCCTACTGTCAGTGTAGCGAGCCCGAAGGGCGAGCTTTTGGTGAGGCCGAAGGCCGAACTTTCGGGCGGTGCGCGAGCCCGCAGGGCGAGCGCTAGGCGAGGCCGCAGGCCGACCCGTGTTAGTAACTTGCGAGGCCGAAGGCCGAGCTCAGACTTGCACCGATTTGGTGAAAACGGATATATAGGTTGTTCTCGTCATCCTTATTCCAAATATGAAATTTTTATTTCGATGACGTCTGCCAAGTAAAAAAAGTTACTCCGATTTGGCTGAAACTCGATATTTATGTGGTTATGGACGTCCTTATTCCAAATCAAAAAAAAATTTTTTGATGACGTCTGCCAAGTAAAATAAGTTACTCCGATTTGGCTGAAACTCGATATTTAGGTGGTTCTGGGTGTCCTTATTCCAAATCAAAAATTTTTTTTTCGATGACGTCTGCCAAGTAAAAAAAGTTACTCCGATTTGGCTGAAACTCGATATCTAGGTTGTTCTGGACGTCCTTATTCCAAATGTGAATTTTTTTTTCGATGACGTCTGCCAAGTGCAGATAAATCACGTATCTCGAAAACGGTAATAGATAGGTAGGGGGTTTTTGAAAATATGTCATAGGGAATAAGGAGAGCAGTCGAATGACATTTTGGATGTGTCTTACGTGCTCCTATCCTTCTTTATACTGCATTTGGAGTGTTTTTCCTTAATTTTCGACTGTATCAGGAGTTTTTGTGGGATTTTTGACTGAATTTGGAGTAACTGTACTACGTTATTGTAGTAGCGAGCCCGAAGGGCGAGCTCCTGGTGAGGCCGAAGGCCGAACTTTCGGCTCGCGAGGCCGAAGGCCGAGCGTATGGTGCGTGAGCCCGAAGGGCGAGCGCTTTGCGAGGCCGTAGGCCGAGCCGTGTTAGTAACTTGCGAGGCCGAAGGCCGAGCTCCGACTTGAGAGTTTTTTTCATGTCTCCGACTGGTCTCCATGGCAACTGCCCGTGATAACAAAAGCACCTACGAGTGGGGTTCCTCAACAAAAGTGACTCGGAACCCTGGTCCCATTCTGCCCGTACCACCTTTTTATGGCAGTAGGGTGAATCTGGTTAGGTGGCTACAGTATGGTTCTTTATTTTATTGAGAGTTTATATGGGATATCGTACTTCTATTGGAGTTTTGAACACATTTTTTTTTAATGTATCTGGTGTTGTTTTGACAGTTCCTACTGACTCAAGATAGATGCGGGCCGCATGCGGCCCGCACACTGCCCGAAAAACTAGTATATATATATAGGTGTTAAATCTCATCTGCCTGTTACTTCACCTTGCCTGTTACTATACCCTTCAAACCGGCACACAGTGATGAGAACATTACTTTTTTTGTTTGAAAGTTCCTGTGAGTATGAGACATATTAATGTTGTCAATAACCAGCTGTAGTCACGCGTATGGGTCGAGATTGTTGACATCAGGTGAGTTCACGCGTCTAAATCGCGGCGACGACTCCGCGCAACTGATGAAGGGCATCGGACATGCCCGAAACGTAGGTCGACAATCTCGACCAACACGTGTGAGTACTGCCGGTTATTGAAAACATTAATGTGAACATTACTTCTCAGCATTATGAGTAGGTATGGCAGTACTTTCCAGGACGAACTCGTATAAACAGTTCTTCTACTACAAACTATTTGCATGAAACTTCGCATAAACATGATTTAAGTCCTAGATTAGAAACACAGGGTACTTTGATCATCATTATCATTACTCATTGTGATTGTCTACGCGAGTGAGAACGCGGGGCGCTGTTATAAAGCCATCAAAACTTGGACATTCCCAGTTGCAACGGAGAATTTTGTGATCTCTTAGTCTCTGCATTGATCGATATCGTCAATTTATGTTGTTATTTCTATTGTTATAATTAACTACGATGCGCATGGGTTACATACCAGCCACACCGCAGCGGTGCACATGGCACGAGTAGGGCTTGCATTATCCGTCATATTTGGTGTTCGGATAATACGGATAGTAGTTGTAGTAGATAGTAGGACATTAAATGAAAAAATAACGAAGAACAGTTGGTAGTACACAAAGCCATCTTTTAATGACTTCTGAAAAGTGTGGAATAACTTCTTGAAGTCCAAGTACCACCTCAGTTCAATAGTATGGATGTTTCTATTGTGTTCAAGTTAATTTACAGTTTTCAATAAAAGAAGTCAGCAGTTTTCTTACATACATTTTTGAAGCGCTCGTAGCGAAGTTTACTTAGCTGTTCTCAACCGATCAGCAAAGTTAAGCAACGTCGCGCGCGGTCATGAGTTGAATGGGTGACCGCTAGTGACATTACTACTGAGCGTTTCCGTGCTTCGGAGGGCACGTTAAGCCGTCGGTCCCGGTTGTTGTTTTAGGATGGCAGTCGTTATAGCATGGTGGTAGGGCATTTTGCGAATGCCCGCCTGGCTAGCTACTACCCTCAATTAGAAAATCTGTCGCCAAGCACCTAACGGTGTGTTCCGGCAGCTGTCCTTGAGAGCCAGTACTTCTAGGTTAGCCTGAACAACATCTTCGACCACATCTTCACTTACCATCAGGTGAGATAGTTGTCAAAGGCTAACCTATCAAGCATAAAAAAAAAAAAAAACATGCACTAGAACTTGACCTAGTTTTTCAGAGGATTTCCCTTCGAGACCACACCCGTAGCTTTTGCCAATACGCCAGGCTATCACACTTTCACGTATTTATTAATATCTTGATTGAACCTTCTGCATAAGTTTTGATAATACTGGCACTGTACCAAAGTCGGAGAAGTAAATATAAGACAGAAAAAAATGGGCTCAATTTGAACATTTTAAACATAAGTTTAGAGAAATCCGTTCCGATGAGAAAATCTTTGTAGACGGTTATAACATCCAACACAAACAAAAATAGTAGTTATCACATTAGCTAAATTAATGTTTTAAGTCTTAATGAATCATTTCGGTATTCTTAAAATATGAATCCTTTACTAGTTATGTAGGTCATACGGTGATAAAATTTTCTTATAAAACGTAAACGATTATGATGATAATAACGTTTTAATAAAATGGTAATAATAAACAATAAAAAAAAAATTACAAACTTCTTTCTAATAATAATAATATATATTAACCCCCAAATTCATAAAAGACTTACAACTAAATCGGTGCTATAACATGTTATCCTCTCTTGTTATTGAAACGTATAAGACAGAGACAGGCTATGACATGACGACAAAATGACGTTTACAAAACTATTTTTTTTCTCTTTATCTTTTTATAACATTATTTCACACACCTAAAATATACTCGTACTCCTTTTAACAGCGTAAATAAATAGGAACTCTTTCTTCTTTAATCTACCCCTCTATATCAATACTTGATTGTACTGCAACAAGATCATCAAATGTCAAACAAAATCAAAAACCATTATAAACTAAAAAAAAATAATCCACCCTTTTCTTCCCTAATCATATAAAAACACAGGCATGGGTTATTTAGTTTTTCTTTTACCTTGATAGTTTGATCTCAAAAAGCTTAAACAATCGAGTGAATCATCTTTCATAGCCGTCCTCAAATAATTACAGAGGGAGCCAGAGCCAGAGAATACTCTTTCTGTTTCTACGCCGGTGGGTGATATTGCCAGCAAACTATTGTATGCCCTCTCCAAGTTCTTGCTCCTTTGAGACCCCTGGTCATAAAGTGCCATTTCTACCTGTATTGTTGTTACTAAATCTACGGTAACACAGCGTGTTACTGTATCACGTCACGTACCGACAACTTACTGAATATTTTTGAATTGAAATTCTCGTGAGTTTCACTCATATTTAAATATTATAAATTAAACCCAGGTCAACGTATTCGATCCTCAACGTGGGTGTTTTTTGCCGGTTTAATTTATAATATTTAAATATTTCTGAATATTATTGAAAACAATGGACAACTAGTGTCCCCCCCTATAAAATACGTCTAAGAAGTGTATACCTATACATTTTCGTTTTAATGAGTAAATTCCATTTTTACAAGTATATTTTGACTTATGTAACTATCCGTATTATCCGGATAATTAGGTTGGCATTATCCGGATTTCAAAATAGGCGGATATCCGGATAGCTTTATTGCAAGCCCTAGGCACGAGGTGCAAGTGCAGCAATTATTTGTACATGTGAAATTCGTTTAGCACAATGCGTGCATGTAATAATATTTAGAAAAACAAAACACTGTAATTTTGCACAATGTTCAGTAAACTATGATAACCTTAACCTCTTAACACGCAAATTTACGGGTGAACACGTTTGAGGTTCACCTGATATTAAGCGGTAACCACTGCCTATATCAGATGCATTTCGTCACAAGTGACGAGCTGCACTACGCCCAACACCTTGACACACAGAGTTACTGGCTTTTAAGGACTTTAGCCGAATTACTGGTAGGTACTGGGCGACAGATTTTCTGCATCATTCGCAATATGCCCTTCCACCATGCGGTGAAGTTCAAGCCGGTGGTGAGGATCTAACCATAAATGGCTATCACTGCTTCACAAAAGTATTAATAATATATCTCTCTGTACGTTTTGTTCACGTTGTATAATAATAATACAATAACCTTAATATACAACGCGAGCAAAAGTCTAAAATAAGTCTAAATCGATATTTTCATTTTAAGTCATCTTCAATTATTTATGATCTCCTGGTAGAAAACCTCAACTCTTAGTATGCATTGAGCAATTGCTGTACTTTTCTATCTGGTTTTATTAGTGTCTGTACCCGCGCGGTATATACCCGTGGGGTGCCGGGTTAGAATTGCACCTCCCCATATCATCCCGTGGGTGTCGTAAGAGGCGACTAGGGAAAAAATATTGGTAGGTGGGCAGCAGCGCCTTCTAAAGAACTGCCATCTTACACTGCGATCCCCAAGCCGCCTGCCAAGCGTGGGGATTATGGCAAATACCCCCTAAATAGGGGAGGCTGTGTTCAGCAGTGGACGAGTCGGCTGTTACAGTACCCGCGCGACATAATAGGAACGTCTCTATAAAAGGAGCGGCGGACTCGAAATGCAAAACGACGAGAAAAGTGTGGAAACGGTTGTAATACGGGCAGCACGGTGCTTTAGCGTAGGAAGCGACTTAGTAGAAATGCATGTTAATATGCATTAAGCTGGCCAAAACAGTCCATTTTTAAATAAAGCACTTGATAGAGCTCATCCTTATTCCGCAACCTTAATTAATCTACGCGAAGAGAGCTCAGAGAGCGTACATTTTTGAAACAATTTCACCATCGGACGTGCAGATAGAGCATATTGATTCACCAATGCCATGTTGAAATCTGGAATTCTACAGTGTAATTCTCACGGCATGTTCTGCCTCGCACTGCCACTATGTGGAACTTACTGCCATCTGAAATAATTCCGAACCGATACGACTTAGAAACCTCAAAAAGAGCATATTCCCTCTTTGAACGCATCCATAATACCTCTGTTGTAGTGGATGTCCGTAGGTGATAGTGTTCACCTACTAGGTGATTCACCTGCTCGTTTGTCCTCCCCGTCCAATGCTTTTATTAGACTACAAAAAAAGGAGCAGGTTATCAATTCGACCGTCTTTTTTTATGGTTCTTACCTCAGAACTTTCGATTGGGTGAATCGATATTGATGTTTCTTTTTTTATTCGAGAACCAGTGTTTCCCGTGAGGTCCCTTTTCAATTTTATCAAAATCGGTCCAGCCGTTTTTTAATTACACTCCAATGACTGAAAACTGTTTTCCTATCTTGATGATATAGCCATTGACTGTGAATGACAATTGATCCCCTAAGTAGCAAGGGTCACTAAAATCTACCTATAAATGGAACCCACTTCATCACTCATAAGTGTGAACTTGTCGAAGTAGGTATCATGCGCACAAAATTGTGATAATAGGTACTTTGAGCTAGCATGGTACCGACTTTAACAAGTTATTTCACACTCTTGAGTGTTGAAGTCGGTACCATTTTTAGGTAATTATTTTTTAATATGCTCAATGCTCAATAATTATGCCGTCAAAGTTGGTAAACAGAGTAAACCAAGAAAGGTAACTGGTCCACAAGGACAGCTGTCAAAACATACTGACAGATGTGCGGCGACGGAGTCTACTTAAAGGTAGTAGCTATCCAGGCGGTCGTTCACATACCATGCGTTCTTACAGCAAAATAACACAACCACAGCATGCATTTAATATGCTTAAGAGTAAAGTGCACGGAGCGCTTTCCATACAAACGTAGTTTTGTCATTATTTAAATACCAAGTGTTACTCGGGGAAATTTTATGTGCATTTTGCTGATTGTAAGGTCTATGCTTCTGGTTTGCAAGTTTTTCGATTCATTATTGTTTAAATTATCCCAAAATGTCAAAATAACAACTCCCATGTAAAACTACTTTTCAAATAATCTTTTAAAATACTTAATTTTACTTAAATTCTGGCAAACCAGAAACATTGATATGAGACTCAAGTATATACATGCAAAGATTCACCGATTTTGAATACTTAGTATTTAAAATATGACGAAATTACGTTTGTATAGTGAACTCTACTAATAATATAGACGAATATATAATTTATAGTTTTACCTAACATTCCACAGTGAAGGCTAACCACCTTGTTAAGCGAACCCAGCAAGAATGTTCAACACAAAATGAAATCCAGGTTCTCGTGAAAATATAATGCTTGTACACGTAATCTAAGCTAGCTCGGTAAGCTTCATTACGTAGCGTGGAACGTGAAATAACTAAGTAGGTGGATACTATGCACGTAGGTAACATGAACAAGAATTATTATTCGCCTTGGAGGATATATTGAATGTTCTAAGTAAATACCGGCATTATTATATCAGAACACTCCACAAATATTGTATTAAGCATTCAATCTAATGTGTTTTAACGATAAGCTGCGTTGATCTGGTGTCACTACTGAGGCACATGGTCTTATAGTACCACCAACTTGTGCAGTTTTCGAGGGCGCTACTGGTCAAGGAAATCAACTACAAACTGTCACAATTTGAAGGAATGCTGTAGTTCTTTTTTTTGCTGCCTGAACAGATAAGTTGGTGGGACTGTACTCGTCATTACACCGTGATTTTGAAGCAATGATGGCCGAGCGGTAATAGCTACTTCCGTGCCGCAGGTCCCGGGTTCGATCCCGTATATGGCTTGAGCTTCACCGCATGATGGTAGGGCATTTTGCGAGTGCCTGTGTCTGGCTAACAAACACCCTCAGGTAGAAAAACTGTCACCACGCACGTAACGGTGTTTTCCGGCAGCTGTCCTTGAGAGACAATAATTATAGTTAAGCCTGTTAACACCTTCGACCATATCATTACTTAACACAGGTGAGATTGTGGTGAAAGGCTTACCTACCAGCAATAAAATATGACTTTTTGAAGTCGCAGATGCATGGTCAGATTTAATGTTATCCAAGAGAAACATATGGGGTGGCTCATACTAAAAATGACATACGGTTATTTTTGCCTCAAGATATTCTATGAATAGTCTCAAAGAAAAATCCATAACATTAAGTTGTAGCGTTGACTGTCAGCTACGACGGGTGAGGGCTTATTGCAGCGACTTGGTACTTACGGTAACAAGAAAATTGCTTTTGAGCGACACGGTTGACATCTAAAAAGGAATTGCGGGCAAGATAAATATAAATACAAAGGAAGGAGGCGTAAAGAGCACGGATAATAACAACGTTGTTTTTTTTATGTTATTGTGACGGAACAAGCTCGAGGCCCACCTGATGTGAAGCGGACTAACCTCTGCCTATAACGTCCGTTATTAGTTACATTTCGTCACAAGTCATGAATTGCACTGCGCCCGTCACCTTGAGACATAGTTGTTAGGTCTCATGTGCCTGTAATTACACTAGCTCTCAAGGACTGCTGCCGGAACACACCGTTAGGTGCTTGGCGACATATTTTCTAGTAGGAAAGTGGTCGCTAGCCAGGCAGGCATTCGCAAAATGCCCTTCCACCATGCGATGAAGCTCAAGCCCGCGACGGTATTTTTTGCATATGTGGGTAAATTCTTTGATTTTGGTAACTTTGACGGTGTAAATTATATTTATACTATATCTTTATCATAGATTGTGTAGACCTATCAAAGCTGAGATTTCAAATGAAACTCTAAAAATACAGACGGTTTTTTTAATTTTGCTTGTCATAAATACTAAGATACGAATCTAAGCACCAATTGATACATACTTTGAACTCCAAAGTGTGAATGCCTGTAGAAATAGGTAAATATTTGACTTATTTTCATATATGCTGTTTTATCTGTAAGAATATATAGGTTAGCAATAATTGGAGGTTTTGTTTGACTACTTTCTAACCGTGGCATCGCTCTTGAAAAACTCGTATCTAGCGCAAACTAACGTCTCATTTAGTAATAGTAGAGTTAAAAAATCTTAGGTAGGTCCAGTTGTAGAGTATACTTGGTGTATTTCTTGACCATCTTGGTGTGTACTAACGCTGCGTCAGATCATATCTGTTTTATTAGGGCGTATACCACTTGACGCCAATTTCGATAATTTTGATCACATTTTGTGTCTATGGTTCATATTAAATGTAGAACCATAGTCGCAAAGTGTGTTCAAAATTATCGAAAATAACTTAAGTGGAATACGGCCTTAGTAAGTAAAGTAGAAGCCCGCCTAGCCAGCGACCACCCTCAAGTGAAAAATCTGTCGCCAAGCACGTAACTGTGTGTTCCGGCAGCTGTCTCTGAGAGCCAGTAATTCCAGGTTAGTCTGAACACCTTCCACTACACTATGACTTACCATCAGGTGAGATAGTGTTCAAAATATAAACAAAACCAGGCATACTAAAAAAATATCCTCCAGAAGGAATCCTATAGCATGAAACTGTTAGGAAGTAAAAACTACTCTCTGAAAACGAATTTAAAGATATTTTTCGATACAAGCACAAATATGTTGAGATCAGCAAAGTTATGCAACGTCGCGCGCGGTCATGAGTTGGATGGGTGACCGCTAGTGACGTTACTACTGAGCGCTTCCGTGATTCGGAGGGCGTGTTAAGCCGTCGGTCCCAGTTGTCGTCTTAGGATGGCAGTCGTTATAGCATGGTGGAAGGGCATTTGCGAGTGCCTGCCTGGCTAGCTACCACACTCAAGTAGAAAATCTTGCACTAACCATCAAACGCTGTGTTCCGGCAGCTGTCATTGAGATCCAGTAATTCTAGATTAGCCTGAACAACATCTTCAATCACATCATCACTTTCTATCAGGTGAGATAGCGGTCAAAGGCTAACATATCAGGCATATAACAAAAAAAATACACATTCATTAAATCACGTTGAAGATTACGAAAATGAGTAGTGGAAAACACAGAGACATACAAGGACTACATTACAATGCCTCTCTAATACCATCCTGAAGATACAAAAAGAATTGCAAAACCTGTTCTTTGTTTGCGAAATCAAAGATGTTTTATTCCAAGGAATAAAATAATGTAGGCTTTGAAACGTGAAAAGTGTTACGAAAACTTGATACTTAGAGAAAAGTTTGGGCTTGTGGAAATCCGGAAGGTTCCTTGCTTTTTATTTCATCAATGTTCAAATGGACTACATTGTTTCTGGAAAATAAGAAATATACTTCCATGTTGCCCTAAGAGGATATAGACTTAGTTTTCAATCTGATTTGCTGAGTAGTTCCCAAGATAATGTAATTTTACTTGGAATACTAGGATACAATCGCAAAAAGACACTTGGCTTGAAAGGCTAACAGATGTTTTTTCATGCCCCACTTTAAATACTAATAGTATATCTATTGGTACTGTCTGTTTGTACATAAACCTGTACGTTACACAAAAAGTCAGTACATACTTGCTACAACTTTAATCTTAACCGACATTATGTTTACTTTTCACCAATAGGCAACTCAGTAGGTAAGTTCATTGACATATTTACAATATACACTATTTAAAACAAAGCAGCTAATAATCAGTAGCCGTAGGTCTTGAAACTGATTTTCAACAAAATTGTCAAGGTTTAATTATAGAAAGTTCTGGAATCTTTACTTTCAATTGTCTGGTTGGACCGTAACCTAATTAGAGTCTGGACTACGAGTCCGAGAGATCGAGTGGACAAGTAAAAAGTTCTATTGAAACGCTACGCTTTACTAAAAACTTGATCTTAGTGCGCGACGAGCAATGTTCTATTAGGATTTATCTAGGGATATATCCATAAATAGCTCAAAATAGCTTCAAAACTATTGGAAGCATTTTTCGTTACTACTTATTTAAAAGGATATATGGCATATAATATAGCGACTTTTCAGGTTTTGGCCCGAAAGAGTATGTTCCGGTGGCTAAGTGGTTGAGGCTTCCGGCGCAAAATTGGAGGACGCGGGTTCGATTCCCGCCCGGGGAAAAATTCTTTGTGAACCAATAATTTGTAAATGTGGTCATGTTTTTGTTATAAAGACTTTAAACCATAAGTCCATAATTAGGTTTTCATAGATTCTATGTGGGAATAAAACAACCTAAGCGTATTAAATCACGCTGATTTTCTTTTTCTACCAATTTTCCAACCTTTGCTGTGATCGTCGTCAAACGTCAAGTAGGAGACAGTAGGTATTTATTTTTCTAGATATAAGATATAATATAAAAAGACGTACTTTAATTAACAAGTTCTATATGATAATATCTTAACGTTGAATTTATTTCTTGTTGAGATAATTTATATGAAAGCCTTCATATAAATTATCTATAATAGACATAATATATATACATAATGTATATAGGCAAAAAACCTTATGCTAGCCTTCATATACATTACCTCTCTGAAAAATAAATTGGCTTAATTACTGACGACACAAGCTGGCGTTTTTTTTACGTAGGTGTGAGGTATTTATTTAGTTTTCATTTCATTTGTTTCGTACTTTGGCAGGCACGTTAAGCCGCTGCTCTTAGTTGTTGTTAGGATGGCAGTATTTGATCTACGTTGATGGGCTTTGCATAGCTTGAAATCTCCGACATTGCGTGGTAGCAGTAGGGAACTTTGCGAATGCCTGCCTGGATTTCTACGAGTCGAAAATCTGTCTCCAAGCACTTCACAGTGTGTTTTCTTCAGAGCCAGTATACAATACCCATTCTATGTTAAGCTTATTTACGGTCAGCGACCACATTTCGTTTACCACTTTTCATTAGGTTAAATTGTGGACACAATCGGAAAATACATAATATATTAAAGGAAAAAGAAAAATTGAATTGAAGATATAATTGTAGACTTTAATTACTGTAGCAGTACACGAATGAGTTAATGCATAGGTATATGATGATAGCACTAACTTGCCGAAAAAACTTCATAGCAAAAGTTGAAATCTCTAATAAATTGTATATAATTGTACAGCGAATTTATTATATACAATATATAAATGAAGGCACAACGAATAATCTTCTTATTATATGGCTTCTTTGATTTATGAGGCATTGGGTTCCTTCGACGTTAGACCCAACGGTAATTGCGAAGGTTACGTCTAAGTTTGTAAAGCCTGCCTGTGATAGTGATAAGTCGACCTGACGGAGACTGACTTCATGTAGAACTTAGGTATTTAGTTTATTAATAGGGTCGGTAACTAGTTAGGTACTCACTGTTCACGGCACGAGTTTGTGTAAAGACGTGTTTAGAAAAGCCGACATAAAACTAATTCTTATGAAGTGCCATAAAATCAATTGCAAGTAATGCAAGTACAGTAATGCAAGTTTCGAAGCAGTGATAGCTCAGTGGCATTAGCTATGGGCTGCCGCGCAGCAGGTCCATGGTTCGGATGTCGCCGCGGGCTTGAGTTTCACCGCAAGGTAGGTTTAAATTAGGGCATTTTGCGAATGTCCGCCTGGCTAAAGACCACCCTCAACTTGAATATTTGTCGCCAAGTACCTAACTGTGTTCCGGCAGCTGTCCTTGAGAGCCAATAAATCTAGGTTAAGGCTGTTAACACCTTCGACCACATCATCACTTACAATCAGGTGAGATTGTGGTGAAAGACTAATCTATCATAAAAAAAATGTGATCTTACTGGACGACGAGATTTGACTAACGTCTTACGGCCGGTTTCAATAATCTACTTGCAGTTAAATTTAGATAGCTATTCGAGATAATAAGTTAAGTTTGATGTATCTGTTACTGCCGTTTCAATAACATTAATGATCCAACCCTATCTAAGATCAGAGATAGATTGAACTCCTATCTTGGTTAAGGCGTCCCTACGAAACGTTTTAATTTTGCATTTCTAACTAGTGCTATCTCAAGTTGAACACACATTTAAAGCTTTGTTTTGCTACATTACGTTATTATCTGTATAAAGACATGTTTTAATTGAAAGCTATTTTGAAGTACTATTTATTGTGAATACATATATTTTAGTAATGACTAAAATAAAACACACTTTTTACGATGCTTTTACAAAAATAAAACGCACATTGACGTCTATACATGGAAGTAATAAGTACTAGTTGTACGTAGTACTTATTATTTCCATGCGTCTATATCATTCAGGCACGTTATGTTACTTTCATTTTATTGACATCAGAGGAGACTACCTGGAACAAACCGTGGTAGTTTTCCTTAAATCAAAACCATTTGATGTTTTGTTTTGCTTTTATGGCCGGTGTCATTTTAATTAGCAACTCTTCTACAGACATTTTATTTAATTTGAACCTACATATAAATTCAGTTTCTGTAACTCACTCATTTAATTATTTGCCTATAAGCTGGAAAATCTTTTCCGAGATCCGATCGATTCCGAGTTCAAGAATTCACTGAAAATTATTGTTATAGTTGCACCTTAAGAGTAGAGTTCCGAAATGTATCAGGCAAAAGATAGATAGTTAAAAAAACGGATTATATCCAGATTTAAGAGTTTTGTCTAAGCAAGGCAAGCTTTACTCTCTTGAGCCTCTTGCCTCTCAGTTAAGTCTAGTCTTCAGCTGATATTAGCAGATAAATCTGAAAATTGTCCAATATAATATTTTCATAGCTGAATAAAAAATAATAATAAAAACAACAAATAATATTATGTACTAAGATTGCAACAAAATTTCAAAAAAAGAGATATCAAGAAGCTAAACCAAACAATTTTTTTTTAATATTGTTAAGCCTGCTATGCCGAATACATTACAATTATGGTGTTACCTTTATTTACAGCTTTTTGAGTGGTCTGACTTTGACAATAGACCTATCTATCTATCTACGATAAATTGTAAACGCTAGCTTAAGATGAGCCGTCCATTCAAAGGTTTTTGTACATTCCGGGTAACAATATTAAGATTGCAATGTCTGTAACGTCGAAACTAAAAAACCGATGACTTTGAACTTTTATTTACGGGACAATCTTTAAATTACCACCATTCTTACAAAAAAGTAATATATGAAATCGGACAACGCCTAAATAAATTACAACTAAGAGTACATTTCGACTTTCATCCCCTATTCCAAGCGAACCATGCTGAATTTTGGGATTAAAAGTATATAATTTCCTACCTCGTAGTATGACCTAAAATCTTTCTAAGTTTCGTTGAAATTCAATTAGTAGTTAGTAGTAGTTTTGGCGTGATGCGCGGCCAAGGTACAGACAGACAGACAAAAATAAAAAATACAGTGTGGCAACAGTACTGGTACTGTGGCCAAACTGTATATTCTTATTTTAATTCTTATTTTATTTTCCCATAATATATACTCGATGTCCCGAATTGGACCTGTTACAGTTTTATTATAAGTATAGACTAGCTGCGCGCTGGATAAAATTTCCTATGTTACTTCAGATTGTAAACTATCTGTTTGCCAAATTTCATCAAATCCGTTCATTCGTTTTAGCGTGAAAAATTACAAACTTTCGCTATTTATAATATTAGTATAAATAATATCAATTTTACGTAATAAAGTGGGTAAGGACGACTTCGTGTACATTTTTCACGACGTGATATATATAAAATTATAATAAGAATATTTGTTTTCATACATGCTTGCACTAATTGTTTGAAAGGTAGGCAAACTGAGAAATTTGGCAGTGCACGTAGATTTTCTAGCATAGATACTCGTATCTCAGATAAACAGTAATTAAGTTTCTTCTACAAAAGACCTGATTTTTGTTTCTCAATAGGAATTCATTAATGCAAATAAGAGTAATCCTTGATCCCTTGGCCTACGTCAAAAGACGGCTTAACAATCTCTGGATTAGACTATAAGTATAATAGAATAAAGTAAAAACTACTACAACTGATATGATTTATTTTTCATTGTAAACTTTAAAGATATTTGGCCATTATAGACCATCAAAATTGAAGCGCTCGTAGCGTAGCTTACTTAGTCATTTGTAACCGATCAACTAAGTTAAATAACGTCGGTTGTGGTCATTATTTGGATAGGAGACCGCTACAGGCATAACAATTGAGCGCCTTCGTCTGACAACGTGTCCATCGAATAGCCGTCAATCTCGATTGTTGTCCAATGATGGCAGTCGTTATACCATTGGTGGTAGAAAATTTTGCGAATGTCTGCCTCGTTAGCTACAATCTTCAAGTAGAAAATATGTAGCCAAGCATAGTCAGTAATTTTATCTTCACCTGTACAACATCTTCGACCACATCATCACTTGTCATCTGGTGAGACAGTGGTCAAAGGCTAATCTATAAGCAAGTAAAAAAATATTAGTAAAAATATATTACTTAAAAGAAACTGTATTTGTTATACTATGGCACATTTTATTTTGTGCTATGTGTTTTTCTGTATTACAATAATATAATAACTACGATGTCCCAAGAAACACATATATTCCATATTGATGTGATATGAATTCCTTTTAAGAAGAAGAAACATTTATAGACGCAGTCAAGCGAAATTTTCTACGTACACTCCATTTCCTCCGTATAAGGGCAAACGTAGATAATGAGATATGTTCAAACCATCGAACTTATTCATAAGTGCTTAGATATTATATTTCGAATAAATTTACCTACATCGTATTATATATGAAAATAGTATTAAAGGACATCAGAATTATCTAGCTTAGTCAGGTAATGGAAACATATTACCTGCAGGCTTAAGTTGACCTTTACTGGTAGTAGGTTTTATTTATATCTATATCACAGCATTCTCTGTATTGGACACTCGACTCATTCTTTATACAAAATCCGCGTTCTAACTACCTATTACACAGACACTACACAAATATTGTTTTTGTACACGCGTAAATGTGTGCGTGAACTCTAAGGTTGTCATCGTATGAATAACTGTTGTACTTACCTACCTAACAATCTTTTGATGCCGTTATTATGACTTATTAGATTTTGTAGGTTATGCGTACCTTACCTACCTTCAGAAACATTTACAAGCACAACAATCCAACTCCATGTACGACGTAGAAATATGCAACACACTACCGAGTACCTAGGTAACATTACTTCACATTTCACTCCATTACTTATACAATAATAGATACCTACACTTTATAAAAAGTATAATTCCAAGTTCACATTTTATACAAGTAATGATAATAATTACTATCACAACAATAATTTATGTTCTTCTCGTATAATGAACATTCATGAAGTGTGCCGCGTGTCAACCGTGGCGAAGGTCGGTATGTGTAATGATTTTCTCTATAGTAGGTATAAGTATAGGTTATAAACACGGATGATTTTTGCAAACGAAAATCTTCTTAAATAATCATTATTTGAATAGCAGTTTGAATAAAATACAAAGATAAAGTATTATGTTTGTATTTTTTTCAATACCTACTGTAAATTACCGGTTTTTATAAGTTACTTACTGTATAACTGAAGAACGACAAATAGGTAGGTACTTAGTGTAGGTTACCAAGTATGACTTACTTTCTTTTATCCTTAGTGAATCTATAAAAACTCCTATCCTTTTCTCGTTTAGTTGATAAGCAACCGTAAACAGCACAATAGTAACCCATTCTCAACTTTTGAAATACTCGTACAGTCGTCACGTCATCGTGTGCGAGTTGCGCGTCCCGTACTCAAGTCAGCTCAGCGACAGCTCAGAATCGGTGGCGGGGTGAAGAAGGCTCGTTTTGGTGGGGGTTGAGGAGTGTCCATTCTATACGTAGTATTATTATATGTTCTATGTCTTTATTTAAAAAAAATGTCTTTTGATTATTTTATGACTATGTTAGCATCTATTTTAAGGGTAACAGTAATATTTAATATTAACACAAATGAATACTTCAAGCAACATTTTGCAGAGTACCCTCACTTCATGGACCAGGCAATATTTCCTGCACTACACCTACGTCACACACAAAATGTAATCCAAATTCAGCACTTATCCGAAATCTTGTTGGCCGACTCCGAACACATCCCACCAGTATGTGATGAACGTCTTCTGATATCAGCTTGCAATAAGAACTAAAATAAAATCTGTTTCTCCAGTATGAAAAGGGCCATTTTGCTATTGAAAAACTCGGACATGAATAAAGTAATTCGATTTTCAAACATCCTGCTCTGTCATTAATCGACGCTGGAAAAAATAATGCGATGACTTGTTCAGAAACTAGTTCAAACACATATACATAATACTTTTATTTCATTTATTTTAATCAAAATCATAAATTAAGCTTCTTCATTTCTGTCGTATTGAATTATATTATTCTATTGAAGTATAAATTAATAAATATAACTTATTACTTCACGAATGTCATGATTTGAGTATCGTAATAATGACTTACAGTAAAATTTCCGAACGCGACTTCTTTAGAAAATAAAAATGAACATTAAACGAAATGACGGGAAAGTAATTTTCTGTATTATATCCTTTTTGCAGATATTCTCGCTGGTAAAGGTGAGAAGATGTATAATTCTTATGAAGCAGTGATGGCTCAGTGGCTTTGGCTATGGACTGCCGCGCAGCAGGTCCATGGTTCGAATCCCACCGCGAGCTCCACCGCATGGTGAATTGGCATTTTGCGAATGCCTGCCTGGCTAGCGACCACCCTCGAGAAAAAATCTGTCGCCAAGCACCTAACGGTGTGTTCCGGCTGCTGTCCTTGAGACCCAGTGAAGTTACAGGCACGGAAGACTTACCAACTTAATGTAATGAGCGTGTAATCTCTACGAGTGCCCAGCTGCGTGTTGGGGAGAGTATGCCGGCCGCCTTACCTGCACTAGTTGACTATCCTCGTTTGAGATGTCGCGTCTAGTATATATAGGTCAATGCTTTTCTTAGGTTATTCTGCGCGGCTTTTTAATACAATTCCCAAAGATATCACAACGCTCACAGAAGCAAAAAATAATTTGCACCTAAAACATTTTGATTAAGAAATCTTCCTACATAATTTGTGATTACTTAAATGACAAAATTGCTTGGACAATTACGCCTTTACCAAACTTTCGGCTGTCACTTACGTATTTCAAACGAATATTGTAATAATTGTATTATATAGCATATAACACAATGTTAAAAGACGTATAAAAAGAATAGCCCCGAGTTTCTTGCCCGTCTTCTCGCAGTGACTATATATTTTTCCCCCCTTTATATGGCAGTACAATGAAGAATATTTCAAGACAAAATTTGTGATTGACCTTCATAAAAACGGCTTACTAGATAAATGGATTTGTCGTTGATTTTGACATTGACGTTCAACGTGGCATGTCATTACTAGACTAGTGCTATACCACTTTTTTTTTGGATATGAGCTGTATGTCGGTTCTATATGCATAGACATTTTCATCTATGTCATGATTGATAGGCGACTCTACAAACTACTTAGAATGTTTATTGTTCTTTGTTTCAAGATTACTTTAACATAATCAACATCAACAGCCGCAAGACCATAGATCATTCGCATCCATCGGCTCCTCGCTTAGTTACATGGTAGATGCCATTACCATAATATTTAGTAAGTACCCTCAACTGACAAAAAATATTATATTTATGTTTATGAACCCGTTAGAAAATCAAATAAATCAAAATCCATAGTCGTTGCGAAAGTAATTGGTAATAAAGTTTTTATTATCTCACACGACGACGGTAACAAAGAGAATGACGTTGACCGCATGAGGTTGAAAGAGAAACATATTATACAACACATCAGGCACTTTTTTGTAAATGGCAAAAAGCTATTCTGATTTTAATGGAAATATTTCTGTTCTAGAAAACAAGACCCAATTATTAAGTCATAAGCTATCAGTCCTCCCAACCTTTAAATGGCTCTTTGGAAAGGTAATATGTGGCCAGTTGTAGTTTTCAAATCTTGACATGGTGGATTGCCCTTTAAACACTAATAATAACATAACGTTTAAAATAAAAGGAGGTTCCCATACAGGACACCTATTTTTGTAATATATTTTTTTCTTTTTGCTCTACCATATCGACGGTAAATTTTACCGCCTGGCTAATTAGAAAATCTGTCGCCAAGCACCTAATGGTGTGTCCCAGCAGCTGTCATTGAGGAACAGTAAGTCTTAGCTAGCTTGAATATATTCGACCATATCATCAGGGGAGATAGTGGTAACAGGCTAATCAGCCATAAATAAAAAAATACATTGAATTGAATTTTGAAAACTACATTGAAATATAAGCTAGACGCCGAGGAGAAAATAGAGCGCGAACACTCTATGGAATAAATAACCAGGTTTGGTTGAAATTATCGTTGAAACGATCATTGGAACAATCTTATTATACTTGAGTTTGGCTCTGAAACACAGTTTTCACTAGCTCGGAGCCAATGGGTTCAAATATTAAACTGTACACATATTTTTATGACAAATAAAATTTATTATTATTATTATATTATCACACACATCAAGAGTGTATGGACAGGGGCCCTTCTTAATCCCCGTAGTCCCACAATTTACCACTGTGTCGTGGCGTATTCGACTGGGCTCCTGGAATGTCACAGGAGGACACCAGCCGATATATGTGCTATTAGGGACGTGGGTATAAAACGGCGGAAATGACCTACCTTCGGACTACGTGCTAGTCGCTCCGTCGAAAAAATAATTATCGCTGAACACCCTAAAGCTAGATAATTGATCAATCATACGGAATTAAATTAGGATACGTTCCCTGATCTCGATGATGAAGTAGTGGCCCGCCGACAGCAATCCGTTGCTTGCCCTTTCACTAATCACTGAACGCCTGGCGTCCCAATTAACAGTCACTCACACACAAAACAGCAATGTTTATCGTCACTTAAATAACAGACCGCTGTTATTATCCAGCCGGTCGCCGCGACCCTAGCTTTACGCCCCTGCGTCAACGCGCGAACAGACCGCTGCTGTAGTACTGACTTCAACCAAACAAAGCGTCGGCGTCTGCCGCACGCATTTACAAAATCCATCGCAGATAACACGGACAGGATTCGCGACCGCACGCGCTCAGAAACAGACTGCATTGTTTACCTTTGTTTACCGAACAAAGAGGGTCTCTACATTAATAGGTTCTCTAACTAAGAAACAAAACGAAACCTTTTCAATTAGGTTTTTTTTCTGTACGTAGTGTGTGAGTGACATATCTGTTTTTTTTTAACTAGATTGTGACAGAACAAACACGAGACCTACATGGTGGTAAGCGTCGGTAAACTCTTCATCACCAACCATACCTTTCAAACCGTATCACAGTAATATGAACATAAATGCTTGGCGACAAAAATAGGTACATAATTATTATTCGTAAATGAGAGAACCACATAATAAGCATGCGGTTATTTAGTCATTGCTGTTAAACATCAAAGAGAACCTTTTGAGATATACAAGCATGACGTGTTAGTTTTAATAACAAAAGCGTTTTAATGCTGTCTCAGCTTTAATCCTACTCAATCAACATGTGAGATGTTTCCTTCAGCATTAAACACCAACGTCTTGAAATTATATTCACGCGTCATCAAAACTAATAAACCATTAACTTCAGCCCTCGGGCGTTACAATAGCTATGAGAATAACTGTTAGCAAGCCGTCTCCGCGGCGTTAACGACTTCGTTAAATTTCGTTATAACGGCTTACTGACGCGGTGGTTTCCGAACAGCCCTATTCGATGGTTTTTTGAGATCTTTAGTGTGAGATTATTAATATTGTTGTTTAAAAGAGTATTAGGGGTTCTAGAAATGGTCTATCTGGCGAAATTGAGGGCTTGGGAAACGTATGTTTTTTAACACTCTATTATAAGGCTATAAGAAATTATATGTAAAAAATGTGGATTTTTGCATGGTAAAAGGGTATTTTGCGATTGCCCGCCTGGTTAGCTACCACCCTCAAGTAGAAAATCTGTTGGCATGCACCTAATAGTATGTTCCGGCAGTCGTCCTCGAGAGCCAGTAATATTACAGGCACATGGTGAGACTTAACAACTATATGTCTCAGGGTGACGGGCGCAGTGCAGTTCTTCACTTGCGACAAAATGCATCTGTTATAGGCAGAGGATACCGCTTAACATCAGGTGGGCCTCGTGCTTGTTCCGTCACAATAACATAAAAAAATATATTTAACTTTAGTTGACATCGATTAGAAATAGATAAAATTAGGCTATGTACGTAAGTACAATCATGATATAAAGATATATAGCTGATTTAGAGTAGGGAGTCTAAGAGTACGCTTTCCTTACAACTGTGAATATGAGTGTGTCGCGTGACTACAATCAGTTTTTTTTAGAAGCAGTCATAGCCGAGCGGTAATAGCTAAGGCTGCCATCCCGCAGGTTAATGTTTCTATCCCCACCGCTGACCTGAGCTTCACCGCATAGCGGTAGGGCATTTTGCGAATGCTCGCCTGGCTAGCTACCACTCTCAAGTAGACAATCTATCACCAAGCACCCAACAATATGTTCCGACTTCTGACAGTTGTCCATCAGAGCTGGGAACTAATAATGAAATTGTCAGGCGCTAGAGACTCAATCTGTATATCTCAAGGTGATAGGCGCAGTGCGCGTCACTTGCTACTTGCGAGATCCGTCAAAATCCTTCATAGAAAATGTAAGCCTCAAAATTTGCTGTAAAAACCACAACAAAAAAATCACATGAAAATACCGATTCCACGTTTTCATACGATAACTACTTGTTATTTTGAATATCTTTAGGGTCTTAGGAGTATATCAGCAAAAAATAGCTATTATTTGGGAATTATGAAAATGCGGTTAAGTTTCATAACCTAACTAAGAAGTTATTTATTGTTAATATTAAATTTGAAGTAAATGTCATTCAATTTAACTAAATTGTGAGAAGTTTGTGCAGTAGTGTACAATCATTCTATTGTACTCTTTTGTATTATATAAAATTCCGTAGTCAAGAGATAAATAAATCCAAATCCAGAGTTAACAGATTCTAAAGTTTAAAAATTTCGTGAAGCAATCTCCCAAACAAAATATTAGGATCTGAACAATAATGATAAAAAGACAATTTTGAAACTCACAGCGTGAGATAAGATTTACGAAAACCTTTAGTGGAAGACTGGATTGGATGTACAAACTGCGGTGAGTGGTGGCACGTGGCTTTTACTGGCTATGATAGACACAAAGATTTAATTTGGCTTTCATGGCTCAGTGGCATTGGTTATTCACTGCCGCGTAGCAGGTCCTTGGTTCGAATCCCGCCGCAACTTTGAGCTTCACCGCATTGTAGAAGGGCATTTTGCGAATGCCCGCCTGGATAGCTACCACCCTCTAGTACAAAATCTGTCGCCAAGCACCTAACGGTGTGTTCCGGCAGCAGTCCTTGAGAGCCAGTGAAATTACAGGCTCATGAGACTTAACAACTATGTCTCAAAGTGATGGGCGCAGTGCAATTCGTGACTTGTGACGAAATGCATCTGTTATAGGCAGAGGTTAGCCCGCTTAACATCAGGTGGGCCTCCAGCTTGTTCTGTCACAATAACGTAAAAAAAGACATCCCGGTCCGCATTAGATATGTGTGTACTTTAAGACTAATCTACCCTAACAATTGTGTGATATCACTTATAATATGGTATCCTCGAACTTATCTAGCTAGTCCTCTATGACAGAAAGGTCATCATGCATAGAACAAATCAATTAGCTCGAGGCCCACCTCATGTTTAGCGGACTAACCTCTGCCTATAACAGATGGATTTCATCACAAGTCACGAATTGCACTGCGCCCGGCACCTTGACACATAATAAATAGATTCCGGGGTTTACTTTGCGGAAATCCATATTTAATAATATTTTTAGGCTTCTACGCGAAGCATCCTCAGGAGGTCTTGACTCTACGAGCGCTTCTCGATCGTGCGCTCGTAGAGTCAAGACCTCCTGAGGATGCTTCGTGTAGAATCGAAATGCGTCGAAAATTCTTCCGGTTTGGCTGCGTGGCGTTTGTGACGTCACGTCGGCTTAACAGGAAAATTAGGCGAAATTGTCACAAGATATATTTTTGTATTTTTTGTTATGTGTTTTATTAAAATATTAATTTGATGTTTTCATAAAATATTATAAAAATATTTGTTATTATTATCTTGAGACATATTTATTACGTCTCATGTGCCTGTAAATTCACAGGCTCTCAAGATCTACTGCCGGAACATACGACATATTTTCTACTAGAAGGTGGTAGCTAGCCAGGCAGGCCATCGCAAATAGGTGCTTGGCAACAGATTTTCCTACTTGAGGGTGGTAGCTAGCCACGCGAGCACTTCCACCACTATGCTATATCGACTACCATCGTAAGAAAACAACCGGGATCAACGGCTCAACGAGCCCTCCGAAACTCGGAAGCACTCAGTAAGTAGTAGGTAATGCCGAAATTACATAACGAATAGTAACGAACGTTGCTTAATATAACATAAATTGCAAGATATGTGATAATATAGAGCGGTGATGTTATTATGATAACCTTAACGAACCAAAACCGTATTTGGGCGTATTGAAATTACTTAAAATTACTTTAAGTGTATTATAAAAAAAGTATATTTTTACTTTTATTCCATAGTTTTATATATAGAGTATATAAAGCTAACTACAAAATATATTACTTTTACGGATGGCAAAAGATAACTTTTTGCGGGTCTGAAACCCTTTACCTAATTTTCGTTTCCTCCAATGTGTTTTTATTGTGACCATCATACATTTCGTGCTCACACTTTTGATTTCTATCTGAATTAAAAAAATGTTATTATTCGTATAACATAACGTACAACAACGTTTGTTTTCGAAGATGCTAGTTTTATGTAAGAAAAATCTTAAGTTAGCTCATGCTCGGAAACTAGTTTAGAAATAAGCCAAATAAATCTTTCCTAGAAAAAATCTGTCCAATATACGTGCATAAAACGTTCAGTGTTAGATTTATTGCGGGTAGACAATAAATTCTTACTTTCTCATCAAATAGAGCCAACAAGGCCAAATATTGGACCGGTTTATATAAAAACGACGTATAATAATAATTGATCGCGTTGTTAGAGTGGCGTGTTGCTTTAGAACCTTGACGTCTTGGGTTCAAACCTCGAGTCGGTCAATTATTGTGTTTATCTCACAAAGAAATTCTCATTAGGTAGCTTGTTAGAGGCAGAATTGTTAAAAAAATTTTTTTTTTTTTCAACAATCACAAACTGTGTAGGCTTTCCAATTATTTACATACCTAGTAAGATTATAAATACACAGAGAAAAAAATACTGGGTCGTCATACTTAAAATACGTAGCAAAACAGGACACTATAAGGGTGACAAATCAACATCGAGCTATGCTGCGCTGTATTGCGCTGTGCTGTGCTGTGTTTCTTAAGCTACGTTTTTTTAACAATCAACATCAAGCTCTGCTGCGCTTTGCTTAGCTAATCAACATCAAGCTGAGAGCGAGAGATGGGAGTACGAGAGTGAGAGAGACGTCTGACGACGCAGCGTGCTCCATGTTTGAAAAACATAGCACAGTTCGGCACAGCGTGGCTCAGCACGGCGGGTAGCGCTCCTCGCTCGAGACTGCTGCGTTTTGAAACAGAGCGTAGCCTCACACAGCGCAGCACAGCATAGTTTGTTTGTATCCTCATTAAAATATTAGACGAGCGAGTTGACCAAACATAGCACAGCGCTGTACAGCGCAGCATATCTCGATGTTGATTTGTCACCCTTACGCTTGTAGCCGGCACCATGTTGCGTACGTAGCTTTCATTAAGTAGCCGACATACTTACATCGAGCTATGTAATTTACTTGCCTTTACTACGTACATAAGTAGCTGTCAGTATGTACCAGAAAAGACACAAAGCTATTAAAACATGATACATCCTACCTATGGAGATATGTGGCACAGGTACTGTACTGGCTCGGGTCTTCTAAAAGCATGGTGCATCCTACGTATGTTGATATGTGGCACAGGTCCTGTACTGGCTCGGGTCAAGTAAAAGCATGGAGCATCCTACGTATGTAGATATGTGGCAAAAGTACTGTACTGGCTCGGGTCTATTAAAAGCATGAAGCATCCTACGTATGTAGATATGTGGCACAGTTACTGTACTGGCTCGGGTCAAGTAAAAGCATGGAGCATCCTACGTATGTAGATATGTGGTAGAGGTACTGTACTGGCTCGGGTCAAGTGAAAGCATGGAGCATCCTACGTATGTAGATATGTGGCACAGGTACTGTACTGGCTCGGGTCAAGTAAAAGCATGGAGCATCCTACGTATGTAGATATGTGGCACAAGTACTGTACTGGCTCGGGTCTATTAAAAGCATGGGGCATCCTACGTATGTAGATATGTGGCACAGTTACTGTACTGGCTCGGATCAAGTAAAAGCATGGAGCATCCTACGTATGTAGATATGTTGCACAGGTACTGTACTGGTTTGGGTCTGGTAAAAACATGGTGCATCCTACGTATGTAGATATGTGGCACAGGTTCCATACTGACTCGGGTCTAGTAAAAGCATGGTGCATTGTACATGCGAAGATATGATGCACTGGTTCCGTACTGGCTTGGGTCTAGTAAAAGCAAGGTACACGTCCATGTAGTGGTGATGTCCATCATTCTTTACTATCCATGCCAAAACGGAATCCTGTGCAACAACCATACTTACGTGTAAGATGCAACATGTTGTTACTAAGACCAAGCCAATACGCTACCTTAGCAACAGTTCTGCACGACAAACATAGAATGCACCATAAATCGTTTGTTAGACCTGAACAGAACTGTACAGTATGTCTGTAGATACACAATACTTTAAACAAATTCACATACCTAACATTATTAATTATTTTATTATACTACTAATAACTATACTTGTCTCTTGACATTATTGTAGGTACTTTAAACATGTTACTTTACAAGTGTTATTGTGAAACTTTAGATAAGTTGTAACTTATCTAAAGTTTCACAATAACACTTGTAAAGTAACATGTTTAAAGTACCTACAATAATGTCAAGAGACAAGTATAGTTATTAGTAGTATATTATACTAGGTGATTGCACCAATAATGGATTTTGAAGTTAGAAGAATACAATTTATTTAAATTTTCATTTATTATCTTACTGTCAACTGATATACACCTTAAGAGGCGTTTTACATTTTAATGCGGTATACGAAGATTTTAAGCGCTTAATTTACTATCATAGGAAATATCTACAAGTTGTTTAATAATTGATAAAAATATAATAATCTGTTCTCTTATCAGTTAATGTACCAGATTTACAAACATAACATTAATTATTTTGTAGTGACCAATCTCCCGCACCTTGTTTTACGAATTAAAGTACACATAGCCAACTTCAGAGTTCTATCTCTTGTATAAAGATTCATCAAATTAACTTTAAAAAAAAACTGTGCATCAGGCATATACTCTTGTTGACACATAGTGTACTAGAATATCGATAATTAATCGTCATTGTAGAAAAAAAAATAAAGATCTTGCGCTATTTCCACGAATTATATCAGCAGTTTACCACGATATATTGCGTTCAATAAGGTGTAATTCAAAACAGATATTATATGAAAAGAAAGTTCATTCTATAATTAATCTGATCTTTAATAAATTGAGATATTAACTCTGTTTTGTTAGACAAGAAAAAATATTTAACATAACTCGAAATGCTCATAAATTGAAATGTACAAGCGCGAGGCGATCAGTACCGCGCGAGCGCCCATCGAGGTAGGACCTGTGTTCGTTTTGCCTAGCTCTGACGTCTCGTACGCGGAACGCTTAGACTCAAGTTTATAGTGCGACCACAGAGTTTTGATCATGTCTTTATTTTTTTAAGTAACAAACTATACCTTATTTTTGTTGTCCATAATATAAGTATTGTTGTCTTGTTAAGTAACTACATCTTTAGTTTCTGTTCATCCATTGTGTTAAAAAAAGGAAACGTCACAATTATGCAGCCTTATACAGCGTTATTGGAAAAATGCTAACAACCTCAGAGGGTTGACTTCTTCTTTTTAGTCTGCTAGTGTTTATATTATTCTAGTTTAAATTAGTAACTCACTATAACTTTTGTTTTAGGAGGATAAGATGACAGGCGAATAATTGATTTCCAATATTTTTGGATTCAGTTAATGTCTATAAGTGAACACAGCGATAACATCAGCTGGAAATTAAACTACCTTCCTAATTTGTACAAACCGGCCTCCCAGCTTCTCCATCATTTGTACAAACCGGGATACCAGTTAACGGTCGATAGTCGTATTTACAAATTTATCATAAGATCTGCGTAAGTCCGACTTTCATAATCCAAATGGTTTTCAAAAGGATGCATCCTTGCCCATACAAGTAAAAATCCATATTTCTTATTGGAAGTATTTTGAATATTTTGATGAAATCTGAAACCAGCACAAATTACATTTTGGCCCCAAAATATTACGTCATTTCATATTAATCTCGTAACTACGTCAACAGTATAACTTTTGACCTAGTTACGAGATTAATATGAACCTAGAAAACAGCAATTTCGCATATGTTTAAGTAATTTTTCACTCGATACATTTTGCAACGCAAACACTTACCGAAGCAAATTTGCGTATTAAATAATCTCGTAACTAATTTTAAACTTCTAAACCAAAAAATCTGAAATAATACAGGTGTATAAATTACATGTAAATAATAATATCAAAGAAGGACCAAAGCCGTAGGTGGTATAGTTTTTCAGAAAAAAATATTGCTCTCCAATACAGTTTTCCCGCCAAAGTTCTTAATACAATTGGGTTGTTTTAATCTTGTTACTTTAAAATATTTGGCGTAAAAATCTGTAACAATTCATGGCTAAAGAACAATAGTAAATCATCGTATTAAAAGAAGAATCGAAGTACTAGGTGAGTTAGTTACGAAAAAATAAAAATAGCAATTAAATTACTATTTCCCACCATATTTGTCGTGTGTTCGAACCCCATTTCCAGTACATTTTTCTATAAAAAGGTGTATAATCATTTATTTTCCATAGAGGAAATAGTGAGCATTAGAGTATATAGTAAGGATTGCATTGGTAACAAGATATATATATTATGATTATAGATTGCATCAAAGATATTCGATTTAAAAACAAAAAAACCTCAAAATCTGTAAATAAATATTTACATTTCGCTGTTTGGTCTACTCAAACTAAATGGATGAAAATGTTATTTTTTTAACGGTATAGGTGATATATTGTGGTATGGGAATATGAGGGTGACATGTTTAAGTAATGGAAAACCAAAAACGTCATGGGACGTTTGTGGTTGGTA
The DNA here is from genome assembly GCA_963890685.1 of Plagodis pulveraria. Lineage (NCBI taxonomy): Eukaryota > Metazoa > Arthropoda > Insecta > Lepidoptera > Geometridae > Plagodis > Plagodis pulveraria. Next base: position 5,456,562 of record OY982961.1, on the reverse strand, counting down.
CTAAGTAGTTTTCCGGATGCACAGAAAAATCAACCTCAATCCTATGCATGGTCATTATGGCAGACAGTGTTATCGACTGGAAATAGATACTGAAGAGTGTGAACGAGGAAAATAGCAATTTTTGGAAAATTTAAAAGAAAGAGCTTTTAGTCCGCAGTTTTTAATCAATGCCGTTATGTCAAATATTTATGTAATTTTAAGCCGTATAATTTTTTTATTATTTAAGTTAATTGTTACAATAAATGATTCAAACATATCTATTTTTTATGCATCAAGGATTAAATGTAAATATACGATTCACGATGTAGGTTGACTATATAATGTATATGCCTACTTCTTTTCTATAACATTAGCAAGTAATCGACAAGAAATTGATTATTTACTTATGCCAATCACACAATTTTTAAATTCGCAACTTACATTTCTTTATTAATGAGTGCTAGTATCAAAATATGTTACTCACAGTCACGCTATTCCGTCGTCACTTCTTTCGCTTGTTTAAGCGATGCGCTGGCATTTACCTAAACTTCAGTAGCGTGATTTTGTGAAATGGCTCTTAACAAAACCCTTATCAAACTAATGCACGACAATCATACTTAAGTGACTACATAATAAAGCTGAGTAGCACCCAATGTAAAAAAAATACGAAATTCGGCTTGTTACGATTGTTATCACACTAGTTTATTTAGAAAATATCCTTCAGGTGGTTTTAAAGCTGGGTACTTTAAATTCATGACACCTTGCTACCCGCCATATAAAATTTTCAATCAATTCGAACAAGGGTACTTGATGCTGTCCAATATTTTACAACTTTTCTCCACGGCTCCACATTATTTCTTAGGAAAGATAGGTTGACGTCGTAGTCTTCAGGCTCTGTAATAAAAAAAAAATGTCTCAAACATCGAGTATTCTGTTACTAAAATAATAACCAATTAAATGTACTACTTACAATAACTTTTGCAATTTTCTGTATCGGTATCATTGTTTACTGGTGCACTTCTTGTTGAAGAATAGGATTATGTCAATGGTAATCTGAGTGTATTAACGAGTTCGTCACTCGGACGTAGCTTTCTTCTTCTCGTTATTAATTTTCATTGAGCTTGCTGCTTGCATTCTTTTTTGCTGCTACATCTTTTCCAGCAAGGTAAGCTGAATAATATACGACTATTGGTTGGCCCTTGGAAAAAGCGTATCTAAAGCCAGTATGTAGAATTATTCTGTAAAGATTTTGAAGTTTCTGTAAAATTGATAATATTATACAATATTTATTGATATAATATGATATGACATAAGTTATAGGAGCCCGTGGTGTGCCGGGCTAAATGTCTCCCCCCCCCCCCCCCCTCCCCTCACCCCTCTCATCTCTACCCGTGGGAGTCCTAATATGCGACTAAGGATAACACACGAGAAGGCAACAACGCTTTCTGAGGAACTGATAACTCACGCCAAGACTCTGCCAAGCGTTGGGATTAGGTATGGCAAACCCCCCATATTAGGGGAGACTGTGTTCAGCAGTGAACAATCCGGCTGATACAGTAAAAGTTATAAGTATTTTACAAAAATAGAAAATTAACATACCTTATTGTAGCACAGCTTGTAGTATCTACGATGTCCCAGACAGACCAGAGCGACCGTAGGTAGGCTATTCTTCAAATAGACACATACACAGCTGAGTTGAGAAGTTACGACTTACAACTCACTGGAACACTATGCTTGCATTATTTTCAAAATAGTTCAATTTAAAGTCGTGAGATGCGGTGCGGCACGGGCATGGTGATGGAGTGGTAAAAAAAAATATTTTATAATGGTTATAGAGACTAGGGATGGGCAGTAGGGATATTCACATAACATCGATACAAACAAGTAATTCGATATTTGCCATACGATATATCGGACTGATTCGATGTTGTGGCAAAAAAATATTCTATGATATGTACCTATCGATATTTTGTGAGCAAAATATTAAAAAGTAACTGTAAAGGTAGTAAATAACAAATCGAAATGAAAATGGCCCCGCAATACCTCTCACTCGCACATTATTGTTGCGAGTAAGAAGATTAGCGACGGCATTTTCGATTCAATTCGTTTATTTATGAAATGGGATTACAAATAATTTGATTATGTTTATGAACCTAAACCCTACTAGTATATGATGAACAACCAGTTTTTTTACTGTAAGGTTGTGTCGAAATGATGGTTAAAGTATGTCGTTATACGTACTATTTTATTATTAGAAGTCTTATTAGAGTACTAGCTGCACTCAGCGGTTACACTCGCGAGGTAGGGTGCGTACCATTTGAGTGAGATTCGCTAAAAACGCTAATAACGATCAAACTTCCAAAAAGTTTTCCACATGGGTCCTGGCGTTATTTTCGCCTTAAACGCTACATCTAATGTCAAAAGTGACAGAAGTGGCAAATTTTAGTGGCATTCTTAGCGTTCTTATCCAAAAATGTAACGGGGATGACAGTTACAAACGATTACGTGAACACAACCATAGACGCAGAATGTGATCAAAATTATCGAAAAAAACGTTCTTAGCGACTAATGGAACATACCCGTAATGGACGATGATGAAAAGTAGGTATTCAACATTAATGCAGCGCGTCATTTATCTCCATACCATTTTTTTTTCCAAATTGGTCCCACCGTTTGAGCGTGAAGATGTAACAAACATACATATACACTCTCAACCTTTCGCCTTTATAATATTAGTGTGATGTTGGCTTTAAATCGGTTTATATGTGTGTAATGGGAAATAATTTCGTTAACCGGTTTACATTAGGTTTTTAACCCTTCGATAAGTTTTGAATTTTTTTCAAAATTGTCTGCGTAGGTACTCGTAAAGGATAAAACTTATTAAAATAGCTTTTGCGGAAAGTATTGGATATTAAAAAAACGATTTTTTTATTTCAAGAGATATATCGAAATATGTCATGGGATAATCCCATCGCTAAGTGACAGAGAGGAACCCGGGAACCAATCAGTGGTCGAGAAAGCGTAGGTACATCACCCAATCACTATGGGTGCGTTTCATTTGAGTGAGATTCGCTAAAAACGCTAAAAACGATCACACTCCCAAAAAGTTTTCCACATGGGTCTTGGCGTTATTTTCGCCTGAAACGCTACATCTAATGTCAAAAGTGACAGAAGTTGCAAGTTTTAGTGGCATTCTTAGCGTTCTTATCCAAAAATGGAACGGGGATGACAGTTACAAACGATCACGTGATCACAACCACAGACGCAGAATGTGATCAAAATTATCGAAATTTACGTTCTTAGCGACTAATGGAACAGGCCCTAAATAAGGTTCGAGACCGAGTTGTTCCCAGATAAAAAGGCGCGAAACTTTTTCGAGGCTTTATAATGATACAGAATATTTACAATAAGTAGCCAGAATACTTATAAGTCGTATAACATACAATATAAGTATTCTAACTACTTATATAGAGTAAGCAGTCTATCTATTGAAAGTAGGTACCTTAGTAGCTACTTAATACTTGGCTTGGCTACTTTGCAGATAGGCCTGAAACATATTTGATCATGTTTCGTTTTTTATGCGATTGTGACGGAATGTGTACGAAGCCCACCTGATATTAAGCGGTAACCTCTTACTATATTTGAAGCACTCGTAGCGAAGTTTGCTTAGCTGTTTTTAACCGATCAGGTTAGTTAAGCAACGTCCGCCGCGGTCATGAGTTGGATGAGTGACCGCTAGTGACATTACTACTGAACGTGCCACTGCTTCGGAGGGCACGTTAAGCTGTAGCGTCGGTCCCATCTGTTGTCTTAGGATGGCAATCATTATGGGATGGTGGTAGGGCATTCTGTGAATGCCCGCCTGGCTAACTACCACCCTCAAGTAGAAAATCTGTCGCCAAGTACCTAATGGTGTTTTTCGGCAGCTTTCCTTCAGAGTCAGTAATTCTAGGTTAGCCTGGAAAACACCTTCGACCACATCATCACTTACCATCAGGTGAGATAGTGTGATATAAGGCATAAAAAAACAGATGCATTTGCAGGGAACTGCGCCCATAACCCTGAGACATTAATAAAGTTGATACTGTTCGGTCTCATGTGCCTGTAATTTATAATCTTCGATCAATAAAATGTCTTTATAATGAATGATTCACTGGCTCTCAAGGACTGAGCTGGGATGCTAATATCTAAAATATTTGCCTTAGGTAGGTAGATACCAACGTTGTAAAGGTCGCTATTTCTAAAACGTTAGTAATAATAGCAAAGTTAAATCAAGGTATTGTTGTTTGTTTATTGTTTTCCAAAAAAATATTATACATCATCAAGACTGAAGAAGTAATTTGTTATTGCAATTTTTTTTATTGATATAGACTAGACTGAATGGTAGGTATTAATTTGTTGTGAACGTTAATTACTAAACAAAAGTTATGATGATGGCCAAAGCTACTAAGTAGGTTACCTACTATACCGACATAAAAATAACAACTTTACCAAGGTTCTAAAAAGTTAGCTCTCTTTTGGAATCCTTTCGTGGGTAGTACAACCTATATTCGCACAATTGATCTGGGCATTAAGGTTATGAGAAGCCCTGTTTTGCACCCTATGACCCTATGTGCAACAACACTCCACTCACATCTTTTCAACATCCATCAGAAGAACATGAAATGTTAAGTCATCTTAATGTTGTTATTGCTATAACAAAATATAAGCGTTGAAGCTCTTTGCTATTGTTTTAATATTAATTTTATTGAGAAAAAATAAACGTCTAATTTAAAATACTGTTTTATTACATTTTATTTTACATAACGACCAAAAACTGTTTCTTCGACATTTGAACATATTGTAATCGCTACTTTGTCTAGTACGGAAACGAAAAAAAATAGGGTAAACATTACCAACAGATCGGTAAGATTTTGAAGCCTCCATGGCTTAAATAGTAGTTTTACTGATACTTTGCTCATAAATATAAAGCCTCAGTTGTGGTCATTAAATGATTTGGGTAATGTTGGCTACTCATCAGGACCCTGTCGACGTATAACTCGTAAATAGCAAAATTGTGTACGGACGCCGGGTACTTACATAACATTATTGGATACGTTTCAGAAATAGGTATAAACACCATACAAGTACGTGACATACTTATAATGATCCGTCATATTTACTTATCAGGACTCTGTCTACGTATTACATGTACATAGTAAATTTTCATACGGAGGCCGAGTACTTACATAATGGTTTTGGATACGTTACAGAAATAGGTATTACCTCCATACAAGTAGTAGTAGTAGTGACACACTTATAATGATTCGTTTTTTTTTTTTTTTTTTTTTTTTAATGATTCGTCATATTTACTTATCAGGACTCCGTCTACGTATGACAAGTGCAAGACAAATTTTCATACGGAGGCCGAATACTCACATAACGGTGTTGGATACGTTAAAGCAGTAGATATTACCTCTATTCAAGTACGTCGCATACTTATAATGATTCGTCATATTTACTTATCAGGATTCTTTCTGTGTATTACACGTACAAAGCAAACTTGTGTACGGAGGCCGAGTACTTACATAACGGTGTTGGATACGTTATAGAAGTAGATATGACCTCCATTCAAGTACGTAACATACTTATAATGTTTTGTCGTATTTACTTATCAGGACTCTGTCCACGTACAACAAGTAAATGGCAAATTTTTATACGGATGCCGACTACTTACATAACGGTGTTGGATACGTTATTGAAGTAGGTATAACCGTTATGTAAGTGCCAACTTTGAATCATGTATTTAAACGGTGTTATTCTAATAAGCTAGTAGCGTCAGATAAACAACTTATGTTGTAGGACTTTGAGCAAATCGCAAAAAAAGATGCAGCTTTTCCATAGAAAAATTTCATTCACCCGCGACATAATGAATGAAAAATAGTCCTTCACATGTTGCGCGCTAGTTAGGAATAACATTGTATATGTATGTGAAACAGTTACAAGTTTTTTTCTAACTATAAATTTATATGTAGGTTGCATGAGATTTTATACTTATAATGTTGCGGCATATTATTTATAAATATATTTTGTAAATCTACGGTACGCACGCGTCTGAAGTCATTATAGAAGTAGAAGACGTACGTGTATGGTACGTAATTACTAAATCCGGGCAAGTACATGTAACGTTGTTGACTACTTATGTACGTATATACGGGATGACTACTTAATGTACTGGTGGAACATCCTTTTTAAGTATGTGACTACATTATAAGTACAAATTTACAACGTCATTATGGAACACGGTGTTGCTCCCAAACGCCAAAGTACTCTTTACCATTTCTAAGTACGCGGCATCCACGTTACGTAAGCTGCACCCGTGGTAAGTAGTAAATTGAAAGCTCCTTACGTAAGTAGTTCATTTAAGTAGCTTTTTTTTCTCAGTGTACGTTGTTCGTGGTGGTACTATTGCAGTGTCATATTGTCTGGCTTGACTCGGTACTGTGTTTAAGCGTGTGCGATTACTGGATGACTGAGACATATGAACTAACGTTCCGGAGTGACGAATGCAGTGCAGTGTGAGCAGGACGAGAACGGTGACACTGTATAAGTTACGGACAGGCATACCGCTCACAACCAGGTGGGCGACCTTTCATAACATTAGAAATTACAGGCACATGATACTAAACAACTATGTCTCAAAGTGACGGGCGCAGTGCAATTCGTGACTTGCGATGAAATGCATCTGTTATAGGCAGAGATTAGTCGGCTTCACATCAGGTGGGCCTCGAGCTTGCTCGGTAACAATAAAAAAAACAGTATGAGGTCATTCCTTTAACAAGATTTACCTTATATTAACTTATCTAGAACAAGTTTCTCAGTATATCATTTGATCACAAAAAGTTACACTGATTTCAATTTAAAAATCTACTTTGCAAACCTCACCCTTTGGCTTTGTATACGTTTATTTGGATTCTCCCGGGACGAGAACTTTTTCGTTTACGTTACGTTTCGACTTTCGGTCTGGGGGACCCATCACGGTTGGATAAAAAGTTTTATGGTTTGACCACAGGAAGGTTGGGAGTTGGAAAGTTTGCGACTTTTCGCCGGTCTTGTTGTAATTTTGTGACACTTTTTATGTTCGTTGGGAAATTATTGACTAGGTGCTGACACTTATGAAGTAAAGATGGCGAAGGGAGAAAGAAACACGACTTAATAGTTGTGTGGTTGCAGGTAACATATTCAGTAGGATAAGTCTGTTTATTTTATTCTGGTATGCCTTTGTAGGATATAGATATATTATTGATATATGTTTCTAATAATATATAGATATAGATTCATATATTTGTCGGAGTTAGTTTGCTACGAGACTAGCAACACTTTATCTACGTTATTCTAGTCTTCGGTCACTACTAGTCTATAGTACCACCAACTTAACTGTGCAGTTGGCGAGGGCGCTGCTGATCAAGGAAATCAACTACAAACTGTCACAATTTGTAGGAATGTTGTAGTTCTTTTTTCTGCTACCTGAACAGATAAGTTGGTGGGACTGTATAGTCATTTGAGATACTGTGACTCAGCCTTCGAAACTAACGTCACAAGACACGGCAGAGGGCTCGGCAGTCTGTTACCGACCTCCGAAGGCGACACAACTGAAATCGAATCTATAATGAGTGCATATAGTGTGAGTGCTTACAGTGATTAGAACCGTGGTGAATAACAACCACTACAGACTTTATTAACAAAATACTACTAACTATATACAACAAACCCCACGGGGTGCCGGGTTAGAATTGCACTTCCCCTTATCATCCCGTGGGTGTCGTAGGAGGCGGTTTTTATTTTTTTAATGTTTTTGTGACGGACCAAGCCCGAGGCCCACCTGATGTTAAGTGGACTAACCTCTGCCTATAATAGACGCATTTCGTCAGCGACGAATTGCACTGTGCTCGTCACACTGAGACGTCCAGTTGTTAGGTCTCATTAGCCTGTAATTTTTCTGGCTCTCAAGGACTGCTGCCGGAAGTTAGGTGCTTGGTGACAGATTTTCTACTTGAGGGTGGTCGCTAGCCAGGCGGGCATTCACAAAATGCCCTTCCTCCATGCGGTGAAGCTCAAGCTCTGGGCGGGATTCGAACCATGGACCTGCTGCATGCAGCAATAGCCAATGCCACTGACCCATCACTGCTACAAAAGGACTAAGGGAAAAATACTGGAAGGTGGGCAGCAGTACCTTCTAAAGAACTACCATCTTACACTGCGATCCCCAAGCCGCCTGCCAAGCGTGTGGATTATGGCAAATACCCCATTAATAGGGGAGGCTGTGTTCAGCAGTGGACGATTCGGCTGTTACAGTATATGCTACACAACAGCTACTACAATAGAAGCATTTAGATACCCATAAGTCATTGCAGACTCACAGGCAGTATATAAGTCGGTTAACATTTCTAAAGGGGCAATATTATGTAAACAGGACAATAAGCTATTATTTTTAACCGACTTCCAAAAGGGAGGTGGTTCTCAATTCGTCTGTTGTTTTATGTTTACCCTCAGACCTTTTGAGGTGAACCGATTTTGATAATTCATTTTATTATTTCAAAGCTGATGCTTGTCGTGTGGTCAATAAGCTCATATTTTTAACCGACTTCAACAAAAGAAGGAGGTTCTCAATTCGTCTGTTTATTTTTTGTTTGTACCCTCAGAACTTTTGGCTGGGTGAATCGATTTTGATAATTCTTTTTATTATTTGAAAGCTGTGAGATGTCATTCAAATTGCATTAAAATCGGTCTAGCCGTTTTTAAGTGAAACAATTTGTTTACCTAAAAATGGAACCGACTTCAACACTCGAAGCAGTGATACCTTAGTGGCATTGATTATGGACTACCGCGCAGCAGGTCCATGGTTCCAACCCCGCCGCGAGCTTAAGCTTCACCGCATTGTGAAAGGGCATTTTGCGAATGCCCGCCTGGCTAGTCCAGGCGACCACCCTCAAGTAGAAAATCTGTCGCCAAGCACCTTAAAGTATGTTCTGGTAGCTGTCCTTGAGAGCCAGTGAAATTACAGGCACATTAGACTTAATAACTATGTCTCAAGGTGACGGGCACAGTGAAATTCGTGACGTGTGAAGTAATGCATCTGTTATAGGCAGAGGTTAGTCTGCCTAACATCAGGTGGGCCTCGAGCTTGTTCCGTCACAAAAACATTAAAAAAATTAAGTAAAAAGTGTGAAATAACTCGAAGTTGGTACCATGCACACAATATTGTAATAATAGGTCCTTTTAAACTATAACCGTTCTGATTTCAACAAGTTATTTCACACATTTGAGTGTTGAAGTCGGTTATATTTGTATGTAATTTTTTTAAGCTCTTACTGAATTTGAATGTATATGCGGTTTCGGAATACCAATACTATCAGTTTCAATCCTTCCGAAATGAGGCGTAAGTGCTGTCAGCCCAACGTTCCAATTGAATCCAAACGGCTTTAATTATAGCTTATGTGACAGCTGTCACGTTTACTTACAAGAGCAGCTTAAATTAAATTCATTCGGTAATTAAAGTCATACGGGCCCGGGCGGTTATGCAAAGTTTGATGAGTTTGAGTGCAGGCAGTACATTCATTCAAAATAACGATGTAATCGAGGAAAATTATATGATACCTGTATCATGACCGTAGAATACACCAATTCGTGGTATAATATTATTTGTGTTACAAAGAGACACAGTAATATAATTTTCTTCGATTATCTCGTTATTTTGAATGTACTGCGAAGCGAAGGATTCTAAATGACTAGAATCCTGATTGAAGTGAGGAATTTAATGTACGAGTTGGTCGTCTGAGAATACATATACAAAATATTTATTTCGGTATACTTAATCTAATTTACAGTTTATATGTTTGAGACTCTCTTTTGAGTATTGACATACCTGTGTTAGAGGGTCTCGCTCTTCCGTGTTAAGATTATTGTTTAGGATTAGGTGTAGGAAGATCTAAAAAGAGAACGGACCCAGAGTCTGTAGTGTAAAAGTATAAAAAAAAGAAATTATTTACAGAGAATTAAAATTTGTATATGAAAAAATGCTAGTTACAATCAAAGAATACTGTAAATTCTTCGCGTCTTCGTTCATAATACGAACCGCCAGGGTATGGAACATCCTGCCTGAGTCTGTGTGTCCGGTTAAGTACAATATGGGAGGTCTTCAAAACGCGAGTGAATAGATACCTTTTGGGTAAGCGTGCTCCATCATCGATCACTTAACATCAGATAAAGTGGTCAAGATCTACCCAGTTCTGTATAAATAAATAAAAAATATAAAGACTTATTTATTTTTTAGAATTATTTTAGAGAATTATTTTTTAAAACATTATATATATATATAATTTATATATTTTAATTTAGAACCGACAACAAAAACAATATAATAAATCAATAAATAATATAAAGGTATAACTTAATACTCATTTGAATATTTCACCAGCAATGTAGCAATGTACATCGTACCACTGTAATTTTGAAATGATATTTATTACTTATATTACGTATCTTGTCTAAAGTCGTGTAAATGTCATATTATCCGTGAAGCAAACGTATCAACGTTAATATTATACGTTATCAGAATTCAAAAAAATACGCATCATAATCGATCTTGAATGTATTGATTTGAATTAAATCCTGCAAATTTTGGACGTAAAAGTGGTTTTTATTTGGTACTAGCTGTACCTGCGACTTCGTTCGCGATTGCCGTATCTTCAGATTTATTATTCACATATGAGCACTGTTTATCTCATATTAAGCAACGCTGTGGTCTGTGGTGAAGCACTCTTAGTAAAGCATAGCTCAAAAAGGTGCTTTTTATTTTGGGTTTGATCCTCCCTATCGTATATTTGTAATTTTGTAATATCTATCTTTTGCCGGATACATTTTGGAGACTGCGCAATGGAAGTGTACAATCTAATATATTTTTGTTCTACCGCCAAATAAGGAGAACTTCGGCAAAAAGATAACCGTTTTATAATCGAAATTCCAAAGAAACGCATAAAGTAACTTCGGCCCGGGCATTCCGGTACCCCCTGGGCATCCCTGCACCCCACGGATAGCCTGGCACCTCACGGGTAGCCCAGCACCCCATGGGAAGCTCGGCACCCCACGGGCATCTCGGCGTCCTTATTACCACGGGGTACCGGGCTGCCCGTAGGCTTCCGAGTTCACTCGTCACCATTCTAACAAAAAAAGATTAATTAAAATCGGACTACGCGTTAATAAAGTACAACTAAGGGTACATTTTGACTATCATCCCCTTTCCCGAGGGAACCGTGCTGAATTTCGGGATAAACAGTATACAATATCGTTCTTCGTGGTATGAACTCAAATAGTATTAAGTTTCATTGAATTCCATTCAGTAGCCCATGGGGTGCCGGGCTGCCCATGGGGTTCCGAGCTCACTCATCACTATTCTAACAAAAAAGAATAATAGCAATCGGACTACGCGTTAATAAATTACAACTAAGTGTACATTTTGACTTTCATCCCCTTTCCCGAGGGAACCGTGCTGAATTTCGGGATAAAAAGTATACAATAACCTTCTTAGTAGTATGAACTAAAATCGTATTAAGTTTCATTGAATTCCATTCAGTAGTTTTGGAGTGATGCGCGGCCGGGATACAGACAGACAGACAGACAGACAGACAGAAAGACAGACAGCCAGACAAAAATTAAAAAAAATACAGTTTTGGCATCAGTATTAGCCACAGAGTGCTCTCAATTTTTTTTTTGCTAAATATCTTCAATGTACAGAATTGGACCTGTTACAGTTTTATTATAAGTATAGAAGATAAGAAGTCCTACCACCCAGAGACGCAGCCGTTATAACTTATTTCGTTATTTCGAACATTAAGTTTTTTTTTTATGCCTGATATGTTAGCTTTTGACCACTATCTCACCTGATGGTAAGTGAAGATGTGGTCGAAGATGTTGTTCAGGCTAACCTAGAAGTACTGGCTCTCAAGGACAGCTGCCGGAACACACCGTTAGGTGCTTGGCGACAGATTTTCTAATTGAGGGTAGTAGCTAGCCAGGCGGGCATTCGCAAAATGCCCTACCACCATGCTATAACGACTGCCATCCTAAGACAACAACCGCGACCGACGGCTTAACGTGCCCTCCGAAGCACGGAAACGCTCAGTAGTAATGTCACTAGCGTTCACCCATCCAACTCATGACCGCGCGTGACGTTGGTTAACTTTGCTGATCTGTTGATAACAGCTAAGTAAACTTCGCTAGGAGCGCTTCAAAAGTTATTCGTATATGAATTTTTGTTTTACACAAATTACTGTAATATTTTGTGAACGATTTCATTTGCACGGAAAAATGATGCCATCAAAGCAAAGACGTCAGTCACGAACAGGCAGGTAGTTTTCCCTCACTCGTCACGCGCAGTCACGCGTGCTGTGAAGTTTCTATTCCAGGCGGTACCTAAGTTTAAAAATATATTATATATTTATTTGTTTATATACAATTTTAACCGGATCCCTGATGAAACTTAACAAAGTCGTATATTGATATTTAATTAAAACGGCAGTATGTACATTACATACACCTTTTCTGGAAACTCGAACCATGCTTGCTTGTTTCAGTTACGGAGTATATATTATCTAATCTGTGGTTTCAGTTAATTACAACTCGGTTAAATTCGCTCAACCAGCAACGCCTCTTTCTTTTCATTCGAACATAGAGCTATTGCTAATCAAATTGTTTTTTTTCTGCCTACGGTTGCCTGGAAGAGATTGCTGCCTAGCATTGAGTTACTTTTACTAACTACTTTTTTTAATGTTGTCTTAGGTTTTCGCGATTATTACACATAGTAATTAAACAACTTTAAACGGTTTAAATTGCGTATATTTATCATTATTTTTGTCCCGTCGTTTCAAACACTTTGCAGTGATCGTGGTCACGGGGTGACAAATATAATGATAAATATACGCGACTTAAACCGTTTAAAGTTGTTTCATTACTACTTTTTTTAAGTTTATATATTTTGTAAGTACTACTAATTGTAATAATAAAGTACAATAAAGTGTTATCTATCTATCTAGAGTGAGTGGTAGCCGCGAGGTGACATAGTACTTAACGAATCGTCCACTCGCTAATCGTCATTCGACATTAGTAACTAAGAATTTTTTTTTTTTTATTTTGCTGATAAGTAAGCCTTTGACCACAATCTCACCTGATGATAAGTTATGATGTGGTTGGAGGTGTTAACAGGCTTAAACTAGAAATACTGGCTCTCCAGAACAGCTGCCGGAACACACCGTTAAGTGCTTAGCGACAGATTTTCTACTTGAGGGTGGTCGCTAGGGAGCTGGGTATTCGCAAAATGCCCTTTTACCATCCCTGTTGCGTGGCAGTCCATAGCCAATGCCAATGAGCCATCACTGCTTCAAGTTGAATTAATATACGTGTTCCAGTCGAATTATTCGAATGATTAGTAATAGTATCATTCGTAGTCGCAACTCGCTAGTTTCACCTAACGAACCTAATCTATTAGAAGCACGAAGGCGAGCCAATTAGAGAAAAGAAACCTTTCTTTTTTAGGGTTCTACTAAGCCTCAGCTGTCTACCCTTCCTTTATTTCATCCGTCCGAACTATAAAGGGCTGTCTCTTTCGAACGGTAATAGGTTGATATTTTCACTGAATATTATTATTAATAGTCTGATTGCCTACCAAAGAATAAAACATATAAAAAAGGAATTGAAAAAAGGTCAAGTACTTACAAGTACCATCTTTTCTTGGCCGTTTTTTCTATTTCCTACATTTTCAATTAAAAAATATGAAAATACATACAAACGTCAAATTTGTGTGATTATAGTCTAATATATAATGTACTACGACATATATTAACAAGTATGAATTAATTTAAAAAAAACCTGACTACATATTATTTATTTTCGGTAAACGTTATATCATTCTATTGAAATTAAAACTGCAAGTTAAATATATTTTTGGAATCGTTAAAAAGCTCTTCCTTTTGATACCACACTCAATGGGTTCCAAAGAAAAAATAAATTGTATCTAACAATATGGCGTCCAAAATTGGCCAGTTTAATATTTTAATTAATGTTTTATGTATCTTGTGACACTTGCGCTATATAGACAAATCTAACGATATCTCTTACATTAAAATCTCGGTTAAGCCATTTAGAAGTAATGGTGGAATAAAGAAACTCACAAACATACATACATAAAAAATATTACTCATTTTTGGGTAGTCGCGTAAAAACCAGAAAAATGGGTCTTTGACTCCCAGTAAAGCTCTGAATATCTTTTGGTAACTTCAATGACGACTGAACTCTTGGTGTACGAGTCCTTCCCGCACTTGGCTTTTTTATGTGACGGAACCGTGCAAGAGGTCCACCTAATATTAAGCGGTAACCTCTGCATTTTTTTTGACGCTGTGATAAATGCATTACGCATGCCCCCCCATCGGGGGATAGAGGTGGTATGTGGGACTCCCCGGTATAAGACCGGTATACCCACTAAACAACCCAGCAGCATTCCAGCATCGTTTTTGTGTGGAGGAGGACTGGGAGATCGGCAGAGCCTTCTGCCTAACACAACAATTTTTTTTATTGTGTAGGAACAAGCTCGAGGCCCACCTGATGTTAAGCAGTATCCTCTGCCTATAACAAATGCATTTCATCACAAGTGACGAACTGCACTGCGCCCATCACCTTGAGACATAGTTGTTAAGTCTCATTTTGCCTTTTACTTCACTGGCTCTCAAGGACTGCTGCCGGAACACACCGTTAGGTGCTTGGCGACAGATTTTCTACTTGAGGGTGGTCGCTAGCCAGGCGGGCATTCGCAAAATGCCCTTACACCATGCGGTGAAGCTCAAGCTCTGGGCGGGATTCGAATCATGGACCTGCTGCGCGGCAGTCCATAGCCAATGCCACTGAGCCATCACTGCTTCAAAACAACACTCAACACAACATTGGTAACAGCTGCATTTCTCCACAAGTGAACTGCGCCAATCACCCCGTGACATAAAGTTGGTCTCATGAGCCTGTAATTTCACCGGTACCCATTCACCTCTTCAAACCGGAATAAGGAAAGTAAGCATTACTTGGTAGTAGTAATTAGCATTACTGGTTTAAAACTTCCTTAAGAACAAATTTGAATTTTATTTTCCCTATCCTTAAAAAACAACTGCTCTGTTTTTGGATACGTGTGAAAAAATATAAGCGCGGATATGAAATTGGTGATATTATTCTGTCGCGATAACCAGTATTGAAAATATGTATTTTTTTTTAATGTTCACAGTCTTTTCCAAATAAAGCAGAGTCCAATGCGACGTATTTGAAACATTCAACAAAAAATCATGCACTATTCTTTTGATTCGGAAACACGGACATTGTATTCAACTTAGTTTATGCTATATGGTGATAATTAAATATGTTATGTTTTCGTTTCGTAATTTTGTGATGTATTTTGGGGAACATACACGCAATGATAAGGCCTTGTCTGTGATCAAATTGGAGCAAAATCCTATTTAAACTGCTATCAAAAATTAAGAAATTTTTCTTTTTTTTTGGTGGTCACTAAAAAAGAGTGTACTTGGAATGTGTCTTTGAGAATGTGCTAATAACGATAAATGATAATGTTGACCTAGGTTCTCGCGATTATTACACATAGTAATTCAACAACTTGAAAAGGTTTAAATAGCGTATACGAATATTTATCATTTAATTTACCCCTACGTTTTAAATACTTTGCAGTGGTCGTGGTCTTTAACACTTAAAAAAATTTATAAATATACGCGATTTAATCTATTTAAAAGTTGTTTAATTACAACGATAAATAAAATCAAATTAAATTTTAATTCGAAATCCCTCTCTGAAAATACTCTAGGTACAATTATAGTGTAAAATGGACAAAACAATTTCGTCACTTCGTCAAGGAAAAATGGCGCAACTTCTCCCATCAAAATTCAATAAACGAACCATTAATTACTGCAAACTTTTTATAATCACTCAAACCAAAGTTGAAAGGAACTCGAAGCGCTTATCTTATCTACAAAGGCGCCGCCGTATAAACTCAAATTAACGTTCATTAATGACTAGCACGACATGCTTCGGGAACATTCTGATATTCCGGAGTTTTCGAGAGTGTTCGATAACGGAAGCAGTGATTGCTTTGATAATGAGCGATTACGATGTGGTAAGCTGCGTGATAGCTGATATTCATTATTGATTTATGTGGTAGGTATTAAAAGTAATGGGGTGTTATTAACTTAATTGGAACTAAAGCTAAGGGAAATGTGTTCAAGGTCTCGCTTTCCATACATATATTATGAAGGTTCGTCATATTATTACTGAACTAAAAACTGGTAATTCAGAAACACAACAAGAACATGCGATCAATATTTCACCAAATTGATTTACTTGGAAAAATATCACGATCCTACGTGTGCATGTAAAGCAATTTGACTACAAACTTTCCATTAGCGCATAAAGATGCCTATATATATGATTAATTATGTGAACATCACAAGTAAATCATTTGTGTAGTAAGTAAGTCATTTGTGACTTATTCTACAACTTCATAGTAAGAAGCAATAATGGCCGAGCGGTAATATCTATGGACTGCCGTGCCGCAGGTCCATTGTTCGATCCCCACCGCTGGCTTTAGCTTCAACGCATGGTGGAAGAAACCTATTTACTCTCGATTTGAAGACACCCATATTGTATTCATCGGGAAATTACAGGCACATGAGACTTAACAACTATGTCTCAAGGTGACAGACGTAGTGTAATTCGTCACTTGTGATGAAATGTTTTTTTTTTGTGACTAGCCCGAGGCCATCCTGATGTCAAGTGGACTAACCTCTGCCTATAACAGACACATTTCGTCAACGACGGTACTGTGCCCATCACACTGAGACGTACAGTTGTTAGGTCATATGTGACCTAACATAGGTCATATGTAACCTGAGACATCATTATCACATATGACCTAACAACTGTACGTCTCAGTGTGATGGGGACAGTACCGTCGTTGACGAAATGTGTCTGTTATAGGCAAATTGCACTATGCCCGTCACACTGAGACGTGCAGTGTTTAGGTCTCATGTGCCTGTAATTTAACTGGCTCTGCCGGATTACTGACGGAACACACTGTTAGGTGCTTGGCGACAGATTTTCTACTTGAGCGTGGTCGCTAGCCAGGCGGGCATTCGCAAAATGTCCTTCCACCATGCGGTGAAGATCAAGCCCGCGGCGTGATTCGAACCATGGACCTGCTGCACGGCAGTTCATAGCCAATGCCACTGAGCCATCACTGCTTCAAACATCTGTTGTAGGCAGAGGTTATACGCTAAACTTCAGGGGGCCTCGAGTTTGTTCTGTTACAATAACATAAAAATAAAGGTGTAATAAATTTACACGTACAAATACTGTAAAAACATTAGTTTCTCGTTTATTCGCGACCACAATTTGCAAATAATTTATTCATTCATTTCATTGACGCTCGTTAACTGAAAGCAATAGAAAGTTTGCACGTCTTTGCTGTATTTGTTGATACTCGTTGATTATTGAATAAATCACGCAGAGGGCGCTGGGTGTTTGTGACCGGGCAGAAATCTTCTTTACCAACAGGTCTTGTTTTCATATGACTTATAAAAAAATATTTGTACTACCGTCAGAAATTTTTATATTAATTATAACGTTCTCTATTCACGCAGTATTCGCTCACAGTGTCCAGAGGTCTTGCAGAGTTGTGTCGGCCTTGGGAGTTAATTAATTTGATAACAGGATCCCAAGCAGGTGGTTCTTGCCTACCATCATCTCTATTGAAATTTGGGTAATTTTTGATTTCAATAGCCTCGCGTAACATTCTTGGTATAAACTGGGTCTCTCTGGCGAGGATTTTTGGATTGTCGAACGGAATGTAGTGGCTGGGTTTGTCCTGGGCATGTTCACAAACCGCAGACTTAGTCGAGCATTTGTTATTCATGTCAGTAATGTGTTGTTTTACCCTGATACCGACGCTCCTCTTTGTATGCCCAATGTATGACATCCCACATTTTCAATCAAGTTTGAAAACACCTTCATCTTGTAGGGGAATATTGCTTTAAGTAATGATAAATATACGAGATTTAAACCGTTTAAAGTTGTTTAATTACTACAATAATTTTACCAGTTTTTCTGCCAATAAATTGTGTTTTCTTGAATGTTATTGGACAGATGCAATCAAGTCGAACTTATTAGTTATGTCTCCGTCAATCATTCAAGTGTAGATTTACAAAGTTTGATATATATGAACTTTATTAGACTCTTAACACCGTTTCCTGTTTAGATTTTGAATCTTAGAGTAAAACATATTTGATTTTGAAATAATTGTATCTAATTTTATAGCATATATTAATATAATGATATAGCATTTCATCGTCAAACAATTTGAATACAAAACCAAAGTTTTACGCCTGCTGTGCGGATTACATTACAAAATCACAAATATACGATAGGATTTTTATTTAAGTCATGTGCGGGATTCGAAGGGCGTTATTGCAAACCTAACAATATTAAAATTATACGGTTGCGTGATCATTTACAAGTATAAAACCAATTGCAAAATTAGTCTTGTTTGTAGTACAACGCAAGTGGTACTATAGATGTCGCTCCATCCCAATACGATGGTTGAAGAACGATAGGAAAGATTCGAGTTTAGTTTTAGATTAATGATTTGATTTAAAAATGAAATTAATAAAACTATATGAATTGTCTCTGTGAGCTGAAGATCTCGCTACTGAATTATGTTTTCTTTTACTTTTTTAATCCCCATATCTCCGTGTTATTATCAAACCTGCTCACGAAATTGGTTTTGAAATGGGACTAGACGAGATCGAGATGTAGACGAGAACAACCTCACGAAAATTTGGAAATACAGGAAGACATACGAAATCATTTTTGCCGAGGCTAAAACGAACACGCTTTTTGGGATTGCTCAGTTAATTAATATTTATTTATGTACTAAACATATTAACCAACATGATATTAAGAAACCTAAAATAAGGCCATCTTGATTTGGAACGTTCTGAGCTAATTTTTTCATGATCCGAAGATATAATGGTCAATTTTGTATACCTGTATCAATATTCAATATGTTAAGTTATTTTTAATTCAGTCGTTTTTCTTTAATCATTTCTTAAATGTTAATTTATACTGTACTTACTGTATCAGTCGATCGTCTTCTGCTGTACACAACCCCTGTTTATATGGGATATTTGCCATAATCCCCACGCTTGGCATGCGTCTTAGGGATCGCAGTGTAAGATGGCAGTTCTTTAGAAGGCGCTGCTACCCACTTTCCAGTTATTTTCCCTAAGTCGCCTTTTACGACACCCACGGGAAGACATGGGGAGGAGCAATTCCGACCCCGCACCCCACGGCGATGTCCCCCTTTTCATTTATAGTTATCATTAAAACAGGTAATTGTTTTGTTGTTAATATTTAAGGATTTCATCTTAAGCAGAGCAAAGTTTTGCCTTTGACACCACACCTGTAGCTCGTATCGACAAGCTGGGCGTCACACTTATACGTATTTCTCCATATTATCTTTAAAACTTACCATTTACAACATCCGACAACTGAATGCCACACAATATTAATATACCTAGTAGAGCAACAAATTTATGGAGCAATTTCATCCGAAGGTAAAGCTTCACCTGTCTGCGTGGACCATACATAATTGTGAATTACTGATATTTAACGAAGTCTCCTTGTTTATGAACAAATAATACAGTGCCTTCTCTCTTCCTTATTTATCCTATCAGCTTCCTGTCCTTATCCCATACTAAGTATAAGTTTAAGAATATTTGTTTGAAGTCGGTTTTATTTGTTATATATTTTATACCACATATGGAGCAAGAAGGAAGACCACCTGGTGTTAAGCAACAACCTCAGCCTATGCCAGAAACATTTCAGAACCAATGACATATAATGTTTTTAACTGGAAGAGTAACAATAAAATCATAAGTGGTAACAAATCACATAATATGCCAAAAAAATACGTTATTGTGAAGGAACAAGCACGAGGCTCACCTGATGTTAAACGGTATCCTCTGCCTATAACAGATGCATTTCATCACAAGTGACGAACTGCACTGCGCCTATCACCTAAGACATACTTGTTAAGTCTCATTTTGCCTGTAATTTCATTGGCTCTCAAGGACTGCTGCCGAAACCCACCGTTAGGTGCTTGGCGGCAGATTTTCTACTTGAGGGTGGTCGCTAGCCAGGCGGGCATTAGCAAAATTCCCTTCCACCATGCGGTGAAGCTCAAGCCCGTGGCGGGATTCGAACCATGAACCTGCTGCACGGCAGTCCATAGCCAATGCCACTGAGCCATCACTGCTTCAAAAATTACATATTATTTAAAAAACACCTGCAACTGATTCAAAATGTACGCCATTGAAGCTATGACGAATACGTTTATTAATAAGAGCACGTTCTCTCGAAAGGAAGCTTGAAAACTGATACTTCCTCGTGCTCAAGCAACTTACTCAAAGTTAAAACGCACGACAAACCAGTTTCCTCATCACTCGTATTCAACGGAGAAACTAACAAGAAACTAACTTTCACTAGGATTTAATAAGGAAGGATAGCCAATCTTGCGTGACCTAACCGCACATAGTTGAGATTAGTTCACTTATTGAGATTTCATTGTTTCCGTGTTTAATATATATCAAATGCAGTACCTACTCTTTTATTTATACTTTTGCAATTTGCGAATGCCCGCATAGATAGTGACCAAGTAGAAAATCAGTCGCTAAGCACCTAACGGTGTATTCTGGCAGCAGTCCTGCCAGTGAAATTACAGGCACATGAGACTTAACAACTAAGTATGTCTCAAGGTGACGGCACAGTGCAATTCGTGACTTGTGACGAAATGCATCTGTTCTAGGCTGAGGTTAGTCCTCTTAGCATCAAGTGGGCTTCGAGCTTGTTCCGTTACAATAACATAAAAAGAACACAATCTCCTACCCTTCTCACGCATATTTAGGGTTGGAGGAATATATTTTTGATAACAACAATTCTAGTCGTGTTTCATTCGATGTTACAGTCACTAAAGTACGGTGATCCGTATTTGCTCGATTTCCTGAATTATATCGTATCAAAACAACGTAATAAGTGAACGGAAGCGTCGGCAGAGGAAGATATAAGCGAACGTTCCGAAATCAGATTGAACGTTCTGACAAAAGGCCAGGTCAGGAATACCCTAAATCGACGCTTATGTATGAAAGGATTGATGAGTGTAGATGAAGCGAAAGAGGTGTCTAAGGATCGTGGCAAGTCGAAATCTGTGGTCTTTTTGTTCTTCTTAATCTGTGGTCCTACAACTATGTAAAAGACGTATTTTTATGTATGTATATGTTTTTTTTTATTTGTTGATATGTAAATGTTGACCACAATCTTACCTAATGGTAAATGTTGATTTTAGTCGAAAGTGTTGACAGGCTTAACTTAAAATAATTGCGAAAACCTAAGACAATATTAGAATTACTAGCTCTCAAGGACAACTACCGGAATACACCGTTAGTTGCTTGGCAACAGATTTTGGTACTTGAGGGTGGTCGGTAGCCAAGCGGGCATTCGCGAAATGCCCTTTCACCATGAGGTTGGAGCTCAAGCCCGCGGCGGGATTCGTACCATGGACCTGTCCATCATTTTCACCTTACACTATAATGGCGTTCAATTTTGATTTGTTTGGTGTACAAAGACCTTATTATTTTTAACGACTGAACTGAGTGAACAAATCTATATCTAGTGCGAGTTCCGACTTAAAATACCAAGCGATCGAAGTAGTCTGAAGTCTAGACATGAATCACGTGATTTAACTGTAGACTGCATCGACAGCTTGGGATTTATGCTCAACATTCGCACCGCTGAACAACTTGGCTTACTTAATGAACAATAACTATTCCAAAATTTAATCCAAAACCATTTTAGGAGTGCATTTCCAAAATATTTGTATCCAGCGTAGAATTTTCAGGAGATTATGTGATGAATGACCAGTATGCCACTACCCACATTGATATAAGTAGATTGAAACTGCACATTGGGTTTGAAACAGGGCTATCACCAGTACTAGACTAGAACTATACTACCAACAAGACGAACTATCAAAGATGATTGGCGTCACATAGGGCACAAAAAAGGCTGGTCATGAAATTGAAGTCAAAACATTGAATTCAACACAATTTCCTTGAAGCTAAGTGGCATTGGCTATGGTCTGCCGCTCAGCAGGTTCATGGTTCGAATGCCGCCGTGCGAGCTTGAGCTTCACCGCATGGTGAAAGGGCATTTTGCGAATGGCCCTGGCTAGCAACTACCCTCAAGTAAAAAATCTGTCGCCAAGCACCCAACAGTGTGTTCTAGCAGCTGTCGCTGAGAGCCAGTAATTCTAGGTTAAGCTTGTTAACACCTTCGACCACATAACCACCTACCATCAGGTGAGATTGTGGTCAAAGACTTACCGTTTATTGACAGAAAAAAAAATCAAGTTGCACGATAAAAACATTCTTATCTCTTAAACACTTTCGCATTTCTATCGATACAGCGTAGGTGGGGACTAGAAAGCTTTCAATTGCGTTCCCTTGGGAACTAAATACAAGAGAGAAAGAGAATAATAGCCTTTCATATATTTAACGATACTTCCGATAACTCTCTAGTACTCACAATAAAGAAATATTTTTTAGCAAAAATGTAACCGACTTCAATACTCGAATGTGTGAAATAACTTGTTGAAGTCGGTACCATGATGGTTTAAATGTACCTGCTATCACAATATTGTGCACACGCTTACCGAAATCGGCAAATTATTTCACACAGTTGAGTGTTGAAGTCGGTTCCATTTTTAGGTAATATTTTTTTTTTCACCCTTTTTAGTGACCCTGGCTACTTTTTTTTATTATTCCTGATAAGTTAAGCCTTTGACCACTATCTCACCTAATGGTAAGTGATGATGTGGTCGAAGATGTTGTTCAGGCTAACCTAGAAGTACTGGCTCTCAAGGAAAGCTGCCGGAACACACCGTTAGGTGCTTGGCGACAGATTTTCTACTGGAGGGTGGTAGCTAGCCAGGCAGGCATTCGCAAAATGCCCTACCACCAAAAAAAGGAAATAAAATAGTCAAATAGGATATATTTTTGTTCTAAATATACCGTGGAATACTTCGAAACCAACCAACTTCGTTACATAATCAAATTGGCTTTTGCCGTTTACACTTTTTAAATGGAAATTGCGTCTTTTCGTACGCTAAATTTTTCCCGAAGGCTCACGTTCGCTCCTAATATCGTATGATACGATATCCGACGCTGCCATCAACGGCTATGACCTGAAAACGTTATGCGGTACCGCCATCTCTCGGAATGTCAAATATGCTGAAATATATTGGCTATGCCTTGGGTACAAATAAGGTTTTACTTTAATGAGTTTTGTGAGGCTCAATCCAGTTCAGAGGCTCCAGGAAGTTTTTTTTTGTTTTCGTGACGGAACAAGCGCGAGGCCCACCTGATGTTAAGCGCCTAATCTCTGTCTATAACAGATACATTTCATCACAAGTCACGAATTGCACTGTGCCCGTCACTTTGAGATATAGTTGTTAAGTCTCGTGTGCTTGTAATTTCACTGGCTCACAAGGACAGCTGTCGGAACATACCGTTCGGTGCTTGGCGATAGATTTTGTATTTGATGGTGGTAGCTAGACAGGCGGGCATTCGCAAAATGCCCTTCCACCATGCCGTGAAGTTTAAGCCCGCGGCGGGATTCAAACCAAGGACCTGCTGCACGACAGTCCATAGCCAATGACACTAAGCCACTGTTTTATAATCCGTTCCTATCATTCCGTTGAATGATCGTTTAAGCCGCCTCAAGAACTATAGTTTTCTGAATGAACAGCGTGCTATTTTTCTCGTCATTAATGCGTAGTGTTCTTACATTTATGCGCCCTTAATACGTTATGATATCAATCTTTCTTAACAGGTTACTTGAAAGGTACTCGCGTATGCTAAAAAGTAAAATTTCCAAGCAGGGTTGAAGAAATGTTGCAGAATAAGTCGCATTTAACGTTCACGTGAGTAAGGTGTTGACGCAGATTGGATTTACACTTTAAGGTTCCTTTTCAACTTGATACTACCAGGTAATATCATTGAAAGCATTACAAAAGAAGCCGAGTTCATTTGGGTGGCCATACGATTGAAACCTAAACGCTACTCTATAGGGTTATATATTTGCGATTGAAATTATATCGACTTATTTCATAGGGTTCAAGCGAAATTCTATGTTGATAAATTTGATGTGGTCTGTATTATAGCCATGATTTTATAGCTATATTACTCACAGCACTAGTTTACCTATTGTTTTTAATTTTTTTGATTATTATTTTGTTTACCGGCGTTAAGCCTTTTTTAATAAAATACTACGAACTATATACAATACTACAGCTACTACAATAAAATAACTTACACAACCTATAAGTCTATAAGTCATTGCAGACTCACAGGCAGTCCAAATGCTCCAGCCCACTTCCAGTTAAACAAAGTCTCACTTAGTAAATATCAGCATTCCCAGCATGCTGGCAGCATTGCGATTCTACGGGTCAATAAATATTTGTTGAGACAAATTATACAATTATATTTTTATAGTACTTTAATTTAATTATCATTTAAGTTATAAAATCATGAATAGCTTCCTATTTACAAATTAGCACCTCAATGACTTAATTCTTTTATGAGATGGGTCTTCAGTTTTATACGACATATTTAATGATTCTAAACATATTAAACAAGTAATAGATCGTGGTTACAAGCGAAGGATGTCCCAAATATTATCAAGATTGTTTTCGAATGTATAAGATTAAGTTTCCTAATTAATCCATGCACATCACAGATAATGAGAACAATTATTATTTCATTTAGAAATCGACGATATCGTCCACGCAGATGCTAAGGAGTTAAGTTTACCAATATCTGTTATGTAACGTTCGTATTTATCTTGTTACGTATCGTTACGTAAAAAACTATATTCTACCAAATTCGGCTTCAATTTATTCCCTGGCTCTGACGTCATCTACTACCCAACATCTCATTAATCATTCGAACCTTAAATATTAAACAAGCCATCAGCGAACGCAGAGTCAGCCTTGTTTATAATGTAGGTAACATGATTTTTTTACTACATATTGTTTACCACGTTCTATGCTTTCATGATTACGTAACTTTGTTAGTATCAATTTCTGATGGTATGTCTTTATTAACAAAATACTACGAACTATATACAACACTACAGCTACTACAATAAAAGCATCAAGATGCCTATAAGTCATTGCAGACTTATAAGCAGTCTATCCTCCAGTCCATCTATTTCTGATTGAAATAGTCATTGTTACAACTCTAGATAGTAACAAATATCGATGCAATTAAAACATTGAAATCCATACGGGTGCACTGGACTTGATAAATGTATATATATTTTGGTTCTTTGCTACACGGCTGCCCAAAAAAGGAGTGTTACATTGGTTCACGTAAGTTTGTATGTTTTTGAGTTTCTTTATTCCATTATAACTTCTAAACGGCGTAAACCATTTTAATGTGTGAGATATCGTTAGATTAGTCTAGGTGGCGAAAATGACACTAAGTACATAAAAAATACAACAAACTGTCTGATTTTAGACGCCATATTATGAGCAAATACATGGTAAGATATCGAAAGAAGAAAGATTATCGCTTTAAATAACCAATCAAGAAATATATATAACGTACAGTTTTAATTTAAATGGTGAAATAAATCGTTTAACGAAAACAAATAATTTGCAGTCTAGTTTTTTACTTTTTTAATTAATTTATTCTTATTTGTTTACTATACGTATGTCAAAGCATGCATAGTTTTTTCATACTACCCTCAACGAGCCGTGATTGATGCTTCGCTTCGCCGCGGCAAACCGGTCTCATTGAGAGTCGTCGTTGAACCGCGCATCACGCTCCGCCCGGCGCCATACACCACGACGGTGTTGCATTCTTAATTTAAATAAGTACAAATAGTGTGGTATCACCGCGTCGTGTTATCTATAATAGAAGTGCATCATCATATATTTTTTGTATTGTGGAATATCGGATTGTACTACTAACTGTTTTTACTTAGTGAGATTTTATGACGTGCTAGAAAGGTGACTGCACCGCATCTGCAAGGGTGACACTCTGACTACGAAGGTGTTAGAGAAAGCTATGGTATGTACACATACATTTTAGTAGCCTCAGTAAAGAACCTCCTTTGTGTTTGGGAAACTCTTGTATAGGAACCCTTACTCAAGGCTTCAATTACCTACTATACTCGTATAATCAGCCCCTACCCCGCGCGGGGTAGTGCCTTTATTTGAGAAAAAATCTTTTTACTAAGAAAACACACCATATTTTATACTTAGGCGAAACTAGGACCTATGCATATTATTAAATTAACTTCACCTTGACTAACAAAATGATGAAAACGGATGGTTTCATACAATAAACAAATAAACATAAGCATTTACATGATCGAAGCAGTGATGGCTCAGTGGCATTGGCTATGGACTGCCGCGCAGCAGGTCCATGGTTCGAATCCCGCCCAGAGCTTAAGCTTCACCGCATGGTGGAAGGATATTTTCCGAATGCCCGCCTGGCTAGCAACCACCCTCAAGTAGAAAATCTGTCGCCAAGCACCTAACGGTGTGTTCCGGCAGCAGTCCTTGAGAGCCAGAAAAATTACAGGCAAAATGAGACCTAACAACTGGACGTCTCAGTGTGACGGGCACAGTGCAATTCGTCGTTGACGAAATGCGTCTGTTATAAGCAGAGGTTAGTCCACTTAACATCAGGTGGGCCTCGAGCTTGTTCCGTCACAATAACATAAAAAAAAAAAATACATGATGTTAGGGCATTTTGCGAATGCCCGCCTGGCTAGCTACCACCCTCAAGTCGAAAATCAGTCGCCAAGCACCTAATGGTGTGATATATATAAATAAGCTATATACGCTTATTAATGTATATAAGCATAATAATAATTTGTCAACTACAAGTCCACCGTACATGTAATGATAGGGGTAAGCGAGACAAAACTATTGTTAATACTTATTTGATTACAATTGACCAATATAAATAGATGATAAACATATAGTTATTTTCAGAAAATATGTCATATAGCATATAAATAAATAATGGAAGTATTACCGTACTTATTCAATTCTCCAACTTCCACGAGTTATTTCATACTTTTCAGTGTTGGCAGACGTTTCGGTCCTATTTATTTTACTCCTAACTATATACTCCAATCTTGATGCCTGTCTTTTGTTTTGTTGAGTATATCTGTCGCCCGTGGGGTGCCGGGCTAGAATTTGGCTCATTGCTACCTATGGGTGTAAGAGACGACTAAAGGTAAAATACCGAAAGGTGGGCAGCAGCGCTTTCTGACTAACTGTTATCTTAAACTGCGATACCCAAGACGCCTGCCAACGACGGTATTATGGCAAATTGCCTTTAATAGGGGAGGCTGTGTTCAGCAGTGGACAATCCGGCTAATACAGTACAGTATTTCAGGAGGTACCTTGAGGTATACTCCTATAAAGGAGATTCCTCAGATTGGAGTATCCAGTAAACGAGTCAAAGTAATACGTGGTCATAAAGGGAAGAAATTGCGCGTCGACTTGAGATCCTTTTTGTGTTTCGTCGTTAATGTGCTTATAAAATAATAATTATACCAAAATGCTGAAAAGAAAATGTGTATATCAGAAGCGCACAGCGCATCGTTAGTGTATATTAACGTAATATTAACACCGGTAATGCATTCCTGACGAGACTCCGGCGAATGTTGCGTTAGATACACTTGTGCCATATGGAAGCGAGCTACAAAACACTTTAGGTGAACGCTTATATCTGCAGGAAATTCAAATTTTAACATTTTTGCTTTTCTGTTGTTAGGTACTTATTGTACTTAATCTCTTATAACCTGGTATTAGCATAAGATTGTTCGATATATGAAATTATGGTATTGTGGAACTTTTTTGTCAAATCTAAATTAAATTCCAAAAGACACTCACTACTTAGTATAAAAAATTCAAGTTCATGACAGGCACTCCTCGGGCAGCCTCTGTCGAATTTAATATTTATTTCTTATTATCCGTCTAAGGGAACAGAGCGACAACTGCAGTCAATATGAATTAAACTAAATTTTTAACTTTTGTCGTAATTTTATATGCAAATTCAATAAGCATATATGATTATAACGAAATTTACAATGTTACAATTATGGTTGCGATATTATGAACCAATTAAAAGCAAGTTGCAAAATTAGTCTTATTTGTATTTAAATTTACATTGGCTGTATATGCCTCATAGGGTGCCGGATTAGAACGTCACCCCCTCATCTCTTCCAGTGGATGTCTTAAGAGGCGACTAAGGAAAAAATACCAGAAAGTGGGCAGCTGCGCCTTCTGAGGAATTGCTACTTTATACCGCGATCACTAAGACGCTTGCCAAGCGTAGTGGTTATGGCAAACCCCCTCATAATGGATTCTGTTCCGTGTTCAGCAGTGGACGACCCGGCTGATACAGTATAATATATATTTATTTTTAAAGACAGGAACACATTTGATCTATCATTAACGTTAACTTCGGTAGCTGAGATAAGCAGAGTATTTTCCAGCCACGGAAGTGGAAAACGTTAAAAAAAAATGAGATAAAAGCACATCGCGCAACATTACGGTATAATAATATTAGCACTGGTAATGCATTCCTAACGATTCAGCCCGTTTGATGCTGCGTCAGTGACACTTGTGCCAAATCGCAGCTCCGAAAAACCAGTGTTGATACTGTCAGCATTTTTAGCGCTTGATGTAGGCTAGGTATAAGTTAGAGAGAAAGATTATTTTTTGGAGGAGCTAACGTAATTTGGGAGTTCAAATTAACATGGATTTATTTTTGCGTTAGCGTAGCGGCTCCTCTTTTTGGATCATAAATTTGAAATATCCAACAGTTTTACTGTGTTTTTTTATTTTAAGGCTAGACTTTGACCATAATCTCATCTGACGGTAAGTGATAATGTGGTCGTAATAGATGTTGTTTAACCTAAAATTACTGGTGCTCAAGGACAGCTACTAATTACCGCCGGTACACATCGTCAGGTGCTTGAGGGCAACATTTCTACTGGAGGGTGATAGCTAGCCAGGAAGCATTGGAAAATACCCTACAACCATGCTATAGCGACAGCTTGCTTTAAACAAATACTAGAGCCGATGGCTTAACGTGCCATCCAAGGCACGAAAGTGCTTAGCAGTAATTCTACTAGTTCACCAATTACACTGGTCGTCGTCAGCGCATAACTTAGATTTTGAGATGACTGGATTGGACCCATTAGTGGACGTTGCTTAATTTCTACCTACTGCAGGCATCATGAGGACCACACTAAGAAATGGCAGTTCTTCTGATGGTGCTTTTGCCCCCCTGTTGCTGAAATTTGGCCCTCATCGAGAACATCGTTATTAGGTCAAAAAATATTAAAATAGTTTTCTGAACTGGCAACACATATATCACTACTGCTTATTTTACTGTTCAGCTATATTTTTTACTGATATTGTTGATGTGCTATAACACTTTCTGGTTCAAAAAAACCTGCTCCAAATATCTTCAAATAAAGAAAAATTTGCACTAAATGAGCAGCATGTCAAAACTCACGCCAATATATCATTGCGAAGAGTATTATTGCTTTGCCCTCGGCACACAATACTGAAGGTAAAAACTGCTGTTACCTATTAATTAAGGACGTAAAAGCCCCCATTTAAATAAAGAAGCAAGTTTTAACGACTACGTACTTAAAGAAATGCTTAGGAACTTCGTGGATGAGATGACAAGAGCGTATAAAGGAACTCGAAATTGAGGGCAAATAAAAATCTGACGCAACACATTACTTTAAATATCTCGGAGCCCGATTTTTTTATTTAATTTCTAGGGCTTTTTATATTTTATATAGTTACTTCTGATATGCTTGTTTTCGATCAATAAATCACCTGTTGATAAGTAATGATGTGGTCATTTGGTGTGAGTTGGTAACCTATTTTATTACTTGAGAGATGATAGCTACCCTAAAGTGCATTCACAAAATGTGGTGCAGCTCGTTTGAGCTCCCAGGCCATACAGGATATTAAAACTTGGGCTTTAACTAATGTCACTAGGCATTAACTGTTTCACTAGTATATTACAAAAAATAACAATTTTATGGCACCCACACTTGTTTGTGTGTGTGTGACCTCTCTAACATTATATTTTACTTTACTTTCTCAGTGGCATTGGCTATGGAATGCGACGCAGCAAGCCCATGGTTTGAATCCCACCGCTGGCTTGACCTTCACCGCATGGTTGAAAGGCTTTTTGCGAATGCCCGCCTGGCTAGCGACCTCCCTCAGGTAGAAAATCTGTCGCCAAGCACTTAACCATGTGTTTTGGCAGTTGTACTTGAGAGCCAGTAATTCTACAAGTATGATAACATCTTCGACCACATCATCATCTACCATCAGGTGAGATTGTAGTCAAAGGATTACCGATCAGATTTTTTTTTATTTTTTTTTAATATAATGCAGTAACCAAACACGTTTATCTTGAAGATATTAGTTTTACAGATACCCATATACACGTGTTATAAAATACACAACTCAGAATTATGAGTTAAAATTAAACTAAAAAGAAACTAATTTTTGTTATATTCAAAAATTGAAAATGTAAAGAGCCCCATCTAGCCCATCCTGATTACATCCCAGCAACCAAGAACATTAATCATGTTTTGCGATGGAGTCTGAACCCGGAACGCTTAACTTTTAAATGCAAAGCGTTCAATCACTATACGAGCTAAGGTCAAAAGGTCGGCTGTGTAAAATATTTACGAAGGGATAAAAAGACTCACTAACTTTCCTAGTTTACTGTGCATCGTAAGTGAATAAATTAACTTGTTCGAGTTCCTTTAATAGTTTATTTTGAAACAGATAAAGTGGAGGCACAGCTTAATAAAAGAACAGCTAGTTCACTCTGCGGACGCTACCACGACTTGTCTACTCGCTTGTTTATTTAAATATAAAAGAAGTAGCGGAAGCAGTGATGGCTCAGTGGCATTGGCTATGGACTGCCTCTCAGCAGTTCAGCTTGGTTCAGATGCCGCTACGAGCTTGAGCTTCACGACATGGTGGAAGGTCATTTAGCGAATGCCATCCTGGCTAGCTACCTTTCTCCAGTAGAAAATCTGTTGCCAAGCACTTAATAGTGAGTTCCGGCAGCTGTCCTTGAGAGCCAGTACTTCTACGCTAGCCTGAACAACAACTTCGACCACATCATCACTTACCGTCAGGTGAGATAGTGGCCAAAGGCTAACCTATCAGGAATTAAAAAAAAACAAAAAAAAAGGCAGGTAATCAAAGTTGATACCTAGTTATGATTCTGACAAGTGCTAAATAGCTTAACTTGAACAGATGTTTAGCAAAATATATATGGTTTGTAGCAGTAAGAAAATTATATGTTAATCTTGATCACATTATGTACGACCGAAAATAAAGAAAAAATCCGAAAAACGTTTCATTGAAATTTTCTCTATAGAATAAAATTGCAAAGTTGACTCTAAATTACGCTTGAAACGAAAATATCTTAATTATTTACGTATGAACATGTACAAAAATATATTAATGAAATAGGAAAACCTTATCAAGAGCGACAAGAAAAGTTACATATTCGATTTACGTTACTTGTTTTGTGTTAAGTTTACTTTCGAATTTTACCTAAGCTGATCGCGATTTCAACATCGTTGCCTCTCGTTTACTCCTAAGTAGTCCGACAGTGACAACATTTCGGCAATTGACAGCGTCTGAATAATATGTTGATTCTACGTTTAAAATATACAATAAAGTCAGCATTATTCACATTTATTTAGAGTAGTAGACCTAGCGAAAAATGCACATTACCACTAAAGCCAAGTCCGTAATTGGTACCTTACTGTATTAGCCTGTTTGTCCATTGCTGATCATATTCCCCCATTATGGGGGTTTGGCATAACCTCCACGCTTGGCAAGTGTAATTTTTTTGGCGATTTGGGGATTGGAGATCGCAGTTGAAGATGTCAGTTCCTCAGAAGGCACTGCTACCTTCCGATATTTTACCTTTATTCACCTTTTACGACACCTACAGGTAGCAATAGAGGGCTGACATTCTAGTCCGGTACCCCACGGGGCGTTAAATATCACATCTATGTAGAGCCTTTCAGCGTATCCTTCCAGACGGGATTATAGTACGGTGCGTGCCACGTCAGAAGAGATCAGAGCTATGTGTAAGAAAGAGACATGCCTTGTAGATGAATGTTAATATTAGCTGTGTGAGCTAAAGTGCACCTTATTATTTCGTAGCTAGAATCGCTTCTTTATTGGAGTGGCTTTGCGGAGTAATCCTTCTGGTCATCTTTATTCTGTGGCATCACTCAGCTCATCTACTGAGGGTAGATGAGCTGAGTGATGCCACAGAATAAAGATGACCAGAAGGATTACTCCGCAAAGCCACTCCAATAAAGAAGCGATTCTAGCTACGAAATAATAAGGTACCGCTGATAAGTAGAGCATGTAAAGTGTACCCAAAGCACTTTCCATGCAAACGTAGTTTCATCATATTTTGAATACCAAGTGTGAAAACTCGCTGAAATGTTGAATGCTTGTCTTTTTTAATACATGTGCTTTTGGTTCGTCACTTTTCAGTATAATTATGTCTTTTCAGAATGATTCCGAAAAAAACGTTTTTGTATGGGAATTCTTATTTTCACATTTAGAGTTAACGCAAATATTAAAAACAAGCATTTTTTGAAGCAATGATGGCCGAGCGGTAATAGCTATGGACTGCCGTGCCGCAGTACCCTGGTTCGATCCCGACCGCCGGTTTAAGCTTCACCGCATGGTGGAAGGGCTTTTTGCGATTGCCCGCTTGTCTAGCTATCACCCTCAAGTAGAAAGTCTGTTGCCAAGCACGGAACGGTGTGTTCTGGCAGTAGTCCTTGAGAGCCAGTGAAATTAAAGGCACAATGAGACTTGACAACTAGGTCTCAATGTGGGGGGCGCAGTGCAATTCGTGACTTGTGATGAATTGCAACTGTTATAGGCAGAGGTTTGTCTACTTAACATCAGGTGGGCCTCAAACTTGTTCCGTCACAATTACATAATTAAAATTAAAACTAGCAAACCAGAAGGATATATTAGTTTCGAATACTTGGTTTTAAAGATATGACGATACTAAGTTTGTATGGAATGTGCTTTGAAGACTTTCCTTATTTATTTGCAATCCAGGTCCGGTCGAATCAAGCTAAGCTTAACCACATTTATCGTGTTCTGGAAAGCAATAGTTAAATGAGGAGCTATAGATGGCGTTTTGCAAAAGTCTCGTCCAAAACGCGCCCAGCGTTGGTAAAAAATCCAAAGTAAAACTACTATGAAAAGTTTTTTGAAGCTTAGAGAGCCTTTTCAGTGGGAAGGAGAAACAAACATGCACTCACAAATGTTGTATTTATAATATTTATGGAATCTGTATCTGAAACTGCAAAGCTATTGTTATTTATTTGAGGGCATATAAGTAAATATTTTGTTTATTGGTGTTTAGGTTACGATGGGACTGGCATGCAATTTTGTAAAAATTCCCTAAATAAATAAGACTAAAAAAAATTTGTCTTTTGCGTAATTTTGGAAAAAGCGATTGTCATACCCCCCACTTTACAGCGAGTGTTTATACGAAACATATTTTTATGGTATTTTGTTATGTTTTCGTATTTACCTGTTCATCATCGCCATGAACAGCTGGAAGACGTCCACATTGAAAAAAGTTTTCCTCATTGAACGCCGGATATAATGATATTATTTATCTATATATATCGGCTTCCTAGACTCTCTATGTCGTCAGCCTACCTAGTGGTAGGCGAACCTATTCTTCTTCGTTTGATAATATTTCTTCCTTAGTAGGTACAAGCTACTTAATTAACTGATTTAGTCATTTATTTGCACAAAATTAACCAAATCTGTAATTGGAATATCTCTCGTAGGTAACTTATTTATTCACTTGTATCTTCACCTCACACGCCTCCTCAATCATTTTCGCCAACTATCTCCAATAACAAAACTAATCAATCACCCATTATGTTCCCTCTCCATACTTTCCCTATTCCTTCCTCCCTACAGATTACCGTAATATCAGGCAATAACTATAATAACTTTTGCGTTACCTGAGCCGATTGTCTAACGACCCGTGTGCGCAATACAAGAAGTTGCAGTAACATAACAATAATATGGCAAAAAATATTCTACATCAAAAAATGTTCACAAAAACAATCGACTGTAAACATTAAATACGCATTGTCAGGGATATTTAAATACAAGATATAATTCAGATCTCACTCAAATTTATAGGGGGCACAAACATGACAATTACCAGCTTTTGATTATATAAAAAAAATCATGAAAATCTGTACTCTGTAAAAAGAGATAGGATTGAACAACGACGAAAAAGAAGTTGAATTGAGAACTTCCTATTTTTAGAGTTCCGTACCCATAGAATAAAAACTGAATCCTATTACTAAGACTCCTCTGTCTGTTTGTCACCAGGCTGTAACTCATGAACCGTGATAGCTAGACAGTTGATATTATTGCGTTATTGCGATAGTAAAAATATTTCTCAGCGGATTATATCAAAAAATCACAAGAGGAAAAATTATAGTGTATATATCTCGCACATAACTATATATTTTCTTCTCGTAATTTTGTAACATTCAATGATTTGTAGCGCACATAGTCGAGTTTGCCTAGTTGTTGATAGCTGGTTAAATATGTTAAGCAACATTCCTTAAAGATATGACTTTGGTGGGGACGGTAAAATACGATTAGTGTAGATTTTTCACTAAGCACTAAGGTTTTTCATACATCAGATACAAAATATCAGACTGACAGAATGATAACAGACTAAATTTGAAAATAACGTAATTTTTTTATCAGTTATTACACTACAGCCCAAAAAAATTATTATGTTTTCAGGGTTCATGTAGGTATGTATTTGTGAGTTTCTTTATTCCATCATGACTTCTAAACAGCTTTGACCGATTTTAATGAATGAGATATCATTAGATTTGTATATATAACGTTAGTGACACAAAAAAAAATGAAAACTGGTGGATTTTGGACGCTATTATTGTGGCAAAAAAATATTTTATTCTTCCAAGTCCATCGATCTTGTGGGATATCAAAATGAAGGTCTTCAACAACAATTCCATGTACCAATAAAAAAAATTATAAAAAATCCAAACAAATTTATCTCGAAATGTTTCATAGGACTAGCAGAAGTCTACCCTAAGAGGTTGTTAGCATTTTACCAATAACCCTATATATATATATATACACCGTGTCCCAAAATTCAACGATAAGCCGGCATCGGTGCATGGACCTACTCATGACTCCTCGGAAAAAAAAAAAAAATTATAACTGTTTTTTTTTATTAATTACAGAGACTTTTATAAATTTCATCGAAATTCGATACCCATTATGCTATTTTCAACTACCATGACCACAATTTTTGACATATTTTTGATATTTTTTGTGCATTAGCAACCTAAGAAGGACGGCTATCTACCACAATCCTTTAAAATTACAGAAAGTCTGTAGTTATTTTACAAAAATCAGTAAAAAAAATTTTTTCTTATAATTTTCATAGATTTTAACATTCTATGCACTTTCTATAGTCTGGGTTTAAAAAAAAAGTATGGACACTACCATGGCAAGTTTTATTAAAAGTTGGCGCAACTTTATAAAAGTCTCTGTAATTAAAAAAAAAAGAGTTATAATTTTTTTTTTATTTTTTCCCGAGTAGTCATGAGTAGGTTACTGTATATTAATACAAGGTTACTGCTAATAAACTGGCGATACGCGACAGGCGTGACGGGTATCGACAACAAAAACTAAAAAAAATAAAAAAAAAAATTTTTTTTGAAGAATTTTTCAACTTGTCATTTAGTTATCAATGAGATTATAATCGATACACAATACTGTATGGGGCTAAGAATCACTAACAAAACAATAAAAAAGAATAATCACTAAGTAAAAGCATCAGCTGCTCGCGCACCCACCCGCTCCGTTGCGATCGCTTAGTGATTGAAACGGCTGCCACCGCTTGACATCGCTGGTTCGAAGTGCAGCGCGCCGCGGAGTAGCGGCGGCGGTGTACTTTGAAGTGTAACTTTTGTAGCAGTGATGGCTCAGTGGCATTAGCTATGGACTGCCGTGCAGCAGGTCCATGGCTCGAATCCCGCCCAGAGCTTGAGCTTCACCGCATGGTAGAAGGGCATTTTGTGAATGCCCGCCTGGCTAGCGACCACCCTCAAGTAGAAAATCTGTCGCCAAGCACCTAACAGTGTGTTCCGGCAGCAGTCCTTGAGAGCCAGAAAAATTACAGGCTAATGAGACCTAAGGTTAGACCACTTAACATCAGGTGGGCCTCGGGCTTGTTCCGTAACAATAACATAAAAAAAAAAAAAAAAAAAAAAAATTACAAGTTGAAAAATTCTTCAAAAAAAAAATTATTTTTTTCCATTTTTTTATTTTTTGTTATCGATACCCATCACGTCTGTCGCGTATCGCCAGTTAATTAGCAGTAACCTTGTATATATATATCTAGACTGGTCACTATCTCACTTAAATGGTAAGTAATGATGTTGTTCAGGTTATCCTATTCCATGTTTTTTTTACTCACGCTCTCAAGGACAAGCCAAAATAAACCGTTGTATGCTTGGCAATTTTCTTCTTTAGTTGGTTCTTTAGGTGTTGTTAGCTACCCAGGCGTGTATTTGCAAAATTATGCTGTCGAGATAGCTTTTTTAAATACTGAAACCCATAATACTGTTATCAGATTTTTTGATAATACCTACTGGTAAAACAAAAGTAGGTTGGAAATTACCCGGTTTTGTTCTCGATCCAATGTGTAAATTGGCGTAACATTTTATAGTTATTAAGAACTAAATAATGTACTTATTTTGTATGAGAGAAAAATAAATGTATTTAAATATGACTCTTAGTAATAAGAAAATAATGAACACTAATCTTACTTAAATTCCTATATTTCGAATGTTCTAAAAGGTTAATATTATCTGCTTTGTATAAATTATAAGGAATAAACTACTGACCAAACTCTCTGTGCAGCTATAGTATATATAACTATAGTAAAAAAAAATTAATTCAAGAAGAATTAAAAACATTACAGAAGAAAAAGATACAAGAGTATGTACTAGGTACAGTCTAGAATCCAGTGTACCAGTAAAAATGTCATCAACTATCTCACCTGGGGATTGAGCCTGTCACTATTCCGAAGTGCAACTTTGCATTAATCCAATCGACAAACAAAAAAGCTAAATTTATACAAAGTGCCTGAATGCATACAAAATTAATATATAAATGGTAATTTCATCGTTCTTAGCTCGTTAACCTTTGTTTTAAAATCTTTACAATAAATAAATATTATCGTCAGCGTTGTTGTTTTTCACTTCACCTGTTACATACACATGTTCAGTTACATAGGATGTACTTTTCACGTAGTAAGAGTTGCGTTACTGTTCAAAGCTCTATATTGCGATAAAGCTAGAACGTGATACGTGCACGATTGATGCCAAAATGCCTTTTTATGGCCCCGAATATTGTCCGAAATAAAACCTGTAATAACGACCTTACGCACAATTTAGGTTATTACCCGAAAAAAGGTGGGCAGCTTTTAATGTATAGTCAGCTTCATAAATGTATCGTATTTAGTATATAAAAAGGTTTTTTCACTGTTAATTTGAAAGTGTAAATGAGTATATTCCTATGCAAAATTGTAGAGTGTACAATTATGGCCTCGTGTGCTCGCTAGATGTTCTTTTATTTTCACTACGGAGACCGATGGCAGAAGCGCTAGCTGTGCCCTAATTGATTTTAAGCCATCATACGGGACAGCGCGGTCCTCTGCCTTCTAGCCTCTATTGTTGGTATCGATTGCGAACGTAGCAAAAAAGAGCGGGCAAATCCCACTATGAATAGGTGTTAACTGATAGATGTCACTTTTTACATTGACTCTTAACTTTTGCTTTTACATTGCGTGTCTAAGGCTCAGTTGGCGTTAAGAAGCTGGGCTTTATCGAAAGAATTTATACACCGAGATTGGTCATGAAGAGAACATTTTTTTTTTTTTCTTATTTTTTTTTTTATGTTATGGTGAATGAACAAGCGCGAGGCCCACCTGATGTTAAGCGGTATCCTCTGCCTATGACAGATGCATTTCATCACAAGTGACGAACTGCACTGCGCCCATCACCTTGAGACATACCTGTTAAGTCTCATTTTGCCTGTTATTTCACTGGCTCTCAAGGACTGCTGCCAGAACACACCGTTAGGTGCTTGGCGACAGGTTTTCTACTTGAGGGTGGTCGCTAGCCAGGCGGGCATTCGCAAAATGCCCTTCCACCATGCGGTGAAGCTCAAGCTCTGGGCGGAATTCAAACCATGGACCTGCTGCGCGGCAGTCCATAGCCAATGCCACTGAGCCATCACTGCTTGAGTTCACTTGGATGGTCCGGATAAGTATTTAACTTGAAATTCAAGAGTGAAATTAAGATTTTGTTTCCTTTTTTAATTTTATAGTCACTTGATGGTATACATTTTCGGATAATTGTTTTACGTTTTTTTATGCCTGTTGGGTTAGCCTTTAATAATTATTATCATTATCTCACCGGGTGATGTGGTCGAAGTTGTTGTTCATGCTAACCTTAATTTATTGGTTTTCAAGGACTGCAGCCGGAACATACCGATAGGCGCTTGGCGACAGATGACAGACTAGACAGTCGGGCAAAATGCCCTTGCACTAACGACTGCCATCCTAAGAATTCAACCGGGACCGATGGTTAAGCGCGCCCTCCGAAGCACGGAAGCGTAGTAATGTCACTAGCGGTCACCCATCCAACTCATGATCGCGGCGGATGTTGCTTAACTTAGCTGATCGGTTAAGAATGGTTAAGCAAACTTCGCTACGAGCGCTTTTATATGTTAGGAGAAGACTTCAAAGTCTCGAGCACCGGCTCAGAGTCTCTAGTTTGTTAGTCATTTACCGTATACATTTCGGGGAGAGTGCAGTGGACTTGCTTAATTTGATTCCACAATCTCAATTCCATCTCCGGAAAACTGGACCCCCAATACGACACGGTTTCATAGTTGATTTTCTATCTGCACATACAACTGCCACACAATGTAAGGATCAGACGAACGGCCAAGGAGTAGAATTCATTGCCTTTGTCTGTGTTTCCAGACACATATAATCTAGGAGCAATCAAGGAAAGAGTTAATTAGCATCTTTAAAGCGAACGTGTACCATCATTGACTGCACTGTTACAGGTATGTTTTTTTTAATGCCTGATAGGTTAGTCTTAGACTACTATCTCACCTGATGGTACGTGATGATGTGGTCAAAGATGTTGTTCAGACTAACCTATAATTACTGGCTCTCCAGGAAAGCTCATGGAACACACCGTTAGGTATTTGGCGAAAGATTTTCTACTTGAAGGTGGTAACTAGCCAGGCGGGCATTTGCAAATTGCCCTACCACCATGCAATACCACCACCAAGTTTGCAGTCAAACGCAAGTCAATAGAGAATAAAAAGAAAACAATTTAAGTAAAACTGCTATCAACGCAAATTTGAAACTCTCATAGCGTAGTTTGCTTAGCCCCTCTTAACAGATAATCTAAGTTAAGCAACGTCCGTTGCGGTCATGAGTTGAATGGGTGACTGCTAGTGTCATTACCACTGGCTGTTTCCATGCTTGGGAGGGCACGTTAAAACTGTCTATTCCAGTTATTTTCTTAGGCATGCCAGTTGTGATAGCATGGTGGTAGAGCATTTTGCGAATACCCTCCTGGCTAGCTACTACCCTAAGTACAAAAAGAGCCAGTAATTCTAGGTTAGCCTGAACAACATCTTCGACTACCTCATCACTTACCATGAGGTTACATAGTGATCAAAGCCTATCAGTTATATAAAAAAACGCGGCAAAGCTTCTAGATTTTTCGTTTACATAAAAATCGCAAGACTCAAACTACTAACATTTTTTTTATCCCACATTTAATGATCACTGGATCTCGAAGGCGTATATTACGTATATTAAACAAATTTAAAAAAAATCAGTGATTATAAACAATACAACAACGTTAACGTGTACAAATATCATCAAAAACTCATAATAATTACCCACGGCGTACAATTCTATAATGGTTACACTGCGAAAACACGGAAAAATAACAAAACAAAGTCTTTGATTCGACGTACTTCCCTTCAAACACAAATTAGATGCTTTTGATCCAAGGCTATCAACATCAAAAAAGGAATAAGATTACTTTTGTTAAAAGAAAAAGACAGGGAGAATCCCTTCTTTGTCGAAATGAAGCGTTGAAATAATGGGCTTAGGGAATAGGAAATTATTAATGTTGGAAGAACATTTTCACGGTTCAATTTGGCTTCTGTTTCAAAACTGTTTCACTACAAGTTTTAACTAGATAGGTAAATGAAGCTATTTCAATAATTTTAACGGAATTTATTTTTGAAGCAATGATGACCGAGCGGTAATAGCTTTAGACTGCCCGACCGCAGGTCCATGGTTCGATCTCCACTACCGGCTTGACCTTCCCACATGGTGTAAGGGCATTTTGCAAGTGCTCACCTAGCAAGCTACCGCATTTAAGTAGGAAATCTGTCGCCAAGCACCTGGCAGTGTGCTCCGACAGCAGTCTTTAAAAGCCAGTAAAATTACAGGAACATGGGACTGAACAGTTATTAAGTCTCATATGCCTGTAATTTACTGGCTTTCATGGACTATTTACTGGATATCATGTTGCATGTCTTAGGGTGTAGAAAGTAGTCTGTGTAGGGGAGTAATTCATCACTTGTGACGTAATGCATCTGTTATAGGTAGAGGTTAGTACGCTCAACAGCAGATGGACTTGGTGCCGGTGAAATTAAAAAAAAAACGCGTTATGAGAGTAAATTACAAGCGCTTCATAATTAAATAATACTAATTGAATGTTATAGAGCTTTGATTTGTGGTTATTTTTTTTCTTTAACACTACCATTTTATATAACTACTTGTGGTGTACTTCTTTAGAGAAGACTTCCGCATATAATCAACAAAGTCAATACCATAAGCTTAGGATGTACTAGCGAAAAAATCTTGTCTTTGATCAATACCATGCATAACTGAGGGTGTCATCAATTACTCTCTTATTCTTAGGCTGTAGTGGCTCATCAATAGCCACGTGATCACTTACCACTACTTGATATCGTAGCTAAAGCAGGCAGTAAAAAACAAACACATTTTCATGACTAGAAGGGCAGTTTTGGTGGTCGAAAATTCACAACGGAATCGTATTTTTAACAGCTAGCGTGAGGGAAATTGAGTTTCGAACACAACTTTTGTGTAGGACTGCAGCAACATTACTTGCTATTTATTTTTTTACCTATTATATTTGAGCCCTTAAGGACTAGGCTTCTTAACCGATAAGCTAAGTTAAGCAACGTCCGCCGCGGTCATGACTTGGGTGGGTGACCGCTAGTGACATTACTACTGAACGTGCAAGTGCTTTGAAAGGCCCGTTAAGTCGTCGGTTCCGGTTGTTGTCTTCGGATGGCAGTCACTAGCTACCATCCTCTAGTAGAAAATATGTCACCAAGCATCAGCGATAATGGTTATAATAGAATTTCATTCATAACTAGGAAATAGTGGTCTTGACGATGCCAACTTATTAATTGTATGTTCCAACTTGCAACTTTCCCTGTGAGTAATTCTAGGTTAGTCTGAACAATATCTTCGACCATATCATCACTTACTATCAGATGAGATAGTGGTCAAAGGCTATATATATGTATCTATAAGTCTATATAATATTATGCGGAGGAAAGATTTGTATTTCTGTATGTAACGAATAAATATAAAAAGTACTGGTTATATTTAGCAATTAGAGACTGAGATAAAAACCGACGAAGACCTGGACCGATTTAAAAAAATATTTCACCATTAGAATCATACATTATCCCTGATGAACATAAGCTATAGTATATTAACAAGATTAGTTTCTTTTCTTTTATATTCTTGTATAATACCCGTAGAAGCTGGGTCGCTTGTGAGGTATACAAAAATAAACTTGTTTAAATCAGATTCTCATAATTCAATCTACCTAATTCGGTTTTCCAAATAAGACATCCTTGGCTGATACTACGAAAATAAACATACTACTCTACAGTAACGCAAATTATTTTAAATCTTGTAATCATCCGTTGTTTATTTCAATCTTAAAATTTGTAATTGACTTTCATAAGGGCGTAGCATACGCCTACAAATAATAAATGATTTGAATTTGATTTTGAGTGCTAGTATATAATTTGACCCTTTCTGTTTATTTTCAAGGCTATTTGTTATTTTAATTACGGCTTTGCTAGAAAACAACAATGACAGGCTTTACACCGTAAATGAAATTACTAATAAGAGTGTTATTGGAGAACATTTTATTCAGAAGGCATTAAATGACATAACAAGTTTAAATGCGGTGTTTATTACATCTTAGTGTGCAGTGCAATATCACAAGTGAGGTAAAGCATCTGTAATAAAAAAAGGTCACCGTTTAACACAAGGCGGACCCCGTGTTAATTCATTTAGATTGACATTAAAATAAAATACACCACTTGTTTAAAAATGTTACTATGTATGCAAACCTACTCTAAAACAGATCCTCAAAACCCTTTTAGGCTTAGCTGGG
This sequence comes from Plagodis pulveraria, assembly GCA_963890685.1. Lineage (NCBI taxonomy): Eukaryota > Metazoa > Arthropoda > Insecta > Lepidoptera > Geometridae > Plagodis > Plagodis pulveraria. Next base: position 5,413,707 of record OY982961.1, on the reverse strand, counting down.
CTTTGATTCTGTACTCGACTTTATTATAACCGCATAGGCAATATGGTGATTTATCCTAAACTTTGTGATTTATTTACCGTAAAAACTAGACAATAGATACATTTAACAAAAATGAGGATATATAACCTCTTTTAATTTAAGAGTAGAACAACAATATATCACAGTGCTCAATTTACTAATAGAGCATTGTGATATACTTAAGTTTATTTCGATTGTGTCAGGATTGATTTTCTTCCCACTGCCACCAAAGTTGCGCTTGCTCAATCTCTTCTACTTCCTATTTTAGACTATGGAGATCAGAGGATCAGCTAAACAGATTTGAGCGTCTCCAAAATTTCTCGATCCAGTTCTTATTTGGTTAACGCAAATATGATCACGTTTTCATATTCCGTCATAAGCTCAAGTGGATTTCCATTCACCTTCGCCGGAATACTCATATTCTTTCCCTACTCTTTAATATATTGTTGAATCCTTATTCTCTGCGCTATCTTTAAATAATTATAGTATATAAATAATACTTCGTGAATATTTTATTTTATTTTTTATTTATAAGTAATGTTTACGTAGTAAACTGCCAACCTGGCAAATTTTTGTAAAGCCTTCCTGTTCGGTTGTCTGGAAGAAAGTGCTTTAAGCAATAAGCAAGCCCCCTTTTGTATACATAATTTGTGTTTTAATTTTCATTGTAATGTTTTAAGGTTGCAAATAAAGTGTTTCTATCTATCTATCGATTAAAATAAAGAAAGAAGCTTTATCTTTTTGTTCTTCTACATATTATTAGATCATAGTAAAAAAAAATTGAGGGAACGATTTACATAAAATAAAGCAAACATTTTGTTTGAAAGCAATAATATTTTCTCTTGGTATAATTCGAAAATAATCAAAATATTCTTATAGAGTTACCAATAGTGAACACTGAACACGTAAGCAGCGACAAGCAAAAGCTAAAATTTAAATAATAACGTAGTTTGACAAATTAGATTTCAATTTTGCCGATCACTTTATATTCAACTTGAAGGAGAGAAAAAGGGTCTTTTAATGCGTAGGGACTGAATTAGTAAGGAGACACTAACGTAAGCACAAAAGATATAAAACGGACCCGCAGATCTTTCTTCTCTTTAAATAAAGTGCGTGGAGTGTATCTGCAACTTATCTGCTCGGCAACACATTTTTTATTCCTCTAAAGAAATAAAATAAGATAATTTAATTGCCAAAAAGATAAGTGTAAAGTAAGTGAATACAACAGTTAACTTAGATTCTATGAGCATGCAAATTATTATTTAATCTATTTAAAAAACATATTTTATGTTTGAAGTCAGTTGTTTTTTTGTTAAAATAGCTTGTTTTTACTTTACGTTAACGTTAATTATACATACCATTTAATGAGTTGAGGAATACTTGATACTATTATCTCACTTAATATCACCTCACAAGAGCGAAAAGGTGCGTGTTTAATGCCAATGAAACATAGACTTAAGTTCTGACGCGACTAATTTTTTTCACGCTTGTTTTAAAAGATACGGAAATTTTATTTCTTAACCGGGAATTGTTTGGCTGCCTCTTGTACCTAAATCGTTGTAGTAGCAAGTAAAAGCTTTTCCCATCTTCTAAATGGTTAAAGGACTTTAACTTTTAACTATTTGCCCTCAAAAATGTATTTTTCTTCGCGTAACACGAAAGATGTCCCAGGAAAGTTAAATGAGTGTGCCTTCGTGTTTCGAATTCTTATGCGGCCACTTTGAGATAAAAACCGACGAAGAACTGAGTGGCGGGTTCTTCCAACAGTTAGTTTTGTTAAAAGTTTTCCTGTTTGTTTATGTCAAAGAAAATGTTTTTAAATTAAAGAGACACAAACACGCTGACGCATTACACACATTGACGTAAGTTTATTGTAATGACTACTCAGATTTTTATAACAAGCATAGTATTTTTAATAATTGGAGTTAAGGTATTCAATTGCCGTTTTATTGTAATGGGTACTTTGAATTGACATAGAACCTTCATGGTTTGAAATTTTCGAGTGAAAATGTTATGGTAAGATTCTTTTTTTTTAAATGTGAAACATTTGATTATCGTGTTTGAATTGTTTTTTTTTATTCAGCTTAGACTTAGAAAGATGGATACTTTGATAATTCCAATGATTTTTGAATACGAGTTCCGACGCGGAACTAACGCGGTAGAAACAGCTTGCAATATCAATGTTGCGTTTCGAGAGAGGACTGCTAATGAAAGCATCGTGCGATTTTTGTTTAAACGCTTTCGTGATGGAAACTTTGATTTGAAGAACGAACCCCGTGGATTAACGGCCACACGGGTGAATAACAATGAATTGAAAGAGATGGTGGAAGCCGATCCGAGCCAAACTACCTAGGAATTAGTGGCATGGTGTAACGTTACCTTACCAACAATATTGACTTATTTGCGTCTAATCAATTAAATAAAACAGATGCAAAATGGGTGCCTCATGTTTTAAATGATCTGCTGAAAGAAACGCGTGCTCAAACTTGTGTTGGCTAGTTGAATCGATATTACGATACCTAGGTACATTTAGGTCCTTGGTGGAAATTATAAATGCTGTTCCATATTTTTCAGAAAAAAAATCGTAACAAGCGACTTAGCGTCTTTTCTACTACTTGCATAAACGAGGAGAGCTAACTTAATGTTGATAAAATTTAAAATATAATGTTTAGTCCAACGTCCTCTCGGCTTGCAAGCATCCTCTTACAAAATATGTGAATTGTAAAAATAAGTTCTATACCAATACTTTAGAGTTTTATTTAAAATACTATCAATATTTGCTCATATACTATAGGATCAATTGCGGTTAGTTAACAAGCAAACGATCAAATCATTCCTCTTTATTATATAAGTTTAGATATAGATAGATAGATAAGTCTTTATTATACACACCACTACATTACAATAAAACAAAATACGAAGGATTACAGTCAAGTGTTACAATGGGTGGCCTTATCACTAACAGCGATCTCTTCCAGGCAACCTTTGAATGGACAGCAAATAGATATACCTCATAGACTAACATATTCATTTTTTGAAATTATACAAGTCACACATAAACTCGACAAATAGAACTTATCTTCATGATAGGTGACAATTTTATGTTTTTTACTCTCATCATAAAAGAATTGAAATTTACATTATGGTGAGATTTTGACTTTTAAGAGTGCACGGAGCGCTTTCCATACAATTGAAGTTTTGTCATATTTTAAAAACGAACTCCGTGATATATTGTATGCATATTGCTGAGCCTAATATTAGGTCCTTACATATGAAATTGGCGTTTTGTATGGGAGGAACAAAAAGTCGAATATTTTTTAATATAATATATTTAATTAATCAAAGTATGAACCATTATTTTCTATGCACTTTTGCCATCTCATAGGTAGTTCATTGATCCCTTTACTAAAAAAACCAGTCGGACGGGAATCAATAAAATCTTTGAAGGCGATTTGGACTGCCCCATCGGAGTTGAATTTTTTCCCTTGCAAGAAGTTATCCAAATTTCGAAAAAAATGGTAATCTGTTGGAGCAAGGTCCGGGGAGTACGGATGATGTCTTAGACTTTCCAATTGAAGCTCTTCTAATTTAGTAGCCGTCTGTAGCGCAGTGTGTGGTCTAGCGTTGTCGTGAAGCAGCAGTGGCGTGGAGCGATTGACCAGCCTAGGTTGTTTAGCCGCTAGCTTTTCCATCATGGTTTGCAATTCCTGACAATAGACATCAGCCGTAATAGTCTGGCCAGATTTGAAAAAACTGTAATGAACAATACCGGCACTAGTCCACCAAACGCTTACAAGTAACTTTTTTGGGGTTAATTTTCGCTTGGGGCAGGATTTGGCTGGCTGGCCAGGATCTAACCATTGCGCTGAGCGCTTCCGATTATCGTAAAGAACCCATTTTTCATCACAGGTAATGATTCGGTTTAAAATACCTTCATTATTGTGCCGGTTTAGTAATGTAACGCAGCAGTCGACGCGCGTTTGCCGGTTTGTTTCAGTCAATTCGTGAGGTACCCACCTTTCAAGCTTTTTAATCTTCCCAATTTGCTTCAAGTGAATTAAAACAGTTTTATCACTAACATCGCAGCCTGCAGCTAACTCGGACGTGGTTTGCGATGGATCCGCTTCCACAATAGCCTTCAACTCTTCATTATCAACTTGAGTCTCAGGCCGTCCACGGGGCTTGTTCTGCAGGTCGAAATTTCCAGAACGAAAACGTTGGAACCAAAAACGAACTGTGTTTTCTTTTGCAACACGACCGCCATACACATCATTCACCCTTCGAGTTGTTTCCGCAGCACTAGTGCCACGGCGGAACTCGTACTCGTAAATAATGCGATATTTAAGGTTTTCCATTTTGTAAAATGAGTGACGCAAACAGAAAAAAACAGAAGAAAAAAAACAAATGAATGACGATCATCGAAGCACAAATACATGAGTCTATAGCTGTACAAATTTGAATTTGGAATTCCTTACCAAAGAGGAGAAATTCGTGATTAAAGTGGCCAGTACGAAAAACGCCAATTTCATATGTAAGGACCTAATATTTATACTTCTATGTTGCCAGTTTTTCGATTTATTATTTATGGTATCGCTAAATGTCAAATAAAAATTCCAATACAAAACAATTATATCATATAAGATTAATTTTTAAAAATACTTCATTTTACGGAAATCGCTAAACAGAAGCATATACTCGTATGTTTATTATGCTCAAAGACAAACATGCAATGTTTGACCGAATTGAAAACATAGTATTTAATATATGACGAAACTACGTTTGTATAGAAACACGAGGTGAGTGAGGTTTCAGCCTAATTTACTTCATCCTCCGTTTCCGTGGAGAAAGGAAAGAAAAGACAGGTCACGTAATGTAATATTTATTCGCACAATTATATTAGCAATACACTAAATACCTCTACTCGTACGAGCTCAAGAACAATAAACGGTTAATAATCTACTTCTATTACACTATAACACTTATGTAAGGCCTCGCTCTATTGGGGTACCGCATCGCAATAACACTTCAAAGGAAGATATTAGCTTGTTTTGATTACTTCTTATCTACATTATAAGTCAGCGTCAGGCGTGGCTCCCGTACAAAGCTACAGGTACATCATCGTAGCCGTTTGGACGAGATTATTCTACGGCCGCGTAAGAAGAGATCAGAGCTATGCGTGACTATGCGATGGAAAGAGAGACACATTGTAGGTGAATATAAATATTAGGTACTCCGTGCTTTACAAGCTCAAGTGCACTTTATTGCTTCGTAGGTAGAGTCGCTTATTTATTGGAATGGATTGCGGAGTGATCCTTCTGGTCTTTTTTATTCTGTGTCACCATTTTCAATTTTTTTTTTAATTTGAGTAGATAAATAAAGTTGTAAAATTCATGCCGACAAAATACCTACCTTGTTTAGGTTTTGAGATATACTTAGTAGCAAAAATTATTCATATTTTAAAGCACTAATTTCTTTATTATAGAGAAAAAGTGTTAGTTAATTAAATGATTAAAAGTAATTATTAATTAATCAATTAAAATTAATTAATTGATTAAAAGTAATAATAAATTAATCAATTAAAAGTGATAAATAATTATTTAAAATAATGGTCATTATTTTTAGGTACCTTTCCACGTATTAAAATACAATATAATAAAATTACTAATTTGAAATACGGTTAAGGACGAACATTTTACGTAAAATACCTAAATTTCAGGTTACTGACTTGCTGCGTGTACAAACTAACTCAAGACATATGGATGTAAAAACAGAAAAGTAAGTGAAATTAGTTGGGCTCCGATTTGCCGTTATGGTACAGAACCCAATAACGTGTGTGATCCATAAGCTGCATCGAACTAAAAGCGATGCAATAAAGCAACATTACGCGCAAGTGAGTCGAAAACAAATTTTCATACGATATCTCTGCATCAGTTTTATAGGCTTACCACGTACCATGATGAAATTAAGATATACACTTAGTTAATTACTTATCTATTTAGTATACACTGTGATTATTATTTTATTATTATTATTTATTTATCAAAATTAAGTATTACAATAGTGATATGATAAGTAGTGTCTATAAACCTAAGTAAGGTTTGTCCAGTCACTTACGTTCTCGACAAGTATACAAAAACATTTTAATAATAAAGTGGGTAAATTATAAACTACATCAGCGCAGTTCACAAGCTTTAACAAAGTGTGCGTGTTATCTGACAGTTGCGCTTTGTTACAAATACTTTCAATACAGTCGTTGCGTACGCACACACAACGAAAGATCATTGTCTGTGCGTACGCCTTACAAAGGATGATCCAATTTATTTGTCCAAATAATATTGTTTCAGTACAGTTTTGATATTTGCATGATTTATTTTTTTCTTTGATTTCTTCAGGTATCTGGTTAATTAGTAGAGGTATAAGGTATTGAGATGTTCTTTTTCCGTATGAATTATTAAATTTAGGTAGGATAAGTTTTCTGCGAGCAATACTTCTTGTGTGATAAGTATGGTTCATTGGGATTTGGATGTCAGTCCTGAAGTAGTGTTCAAGCAGCAAGTTAAGCTCGACCCTGTGATAAATTGGTATAATTCCGCAGTGTTTAAAGAGGCCTTCAGGATCTGCCGCGTACCTGTTTTTAATTTTTAATGGGACAATTAATTTTAGTAGTCGATATTGTATATTGTAAATTTGGTTAAGATAAGTTTTGTAAGTACGCCCATAGCTGGTGAGCCCATATGATATAATGCTCTCGACAAGTGCTTTAAACATTGTGAGCAATACGTTGTAAGGTACTTTAAACTTAATTATATAAAATTTTGCCATAATCGCTCTGAGTCGGGAGCATGTACTATCAATATGTTTCCCCCAATTGAACCTTTCATCTATGATGAGACCAAGGTATGTATGCCTATCCACCTGGTCAATTCTTCGGCAGTTAGTCGTACAATTACCGTTAGAAGTATGGAGGCAGTCATGACAGTGGGCTATAACTTTAACACTTTTGCAAGTATTCGGGTTGCGGCTGGAGTGAACGTGAACTAACTTTGTCTTATCAGGGTTCAGTACCAAACCTGCGTCATGTGACCACTTACATATTGCTGTGAAGTCAGCCTGTATGTTACTTATCGCAAGACTAATATCTCTACTTGAAGCCACCAAACATGTGTCGTCAGCAAATTGATACACTGTGCAATGTTTAATTACATTATCAAGGTCATTAACGTACGTTAGGTAGTGCAAGGGCCCGATCACTGATCCTTGAGCTGTTCCTTCGGTAACGTTCACGCTATCACTGTATGCATCAGCTACTTTGACCTTAAAGCTACGTTGGTAAAGATAGTCTTTACACCATTCTAACAAACTGCCTCTGATACCACAGTCATTCAGCCTTTTTAATAGTAGGTTATGCCGTAGTGTATCAAACGCCTTGCTATAGTCTATAAAGACTAGTAGTACGTGCTGTTTCGCATTAAGGTAATAGTTAACATCGTCGGTAAAGCGAGACAACAATAGTGTTGTGCTTTTTTTAGGTTGGAAACCGTATTGCTGAGGTGATAAAACGTTATTTGCTTGGTAGAATTTCTGAATTATATTACAAATGTATTTTTCAACAATTTTATCAATGACTGGTAGGATTGTTATAGGCCGATATTGACCATAGTCACTGGTACTTCCAGATTTATGTATAGGTCGTACGATACCTGTTTTAAGTTCTTTTGGGTAAGTTCCCGTAGCTATACTGGTATTTATTAGGCGAGTAATTGCACTAACAAGTTTATTAGACAGTCGCACGATATCAATTGCTCGGATACCATCCGCGCCTGGTGCTTTAAAAGGATTAGTATTTTTCAAAATTTTTATTACCTCCGAGTTAGTTGCTTTTTTGAAATAAATAGATCTAATGGTTTTATATAATCAGATTCATTCAATAAGGTGCGTGTGCAGGTGGGTATGATAGATTTAACATTACTTTGGAATTGGTAGGCAAACTTATTTGCTATATTCATATTGCTTCCAGCAACGCTAAAAGCATTCGTGATGATGTTATCAATGGAGTTGGTAATTTTACCGGAAATTTTATTGATTAATTGCCATAACTTTTTAGTGTCAGTTTTGCACTTAATAATTTCAGCTTTATAATAATTATTTCTTTTTTTTAATATTATTTTATTTGTTTTATTTCTCAATTTGTTGTACCTAACTCTCAGCTGTTTATCATTAGTGTCTTTCAACCAATCTGAAAATAGCTCATCCCTTTTTTGACATATCCTTTTAATACTGTTATCAATCCACCCTCGCTGGTTACGCTTTGAATCAGTAACTTTTTGGATGTATTTAGATTTAGTATAGCAATTGTTTAAATTTTTATAGATATAGTTATATATCTCATTTGGGCAGTTCATATTTTCAGTTTGATTCCAGTTGATTTTTAAAAACAAGTCATTTAATTTTTGGTTGTCAAATCGGGTCACATAAATTGGATCATGCCGTATATTAGATTTACCGATCAGCGTTATGACAGTCGGTCTGTGATCGGCCATTACGGTACAAAGGGCTGCGGTGAACGCATCTCTCGTGCGGGATCGAACGAAAATGTGGTCAATGCAAGTTTTAGTCAATTGATTATTCAATATTTCTAACCTTGTGTAGTCGCTGATACCACACGACAGGCCGTGCCCACTCATAACGTCCCTGTATGATTTTGTAACTGAGTTATTACATTTTAAATTAATATTTATGTCTCCTAGCAATATTAAGTCAGTATTCGCGTGTTTATCAAGCAATCTGTCAATTTCTGTGATGAAGTGTTTTACGTTATTATTTGGTGGTCTGTATACAGCACACAAAGCTACAGAAAAAGCACTGCTTGTCGTTATTTTACCAAGCAGGCATTCGCAGTGTATTGTAGTGATTTTATTACGCGTAAATTTATATTTGTTTTTTATATACACAATAATTCCGCCACCTTTTCGATTTTTCCGCAGCTCAGTGTACATTGTATAGTCGTTTAACTGATAAAGTGCTTGTATACGTTCGGAAATATTAGCTTCCGTGATAACAATAACATCAATAGTTGAATCAGAGTTGATTAACAATTCTATTTTCGAAAAGTTTTTTATTAATGATCTTATATTTATGTGTATTACAGTTATGTTATCAGGGTGGCCAGTAATGTACTTTTTATAATTAGAATAGTCTATACAGTTATGCAGTTCGTTGATATTATCATTAAGTGTTAACATAATAATGAAGATTTTTGGAGTCCGTTTTTTTTGTATGTATAGGTACAGATAAGGGGCAAACAGATTAAGCAGGTATACGATATTGCTTAATTTAGTTACAAGGTGATAGAAGTGATTGGATGTCACTTTTAGATCTTAATGTAAATACCTTCGCGCTTTCGTTCTTTCGCACTAGTATTTTTCCTTCCCTGATCCAGATAAACTTGAAGATACCTTTGAGTTCTTGCTTAGCTTGCCAAAGTAAGTTTTTGTGATAGGGGGTGAGTGCCTCTCTAACATAAATCCTCTCGGTGGCTGGTGATCCTGTCAAGTTAGGTAAGAGGTCTTTAGCAGTAATTATAACATCACGAGCTGTAGCAATTAAACGTTGACGGGTAGACTCTTGACGCAGCTTGACTACTACTGGTCTGGGCCCATTTCGGCGAGCTGATAGCCGTTTGACAGACACAACATTTTCTATCGGCAATTCCAATTTTGCGACGAACTTCTCAACTAGCTTAGGTAGGTCTGCGTCACTGGATTCTGGTAAGCCTGAAATTTCTACGTGATCCGCCAGAAAGCCCTGCTCCATTTGGGAGTTGCGCTGTTCCAGTGACTCCACCTTAAGTTGTAAATGTTTATTTTGATTTTCAAGGTTAAGTATTTTTTTTCCATATCCCGCAATTTAACTGTTAAGGCATCCATAGACTCAGCGAACTCGTCCACTTTTTCACTACAATATTGTACTGAGGACGACACAGCCCTCATCTCCTGCGTAACCATATTGCTCACTTCTTTCTTCAGGTCTATTAGTAGCTTCTTAATATCAAGACTGGCTCCTTCAGACTTCCCTACGTCATCTTCTTCATCCTCAATCCTGATGACATGTAACAATATCGTTATGAAATATATGAATATAAATATTAATAAATCACAAATGGTTATCTATGTTGACTTATGATAGTACTGAAAAATTACTGCAGATACTCGTATAAACTTGTAAATCTAGTCTTTGGCCTGGGTCCTGTGAATTAGTAAATATTATAGGATCAAATCTAATTTCACTGGCGAAAAAATTTGCACCGCAAAAAAATCAACACTGTGATGATTCCCATTAAGACGAAAACTCGCTAATTAGTCTTACCGGTGTATTCCGGCAGCTGTCCTTGAGAGCCAGTACTTCTAGGTTAGCCTGAACAACATCTTCGACCACATCATCACTTACCATCAGGTGAGATACTGGTCAAAGGCTAACCTATCAGGCATAAATAAATAAAAAAAAAGACCACCTTTTTACAATGTGAATTGTAAAGATACATGCATGATGCTAACCTGATGATAAGCAGTAATCTCTGCTAAGAACAGATGCATTTTGACACAAGTGACAAAACAGCACTGCTCCAGTCACCCTGAGAAAAATAATTGTTAAGTCTCATGTGCCTGTAATCTTACTGGGTTTCAAGGACTGTTGCCGACTGTTACGAGCTTGGCGACAAATTTTATATCTGCAGGTGGTAGCTAAAACGCCAAGTATTTTTAAAAATACTCTTCCACTATGAGATGTAGCTTGAGCCAGCGGTGGGCAATCCATTGCAATTACCGTTTGGCTATCATTGCATCAATAATTACAGTGACTCTTGCTTCTTCGTTTATTTATATTAATATTTAGACTTACAAGAGAAGATTTTGATAACCAAAGGAGCTACCAAGCAATATTGTACAATATACTGACACCACTAAGTGTTCGCATACATTTCATATTCTAGATTTAGCTTACTGGCACTTTCAACAACTTTAATATTTAATTAGCTTACAGTTGAGGTAACAGGAAATGAGTCTCTTACCACCCTTACCCCCTTGCTAGTACCAGTAATAAACTTACTACATATCTTGATAAATACGAGTACGTATATATTATAGTAAGTTGGCGTCGTCAGGACCACTATGTCCAAGTTATGAATGAAATTCTATTGTTATCATTATCGCTAAAGCCAATGGGTTAAGGTACTCTTAGTTTCTTGGTGCTTCAAGGTAACCTTAAACTAAAGTAAAAGTGCCTACTACTTAGCTATCCAATTTAATCCTAACGAGTGTTACCTACTGTATGTCTACCCGCATAATTCTAGGGTACTTAGGATACTAGATATAGTTTAACCTGTTATTGTAGTACTAAAATTGTATTTTTTTGCATTTAGGCATAAGCCAATAAACTTACAAAATTACAAAGAGTTTTCTTTCTATATTTTGATTCATATTTTTCGTTCGTTGTAGTTTTAAAGGTTATTGTAGTTGTTACGCTACAATACGTGGTAAGCGAATATATAGAGAACTACCTGTGCCCCGCGGTTACACCCACGTGATAATGGATGATGATGTTAAAAAGTATCCTATGTGTTAATCTAGCGCCTCTTCACCTCCATACCAAATCATCTTTATTATAGTCTTTGTGGTTTATTATTTTGTCGAAAATAATTTACACATAAAAGATAGATTAATAGCAAGATATATGCTCTCGCGGGCTTTGTTGTAGCATAATTTAGGATAAATATTTCTATTATATGTTATGTACGTCAGATACTAAATATTTTTGCAGTGCATGCCAGAATAGGTCACATATGGAAGGTTTTTTTCTATTTACCTGTCATTTATCGTTATATTTTAAACAATTTACACAATTTATATTCATAAATTAAAATCTATGTGTTATTCTGATGTGTGAGCTATTTAATTGTAAAGTTTAATTAAAACCCATTTAGTAGTTTTAGCGTGAAAGGGTAACAAACATCCATACCTACAAAATTTCGCGTTAATAATATAAGTAAGGTTTAAAAATATGTGTTAGACTTTTTATATGGTCCGTTGGGTGTCAGGCAAGAATTGCTCCTTCCCCCAAATCTTTCTGTGGGAGTCATAGGAGGGGCAAAAGGGAAAAAATCAGCTGTGCAGGAGCACCTTCTGACGGACTGCCATCTTATACCGCGATCGTTCAGACATTGGCCATGCGTAGGATAGTGGCAAATCCTCTCTAATGAGGTAGGCATTTCTTCAACGGTAGACCTAATGGCTGTTATATATGATATTTTCTATCAGAAGATTACCCGAAAAGTATTAAATCCGGTAATTTAGCAACGAGAGCATTTTCAAAAAGGGTTGGTGTATTGTGCACTGTTGGCCATAAATCCGAAGCTAAAACTTATAATAACAACAAATAGTTAAAAAAATACTTTGAGAAATATAAAATAATACATACATACATACATAAAACAACGCCTCTTTCCCGTAGAAGTAGGCAGAGACCACAGATTTTCACTTGCTACGATCTTTATATACCTCTTTCGCTTCATCTACACTCATTCCATTCATACATAAGAGTCGGCATAGGGTACTCCTGAACTGGCCTTTTTTCAGAACGTCTACAATCTTTTTCGGTATGTTCGCCTAAGTCTCCCCCTTCCAGCTCTTCTGCTCACTTGACCCTATAATAGTTTTATAGGGACAAGTTGTTTTGGTGAAATATTTATAAGTACAAATAAAATATGAAGTGACACACAGCATCTACAAGATGTTTGCCTCTTTGAGCGCAAGATTCAATGTCGCGAAGGAGCGAAATGCGTCAAAAACGATTACGACTAGGTTACACAGCTTTCCTGACGGCATATTGCTTATATTTGAAGTAGTACAACTCTACAACAAGATACCCTCAAAAATTGAAATTGTCAACTCATTTAATGCATTTAAGACCCAACTAGCTCAACATGTCATCACTAATCACTCACTTTTGTGTACATAATTCCTTGGATGGGTGGCTACTATAGTATTAATTATTATAGACAGCATGACGAATGTATAGTTTTAATTTATGTTTAAGCATTTTTTTCAAGTAAGTGACTGAGTTGTCTTATTGGGAATAAATATTAAACATATATTGATTAAGTTAAAAAAATTATGAGAATGTCATTATCATATTTTTTTGTATGTAAGTTTTTATAATGAATATTAATTTATTTTTGTTTTCACAAGAAAGTCGCCTCAAGCGCTTAGTTACCCCATGCGTTCGTGCCGTGTGTCCATACTTCAACTTACCTAATTAGTGTAGCTTTTTTGAAAACAAAACTCTGGATAACTAAGTACTTTCATTTACTCATCGCAGGATGCAGATAGAAAACGCATGTAGACGAACCGAGGGCACACATATACCACCGCATACTTATCCAGGCCGCACTTGAATACAGCTATGCACTTGAATTTAGCAATTCCAGCAAATTGCGCTCACATTTCATGTTTTTCTACAAACACTAACGAACATTTATAAATACTTCATGAAAACAATACATAGACGTCTAAGAGGAAAATAATAACATATAAAAAACAAACGCGGTCGCCACGAGATCAGACAGCATTCCTAATTCCCTACGGTAATTTATGTATTTCTACAAAATAACGCTGGAATCTCTTAATTACTAAAATGACTGACACTCTACAGGCGCGTCTCTTGCTAATATTTTTCTCGAAACACATGAAACTTTTGAGTATACTCGAAACAAAAACTTGGTTTCAAAATTGATAGATTCTTGCCTTACTTTGCGGAAATCGATATGAGTATTTCATTTTTTTTTAATTTTTATTTAATAAACTTTGAATAAATATATTAGAAAACACTTGACAATATTTCAATATATCTACTGACAATGCACCCTAATTTTGAGCGTACTATCAAGAATGAGAAATAATGAAGAACGAGAATAGACAAGAATAAGAACAGTCTCATTGTAGATTGTGTGCTCGAAGTCAAGACCTACCGAGGATGCTTTGTATAGAAGCAAAAAGCATCGAACATTCTTCGGGTTTAGCTACGTGGCATTTATAAGACGTCACGTCAATCGGCTTAACAGGAAAATTAAGCATAATTGTCACAAGTGTTTTTCTATAATAATTATTTAATGTTGTCTTAAAATATTTGTTTATATTACGTGGTTTCCTGCTTTTCGTGGCTGAAAAGCATCCACCTACACATTGACCCCCGCGGGATAAAGATGGGCGGGGTACTGGTAATTGAACCAATCACTGAGCACCTAATACAACGGGAACCAATGAAATGTACAGTGAATGTTTCGAAAAAGAAGTTTTATATGCCCATAAAAAGTTGTGTGTACGAGTTTTCGTTTAATGTTCCAAAAACATGTCGGAAGATTCTATTTCATGTGATATTATTTAATAGTTTTGTTATTAAATATAAACTAGTTAGGGGCTTTATGAGCTGAAGACCCCGAAGATTATTATTTTTTTCGTTTCCAACCACATATCTCAGCAGTATTGAAAATTTTCTAAATCTGTCTTATAATTACTATCGAACCTAATCACACAATATCACGACTAATTAAAGACACGTAGAAGAAAATAATCGGAAATCCGGACTGACATATGAAAGTGATGGCTTAGTGGCATTGGCTATGGACTGCCGCGCAGCACGTCCATAGTTCGAATCCCGTCGCGGGCTTGAACTTCACCGCAAGGTGGTAGGGCATTTTGCGAATGCCCGCCTGGTTAGCTACCTTCCTCAGGTAGAAATTCTGTCACCAAGCTACTAATAACACACCGTCACTTACGGTGTGTTCTGGCAGCTGTCTTTGAGAGCCAGTATCCTAGGTTAAACCTGTTAACACCTTCGACCACATCATTAATTACCATCAGGAGAGATTGTGCCCAAAGGCTTCTATCAGTTTATATGTCTATAGCAAAAGCTTTTTTTTAAAAAAAAAAGCTCTTGCTATAGCAGAGATGTTTCGCTCGTGTTTCGCGTCCACTCTGTTAATTATACAGACCCTACGCAAATTTATCTATCAGTACTAGGGCTGTGCTCGGTAGATAGATATATCGATTCTATAAGAACTAAATTAATAGTAGGCAAGTGTCGGTGTTCAGACACGTCACCTACTTGTCTTTTTCCTTTGAAGATAGACAGTGGTGTGGATTTATCATAATTAAATAAAAAACCGTCCAAGTGTGAGTCAGGCCTCTCTTTAATAGGGTTCCGCAAAAAAAAGTGGTTTCGATAATAGGTTCAAACCTACATAGGAAATTGGCGTTTTTTAGTATGTTTTCCTTCAATAGAGGATATTTTACATCATAATAGTATACATACGTTTCAGATTTTTAAATAGTTTATTTTGTAAGATAAACCCGATCAAAATAAGGTACATATATATTATAAGTAGTAAAATGGTCTGTCAGTTCTGTCAGACAGAAATATTTATAACTTTGACGGCCCCCAATTTATTTGTTCTTAAGAGAATATAATTTGGTCTTACAATCAATGAGCTCTATACGATTACATGTCACATGCTAGAACCCAAAAATATTTAGATTTGGCGTTTTGTTTTATAAGTTGGTGTCATGTGATAAATATGTTTACTCTATCTTTTTTGTGCTCGATAGGTTAGCCTTTGACCTCACCTGATGATAAGTTATGATATGAACGAAAAGATGTTGTTCAGGCTAATCTACAATTACTCGTTCTCAAGGTGAGCTACCGGAACACACTGTTAGGTGCTTGGAGACACATTTTCTACTTGAAGGTGGTGGCTAGCCAGGCGAGCATTTGCAAAATGCCCTACCACCGTGCTATAACGACTGCCATCCAATTACAGACAACAACCAGGACCGACGACTTAACGTGCCCTCCGAAGCACGAAAGCGCTCAGTAGTTATATCACATGCGGTCATCCATCCAACTCATGACCACGGCGGACGTTGTGTCAACTTTCTACGCAAAATACCTAATTTCAGGTTTATAACTCATTCAATCTACGAGCTAGAGACCCGTGACATACTTTGGACAGACAGACAGACAATAGTATCATTAATATGACTCCTTTTTGCCTTTTGGGTACGTTACCCTAAAATACCAATACATTACGTATGTATTTCTATTTATTTTTATGGTATTATACAATTTTGTGATTTTATTGTTAAAACACCACCGTCCATATTTTTGAGATTCACTTCTTCTTTCCATCCTAAGGTTGTCTGGAAGAGATCGCTATAAGCGATAAGACCGCCTATTGGACCTACTTAAGTTAACTACTCCATGTATTGTTTCCTTTGTTAGTCTGGTGTCAATAATACAGCCTCAAGTAGAAAATCTGCCGCCAAGCACCTAGCGGTGTGTTCCGGCAGCTGTCCTTGAGAGCCAGTAATTCTAGGTTAGCCTGAACAACATCTTCGACCACATCATCACTTACAATCAGGTGAGATAGTGGTCAAAGGCTAAAATATAAGGCATAAAAAAAATAAAAAAAAATAAAGAGTTTTCGTATCGTATCGTATATTCTTTTTGAAAAACAGTCATTGATAGGCCATTGAATAATTTGATTAATTACCAACCAATGACGGAATTGTAATTGATGCGTAATTACCAGCTGGTAATTACCATTCGTTATACGAACTCGTTTAACGAACTATGGATTAAATTTATCGAAACTCGAGCCTCATTAGGATAATTAGACCTTTAGAATATAAAAAGCTTGCCTTAATTAGTAATAAGGTAAACAAAATCAAGCTAAGAATGTCTAATTATGTTTTGTTCAATTTCTCGTAAATTTGGTTTTATTTCTCCGTAATTGGGTATTATGCTAATAATGATTTTAAGAAAATATACAGATAAGCTACGAATAAATTTATGAATGCCTATATAGAATTCCCAAAGATGCTGTTCCCGTGGGGTTCCAGGCTAGAATGTCAGCTCTACCTATAGGTGTCGTAAGATGTGACTAAGGATATAAGTACAAATACAAATATTTTATTACCAATAAAATAAAATATAAATAGATTTGCATGTCAAAACTAGCTAAGGAGACGCATGCCAAGTGTGGGGATTATGGCAAACCTCCCATAATGAGGGAGGCTGTATTCAGCAGTGGACAATCTAGCTGGTACTGTACAGTATACAGAAATGATCCCGTGGTATGGTATTAGAATTGCTTCGCCCCATATCATCCTGAAAGAGTCGTTAGAGCTTAAGAGTTAGTAAAACCATCTGAAGACTACACTACAACCTCCAAGTCGCCTGCCAAGCGTAAGAACACCCACACTCACTTGAAATATCAGAACCAACTTCTAATACAAAAAAATATGAAATTATAAATAAATCTTTATTTGTCATAATATAACGTCTCCACGTTAACAGATTTTACCAAATGAATTCCTCGGTAATAATCAATATTCTGTCCTCGAACGAAACGGATATGCATGATACAAGATTTTCTTAGTACAGGCTTTGCAAGTCCTTTATAAATGTATGTTAAAACAATTTGTAACCTCATGCGCTTAGTGAAAAAAATATACTAACAAGATTTTTATTTTTATTGAACAATCAATATTTCTATATTTCAGGTACTATTCTACAAATTATTTAATGATTTTCAGTTCTTTGACTTAGTTAAATTTATTTTAAAAACAAAGTGTCCTTCAAGTCATTAAATTATGCAGTGCAAATCGATTTTGTCATTTTATTACAATTATTGTTGATCTTCGAAATATATACATAAGTATACTCATACATATTTTTTTCTGATGAATACAATGTTTAAATATAAATGGATTCATGACTTATTTGAAGGAAACAAAAACGTCTTGGTACAATGCTTAAATGCTGCAAGGCACAATAATACATTGATTTATCGCTGACAGCCACTGAGTTTGATATCCTTCAGCCATTATGTTATAAATTTGCTTTTACCTGATATTTATAATTGTATCTGTGCTGTATATTTTACTAAAAAGCCCAATGCTTAAACAATGCAAGTCGCAATTATATGAAGAAAACGTTTACACTGTTAAAATTCTGAGTCACAGTAATGCATTACTTTACCGCTTAGATTCAATGAGTTTGACATGCGTCATATGTCAAATTATAAATTTGCTTTTGTCTTACAACATACTCTTTGTGTTTGATCAGAGAGACGCCATTGGTGTCTGACTGTTGCAGTTTCTTGTGCGGTATAGTGTTAATTATTATATTAAATAATGAAAGATTTGGATTAAATATTCGAACTAAAAACCCTGCAATAACGATGAAAGTACATCAATGAAGCAGAAAACAAAAAAACAATAAGATATTTTTTTCTAATTATAAAATCTATAAAATTTTGTTTGCATTTTTCTATGCTATTGAACATAGTAGCAATACGCAGTAATGAATATGTACTGTACTGTACTGTGCTGTATCAGCCGGATCGTCCACTGCTGAACACAGCCTCCTTCAATTAATATGTATCTTACTGTTATATCCATAATTGTATGAGTCGTTACATCTTAATTTCATTACGTCCAAGAGCGAACATGTATCGCTCTAACCTTGACCCTTTACATGAAATAATATCACACTAATAATTGTAATTTAGCCTAAACTCCTGGCTCCCACGTCTGTGCCACGTGGTTCATACAAAAGGTCATATTTGCATATTACATTCAGCGAAGGTGTGTTTTAGCTGAGTCACGGCAGGTGGTCAACAATCTACCGCTGACACAACTGAAATGTATTTTATCTGGGGTTATGTAATATTGTCTTTTTTTGTATCATTCAGAAGTGCTCATAATGGTTTGCTTAGTCATCCTTAACCGATCAATTAGGTAAAACAGTTTTTGTTGCTTGGATCAGTCTTCACTAGTGAAAATTAGTATAGAGTGCTTCCGTCTCGCGGATAACACGTTAAGCTATCGATCCTGGTTTTTGTCTTAGGATTACTTTCGTTAGGTCGCATCAGAAGACTTCGAGTGGCCAAAAAACTTCGATACTTCATGGTAGTAGGTCATTATTCAAGACATTTTTTGCCCGCCTGCCTATTCTCTACAATATTATGCTACCTTCTTCAAATAGGATATCAGTCATCACGCACCTAAATATAGTCCAGCAGTTGTACTTGTGAGCCAGTTTTAATTCAGAATAGTCTCTTTATTGTAACTAAATTTTAATCATCAGCCGAAATTGTGGTCAATGAATATTCTATACGTAAAATAAAATTGAAAGGTTAGAATTTTTTCACAATCTCACCTGTTTGTAAGTGATGCTGGGATGCTGCGATCCCAGCATCACTTACAAACAGGTATTTACCAACCAGAACTCAAACTCTGCAAAGATAGCAGCTGATATACAACAGGTTTTTGGAAGCGCTCGTAGCGAAGTTAACTTAGCTGTTCTCAACCGATCAGCAAATTTAAGCAACGTCGCGCGCGGTCAGGAGTTGGATGGGTGACCGCTAGTGACATTACTACTGACCGTTTCCGTGCTTCAGAGGGCACGTTAAGCCGCCGGTCCCGGTTGTTGTCTTAGGATGGCAGTCGTTATAGCATGGTGGTAGGGCATTTTGCGAATGCCTGTATGGCTAGCTACCACCCTCAAATAGAAAATCTGTCGTCAAGCACCTAACGGTGTGTTCCGGCAGCTGTCCTTGAGAGCCAGTACTTCTAGGTTAGCCTGAACAACATCTTCGATCACATCATCACTTACCATCAGGTGAGATAGTGGTCAAAAACTAACCTATCAGGCATAAAAATAGGTAGCTAGTAAGCAATTTTCAAATACCCTACCCCTATTCGGTAAAGCTTAATAGGCTCTTGTTAAACTTAATTTCAGACTTGGCTTTTATTTTTTGATTAAATTGTTTTAAACTTAACATATACTTGTTTTGCTTGTGTCGGATGTAGCGCAAAACCGGTAACCTCTTAATGCGCAGTTGGATAAAAACTATTTTTAGCCGTCCCCGGGTTTTAAAGTATTTCTATACCAAATTTCATCCAAATCGGTCTAGTAGTTTTTGCGTTTATTCGTTTTGCTTACAAAGATACAAACTTTTCTTTTACTGTACTACTGTAATATTATTGTAGGTTGTATGGAAAAGTACATTTACATATTATATGTTACATATAACAAATTAGTTTAAGTCAAATTACTAATACATTCAGTATTGTATCCATTCGTATGTAACTACAAGTTTTAGCAGAACACCATTCTTAATATTATATTTTCTTCTGAAATTGTACTTATAACTTATGAATGAATGAATGCGAATATGAATAATTAAAAGTACTCTCTTTCACAAAATGTATTAGGAAATATGAAATAAAATTTTGAGACTTCAGATCCTTGACATAAGTAAGAAGCGACAAAAATCTACATATAATTATTTGCTTGGGAAATAAAAGTTCTTTTGTTAATAAGCAATATATTCCTATCTTCTTCAAAACGACATTGACGTAAACTTAATATCTTAAATCGGTATATATGATTTAGAAATAGAAGACTCGCACCAACAAATAGTACATTGTGTATTAAGGAAATATAAGGAATAACGATAGAAGCTCTAGTAAAAGCCTCTAAAGTCGAAGACTGAGGGCTTACTGAGTCGAGGTTCGTAGTTCCCGTACCACCCGTGAAACCTAAAATGTTTTTCATCACATATGCGAGTTAATAATTATGAATCATAGCTTTAACACACAAGTCAGCACAACTATTTTTACGCAATACGTGAACTTTTTTTTAAGCGGAAGGCGGGTTTTTTGGCCACACTACATATTAAACAAGTAATGTTTCGTTCGATATTTAGGGATGCAATACAGACATGACGAAATTTTAAAAACGATCGACGTTTTTAACAAAAAACTATTAAAATCGATTACTAAGAACATAAGTTGATTATTTAAGTATCACGTAAAGAGATTGGAATGAAATTCTTGTTTAGATAACATTTTAAGACAATTTTTCAGTTGCGTCTAAACTCTTTGCTTGAACTTGCATGACCTGTGTGCTGTGCTATAAATAAATAAAAATGCCAACCTTGGGTTTAATGACAAAAAGAAAGCTCAAGGGTTTTATATGAGGCATCACGACCAAGTAATCTGTATGTTCAGATACTGTTTACGTGCAAGTGTGATGAAAACCAGTTTGTTTAAATATCGTACTAGTCGGCAACTAGCTACAACATGATGTATTATTTCAGGGGTACAACTAGTCATTACATAATGTAGCCATTGCTACTAGGCAATTCTAACAATGTTTTATGAAGCAGCGATGGCTCAATGGCATTGGCTATGGACTGCTTCACAGCAGTTCCATGCTTCGAATCCCGCCGCGGGCTTGAGCTTCATCGCATGGGGCATTTTACGAAAGCCCGCCTGGCTAGCTTCCAACCTCAAGTAGAAAATCTGTCGACAAGCATCTAACGGTGTATTCCAGCAGCTTTCCTTGAGAGCCAGTAATTCTACGTTAAGCCTGTTAACACCTTAGACCACATCATCACTTACCATCAGGTGAGATTGTGGTCAATGACTTACTTATAAGCAATAAAAAAGTCATCAAAGAATAAGAATATCTTCATAGATTTTATAAAAATATTTGATTGCCTTATCGAAATGAAATTTAATGCTAGTTTTAAACACACAATTATATATTAATAATTCGTTGCTATCAAGCTGTTGTAATTATTTTATACGGCTAGTAAGTGGCTAAAGGGAATTCCAGCCTATTACTTGAAGCCATTAATTAAGTTTGTAGTTATTTGACTTTGTGGGTCCTTTAGTAACAATACATACATACATACAATCACGCCTGTATTCGCCGAAGCCTATCAATGATAATTTTAACGTATACCTATTTGTATTTTTTTTACGCAGAAGTAGTTCTCCCGGCCGTCATACTGTTGTATTGCTTACTACTTGGAATTTTCACAATATGTGTTGTTGTAGTGGATTGAATACCATATAATATTGAAAATAAAACGTGAAAATGTAAGGGGCCGTACAATTAATGTTTCATATTAACGGTTTTGAGAGATATAATAAAGCAGGCAACCGGTCAATGAAACAAAGCAAGAACTTATAACAATAATTTGTTTTGTTATAATATTTTTAGATTATATAATTTTAAGTCTTTTTAGAGAAAAAATATATGTAAGAGAGTTTTTAGCACTTTTTTATTTTATCCTAAACGGTTATAGTTACGTTAAAACTCATGCCACAAAACTCGTACAAGGGTAAAATCTTGTTAAAAATGTTTTGTTGTAACAATAACATGTTCTGTGGTCATTTTATGTCTTTTTAGAGGTATAATGTATAGAATTGGTAGTAGATTTTAGTGTAGTATATATAGTTTTTTTTATGTTATTGTGACGGAACAAGTACGAGGCCCACCTGATGTTAAGCGGTATCCTCTGCCTATAACAGACGCATTTCATCACAAGTGACGAACTGCATTGCGCCCATCACCTTGAGACATACTTGTTCAGTCTCATTTTGCTTGTAATTTCACTGGCTCTCAAGGACTACTGCCGGAACACACCGTTAGGTGCTTGGCGACAGATTTTCTACTTGAAGGTGGTAGCTAGCCAAGCGGGCATTTTCAAAATACCCTTCCACCATGCGAAGCATTGTCAATCACTATCATAAGTACGTTAAAACTCATTTTGCATAAACTCTACAACTCTAATATACAAGGGGAAAGGATTGTTGTAGGAGTAAAAAGTAGAGTTATTAAAAAACATTGCTGGGAATTAGCAAAAATATCAATACAAGTAAGGGCATCCCATGTGAAATTACAGGCACAATGAGACTTAACAACTATGTCTCAATGTGACGGGCGCAGTGCAATTAGTGAGTTGTCATGAATTGCAACTGTTATAGGCAGAGGTTAGTCCACTTAACATCAGGTGGGCCTCGAGCTTGTTACGTCACAATAACATAAAAAAAAATGTAACGTCCTTTTTCCCGAAAACTCGACGGTAACCTAAGCTATAACGCCACGTCAAAATGAGGCATGTTCAAGAGCTTCTAAATGTTCACATTTTTCGCAAAACACTTCCAAAATTACAAAACGTGATTTGGACGTCCTCACTCTGCAAAAGAAACGAGCGTTAATTAATTATTAAGGTTTCACCTCGTAGCCACACGATTTCATCCGTGTCTACCGTATTCAGAGTAATATATTTTTTATTAAAATTTAATCTGGGTATCTTGCAAAGGTACAAAATTGAATTAGCTGAGCACTTTGGTCTTATTATATTTTGTTGGGTAAAGGTACATAAGGTAGAAAATTAATTTTGTCTGTGGGTTACTGCTTATATTCATAATTCACTACACATGGGTGTGAACCACCTACCCTGTGTAATAAGGATAGCTTATTAATTTAAATAGACTAAGGAAATATATAAGGTAATATATTAATAATTAATATGAACAACATGAAAGCTACATTAAGTAGAAGAAAATTAATTTAGTCTTGGATAATGCTTTAATTCATAATTCACTACAAACAGGTCTGAACCATTTACCTTGTATAATACGGAAAGCGTAGTACTGCAATAGGCTAAGAAAGTACATGGCTTTTATTTGATTGATTATTAATATGTTAATATATATATATGTTATTAACCTACGTTTGATTTTTTTTATCTAGATACTGCTTTCATTATTAATTTCCTTTACATGGGTGTGAACTACGTCCGTTGTGTTATTAATAAAGCTTTTTTCGTATACATACAAAGATAATATTATACTGCCCTGTAATTATTCATTATTAATGTGAGATATGAATGTACATTCACTGTAGAACCATAAAACATACGTTTAGAAATAAATTCCTTATATGGGTTACTGCTTAAAATAATAATTCACTAGACATAGGTGTCATTCCATTTTTTGTGTAATAGCTTATTTTAGTCAAACTATGTTATGTTGCTTTCGCTATTAAACATTAAAATGAAACGTAAACCTATGTTTGCTGAAAGAGCTTACAAAAAGTTGACAACTTTTAATCTCCATAAAAAATAAATATACACAAATAAAACTCTCGCTCATCTCGTATTAATTAAAAATACAACTAACCTGTAAAATGAAAAGGTCATCGCTTGTTGTTTCTGCAAATTGAACTGAGCCGGCCAACGATCATAATAATTATTATTATGCCCAAGAGCACACCTTGCACTTAAAATACACAAATAAGCACTAAATTACACTTAGAACATAGTTTAATAAGTACACATACACTTATGGAGTTTTGGTCGCTAGACGAAAGTTTGGCTAGTTGCTTAGCAAAGCAGGACACGGCGTAACGGCTACGAGGCGTTGCGTTCGTAGCGGCTGGCGTAGCGCGACTGAGGCCAACTGCTACGAGCTGTCTACGACGGCGCAACTCTAGCTTTAGGCCTTGACTACACCAAGCTAATCTTGAAAATAGCAAGAAAAAGTTTCACGAAACATTTCACACGAATTGGTATATCAGCGGGTGAGGTTAACTTTCACTTTACGATTGATGTCGGCTATAAATTGTGGGTTTCCGTTTTAGTATAAATTTTTGACGCGTGTTTTTACTATGACATGTTCGGCTTAAGTTCGGAATGGGTCAATGAGATCCTAAAATAATATTGAAAAGTGTTATGCTTGATAGTGAACACATAAAGGTATTTATTTTGGTGAAACTTTCACCGTGCGCCGTGTTAAGTCTGGACCCTTAAATAGACAATAGATTCGCTCCCATATGACATAGGATCAACATATTTAGTATATTGGCATATAAATGCACTTCTATATTTATAGCTTTTTATGATAGGTAAATTTTTGACCACTGTCTCTTCTTATGGTAAATGATGATGTGGTCCTAGATATAATTCAGGATAAACTGAATTACTGGCTCAGAATGATAGCCGCTGGAACACATCGTTAGGTAGGTGATTGGTGACAGATTTTCTACTTGGGGCTAATAATTGGTAGCCAGCCAGGCTCAATTCGATACTTTTGTGTCGCACATGCATTCATCTTCCAATGGTTTTCTGTCCTGAACATTAGAGCACACTATTGATAAACTTTAGGTTTAAGCTACACTTACAAAAAATATTTAAAAATTGTCCCTTTTACTTCCAAGGTAACCAGTGTGGCAACATTTTTCTTAATCCAAAATAGATACAGTAACATTGACATTCAACAAACTTCACATTGTGATATAATCCTCTTTCCTACTTTTTCTTTAAATAACAGTTTTAAGCGCAGCTTTTCAAAACATTTCCATACTTAGTCTAGCTGAGTCGGCGACATAAAGGAATGCTTCCACTTAATCTCGACAGCATTTAGCTAGGAAGTTTTCCTTTGAGAACAGGATTTCATTTTTTTTTGGAAACTTAACGTTGTCTGTTGAATGCGAGGTCAGTTAATATTGTGATATAAGTGAGTCATAATACTAGAAGCTAGTTTGCAGTCCAGGCTAAAAGCGAGGGCGTAATGTAACCGAGGTTTTATTGACCATGGTCACGAATTTCACATAAATCACCGAGTATTTTGCGCATGTACATATCATAATATAAGGACTGTTTTATATCACACTGTTGGATCTTGTTAACAGTGCAGTAAATCAAATGCCAAATCAGCTTAAATTTAGAATGGTGTTGCTGAGCAGTAGGTGTAAAATAAGCCTGGAATACTTATAAGTATAATACCAACAAGAGCGTTTCCAGTAAAAAATCACTCATGTCAACAATTTCTGTGGAACAAAGAGCCATTAATTCGATTCACTTTCGTGTAATGGCTACCCCTTTCCTTAATATCTTTAGATAACAGCGCAAAAAACATTCACATATATTACATACACACATTTACATAATAAATTATGACAGTAGACACGTGCCGCGGCTTTGCTTGCGAGTTATCACTTTCTGTATCAAAGATGTATCTTAATTATATTAAGTTGTGGTTAATTTTTATGCATATGTATAACGAAATTATGAGTGACCAGATTTTCAAAGAATATGGGAAATGAAGACTGAGTTGGTCAAACGTCAGCATGAAATATCAAGGTGGCATTTCATTGGCCTGGCATTATTCTCCGGACAAGAAAGGGGGTTAGTTCTGTAACAAAAATAAAAAATGTCAGTAGTTTTCAAAGGTCTGAAACTATGCCCTAGGATATGGGTTTAAGCCCGCTTTTCTGAGGCAACAATTATATCTTAAGAAAAGTCAGTTTTTTATCTCTAATAGTTCTAGGCTTTAATGGTAGGGTTTGTGTATTTTTAGGAATTAAATAGACTCAAGCGTTACATTGCGGAAATCCGTAATTATTAACATTAAATACATTTCGTTATTATTTCAGACATACAATAAAAATATAACTAAATTATCGTGTGATAATTCTGCAAAAATTAACTGCTATATTGACGTACGTTAGAAACACCACATAGCCTAGCTTGAATAGTTATCGACGCGTTCTGATTCTACGCTAAGCAAATTCACAAGGTCTTGACTATTCAAGTTCACGATAGAAAACATGATCAAGAGTGCCCACCATCGCTCATTGCTTATTCATGACCACGCTCGAAGGGTCAACACATCCTGTTTTTAGTCTTCTTAAAAAAAATTTAATGTTTTCGTTTTTTATTAATATGTGTTGTTAGATTGAGACAATATCTTCTCATGATTGGACCAACATTCTGCCACCATATTACTACATTCCATCAAAACTGCTTACAGCTGCCAAATTTAATGATGGTACATCAACTTAGTAGTGGGTAAAATATAGTATTATGGCAATATTTAATTACATACACTATTATGTCTATTAAAAAAAATGGAACTAAAAAGTATGAAATAACTTGTTAAAGTTGGCCACATGTTGAAAATACTCTAAAATCACATATTAATGGTTCGACTTCAACAAATTATTTCATACGTTTCAGTGTTAAAATTCGGTTCCATTTGTTGTAAAAAAAACCGTTTTTATTTATAATACCTGGTTAAACGATCGATTTGTATAACTAGAAACTACTTGACCGATCTAAGTAAAATTTGTATGGGTCCACATCAGGTGTATAACATTTTTAATAAAAAAAAAATATGAAATTCAGACTAATCTGTAAAATGTTATGCGTGGTTATAGATAATAAAATATACGTGTCGAATCGATAATCTTTTCCTATTTTGTAAGTCAGTTAAAAACCGTATTCAATTACAACAACGATCCAACATAAAATATATCTTAAACAAGACAAACCAGACGAACATTTTTGTTTTTATAATATAAGCTAAGATGTCTCAGATATACATAACATTATAATATAACAGACGCATTACCGTTTCTTCCTATCTTCGGAACGAGTTTCGTATCAGCGGAAGCATTAAGGAAGCGAAACGCTAACACGATCACTTTCAGGCATATTGTGAAGTTTTGCTAAGTAATAAGATTAGGCAGACGTCCAATTTTGAGTGAAAACAACTATCTGTAATATATTTGCATGGTCTCTTGGGGTTTTTATGGAAAATTGAAGCGCTCGTAGCGAAGTTTGCTTAGCTGTTCTTAATAAGTTGGCGTCGTCAGGACCACTATGTCCTAGTTATGAATGAAATTATATTGTTATCATTATCGCCGATGCCAATGGGTTAAGCGATCAGCAAAGTTAAGCAACGTCCGCCGCGGTCATGACTTGGATGGGTGATAGCTAGTGATTACTACTGAGCGCTTCCGTACTTCGGAGGGCACGTTAAGCCGTCGATCCTGGTTGTCGTTTGAGGATGGCAGTCGTTATAGCATAGCTGAAGAGCATTTTGCGAATGCCCGCCTGGTTAGCTACCACCCTCAAGTTGAAAATCTGTCGCCAAGCACCTAACAATGTGTTCCGCCAGCTGTACTTGAGAGCCAGTAATTCTAGGTTAGCCTAAACAACATCTGCGACCACATTATCATATACCATCAGGTGAGATAGTGGTTAAAGACTATTAGCAATATTAAAAAGTTACATTTCATTTTTGTTACTACATATGTGTGTGTCATGTACACGGTAAACACTGTTTTACACAAATATATGTACAAAATGCTAATGCTCGTCTTAAGAACTGTTCCGAACTGATTGCGTGTCTAGTTTTCACTTAATTTAAACGCAAAATAACTTGGCACCTCGCTGCCAATGTTGTGAAGTTGTCAAAATAAATTGTTCTTGGACTGTCATGGTGAAAGATTTGTAAAATTGAGTTGGTTTGTGTTCTTGGTTTGACATTTGAATAATTTTGTTGTGCTCGCTTTTTGACGGGCTACTGAGGCCCCGCGAGTGATTATTTGGATTGTATTTTTTTTATGTATTTGTAACGGAACAAGCTCGAGGCCCACCTGATGTTAAGCGGACTAACCTGTGCCTATAACAGATAGATTATCGCCACAAGTCACTAATTGCACTGCGCCCGTCACCTTGAGACATTGTTGTGCCTGTAATTTCACTAGCTCTCAAGGACTGCTGCCAGAACACACTGTTCGGTGCTTGGTGACAGATTTTCTACTTGAGGGTGGTCGCTAGCCAGGTGGGCATTTGAAAAATTCTCTTCCACCATGCGGTGAAGCTCAAGCCCGCGGCGGGATTCAAACTATGAACCTGCTGCGCGGCAGTCCATAGCCAATGCCACTGAGCCATTACCGCTTCAATTGTGTTTGTGGTGTGAATTAAACTAATTTTTTATATGCTATGATAGTGCCTCCTGACTACTCCTACACTGCGGTAACGAAGGACTGTAGTGCTCTAAATCGACAGTCTCCAGCTTCGAATTAGACTTTGACTGACTATTGACTACATTACTTCGACCTTTGACTTTCCTCGTACCTTGGATCCAGCAGAGTGCATCACCGGAGAACAAATTGTAGGTGCTTGAAGTATTTGTTAGGCAAGTTTTATAACCCCGTGAAGTGCCGGGTTAGAATTGCAACTCCCCATATTATCCCGTGGGTGTCGTAAGGGGCGACTAAGGGAATAATACTGGAAGGTGGGCAGCAGCACCATCTAAAGAACTGCCATCTTACACTGCGATCTCCAAGCCGCCTGCCAAGCGGGATTATGGCATTTTCCCCTTAATAGGGGAGGCTGTGTTCAGCAGTGGACAAGTCGGCTGTTACAGTAGTTTTATAAGCATATTGTAAGCTTACAGTATCCGTCCGTCCCAAGGGGTGTCCCAGTAGAAGAGGATTTTCTTCAACTGCAATCATATTTCCTGCTGGAACAATCCTGGACAATACAAACTACTAAGAGTCAATTACACAATCAATATAGCATGTGCAACACATCTTATTAAGGCTGAACGAGCGCAACGCGCAGTTCTTAAAGTCGCTTACAAAAAACCTTTTCGATACCCGACTAACGATCTATACAAAGATACCGAAGAACTTAGGGTACGTCAGCTTTTTATTTTGGCCACTGCATTAAGATTTCACAAAACAGCTCTAGTAACCACCAATATTACCCGATCCAGGAGGAAACCTAAATGGGATACAATAAAGACATATGGAAGGATAGGACAGAAGTGTCACAAATATTTAGGACCATACATATATAAACAGCTAAATATGACGCTTAATATAATTAATGATACCTCACGCGTATGCAGAATAAAAATAATAAGTTACCTTTTATCACTAGATTATACTAGCACGGAAAAACTGCTAAGAATAAATATATGAACATAATTACATTTATGAATACAAACAATTATTAAATTCTATTTATTAATCTAAATTTAAAGTAAAAACCTAATATTTTATATTATTCGTACATATATTATTTTTTCTAATTATTATACTTTTCACTAATTTAACGAATGTAAATATTTAACTAATGCTTTACAATGATACTTAATTTATTATGAATATTTAGTTATTTATTTTTTATTTTCCCGTAGTTAATGTCTCGTATGTGCCTTATCTATAAAACCTGCACTCACAACCATCTCACGCCTCCTACATATACATAAACACGGCTCATGCACTAACTTACCAACACCCTGGAAGTGAACTAGTCCTCACAGACTCAGGGTATCCTACCGTGAGGACTAGAGCTTATCTTTATTCACCACTACATATACACCTATTATTATTAATATGAATGAAATGTATTACAAATTTAAGATAATTTAAGCACAACGATTGGTCACGAAATAAATGATTATTATTAATATTGCAGCAAAGTATTTACCGAAAATATCACCATGATATTGTTGTGTTAATGGTAACGACAATAGCATTGCGCCTTTTACGTATACGAATGTATCGAAATAGAAGAGATTCAATCCTATTTTGTCACAAAAAATATGAAAGAGTATATCCAGAGTCATATAATGTGTATCAACAGTGTCGTTTACATTTTAATTACATCGTTAGTTTACATCGTACGACACAAACGATTTTGGAACAACGTATTGACCGAAAATATAGCCATGATATTGTCGCGACATTGCGCCTATTACAAATACGCATATATTTTGGAAAGGAACCGAATAAAATATTTTTGATATCAAAATCTTAAGAGATTTTATTCTGATTCATTTAATGTTCATGTACAATGTCATATTTTCTTTAGTAATAGTCAGTTACTAAAAAAAAAGAAATGACAGGGGCGTGTCTATATCTGACCTTGATAGTATACAAATACAAAATAACGATTTATGTGAATCATACAGGAAGATAATAAAGGAGAGAAAAGGTTAACAAAACTAAATGGCCCGTGGAGTGCCGGGCTAGTATGCAACCCTCCGTCACTACCCTTTGGTGTCGTAAGAGGCAATATAGGGTAACGCACCAGAAGGTGGGCAGCAGCGCTTTCTGAGGAACTGATATCTCACACTGCGATCCCCAAGACGCCTGCCAAGTGTGAGGATTATGACAAACCTTAGTTCAGCAGTGGATGATCCGGCTGCTACAGTTACAGTACACAGCATATCTAGGCTTCATGCAGTGCATTGTTTTTTTTTTTTTTATAAACAACAATTTCAAAATTTTCTGGTGTTCTTCTAAGTATGGCGGAAATATAAGTTATTTTTGTGATATTCAGGTACACCTTTTTATTTAATAATAATTAGTTGCTACAAAACAAAAACGATGGGAGCTTGTTTAGAGCCGGCCTATATTTTATGCATGTATAATTAATATTCCTTGCACGGTCTCTTTTGATGTTGAATCTTGTTTGCAAAGATATACAAATTGTATAGTTACTACGGATAAATACGATGTAAAAATATTGCGAAAGATTTTTTTGATAGACCAAAAAATTTCTTTTTAATTAATTTGCCCGGAATTCAATTCCGTTTGAAATTCGTCTTGACTAAAATTTGTACCTTCATTTATATTTCTAATTTAATTGTGCCAACTAAGAGAACGCATTTGACAAATTGTTTCATTCATATTAATCCCAAGTTCAAATTAACTAAAAATTTAATTGAAACAGCGATGGCTCAGTGGCTTTGGCTATGGACTGCTGCTCAGCAGATCCATGGTTCCAATCCCGCCGCGGGCTTGAGCGTCGCCACATGGTGAAAGGGCATATTTCAAATGCTCGCCCTGCTAGCGATCACCGTCAAGTAGAAAATCTGTCGCCAAGCACCTAATGGTATGTTCCGACAGCTGTGTCCTTGAGAGATAGTCATTCTAGGTTAAGCCTGTTAACACCTTCTGTCATCACTTACCATCATTATTTATCTCAATTTAAAAGCCAGACAGACAATATTATACACACATCAAGCTTGAACGCATTATGATGGCCAGACTTAAGCTATAAGTGTTATAATTTATATCCGAAAACACTTCCTAAAATAATTTCCTCAACCGACGATTTCATTTCACAGAACTAAGAAATCATCTTTTCCTTAACAAAACTTAGCAACAACGTTAGCGTGGAATTTATTTACTCAACACGTTTCTCGGAAGGAGTTCCAACTTAAATTAAAATTGAATAATTTGATTGGCAAGAAATTGTAAGACGAGAAGTCCTAAATTGTTTCGATCATAACATTTCGTTGGGCGTGTCTTTACCGAGTAATAACTATGCTCTTGATGTATTATCTTACGTCCCTCCGCAATTACCTCAGGGTCGGCTGTCAGTTCCGAAAGGGTTTTGACATGATGAGCCAGCGGATAATGACTTTAATGGCTTTCTTTAGGGTTAAAACTTACCACGAAAACTGGCTTCGAATTTAACTGTACTTTTACTGGGAGATCAGTGGCAGAGGTAATTAAAAAGATAAAAGTAGAAACTACAGTTTTAGAAACCTTACCATTGGATGAGTATAATATTGAATTGACTGTTTTATTGTAGGCTCGTAATGTTTTTTTATACCTCATAGATTAGCCTTTGACCAATATCTCATTTGATGCTAAGTAAAGATGTTGATCAGGCTAACCTAGAAGTACTGGATCTCAAGGACAGCTGCCGGAACACACCGTTAGGTGCTTGGCGACAGATTTTCTACTTGAGGGTGGTAGATAACCAGGCGGGCATTCGCAAAATACCCTACCACCATACACATGTAACATAGTAAAGCAAGGACGATGATTTCATAGCTTAATTCGCGGCTTCAAAATCGATTATTGCATATGTAGGTCAAAACCTACGAAAATACCATTGGAGTATTTTGAGATTTATCCGCTAAATATCAGCTAGAGACTATTTGCATTGGAACTGCACAATCTAATATATCTTCTAAACAAGAAACTGAACATTGTTATCATAGCTATAACCCCGAAAAAAAAATATCATGTTGCTAACTAATCCGTTTTTATAACTACTCGTAAGGTTTCCTAACAGTACGTTATTGAAGTCTGACTTTCTTTGTGATAGCGATTTAAATATAGTCTTTGACTACTATCTGATATCAGCAGCCTTAATGTTCTCCGTTGAACAAATGCCTCCCTCGTTAAAGGAGGTTGACGATAATCCCCACGCTTGCCAGGTAAACACCTGGCGCTATAAGATGACGGTTCTGCAGTAGCCGCTGCTGCTCAACTCCTGGTATTTTTTCTTTCGTATTCACTTACGGCTCTCATAGGAACACATTGGGGCAAGGGTACAATTGTAGTCCAGTACCCCACAAGGAAACAATAAGCCCACCTAAATAAAATAATTGATTATGATTGAGATTACATGCTTTCCTGGCTGACGCTATTTTTCGGAGCTAGCGCAAAAGGAAAAGCTGGAACCTGAGGCAGAATTTGGTTTCAGATCGGTTTAAAGACCTACATATAGTTGCGATGACAAACACATTTTAACATGTAATAGTTAAATTATATTACCACGTAAGTGAAAATTTGTCTTTGATAGTAAAAGACAAATTTTCACTTACGTGGTAATATAATATAACTATTACATGGTAAAATGTGTTTGTCATCGCAAACATGCTACGAATAAATATGTAATTCGCAGCAAACCTGTGAATAAAAATAAAATGAAATGATATTACATCGCTTATTAAGGTTGAACTGGCCGGTCACTTCTCCATACAAACGTCGTATAGGGTGATCACTCCCTTATTTGAGATTTTAAATCCAGACTTAAGCATAATACCGATTGATAACGTCATTATCTAGGCTTGTATGATACCAAAATTTTAAAATATAATGAAGTTGAAAGTTATGAGCCTTGAAAACTTTATATGAAAATGTTTCGAGGCTCCTAATTCTCAAGTTAAATATTTTATTAAAATTTCGGCATCATACAAGCCTAGATAATGACGAGATCAATCGGTATTATGCTCTATTTTGGACCTAAATTCTCAAATAAGGGAGTGATCCTACGACGTTTGTATGGAGAACGGGCCGGCCAGTTCACCCTTAATGCGGGCGCATATATCAACCTTTTCAGTCTAAGTTCGCTTGTTTTCCACACTCGCTGGCAACGAGTTATTAACAAAGCTGATGTTTAATTTTAGTACTTTCTAATGTACAATGTTCACTAGCTAAACTTTAAAATGGCAGTTCCGACAGGTACCTAATTGTAGGTAGGTAAGCCCGTATCAAAATGAAATTATCATTAGCACAGTATTAAAACTAGCCCCCGTAGACTCTAGTAGTAATAGTCTTTGATTACTATCTGAAATCAATAGTCATGATTTCCACCGTTGACTAAATGCCTTCCTCAATAAGGGGTTGACGATAATCCCCACGCTTGCCAGGTGTTTGGTGCTATAAGATGGCGGTTCTGCAGTAGCCGCTGCTACCCAACTCCTGGTAATTTTCTTTTCGTATTCACTTACGGCTCTCACAGGAAGACATTGGGTCACGGGTGCAATTGTAGTCCAGTACCCCACAAGGAACCAAGGAAACAATTATTGATGATGATTGTGATTGTATGCTTTCCTGGCTGGCACTATTTCTTAGAGCTAGCACTGAAGGAGAAGCTCGAACCTCAGCAGAATTTGGTTTCAGTTCGGTTTAAAGACCTTTATTACCATCAAAAACTAATTTTCACTTACGTGGTTACATAAATTAACTATTTCATTGTATATGTGTGTGTAATAGCTAAAATGCTACGAATAAATTTGTAATTCGTAGCAAAACTGTGAATAAAATAAATTGAAATGAAATAACAGCGCTTATTAAGCTTTTAAAGCATGAAAATGACTCATTTCATGCTTTAAAAGCTTACAATTATATATTACAATTATTAAGTGCATATGTTTTACAATTATTAAGTTGATTTATTAGTGATAATGTGTTGATATAGTAGTTATTAAAATGCATGAATTGAGCTTATATTTTTATATGTGAGGGTATTTGGTTATATATGGATGGATTATCTCAATAATTCGAATCTAGAATCCTCTGCCTGGCGTCCATAATCACTGCCACTGGTTCGTTATAACTTCTAACAACCAACTATACCGTTAGCATAATGGGTTTCAATCTCTAATCCGCTTCCTGTGATTCCCGTGTCATTACGGGGATGACGTGACAGCTATTTCGAAGAAAGGTTACTGGCGTTAAAATGCTGTTTATTTTAGGAAATTGCCCGACAAAATGGTATACAAACACATGTATATATATATTCATATATACATACCTACATATTTTCAACTTTGCACCTGCCCGTCTTTCTGTTTAATAACGGTAGTAATGCCTTTATTTACAAAACGCTACAAACGTTATCCAATAATACGATGAAGCCATTTAGGGAACCTAAAGTCCGTTGCAGGTCTACAGGTAGTCCAAACGCTCTGACCTACTACCAGTTGGTAGCGTATCCAGCATGCTGGCAGCATTGGCCTGTCAGATAATATAGCCTATGATTTTAAAATTTCCTTTCGTTGTAATTTGGTACGCTTAGAAATAACGCTTTTATAGTGTTGAATATGAGTTCATCATAAAAATTCATTCACAATTTTAAGGCTTAAACACGAATTAGGAGTGACATGTCGTGTCAAGCGATACGAGAAAAATATCACGTCTATGTTATTATAAGTTGAAATCGGACTGACCCACTATGGCCAATTTATGAATGAAATTCTATTGTTATAATTATCGCCGATGCCAATGGGTTAATATCTGCAATAACAAGCTGTACGCATTGGTCAAAATTGTCGACATAGGTTTCAAAGATATCCGATGCTCTTCATCAACTCAGTTCAAGCTTCTAAATCGCAGCGGCGACTCCATGCAACAAACTTAATCATCTATGTTATTATATAACATAATAATATGTTTCGTCTTAAGTATATGGCTGACAAAACACAAGAACGTTATTGTTACAAGGTTCTTAGAGTTTGGGACGGCCGCCTTTCTGACGTCAACTCCCCTTGGGATTCCTCTCATTGGTAGTATAACCACTACCTTACAAGCCGTAGGATAGTAAATGCACCGTTATGCACCCACATGTGCACACTTAGACGTCCAAGTGAGTATCGCCATGCTTCATATTCAGCTCATTTTTCATTTGGTTGGCTCGACATCCATGAAGTATATTATTATATACTTATACTGTGGGATAAATACCAATATTGCTAATAATAGGTATTCCTTGTCTTCATATACAACTATGAATATCATTAATTGACCTATGTATCTAAGTAGCTATGTATAAACCATATCCCACAGTTTATTTATTGCTGATAGGCTTGTCCTTGACCAATATTTCACCTGATAAGTCGTGATGTGGTCGAAAATGTTGTTCAGGCTAACCGAAATATTTTCTACTTGAGTGTGGTAGGCCAAGCGGAAATGAAAAACAAATACCCTACCACCATGCTATAACGACTGCAATCCTTAGAAAACGACCCGGACCGACGGCTTAACATGCGTTCCGAAGCACAGAAGCGCTCAGTAGTAATGTCACTAGCGGTCAACTATCCAAGTCATGACTGCAGCAGACGTTGCTTAACTTAGCCGATCGGTTAAAAACGCGAAAGCAAATTATGCTACGAACACTTAAAAATCAGTTAAATAAAGATTCCCCACTAATCTTAAGCTTAGCAAGCGTCTAGGAGATTGCAATGAAATATGAAAGTTCTTCAGAAGGCGGACTTCAGACTATTTTAGGAAGATATGGAGGGTTTCAATGCGAGCCTGGTAACCCATAGATTAGACCTAGATAAATAATATAGAAAACACAGCTACATGATCTTAAAGTGTATGCGTGTGTGTGAAATTGTTTTTATCTCGAATATTGAAACGTGTCACCCCTTGTGACATTAAGGCATTGCATGTAATAAACATACATGGCTCCAACCCCTTTATGTCTAGCCTAAAATTATTATTTTATACACCCTTTCAACATAATGTTGTGGCGTAAATAATTATAGCGTCATAAAATTTTGGCGTCAAACCATGAATGGTTTGTGGGAGGAACTTCATTATCAAGAGCTTTGATATCACAAAACTAAAGATACGTTAGTTGGTGTAGTGGTATTGACCTCATACCGGGCAGTTTTAAAAAAAATTGACTCAATGGGAGGATTTGAGTAGCCCTTAGATTTTCAATCCAGGTCCGTTACTTTTAGTTATCTATTCAAAGCAACCCGTGGGTAAAGTAAAACAGGAGTATTAAGACGGTTGGAAGTATATACAACCAATATAGACTAACTAAAAGTAGAGTAATATAGACTAACTTAGTAACTATACTGTAGTACCTTCTGTTTTTCGTAGTAAAGGCGAATAATGTGGTCATAACGTATCTCCCTATATAAGATATCAATGTCTAAAGCTGGAATTTAAATTGCTCGTCAGATTTTGGGCAGGCCGTATTTTGTCACGCAACGTTAAAAAATCATTACGTATAAAGTTCTTAAATATTATGAAAGGGCTTTTATAACTTGATTTTTGACGATAGTGGAAGTTTTGTTATTGTTGACTAACGGTTTGTTTGCTAACGGTGTTGCTTTTTAATAATAACAATGTTTAAGGGTTTTGACAGCGTTTATGTATTGTGCGTTAAACGTTTTGTTGAGACTTGATTTTTTTGTGTTAGTTGAACTTAGACTGCTACTTTGATACGTCTACCAAAAGCAGTTGATTCGTTTCTATATATTTAGTGTTTTATATAAATATACACCGTGGGGTGCCCAGCTTGAATTAGACACCGTCAAAACTTCCTGTAGAAGTCATTATAAGCGATGAGAAGTAAAATGCAAGTTGGACAGCAGTGGCTGATAAAGAACTGCCGCCATGTTACAACAATACGATCTACAAGATACAGGCTTCATAGTCATAATCCTGTATGATGGCAAACCCCTTTATGGGGAAGCTTTTGTTCAACTGTGGATATAATGGTTGTTAATTTGTTGTGTGATGTAAATATTACTACTGTTATTATCTGACACCTATTAATTGAGTAGGTGGTAGACATCAAAAACGGTCCTATTTAAAATTGTGTTCATCATTACTTTATTATATTAAATATTTTACTTACTATATTAGCCGGATTGTCCACTGATGAACATGGCCTCCCCATTAAAGGTTGGGTTTGCCATAATCCCCACGCAAAGAATCTGTTGGTGGGTACCAATGCAGTCAAATATTCTGCCTCAAAGCTGATTTGAAGGCACTGCTATAGCGCCCTTACATAGTGAGGTAAAAAAATTACAGGGTGAAGGAGACAATTGCAAAGGAGATTACGGCAAACCTCCCCTTAATGGGGGAGGGCGTGTTCAGCTTTGGACAATCCGGCTGTTATAGTACTCCTACAACAATTTTTGGGAATGCAATTCTAGCCTGGAACCCCAAGGGCAAGTATACGAATCCTATCTTTATACGACTTATCAATGTGCATGACTCCATTTAGCTCAGTAACCAGAATCAAATAACAGTTAATGTATTGTTATATAAATTGTATAACAATATTAACAAGAATTCAAGGTAGTCCAAACAGCAAGACAAAACAAACTCGAAGGTCAATATTGAACGCAATGATTGATGAAAGCTTTGATTCTAGATATATTTAATAGAACCATGATATCCACTTGCTTCCATGGAAATTATATATTGTTTTAGTTTGAACTATCTCGTTTATGGGCGTAATGAAAGCTTTGCTATGCGATTTCATGGAAGTTTTCGGATCCAACATTTTCAACAGCAGCCGGAGCCTAACAGTGAGATGGATGATGTGCTTATTAAAAAACATGTTTTATGTGCCTATTTAAAATACCCAAGAATGTTACTGCACTGAAGGAAGACATTGACAGCTGCAACACAGGTACGATCTAGCACAGTTGTCAATGTCAATAACTGTACTATACAATTAGATCATATACCATAAAAACAACGTTATTGTAATTAATCTATAATGAATAGATTCAGGCGTTACTTTGCGGAAATCCATATTTAATAATAACAAATATTTTCAAGATATTTTACGAAAACATCAAATTAATATTTTAATAAAACACTGAAAAATATAAAAATATATCTAGTGACAATTCAGCAACTTATTAATTTCAGGCATCACATTGCAAAATCCATAATTATTAATATAATTAAAGATTTAAATAAATTAGTATTTTAAATTATATTTTAAGAACATGTTTTGTAAATTTCTGATTGGTAAGCCTTTGACCACAATCTCACCTCATGGTAAGTGATAATGTCGTTAAAGGTGTTAACAGACTTAACCTAGAATTACTGGCACTCAAGGACAGCTGCCGGAATACACCGTTAGGTGCTTGGCGACAGACTTTCTACTTGAGGTTGGTCGCTAGCCGGGCATTCGCAAAATGCCCTTCCACCATGCGGTGAAGCTCAAGTCCGCGCGGCGGGATTCGAACCATAGACCTGCTGCGCAGTAGTCCAGAGCCAAAGCAAATGAGCTACCACTTATTTTTTTAAATTGTATTAACCTATTTTGGATACTCGTTTTTAACATCACGGATTCTATCACGCAAATTAACCTACATAGCCCATCATGATCCTTGCCATATAACGTTCCAGGAAATTACCACTACGTTGTCAATTTGCCAGTTGTGGTCATTATATGTTGGTTTTATTACTGTTGCGGCCAATGACACGGTGCCAATTTGTAAGTTTCTGAATTATCTATTTGCGGTGATTGTGGTTCGCAATTACTGAAATTTATTAGAGTCATAGCTGTACTTAGTCTTAGACTGGAGTGAGTAGTTTTGGAGTGATGCGCGGCCGAGATACAGACAGACAAAAATAAAAATAAATACAGGTTTGGCATCAGTGTCAGCGACAGAGTGCTCACAATTTTTTTTTTCAAAATATTTGCCATGTACATAATTGCATCTGTTACAGTTTTATTATAAGTATAGATAAGATAAAATATAAAGATAGAAAATTATTAATTTGCATCTGTATCAGCCGGATCGTCCACTGCTGAACACAGCCTACTCTATTAAGGGGGTATTTGCCATAATCACCACGCTTGGTAGTTGGCTTGGAGATCGCAGTGTAAGATGGCAGTTCTTAAGAAGTCTCTGCTGCCCACCTTCCAGTATTTTTCCCTTAGTCGCCTCTTACGACACCCACGGGATAATAAGGGGAGGTGCAATTTTTGCAATTTTAACCCGGCACCTCACGGGGATTAATTTGCATACCGTAAAAATAATATTACAATGAAACATATATTATTAGCCAGGTTGGCAGTTAACTATTAAACATTGCTTAAGTAATAGTTTTAAAAGTATTTACTTTTACACATATTTTTTTTAATACTACATACTTACCTACATTAAATATTATCTAAGTATACGTACATACATAAACTAAATAAATACATACATATCTATATAATGACATACATCCACTATACAAACACATAGTAACACTACAATAAATACTAAATAGAGAATAAAATTTAATACAGTCGAAAGAAAAGTCTTTAGGTAAGAGTTTTTTTTTTATGCCTGATAGGTTAGCCTTTGACCACTATCTCACCTGATGGTAAGTGATGATGTGGTCGAAGATGTTGTTCAGGCTAACCTAGAAGTACTGGCTCTCAAGGACAGCTGCCGGAACACACCGTTAGGTGCTTGGCGACAGATTTTCTACTTGAGGGTGGTAGCTAGCCAGGCGGGCATTCGCAAAATGCCCTACCACCATGCTATAACGACTGTCATCCTAAGACGACAACCGGGACCGACGGCTTAACGTGCCCTCCGAAGCACGGAAACGCTCAGTAGTAATGTCACTAGCGGTCACCCGTCCAACTCATGACCGCGGCGGACGTTGCTTAACTTTGCTGATCGGTTAAGAACAGCTATTCAAACTTCGCTACGAGCGCTTCAAAGTGGATTAAGTAATTAACTTACATCTATATAATGTCTCCATTTGGATATCTTAATGTATTCTCTCAAAAGATACCGAATGTGGTATCGTAATCTTACAAAATAGTATTAATCAAGGAACTCACTGGGTAGCTTATGTAAAAGACTAACGGTATTGCGAGTATTTTGATAGTTCTAGTGATTTAAAACTTTCTCAAAATTTCTACAATGTAAATTACGGACATTTATACATACTACGAAGCAGTGATGGCTCAGTGACATTGGCTATGGACTGCCGCGCAGCAGGTCCATGGTTCGAATCCCGTCCAGAGCTTGAGCTTCACCGCATGGTGGAAGGGCATTTTGCGAATGCCCGCCTGGCTGGCGACCACCCTCAAGTAGAAAATCTGTCGCCAAGCACCTAACGGTGTGTTCCGGT
Organism: Plagodis pulveraria; assembly: GCA_963890685.1. Taxonomy (NCBI): domain Eukaryota; kingdom Metazoa; phylum Arthropoda; class Insecta; order Lepidoptera; family Geometridae; genus Plagodis; species Plagodis pulveraria. The sequence continues at coordinate 5,372,544 of OY982961.1, read as the reverse complement.
AGCAGTCCTTGAGAGCCAGTGAAATAACAGGCAAAATAATAATAATAATAATAAAAATATTTATTTGCAACAGTAAGATACATAATATATATAAAACATGTTGTCTAGTTGAGACTATATAAAATGAGACTTAACAGGTATGTCTCAAGGTGATGGGCGCAGTGCAGTTCGTTACTTGTGATGAAATGCATCTGTTATAGTCAGAGGATACCGCTTAACATCAGGTGGGCCTCGTGCTTGTTCATTCACAAAAAAAAAAACACTTTTTCAGAAATCAGTCACAAATTATCCACATCCTTTTCAACTAGCCAGTGAATATGAATACTCTATTACTCTATGTTTAATTCCATAACAAACATTGACATCAGTAACGATAAATTGACTACTATAATGAACAGAACAATCCTGCTATGCGGATTACGTTACAAAATCACATATATACGATTTTGTTATGTAATCCGCATAGCAGGTGTTATTGCAAACCTAACAATATTAAAACCAGTAATAATTAGTTAACTTTGTTGGATGAACACTGGTCATGATTTATTTTATCCAAGAAAACTTCATAGTTTTATCAAAAAGGTTATGTAGATATAAATGAAAGACGTGATGAAAATACAGGTTGAATTTAAACTCAGACCTCAAAATAGTATATGAACTTACTCACATGGTATATATGTTATTAAACACGTAGTATCGCGATTATGAATTGAGTTTTTTTTTACCGGCGGTATGCCTTTATTAACAAAATACTACGAACTATATACAACACTATAACAACTACAATAAAAGCATTTGGACTCATAGGCAGTCCAAATGCTCTAGCCCACTACTAGTTCGCAGCATGCCCAGCATGCTGGCAGCATTGCCCCGTTGAACTGCAATGCTTATTCTTTGAGTCAAATAGGTGCCAGCATTTTGATCACGCGTCGCATCGACCAAGCGCTCTGATAAGTTTTGGAAAATACGATGAGCTCCCGGTCCCCACGGACACAACATCTCTACACCAAACGGCTCAAATATGTAATTAATAATTTGAATTGAGTTGTTTTTGTGTTATCGTGATGGAATAAGCACGAGGCCCATCTGGTGTTGAGGGTAACCTCTGCCACACAGTAATGTAATATTTCTATAACATAAGTTTTTTTGTTTTGTTCACAGGTAAGCCTTTGACCTCAATCTCACCTGATGGTAAGTGATGTCGAAGGTCGAAGGTGTTAAGCATACTTAATTACTGGCTCTCAAGGACAGCTGCCAGAACACGCGGTACACAGAGAGTTCTAGAGTTCTACTGCTACTGACAAGTTATATTAATTAAAAATTAAAAAAACCTAAGTGCACATTATTTATTTTCATTAAGCGTTTTATCGTTCCATTGGAATTAAAACTGGAAGTTATATTATTCATGAAATGGTTTCTTAAAGCCCTTCATTTTGATATACCAATCGATGGGTATGGTATAAAAACTATCTCATTATGGCTTCCAAAATCTGCCAGCTTATTTTATCTTTTATGTTAGGTACCTATTGTCACCTGCGTTATCAAGACAAATCTAATAAATAAATGAATAAAAAAACAAATCTTTAACCGAAAATAAACCAGCCAATAGGTCCTCATTTGGCTGGTTACTGCTGACTCACGGCCATGCTCTTCCAATAGAGTTATTGCAGTGTAGTCATAGCTCAAATTTGTCCTTTCCCTCCTATCGTTTGGCCGGCTTAAGGGAACAGAGCGACATCTGCTGCCAAACGGCTAGTTTTCAATTCCTTTAAGGCTTAAAAAAATCCTTTCGTTTTAATTTTGTAAGCTTATTTACTAGACATGCAAAAAATAACTCTCCGGGCTAACTACCACATGAAAGTAGAAAATCTGTCACCAAACACCTAACAGCGCGTTCTGGCAGTTCTTGAGAGCCACTAAGTATTTCTGAAACTACAGGCACATGAGACAGCTGCCGGAACAATTATTTGGGTGATCGGTGCAGTGCAGTTCGTCACGTGCCGTGGTCAATTGTGACAAAATGCATCTGTTTTTGCCAGAGAGTAACTATTAACATCAGTCATGCATGTTCCGTCACAACATCATAAAAAATCGTATTATATACGGGTTGAATGAAACCCTTTCACCTGTTTTTAGAAGTTGCTTAACACATCACCTATAGAATATGTTCCCTGTCAATCTTAAGACTTGTTTTTTAAGATTATCTGTAAGCAAATAGTTATTTTTATGCCCCTATCTCACGTGATGGTATGTGATGATGTGTTCGAAGATGTTGTTCAGGCTAGCCTAGAAATATTGGCTCTCAAGGACAGCTGCCGGAACACACCGTTAGGTGTTTGGCGACAGATTTTCTACTTGAAGCTCGTAGCTATCCAGGCGGTCATTTTCAAAATGCCCTACCACCATACTATAAGTACTGCTATTCTAGACGACAACCGGGACCGACCGCTTAACGTGGCCTCCAAAGCACGTAAACGCTCAGTAATAATGTCTCAAGCGGCACCCATCCTACTCGTGACCGCGGCGGACTTTGACTTTGCTGATTGGTTAAGAACAGCTAGGCAAACTTCGCTACGAGCGCTTCAAAAGTTAAGTTATATTTGCTGTATTTATAGGCCACATAAAATTCTTCCAAATCATTATCTTTCATAATCATATAAAACTAAATGACACATTAAGATTTTTATTGATTTCACTATGAGGTATCAATTTATCATTTACCATTTAATCTCAGTCACAATGTCGCCTCTTATATCCAATACATGACTTCGCAGTATTAGGCTAGGATTTATGTGGTATTTTCATATAAATCCTAGCCCAATTCATCTACTATTTTTTGTAATCTACTTAGACATTTACCATTCATAATACCTATTAGAGTAAATTTGCATTGAAATATCTCACCGATAATTTTATCTGCCGTACCTTCAAATTCACAACAAAATACAAGCAGGTACTAACAATAGCCACTGAGCATTGTGAAGCATCTCAATAGCGGAATGTTCGAGGACCAATAAATCTTATTCCAAATAAAGGGTTCCTCGAAGCCTTAGAAATGACAAGCTGAGGTTTTTGCGGGAATGCGGAGGCGGACAGTTGATTGCGGACGCTGGGAACGATTTTATTGTTATCTATTTCGTGATTTTTTCCTTGTGACAAGCAAATTTCGTCGTGATGATTAGAGATTTACATCAGTAAAAAAATGCAATTGTCAATGTTTTCAGGTGGTATGATTCCATATTATACATACATATAATCACGCCTGTATTCCCCGAAGGGGTAGGCAGAGGTTTGTATACACTCACGTTTCGCTAATTGGGTTTTAGTTCCATGTAAAAGAGGGCGAGCCTATTGCCACCGGACACACTGGATGAAATACAAGAACATTTCATACGATTACGCTTACAACATATAAGACTGTTTTACTGACTTTATCATACCGATTGAAAGATTTCTTCACGGGTTTTTTTTACATAACATAGTGTCAGAAATAAAAGGAAGACCATGAATTTTAACATTTGATGTGAAATTAAGAATTTATTTTATAATTCACTTATTTTCAATTTTATGATTACCTTGATGTGGCATCGCCGTGGGACGCCCTGTATAATACATATTTGTATGGTATTGTGACGGAACAAGCTCCAGGTACACCAGAAGTTAAGCGGTAACCTCTCCCTATAGTAGTGGCATTTCGTCACATGTTACGAATTATACTACACTCATGAGCTGAGACATACAGTTAGTAAGAAAAATAAAAATATATTGATTAAGAAAACCTACATAGTTTGTGATTACGATGCTTGGACAATCCTGACTCTGCCAAGCTATTGCCTGTCACCTACGTAAATTAACCAAATATTGTAATAATCACTATCACTACATGGTATAAAACAAAGTCACTCCCCGCTATCTGTCTGTAATTATGTTTATATCTTTAAAACTACGCAACAGATTTGAACTCGGATTTTTATTAGTTAGAGTAATTCAAAAGTAAGGTTGTATAATATGTAGAGTACATGCATAATATAGTAAAGAAACACTGATAATTTTAAAAGTTTCTAATGTGATGTCGTAAATAAACACATTTTTTTCGCTAACTTTGCAAACGCTGGCTAAATCCTACGAGATAGATAAAAATAATGTAATACAGTTTTGTACACCTTAAAATTGTCTCCAAAAAAATTCATGATGGTATGTCTATCTCTAAGGAATAACCCACAATAACCATTTTTATCCTTTACTTTTTACAAGAAATAATAAGGCTTACTTACGAAACGATTTTAGGCAAAACAGCATTCATCCTTATCTAATTCTCTACCTTTATTAATTCCCTACCTTATATATATTGTGAATTTAATATATGTATCAATATTGTCTTTACAGCATTAGATTTTGATTTGCGCTTTGAGTGTTTTTCACATGGCCAATTATATGTCGCTCTTTCAAGAGTAACTTCTAAAAAAAACATGTTTGTATTGTCTAATAACATAAAAGCTGTGAATGATGTATATAAAGACATTCTGTAGTATATTTAGTATCAGCATTGCACCCGTGTGAATCCGGGGCGGGTCGCTAGATTTATTATATATTAGATTTTTTTACTGAACGAGGTAGCACAATGTTAAATATTTCAATGTTAAAATTTGTAATTGACATTTATAAGAGCGTCATAGTCGCCTAAATTGCATAAATGATTTTGACTTTTTACTTTATTTTTAACTTTTAAGTCTCATGTGCTAAGATGTGACTCATAATTTCTTACTGGCTCTCACGGACTGCTGCCCGGATACATTGTTAGTTGCTTTGTGACGGATTTTTTACTAGAAGGTATCTAGCCAGGCAAGAATTCACAATATGCCCTTCCACCATGCAGTGAAGCTCAAGCCAGCTTCAGCGGAACCATGGACCTGCTGCACGGCAGTCAATAGCTATTACCGCTCGACTTTCATTGCATAATAAAATCAGTAGGTATGTTTATGTCTGCGCATGCATGTGGTAGGGTATTTTGCGAATTCCCGCCTAGCTAGCTACCACACTCAAGAAGAAAATCTGTCGCCATGCACCTAACGATGTGTTCCGGCAGCTGTCTTTGAAAGCCAGTAATTGTAGGTTAGCCTGAACCACATAATCACTTACCATCAATGGAGATTGTGGTCAAAGGCTATCCAACCAGGTAAGTATAAAAAAAAAAGATTCACTGAATTGTACTAGGCACAGTTTTAGTGTTTTGAAGTCAGTAAAACCTTTTTAAGTATCTAATTCCTGTCAGTTTGACCGCACATCGTAGTTTCAAATCACACCGTGACGAGAAATTCAGCTATTTTGACAGTAAAAAAAAATTGCGTGATCATCTGGCTATCTACTATCCTATAAAGGTTGTAAAGTGGAAAAAACTTACGTTAATACATTTCCGAGCGCTCTTTGCTAACTTTTACAAAAAGCTCTCGACGCGTCCTTCAGCTTTCATATTAGCTACGGCACTTTCAAAAGGTGCTACAGCGATAAACGCCGTATATAGCTTAAGAGTGCTACGGAGCGCTTTCCATACAAACGTAGTTTCGTCATATTTTAATACCAAGTGTTCAAACTCGGTGACACTTTCTTAGCATATTGCTGAGCCTAATATCTATGCTTCTAGTTTGCCAGTTTTTCGATTTATTTATTATATCCTTATATGTCAAGAAAACAATTCCCATAATAAACGATTATTGAATTATTTTTTTAAACTACATAATTTTACGGAAATCTGGTAAACCAGATGCATTTTTTATTTTATGCTCGATAGGTTAGCCTTTGACCATTATCTCACCTGATGGTAAGTGATGATGTGGTCGTCTTTGACCACATCATCACTTACCATCAGTGTTGTTCAGGCTAACCTAGAAGTAGTAGCTAACATAGATAGGCTCAAGGACATACATGCAGAGTTTCACCGAATTTAAACACGTAGTTTAGTTTGCATTCTAGCCCACGGGCCGTAACAAATACTAATAATTCAATAAGTATTAAAAAAAATACAATCGTATAAGAACTTCTTCTTATCGTGCGTATTACGTGATAAATAGTTAAGCTAAATAACTAAAAAAATTACATAAATTTGAACTTTCGTAGACGTACCTAATTCTGACGCCGAGCGGTAATAAATTACGTGCTCATGAGACTTAACAACTTTATGGCTCAGAGTGAGAGGTGCAGTGCAGTTAGCCAACAAACTGCATGTGTTATAAGGAGAGGTTGACGCTTAACACCAGGTGGCCCTTGTTCTTATTCAAACATGATACATAAAAAAAATCATTCAGTTTAAACACTTTGTGTTGGAAAATATGACCTCGGGTCCAATTATATGCTGTATTTAAGAATCTCCTTAGCTCGCTATTGAAACTCACCACGTCATCATTTACCATCATATAGCAGTCGTCAAAATCAAGTCTAACCCCAGTTACACCAATATTCTAACCTTGTAAAAAATATAACGTAAAGATATCGCATTCGTTATCTTACCAGGAACGACGTAAAACCCGTTTCGGTATTATAATTAACCTGAATTAGATCCGACAAGAAAACAGATCAATCGCTCCCTTGAAAAGGGTCCGGAATCGATTCTATCTCGATTTCCTTTCAACAATTGTGCCAATTATACACTGCCGAGTCCGTTGGAACATAGATATTGTATAACATCGGTAAAACGATTTGTAGAGGAACAAAACTTTTTGGTATTTTTGGGATCTTTGTTAAAAACTGGTTTAGATACTTACTGGATTTGTCACGTGGTAACTGATTGTAGGCTTCATATGCAAAAGTCTTTCTTGATGGGCACCTCCGCAATGTTTGGTATTCAGCTATTTAACAGTAGTATTAGAATACTTTTCCGTTTTGGTTTGAAGGGCGCTGTAGTAAGTATAACAGAGAGAAGAGATAAGTATAACAAAGACATAAAACTAATGTCTCGAAGTTACAGCTACAGTTTAGGGTAACGCAATCTTTTGTAAAATTGCAATTATAATGGGCTGACGAATAAGAGATATAAAATAAGATATAAAATATATGATCTCTAATATGATCTCTATCTCTAAAATGAGATATAAAATATATGATCTCATTTTAGGATGTTAAGCATCAGCTTAACATCCTAAAATGAGATCATATATTTATTCAAAAAAATTTTTTTTTTTTTATTGCTGGCAATTAAACCTTTTGCCACAGTCTCACCTGATGGTAAGTGAGGATGTGGTCGAAGGTGATAACAGGCTTAACCTAGAATTACTGGCTCTCAAGGACAGCTGGAACACACCGTTAAATGCTTGGTCACAGATTAGATTAGAAGTAGATACCACTGATCCATCACTGCTTCAAAAATTTCAAAATACGTATTTGTTGGTTTCCTAAGACTCACTTTATACATTATAGTATTTTGCGTGCTTTAATGGCTAATTGTAGAGATTGACTAAATTCAAGCATTATAAATGTACTCCATTACGCAATTTTTTTTTTTATGTTATTTTGACGGAACAAGCACGAGGCCCACCTGTTGTTAAGTGGACTAACCTCTGCCTATAACAGACGCATTTCGCCAACGACGAATAGCAATGTGCCCGTCACACTGAGACGTACAGTTGTTAGGTCTCATGTTCCTGTAATTTTTCTGGCTCTCAAGGACTGCTGCCGGAACACACTGTTAGGTGCTTGGCGACAGATAGTCTACTTGAGGGTGGTCGCTAGCCAGGCGAGCATTCGCAAAATGCCCTTCCACCATGCATATTTTCAAGTTTTGAATGTTATTGACTTTGTCACTTCATATCATTAAATATAGTAAGGTATAAGGAGTAGCAAGGATTGCTTCTCACGATATAATATCGTTAGAACGGACCTTAGAGGCTTACCTATGCGCAGTCCTCCAGGTTGTATTCTATTTTATAAACTCGTATGACTATTTTTATGCATGTGTATCTTTGCCTTTCTATGCTATAGTTTGATATATTTGCTAAGTGAATAGAATTCACTATAATGGAAGAAATAAAATTATCTTATAATATATCATATAGTGTTTGTGTATTATTTTGTATAAGTAAGTTTATATTAATAAAATTTGGTGTTAAAATAAAATCTTTATAATAAAGCTATGAAATAAAGAGTTTATCTATCTATAACTAGTAATATCTGCGTTTTTCTACTAGTATTTTTCAAAGTCATGTTTGCAATGCAGTATAACAAAACACCAACATAGAAACAAACTAACAAGGCACTGACTAAACATATAATATTTTTTTTTTTTTTTATGCCTGATAGATTAGCCTTTGACCACTATCTCACCTGATGGTAAGTGATGATGTGGTCGCAGATGTTGTTCAGGCTAACCTAGAAGTACTGGCTCTCAAGAACAGCTGCCGGAACACACCGTTAGGTGCTTGGCGACAGATTTTCAAAACATTATCACAGTCATTTTCCTGTATGTGATAAACGGTATATCTAAATACTAAATTTTTGTCAGATGCTATTATGCTGAGCTTTAAATCACATTATCAGAAACACTCAATACCGTCCAAATAGGCCGGCGTTCGAACCAAGAACCTTGATATGTCGAGATGAGCAAATGTTTGCTTGTAAAAAAACATGGACACAGTAAGTATACCGTATAAACAATAGGGTACCGGTTACTGGGACCGTGATTTATTAAAGGCGAATTGTGGGCCGTGCAATAATAGCCGGAAGTGACGTAGTTACCACAGCCTAGAGGCTTGTGAGGGCTACTGGTGGACGGCTCAGGATATACGTAGATAATGGATGTGGTATCGATGAGTTTATTAACAAAATAATACGATCTATATACAACACTACAGCTACTACAATAAAAGCATTTCGACAACCTATAAGTAATTGCAGACTTCAAAAGCAGTCCAAATGCCTGTGAGTCCAGCCCACTACGAGTTGGCAGCGCACCCAGCATGCTGGCAGCATTGCATCGTTGAATTGCAATACTTATTTGTTGAGCCAAATAATTGCCACCGTTTTTATCACGCGTCGCATTGACCAAGCGCTCTGATAAATTTTGGTAAATACAATTTAATAATTAATTTTTAGTTAAAAAGCGTTTGAGGCACCCTTTACCTAAGAAAGGGAAGTTCAATTACTAACCCACATAATTTAAAATGACAATTTAAAAATATTATGTTATTCAGAGAACTATCAACAGTTATGTGTTTATGAGTAAACAAACACAAATCATTGCGGAATTTCAAGAAACTCTTATTCAAAAACCAATCACAATATATTCTTGAGATAATAAGAAAACATAAAATCATTCTTTATCAATACGATACAATCTGTCAATACAAAACCTGGGCTTCACAAGATCTTATTAAGGCCACTACTTCAATTGATCTAACATATTTCTATCTATATTATGAAGGTTTAGCTGTTTTTTCTTGAAACCTTAGTGTTCTTAGCCTTCATTCTTCTTCAGGGCCTAGTATAAACAAGATAAAAATTATATCCTTTTTATCCGCTTCCGAGAGACAAAGTTGGTGTTTTTTCCACCTAGTATTAAACGGCAACTGAGGAATAGTAATTTTTTAATTATTTTATTTATAACTGAAATGCTATACTTTAACTACAGAAAAAAGTTATAAGTGATGATGTGGTCGAAGATGTTTTTCAGGCTACCCTATAATTACTGCCTCTGAATAACAGCTACAAGAGCACACTGCCAAGTGATGGACATATTTTTAACATGAAGGTAGTAGCTAGCCAGGTGGGCATTCGCAAAATGCCCTACCACCATGCTATAGCGACTGCCATCCTAAGGCTATAGCGACTGCCATCCTAAGGCTATAGCAACTGCTATCCTAACAACCAGAACCAACGACTGTTACCCATCCAAGTTATAACAACAACAAAAGTTGCTTTACTTAGGAACATTCAAGAATGATTACAAAAGCTACGGTACGGGCGCTTCAAACCTATCTCTTTTAGTCAGTCTCGGTTTTAAATATTTAACACATAAATTTACTTAAATAAGACAGAAATGAGGATTTCTTTAAAAATAACACTCTTTCATGATGTGATGCGCTATGCTTATTAAATAGGTTTATGTTAAGGAGTAAAAATAGCATTGAATTGACATCTTCTTTTTGATGCTTATTATTATTATTTAAAAATAAATGTAAGCTGTAGAAGAAAATGTAGGAGGTAAAATCGGGAGGTCCAAAATTTTATTTAGCGAAGCGGTTAAAAATGTAATAACTACAATATACGTATAGGTGTAGAAGGTGATCCTACATACCATGTCCACTTCCTTGCCCAATTCTCACTCTCTGGTTTTTCCTGAAACGGTAACCCGCGTTTGGAGCTTGTTTACGGCCGCTACAGTACGGGTTCCGCCGATTTTATTGCATCAAATTTTCATATTTTATCAAAGTTGATGCCGAGTTATGGTGAATGGTTGGACGATAACGTTATTGTGCCCAATTTACCTGAATAAGCGATACGTTATATACGTAAAAAAGTAGCATGTTTTTTACTGTTAATAAGCTAGCCTTAACCTCACTTTCACGGTATGTGATGATGTGGTTAGATATTACATGAAAAAGGCTTTATCTAGAATAGGAACTAACTCTCAAGGCCAGTTATCGTTAAGTGCTTAGGTGACAGATTTCTACTTGAAGGCGGCAGCTAACTAGATGAGCATTCGCAAAATTGTCTACCACCATTTTATGTAGTGGTTATAGAGGTTTAAGGCCACTTCCGCCTTAGCCTTACGACTACTATCCTATTTGCATGGCGTTTTTGAGTTTTATAATTTCTAAAATATTTAAATATTTCGTTTTAATAAATTATATATAACTTGTTTTCGTAAAGTAAAAGCTTTTCTAATTGGTTTCAAGGTTGGGTCAATTACACGGGGCACCTGAGCGTACAAGGCTGATTATATACCTATTTTGTTTGTTCGACGTCAATTTCGAACGGGTGCTTCATTATTCTGTAAGGAGTTTGGATGGTATATAATTGACCGACCGAAATGAGCTATTTGTGATACAATGAGGCCCTGGGCTTTCGTTTATGAGCTTATATGTAGGTTTTATTATCTACGTACAAGATTTAGTTAGATATATTAAATAGGTACGAAGCTAGATAATATTTGAGTTTATTATATTATATATTTAAGTAAATGATCCAAAGGCTAAGAACCAAAGAAAGAGTTCGAAGTCGCTTGTATACAAGCATTCCTTCATAAATAGAACACAAAGAAATTTCGGTGATTTCTAGGCAGATGCGATTGGGCTGTAAAACACAAAAATTTACCTAGTGCAAGACGGGTCCGCGGCAATTACTCAAACAGAGAGAAAAATCAATAATGTTTTTGGTTGATACATAGAATGAACATGTTTTATGCAACAGTAAACAGTGTGAGAGATGAACAAATGTTACGTCAGATTTCTATTTTGTCAAAACGGCAAACATACATTTTACAACATTACGACTCAGGCCTAGTTAATAAAAGAACAACATTCATCTCAAAATGTTTTAAGGACTAACAGAAGTCAACTCTTAGAGGTAGTTAGCATTTTTCCAATGACCCTGTTTTACTGAAACATTGAACTCCTACCTAGTTTATTCTTTGAGATATACATACTTGACTACGTAATTAAAATGGCCTCAAAGTGTTATTTCCTTATTATCATTATTTTGTTTTTGTTATAGTAAAAAAAAATATAGCGGCCTGAGTTTTACTTGATCACTATCTCACCTGATGTTAAGTGATGATTCGATCGATGATGGAGTACGCCTCAGATCATAGAAACAAGGTTCTATGATCTGACGAGCACGCTTACCTAGAGAGACTTATTCACTCGCATTTTGAAGACTCAACATTATTGGTCTTTTCCCATATCTGCTCCCATTTCGTTTAACAGGAAACACAAACTCAGTCAGGGTGTTCCATTCCCTGGCTGTTTGTTTGATGAACGAAGAAGCAAATCGCTTTGTTCGGGTAAATGGAATATCCGCCATAAAGCAGTGGGGTTTTGAATATGCCTGGATATCCGGTTATAGAATATATTTGTACCCTTGTTGCAAAGATATCGATGAGCTCTAAACAATAAAACCTCATAACACACTCACATACAGTTTCTTATATATTGCGACCTTCTCACGTATGAGAAATAATTTGTATACATTTTTAATGCAATATGCATCTTTGTGTCACCATTTTATAAAATGATGATGAAAATGATGATGTAACTGAAAATGTATGCTTTTCGCCATTTTTACATTATCTGTGCTAAAAAACGGTGCTTCGAACCAAATTTCAAGATTCAGAATTCACGGGAAGTACCCTGTGGGTTTTAATTCCCTTGTGAGTGTCGAAAATTTGCAGTATAAATGGCTGTATCTTTTGGTTATGTCGGTTTAAAAGTTTGATTTTTTCACAACTTCAAAGGACAGTAGAGTTGAGTATTTTATATGAATTTCAATTTAAAGAATTTCCACGCGTTCCTGCGAAAAAGGGACAGACAGACAGAAGGATAACAAAGTAATTTTATTAAGGGATACATTTTTTTTTGAGTTAAGGAACCCTAAAAAACAGCCACTTGTTCTTACAATGTTTTTGATTGATCTCTTTGGTGATTCGAACGTTTACTAAAAATATCCACATTCTAAATAAAAATATTTTTATGTCAGGATTTTAATCTAATTATAATAAATGCAATAATCATTTTTTAATCCCTCAGAGGTTAAAAAGCTATTTGAGTCCCTGCTTACGAGAAATAAACTAGCTCTTTTCCAAAAAAGTTACAAAATTATTTTTGGTGAACGCATATTCACCTAAAATATTTTTTGTATGCATATTTCAAATAAAATTTGCCGAACGCGCTTTTAACAATATCAAGAGCATTAAATTTAAATAAAACATAAACTTACCTTGATCTATCTGAAATCTATATATAATATCGTTGATACCATTCCAATGAGCCTAGACTACTCATTTACATCCGCTGAAAGTTGGTGAGGAGTAAGATATCCTGCAGACTCCAACTTATGCTGTATCAACAGCCTTGTCAAAATAAACTAATTCCTGCAATTTTGTTTAGGTAACAGGACCCGAAGAAGTTGCGCAAAACCTTTCATCAACTGGAAAATATCCCGTATTCGGGCGTTTTTCGTATGTATTTAGCGGGCCAGTTACATACTTGTTTCAATAGGTATAATAAATAATAAAAATAATAATAAATAATGAAATAGCCATTTATTGCCTTCATATACAGAAAAAAATTTATAAACATAGGAGAATTGACAAACAATTAAAATAAATAAAACAAAAGGTAAAAGAAGTATGCTCAGCATTGTGCTGCGCATACGTTAAGTGCGCTGCGCTGTTTTTCAGCATATACCTACTCGGACGGATGTTTGCCGAGTATAAACGCATGCCCGCCGGGAGCTTGCAGACGCAGCTGCGCACTCACCCTGATTATGAGCATCTGAAATACTCGATACCCAGATCGACGCATTCATTCCCTAAAGTGAGCGTTATGCCGGTTAATTAATATTCAAAGAAAAGCTTCTCTTAATAAGTCTATGATGCATTGCAAAGAAACAATATTTATGTTCCTATTTCAAACTTAGACTTTAAATAAAGTCTTTAAACACAATTTTTCTGAATACATTTTTTATTTGGGACATAGTTATAGTTAATATATTTAATTACTAGCTTTCCGGCCGCGTCTCCGCCCCGGTGTATGTCGGTTATCGCGCAAAACCGTTCACCTCTTTAGTTAGTTAGATAAAAAACCTATCTAAGGTCCTTCCCCGGGTCTTGAACTATTTGCATACCAGATTTTATCCAAATTGGTCCCACAGTTTTTAAATATATTCACCATGCTATCACGACGACTGCCATCTTAAGACAACAACCGGGACCGACAGCTTAACGTGCCCTCCAAAGCACGGAAGCACTAAGTAGTAATGTCACTAGCGGTCACCAATCCAACTCATGACCGCGGCAGACGTTGCTTAACTTTGCCTAACCTTTCAGGTTAAGAACAGCTCAAAAAAAAACAAGCACCGCTACGAGCGCTTCCTCTTTCAACTTCCAAAATTGTCTAAAGAAAATTGCTTTGACGACCAATTTATTTTATAGATATTTCAATGTTATAAATATATAATGTATGACAGGCAGAGATACTGTCTCCCAGTGAAAGTATCACAAAAGTCAACAACATAATAATACGTTAGAATGATGTGGTTATTAGCTAGCTGCATTTCTAATATTAACGCACCTTGGAAGTACTCTCATTGGCTATGTTACACTTTGGTTATGTAATGCATTAGGTAAGTAAAGTATCCTGCTATCCACATAATCAGAAACCCTTACTGCCCACTCTGAGAATTTTCCCCTAATCAGCTGTTACGAAACGGGACAGCAACAAACAAACAAATAAAACAATTAAAAGAAACAAATTATTTTTATTGACATATTTTTTAATTGCTTATTGTTAAGCTTTTAACCACAATCTCATCTGAATCGGACCAGGTCCTGAAAGATTAGGTATTCAAGAGTCAATAATACCTTTGACCACACCATCACTTACCTGCGCTGCACTCCATAGCCAATGTCACTAAGCCATACCTGATGGTAAGTGATGGTGTGGTCAAAGGTATTATTGACTCTTGAATACCTAATCTTTCAGGACCTGGTCCCTGCGCTGCACTCCATAGCCAATGTCACTAAGCCATCACTGCATCAAAAATATAAGATACAGCAAATACAATGAATCCGTACGTGCCCGAACTGGTGTTTAAATGTATTTCAGGAAAAGTAGTTTCAGAAGGAAACAAAGACTTATATCATAAATATAGAAATTATGAATACTGTTTATATATTTATATACTATAACTGATGAAAAACTCAAATTAATACCCGTTAAAATAATGAAGAAATCCCTATCATAAATCGAAATGATTACAAAGTAATTAAAGCAACCTTATAGACTTAAAATTTCGCAGTAACTTGTAATAATTCAAGATTACAGCCAATGAAACCGGAAGACAGCTATAAATATGAAACAGAGATGGTGTTTCTACAAATTTCTCAACCCTGTGAAGTATGAAATAGAGCCACAGACAAAACAACAGTTGCTTTAGCCAATTGCGAGATTTATACAGTAACTATTATTTATCTACATTCTTGGTATCGCACTTCAGAATTATGACAAAGTTTCGTGGTAGCTATGTGCTAATTTATGCTGTCATAAACAATTTATTCACGAAACATCTTTGTCTTTATACACCACGGCGGAATAGTAAAAGTACTCGGAAAGTTTTACGTTGGTACTTGAGTTTGAGTGCAAAAAAAATAAACGGAAGTCTGAAATTCAGTGGTTGAATTTAGTACTGACGTTATGAGGTAGTTTTTTTATTGCCAGTGAGTTAGATTTTGACCGCAATTCTTCTGATGGTAATTGCTCATTGAGGGCAAAATTAATACATGGATTTTTAAAAAGTTGCTATATTTTTACCGACTTCAAAAAAAGGAAGAGGTACTCAATTCATCTGTATTTTTTTTGTTACCTCAGAACTTTTGACTGGTTGCACCGATTTTGATAATATTTTTTTATTTCAAAGCTGATGCTTGCCGTATGGTCTCAATTAAATTCATCCAAAACGATCAAGCCGTTTTTGAGTTACACTTCAATAACTGAGAATTATTTTCCTATCTTGATGATAGTAAATGACAATTAAACAAAGATAAAGACAACACTGACTGATTGAATGAATGACAATCGATCCCATAAGTATCAGGGTCACTTAAAATGGATGTAACTTCTTTTTTGTAAAATTTGGAACCTACTTTAACACTCAAATGAGTGAAATAACTTGTCGAAGCCGGTACCATGAACACAATATTGTGATAAAAAGTACCTACTTTTGAACCATCATGGTACGGACTTCAACAAGTTATTTCACACATGTGAGTGTTCAAGTATGGTTCCATTTTTTGGTAAAAATGTTTAATGAACTAACATTATGTTTGGATATTATTTGCTTCTTCAACCTTTTGAGTACATTTCTGAACATATATATATGAGGCCGATCTCATTTTTTTTCCACAGAATCCTATATTCCATTCGTAGCCTACATGTCCTCTAGAATAAAACTTCTTTGACAATTTCCACAGAGTCTCAAACATTCCACTTTACAATATTTCTAAAGAGAATCCCAGACAAACTCAAAGAGCTTGGATTCAGTCAAGATATTAAACTGCGAGATTTCGTATAAAGTGTAAGAAATATGTCTTCTCCAACTTTGAAGTTAGACGGATAAAATGCAAAATAAAATAAATCGTAACTTGTTCCTCTTGTATGAGAATCACAAAGATTGTTTACAAACATAATTAATGACAAGTGTAGTAGGATTATTTTATTGGTTTTGAGAATTGATAATAGATTATAGGGATTGATAAATTATGTATGAATTTTTGAAAGTTCTATTTTAAAGTTTCATATAATTTCAAGTATTGAACGCAATGCGAAGATGTATAAACATTTTTAGAGCACATGACTTATTAAGTTTATTGTTTGAAAAATACTTCTTTCGTCAGAGCATACCCTGGCTATAGAGGCGGATGGACGCGGGTTCGAATCACGCACATGACTATATTTTTTTTGTTATTTTTGTGATGTAGGGGTGCATACTAGCAGGCTGCTCACCTGGTGGTAAGTTATCACCATCGCCCACGAACATTCTCAACACCAGAGGTCTCGAGGTTGCGTTGCGGGCCTTTGAGGAGGCATTTCTCGTAAATTTGTAATTTTCTAAAAACTTCTTTCAGTTCAGAATTCCAGGAGTCTGGTTGATTGGCCAACCTATGTGACGGTAAAAAATATTATGTAAGAACACATAATTCGTATCGCATTCCACCGTATCGGTAGCCAAGGGATTAAGGATTACCGCCCGCGATGAAAATGTTGTGCTCTACATGTCTTATGTCATAGATGCTTGTAATATTTTCATTGCTTTGGAATAAAAAGCACGCAAAGTATCGTATACGTATACTACATATTCATTCGTAAACGGACACAAACAAATTAAATCTATAGCCAGTGCGTTTTAAATTACTAAAACAAAAAATGCACCGGAAACTAATTTGACTTCTGTAATACTTTAATAAGATACTTCCCGTGCTCGTTATTCGAAAGTAATGACAGTATTTCCACGCATCTTTGGGAATTATATTTAAAGCACTATAATATCGTTCTATGAAAATTCCATACAACTGATAATATAGCGCTCTCTAAATATATTTTCTTGTTGCGGGTGACCTGGGGTGTTTGACACTTGAATATATATCTCGATCCCAAGATCGAGCACCAATGCTACCCTACAATACCCTACATAATTTTTTTTGGGGGCTTTAATTCAGAAATCCCCATTTTATGAGCATTTCTTAATGGCCCGCTCAAACAATATGAAAAATTTAAAAAAAAAAACTACTGTTGTCCATCGACAAAGGTTGAAATTACTATTAAATTATCCAGATATTATGCAAATACATTTTTCAGTTAATTGACTGTAACTTTTAAAACCATTTAACGCATTTCAATGAAATGAAAATCAAATGCGACTAACTTAAAGGTATATTCTATCCAAAAAATGGAGTCACCATAATCAGTTCATAGTTAACATATATACAAAAAAATACTGTTGAATTGAGAAACTCTTAATTTTTTGGAGTTGGTTAAAAAATAACTTATCCCTGTTTTGCATATCACCGATTTTCCACTTGAGGGTGGTAGCTAGCCAGGCGGGCTTCGCAAAATGCCCTCCCACCATCCGATAAAGCTCAAGCTGCGGTTGGGATCGAGCCATGGACCTGCGGCACCGCAGTCCATAGCTGTAACCGCTCGGCAAATATTGCTTCAAAACTTGTCACACGCAATAACCATGGCCAATCATACTGATGAACATGCCTTTACTTACTATTTCAAAGGTCTTAAAATACATTTTGTATTGACTTTGCTATGATTTATATAAGCCTAGAAGTAAAAATACGTACATCGGCTTTTACACGGCATTTGCATTTTGTGTGTCTCACTAAATATAATCTTATACTGGCAAGAAGCAGGAGCTTTCGATAAATGACTACTGCATCATTCCGTTTTAAACAAACACCTACTACTGTATAATGTAAGACCTAATAATTAATACCTCTCCAGTCAGGCTCAACACCACTGATGTAGCACTTGTCTAGTCTACAGGCAGTGGTATTTTACCTTAACACCAGGCAAATGCTACTTTCCCGCTTTTAAACTCAGTTACATAAACTTACTAATAATAACAACAAATTTTTTTCAATATCAGCACTTCCCTTCTCAGTACTAAGGACACCGACCTCCTTTTCAGACACATAGTTCATGTTCAATGTAAAATATACCAGAATCTGGATCCAGATTCTGGTATATTTTATTGTTATTATTTAGTAATCGGCTAGGAGCGCGGGCCTCAGCACGTAACTGACGTCAGTTACGTGCTGAGGCCCGCAATCGCCGCTGTGCACAATCGTGGCTCCCAGACGAAGAACTTCAAATAAGTTTGAAACTGGTCGGAGCAATATCCGGTAAATATTACGCGAGTCCTAGCCGGTTACTAAATAAGAATTATGAACAAAACTCGCAAAAGTTTTTTACCTCATATTCTATTGTTAATTAATCCATATTTTTTTTTTAATATTCCTTATAGGTAATCCTTCGACCACAATCTTACCTGATGGTATGTGAAGATGTGGTCAAAGGTGTTAACAGGCTTAAGAGGCGTCCTTGAGGGCCAGTAATTCTCGGTTAACCTAGAATTACTGGCAGTAATTTTAGGCTAACCTAGAATTACTGGAACACACCGTTAGGTGCTCGGTGACAGATTTTCTACTTGATGGTGGTCGCTAGCCAGGCGGGCATTCACAAAATGCCTCTCCACCATGCGGTGAAACTCAGGCCCGCAGCGGGATTGGAACCATGGATCTGCTGCGCGGCAGTCCATAAGGCAATGCCACTGAGGCATCACTGCTTCAAAATGTTCATCAAAGCTGAACGGATAACTACTTAGACAGTCCTTAATCTACTACGAAACCCCAGCGCGGTATGGTAAATAGCAGGCAGCCCTAGCGTTAGACTTCCCATTCCGCCCGAATACTTCCAAAATAGCATAATAGTTGCCATCTGCTAAGACCCATGGCTTAATGCACTCTTAAATTAATAAACTGATCAGCTGCAAATACCACTAGAAATAATTCATCCACGTCGTAGTAACCGTAGATCATTGGTCAAGAACAGCTAGGCAAGAACTTCCAAGAACGTTTCACTAATAAAATATCTGTATTCAAATAAATTCGAATATTCCTTTTTAAAGCTCTGGTATATCGAAATTGACGGACACACGTGCATTCCTCCTTATACATTTCTAAGGAGTAACCAACCCAGACATTCACAAAGAACTTGCATGTAGTTCAGATATGAAAGATTTGAACTGCGAAATACCGTGTAAATTGTATGAAATATTTCTCGTCTAACTTTTAAGCAAGACAGATATAAACAAAATAAAAAGATGGCTTTACTTGCGTTTCTGTAGTGTTAAAACTGTGAGCACGTTTTGCAACGCTCTGCGAATGAACTTTTGTAATACTATGTGTAGTTTATAGGTTTTATGATCTGCACATTATTTTAAACGTCTCTTTAAAGTATTTTGAGAAATGAAATAGAATTATTACAAATTTTATTTACCTTATTTTAGATAGAACTAGCGACCAGACCCAGCTTTTTTTTTATGCCTGATAGGTTAGCCTGTTATCTCACCTGATGGTAAAAGATGATGTGGTCAGAGATGTTGTTCAGGCTAACCTAGAAGTACTGGCTCTCAAGGACAACTGCCAGAACACACCGTTAGGTGCTTGGCGACAGATTTTCTACTTGAGGGTGGTAGCTAAACAGGCGGGCATTGCCCTACCACCATGCTATAACGACAGCCATCCTAAGACGACAACTGGGACCGACGGCTTAACGTGCCCTTCGAAGCACGGAAAAGCTCAGTAGTAATGTCACTAACGGTCACCCATCCAACTCCTGACCGCGCGCGACATTGCTTAACTTTGCTGATCGGTTGAGAACAGCTAAGTAAACTTCGCTACGAGCGCTTCAAGCTTCAGCTTCGCACGGGTGCTAATTAAAAATACGCAAAAATGTGTTTATTTACGACATCACATTATAATCCTCTAAAATTATCAGTGTTTCTCTACTATTTATGAATACATTATACATATAAACCTTCCTCTTGAATAACTTTATCCATTAAAAATAAAAATAAAACTTCGTTGCGTTGTTTCTAAGATCTAGCATACAATGGCCCGTGGGGTGCTGAGGCGGCTATGATTAACATACCAGAAGGTGGGCAGCAGCACTTTCTGAGGAACTGATATCTCACACTGCGATGCCCAAGCCGCCTGCCAAGCGTGGTATTATGGCATACCCCCGTATTGGGTGAGACTGTGTTCAGCAATGGACTACCCGGCTGATACAGTAAGCATACAATAGGTATAGACAGCGGGAAGCGAGATTGTTTTATACTAGTAAAGTATTTGTAGTGTTTCAATGATTCAAAAACATGATAGATATACATTTATATCAGCATTTTACATCGATGTTGTCTCATATTCATATTTTGTTTATAATTTAAAAAAAATGACATAAGAAAGTGTATATCATGATGATTCCAGCTTCATAAAAAAAATCAATTTAGGCTTCTACCACGCTCATATAAAGTCCAATAACAAATATGTTTATTGAATTATTTAAAATTCTACTGCTAAATTTAGCAAAAATATATATCGAGCCACTGCGAGAAGAATGGGTAGTTAATGGGGCATTCTTTTTAACCATCTTTTTAACATTGACTTATAAATGATTGACTTGTAAATTGAATAAATGATTTTGACTTTGACTTTGTCTTTCTAGACTTCAGTTCTAATTTGCTACATACTCTTCTGATTCTTTTCAATGTTGTCTTCCAATTCCGCCATCCAGATCATTAGAAACTACACTTAATATGAAATAGACAAAAGACGATTCGCAGTAAACAAACACCTTGTAACCAATACCCGTCTCACAATAAATCCATAATCTCAAGGGACGGTAAACCCTTTGAAAAAAGCCATTTTGAAGGATAAAATAATCGGGTTGTGAAATGAAAAACGACGTATAGAAGCAGACGGTGTTAACGCTTTTAAAATTACAATACTGAAGGTACAGATGGCAAAAGAATGACAAATATTTTAGAATTAATTCTAAATTTTTAAATTAATTCTAAAATACAGCTTCAGTGTATGTTGTACTTATTAATCATTAATCTACACTAATATTATAAATAGGAAAAATGTATATTTTGGTATGTAACAAATAATCTTAAAAAGTACTCGACCGATTTGGATGAAATTTGGTATGGGCAAAGTTTGAGATCCGGAAAAGGACATAGGATAGTTTGTATCCAACTGCGCATAACGTGTTAAGTCACGGGATAGGCAAGACTACGCTTTTCCACGTCATGCCTGCTTTTTAGTTGTACGTTAAGTTACTTTTTCTATTTCCATCAAAATAAATCCATCCTTTGCGTAGGAGAGTGGTACACGCAAATAGCAATGTTTTGCATAATACCAATGAAATTAATATATAAAAATATTTTATAAAATTTGTAAGTTCTTTATTGGTTTGGTTTACCTAAGTGGTCATCACACAAAACTTATCGTACTTAAATTAAACTGTACTCTACATATTTAACAACAATTGCATGACCATCTCGAGGTGGTCGTCTCAGCATGCTTCTTCAATATTATGCTCTTATACAATATATACTTTTTTTTTTAACATTTTCTATAATACTCTACAGATTTTTTTTTATTTTTGTAATCTCAATTTCTTTAGGCTTGATGTACTAAATATGTGAATATCGTCACACACATCATTATACAATTAACAGATTCTTAATATTGGGGGTACTTTGCATGGTTATTTAGACATGAGATATCATCGAAAGTTGTTGTTATGAAGACGGCTGTTTGAGAGAAGCACACTAAATAAGATGTTACCAAGCAAAATCGAATGGAATTTACGGAGCTGATAACTTAAATGAAAGTCGAGTCAAAATAATTAATTTAAAATTGGCGTCAGTGACGCTTGCTAAATATGAAAAATTCCCCGTGGGGTGCTAAGCTATAATGTCAACCTCTGACGTGTCTCCAGACGCCTGCCAAGCGTAAGGAATAATGCAAACCTTTTCATTTCATTCCTCCTCCCTTAATAGGGGAAATTGTTTTCTATAGCGGACAATCCGGCTGATACAGTACAGTCGCTTGCTATAAAGGTCCTCGGGATCGCGTAAGATAACAGTTCGTCAGAAGGCGCTGCTGCAATCCTTTCGCTATTTAGGACAATTACAAAATTTTCCGGGTAGTAGTAGAATTGCACCTCACCATATCGTCTCGTAAGAGGCAACTAAGGGGAAAATACAGGAAAGTGGGCAGCAGCGCCTTCTAAGTAATCCCCAAGTCGCCTGCCAAGCGTGGCAATTATGGCAAATACTCCCTTAATAGGTTGGCAGTTGTGTTCAGCAGTGAACAATGCGACTAGTACAGTATAGACGCTTGCTATTAGGGTCTGTACTGTACTATAACAGCCTGATTATGCACTACTGAACGCAACCTTTCCCATTAAGGGTGGGTTAGCCATAATTCTCACGCTTGGCAGGCGTCTTCGAGATCGCAGTTTAAGATAACAGTTCCTCAGAAGGCGCTGCTACCCACCTTCCACTATTTAAGACAAATACAAAATTTTACTATGAAAAAGTTCTACTGCCAGCTCTAGTAGTGAACAGACAACATAACATATAAGAGATCTATCGCTTGCTCTCCAAAATGTGTGTCGAGATTTTTTCTGCTAACCATATTCAAGTGTTCCTCGATAAATTCAGACTGAAGAAAATTTAATTTAAATCCAATTTGCAGTTATTATCACCGTTCTTTGAACACAAGAAAATGTCTAATTTTGTTTGTCCCTTGTTAATCTTGAAAAGTTTGAAAAAGAGTTGAAGAACTCTCTGGATCAGAAATTTGGGTAATCAGAAGAAATTTGTTTTGAACTTTGAACTTTTGCGTAGTTGCAGAGCGAAACGAGATACAAACTGCTTAAAACGATGCTCGATATTTGTATATTTTGTAAGTAGAAGAATGGAAAACAAAATGGAGGGAACAAATACAACCAATAAAAAACCAAATACTTATTTTAGTAAATAATACGGGATAACTCACGTGAATAAGTCAGATAGTTCCAGCTCCCGCGTTATATATATATATTTATTTATGTTGCTTCGTGTGGTTTGCGCGGGCGTCCCGAGCTTTCCTTGAAAAAGACGACCGGATATACGGTTGAAACTGTAGTCGGAGCTATCTGACTTATTCACGTGAGTTATCCCGTATTATTTATTAAAATGAGTGAAAACCACGTTAGTTTTTATAACAAAACCAAATACTATTCTATTCGTATATTTCTTTGGTCGAGTTGGTAGGCCCCCCAATAGGTGAACTGATGACATCATTAAGTCGCAGGTAGGTAATGGTTACAAGCGGCTAATAGCCGTTCTATGGGGGAGGGTTTTTTTTAATTATGATGAGAATATTTCTAATAGATAAGGAACATACAGTATACCTATTACCGCTCGGATATCATTGTTTCAGTCAAAGGGGTTCCGTTTTATAGTACGGAAACCTTATCCTTATCTATAAGAAATATTCTCATCATAATTGAAAAAAACATAATTGCAGAAGCCAGTAAATTACAGCCACGCATAATATGACTTAAGAAGTATTTGTCTCAGTGTGATAGGAGCAGTAGGCTTGGTGGTAGCGCATTTTGTAAATGCCCGGTTAGCTAGCTATCACCCTTTAAGTAGAAAATCTATCGCCTAGCACTTAACGCTGTGTTTCGGCAGCTGTACTTGAGAGCCAGTAAATTCTAGGTTAGCCTGAACAACATCTTTGACCACATCATCACTTACCGTCGGAGGGGAGATAGTAGGCAAAGGCTAGCCTAACCGGGATAAAATTAAAAGTGATTATTCCAGTACAATCCCTTAAAAAAAATCTAAAGGGTCTGTCGCTCCGTCCTTCCGTTTAACCTTCAAAATGCCGTGTCTTTAGATCGGTAATAATTGGCCGGTACAATGTGATAGGAGGGCAAACGAGCAGGCGGCTCACCTGGTGGCAAGTGATCACCGTCATCCACGAACATCCGCAACACCAGAGGTATCGAGGATTCGTTGGCGGCCTTTGAGGAGGGAATATGCTCTCTTCTTGAAAGTTGAAATTTGAAATGATTCAAAATTTTTTTTTTTTATTGTATTGTGACGGACTTCGACCACATTCTCAACTGATAGTAAGTGATGATGTGATCGAAGATGTTCAGGCTAACGAACAATTACCGGCTCTCAAGGACAGCTGCCAGAACACACTGTTACGCGCTTGGCAACAGATTTTCTACTTGAGGATGGTCGCTACCCAAGTGGGCATTCGCAAAATGCCCTTTCACCAAGCGGTGAAGTTCTAGCACGTGGCGGGATTCTAATGATGGACTTGCTGCACGGCAGTCCATAGCCAACGCCACTGACGCCACTGAGCCATTACTGCTTCAAAATCATGTGGTGTTGTTATGGCGGATACCAACATAAAAACATAATAAAAGGGGTCCCCATCAAAATAACGTGTTTTTTTTACATTTTCTTTTTCTACTTTACCATAAAATCGATAGAAAACAAGCGTCAAACTTGGTATGACTTAGCTTGCCATAATTATGAAGAGACAAACCGGGCCGCAGAACCTCAAAAATCGCACTTTGGCTTCTTTTGCTTGTCGCGTGTTTTTTTTTCTTTCAATTTCGTCCAGGCACTGGGACAAGGCTGTCCCGGTCAAACTGAGACATATGGTAATCTTAATTATAGTCTACTATGCAACGTACATTAACGGACTATAAAACTGGCCAAGTTCAGGTACAGCTAAAGATTTGGAACCTTATTTTAAAAATAATGTTTTTATATTACATTTAATGTTGGTACGGAACCCATCATATCTGAGTCCAACTCGCATTCTACAAGTTTTAGACGACATTAACTTCGATATAAATGTTAATTTTATCGCGAAATTCTAAACAATCATTATTTAAAAATTTTACCCTAGAAGATGAAGCAATCGTATTATCCTATTTGATTTCCTAATTCCAAATAAAAAGAGAGTACATGGTGTTTTATCCCACCAAGACCAACTTTTTCTTGCAAGATCTACAAAATGGTAATTTGTAAGTACATTACCATTGCATGAATGCGCTTCAAGGGCCTTCAGGTTTTGTCTGGAACTAGTTTTATGCAGTATCAGACTAAGCCGCCGTTATCGTTCAGTATAACAAGAAAAGTTAACAGTTAGTAAAAGTTTAGTATAAGACTTTTCTTTCGTGTCCTTTTGTGTTTTTTTTTTTAATACCTTAAAGGTTAGCCTTTGACCACTACCTCACCTGATGGTGAGTGATGATGTGGTCGAAGATTTTGTACAGGCTAACCTAGAAGTACTGGCTCTCAAGGACAGCAGCCGGAACCCACCGTTAGGTGCTTGGCGACAGATTTTCTAGTTAAGGGTGGTAGCCATACGGACATTCGCAATATGCACTACCACCATGCTATAACGACTGCCATCCTAAGACAACAGTCGGGACCGACGGCTTAACGTGCCCTCCGAAGCACGGAAGCGCTCAGTAGTAATGTCACTAGCGGTCACCCATCCTACTCATGACCGCAGGCGACGTTGCTTAACTTTGCTGATCGGTTAAGTACAGCTAAGTAAACTTCGCTACGAGCGCTTCAAAATTCCTCAACTTATTAGAATGTTTTGTTTATAATTATATTTATTAGATATTCCATGATACTGTACGAGTATCAGCCGGATTGTCCACTGCTGAACACAGCTTGGCAGGTGTCTTGGGGATCGCAGTTTAAGATATCAGTTCCACAGAAGACGCTGCGAGCCACCTTCCGGTATTTTACCTTTAATCGCCTCTTACGATACCCACAGATAGAAATGGGGGGGTGAAATTCGAACCCGGCACCCTACGGGGGACTATACTAACACCTATTTCCCATACTTACACCTATTCTGTGAAAATTTCAACTGGCTATCTCCTAGGGTTCCAAAGATTTTGGAGATTGTACAGGCTGACTGACGGATGGACAGCATAGGTTTCTTAAAAGGGTTTGTTCGGACCGATCAACTTATCGGGCAGTTTTCGAACGAACCTTTTTTGCTAGTCTTCTATTCTGCCCTCATAACTCAAACTGCAGTAATCGACATTTTTGTGATATTGACTTTTTTCAAGAAATGGGGCCCCAAGGGGTTTATTTACATGAAAAAATATTAATATCTTAAAAAAAGTCTCTACAAGTATGTTTTTTAGGTAACGTTTTGCGCAGTACTTACATGAAAACTATATCAATGATAAGAAAAAGCACAGTATTAAACACATGCTAAAGAAGAATGCAGTACTTGTTAGAATTTCCTAAAACAAATTGCAGTAATAGCCATTACTGTATTCTTTATTCAAGTATCTATAGACCAGTTACTAAGTCAAAACGCAGTACTCCACATTACTGCATTTGTGCGTAGTAAAAGTGTGCGAGATCGTAACCGTACGATACAGTGCCGCGTTTTGTTGAAGCAAATCAGTGCGTCGTCGTCTTTCGGCGAAGTGAGACGTGCGGCACGTGTACCGCTCCGGCGCGCTGTTGTTTTTTAATAAAACGGAATTTGGGTGAGTTGCTATAATTTTACTATAGTCTACTATTTAGTTATTATATATTTATAGCTTTAAGAAATAAAGAGTTATCCCCTGACGTGACAGTCAGATTTTAGTTTTTTATAACCTTAAAATACTAAAAGAATATTCTTGTTATCTAACTAAGAGTGCATATTCTGTAGGTTTTCATCAACTTTGATTGTTTACTTGTATACCTAAGGGATACCTAAAATTATTGCTATCTGATTGAAATGTAATTACATCGTCGTTGATGAACTTAACATTTTTAACTGATAAATAGGTTTAGGTATCTATAATAAACCAATTATATTGGTAGTTTATAGTACATTTAAAGTATTATATATTATGTGCGTATATGAAATACAAGCGACACCTGCGGTTTTACGCGCGTTAAACCGAAATAAATATAGCTTATGTACTAATCCATAGTCCAGTCTACCTCCACACTAAATTAGATCCAAATTAGATCAGCCGTTTTTGAGATCGGCGTGCAAAAAATATACGATAAGTTACAGATTTTTTATAGTAGAAAAGTAAAGATGATATTTTATGATATTTCCTTCAATGTAGATTTATTATGTTTTCAGAATATTCTCTTCATAATGTCTGCCAAAAATTCCCGCGGAAGAAGCATGTTAGACATGGTGCTTGGTAAAACTGATCGTGAAACAGAACCACAACCATCTACTTCTACAGAATTCAATTCAAACCAGAAATATGAATCATTTCGTCTGTTATGTGATGAACCGTTCCCAAGTTCTTTGATGGATATATCATTAACAGATATAACATTTGAAACAGGAGAACCCAGCGAAATTATTCCTATTGCATCAAGTTCAATGATTTTGACAAGCGAAGCGGCCCAAGATGACAATTTGAATCATGATACACATACAACTGAATCCAATCATATTTTAAATAAAGAGTCTGAAAATAATATAGTACAAGCTAGTTTGCAGGAAAAAACGAAATCAGGCAACCCAAGGAAGAGACGGAAATTTGAAGAATCGTTAGAAACAAGACTAACAGACAAGAAAAAGAGAAAGTTAGATAAAATGGCGGTAAAACCTGGATGCAACGAAACCTGTACAAAGAAATGCATGTCTTATTTTACGGAATTAGAACGCATACACATAAATGACACATTTTGGAAATTTAATTATGAAGCACAAGGTCTATATGTAAAGTCGTTGGTTACTGAAAAAGAAGTACAAAGACGTATCAAAGACAGCCAGATGATGCGGAAGAGCACATATAAGTATTTTTTTGACACAGACAATACAAAGAAAGAGGTTTGTAAAACTTTCTTTCTCACGACTCTGGGATACCACAAAAATAATGATAGACGTGTGCTTGACATTTTGAAAAAGCTTCCTGAAGCTCAAAAGGATCTACGCGGAAAACATAATAATTCCAAACACTTGGACAGAGAAACGATCAAACAGCATATCGAGAGTTTTAAACCAGCCATCGCACATTACAGACGTACACACGCTCCATGTAGAAGATACCTTCCGAGTAATTTGAATACAACCATGATGCATGCTGATTTTATAGAAAAGAATCCAAATTTTAAGGTATCATATGATCTCTACAGAAAATTCTTAAAAAAAGATATGAATATATCCCAGCCTATATATAGTATATAATATAGCCCAGTTAGGTAATATAGCCCAGTTAGGTAACGAAGAGTGTGAACAATGTGAAACATTCAAACTACATAAAATTGTATGCAAAGATGCCAAACATTGTACCGAATGTGCTTCATACCAGATCCATCGTGAAAAATTTGAAAAAGCACGTACTCATTACCAGCAAGATGTAACGCAATCTGGGAATAAGTCAGAATCTTCAAATTGTTACTACTCTGCTGATTTGCAAAAGGTCATCATGTTACCCAGACTAGATATGTTTAAAATTGTAATGTTCTGCCCAAGAATCATAGCGTTTGATGAAAGTTTTGTGCCTTTGGCTCTGGTAAAGAAAAACCATTTGCAGCTATATGGCATGAAGCTATATCTGGCAGGAAACAGGAAGACATAATTAGCACATACAGATCTTTTTTGGAAAGCAAACGTGATTGTGAAGAAATCGTTATTTGGACCGACAATTGCACTAGTCAAAATAAAAATTGGGCATTTTTCACCTTTCTGGTGTAGATTGTAAACAGCCAGTTTATTAAAGCCACAAAAATAACTATAAAATACTTTGAACCTGGGCATACCTTCATGTCCGCTGATAATTTTCACCATCAAGTGGAAAACCAGCTGCAAAAAGCCAAGAAAGTACCTAAATGACTTTTCAGATTTTATAGATTGTGTACAACTAGCAAACTCAGGAAAAGTTATTGTTAAACCGATGTAAGTTAACAATTTCTATAAATACAAAGATCATTCTTCCCAGTATAAACTCAAAAAATGTGAAGAGAGAACATATCTCAAAGATATTGTTTGTGTCGAAGTACAGAGAAAGAGCATGAATCTTTTTGTTAAGACAGACCACAATCACAGCAACATGACAGAAATAGATTTTTTAAAAACAAAACTGATTAAACAAAATAATATACCTGAACCAGAGACAAACCAGAAGGCACGCGGAATAACTCAAGAAAGAAAAGCTGGCATACTAAAAAAACTAGGTGACCTAATACCTCAGAACAGACTGATATTTTGGGAAAATCTTCCTGTAAACGAGGAGTCTGTAGATCTCACCGAGACTAGAGAGCCTCAAGAATAAGACTGTGTATATGTACTATTTTTAGAAGACTTATTATTTTTAAAAGGAGTTTTTTTAGTTTTTTTTATGGGTATTGAATGCCTAAATTTAATTTTAATATTTGGATTGAGATTTTTTTTACAATGAACGGTAATTTAACTACCTGGTCATCTGAAAAGACACTGTGGCCCAAGGTGAAGGGGGATGACTTAATTGGAATGGTACTTGATCTCAAACGAGGCTGCCAGAACACACCTTAAGGTGCTTGGCAGAGTAGGTAGATTTATAATTTTTTTAAAGATTTTTTTAAAGAAGTATTTTTTAATTTGTATCTTTAATTTTCTTATGGGTATTGAATGCCTACATTTTATTTTAATATTTGGATTAAGGGTTTTAGTTTTAGACTGAACAGGCAGACACTGGCTGCAGCCCGAGGCAGGCGGCTATGACTTCATGTAATAATGTGCCTTAATCTGTGATAATTAAATACCTAATAGAACAGTTTCAATAAGTAAGACAACCTGTAGTCTATTTCTAGATACACATCTATAAATACTGTTAATTATAAGATTATTAGTGAAGTAATTATAGACGTAATGTGTAATTTGATTTTAAGAATAGAAACCTTACTATTATTTTTAGTAATATGTGTATCTGATATCCTATGTTTAAATACGAGTATGTTGGTTTAATAAAACTGATTATTCTTTAACAAATTGTTTAATTTTGATATACCGTTTATGGTTTAAGCCGTAGAGCAACTTAAAAATCTATATTAAATACACTGCAGTACTTAGCTTCGGCCATTAAAAATACTAAACAATAACGCAGTAATCATCGCGCGCTAGACCATAATGCAGTAATGAGCGCAAGTACTGCATTTCGACTTAGTATCCAGAGATTTTTACAAGACATGGTACTAAAACTAAACGCAATAATACGCATTATTAATGGATATACTAATTTACGCAATAAAAGGTAATTATTTTTGAAAAGCTTGATTTTTTTCCTATTTTAACGACATATTTGAAAAACTACAAAATACATACATCTTCCTCAAATATGTCAAAATGTCTTTCGCGCGTTTATCTCGAAACCGCCATTTTGCAATTACTGCATTCTTAGTTATCAGGGCAGTATTGTGATCTATGGATTTTCGTACGTGAGATTATCTTGAAAAAAAATTGGTGAAAAATATCTTTTTTGCTTGCTTTGATAATCGAATTTTTGACCTCTTCTATTATATATAAACATTTGAATTGCAAAACTAGTTGGTTTTAACCTTTATTGACAATATTGTGAAAATAAAGTGTGTTATGTCTGGGATGAGGGCATAATAGAACAATGCGATCGACTGCCTGCAGTTCTTGTTTGAAGTGAGAGTGCTGGTGCCTAGATGACTCTGTGTCGTTACTTCGTAGTCTCGGAGAACTAGAGGAGCCCCCACGAGTGAGACAATCAAATATTTAGTCTTGGCCAATACCAAATATTCAGATACACTCTAGTGGGATTCTAGTGGAATTCCTCCCATAATAAGCTGCAGTAAGTTTCAATTTGTTAATTTGATTTTATTTTGTACTTTATCGTGTTTTTATTTCAGCCCGGTGAACTGCCGGCCAAGTTATTCATTCCATATAGATTGTCTAGGCAGAAGAACGCTTCCACTGAACAATACCTGCCTGGGCAATCTGGAAGTTTAACAGGGTTCCATATTCTAGTTTGGGATCCCTAAAAAGTAATGTAAGTTTTTAACTGAATGTTTCTAATATAAATAGTTAGTATATTAAAAATAAATCTTTCAAATTTTATCGTCCAATTATTTCAGGAACGTAACACTTTAGAGCTTATGTCAAGAATTAGTTTGTATTTGTGACCTCAATCAAATAAAAAATATTTTTTGTGCGTCAAGAAAAAACCAAGATGGCGGCAGTCAGTCGCCATCTTAGTTTTTTGTGTACCAGCCCTCAAAGAAAAATATTTGAACCCGTTGTATATAGGTCTGCTCTGGATGCAAGAGCTAATGACATTTATCGGGAGAAAAAAAAAATGTTCTTTTAACACTGTTCTCTTTTAGAATGTTGCATGTTTCCTATATATTGTAAGTATCTAGTTTGTAAATAAAATATGGTTATAATTAAAAAAAAGTCACGGACCCTGGAGTCTGTGGAGTGTAGATTTATATAATAATAAAAAAAAAAACCGTAGTATAAGGAAATGGAAATTTTGTAACAAATCTCATTTAAAATCTACCCGAGAGTTTAATTTCAACACGTTCTAGCGCATGAACCGCTTGTTTCAACTTTATATCGCGTCCACAATCCCAGACTCAACAAAAACACGCTCTGAAAAACAAGCAAAGAGCCGAAATGAGCCCGTGTGTTACACACTCGTCTAGCAACCTCACAATTAGGTACAGTTCGAGGTGGAAATACACATAGATACAAAAAGTCCGGTAAAATAAATGGTGTTGTATGTGAAGTCCTATATGATGGAGTATAATTGTGTTGGCAACATTGCTGATTTTTCAAAGGAGGTTACGAGTGTTGCCTTTGGTGGGCGAGTTGCAAACTACCAGCGCTACCTGGCGGCCTAGGCGGACAACTCAAGAAGACGTTTTGGAGGGAATTCAGTAACGGTGTTAGATACTAATGCGACGAGCGGAGCGACACATTGTCGTATCGAAACCTTAAGACGGCACCAACCTTGAGTTTGTAATTAACTGTTATCAAATATATATGCTAGTAACACGATCAGTGTCCTTATTGTTAATAATTGTGAATATTTTAGATACATTTATTAGGTAAATCATTATCGCCTTACTACGAAGAGAGATTTTGAATTAAAAATCATCATTTCACTCTCAAATATAATTAAGTATTATGCTAAGGTTCAGAGTCATTTATGTAAGACTAAGTCAAGCGTCGGCTAAGCCAATCTATAAATTTTCCTATTGAACGATGGAGCCAAGTCCTAATTAGCTTCGGTCTTAGTTAAGATCGCACTGTATTATTTATGGTACAAGAAAAGGAAACGACCAGAACAGCAATATATAAAATGTCATTGGAGTGAGTGAAAGAAAATATCTGATGTATATATACTTTTTTTATGTAGATGACATCGTAGCATTCGTAAATTCTTTACGTGTAGTAACTTTTTTTTTAAATAATGTAATGTTTATGTTATCAATTATAAATATGTTGCTAAAATAAATGAACAGGTTAGGTCCAATGCAAAAACTACAACACTGCTCGCTTGTTGGCACCACTCCTTTTTTTTTGAGGGTGGAAATACCCTCGCACTGCCTCTCCACGGAGGAGGTTCTCAAGTCATCTGTTTATTTTTTTATGTTTGTTAACTCAGAACTTTTGCCGGGGTGAACCGATTTGGATAATTATTTTTTTTATTTGAAAGTGGATGCTTGTTGTTTGGTCCCATTTAAATTTCATCAAAATTGGTTTAGCTGTGTTTGAGTTGCACTTCAGTACCTGAAAAATAATTTCCCATCTTGATCCTATAGTCATTGCAGTGAATGACAATCGATCCCGTATTCATCAAGGGTCACTAAAACAAGTAATTTGTTTTTTACCAAAAAATGGTACCGACCTTGCGCACAATATAGTGATAATAGGTACTTTTGAACTATCATGGTACCGACTTCAACAAGTCATTTCACACTTTTGAGTGTTGAAGTCAGGTCCATGTTTTTGGTATTATTTTTCCTCCTTTTTCTATTATGACGTTACTTAGGTACGTACAAGAGTATGTGAAAAACCAAAAAGTTAACATTAAATATGCCTCTAATTAATGCCTCTAAGTTTATCGACTTTGGTTTTAAGACTGGCTGTCTGTTGCTACCTTAGAAATTCACGAAGAATACAACTACACGCAAAATTTCTCTGTGTATTCAAACCTTATATTGCGGTCTTATAAAATACAGCCCAAGAGATCTGGCCGAGATGAAAATATTAAATTAAATTTACTGAAACAAAACTGGTACATTCATCAAGCTAAAGCAGTTAGAGAGAATAAATAATTAACCTGCATGATACTTTCTTTTTATGTCTTCTTAAACAGACTGCAGATGGTTGGTAACATATTGGGGTGCGTTTATTAAATTTAGCCGTTGTTATCAAATTAGACCCCGCCATCCTTATTATGAATGAAATCTATTGTTATCAGTATTGCGGATGCCAATGGGTTTTAATACATTCGTGGGGACATTAGTTTAGAAGAACAATAACTGCGACAAAACAGCGTTCGAAACACCCACCCTAACCACTTTTTTACGTTACTAAGTTCGGTTCCCACCGCCAGCTCGAGCTTCGCTACATGGTAGAAAGGCATTTTGTGAATGCTTGCCTGGCTAGCTTACCCTCAAGTAGAAAATCTGTCGCCAAGCTCACAGTGTGTTCTGGCAAAAAGTGTTTAAGAGCCAATAAAATTACTGGCACATGACTTAACAACTGTATGTCTCAGGGCGCAGTGCAATTCATCGATTTTTGATGAAATGCATCTACATATTATCGGCTGTGGGTACCGCTTAACATAAGGTGGGCCCCGTGATTGTTCAATCACAATAACATAAAAAAACAATATTGCATATATTGCAAGTCTTTTTGAATTGATACATGAACTTTTTTGTACGATAAGTTTTGGAAACAGCGGAAATATGGGGGTTAATAACGTAAAAAGGAAATTTCAGTTTCAAAGTCTTTATTTGACAGAAAAATTATGTTATCTTTAGTTTAAAAAAATTGCTAGTGTATCATTATATATAGTTATATATACGGACTTATACCTATTCTGTTAAAATAAGCTGGCTATGGTTCTAAACAATATCCCTTTAAGTTCAGTTGGACAGAAGAATTGCAAATGTCCGCCTGGCTAGCGACCATCCTCAAGTAGAAAATATGTCGCCAAGCACCTAATCGTGTGTTCTGGCCGCTGTCCTTGAGAGCCATTAATTTTTAGCCAAGCCTGTTAACACCTTCGACCACATCATCACTTACCATCAGGTGAGATTGAGGTCAAAGGCTTACCTATCAGCAATAAAAATAAACTCTGTAGAAGTCAATAATATTCATAAGCGTTTGTTATATTTTTCTCTGTAGGCCAATTTTTTTTAGGTTTAGTTTCCGGTTATATAAGTACAGTACAATATTCTCGTACAATTTTAAACGACAAAAAAACCACCCATTCACGTTCAGCATGTCTTAAGTATCGTCGATGTGAGTGATGTGCTGTTGCACATTGGCGCACAACAGAGCTCACCTTACCTTTTCAACGTTCAGAATACACGAAAAATAATGGCTATACTATCAACGCTAGCATAATCCTAGGTGGGGAAGCGTCAGGAAGTAGACCAGAATTGCTTATAACTGAAACGAATTCTCTAGACAATAATTTCGTTGTGTTGTCTTCATACAGTGTGATATTAGTAAAAACATTTTTAATTCAATTTGGTCTTATTATCCTCTTATGTTGATGATTGTACATTAAAGAATAAAGGCAGGAAAGTTATGAATTTACTAGAAAAGCCTAGGGACTACCTAGGTTTACATAAGCTTCCAAGGAAATGTCAATGAAGGCAAATTTGAATATTCAATAACAATTTCGTAGGTAAATTTATCTTACATCAAAAACACTAACGATGGCCGCGTTACTTCGAAAAGGAATTTCAAGGTCTCACTAACGATCTAAAGAGGATGAAAAAGCTACACGTACTTAGAAACTATTAGTCTATCTATGGCACTACTAGCATGTAACTCATGAATAATTGAGCGGTGCCGGGACTCGCCTAAGTCTTGGATTGAACCGAAAATGGAAGGATGCGCCACAATTTTTCAAGTTTGATACGGACTTTTGTGTATCTACATCTTTAAGAGATGTTAGTTTGTATCATGTCTCTCTAAGTAAAGTTGTGAGTTTGACTTTGGGATTAGAGAAAAATAGATATCTAGCTTATGTAACCTTTGAATAATGTTATAATTTATAACTATGCTAGTTGAAGCATAGATGGCTGAGAGGCATTGGCTACGGACTGCCGCGCAGCAGGTCCATGGTTAGAATCCCGCCGCGGGCTTAGCTTCACCGCATGATGGAAGGGTATTTTGCGAATGCTCGCCTGGTTGGTCGCTAACCTTCAAGTAGAAAATCTGTCGCCAAGCAATTAACGGGGTTTTCCAGCAGCTGTCCTTGAGAGCCAATAATTCTAGTTTAAGCCTGTTGTATAACAATATCGTTAACCAAGATAATTTATACCCGATTTCAAATGTTTCCGTTATAAACGCAAAGAAATTGAAATTACATATCAACACAGGCTTTCGTACCCCTTAATGACTTGGTTAAGTTTTCAAAACACATTTAACAAGGGACAAGCCTATGGTCATCTAACGTAAACATATCCAGAGGCTGCTACCAAACAATCAGTTGTCTTGAGCACAAGATTCCACACCATTCATTTCCATCGTTTCACGTGTCACCAACCACCCATTATTTGTGTCAATCTTTAATGAGATTAATATTAATGATAACCACCACAAACGTTTCATTGTTGATTGGTGGTTTGTCAACAAAATGTTCAAATCGCTGATTCATTGTGTCAATATATGACCACCAACATGCTGTTAAATATTTATCAGCACATAGTGATTTGTACTTTCATAGTAAATAGTCCAAAGTAGAAAGCGACCTTTTTCTCTCATACATCAATGTCAGACCTTGACATTAAAATACGTGAGATACACCTGAATCCGTCCTAAAGAGACCCGGATCTACAAAATATTGGCGCATCCTGTAACGATTCTCAGAATCCGGGTCTGCCCGAGCTTTGGTACCGCTCAATTATTCATGAGTTATATAATTATTCTTAATAACGCTGGTAGTACCTTAGCTTAAGTAATAGTTACTACATCCCTTCAGGCCATTGGCGTACATTAACTTTTTACCTTTGTGGGCTACTCCCACATAATAACGTGCCGTTATTTAATATACACTTATTAAATATATAACTTCACATTCATAACAGTCAATTATAAACATCACTATATATAATATATATATTTACTTATTTATTTATTATTTACACAGTACCTAATATTTATATATGTACACGTAATATATGTAATTAATTCAATCAGTATTAAACACATATATTATATATACATTACATTGACAATATTATTTACAGTTAACAATTGATAAAAACACTAATGAATTAATTTAATATTGACGGCTAAATGCCGTGCCAACAATGTACGAATGCATTGGAGCCGCGCGCCGCCGCGCGCTGATAACGAGATCTCATACTCGTATAGATATAAGTACGTCGGCGCGCGAGCACCTCAGCGCCGGCCGCCGGCCGTTCTCAAGCCAGTCGGTAACAAACGCTTACGCGACGCGGAGCCCACGTCGCTCTATGCAATTCCAGTCTCTCTTGCTTTGTTTACTTTCTACGTAATACTTTTGTAACTATCATTCATCTTTCATTGCTGTGCTTAATATTTACTTACCTACATCGCCTTCTAAATTATTTTAGTTGTGGACTGTGTTTGGGTGTTAATAAACATTGGCTGTGAAGTGTACGGATTTATTTATTTGGACTATCATCAACTTCACCGCATCACCACCACTACTACTGGTAACAACTCATCTCTCTCTCCCATCTCCCACACCTTATTATCTGATTTTAATGATGTTTCTGCAGCGTATAATATGGCTCTAAATTGGCGTTAGGTAATTCTGTACGGTTTTATAAAAAACTTCTCAAAAATATTACAACACTCACAGAAGGAAAATTCAAGTTGCACGTGATAAACATTTTGATTAAGAAATCCTACTACACAGTTTGTGATTACTTAAACGACAAAAATGCCTGGACAATTCCGCCTCTGCCAAGCTATCACCTGTCCCCTACGTAATTTAAACAAATACTTTAAAATTGTATTATATAGTAAGTATGTAACACATTGTTAAAAGAATTGTTTAATTGTACAATAGTGTTACAAGACGTTTAAAGTCCTAGACTTAATCTTAATACTTTGACCATAATTTAAATAACTATTACAATACGAAAATATTTTCAATTTATTTAAATTACTTTTTTAACATAATTAAGAAATGTATTATATGACAAATCAAATTACTCTCATATTAACAATTATTATTGTATAGCCTCATTATTATATATTTGCTACACCCTAACAGGGAATGTACTATGTACTCGTTTGTTATGTATGTACATGATACAATAATAAATAAATAAATAAAAGAATGGCCCCGAGTTTCTTGCCCGTTCTTCTCGCAGTGTCTCTTTTTTTTTTTTTTACCTGATACGTTAGCCTTTGACCACTATCACACCTGATGGTAAGTGATGATGTGGTCGAAGATGTTGTTCAGACTAACCTAAAATCTATATATCTCTATATTTATTTTTTGCTGAACGTGGCAGTACATGTAGAATATTTCGATACTTAAATTAATAATCAATTACTATTAATAAATTAATAGTAATTGACCTTCATAAGAGCGTCGTAGACGCCTAAATTGAATAAACGGTTTTGACTTTGACTTTGGTCATATTTATTCCAAACATTTCCAGTTAAACTTTAATTAACTAAACTATGTTAAAAATGCTAGTATCTCTTCGTGACCTAATAATTTCAATGATTAAGAAACAATTGATCGTCAATGCAGCATGCATCACTAAAATGTGTTAAGCAAGGTTTTGTTTTTGGAAATAAAGAAATCGACTTCTGGCAATGAAAAATATGAAATGACTTGTGCAAGCTGGGACTATGAAAGTGTGGGTATTCGAGTAAGTAGTAGCACATTTATAAAGAAGTTTATTTATTCGTATGGTAGTAGTAAACAGAGTATTTGAATTAGCAAGGTGACAACATACTCAACCTAATTCATATTTTTAACACTGACAGAAGTCGCATTCATTTAAAAAAATAAGATTGTTAAAAAAGACAAGATTTTCCATGAAACTGTTATAAAATTATATTCAAGTTCATTTTAGCGGTAGATTGGTACTGTTATCGTATCATATATAACCTTGGGTAGCGAAGATTTACGCGAAAGCTAATAAATAAGTAAACTTGGGTCATGATTTCAGCAATATTACTTTTTTTTAAGTGTTGAGACGAACATGCTGCCGTCTGAGAGTAAGCAGCATGTTTATTAATTACTGTAATTATCAGACTGGTTATTTTATGTCTCCTCCACCCGGTTATTTCACATGCTCACAGTGCCTTTCACGCAGTAACACACAATAATGATTGGACTACTGCTCCAAGGCAGAATATTTTGCATTATGGTACCCACCAAGACGTAATTCTCCTACCGTAAGCACTTGAAAAAGGAACGCTAGTTCAATGGTGATAAAATATCTTCTTCGAACATCTATGTTTTTCTTATTAGTATTCGCTTCCCGCAATGGCCGTCCGTCTGCGTTCTAGCATTGGTTATGTACACTTCCATCATAATGGTACTGTCTTCAATACACATATTGTATTCAAAAAGTTCACTGAATTGTGCTCTCAGAAAAAAACATGCGCTTTATTGTTTTTACAGCTTGAATGTAAGTCTTATACCACGTTAGTCAATGTTGTTATCGAGGGTCCCAATCAACTGAGGTCTTGGTGGTTGGTTAGTTGCGGAAAACGGTGTGGCGGCGGCAATATTGTCTCTCGTCTGCCAGTTGATTGACAGCGGGCTGGCAGACCGGTCTGCGGGGTGAATTATTGAATGTTAATTGCAACGGAACCAACAAAATATAATTAAGCGTTCCCATTAATCCAAAACAAACACAATTACGTAGCTAAACAACCAATCAAGGCAGGTAGAACCTACTTTTTGAATGTTAAAAGATTTTCTTTGACAAAAGTGTACAGTAATTTTCTGGAAGTTTCTAATATCCTAGTGGGCACTTACCTAAAGCGATTTATTTATTAGCCACGAATAAGCCCATACCAGCTTAACACTAGAAAAATATAACTTATCATTTCTTTATGAATATTAATCAACCTTAGTCAAAGTAAAATTAAAGTGAAATTACAGGCACATAATACTTAGCAACTATGCCTCAAAGTGACGGGCGCAGTGCAATTGATGACTTGTGATGAAATGAAATGCATCTGTTATAGACAGAGGTACGCTTAACATCAGGTTGGCCTCGAGCTTGTTCCGTCACAATAACATTAAAAATTCCGGAAATCGGAATTAACTAATATGTAGAGAGTCATATGAAATAAGTATTTTTGATGAAAAAAAAACTATTTTGTCTGCACCGTCTCATGATAAGTAAGTCCAAAAAGAAATACGCAGAAAAAATCTCTATATACGAGTACCTCTTTCACGAGTGTTCGCCTAGTACCTTTTACTTATAATAAAACTTAAATATTTTGCTTTTCCTAGTGTTCTGAGTTTGTTTAGTACTGTCTCCATAAAAAAAATTCAATAACTACTTCCATCAGAATTATGTCTGTCTAGTACCTTTATTTTAAATTGAAAGAAAAGAAAGGAAGAAAATGTTTTATATTGCAACAAATAAATAACAATTTTAATATGTAATAAGAATTATAAACGAAACATAAGTTTATTTATAATTTGTTTTATCTTTATAATAACTTTTCTAAGTGCTCGGATATTTTTTAGTACTGTCTCCACAAAAATCTTTATAATAACGATTTCACGATTATGCTAGCATTTCTATTTAACCTACCGTACCTCTGTCTATAACAGATGCATTTCATTTCATCACAAGTCATCAATTGCACTGCGCCCGTCACTTTGAGGCATAGTTGCTAAGTATTATGTGCCTGTAATTTCACTTTAATTTTACTTTGACTAAGGTTGATTAATATTCATAAAGAAATGATAAGTTATATTTTTCTAGTGTTAAGCTGGTATGGGCTTATTCGTGGCTAATAAATAAATCGCTTTAGGTAAGTGCCCACTAGGATATTAGAAACTTCCAGAAAATTACTGTACACTTTTGTCAAAGAAAATCTTTTAACATTCAAAAAGTAGGTTCTACCTGCCTTGATTGGTTGTTTAGCTACGTAATTGTGTTTGTTTTGGATTAATGGGAACGCTTAATTATATTTTGTTGGTTCCGTTGCAATTAACATTCAATAATTCACCCCGCAGACCGGTCTGCCAGCCCGCTGTCAATCAACTGGCAGACGAGAGACAATATTGCCGCCGCCACACCGTTTTCCGCAACTAACCAACCACCAAGACCTCAGTTGATTGGGACCCTCGATAACAACATTGACTAACGTGGTATAAGACTTACATTCAAGCTGTAAAAACAATAAAGCGCATGTTTTTTTCTGAGAGCACAATTCAGTGAACTTTTTGAATACAATATGTGTATTGAAGACAGTACCATTATGATGGAAGTGTACATAACCAATGCTAGAACGCAGACGGACGGCCATTGCGGGAAGCGAATACTAATAAGAAAAACATAGATGTTCGAAGAAGATATTTTATCACCATTGAACTAGCGTTCCTTTTTCAAGTGCTTACGGTAGGAGAATTACGTCTTGGTGGGTACCATAATGCAAAATATTCTGCCTTGGAGCAGTAGTCCAATCATTATTGTGTGTTACTGCGTGAAAGGCACTGTGAGCATGTGAAATAACCGGGTGGAGGAGACATAAAATAACCAGTCTGATAATTACAGTAATTAATAAACATGCTGCTTACTCTCAGACGGCAGCATGTTCGTCTCAACACTAAAAAAAAGTAATATTGCTGAAATCATGACCCAGGTTTACTTATTTATTAGCTTTCGCGTAAATCTTCGCTACCCAAGGTTATATATGATACGATAACAGTACCAATCTACCGCTAAAATGAACTTGAATATAATTTTATAACAGTTTCATGGAAAATCTTGTCTTTTTTAACAATCTTATTTTTTTAAATGAATGCGACTTCTGTCAGTGTTAAAAATATGAATTAGGTTGAGTATGTTGTCACCTTGCTAATTCAAATACTCTGTTTACTACTACCATACGAATAAATAAACTTCTTTATAAATGTGCTACTACTTACTCGAATACCCACACTTTCATAGTCCCAGCTTGCACAAGTCATTTCATATTTTTCATTGCCAGAAGTCGATTTCTTTATTTCCAAAAACAAAACCTTGCTTAACACATTTTAGTGATGCATGCTGCATTGACGATCAATTGTTTCTTAATCATTGAAATTATTAGGTCACCAAGAGATACTAGCATTTTTAACATAGTTTAGTTAATTAAAGTTTAACTGGAAATGTTTGGAATAAATATGACCAAAGTCAAAGTCAAAACCGTTTATTCAATTTAGGCGTCTACGACGCTCTTATGAAGGTCAATTACTATTAATTTATTAATAGTAATTGATTATTAATTTAAGTATCGAAATATTCTACATGTACTGCCACGTTCAGCAAAAAATAAATATAGAGATATATAGATTTTAGGTTAGTCTGAACAACATCTTCGACCACATCATCACTTACCATCAGGTGTGATAGTGGTCAAAGGCTAACGTATCAGGTAAAAAAAAAAAAGAGACACTGCGAGAAGAACGGGCAAGAAACTCGGGGCCATTCTTTTATTTATTTATTTATTATTGTATCATGTACATACATAACAAACGAGTACATAGTACATTCCCTGTTAGGGTGTAGCAAATATATAATAATGAGGCTATACAATAATAATTGTTAATATGAGAGTAATTTGATTTGTCATATAATACATTTCTTAATTACGTTAAAAAAGTAATTATGATTGAAAAAGTAAGATGCATTTCATTTCATCACAAGTCATCAATTGCACTGCGCCCGTCACTTTGAGGCATAGTTGCTAAGTATTATGTGCCTGTAATTTCACTTTAATTTTACTTTGACTAAGGTTGATTAATATTCATAAAGAAATGATAAGTTATATTTTTCTAGTGTTAAGCTGGTATGGGCTTATTCGTGGCTAATAAATAAATCGCTTTAGGTAAGTGCCCACTAGGATATTAGAAACTTCCAGAAAATTACTGTACACTTTTGTCAAAGAAAATCTTTTAACATTCAAAAAGTAGGTTCTACCTGCCTTGATTGGTTGTTTAGCTACGTAATTGTGTTTGTTTTGGATTAATGGGAACGCTTAATTATATTTTGTTGGTTCCGTTGCAATTAACATTAATAATTCACCCCGCAGACCGGTCTGCCAGCCCGCTGTCAATCAACTGGCAGACGAGAGACAATATTGCCGCCGCCACACCGTTTTCCGCAACTAACCAACCACCAAGACCTCAGTTGATTGGGACCCTCGATAACAACATTGACTAACGTGGTATAAGACTTACATTCAAGCTGTAAAAACAATAAAGCGCATGTTTTTTTCTGAGAGCACAATTCAGTGAACTTTTTGAATACAATATGTGTATTGAAGACAGTACCATTATGATGGAAGTGTACATAACCAATGCTAGAACGCAGACGGACGGCCATTGCGGGAAGCGAATACTAATAAGAAAAACATAGATGTTCGAAGAAGATATTTTATCACCATTGAACTAGCGTTCCTTTTTCAAGTGCTTACGGTAGGAGAATTACGTCTTGGTGGGTACCATAATGCAAAATATTCTGCCTTGGAGCAGTAGTCCAATCATTATTGTGTGTTACTGCGTGAAAGGCACTGTGAGCATGTGAAATAACCGGGTGGAGGAGACATAAAATAACCAGTCTGATAATTACAGTAATTAATAAACATGCTGCTTACTCTCAGACGGCAGCATGTTCGTCTCAACACTTAAAAAAAAGTAATATTGCTGAAATCATGACCCAAGTTTACTTATTTATTAGCTTTCGCGTAAATCTTCGCTACCCAAGGTTATATATGATACGATAACAGTACCAATCTACCGCTAAAATGAACTTGAATATAATTTTATAACAGTTTCATGGAAAATCTTGTCTTTTTTAACAATCTTATTTTTTTAAATGAATGCGACTTCTGTCAGTGTTAAAAATATGAATTAGGTTGAGTATGTTGTCACCTTGCTAATTCAAATACTCTGTTTACTACTACCATACGAATAAATAAACTTCTTTATAAATGTGCTACTACTTACTCGAATACCCACACTTTCATAGTCCCAGCTTGCACAAGTCATTTCATATTTTTCATTGCCAGAAGTCGATTTCTTTATTTCCAAAAACAAAACCTTGCTTAACACATTTTAGTGATGCATGCTGCATTGACGATCAATTGTTTCTTAATCATTGAAATTATTAGGTCACCAAGAGATACTAGCATTTTTAACATAGTTTAGTTAATTAAAGTTTAACTGGAAATGTTTGGAATAAATATGACCAAAGTCAAAGTCAAAACCGTTTATTCAATTTAGGCGTCTACGACGCTCTTATGAAGGTCAATTACTATTAATTTATTAATAGTAATTGATTATTAATTTAAGTATCGAAATATTCTACATGTACTGCCACGTTCAGCAAAAAATAAATATAGAGATATATAGATTTTAGGTTAGTCTGAACAACATCTTCGACCACATCATCACTTACCATCAGGTGTGATAGTGGTCAAAGGCTATCGTATCAGGTAAAAAAAAAAAAAGAGACACTGCGAGAAGAACGGGCAAGAAACTCGGGGCCATTCTTTTATTTATTTATTTATTATTGTATCATGTACATACATAACAAACGAGTACATAGTACATTCCCTGTTAGGGTGTAGCAAATATATAATAATGAGGCTATACAATAATAATTGTTAATATGAGAGTAATTTGATTTGTCATATAATACATTTCTTAATTATGTTAAAAAAGTAATTT
Organism: Plagodis pulveraria; assembly: GCA_963890685.1. Taxonomy (NCBI): domain Eukaryota; kingdom Metazoa; phylum Arthropoda; class Insecta; order Lepidoptera; family Geometridae; genus Plagodis; species Plagodis pulveraria. The sequence goes on along the minus strand of OY982961.1, from coordinate 5,328,091 downwards.
AAATAAATTGAAAATATTTTCGTATTGTAATAGTTATTTAAATTATGGTCAAAGTATTAAGATTAAGTCTAGGACTTTAAACGTCTTGTAACACTATTGTACAATTAAACAATTCTTTTAACAATGTGTTACATACCTACTTACTATATAATACAATTTTAAAGTATTTGTTTAAATTACGTAGGGGACAGGTGATAGCTTGGCAGAGGCGGAATTGTCCAGGCATTTTTGTCGTTTAAGTAATCACAAACTGTGTAGTAGGATTTCTTAATCTAGTTTATCACGTGCAACTTGAATTTTCCTTCTGTGAGTGTTGTAATATTTTTGAGAAGTTTTTTATAAAACCGTACAGAATTACCTAACGCCAATTTAGAGCCATATTATACGCTGCAGAAACATCATTAAAATCAGATAATAAGGTGTGGGAGATGGGAGAGAGAGATGAGTTGTTACCAGTAGTAGTGGTGGTGATGCGGTGAAGTTGATGATAGTCCAAATAAATAAATCCGTACACTTCACAGCCAATGTTTATTAACACCCAAACACAGTCCACAATTAAAATAATTTAGAAGGCGATGTAAGTAAATATTAAGCACAGCAATGAAAGATGAATGATAGTTACAAAAGTATTACGTAGAAAGTAAACAAATCAAGAGAGACTGGAATTGCATAGAGCGACGTGGGCTCCGCGTCGCGTAAGCGTTTGTTACCGACTGGCTTGAGAACGGCCGGCGCGGCGGCCGGCGCTGAGGTGCTCGCGCGCCGACGTACTTATATCTATACGAGTATGAGATCTCGTTATCAGCGCGCGGCGACGCGCGGCTCCAATGCATTCGTACATTGTTGGCACGGCATTTAGCCGTCAATATTAAATTAATTCATTAGTGTTTTTATCAATTGTTAACTGTAAATAATATTGTCAATGTAATGTATATATAATATATAAGTGTTTAATACTGATTGAATTAATTAAGTACATATATTACGTGTACATATATAAATATTAGGTACTGTGTAAATAATAAATAAATAAGTAAATATATATATATTATATATAGTGATGTTTATAATTGACTGTTATGAATGTGAAGTTATATATTTAATAAGTGTATATTAAATAACGGCAAGTTATTATGTGGGAGTAGCCCACAAAGGTAAAAAGTTAATGTACGCCAATGGCCTGAAGGGATGTAGTAACTATTACTTAAGCTAAGGTACTACCAGCGTTATTAAGAATAATTATATAACTCATGAATAATTGAGCGGTACCAAAGCTCGGGCAGACCCGGATTCTGAGAATCGTTACAGGATGCGCCAATATTTTGTAGATCCGGGTCTCTTTAGGACGGATTCAGGTGTATCTCACGTATTTTAATGTCAAGGTCTGACATTGATGTATGAGAGAAAAAGGTCGCTTTCTACTTTGGACTATTTACTATGAAAGTACAAATCACTATGTGCTGATAAATATTTAACAGCATGTTGGTGGTCACATATTGATACACAATGAATCAGCGATTTGAACATTTTGTTGACAAACCACCAATCAACAATGAAACGTTTGTGGTGGTAATCATTAATATTAATCTCATTAAAGAGTGACACAAATAATGGGTGGTTGGTGACACGTGAAACGATGGAAATGAATGGTGTGGAATCTTGTGCTCAAGACAACTGATTGTTTGGTAGCAGCCTCTGGATATGTTTACGTTAGATGACCAAGAAGTCTTAAAAGAAAGTTCTTAATATATGCATAGTGCCGTATAATAAATAATCAGAAGAAACTTATATTAGAAACGGAAATGTTTTTGTGGACTTTATTTTAATGTTTGTTAATTGAAACTTGTTTTTATAACATGAAAGAATACACAAACTTTACTAGTAATTTTACCATGAGACACATTATTTCATAATGCTCCAAATTTAATACGATAGTCTTGACATTATAAGTGATGTTTTACACTTTATAAAATTTAAATAAATAAATTTTACTCTAAAGAAATATATAAATTTGCATGTCTGCTTGCAGGTTCGATAGATTGATCTTACATTGCTATTCTCACATCATCCGTAACGTCCACCGTAAACGAGGACATCTCTACCCTCGGGTGTCGTAAGAGGCGACTAAGAGTAACACACCAGAAGGCGGCCAGCAGCGCTTTCTGAGGAACTGATATCTCACACTGCGATCCCCAAGCCGCCTGCCAATCGTGGGAATTATGGCAAACTTTGAAGCAGTGATGGCTCAGTGGCATTGGCTATGGACTGCCACGCAGCAGGTCCATGGTTCGAATCCCACCACGGGCTTGAGCTACACCGCATGGTGGAAGGGCATTTTGCAAATGCCCGTCTGGCCAGCGACCACCCTCAAGTAGAAAATCTGTCGCCAAGCACCTAACGGTGTGTTCCGGCAGCAGTCCTTGAGAGCCAGTGAAATTACAGGTAAAATGAGACTTAACAGGTATGTCTCAAGGTCATGGGCGCAGTGCAGTTCGTCACTTGTGATGAAATGCATCTGTTATAGGCAGAGGCTACCGCCTAACTACAGTTAGGCCTCGTGCTTGTTCCGTCACAATAACATAAAAAAAAATATAATGAAGGAGGCTGTATTCAGCAGGGGACAACCCGGCTGATACAGTATATCTGTATAACTTTGATTTTGTATTTTTGATTTAATGAATATTTGTTGTTTGCAATAACGCCTGCTCTGCGGATTGCATTGCACAATTACAAACTTACGAGAGAAAAATATAGTTAAATGGGATTCGAACCCTCTCCATCCACATACGATGGTTGAAGAACTTAGAGAACCTAGAGCAAAAATTAGAGTAATGAGTCATAATGTCATGTTAGCTCAGTCGGTTAGAGCATACCTTGGCTATAGGGGTGGATGGACGCGGGTTCCAATCCCGCACATGGCTATATTTTTTTTCTCGTAAAGTGTAATTAACTTTAAAACACATGTTTGTTATATTTTAATTTTATTGTTATGAATCACAATTTTATAATATATACGTGTACTTTTTAAATTTTTATTTCAATTTACAAAATAGTCGAGTACAATATACAGATTTTCACGTAGATATTGTTCAAATACTTCAATATAATAAAGCCATTACTTACTTGCACTTGGTTAATTTATAAATTAAAGCATTGAACATAGAAATTTCAACCCGTGACGTAACAAATAAAGTAGTTACACAAGATTATAAACAAACATTAATATTTAAATACTTGTTGCTTAAACATAGCGTGTTACGCCTTAAAATGGGAAAAAACTTTTCTAATTTCGCGTCGAAAGTAACTCTTAATAACACCACGTATACACAGGCTTAGCCGACACGCTTCGAAGATTTGTTTGAAGTAGGCAGATGTATTTTACAAAAGTTTAAAGACAAAACTCACGGGTTTGGCGGCAAATTTTCCAGGTATGTGAAAAGTACACTTTTACCAAGCTCAAAGTCATTCACCAACACAAAGCTTTGTCCACTGCTGAACGCAGCTTCCCCGGATATGAGGGGGTTTGCCATAATCCCCTCGCATGGCAGGCGTTTTGGGGAACGTAGTGTAAGATATCAGTTCCTTCTAGCCGGGCATTCCACGGAAAAGTTATCTATATTTTATGGTTTTCATAGAGAAATAAATTGAATGGATGGTATGCCTTTATTAACAAAACACTACAATCTATATACAGTCTGTTTTTTCTTACTTGTCTTAAAATGTAAACAAACATACCTCTGATACACATCACAAGTTGCCGTCATAATCACTTATATTTGGCCATTCACAACTGAGTAGACCTAATAAAAGAAACATCACGCTTCGAAAAACATACAAATATCATTAAAATTTATAACTAGATATTTACAAAATATAAATCAAATATCGTAATGATCACAAAAACTGTTGACAATAATGACAGTGTTTTGACATTAAGTAATCTATCTTTTCTATGAATTTTAGTGATGGGAACATGGGTATCAAAATAATTAATAATTGAAGTGAATAACTGAACATATTTCGTTCATCGCATTATACTAACTGGTTGTGTAGTTAAAACAAGTATATAAGTATAATTTAGTTTAATTTTTAGGGTTCAGTATTAGAAAGTGGATCCTATTATATAGCCGCGAATGTCCTTCAGTCCGTCTGACCTTTCAAGGACTGTATCTTTGGAACGGTAATAGGTAGCCCGTTTAAATGTTCACGGAATACGGGTTAAAATAGTATATTGCCTAACAAATAATAATACATAATAACAATATGTTTAAAATAAAGGGGATTTTCATACAAGAAACCTGTTTTATTTAACGATTATTATTTTTGCTCTATAGTAAAACGGTAATACGTACAAGCGTCAAACTTGGTTTGATTTTAGTCCAATATCTACCAATAACAAAAACCTGCCAAGTAAGGCTCTCGCTAAGGATCTCGCACTGTATGAAAAACATAACGATTTTATGGTAAATTCTGTGTTGATACGGAACTCATAATACGGATACTGTTCCATATAATCTCCAAATACATGTCGTTTTTTTTTATTGCTGATTGCCTTTGACCACAAAAATTATTTATTAAATAACATATATTTTTTTTATAGATAATTTAAATTGTAAAATCCATTTTAACCTGATTCAATTTTGGCGGAATGGAATAACACAAAAACCAAGGGATTCTTTTTGCTAATTTTATTTTTTAAATTGAATGGGATGATTTTGTTTATTATACAGCTGGCAACACTGAATTACTTGACGTCAAGACACGACATTCGTTCCGTTGCTTCGCTTGATGTTGTACGTTTCGGGTGCTCTCTTAACATTGATTCTCGACGACCTGGCTTTCTTGTGGACTTGTGTGTGTTTTGTGATTGGACCCTGTTATTATCTGGACCGACGACTAGCTGTTACTCTTCAAGGATTCTGATTTAATCGTGTGATTGAGTTATACCGGATTATTCACTGCCGACCTGGCTATCTTGTGGACTTGTGTGTGCTTTGTGAATAGGACGGTGTTATTATCTGGACTGACGACTTTCTGCTACTTTTCAAGGACTGAGTTTTCGTGTAATTGTGATTTTCCTGGAGTGTTCACAAAAGTAAGTACCATATAAAGCTTAGATTTTATTTTTACCATGTACTTACTAACTATATTTTCTCTCCAGTTAAACATTTGCTATTAGTTTTAGACTTATTTCGACAGTATTTTGTTACATACTGTTGCACGAACTGTATTTACCTCGATAGCGTCACCTACTACCAACATTGAAATAAGTAAGAAAATATTATAGACAACTATTTTAATCTTCGCCACAACCGGCTTCAGATACGCACTGCTAATTAGCGTAATGGTCAGTAGACTTACTAAAGATTCATGAAATGTGTACTTTACTTTACTTACTGGATTCTGCAGTCATGTAATTATAGCAACTAGAAAATCGCTCAGCTCCCGCATTGTTGTGTTCACAAGTAACCTAAAGTTCCGTTCAGACGAAGCCGCGGCTGAGCCTGCGCAAGAATCACGGTTCATGAGAAGCGCGGGCGTGGCGACCATGCGGTCGTAGCGCGGCTACCAAATCATATCGCAACTGAAGAATATACGCGCCAATCAATCCAAGTTAACTCAAGGACGTGATTAGGACGTGGCTCGCCATGCGACCGCGCCGCGCCCGAACCGTGCTCATACCATGGAGCTTGCGGCGTAAACACGGCGTCGCCGTCGTTTGAAAACAGCATAACGCTCCTCCTCACTACGCTCGTCGTCGCATCAATATCGAATAAAAGTAAATAAACAATTCCATTACAAAATCGATTATTTCCAAGATATGATATTAAAAAAAATATGTGTAAAATGAATAAAGAGCAAACGAAACTATTTTATATTACGTTTTAATCAAATCACTCACTTTCATAGTATTGTTCAGTACGGCTCGTCGTTCATTTGATGAGACCCCATCACTAATCTTGTCTTTGGATGATCAACCGCCATGTTTGTTTACATAATAAGACAGGTAAGAAAAAACAGACTTTACAATTAAACTCCCACACCAGCTACTAGGCAGCCTAAAGGCTATGCAGGCTCACAGGTAGTCCAAATCTGGAGCATTTTGTTCCCACTATCACTTGGCAGCGTGCTTAGCCTCCTGGCACCATCACTCCGTTGCAATGCTTATGATTTAACACACACAAAAAAATGGAATTGCGAAGCTCCTGCTTTTTTTTAATTCGAAATAAAACCGACGATGTGTTTGTACAACAGATTTGTTTTCTTTTCTACTATCCCACAACTTGAACATTTTGTGTTTTTTTTCTTTACTAAATAACTATCACGCTCATATATTTGTGCTTCAACATATAAACTTAGCTTCATATCTTAATGTGTTATTATAACCATTAAAAAAATTAACATTCGTAATTTTGTATTCCTTGCATAGAATGTTATTGTACTACTAACGCCATCTGTTAGAAAACCAGAGTTAACATCGCTGCAACAGAACTAAACTCAATACTCAAATACATCGTAGTTAATCTACTTAATACTAGATGACACCACCATATTATATTGTAAAATAAACGCGAGCCCTCACAAAGCTTTTAGCTAGTACATTCTATGTAGGTACTAATCCAACTCACTGTAAGCAGTTATATTTACAAAAATGTAGTGTGCCCTGCACAGCTTTTGCTGTGATCCAATTTCCGCCCCAATTTCCTTTTCTCGCCCTGTATTTTGTACAGAATTGCATGTGAGAATTACATTTGCACTCCTCTTGTGAACCGGACGTGTGAAACGAAAGAATTGTGTCAAACGACGGACGATATGTAAATTGATTTTAACTGAAATTCCACGATTGAAGGATAGTTAAAGGAACTCTTGTCTCTCCTGTTCTTATCTCACGCTGAATGGTGTCGGCACATTACTCAATACTTATGTTACTTAGGCCCACTTGCGCCAACGTTAATTCGAGAGTTAAAGTCGGGTTACCTTGGTTTTTGTATGACACTTTTCACTTAACTCGAGTTTAACTCGTGTTTGCTCGTTGGAGCAAGTGGGCCTTAGTGTCGTAAGCTTTCCACGCACATTCTCCATCTTGGGAAATTACATCCATATATACATAGTGTTTCCCCCCGTGGGGTGCCGGGTTAGAATTGCAACTCCCCATATCATCCCGTGGGTGTCGTAAGAGGCGACTAAGGGAAAAATACTGGAGAGTGGGCAGCAGCGCCTTCTAAAGAACTGTCATCTTACTCTGCGATCCCCAAGCCGACTGCCAAGCGTGGGGATTATGGCAAATACCCTCTTAATAGGGGAGGCTGTGTTCAGCAGTGGACGAGTTGGCTGTTACAGTAAATACATAGTATAGTTTACCGGGATGAGTTTATTTCGCAGGATACTAATGTTTTTATTTATCAGTAACTGTTTTTATATATATGGTAGATATATTAGACACTTTTTGTCAGTACTGGAAAAGTGCCAATATATGCCAGTATATTATAATAAAGGCAAACAACAACCTAAATAATTCATATGTTTTCTTGTACGAAGTGTTAAATTATGTTTTTGAATGAATCATAATTCGAACTTAAATAAAGTTCCATTAAGGAAAATATATTTCAATTGAATTTTGTCTTTCTTCGTTGACATTTTCATTCATATTTTCTGTTTAGGAAATTCACCTTTGTAGTCACGGAATATTCAGTGACTACAGATGTAAAGAGAATTGATGTTGAGTATAGGATGTGATGTTTTTGTAAAGCTCATCTATAAGTTTGAACAACGGTTCATGTTGTGCGTGTTTTATAATAGTAAGATCGTAAAAATATTGAGTGGTATGGAAATTATAAATGTATAAGTGTAATGACCTTACTATGAAACAACGTTAGGAATTTTATATTCCTATACATTATTTTCAAAATAATTCAAGTCTATTCAACAATTTATGTTTTTTTTACATCATCCTGAGGGTGAGGGCTGTGAATATGGTTTAATAACTGATAAAAAGTATTTTATGTAAATTATGACTCTAGATTATTACTGCATATAAAATATTTAAGATATTTAAAGAATGATAAATACCTTTTTAATATTGTTATGTTTGCATAACGCCTGCTATGCGGATTACATTACAAAATTACAAATATACGATAGGAAAAATTACTCTTTCTCCTTAAAAATTTAAGTCATGTGCGGGATTCGAACCCGCGTCCATCCACCCCTATAGCCGGGGTATGCTCTAACCAATTGAGCTAACATGACATGACGTCATAACTCAAATCTTTACTATCGTTCTTTAACCATCGTAACATGTTAGCTCAATTGATTAGAGCATACCCCGGCTATAGGAGTGGATGGACGCGGGTTTGAATCCCGCATATGACTTAATTTTTTCCTATCGTATATTTATAATGTAGTAATGATAAATACGTACTTATAAACATACCACAATATTTTGCAGATCCAATTTAATTTTATATTTGTTTAGACGCCGGTCATGTATTCTTTTTGACATTTTGGAAAACGACAAAGAGGGCATTCATATTTAGTTTTGGTCTTTACCCCTAAGTCTTATAGTTTCCGGAGATACGCTAACGTATTCTTCTTGGCAGACGACAATTAGATACATATTTTCTGATTTTACCCGTGCTTATGATACAAAGTATTTCATTAAAATATTAAACAATACTAAAACCCTGTCACCTTCCTACCTAAGATTGGTAGTAGGGAGCATAGAAATAGAAACAAGAGAAGAGAATAGTATAAAGTAAAATGAATAGGAGGGTCGTGGATTCCAGACAGGTATGACAATTTGGCAAGCTTCCTTGTTTTAGGACTTATCTCCGGTCCGCTAGTATTTGAGTCGATGCTCAGCAGGTCTGCCGTGCAGTGGCTCAGCTCCACACTGCCGCGCCGGTAGAATGTCCCAGCTAGGTGCTGTAGAGACGGTTGGCCGCGGTCGGTGCTGGAGGTCAGAGGACGGCCGGAGTTCAGGCCTCGTACGAGGTCAGGTACTCGTGGTCAGGTACTGGAAGCCTCGTACTGGAAGGCACGTACTGGAACCCCAGAGTCTGGGGTTTTCTGAAGTTAAATTATAAGACTTTAATTAAGTTCTATGAACAACTTTCAGACGTAGTAATTAATTCAAGTGGTGGTTAGTGCGTGGCTCGTAGCGAAGTGATGCCGCTTTTTCTTGGAGGACGGTCATTAAGTTCGCCGGATGTTCGAGGTCCATTTCGCTACCATACATGGTAATGCAAAAGGCCACAAAACCGTTGGAGTAATTTCTCCAATCACTCAAGCTTATTCAAACGATTTTCAAAACACAACGTTCCTTGAATAGGAAGTTAGAAATCCACTCGTGGTTATTCTTTGGCATTCAATAGTTTGACAGAGCAGAACTGTCAGTTTTCATTCAATCTGAAGGGACTAAGGCTTTAGAATATGAGGCCTCTATCGGTTTGTTGATGAATTACTTCAGCGCGTAGCACAGGTAGTGAAATCTCATTGTGATCCAATAGATAGTTCCATTTTGCGGTAACTGAATAGATGGCGTTAATATTAATTACATTAAATATCTTTTATTTTATTATAATATTTTAATTATGCAGATATATTATTTTCACCGTTTTTAGAACGGTTACAACCCCAACCTTAAACAAACTTGAAACAAAATGTTGGTAGTGTACATAAATATTGGCACAAACAAACCCAGCTCTATAAATAGGTATCTAAGTATATGTTTTATAAATTGGTATCTATAACGTTATAAATGTTTTATAAAATAAATTTGTAGATTTGTAGATAAAAATAACAATACTCATAAGATAGTGTTGAAAACAGCAGCAGCAGCTGACTCTGTTTAACTTTTGCAACTTTAATGTCTTGCTTTGTACACGTTTACATAAAAAGTAAAACTGTTTCAATAATAAATCAATCAATCAAACAATCAATTATTCAGTCCTTCATGGTTAAAAACCGTTTACCCAAAACTATTATAGGTGGAACAATATCCACCTGCACCAATTTTGTATAATATTTTCAAATAAATATATTCCCTTAAACATAAAATTACATTTGATGAGATTTATCCGAAGGATTTCAGAGAAAATTCAAGGATTAACGGATAAGCAAGACTCTTTGAGGTCTTCCGAGCGTAATCCGTATCAAATCTGGTGATTATAAATGAAGTGAAGTAAACAATCATTCCAATTTTTATTATAATCTGACAATAAATATTGTTTTTTGAGACGATATATATTAAAGCGCGATTGCAATCTTCTCAACTCGCATTATAAATGGACGCTTCTTTGGCGGAAATAAAACATTTTAATTATTATTTTTGATTTTACTTCTAGGACTTTCTATTGCCCCTGATCACAAAATACGCAAGTATCGAAGATTTTTAATACCTTTTTTTTTAATTTATTTAATAAATTAATTCATAAACGTAATTTTCTGGGTTCCGTACCTCGAAAGAAAAAAATGGAATCATTATAGGTTCTCTTTGTAGTCTGTCTGTCAAGACCCTTTTTCTCAGAAATACGTGGACGTATCAAGCTGAAAGGCATATCAAACACTCTAGCCCCTTGGAGCTGTGAAAAAATTAAACTTCTATACCAACGCATTCAAAAGATACAGCATTTCATGCCGCAAATTTTCGACACTCGCAAGGGATTCAAAACCTACAGGGTACTTCCCGTAACTCAGAATCTTGAAATTTGGTACGAAGCAAACATTTATAGGGCACAGATAAAGAAAAAATTGCGAAAAGCATACATTTTTTGTTACATCCTATAGTAAAAATATTTGACTTTAAAAATTCATTTATTTCATTTTATTTTGCATGGTGGTAGGGCATTTTGCGAATGCCCGCCTGGCTAGCTACCACCCTCAAGTAGAAAATCTGTCGCCAAGCACCTAACGGTGTGTTCCGGCAGCTGTCCTTGAGAGCCAGTACTTCTAGGTTAGCCTGAACAACATCTTCGACCACATCATCACTTACCATCAGGTGAGATAGTGGTCAAAGGCTACCCTATCAAGCATAAAAAAAAATATTCATGGATTTCATTTAACAATAAAAATATCATACTAATATACCTACAGTTTTATACGGAACTCTCGATGCGCGAGTCCAACTCGCATTCGGCCGGGTTTTTTAGATGGTTAAATTTATTTCCTTCTTACAAGTAACTTAATAGCAAAACAACGGGGCAATGCTGCCAGCATGCTGGGCACGCTGCCAACTGGTAGTAGGCTGGAGCATTTGGACTGCCTGTGAGTCTGCAATGACTTATGGGTAACTAAATGCTTTTATTGTAGTTGTTGTAGTGTTGTATATAGGCCGTAGTATTTCATTATGAAGGCATACCGCCCGTTAAAAAAAAAACTTAATAGCTATGGACTGCCATGCCGCAGGTCCATGGTTCGACTCCAACTGCCGGCTTGAGCTTGACTGAATGGTGGAATGGTGCCGGCCTGGTTAGTTACCACCCTCAAGTAGAAAATATGTCTACTCTCTCTACCAACGTGCCCGTCAAATTACATTTTCTTCGCCCTATCACTATCCTTAAATTAGAATAAAATATCTTTTTCGATATAAACCAGTTATTGGGTCATCCTGGATCAAACTCAAGAATCAAGCAACGTTCTATGTCACTCTATCAACGACGCCATCAAATTACATAGATAATAGTGTTTATTAAATTCTAATAGGTTTTCACCTGTGTCGCCGTTTTTCTGTTATTATAATTGTTTATCTTTGTCTGAATAATCCAATTACTGTTCGGTCTGCGATTAAACCCAAGAATTTGGGATTTCAAATCAACGCTCTTAATCACTCTTCCAATGGGACCAATTTACACAAATAATAACTAGGTGACGTAACGACGCACTACATCTTTTTGCCTTTGGTTTTTACGACAGAACTACAGAACATTTCGTAAGGCCGAAAATTCCCCGCAGTTGCGTAAATATACTAATGATAAACAACCAGATATTACCGGATACATCCATACATATTTTACCCTTACATTCTTCACGGATCTCGAGCATTTGGTAGCGTTAACGCGGGCCACTTTTCGCCATCCTTTAGCTTCACAAAAACCGCCATCACAAAGCTGAAGATTTATTTGAATGCGGAAGCTGTTTATTTCTTTCGTCTTCCTGAATTTTCTTTTGATTACAGCAAGAAAGAATAATGCCTGCGAATAAGCTTTAAAGCGGATATGTTATCACTGAAAAGTGAACAATAGAAGGAGCATAATGAGTGATGTGTCCAATTATATATTTGAAAAAGATTCTTTGCTTTGGTCATTATTACCAACCATAGCACATAAATAAGATTTATATTGTATATGATCGTTAAACTTGTAACAAAAAAAAATATCAAACCGCTACTGAATATAAAGCAGTTTTCCAAATTCTATTCATTGAGTATCAAATGAGTTAAGAATAAAAAAAATTAATAATAACAAATATTTTAAAAGTATTTTAAGAAAACATTAAATTAACTATTTAATAAAACACTTAAAAAATCTTTATAAAAATTATATATATCTAAAAGATAAAAAAAAATGTCATCACCCTCCATTAAATACCCTGACTATCTGAGAAGACTGAATGAGTAATTAAGTAAACCATTTTTTTATAATATCTGTTAGGTTAGCTTTTTACCACTATCTCACCTGATGGTAAGTGCTGATATGGTCGAATATGTTGTTCAGGCTAGCCTAGAGTTACTGGTTCTCAAAGACAGCTGTTGGAACACACCGTTAGATGCTCGGCGATAGATGTTCTACTTGATGATGGTAGCTACCCAGGCGGGTATTCGCAAAATGCCCTGCCACCATACTGTAACGGCTTAACATGCCCTCCGAAGTACAGAAGCACTCAGTAGTAATGTCACTATGGTTAAGAACGGCTAAGCAAACTTCGCTATGAGCGCTTCAAAAATAAATTTCAAAAAGTAGCGTCAAGGTGGCTGGCTATAAACAAAACCCAAACTATTCACGACTAGGAGTGTCGAGTATGTCCATGTAATGTCCTGTGTGTGAACCCTAAAAATCAATATGTCATTACCAACATATTGATTTTTAGGGTTCCGTACCCAAATGGTAAAAACGAGACCCTATTACTGAGACTTCGCTGTCCGTCCGTCCGTCCGTCTGTTACCAGGCTGTATCTCAAGAACGGTGATAGCTAGACAGTTGAAATTTTCACAGGAATAATGTATTTCTATTGCCGCTATAACAACAAATACTAAAAAATAAAATATATATATAGGGGAGGCTCTCATGCAACAAACTTCATATTTTTACCGTTTCTTGCTCGATACTAATAACGGTAACAGGTAGACGCTTTAAATATTCACAGAATATTAAGTATCGGAACCCTTCGTGCGCGAGTCCCACTCGCATTTGACCGGTTTATAATATTCTTGTATTGTCGTTTTTGTAATAAGACAAGACTTGTTGTACCCATCCTATATGTCTGGGATTAGATTAGGGGATGTTGATAATAATATTAGAGGTTTGACGCAATTTGAATTAAAATTAAATCCGAGAGTAATGTTATTTTCTCTTTTATCCCTTTTATCCCCGTGGGGTGCTGAGCTAGAATGTCACCCCCCCCCCATCTCTACCCGTGGGTGTCGTAAGAGGCGACTAAGGGTAACACACCAGAAGGTGGGCAGCAGCACTTTCTTAGGAACTGATATCTCACACTGCGATCCCCAAGCCACCTGCCAAGCGTGGGGATTATGGCAAACCCCTCCATATTGGGGGAGGCTTTGTTCAGCAGTGGACTATCCGGCTTATACAGTACAGTACAGTACAGTTATTTTCTCAGAAAATATATAAAATTCTAAATTTAAAACAAGTAAAGGCATTCCTTGATGCTTGATTTTCAATAGTTTTTACATAAACTTTTAACGTACGGATACACTTAAAAGCAGATAATATAAAAATACGTCCTTTGACTAACAAAAGTTCTTTAACTAACAAAGAATAATTGGATAAAATGGTTTGTCGTTAGCAAATCCACAATGTAAGTAATCAATTTCATTTAAAAACTTGAAAAATTAGTGCCTTGTGAATTGACTAAAATACGCCAAGAGAGCGCGCGTTGACACTTGCCCTCTCAAATCAGAACTGGAATAGATGTATATCTATTTCGCCCACCTAAAATAGTAAAAAATAAGTTGAGAAAAAAAGTAATAATAACAATACATACACTTATACAAATTATTAGAGTACAACATTTTTGTAAGATTTACGCGCCGGATGCCTAATCCATTCGGGTGCGAAATCGGAGGAGGCGGGTTCGATTCCCGTCCAGACCAAAAAAATATACTTCAATAATTTGTAAGTGTGATTTTTGCTCAGCACGTGATAGTACTTGTAATTATATTTAGAAATATAATAATAAATATTTATAAAATTTTATTTTTTAATTCGTACATATAGGCTGTTTAACACCTTACATTTACGAATTTTAAATAGGACCAACATTTTGATTAAAAATAGACCTAGATGGAGGTTTACAAATACAGAAATTAATAGATTTTGGACCTAGTTCAGACACATGACAAAAACTGGATCTGGGTGGATGAGGACAACTATTTTTCCGAAATTTGAGCAATTATTTCCAAAATGTTCTTCTCAGAAAGACGAACAAAGTGTTTTCAAACAGTTTGTGGAGTCTGTACTCCACGACTAAAGCAGGATGTTAAAATAGGATTACATTTATAGGCTACGAAACGGGCAAATGCAGGTCGAGTATGAGTTTGAAAGCCAAGCCGCAGGCGAAGACTTCAGTGATACGAGACAGGCCATATCCGCCATGATAGATATTGAGTTCTTCACAAAAAAAATGCAAGTGAAAAAAAATCGAGTCATCCAATCTTCGATCTCGTACAGGGCAATTAATATCCATTTCACTTATAGAACCGTCGTAACTCATTCCAATTCATATTTATTATCATAACAACAGAATTGAAACTTTCTCTTTTTTTACCACCATTT
Source organism: Plagodis pulveraria (assembly GCA_963890685.1). Taxonomy (NCBI): domain Eukaryota; kingdom Metazoa; phylum Arthropoda; class Insecta; order Lepidoptera; family Geometridae; genus Plagodis; species Plagodis pulveraria. Next base: position 5,313,080 of record OY982961.1, on the reverse strand, counting down.
TTTACTACCTGTGTCAAAAGATATATACATTTGTGGCTGTTTGTACGAAGCTCGATTAAAGAGATCTAAATTCAAATAACACCCAGCGCGCCTGCAGTGAATTTCCATAATTGCCGGCGCGTTTTTGTTACAAATTCAAAAAAAGCGCTGGAAATGGATTTTATTTTTAAGTGCACGTAAATACGTGCTACTTACGCAAATATGGGGTGGGGGGGTGCTATAATCCCACGCTTGGCAGGTGTCTTGGGGATTACAATGGTACTTCTTCAGAAGGCTGTGTTGCCTACCATTTTTTTTTTCCGTAGCCTCTCACGGCTCAGGATGGTATACTATTACTGTATTAGACGGATTGTCCACTGCTGAACACAGCCTCCCTCATTTACCCACTTGTTAATGGAATTGAAGATTTTAAGGGGGTTTACCATAATCGACACGCTTGGCAGGCGTCTTAGGGTTCGCAGGTTATGATATCAGTTCCTCAGTAAGCACTGCTACCCACATTCCGGTATTTCATCTTTAGGCGCCTCCACAGTTAGCAATGGAGGTGATTCTAGCCGGTACCCCACGGGGCAGATATGCGGGTTGTTATGCTGACGTTGCACTCAACAGGGTATAATATAGTATTTCATTATAAAACGGCAATTGCATATATTAACCCCTAATATGAAATTGGGAAATAACCTGGTTTACGCAGTCAGAAGCCTACACTGCAGATAACTTAAATTTGTGGAGTATATAAGATCACCCTCACCAACTCCTCAAAATGATTTCCATTCCTTGATACTTCACTTTTAACGGACATTGGCAAAGTTCCAAAATCCTAGACAATGCTTATACATAAATTACGATTTGTGCGGAGCGGGAACTTTGCCATATCGTTTGTAATAAAATAATAGACTTTAGACATTTTCAGTTTCATTTCTACGACAATTTCATTATATTCTTGAGATTAGCTTTGGCAATTATTTGTATTGGCTATCTGCGCTGTGACCTGAATTTGGCGAAGTGTGAGACAGACTGGGCTCAGTGCCAAATATGGTTCTGTTATTTGTTGCGTGATTTTCAGACAAGAGACAAGGCGGAATGTAAATGGTTACAAGGCGACAAACTTTCACACAATTTTGGTGGTAGGACAGCTAAGAGTGAAAAATATGTCGCCAAGATCCTGACGGCGTGTAACAGCTTTCTTTGAAAGCCAGTGTTTTATAGCTGATAGGTACGCCTTTAACCACAATCTCACCTGATAGTAAGTGATGATGTGGTCGAAGGTGCTTAACCTAGAATTACTGGCTATCAATGACAGCTGCAAGACCACACTGTTAGGTGCTTGGGACATATTTTCTACTTGAAGGTGGTCGCTAGCCAGGTGGGCATTTGCAAAATGTCATTACACCGTACGGTGAAACTCAAGCCCGCAGTGGGATTCAAACCATGGACCTGCTGCGCGGCAGTCCATAGCCAACGCCACTGAGCCATCACTGCATCAAATTTCATGTCCAGCTTGCGTATATGATTATAATAATCAAAAATAAACAAAGGGGTGGCATCACAGTTTTGTCAATTATATATTTTTTTTAAATTGACACTCTCATTTTATAACTAACTTACTTTCCGGCCGCTGCTCTACCCGCGCGTATGTTGGGTATCACGCAGAACTAATAACCGCTTTTTGCACAGTTGTATAAAAATTATCCTGTTAAACTATTTTGTGCCCGATAGGCTAGCCTTTTAGCATCATCTCTCTTGATGGTAAGTGATGATGTGGTCGAAGATGTTGTTCAGGCTAACCTAGAGTTACTGGCTCTCAAGGACAGCTGCTGGAATACACCCTTGGCGACATATTTTCTACTTGAAGGTGGTAGGTAGCCAGGCGGGCATTCGCAAAATGCCCTACCACCATGCCATAACGACTACCATCCTAAAACAAAAACCGGAACCGACGGCTTTACGTGTCCTCGGAAGCAGGGAAGCGCTCAATAGTAATGTCACTAGCGGTCACCCATTCAACTCACGACCTGGGGCCTAACTCCCACCTTTAAAAAACTATTATGGATAACCAGCATCATTATTTAATACTTCAAGTATTAATACTGAGATTCGTACAGTGGCCTTCACGAAACAATAATATTCTTATAGCGCTATCTCTATCGCACAAAAAACTCTAACGTAAAAGTTCTAATGTAAGTTTACTATAATTGTATGTGGGGGTTCAAATTAAAATTGTTAATGTAAGGTTAAAATTAGACTGGATTTAGAGATGGGAGTTGGCCCCCTGTAGTATTGAAGTTTATTCGTTCCATACAAAAATACAAATCTATCCCCTTTATAATATAAGAGTAGACTATAGTTTAGATAATGAGTCTATCTCCGAAACTAATGTAATTAGGAATCTCATATTTCGGAATATGTTATGTTTTTACCCTGAGACTTAAAAGTTGTTAAGTTTCATGTGCCTATTTCACCGACATGCACTTCAAACCTGAACCAATCTACCACCAAGCACTAATGTGAACATTACTCATTTAGTAGAAATAAGTATGCTGGCAATACTTCCCCGGACGAACTCGCACAAAAGGTTACTACTGCTGCTGTACCATGTTATCTACCATTCTGTAGATATTTACCCAACAATATGAAAACACCGATGTAAAATGGCGACGGTAGAACCATACTGATCCAAGTATCGTTTTCATTATATTGAGAAAAAGAAGAAAACGCGTTTAAACTTGTTTTAAAAAAAATACTTGATTTATTATGCTTGAATCTTTATCGAAATGATGGCTAATATGTCAGACAAAATAAAAATAAAACCTATCATAAAATATTTTCATGAAAAGTAGTAGTGGTTTCTGCAGAAAAAAAAAAACAGATTAAAAATAAAAATTGGATCAGTATACGAGTAGCAGGATATATTTTTGAAAGTAAGTATAATGCTAAAGTGAAAAATTGAGGTCATTTAGCAATATAAGACGCTTTTTGTACTTGGACCAATGTGGTATCAATTGTATATTTTTTGCCTTGCATTCGTTGCATATAACTCCAATATAGAAAAAAATACACTTGGATCAGTATGGTTCTACCTTCGCCATATGTAGTTTTGAAGTTGTTTTTCTGTTCCATGGGCTGTTGTAATTCCGAAACCTAAAAGAACGAAGTCTGACTAGTTGACCAGTTTTAAAGGATGTTTATCTTATCAAAAATACTGAATGCTTATCTGTATTTCAAATGATGTTTGTCTTTACTAAAATAAACACATTAAAAATTCTTAATATTAATCTAAATAGGTACCCAGGATAATGAATAGATTCAGGCGTTACTTTGCAGAAATCCATATTTTATAATAACAAATATTTTAAGAAAACATTTATTAATATTTTAAGTAAACACATAAAAAAAAAAATTCTATGTCTTGATCGTGCGCTCGAAGAGTCAAGACTTCCTGAGGATGCTTATTATAGAATCGAAACGCGTCGAAAATTCTTCTGGTTTGTATGCGTGGCATTTGTGACGTCGCGTTGTCATAACAGGAAAATCAGGCGGAATTGTCACTAGGTATATATTTTTATATTTTTTAAGGGTTTAAAAAATATTAATTTAATGTATCTACCCCAGTTATTCACGTTTTTTTCTTATCATAGCAATGAAATAAACACTACACTATGATACAGAGGGTTAACGATGCACCAAAACACTCCTTTTATGTAAAAATAAAAAAATATCTGGCGCTTTGCCGGCTGTTGTCGTAGCACACTTGCTTTGCTCGGACGTTGTTGTGGTCAGCAGCAATATAACTCTCTTCCTTGCTTCTCTTGTAGTGTTTCTTACATATATATGACTTGACCGTAAACTATTCATTAATCCTGGAGCATTTGAATTTCATTCTTGTATGCCCACATTTGGGTGCGCAAAAATACGCCAAAGTCTGGTAGAAAGATGGGGATCCGTTGATTTTCGATTTGATGCACAACCAGTATGTTTTCGAATATCTCTTAAATATATTTACCCCTTTTCAAATAAAATTGACGCTTTGTAAATGAGCTGCAAATTTCTACCGCCTCGCTTCAGCAGGCTAATCAAAGATGGCTGCCATACAAAGTGCACCACTTTGTATGGCGACCATCTTGAAATCTGTCATTTCGAAATTTCGAAAGTTGTCATTCGACTGCTCTTTTGATTCCCTATGACATTTGCTCAAACGCCCCCTATCTATCACTTACTACGTCATATACTGCCAGCGTGCTTAGCAAGCTGCCCACTGGTAGTAGGCTGGAGCATTTGCACTGCCTTTGGGGCTGTAATAGCCTAAAGGTTACCTAAATACTTCCGCGTTAGTAGCTGCAGTGTTGTATAGATTATATATATGGAAGTCGTCAAATTGAGAATAAATAAATTTTAAGGTTCCGTACCCAAAAAGTAAAAACGGGACCCTATTACAAAGACTTCGCTATCCGTCCATCTGTCAACAGGCAGTATCTCAAGAACGGTGATACCTAGACAGTTGAAATTATCACAGATGATGTATTTTTATTGCCGCTATAACAATAAATAAGATAAGATAATCGTTTATTTGCATTAAACATGAGTATTATACACACACAAGGAAGGTAGGTATGCACATAGATGGGACTTCAACAATTCAGTTCATCATGTTTTGCCTATTTAGGCGTACAAATTAGAGAGATAAAGCAATTTGAAAAATTATACATAAGAAAAAAAAAAAATAACATTCAATATTAATTCAATCCATTAGTGAAAAACTCATACATTACTTTACATACAATCTAATGTCATTGGTTTTATTCATAGATGTCAAATACTAAAAATAAAATACAATAAATATTTAAAGGGGGCTCCGATACAACAAACTTGATTTTTAACGTTTCTGGCTCGATACTAATAACGGTGACAGGTAGACGCTTTAACTATTTACAGAATATTTAGAACCTTTCGTGCGCGAGTCCCACTCGCACATGGCCGGTTTTTTTTCTAAGTAGGCGTGCTCCATCTCAGTCCTAATCAATGCTTAACATCAGGCAGGGCCTGGTTAATAAAGTACTGTTAGCGTTGTTAATAAAAGCATACCACCGGTAAATAAATACATTAACATTATTAGGCCTCTTAAAAAGTCTTCAGGTAAAAATAAATTGGATTTCTTATCTCGGTATGTGAACATAAAAAATAACAATGTATAAAATTGTGCCTCTGACAAAGCGTTATCGGTATACCTGTTAGCTATGAACACTTATCTGATGCGTGTTAAACTGTTTGCGGTTACGTGTATACGTGTTTGGCTACTAATGTTCTGCTATTAACATTTTGTTTAGCGTAAAGGCTGTAAGATACAGAAAATATTTTCTGTTTTGAAGCAAAAAGCAAGAGGTTGGGTGTTTGGGGGAGTTTGGGGTTTTGAGGGTTCCTTAATCCTGCGCCAATGACGCTGGGTCATTGACCCGAGGTGAAAAAGTCATAGTTTGTATTTTACGAGATCTGTGGTTTTGAATGTTCTATCGTTAATTATTATTGTAGCATTTCCATGGCCAGTAAAGCGGAAGCTGAAGACTGCTAAGAAGTTGAAGTTCCTATATGCATTTGATCTCTCTATTAGTAAATTAAATAACTCTTTAAAATTAATATTGTTACATTAATAGTTCGTTGATGAAATTTGGGTAGTAAATATTTAAATTAAATAAAAAGAAAAGTGGCAACTCTCCAGGTGGGGAAGAGAAGCTTCCACACACCTAACCTAACACTACCTATCTAAATAAGGAGGCTTCAAAACACAAATAAAAGCAGTAGGTATGGAGCGTTCAATAAGTTCATATAATTTATTTCACAAACATACACACAATTATTATTAAAAAAAAATAGGCTATATCAGTCCAGAACACATTTAATATCAATAGGGGTTGCACGCTAGCGCCAGGGGTAGGAGATATATTAAAATCTAAAACATTTCAAAAACATGCCCAGAGCGAGCGAGCAGCACCGAACTAATTATTACATAAAATTGCCTCAATTATAGTTTCTGTGTGCCAGCAACGTAGATCCACATACAATTAGTGTCCTAGATTAAAATGATTTAATATTTAAAGTGAATTATAGTAATAAACCAGCTTGCTCAAGAAAATTAGTTATCTCAGGGGAAAAATCGTGGGTCACCTATATGGGTGAATGCCCTGACGGCACCCAATGTCGCCCTGCTAAGGCGATCTCAGAGAGTGATGGCCGTCGGGGTCATTCGTGGGTACCGCACTACCTCCTGCGAGGCGGCGTGCGTATTGGCGGGGTCTCCCCCCTGGGATCTGGAAGCCGAGGTCTACGCGTCAATGTACGAGTGGCGCTCGCGACTCCGGATCCGAGGGGAGATTCCCCCGCAAACAGAAGTGCTTGCGTGGAAATTCCGCGCTCGACAGTCCCTTATTGGGAGGTGGACGGAGCGGCTGTCCCAACCGATGGCCGGTCACTGGACTGTCGAGGCTATTCGTCCAATCCTGCAAGATTGGCTGGATAGAAACCATGGACCTCTTACCTTCAGGCTTGTGCAGATCCTGACGGGGCATGGCTGCTTTGGAAGGTATCTGCACCGCATCGCTGGAAGAGAACCGACACCAGAGTGCCACCATTGCGGCTGCGTTGAAGACACGGCGCAGCATACGCTCGAGGATTGCCCAGCGTGGCAGAGTGAGCGCCGTGAGCTCATCGCAGTAGTGGGAGATGACCTGGCACTACCATCATTGGTAAAGGCCATGGTGGAAAGTGACAGGTCATGGAACGCGTGTCTAGAATTCTGCGAAAGAGTCATGTCGCAGAAGGAGATCGCGGAGCGGGAGAGGGAAATAACCTCCACACTCGCAATCCGCACCCGGAGACCAGGGCGTAGGAGGAGGGTATACCACGCCCTCCTCCAACCCCCATAACAGAGGTCCTGGCGGCGGACATGGGGGTGTCCTTCGCCACAGTAAAGACCTCGTGGTGGCACGTGCGGTATTTCCACGCGCCAATATATGAGGAAGGAGTGGAGTAGCTCCTCCTCCACTCCTTAATGGGACGAGGCCCTGCTAGGGGCCAACGCTGTCTGGGCCACGGTAGAGTGCATAAGCGTTCCCGTTGCCCTGACATAAAGGCGTCCCGAAGGAACATCGTGTGGTTTTTAGTCGGTAGGGACACCTGCTGCTGTGGGAGTAGTTGGTGTCGAGCCCGACATATCCCGGCCACCTCCCCCGGGGTGGACGGGAATGCGTAAAAGCATTTTCCACACGTAAAAAAAGAAAAAAAAAAAAAGGGGAAAAATCGTGAGTCGCATAAGGTGAAAAGATGAATTCCGTTATTGTAATTAAAGAAAAGGGCGCCACCCGGCTATATAAAACCGGGAAAATATATAAATACCGGATCGGTGTGACGATCTACAGCCTTGGGGTGAAATCACTGCATTGGTCAGCAGCCCTACTGCATAAGGGACGCAAAGCAGAGCGCTGACAGCTCAACCATTCGCTCGGGCTGACTGCCGGAGCTGGGGGGCTATGGTAGGTGATTATTCTTCAACCCCTAACGGTGAAGTTTTCCCCTCCTAACCAGGAACCTCCTGGAAAACGCAAGGGTGCGCATGTGAAAATCGTACCTGCCTGTGAAGGGCATTTATAAAGCGTTGACATCACTATCGCAAAAGAGGCACCGGTCGATTTGGCGTGGGTGGCTAGCCCACGTGGTGAAGATGCATGCGGGCGCAGCCAGCCTCAATCCACAGGAAAACACGGAATTTCGCTCGCAACGACAGGGCCAATATTCATACACTCGGCACGCGGTCACTTGAGAAAGCTCGCACATTCGGGATCAGCGACGGCGCGGGCCTAGGGACCACGCGGTCCACAACTCGGAGAGCCTCACTAGATAAATTCACGAGACGAAACACTGGAATTTAGCCCGGCGTTATAACCTATAACTTCGCACGAAAACACTGCACCGAAAATATTCAATCACTTTACTAACCTTTTGGGAGGTTGAAAGGCGCTTGTAGCGTTCTGGTGACTTCACGTCTCACACTTGGAAAGTCGCCTCCTAGGGCTTTATTTCAGCTGGTATGTATCGTCCAGAATCTCAGTGGAACGCTGTCCTGATTGTGGTCCCGCCCTGAAAATATTGAAATTAGTTTGTCAATTGCCAAACTCCAAAGCCGCTAGGGCACGCCACGGGAATCAAGACTTACCTAGCAGCAGGCAGCGTCACTCTTGGGTTGCTGGGGGAAAAAGAGTGCAAAACTGCTCTTCCGCCGTATTTACGGGGCGGCGACAGTTTCTCGAACATTCGTAGAGGAAGGGGCAAAAAAACACAGATCATGCCACTTACCGATAAACTTACAGATAAAAATATGCCTTATTAATCTGCGCCTAGGGATGCCAGGATGCTGCAATGAAATACCCATTTCCCACAGAGAGGGCCTCCTCAAAAAGAAGGGAAAATCCTAAATTCGTGTCACTGCGCTAGGAGCAATAGTGGACGTCGCCAAGCAGGACTTCACCTCCGCCATCGTCCTGGAACGAGCCTAAGCAGGGACAAGGCGCTAAATGGCCAACAGAACCTCAGTTTACTCAAATGGAGACCAAAAGTATATACTACCGGGGCTCCTACATTCAATGCGATGACGAACAACCCGTTCCGCTTCGTGCGAGGTGGGATTCCACCGCGACGGAATTTTTGGTAATAACAACTATGGTATAAAAAAAAACATCCCCATACGGTCTCCACCCGCTAAGTGAGAAAATTCGATTATCTGGCAACACAGTGCCATTACTTATCATAATTTCGAAGGTCATAGATTAGTTGACGTTCGATGGACATTCCGCTTTGCGCAGAACAGATTAAAAAGAAAGCGGGGCACGTTCAAGACCTTGAAAAAAAACCGTAACAATATTATTAGAAAAAAGATTTTTGTTTTATCTATATATATATATATATATATATATATATATATATATATACATATTTATTTATTTATAATACTGTAATTAACTATTACATAAAAATATCTATATCATACCTAAAAATGTCATGGAAAAAAAATGTGAGCTCCGTTTTCTACCAGAAGGCAATCATAAGCACAAAACAGAGCTCAGGTCACTGTCCACGGGTAGGGTACCCAAAAGGCTGGCAGCATTACCTCGTTGAATGGCAATACTTATTCGCTGGCCGAGGTATGTGCCAGCCCTTTGGTCGTTTGTCTTTTCTATCAGACATTGTATACTTTATATCCCGAAAGTTGACCCTGTAGACTTATCATTTAGAAGCTAACAGGTCCTGTTAGTATAGGACACGCTTCCAAACTCGGGTATATATGGAAGAAATTCAATTGTTCTCAATAGGTTTGATGAGCGAAAAATACCCAGGGGTAGTACTTTGATTTAGGATTGAAATGAGTTTTTTTTATGTACAATCCGTATATGGCTAAAAAATATATACATATGTTTTTTGTTTTAATCTGCTATGCGGATTACATTACAAAATTACGAGTATATGAGAGGAAAAATTTAAGTTATGTGCGGGATTCGTTAGTTGTTTAGAGTGCTCTATGTTTGTTTCAAGTATTTTCGCCTACATACATACTAAAAATACTATGATATTTTAAAGTCCTCTTCTAGGCGTGATCAAATTGCCCTGCACTGTATTTTACCAAACTTTTAATGCAAACTGGCTCTTAATTATCATTTTAAGGGTTCTGTGCCTCAAAAGGACAAAACGGAACCCTTATAAAATCACATTGTAGTCCGTCTGTCTGTCTGTCAAGGCCCTTTTTCTCAGGAACGCGTGGAGGTATGAAGCTGAAATTCATATCAAATACTGTCCCTCAGAGCTGTGAAAAAATCAAACTTCTAAGCCAACGCAATCAAAAGATACAGCCGTTTATGACGCAATTTTTTGAACTCGCAAGGGAATCAAACCTACAGGGTACTTCCCGAGAACTCTGGTACGAAGCAACGTCTTTTAGCATAGATAAAAGGAAAATTGCGAAAAGCATACATTTTTAGTTACATCATATAATAAAAATAAATTTAATAATTTTAAATTGTTATGGATTTCATTTAGCAATTACAGTACTATAACTTTCATTTATGTACCTGCAGCTTTGTACGAAAACCTCGGTGCGCGAGCCCGACTTGCACTTGGCCGTTTTTTTCTATAATGATCTGATGGTTATTAATTAAATGAGGCGTCATTTTGCTTACATCAAGCGCTTAACATCAAGTGGGCTTCATGCTTGTATCATAAAAAACAAATTTAATTATTTCTTCACACATCAATGTGGGTCATAAAATAGGTTTGAACAATGGACAATATATCTGTATTGTCAAATATATCAGTAGCTTTATTACAATTTCCGCCATTTTAATGAACACGAGTTGTAACCACTTGTTCATTGTATTTGTTTATTAAAAGGCAGCATCAAAATGCGATAAATGATAAAATTTAATTAATTAATTGATCAAACAGATTGGTTAATTATTCAGGAAATTTACAATTTCGTGCGGTGATGAATAATTTAATATTACTGTAGTGGTTACCACATCCTCCTCCGGTTATTTATTTATAGTGAATCCGGCTAAAAATTATACACGAGCCGTTTGTTTATTAAATTAATGTATTTTAATATTATATAGGTGTCCCAGAAGTCGACGTCAAGTCGGCCAAGTCTAAAAAGTTAGGCATCGGACATAAAAAGCTACGTAAAAAATATAGGCATTTGAAAAAGTCAAAAAAATCTATACCCTGTAATTGTATGTTCTTGTTACTGCAAGATTAGTATTTAAGAGACTATTATACTATTATACATGAAAACTATTTTATGTGTTTTTGTTACAACTCACTTTTGAAACGACTGAACAACATTATGAATCGTAAAAAGCTTTTAAAAAGAAACCCATCCAGAGTTACTTTACGTTTTCTTTCTTGTTTTACTTAGTAGTCTTGTCGTTAAGGTTTTTTTTTTCACTTCAATTCAACCACAGACAAATATCCGTGTCAGAAGAAGGCACACCAGAAAAGGCCACGGTATATGATCATCACATCAGATCGTGTCCATTTGTGTCAGGTGATGCGTCAAATAAAAGTCGTAAAAAGATTTCCCCACATGATCTGTGGTGGTCGAAACAAGCCGTTCAGTACGGTAGCCATTGAAATCGCGGATTATCATGATATCTACGATGGGATCTGCTCTAACATGGAATCCGTAGCCATTTCTATGTGCTCCATAAATTTATCTTTGCCGCTGTTAGAGGACCAGTATGCACAGTTTTCCCCTCTGACGCAAAGACACATCTCTGACAAACCCAACCGGGTCAAAAAGGAATGCTCCAGTTTGTACCTCGAGTAGAAGAGGAAGGGAGAGTCTCTCAGTAAGCCTACATCGATAATATGATTCAGTCTAAGAGCAAGGCTGGCTTAGCAGTCTCCAGTCGGTAATGGATAGCGTTTATATTTGAACGGAAATCTCGTATCTTACTAAAGTTCATAGCAAGCGACTTGACCTCTTGCGTCGTTTGCCCCGAGCAGCTGATAGAGAATTGAGTATGGTTTTTCCCCCTTTAGGATACGCGAGTCAGTCTAAGCATCTACCTTCTGGTTCGTGTTCTAGGGGTAGACGCCCGGAGAGGAGCCTTCCATTGCTTACGCAGCTTCTCTCCTGGAGTAACATCTCTTTAAACTGTGCTGTGATTCCTGAAAACAAAACTAGCTTTGTGTGCTCGACCGCATGTAATAATCTAACATGATTTAATGCGATTAATACCAACGCCAGCAAACCCGCGTGTAACCGATATTACAACATACAGCATGCAGTATTCACAAAATGCATGCTTTATGTTGTGAATGTGTTAAAACACATATTTTCATTAAAAAAATTATACTAATGGGTTATTTCTTAAGGAAAAAAGCATAATTCGAATGTTACGTATGCAACATTATTCTATACATTTTTAGTTTGATAATTTTAATTATTCATTAAAACTAATTTAATCTTTAAGAATTTTCGAGAACAATTGTATCAACTGTTTGAACATGTATCATATTGAGACCGTTAGGTTTAAAAATTAAATAAATGTACTGAATTTCATACCTCTTGTTGAAGTTTTCGAAAGAACGCAATATTATTTATCCATGGGGTATATCTAATAAATAACTATCTATATACAACTTACAAAATGCCCACGCAAGAAAAAACTTAAATCACAAACGTGATACGAACTTGTAACCATCTGTCCGTCGACACATAGGGGTATTTGACCCAAAACGCGGACAAAATAATTTTTCGGTCTAAAGACGTATAAAAAGCTATAAAAGGAATATAACTACTTCGAAAAAATAAACTTACTAATTTTGTATGACAATAAAGAATATGTCATATTAAAGTAGTTTTAAGGATATAAATATAAAATTAAATAATTATTTTATGATATTTATTTTGATGAATTTCATCATTTAGATTACCCTTCTTCATCATTAGAATCATTTGGTTCATTGACAAATTTCGTGAACAAATCTAATCCTCATTGGTTGGCAAAAACGTGGCGAGGATGGGGTCGGGACTCGAGTTATACGAAATTACCCATTTGCTGCTGCGACAGACGAGTTGAAGGGGCACTAATGATGGCTGAAAAAGGTTAGCATCAGAATCTGTACTATTTTCACTATTTTTCACTTTGCTGTGATTCATCAGGGCCCCATTTGCAAATTTGTTCCAAGGAAGCTTTTTCTAATGCTGGAATGCTCTGTAGGACATCATCAAAAAATAATATCAAACGTTGTGATGTATGATCAAGTTAATCTTGTAGTTTGACTTCCGCACGCGTTTCTGTCACTTGAAACTTTATTTTACTGGGAAACAAATTTTTTTTGCTCTTTGCAAAACACTATAACATGGATACAGTTTTTTGTCACTAGTCCTGGTCATCTCGTACTGTTTTATTGATAGAGACGTTTCTACGAAAATTGATAGCGCTTCAATGGGTGTAAGTTGTGGTCTTGGTTGTGTGCAGCAGCTTCTTAACCTCAACCAACCGTCAACCGCAACCGTCTCAGCGCCAGTTACGTGCTGAGGCCCGCGCTCGCCGCTATGCACAATCGTGACTCCCAGACGAAGAACTTCAAATAAGTTCGAAACTGGTCGGAGCAATATCCAGTAAATATTACGCGAGTCCTAGCCGGTTAATAAATAATAATTATGGACAAAACTCGCGAAAGTTTTTTAGCTCAGCTTCTTAACCTCTTCAAATATTTACCACCTCTAGTGGGGATCGTGGATGTCCTTGATATCTTTGGCAGCCTCCTGATTACCAGTCTGTCGTAGTTTCATTGTGCAGCATAAATTAGCTCATTTACTTCACTCTCATATCAAAGATTTTGAATTTTGCGGCTTTTACTGCGCACATAAGTCGTCAAATGATTTTGATGGACGACCAGCTTTTCTTAGACATTGAACTGGAGTTTCGAACGTACCATGCAACCAATGAAGGATGTTCTTCTTAAAAGCATTTTCCGTTCTGTTAGCTGCATTCCACCTGATTTTCATTTCCGACTTAATATGCGAAAATTTGTATCGAAACTCCTGTTTTTGTTTATCTGGAAAAGTTGGTGCATTAATCATATCATTCTCCAATAAATCCAGCTTCTTGGCTAATCCTCTCTATACATCTTTTTGCCATATTATAATTATATTCTTTTGTGACGATCTTCATACAATAGCCTCCTAAAAATAAAAAAATATGTTAATGTGCATAATTAACTTTGTTTTGCAATGTAGCCTCATGAAATTAAAAAACGAAAAAAATTTAAAAGGTGAATTTAGGCATCCGATCTTTAGTTATATATAGAGACGAAGGTCTACATATGCTTATGAAATTATCACATAATCCGGGAAACTCCCGGAAGCCTAAACTAAAACTCAAAAGTGTGTATTGAATACAAAAAATCTTAGTCGATTTTCGTGCAGTTCATAAAAAACGCAATAGCTGTCAACATCGCCACATTTTTTTTAAAATAATTTACAATGGCTCAACATTATCCATTATAAAAACAATCACTAGTAAGTTCACAATTAGTTTTAAAAAAAAGATCACGGGTCTCAAAAATTATTTAAATTATATTTCGTATTTGTTTGCTGTTAGACGATATAGTAACGACTTACTACGGCTTACAGCAATCCAGTTAAAATAAAATGGCATTCAACTTTTGTTCACTGTTTATTCAGATAGACGAGGGTGTCAACCGTTTTCAGGAATTCTCGACTTTGTTTTCAAGACTTTTGTCGACTTTTTCGGGTCCAATACCCCTATGTGGCGTAGTATAGCAACGTTAGTGGAAAGGGTGTAATACTGAATTTCGACAGTTCAACACTTCGACAAAAAATCACACTGAAAGAAATATCTACTTTTCTATTACTAAAAAGTAAGGCACACTACTGTATGCTAGTCTAAACTATACATCGACTTCAATTTCTAAAAAGAAATTTACATGTCAATAGATTCCAATGTAGAAAATGGGGATTGACAATGACGTCATTGTTTTTTAAGGCATCGATATGGCCCTCAGTTTCGATAAAATAGCAAGTGTTTTTGAGAATAAGCTTTTTCTTCATTGTAAAAGCGTCTGATTTGGGCCAAGGACGTTCTTATTGTCATTCTGTGCTTCCAAGCACTTATTAGAGATACTAGATACCTACTACGCAAACTGTTATTTGGTACTTGAGAATAATTTGCGAAACATCTCCAAGGGTAGCCTCTTAAGAGGCTCAAGAAGTCTATTTAAGGTAGTTCCTAATGGCGAAATTGGTATTTTAATATCTTAAAATAGAACTGGTAATTAAGCTAGACTTGTAAAGGGTATTAGTTATTAGTTTTATTTGAGGGAAGTCTAGAATTTTCGTACAAAAAGAGAAAAAGTTTTTACCCCCCTAAACAATCACTGATATTGATGATTTTTGGAAATATTATAGATATTATCAATATCCAGGTTTGTAGGTTTGATTTTTATCATAGACTAAGCATTGCAATTCAACGGGGCAATGCTGACAGCATGCTGGGCACGCTGCCAACTGGTAGTGGGCTAGAGCATTTGGACTGCCTATGAGTCCAAATGCTTTTATTGTAGTAACTGTAGTGTTGTATATAGTTCGTAGTATTTTGTAAATAAAGACAAAGCGCCGGTAAATAAAAAAAATCATTATATATAAAAGGAATTTGAATTAATGGGTATTTAAATACCGATATTTTTTCAAAACTTGTATCTCTAGTTTGTGAATTATTTATTGGAAAAATAATGATAAATAAAGAAAAAGGAAAACTTATAAATCTAGTTTATTTTATCAGTTATAAAATAAGATCATAATTTTTAGATTTAATGAATGTTTACTGTAAGAGAAAAGTTTTTTCTCAGAACGCAAATTATGCGCAAATTCGAAGTCAAAACTTGAAGAAGCTGCAATTGTCCTTATCGCACTATTCTGTTAAGGCGTTTAGCGGTGAGTCAGCATCACTTTGTTTAAATACCTATTTTTCTGTATGAGTTTCTCTTCCCGTTCCTTTTAAGGATGATAGTTAGCTGTTAGCTATAGTTACATTAGCCCGATTTCAACCTTGTAGTAAAGTGCTTGTTAGTATATTTTTCACTCAGTGAAAGTTATTGTAAAAATTATTTATTTCACAAAATTGCCTAACGCTATACAATTCCGAGTGTTACTGCTACATAATTTTTTATATAGATCAATCATAATAATTTTGATGCGTTTGGACTGCCTGTGAGTCTGCAATGGCTTCTAGGTTCTTAAATGCTTTTGTTATAGTGGCTTTAGAGTGGTGCATATTTCGTTATATTTAGTACATAAAAGCACACCATTAGTCAAAAATTACAATGTTAATAAAATAAATATGTTTTATATAAGATGTGTTTTGTATAATTTAAGGCTCAGAGCAAGTAATTTAATTTATATACCCACTTCCACTAGTTTTCTTTATATTTGTGTATAAAGTCAAGTAACACTGCTTAAATCATCAAAAAAATCGTAATAGAAGTACAAATTTATTTAAAAAATATGGATATATACAAAGATATACTTTTCCTTCACCTTTCGTCTGCGCGACAACTGTCAGTGGATGATATCATGGCTAAACTACACGACGAGGACTAGCCTTCTCTTCGTTCTCGACATATATACACATTTCACTTCTGTGGTGACTCAAAATCATTTAGGACTTTAGAAAAACTTATATCTAGTATCTTTTTAAAGTAATTAGTACTTTCTATTGATTTGTATATTTTCTAATATTTTTGTGAGCTGCAGTGGACAAACTTCTACTAAGTTTTTTATTTCAACAAATAATCCAGTACGTTAATTATTGTTTTAAAATTTATATTTAAAAATTATGATTCTCATGATTACAAGTAGCGACAAATAAGTAAAATGGCTGGCTTTAGTTTCAATTTTGATATTGTTATGTTTTCAACAACGACTGCTATGCGGATTTAATTATTTTCGCGGGATTCGAACCCACGTCCATCCACTCCTTGTGAATTAGTGGAGGGGTGGATGGATCCCGCACATGACTTAAATTTTTCCTATCGTATATTTGTAATTATGTAATTTAGTTTCAATACTCACTTTTCATATAGAAGAGTATCGTTGTTTGAATAACATTAGCATAATAAAATAAGCTAATAAGTTGGTTAGCAAAGAAAAGTAATATATTTACATAACCTGCGACGTTGCACTTTTTCCATAAGAAACTTTCTTGTATGGGAGAAAAAGTTGTTGATGCAGAGAAATGGATATTGGAGCCCATCCCTCAAATAAGCAAGATTTCTCTCTGCAGAATACTAATAAACAAAACTGTCTCGCATGTTTGTTCTGATGCATACGCCTAAAATGTTTTATAACCTTATTTATTACTTGATCAGCTCATTCTTATTCTGTATGGCTACTCCATCGATCGACTTGCCCGATTACTTGTGCCAGTTACTTGGCCAAATAAGCTCCTCTGTATGAAAGAATGAATTGGTCTCGTAAAATATGAGCCATTGACTCTTCTGAGGAGGTTTTCGTACTTTTACAAATTGCTAGCGAGATAGTGGTAGCAGGCTTTCGAGTTTTTATGTTGGCTGTTAGTGGATATTGGGTTGGACATCGCTGATGTGTTTGTTGATCATTGCTGGAGCAGTCGGGCTTGAAATGCAATCAACCTAACGGTTATTGCACGGCGTAAATGATGTTAGACAGTGGAAACGCTCGTATGAGAATAGTGACTGTTAGGTCTCTATTGTGGTATGTATTGTTTAAAAGGTTTTTTATGACTGACAATTTAAACCATATTATTATTAATGTTGTCTTAGGTTTTCGCGATTAGTACACATAGTAATTAAACAACTTTAAACGGTTTAAATCGAGTATATTTATCATTATTTTTGTCCTGACGTTTCAAACACTTTGCAGTGATCGTGGTCACGGAATGAATCGTGGTCACGGGGTGACTGTAACCCCGTGACCGCGATCACTGCATATTATTCTTTTCGTTTGTATCAAATTTAACTAGCGCAGAAACAAAAGTGTGTTATTTATGTTGTAATGCTTAAATTATGATTTCTTGTGTTGGAAAATATAATTTATTTTGTATGTTTTATTAGTACTGTTATAGTTAGACCTCCGTCCACATCTATTTATAAATATTCCTTTGTAAAGGGTTGTCTGGAAGAGATCGCTCTCAGCGATAAGACCACTCATTGTTGCACCTACTTTAAGTTATTTTGTTTTGAGTTCGCGGTGAAATTTTCGTATAGAAAAAAGGTGAAATTATACAATACGGGTCACATGCTTGACTACTTTTACTTGACAATATAATAATAATAAAATAATAAAAATGTATAACCCATAAAAAAATCCTGGATTTTTCTTAAAAAGACATACATTTTCTGTGGCAGTACAGAGTCTGAAATAACGCACTATAGATGAAACACCCCACCTATAGTATACTTCCCACCTTTAACGTGAGACCAAAAATATCTGCCAAACTAAAATGTTTAGAAAAACACGTCAGCTCCTTGAAGTCTTGCCCATTCTTCTCGCATTGGCTCTATACATTTTTTTTATTGAACGTGGCCGTACAATGTAGGATATTTCAATATAAACATTCGTTATTTCCTTCCTAAGAACTTCGTACTAACGCCGAAACGGAATAAATTATTTTAACTTTGATTTTGAGAGTATATTTAAGGTAGTCTTAAGTTTTCGTGATTATTACACATAGTAATTAAACAACTTTAAACGGTTAAAAGCAACGATATAATACGAAAACAAATGATATTGTAGTATTTTGCCCGCAGCACTTTATTATTCTTCATCTTTATTAAAATAAATTTCATAATAATTACCTTATAAATTACGTACATTTATCATTATTTTTGTCCCGTCGTCTCAAACACTGCACTGATCGTAGCCACAGGTTGACTTATTATTTTGAAACTAATTTTATTACACGTGAAGAATAATAAGGTGTTAGCGGACAAAATACTACAATATCATTTGTTCCCTTATTATATCGCTGGTAGTGCGAGGCAAATTATTTATATATTTATATAAATAATTTGCCTATATTGATATATGAAATTTGTTCAATGGCTGCTTCAGGGGCGCTAAAACAAAATTAAATACTCAAAAAGACGAAAGTTTTAGTTTTTAAGTACATAAAAAGTAGTCCTTAAGACTGTTAGCACATCAGACCATCTCATTGCAATAGTTTAGATTGTTTTCAACATATCAGAATATAAGAAAACGTACAAAATACACACTTACGCACACCTTCTTGCACATTACCACCCTAAATGAACACATATATCATTACACACACATTATATACACATATTACACTTTTATTTATGATCCGAAAAGGACGAAACGGTTGAGATTTAAACTGAAAATCTATCGCCAAGCACCTAACGGTGTGTTCCGGCAGCTGTCCTTGAGAGCCAGTACTTCTAGGTTAGCCTGAACAACATCTTCAACTACATCATCACTTACCATCAGGTGAGATAGTATCAAAGGCTAACCTATCAAGTATAAAACAGACTCAATAAAACATTGTTATAACACCATTTTCTGTACAGCATTTGCAAAAAAATATTCTTATTCTGATTTTGGTTCATAAAAATGTACCTAAAAAATTTGTTTTACTTCGAATACTATATTGTAGTACTACATCCTGCCCGACTCAGTATTTCAAACAACTTCACATCTACAAAACGTCTTTATTCACAGAGACAAAGACAAAATCTAATTTCGCCAGCGGCACTTGGGCAGACGGCGCAAAGGGTCGAATCCGAAGTACTTTTTGAATAATGACAAAAAAGTTTTCTAATTTTTCCCTCAGCACAAGGTCGAAAGCAGGGTAGGCAGCAAGTTTCCGCTGCTGGATAATTTGTAGCCTTTGATAAGTTGTGGGCCGTCTGGATAAATTAATATCCTTTACGAGTAAATGTGCCAGATTGCGCTACTGTTCAGTAGACTTTGTAAAATATTTAACAATTCTCGGAAAAAGAAGAGTGTAATAAGTTTTGTATAGATATGTGCGTATTTCATCGAATTGCATCGTTAACATCGTCATAGCTTACAAATAAAAAAAAAACTTTTTTTTTTTTTGTTTTTTATGCCTGATAGGTTAGCCTTTGACCACTACCTCACCTGATGATAAGTGATGATGTGGTCAAAAATGTTATTCAGGCTCACCTAGAAGTACTGGCTCCCAAGGTCGGCTGCCGGAACACACCGTTAGGTGCTTGGTGGCAGATTTTCTACTTGTGGGTGCTAGCCCTACCACCATGCTCTAACGACTGCCATCCTAAGACAACAACCGGGACCGACGGCTTAACGTGCCCTCCGAAGCACGGAAACGCTCATTAGTAATGTCACTAGCAATCACCCATCCAACTCATGACCGCGCGCGACGTTTCTTAACTTTGCTGATCGGTTGAGAACAGCTAAGTAAACTTCGCTACGAGCGCTTAATTTTAAATAAAAATTCGAACCATGATCGAGAATTTAAGCCTCTATTGATGACCGTACTAGTCCAGGAACTGTTCTGCCAATTGAACTGTTACTTGATTTATTTTACTATGATCACCTGGATGTACAAGTGTTTTTTTTTAATGCCTGATAGGTTAGCCTTTGACCACAATCTCACTAATGGTAAGTGATGATGTGGTCGAAGATGTTGTTCAAGCTTACCTAGAATTACTGGCTCTCAAAAACAACTTCTGGAAAACACCTTTAAGTGCTTAGCGACAGATTTTATACTTGAGGGTGGTAGCTAGCCCTACCACCATGCTATAACGACTGCCATCCTTAGACAACAACCGGGACCGACGACTTAACGTGCCCTCCGAAGCACGGAAACGTTACTAGCGGTCACCCATTCAACTCATGACCGCGCGCGACTTTACTTAACTTTGCTGATCGATTGAGAACAGCTTAGTAAACTTCGTTACGAGCGCTTAATTTTAAATAAAAATTCGAACCATGATCGTGAATTTAAGCCTCTATTGACGATCGTACCAGCCCTCGGACCAGGACCTGTTCTGCCAATTGAACTGTCATTTGATTTATTCTACTATTATCACCCGGATGTACAAGTGTTTTTTTTATGCCTGATAGGTTAGCCTTTGACCACAATCTCACTAATGGTAAGTGATGATGTGGTCGAAGATGTTGTTCAGGCTAACCCAGATTTACTGATTCTCAAGGACGTCTTCTGGAACACACCTTTAAGTGCTTGGCAACAGATTTTCTACTTAAGGGACGTAGGTAGCCAGGCGGTCATTTGCAAAATGCCCTACCACCATGCTATAACGACTGCCATACTAAGACAAAGACCGGGACCGACGGTTTAACGTACCCTCCGAAGCACGGAAGGCTCATTTATAATGTCACTAGCAGTCACCCATCCAACTCATGACCGCGGTGGACGTTCCTTAACTTTGCTGATCGGTTAAGAACGGGTAAGCAAACTACGCTACGAGCGCTTCAAAATTATTCAAATATTGTGTTAATTGTTCACTTTAGAATGAAAACAACGGCTTGTTTGATGTCAACTCACATGGATATGATAAAGACGTATTCTACTACTAGATCCCGTTAGGATGGTTTATAGGAACGAAAGAACAAAATGTCACTGAATTAACATAAAACTGATTCATCACCATGATAGCTCATTAAAACATAGTCCGGCTTGAAGGACAAATCAGTTCTTTTTGAAGCAATGATGGTCGAGCGGTAATAGCTAAGGACTGCCATGCCGCAGGTTCCTGGGTCGATTCCCACCGCTGGCTTGAGCTTCACCGCATGGTGGAAGGTATTTTGCGATTGCCCGCTTCAAAGTCAAAGTCAAAATTATTTATTCAATTTAGGCGTCTACGACGCTCTCATGAAGGTCACTTACAAATTTTAGTATTGAAATATTCTACATTGTACTGCCACGTTCAGCAAATAAATTGTATAGAGCCACTGCGAAAAGAACGGGCAAGAAACTCGGTGCCATTCTTTTAAACATCTTTTAACAATGTGTTACATACTTACTTTATAATAGAGTTATGACAATATTTGTTTAAATTATGTAGGTGACAGGCAATAGCTTGGCAGAGGCGGAATTGTCCAGGCATGTTTATCGTTTAAGTAATCAAAAACTGTGTAGTAGGATTTTTTAATCAATATGTTTTTCACATGCAACTTGAATTTCGCTTCTGTGAGCGTCGTAATATGTTTGGGAACTTTATTATAAAACCATACACAATTACCTAAGAAGGATCTTTTATTTGTCTTTGCTAATCCAAAACCTGGCACCGCTATTTTATCTTTATTCCTAGTATTGTAATCGTGATTGTCACTGTTTAATTTAAATTTACTCAAATTTTTACGAACATACATAATATTTTCAAATAAATAAAGACTCGGTAATGTTAAAATATCAATTTCTTTAAAAAGATCCCTCAGAAATTCCCTGGGACCCATTTCATATATGGCTCGAATAGCACGCTTTTGTATGATAAAGTTTGTCTCTATCTCAGCAGCAGTTCCCCACAGCAATACACCATACGATATAATACTGTGGAAGTACGCGAAATAAACTAGGCGAGCAGTAGCTACGTCTGTTAACTGTCTTATCCTAAGAACTGCCTATGCAGCAGAACTAAGTCTTCCGGAGAGATCATGTTTATGTGGATCCCACTGTAAAGTGGAATCCATTTTGATTCCCAGGAAGACTGTCGCTTTGTCAATAGGGAGTTTATCTGGGCCAAGCTTTATGTTTGGTTCAACATAAGGAACATTTGGTAAAGAAAACTTTAAACATTTCGTCTTTTTTTAATTAAGGAGAAGATTATTAGCGGCGAACCATTTACAAATCTTAGATAGTACATTATTTACATGCGTCAGTTCACTGTCTTTCCTATCTACTTTAAAAATCAGAGAGGTATCATCTGCGAATAAAACAATATCGCAGAAATCTTTGACCATGCAAGGCAGATCATTAATATAGCTAGCTTGGCTAGCTACCACCCTCAAGTAGAAAAACTTGTCACCAAGCACCTAACGGTGTATTTCGGCAGTATTCCTTGAGAGCCAGTGAAATTACAGGCACATGAGACTTAACAACTATGTCTCAAAGGGATGGCCGCAGTGCAATTTGTGATTTGTGATGAAATGCATCTGTTATAGGCAGAGGTTAGTCCGCTTAACATCACAAGCCTCAAGCTTGTTCCGTCGCAATAACATAAAATAAGTTCTAAGGTTAAAAGGTCAAAATTTCGTTGTGAGTTTGTTACTTTGTTTGCTTAGCTGGCGTAAAGCCAAAAAACTGTAATACTAGGAATAAATCATATTGTGCTAGCTTTCACATACAATTTTACAAAATGAATAAAAAGCTTTTAACAAAACTACAATAAACCATCCAAAAAACAGAAAGCGCTTTAGTAAGTACTTACACAACTGGTATTAAACTTCCCAATGAAAGTCACAGACAACAATCGCTACAAAGATTAAGCGAACAAAAGCAATTATTCAATCTCACAACATTAATTCAAACGCATTATCAAACTGGCACCGCGCCAACTTTACCACTTATTGATAAACATCCAAACATTTGTATTTCAAGAGTTTTTACACCTAACGACTTGAAATCGTACGACACAACTATTATCCGTCTTTGTGTACTTGTTTACTATTGTGAAACTATACTTGATACTTGTCATCGCAAACTCATCATCTTAAATAAACGCTGCGTTGATCGCTCGTTCGCTGTTTGCTGGGGTGTATTTTCCTAGGATCTATAGCTATATGTATACTATATACATATTATTATACTAATATTATAAGGAGGAAAGATTTTGGATGGTGGTAGGGCCTTTTGCGAATGCCCGCCTGGCTAGCTACCACTCTCAGGTAGAGAATCTATCGCCAAGCACCTAACGGTGTGTTCCGGCAGCTGTCTTTGAGAGCCAGTAGTTGTAAGTAAGCCTGAACAACATCTTCAACCGCATCATCACTTATCAGGTGAGATAGTGGCCAAACGCTAACCATTCAAGCAAAAAAAAATTAAAATAAAATAATTGTAATTTCGTATTTAACGAATAAACTTAAAGTACTTGACCGAATGTTGTCGCTACCTATAACAATCATTAATATCCTAGAGAAAAACTGCATCACTACCGCCATGTATCTGGCACTTAGGGACAAATATAAACTTTTTTTTTTTTTTTTTTTTATATTATTGTGATGGAACAAGCCCGAGGCCCACCTGATGTTAAGTGGACTAACCTCTGCCTATAACAGACGCATTTCGTCAACGACGAATTGCACTGTGCCCGTTACACTGAGACGTCCAGTTGTTAGGTCTCATTAGCCTGTAATTTTTCTGGCTCTCAAGGACTGCTGCCGGAACACACCGTGAGGTGCTTGGCGACAGATTTTCTACTTGAGGGTGGTCGCTAGCCAGGCGGGCATTCGCAAAATGCCCTTCCACCATGCGGTGAAGCTCTAGCTCTGGGCGGGATTCGAACCATGGACCTGCTGCGCGGCAGTCCATAGCCAATGCCACTGAGCCATCACTTAAAAGTATGGATTTGGTTAGAAACTACCACTAGCGTCAACGACTTGCTTCCGATAGTCTTTCTATATGACAACAAACAACGTAATATCCGCACAGGGAATGAGTCGTTGATGCTAACAGTGCCGCTCACTTTTGACTTGGCGTTCAGCGAGAGCAGACGTTTAGCTTATAGCTATATTATATTAAGTTAACGAATAAAGAAGCTAACACGAATTTAAAAATTCTTTCATTTTTGAGATCCTACACTATCCCTGATGAAGATAGGCATTAGAAATTTCAAAAACTTAGGGATTCGTATGAAAACTTCGATAATGTAATCCAACGTGTGAAAAAAATACCAAAAAAACGTAATATCGCTTACGCTTCGAGAGCAAAGTGGTGTAGTACAATTTTATAAAGAATATCAATATGTACAAAAAACGTTTGTAATACCATATGTCTTACTATTACAGTTATGTCACAAAAACTACTTTTCATGTGTTCCAATTTATAATTTTTGTTAAATAGCTGTGCATAGACGGGGCAGGCCGCTTGTACAATATATGTTGGCAAGGCATATTGCTTAAGATTGATGACGCTTATTAAGGGGCTGACGAAATTCTCGAAGTTGCCAGTCAGAGATGGCCTTTTCTTGTAAAATATCAAAAAATATAGCTCAAAGTCCATTTTGAGCTATGTTCACTCACAATGTTATCGAAAACATATAAGTTGGAAAAAAAAACTAGTTCTTATTGTAAGCTCACAGTTAAAAGTATTGTCCAACAAAATGCTGCGATATTCATTTGATTTTCTTTTATTGGAGTCTATTAAGAGTAGAGTTCACGGAGCGCTTTCCATACAAACCTAGTTTATATTTTAAATACCAAGTGTTCAAACTCGGGGAAATGTTGTGTGCATATTGCTGAGTCTAATATCTTCTAGCTACTAGTTTGCCAGTTTTTCGATTTATTATTTATTTTGTCACTAAATGTCGAAATAACAATTCCCATACTTACATAACGATTTTTCAAAAAAACACTTAGTATTTAAAATTTGACGAAACAACGTTTGTATGGAAAACGCTGCGTGAACTTTACTATTAATAATAAAAAATGGGTGTTTCGTTATCATCTTATCGCGTCTCATTATTAGGTATATGGTCCTTAAATCGTTATCAACCATATTCCTATCTCAACCACATACATTTTTTTATAAACTTTCTTACCTCGTCCGAAACATGTCCCTCAACATGTGAACCGAAATTTGTATAAAACTCCCAATCAACTATTCACCGAAATCCGGTGCAACACGCTGCGCTTACGTCACGAGACAAAATACAACACACGAACACACTCAAAAGCTTCAAACTCAGACCCAAACCTTCACCCCTCTTTTTGCGGGAGAGTTAACGGTATAACCACACCTATTTTTAATGCTACCTCAACGCGAAAAGTAATACAGTCAGCAGTGTAAGTGTTGGAGTTTTCGACGAAAAGCTTAGTGACGAAGAGGATGCACTACGCACAGCTGCGCAGTTCGCGGGGCGTTCCTCCAACCCACTGGCCGCTCCCGCGCCCTCGCAGCTCCACTCTCGCGCAGCGCGCCGTGCAGGACGAGCAGTTGCGCGAAGTCGTCGCCGCGATTTAGACGCGTGAACTCACCCGATAAAGGACATTGGACATGCCCGAAAACTAGGTCGACAATTTCGACCAATACGCGTGAGTACAACCGGTTATTAAAAAAACATGAATATGTATAACCACAATTCAAAACCATTGATGATTAATCCTTTTAAAATGAATTGTAAGACATAAGGCAAAGTGGTCTACGCTACTTCAGTTGGTCTACGCCGTAGACCTACTCTACGGTATAATAATCATTATACTAGTAAATTATATCGCATAGTCTAAAACCGCACACAGATAACAACCTAAACATTGTACATAACAGTTATAATGCTGATAGTTTTATTCGAGTTGCTCACTTCCTCTTTTGCTCATTGAGCATCCAAGTATTTCGAGCATTAATTGTTCCCCAAAGGAAGCTGAATAGGGAGGAATGTTTTGTTTCGCATTATTCCTTTTGTAAAATT
The DNA here is from genome assembly GCA_963890685.1 of Plagodis pulveraria. Taxonomy (NCBI): domain Eukaryota; kingdom Metazoa; phylum Arthropoda; class Insecta; order Lepidoptera; family Geometridae; genus Plagodis; species Plagodis pulveraria. The sequence goes on along the minus strand of OY982961.1, from coordinate 5,286,884 downwards.
GTTATGAACTTGTTAGATATTTCTTTGTAATTTTGGACTTATGAATAAGTTAATATCATTATATTAGTGGACGGTTGCTTAAATAAAATATAATGTTGAATTATTCGGATAAATTTGTTGATTTAATTCCGTCGAAGCTAACTAGTTTGTTGCATGGCATACTATTTTTGAAGCGCTCGTAGTGAAGTTTGCTTAATCGATCAGTTAGCAACGTCCGCCACGGTCATGACTTGGATGGGTGACCGCTAGTGACATAACTACTGAGCTCTTTCTGGCTTCGGAGGACACGTTCAGCCGTCGATCTCTATCCATGGCTTAAGAGGGCAGTCGTTATAGCACGATGGTAGGGCACTTTGCGAATGCCCGTCTTGCTAGCTACCGCTCTCAAGTAGAAAATCTATCGCCAAGCACCTAACGGTGTATTCTGGCAGCTATCCTGCCAGTAATTCTAGGTAAGACTAAACAACATCTACGACCACATCATAACTTACCATTAGGTAAGATAGTAGTCATAGGCTAACCTATCAGATAGGATTTTTTGTCAGAACAACTTATTTCCCCGATAAACTTAAATAAGCTGGACTGAATTAAAAGAAAAACACAAATTTCCTGTGTAATTTCAAATCACAAGGGAATTTCATCAGCTTTTGGAATAAGTATTTATAATAGTTTTTGTTGACCCATACTATAGAAGACAAAAAACAATAACCGATATTTTTGGCTATTCCTACTATGCCCATCAAAGCCCATGCTCTTAACTTAGCTTTTGTTCACTACTTTTTGCTCTTTGAAGCATTTGGTAGGTACTGATAGCTAGACAGTTGAAATTTTTACAGATGTATTTCTATTGTATAAAGATAACAACAAATACTAAAAATCATTATTCATGCGTGAGTCGAACTCTGACTTGGCCGAATGTTTTGTTACGTGTCTATCCAGCTATTCTCGCCTACAAGTTGCAATTGTCGACTTATTTTCGAGGAATTTTGTAAGCAAGTTAGATAATTAAATGAAAATTTCTCTTGAATCAACTGAATTTTATTTAATTCAATTTCGCGTGATCAAAATGCTAGCGTCTATTTGGCTCAAAGCATAAGTATTGCAATTCAACGGGGCAATGCTGCCAGCATGCTGGGTACGCTGCCATCTGGTAGTGGGCTAGAGCATTTGGACTGCCTATGAGTCTGCAATGGCTTATTGGGATCTAAATGCTTGTATTGTAGTAGCTGTAGTGTTGTATATAGTTCGTAGTTAATAAAGGCATACCGCCGGTAAAAATGGAAAAAAAAAACAATTTCATTGTTTTAAAACGTCAGGTATATTTGTTAAAAACTGAGATACAGCAGAACTGTACATTTTATCCACGTATATAAAGGTTTAATTAGTAACCCTTACCAGTTCAATTGCATGTTTCTTTCTGAATTTATGGACTGATACAATTTATACATTCTTCATTTTACAAATAACCATGCACAAGTTTTTGCATGTATATGCAAATGTATGTTCTTAATGAATGAGTAAGTTCTTACAATCCAGTTCACACCATGTAGAAACCTTATACGAGTCTTGCTTTCCTCAGATGGTAGTTTTTTTCTAGTGAGATTATGACGAAGCAAGCACTATACTCACCTGATATTAAACGGACTAAGCTCTGCCTATAACAAATGCATTTCAACACAATCGAATTGCACTGTGCCTGTTAGTCTGAGACATACACATGTTAAATTTATTGGCTCTAAAGGACTTCTGCTGGTACAGTCGCCTGCAATAAGAAGTATACACATTGTAATTTTCAAAATTGTGGCAAAGAGTCCTGTTTTTCCCTATGTAATCAGAAGCATCTTAAAATCAAAGAATAATATGAATACTTTTACTCAGGTTATTGTTAACTTCGATTAATAATAACTTAGCGACAACACATTATTTTGAAAATTACAAAGTGTATACTTCTTATTGCAGGCGACTGTACATACTGTTAGATACTTGGCGAAAAATTTTCTATTCATATTTAAGGGCGGTAGGCGAGCATTCATAAACTACCCTTAGATTATGCGAATAAGCTCAAATCAGCGGTGGGGATCGAACCATGCACCTGTCTTAGCTAGCTACTACCGGTGAACATTGCTGCAAGGTGTGATACATTACTACTGCTAAGAATTCTGGTAACACTAAATAATACCGTCGTATATCCCAACAAATTACTTTACTTTACGACCAGCCTCTTTGCGTTCTTGTCACGTATGCGGAACACTGGATCAATGGCAAAACTGTAGTATACAATTCACAACAGTACTGTAGAACTTTAAAGGCGAACAGTTGTTACAAGAAATGTTTTATAAAGTTGCATTTCATGAAAACTAAGCAGCCTGAATGTAATACTATGCGTTGCTGATATATTGTACATATATAGCGCATACGACTATGGAATTCAATAAATCTGTTTTATTTGTATTATGTTATTGTTAACATTGATTTCAATTTAATTTTAATTTAATTTTGACTAATTTTTGATTTAATTCTGGTTCTAATATAAATTTCATTCTGGTTTAATTTTCTATTGATTTGAATTTGACATTAATTAAATTTTGACTTGATTTAATTTCATTTTAATAGTAGAAATAAATAGAATTTTTATTTAATTTCAATTTATTATTTGTTTTTAATTTAATTTGATTGTAGTTATTAGAGGTTTTTTGTTACGATTATGAGTTTGACTTAAACTATTGCATTAGGAAATTCCTGTAAAGATAGTTGTAATTGTATTTTGAATAAATAAATAAATATTTAAAAAAAGTATTTAAAAGTAAAAAATCCATTAGGAATTAAAATTATGGATATAAGAAGTTATGGTGCTTTAGTATAAATAAACGGGAATTGATGTAACTTTCCCAAACGGGTGTGTAACTGGCTGGTACCTGCTTATTAATCAGATATAATCAGAATGCTAAAATGTTGTCATATTTGAATGGTGATGTGGTATAAAATTGTTCCAAAAATGCATTTTAAACACTATATTTTACTGACAGAGTTACTGAAAGTTTTTACTTTTCTTAGAACTCCTAACCTATATACGTAATTTCACCCATTTCAACTGACTTTACGTACTGTTTTCTACTATTCCAATGATACTAACAACCGGTACATCTATCCGCCGCGTATCGGATCAGGACATAAAACCTACAACAAGCCTAAAATACGAGCTAGATTTACTTGATACTGTACCAGGCATTCGAATCCCGCATGGGTGAATAAAGTGGGATTGGATAAAGAATCTCTAATATTGGAATACGTGATGAGAGATTCCAGCTTTGTTGATATAGCCACTGAACACTGATAATATGACTTTTATTTGTTTGTGCGGCATACGGAAATGCTGATTATTTGAATTATTACACGCCTTAAAGGAAAAGTACTTTTTGCACTGATGTGTGCTGTATTCCGATTATATTTTTAAATGTGGGGAGTTTTTGCTATCAAGGTTCGTGCCTACCCCTTGGCATCAGCGTGGTCGATATCGTCCATTTTAAATAAAATTCTATTGTTATCTCTCTATCTTTAATTCTATTGTTATCATCTATGATGCGCGTGGATTAACACCGTTCTTATATATCTCTATTTAAAATAAGCGTGAAGTTGAAGCAACTTTGTGCTGATACTTTAAGATAATATTAGAAGTGATTTGCACTTTTTGAATAATTTTATTGTTATTAGATAAACATTAAATCACAAAGCACCTTTAATTTACGTCGTTGGAACCATGCGAATGCTTTGATTTTTAGTAAATGAAGAACGAACATTTAAATTATTGACAAAGCATACACATGTTTTTTTTAATCTAAATATCGATTATTATTTATTATAAATTTAAAATGTGATTGATCCTAAAAATTATCGGATTCTGTGTTCGCCCGTATATCAGTGCCACAAGGTTATTGGCGTGGTCCTAAGCCAATAACTGTTGGGCTGTAATTGTTCATAGTACAATATGAAATATTGTTAAACATCAATGTGGGCTGCTTGATATTAGGTAAGGCCCTGTTCATGAAGAAATCACATTATTCAAATATATTTTGTTTAATGATAACAGATATTTTTTTAAATATTTTAAGAAAACTTCTGCTGTACTGTATTGTGCCGGATGTTCCATTGCTGAACAGAGCTTGGCAGCGTCTTGGGGATCACAGTGCATTAAATAGCAGTTCCTCAGAAGTCGCAAGGATTGCTGCCGGAATTTAAACTACCTACCTTTAGATTTGGGAACATACTAATAATGAGGTTGCTAGCTAGCCAAGTGAGCATTCGCAAAACACACTTCAACTACCCTCTCGAGCTCTTAGAAGCTGGGTGTGATACAGCACCGGCTGCTGTATATATGACACTTAACGATCATTTATCGTTTAAAACACTGGTAAGAGTAATATTGTTCTCCAAATTTTATACCAAACTCATAATAAAATTGAACCATGATGAAACAGATAAAATATATACAGACTCAACACGCCTCCGTTTACAAGTTTCAATCTCGTTGGTAAATTCGTTGGCGAATGTCCAACCGCTACGAAACTTGAACTGAACAACTTTGGTTTCACGAATAGTTGTTCAAGTTTTCAATCTGGTTGGAGCTGGTCAGTTCGAATTCAAATGCTGGCTTTTTAATGAATTAGTTTTCTTTTTTTAAAGTTTGACTTGGCCTAGCAGCGAACTGTAAAATATACAGAACATACATTTGATCATATAAGAAATCAGGTCTATTTTTCTACCGACTTCAAAAAGGAGGAGGCTGCCTAGTGATGCAATGATTGATGACATACTGTTACGCGCAAAGAGCTGATGGATGCAAACGCCTAGCAGTCCAATATTGTAGCCTTTTAAAGGGAGGTTTAAATTCAACTTCTTCATGCACTGGAAAGTAGGTTTGGTAAGTAGTAGTGAAAATGAAAGTAGGATTGTAGACTAGCACATTCAAAACTGAAAATCTATTATCCAATTAAGGTAAACAGTTTTGTTTCTGTAGCCTAAATCTGTACCCCTACCAGTATTTTTCTGAATGGTGAGTGACCAAAATGTTAAGGATTAGGATAAATGCATGGTGGTAAGGCATTTTGCGAATGTCCGCCTGGCTAGCTACCACCCTCAAGTAGAAAATCTATCGACAAGCACCTAACGGTGTGTTCTGGCAGCTGTCCTGGACAGCCAGTAATACTAGGTTAGCCTGAACAACATCTTCGACCACATCATCACTTACCATTAGGTGAGATAGTGGTCAAATGCTTACCTATCAGGCATAAAAAAAATGCAGAATTAAATTCCAATAAAAGTCTTTATACTAAAGATTCTAAGTAAAAACTATTCCCAAATATATTTTTCCATGTGTATTAAGTCGCAAAATGAACATCCCTTCTAAAATACTTTTACCTTAAAAAACTTACGATCTGAAGAGATAGTTTTCGAATACCCAAAAGTCAACCCTTCTCATAGAATTTTACCTCTATATTGTGTGGGTATAATGGAGCAATCTGTTGCCTGCCGACGGCCCCTGCCCGCCGCGTGATGAATACTGATGCCGCTGGAGTTGGAAGTAATCTACATAGCATACTGTGTTTATGATTCTTATCGCTTTGATGATGAAATCTAAGCTATATTTTATGATATAATCACGAATAATCTAACATTCGTAAGTATGTTGTGATCATGATAAATTGTTGGTCAAAATGCTATATAGAGGTTATTATGCAAAATATATATAGAAATATTGTGCCCTCTCTGCCGGTATTTATCAAAGTTATCAAAGTTGTAGGCGTATGTTGTAGAGTTGTCCAAACAATTCAGTTGCATAAGTGTTTTGCTATCAGGTTATAGGCGTTCAGCATATTGCCATCTACGAAGTGCAGACCTAAATTACTACTGAGGGTTTTTGTGGAAGACATACTGTAATTTGAATTTATTTTGTGACATTTTATATCATATTTTTCATTTAATTATAATCCAATTATAATTAAATATAAATAGAAAAGAATGTATAAAAAAACAAATGTGTATAAAAAACCAGCCGAGTGCGAGTCAACTCGCGCACCGAGGGTTCCCTACAAGCTTGTAGGTATATAAGTGAAAGTTATGGTAGTTTTATTGCTAATATAATATATTAAAATTATTGTAAATATTTTTATCTTATGTAAATACTAGACGTTTATGCTTTTCGCAATTGGTCCTTTATCTATGCTATAAGACGTTGCTTCGTACCAAATTTCAAGATTCCGAATCCACGGAAATACCCTGTAAGTTTTGATTCCCTTGCGAGTATCGAAAATTTGCGCCATAAAGGGTTGTATCTTTTGATTGCGTTGGCTTAGATGTTTATTTTTTTTACAGCTCCAAGGAACAGTAAATCTGTGTATTTGAAATGAATTTCAATTTGTTACCTCCATGCATTCCCGTGAAAAAAGGTCTTGAAAGGCAGACAGACTGACAACAGAGTGATCCTAGAAAATCTGTCGCCAAGCATCTAACGGTGTATTCCGGCAGCCATCCTTGAGAGCCAGTAATTCTAAGTTACCCTGAACAACAATTTCGACCACATCATCACTTACCCTCAGGTAAGATAGTGATCAAAGGCTAACCTGGCTTTTCTTTATTAGGTTATTAAACCTGTTTTGTAATAACAGCTGTAAGCCCCCAAATAAAAATAAAATAACCTATCAGGCATAAAAAATAAAAGTAGAACAAATTTTTCGTCTAACTAACAATTTCTGAACACATTGTAATACTTAATAATTTAATTTTGCAATGACGCATGCTCCATGGATAACATCACAAAATTACAATGTGAGGAAAAATTATAGTCAATTGCGGTTTCGTATTCCGCACATGACCATAATTTTTCATCTCGTGGTAATTTTGTAACATAGTAATACTTCCTGCTTTATTTTATACGTGCAATTGTGTAGATATATAGCCATCGAAAAGTCTTGCGGTATTTGTCGGGAGGCCATAGGTACAGCACGGCACTTATTGGCAGGATACAAGGTGCTCTTTGATAGGGGTCATTATTTCCCGTTGCCACGATAGAGTCCTCGAAATTATATGTGAAGCAGCGAGTCTCTCGGTAGCTAGAGCAAAATAAGGTTTGACCACGAACAAACGACACGTTGCTATTGTAAAAGAAGGGTCATCTACAAAATCTAAATCGAAGCCTTACTCCATCTTAGGTGCAGCTCCCGATTGGGCTCTTTTGATGGACACGTATGAAAAATACTAAAAAATTCCTAAAGATGTTGGTGTTTTGTCATCCAGACCAGATATTCTAAGTAAATTCGCCGTCTGTAACCTCTTTCCTCTGAAACGGTTGTAAAGATTTTCATGTACAAGAAAGTAAACGGAAGATTCAGTTTTAAGAGATTTTTCAAAACAGGGAAAAGGGTTAGAAATGTAAAAAAAAAACATAAAGTCATTTCAGAGGTTTTTAGTTCACAGTGCCACTGACTAATAGCTGATCTAGCTTTTTATGTGATGCTAAGTGATGAATGTGGTTAAAGGTTTACTTGGATTTACTAGGTTTCAAGGGCATCTAGCTGTCAAAACACACACTGTTAGGTGTTGGTCCAAAGATTTTCTACTTACTTGGTGGTAGCTAGCGAGGCGGACATTCGCATTTTGTCCTACAATCGCATAATAGCATTAAAACGAGTGCCCCGTCTTAAGATAACAATCGGAACCGACGGCTTAACGTGCCTTGCGAAGCATGGAAGCGCCCAGCAGAACCAAGCCTGCTAGACATGGCTCACTCTGCACTTGAGGCCCAAATCTACAAGTACACATTAACGTATTCGTCTGGACGAGAACAGATCTATGCGTGGCTGTGCGATTGAAAGAGAAACGCCTTGTAGGTTAATATTTAATAATTAGTTACTACGTGCTTTGCGAACTGAAGTGCACATTATTGCTTCGAAGCTATGGTCGCTTTTTTATTGGAATTGTTTTGCGGAATGATCTTTCTGGTCCTTTTTATTCTGTGGCAGTAGTAATGCTACTAACGGTCACACATCCAAATTATAATTGCAGCAGGATTCTTAGCCAAAGCTTAGAATGACTAAGCAAACTACGCTACGAGCGCTTGAATGTATTCTTCTAATCTCGTGTATTATTACGTGAATAGGTACAATAGTTCGAAGTCCTAGCAATATAACTAAATATATGAAACAGTGATGGCTCAGTTGAATTGGCTATGGACTGCCGCGCAGGTTCATGGTTCGAATCCCGCCGCGGGCTTGAGCTTCACCGCATGGTGGAAGGGCATTTTGCGAATGCCCGCCTGGATAGCGACCACCCTCAAGTAGAAAATCTTGAATCAAAAAAAGCACCAAGTGCTTGGCGACAGATTTTGAGACAGATGACAGATAAGGACTGCTGCCCGAACAGTGTGTTCTGGCAGCAGTCCTTGAGAGACAGTAAATTATAGACACATGAGACCTAACAACTGTAAGTCTCAGTGTCGAGCACAATGCATTTCGTCGTTGATGAAATGCATCTTTTATAGGCTAGTCCATTTATCATCAGGTGGGCCTCGGGCTTGTTCCATCCCAATGTAATAAAAAAAAATACAATACAATTTGAATTTTCTGCCTTAAACGTTAGCGTGCGTGCTTAGTAATACATTTTTCCTAGTACCTATTTATAGTTCCATTTTGAAAACCACGTAGACTAAGGGCCTGTTTAAGATTGTTCCAGTAAGTTCCGGTTATACTACCCAGAAAATATTTAATAAATAAAACACTATCTTTTCGTTTCACAGTCACAGATTTAGCCTTTTCATCGGTTAAAGCTTGAAACGCGCTGCATGTTAACTGTCATTTTATCATTCAGATATTTTATGTTCTGGGTAGTATAACCGGAACTTACTCAAACATTCTGAAACAGGCCCTAAGACTGGCTAAGACTCCATCCAAATAAAACTTTGCTTGCAAAATACTTCGTGACTTTTTCCTGTTCTCAGAGGTGTTAGCTGTCAACTTGTAACTTGTAAACAGTAACATCTAACAGACATTTACCGCTGTTGCTATGTAAAAGCTAGTAGTTTTATGAACAAATGGTATATGCTGTGAAGTGAAACTTGTGCATAATTTATTGTTGTAATGGAGATTGCTTCACCGCACGGAAAATGAGTTCTTGTTGCTCCGAGTGTTTGTTGTGCTGCGTTAGTACAGGAGTGTGACAAGAAACAACTCTGTGAGATATCTGCTTTACTTTCACACACAGTAAGAATAGTTTATAATAACTTATAAGTCAGTTGTTAGCAGTCGGACATTTTCGACGTTGACGGATTGAATATGAAATCAGTGTTACAAATCAGCAAGGCAAAAATTAAATAAAAACATATTTAATGTAGGTATGTATTTTCGACGCTCTTATAGAGGTAATTAACAAATTTTAATAATGAAATATTCTACAATATACTGCCACGTCCTACAAAAAATAAATAAACCAACTGCGAGAAAAACGGGCAAGAAACTAGACGCCATTCTTTTTAAAAGTCTTTTAAAAATGTGTTACAAACTATATTTTAAAATTATTACAATGTTTGTTTAATTCACGTAGCTGACACGTGATGGATGGCAGAGGCGGAATTGCGGATTTTTTCGTTTAAGCAATCACAAACAGTGTATATATGGATTTTGTCACGTGCAAATTTAATTTTCTTTTTGTGAGCGGTGTAATGTCTTTGGAAACTGTATTATAAAAGCGAACACAATTACTTAAGAATAAAGCTTATGTCACATACATATTACAAGTTAAGTTTTACATCGTTATAATCTCAACATTACATTATTTAGGTGAATATCTGATACATTTACAAAATGTTGAAGTAATTTCTCACCTTTTGGAATCAAACCTACGTCTCCTGATTTAAAGCATCGAGAGCCTTAACCACTGAGCTGTTGAGGATCACTTCACTGAGCTAAAATGTTGTTATAGTGCAACTTTTAACCGCCGTAATGTGCGCGGTCATCAACCAGACAAGTTATTTGATCGATAGAAGTGTTTTTCAAACACTTAACTCTCGTAATTATGACGCTACCCTTCTTTATTTCTACACTTCTGAGCTAAAAATCATAGATTCAATTCCCACTCGAAATGAGAAATTTTTACTCTCTATGTTTGCAACGCCCGTGGAGTGCCGGGCTAGAATGTCACCCCCCATCTCTACCCGTGGGTGTCGTAAGAGGCGACTAATGGTGAAATATACCGGATGGTGAACAGCCGCACCTTTTGAGAGCAATCTTACTCTGCGATCCCAAGACGCCTGCCAATGTGGCGATCAAGTCAAACTCCCTCTTAATGGGGCAGCCTGATTTTATTAGTGGAGAATCCAGCTGATACAATATGTAAATATGATTTTCGCTTACACGCCATAGTACTTACATTCAAATATAGAACTAAAAATAGATATCTCTTTATTGATTAATTGAATACAACCAAAAAAAATTGTATAGAGCTGCCTCAAGCCTGTAAACCAAATATTATGAATGTTTTTTCATTGAGAGCCTTTTTGTCCTTAAATATTCTGAGGTATATGTTTACGGTCATTCGTTTCGCATCAAATTACCGGAAAATATAAACGGTTTGATGTCTCGCTCCAACGATTTCAGTGGAATTTGTATTTAAATATTTTGCTTTGATCAAAGAATCGAACACACTTAAAACATGCCAAGTGCGTGTTGGCGCAGTAGCGATGGTTCCGTGATAAAACACCAAAAAACCTTTACTTATACATAAATCGTTCCAGAATGAGAGGCCAGGCACAAGGCTTTTTTTACGTTTGATAAACAACTATAATAATCCCATGCTGAAGAATTGTGTGTATTACCGTTTTGGCGATAGAACAAAAAAAAACGTAAATATAAACATTTCTGTTATAGAGACTTGTACTTATATAATATTTGTTTCTATTATAGTTTGTTCAGCAACCCGTTATATTATATAAAACATATTTTGTAAACGTCCTTTAAGGTCAGAGAGATGTGCCACGTAGTTCTAGTAATAGGTCCCAATTTTTTTGTACGGATCCCTAAAAACGACGCCATTTTGTGATATATGAAATACCCATGCTGTCTTTTTTTATAAGACGTTACGGAACACGCTTATATCACTCTTTGATAATAGACTTTTGCCGGGTAACAAACACACAACACCATCCATGAAATATTTCACAGTAATCAACGCTATTGTAACTACTCTATTGATAACGCCCACAACGAAGTCATTAAATATGTCTATATTATCACTTATGTAATCACTAATGGGCGTGGCTGATGTCTAAACAGGTTTGGATAAATAGGTTTTTTTTCCATTAATTGGGGGTGATCATATTACCATCTACAGGGTACAATGGGAGACTCTAAACTGCTACTGAAAATTTGACACAAATGCCACATACTGTCTCATACAACTCAGGATTCAGACTGGGAAACTTAGACGCAAATCACATGATTAACGAGGTTATAATTAAATGGCTACAGAAAAAACTATGCGTTAGATTGTGTCACATAATTTAAACAGTCCCCTTCGCAGGAAAAAGATTTTCTTCTGTCTTCATATTTTAATTCCTATCGTATATAAGAAAATATCCACAATTGATAATGTATTTTCTTACCTTTGATAAAAGTTTCTAAATCTCAGCACAGCAAATTATCAAAGAGCAATTCAATGGTTTTATGAGTCAAAAATATATAAATAAGTACTAATTGGCAATACTTGCAAAGAAAATCGACATCAATGGGTCAAAATCGTTAACGTTAAACATGAAAGCGCCGTCAATTCAAGTTAATAGAGCAAAAGCGGAAGGCGGTGCTCTCGCGCCAAAACACGCCTAATTTTTTGCATCGCTTGATAACAAGACGGGGAAAAATTTCCTCCAATCTGACTTCGAGATGCTTTAAATTGAGCTGTTAGAAGCTGTAACGGGAATGTAGACGTTTTGGAATGTTGAATTAAGAACTTGGATCGGGGCTTTGATAGAAAATGCTGCAGAGAGAGTAGTATGTACAAGCAATGTCTGCAAATGTATTAGGATTTTATTCATCGTAGAGATCGGAACGTAATTCACCAAAATACTACATAACTCAGACTATTCAACAATAATTATAACTATTTATTTCTTTGAATTATAAGTGCTTAATAATATCTTAAAATTAAATGACTCTCCAAATTTTTTTTAAAATAATTAATATAAGATATTCAATATATATTTCTAAATATAATTACAAGCACTATCGCGTGCTAAGCGAAATATATTTAACAAATTATTGGAGTACAAAATTTTATACCCAAGGCGGGAATCGAACCCGCGTCCTCCGATATCGCGTCGGATGCCTAAACCCCTCGGCCACTTGGACACGGCAATTGTAGCCGAAATTTCATACTCCAATCGTATTACTTTAACCGTCATAGGGGACGGTGCGCGGCCATCAACCAGACTAGACTTCATCTGATCGAAAGAAGTGTTTTTTCAAACACTTGACTCTCTATGATGTCGCTACCCTTCTATATTTCTAAATATAATTACAAGCACTATCGCGTGCTAAGCGAAATATATTTAACAAATTATTGGAGTACAAAATTTTGTATACACTCCATATTTTTTTTAACTGTTTTTATTAATTTGTTAAATATTCAATATATATTTTTTGCCCGTATGGTGCCGTGCTAGAGCCCGTGGGGTGCTGGGCCAGAATGTCACCCCCCCATCTCTGCCCATGGTTGTCGTAAGTGGCGACTAAGTTTAACACAGGTGGGCAGCAGCACTTTCTGAGGAACTGATATCTCACACTGTTATCTCCAAGCCGCCTGCCAAGCGTGGCAATTATGTCAAACTCCCTCTTAATGGGGCAGCCTGACTTTATTAGTGGAGAATCCAGCTGATACAATATGTAAATATGATTTTCGCTTACACGCCATAGTACTTACATTCAAATATAGAACTAAAAATAGATATCGCTTTATTGGTTAATTGAATACAACCAAAAAAATTGTATAAAGCTGATAAAAATTTAACAAGGACCTACTAACCTACTTCTAAGTAACAAACAATTGATAATCAGTATGTCTGATCATACGAGTATTTGATATATTACAAAATTTTATATGCAGCGACTTAAAACCTTACTCCAGTTATAAAATTCAATAAATAATATTAAAAGTGTGCGGGTATTTCAAGCCTGTAAACCAAATATTATGAATGTTTTTTTCATTGAGAGCCTTTTTGTCCTTAAATATATGTTTACGGTCATTCGTTTTGCATCAAATTACCGGAACATATAAACGGTTTGATGTCACGCTCCAACGATTTCAGTGGAATTTGTATTTAAATATTTTGCTTTGATCAAAGAATCGAACACACTTAATACATGCCAAGTGCGTGTTAGCCAAGGAGCGATGGTTCCGTAACAATACATATAGTACCAAAAAACCTTTACTTATTTGTTAATCGTTCCTGAATGAAAGGCTGATCCGCAAAAGAATTTTTTTTACGTTTGATAAACAACTATAATAATCCCATGCTGAAGAATTGTGTGTATTACCGTTTTGGCGATAGAACAAAAAAAAACGTAAATATAAACATTTCTGTTACAGAGACTTGTACTTATATAATATTTGTTTCTATTATAGTTTGTTCAGCAACCCGCTATATTATATAAAACATATTTTGTAAACGAGTTTCAGTCCTTTAAGGTCAGAGAGATGTACCACGTAGTTTTAGTAATAGGTCCCAATTTTTTTGTACGGGTCCCTAAAAACAACGCCATTTTGTTATATATGAAATATCAGTGTTGTAATGTTTTATGGCATTATTACAGAAAATGCACAGATCAGTTTTTGGAACTAGACTTTTGCGAGGTAACAAACACACAGCGCCATCTATGAAATCTTTTACAGTAATCAACGCCATTGCAATGATAAAGCTCACAGTAAGTGCCATAACAGTAATTATATATGTCTATATTATCACTCTTTTAATCACTAATGGGTATGGCAGAAATATAAACAGGTATTTTTTTTACAATGAATTGCGTGCTATCTATATTTCCAATTACGGGGTCCACTGTGAGACTGAAAATTTGAGAACTGCTACAGAAAATGTTATATTAATCCCATATACCGTCTCATGTAACTCAGGATTCAAACCGGAACCTTAGACGCTAATCCCTTGATTAACGAGGTAATTATTAACATTGCTTCAAAAAAAACTATTTTTATTTTTAGTTAGATTGTGTCAGATAATTTAAGAAGTTCCCTTGGCAGGAAAAAGTTTTTCTCCTTTCTTCATATTTTAATTCCTATCGTATATAAGAAAATATCCACAATTGATAATGTATTTTCTTACCTTTGATAAAAGTTTCGAAATCTCAGCACAGCAAATTATCAAAGAGCAATTCAATGGTTTTATGAGTCAAAAATATATAAATAAGTACTAATTGGTAATACTTGCAAAGAAAATCGACATCAATGGGTCAAAATCGTTAACGTTAAACATGAAAGAGCCGTCAATTCAAGTTAATAGAGCAAAAGCGGAAGGCGGTGCTCTCGCGCCAAAACACGCCTAATTTTTTGCATCGCTTGATAACAAGACGGGGAAAAATTTCCTCCAATCTGACTTCGAGATGCTTTAAATTGAGCTGTTAGAAGCTGTAACGGGAATGTAGACGTTTTGGAATGTTGAATTAAGAACTTGGATCGGGGCTTTGATAGAAAATGCTGCAGAGAGAGTAGTATGTACAAGCAATTTCTACAAATGTATTAGGATTTTATTCATCGTAGGAGATCGGAACGTAATTCACGAAAATACTACATAACTCAGACTATTCAACAATAATTATAACTGTTTATTTCTTTGAATTATAAGTGCTTAATAATATCTTAAAATTAAATGACACTTCATATTTTTTGTAAAGTAATTACTATAAGATATTCAATATATATTTTTTTGCCCGTGCGGTGCCGGGCTAGAGCCCTTGGGGTGCTGGGCTAGAATGTCACCCCCCATCTCTACCCGTGGGTGTCATAAGAGGCGACTAAGGTTAAAACACCAGAAGGTGGGTAGCAGCGCCTTCTGAAGAACTGATATCTCACACTGCGATTTTCAAGCCGCCTGCCAAGCGTGGGAATCATAGCAAAACCCCCCTGAATGGGGGATGCCGTGTTCAGCAGTGGACCATATATATATACTTAATTGACCGTGGAGTGCCGGGCTCGATGCTACCTCCCCATCTCTACCCGTGGGTGTCGGAAAAAAACACACCAGAAGGTGGGCAGCAGCTCTTTTTGAGGAATTTATATGTCACATTTCAATCTCCAAGAAGCATGTCAAGCATTGGGATTATGGTACATATTAGTATTTCAGGTCGAAGTCTATTAGATTAAGGAACTTGAAGAATTTTGGCTAAAAAAAAAAAAATTTATGTTATTAATTAAATATATATTGATTCGAATAGCAACATTATGCAAATAACTCTATTTAAATCAAGAAGATCACAAGAGGCATCCGATTCATTTTTTATTTACAGAATCGCGCCCCTTGTATGCAAAACCTCCATACTAATGTGAAAACGACGAGGCATACGCTGCTACGTGAGTGATTAATATATACGTTTGAGAACGCCGGGGGAAGCTGAGCGTTGAAGGCCTTCGATAAAAGCAATAAGAAAAAGCACAACAGGCAACACAGACCCTGTGTGGATCAGCTTTTTTCAGCGTAGCCAGCGTAAAAACAGTGAGAGAACAGTTTTTAATATGTGCATATTGGTGTATAATAATTCACCAGAAGATATAAAAATCGTGAATGGTGATGTGTTTAGAGCTAAAGTGAATGAATATATAAACTAAACTGAATTAAATAATTAACACGTAGGTAGACACAACACTAACACTAAACTAATTTAAACTACTTTTGAAGCAGTGATGGATCAGTGGCATCGGCTATGGACTGCCGCTCAGTAGGTCCATGGATCGAGCTGGAGCTTCACCGCATGGTGCAAGGGCATTTTGCGAATCCCGCCTGGCTAGCGACCACCCTCGAGTAGAAAACCTGTCGCCAAGCACCTAACAGTGTGTTCCGGCAGCAGTCCTTGAGAGCCAGTGAAATTACTGGCACATGAGACTTAATAACTAAGGTGACGGCCGCAGTGCAATTCGTGACTTGTGACGAAACGCTGTTTTAGGCAGAGGTTAGTCCACTTCACATCAGGAGGGCCTTGAGCTTGTTCAGTAAAAAAAAACGGCCTTTAATTTTACCTTTAGTTTGCCTGATCAGGGTTGGTCTGATTGGAGGGTATGGATGCCGGTAATTTTACCGGCATCCATACCCTCCAAACCGGAACACATAATGCAAACATTTCTATTTGGCGTTAGAAAAAGGTGTGGTGGCAGTACTTGCCCGGACAAACTCGTTCGCATATCGTTCGATTGCTACTTTTGTAATATTATATGATAATATATGTTCTACATCATGTAAATGCGGGCAAATCCTCATTTAAGAAATGTATATATTGGTGAGCAAGCGGAAACTGTCAGCCCTCGATCGTTTCAGGGCAATTAGTTACAGTTGCGAGACTGGGCTATGAACTCAGCGAAATGTTATGCCTTTGATTTCTTACTGTATGCTTTTTATATGCGCCGGGTATAGGACTATTCCGTCAATTATAACACGACTGCCCAAAAATAGGAGAGTAATGTTTTCAGGGTTCATGTACGTATATTACTGAGTTTTTTTTTCACCATAACTTCTAAACGGCTTAACCGATTTAAATGTAAGAGATACTTTTAGATTTGGCTTGACAACGCAAGTAACATACCGGTACCGTACTTAGGTACATAAAAAAAACTGGTGAATTTTAGACAACATAACATGAGATTATATATGTATGTATGTATGAATGTTTGTGAGTTTATTTATTCCACCATAACTTCTAAATGTAACAAAATACCATTGGATTGGTCTTGACAGCGCAGGTGACATTAGGTACATAAAAAAATATACTGGTGGATTTTAGACGCCATAACATGATATTAAAAAAAAATCTTTCAAACCCATCGAGTGGGGTATCAAAATAAAAGGTCCAGCCCTGAGAAGATCAATAGCATTTGTTTACGAATTGCCAAACCAAAAGCCGTTAGGGCAGACACCACTGGAATTATGACTTACCTCGCAGCAGACAGTGCTGTATTTGGTGTGCCAGGCGGAAGTAGAAAAAGAGTGAAAGCCTCGGAGCCCTATATAAACGGTTTTGTTTGGATTCTCGAAGCTTCTATGAAGAGGGTATGAAAAATGCAAAGAGAATCCAAACTCTCACATGACAAAATGGGCCCACTACTCTTTGTTAAGAATGCCAGAATTGCTGCAATGAAGTATCCATGAAGTATCCTACATAGAGGGTCTCTTCAAAAAGCAGGGAAATCCCAACTTCGTATCACCGCGCTAGGAGTGATACTGGATGTCCATCATTATCCAGGAACATGGACAAGGTGCTAAATGAACGATAAAACCTCGGTTGACTCAAACTAAAAACCACAAGCTTACCCCACCGGGGCTCCAAAAATTAAAGCAATGACAAATCGTGGTATTCGACAAAGAACCAACGTCACCTACATAGCTCTCAGAATTAGCAAGATGAAGTGGCAATGGGTGGGCCACAGTGCTCGACAAACTGATAACCGATGGGGAATAAATATTCTTGAGTAGTTACCAGTACACCGGAAGACGTAGAGTTGGTAGGCCCCCCACCAGGTTGACTGACGACATCGTGGATGTCGCGGGTAGCCACTTGTAACCACTACAAGTGGCTAATAGCCGTTCTTTGTGGCGTTCTGGGGGGGTAGTCTTTGTTCAGCAGTGGACGTCTTCCGGCTGATGATGATTATGAAATAACAAGTTTCCCTTCATGCTAGATGAGATTCCAAATCACCAGAATTTGTAATAACAACAATAGAATAAACAAAAACATCTCATTACAGTTTCTACCTGTTAGTAACTTTAAGACTTTCGCGACTTGAACACATAGTTATAAGTATTTAACGGGACTCAATCGCGTTAAAACTTTTTTTTTTTATATTTTTTTTATGCCTGATAGGTTAGCCTTTGACCACTATCCCACCTGATGGTAAGTGATGATGTGGTCGAAGATGTTGTTCAGGCTAACCTAGAAGTACTGGCTCTCAAGGACAGCAGCCGGAACACACCGTTAAATGCTCGGCGACAGATTTTCTACATGAGGGTGGTAGCTAGCCAGGCGGGCATTCGCAAAATGCCCTACCACCATGCTATAACGACTGCCATCCTAGGACAACAACCGGGACCGACGGCTTAACGTGCCCTCCGAAGCACGGAAACGCTCAGTAGTAATGTCACTAGCGGTCACCCATACAAATCATGACCGTGCGCGCCGTTGCTTAACTTTGCTGATCGGTTGAGAACAGCTAAGTAAACTTCGCTACGAGCGCTTCTAAACATGTATAAATTTATTTGCCTCGACGTTTATTTTACCCGTTAAGTGAGATAATTTCATTCAGTTGGCAACACAATAACATTACTTATAATTTTTTTTTAGGCATCGACGTTCAGGCTCATAAAAAACAGACTAAAAAGAATGCAGGGTGCGTTCACAAACCTAGATGCTAAAAAAAACCTACCAATCTACCATTTTAATACATAATTTGATTAAGGTTTCGATACATTTTAAGCCTGGTTGTGTGGTTTAGGTAAGTTCTTTAAGTTGGACATCTGAGGCAACCATTACTCTTGCCAATAAGAGGGTACACTAAAGACTTCATTTCAAGTACATAAGTAAAACAAGTTGCAATTTCATTAAGAAAAACAACGGAACATAACACGCATCTGTCGTCACCCACACAATATGTCAGAGTCCTTTCAGTTATCCGTCTTTTGTTTACGCGACCATTTTCCTGATTACATCAGCTCCTAAAAACTTTATCGCTTGAACTTCAGCCCTCTACACTTCACAATACAAGACAAGATAAGTCAAGACAAGACGAGACCAGCCTATAGCAATAAAACGTACAACATCTCACGCCGAAACGTGAAGCGTTTTATGCTTTATGTATGAATTTTTATGCGCAATAAACTTGATTTGCGTCGGTCTCGCCGTTTTTATGGCTCCACTGCTTATCTTGGCAAGCTGCACACGTAGCGTGCATGACTCATTATTTGCGCTGTTACATAGACAATAAATACCAATGGTTAATCTCAGAGGTCAGTTATTTTATATTAAGCTTAGGTTACAGTATTTTCAAAGAAATATCCTTAAAAAAAATACTATAGTATCTAGTACTATAGTATCATACATATGTGTACGTGTCTGTAATAAAAATAATAATAATAATTTATATGCCAAACTTAAAATGAAGAAATAATACTTAAGAGACTTCTATTACTATTTAGAACTAAAATAAAATTATTAAAGTAAGCGACAGTGTAAAACCGTCTGAGAACTGTTACTGGATTAGAAAACTGTTCGGCGCTTGGTGAAATATTTTTTTCCTGAGCTATACATTTAAATCTATTGCAAGCATGTACCGTGATTACGTTGTAGTGGCTAAGTAGCCAACTACAACGTAATCAACTACAGTTCATTACCTTAATTAATAAGTTTCATAAAATATGATGTAATCAAAGCAAGAAATTTGTATACGTAAGTACCAAATATGTTGCTGGTTGGTTAAACTTTGTTTTCCACTATATTGCATTATCTTAAAATATTTTAAACAATTCAATAATATGAGTAGATATATGATAGGTAGGAGTGGAGTAAGTCCTTCTCGCGATATGCCGTGAGCATGTTTACAATAATTGTATAACAACATATTACAAAATTTTATTTTATTTTATTTATTTTATTTATTCATTCATTACAATTTGTTTATTGTGCGAGTGGTGGTTAGGACACGTAGTTCCTAACGTTCATGTTAAAAAAAAAAGTAGTTTTTCTTAATTTAACACCATTTTTATGATGGGTCCAGCATTCCATATGTTTTACTAGGTAATTTTGTACAAAGTACCAGGAGATCACAATTAATCAAAAGGTAAGTTTGATATGGTACCCGACTATTACCTTGCTTCATATTCCATCACTTCTTTAGTATTTCTTTGTTTAATGATCTCCTGATACTTTATGCTGTCATATCTTAAAATTATGTACAGGAAAAAAATACATGTAAGAGTTGTATGAAGGTAAATCGGTCGTAGTAATTGCTAAGTGTGATTAAGATGTTAAGACGAAGTTGTATTTAAAAAAAATATTTGACTGAGGACGTAGGACGCAAAGACTTCGATAAGCAAGTTTTTAAAACAAATTTATAATTAGAGTGAACTTTTTAGGAACAGAAAATTTCTTTCAGGCTCTTTATCACATGGTTGCTACATAATAATTTGAAATTAAATTTGTATTAATAACAATTAAATGTTGACACAAAACTTGATTATGTGAAATTTTAGAGATGTATTTATATTTTTTTTTCTATTAAGGAACGTATATAGAATCATATTTTTGGGTCAAGCAAAGAATTTTTAATGCCTTCTAGATTAAAAAAAACATATCTGTAAGGCGTACAATGTTTCTAAGCGACATATTCAACATTTGCCTTTTTGAGACACAATACCTTAATGATAGAAAACCTAATTCCTATCCTTAATACTAATTAATGTAACACACTGTTGACAACACTGTACGTGTCGTCATACAAATGCGATAAACTAAAGAAAAATTTACACTTGTTATACTGCCCGAAATTCAGATCATTATTATTACGAGCATACAATCTACTTCACGTAAAGTTACTTTGCTATAAAAATAACAACAAAGAACGTGGCTTCCATAAAATAGCGGTAACCGTTTGTTTCTAACCCCTCATAAACGTTTAGATGTTACGGCTAAGCTTTTGCAAGTAAAACATATTGGCCATTTTATAGCGGTCTTTACATCATTATACGTTAAGAAAGTTAGCGTTGGGGATCAAGGAAATAGCTATCCTTTTGGTCATCCGATAGCTTAGGTTACGACCATTGTTTCAGGTCTTTGTATTTTTTTATTGCCGATAAACCAAGCTTTGATGAACCTCTGATTGCAAAAGATGGTAAGTGGTTATAGGGTCGAAATTTGTAAGCAGGCCTAATATAGACTGTTTTTTTTTAATGTAATTGTGACGGATCAAGCACGAGGCCCACCTGATGTTAAGTGGACTAACCTCTGCATATAACAGATGCATTTCGTCAAGTCACGAATTGCACTGCGCCGGTCACCTTGAGACATAGTTGCTTGGCGACAGATTTTCTACTTGAGGGTGGTCGCTATCCAGGCGGGCATTCGCAAAATGCCATGCCACCATGTAAATATAATGGAAACTGGCTCCAAGGAAATCTGCAATAATATAGCGAGCCTTTGCAAAATGACCTACCACGGAAGTGGCAAATTTTTCAGGCCGCTTAAGCGTCTTTGACATAGACGACTGCCATACTTTTTTCACGTTTTTACGCTCGGTAAAAGCATCACGCGTACCACGTAGCTTCTTGGAGGAGGAGGGGATAAGCCTCTACGTCGGTGAGAAGTGAAGCGGCTGTAGACGGCTGCCATCCTCAGACAAAAAACTGAGACCAATGGCTTAACGTGCACGGAAGCATTCATTAGTAAATAGTACTATCCGTCATCTATCCATGTAATGACCACAGTGAACGTTGTGTCCTTAGTTTTATGTTTTATTTTAGATAGGTATGCTTTTTACCACAATCTCACCTGATGATAAGTGACAATGGTTGAAGTTGTTAACAGGCTTAACCTAGAATTACTGGCTCTCAAGGATAGCTGCCGGAAGACACCGTTAGGTGCTAAGGTACAGATTTTCTACTTGAGGGTGTTAGCTAGCCAGGCGTGCTTTCGCAAAATGCCCTACCACCATGCTGTAACGACTGCCATCTTAAGACAACAACCGGGACCGACGGCTTAACGTGACCTCCGAAGCACGGAAGCGCTCAGTAGTAATGTCACTAGCGGTCACCCATCCAAATCATGACCGCGGGCGATGTTGCTTAACTTTGCTGATTGGTTAAGAACAGCTAAGTAAACTTCGCTACGAGTGCTTCATGTCTAGTCAGGGTGGTAATGGAATTCAAATATATTGATTGACAGATGACACCATCAGAGTGCTATCAGTACTTTCGCACGCAGGCTTCAAACAGAGCTATTAATCGACAGGCAATAGAGGATATCAAGAGCGGAGCGAGTGAGTAGTCTAATTACTAGCAATTAACATTAATCCGAACGTTATTGAATGAGCTATTGTTCTGCACACGTATTGATGTTCTAATTCCCATTATAACCCTACTGGACTCATTTGAATGAACACAAACTAGTGTGATGATTATACTAATTACTTTCATCATCTCCACAGATTTGAACATATGTGTCTATACAAAATATTAGATATTATTATGTACATATGTTATTTGACAATAATAACAAAACACGTTCATCCATGGTTATAGTTTATTTAAATTTTATTAAATATCTCAAGTTTACTCTCTTTCTGAATATATTCAACGTGTTGAACAACATTACAATGTACGCTAAAACTTGATATTGAGTAACACTGCCCGATAATATTTTTTTTTTTAAAGATTAGCCGTAACATATTGTTGAATACGTAACATATTGTTGAATACTTGAATCGGTTCTTTAAGATCTTAAGAATTATCAGAAATAAGCTGGCTTATTTCAACGAGGACAAGTACATTGAAGCCGTTTTATATACGAGTATGTAGATGATTTGATAACTAAAACAAAGTTCTTTTTTATTTTTTTTATGCCTGATAGGTTAGCCTTTGACCACTATCTCACCTGATGGTAAGTGATGATGTGGTCAAAGACGTTGTTCAGGCTAACCTAGAAGTACTGGCTCTCAAGGATAGCTGCCGGAACACACCGTTAGGTGCTTGGCGGAAGATTTTCTACTTGAGGGTGGTAGCTAGTCAGGCGGGCATTCGCAAATTGCCCTACCCACCATGCTATACCGACTGCCATCCTAAGATAACAACCGGGACCGACGGCTTAACGTGCCCTAGCGGTCACCCATCCAACTCATGACCGCGGGCGACGTTGCTTAACTTTGCTGATTGGTTAAGAACAGCTAAATAAACTTCATTACGAGCGCTTTTAAAACTTATGTTGATCTGTGTGTTGATAGCAGAAAAAAAAATTCATGTAATCTTGTTATTTTTGTTGTGACAGAAGAAATGATACATGTTGTACCAATATCAGATGAGTGGGCTAAAGTAGAAAAATAATGATGACAGAATTGGTCACCTTGACATAACAAAACTGGCATTCCGAATAACTTTTAATTTGTTTCGTAGAAGAATAAGAATACAGTTATGAATACAAATTTGTTGCAAATTCGAATATCTTTGTTTTTGCTTCGGAACCACTCTACTCTTAGACGTGTTAAATTTTCATTTGGCCCTACGTGTTAGAAATTTCAAATTGAGTTTCAAAACATTCCCATTAGAATGCATGGAGCATTTAGAGGTATTCCGGAAATGCAAGCGCTGAGGTGAATTAATAGCATTATGCGGACGATACATGCAAAGTGGAAAGGTAGCAGTCTAGAGTATAAACTTGTATATTTTGCAGCAGTGATGGCTCAGTGGCATTAGCTATGGACTGCCGCGCAGCAGGTCCATGGTTCGAGTCCCGCCGCGGGCTTGAACTTCATCGCATGGTGGAAGGGGTTTTGCGAATGCCCGCCTGGCTAGCGACCACCCTCAAGTAAAAAATGTGTCTGTTGCCAAGCACAACAGTGTGTTCCGGCAGCAGTCTTTGAGAGCCAGTGAAATTACATGCACATGAGACTTAACAACTATATCGCAAGGTGACGGGTGCAGTGCAATTCGTGACTTGTGACGAAATGCATCTGTTATAGGCAGAGGTTTGTCCGCTTAACATCAGGTGTGCCTCGAGCTTGATCCGACACAATAATATTAAAAAATTGTTTTTTAGTATCATCAGGGCTGGCTTACGCCGCACTGTAGGTAGAAAGCTACAGGTACATCGGCGTATCCTTCCGGACGGGAGTATTGTACGGTACGCGCTGCGTCAGAAGAGATCAGAGCTTTGCGTGACTACGCGATAGGAAGAGAGATGCCTTGTAGGTAAATATAAATATTATGTACTCTGTGCTTTGCGAGCTGAAGTGCACTTTATTGCTTCGTCGCTAGAGTCGCTTATTTATTGGAATGGCTTTACGGAGTGGTCCTTCTTGTCCTTTTTATAATGTGGCATGGATGTTTTTTTAACGGAAGAAGTAAACCGGCCTAATATATATAAACGAAAGCTTAAAGCATTTCTTTTGGAATATAATTATTATAATATTAACGAAAAATAATTTATTGAAATAATTTTAGGTGCTTACCAGTACTAGTGGCAATAAAAGGTAAATGTGAATATATTTTTTCCGAAATAAATTACATTTTTGTTACTAATTTTGTATGTAATCGTGGGGTATATATTATTCAAGGACATATAATTAATATAAAAAAATGTACTTTGTTTGTGAATATATATAATAAAACACAACTGATTTAAAAAAATATAACTGTAAATGTGATTTTCCAATTCATACCGCCTGAACGTTTACTTTACGAAATCAATACAAACGGATTACATTGAAACATGAGTAATTTGAGCATACAATCTGTCCATCGGACGAACGAACGTTTTTTCCCATAGCTGTGATTTTGTACGCATTGTTGGTCAAAATTAAAATTACAATATCATGATTGCGTCATCGTAAAGCTAATTGAAGATGTTGTCTTGTAGTCAATGCAGATTAGCTAAATGTCAACGCGTAGAATGTTAAAACCAAATAACGAATAATATTTATTCGTCGGAACCAAATAACAAATTTGAACCATGATTCGATAGTCACGATTGAACAATTAGTAGAACAGGTGTTGACGAACTTATATGAGGTTTGAGATATTTTATTTCTCATAAGAAAATATTTCACTTACATGAGAATAATGTTAACATAAGCATAACTAATAATTATCGATGTCGTACAAAGCAAAGATATTTTTTTTTATTGTAGGGTAGTTACAAATAGATAAAATCAGTCATCTATATTGTTTGGTTCGATACGAGCGAGGTTTAGCCACAACTGGCTGTGTTGTTTTATGGAATAGCATATATATTATAATGTATTCATTTTTTTTTTCTCTAGTTTTAGATGAGCAAATGAGTAGTGTAGTTTGTTTTAATGTATACAATAATAAGTTAGGTACAGTTTTAATGTATACAATAGTATGTTAGGTAAATATGTTTTTATTTTTAAGTTAATATCGATGAGGCCGTAGGCCGATTTTCATATTATAGGAATTTTATATAGTAATATTATAGAATTTATTGCAATAACTTAATACCTGTGTTAATGAATTGTGCATTTTATATATTAATATCGACGAAGCCATAAGCAGTTTTATTATAGAAATTTTAGAAATAGTTCTGGTGTTAAAAAATTATGAATTTTATGTATTAATATCGATGAGGTAAAATAGGCATATATATATATATACATATATATATATATATATATATATATATATATATACATATATGCCTATTATATATATATATTTTATAATAGATTAGCAATTAATAAATATATTGATTAAAAACTGTATCTATAATAATGTATTTTTATTTTTCATTATGTAAAATTTTAATAGTTTTTTAAAAGTAGGTAGAGATTTGGACTGTTTTATATCTCTCGGTAATTTATTGTACAATTTAGCCCCTTCGTAGACAATACTTTTCAAAGCATACTTTGTACGCGGTTTGTAAAGAGCGATATCATTTACACGTCTTAATGTCATTGTATGGGTTTTTTGTGTTTTAGAGAAGGCCGTATTTGTATGTATATCCTTGTGTAGAATCTTACGTATAAGTATGCAATTATAGTATATGTATAATTGACAGATATTCATTAGTTTTGTTTCTTTGTAAAGCTTTTCTGAAGGTGTTAGATAATCATAGTGGAATAAAACTTTTATCAATTTATTTTGTGCAGTTTGTATTAATCCCAAATTGGTTTTTGCAGCCGTACCCCATACTTCAATTAAGTAATGAAGGTGTGGTTTTACCAATGAATTATAGATTGTATATTTTACTTGATGAGGGAAACAGTGCACACAACTCTTTAGAGGTCCTGTAAGTGCTGTTACTTTTGATTTTATCTTATTTATATGGAGAAGCCATGTCATTTTGCTGTCTAAAATAAGTCCAAGATATTTTTCTTGTTCAACTTTATTAATAATTTGATCATTTATCTTAAGCGGCATATGATCGCCAATTTTTTTATTTTTAGCTGCAAATATTGTGTAGTTTGTTTTTGTTGCATTTATGGTAAGAATATTTTGCTGAAACCATTCATTTATAAGGTTCAGATCGTTTTGTGCTTCAGATATAATAGATTCAATAGAGTGGTCAAAGTAGAACATACATGTGTCGTCGGCATACAACGTTAGATCACCTTTTAACCCTATCTGTTGGACGTTATTGATATAAAAAATAAATAATAACGGTCCTAAAATTGAGCCTTGTGGTACGCCAAAGGTGATAGTTTTGGGTTCACTTTGATATTCCCCGATTTTAACTACCTGGGAACGATTTGTAAGATAGGATCTAAAAATTTCATGTGCTGTCCCAGTTATACCAATGTCATTTAGTTTGTTTAGCAACAATTTGTGACTGACAGTGTCAAATGCTTTTTTGAGATCTATAAATACCCCAAGAGCAATCTGTTTTTATCAATATTTAGTTTAATTTTTGTTACAAGATCTACTGTAGCTGAGAGCGTATTAGATTTAGTACGGAATCCGTATTGTTTAGAATAAATAAAGTTTAAAGAAGCTAAATAGGTATCGAGTCGATTGTACAGTACCCTTTCAAATATTTTAGACAACAAAGGGAGTACTGAGATAGGACGGTAATTACCAGGCTCATCTTTAGGTCCGGATTTATAAATTGGAGTGACTTTTGCAATTTTCAAACTATCAGGGAAGATGCCTTGTTTTAGACATTGGTTTATGCAACAGGTAAGTTCATGAAGTATTAAATCTTTTATACATTTTATTGTTTTTGTATTTATTTTATCCAAGCCAGAGCTAGTATTAGTATTTAGGTTGTTAATTATTTTTAAGACCTCATCCGTGGTAGTTGGTGTAAAGGTGGATAAGCCGGTTTCAGATACAGGTTTTTTTATTGTACTAGTTAAATCATGAGTTTTAGGTATCTGTTTAGCCAATATCGAACCAACATTTACAAAAAAATCATTAAAATGTTCACAGATCTCCTTCCCGTCTGTTATAATACCTTTCTGTGTTTTCAATTTCTTTGGCACGGTTTTATCTACATTTCTATTAATCGAAAGACTGTTAATAAGTTTCCACATTTTGATGGTTGTTTTTTAGTATCAGCAAATGCTTTTTTGTAGTATTTAGTCTTGGTTTCCCGTATGTGATAAGAAACTTTATTTCTCTCACTTACAAACTGCTCTTCTTTGTTTTTATCTTTTGGGTGTTTTTTGTATAGATTCCATAACACATTTCTGCTGTTTATTTCATTTATGATTTCTTTGTTTATCCAGTTTTGTCTAGGTGGATTCATTATCTTAGTTTTAGTGACTATGCTTGCTCTAATACTTGACATTATTTTGTCTTCTAATGTAGTAAATAAATAGTTTTCATTGTATTCTTCATATTCTAAAATTGTTTTATACAGTTTTACATAATCAACCGCTTCATATATCGTTTTCTTTAAAGATTCTTGGTGATAACGTTTAACTTCAAAATATATTAGGTTATGATCTGATAGTGGCGTATCAATAATATCAAGATGAAACTTATTTTGGTTAAGGTTTGTACATACGTGATCAAGAATACTTGCAGTTGCTGCTGTTTTTCGGGTGCTATGACTCACGTCTATTTTATTCAGTATTCTATATCCACTTTCTTTGATGAGTTCTCTGTATCTATTGGTTGTATTGTCTGAGGTTAGTAGATTAAAGTTGAAGTCGCCAAAAACTAATGCTCTTTTTCGTTGATACAGTTGATTAGCGTATGTGTCTAAAAACTCATCGATTTTTGAATTGTTTGACTGTCTATATATTGCACCAATATCTAAAGAATAGTTTTCAATATGGATCCACAAATAATGATTAAAATTTTGGTATACTTCTGCAATCGGGCTATGTTTAAGGTTGTTGTTGATAAAAATTGATACCCCACCACCTCTCGTGTTAGGTCTAAAATGGTAGTAGTGTGTATATCCTGGAACTTGAAATCTTTTCGCTTCTTCGTCTGATTTTATCCACGTTTCTGTAAGGATCACCACATGTAGACAAATTTGAAAGGCTTTAATCACGCACTGTAGATCATCAAATTTTCCAGGCTTAACGACACTGCGTATATTTGCATAGAGGAATTTCAGCGATTTTTTACTACTCTGGATATTATCAAAGCTATGAATTAATTGATGTGTTATGTCAGTTTCTTGACATGTTAAATTACTGTAGCTGTTTTTAAGTGTATCTATTGTTTGTAGTTTTTTGAAGTTAATTCTACGATTCTGGGTATTCCTTTGATGTATTTTATTGTCAGATTTTTATTTTCATTTTCAAGTCTGCGCTGAAGTTCTTCTTTTATATGTTTCAGGAAACGCTGCTGTTCGGGTGTCTGATCTGAGTAAATTTTGATGTTATCGTATTTTGTTTCGTGTCTGTGGCGTAATATTGATTTTGCAATATCTTGGGACTTAAAGCAGACTTTTACTGGGCGTATTTTATGCGCGTTGTATTTCCCTAGTCTCATAATATACTGAGGCTCGGGAACACTACTGTCAATATTTTTCATTATACGAGATACTTCATTTTTGTCTAATTCAATACGTTCTTCTTTGATAGACGATACCGGCTCCGATAAGCCAATAATAATGATGTTTCTGCTTCTAACTTCACGTTCATTTACTTCAGCTATAATATCTTCTTGTGTTTTATTGAACACTTGTGATGACGAAGATGTATTATTGGTACTGTTTTTAAGTAGTTCAACAGCGTATTGTAAAGTTTCAAGTTTTTCCTCCGTTTTAGTATTGCCTTGACGTATGTTAACAATATCGGATTTTATAACATTTTGTTCAATGGCCAAGTTATCAGTGGACAATTTAATTTGTGTGATTTGCTCTTTTATAGTGGCAACATCATTAGATATTTTTTGGGTGAACTCACTCTGATTTGTAGTGAGTTTAGTAAGCATCGACATCATTTGTGCCATCTGATTACGTATTTCACTCAACTCTGTGCGAATATATTCATTATCATCAGGTTGCTTACGCTTACCTCGAAGTGTAATTTTTGTAGCCTCTGAAATATCCGGATCAGCACTAGCTAAATTTGGTTGTGAGTCACTACGCCCAACGCCAGGCTTGAGGCCACATCTAGTTGGTGAGCGCACTATATTCATATTGATCCTTGTTACTGCACCGGTTTGATCCACTCTGACTGCACTGGCTACGTGTGTGTGGTTGTGCGAGCGGGTTAAAAAATAAGAACCTGTTTCTTTCCCGCGGGGGTGAAGAGCAGCTATCGTATAGTTAAACTGTCACGACAAAGATCTTACCCAACAGTATAAAGTCGTTTCACCTTGCACTTGAACAAACTTGAATGTATTTTAGTGTCACTGTAGTAAAGTAGGAATTTGACTGATTTGTATTTAATAATTTTGAGAATATTTTTGCAACACGTCTGCTTCGTACGACGTACGATGACAACATCTATCATACATATATAGTAATGATATCTGATATCTTAAATTATAATACCTTTGGATTTTAATGAGTAAAGCAAAAGTTAGCTTTAGGGATATTGTAAATTTATTAGGTGTGCAATGTATGACATGTTTTAGGTACTTTACATAATTTAATTTAAATTACAGAATTTAATTTTATATTTTAGTTAATATATACATTTAAATGTAAATAATGATGTGATCGTGAACAACCTTAATAACCTGCCTTCAGATTAATACGAAGGAGATGTGAGGGTTTTCTTAATTTTCCTTAATAAAAACAAACCAGAATTTTTCACTTACGGATTTTGATCGGGGATAGGATCGGTCGTTTGATATATTATGCCCTAGGGTGAAAGACCTTGTGAACTAATAGAATTACAGCCTCAATTTGAATAAAATTCCAAACCAGATACTGATCGATGTACAACAATGTGTACAACAATTTGTACAAAAAAATTATATTGACTTTGAAACTTGCAATTGAAATCCATATTGCAAATGCTCACCTGGCTAGCTAACTTTCAAGAATTAAAATTGTTGCCAAGCAACTAGCCCTTTATTCCAGCAGCTATCCTTAAGAGCCAGTTCTCGTGCAAAGAAACGTACTTGCAGAATATAATACTTCAAGCACAGTAATAATACATTTTTTGTTATCCAAAGCCTCATCATGTGAACGACATGCGGATATATCCCGGAAAACATTTACATACCAAAATATTATTTGATCTTTTCTCAATTTTGTCACAAGAAAGAAATCGGCGAATTCAACAAGGAAAACCAGAAAAAAATATTGTGAGTCAAAATGTTCTCATTTTTATTGTGTTGATTTTGCAAAAGCTTCATGGTCTGATAAATTTACAACTACCAAGCTTTTTTAGGGCAAAAATATATTGAATTATTTTTCAGAAACACTTGCAATAGTAGTTTGCTACTTATATTTGTAACCTTTGAAGCAGTGATAGCTCAGTGGCATTGGCTATGGACTTCGACGCAGCAGGTCCATGGTTCGAATCCCGCCGCGGGCTTGAGCTTCACCGCATGGTGGAAGGGCATTTTTCGAGTGCCAGCCTGGCTAGCGATCACCTTCAAGTAGAAAATCTGCCGCCAAGCACCTAACGGTGTATTCCGGCAGCTGTCCTTGAGAGACAGTGAAATTACAGGCCCATCAGACCATAACAACTACGTATCAAAGTGACGGGCGCAGTGCAATTCATGACTTGTGATTAAATGCATCTGTTATAGGCAGAGGTACGCTTTACATCAGGTGGGCCCCGAGCTTCATTCGTCACATTAACATTAAGAAAAGAACTTATTAAGAAAAAGTCTTTGTACTGACAGATTTTTTTATTACAAACACATCCACATCAATTCCTGAAGGGGTGCTTATCCCTAGCAGTCTTAATTATTGATGCATTCGGCGCCTTTGGCGATTTTATGAAAGTCAAACATGACATAGAACCAAAAAAAAATTATTTAACATATTCTCGTCGAACATGCTGCATAGCCTGAAGACCAGTCTTCAATCAATGTTTGTGGGTAGTGATGACTTAGTCCTTAAAGAAGACTGACACGTTCAGAAGCTATCAAGGGCTAAATATCTCTACTTGAATGATTTTTAAGCAAATCATATTTATTATGTCGCAGTAAGAAAGTAACATTATAATTAAATTGATAAAATGTTTAAGGTTTTGTTACCGAACAAGCTCGAGTCCCATCTGATGTTAAACGGACTAACCTCTGCTTATAACAGATGCATATCATCTCAAGTGCACTACGCCCGTCACTTTGAGACATAGTTGCTAAGTTTTATGTGCCTGTAATTTCTCTGGCTCTCAAGGACAGCTGCCGGAACACACCGTTAGGTGCTTGGCGACAGATTTTCTAATTGAGCATGGTCGCTAGCCAGGCGGACAACCGCAAATTGCCCTTCCACCATGCGGTGAAGGTCAAGCCGGCAGTGGGGATCGAACCAGGGACCTGCGGCACGGCAGTCCATAGCTGTTACCGCTCAGCCATCATTGCTTCAAATTATAAAAATAAAATAGCAAAACTATATCAAGATGGCCAAGTTGATTCTGATATATAATTCCAGTTCATAGTTATGAGTTGAAAAACTTTCTTCAGGTTATCACCAAAAATCATCGCGATTTCACCATCGCACTCTCTATCATTCCTACGCAGACTGATGGAGTTTCAGCGTTTGACAGGCTGTAGTCCTTATGGAAAGCTAACATGCTCAAAGTAGCTCAACCAGCTATGGAGATTTATGCTCGGAGTTTCTTTGAACATTAAAATCCAGAACAAGGAAATTTGCCAAAAAATCTTAGTTACCGATGGTGAAATGCGTTGCAGCTCAAGCTCGTGGTGAGAGTCGAACCATGGATCCACTGCACGGCAGTCCATAGCCAATGACACTGAGCCGTTACTGCTTCTGTGCTGTGTATTTATAGCGTGCTATAAATACAGATTGGGATCGTGATCCATATAAACGTATTTAAGTCTTATTTTTTTTAATACCAATCGTTCAAATCCGTGAACTTTTGCACTCATATACTTTAACCTAATATTTAATATTCTTTACAAAATCACAAATATACGATAGGAAAAATTTAAGTCATGTGCAGGATTCGAACCGGTGTCCATACACCCCTCGAGCCGGGGTATGCTCTAACCAATTGAGCTAACATGACATGGTCAATTGGTTAGAGCATACCCCGGCTCAAGGGGTGGAACAAATGATTAAATTAACCAAAGTTATTTTTTTATATTAGCAATATATCTACTTCAGCTTAGTTATCTCGTTCTACTCCATTGCATGATGTAATACCAGCTGCGTACTTTCTATGGCATTGTTGTCGTCGCTTTGCATAATGCTTTCGTTATGTTTGAGACACACTGGGATCCGTAGTTATTTTCCCCATTTCTCATCATCAACATCACAATAACCAGAACTTCCACCATTAAACAATGGTCTCTCCATTGGCCTGAATTTACCATAAGGATAAGATAAAGATACATTTATAATAACATGGGTAAATTATACATAATAAAATGGTTATGCACAGAGTTGTTGGGTTTAAAATTGTTACACCATGTTTTGTCTATGCAGGCGTGAAATTTTGACGAGATGGAGCAACCGTAAATTCTTATTGAGATTAAATATAGAATTAAGCAATTTTAACATTATTACACCTCGTAAATAAAATATTAAAAACTATTATTTCACACTATATACAAAATACTATATATCAATGTCATCCAGAATTTTTATAATGTCATATTTTAAAAATTATTTTTCAATAAAATTTTATAAATATATTGATTATGTCATTGGTTAATTGTCAATTATTGTTAATTAAAATTAATCATTTAAAAATTCATACACATAATAACATTTATCAACTAATAATTTTTTACATTTAATTTTGAATGCATTGATATTTAAATCTCTCAACAATTATGGGATTTTGTTATACATTCGTGCTGCCATACAGACTGCACTCTTTCCCAGAAGAGCAGTGCTGCCTGAATATTGTCATACTATATTATTGTCACGTCTATTTCTCTCTACAAAGTCGGGTAATTTTGGAAACAAATCGGGGTTTGTTTTAACAAATATAGCTATTTCCAGTATATACAAAGATGGAAGGGTAAAATTCTATGTTTTTGAAAATATGGCTTACAACTTTCCATTGTTCGAAGCCCAAACACCATCCATAGTCCCTACGCTTGGCAGGCATCTTATGGATCACAGTAAGTTTGTTAGTTGACAGTTCTTCAGATGGCGCTACAGCCTATTAGGAAGTGTCCTAGTATTTCTATTGTCGTCGCTTATAACGTCTTCCACAGGAAGAATTGGGGGTTTGATAACCTTTATCTTTTTTGTAATTTTGTTGAAAGTTTATAATAATTTAGAATAATAATAATTAATTTGTAACAACATGAATTTTTCTAAGAAAAAAGCATCCAGCACTAGACATTTGTAAAATATAGTAGAACTTCATCAATACAAATCCTATCAGCTCCATATTGAGTTGATGGTCCAGATGTCTTCTACATTTATTTTCTTGGCTCTTAGACAATTTAAATTTACAAAAACAAGTACCTTGCAATCCAACGGGGCAATGCAGCCAGCATGCTGGGCAGGTTGCCAACTCGTAGCGGGCTGAAAGCATTTGGACTGCATGAGTTTTTTTTTATGGGATAGGAGGGAAAACGAGCAGGCGGCTCAAATGGTGGTAGCGATCACCGTCGCCCACGAACATCCGCAACACCAGAGATATCGAGGATGCGTTGCCGGCCTTTGAGGAAGGAATAATGCTCTCTTCTTGAAGGCCCCTAAGTCGTATCCGTTCGGAAATACTGCACCTGGCAGCTGGTTCCATATTGTGGCAATGCGAGGTAGAAAATGACGTGAAAATCACAAGGTTGTGGACTTCCAGACGTCGACATGAAATTCATGAAACATCATGCTTTGTCGGGACGTCCGTTGGCGAAATTGAGCTGCAGGTACTAAATCGAACAGTTCCTCAGAACACTCCCCGTGATAGATGCGGTAGAAGATACAGAGTGATCCAACATCTCTACGTAGTGCCAAAGGGTCGAGCCGACCGGAGAGAACTTGATCGTTAACGATTCGAGTCGCTCTGCGTTGTATGCGGTCAAATGGAAGAAGCTGGTGCTGGTGAGTTCCCGCCCAGAGGTGACAGCATTACTCCATGTGAGGCCGAACCTGAGCCTTATAAAGTTGCAGGCGATGGGCCGACGTGAAGTACCGCCTCGCCTTTCAAAGCTTGGATAGATTAATGCTTTCGCGCTATAGCTTAAGTGTTGAATATAGTTATAAGTGTATTCTTTCAAAAGGCACACCACAAGAAAAAAAGGAATTTGCAAGCCATTTTCATTTTTATATTCTAAAACTCAGTGTATCGTTATCCTAAGATTAGCTTCTCTCGGCTAATTCTTTGAATAGGGCTCTCATTGAAAAATTCCTATTGAAGAATCATACAAGATAGATTAAAGTAAGCCTTAGGTATTTTTGCAATACGAGGAAAAGCGGCTATATTACTGAGCTACATTTAAATAGGATACGAGATACCCATACTAGCTGCCTAGAAGTTTTAATTTTGTGACACAGTAGCAGGTAATTACACAATTAGAACGGATACTGACTTCTATTCAAATTCAAATTTATTTATTTGCTAGATATAGGAACATTAAACAGGTCTTATGTTCAAATTATGGGTTGCTCTATATCTGAACCGGTAAGGCATGCAAATTATGGTATTAATACCTATATCAAATTACAAAATTATTTCATTAGTCTTAGAATATACAATTACATTAATATAATATTATTTAATTCAAATAAAAATAGAGCAAAGATTCAGCTCAGTCAAGCATGTTCAGGCGGCTGAGTGGTTCAGGCGTCCGGCACAAAATCGAGAGACGCGAGTTCGACTTCCGCTCGGACATAAATTATGTGCTCCAATAGTTTGCTATGTGATTTGCGCTCAGCACGCGATAGTGCTTCTTATCACATTTATAAAAGCACATACCTCGATTTAGTTTTACTGTACTGTACTGTATCAGCTGGATTATCCACTGCTGAACATCCTCCTCCATTATAGGTTTGCCATTCTCCCCACGCTTGGCAGGCGTCTTGGGGATCGCAGTGAAAGATATTCGTTCCTCAGAAAGCGCTGCTGCCCACTTTTGGTGTGTTATCCTTAGTCGCCTCTTACCACACCCACGGGTAGAGATGGGGGGTGACAGCAAGACGGCTAGAAAGCCCGACACCCCACGGGCTAAACTTATGATTCACGGAAAGTTGTATCTAAATTTAAAATAATATACATATTATTCTTATACTTTACGAAATTTATAAATGTAATTCCTTAAATATTCTGAAGAAATGCCAAAAAGACTTTACAATATACTTTACAAATTGAAGAGTTTGGAAGGAATACGTAATTCTTTCAAAACTCTTCGGAAGCACACTTTTTCATTAGTTCAGAACAGCTGCCAGGACACAACTTTCGGTGCTTGACGACAGTTTTTCTGATTGAGAGCGATAGCTAGCCAGACTGGTATTCGCAAAATGTCCTACCACAACGGTTTAACGAATGCCATCCTAAGCAAAACCGGGGCCGACGGCTTAACGTGCTTTCCATAGCGCCCAGTAGTAATGTCACTAGTGGTCACCCATCTAAGTCACAACCGTAGCGGAAGTTGCATAACTTAGCTGATCGGTTAAGAGGGCCCTTCCCGGTCCATCTATCGTCACAGCGAGCATGATTGAAAAGCTTGTTGTTTCATCTTTTTTCATCTTCAGTGCTTAGCATTCAACTCTTCGTCTCATTCCGTCCCCCGCACACCTCTTTCCGCCACTTGGCTAACGAGCAAGTGAAAACGAGATAACATTTAACGAAAAATAGTGTGCGTAAACTTCATAAAACTTGTTCCAGGAATTACGTGTTT
Organism: Plagodis pulveraria; assembly: GCA_963890685.1. Lineage (NCBI taxonomy): Eukaryota > Metazoa > Arthropoda > Insecta > Lepidoptera > Geometridae > Plagodis > Plagodis pulveraria. The sequence continues at coordinate 5,250,505 of OY982961.1, read as the reverse complement.
TTCAATAAGCCTTATAAGTTTGTAAAATAAATGTTTATCATTTATAATCTCCATTACATTTGCAAGGTTTCTATCAAAATATGTTCTCTACTTTTACAATATATGAGTACATTCTCAACGCCTAAATTTTAGGTAAAATTTGTGCAAAAAATCATAATTTTGGAGGCTGATATTGAACTTGTTTCCTCAAATTAAACTTTTTTGTTTGCATAAAAACCTAGACATAGTGCACAAGATACCTATTAGCTCAAAAGTTTCAAACAAAGATCTGTTACAACGCCATAATCACGTACGAGCGTTTGTATGAAAAGTAAGACGGGTTGGACGCTCTTAAGAACGGTTGAGCAAACTACTCTACGAGCGCTTCAAATTTTCAGTTCAAATTTACTCGTAAGTACATGTTTTTGTTAAATTTATTCACGACGAGTACTATTTTTTATAGCTGATTTGAACTTGTAACCACCACTTGATCTGTTGCTTTATTGAAGTGGTAAATGCGTGTAATGTTTCAGACCAAGTATAAAATTTTACCACACTCTAGCCTGCGTCGCGACAGGAAATTTTAATTTTTTATTTTTACATACATATATTGCAGATAGGCTAGGCTTCGACATTTATCTCACCAGATGGTATATGTTATATATTATATTAAAATAATAATGTGGTTGAAAACTTACTGGCTCCGATATTAGGGCAGCTAGGTGCTTGGTGATATATTTTCTACCCGCGAGTGAGAGCTAGGCCGGCGGATTTTTACAAAAGGCCCCACCATATAACGACTGCCCTTCTGAAAGAACAACCAGGACCAACTACTTAATCTGCCATCCCAAGCACGTCGCACATTCAGTAATAATGCCAATAGCGGTCACCCATCCAAGTATTGATCGCAGTAGCAGTTGCTTAACCAAGTTGAATGTTTCAGAACGACAAGGTGAAATTATAACTAACAAGCGCTTCGAAATTTCCTTCTAAATTGACACTATGGACATTGGGCATAGAACTTATCAATTCAAATCAAATTGTTTACTTGCAAGAATACAAGTAAATAGGACCTTAAAAATATTATTACACACAGTTGTACTCTGTCTGCAAGCAGACGTGCAAATATTTCATACATTACATTGGAATTTAAATTAGTCTTATATTTGACATAATTTTATTTATACATTTATATTCCTTAAACTCCTTAATACTATAAAAACAATTATTTAGTATCCATGCAGTAAATTATATTTTAATTGTATCTCCAGACAGTAATTTTATGCTATTGGGTAACCAGTTGTAAATTGATAGCGACATATAATAATACTACTATGAACTTACTGCACGGCAGTCAATTGCCATTAGTCCTGAGCTATCTCTTACATACAATCTCTCTTTTATACAGATATAAGATACTAAAAACGAAAATATATACATGCAGAAAGCACAAGGCTTGGCATGACGACTTCTCTTATTAGCCTACCTTGACGACATTGGAAATAAAACGTGAATCGAATTACACAAAACCTTGCATCTCGCGAACCTAAGGATTCATCCACACGCGAGTTTCTCATGTAGCAACTTACACTGATAAATATATTTGTAAAGACTAACATTTTCGCTGTATATTTGTGCTGTAGTTTCTGGCTTAAGAATGTAAGAACGATTCTATATCTCTTTGTTGGATTTCGTGAAAGGAGAGAAAGAAGGCGTTTAAGATAAACTCTCACGTCTAAAGCGGGAAATCCGTAACTATTATTATTTGTTTTGTGTTAAGCTATTCTATTTGATCACAGGATACGATAATTAAGGTATTTTTGCAGGTCCATGGTTCGAATCCCGCCGCGGGCTTGAGCTTCACCGCATGGCAGAAGGGCATTTTGCAAATACCCACCTGGCTAGCGACCACCCTCAAGTAGAAAATCTGTCGCCAAGCACCTAACGGTGTGTCCCGGTAGCAGTCCTTGAGAGCCAGTGAAATTACAGGCACATGAGACTATGAACTATGTCTCAAGGTGACGGGCGCAGTGCAATTCGTGACTTGTGACGAAATGCATCTGTTATAGGCAGAGGTTAGTCCGCTTAACATCACGTGAAACATTGTGACGGAACAAGCTCGAAGCCGAGCTTGTTCCGTCACAATAACATAAAAAAAAACGTAATACCTACGTGAGATTCGCTAAACATTTTTAGGATAATTAAGGTATTATCTTTTTTTTTGTTAAAAAATACATGTTATACCGACTCTTCACAATATACGAGTAAGGTCAGGGCAAGAATATGAGGCCTCATTTAGCATGATTAATTTTCTGGGTTCCGTATCATTAAATGGAATCGTATTACAAAGTTTCTTTCAATAATAACAAATATTGAAAATTAATTAAGAAAAAGATTAATTAGACAAAGGTATTTTCACTAGATACATGTTTCTATTTTAAATGTTTTCTAAAATAATAATTTAATCTTATTAGTTTCAAAGTAACCGTTAGTATGTATAAATAAGAGACGACGTAACTGTTGTGTGCGTCCCCGTGATACAGACGCGTAAACTTACCTGATAAAGGGCATTATATGCCCGAAGCCTAAGTCGACTATCTCGACCAATACTTACGCCTAAGTGCAGTCATTTGTTTAAAATAATAATTCAATGTTTTCGCAATATGTTTAAATATTTGTTATTATTAAATGTGGGGAGAAGAATGCACGGAGCCCTTTCCATACAAATGTAGTTTCATCATATTTTATATACCAAGTGTTCAAACTCGGTGACATTTTGTACGCATATTGCTGAGTCTAATATATATTCTTCTGCTTTGCCAGTTTTTTTTTATTTATTATTCCCTAAATGTCATAATAACGATTCCCAAACAAAACAATTTTCCAAATTATATTTAATAAATACTTAATTTTAGGGAAATCTGGCAAACCAGATACATAGACTTCACTTTGAAAACTATCGCGAGTTTCATCCACATTAACTTATTAGGAACTGGCTAGGACCCGTGTTATATTTACCGGAAAGATTCCGACCAGTTTCGGACTGTTTTGAAGTCCTTCGTCTGGGAGTCACGATTGCGCGAAGCGACGAGCACGGGCATCAGCGCGTAACACGTAGTTATATTATAAGCTGCTTCCTAATAAGTTAATACAGATACATAGTATATATTAGGCTCAAGTATATACATGCAAATTTTCACCGGGTTTGAACACTTCGTATTTAAAATATGACGAAACTAAGTTTGTATGGAAAGAAATCCGTGAATTCTACTCTTAAGCTTCGTCTGTCTGTCCTTCCGCCCGTTCGACATTTAAAGGACTGTATTTTTATAACGGTAATAAGTGGCCAGTTACAATTTACACAAAATATTTGCCAGTATGGCGGATGGCGTACAAGTAATAATAATGCTTGCCATTAGCACATTTTGGCTCTCTGTAACATTGTAAAAGGCAAAATTATCCCGCTGGTGTAAAAAACGCTCATAGATATGTCACCTAAGGTCTCGGCGTAAAATCGGCATAAAAATCGTTACGGTCCAAACACACTGCGTCGTTAGTGCTTTTACTGCCGCGTAAAACAACAGCTGTCTAGTAAAAAGTTTATTCAAATTCTCCGAATTTATTGAAACATCTTGTTTACTGGGAAGCGTGATTTTATACTGGGTAAGGTTTAAAGGTACTACAAAAAAATATATCTACATCAAATAAAATATAAATAAAAAAATATAAAATACTTACTGAAAAATAACTTATATTTAAAAAATTTCAAAACCCTTGCTCGTAAAGTGAGCTTTATTATATCGTTATTAGGGCCATAAACCGAACTATAACACCGTCGTGCATGATAATATTATACACTAGTGCGTAATAGAATTATCCCCACAAAGTGAAGTTAGTACCTAAATGCAAATTATATGTGAGTAAACAGAGCATTTTCAATTTAACCGGGTAATACAGATTTGTAACATCATAGAGGTTTATATGTAATCAAACATCATACATTTACCACGCGCAAAAAAAAAACTTGCGCGCTATTTTCTCTAATTTTCGTATGTTGTTTGTATCACATTTGTGCAGTAAATATTTTTTTTCCTCGCAAGGGTGTTGAAAAAGTGCGTATGAAACTCGTGAGCTACTTGCTCATTATACACTCGGCTGATTTACGCTCTCGCCTACGGCTCGGGCTGCAACACACAGCCTCGTGTATAATGAGCAACTTAGCTCACTTGTATCATAATCTACTATTACCACTTTATTAACATTTCTGTTATTTGTCAGTACACATCACATTGATACCCAAAACGTCGAATGTTGAACAAAAGCATCCCTGTTAGTCGGAGTTTGCCTATTCCCCTCGCATGGCAGGCGTCTTGGGGATCACTGTATAAGAAAGCAGTACTATAAAAAGCACTACTGGGTACCTTCTAGTCTCTTTTCTTCCATGCTGCCATATGAAGACATGGGGGTGCAATTTTTATGTAGACCGGTGGTACTCTAATGGATTTATTTGAATTAAATGTAAATGCTAAATTACATCTAATTCGAAACGCGTACCTATTGATAATAAAGATAACGGTATTTTAATCAACTTCTAATAATGGAAGAGGTTGTTGTTTGTGCCGTTTTGTTCACATCAAATATTAGTATGACTTAGCCATCTAGGGTGAATTGCATGAACTACGCAAGTATGTGCAAGGATCATCCGGAACATCGCACGCTACGTCGGCAAGGTGGCTTGCAATGACAACTGCCCGGAACACCGAAGTTGGCCGAACATCCACGAAGGAAAGACATTCATTATCACCGCGTCATTCTTCTCTTGTTGCACCTTTTTTGCACGCATCGCATTATAATAATTTTATAGTTCCCGCATTCAAAAGTGAATTCAAGAAATTGTAGTTTAAAGACAGTGCTGGAGAAAGTTAGCCCACGCGTGGGCACCTGGAGGAACGACTAGCAGGATTGGATCTTTGCCGGCTTTCGGTGAGTGCATTTACCCCTGGCTTTTCATTCTTTTATTTGATGTGGACTAGCTCATTCCCTAGGTTTCTGTCTCCGTTATTGCATTTTACATAAAACTTATAATTCACCCGCATCCGCATACACATAGTTTTTTGGTCCTTCGAGCCGGATATAACCAGCTAACGCTCACTTACTATCGTTGGAACATAACTTTCAATAAGTATCATACACATATATACCCATATAAATTATAACAGAAGCTACAATTTCGTATAAATTCCTTTAGAACATTAATTAGCACGTTACTGTACTTTTTAGTAATACCGTAACTTCGCAGTACGCAGAAATTACGGTACGCATATCTTGCTTATTTTTCGCTTTATATCTATTAGTTGTATAAAAGTTCCATAAATTATACGTCTTTAACGCTTATGTTTGTTTAATTAATTACACCTAAAACATTACATTACATAAAATTACGCTTTCATTAAATAAATCGTCGTATATCGAAGCCGATTCTACCCACATTCCAAGTTCGTGTCGAAATCATACGGTTATCTATTCATGTGATACAACTATATTTAAAAACTTTTTGAAATGTCTTCGGAGGCAAAAATAAAAATTGTACATGCTAAAAAAGAAGCAATATTCGCGCATATTAATACTTTATATAATTCCGCTAAGAAAATAGTGCCATCAGCTGATGTTGACACTAGATGTAAGCAGGACTTTTTAGCCGCTTCGTCGAATGTTGACAAATTATATAGCAATTTCAATGATTTATGTGATCAACACAATACATTGTTATTAGAAGTGAACCCTAAACATGAACTTAACTTTAGTAATTGGAATGCATTTGAAACATTATTTTCATTTATCCAACATACTCGCTCGGGTTTAATAGAAACTCGCCGTGCTATCTCCGCAACTGATAAGCCTACCTCGAACAACTGTCGTTTGGCGCCATTGGATTTGGTAGATTTTTCTGGTAATCCTGAATCTTGGCCGCTATTCTATCATAGTTTTAAGACCAATGTCCATGATAACGCTTCATTAACTGACGCACAAAGAGTACAATATTTAGTGGGAAAGTTAAGTGGGAACGCCCTCAATGTGTTCGCAGGAATTATACCTAATGAATCTAATTATACCACGATATGGAATTCTTTAGTCGATAAATATCAAGATAAGAGGTTACTAGGATCAATGTACCTTAATAACATACTTGATATTAAACCTACTTCTAGTTCACCTACGCAATAAAATAACTTTATTGAACGAGTTAATTCTTCTATGTCCGCTTTAAAACAATTAGAAATTATTGATTTAACTGATTTCATTCTTACGCATCTCGCACTTAAAAAGATAGACACTCAATTAGTTCAAAGTTTTGAGCTATCCGTCCGCGACAAAGATATACCGACAAGTAGTGATTTAGTGAGTTTTATTCGTCATCATATAAAGGTGTTGGAACGCACGACTGCTGTACGGCAGAATGTATCCCAGCCGCAGGGGAATTCTGCAACTCGCTCACGCCAACCAACGTCATCATCAAAATTTACGCATACTTTTGCTATTACGGAAAATAACAAAGACAAACCCGCTTGCATGTTTTGTAACACTTCGCATCATATTCATTTATATCAATGCACAGCATTTCACAAATTACCCGTAAAAGAACGTTTTAATTACATTAAAAACAACAAACTGTGTATTAATTGTTTCAGTACAAAGCATACAACAATTAATTGTGGTTCGCATAACACTTGCAAACAGTGTCATAAAAAACATCACTCATTATTGCATTTTGATAATCAGCTAACATCGTACCGTAGTTACGGGGTTCAGAATGGATCGCCGGCGACGGTCGCAAACGCAATGGCTCGCGGCTCCGGTACGGACCGCAAGCTATCTTCGTGCGCGCAGCCAGCCACTATGCCACCGGCGCACACTAACATTCCAGATACGAGCGCTCCACGCGTTTCTGACGCTGCGTATAATAAACGCTCGGACACGCTTACCTTGCATTCATGCAATAATAATATTCCTAATAAACAAACCCTAGATAAAACATTTGTTTTACCTACAGCGCAAGTATTTGTGCCTATTAATGGAAGACGAATTGTTATACGATGTTTGACAGATAGTGCATCTGAAAATAATATTATTACGCTCGCATGTTGCCATAAATTAAATTTAGATATTCATCCGCTTGTAAATACCTCTTTAAAAACCGTTGGGTCGATAGCGGCACCAATTAAAGGTTACGTATCACTCACTATTCAATCGCGCGTTTCTGACTCTCAATATAATTTGACGCTGCTAGTCGTTGATCATATTACTGATCAACTACCTACGCGCGTGGTCCACGCTTCCATGGTGGATTATTTTAAGGACTTACCACTTGCTGATGAATGTTGGAACTCGCCCGGGGATATAGACGTTATTCTCGGTGCTCAGATGTTTGCATTTATTTTATTAGGCGGTAAAATTATACCACCCTCGCTTACTCGATCAGCTGATTCTTCGGATACCGCTCGCTGTGCACCTTATGCTCTTGAAACAACGCTTGGCTATATTGTCATGGGAGAGATACCTGCTATCAACTCTGATAATATAGTCTGGTCCTTCGGTCCTTTGGTGAATGAACTAAATAATAACATCGTGAAATTCTGGGAGCTCGAAGAGGTGCCTTCCGTTAAGTCCATAAGTCCGGAAAATCATGATTGTGAACAAATTTATAACTTAACAAAGTCAAGAAGTTCTTGTGGGCGTTATATTGTTTCGCTCCCTTTTAAAGGTGACCCTATGTCTTTGGGTGATTCTTTCACGCACGCGCAACGACGATTCACTGCTTTAGAACGTAAATTTAATGCGCTTCCCGCACTTCGTCAAGCATACAATGACGTCATCTCTGACTACATACAGAGGGGTTATTTGACGGAAATACCCTATTCTTCAGCTGCTATAGCTGAAGGCTATTTTATACCGCATCATGCCGTTGTTCGTCCTGACAAGGCAACAACAAAAACGCGCATCGTTTTAGACGCTAGTGCTAAAACCAACACTGGCATATCGCTTAACGATTTGTTACACGTAGGTCAGAATCTACAGGCTGACTTATTTGCACTACTATTAAAATTTCGCTGTTTCAAAGTTGCCATAACTGCTGATGTGCAACAAATGTATTTGAGAATATATTTAAAAGAAAATGACCGCAAATATCAGAAAATATTGTACCGCTTTAATGAGACTGAACCTTTACGCATTCTACAATTCAATTCAGTCGCTTTCGGTCTTCGATCTAGTCCGTTTTTGGCAATGCGAACTGTTCGCCAATTAGCTGAGGATGAACGCGAACGCTTTCCTCTTGCTGCAGAAGTCGCCACTCAAGAACTGTACATGGATGATTTGACAACATCGGTACAATCTGTTGAAGACGGCATTCGCTTAGCAGACGAGTTAGTCGCATTATTCAAAGCCGGTGGATTTAATCTTACCAAATGGGCTAGCAACTCGCCTGAACTTCTCGCTCATCTACCCGAATCACATCGCGCGTCTATTGAGTTCACTGACGACAGTGATACGTTGAAGGTTTTAGGCCTAAAATGGACACCTACTAGTGATACGTTTTCGTTCACTACATCCAACGCTTCAGTAGGTAACACGAAACGTGCAATACTGTCGACTATCGCTCGTTTATTTGACGTGCTCGGTTTCGCTGCGCCTGTCATACTTTATGCCAAACTCTTACTGCAAGAGCTTTGGCTCGCAAAGGTAGAGTGGGATCAGGAACCACCTGAAAGTATTGTACAACGTTTCATTCAATTTAAAAATGAATTACCACTGCTTTCGAACCTGCAAATACCTCGTCATTAAGGTATTTCAGCAGGTTGTGTCATTAACATTGTGGCATTTGGAGACGCAAGTCTTAAAGCCCTCGGATGCGTGCTCTATTTACATGTGACACACCCAAACCACGACATATCAGTCCATTTGATATGCTCCAAGTCGAAAGTGGCTCCACTCAAGACAGTTACGCTAGCAAGGCTCGAATTATGTGCTGCGCTACTTCTCGCTAAACTTGTTAAACAAGTACATATCGCATTAAATGATCGCTATCCCATAAATTATATTTTTGCATTTTCTGACTCCACGATTGCTCTGACTTGGATTCAGTCATCTCCGCATCGATGGCAGACATTTGTTGCCAACCGCGTTAGTAAAATACAGGAGCTTCTACCTCCTGATCGCTTTTTCTACATAGAAGGAACAAATAACCCTAGTGATGTCATATCACGAGGTTTACTACCCTCGCAATTGAATGACCACCCGCTTTGGTGGCATGGTCCATCATGGACTCGTCTTCCAACCGCTGAATGGCCTATCGTGCCATTTGATACTTCTCGCTCTGAAGGTTCTATACCTGAAATAAAAAACACTGTTACTCTTACCGCTATATCCAATGTGGATAACTCACCGCTTCTAGAGCTTGCTCTCCGGGTATCTTCCTGGAAAAAATTGTTACGCATTACGGTTTACGTTCTCCGCTTTGCAGGTAAACTGCCTCGCTCACCTTCAATTGAAGTATCTGACATTCAGGCCGCAGAAATGGTAATTCTTCGCTATTTACAAAGTAAATACTTTGCTGATGAAATCAAAAATATAAAAAGGGGCAACTTACCTTCGCCTGCTTTAAGAAAACTTAATCCATTTGTAGATAATAGCCATGGACTGATCCGTATTGGTGGCCGGTTGACTAATGCTAATATACCATATGAAAACCGCCATCCAATTCTGCTTCCCCGCCGACATCATATAGTTGATCTAATAATTGACGATTGTCACCGCTCCAATTGTCATACTGGATCACATCTGCTCATGTCTTTATTAAGACAACGTTACTGGATCATCTCCGCTCGTAACATTATTCGCCAACGAATACGCCAGTGCAATTTTTGCTTCAAAGTTGCGCCTATGCATCCATCACCTATAATGGCTAGCCTTCCTCCCGCACGCTTGCAAGAAGCTAAAGCTTTTACTAATACTGGTATTGATTTTGGTGGTCCAATACATATTACTCTCGCGCGCAAACGTGGTGTTAAAAGCCAAAAGGCTTATATTTGCCTTTTTATTTGCCTAAGTACGAAAGCCTTACACCTAGAAATTGCATCAGATCTCAGTACAGAAACGTTTTTAGATGCCCTTAAACGTTTTCTGTCTAGACGAGGACCAGTATCGTGCATATATTCCGATAATGGAACCAATTTTATTGGTGCTAAACGACAATTGGATGAGCTATACACTTTCTTGTCTTCTAAAGACACTTCCACCGCATTCCAAGCTGAATTAAGCAATCGCAGGATCCGTTGGGTCACGATACCACCTAGAGCACCCCACTGGGGAGGTATTTGGGAAGCTAACATTAAGTCTGTCAAATCTCACCTATTCCGCTGTATTGGCAAACAATTATTGTGCTATGAAGAACTTTTAACAGTTTTAGTCCAAATTGAATGTCTGTTAAATTCGCGTCCATTGTGTTTGCTGTCCGATGAGCCACACAAAATTTTAACACCCGCGCATTTCTTAAATACAACACCTTTACAATCGTTACCTGCATATGAAGTTGATAAATCAGTCAGTCTTTACAATAGAAAGAAGCTTTTGGACAGTTTAGTCCAGAGCTATTGGAAAAGGTGGCACGTAGATTACTTACACACACTTCAATTGAGACAGAAATGGAATACTCCTGATGTTCCCATTCAACCAGGTACACTTGTTCTCATTCATCAAGATGATACGCCGCCACTCAGGTGGCCTACTGGTATAATTGAACAAACATATCCTGGTAAAGACGGAATAATTCGTGTCGCGTTAGTGCGTACTGCAATGGACATATTCAAGCGTCCAGTTGTAAAGTTATGTCCCCTTCCATCTCAATAATTTACTCTCTTTGTCCTCATTTGTATAAGTTAATATAGCATAAACCTTTTACATCCGCATAATGTATAAATTTATATCCGCATAAATATAAAATATATTACCTACTACATTTGCAATAAAATTATATCTGCATATTTATTATACTCACAACGCGTCCATTTTTGATCACTTTAATTTATTGTCGCATTATATATACATTTTCACATTGTTTTTCCGTTGAAAATCTTATAGACTTTCAAGCCGGGGAGGATGTTTGTGCCGTTTTGTTCACATCAAATATTAGTATGACTTAGCCATCTAGGGTGAATTGCATGAACTACGCAAGTATGTGCAAGGATCATCCGGAACATCGCACGCTACGTCGGCAAGGTGGCTTGCAATGACAACTGCCCGGAACACCGAAGTTGGCCGAACATCCACGAAGGAAAGACATTCATTATCACCGCGTCATTCTTCTCTTGTTGCACCTTTTTTGCACGCATCGCATTATAATAATTTTATAGTTCCCGCATTCAAAAGTGAATTCAAGAAATTGTAGTTTAAAGACAGTGCTGGAGAAAGTTAGCCCACGCGTGGGCACCTGGAGGAACGACTAGCAGGATTGGATCTTTGCCGGCTTTCGGTGAGTGCATTTACCCCTGGCTTTTCATTCTTTTATTTGATGTGGACTAGCTCATTCCCTAGGTTTCTGTCTCCGTTATTGCATTTTACATAAAACTTATAATTCACCCGCATCCGCATACACAGTTGTTATTTTTTAAAAATTAAATTCAACCTGAGGGAGGTAGCTAATCAGGCAGATATTCGCATAACTAAACTATAAATATTATTTTACAGACCCACTAACTTATCTGTTCAGTAGCCCAAGCACGAATAACTTGCGAAATCGTAACCGTTTCGTAAACGTATCGAAATGTCACCATTTTGTATAGGATTTGATCAGCGCCTCTACAGCGCGTAAAAGAAACTAAATTTTGACAAAAAAAAAGGTTTTGACAACTAATGTGTCGAGATTTTAACGTGAATGTTTTGTCTCGTAAAAAGTTTTGTATGAAATCGCGAGCACGAACCTAATTCTAACGTAAGCTCGAAGGCTGGCTATCGAGGATCTGTCAAAAATCTACGAATGTCATGTCACTGAGAAATTTTCAGTCAGATGGCTGACGTAACGTATTCAATTGTGGTAAAACTTCGAAAATTCATGTTATTATTGTGTTTGTTCATTCATAATTTACCTATGAAAAGAGTTTCAAACATGGCAGCAAGATTAGAAGTAGTATTGTACCATGTCGTTTACCAGGCGCAAAGTAGGTATTTATTAATTTATGGCACTGGAGGGAAGTGATGCAAATGTACGATGAACCCAATTCAGGACATTTTCCAAAACTCTGCATCAAACAGCGTCCATATTCCACCGTTCCAGCCCACATTTACACCAATTTCGCTCGTTGGATATGTCTTGCGGCGCAATAATGTTGCTATGAAATTCTTCTTTGTGCATGGTCAAATTGAAAACAATAAGGCTCAAAGAAGATCACCTATGCATTCAAGATTTCAAGATCAACCAAAGCTGTTAACAAATGCACCAGAAGAACACAGGCAGCGGCACGAAAGGAATACCAACGGATTGTCAGACTAACTCTGAGGTGATGACCATGCTCACGCCAACATTCTAACCACTACGAAGAAGAAGATTTTAATGTGAAACGTAGAAGCTGTGTTATTGGACTTTTGGTCCCTAATAAAAATAAACGAAGTGCAATTGTGCGTTTCATTTATTGGTACCTATATACCGAACAGTTCGTGGGTTAGGGATAAAAGGATATCTCGTTGGATGTTGTGAAACGCGACTAAGACAAAATTCGTGGCAGCATGCCACTACTAAGGTCGGTGTGAGTGGGATGTTGCCACGCATTGAGCATACAACAGTGATGATGAGATGGATCAGTGTGTGCTTCTATTGGTGGCGCATAAAAGACTATTGGGTGGCGAACTCATAGCAGGGCCGTGAGAAGCATTTTTCTTCCCCCTCTGATCTTATAGGCTAGGTAAGTTCGATATCATGCTCGTTTGCCACACTATTCCTTCAAAATAAAGGAAAGTAGATGAATAAAAAGACAAAACTACACCAACAGTTAAGTAATTTCTTTATTTTTGGTAATGTAATAACAGACAATCATAATCCAAAAAAAAAAAAACAACCATAAGCTGACTAATACAAAATAAACGCTTTAATTATCCTAAAATTAATATGAACTTAAAACAACACTAAGCCTAGACGGTTACAAGTCACAGCACTCTCGATTTGTAGTAACGGCGCATTCATGAAATGCTACGTGGTTTGACTTTGCAAAACTGTTAGGTAGGTACATTACTACGCACTCCAGGTTTTCACAGCATTCTTCTTTCCCAGAAAAGACGGTAAAATACCGCTGGAGACGAAAGTTCTGTCGGGAATCACCTTTAGTGAACAATTAGAACTTATAGAATGCACTGCTTGAACTCAATAGCCTATTTTTCTGCTGAAACACCATAAAATTTAGCACAAAATACACTTCAAGCTGGCTGGCGGCCCTTCAGGGTTTCTTGAAACTCCTCCCTCTGTTTAAAGGTGTAATAGTAGCTGTTTGTAATTCATATAGTAAATTATCAGTGGCGTAGATTCTTGGCTTGAGAATTTATAGCTCATAATTTATATATAATGTTTTATTTTAATACCTCTAATGATGTTACAATAAAATTTGGTTCACTGAGCAAGTAACGCATAGAGAAGTGTAACATACCGGAAAAAAATATGTTTGGTTTTCACCAAATAAAAAGCTAAATTTGACGAATATCAATCATAGAGGAACCAGTCCAGCGTCACCAACCTTAAAATAAGGTAAAGTATTGCAGGTGTACCGATTTCTGTCCAAAATTACCAAATACGATACGAGTCATTGTCACCTTGACAACTCAACTGGACTGTCATGGCTATAGACTAATCATATTGTTCCCGGTATATTACATTTCTCTATGTCATAATGTATGTCATGGCACATAGTAAATTGTAAGCTCACAGCTTGTATTCACCTTGCTATAATTTCACAACCACCTAAGCAGGGAACCTTAATGCTAAATGTAAATAAAACTGTATGATTACCTTAAGATTCCTTTAATTTATTATCCAGTATCGACTAATTACAATCCTTCAATCCTTTTCCATAACCGTCTGTACTCAGAACAACTTTTCCTACACTTGTTTCACAGTTCATTTGATACCGTCTGTACTTTTCAAGTTTGTCTCCGTTACGACCGTGTTACTTGCTAGCTGTCAACAGAATGCCCAAAATCCACGTATTCCCCTACCCACATAACCCATTTGTGTTGCCAGTCGAGTAGAATTTATTCCTTCAGCAAATTAATTTAAAAAAGGTAATCGATTAATAAGAAATCTAACAAAATATATCACCTCAAATACATTTTATTCAAAAATTTTAATATTTCATAGTGAACATCAATACAATACGGAAATCGCAAAGAAAATGCGAAGTCTGTGGTGTCGAAACACAAATAAAAATGTTAAAACAATAGATTTCCATGAGATCCAGAACCGGTGAGTTGATGAAAATATGTCATTGAAATTACATTACTGTTTCAGAGCGTAATGTAATGATCGCTTGGTTTTTATTGTAATTTAAGTAGGTATGTGTTATCATGCGAATTGCTGTACTTACATATATTTGTATATAAATTACAAATATTTACGTAACGTAAAGTAAGTTTAGTGTTGCTCAAGGAAAGTATCGATACCTTTGTAGTATCGATTTTTTATAATGACAGTGGTATGGGTACATATACTTTTTCATAGTGTCAATAAGTTAGGAAATATCATATTCGAAGCTGGTGATCATAAACCATCACGCGGAATGTTTTATTATGCCACGAAACTTAACATGTGTATTTTAGGACTGTTATTTACATCTTTAGCTCAAAAGCATTTTGAAACACCAGGTATTATCAATTTTTCTCTACATAACTGACACAGTACTTGCTAACTGAACGGCTAGAGCAATATTTATTATCTAACATATGAAAATCGACCTAAATATTATACAATTAATAATAAATAGCGTAAATAACGTCATATCTATGCTTGTGATAATAATCTTGTTGTTTTTTTTCAGTTCATTTAAACAAAACTCCGTCGCTTATATACTTTCAAAGTAAATGCTGAATCGATAGAGCCATAGCATGGAATTTAAGGTACTATGTCACCTCAATACTATATAAAAATCAACATGTGTATCAACATACAATCCAAATTATTTAAATACTTATAATACTATACATTGTTTGATTTTAAAATTAACCAACTTTCGAGTGCAGTTAAATAAACTATTTTTGTAATTTCAGATATGCACATGTTACGCAGAAAAATATTAATTGAATCGATAAATAAAACAAATCAGTGCAGAGGAAGCTTCTTGCAATACAAATGAAATAGATCAGCTGCAAGATTACATTAAATATCTAAATAATTCAACTACCTACACCAAAAAAGTTTTTAAAAGTCAACAGTCTATATATAATTAAAAAAGGTGCGTCAGAAATACTACATTTTATGATTGAACTACAAATAATAATAATTGTTAACAGTTGATGACAAGTTTACTAGTGCAACTTACGTGCAGTATTTTTTACTTTTACATATACGACAGTTAGAAAATAAGTATTATATATTGAAAACTGTTATGTACAATGAAAAATATGTATGGTAAAGATGTTCTAGTACACAAATTACTTTGGAACTATGTATACATACCCCAATAATACGGTTTTCGATACTAGCAAAGATATATCGCACGATAAAATATTTTGATGATTTTGAATAAATTAATAAATCTGTGTGAAATATTTTTTTAATTTTATATTTCCTTAACATATATTTTATAAACCTAACCTTCTTACCATTTTTTCCTATATCGAATATAATGGAATCGATTTCATTGTAACTAATCGATTTTAGGTAATCAGTAGTACAACACTCACAAATGTCATTATTATTGTGTTGGAAATATAGTTTTTATTTGTAATGGTTGGTATAAAATAACTTCAAATCTGAGTTTCAAAGCAACAAGGTCCGTGCCAACTCTTAATATTACTTGCTCAGTGAGAGGAACTTTTATAGGCAAAATAAGACTTAAAACCTCTTTTCGAATGAGTTGTTAGGTCTTAGAAAAAAGGTATGATTGTTGTGATTTACGCTGGATGACGTCATTTTTGTAATCCTATCGAGTTCACGTTAGCCAGCAAACGATGCGGCGTACTGTCAACCATTGCCTCCTGCGTAAACGGGCGGTGAACTCGATACGATAACGTTACGGACTATCGAAATGTTTGTGCTTGGGCTACAGGTGGCAGAAAAAAGAACTACAACATTCCTTCACATTGTGACAGTTTGTAGTTGATTTCCATGACCAGTAGCCCAAGCACAAACATTTCGATAGTCCGTAACGTTATCGTATCGAGTTCACCGCCCGTTTACGCAGGAGGCAATGGTTGACAGTACGCCGCATCGTTTGCTGGCTAACGTGAACTCGATAGGATTACAAAAATGACGTCATCCAGCGTAAATCACAACAATCATACCTTTTTTCTAAGACCTAACAACTCATTCGAAAAGAGGTTTTAAGTCTTATTTTGCCTATAAAAGTTCCTCTCACTGAGCAAGTAATATTAAGAGTTGGCACGGACCTTGTTGCTTTGAAACTCAGATTTGAAGTTATTTTATACCAACCATTACAAATAAAAACTATATTTCCAACACAATAATAATGACATTAGTGAGTGTTGTACTACTGATTCCCTAAAATCGATTAGTTACAATGAAATCGATTCCATTATAATCGATATAGGAAAAAAAATGGTAAGAAGGTTAGGTTTATAAAATATATGTTAAGGAAATATAAAATAAAACAAATATTTCACACAGATTTATTAATTTATTCAAAATCATCAAAATATTTTATCGTGCGATATATCTTTGCTAGTATCGAAAACCGTATTATTGGGGTATGTATACATAGTTCCAAAGTAATTTGTGTACTAGAACATCTTTACCATACATATTTTTCATTGTACATAACAGTTGTCAATATATAATACTTATTTTCTAACTGTCGTATATGTAAAAGTAAAAAATACTGCACGTAAGTTGCACTAGTAAACTTGTCATCAACTGTTAACAATTATTATTATTTGTAGTTCAATCATAAAATGTAGTATTTCTGACGCACCTTTTTTAATTATATATAGACTGTTGACTTTTAAAAACTTTTTTGGTGTAGGTAGTTGAATTATTTAGATATTTAATTTAATCTTGCAGCTGATCTATTTCATTTGTATTGCAAGAAGCTTCCTCTGCACTGATTTGTTTTATTTATCGATTCAATTAATATTTTTCTGCGTAACATGTGCATATCTAAAATTACAAAAATAGTTTATTTAACTGCACTCGAAAGTTGGTTAATTTTAAAATCAAACAATGTATAGTATTATAAGTATTTAAATAATTGGGATTGTATGTTGATACACATGTTGATTTTTATATAGTATTGAGGTGACATAGTACCTTAAATTCCATGCTATGGCTCTATCGATTCAGCATTTACTTTGAAAGTATATAAGAGACGGAGTTTTGTTTAAATGAACTGAAAAAAAACAACAAGATTATTATCACAAGCATAGATATGACGTTATTTACGCTATTTATTATTAATTGTATAATATTTAGGTCGATTTTCATATGTTAGATAATAAATATTGCTCTAGCCGTTCAGTTAGCAAGTACTGTGTCAGTTATGTAGAGAAAAATTGATAATACCTGGTGTTTCAAAATGCTTTTGAGCTAAAGATGTAAATAACAGTCCTAAAATACACATGTTAAGTTTCGTGGCATAATAAAACATTCCGCGTGATGGTTTATGATCACCAGCATCGAATATGATATTTCCTAACTTATTGACACTATGAAAAAGTATATGTACCCATACCACTGACATTATAAAAAATCGATACTACAAAGGTATCGATACTTTCCTTGAGCAACACTAAACTTACTTTACGTTACGTAAATATTTGTAATTTATATACAAATATATGTAAGTACAGCAATTCGCATGATAACACATACCTACTTAAATTACAATAAAAACCAAGCAATCATTACGCTCTGAAACAATAATGTAATTTCAATGACATATTTTCATCAACTCACCGGTTCTGGATCTCATGGAAATCTATTGTTTAAACATTTTTATTTGTGTTTCGACACCACAGACTTCGCATTTTCTTTGCGATTTCCGTATTGTATTGATGTTCACTATGAAATATTAAAATTTTTTAATAAAATGTATTTGAGGTGATATATTTTGTTAGATTTCTTATTAATCGATTACCTTTTTTAAATTAATTTGCTGAAGGAATAAATTCTACTCGACTGGCAACACAAATGGGTTATGTGGGTAGGGGAATACGTGGATTTGGGGCATTCTGTTGACAGCTAGCAAGTAACACGGTCGTAACGGAGACAAACTTGAAAAGTACAGACGGTGTCAAATGAACTGTGAAACAAGTGTAGGAAAAGTTGTTCTGAGTACAGACGGTTATGGAAAAATTGTGGAAAAGGATTGTAATTAGTCGATACTGGGTAATAAATTAAAGGAATCTTAAGGTAATCATACAGTTTTATTTACATTTAGCATTAAGGTTCCCTGCTTAGGTGGTTGTGAAATTATAGCAAGGTGAATACAAGCTGTGAGCTTACAATTTACTAAGTGCCATGACATACATTATGACATAGAGCAATGTAATATACCGGGAACAATATGATTAGTCTATAGCCATGACAGTCCAGTTGAGTTGTCAAGGTGACAATGACTCGTATCGTATTTGGTAATTTTGGACAGAAATCGGTACACCTGCAATACTTTACCTTATTTTAAGGTTGGTGACGCTGGACTGGTTCATCTATGATTGATATTCGTCAAATTTAGCTTTTTATTTGGTGAAAACCAAACATATTTTTTTCCGGTATGTTACTTTTCTCTATGCGTTACTTGCTCAGTGAACCAAATTTTATTGTAACATCATTAGAGGTATTAAAATAAAACATTATATATAAATTATGAGCTATAAATTCTCAAGCCAAGAATCTACGCCACTGATAATTTACTATATGAATTACAAACAGCTACTATTACACCTTTAAACAGAGTGAGGAGTTTCAAGAAACCCTGAAGGGCCGCCAGCCAGCTTGAAGTGTATTTTGTGCTAAATTTTATGGTGTTTCAGCAGAAAAATAGGCTATTGAGTTCAAGCAGTGCATTCTATAAGTTCTAATTGTTCACTAAAGGTGATTCCCGGCAGAACTTTCGTCTCCAGCGGTATTTTACCGTCTGTTCTGGGAAAGAAGAATGCTGTGAAAACCTGGAGTGCGTAGTAATGTACCTACCTAACAGTTTTGCAAAGACAAACCACGTAGCATTTCATGAATGCGCCGTTACTACAAATCGAGAGTGCTGTGACTTGTATCCGTCTAGGCTTAGTGTTGTTTTAAGTTCATATTAATTTTAGGATAATTAAAGCGTTTATTTTGTATTAGTCAGCTTATGGTTGTTTTTTTTTTTTTGGATTATGATTGTCTGTTATTACATTACCAAAAATAAAGAAATTACTTAACTGTTGGTGTAGTTTTGTCTTTTTATTCATCTACTTTCCTTTATTTTGAAGGAATAGTGTGGCAAACGAGCATGATATCGAACTTACCTAGCCTATAAGATCAGAGGGGGAAGAAAAATGCTTCTCACGGCCCTGCTATGAGTTCGCCACCCAATAGTCTTTTATGCGCCACCAATAGAAGCACACACTGATCCATCTCATCATCACTGTTGTATGCTCAATGCGTGGCAACATCCCACTCACACCGACCTTAGTAGTGGCATGCTGCCACGAATTTTGTCTTAGTCGCGTTTCACAACATCCAACGAGATATCCTTTTATCCCTAACCCACGAACTGTTCGGTATATAGGTACCAATAAATGAAACGCACAATTGCACTTCGTTTATTTTTATTAGGGACCAAAAGTCCAATAACACAGCTTCTACGTTTCACATTAAAATCTTCTTCTTCGTAGTGGTTAGAATGTTGGCGTGAGCATGGTCATCACCTCAGAGTTCGTAGGTAGTTAGTCTGACAATCCGTTGGTATTCCTTTCGTGTCGCTGCCTGTGTTCTTCTGGTGCATTTGTTGACAGCTTTGGTTGATCTTGAAATCTTGAATGCATAGGTGATCTTCTTTGAGCCTTATTGTTTTCAATTTGACCATGCACAATGAAGAATTTCATAGCAACATTATTGCGCCGCAAGACATATCCAACGAGCGAAATTGGTGTAAATGTGGGCTGGAACGGTGGAATATGGACGCTGTTTGATGCAGAGTTTTGGAAAATGTCCTGAATTGGGTTCATCGTACATTTGCATCACTTCCCTCCAGTGCCATAAATTAATAAATACCTACTTTGCGCCTGGTAAACGACATGGTACAATACTACTTCTAATCTTGCTGCCATGTTTGAAACTCTTTTCATAGGTAAATTATGAATGAACAAACACAATAATAACATGAATTTTCGAAGTTTTACCACAATTGAATACGTTACGTCAGCCATCTGACTGAAAATTTCTCAGTGACATGACATTCGTAGATTTTTGACAGATCCTCGATAGCCAGCCTTCGAGCTTACGTTAGAATTAGGTTCGTGCTCGCGATTTCATACAAAACTTTTTACGTGACAAAACATTCACGTTAAAATCTCGACACATTAGTTGTCAAAACCTTTTTTTTTTGTCAAAATTTAGTTTATTTTACGCACTGTAGAGGCGCTGATCAAATTCTATACAAAATGGTGACATTTCGATACGTTTACGAAACGGTTACGATTTCGCAAGTTATTCGTGCTTGGGCTACTGTAGCGCCCTCGAAAACTGCACAGTTAAGTTGGTGGTTGGTACTATAAGTAAGTGCTTTTAATTGCTCAATTCTGTGTAACGTATATGGCAGTGCAGGTAAGTACATTAATTAATTAGTTTTAAGAATGTTAAAAATGTTAAAATAAATTATATAAATATTATTTTTAAGGACTGGTATCCTAAAACAACAACCAGGACCGACGGCTTTACGTGCCCTTCGAATCTGGAAGCGACCAGTAGTAAATGCCACTAGCGGTCACTTATCTAAGTATGGCCGTAGCAATCATTGCTTAACATAGTTTATCGGTAAAGTCCAACTAGGCAAGCTACGTTAGGAGCACTTCAAAAAGAGAGAGAGAGGTTTTTAATTAACATAGAACAAAGTACAAACTTTATGTTATTCTTTTTTCTTTTGAATCAAAAGTCGGTACAGATATTTAATAAAAATAACAATTGAAAGCCTAATGCACGGTGTAGCAACACGCTCCTACTTATGTATTCATATTATGTTATCAGGTACATATACATGTACCTGCTAGGATGATGTACTCGTAGAAGAGTGCAGAAATGTTTATGCCGCAGATTCATTGTTGAGAAAAGTAGGTAAAATACAGACAGTTTTTTCTAACTCCGCAAGATAGCTAACTCAATTATTTAAAAATTACAAGCTAATCTACGAGTAAAATACAAGAACGTCGAGGATTCTGCGACATTTTTTAGCTGCGACGGTAGTAAAGTATCCACTCCTTGGGCGACTTCCAAAGCAGAAGTTGTAAAAAATGTGACTATCAAGTAGGTCTTAAGTATCTAGCGTTAATTAAAATCTGGATGAGTGGGAAGTCACAGAGAAGAATTTTCAGTATAATAACTTAAGGCAGATTTTTTATGAGGAATTGATCTTATAAAAATAAAGAAGATACTTTGATAATGATTAGATTCAGGCGTTACTTTGCGGAAATCCATATTTAATAATAACAAAGATTTTAAAAGAATTCTAAGAAAACATCAATTAATACTTAAATAAACACTTAAAAATCTGTATAAAAATATATATAACCAGTGACCTTACCGCCTTATTTTCCTGCTAAGCCGACGTGACGTCACAAACGCCAGGCAGCCAAACCGGAAGATTATTCGATGCGTTGCGCTTCTAAACGAAGCATCCTCAGGAGGTCTTGACTCTACGAGCGCACTCTCGATGTCGACGTCTCGATGTCGTCGACGAGAGTCTCGATCAATCTCGATCGTTCCGATCAAAGAAAAAATAAATATATTAAAGAATTCAAGAACGTGGAACATTGCTATGCGTTCTGATATAATTTCTTTTCTGAAGTCAGAAAGATTCTGCGTTCCACGTACACAGAGCGAACAGTCGAGTTCTATAGCTCGGTAATCTTAGTTGCAGTTTATACGTCATACATTCTCTTATTCTGCAAAATTACATCTGAATCAGTTTTTACCATGACTCATTTTTGATATAATTATATATTTGCGTGAGTTTCCTCATAGAGCAATTTCTTAAACATTTTAGTTTATTTAAAGTACTGCATGCGCTCGATGATATTTGTCTAAATATTGTATAACTTTAAACACATATATAAACGTGGTAGGAACAAAACATATCAATTTAATTTATCATGTAACAAAGGATTTTTAAATTACTTTTGCATATATTCATTTTTATCTGAGATGCTTGACTTTTACTACTATGTCATCTGATAGTAAGTGGTGATGTGATTGAATGTTTTCAGGTTAACATAAAATTACAGTCTCTCAAGTACAGCTTCCGAAATGCTCCAGAAAGTGCTTGGCGACTGTCTTTAATTTTTAATGGTTTTAGGTTAGCCTGAACAACATCTTCGACCACATAATCACTCACCACCGTCAGAAAGCATAAAAAAACGAATATATTACTTTTTAAAAATTCGATAAATATTCATAACATTTTATCAAAAGCTTATTATCTGAACTCATTTTTACTGTGTACCCAGATGTTGAATTTATAATTACGTGTCGCCCATTTTTCCTCCCGTCTTAGCCGCTTCCATAATAAAAACTTTTGAAGAATCTTTTCTACTTTCTCATCATAATTTCTTGAATTACTGGCAGCAATGCTTTTCATTATATTATGATATCTTCTACATTTTTAAAACCAGTCTTACTTAGACAGTCATCAAGTTCACACTGCTAATTCAAAGGTTTCTGGCCCGATTATGAGATAGAGAAGCATTTTATGTATATATCATATCTCGTTAAATTAGGAAACAAAACATAACATAGTCCTATGTCACCCATTTTATATTATGTGCACCAAAATATTATGATAATTATTATTTCAACTTTATTTATTACTGTGTTTGTACGGACTGACATTGTGTGCCTATCTTTTTGTGTTCAGATATAGGAAAAAAATTGCTTGCCTTTGACCACTATCTCACCTGATGGTAAGTGATGATGTAGTCTAATATGTTGTTCAGGCTAACCTACAATTACTGGCTTTCAAGGACAGCTGCTGAAACACATCGTTCGGTGCTAGGCAACAGATTTTCTACTTAAAAGTGGTAGTTTTCCAGGCGGACATTCTCAAAATGCCCTAACACCATGCTATAATGAATGTCATCCTTAGACGACAACCGGGACCGACTGATTAATAACGAGCCCTCCAAAGCACGAAAGCGCTCTATAGTAGGGTCACTAGCGGTCACCCATCCAACTCATGACCGCGGCGGACGTTGCTTAACTTTGCTAATCGGTTAAGAACAGATAAGCAAGTGCTTCAAATAAGGATAATTTATTTTAAATGTAAAAACCCGACTGCAAGTTATTTAATTGCGTTAAGTGTTTTAAATTTAAAAGCCCTTCATTTTGATACGTGGTTCGGAAGAAGAAGAAAAAATGTTTTCTCATAATATGGCGTGTAAAATTCGTCAGTTTTTTTTATTTCTTGTTATTTACCTAGTGTCACTTGCGCTATCAAGACAAATGTAACGATATCTCATACATAAAGATTGGTTGAGCCGTTTAGAAGTTACGGTGGAATAAAGAAACTCGCAAACATACATACATTCATATATGAACCCTGAATACAAAACACTCCTTTTTGGGCAGTCGTGTAAATACAATGATGTCTTGCAGTCAAATGTTTGTATTTTGATTCTGTGGGTAGTTGTGCTCCTCTCTCGTTTTGATCAAATCACGCTTGTTTTTTATTTTTTTCCTTACATTGTGATTTTGTAAAATTTATTGGTTGTTATACATCTGGATATTTGTTTAACACTCACCTAGCAAGTAACAAAACGTGTTTAATAAGATTTAAACGTGGCTTCCATAACTAATAATAAAAAAATAATAAAAAAAAAAGCCATTTATTCCCAATTCTTACTTAACATTGGTTTCTAAGTTATTTTTATTATCTTAAACTTATACTAAATTAAATTAAATTATTATTTTTGTTGGGCACCCAAAGTTGGGCGTAGGCCTCCTCCATGCTGAGCCAGTTGCTTCGGTCCTGCGCCAGTCTCGACCATGCGCTGCCCGCTGCCTCGATGAGGTCGTCTCTCCACCTCCTCCTCGGCCGCCCTCCCGATCTGCAGTCTTCCATGGGGTTCCAGTGTAGGATCCGCTCGCTCCAGCGTCCATCTGTCACCCGCGCAATGTGTCCAGCCCACTTCCACTTTAGTTTGCACAGCATACTCACAGCATCTGTTATCTTTGTTTTTTCCCGTATGTCATCGTTCCGAACTCTATCTCTTAGCTTTATACCTAGCATGGACCTTTCTGTGGCTCTTTGAAAAATTGCGATTTTTGTCACCAGATTTTTTGTAAGGGCCCAGCATTGGCATCCGTACAGAAGCGATGGCAGGATGGTGCTATCCATCAATTTCTTTTTTAGATATGTAGGTAGTTTGCTTTTAAAAACATCTTTATGCATTCAGTACTTTTTCCATGATAGTGCGATTCTGCGGTCGATTTCTTTTGCGGTCGCATCTTCAAAGGAAATTGTTTGGCCCAAATAGATGTAGTCCTTGACGTATTTGATTAACTTAACTAATAATAGTAAGCTATTATTAGGAATAATAATAATCATGAATCTAAGACATCCGTGGGAAGAAGAACTTTTCATAAAAATTTAATTCCAAATCCCTTAAGTATTTGCCTTTACGAATCAAAGGAAAATATGGCATCATTTTAATTAAGAGAACATGGGACTTTATAACTTTGTAATAATTACACAAGTTTGGACTTTTATTATGTTTATTTATAGATGTTCATATTAAAAACAATAAACATATGATATTTTAATATAATTTATGTAATCTCATTTAGTAATGTTCTAATTATGAAATGAAATACAGACTTTTATTGGCATATTATACACTCGAGAGCAATGAATCCGGGTCACTTAAAGAATCCTAAAAATCTCGGAAACTAAAAATGCTAGGTTAATGCAATAAATTGTATTTAAGAGACAATGTAATACTCCTTAAATGAAGGTATTAAAACTTCTTAGTTATTGTAAAGTTATATCATAAAAAAATCAAATTTGAAAAAGGGCCACTTTCGAAGATGGAACTACGAAATTACAGCATTTGGTTTTGCTTTTGTTTGTAATCTGTCATTTATGTGGGTACATAAACCATGTTGATAGTGCTCTATATTCATTATTCAAGCTGAAATTATGTCGCTTACGCCTGAAGAATGCACCAGAATACTTACAATGCTGGAAACCGGCCGGAGTCAGCGCGATACAGCCAGGACTGTCGGTGTGTCGCTGTCAACAGTACAAAGAGTTCTCCGACGTTACGAAGAAACTGGTTCTAACCTACGCAGACCAGGAACGGGCAGAACCAGGTGTACCACAGCACGAGAAGACCGATACTTGGTGAACACCATGCTTCGAAATCGCTTTCTCACAGGAACTGAACTCACCAATCAGTTTCGACGCCTCGGAGGAAGTAACCCAAGTGCATGGACAGTAAGACGTCGGCTTGCTGAATCTAACTTAAAACCCCTTAGACCTGCAAACGGCCCTAAACTGGAGCGTGGGCATCGTATTTCGAGACTAAGATATGCCCAGAGCCACGTAAATTGGAGTATTGAAGATTGGTCAAAAGTTATGTTCTCCGACGAATCAAAATGTATGCTCTACAAGCACGATGGAAGACACAGAGTGTATCGAAGACCAGGGGAAAGATTCAAGCAAGCATGCATCGAAGAAAAAGTAGCCTACGGTGGTGGGTCTGTACTTGTGTGGGCCGGAATTTCTTCTGAAAGTCGCACAGAGCTGGTGATCATAGAAAACGGCTCTTTAACTAGCGTAAGATATGTGGAAGAAATCCTCAATGATCACGTTGGTCCATTTATGGTCAATTTAGGTGAGGATGCTATATTTATGCATGACAATGCCCGACCTCATACAGGTAGGATTGTGAATGACTACCTTCAAGAGATGAACATTACTCGTATGGAGTGGCCAGCGCGCAGCCCGGATATCAACCCGATCGAGCATGCTTGGGACGAGCTAGGCAGATGCGTAAAACAACGAAACCCTCCCCCAATCACGCTTCGTGAGCTCAAAATTGCTCTCACAGAGGAATGGGAGAATATTCCCCAAAATCGTATAAGGAACTTGGTGTACAGCATGCCAAACCGCGTAAACGCAGTAATGGAAGCACGAGGAGGCAATACGAAGTATTAAAATTCAAGAAAATCGTAATAAAGTTCAAAAATTTCATGTTTCCTATTTTTGTTTTAAGGAGAGATCAGCAGTTTTTTTCTTTATGTAATTTTGTGTTAATAAAATGTATGGTGACTCATATTTTTTTTACTTTCATTTAAGGAGTATTACATTGTCTATTAAATACAATTTATTGCATTAACCTATCATTTTTAGTTTCCGAGATTTTTAACATTCTTTAAGTGACCCGGATTCATTGCTCTCGAGTGTATTTACATACTTCTTTAAGAAAATTAAAAAGTTAAATTAAAACATTATTCTCCTAACAAAACAATGCTTTAAACTTTTTTTAAATGATTATGATTAAATTACAATGTGTACAAGGAGGTTTCAATTCAATTTAGGTACACATTATCTGTGGAGAGCGCGCTGCACGTGCAACCCGCTGGTTCCTAGCCATAGACCCAATAACAGACTTTTTCCATTTTGGCGCGCTTTTTCATACATACGAATTTGAGTAATATTTTGTTGGATAAATTTTTTATTTAATAAAGCTACCTATAGCCATGAGATAAATAAAGTAGTGTATGCAACTGCATATAATTAGGTAAACACTCGTGTAATCTTATTTTGAAACTCGCCTGCGGCTGGTTTTAAAAAACTACACTCATGTTTTAATACCCTCTATTATAAGACAGTTGCATAAACTACTATTAATATATACTTTTTGGTGCACTGGATCCTGCTAGAGGCTGTGTTTACGTGGAGTTTTGTTTTGCTCTTTTTCTGGATGACAGTAGGTACTTTATAAAATCATCGTCCAAAAATATACTACAACCTATGAATAAATATATTTATTCGTACAAACACTCAAGACAGAGAGCACAGTGGAAGTGTTACAATTGTACAACGATGTTTCATATTACTGAATCAGTTAGATTGTCCACTGTTGAACACAGCCATAAAAGACGGGGTCGCTTTAATCCCTAAACTTGGCCGGTGTCTTCACGATCACAATGTCCGATAGTAGATCCTCAGATGGCGCTGCAGATGCCTTGGTTGACTCTGACGACACCTAGGGAAAGAGTTAATGAAGGTGACATTCTAGCCCAGTGCCCGTGGTGGGCATATGACATTGGTCCGTAGCTATTTATTTATTCCATTTATGTATTTGAGTAAGTCGATCAGTTTATGTATGTGTTATCGACCTTATCAATGTTCAGCATTTAGGAAATGCTTTAGCAAACTAAACGTACAAGACAAGTTAATATTGTACACGGCCTCATACATGTCCACGACTCGCGGGTACACTTGGATAAACTACAAGTAATAATATCTCCAAAAAATGTTTGACAGTATATTTCAACGAGAACATGAAATTTTTCTTTACGGGAAACCATCATTTAAAAAAAAATGTTATTATTAAATTTCTCTGCCACACACTTTATGAGCCGTTATAACTGAAAAACCTTTTAAACTTTCGAATCAGCCCCTTATATTAGCTTGTTTCGTTTACACAACGCTCATTATTCAAAGTTGAGTGAGTTCCGAAAGCAACTAAAATAAATGTTTTGTTGATGAACTTGTTATGTTCAAAATCTTTGTTCGGTTCACTACATTGGCGGTTCACTATGTACGTACAAGAGGCCACGATGAAGTTAGTTTCGAAGTTCTGAGTTGTAACACGGTTAAATGTTTATTTATTTTTGTAAGGAGCTACAACTTATATATTGTACGCAAAACTAGGGAAATTCATCTGCCGTTATTGCTTTACCAGATCGGACAAAGCTGTAGTGAATGACATCATGCTGAGAACACCAAACAGTTACCATTACCTTCTTATTGGTAAGATCCCCACCGCTGGCTTGAGCTTCACCGCATGCTGGAAGGGCATTTTGCGATTGCTCGCCTAGTTACCCTCAAGTGAAGATCTGTCGCCAAGCACCTAACGGTGTGTTCCGGCAGCAGTATTTGAGAGCTAGTGAAATAACAGGCACATGAGACTTAACGCAGAGACGGGCGCAGTGCAATTCGTGACTTGTGATGAAATGTATCTGTTATAGGCAGATGATATCACTTGGTGGGCCTCGAGCTTGTTCTTTCACAATAACATTCTATGTCGTTAACAACATATTCATTCATCACTATCAAATGTGATAGTGAGGAAAGGATATCCTTTCTGTAATAAAATAAAACATGCTTCTTTATTTTAGATACCCAATTTTAGTACGTCACCATCCTTATTTATGACGCCATTTTATACCACTTTGCCAAAAATATATATAAACAAAAATATATATAAAACAGGTTACAAATCAAAACTTTGAAACTAACTTCATTGTATGTTCAAAATAAACCGTTCATGTAGTTAACTGAACAAAGATGTTGAACATAATAAGTTCTTTAACGAAGCGTACATTATGAGAGATGCTTTCGGAACTCACTCAACTTTTTAATGTGCTTTCTTAAAATGAAACAAGATTCGTTTTATCAAATGTACTTAGTAAATTTAATGGACTGATAAAGAATAATGTTGTTTGTAGTTACAGTTATCAATTTCATAAAGTGTGTGTGTAGTACGTGTACATAGTACGAAGCAGTGATGGCTCAGTGGCATTGGTTATGGACTGCCGTGCAGCGGGTCTATGGTTCGAATCCCGCCGCGGGCTTGAGCTTCACCGCATGGTGAAAGTGCATTTTGCGAATGCTTGCCTGGCTAGCGACCATCCTGAAGCAGAAAATCTATAGCCAAGCACTTAACGGTGTGTTCCGGCAGTTGTCCTTGAGATCCAGTGAAATTACAGGCACATGAAACTTAATGTGACGGGCACAATGCAACTCGTCGTTGAGGAAATGCATTTTGCGAGCAATCGCAAAATGCTTTTCTGCCATGCGGTGAAGCTCAAGCCGGCGGTGGGGATCGAACCAGGGTACTGCGGCACGGCATTGCTTTGAGTGGATACCGTGAGATGCTTGGTGACATATATTTTACTTGAGGGCGGTAGCTTGCCAGACGGGTATTCAAAATGTCGTAACTCTAGGAAATATTACACCTCATTACTACACAATATTATAATTACCTCAAAGAATCTTGTTGATATATATCGTATTTTACTCGTAATATGACAAGACTAAAAATCTTCTTGTTATTTTTGAAGCAGTGGTGGCTCAGTGGCATTTGCTATGGACTGCCGCGCAGCAGGTCCATGGTTGGAATCCCAGCGCGGACTTGAGCTCCACCGCATGGTAGAAGGGCTTTTTTCGAATGCCCGCCGGGTTAGCGACCACCCCCAAGTAGATTATCTGTCGCCAAGCATCTAACGGTGTGTTCCAGCAGCAGTCCTTGAGAGCCAGTGAAATTACAGGCATATGAGACATTTAAGTCTCAAGGTGACAGGCGCAGTGCAATTCGTTACTTGTGACGAAATGCACTGCGCCCGTCAGGTGGGCTTCAAGCTTGTTCAGTCACAATAACAAAAAATTAAAGAATTGCATTACTATTATTATTACTTATCTATATTTTTTTGTTCAAGAAGATATGAGATATGTTTTTAAGCCATCTTTGAGGCCTAGGAAAACTCCGCCATATAACCAATCATACTGTTCTTTATTCTTCTAGTAAAATCCTTCACTTAGTAGCAAAACACTCTCGTTAGTAAGACAGGTCCCTCGTGAAAGGGGTCGATCCTGTTGCTATCTACAAAGCCATTTTCCACAATTTGTTTATCAACTGTATCAAAAATAATATAGAGCACGGCACACGGTACTAATGAAGCCCAAAGAAAAACATGGTTTTCTTTTTGACAT
This sequence comes from Plagodis pulveraria, assembly GCA_963890685.1. Lineage (NCBI taxonomy): Eukaryota > Metazoa > Arthropoda > Insecta > Lepidoptera > Geometridae > Plagodis > Plagodis pulveraria. The sequence goes on along the minus strand of OY982961.1, from coordinate 5,220,125 downwards.
ATTGTCACTCTTACTCTCCACGGGTTTGCATACTGTTAAAAGGGACATCATTATAGGACACCATTATAGGTTATCATATTTTGTGACTTTTTCGTATGATTTACCGTTTACTACCGGAACTTCTTCTTCTACTGAAAATTTGACAGAAAAACAATATGTTCAATCCGGTTGCCGAACCCGGAACCCCGGATCCCAAAGCGGTGCTTCACACAAACCAACGAAACAATGCAATTTTGATGTGTAATATAAATGCTTTAATCTGCGATGTGTATCAAATATTCAGTAACACTTTTATCATATTATTATGCTAAAAGTTTGACCGAGATTTCATCTGTACGTTCAAAGGGACATGATTTATTAATCCACTAAAAAGTTTCACTTGGTTTTAAAAATATTACGAACTAAAGTAGTGGAATTAAAAATAACGTCTGCTCTCTCGGTAAATTGATGTTCGCTTATCGGTGGTATTCTGTATATAAAAACGTTCATGTCTCAATAAATAATTGTGCAATCAATACAAAAAATAATTTATACAAATACATACAAATCCGCGGCCTGTATTCCTGAAAGAAGTTGCATAACCACTATTGAATTTGTCTAAATGCTCATTCTCGTTGAAAATGTCTTAAAAGAAATATATAAAATAATTAGGTTAGAACTTTGACTCACTTAATGTATTGTTAAGTATTTCTTAATATAATTACAAGATAGATAGATATACACTTGTTGAAACACCATAAATAAAATAATTTTAACATAAACACAATTTAAAATAATGTATCAATTGGCGGTCTTATCGCTGAAAGCAATTTCTTTCAGAGAACCATTGGAAGGAGAGAATTTACTGCAGATATCCAAGGGACAACATACTATATTATATGTATATATATATATATATATATATATACATATATAAACTATATTTAAATATAAACAATAATAATAAAAAATACATGTATAACATATCCTAGAAGCCCTATCGCGTGCTGACCGATCATATTTAGAAATATAGAAGCGTAGCGACATCATTGCGAAAAGCACTTCTTTCCATCAGATCTCTAGTAATCTGGTTGAGGACCGCGCACCGTTCTTGATGGTTTAAGTAATAAAATTATAGCACAAAGTTTCGGCTCGATAGAGTAAGTTTCCGATGGCCGAGTGGAATAGGCGTCCGACGCGAAATCAGAAGACCGAGAGTTTGATGCCAGTCCACAAAAAACATTGTGCTCTAATAATTTGTAAAAAATGGCAAGTAACTCAAGGTTGGATACGTATCCTGGGCATATGGGCAGAAAATCACTATGGTGCCATCCCACTCGTTTAAAATTCTTTTTAACCGAATTATATCTTTTATTTCTCTTACCTTGTAATTTTTTAATCTCCTTACAAATTTAAAAGCCGGCAAATCATCAATCAAACCTCTGGTATTGGGCGACGGTGATCACTTTTAAGGGATTGAACTACTTGGTCACCTACCAATCCCATAAAAAACATCTCCTTGGTCTAGGCCTGTGCTAGATAAACGCTTAGTGTAATGCCAAAGTCAATGATTCAAGACACAACGGCGGCTTTCATTCACTAATGGAAACGTAAATCATAGTCTTAGGTTGAAAGGCCTTAAGTGGTAGCAGAGGCTGTCTGTCTTTTTGTGATTTACTGTTTATGTTCCTTCAATAATGATATCGTTTCCGGCTTAGAGTACAAGGAATGTTCTGACCATATACTAGTGATAAACCTAATTGTATCTCTTATTTCACTTACCTTGTATTTTTTTAATCTCCTTACAAATTTAAAGGCCGGCAAATCATCAATCAAACCTCTGGTATTGGGCGACGGTGATCACTTTTAAGGGATCCAACTACTCGGTCACCTACCAATCCCATAAAAAACAACTCCTTAGCCTGCGTCTGTGCTAGATAAACGCTTAGTGTAATGTCAATGTCAATGATTCAAGACATAACGGCGGCTTTCATTCGCTAATGGAAACGTAAATCATAGTCTTAGGTTGAAAGGTCTTAAGTGGTAGCAGAGGCTGTCTGTCTTTTTGTGATTTACTGTTAATGTTCCTTCAATAATGATATCGTTTCCGGTTTAAGAGTACAAGGACTGTTCTGACCATATTCTAGTGATGAAAATCGTAATATATGAATAAGGGTAACATACGTCTAATGATTTGCTAACACCGTACTAATATTGATGTAAGCGAGTTGTTGAGAATCGTTGAGGGCTAAGGAACTCCTTAAACGGAGTGTGTTTATAGCTGTCCATACAAATGTCTTACGTTACATCAAACTTCGTCTCTACCACGATTCCCAAAAGAAATTTGCATGATGGTAGGAAATTTTGCGAATGCCCGCCTGGCTAGCTACCAAGTAGAAAATCTTTCGCCAAGCACCTAACGGTGTGTTCCGGCAGCTGTCCTTGAGAGCCAATAGTTCTAGGTTAGCATGAATAACATCTTCGACAAAATCATCACTTACCATCAGGTGAGATGATGGTCAAATGCTAGTCTATTAGCTATAAAAAATGAGCCATGCAATCCTAGTTCAGTACCTGACTCAGTTAGAACTGAATTTTTAGTAACAAATACATTTTTCAGTCTATATGTTTACATAATTCTTTCGGACAATATCAACGAAAACTACCAGTAGATACTACTTGCTTATTTGATCAATTTACTTTAAGAAACTAGTTAAAAAAATAATTTTCACACACTATATAATCAACAAAGTTTTCAAACACAATTACCAAAAGTTAATAGGTAATATAAGTGTTAGATCATATTCTTTCACATAATATATTTCTATTTCAAAATAGAAAGCTTTCTCAATTCAAACCTAGAGTCTCGGAACAATGGTGACGTCACAATGGAATACTTATACTAGATCTGAATGGATCTCCGAGTGTGAGCGAGCCATTATTCCAAACCTATTGTACTAGAGACATCTGTCGTCATCTAACAACTTAGTGTGATTCAATAAAAGTGTAGTTAAGTGATTACAAAATAATGGAAATACAGCTTTAGAGATTTGGTACACTTAACTTTTACCAATAGTTACTAGTTTTCAAACATAAAATCATTATGTGTCAAAACATCCATGTTTCGCTTTTTTTATGTTATTGTGACGGATCAAGCACGAGGCCCACCTGATGTTAAGCGGACTTACCTCTGCCTATAACATGCATTTCGTCACAAGTCACGAATGCACTGCGCCCGTCACCTTGAGACATAGTTGTTAAGTCACGTGTGCCTGTATTTTTTTTAATTATGTGGGTCTAGTGCGCTGGATAAGCAGAGGTTTCGTCTGTTCCTTCTTTACGGGAATATTTCTAGACATCGAACAATAAATTGGAATATTTATACAATATGTCAATTCTAGAAGTCTTTATTTCACCTACCACTGTTTTATGGTTCAATTCGGAGAATTAAACCATAAAAATAAACCAGTCACGACCAATTCAGTAAACTACGTGCAAAGTAAATAACAAGTGCACGTAAAATAGGATACCTAAAATACATTGATCTGCATTGATATTGATGTCAAAGAGCCCCTAATTTAATAAGCTCAGAATTGTAGATTTAATTCATTTTGATATAAATAACACACATACTCTTAAACGACAAACAAGAATGTTTATATCGTATAGATATTATATTATATATTTCAAATTTCCCTACAATTCCTTACATTAAATCAAAACAAAATGGAAATTACCTACATTAAATACGGCTGGAACGTCATGGTAGAACACAAATCCTGCACCTCTTACACATATGAATAGTAAGAATAATGCAGCAATCATACCCAAACGGACTGCCGAGCCGCAAGTCTATGAATCGATCCACGGGCTTACGCTCTACCGAAATAGAACATTTTGCGATGACTCTTTTATCTAACCCAAGTAGAAAATCTGTTGCCAAGCATCTTACAATAAGTACCGGCAGCAGTACGTGACAGCCAGTAAGTAAATTTAAAAATAACAAGCACTTGAGTTTTAACAACCAGGGCCTCAATTCTCTTAGCTATTGACCAAACGCCACACTACTGCGATGCTTCTGCGATCGAACTGCTGTTAATGTCAAATTCGGTAGTCTACTAATTCTAGCTCCTAATCGCAGTTGTATAGCAATCGCGTCGCTATCGTATGGCTTGCAAATTTTGTTACTGGAATAATAATGAAAACTTACATCAATCACGCATAATTCAAAACATAAATACAGTGGTATTTTTGCAAACAATACATTAAATAAATATTTTTAAATCATTACGCTAATTTTCTATCTAAAATCCTCCAAAATATTGTATGCCACAGTAGCAACGCAATCGCAAAAAAATAGCTTACAGCATACCAAATATGTCAAAAACTATTGAAAGCAAGCCACTGACTCGCAATCGAACATAATTAGCGGGCAGACTACGGATACTGTCAAAAACTACAATTTTCATGCAATTAAGTTGCGTTAACGCCGTTCAATAGCCAAGAGAATCGGGCCTCAGGTCAGTGTAATGTGCACAGTGTTTTTCGTCACTTCTTACGAAGGCATCAGGAAGAGGTTATCTCAACAATATATATACAACACCAGGTGGGACTCGAGCATGTTTTGTAATAATCACATAAAAATAAGGTGTTAAACGCACTTCAATGTGAGATGAATGTGGCTTCATATTGGATTCTTAATAAGCACTATGTAATTGCTTATTGCCTAAAATTGAGCGGTTAATACTCCGTTTTCATCAAGAGCATTTCCAAGAATGGCCAAAAGTGGAATCCAAAACTTATTTATATGTTCTTGTATAATTCTCCTTTGTGCTATCAGAGAAGACATATTATACAAACTCAACATTTACAAGACCATAATGAACATGGCGATACCTTGCATATGATTGTAACATAAAATAGAACATAGCTTTGACGTTAATTAGCCCCGAAGATACTTTATCGTCTATCGTCCTGCAAACTTCACACATTAGGTACAACTTCCTCGGTCCTGATGGCAGAAATTCTGAAACTTCGGGTATATGACTGGAAGTGAGCTATTTTACTTAGTTGATAATGAGGTTGAAATATTATGAGGTAATATGGCCACTTTGTGCGGAGTGTAAGCTACATAATTGGTGATACATTTTGTTTAGAATTTTCTTGCACGTTATGTCGTGATTGGTCAATCTTGATTGTTATAGACATATTATGAGCCAATCAATATCTAAGATAGTGTTTTTGATGTATAATCCGCACAGTTTATAATTTAGATTTATTATTATATAATAAATATAGTATTTTGTAGAAATATCGTCATATATTACGTTCGTTAAACTTGTAAAAGTGTGAAAAGAAATCGCAGTTGGATTGGAAATCTGATATAATACTGAGGTGTTTACACCTGATTTGTCATCATACGCAAGTTTTCGTTAGGGACACTAGATACAAGGCGTTATTGTTTGATTGTTAAACGTATTTGCATTTCTGTAAAATTGCGTAGATTTAACAAGTATCTGTATACTTGTAAGAAATTGCACTGAAAACTCGCTATAAATGAAAAAATTAGAACAAAACAGAACATAATATGAAAATATACAGCCCAGAGTTAGATAAATTTCATATACTTTTTAAGAACGAACGGCATTTTCTTAACAAACACCCAATTATTCAATTAAGCTTAACAAAAATCTAAATGAAATGATGTAAAATACAAAAGTTGTTATGCTATTAGCTAAAATACCGGTTATTAAAATGCTGAATATTTTATAAATTTATTTTAAAAAAATCGCTTACTGTTTTCAAATATTGCGTTATGTTTCGCTCAATCTCGTGCCAAACGAGGTATCTACGTCCTTTGCCCTGAGTCTCACATTTTTCAACGACCACTTCGTTTTAACTTTGTTTTTATTCCATTTACGTTACCTTTTCTTTTTCGTTACTTATAAGCAGACTACAAACTTACTTTTTAAAATACCTGTTTTAACATGCAAATACGATAATTTAACTAGTCACTATAATCAACATTATTCTGATACATTTTTTGTGGCAAATGAAATAGATTAAGTTGATTTCTTTATAATTTTACGAAAAAAACAAATTTTAGCTAGCTTTTGATAACTCCGATAATATAATTGGTTATATAATCCGGTAACCGAACCCGCGAGCTCCAGATCCCAAAGTGGAACTCTTACTCACCAAAGAGACAGTGCAATTTTCATGTGTAATTAAAATGCTTTTATCTGCAAAGTAGATAATATATTCAGTGACATTTTTATCACGTAATTTCGCTAAAAGTTTAACCGAGATTTCATCTGTACGTCCAGCGGGACATGATTAATGAATCCACTAAAAAGTTTCACTGGGTTTTAAAAAATATTGCGAATGAGGTAATGGAATTAAAAATCATTTTCGTTTCATTTCTTATCAGCTGTTTCTGTTTATATAAAAAACGTTCATAATTCATTTTATACAAATCAATGCATAAATAACTGCGAACTACGATGTTTTCTATGGTGTAGTAAATCCCTTAAAGCAACGGTAATTATTCACTTACGCTTTTGAAATAGGCTCATTGGCATTGGCTTTGGGCTGCCGTACAGCAGGTCCATGGTTCGAATCCCACCGCGGGCTTGAGCTTCACCGCATGGTGGAAGGGCTTTTGCGAATGCCCGCCAGGCTAGCGACCACCCTCAAGTAGAAAATCTGTCACCAAGCCCCTAACAGTGTGTTCCGGCAGCAGTCCTTCCAGAAAAATTACAGTCACATGAGACCTAACAACTCTACGTCTCAGTGTGACGGGCACAGTGCAAGTCGTCGTTGACGAAATGCGTTTGTTATAGGCAGGGAGTCCTCTTAACATCAGGTTGGCCTCGGGCTTGTCCCAACACAATAACAAAAAACAATGTGAACTGCCTGCTCGTTTTCCCTCCTATTCGAAAAAAGTGACTCTTTAGCCAGGAACTGCGCTCAGTTAACGCTTAGTTAAATGTCAAATTCAATAGTCCAAGATATTACTGCGTCTTACGTTCGCTAATGGAAACGTTAATCATAGTTTTAGCTTGAACAGCCTTAAGTCTAGACAGGGGCTGTCCGTTTGTCTTTAGTGATTTACTGTTAATGGTATTTCAATGATGACATCGTTTCCGGCTGAAACTACAAGGACCGTTCAGATCATATTGTGTGTAGAATGTAGTAAAAGAGGATTGAGCGAAAAATACACCTAAAGGTTTGCTGACACCCTACCCATGCTCGTGTGCTTTAATATAGCCCGTTGGGGCCCATAGAGCTTCTTATAGGTAATTTATTAATAACGGTCTCTGGGTACGCACGGTTTTCCGTAAACGAACTTTCGCCATATTACTACCAAGTGTTCAAACACGGTGAAATCTTACTTGCATTTTCTTGGGACTAAAAACTAGACTCCTAATTTGTATGTTTTCCGTTAAACTGTGTTTTCGAAATAATATGGATAAATCGTTTTAAATGTTTTTTTTTTCACATTTATGGATAAATAAATAAAACTGGTCAACCAGAAGCATAGATTTGAGCCTTAAGGGAATGCATGCAATATTTTAACGAATTTGAATACTTGGTATAACGAAACTACGTTTGGCCTTATCTAATTAGCAAGTTTTTAGTTCGATTATTGATCAAGTGAGCCCAAAGGGCGAGCGAAAAGTCTCTGTTTCAGTTTCGGTAAAATTGCTATCGTATGTCTGTCCTTATCTCTGGTTGTTCTCTCAACAGGTCGCATTTCCGTGAGTCTTTTTTAGGGTTCCGTACTCAAAGGGTAAAAACAGGACCCTATTACTGAGACTTCACTATCCGTTCGTCCGTCCGTCCGTCTGTCACCAGGCTGTATCTCAAGAGGGTGATAGCTAGACAGTTGAAATTTTCACAGATGATGTATTTCTTTTGCCGCTATAGCAACAAATACTAAAAATAAAATAAATATTTAAGGGGGGCTCCCATACAACAAACTTGATTTTTTTATCGCTTCTTGCTCGATACTAATAAAGACGACAGGTAGACGCTTTAACTATTCACAGAATATTAATTTTATGTTCTCCTTAAATATAATACTTAAAAAAGTGGTATCCCATACAATAAAAGAGATTTTCGCCGTACCCACCCAGTTCTGTAACTGCGAAAAGTGTCTGTAACTTGCAAGATTAGGTTACAGATAATGGTGCGTAACCCTTCGTGTGCGAGTCCCACTTGCACTTGGCCGGTTTTTTAACAATGTTCGATGGTGGATTGGTATTTTTATCACCTCTTATCTCCGGATGAACGCTTTAAAACGTTTAAAATACATATTATAAGTCCACATCTCACAGTTATATGCTTATGTCTAAATGTAAATATGAGAATATCTATTACAATCGATTTTGGCGATTTGTTTTGTATATTAGGAAATTTGACGGAAATCTGGCAAAACAGAAGAATAGTTGTTGGCCTTATGGAAAATTTTATATATTGTTTGAATCCATGATAAACGTTTGTATAATACGTGCTATGAACACATTTTTTTTCCCTTAACATCTTAATGCGCTGATTGCCGGAATGGAATCTAGTAAACTACTACTTCGAGCATTTTTAGGGACGGTTGGCATCAGTAGCGAGTCGGAAAAGTTAAACCCAAACTATTAGCTATTATGTATGTCCTTGTGTTGATGGAGAATACATATTTTACCGACCTCACACTCCTGGGATAAGGGGACTAAGATAATGATTAAAATACTTATATAGTTTAGGTTACAATAAAAAGGTTTTGTATGATTTCAATTACTAGAACATTTTGCTCTATTACAAAGCTAGCATTACCTCATGGCTCGGAATAATGGGACATCACAAAAGAAAACTTGTACTAGTTCTGAATAGATCTCTGAATAGATAGAGTGTAAGTGAGCCATTATTCCAACTCCATTGTACCGAAAAAATCTATTATTTTATAAATAGTCTTTGTGTGAGATTGAATAAAAATGTTAAAACTATTAGTTTTTTTAACACAAAAATATGTCAGTTTGTTGAAATACTTAATTGCTTGATTGCCTTCTTCATCTGTTTCAATGTTCATGTCGTCGTCATTTTTCATATATACCGGAAGAAATTCCGGTAAGCAGGAGCTGTTGCATCATCTACAACAGTCTTTACAAAATCCTCAACTATTACCCAATGACTCGCCACAAATGTAAATGTATGTTAAAACAATGGTTACTAAAACAAGATTACACTACAGTTGAAAAATTATTGACGGTTCTCACATAAATCACTCAGCTTACTACATTTAACATAAAAACCCAAACAATTACCTTAACACACACACACACATTCCTTCACACACTCACCCATTTACTCTCATGCGGCCACACACTCATTTCTAAACACTCCTTCCACATATATCTAAGTACGCTTACAGAAATGCATGCTAAATAATATATTAATTAAAATTCATCACTTACTTTTCAAAATAATTAAACCTTGATTAACTTCGTTATTGTACTATATATAAGTAAATATAAATCAATCAATCGGGTTACATTATAAATTTCTTAATTTACTATTCATGTCCGGGGGAGGGCATTGGTATGCCATATCACAGGTCTGTCCTAGTTTGGGTACCAATGTGTTTCCAATGTTAATGTGAATATTACTGCTGTGTTATTGTACTCTGATATATTTAATTTGAATGATGTTTGTTAAAACTATAAATAAATTTCATTTCATTTCATTTCAGATATAGATCATGACGCTTGAAGGGTGTGTAGGAAAATAATATAACTGTCCATATTTGAACATTGGATATCAAGATTTCATAATTTTCTTCTACTTTATCAGTTTTATATTCGCAACGATAGGACAAATTTTAAATATGTCGTCACCAAGATAGTTCAGTTGATAAATCGATCGTGTGTTCTAAACCTGTCTTGGTGTGATTATGTTATATTGTTATTATTATTATTATTCACGTGGAGAGCCAGGCTAGCTAATAACCATATCTTCCTGTAGGAGTGATAATGGGTGACAAAGGGAATAACAACATATGAACCGCCATGGCAAAATATTTGACATATTTGAGTGTCGAAGTCGGTGCCATTTTATGGATAAAAATATAATTTCAAGCTTTTTAGTAGTCACTTGGGGTCGATTGTCATTCACTGTCAATGTCAATCATCAAGATTGAAGTTTAACTCAAAAACGGCTTGACTGATTTTGTTGCAAATTAAATGGGACCAAACGGCAAGCACCAACTCCCAAATAAAAAACAGAATCACTAAAATCAAACCCAGTGAAAAGTTCTGAGGAACAAACATAAAAAACAGACGAATTGAGTATCTCCCCCTTTTTTGAAGTTTGTATAAACATACATACAAGCAAAATTAGTAGGTACTGCACACAGCTCAGCATACCTACGAATAGTTCAAGATTTAATCAAATAGGTTTGGAATCGTTGATTGAATCCTCTTTGCTCCACATAAACACTCTCAAATGAGATACAGTCACGTTCATGTAGATGTATTATGACATTTCAGATTTCACTAAAACTTTTGATATTAAATCAAAACAAAATAAAAATTAATTTGAATCATAAAGTAACTTTGTAATTAGAATGAACACGGCTGTAACGCCGAGGTAGAACTTGCAATCTCCACAATTTTTTTTATGGGATATGATGGCAAACTTTTAGGCGGCTCACCTGGTGGTAAGTGATCACCGTCGCCCACGAACATCCGTAACACCAGAGGGCTCGAGGATTCGTTGTATTACTTACTTTACATTACTTCCCCATAGGAACAAATAGAACAATGAAGCAATGAAAGCCGAGCAGAAAAAGTTACGGATTACCGTCCCGCAGGTCCATGATGTGATGCCGGCTTGAGCTTCACCGCATGATGGAAGAGCATTTTCCAAATGCTCTTCTAGCAAGTACCACTTTCAAGTAGAAAATCTGTCGCCTAGCTCCTAACTTGTATTCCGGCAGCAATCCCTGATAGCCAGTAAGTAATTATGAAATTACAGGCATATCACACATGGAAACATCCAACTGTATCTGTAAGTGGGTGGGCGCAGTGCAGTTTATCACTTGTGACGAAATGCATCTGGCTGATGTTACCACTTAACATCAGGTGAGACTCGTCGGTGTTTCGTAATAATCACATATAAATAGTAAAAAAAATACTAATAGGCACGATGTTGCGAGATCATTATTAATAATCCTTAAGGATCATTATTATTTAGCTCCTAACGACTATTTGCATGGTGGAAGGGCATTTTGCGAATGCCCGCCTAGCTAGCGATCACCCTCAACTAAAAAATTTGTCGCCAAGCACCTAACGGTGTGTTTCGCCAGCAGTCCTTGAGAGCCAGTGAAATTACAGGCACATAAGACTTAAGAAGTATATCTCAAGGTGACGGGCGCATTACAATTCGTGACTTATGACGAAATGCATCTGTAATAGGCAGAGGTTAGTCCACTTAACATCAGGTGGGCCTCGAACTAGTTCCGTCACGATAACATAACATACAAAAAAAAAACAAAGTTGAGCAGATAATTAAAAACAAGAACATTTCCAAGGACGGCCGTAAAATCGAAACCAAAACTTATTTTTTACATGTTTTTATAATATTTGCTAACAGAGAAGACATATTGTACAGACCTTGGATAAATTCGTAACATAAAATTGAACATAGCTCTGACGTTAATTAGCCCCGAAGATAGTTTATCGTCTATCGCCCTGCAACTTCACACATTTAGGTACAACTTCCGCGGTTGAAACTTCGGGTATAGATAATGAGGTAATATGGGCTGTTAGGGCGGTGTGTAGGTGTTTAATTTGGTGATAAATTTTGTTAAGAGTTTTCATTCCGGTTTTTGAAGTAATTTTGAGGTCAGGATCTTAGTTGGTGCGGAGATATTCTGAACTACTTAATATCCAAGTTGTTACGAATGTTATGAGTTATGTTGCCGCATAGTACATTAGTTATAAATTTATATTATTGTTTAACGTTTACAAATATTATTTCACATATATTACATACGTAAAAATTGTAAAAGTAAGACACTTTAAAAACTATGGACAAAAAATATGAGCCAAAAACATAATATTGCGGAAAGTTTTGGCTTCTGTTTTAGAGCTAAGCTAAAGCCCGGCAACCAATCCTACTTGAAATTGCTCTTGTAGATAGTTTCAGTAAATGAAGGCAATACGACAGTGAGGCTAAAGAGTAATGATTATAACAGCAAACGCTACCCATTACTGCCATTAGCTGAACTTAGAAATTGGGTTAAGTGCTGTAATCGCACTTAGTGTTTCAGGCACTTTAGGCTTCTGGCTTCAGAGATAAATGTAGAAGACGGTAAATTATTACGTCGTTGTTTGTTGATTTATATATTTACCAACTATATTACAGAAAAAAATAGTTGTCTTTATTGCTTATAGAGAAACCTTTGACCACAATCTCACCTGATGGTAAGTGATGATGTGGTCGAAGGTGTTAACAGGCTTAACCTAGAACAACTCGCTCTCAAGAAAATTTGACGGAACACACCGTTAGGTGCTTGGTGAAAGATTTTCTACTTGAGAGTGGTCGCTAGCCAGGCGGGCATTTGCAAAATGCCCTTCCAACATGCGGTGAAGCTCAAGCCCACGGCGGGATCCAAACCAGGGACCTGCTGTGGAAATCCATAGCCAATGCTACTGAGGCATCACTGCTTCAAAAGTAGAGAGTAGTAGTTGTAGAGTTCCATATCTTGAAAAAAAATACTTACAGAATTCTTTGGGATGAATCTGGTATAGCCAAGTAGCAATGGCTGAAGACTGCTTCACTGAAGGATCATGGTTTGTATCGAACCGCAGATTTACATTTCATGTTGGTAGATCTTGTTGTGAATAGCCGCCTGGCAAGCTACCTCCTTGAAGCATTCTCAAGTAAAACGGCCAACAACCCACCTGATATTAAGAGTCACTCCTGTCCATTACAATTGAAGTGTCACTTACTACTTTACACTGAACAGTGCTCGTCACTCTGCAACCTGCATTCTGATATATAGATTGCCCAGTAATTTCACGTTCATACCTTTATCTAAACTATTATTATAAAAAAATAAAGATTTGTATTTTTGTATGTAACGAACAAACTTAAAAACTACTAAACCGATTTGAAAAACTCTTTGACTATTTGAATTCTACACTATTATTGATGAAAATGGGCTAAAAAATATTTTCAAAAATGAAGAGATCATATGAAAACTTGGATAATGTAAACCAACGTGTGAAAATAATGGCAAAAAATCGTTATATCGCGTACGCTGCGGAAATTGTTGACAATAGAGCGAAGTGATGAACAACAATTTTATAGAAGATATCAATATCTACAAAAGGTGCGCAATAACATATGTCGAACTATTACAGTTATGTCACAATAACAACTGTTTATGTGTTTCAATTTATATATTTTTGTTAAATACCCGTAAAACCGGGGCGGGCCGCTAGCAAAAAAAACACAAAGTAGTGTGCAAATACTACTGCCTTAATACACACTATGTTGTGTGTGTGTGTATGTATGTTTGCACACCACTGTTTTTGTACACAGAATATCTGACACTGCGATAGAACCAACCAAGACGACCAGTTCGTGCCAATTATCATTCTCAGTAATATTTTTTAATACCTATATAATCCCTTACCATTTCAAACAAACCATTAAGTGAGATTGTGGTCAGGGGCCAGCTGCATATCAGCAATAGAAATAAAATCACTTTTTTCTTCATTCGTGCGTCCGCCAATGTTTCTGTCAAGATCCTATTTTCGTAGAAACGACGTTCTTTCAAGTTTATTTATAGAGATCGCATTATCTACGATCCTTTGGAATTGTATAGAAGATTTTTTACCTTTTCCACAAACTTTTAATGCGCAAATATTTCGCTTCGATACGTGAACTTTGCGAATGTGGCCCATCAACCTTCGCCATCGACATCATCTGATTAAAAGAAGGATTTTTGGAATATTCAAACTTTTATAAAGATGTAGGCCAAGGAAATGTTGAAATCACTATTATGAATTTCAAGAACAATGGGTGGTAAATATCAAATAATTTCATCCTTTTTTTAGTAAATAATACGGGATAACTCACTTGTATGAGTCAAGCTCCAATTTTAGATTCAACCACATCCGGTGGTCTTTTTCAAGGAAAGCTCGAGACGTCCGCGTTAACGTCACGCTTAGCACTGCGACTTAGCTAAGCGAGATGTCAACGTAGGCGTCCCGAGCTCTCCTTGAAAAATACCACTGCTATTTGATTTATTCACATGAATTATCCCGTATTATTTACTAAAATGAGTGAAAACCACCTAGGTTTGTATAATAAGATTTCATCTTTGTAGTTTGCGAATTAATAGTAGTCCCATAAGTTAAGCGATAATAATTTGCAATGCGCAAAATTTCTGCTCCTAGTCTCTCCGATGTTTGAATTTGCACGAATTCTCTATGTTTAAGATTAAAAAAGTGTTTTGTGCATATATCTGGATGATGTTTTGGTTTCGATTCAAGCTGAATGCACGCACACATAAAAAATAATTGCAGTATTTAAAAAAATGGAATTGCAAAATAGGTTAACGAGCTAGAGATCAATTTAATACAGACAGGTATACAGCAGAATGACCGTAATATGGCTCCGTTTTACTTTTTTGGTACGGAACCTAAAGCAGATTAGATTTGAATATCAAACCAAGCAAAAGCGTTCACCTTCAAAAAATCTTGGTCCGCAATTAATGGGCATCGTACGCAAACAAATCACGTCGTTATACATTCAAAAACGTCTCTGGGGTACCTTTAATCAGAACAAACATTAACTGGCTTCGATTAGGGTCCAGTCACAGAAAAAATAATTAAAGATAGATATGTACACACGTTTTACTTAATGCGTACTTCTATATAATGCGTAATATATGGAAGACTTTTTCTCTAGTAAAAAGCCGAGCATTTTAAATAGGAACATCTAGGAACTATTACGTGACATTTACTCTTCCGATGCACAAAACTCATGCGACTTTTAACTACACCATACGCATATGTAGTGTTCATGGTCAAAGAGTTTTTTTTTTTTTTTTTTTTGTTTTCAGATACCCTCTGATTCAACCACAGTGGCTATCAATAATTTAAAATAAATTAAATTTGAAAATCAACATTTAATTTATTTAAGATTTTATTCGAAGAGTTTTTTGAAACAGTGATGGTTCAGTGGCATTGGCTATGGACTGCCATCCAGCAGGTCCATGGTTCGAATCCCGCCGCTGGCTTGAGCTTCACCGCATTGTGGATGGGCATTTTGCGAATTCCCGCCTGGCTAGCGATCACCCTCAAGTAGAAAATCTGTCGCCAAGCACCGAACAGTGTTTTCCGGCCAAGTCCGTGAGAGCTAGTAAATTTACAGGCACACGAGACCTACAAAAATACACTAGCTTACTACAAATTGTTTACACCCGATGTCACAAAACTTATTTTGCTTCAAAATTACAGTAGATTTTCGGCCTGAACCCGTCGTAGTGTGACGAGCCCAGTGCAATTCGTATTTGACGAAATGTTATAGGCAGAGGTTAGTCCACTTTACATCAGGTGGGCCTCGGGCGCCTGGGGCAACCCCTCCACTGACACTCGCGGGGAGATTGTCAGGGAGTGGGCGGTTGCCGCAGGGCTGACCCTGCTCAACAGAGGGTCAGTCCACACGTGCGTGCGACACAACGGGGGGTCCGTGGTGGACGTTTCGTTCGCCACCCCGGAAGTCGCAGCACGTGTCCAGGCCTGGAGAGTGGTGGAGGACGTGGCGACTCTCTCGGACCACAATTATATTCGGTTCGAGATCGCCACCTCCCACCAAGGAGGGACTCCGTGCGTGGAGAGGGCGGGTTTCCCGCGCTGGGCGATTGGTCGCCTCGATGCCGAGCTGGCTAAAGAGGCGGCTATCGTCCAGTCGTGGCTTGCCGCCCCCACGCACCCGGAGGTGGCCGTCGCGGCGAGCCGGTTCCGGGAGGCGGTGACGGCCGTCTGTGACGCCGCCATGCCGCGGTCCCGACCCCACCCCGAGCGCCGCCAGGTTTACTGGTGGTGCTCGGAGATCGAGGATCTCCGAGCGCGATGCTCGGAGACGCGGCGCCTCTATTACCACTGCAGGAGGCGCCGCCACGGCCGGACGGACGACCAGCTGCCGGTGGAGCAGCTGGCGGCCGAGCAGCTCCTGTATGGCAATGTAAAGATAGCCAAACAGGAGCTGAAGCTGGCCATCGGCCGGGCTAAGGCCCTCGGCTGGAGCGAGCAGCTGGGGGGCCTCGACAGGGACCCATGGGGGCGCCCGTACAAGTCTGCCCGGAATAAGTTCCGGGATAGGGGGCGCCCCCTATCGCGGAGTCCCTGGAGCCAGAGCTCCTGGAGAGGGTGCTGGGGGGTCTATTCCCTGACAGCGACCCCCACTACACCCCTCCACCGATGGCCACCCCATCCTTCCAGGAGGAGGAGGACCCGGCCTCCATTCCGCCTATCTCAGAGGTGGAGATGGAGGTAGCAGTCTCCCGCCTGAGAGGCAAGAAGACTGCCCCGGGACCAGACGGGATTCCCGGGCGGGTCCTCAGGATCGCCCTGAGGGAGATGGGCGGTCAGCTTCGGGAATTGTTCGACGCGTGCCTCACGTCGGGTCAGTTCCCGAAGCTCTGGAAGGACGGGCGATTGTGCCTGTTGCGGAAGGAAGGGCGAGACGCCGACTCGCCCGCCGCATACAGGCCAATCGTGCTGCTGGATGACACGGCGAAGCTACTGGAGAAAATAGTGGCTTCCCGTGTCATCCGGCACCTGGGGGGAACTGGGCCTGACCTTTCAGAGGCCCAGTTCGGATTCAGGGCAGGGCGGTCAACGATAGACGCCCTGCTCTGGATCAAGGGGTGGACGCAGGACGCAGTCGGCGGGGGGGAAAAGGCGTTGGCTGTCTCGCTTGACATTGCCAACGCCTTCAACAGCCTACCGCACGGGACAATACGGGAGGCGCTCCGCTATCACGGAGTGCCCCTGTATCTGCGTAGGCTGTTGGCCGACTACCTCCGGGACCGCGAGGTCCTGGTGGAGGGACGCGACGGTCTGAGGCGACGTCGCGTGTCCTGCGGGGTTCCACAGGGGTCGGTGTTGGGACCGCTCCTGTGGAACATTGGCTACGACTGGGTGCTCCGCGACACGTTTCCCGCAAGTATGCGGGTTGCGTGCTACGCGGATGACACCCTAGTCGTAGTCAAGGGGAGGGACCTCGGGGAGACGGTGCGGCGGGCCACGGTGGCCACAACACTCGTGGTCGGCCGCATACGTGCCCTGGGGCTGGAGGTCGCCCTCTCCAAGACCGAGGCCCTAATGTTCCATGGGCCTCGGGGGGGACCCCCTCCAGGAACGAGGATAGACCTGGACGGGGTCCTGGTCCGGGTTGGGACCCAGATGAGGTACCTGGGTCTCATCCTGGACGGGCGGTGGACTTTTGGGGCCCACTTCACTCAACTGGCCCCAAAAGTCATAGGCGCTGCTGCCGCCCTTGGGAGGCTGCTGCCCAACGTGGGCGGCCCGAGCGCCACATGTCGTCGCCTGTACTCCGGAGTGATCCGGAGTATGGCCTTGTACGGGGCACCTGTCTGGGTGGACGCCCTCGGTCGCGCCAATAAGGCCCTGCTGCGTCGTCCGCAGCGGGTCATCGCGACGAGGGCGATACGCGGGTACCGGACGGTGTCCTGGACGGCGGGATGCGTGTTGGCCGGTGATCCCCCCTGGGAGCTCCAAGCGGAGATCCTCGCCGAAGTGTACCACTTCGTGGCGGCGAGGAGAACCCGCGGGGAGCCTCCAGCGTGGGAGGAGGTCACGCGCATGCGACGGCAGGCGCGGGCCGCCCTGTTGCGGCGGTGGACGGAGGACCTGGCTCCACCGGTCCCTGGACAGAGGACGGTGGATGCCATTCGCCCGGTCCTTCGGAGGTGGGTAGGGCGGCGATTCGGGTCGCTCACCTTCCGATTGGTGCAGGTGCTTTCCGGGCATGGATGTTTCGGAAAGTACCTGCATCACATCGCAAGACGTGAGGCGACCCCCGCCTGTCACGAGTGTGGAGCGCCAGAAGACACGGCGCTCCACACGCTGGAGGAGTGCGCCGCGTGGAGTCCCATGCGGCACACCCTCACAGCGGTCATAGGCGCAGATCTGTCGCTGCCGAGCGTGGTTAACGCTATGCTCGGCAGCGACGGATCGTGGCAGGCGGTGGTCTCTTTCTGCGAAGAGGTGATGGCGCAGAAAGAGGCTGCGGAGCGGGCGAGGGAGGACGACGTCCTTTCAGACCCGCTCCGGCGTAGACGAACTGGTGGAAGGAGAAGGCGATTCGGGCGCCTTCTCGCTCTATCCTAGTGTTGTGCGGATCATCGGTGGAGAGTCGGGGGATTCTCCACTGGCTTGCACGATCCCACACGTCTGGGGGATGGCCCTTATGAGCTGGGTCATCCCTCCATTGGCCGGGGCCCGTCGCCGGTGACGGGCCGACCGCCGGGGCGAGATGGTGATTGCTAACGCTACCCCATCTCGCCCCGTCTAGGCGGCAGACTGCTCATCCCGGGTTTTTAGTGGGTAACCTCACTTACTACCCCCCCGTGGGGGTAGTAAGGCCCCTCAGGCGAGGACTCCCACATAACCACTCTGCTCCCCCCGGAGCCGGGTGGTATCCATAAAGGATTTTCCCGGGTCAAAAAAAAAAAAAAAAAAAAAAAAGGTGGGCCTCGGGCGTGTTTCATCACAATAACATAAAAAAAATATGTTTAAAACGTACGGCTCCCTCTCCTATCAACCGTGTACCCCCGCACGCCGCCACAGCCAGCCGGTCGAGCGTCCACGTCTCTATTTCCGTATTTTGTCGAAATACGGAATATGTCGTAATATGGGATGGGATGGTCAAATATGGTGACAGTCCCGTATTTATGGTACGTGTGGCAAAGCAATATAAGGGCTGTGGGATAATGAAGATTAATCTTTATTGCTTTTTAATCGTATACCCTTAATAGATTTTTTGTTTCTAGGAAGGTATAAATATGGGTAGATACATGTAGAATGAATATCTGCGAAGTATATGTGTAGCTTTGTTCTCACAACGATATTATTCGTGGTCAGAATTATCATCGATAGTTCGTATATCAACAATATTTGTTATTATTTACCTAGTTCTGCCGTGGCTTTGACTTGTAAAACTGGAGGTCCACCCAAGACTTATGAAATCCTACTACAAAAACTTGAGATTACTTTAACGACAAAAATGCTTGGACATTTCCGCCTCCGCCAAACTATCACCTACCTTTTTTTAAGCTTAATAGGTTAGCCTTTGACCACTATCTCACCTGATGATAAGTGATGATGTGGTCGAATATGAGGCTAACCTAGAATTACTGGCTCTCAAGGATAGCTGCCGGGAGACACCATTAGGAGCTTGGCGACAGATTTTCTACTTGGTAGCTAGCCAGGCGGGCATTCGCAAAGAGCCCTACCATCATGCTAACCTAAGTAATTCAAGCACATAGTGTAATAATATAACAATATAGTTTTTAACATTTTGATAAGTGACATTTTAAAAGAATAGCCCCGAGTTTCTTGCTCGTTCTTCTCGCAGTACTGTAACAGCCGACTCGTCCACTGCTAAACACAGCCTCCCCTATTAAGGGGTTATTTACCATAATCCCCACGCTTGGCAAGCGGCTTGGGGATCGCAGTTCTTTAGAAGGTGCTGCTGCCCACCTTCCAGTATTTTTCCCTTAGTCGCCTTTAACGACATCCACGGGATGATATGGGGAGGTGCAATTCTAACCCGACACCCCACTTCTCGCAGTGGCTCTATAATATTATGATATTAAAGTTTGTAATTGACTTTCATAAGAGTGTCGTCGACGCCTGAATTGAATAACAAATTTTTACTATAACTTTTAACTTTGACTTATGAAGTGTATGTTAGCAACAAATTTCATTAACATCCATGTAGTGTTATAAAGTGTTTAGAGTTGAGAATGAGATTACAAACAGAATACACTTAAACTATCTTATTTATTAAATGAATGTGATGAAGACCTTTCCTTTATTTTACTGTGACCTATTCCAATTCATGGAGCGAAGAAAATATTTGCATAATTTTCTTCACAAAATTGATCAACGTCTTTTCAAGGTACCAGTTTGTGTTCCGATGTATTATGCGATTTCTTTTAACTTTTAATTTAAATACAGGTCACTAGTTCAAGGCCTACGACATCTTAGTCCCATTTTATAATTATTTAAAATGTTATGCAATATTAACTGCCATAATTATTCACATTTGAGATTCCCAAAAGGCAAAATAGAACACTGTATTGCCTTTGTTTTGTCTGTTCGCCACATGATGCTTGTCACATGACAAGATCAGCTTTCGAATATAAAAAATCTTCATAATATGTACAACCTGTAAAAAGTTATGAGGTGTGTATGATACACAAAAAAATATAGTTGAATTGAGAAACAACTTCTTTTTGTATATTGACTGCAAACAAACAGTTTATGCGCAAAAGCTAATTTCTCTAGAGGCATTATCCAGGAAGAAAAAAATAGGGGAATAAATTTGTATAGAAAAGCGCATTGCCACCTAAATAGTCGACTTATACAACTCTTAGTTTCAATCAAAATTGTATATGCTATGTTTTTTATTCTTTTTTTTTTTTTTTTTTTTTTTTTATGCTTGATAGGTTAGCCTTTGACCACTATCTCACCTGATGGTAAGTGATGATGTGGTCGAAGATGTTGTTCAGGCTAACCTAGAAGTACTGGCTCTCAAGGACAGCTGCCGGAACACACCGTTAGGTGCTTGGCGACAGATTTTCTACTTGAGGGTGGTAGCTAGCCAGGCGGGCATTCGCAAAATGCCCTACCACCATGCTATAACGACTGCCATCCTAGGAGAACAACCGGGACCGACGGCTTAACGTGCCCTCCGAAGCACGGAAACGCTCAGTAGTAATGTCACTAGCGGTCACCCATCCAACTCATGACCGCGCGCGACGTTGCTTAACTTTGCTGATCGGTTGAGAACAGCTAAGTAAACTTCGCTACGAGCGCTTCAAAAAAATATATTCAATTCAATTAAAATAATTTATTGCGAATAAAGGTGACACAGATATCTTACATTAAACATTTTAACATACACTCTATTCGGCCTTTACATGAGGCATGCAATATTAAGTACTATTCTAATTATATAATATAGTGTCTAAATACTAACGCGTTCAAAATAAAAATCAAATTGAATATCAAAATTATAAAAATGAAGTAAAGAAGCAAAATATTAGCTTATTAAAGGAAATTAAAACAATATATAATATAATTGTCCTATTGTCAGAATTGAATAATTAATCTATCGTGCAAATATTTATCAACTCCATAATAACATTTAGACAATAAGAGCTTTTTTGAATTATTTTTAAATGTACCAATATTTTGCTCATGTAATATACTATTTGGTAGATGATTATAAATTTTAGGTATCATACCAAATATATTATTTCTAAGTGGAGCAGTATTGAGCTTCATAGATTTTATTTTATATTGATGACTTTTACTGCGTAATATGTCAAATAAATGCGAATTCATTCTTGCAAAGACCGAGATATATTATATGTGAACATTTGTAGAAAAGATCCTGTAAATAAAACTGTAATTCAAAATTCTGTGTGCACAAACTATTTTGATACTTATCATATCGAAATCAATATACAACATATAAGGCCCAGATATAAACCAAATTACATAAAATAGGAAACTGGCAGCAATCCGTGGAAAAATAACCTGTTTTGGAGAACAAACTGTGGCTACATTTCCGACAATACAAAATCGCAAGAAATCAGAAGCAATACCTCTTGTTACCTGAAAAATATTTTCGCTCTAGGCTGTAGGGAATAAAATACTGGACAAACCTCTACAAGCATTCGAATGATAAACATATAACTTTGTTTATCTGTCAAGTATATTGAAGCAATGATGGCCGTGCGGTAATAACTATGAACTGCCGGGCCGCAGGTCCCTGGTTCGATCCCCCCAGCTTGAGCTTCACCATTACATTCACACGAGATTTAACAACTGTACGTCTCAGTGTGACGGGCGCTATTCGTCACACGACGAAATACATCTGTTATAGACAGAGGTTAATCCGCTTAACATCAGATGGTACTCGTGCTTTTTTAATATTGTTAGGTTTGCAATAACGCCTGCTATGCGGATTTTGTAATGTTATCCACATAGCAGGCGTTATTGCAAACCTAACAAAATTATAAGGTTGCGTCATCATTTACCAGTATAAAACCAATTGCAAAATTGGTAAAACGCAAGTGGAACTATAGATGTCGCTCCATCCCAATACGATGGTTAAAGAACTATAGGAAAGATTTGAGTTATGACGTCATGTCATGTTAGCTCAATTGGTAAGAGCATACCCTGGCTCAAGGGGTGGATGGACCGGGTTCGAATCCCGCACATGACTTAAATTTTTCCTATATTATATTTGTGGTACTCGTGCTTGTTTCGCCATAATAACATAAAGAAAGATCTCTTTCAAATATTAAACCATTTTAAGATTTTTGTGTTCAAATTACAGTTGCTGACTTTATTAATTCATAATGGGTCTGTTTCGCATTACGAACATCACTTCTGAACAGGAGAGATTGGGTAGAAACCCTGTGGGTACTGACAAATAAAATTAGAGTCAGAAATTCATATCGTGTGAGTTAATATCACTTTAAACTCTAATAATAAAATGTTGATTTAGACTTCTAAAGCAACTTCAAGTAAAATAAGGAAGTTTTGTGTCAACGTATATTACAAAATTACAAATTTACGGGTGTAAAAATTATAGTCATGTGCCATGCATCTTATATAGGTGGATAGCGCAAGGCCATATATGCCGGGGTATGCAATGATCGACTGAGCTAACATGGGACTCCTAACTCTTATTTCTCCTATCGTCTCTTTACCCATCGTATGAGGATGGAGAGACACCTATATAGTTCAACTTACGTTGTACAACAAACAAGACAAACTTTGCAATTAGCTTTAATTGTATTTATTTTATGAATGATGCATTATTCATAACGGAACATCCAACATTTATTTTGATATTTTGAATATGCCTTAATACTATGAACTATATACAGCACTAGAGCTACAACAATAATAGCATTTCGACAACCTGGAAGTCATTGCAGACTCACAGACAGTCCAAATACACTAAAAATAGCCCACTACCAGTTGGCAGGATTTCCCCGTTGAATTGCAATGCTTATTCGTTGAGTCCATAGGTGTCAGCATTTTGATCACGCGTCGCATCGACCAAGCGCTCTGATAAGTTTTGAATATTGTTTTGCTTTAAGGTGCTTATATTTTCCCCTGTTATCTATCAACAGTGTAGATTCTACACGATTTGAAAGCGAAATATCTTCATATGAATTAACACAATTATAACCTTATCCGTCTTCACCTTTCTTTCATCGGACAACAAGACGCACTGAAACACGGCATCCTTACGTGGTCGGTATTCCAAAAATACGCACAAAGCGCTTTAAATCCAGCTTTATAATGCGTACGGCTGAAGTATGGTTACCAGCGTCTCTATTTCCCGATAGCTTTAATCTGGAAGTATTCAAGTATAGAGTTAGTAAAGAGTTAAGTTGCTCTTTCCTTTTAAAATGTGGGTAGTTTCATAATATAATACTTGTAGACGATAAATCAATATAAAGAATTATAAGCGCTGTGCAGCTACGTAGCGTATCGGGAAACTATGCAAATGAATAATAAAATAAAAGTTTATTGTAGGTATAAGGACAGCACTAACAAACTTGTGAATAATGCAAATAATAGCCAAAGAACCAACACTTTTTTGGCATACGGTAGGCACCTCTCCGTATCCCTTCGGGGATATAAATATGTCGTGATGTATGTCTGTGTTCTTGCTGGGATACAACTTTTGGCAAATTCTTACACTCTATTCGTATACTCTTTTATGTATATGACACGTAGGCTGAGATATACCTAATTTATATTAATGGCTTATGTAACATACTGAAAAAGTTGAGTAGGGTGAATGGTTTAAATATCTAGAAAAGATAAAGCTTTGAAGTAATGATAGCCTAGCAGTAACAGTCCCTGTCATAAATATTTTGATCACATCGTTTTAAATTTTGAATGATCTCTAAATAAAGGACTTTCATACAAACGTTTTCACCCATTTTTAACCCCTTAGGGGTATAATTAAAAAAAATCTTTCTTAGTACACCTCTGCTCATACAGACGAATACACCCTGCGAATTTCATGTCTCTGCGAGTCAGGACTTTGATTTTTATATATGTACGAGTATATATAGAATCGTAGTGGATGCGTATGAGTCAAAAAAAAAAAGTCAAAAGTCAAAATCATTTATTCAATTTAGGCGTCTACGACGCTCTTATGAAGGTCAATTACAAATTTTAGTATTGAAATATTCTACATTGTACTGCCACGTTCAGCAAATAAATTGTATAGAGCCACTGCGAGAAGAACGGGCAAGAAACTCGGGGCATCACGACACTTTTAAACATCTTTTAACAATGTGTTACATACATACTATATAATAGAGTTATTACAATATTTGTTTAAATTATTGTGTGTCCAAAGCTTTAAGTAAAATGTATTTGCTGCTAGCGAAATAAAAACAAACGGCCTCTAACTCTCTTTAAAATATCAAGGAAACTTGTAAACTGAGTAAAATATGTTCAAATAAAACGTAGGACATAATCGGCTCAAGCGGCTGAATAATGCTATACAACTATTGAAACCTGCTATGCTATGCTACGCTAACAAATTAGTTATATGAAACTCCAGAACATTTACGTTATGAAGGTCATTGGCATCAAACATATTTTTTAAAATAGAAAAATTAAGAGCAAAAATTTTATTTAAAAAAAGCTTTTATTTTGTCCGCCATATTGGATTTAGAATGATGTCACACACCATATCGTGCATTGTCATCCAAACAAAAACGTGTATACACAATTTCAGCTCAATCGGTTGAAGATTTCTAGTTCAAAATTGAGTTCAACTATTCCACCCGAACATACATACATACATTGCAAGTTAAATAAAAGCTTTTATAAACAAGCATGGAGCACAGTCTCACCTGTGGAAAACAATAACACGGGGGTCAGTGGAATATGCCTGCTATAAGAAACCTTCACACTGTTTACTATTCACTTATTTGGTAATCTGAAGTAAGATTTATCATATTACTTATATTATAAATACGAAAGTTTGTGAGTGAAGATGTGAGTGAATATGTTTGTTACTCCTTCACTCTGAAACGGCTGTACTGAATTAAACATTACACAAAGGATACTTTTCATGATCATTTACATTTTTCATTGTTGTTTACGCGGGTAAAACTGCCGCACGCCGCTAGTTGTGCATAAATTACGTTTGTTTTAATTATTATTGAAGTTAATATTTATATTAAAATGTTAATAAGAAACCAAATTTAGTTTTAAAATTTAAATTGTAATTTAAAAAAACGTAACTAACTTTCAACATTAAAAAGTATGAAACAACTTGTTGAAGTCGGTAACATGCCAATAAACCGCATACCTCACCTCACATTACCATGGTCCGACTTCCACCAATTAATATATATTGTTTAATATTGGAAGTCGGTTACTTTGGTTTTTAAATATATTTTGTAACTGTTGCCTTTTTGTATTTCATATTTTTTTGAGTCTTTTTAGTGATGCTTATTTATTCACTCGCATCAAATACTAATCCGCAAAAAAAAATACGATAACTATTATATCATGAAGTATGCAAATAAATTAATCAATAAATACATTTTATAATCATTTGAATGAAAAAATTATTTGCTCAACCGATTTTGATGATAATTAAAAAGAACTAATATTGACGTATACTCTACCTAACAAAAATCATCAAAATCAGTTCATAAATAGTGAAGTAATTGGTTAACAAACGTTTCTACAAAGAAAATTCATTCAGTTGAATTGAGCACCATCTCCTGTAATGGAAGTTTCAAACTGAGTCCGACTTTAACAAGGTATCTCATGCTTTTATGTGTTGGAAATCGGTTAATTGTTTTTCTAAATTATTTGTTTTCTGTGGACGCGCTGTTGTATGTAGCATTATTTTGAACATTTTATTATTCAAGATCACAGCATTGTTTGTTAGCTTCACATCGCCTAGCTCTATCAAATATGTTACTACCCTAAAACTCAGGCCACTAAGAGAATAGATATTACGCTTTATGTGGTATAAAGTGTTATTTCTATTGTTATTTCGAGTCTATTGCCGCTCCTTTTATTTAATAATATTTTTTACTATTTCACAGTTGTTTTTTCTCATTTGGAGTTGGTACATTTCTTCTAATGCTTCTTGTTTTCCTTACGTTTCTCGCATACTTTTTCTATTTAAACACATTTAAAATATATTAGACCAAACTTGTTTCTATGCTCATAGAGATACAATTAAAAGTAATAATAATAATATAAGTATATAGTATATACTTATATTGTACATATATCTACAGGTAGAACTGTAGCTTTAGTTGTCATTGCCTACCTCTTTAGGAAACAGGCCTGAATATGTGAAGTAAGTCAGAAACGTTTCCTTTTTACACGCCATACTTTATATCTTGTGTGTACTAAGAATCGGCTTTGTATGTGGATGTGGCCTTAATAAGAAGGTAAGTGTTTGAAAATTGTAAAAATTAGACCAAGTTTTGTTGTTATGATTATAATTATTTTAAATTTGATACATTTCAAACAGCTGTGATATTTTGTTTTTGGGAATTTATTTTTGAATTTGTGTAGTTTAAAATTAATTGTAAATGCATATAAGATAAAGTCCTAGCGACCCGCCCCAGCTTCACACGGGTGGAATGCTGATATTAAATAGTCTGTAATATCTTCAAAAATATTCATTTAAATTACGTGAAGTAAAGGGCCATATTGATCTTTTTAAAATGCATAATGTATTTAAGACATTTATAAAGTTACTTAATTGGATAAGGATTAATGTTGTTTTGCTTAAAATCGCTTCGTAAATAAGTCATTATATCTCGTAAAGGATAAAAAATGGTTATTGGGGGTTAACCCCTAGAGATAGACATATACTATGGCATATTTTTTTGTCGATCTTTTTAAGGTGTATAATACTGTAGTACATTATTTTAATCTATCTCGTAGGGTTCAGCCAGCGTTGGCAATAAAAGCACAAAAAGAATATTTATTTACAACATCACATTAGGAACCTTTAAAATTATCAGTGCTTCTCTAATATATTATACATTAGCTTTTAACCCGCGGCTTCGCCCACGTGGACTATCCTTCGGGAACCGTTACCGGTTTTTGGGAGCCGTGTAAAACGTGTCATATATAAATAGGTGACTTTTTAAATCATTTTAAATTGGCCCCGTAAATCGTAATCGTTTTATAGGTCAACCTTCTGTTCCAAATTATCCATAAAGTTTTCTATTCTGGTATATTTTGAAAACATAGTTATATACCTACTTGCCCCGCGGCTACCAGTTCAAACGTAGTGCCCCTTGTCGAGTGTTGTAACATATCACTAGAGTATTCAGCTGCAGTGAAGTTGTATCTGTTACACTTATCATCATAAGATGATATCTGTATGTTTTCTTGCCAATTAGGCACTACATGGCTGTCAATCTCTTTACGGACAACCATTGCCCTTTCCTCAGTCATATAGTAAATAGGACAGACATCGAAAGAGGCTGCACTCATCGCTTAGATGGTAATTAACCTCGGTCCGAGCTCAGTGGCGAGACACCACGTGATTGATCGCAACACTATATATACTCAAGTTGCTTGTCGTACTCGATGCAGTATGGACGTCTCATCCGAATTCCAATGCTAAGCGCGCAGCGTTCTCTCGATACTTTGTAAAACAAATTTAACTACAATATAATACTACTGTACTGTACTGTATCAGCCGGATTGTCCACTGCTGAACACAGTCTCCCCTATTATGTGTGTGTGGGGGGGGGGGGGGTATGCCATAATCCCCACGCTTGGCAGGCGTCTACGTAGTGTGAGAAATCAGTTCCCCAGAAAGCGTTGCTGCCCACCTTCTGACATTCAAGCCCGGCACCCCTCGGGCAACTACTACAATAGAGTATTTCATGTATAATGTTTGACTGATACTGAAATTATTTTTTGTACAAACATACTTTCAATAATATAATTTTATTTTATTATAAAGTTTTATTAGTAAGCTATTTTATATTTTTTTTATGAAATATTAATTGATTTAAATTCAATTGTCTATAACGGTTTAAAAGATAATTACATCAATATGACAGATGGACGAACAGGCCGAGCGCCAGAGCGGTTTAGGTTCAGGTTACAAACTTTCCTTCCCATTTTCACTCTTTCTAATCAAATCTAGCAAAAAATATTATTGTTGCATGTAATTTCTTTAAAAAGTCTACCCAGATACCAATTTT
Organism: Plagodis pulveraria; assembly: GCA_963890685.1. NCBI lineage: Eukaryota > Metazoa > Arthropoda > Insecta > Lepidoptera > Geometridae > Plagodis > Plagodis pulveraria. Next base: position 5,191,582 of record OY982961.1, on the reverse strand, counting down.
CATCACTATCACTTCAAAAACAATGACCTTTTCATACAAAGTTTCACCCCCAATTTCACAGCCTTAAGTCATCCCTGTCAAAAAATATTTGATTATGTAATTTTTATTTTAAATGATCTATCCGAATACAAATTTTCAGAACTGTAAGTTAAAAAACAAAGGACTTTCATATAAACGTCTTCACCCATTTTTACCCCCTTAGGGGTTGAATTTCAAAAAATCCTTTCTTACAAATACACCCTTAAAATTTCAAGTCTCCGCGATCAGCGGTTTAGGCTGTGCGTTGTCTGTCAGTCAGTGAGCCAAGACTTTGATTCTTATATATATAAATGTATTAAGCATATAAAGCTTTCTCTTGAATTACTCTATCTATTCAAGAAAACCGCATCAAAATCCGTTGCGTAGTTTTAAAAATCATAGCATATATAGGGACAGACAGCGGGAAGTGACTTTGTTTTATACTATGTAGTGATGTAGTATGTAGTGATTATATGTGGAATTAAACTGCTTATATATTTGATTATTCTCAAAGGTATTAATGATTTGTTACATTTTGCCGTTTTGCGTATTTCAGAGAACTTGGATCTAAGCAAACTTTTCTTATAAACACAACCCACTCACGCACCACAAGCTCATTTAATCAAAGCACATTATTGCGTCGTGTTTGTAATAAAATAAATTTATGAGCTATTATCTCCATCCTCCTCATTTTAACGGCACATTCAGAAAACTAGACAAAGCCGGTGCGTAACCGCACCAAACCGGTCGGAGCCGGAAAATACCAGAATATCGCCACCATTAACGTTGCACAGTGGGTCATTACTAGGCAGAATGTAAGAAAATCACTGTTATCTGACTAAGGAAAGTGGTCTTGAGGCAAACATAAAATGTTGGCTTAAAAGCCACATGAATCAGAGCATTGTCCGATAAAGAGTAGCAAAATAATGTGTAAAATGTAGGAATTTTCTGTACGGAATGGATATTGAGGCACTTTGCTCTAGCTACTTGCCTTTATTGGACACATTTTTAAAGAACTATTTTTATAAATTGCCTTACACACATATTTCATACATAGCTGCTTTGAACTTACAGATTTTTCTTCCACTGCTTTTAACTACTGCAAAAGTTCAATTTGCGTGAAAATAGTCTGCATATTTTTTTGTGTTTCAACTAACTTTTTTGCTAATAAAGGCGTGTTATATTAATTGGATAATGTCCATTATTATAATATATTTTTGTAGCCTAAAGGTCTTGGGGACCTCACACCCAGATACGCTGTGTGTGTGTTAATTAGTCGTAGTTCTATGTTAGGCATTTCAGTATAATATATTTAGTTACGTATTACAACGATGAGGCAAATTATATCTTTTGATTCTATAACAAGTTATTCATATTTTTTTATTAGGTATAGTTGATCAAAGCTCCTTTAATTCACTAATGAATAAATATACTATTTAAAATGCCTTAACCACCACTGGCAACTACAGAATTATGTAGTAATTAATTATGTAGTAAGTAGAAATTCTTCTTGAAGCGCTCGTAGCGAAGTTTACTTAGCTGTTCTCAACCGATCAGCAAAGTTAAGCAACGTCGTGCGCGGTCATGAGTTGGATGGGTGACCGCTAGTGACATTACTACTGAGCGTTTCCGTGCTTCGGAGGGCACGTTAAGCCGTCGGTCCCGGTTGTTGTCTTAGGATGGCAGTCGTTATAGCATGGTGGTAGGGCATTTTGCGAATGCCCGCCTAGCTAGCTACCACCCTCAAGTAGAAAATCTGTCGCCAAGCACCTAACGGTGTGTTCCGGCAGCTGTCCTTGAGAGCCAGTACTTCAAGGTTAGCCTGAACAACATCTTCGACCACATCATCACTTACCATCAGGTGAGATAGTGGTCAAAGGCTAAACTATGAAGCATAAAAAAAAAAAAAGGATTATTGTTGAATCGCCAATAAGTTTAATATTCACTACGACAAAAAATCAAACAAAATAGTAGGTCATTAGTACAACCGTAGTGCCAGCCGTGGGGATTACGGCAAATCCTCCCCTACTGGGAGAGGCTGTGTTCATCAGTGGACCATCCGGCTGATACAGTACAGTACAGTCTACGAATAAATATTATTCGTAGAGTACAGTACAACTATTCTGTTAACAATGACTTTCAACGCGTGCTGTTATGTGACGCTGTATATTTGTCATAAAAAAACAATTATGGAAGTCCCGTGGGGTGCCGGGCTAGTATGTCACTCCTGCATTGCAACCCGTGGGTGTCGTAAGAGGCGACTAAAGGTATATATCGTAAGGTGGGCAGCAGTGCCTTCTGAGGAACTGATATCTCAATTTGAGACCTCCAAGACGCCTGCCAAGCAAATTGATACAGTACAGTACACAGTTACGAGTACATAAGTAAAACAAAAATAAAAGAGACTCCTGAAGTTGTCGCAACTCACTTTTGGTACTAATTTGGGCAGATGTTCCAACTGAAGGTCTGAGTGAAGACTGAGTCTGCTGACTCCTAGAGTAATCACTATATTTAAGCCACTTTAAGTTACCAAATTTAAGTTACTCATTAGTAACTTAAATTTGGAATCTTGTGTTCCTGTCTTATATGTTGTTCGCGTAAACATATTATCCGTAATATTCTTGTGTTTCTACCACTATGTTAGAGTTAACATTTTGTATGACCCTGAAACTGTGCCCAGTGAATGGCAATAGAGTCGCCCACTATTACATGGGACCAAAACCGAATTGGCGAAACGTGGGTGTCTACACACCTCTGCCTGCCCCTTCGGGGAATACTGGCGTGATTATATATATGTATGTATGATATTGCTGAGAGCAAGCAAATAAAATTGTTAGAAGTTTGAGTCTAAGTAAAAAATATAATTGGTGTAACAATGCGTTATAATTAAAATTTGATGTTCTTGAACTTAGTATTTTGATTTCAATATCAAACACTTGTCTCACAATTTAAGCGATCTTACATCAGAAAACAACAGGATTTATCATGTCTTTAAAAATGAAAATCTCGATTCTTAGCAGAAAATATCAGCGTTTCGTATACAGCGAAATGAAAGTGCGAGAAGGAATCAAGCATAAAAATAAACGTCTCAAAATTATTGTCATGTAGGCATAATGTCTTATGAAATTTGAGAGCGACAGCAGTTTGGTTCCCGTCATGTTTGGTGCCTCCAGGCGATTGCGGTGTTAAAAAGATGAGCAAGTATGAGTCTAAAATAGCTTTGGGTTCCGTATGTTCTTTAAGTATGAGAATTTAGAGGGTAAAATACCAAAAATAATCAATAGCTTCCGTGCTTCGGATGGCACGTTAAGCCATCCTCGGTCCCGGTTGTCATCTTAGAATGGCAGTTGTTATAGAGTGGTGGTAGAACATTTTGCGAATGCCCGCCTGGCTAGCTACCACCCTCAAACAGAATTAATTTAAAACTACCTTACGGCGTGTTCCGGTAGCTGTCCTTGAGAGCCAGTATTGAATTTTCTAGTTTAGCCTGAACAACATCTTTGACCACATCATCATTTACTATCAAGTGAGATAAAGATCAAAGGCTAGCCTATCAGCTATAAATATGAAGAAAAAAACGACTGTAGCAGAAACAGTTTCCAAGTCCATTCTGAGAAAACAACGTAACAAACTGTGTCTTATTATTACTGACTATTGCGTAACACACTCGTATTAGTAAATTATAATTTTATTAAAAAGATGAGTAGGATATATCTAAAATCGAAATTTGCTCTCAAGAAGTTAGTTCTTCCGGTGCTGACCTAACTATCTATACATAGGCATCTTCAAGGTTAGAGTGAATAGATTTCTTTTAGATCGACATGCTTGATGAATTGGTCCAAGATATGCTCTAGTAATGTGTCATGGTAAAACATAACTTCGTCCTTCTTAACTAACACTTGTTCTTGACTGTACAAAAAAAGGTTACTTCGAAATAGTAATTAAACAACTTTAAACGGTTTAAATCGAGTATATTTATCATTATTTTTGTCCCGACGTTTGAAACACTTTGCAGTGATCGTGTTCACGGGGTGACTCGATCATTCAGAACGCGATCACCGCAAAGTGTTTAAAACGTCGGGACAAAAATAATGATAAATATACGCGATTTCAACCGTTTAAAGATGTTTAATTACTATGTGTAATAATCGCGGAAACCTAATAACAATATTAGATTACTTCGAAAATTCGAGTGATTTTTGCGTTTGGAGAAGGGAATGCTTATGAGCGCACCGCGCAATTTTTGTTTAAACGCTTTCGTGATGGAAACTTTGATTTGAAGAATAAACCACGTGGTGGACCGCCCACACAGATGAATAACAATGAATTGAAAGAGATGGTGGAAGCCGATCCGAGCCAAACTACCCAGGAATTAGCAGCGTGGTTTAACGTTAGCTTACCAACAATACTAATACATTTGCGTCAAAACAATAAAAAAAATATATGAAAAATGGGTGCCTCATGTTTTGACTAATCTGCAGAAAGAAACGCGTGTTGAAACTTGTTCTGCTTGCCTTGTTGAATCGATACAGAAATAAAGGAATATTGGAACGAATTGTGACATGTGATGAAAAGTGAATTCTTTACGATAACCGTAAGTGAAAAATGCAATGGCTGATATAATAATAATAATGGCCAGGTCAAACGCCACAACAGTGTCCTAAAGCAAAGCTTGCCAATAAACAGGTAATGGTAACTGTTTTGTGGTCTCAGCATGGTGTTATTCACTATAGCTTCCTCCAATCTGGTCAAGCAATAACGGCAATGTATAGTTAATAATGGTGATTATTTTGATTAAATAAGATAAATTAAAAAAAATCCTTTATAATATTTTTGTACAAATCAACAATTTCATATCTTAACCCCTGATAAAGAAGATATTGTTAGATATATAGTAGATAGATAGTGCAAGTGATACTAGGTACATAAAAAAAATAAAAGCACACACTGGCGGATTTTAGACCCCATATTTTGAGAAATTATATTTATTTTAATGAACAGGCGTTACCTTGCGGAAATCCATATTTAATAATTAAGGAAAAGCTAAGGAATTGTCACTAAATATAATTTTATATGTAGAGGAATTGTCACTTAATATAATTTTATATGTTTTAAGTGTTTTATTAAAATATTAATTAAATATTTTCTTAAAAAAAAAAATTGTTACTATTAGATACTTTTTTGTTGCAATTCCTTCGACTGGGATATCAAAATGAAGGGATTCTACAAATAAATATAACTTGCAGTTTTCACTTCAATGGTTCGATAAAACCCTAATTCAGTCGAAAATAATTCAGTAGGGTTTTATTTATTTATAATTATTATATATCATCTTGAAGGTACGTAACAGTGTGTTAAGGCGGGAGTTTTAAAGAGCGAGTAAAAATACAGACACATGAGGCTTAACAACTGTATGTCTCAGGATGATTGTCGGAGGTTGAATTCGTCACTTGTGCCGAAATGCATCTCTTGCAGGGTGTCGATCATTATCAGGTATAGTGCTTGTTCCGTTACAATCTCATAAAAAATAAATTTTCAACCTTGCCGGTATATAACTTTAACTATGTCTTAACCTTAAATTTAGCATCCTTAGCTAAATGCTTTTATAACACCGAATAAAGTAAAAATCGTTTTTTTATATGGTGACAAAAGGAACCCTAAAACCGACAATGTTTGAAAGAAACTGGGGAATATATTACTAATAAGTGCGAGACTTGACGTGTGGAGATTATAAGGTTTACATATTCATTGAGGGAATGTACTTAATACCTATCTACACAGGATTGAGGTTGGATGTATGTTGTGAATTTTGATTTGTATGTTTTATGATAAATCACGTAGGCATGTCGAGCTTTTAGAAAGTACCTTCCCACGCGCGTCTGTTGTTTTTTGGTACAGATTTTCTTCATTTTAGTAGTGTCTGGAGCTAGGATTTTTTTGTTTCCGTATACTGTACTGTACAATATCCACCGGATCGTCCACAGCTGAACACAGCCTCCTCTATTAAGGGGGTATTTGACATAATCCCACGCTTGGCAGGCGTCTAGGGGATCGCAGTGTAAGATAGCAGTTCTTAAGAAGGTGCTGCTGTTCAGCACCCCCAGTATTTTCCCCTAATCGCCTTCCAGTATTTTTCCCTTAATCGCCTCTTACGACACCCACGGGATGATATGGGGAGGTGCAATTCTAACCCGGCACCCCACGGGGTAGGTGGTTCCGTTTACAAATGTTAAAATAGAGTCCTATTGATGAGGCTCTGCTGTATGTATGACCGTTGGTCTGTATGCTACGGGTCTCAAGCTCGTAAAGCCGCGTTGACGCAATCAGAGTATACACTGACAGAGACCATTTGGATGCTGAATGTAATATTACACTACATTTGCATGGTGGTAGGGCATTTTGCGAATGCCCGCCTGGCTAGCTACCACCCTCAAGTAGAAAATCTGTCGCCAAGCACCTAACGGTGTGTTCCGGCAGCTGTCCTTGAGAGCCAGTACTTCTAGGTTAGCCTGAACAACATCTTCGACCACATCATCACTTACCATCAGGTGTGATAGTGGTCAAAGGCTAACCTATCATGCATAAAAAAATAAAAATACACGAATTGTGTACACCGCGAATCCAAGTACACTGATCTACATTCCCGGTACACAATACGAGTAACATCACAGTTACCACCCAAGTGGACTCTGTCAGTGTCTACTCTGATCATGTCAATGCGGCTTAAACTAAATGATTTACAAACCTGGAAGTTGTATATTTGTGACCCAAAGATGAATACTAGACTTCATTTTTATTCAGGTCAACTTATAGTCCTTATGAATATACTCGAAATTAATATTTTCGCACCACAGCATTTGGGTTATCGTCATTAAAAGCTTCTTTAGAGTAGAAACACGATGTTTTTTTTTCAATAATAAATAACACCACGGCCATCAAAACTGTCAAATGAAACCTATTTGTTACGGGGTCATCTCAGAAAGTAAAGTAATTAGGAATCTGAAATCACGTGCGTTAACAAATATTGAAAACGCCGATTGAAGATATGCTGATATTAAAGCAGTCACCCATCCAAGTCATGACCGCGGCGGCGTTACTAACTTAACTGATCGGTTTAGAACGGTTAAGCAAATTTCGCTACGAGCGATGATGGGTGGCAGTCGTTACAATATGGTTTTATGTGTCTCCAATAAACACAGCGTCGATATGAAGATGCATTTGAAACTATTACCTGAATTTCGCCTTTATGGTATAAATATCACCTGTTTACTGTTCGTTTCCCAGCTTGATGTTATCTATGCACTTCATCTGTCAAGGATTTTGAAGTGTCATATGTCATTCATAGCGTTTGAAATTTTTCTAACAGCTTTACATATTTTCGCAATAAAAATGAAATTCAATGAAATATAAATCGTATACGACAAGCAACAGATGCAAAAAGTTCGTATTAAATGTGGTGGTAACGTATACAGTGTGGTTTACGCACAGCCTGTGCTATGTTTTTCAATAATCTGAGAAGACCTACAGTCCGATGTATTTTAGTTATTCTCCATAATTTATGTACCACACGTAAGTTTTAACATATATTTTGTTACCTACACAAATCAAGTATGGATTTTATCCATCTCATCTTTCTATCTCGGCGATAGATTGCTTTTCTATTTTGTACATGACAAAACTTAATCTACATGATACAACTTGTTGAATACCTATTGAAATATAATTCTTATAAATAAAACACTGTCTGCTGACAATGCTGGCATGAACTTATGATTTAGAATACTAATAACTATGCAAACCATGATAATGTACCAATTCTTAGAAGTATCTATCATAGTTCAATATAACAACACACTGGAAGCTTAACAATAACTGTCCGTCTTTTGTATGTTATGGATACATATATAAACTACAGTATTATATGAATATTGTCTTGTTATTAATAGAAAATGTTTGCGACAGTATTCGGAGCATCATTAACTGTAACTGGTGTTACTTAAAATACCTATATTACCTTTTGGCTCCCTGCCTAATCAGATCGGCCATACTAGACGATCAAGAGAATTAGCAACTAAGTAGCCAAAGGCTACAGCTATCAATCATCACTGTACATACATATTTAAGAGAAATAATTCTAACTTCAAGAGGATTGTAAATTAATCATCAAACCCACATCCAAGTATGATTGAAGCATCCAAGGTAAATTTTTTCTAAGATTGCACTGAATATGTTAACACATGTTAAAGGAATAAACCTTTGAAAGTATTTATTAATAAGAAGCGGTGCCTTTTAAGTTACAAATAACTGAGAATAAATATTGAGCTTCTTGCTCTAAATAAGTTGGTTGAACCCATTTAGCATGGAAATTGGACTTTTGTTGGTAACACATTGTTTAAACTATGCTAGTGTAATGGATTGAAGATCTTCTATAATCACAGACCTAGCTTTGAATTTGTTGCTACTAGACCAGTGCCCCATTTTTTGGAACAGCTCTGTCTAACTAAAGAGCATTGTTTTTTGGTTAGCAATATAAGAATCTCATTGTGTCAGAGATAACAGCTATGCTTACTTAAAATGTTCATGTATGGGGAACACTAATACAGTGTTCTAATTTATTAATATTATGGACTATATTCAGTCATTCATACTATGGGTGGGAAGCTTCCCAGTCTAAGAATAAGCACTTTTTGTAGCGCACTTGATATTTCTTGGGATACAATCGACAATGTATTCATTATTCTAACAGTAATTAACTTACTCAAAGAGTAATCTTAAGTAAAGTACTTCAAAGTACCTACTTGAGTTGCTCCGAAGCATTTACCAAAAAAGAAGTAAATGAATTAGGAGGGACATATTTTCTTTCTTTCATTTTATTAGCATGAGTGGTAGTACTCAACACATAAATACCCTTACCCAGTGGGTAAGCAAAAAGCATAAATATAAATCTATAAACTGTCTGTAGCTTATGGTTGGCTTCAGAATACATCATGTGATATTCAGACTTTCTTGGTAGATGCTATAAAAAAGGTGAGAGAGACATTTTTTTTATAAATTTAAATGGGTTCCTTGCAATGGAAGCAATGAATGATCATGCTACACCTTACCACTATATCACCATATGCATAGATGCATAATCTCAATATTAAATTATAACATTCACAAATATTTATTATCAAGAAGGACTTCAAACCTGCAGCTAATCGCTCAACACTGTGTTGCTATGAGCAATTTTAGTAGCAGAACACCTGAGATAGTGCTGTGGTATTATATGCTTACACCATTTACAACACAAGTCATCCAGGTCGATAGACAAACAGATTTTCTTATCAGCTTATTACCCTTACTTGGAGGGTACAAAGCATCTACTACTCTGTGTATTATAGTATACAGCTGGGAATTCTCTCATATACATTATTATTTGAGAGAGTAGAGATACCAGTTGTTAATGATAAACACACTTATAACAAGGTGCAATATATAGACAGTATGGGTGTGGAATACAGGCCACCTAACAACTACTATGAGATAAACATAATGAACACCACCTCATTACATACAAGGTTGTGGCACTCCTCTATCATATTCTTACAGCCCTTCGGGAGGGCATAGTTAACAAGAATGTCCGTAGGAGTACTTGTAGTGCTCTAAAATATTATCTGTACTATACTATTCAGGAGCCTTCTTACAGCCCTTTGGGAGGTACTACAGATACCTTCTTACAGGCCCTTCGGGAGGGTAAATTTGCCAATCACTTACTTTAGGAGTACATGTATTACTCTAAAATATTATCTGTACTGCATACAGATGCAAGTTGTTGATGCTTATACTACAGTTTATAGCACATTACCTTGCAGAAGGGTACAACTGCCATTTTATAATAAGATCACATAACAAGTCAGCGGTGCATCTTTCCATGTTACGGTCATAGTAACTACCATTGCATATCACATGGAACCAATGATGTTCATTTAAAGAGTGGAATTTTGTTGTTACTATTATTTACAATGCGCTTGGATTAAAGAGCTTTACCCAGGAAAAGAGTTGAATGGCCATTTGATATACAAATTCTATGTTAATATCAACTGCCAAATATAACATATCAAGGAAAATTACTTACTTGAAATTGGACCAACCCATTCAAAGTAGTTTAATGTGCAAACTATTGAGGCTTCGATGGCTTTGGATGATTCTCCTCAGCAGCCCCCTACCTAACAGAAGCAGCAGTGCAGTTGTTTTAAGATGATCAGGATAAGTAATACTTTTGGAACAGGCACAATATTCCACTTCATTTTACATGAAAGCTGTAGAGACTGATGGGGCGATTCCCCCATCAGCCCATTACCCTTCGGAAGGGTACAGTTGCTCCAACATAATCATGATAAATACATATATAACTTTGGAACAGCCACAATATCCCAGTTAATTTAACATGCACTGTTGAGGCTGGCGGGGTGTTTCCCCCCCCCAACAGCCAATTACCTTACGGAAGGGTACAGTTGCTCCAAGATGATCATGATTAGCACAAATGATGTTGGAATAGACACCATATATTTAAATTGTAAACTGTTGATGTTGACAGGGCAGCTCCCCTATCAGCCTATCATCTTACAGAAGGATTCAGTTGTTCTTATAAGAACATGGCACATAAAAGTTTAGCACAGTGCCTGATGTTCATCTTAATTTAATATACAAGCTATTAAGACTGATGATATGCTCTACCAGTCTAAAGACCCTACGGAAGGGTGTAGTTGCTACAACACAAATGTCCTATTTTTGTAATGGGACAAATATGTTATGGATACCACCAAGTGCACAACCATAACATGATATAGTTGGTAATTTTAGACACAAGGCTTGGCAGGGTTCATACTTTATACAAAGAATTTGTCATCATCAAGCAGATAATATTACTTATTGGATAGGTATCAATACCTTAATTAATGAATGCCATCTGCCTCCCATGGAACAAACCAATTCAATAAATTGTTGGGGCCCTCCAGACAAGTCTGTAGATATCAGCCATGTTCAACAGACCATTTACTACGAAACAGTGTCAACAGTATAAAATACCAATACCGGAGTAAGTTACTTAACATTGTTTTCTATACATAGTGGCACTTGACTTCTAGCAAACTTGGGCCGTTACCTACTTTCAGTAATGGGTGATATTATGGGCCAGTAATGGGAACTTGGCCTCTTTATATACCTACATACACAATGTATGTAAGTATACTGAACTGGTTAGATTTGCAGTTTACTGAACTTAAGCTCACTTGGTTGAGGGAAGGTATGTACATGTTTTTTACATGATAAACTACTTAACTCAAGGTATATGACTACATTCTTAGTTATTATAATCACAAATTTTATCCAAGTAACTATTGGAAATAATAATGATTCCAGTATGGTTAAGCAATTGCATATTATACATTGCTTGCAGCAGATTTTCATATACAATAGTGAATAGCAAACCTTAATAGGTAACTCCTATGTTAGTATTCAGTACTTGTAATCCTTCAAAGGAATATGAGTTTATTTTTTATTTCCTTGTCAGTGCTTGGCACCAAAGAAAATAGTTATTTTTTCTGTGCTTATTAATTATTTTGTGTTGATAAAGGATTTGATTTTTTGCAGAGGAAGTTGATTTAAGACACATATTTTCAACATAGCGTTTGTGTTCGTCACCAGCAGATAACAAACATGTCTTCATATCGACGCTGTGTTTATTGGAGACACATAATATAACATTTTGCATTAAAACAAAATTGTTATTATGTGTAGGAAGATAAACACAGCGTCGCAGTAATATCTTACTGGTGAAGACTCTATGAATGACATATGACACTTCAAAATCCTTGACAGATGAAGTGCATAGATAACATCAAGCTGGGAAACGAACAGTAAACAGGTGATATTTATACCATAAAGGCGAAATTCAGGTAATAGTTTCAAATGCATCTTCATATCGACGCTGTGTTTATCTTCCTACACATAATAACAATTTTGTTTTAATGCAAAATGTTATAATAGGGTATTTTGCAAATGCCCGCTTGGCTTGGTAGCTAGCCCACAAGTAAAAAAATTGTCTACAAATACCTAAGAGTGTGTAGTGAAAAAAAAAGGTGTTCCGGCAGCTGTCATTGAGATGGCTCTCAATGACAGCTGCCGGAACACCTTTTTTTGTAAATCTAGATTAGCCTGACTACATCTTCGACCACATCATCACTAACGATCAGGTGATATAGTCAAAGGCTAGGGTACTGTACTGTTCTACACTCACAAAGGCTAGGGTATCAGCTATAAAATAAAATAAAAAGCGTCTCATCCATTAAAGTTTCAGTGTGACCTTTCTCGTCCTGCTTTAAGCTGCACTGCATCTGCACTCTAGAACATTAGTTCTAACATTTTATTCGCTCATTAATTTCATTTGCTAAAGTGTCATTTGCGGCTAAACATAGTAATATTTGCACCACAGATAAGAGAAACAAGAGAGATTTGCCTTCAGTCCGTGTTTGTTCACATAAATGTGTCGCACCCATTTCACTCACACATCAATAACAACAATAAGTTTAGTATGGCATACATACGCACATTTTGCCACGCACACCAAGATTTTCGCTGGAAACTAATACACTAACTAATTGTACACATGCAAAATGGGTTGCGCTTCAGCCTGCAGCTACGGTCACTAGTTACACTCAAAGATACAGCTGTTAAAACACTCGTCCATTGCGTTATCGGAGGAACTGATTCGTTTGTTGAATTGTACTAAGCGCGCAATGTGTCTCTTACAAACAAGCCTGATTTAGGCCAGATGAGTACGCATGTTTTTTTTTTGTTTTTTTTATGTGATTGTGACGGGACACTCTGCCTATAACAGACGCATTTCGTCAACGACGAATTGCACTGTGCCCGTCACACTGAGACGTCACGTGAGACGTTGTTAGGTCTCATTAGCCTGTAATTTTTCTGGCTCTCAAGGACTGCTGCCGGAACACACTGTGAGGTGCTTGGCGACAGATTTTCTACTTGAGGGTGGTCGCTATCCAGGCGGGCATTCACATAATGCCCTTCCACCATGCGGTGAAGCTCAAGCCAGCGGCGGGATTCGAACCATGGACCTGCTGCACGGCAGTCCATAGCCAATGCCACTGAGCCATCACTGCTTCATCACGTACCACGCTTCCATTACCTATCTCCCTTGTTTCCTGATCTGAGGTTTGCACACTACAGCTTTGATTGCAGAATTTCTGTCATAAGAGGCAGTCGCCTCTTACTTACACCCTGATGTAGAAATGTGGGGGTGATATTCTAGCACAGCACCCCACGGTTAATACATAATATACGTAAGTATAATTCAGAATATCATGTGTGTGTGTGTATGGAGTATCAATAGTTCAAATAAATTGGCATCAATAGTTCAAAATACTTCCATAAAAAAAAAAATCACAAAGAGATTATTTCAGCCCTCCGCAAAAGTTTTGTCACAAAAGATTTATAGAACGTTCAATGACAACGTTTGGAGAAGTGGACGTTCAGGAAAATGGATGTTCAAGTAAAGGATGTAGAGCGTGATAAACCTGAAAAACCAACTGGACATTCCGGTGAGGACCTAAGGTGCCGAAAAGCCAGAAGACCTTTGCCAGAAGATTTTTTTTTATGCCTGGTAATTTAGTCTTTGACCACTACCTCACTTGACGGCAAGTGATGATTTGGTAGAAGATGTTGTTCAGACTGGCTCTCAAGAACGGCTGCTGGAACACACCGATAGGTGCTTGGTGACAGATTTTCTCTTTGAGGGTGGTAGCTAGCTAGGCGGGCATTCGTGAAATGCCCTACCAGCATGCAAATAAAAAATGTAAACGTGAATAGGTTTTCAAGTTCGGGCTTAAGAAACTTCTGGCTAAAACGGAATATGAAATTATTTTATATAATACATTTCTGTTTAGCCTTTGAATAATTAATTCAGCTGTTGGTAAGTATGATGTGGTTGAATATTTCGTAAAGAAGAATCTTAGAACTGGAACTGGAGTTATTTAAAATAGGACGAGGATAATGTTTGAAGCTGCAACAAAACAACTGCTTTACGCAAGGAGCCTTCTATAACCGTGGCACAAGGTGCATTACTCAAAACGGAGGCAGAAGACGTTAAACGCCTTCTGCCTTCGTCTTTGGCCGGCATCAATAACGCACCGCTACAAAGAGAAAAGTTGACAACGGGCTCAAGGGCACCACCCAAGGGCAGCGTGCCCAGCATGCTGGCAGCATTGCCCGTTGAAATGCAATGCCTATTCGTAAAAAAAATTAAACATACTTTTACAGTTCAAAATTTTATACTCTAACAGAAATCGCAGTTGACATCTTTTAAACCTTAAGCGCGAATCCTCCGGTCTGCCGGATTTCCCTTATGTGTCCCAACCGGCCTGCCGGTTAGCGGTCAATAGTCGTGTTTACATATTCACCATAAAATCTGCGTAAGTTCGATTTTCATAATTCAAACGGTTTTCGTGAGGATGGATCCTTGGCTATGCGAGAAAAAATCCATAATATTCTGATATAACAGAAAGTGTGTTAAAATTGATATGAAATCTGAAACCAGCTCAAATTACATTTTGGCGCCAAAATTTTGTATAGATTTATGTCATTTAAAAATAATCTCGTAACTACTTCTAAAGTAATTAACCTAGAAAGCTGTAATTTTGCATTTGTATAGGCAATAAGTCAATAACGATGTTAAAAGAAATTAAAAGGATAAGGATTGATATATTTTTTTTATAGATTTTTTTATTTGACCCCTGTTTTTGTTACGGCTGGAATTCCGGTGGTCTAAAAAAAAGGTTTAGTGTGAAGCTTGTATTTATCCGATCGTTATTATTTAAACGTTGTTAGTAAGCTACTATCATTGGCTATACCATAGGCTTAGGATGTACAAGACCAACAGTGATGGATGAATGGTGTAACAAAAAATGAAATGTAAATGTGTGAGTGACATAGTGTTGTCATGGCGCGAGCGTAATACTATCGACAGTTTTACTGGTTGAATCTTAGGACACATTCGTTTGAAATTATGCCCTATATAGTTCATTGAGACTATTGTAATGATCGTAAGCACTGAAATCTTTATAATTAAAATATTAATGTTTTAAAGCCTGGTAAAAATGTCACGAAACTGTGTAACATACTCAAAAATTTTAATTGTAAGTTCTTGATTAATTCACCTACTCGTACTAAGGGTGCAAGTTCTACTTGTTTAGATAACTTCATTGTAAATTTTGATCAACATAAGAGCTACGTTTTGGTTAAAAAACTATCAGATCACAATGTAATAAAATTAGTCATAGAAAGTGATACAAATGTAAAAAAAACAAATTGTAATTTCAGGAGAGTCATGTCCAGAAATAATTTTCACTATTTTCATTATTTAATGAACATTGAATATATTACTCTAAAATCTCAAATATCAGAATGTGACGATCCAAATGTTCAAATGAGAATTTTATCAGACGCTATTGTATATCTATTTAATATAGCTTTTCCGAAAGTCAAACGTAGTATGATCAAATCATGTAAGAAATGGACAACTAAAGGCATCGAAGTCTCGAAAGCAAATTTAGCTAAATTAGAAATATTACAAGATTACCAACCATGCGAACAACGGAAGACTAGAATTAAGGTATATAAAAAAATTCTGAGAAAGACTATGTCAGCAGCAAAGAAACTACAATATTCCCATAGAATTAAATCTTCGCACAATAAGATAAGAGAAAAATGGAAAATAGTAGGAGAGCAAGTTAGAAAAGGTAAAAAACAAGGCTCTAGGCATAAAATACACCTTAAACATAATAATGCAGATAAATATGTAAATGACCCTAAGACTATAGCTGATTTATTCAATAGGTTTTTTCTAAACATTGCACATACTTTGACAAGTAGGGTTGATATAAACGCTCAAGATTGCATGTTCTATTTAAATAATATAAACAAACCATTGACATTAATTAAATTTGACGAAGTTGATTATAATGAATTACGTAATACAATCATAAAAATGAAATCAAAATTAACAGGAGATATTTATGATATGAATACTAAAACGATGAAACTATTATTATTGCAAAATGATCAAATGATGGAGTTAATTCATCTCGTTATTAATAGTTGCATCGAAAAAGGAGTATTTCCTGACGATCTTAAAAAAGCGAAAATTTTACCGTTGTACAAAAAAGGTGAAACATCGGAAATAAGTAACTATAGACCTATCAGTATACTACCAACTTTATCTAAATTACTAGAGAATATTATCAAAAACAGAATAGTGAAGTACTTGGAACAAAATTGTATCTTTTCACCAGCTCAGTTTGGCTTCCGCAAAGGACGATCTACAGAAATGGCCATCAGGAAGGTAGTATATTTTATTCTGCAGTCTCTGGATGAGTCGCATAAATGCGCTAGCATCTATTGCGACTTATCCAAAGCATTTGACTGTCTCCGACACGACGTCCTTTTATTAAAATTAGAATATTATGGCTTTCATGGCGTAGAACTAAAAATGATGAAATCGTACTTAACTGATCGGTCTCAGGTGGTTTTTGTCAATAACAACTGTTCTGAAATAGGCAAAATCAAAATAGGGGTGCCCCAAGGTTCAATTTTGGGTCCCATTTTGTTTTTAATTTATATCAATGACTTAGCTAAATGTTTGCCGGATTGGGCATTTGTTAGTTTATTTGCCGATGATACACACGTTGGAATTAAAGACAAAAATAAAATTGACTTAGAACATAAAACAGAACTCGTTACAGGCATCTTACAAAAATGGTTTGAAGCCAACGGCATAATATTAAATGCTGATAAAAGTATAATTATGCAATATCAATCAAGAAAAGGTGTAGAGCGTAACGTCTTAGTAAAGGATAATAAATTTTTGGGGTATACCATAGATCATACTATTAATCACTCTGCTCATATAAACACGCTCTGTAAAAAACTTTCTAGTGCCAAGTACGCGTTGTTGAAACTAAAACCAATAATAAATAAAAAAGCACTAATAACTGTTTACTATTCGTATGTACATTCTTTAATTAGTTACGCTATTACGGTGTGGGGCAATGCTGCTGACATAAAGAAAATTTTGAAATGCCAAAAGAGATCAATCAGAATTATAAATGGTTTACGAAAGCGAATTTCTGCAAAATCACATTTTGCAGAAAATAAGATCATGACAGTTATATCTTTATATATATTCAAAAGCCTCATAGAAATACATAATGAAAAAGATAATTACGCTCAAGTTATGGACTATACGCACTATAACTTACGTAATAAAGAAAAACTTCATCAGCCCAAGATAAGACTGGTAAAAGTGAAAAAGCAAGGCATTTATAATAAAATAATGATGTACAATAAACTGCCTTTAAATATTACAAAACTAAATACAATTATGTTTAAACGTAAAATAAAACATTTTTTTCTGTCTAATCCATTTTACTGTTTGAACGAATTTCTGACGATGCGACTAACTGAATCCATGTTTTATAATGACAATTTTGAATAATATTTAAATTGGTGATGAATTATTGGAACTACATACGACCCTATTATATACCTTCATTCTACTTTAATATTTGTATTATATACTCCTAAATGTGATAAGTTAATGTACTTGCATATTCCTAGCAGGATAGTTATTAAGTAGTTGGTAAATGTATTTATGATGTTCTTAATAATGTAATTTGACTTGCCTTGTATAACATCCAAAGTTATATGGTGAATAAATATTTCTATTTCTATTTCTATCACAGACATGCAAAATATGCAATTGAATTAACTTGAACAACTTATTTTTCAAGTCATTACGATTTAAAAACCAAACTACTTAACTGATTATTATGAAATTTCAATGGGATGAATCTTAAAATATATCCTTTCAAACAAAATACGATGTTTTAAAATGAAAAACAAACCAAATATCATAACATGAATACAACCTTATTGAGAAGTTCCCTTTTTTGATCTGTTAAAAATAAAACTCATTCAAAGTTGAAATCAAATGCATTTATTGTAGGTCTAAAGTGTTACAGCACTTTAAAAAGTCAAACTACTATAACTTCATCGTAAGAAGATTGTAACCGATCTAAAAATATCGGTTAACTTAATAATTAAAAATTTCACTAAATACTAATTTAAATCAGCGCGCCATCTGTAGGCAAACGACCAAACGTCTATCTAAATTCCATCTGAATTTAGAAAGAACCTAGGTCAACCTTAACTACCGCGCGCTGAGGTAGTTCAGCGACTCACCAATAGAGGTCGCGCATAACAATCACAACGTTAAGTCTAGTAGCAACACTCTTCTTCTTCCTTTACTCCATTCAATTCGACTATTGACAGTTAAAACAAATGTCAATCCAGTCTGTCAGAAAATACCATGATGGTGGTTTTTGAGTTCCGCTAGAGGAACGTTGCATTTTAAATATTTTCAAAATCAAGTGCAGTCATTGGCTTTGCGACGCCAACGGTTTTGGAGGCTTTTTTCGTTACCATATATGGTAATGAAATTCGCCCCCGACATCCGCCCAACTTGATGTCTTTCCTCAACGAGGAATCGCGATGACTTTGACCCCAGCCATCCTCTGTGCAACTACTACTAAAGACTCAGTTTAACTACATCTACAAATTCTAAACTACTTACAAGCCCCAAAATCTGGGGTTCAAGTACAAGGCTGAACTTCAAGTACAAGGCTGAACTTCAAGTACAAGGACGACTTCAAGTACAAGGACGACTTCGAGTACGAGGCTGACCTTCTAGCAGCACACTACTGCTGAACTCCGGCCGTCCTCTGACCTCCAGCACCGACCGCGGCCAAACGTCACAGCATCTAGCTGGGAAAATTCTACCGGCGTGGCGGTGTGGAGCCGAGCCCTGCACGGCAGACCTGCTGCTGAGCATCGACTCAATTACTAGCGGACCGGAGATAAGTCCTTAACAAGGAAGCTTGCCAAAAATTGCCATACCTGTCTGAGATCCACGACCCTTTCTATTCATTATACTTATATTCTAATCTCTCTCTTGTTTCTTTTTCTATGCTCCCTACTACCAACCTTAGGTAGGCAGGTGACATTGGCGCCCATACAAAATAGGATCAGACAGGTTGGTTTGGCAAACTTTCTTGGGTGTGGCTCTGCCATACTTGCTTTGTAATTTTTATACTGTGTCTTATTGTGTTCCTTTTGTGTGTGTTATTTATAAGTTGTGATTGGCCCTGTGCTGGCCCGGAGCCTGAGAATAAGCCGGCTGCAGCTCTGCATGTCGTAAGAGGCGACTAAAAGACAATCGGGTTATACCCAGGTGGTAGGAAATCCACCCATTATCGTCTTCAACGAACTTGTTTTTTTTTCTAAAATTAAATTTTAGTTTTTTTTACAACCTTGCAATTTTTAATTAATTTTTCTTAAATAATATCTAATATTCTGTTACATAACCTCTTTTCAGCTTATAAATAGCACACACCTCAATTTTAATTCTACCCACGTGTTTTTTTCATCTGGAAAAAATTGTACCCTCTAAAATATTTTTTTATTTGACCTTGTATGACACTGTTGTCATTGGGTATATAGGTCAAGTATACTTTCACTACTTCAAACATGAGTCTACAACTTAACTTTTTATCTATGCAAATAGCTGGATTTGCATATGAAGTGGCACTACATAATAACTTATTATTTTCTATAAACTTGCAACGGAGAATACCATTCTCCAAAGTTCAACTGAACTCTAAATTTTTCAAATGTCGTTTTAAATCTTATCTTTTACTGCTATTCTATGAACTTATTGATATGCATAGGCTACACTTATGACATATCAAAGTTCTTTTAGTTAATACTTATCTCAGTATTAACTTCTTTTATTTTTAACGACGGACTATATGAAAAATGTTCAACTGAATATCTAAAATTCAACTAAATTGAATTAAATATATTATAGAAATCTACATTAATACAATGACTTACTATCACAATAATATAAATAATAGGTTTTCTGAAAAACTTGTCACTAAAAACTTAAAATGTCACATTTATACTTAATTGACTTTTCTTGTATATGACTTAACTGAAAAATTTTTTTTTGATCCTTAGTTTTTGCCTGCATAATATACTGCTCTTGGCATATCTAAGATTTTAAAATTAAGTAATTACATATACTAGTAATTATTTCACTTTCTTAACAATTGCAAATCTTTGTACTGAATAACTTGTTGTCGACTTAAAATATATAGAAATTCTCAAATAAAACCAAATTCATACTATGAATTAATTTATTAAAGCTTTAAATATACAATCTTACAACTAAAACGCATATTCTATGTATCTTAAATAACTAAAATATATTGGTAAATAAAACCAAACTCATAGAGTGCAACTTTTTAATAATCTCTTAAAATATTCTTATCTATATAGGAAAAATAAATCCTTATATACAACTAATCTTATAGGTAACAGTATCTTATATACTTCTTGTATTCTAATAACTTGTGATCCTTGCTTATATTGATCATTATTTATATCTTATATACAATGATGGCATAAAATATATTATAATTTAACTACAATACATACAATGTACTACAAACTATACATCTTAACTTATATACTGAATTAATTTAACTTCCTTAAATACTCTTTGTCACTCTCCACTTTCAAGGGAATAGTGTTATAACATGCTAAAATCATTCTTTTACGTGCCAGATGGTAACTCTTCAAATAGAGTGCGGTTGTACAAACACTTTAAAAACAAGCCTATTGTACTGAGCGGTGGATAACTCACTAAAACAAGCCATTATCTAGAGCGGGTTACAGACTCTCAAAAGAAGCCTAATGTAAAATTTCCTTTTGTTTAACTTCTCTGTCTTAAAATTTAATTTAACTTAGGCAATTATGGAACTTATATTTAAAAAAATAATCCATGAATGTCTACTATAAGTACTTAACTTGACTATGTTCTAGTGTGTTATTCATACCTATAATGTAGCTAGCTGTTCATAGAAGTTAACTTCTGCAGCCTACAAATTCCATTCCTCTCAATATATTGCTGTCAATAATCGTTTCTTGGGATATCTAATCCAAACGATGGAGGGGAATTCTAGGAAATACTTAGGTGTGTATCTACACATAGACATAGTTAATAACTTAAGATCATATACTGGAGTTTCTGTAGCTTATATAAGATACTCAAAGTTAGGTCTTAAGTGAAGTATTTTTTTTTTTCTTAGAACTGCTCAAGGCTAGTGAATTTTTTTTCTAGTAAAAAAAATTCTTTCTTGGGTGGGGAGATATGTAACCGATCTAAAAATATCGGTTAACTTAATAATTAAAAATTTCACTAAATACTAATTTAAATCAGCGCGCCATCTGTAGGCAAACGACCAAACGTCTATCTAAATTCCATCTGAATTTAGAAAGAACCTAGGTCAACCTTAACTACCGCGCGCTGAGGTAGTTCAGCGACTCACCAATAGAGGTCGCGCATAACAATCACAACGTTAAGTCTAGTAGCAACACTCTTCTTCTTCTTCCTTTACTCCATTCAATTCGACTATTGACAGTTAAAACAAATGTCAATCCAGTCTGTCAGAAAATACCATGATGGTGGTTTTTGAGTTCCGCTAGAGGAACGTTGCATTTTAAATATTTTCAAAATCAAGTGCAGTCATTGGCTTTGCGACGCCAACGATTTTGGAGGCTTTTTTCGTTACCATATATGGTAATGAAATTCGCCCCCGACATCCGCCCAACTTGATGTCTTTCCTCAACGAGGAATCGCGATGACTTTGACCCCAGCCATCCTCTGTGCAACTACTACTAAAGACTCAGTTTAACTACATCTACAAATTCTAAACTACTTACAAGCCCCAAAATCTGGGGTTCAAGTACAAGGCTGAACTTCAAGTACAAGGCTGAACTTCAAGTACAAGGACGACTTCAAGTACAAGGACGACTTCGAGTACGAGGCTGACCTTCTAGCAGCACACTACTGCTGAACTCCGGCCGTCCTCTGACCTCCAGCACCGACCGCGGCCAAACGTCACAGCATCTAGCTGGGACAATTCTACCGGCGTGGCGGTGTGGAGCCGAGCCCTGCACGGCAGACCTGCTGCTGAGCATCGACTCAATTACTAGCGGACCGGAGATAAGTCCTTAACAAGGAAGCTTGCCAAAAATTGCCATACCTGTCTGAGATCCACGACCCTTTCTATTCATTATACTTATATTCTAATCTCTCTCTTGTTTCTTTTTCTATGCTCCCTACTACCAACCTTAGGTAGGCAGGTGACAAGATGTAATAAAACTTACCATTACTAAGTATTATGATTACCATTAACAAAATCATGAAGCTGCAAATATACAAATACTGTAAATTATTAAATTACATTTATCTGAATACTATTTGTGTAAAGCAATCACATGTGGTAAGCAAAGGTCGAATTTGTCCCTTATGTAAACATAGCTCCTAGAATATATATATAGGGCTGTAGAAATGACGATGTGTACATAATTTCGATGATTTTTACTAACTGGCCTACTAAACATATAATTCTTTAAAGTCTGCTTTTAAGTCTAAAAGCCGTTTTATCATTATTTTTCAGCTTTTAAACTTCTTAGGAGCTAATTTTTTTCTGTCATTTTTGTCACAACTAAGAACATTAGTTAATAAGTTTTTTTCCTTGGAGACAGTACTTGATTTGAAGGACCAAGTAATGGCTAACGGTGGTGATATATCTCTATTTAAGTACGGACTGGGCCGCCTTACTTTCAATTTGATCTGTAAGGAAAAATTAAAATTATTTTTAGCCATAGCTATCCAGCGCTACAATGAAGCGAGTATTGTAGATTTTATTTCACCAGGGACGCTAAGGGTAGGGCTATTAGATTAAGTCTACATATCATACAGTCTATACATTAAAAAAAAAAAAAACATTTATTTTTGTACATTAAAAGTTGGTATTGAGTCTTTCATTAGTATACATCGATGTTTTCTTTGTATGAAGCATTTTGATTCAGTTTTACTACAAACTGTAGAGTTTTTATTTAGATTCCATCAATAATCCGAACCCTTTTATCACATACTGAAAATTAGTTGGAAATCTGTAAAAACACAAACATATATATTATACGCGTGCATATAGTTATTTCAAATTCTGTTAAATAGGCATTTGTATAATGATACTAATATTTTATGACAGAAGTAAGAGATATTTCCAATTATTTTTTGAGTGTTAGGGGAACTTTTCACAGAAAACATCATAATAAATTTTGAATAATATATCTTTACTCCCTTATTCGTAAATACTCAATAAGCTATAAACTGATATGTCAACTTCTCGCTAATTATTATGTAATTATATTATTTTTAAACTAATTTATGATTAAACTGACTACCGGTTATTTTTGAGGTTCGAATATGTATCCGAGCAGCCACGTCAAACCTACAGGTCAGACACAAATTATCGACTTTATCGATACTTGTGACGTCAGAACTTTGTCAAGCCCTATCGTAAAGAATTTATAGTTTTTCGTAAAATACCAACAAATTCTTCATTTAGCAATGTAATTTGATGATAAGTATGAAGAGAAACCTATTATCTAATCTTTCCATAGTTCTTATAACTTATTTTATAATAAAATGACGAAATAATGATTATCAAAAAAGCAGTACAAATAAACATAAATTACCTGTGAAATGTGTATATATTCGGGTTACTGCGTCTTGTAACCTCACATTCACTCACTGAACAAGACACCATGCTTGCAGAATACATATTTTGTATTATAATCGTAAGATATGTGAGAAAATACACAAAATTCACGCCAACTTAGAAGTGGCCGGGACCCTATGGCCTCTTACTCGCGTAAAAAATGACATACTTCTTCTTGTTTCACTATCTCTTTTTCTCTCGCGACGGTTTGTAGCAGCTTAGGACCTTTCACTCCCACACTTCGTAGGTCTGTTGAGCGTAGCGAAAAAATCCTAGGTCTGTGGGCTATACAACAAAAAAAACCGCATTACTCTATGGTAACGAGAAGTTACTCAAATCATGAAATGAAAAAAAATAACTTTCACTCGATGCATTTTGCCGCGCAAACACTCACCGATCGAAATTTACGTAATAAATAATCTCGTAACTACTTTTAAACCTGTAAACCTAAACATCTGAAACAATTCAGGTGTATAGATTACATCTGAATAGTCATATCAAAAGAAAAACCAAATTCGTGGGTGGTATAGTTTTTGAGAAAAAAAAAAAATCCGCTTATGTACAGTTTTCCCGCCAAAATTCTTAAAAAAAATCGCGTTGTTTTAATCTCGTTACTACTTATAAAATATTTATCCCTACAATCTGGTATTATTCATGGGTAAAGAACCATAATAAATACACACATTAAAAAAAAAACAAAGTTGTAGGTGGAATAGTTTCGGAAAAAAATAAATAAAAAAAATATATAAAAAATGCCGTTTCCCGCCATTTTCGTCGTCTGTTCAAACCCATTTTCCTGTAAAATTTTCCATGAAATGGTCTATTTTCATTTCTTTTCCCGTAAAGAGAATATGATGAGGATTGCATTAGTACCAAGAAGTTTATATGTTGATTGGAGACTGCCACAAATAAACTCGATTAAAAATCAAAATACCTCAAAATCTGGAAAAATATATTTTTATTCGCTGTTTGATCCACTCAAACTAAATGTATGAAAATGTTATTTTTTGTATGGTATAGGTAATATATTGGGGTATGGGGATGTTAGGGTGACATGTTTAGGTAATGGAAAACTACTTAGTACTACAAAAAAACGTTACGGGGCGTCGCGGGATAAAAAAACGTGAGCAGTTTGGACGATTGTGTCATAGGAGGTGGACAGATTGTACTCACGAGGGGGTCTCATTGTTTCCTGTAGCACTGTTTTTTATTCGCTACAAAGTCAAAGTTTAAATTTTTGCGAATTTCTCTTTAATTCATTAAAAAATGTTACTTTAAAAAGTATTGTACCGTTGCGTTCCGCGTAACATCCATTTGTTAGTTTATTTTATATTGTTATGATTGCAATAACGCCTGCTATGCGGATTACATTACATGTCATGTTAGCTCAATTGGTTAGAGCATGCCCCGGCTAAAGGGACGGATGGACGCGGGTTCGAATCCCGCACATGACTTAAATTTTTCCTATCGTATATTTGTAATTTTGTAATCCATTTGTTAGATTAGTTTTTTATAAAAAAAATGTTTAATATTGTTATATTTGCAATAACGCCTGCTATGCGGATTACGTTACAAAATTACAAATATACGATAAGTACAAAATTACAAATTGGTCTTGTTAGTACAACGTAAGTGGTACTATAGATGTCGCTCCATCCCAATACGATGGTTAAAGAACGATAGGAAAGATTTGAGTTATGACGTCATGTCATGTTAGCTCAATTGGTTAGAGCATACCCCGGCTAAAGGGGTGGATGGACGCGGGTTCGTATCCCGCACATGACTTAAAATTTTTCGATCGTATATTTGTAATTTTGTAATATAACACCATTTATTGAATCAATGAAGCAATGATGGCCAAACGGTAACAGCTCTATGGATTGCCGTGCCGCAGGTCCAAGGTTCCAACCTCACCGCCGGCTTGTGGTTCACCAAATGGTGGTAAGGCTTGTAAATGCTCTCTTGGCTAGCTAACCACCTTCTTGTAGAAAATCTTAGTTTAATCTAGTCCTTGAGAGCCAGTAAAGTTCAAGGCACATGGGTCTTAACAAATGTATGTCTCAGTGGTACTTAGTGCAAATATTATGCAGTAGTTAGTCCGCTTAACATCAGGTGGGCGACGCACTTGTGACATCGAAATCACATTAAAAAAAACTCGAGTGACTGAAGGTGGCTTGGCAGTTTTGGAATATCCCAAGCTTTTTGCCAAGTAAATAAAGACCAATAATTTAATAAATCACTTTATAATTGAAAAAACTTTATACGTTTTAATATTGTTCTGTTGCAATAACTCCTGCTCGGCGGATTACATGATAAAGTTACAAATTTACGAGAAAAAAATTATAGTCAGGTGCATGTTATGTTAGCTCAAGCGGTCAGAGCATACCCCGGCTATAGGGGTGGATGGACGCGGGTTCAAATCCCGCACATGTTTTTTTTTTTACTGTTAACATTTGTAATTTTACTAACTTAACCGTAAAGGTTTAAACCGTGTTTATTGATCGTGAATGCTGTATTTCTATTCCGATGTTTTAAACACTTTGCAGAGAGCGTTCAGCGATGAATAACCGTTGCACGGTGAACGGTCACTGCAAATTGATGTTTAAACACGATGTATAAGAATCATGAAATCGATAGACAACAATGTCAACAAGTCAGTTGAAACTCTTCTAAACAGTCTATGACTTCTAAATAAGAAGGATATTTTCAATTCAGTTTTTTCCACTGCATTTTGTTACGTGTTTTTTCTCCAATTAGGAACTGATTTTGATGTTTCTTCCTTTGTTGGATAAAGCATACATCCGATCACATACAGATTTCATCAAAATCGGTTGAGTAGCTGTTGACAGTAAATTAAGTAAAAAGTGTATTTAGCTTTTCGTGATGATTTAATGCGAATAGGACCATTAAATCAAAATATATGCTTTTCGACGATGAACAGTATTTTAGGCGGATTTTCTAAGCAGTCGGCGTCAAAAAAAGTGAAATATTAAAAAAAAAACGATCGACTGAAATTACTTTATTTAATCATATTTTTTACACTCAGTCACAGCTTAGACACTCGACTCATTGTCTATACAAAAACAGCGTTCTAACTACCTATTACACAGACACTACACAAATTTTGTTTTTGTACATGCGTAGATGTGTGCGTGAAGTCTAAGGTTGTCATTGTATGAATAATTTTTGTACATACCTACCTAACAATCTTTTGATGCTATTAATATGACTTATTAGATTTCGTAGGGTACCTTACCAACCTTCAGAAACATTTACAAGCACAATAATCCAACTCCATGTACGACGTAGGAATATGTTACACACAACCGAGTAGGTAACATTACTTCACATTTCACTCACATTACATAGGTATACAATAATAGATACCTACACTATACAAAAAGTATCATTCCAAGCTCACATTTTATACAAGTAATGATAATAAATACAATCACAAAAATAATTTATGTTCTTCTCGTATAATAAACAATCATGAAGTGTGCCGCGTGTCAATCGTGGCAAAGGTCGGTATGTGTATTGTTTTTCTCTATGGTAGGTATACATAGGTACAAAGACACTTGTATCGCTGCAAACGAAGCCGATATCCACGGATATTTTGTGCAAACGAAAAACTTCTAAAATAATCATTATTTGAATAGCTGAAACAAATACAAAGATAAAATATTATGTTTGTATTTTTTTCAATACCTTGGTACTGTAAATTACCTGTTTTTATAAGTTACCTACTGGATAACTGAAGAACGACAAATAGTACACTTAGTGTAGGTTATCAAGAATGACTTACCTCGTTTTGTCCTTAGGGAATCTATAAAAACTTCTATCCTTTTCTCGTTTAGTTGATAAGCAACTTTAAACAGCACAAGATTACCCTATTCTCAACTTTTAAAATACTCATACAATGGTCACGCTTCATCGTGACGTCATCGTGCGCGAGTTGCGAGTCCCGTACCATAGTAGAAAGAGTGGGAAGTAGGCCATCTCCGGCCCAATCTGAGATATAATTACCTACCACTCTTGCCTGTGTCAGGGTCGTCACTTTTAGCAAAATTTTAATTCAGTGCCTAGAAATTGGCAATTATATTTCGAAACATTAGTATCTTTCATAAGAAGTGATTAAACTATTACATAAAAAAAACATCGTAAAACAAACTCAAAAACTAACGCCCGTCCCTTAGACCATAATTAATATTTGTTGTTGTTACGATTGGTTACGATTCGACCTTTGCTCTATTTATAACTGTAAGTATTTAGTTACTATACTTATCTACAATACTGAGAAATCGGCATGACTAAACGTAAACAATGCAATAGCGGCATCTCAATTGACAGATCAAAAATACTTACTTTCCCACTAGAATGTATTACCTAGGTAATACATTCTAGTGGGAAAGTAAGCCTCTGCCTACTTCATCTGTCTGATAGAAAACTACCTAATACAATCTATAGGTATCTCACTCATCATCAAGTAAAAATTATAAGTAGGTATGCTAAAATAAGTGACTTGCTTACTTTTCCTGTTCAGTAGGTAATCTGAACAGAGAACAGCTCTGGAATAGATGAATTATTTAAGCAACCAAACACACAGCAATAAGTTCTCCTGCGATCACACATTTTTAATATATTTAGACGTGCCGAAAAGCCGTGACCGTCAAATTTTCTGCGGTGTTAGCCCCGACTGGCGCACTGAGAAACGGGTCGAAATTTTGTTAGAGTGTGCGTGTGGGACGCATAGATACTATGGCGCACACATACAAGCCGCGCGCGGTGCGTATGTATGAAGATAACTTACTTCCCCACTCTTTCTACTATGCCCGTACTCATGTCAGCTCAGCGACAGCTCAGAATCGGCGGTGGGGTGAGGAAGGCTCGTTTTGGTGGGGGGTGAAGAGTGTCCATTCTATACGTAGTATTATTATAATGTTCTGTGACTCAGTTTTAATTTTCTTTTTTTCGACAACTGTTACATCTTAATATTTTTTTTACAAATTTACACATAATGTGTACCAAAGAAGGGCTTTTCATTTGTTTTTTTTTTCTAATATGTAAACTTGCACAACTATTGCATCATTATTGCTATTGTTATAATAGTGATAGTTTAATTGAAATATTTCACACAATTTTAGAGAAAAAAAATATATTTTGGGAAATATGTAAAATTCACACATAATATGTTGAATTGTTTAAAAACTCCTTCGGGTATTTGCTAGAAACCACTCCGCCCGGGAACAGTGCTCGAAATAACATTAAAATAATCTACTGACGCGTAAACTATTCACCATAAAACTTCCAGCCTTCCCTCACAAGTTGCCAGCTCAACAAAATTTCAAACGCTTGTACAACTAAAATCAGACCTGAATTTAAGTTAAGCCCTCAACTTTACAACAACGCTTAGCTAAATAGTTGTTCAAACTGTTCACAGTAAGTAATGGAGTGGTTGGCCAGGATGGGCCGAGTTCGGGCGGAAATAGAATGGAGGTAAATGTGGCAACACGTGCCAGCTAAAATAAAATGTGTCATTTTCGCAAGGACAATTGCAAAAAGTTTAATTTAAGACAATATTTTTTAAGTTCTTTTTTATGTTATTGTGACGGAATAAGCACGAGGCCCACCTAATGTTTAGCGGTAAGCACTGCCTATAACACATGCATTTCATCATAATTGACGAACTGCACTGCGCCCGTCACAATGAGACATACAGTTCAAGTCTAATGTGCCTGTAATTTTACTTGCTGTCAAGAACTGCTGCCGGAACACACCGTTAGGTGCTTGGCGACAGATTTTTTACTTAAGGGTGGTAGCTAGCCAGGCGGGCATCGCAAAATGCCCTTCCTGGATGCGGTGAAGCTCAAGCCGGCGGTGGAGGTTGAACCAGCACGGCAGTCCATAGCTGTTACCGCTCGGCCATCATTGCATCTTTGTTTACCTTTTACGAGAATCAGAGGCAAATGAGCGAGAAATAGCAGCTTATTGGTGTGTATCAGGATGGCGGGTGTAGGTCAACAAATGGTTCATACTTGATGCCCAATCGGAAACAATCAGGCTAACTTATGAAATGACGTTTTACCATGAGTATAACTTATGAAAGAAGTTGTTACTCGTTTCCGAACTTAAACTAAAACACCTTTAAAGTTCGCTATCCAACTTAGCAATTTCCTAACCAAGCAGTTTGCGCTAACGATAGTTCCACAACTTTTCCACTAGCCTAGACTAAAAGCAATACGCAGTCATTAGGGCCCTTACTTTTAATTAAGCACATCAAATTATCCTTAAGAGAATTTGTCTACAAAGAAATGTTATCGCTGTTTGGAACAAAGCCAAACTCTTAATGTAATTGTTTGTATATGAAGGATAAAGCCGAGTTGTGAGGATTTTTGGCAAGAGATATGACTGCGTATATCGTAGGGATTTGATTTCGCTTGAACAAAGAATTGATGCGTATATAAGGATTGTATAAGAAATGAAATGAAATCAAAAGGGATTTTCGTTGACAAGGTGATTGAGAAAATATGTGATTATTTGGAAGACAATGGTACAAACCGACATGTTATACATACCAATTGAATTTTCATACTGATAAGTCATTGTTAAAATTTGTCTAGTAGTCGACCAACCAGTCTAACATTTTACATAAAAGTGTTGCTGGCTGAATGAAAAGGGGACCTACCAACAATATTACAAAATAATAACACTTTCAAAGAGGAATGTATTGTGGTCTCATCTTTTTCTCATATACGGAAATGAAATTATATGGAGTGGCAACTTTGCAGCAAAATTTGTTATTCTTGGGCGAGGAATCCCTGTTCTACATCCAGTTAGATACTGTATTGTTATTATATGTGCACATTGCTCATGAAAATGTTAAATGTGTTACTATTGTTGCTTTATCATCAGAGTTTGTTAAGCGGAAATAGCTGTGGACTGCTGACTGCCTGATTAAACCGCAGCACTATGTTGACACCAGCTGCTCAAGCTTCACCGCACGGTTGAAGCACATAATTTCTACTGTTCGCCCAGCTAGCTTACACCATCTAGAAGAAAATCCGAACTGCCAGCAGTCCTTGAGATCCAGAACTAAAAAATAAGTGGCACATGAGACTTTACAACTGTAGCTATGTGGTGGTTAAGGTTTAAGGTTTAAAGATATTTATTCTCAAAAAAGACATTACATATGACACTTGAGAACAATTATGAACATAAATAAAATTACCATAGTCGTCCTATCTAGTAATGGTACCTACACTCCCAACGTGTTCATTTGCTCAATTGATTGCTATCTGCAATTAGATATTGAGCTAGTAGTTTTTTAAACACGTTGAAAGAGTTTACATTTTTAATGTGTGAGGGTATCTTATTATAAAGTTGTGCTCCTTCGAATGGAATAATTTTTTTGCCGTAATTGGTTCTAGCTTTTGGTAAGATTAAAAAACTAGCGCGACGGGTGCTTCGTTTTGTAGTTTCTTTAATTTTTGTAAGAGAAATGTTACTGTGAATACTTTTGTTCAGAATTTTACGAATAAAAATACATACGTTATATATATATAATTGCTTCACGTTCATTATTTTGGTCTCTTTATAAATTTTTGTAGTGGATGTCAAAAAGGGATAATTAAAAAGCATTTTTACTATTTTGTTTTGTGCAATTTGTAGTTCGGCCAATTTTGTTTTTGAGGCGCAACCCCAAATTTCAATTAAGTTTAGTAGGTTCGGTTTAACCAATGCATTATAGATGGTGTATCGAAGTTATATACCTGGTTGATAGACGCAGTGCAATTCAAGTATTGCACAAACGCATCGGTTACAAGTAGGGCATCCTACCAAGCTATAAAAAAATATACAAAAATATCAAAGTCGTAAAGACATCTACTTATCTGAAATTGACGCTATGTGCCCTACGTAGTTTGGATGAAACTGAAGCGTAGAACGTAGTGTTGAAAAATTTTCAATGCTGGTCATTGAAGCGAAATCTACGAGGTCGAAGAACATTATTGCATCGACACACGTACTGATGAAATACTAGACGAGGGAAAGTAATATATTAGTAAGACAACGAGCGAAGCGAGGAAGAGCTTAGGTTACTGGTGATTACAACAACGCATGAGCCATCGAGCGAAGCGAGCATGCCGCAGCAACGGTCGCCAAAGCGCCTGTCTCTTTTTATATTGGCACGTTTTTCCACAACGTGTTTCACCCAAATTACACATATTCCACCTCGTGGATTTCACTGCAATGGTTTTTTGCCTCTGCAGCATCAATGAGAAATTTTCGCCAAAACGTCCATCGCTACAGCGTATTTGATTCGATGAACTGGACCCTCCAGGACAATACGGATTTTTATAAGAGTTGGTACCACATATCAGTCGTTTACCTATTCGTTTATTTTGTCTTAAGTTGTATGGCAAGTCGACCAGAGTAATGATAGCTCGTTAACGACTTGGCGGATCCAGTAAAAACATGGTTGAGCTCACTAGTATCCTTACATTCTATTGCGAGAGACGATTACATCGAAGTATCTCTTTACACTACAAAAAATGTTTCCACGCATTGAGACTTTGCTGGATTCCTAAGACTAAAAATGTTGGTATCTAAAATAAACCAAGACAATTCGCCGTAAAACTGAAACATTTTTAAGTTCTTCTACATTTTTTTCATAGCAGAGTGTTAACTTCACCATATAAAAAATATAACAGCATAAAATATTCATTTTCAAGCAGAAAATGCTCCTAAATATTCTATTACAGATGTCTACCCACAAATGAAAAAGAAACCGCAGCGAATTCTTTTAAAATTCTATCGCGTCATTTGGCACCAACAAAAAGCGGAGGTCGAATTTAACAGCAAAACTAAATCCTTTAATAAATAAACTCATTTCTAAAGATATCTTTTGAAAGGTTCAACAGAAATGTACTTTTTATAGAACGTTAAATGGCAAATATATTCTTTTTCACACAAAAGGCTCGCTGGGGTGTTTGAATTTTGTCACCTCACGGTCTAGATTCTGCTGTTTTGTCCACAGGTGCTCTTGTATTACATATTTTTTTTTTATTTTAATTCCTGATAGGCTAACTTTTTACCCCTATCTTACCTGATGGTAAGTGATGACGTGGTCGAAGATGTTGTTCAGGAAAACCTAGAATCTGCTGCCGGAACACACCGTTAGGTGCTTGACGACAGATGTTCTACTAGAAGCTCGCCAGAAGGCGACCACTAAGCAAGCTACGCTAAAAGTGCTTTAAAACTCTCACACATACAAATTACAAATGTTAATGTGCAAAATATATGGAAAGAAGAAAGAAAGAGAGAAGAGAAGAACAAAAATATTATAAACCATGTTAAACTTAATCCTATAAAGTTATACAATGTTAACAATTTTCTTAAATATATATTCGGTAGTGAGATGTCCAGTAGTATTGAATGAGCCTTGTCTCAGCATAATGCTTATTGTCTAAGACAAAAGCGCTGATTTTCAGCCAAGACCCTAAGAAATAAAAAAATATTGTGTTAAAGCTCTGGCTAGTTACTAAGCTTACTTAGTATAATATATACACGATTAATTATTAAAGAGACATTAATTCATTCAATATAGAACACTGTTTATACACATAATAATAATAAATATAAATGTATATTAATATTAAATATATATTTATATACATAATAATAAATAATATTATAATGAACAATACATATACACATTATAATATCATTTAATAAATAAGTAGGTTTGTATCGAAAAATAACAAGGAATATATTCACATTTTAAAATATAATGACTGCTGCAACGAGGCACGTGTGTTCACCATGTTTAGGTCTGTATAATTTTCAAATGGTATAATAGCATTATAAGTACTATGCATGTCAATCTAGTTATACTTAATTTTTACACGACCTTTTTTACCTGTCAAAAAAAAGGTGAGTTTTATTTTCAGGGTTCATGTTCATGTATGTATGTTTGAAAGTTTTTTTATTCCAACATTACTTTTAAACGGTCTAACCGATTCGAATGTTAGATATATAGTTAGATTCGTATAAACAGCGTAAGTGACACTAGGTACATAAAAATAAATAAATAACAAACTGGCGGATTTAAGACGCCATATTGTGAGATAAAATCATTTTTTTTCTTCTACTCTATTCTATTGAGTGTGATATCAAAATTAAGGGCTT
Organism: Plagodis pulveraria; assembly: GCA_963890685.1. Lineage (NCBI taxonomy): Eukaryota > Metazoa > Arthropoda > Insecta > Lepidoptera > Geometridae > Plagodis > Plagodis pulveraria. Next base: position 5,157,626 of record OY982961.1, on the reverse strand, counting down.
TAAAATACGATTTCATAAATATATAAGTTGCAGTTTTATGTTCAATGGAACGATAAAATATTTAACGAGAATAAATAATTTGCAGTCGCGTTTTTTACTTTTTAATGAATACTTGTATTAGTACATCATCAAAGAGTTTCATTATATTACACTAAATTCAAGACATAATAAAATATTTTTAAAAAATAAATTAACCAGCTTTTTAAAAACCCGCCTCTTACAGCAGCTAAGGTGCTATACAGTCTCATGCAAATCATATTTCACAAAGTACGTTAAGTTTTTTTTTTAATGTTATTGTGACCGAACAAGCTTGAGGCCCACCTGATGTTAAGCGGACTAACCGCTGCCTATAACAGATGCATTTCATCACAAGTGTCACGAATTGCACTGCACTTTTCACTTTGAGACATAGTTGTTGTCTCATGTGCCTATAATTTCACTAGCTCTCAAGGACAGCTACCGGAACACACACGACAGAATTTCTACTTGAGGGTGGTCGCTTGCCAGGCGGGCATTCACAAAATGCCCTGCCACCATGCCCGCGGCGGGCTTCGAACTGTTATGAGCCTTTGGGTTTGAGGCTTTTTAAAAAAAGAAATAAAATACTAAATTAATTTTAAGGCGACCGTCGGATTTGGAAGTAGGATGAAGACTGATGGATGGATGGATGTATGAATCGAATAATGGATGGGAATAGCTGACTGCGTGATAGGAGTGCTTGGTAAGCAAGAAGGGGTGCATTCTATATATATAACATCTCCCTGGGGTAGACTAAACATCGGGGTTGAATTTTCGATGTTTAGGACGATGGCTATCCGGAAATTATACATTTATCCTAATACTAGGAGTCGGAATATTTTCAGGTTCTGGGCGGAGTTTTTTCATCTTCAAGGACACGATAGGTTCAGGGTCTAACGCTTGTTCAGGGGGTGAGTTTATTGGGAGTGACGTAGGTGATTTCGGGATGCGATGAAGGAGACGGTTGCGTGATTTAATATACAAAAATATTTTATACACAATAAAAATAAAAATTATACAAATAATCAAAATAGTCACGATTGAGTAATGAGTTCCATATTTTATTATCTGGTGTTCATTTACAATTTTATCTGCTTGGTCAGATATAGATTTTAATTTAGATTTCGTTTCCGATGTGAAGATATCCAAATCTATGTTTTGCAATCTCAAAGGGGGCTCATTACTCATGACATTTATAAACTTATTTAAATTACAGCAAGAATCGTTTATAATATTGAAGTCAGAACGTGTGATTGTAACATTAATTTTAATTGCATTAAACATTGGTATTAATTTCGTACTTTTGCAATACGCGACGCAATTATTGGGGATACTTAGAATCCCGGTCCCAACAATGCTTATCTCTATAATTGTTTGGTTTATACATTCGATATAAAGTTTGTTACTCTGCGACTGCACGTAAATCCAATTATTACCTTGTAATGGTTTCCATAAGTCTATATGTCCATGGAGGAAATCTGTTTGACACTGCACTGGTAATGCACTTATTACACTTGACAAAAGTTCACTTTCGCAACTCGGGTTAGCACTAGACGGATATACTGTCATAATGTTACATATATATTCACGCGGGCTTATAACTATGCATTCCTTTAATGAATCTAGGTTACAGTATTCGGATTTGTCCTTGGTCATTGCTATGTACTTAGAGTTAGGAATAATAAAGCTGAACGAGTCTGGTTTCATGCCGTTATGTGGGGTCGGTAGTGCTATACTATGGTATAAATTGTATTCCTTAGGGGATACTAACGGTATTCTTAAAATAAAAACAATCCTATTGCTTAAACTATAACATACCACACTAGATATGTTCATCAAACTATGAATATTACTTAACGCTAAACTTATAGGCAACTTAAGATCTACAGGTAGGTATCGGTAGTTATCGACAATTTCTTCGTACAGCTGCGCGGGAGATAACACGGCCGGGTGGAGAATGTTTTGACTACAAAGCATTATTGCGTTAGTTACGTCTTCCAATTGAAACGATAAAGTCAGTATGGACGCTTCCAAACTGTTTAGAATTGAATTCATGTTTGTTCTTATAATTAATTCGTTGGAAACTATTGTGATATTTTTTAATTGTGAAGAGAAGTTGTCGATAGCTTGGTTAAGGCTGGCTTCATTAAGTTTTATTTGGTGTAAAGTGGTATTAAATTTCGATAAAATAGTGGAGGTTATTAAGATATTTTCTTTCATTAATGAACCCAGTCTTATTTCATTATTTTGAATACTTTGGATTGCGTTATCGTATTTAATGGCATCATCTTCGTTTAGAGTTCCAAATATAGTCTTAGACAAAGTGCCAATACCACCGATCCAAGCCCCTCGTTTAAACCTCTTGTCTACTAAATGGGAAATAGCGGAATACCCAGTTACAATATCGTTATATCTAACAGCTAATGGTTCTAATATATTGTGACACTCTAGGTTATTTGAAGTTTCTATCTGAACTTGATTACAAGAAAAACGCAATGTGCCTATTACTGAATTAATGTTTCGAATATGTGGCTCAATATAGGATATATCGATTGGCGTTATAATATCCAAGTAGCTTGCATGTACTTTGAGTTCACCAATTGGGTCAAAATATATACCGGTGCTTGCGTTGATTGGTCGAACAAATTCTGGGTGACCATGGGCCAGTACGCTGTAATGAAAAGAGACATTGAAAAAATTCTAAATAATAATAAGTAAACCTACGTTTATATAATATAATTATTACCTAGTTTTTATAAATCTTAAATCTATCTTTAATTAGGTGGACTACTTTTACGTAGTAGTCTGTAATTCCTCAGTACCTACGCGCTTAACCTCATCGAAGTGATGTTTCACGTGGCGTCTGTTTATAAGTAATGTTAGAGTGTGGTTACCGTGTACCTTAACGACCTTGTAAGGTCCTTTCCACACGGGTGATAAGGCTTTCCGCAGCCTAACATGGTTTTTTAGCATGACGTAATCTCCAACTTTATATGTCACCGAACGGGTGTGCAAGTCATAATTAGTTTTAGAGTTAACCTTGGATTTTGCGATGAATTCTAAAGCTCTATCACGTGTATATTTCATTCTATGCTGTAACATTTTTACGTACTCGGGGTAAGTAGTGCTAGAAGAATCACTGTATATAGAGTCTGGGATATGAGGTTTATGACCATAGAGCAATTCGAATGGTGAGTAGTGCGTGGTTGAGTGTACAGAAGTGTTGTATGCTAGCATGGCTGTATAGACGTACCGCGGCCAGTTATCTTGATCTGCATTAGTATAAGGTCTCAGATATTCCTTAAGAGTGGAATGCGATCTTTCAAGAGCGCCTTGTGTTTGCGGATGATAAGGGGAGGACCATAACTGTTTAATTTTGAGAAACTCGCACGTCCTTTTAAATAGGTCTGCCGTGAAATTCGTACCTTGGTCGGTGAGTATATGTTTTGGTATTCCAAATAGAGATATAAAGTGAAGTAGACATTCACACGACTCCTCAGCAGTATTACTACGGATAGGGTAGGCCACAGAAAACTTAGTAAGGTCATCTTGCATTGTTAGGATGAACTTGAGTTTTGCCGTGCCGGACTCGGGTAGAGGACCGACTATGTCAATAGATAGTCTTTCAAATGGTGATGTAGAGGTAGATGTTATAATCATTGGTGCTCTATTTGTTTTACGCAAGGCTTTATTTGTTTGACATGATGAGCAATTTTTTACATAATTCTCAATGTCACTGCGCATATTTTTCCAATAAAATCTATCTTTAATTCGGTTCAGCATTCTAATAGATCCTAAATGTCCAGCCGTTGGTATGTCGTGGTTTTCTTTAAGTATTTTTGAAATCTCGCTGAGGGAAGGATATATGATGTTATTGTGATAAATATGAATTTTAATTTTAAAGCCGTCGAATAAGTAGCTAAACATGTTATATATTTTCACAAAGGAGTGTTTATCGAAAGGATTCTTAAAATCGGATGTGCTGATTTCATTTATCGTAGGATAGGACATTATGATCTGGTCACGTGCGTATTTTAAGGATTTGAAAATGTCTGGGTATGAGTAATCATCGAAATGATGTACTTTCGTAAATAGGAAAAGGTAAGTTTTGTCTCCAACTGTAAGAGGTAGAAATGTGTGCAGAGTTCTTTCTTGTTTCTGAAATTCACTACGATTGGGTTCTGGGCAATTGTCGAGGATATCCTGGACATAAGGCATCGATTCATCCATATCTATTGAGGTAGGTACAACAATTAGTTTTTGTGTTCCCTTGAGTAGGTTCTCGTTATGTTCTGTAATTAATGTATCATGTGACTGGGAAGAAGATTTCAAGAATTTGCTGTAAGTTTCGTCTTCGGGTAAAGGTTGCTTTTCAGGAGCTGGCGGGGTTACCGGACTTGGTTGATTAGGTACAGGTAAGGTTTCCGGATTTTCCCGGCTGGTTGAGGGTGCAGGATCTTCCGTCTCAGCGCATGGTTCATCAGGGACAGAATTAAAGTAATCCAATACCTCATTTTCTATTTCAGGGTCTATAAGATCTGCGTCAAGACCAGACGGCGGGGATACTAAGAGGCTTTGAAAATCATCATTAATTTCATTGGGTGACCGTGAAGGCTGTGATGTTTGTAGTGGAAGTTTGCCGTCCGCGTCGTTGCAATTAGGATTAAGGTTTAATTTGTTTTCAGGATATATAGGGTTAACGGGGTACCTAGAGAGGGCGTCAGCAGCGGAATTCAGCTTGCCTTTACGATATACTATGTCATAATCATACTCTTCTAACTTTAGCCTCCATCGTTGGAGTTTACTACTCGGATCTTTATGGTTAAATAACCATTTTAAGGGCCTATGATCAGTAATGATGGTGAATTTATGCCCGTAAAGGTAAGGACGAAACGTTTTGCAACCATAAAGTACGGCCAACAATTCCTTTTCGGTTGTGCTGTAATTAGACTCGCTTTTATTAAGAGTGCGTGAGGCAAAGGCTACAGGCTGGTCTTTGCCAGCCGGTCCTTGAGAGAGGACGGCCCCGACGGCGTAGTTTGAGGCATCGCAGGTAAGAATAAAAGGTTGAGAGAAGTCTGGATAAATAAGGAGTGGAGCAGTTGTCAGTTTGTGTTTCAGGGTGTCAAAAGCAAGTTGCTGCTGGTTTTCCCATTTAAATGGTATATCCTTTTTCAGAAGGCTAGTCAAAGGTTTCGCATTTTTCGAAAATTCGGGAATGAAGCGGCGGTAGTACGAGACAAGACCGAGAAATGATTTAATGTCTTTTGGAGTCTTTGGGATTGGAAATGCTGTCACGGCTTTGACTTTCTCTGGATTTGGTTTCACACCCTCTTCAGTGATTATATGTCCAAGATAACCGACTTCGCGGCGAAGGAATTCACACTTCTCCGGTTGCAATTTGAGATTAAAATCACGGGTCCTTTGGAAAATTTCCTTTAGGTTAGAGATGCTAGTTTTGAGGTCATAACCATAGCAAACCACGTCATCTAAATAAACGAAGCAACGGATGCCTTGTAGACCTGATAGTACAGAGTTCATGAGTCTCTGAAATGTAGACGGAGCGTTTTTTAGACCAAATGGCATCCTTGTAAATTGAAAATGTCCCTCTGGGACGGTAAATGCGGTTTTGGGTTTATCGGCTTCATTCAGCTCAATTTGGTGAAAACCGGATGCCAGGTCTAATGTGGAAAAATATTTGCTATTGCCGAGTTGGTCTAGGATTTCTGTTATTTGAGGAATGGGATACGTGTCACCAATGGTGACATCGTTGAGTTTTCTATAGTCTATAACCACTCGCCATTTCTGCGTGTTAGAGGCATCTAGTTTTTTAGGAACAACCCATATAGGTGATGACCAAGGAGAATCAGAGGGCTCTATAATTTCCTGTTCCAGCATTTTGCCTACTTGCTTTCGAACTTCAGCTTTGTGGATTTCAGGAAACCTATAGGATTTAGTATGTATTGGGATGTCTGTTGTGGTTTTGATTTCATGCTTGAGGGCGTTTGTGTGGGTCAAATTTTCTCCAGGAAGGTGAAAAATATCTGAGAAATCAGAACATAGTTGTATGAGGGCACCTTTTTCTTCTTCATTCAGGTGTGAGAGGCGTAACTGTTTTAACACTTCTTCTGTTCGTTTAACGGTGTTAGTAGAAGTTTTAATATGGTTTATTGATCTAGTAGGGTTGTCTTGAAATTCGGAAGAATCAATAGAATAAATTTTTAAGTTGAGGTTTGATTTCAGTGTTATTGGATTTTCAGAAGTATTTACGACTGATATGTTGATTCTATTATTTTCCTTGACTCGTACCAGGCAGTTAGCAATCAGTAAAGATTCTGAGATCTTCTGGTCAACGACTAATCCTTCCCTTGTTTCAGGATTTTGAACAGAGCATTCAATAATTGTTTCAGTTCTAGCTGGGATTAAATAGGCAGGGTCGTGAAAATGTAGTTTAATGTATGACTTTCCAATGCTGAGTAGATTATTGTTATAATTAATATTGCAGCTAAGCGCAGTGAGCATGTCAGAACCTATGATGCCGTCGTAAGGTAAATGGATTGTATCAACAACATGGAATCGGTGTGATATATTAGACTTGGGTAGTTGTATCATTAATTGGAAATGACCTTGAGTGGAGATAGTCTCCTCCGTTGAGTCGATACCTTTTAACTGAATCGTTTCTTTCACCAGTTTGGGACGTTTTTCTAAACATGACTGTTTCAGTAAGCTCACCGAAGACCCTGAATCGACTAGCAAGGATAATGGTATGTCGGATATAGAAGATTTGACAAGAACATGAGGTAGTAACGTTTTTGCAGGGTCACTTGTTATTTCAAAAACGTTGGATTTAGAAGGACTTCGCAGGTCAGCCTTTCGTTGCTGCGTGGATACAGTGGGATTTAGCAGATCAACTCTATTTTGTTGCTGCAAGGATACAGTGGGTTTTGCAAGACAATCCTGTTGCGATGCTTGCAATGATTTAGTGGCATTTATAGCCTGGTTTTGTTGTGGTTGAAATAAGTTGGACGTAGCAGTAAAATTAGTGATGTCGGTTTTAGAATTACGAGGTCCCGCACGACACCGGGACGAGACAATTCCTCGTTTTTTGAATTTTCGTCTACGGTATCGTAACCTTCTTCAGGTTGTGGGGGATTTTCATCTTCATTAATCTCTAATGCTTCATCGGAAACAAAATTAACGCGATAAGGGGTCTTTGATTGGTTTTGATCAAAATTCTTGAAACGATTATTATTGAATTCACGTTTTCGACATTGTTCTAGTGTGTGACCCGGATTTTTACAATACCTACAGAATGAAGCTGAAGAGTTATTGCCATTATAAGGTCGATTAGGGATAGGATTTGATTTGAAGTTGGAATTATTAGAGATCGGCGATGGTTGACCTTGGCGCCGATTAAATTGATAGTTTGGCCTTGAAGAATTTGTTCTGTCTTGGCGTGATTGTTGAAGGCCAGATGTACTTGGTCCTTGCCTGAATAAGGACTGTTGGATCCTTTCTTCTGAAATTGCCATATTAATGGCTTCGTTGAGGGTTTTTGCGGATTTGCACCTAACGATATTGGAAATGCGGGGCATCAGTCCCATTTGGAAATGATGGAGAGCTAATTCCTCCATAGCCGCAGTCCTTCCTAACATTTCGCGGCTCTTATGACCATGTGATATGGATATTTCTGTTAGAAGTTGCGATAGACATGTCTCAATTCTTAGAGCATACTGGCTTACATTTTCATTAGATAGTTGTTTACACTCCTGTAAATCTGTTAGGAGATGGGCATAGTGTTTTCTTTCACTAAATTGGATTTTAAGAAAATCTTTGAGCTGTTGCCAATTGGTAAACTCTTTTATAGAGCAAGCAGTCTCTGCTTTGCCTTGTAGTTGACAAAGTATATATTTAAAGAGAATATCTTTTTGAGAGTCTGAAGCTAACTCGTAAGCATTGTTGCAATTTACTAAAAATGAGTTGAGTTTCTCTCTGCAGCCATCGTAAGGCTTGATAAACTTGAGTAAGGTGGAAAGGTCAATTTCTGATTTAGCTGGGGCTGCTGCTAATTTCTTTTTCGATAGCGATCTAGTATGTGGACCTAGAGGGGGAGGACATTGGCTTTGGCCTTCTTCCTCTGTGTCGGTAATGGCAAACTCAGGTTTTTCGAACTTAGGACTTTGGGATCTTTCAGCCATTATTACAGTTATAGATTGATTATATCTACAGTAACAATAATAACAAAGTTATATAGTATCCACAAGTATAAAACAATAATTAAAAACACAACATTTAAAATTCAGTAATAGCAATGACCAAGTGCATGAGTTGACTTACTGGAATGCGAACAGTATTTTTATTTTATTTTATTTTATTTTAATCGGAAAACATACAGTTTTTACATAGCAGTTTTTACATTCAATATAAGATATCTATACACCATTTAATAACGTTTTCGCATATAGAAACTATTTAAACTTGCTTGCGTTACAATACAGTATTTAAATATAAAATAAAAAAGTTATCAGAAATACAAATTGGTAGCTTTTGTTGTGAAATAATTACAAGACAGTTAGGGATTAACGCCAAACCAACTATTAGAAATTTTATTTCTTACCACATTTGGAGGCGAGTTAAATAGATCGAATTCGGGATAGTTGTCCAGTCTATTGACACTGTTTGCAGATCTTATGAAAAATGAATTTTGCCTATTATTAGTGCCACTTTGAGGAACGTGTAGATAAGTTATGTGTCGCACGGATCTAGTTGGTACCTTTAGACTTATTTGAGATAAAGAATATGAAGAGTCAATTCGAAATTGCGCTATTTTTAGTACCATAACTATGTCAGCAATTCTGCGCCTTTCATAAAGGGGTAACATGTGATGTCTTCTACATCTCGATTCATAATCTACGTCTAAAGTTTTGCACTTGAATTGCAAGTATCTCATAAACCTACGTTGTATCGATTCAAGCCTGTTGATGTAAACATCGTATTGAGGGTTCCAAACATGGGAACAATACTCAAGTATACTGCGGACATATGAACAAAACAGAGTCTTAGTTATTTTTATACTCTTAAATTGAGAACTTGACCTGAGAACAAATCCCATAGACTTGTTGGCCTTATTGGCTATATTATTAATATGCGCCTCAAAAGTCAATTTGGAGTCGAGTATCACGCCTAAATCTCGTATCTCATTGACAAATTCAAGCTCATGTGATTTAAGTTTGTACTTACATTTTATGGGTTCATTTTTACGAGTAAAAGTGATTGCATGACATTTTGAAACATTGATATCTAATTTGTTCAATTTGCAATAAGCCTCAAACCTATCTAAATCTTGTTGTAGAAGATGACAATCAGTTAAACTATTAATTTGTTTAAATATTTTCATGTCATCTGCATATAGAAGAAATTCAGAATGTAAGAAACAAGACGTAATATCATTGACAAATATATTAAATAACAACGGACCTAATAACGAGCCTTGGGGTACCCCAGAGGGCACAAAACTCCAAGTAGATGAATATCCATTTAGTACAACAGCCTGAGATCTGTTCTCAATGTATGACGTAAACCATCTGTACAAATTTCCATGGATTCCGGCATTCAAAAGTTTCTGTAAGAGTATAGTATGGTCGATGCGATCAAAGCATTTACTATAATCTGTGTAAATAGCGTCAACTTGACCCCCTGAATCCATATTTAATGTTGTATAATCTATGAATGTTAATAAATTAGTTGTCGTTGAACGATTTCTAAGAAAACCATGCTGTTCTGGTATAAAGGAAGGTGAAAAACTACGATAAACTTGTGTATAAACTAGTCGTTCTAATATTTTAGCAAAAATGCATAACTTAGAAATGGGTCTGTAGTTTTTAACATCATTTCTATTGCCGTTTTTATGAATTGGAGTTATGAAAGCAGACTTCCAGATAGTGGGCACAATGCCTTCTCTTATGGAACGTGTAAACAATATTGTTAAGGGAATTTTCAAAGCATCTGAACATTTTGTGATAAATAAAGGTGTTATTTTGTCTGGGCCAGCTCCTTTTGTTACGTTGAGTGATTTTAGCAGTTTGTGTATGGTTTCTGGAATAATTTCAATGTCATTAATAGAGTCAATATGTCTAGAGCATGTGTCATGTGTCATCTTATGAGCATGTGTCATAGAAGAATTATTCGTACTAAGAGATGGAGAAAGAAAAGTAGACTGAAAGTACGTTGAAAAGAGGTTACATATATCTTCTCCTGAATCTGCGGTCTGCCCTTCATATAAAAGAACAGAAGGGAGGGAATTAGAACTGTTCCTGTTAGCTTTTATGAAGGACCAAAACATTTTTGGGTTTTTCACGATAGACTCTTCGCATTTTTTAAGGTAAGTAGCATAGCATTCCATTTCCAATATTTTAGCTCTATGACGAAGTAAGGAAAAAGTGTCATAATCCGATGTATTGCCATACGTACGATATTTTTTTTAAGAATTTAAACTTTTCTTTGAGTACTTTCTTCAGGCAAGCGTTATACCACGGGGGAAAGGTTGAAGTAGTCGTTAGCTTGTGAGGTACAAACTTCTCTATGACGTCGTGCAAACGTTTATAGAAGTAATTTACAGCCTCCTCTAACGGGATATCTGTCAAGCAGTCGTTCCAGTTCACTTCGTTCAAGGACAACGTAATATTAACATAATCACCTAGTTCAAAAAAGTATTTTAAACGTGGGCTCACACTCAGCGGTTGTGTATTTAATATATTTAAGGTAATTTCCAAAGATTTGTGATGAACATCCTCGGGCACTAAAGGATCGTCACAGGTAGATATTTGTAAATTGGTGTTACTGAATACTAAGTCTAAGATTCTACTATTAATGTTGTGACAAAAATTATATTGTGTGAGGTTGCATTCCGATAAGGTATCAAAAAAATAAACTTGTGTTTCACCTGCACCACTCGAGTGCTGCAGGTGAATATCACAGTTAGGTACCCATTGAATGTAAGGTAGGTTAAAATCGCCCATGATGACAAATAAGTCGTTAGGACACGAGTTCACTATCTGCGATAAATTATCCGTAAAATTAGAGAGTTGAGAATTATATGAGTGTCCTAATTTTTCACTGCAAAGATATAGGGTACAAAAGTGTATTTTAATAGGATATCGAACATTATTTTTACTTTGGAGTGTGACTGTAACCCAAATATCTTCAGCCGTAGAAGACCATTCTGGTCGATGAACAGCCGGGAGATCACGATGTATTGCTAAAAGAATTCCGCCACCATACATTTCTTGAGTGAATTCGTACCGCCTATCTTTTCTCCAACAAATATACCGGTCATCGAATAACTCAGATGCAAGACGCGACGCAATTATTGGGGATACTTAGAATCCCGGTCCCAACAATGCTTATCTCTATAATTGTTTGGTTTATACATTCGATATAAAGTTTGTTACTCTGCGACTGCACGTAAATCCAATTATTACCTTGTAATGGTTTCCATAAGTCTATATGTCCATGGAGGAAATCTGTTTGACACTGCACTGGTAATGCACTTATTACACTTGACAAAAGTTCACTTTCGCAACTCGGGTTAGCACTAGACGGATATACTGTCATAATGTTACATATATATTCACGCGGGCTTATAACTATGCATTCCTTTAATGAATCTAGGTTACAGTATTCGGATTTGTCCTTGGTCATTGCTATGTACTTAGAGTTAGGAATAATAAAGCTGAACGAGTCTGGTTTCATGCCGTTATGTGGGGTCGGTAGTGCTATACTATGGTATAAATTGTATTCCTTAGGGGATACTAACGGTATTCTTAAAATAAAAACAATCCTATTGCTTAAACTATAACATACCACACTAGATATGTTCATCAAACTATGAATATTACTTAACGCTAAACTTATAGGCAACTTAAGATCTACAGGTAGGTATCGGTAGTTATCGACAATTTCTTCGTACAGCTGCGCGGGAGATAACACGGCCGGGTGGAGAATGTTTTGACTACAAAGCATTATTGCGTTAGTTACGTCTTCCAATTGAAACGATAAAGTCAGTATGGACGCTTCCAAACTGTTTAGAATTGAATTCATGTTTGTTCTTATAATTAATTCGTTGGAAACTATTGTGATATTTTTTAATTGTGAAGAGAAGTTGTCGATAGCTTGGTTAAGGCTGGCTTCATTAAGTTTTATTTGGTGTAAAGTGGTATTAAATTTCGATAAAATAGTGGAGGTTATTAAGATATTTTCTTTCATTAATGAACCCAGTCTTATTTCATTATTTTGAATACTTTGGATTGCGTTATCGTATTTAATGGCATCATCTTCGTTTAGAGTTCCAAATATAGTCTTAGACGAAGTGCCAATACCACCGATCCAAGCCCCTCGTTTAAACCTCTTGTCTACTAAATGGGAAATAGCGGAATACCCAGTTACAATATCGTTATATCTAACAGCTAATGGTTCTAATATATTGTGACACTCTAGGTTATTTGAAGTTTCTATCTGAACTTGATTACAAGAAAAACGCAATGTGCCTATTATTGAATTAATGTTTCGAATATGTGGCTCAATATAGGATATATCGATTGGCGTTATAATATCCAAGTAGCTTGCATGTACTTTGAGTTCACCAATTGGGTCAAAATATATACCGGTGCTTGCGTTGATTGGTCGAACAAATTCTGGGTGACCATGGGCCAGTACGCTGTAATGAAAAGAGACATTGAAAAAATTCTAAATAATAATAAGTAAACCTACGTTTATATAATATAATTATTACCTAGTTTTTATAAATCTTAAATCTATCTTTAATTAGGTGGACTACTTTTACGTAGTAGTCTGTAATTCCTCAGTACCTACGCGCTTAACCTCATCGAAGTGATGTTTCACGTGGCGTCTGTTTATAAGTAATGTTAGAGTGTGGTTACCGTGTACCTTAACGACCTTGTCGTTAAGGTCCTTTCCACACGGGTGATAAGGCTTTCCGCAGCCTAACATGGTTTTTTAGCATGACGTAATCTCCAACTTTATATGTCACCGAACGGGTGTGCAAGTCATAATTAGTTTTAGAGTTAACCTTGGATTTTGCGATGAATTCTAAAGCTCTATCACGTGTATATTTCATTCTATGCTGTAACATTTTTACGTACTCGGGGTAAGTAGTGCTAGAAGAATCACTGTATATAGAGTCTGGGATATGAGGTTTATGACCATAGAGCAATTCGAATGGTGAGTAGTGCGTGGTTGAGTGTACAGAAGTGTTGTATGCTAGCATGGCTGTATAGACGTACCGCGGCCAGTTATCTTGATCTGCATTAGTATAAGGTCTCAGATATTCCTTAAGAGTGGAATGCGATCTTTCAAGAGCGCCTTGTGTTTGCGGATGATAAGGGGAGGACCATAACTGTTTAATTTTGAGAAACTCGCACGTCCTTTTAAATAGGTCTGCCGTGAAATTCGTACCTTGGTCGGTGAGTATATGTTTTGGTATTCCAAATAGAGATATAAAGTGAAGTAGACATTCACACGACTCCTCAGCAGTATTACTACGGATAGGGTAGGCCACAGAAAACTTAGTAAGGTCATCTTGCATTGTTAGGATGAACTTGAGTTTTGCCGTGCCGGACTCGGGTAGAGGACCGACTATGTCAATAGATAGTCTTTCAAATGGTGATGTAGAGGTAGATGTTATAATCATTGGTGCTCTATTTGTTTTACGCAAGGCTTTATTTGTTTGACATGATGAGCAATTTTTTACATAATTCTCAATGTCACTGCGCATATTTTTCCAATAAAATCTATCTTTAATTCGGTTCAGCATTCTAATAGATCCTAAATGTCCAGCCGTTGGTATGTCGTGGTTTTCTTTAAGTATTTTTGAAATCTCGCTGAGGGAAGGATATATGATGTTATTGTGATAAATATGAATTTTAATTTTAAAGCCGTCGAATAAGTAGCTAAACATGTTATATATTTTCACAAAGGAGTGTTTATCGAAAGGATTCTTAAAATCGGATGTGCTGATTTCATTTATCGTAGGATAGGACATTATGATCTGGTCACGTGCGTATTTTAAGGATTTGAAAATGTCTGGGTATGAGTAATCATCGAAATGATGTACTTTCGTAAATAGGAAAAGGTAAGTTTTGTCTCCAACTGTAAGAGGTAGAAATGTGTGCAGAGTTCTTTCTTGTTTCTGAAATTCACTACGATTGGGTTCTGGGCAATTGTCGAGGATATCCTGGACATAAGGCATCGATTCATCCATATCTATTGAGGTAGGTACAACAATTAGTTTTTGTGTTCCCTTGAGTAGGTTCTCGTTATGTTCTGTAATTAATGTATCATGTGACTGGGAAGAAGATTTCAAGAATTTGCTGTAAGTTTCGTCTTCGGGTAAAGGTTGCTTTTCAGGAGCTGGCGGGGTTACCGGACTTGGTTGATTAGGTACAGGTAAGGTTTCCGGATTTTCCCGGCTGGTTGAGGGTGCAGGATCTTCCGTCTCAGCGCATGGTTCATCAGGGACAGAATTAAAGTAATCCAATACCTCATTTTCTATTTCAGGGTCTATAAGATCTGCGTCAAGACCAGACGGCGGGGATACTAAGAGGCTTTGAAAATCATCATTAATTTCATTGGGTGACCGTGAAGGCTGTGATGTTTGTAGTGGAAGTTTGCCGTCCGCGTCGTTGCAATTAGGATTAAGGTTTAATTTGTTTTCAGGATATATAGGGTTAACGGGGTACCTAGAGAGGGCGTCAGCAGCGGAATTCAGCTTGCCTTTACGATATACTATGTCATAATCATACTCTTCTAACTTTAGCCTCCATCGTTGGAGTTTACTACTCGGATCTTTATGGTTAAATAACCATTTTAAGGGCCTATGATCAGTAATGATGGTGAATTTATGCCCGTAAAGGTAAGGACGAAACGTTTTGCAACCATAAAGTACGGCCAACAATTCCTTTTCGGTTGTGCTGTAATTAGACTCGCTTTTATTAAGAGTGCGTGAGGCAAAGGCTACAGGCTGGTCTTTGCCAGCCGGTCCTTGAGAGAGGACGGCCCCGACGGCGTAGTTTGAGGCATCGCAGGTAAGAATAAAAGGTTGAGAGAAGTCTGGATAAATAAGGAGTGGAGCAGTTGTCAGTTTGTGTTTCAGGGTGTCAAAAGCAAGTTGCTGCTGGTTTTCCCATTTAAATGGTATATCCTTTTTCAGAAGGCTAGTCAAAGGTTTCGCATTTTTCGAAAATTCGGGAATGAAGCGGCGGTAGTACGAGACAAGACCGAGAAATGATTTAATGTCTTTTGGAGTCTTTGGGATTGGAAATGCTGTCACGGCTTTGACTTTCTCTGGATTTGGTTTCACACCCTCTTCAGTGATTATATGTCCAAGATAACCGACTTCGCGGCGAAGGAATTCACACTTCTCCGGTTGCAATTTGAGATTAAAATCACGGGTCCTTTGGAAAATTTCCTTTAGGTTAGAGATGCTAGTTTTGAGGTCATAACCATAGCAAACCACGTCATCTAAATAAACGAAGCAACGGATGCCTTGTAGACCTGATAGTACAGAGTTCATGAGTCTCTGAAATGTAGACGGAGCGTTTTTTAGACCAAATGGCATCCTTGTAAATTGAAAATGTCCCTCTGGGACGGTAAATGCGGTTTTGGGTTTATCGGCTTCATTCAGCTCAATTTGGTGAAAACCGGATGCCAGGTCTAATGTGGAAAAATATTTGCTATTGCCGAGTTGGTCTAGGATTTCTGTTATTTGAGGAATGGGATACGTGTCACCAATGGTGACATCGTTGAGTTTTCTATAGTCTATAACCACTCGCCATTTCTGCGTGTTAGAGGCATCTAGTTTTTTAGGAACAACCCATATAGGTCCAATGACCGATGTCCGATGACCAAGGAGAATCAGAGGGCTCTATAATTTCCTGTTCCAGCATTTTGCCTACTTGCTTTCGAACTTCAGCTTTGTGGATTTCAGGAAACCTATAGGATTTAGTATGTATTGGGATGACTGTTGTGGTTTTGATTTCATGCTTGAGGGCGTTTGTGTGGGTCAAATTTTCTCCAGGAAGGTGAAAAATATCTGAGAAATCAGAACATAGTTGTATGAGGGCACCTTTTTCTTCTTCATTCAGGTGTGAGAGGCGTAACTGTTTTAACACTTCTTCTGTTCGTTTAACGGTGTTAGTAGAAGTTTTAATATGGTTTATTGATCTAGTAGGGTTGTCTTGAAATTCGGAAGAATCAATAGAATAAATTTTTAAGTTGAGGTTTGATTTCAGTGTTATTGGATTTTCAGAAGTATTTACGACTGATATGTTGATTCTATTATTTTCCTTGACTCGTACCAGGCAGTTAGCAATCAGTAAAGATTCTGAGATCTTCTGGTCAACGACTAATCCTTCCCTTGTTTCAGGATTTTGAACAGAGCATTCAATAATTGTTTCAGTTCTAGCTGGGATTAAATAGGCAGGGTCGTGAAAATGTAGTTTAATGTATGACTTTCCAATGCTGAGTAGATTATTGTTATAATTAATATTGCAGCTAAGCGCAGTGAGCATGTCAGAACCTATGATGCCGTCGTAAGGTAAATGGATTGTATCAACAACATGGAATCGGTGTGATATATTAGACTTGGGTAGTTGTATCATTAATTGGAAATGACCTTGAGTGGAGATAGTCTCCTCCGTTGAGTCGATACCTTTTAACTGAATCGTTTCTTTCACCAGTTTGGGACGTTTTTCTAAACATGACTGTTTCAGTAAGCTCACCGAAGACCCTGAATCGACTAGCAAGGATAATGGTATGTCGGATATAGAAGATTTGACAAGAATATGAGGTAGTAACGTTTTTGCAGGGTCACTTGTTATTTCAAAAACGTTGGATTTAGAAGGACTTCGCAGGTCAGCCTTTCGTTGCTGCGTGGATACAGTGGGATTTAGCAGATCAACTCTATTTTGTTGCTGCAAGGATACAGTGGGTTTTGCAAGACAATCCTGTTGCGATGCTTGCAATGATTTAGTGGCATTTATAGCCTGGTTTTGTTGTGGTTGAAATAAGTTGGACGTAGCAGTAAAATTAGTGATGTCGGTTTTAGAATTACGAGGTCCCGCACGACACCGGGACGAGACAATTACTCGTTTTTTGAATTTTCGTCTACGGTATCGTAACCTTCTTCAGGTTGTGGGGGATTTTCATCTTCATTAATCTCTAATGCTTCATCGGAAACAAAATTAACGCGATAAGGGGTCTTTGATTGGTTTTGATCAAAATTCTTGAAACGATTATTATTGAATTCACGTTTTCGACATTGTTCTAGTGTGTGACCCGGATTTTTACAATACCTACAGAATGAAGCTGAAGAGTTATTGCCATTATAAGGTCGATTAGGGATAGGATTTGATTTGAAGTTGGAATTATTAGAGATCGGCGATGGTTGACCTTGGCGCCGATTAAATTGATAGTTTGGCCTTGAAGAATTTGTTCTGTCTTGGCGTGATTGTTGAAGGCCAGATGTACTTGGTCCTTGCCTGAATAAGGACTGTTGGATCCTTTCTTCTGAAATTGCCATATTAATGGCTTCGTTGAGGGTTTTTGCGGATTTGCACCTAACGATATTGGAAATGCGGGGCATCAGTCCCATTTGGAAATGATGGAGAGCTAATTCCTCCATAGCCGCAGTCCTTCCTAACATTTCGCGGCTCTTATGACCATGTGATATGGATATTTCTGTTAGAAGTTGCGATAGACATGTCTCAATTCTTAGAGCATACTGGCTTACATTTTCATTAGATAGTTGTTTACACTCCTGTAAATCTGTTAGGAGATGGGCATAGTGTTTTCTTTCACTAAATTGGATTTTAAGAAAATCTTTGAGCTGTTGCCAATTGGTAAACTCTTTTATAGAGCAAGCAGTCTCTGCTTTGCCTTGTAGTTGACAAAGTATATATTTAAAGAGAATATCTTTTTGAGAGTCTGAAGCTAACTCGTAAGCATTGTTGCAATTTACTAAAAATGAGTTGAGTTTCTCTCTGCAGCCATCGTAAGGCTTGATAAACTTGAGTAAGGTGGAAAGGTCAATTTCTGATTTAGCTGGGGCTGCTGCTAATTTCTTTTTCGATAGCGATCTAGTATGTGGACCTAGAGGGGGAGGACATTGGCTTTGGCCTTCTTCCTCTGTGTCGGTAATGGCAAACTCAGGTTTTTCGAACTAAGGACTTTGGGATCTTTCAGCCATTATTACAGTTATAGATTGATTATATCTACAGTAACAATAATAACAAAGTTATATAGTATCCACAAGTATAAAACAATAATTAAAAACACAACATTTAAAATTCAGTAATAGCAATGACCAAGTGCATGAGTTGACTTACTGGAATGCGAACAGTATGGTGATAATAATCATCGTTCTCGAAGTTTGCGTTGATATCGGCGGAGTGAAGGTGTTGATAAGCCACGGGTCGTCACGTCGTCTTTTAAGAGCTTATACCGGTCACAGCACGGGACTGTGCGTGACAGTGGGTATAATTTCGCTGGTTCGAAGATCGGCTGCAGCACGATAAGTGTTCAGCAATAGACCTTTCACGAACTTTAACACGTAACACTGACGTCCTTGGGGGCCGGGCCGGAACTCGGTGCAACAGTATGATATGGACAATGGAGCTGGCACTTACACTCAAACACAAACACACACTCGCGTCGAGTTGAGATATTTTGAGAGACGTACCGGGGATTGTTGTAATCCCACCGCTGCCACCAAATGTTATGAGCCTTTGGGTTTGAGGCTTTTTAAAAAAAGAAATAAAATACTAAATTAATTTTAAGGCGACCGTCGGATTTGGAAGTAGGATGAAGACTGATGGATGGATGGATGTATGAATCGAATAATGGATGGGAATAGCTGACTGCGTGATAGGAGTGCTTGGTAAGCAAGAAGGGGTGCATTCTATATATATAACAGAACCATGGACCTGCTGCGCGGCAGTCCATAGCCAATGTCATTGAGCTATCACTGTTTAAAAGATATTATGTTTTGCCGTTATTATTTTATTGAGCTACGTCATTATTTTTCTGACGTTGTAATATGAAATCCCCTTTTGGGATCGTAACTCAACATTAAGACAAGTCAGGTCTCATACAAGACAAGATACTTCAATTTAAATAAATAAAACAAGGCTCTAATATTATCACGAATATTATGTAGAGAGAATTTAACACAAGCACAGAATGCACTAAACTACACTTCAATTGTATATGATACGTTTTAATGAATGACAAAGACAGGAAGGCATGCATGTAGTAGTTGCACATACTAGACCAGTGCAGAAGCCATTGAAAATGGTAAAAAGTAAAAAGTGAAAAAAAATGTAGGTTGAAACCCATTGAAAAAGGAAGAGAATGTAACAAAAGTGAAAGGTAAAATAATTTACTGGCGATCTGACGTAGGAAAATGGAAAGAGGTGAGTTTTTAAGGGAAAAAAAATAGTTTATCTCGATTTCCGGCAAAACTGCACGTCATATGGAAAAATATATATATCAAAGTTGTAGGTAATAAAAAGATGTACAATTGGTCTCAAATGTGAGATAGTTGGCAAAGGCCTATCAGGAATAAAAAAAGAAAAATTCCTTTGATTTGGGATTCAAAATGAAGGGCTTTAAGAAAAGATTCCATTCCAACTTGCAGTTATAGTTTCAATAGAACGATAAAACGTTTAACAAAAATAAATAGGTTGTTGTCAGGTTTTATTTTTTAATTTATACTTGTTATAAGTTCAGTGCTAAGATACGAAAGCCAGTTAGCTTTTGTTTTATACCCTAACCACAGATACTTCACATCTAATAATTTAATTTGACAAAAGCTATAAAATCTTTGGTATTTCAAGGTTTTCATATAATTCTACAGTAGATTTTCCTAAAAACCTAACCTTACCAATTTTTTTTTTATTTATCTATTCATATTCAAAAAAAATCCCGCGTGTAATGATGCATAGAACTATCTATGCATGCGGGCCGCTACTCCCGATCGTTTCGCGTTTTCTTTGAGCGCGATCGGAGCTATAGTTTCTAAAGTACAACAAATCTATAGTATTTCAAGGTTTTCATATAAATCTACAGTAGGTTTTCCTAAAAACCTAACCTTACCAATTTTTTTTTATTTATCTATTCATATTTAAAAAAATTCCCGCGTGTAATGATGCATAGAACTATCTATGCATGCGGGCCGCTTCTCCGGATCGTTTCGCTTTGTCTTTGAGCGCGATCGGAGCTATAGTTTCTAAAGTACAACAAATCTATAGTATTTCAAGATTTTCATATAAATCTACAGTAGATTTTCCTAAAAACCTAACCTAACCAACTCTTCTTTTGTTTGTATTCATTTCATATGCTAAATTTTTCAATAGTTCTACGCATCATTACACGCGGGCCGCTATTCCCGATCGTTTTGCGTTATTTTTAAGCGCGATCGTAGCTATAATTTTTAAAGTTAAACAAATCTTTGATAATTCAAGGTTTTCATTTAATTCTAAAGTAAATTTACCTAAAAACCTAACCTTACCAACTCTTTTTTTTGTTTATATTCATTTTATATTAAAAATTTTCAATATTTCTAGGCATCATTACACGCGGGCCGCTATTCCCGATAGTTTCGCGTGTTTTTCGAGCGCGATCGAAACTAGTTTTTAAAATACAACAAATCGTTGGTATTTGAAGGTCTTCATTTAATTAATTTTAAGTTAGTCCGATCTCACTCCTAAGGTCACATCCTGAGGGATCAGTTATATTTCATTCTATTTTCTATTTTAATAATTCTCATTTGATGGAATATGTAAAATATATTGAAATATTTACTAACAACAAATAACCCTACTTACTGTATCAGCCAGTATATCCACTGCTAAACACAGCTTTTCCCATTATGGGGGGTTTGCCATAATCCCCAGACATGGCAGGCACCTTGTGAAATGCAGTTTAGGTATCAGTTGCTCAGAAAACGCAAACCTTACTTAAGAGCTCTTATTTTTACAGTCTAAAATCATAACCGTCAATTTAAAACATCAAGTATTTATTGATAATTTATATTTTGTTTAAAATCCGAAAAAAACATCCAAACCAAAACATACAAGATTTTCATTTACTTGTTCTTTCTTCAGAATATGAACATTGATTTAGAACGCACTAAGAAATCCAACCGGGTTCACTACACAAAGTAAGTTTAACTCAGACAAAGGAGGCCAAGTTAAACCAAATTAGAACTTGGGCGGTTTTTGGTTTCAATGCGGGCTGTGCAATTTGTTCTACCCCAGTAAACACTGTACGAGTGACCACAATTTACAATAAAGGTTTTGTATTTAAAGATTTAAAAGAACAGTGAATGATGCGAATGCTGACCTGGCTGGCTACCACACAAGTGAAGCGCTCGTAGCGAAGTTTACTTAGCTGTTCTTAATCAGCCGATCAGCAAAGTTAAGCAACGTCGCCCGCAGTCATGAGTTGGTTGGGTGACCGCTAGTGACATTACTACTGAGCGCTTTCGTGCTTCGGAGGGCACGTTAAGCCGTCGGTCCCAATTGTGGTATCTTAAGATGGCAGTCGTTATAGCATGGTGGTAGGGCAATTTGCGAATGGCCGCTTGGCTAGCTACCACCCTCAAGTAGAAAATCTGTCGCCAAACACCTAACGGTGTGTTCCTGCATTTGTCCTTGAGAGCCAGTTATTCTAGGTTAGACTGAACAAAATCTTCGACCACATCATCACTTACCATCAGGTGAGATAGTGGCCAAAGGCTAACCTATCAGGAATCAATAAAAAAAATAAAAAAAACTGTCACCAAACTCTTGATGGTGTATTCCGACAGCTGCGCCTTAGAGCTAGTAATTTAAAGATTTTTTTAGAATGTTACCCCTCATAATTGCTACCTGTGAGTGTTGTAAGAGGCGATAAGGGGTAAAATACCGGAAGGTGGGCAGCAGTGCCTTCTGAGGAACTGATATCTTAAACTGCGATCCCCAAAACGCCTGCCAAGCGTGGGGATTATGGCAAACCTCCCTAAATGGAGGAGGCTGTGTTTAGCAGTAAACAATCTGATTGATACAGAATCACATCTTCGACCACCGCATCACTTACCCTCACGAGAGATAGTTTGTTTTGTATATTTTTTTATGCCTGATAGGATTAGCCTTTGACCACTATCTCACCTGATGGTAAGTAATGATGTGGTCGAAGATGTTGTTCAGGCTAACCTAGAAGTACTGGCTCTCAAGGACAGCTGCCGGAACACGCCGCTAGGTGCTTGGCGACCGATTTTCTACTTAAGGGTGGTAGCCAGCCAGACGGGCATTCGCGAAATGCCCTACCACGATGTTATACCGGCTGCCATCCTAATAAAAGAACCGGGACCGACGGCTTAACGTGCCTCCGAAGCACGGAAACACTCAATAGTATTGTCACTATCGTTCACCCATCCAACTCATGACCGTGCGCAACGTTGCTTAACTTTGCTGATCGGTTGAAAACAGTTAAGTAAACTTCGCTACGAGCGCTTCAAAGAGTTACAGATAAATATATAGTAGTTACATCCTATCAGATGTACCTTAATTTTAAAAAATCGTACAATTTATTATAGAAATCATCTTTTGATAGTTAGCGAACTCAACTGCATTGTAAACACTGACATCTGTCCTCGTGCACTGGACATGATTGAAGAAAATTTTGGCACAATTTTTCGACTAATCGCCTGTAAAGTAACAATAAAAAAACCTCACATAGGCTAACGAACTAGTGGATGCATGGATAGTTTTTTATTATAATATTGCTTTGAACACGTCTCCAAGAGTACAGTTGTTAATAGAGTGTACCGAAACCATTTTTAGGGTTCCGTACCTAAAGGGTAAAAACGGGACTCTATTACTGAGACTTCGCTGCCCGTCTGTCACCAGGCTGTATCTCAAGAACGGTGATAGCTATACAGTTGAAATTTTCACAGACGATGTATTTCTATTGCCACTATTGTGACAGCTAGACGCTTTAACTATTCACAGAATATTTCGTTTTATGTTAGTTTTAAATATGATTAATTAAAGTAATATAAAACAAATAATTAAGGGGGCTCCCATACAATAAAGGAGGTTTTCGCCGTTTATTTGCTAAAAATAATAATAATGAAAATAGGTAGGAACTTGAAATATTCACCGAATATTAAGTTGTATATTTTCTTTAAAAATGAACAATTATGGATACGATTCCGAATTGAGTAGGTATAGGGTATTTTGCATCCAAACGTACCTACTCAGCTCAATCGGATACTGCGAAAAGTGTTTGTAACTTGCAAGATTAGGTTACAGATATTGGTACAGAACCCTCCGTGCGCGAGTCTCACTCGCACTTGGCCGGTTTTTTGACATGTATTTTTGACCTCATGTCAAGGTAAGTAATTGCTCTGCAGGTATATTTTACACTATACAGGATAATGGAAAAAAAATAACCTCGTATGGTCCACCTCCGTATACCCTGACATACAACCTTAGTTGTACGACTTTACTCACAACCTAAAACATTACATTTTTCTACTTTCTGACACTTTTAAGTGTCTCGTAGTAAAAGACAATGCCTACAATGCCAACCCCGAGCTAATAGCACTCACTGTAGCAACAAGGTATCTAGTTTAAATAGTTATGGATGTTTTTTTATTTATAGCTGATAGGCCAGCCTTCGACTACTATCTGACTAGATTGTGAGTGATGATGTGGTCGAAAATGTTGCTAGGGCTAACCTAGAATTATTGGTTCTCGAGGACTGCTGCCGCAACACACTGTTAGGTCCTTTCTTCTTGAGGGTGGTAGCTAGCCAGGCGGGCATTTTCAAAATACCCCACCACCATGCTAAATCGACCAAGACAACAACCGGAACCGGTGGCTTAACGTACCCTCCGAAGGAAGGAACGTAATGTCACTAGCGGTCACTCATCCAAGTCAAGACCACGCCGGACGTTGCTTAACTTACCTGATGCAGCAAAGCAAACTTCGCTACGAGTACGAAGACCGAAAGAAGAAGAATGAAAAACGACAATAGTTATGTAGAGGTATATCAAGATTGGCTCTTGATCAAGAATATGTCTTAATGTCTTCTACTACAGCGTCAGACATTCTGTTTTCGAACTGGATCAGAATCAGAATCAGAAATTGGTCATTATAACAGTAAACGTTACACTGGGCAAGTCATTTTACAATTAGGTTGGTAGGTATTAATTATTAAGGTATTAATTTTAAAACATTATTGTAAACTATAAAATTATGATAACAAACTACTTAATCTAACATGTTAAAGGAAATTTATAATTGCAACATGATATGTATTACACATTGACAATGACTATAATTTATAATAACAATTTAAAATTAATATACATATTATGTAAATTCATGTGAATTGTACAAAACAAACATAAAGTCAATAATGTTTCATAAAATCATATTATATAGACGATAGATATATTATTAATTTTAAAAAAGAGAGAAAAAAAAGAAAAAACTCGATTGTGTCTTTAGACTCTAAGGGTAGCAAATTAATTTACAGCGAGTACGGGACAAGAACTACGATGCTTGAAATGACCCTCGTAACAGTTTCAGGAATTTTTTTTTCTTTGTTAACAATGCAACTGTTTTGGGTTTTATGTATCATAAGTGAGTGCTCCGTCAAAATCTATTTCCACCTAGCTACGTTAGGTTGCATAATTTTTTTTTTTTTAAATCAAGGTTGCCATTTTAAATCGAGAAACGAAGAACTACTAAAATAGAATCAGTATCAAACATCAGGGCAGTGCAGCGAGGAACTTAATATACAACAATTATATGGGTACACTCTACTTTTAATTTCTTTCTATGTGAAAAATTTAACGAATACATTTTTTCATTTCTTTTTATTTCTTCAAATTGGCACGTTGCATATCTAATTTTCGTCATATTCATGTCTCGATTGTTGATGTTATAACAAAATTTTACAGTAAATTAACAATTAACATCATAAAAAACGGAGGCCAGTCTGACAAATATGACTTAAAAAGATTCAGAGCTGTTCCACGAACTCCAAAATCTCAAATTCAAATACCTTGGAAAAGTCACCAACATACCTCATATTGTTTTTTTTTTTTAATGGCGGTATGCCTTTATTAAACGAATACTACAAACTATATACAACACTACAGCTACTACAATACTACAGCTCCTACAGTAAAAGCATTTGGACTCATAGGGAGTCCAAATGCTCTAGCCCACTATCAGTTGGCAGCGTGCCCAGCATGCTGGCAGCATTGCCCCGTTGAATTGCAATGCTTATTCTATTGTTAATTAAAATGTGATAAAAGTTGGTTAAACATATTTTTTTTTTAAACTTTATTCAGATCCCTTTTCTCTACGTACCTGAAGTAGAGTGAAGGTTTGCCAGTAGTGGCGTGGTAACCGGTATCATTAATTATGCCACTCAGATGGTACATCCACACAAGTCATGCGGCACATCCTAACTGTAAGATATTAACAATACTATTGCATCATAGGCACCTATAATTAGTATATTATTATTTTAATTATAAATATCATAATCAATTATGTGTCTTTTAATTGATTTGCGTATTTAATCTTCATGTACTTATATACACAAATTAATGAATGATATAGTCCTAGCTGTAAGTTTTCTGTAAATTCTATAATAAAATAAAATTAATATTCTTCAAAGTAAAAACTAAACGTTTTTATACGTTTCAGCTGTTATTTGTTGCTACTCGACTAAAATTAGAGACAAATTGAATATAATAACGTGTTAGAAAACAAACAATAAAGAAGTAAGTAAATAGTTACGGATTTTGTTGAGAGTTTAGTATATCAAATCAACAATAGGTTTGATGCAAAGAAATAAAACTGTAAGTAACTGGCAACTTGAACGTCTGAACAAAATGCTAGATTGAAAATATGACGTTATGATGGTTTAAAGAATAAAAAAATATTAAAACTATTTTAAGAAAATGTTTTGATCAGACACTTCGTGATAAAGGCTTTGGAGCATTCTGCTTTTCATTTATTTATAAAATTATTATTTTTCAACTATTGTAAAGGTTTGATTTTAAAAATATTTTAGTCGCGCGAGATATCAAAGAACTTTTCCACGCAGATTTCGTATCATAAACAAAACAATTCCAAGCCAGTGAAATGAAAAAGAAATATATTCAAGCTTCTTTGACGCATTCATCAACATAAGTCGGTTGAAAATCAAACCTCATGCCGCAACACGGTGCAAAATATAATAAGAACCTTTGAGTTCTAAAAAAATGTTCTTTTTCATCTGACTCCTAAGGAGGCATCAAAAACCTAAAAACCTATAAAGCTGTCAAATACACAGGCTGGTAATAAAGTAGATTCAACCTACTTTACTAAAGCTTTCATGCAAATTGGCATATAAAAAGTTTCGAAGTTACTTTGCAAGACAAATTGGTAGTACTTGGTAGTAGCCACTCAAGCATGGGAAACTAATTTCGTGGTCTGAATTTGAATCGTGCTTAGTGTTAGGGTCCCTCAAAAACGAACTCCAAGGAACACTGTGTTTTCCGTCTGTCTGTCGGTCTTTCTGGGTTTTTTTACTCAGTAACGGATAGAGTTATGAAATTGAAACAAATATTATATAGGTACCAAAATATATTATAGTCGTTTAGAACGTGAAAATGATTTGCACGACTAATCTCAAAAAATAATTATTTCCAAAGACAATGTCCAGAAAAAACAGTGTGCATTAATAAAAATAACCAATAAAAAATTACATTGAATAAAAAAATTACCAATAATAAAACATCCACAAATATAAATGCCCATGAGTAAAAACATAAAAAAATATCGATTGTTAAAAAGACAGAATGAAAACAACGACTAATTGTTTTAAATTGAATTTGAATATTCGTATTAATTGTATCCTAGCCCTTCTGGTCATTACACGACTGCCCACAAAAAGTAGTGATATGTTTGGGGCTCATGTATGTATGTTTGTGAGCTTCTTTATTCCACCATAACTTTTAAACGGCGGAACCGATTTTAATCTTTGAGGTATCATTCGATTAGGCTTGATAATTATATATAAAGGTAATTATATATGACGTTTTAGTTAAATTTCAATGAAAAGATATACGCTTAAATGTAAATAAATAACTTGCTGTTGGATTATTTATTTTTTCATATAATATTTTTTTTTTTATATACTTGTTATTATAATTTTTTTTTATCGATCATGATTTTTTTATTCTAAAATTATCCTTAAATCTATGTGAAATATCATTTTTTTATAAATTATTCTAACCGAGAAGTGCCAGGTTAGGTTGTAAGAGGCGACTAAGGGAATAATACCTGAAGGTAAGGAAGCAGCGCCTTCTAAAGAACTGACAAATTCTACTGCGATCCCCTAGAAGCCTGTCATGTATGGAGAATATGGCAATCCCTTTGGGGGAGACCTTGTTCAACGGTGGACACTCCGGTTGATAAATGAAATTCTCAAATAAAACAATCTTAAAAAAAATAAGTAACCGACTTCCAACACTAAAACTTATTAAATAACTTGTGGAAGTCGGTACCAGGATGACAAAATACCGACCTCACATTACCATGGTCCATCTTCCACAAGGTAATCCGCTACTGACGCCAGCAGCTTTGCAGTGCAGTGCCTCATAAAACATAATGTTTATTCGGACGCTCGACCAACCTCCGCGACTGGCGACGTCAGCGTACCAGAAATTCAAGCCTAAACGCACACACTGTTTCCTTACCGATAGGTATGAACGACCCACATCAGTACTCACCTTTGGGATAAGGTTTAGAAGTAACGATGGCGGAGCGGTAATAGCTATGGACTGCCGCGCCGCAGTACCCTGGTTCAATCCCCGCCACATGGTGGAAGGGCATTTTGCGAATGCTCACTTGGCTAGCCACTACCATCAAGTAGAAAACTATCACCAAGCACCTAACAGTGTCTTCCGGCAGCTGTCCTTGAGAGCCAGTATAATTACAGACACATGAAACTTAACAATTGTATGTGTCAGTGTGACGGGCGCAGTGCAATTCCTCACGTGTGAAGTTATTAGCCCACTTAACATTAGGTGAGACTCGAGGTTGTAAATAACATAAATAAGTCTAAATTCAGCCTGATAGCCAGTTCTTATACATTAGGCCGGCCATAGACTAAATCACCGTCTGATAATTATTAACTGCATAAAGCTATCTGCTATCGTACATTATTATGTACTGCCATCGTACTTTTTGAAGCAATGATGGCCGAGCGGTAATAGCTATGGACTGCCACGCCACAGTACCTTGGTTCGATCCCCACCGCCGGCTTGAGCTTCACCGCATGGTGGAAGGGCTTTTTGCGATTGCCCGCCTGGCCAGCTACCACCCTCAAGTAGAAAGTCTCTCGCCAAGCACCTAACGGTGTGTTCCGGCAGTAGTCCTTGAGAGCCAGTGAAATTACAGACACAATGAAACTTAACAACTATGTCTCAATGTGACGGGCACAGTGCAATTCGTGACTTGTGATGAAATGCATCTGTTATAGGCAGAGGTTAGTCCACTTATCATCAGGTGAGCCTCGGGCTTGTTCCGTCACAATAAAATAAAAAATAAAAAAATGGCGTTAGTAGTACAATAATATAGATAATATTATTGATATATGAGTACATAAATTGTTTATGTTCATTTATTTTGACGGTAATATATATTTTTTTGGTAGATAACGCATCTAAATGTGAAGTTAAATTGCTATGTTAAAACACAAATTTATAGGCGTGATAGTTTTTCAGTAAAGAGTGCCCTAAAATGTTCAAGTCGTGGGAGAGTGATAAAAAAAGGCTAAATGCAGCATGAGAGCCAGTTCTAATACGTTGGCCACCGTCTGACAACTATTATCTACACAAATCTATTTTGCTACTCTACATAATTTTAGCATATTAGTACTATTTGATTCTCTACACTGAGAAAAATCTAAAGTCAAAAGCGCCCTAATGACGGCCAATTTATATGGTATAAGGCGAAAAACCGACCAAACGTAAATACGTACAAAAACGCCTTCCAACTAGAAGGCGTTAAACGAGATCAGTGAAGGCGAATGTTTCTTTTCGTCTTCATTTAAGGTGTATTTTGTGGTCTTTCTTATATATTGACTTTTCGATAAGGCTGATTAAGTCGTACGTTATAGTGATAATCACCGTATATAAACCGCCGTAAGGTATATTTTATGGTCAATACTGCAATTATTATCGTTTAACAAGTTCAATTCTGAAAATACTTTACGGAAGGCGTTTTTGACGGTTCTGTTTATTATAAAACATGGTACATTTTTATTGATTGGTTAAAATCATCTTAAGAGTTGTGAATTCATCTTACGTATATACAATTCAACGGTAAAAGGTCAAATTCGATTTAAGCGTTTTTCTCAGTGTATAATACCTCTTGGCAATCGTTGCCAAGAGGATATCATATACGTTTCCTGAAACAAATGAAATGTCAAGCGGAAGTGGCAATATGTACAAAGCTTTCACGTACTTGACTAGAGTGGCAATATGATATTGTAAACGATATTGCTGATGCATGGCGCTGTTTTAATGTAAGTAAACAGTCCTCGGCTCCATTCTCAGTACTGTTCTACATTCTCTGAATCGTTGATTGTTATACTTCTTATGTGTTTCTTTCAGTTATACTTCTTATTTAAAGATACTTGCTAGTTTTCAAATTACGAAATCACAAATGTGAAGTTGCTACGCTTTAATGTTATTTTACTTCCATATCTTGCGGAGAACAGGGTTGTCTCAAAAACACACAAAAAAAATCTTAGCCTCTAATTCTGCTCGTACATTTTTAGCGTTCCGAACCCAAGAGCAAAACAGAGTCCTACTTATGCAACTCCACTGTCTGTTTGTCCGTCCATCAGTCCTTCTGTCCGCATGTATTTGGAATGAGTCACAAATCTAAAAATGACTGGGTTAAATTTTGGTATTTTGTGTAAAATTTTGACCCAAAGTTATTTTTATAGCCATGCCCAGAAATCGCCAAAGAACAACCACCAAAGCGGCTTGGAAAAAAGAAAACCTTAAATTCACTAATTAATCCATGATTGAAAATGGATTGTTCATGAGACAAGCTACAAAATAATATAACATCCCATTCTCTACTTCAAGGGATCGACTAAAAAACATAAGCAATCTAAGATTAGGTCGTAGTCCTATTTTTTCACCCCGCAACAAGAACATGAAATTGCTGAATAAGTTAAACTTCGAGGTTCGCTATATTATGGACTCAAGTGTCATAGATAAGCGTTTTTTTTCCTGCAAAGCCAACGTGACGTCAAGAACGTCACGCAGCAAACTGGAAGAGTAATTTTCGATGCATTTCGATTCTACACGAAGCTTCATCTGGACGTATTGACGATCAAGATTCTTGATCGTGCGCTCGAAGAGCGAATCTCGATCGTGATCTCATACTAAATGTTCTGGATGGGATTCAGCAAAGGGGAACATCTGTGATCTATGTACTGTATCATTACAAAATTACAAATATACGATAGAAAAAATTTAAGTCATGTGCGGGATTCGAACCCACGTCCATCCACCCCTGTAGTATGCTCTTACCAATTGAGCTAACATGACATGACGTCATAACTCAAATCTTTCATATTGTTCTTTAACCATCGTATTGGGATGTATTGTATCAGCTGGATTGTCCACTGCTGAACAGAGCCTCCCCCATTAAGGGGGATTATTGATTATTATTATCGTTCGTAGTATTTTGTTAATAAAGGCATACCGCCGACAAAAAAAAGGGGGATTTGCCATAATCCCAACGATTGGCAGGCGGCTTGGGGATCACAGTTTAAGGTGTACATTTCTCAGAAATTTATCTCCGGTATTTTACCTTTAGTCGCCTGTTAAGACAACCACGGGCATCAATGGCTGGGTGACATTCTTGCCCGGCACCCCGCAGGCGTGATTTATGTTCTAAACTATGAAAACCTTATGATTTCTATAACCATTCAAAAGTTTGTCATTGCATACGTTGCTAATTGTATTAGGCTGATACAAATACAAATATTTGATGCCATTTTATGATTATAGACTGTACTATAATTGTATACTTTGATCTCATGCTTATTTGCTAATGATATTGGATCTTACTTATCATATTGCAATGAAACAGGTTTGGGCTTCATTACCCTTTCGCCAGCGGCATTACCGAATGGGCATACAGTAACAGACATACAGGGGCGATAACGCACAAAACTGTTTTTATAGTGTTTACTACTGCTAATAACTCTAAAATATATACAATTCTTAAAAAAATATTATTTAATAGTCAAAGTTTATGTAAATGTTCTAAGTCTAAAATAAAAAAGAGGCATCTATAAATTCCTCTCTGGACAGGCAACGCATCGGCAGCGCAACTAGTGTTGCAGATGTCCATAGGCGGCAGTTACCGTTTACCATCAGGCGGGCCGTCTGCTTGTTGCACCCATAATATAAAAAAATAAATAAAACAATAGTGTGTTTTCCTTAAATGAACGCCAGAGGCGAGTAGGGTTAGCAGTTGCCCCAAACTGCGTACCCTACTACTCGTCAGATCTCACTCAAACGTAAATAGTAAATACTACATGCCGAGACTATCGAATATAAAAAAAAACATCTTAATCGGTACACCCTGTAATGAGTTCAAACACACAAAGAAACAGTCGAACTGAGAACCTTCTCCTTTTTTAGAAGTCTGAGGACTTCCAAAAATATATTGAGAGAGTCGGACTATGATAATGTGAGGTCAGCGTTATGGTATAAATCAGCTTGGTATCAACACCGCCTATTTATTTGCATACTTATCAGTGGGTATTGAAGACATTTCAGTTTTTTTTGTCATTTTAAACTCAACCATATCGCAAGCCTGACTTTTAATTAAATGTTAATATACGGCATTACCATTCACATATAACTTGTTTAAGCACATACTATATATATAAAGTTTCTCTACTATATTTGTCTATAAAAGCTGCAGATTTTCTACATGTGTTGTAGCTAGCCAGGCGATAATTCGAAAAATGCCCTACCACCAATAATACTTCTTAGCTTGCTTATAAACTTATTATTTACATGGTATTACGGAATTAAGCTGCAAACCTTCAAGTAGAAAATCTGACGCTAAGCACCTACCGGTGCATCTGTCATTCATCATCATCATCAGCCAGAAGACGTCCACTGTTGAACAAAGGCGTCCCTTATAGAACAACACAAAGAACGGCTATTAGCAGCTTGTAGCCATTGGCTACCCCCAACTTTTACGATGTCATGTGGGGGGCCTACCAACACTACGTCTTCCGGTGTAATGTGGTAACCACACGAGAATCTTTCTTGCCCAACGGTTATCAGTTTGCCGAGCAATGTGGCCCGCCAATTGCCACTGCACTTGCTAATTTGGAAAGCTATGTCGGTGACTTTGGTTCTTTGGCGAATATCCACGTTGCAGATTTTATCGCGCAAAGAAACGCCGAGCATAACTCTCCATAGTGACTCTGAGCTTGTACATAAGGGCCAAAGTTAAGGACCACGTTTCAATGCCATATGTCATCACTGGCAATACACACTGGTTGAAGACTTTGGTCTTCAAGCTCTGCGGGATCTTCCGACGAGAAGATGTCCCGTAACTTCCCGAACCCGAAAAGCGGCTGTCATTGCGTGCCAGTAATTCTAGGTAAACCTGAATAGCATCTTCGACCACATCATCCCTTACCATCAAGTTAGATAATAGCTTTACCTATAGATAGCTAGCTTATCAGCTTGTTATATTACATTACATCCAAATACATTATCGACATCGATAGAACAACAGCATAATATTCTCAGCTCTGATGGCAGTAATATACTGGGAGATATTGAAGTAAGCTGCTCCGATGCAAAGGAGCATATGGTAGCTTAGTAATTTCAAGCTAACAGCTTGTTACTATAGTGTAGCACATTGTTGGTGCTGTGAATATTAGTTCAATATAAAGCTGGTTATTGGTTCAGTGTCAATACTTACGTACTTGCCTAGTTAGGTACACTACTGTGAGAAACGATGGTAATTTTAGCATAATACATGCTTCCTACAAACGTTTTGATATATAACTGGTATGCTAGCCTTTGACCACTATTTCATCTGATGGTAAGTGATGATGAGGTCGTAGATGTTGTTCAGGCTAACCTGGAATTAGAACTTAAATTAATAGTACCACACACTAGGGTATAATAAAAACAAGGTTTTGTAGTCAGAAAGACGGCATGGCATTATATCAAAGAAAACCTTTATAACTCCTTCTTAACCAAAAACATTATTAGGTGACTTCCGTACTTAACCTTTGTAGGTGAAAACTGGGAAGAGGTCCGAACTCGTGCAGAAGAAGGGTTAAGAAAAGTCAACCGGTGGCTCAGAGATAACTTGCTCTCTCTCAATACTGAAAAAACTAAGTTCGTCATGTTTACTTATGAACGCAGAATGATACCCCCCATGGCCATTAAAGTGCACTCAAGTTGCCTATCCACTAATTGCAACTGCCCAAAGTTAGAATGTGTTAAAAGTATCAAATATTTAGGTGTCTACATAGATTATCGATTGAGCTGGAGAACCCACATAGTCAATCTCAGTGGCAGAGTACGAAAATTAATATTTATTTTTAAACATCTACGTGAGGTTGCAGATCAAACTTTGATTCTAAATGTATATAATGTACTCTGCAAACCGATACTCACCTATTGCAATACATCTTGGGGAGGGGCGTGTCCTACCTATATGCTGGCTCTGGAACGTGCTCAAAGAGCAGTACTTAAGGTAGCAATGTTCAAGCCACGAATGTTTCCCACTGCAGAGTTGTATCAAAAATGTGAAGTTTTAACAGTTCGTCAGCTATTTATCCTAAACCTTCTTATATTGAAACAAAAACGATCCACTCTACAAGAAAGATCATTATCTGCCACTAAGAGAAGAAAGGACATAGTTTTCCGCACACAAAAATATAACACTAAATCAGCCAAACGTCATTCAAGCTTTCTAGGTTCATATTTATATAATAAAGTAAGTAAAATTACACCTAATCTTTCAAGAAATACAATAAGACAAGCGAAATTTTCATTACACAATTTTTTAAAGACTCTTGGCTATGAAGTGACTGAAAATTTGCTACATGTTATCACTTAATAATATCTTTCAAAACATCTCCCACTCATACATGATTGTACCTAACCCATTCATGCTACTGACATGCGCACTCACACACACGCACACATATACACTCTGACACTCTCAACCCTCACATAACAAACACACTTACACAAACTAACATACATTCATATCCACAAACAAACACTATTATTATAAACATACCTTTGTATTTACACTAACTTTACAATAAGATTATAGAATAAGATCATAGATGATTATAGGTATATATTTAATAAATTATAGTAGAACTTACCAATGCAATCCACGGTAACTACCAATATTGTGAACGTTTGAAGGAAGCAAACGCCCTCGATTCAAGATTTCTTTCTTAGTGAGGGCTTTGTAAGTCATATGTATAATTTTGTGAGTAAAACATTTCATACTATCTTGAAATTCTTAAGTAATGGTTGTATTTATATGTGTGTTTTTAATGAAGAATAAAGATTATTATTATTATAGATTATTATTATTATTTTTATTTTTTATTTTTGTTATGTGATTAATCCTAGAATAAGGAGGATTGAGTTTGATCATTCTATCAATTCTTAACCGACTTTTACAAAAAGAGGAGGTTCTCAATTCGTACGTGCCGTTTTTATTTTCTATTTTATGTCTGTAACAATTCTAGTTTGTTTGTAGCAATTCTAACTCGGCACCCCACGGAGGGTTTTTGATGATCTAGTCATTGACAATTGATCCCATAACGAACATGGGCCACTAAATAGAAAGAATATTTTTTTTACGTCAAATCGGAACCGATTTCAACACTCAAAACTGTGAAGTAACTTTATCGAAGTCGGAACCATGCGCACAATATGCCTGATAGGTTGCCTTTGACCACTATCTCACCTGATGGTAAGTGATGATGTGGTCGAAGATGTTGTTCAGGCTACCTAGAATTACTAGCTCTCAAGGACAGATGTCGGAACACACTAGGTACTTGGCGACAGATTTTCTACTTGAAGCTTGGTAGGTAGCCAGGCGGGCATTCGTAAAATGCCCTACCACCACGCTATAACGACTGCCATCCTAAGACAACAACAGGGACCGACGGCTTAACGTAGCGGTC
The DNA here is from genome assembly GCA_963890685.1 of Plagodis pulveraria. Classification (NCBI taxonomy): domain Eukaryota; kingdom Metazoa; phylum Arthropoda; class Insecta; order Lepidoptera; family Geometridae; genus Plagodis; species Plagodis pulveraria. Next base: position 5,122,259 of record OY982961.1, on the reverse strand, counting down.
ACCCATCCAACTCATGACCGCGGCGGACGTTGCTTAACTTTGCTGATCAGTTCAGAACGGCTAAGCAAACTTCGCTAGGAGCGCTTGTACCTACCGACCTCATGCCATAGGGATATTGAAAGTATAATGATGAAGACACACTGAAGACAGAATATAATTATTTTGATTAAATGTGGAATTCATTACCATAGTCAGATGAAACATGCTTGAGTATTTGACATTGTATTAATTAAGTGTATTTTAGCGTGCCTCTTGTCAGATCTAACTCAAGGATTAGATAGCGAATTTAAGCCTAAATAGGACCTACATTCTCTAACTTGTTCACTATATTATGTATAGAATTGTTATTGGAATAGTAATAGTTATAACTTAGTTTACTTTTATAACGATGACGTTTCCATATAAAAAGAGCTTTTCTCTATAAAAAAAACTTTTTAAATATTAGCTTTTATTATTAATAAAAACAAATATTTTTAAAATATTTTAAGAAAACATCAAATTAATATTTTAATAAAACACTTAAAAATATAAAAATATATCTAGTGACAGTTCCGCTTAATTTTCCTGCTAAGCCGACGTGACGTCACAAACGCCACGCAGCCAAACCGGAAGAGTTTTCGACGCGTTTCGAGAGCCACAAAGTAACGCCTGAATCTATTCATTAGCTTTTATTATGTTTTTTATTAAAATGAACTATAGAAATTAAAAAATACTCGTCAAGACGATTCAAATGAGCCCAAACACGATGAGATTGTCGTTTCATTGTGAAGTTCCTTTAGCCACCTTCCAGCTCCATCATCAGATCAGCATTATTTCATCATACAATTTTATCTATTTATTGTCACGTGATTTACACATGTGTGTAAAATTTCGGCTCAATTGGTTACCGGGAAATAGAAATTTAATTATTAAATAGAAATTTAATTTGCAAGATTTGATGACAAACCTCGGGACGGGCGAAACTAAATAAAAGCTTGTGAAAAAGTCTAAGTGCCTTAAGGTCACGCCTTGTTATTGTTTAATATCGAAACAAACCGTAAAAGAAATAAATATAATATTATTGTTATGATAATTGATAAGACTTGCCTATTGTATGACTTACATTTTTCCTCTCGTATATTTGTAATTTTGTAATACAATAAGTTTTTCTAGTACTGTCTTACATTTTTAAGTTCTGTGTCTCCTAGTAACAGACAATGCCTACTCCGAGCCAAGAACGCCAGCCGCGGCAAAACTGGACCGCGCCGCGCACTCTTTGAATAGAGTTTTCAATATTTACATCGCGCAAAGTAATAAAATATATGGAAAAATAAATTACAGGCACAAGAGACTTTTAAAATTAGGTAGCCCTCGTGCTTATTCCGTCAAATACACATAAATAAATACAAAAGAAAAATACTTTTAAATCCACTAAAACACTACAAAAATATTTCGTTGTTGCTCCGAAAACCATCGAAAACTTCCAAACACTATAAAAATTGTCTGTACAGAGTACATTATTTGTTCGTATACGAACCTATAGGTACAGAGGCTTTGTTTTTACTTCTAAAACAAACACGAACTTTCAATTTGATTGAATGCAATCAAACTAACAACCAACGAAGGTCTACGCCTATATAGTACAATCTGATCGCACGATACAAACATATCAATAATTTCAAACACATTACCCAATCCAATCACAATCCACTCCGAGTACTGATGACTCGCTAATTGCAATTTCTAAACGGTCAATTATCCCCATGGTAATATCGGGGCACAATAAAAAAAGTCGTTAACAGAATATAGCCGGAATTAAATTCGAATCACATAAAAATACAGGAAACGAAATAAAGCGTGCCCTCCGAGGGTTTGCCAGGGTTTTCAGATACTTGGCAACAACCAACAGTGAAAACAGGTGTGGTGAAAGGCATGAGAGATTCGTCATTTCTAAGTTATACATGGCCTGTTAGAAAAAAATACGTTGATCTTTTTTCGTTGTTTTTTTCGGGTATATTGCATAGTCAATGTTTGAGTACATAAACTTGCCTTCGGTCAATTAAGCAATAAGTGCTTATGTCAGCGACGCGACTGCCAAAAAAAAGGAGTGTTGTGTCTTTATTCCACTATAACTTCTTAATGGCTAAACCGATTTCAATCTAATATATTTAGGACACACTGCCGGATTTTAAATGCCATTTTGTGACTTAATTTTTGTTTGTTCCAAACTGCTTAAGGGCTTTATAAAACTATTCCATAAATATATATAACTAGCAGTTTTAATAGAACGATAAAACGTTTGTACAAAAATCAACAATTCGCAGTCGGGGTTTTCAATTTTTTATTAATTTATCATCGTCATCATTATCATCAGCTGGAAGACGTCCACTGCGGAACAAAGGCATCCCCCATAAAACGCCACAAAGAACGGGTATTAGACATTTGTAACCACTGGCTACCCACGACTTTGACAATGTCGTCAGTCCACCTGGTGGGGGGCCTACCAACTCTACGTCTTCCGGTGTAGTGTGGTAACCACTCGAGAACCTTTCTTCCCCATTGCCACTTCATCTTGCTTATTCTGAAATCTATGTCGGTGACTTTGGTTCTTTGGCGAATATCCACATTCCGGATTTTATCGCGCAATGAAACCCCGAGCATAGCTCTCTCCATAATTCGTTAAGCGACTCTGAAAATTAATCTATACTTGTGTGCTATTGTGACGGGAGTAGCACAGATCCCTTTAAGCGGTAACCACGTAGGTAGTAATATTTGTTTTTATTAAATGTATTATCACTCATAGCTTGTGTCATCCCGAAAAAATTGTCCCGCTTGGAGTGTATCCAAAACTGACCGATTAAAAAATCTATAAAGCGCGTTGCCAGTTTGTTTTCAAACGATTTGGCTCTCACAATTTCATTCAGAGATATTGGTTAGGTAACTCGATTGTACAAATTTAATGAGACATGGTTCCATAGCTTACACGTACCGTGAATAATTTCAACAAGATTTTGTAGCCTTAAAGACTATGTGGTTATAAAGTTATGTTACCTGTAAGTAATTGTTACATAAAAAGCTTTGGCATATCACGTTCTGATTAATTAGGCAATGTACGCGTATATGTCCTAAGATAGGGACTATCACACAGTACATAAGGTAGGTTTTTTTATTTCTAATTGTGATGTAGGAACCAATATGATAAAGAATTTTTCATTTTTAACAAGCTCATTTATGTATTCTGACTTTATTACACAAAAAAAAGGAGAATTATGTTTTCAGGGTTCACGTATATGTATGTATGTTTGTTAGTTTCTTTATTTTGCCTTAATTTATAAACGACTCGAACGATTTGAATGTATATTATATCCTTAAATTTGTTCTTGACATCGCAGGAAAGAAAATAAACTGGAGGATTTTAGACGCCATGTTGAAAGAAAAAAATGTTTTTTTCTCCCAAACCCATTGAGTGGGATATCAAAATGAAGGGATTTAAGAAACGATTCCATAAATATATGTAATTTCCGTGCTTCGGAGGGCACGTTAAACCGTCGGTCCCGGTTGTTGTCTTAGGACGGCAGTCGTTATAGCACGGTGGTAGGGCATTTTTCGAATTCCCGTCTGGCTAGCTACCACCCTCAAGTAGAACATCTGTCGCCAAGCACCTAACGGTGTTTTTCGGCAGTAGTCCTTGAGAACCAGACCTTCGACCATATCATCACTTACCATCAGGTGAGATAGAAAATATTTGTTGGCGAGTTTTTTACTTTTTAATAAATGTATACATGTTTTAAAATAATTGCTCATGATTTTTAAATATTGTGTATTCCTGTTCCGCTCACTCTTAAAATGAGGTCTATCCGACCTACGCACTCACTCTGACATTTCTCAAAAAACAACTTCACCTCAACGTATTGTATTTGTCATAATATTTGCGCTATATATTTGTATATTTGATATCCTTAAATGATTCATAAGTCGTTGACTTGACCGTTATTTTTTATAGGAGATTAGCCAGTGCAGGATTTGTTATTGGTAGGTACTAGTTTTCTACCATATCATAAAAACAGTAAAAAAAGATTACCGTTCTACGTCCCTCATTAAGTACTTGTTATCCCCTTTTTAAATATGGTTTCTAATAAATCGTAAAACACCTAAAATGGCACAGATTCTGGAGTCTGTAGAGAATTGTAGTTTGGTAAAAAAAATGTTAAGACACTAAAAAGAAAATAGGATTTACGAGTATGGAAGGATACCCAGCAAAACATTAATGTCTAAGAAAGTAAAACTTGGCACGGTCGTATCTGCTATGACAAAACGAAAGCTGGGCGACCCATTTAGCGCCCATAGTTTGTTACAGATATCTTATACATGGCGACACAATATCTCGAACTGTCTGGGGAATATTAGCTCACTACATCAAGCTTCAATGTATCGCAATATATTCGTAGGCATAGAGATGAGGATGAAATGAAATTACAGATGAGGTAATTTGGTTCTGGTAGTCTATATTAGCTATGATAGTAAAAGATATGAATTCAGATATACGTTTAGTAAGAAAACTAATCAATATATAAAGCAGTTCCAGCCCAATGTTTTTGAAGGGCTCGTAGCGAAGTTTACTTAGCTGTTCTTAACCGATCAGCAAAGTTAAGCAACGTCGCCCGCGGTCATGAGTTGGATGGGTGACCGCTAGTGACATTACTACTGAGCGCTTCCGTGCTTCGGAGGGCACGTTAAGCCGTCGGTCCCGGTTGTCGTCTCAGGATGGCAGTCGTTATAGCATGGTGGTAGGGCATTTTGCGAATGCCCGCCTGGCTAGCTACCACCCTCAAGTAGAAAATCTGTCGCCAAACACCTAAGGGTGTGTTCCGGCACTGTCCTTGAGAGCCAGTAATTCTAAGTTAGTCTGAACAACATCTTCGACCACATCATCACTTACCATCAGGTGAGATAGTGGTCAAAGGCTAACCTATCAGACATAAAAATAAATGTTAGTTCCGAAGCTGATGTATGGTAGTGAAAGTTAGGGAATGGCAGAAAAAGCATGAAAGTAGAATAAATGCAGTGAAGATAAGAGCATTGAGAAACATGATTGTAGTCAAACGGAGTGACAGGATAAGGAATAGTGTGATAAGGGAATGATGTGGTGTCAATGAGGATGTAGTGACAAAAATCAAGAAAGGTATGTTAAAGATGGTTTAGACACGTAGAGAGAATGCATGAAATGAGAATGACTAAACAGGTATACGTGGGACAAGTGAACGGAACTGTTAGAAGTGGAAGACCTAGGTGAACGTTCCTAAATCAGATTGAAAACGTTCTGAAAAAAGGCCAGATCAGGAGTACTCTAAATCGAAGCTTATGTATGAAAGGATTGATGAGTGTAGATAGAGCGAATTTGTAAGGATCATAGCAAGTGGAAATATTGTGCTCTCTGCCTTCCCCTACGGGAAAGGGGCGTGACTTTCTGTATGTACGAGTATGAATGTATTTTCTGCCCAATAGTAATGGCAGAGGCCAGAGTTCATATTACTCTCTCCACTAACTTTATATTGCTTTACCGCATGGTGCCGTTTGGAAGTGGTCACAGAAGAGGTTGCTTTACCGAAAAAAGTCCGCTGCGGTAATGACATGGATGGGTGACCGAATGAAGCCTACGCTACTAATCGATTCCGTGCTTTTGCGGGCACGAAAAGCCATCCAAATCCAGTTGTTGTCTTAGGATTCCAGTTGTTAAAGCATGAAGGTAGGTTTTTGTATTATTGTGATGGAATAAACACGAGGCTCATTTGGTATTAAGCGGTAACCTCTGCCTATAACAGATGCAGTTTGTCACAATTGGTGAAAAGCACGGGGTGCGCAATCTGAGACACAAAGTGGTTAAGTGCCTGTAATTTCACCGGTATAGGGTAGATTTATATTAGAGCGGGCCGTACCCGGGGCGTGCCGTGCACGTGGCCCGTACGGGGCACGGATTTGAAACGTTACATACATTTTGTATGAAGCAATTTATATTAGACCGTGCCTGATCCGTGTCCCGTCCGGGCCCGCCTACTAACGTACGGACGGGCTTCGCCCCGGGCCCGCCCCGTCCACGGCCCGGCCCGGACACGGCCCGGTCTAATATAAATCATCCCTTATGTTATTTTACCCTTCAAACCAGAACACAATAATACGGACAATAACCCCTATAGCCGGGGTATGTTCTAACCACTAAGCCAACATGATAGAAATAGTTATGGCGGCAGAACTTCACACAGAACTCACACAAAGGGTTCTACTGCAAAAAAGTCTTTGTCCAAGGGGACCCAATGTATCTACAAATTAAACTTCTTTTTATTCACATTCCGGAAATAACCTTGGCAATTTTTCCAACATTTTGTTCAGACGCAAACATGTGAGTAACCGAAACAAGAAAGTAAAACATGAAACCGCGTCGAGCATACTCCATTGGGACGGCTCTCGAGCACAAATTGAATGAAACTGAGACCTGCCTCCCTGACCTCGGACTTTGAGACCTTTTGCAATTGAAATTGTTTCGATTTTACTCAACCAATTAGACTCCAAAGGGTAGGTTTTATAGTACAATTTTTTTTTGCATACGTCGTCTTACAGTTTTGTCTTGAGCGTATGTTATGTATATAAGTACAAAAAATGAGAGCAGATTTTTTTAACAGGATCGCCTTTGAACACTATTTCACCTGATGGCAATCATGATATGGTCGAAGATGTTGTTCAGGCTAACCTAGAATTACAGCTCTCAAGGAAGCTGGTAGAACACACCGTTAGGTGCTTGGCGACAGATTTTCTACTTGAGGATAGTCGCTAGCCAGGCGGGCATTCGCAGAATGTCCTACCACCACGCTAAATGATAACTGCAGCTCTTGTCCTGTATGAAAGAATTCGTGGAAGTGGGATCGTGAAAATGTAAGTTCAATTTCCGAATCAGCATGGTATACCGAATTCAATAATTAATTCATACATTACGTTCTTAGAAGTCAGTTCCGTTTTTTATATAATATTTTTTAATAACATTAATAGGTATTATTTTCTCCGTAGTTACCTCTATATATGAATATTATGTTATACTATGTTCTACTGCTATGACCATAAAAAAAGATAATAACGAAATACAACATAATAAATGGTAGTCTTTGCAAACCTGCTTTGATTTAGGTTTAGGTTTAAAGAAGTTTATTCTCAAATAAAACATAAAGTCCTTTACACGACAATATGGTTCGACTTAAAATATTCAATAGGCATTTATCGTCACAATTAAAAGTATCTAATAAAACAATATATTGAAATAGTTTTACAAAATAATCACAAATAAATTTAGCCATCCATCACTTATTTAACGCACTCGTATCCTTATTGCTCCTCAAAATGGTATTGACCTAGTTGCCTTTAAAATGCTTTAAATTATTTATCCAAGTTAGACGTCATTTAACTCCATGTGTGTATTTGTGTAAGGTAGTTAATAAATTTAAAGGTAAATATAATAATATAACCTTTAAAAACTGGCCAAGTGGGAGTTAGGCCCAACTCCATCCGTGAATGTGCTGTTTTTGATCACAGCTAATTAAAAGTTATAAAAAAAGTAAAAAAATATATAGCAAATTATTTTTTCATCAAACGTTTTATCGTCCAATTGAACATAAAACTGTGAGTTATATACAGGGCTTTAATTTTTAAAGATATTGTGTAAATTGGCGAAAATATAACGATATGTGTCAAGTAAATAAGAAAAAAATCAGCCATATTATGCGACCTATTCTGGCATTTCTGGCGTGCGCTGCAAAAACCTTATGTGTCACACGTACAAAATGTGTAACGGAATTGTTAATCTTAAATTTATTCTATAAAAAAGCCCGTGACAGCAAATATCTATCTTTTATGTGTAAGCCATTATCATCAACATAGTACGGAGAGTAGAAGAACCATAAATACTATAAAAAATATAATATATTTCTAATGCATATTTGGTAGTGTTCGCGCCATCTTCACAACGCACCTCAAACATTACCTACATTTGAAACACGCGCCATCCGCGCGCCTCTCATTCGATCGTTCACTCTGATATATCATAGTAATTTGTGACTCATTCAATTTTCATTCTTATTCTTTTCGAACAACGCAACTACTGAATCACCTAATTTGTAAATTAATAAAATAAAGCAGATTCCAACATTTTTCTGTGTTTATCTTGTTCTTACCGAACAGGTAGTAACAAACTGATCCTTTTCAAACTAATATTATAAAGGTGAACGTTTGTAAGTGGGTTTGTATGTTCATTACTTCTTCACGCTCAGACGGCTGGACTGATTTTGATGAAATTGGGTATGAGAGATAGATAGATAGATAACTCTTTATTGGATACACCACAATAACAACAATAAACTTATTACTTAAACATAACTTGAAACCAAGTGTATCGATGGGCGGTCTTATCGCTCAGAGCGATCTCTTCCAGGCAAACAATCAATTAGAGATATGGTCAAAATATTGGGCGGGGTTTTTTATGATCTTAATAATTCTATAGATAAATAAGTGATGTTACCAAATGATTCTTCGAAGCAGTGATGGCTCAGTGGCATTGGCTATGGACTGCCGCGCAGCAGGTCCATGGTTCGAATCCCGCCCAGAGCTTGAGCTTCTCCGCATGGTGGAAGGGCATTTTGCGAATGCCCGCCTGGCTAGCGACCACCCTCAAGTAGAAAATCTGTCGCCAAGCACCTTACAGTGTGTTCCGGCAGCAGTCCTTGAGAGCCAGCGAAATAACAGGCAAAATGAGACTTAACAGCTATGTCTCAAGGTGATGGGCGCAGTGCAGTTCGTCACTTGATGAAATGCATCTGTTATAGGCAGAGGATACCGCTTAACATCAGGTGGGCCTCGCGCTTGTTCCATCACAATAACATAGAAAAAAAAAAAAAAAAAAAAACTAATTAACCAACAACGATCATGTAAATAAATGAGTACAAATATATAGAAATATATTTTAATATAGATACTAATATTATTATAATAAATATATGCCGTCACGTCTTTCTGAAACCAACGTGGTGGCGGTCGACACGACTACTTGGACGGGGCAACTCAAGCGGCGCAAGTATCCTAAACCTCGGTAGTGGTTACATATTTGAGCCATTTGGTGTAGAGACGTTGGGTCCGTGGGGACCGGGAGCTCATCGTTATTTACAAAACTTATCAGAGCGCTTGGTCGATGCGACGCGTGATCTAAATGCTGGCACCTATTTGTCTCAACGAATAAGCATTGCGATTCAACGGGGCAATGCTGCCAGCATGCTGGGCACGCTGCCATCAGGTAGTGGGCTAGAGCATTTGAACTGTCTGTCAGTCTGCAATGACTTATAGTTTGTCTAAATGCTTTTATTGTAGTAGCTGTAGTGCTGTATATAGTTCGTAAAGTACAGAGTTGTTTCTTTTTTGTGTAATGGCACAACTCGGCTGATTTTAAGACGATCTGGAAATAGTCTTTGTTCAAGCAGTCATTGAGTACAATATTCAGTAATTATATTAAGTATTTATTTTCCAAAATTAAATCTTTGAGTGTCCTAGTATTCTGTCATTAACATCTGGTGAGGTTCGTAGTATTTTGTTAATACCTCCGCGCCGGTTTAAAATATATTTTTTATTATAATTTTAATTGACATATACATAATATATTATATAAACATATAGATATAATGGAATGTATACACATATAATATTAAAAATCTTAAATACAATTGAATTAAAAGGAATGTTTGTACCACAGTGTCCGTTAATATAGAAATACAGAGCAAGATATATTATTTTTTGACTTGATCCTTGAAAGATTTTTATGAAGGAGCTCATTTAATTTCTATCGGTAGTGAATTCCAGACTGAAAGCTTCAACGGCAAATGAATAGTGGTAGAAAGTAGTTTTAATTGCAGGTTGTTGCAGCGTTAAGTTTTCTAATGACCGTAACGACAGTGAATGGGTAGAATGAAAAAATTGAATTGTTCCTTGAAGTAGAGCGGAGATAAAGGATTGAACAGAATACTCTAAAGGAGAAATAATATATGAGCATTCCAGCGACGTCGAATAGGGAGCCACTTGATCTTATTACGAAATCGGAGACCTGGTTATATTAGCGTTTATAAATCTTTTTCAAAAATATATGGCATGGAGGTAGATAAGGCGCTGGATTAACATATATCATACGTTTCATCATCATCATCCATCACCACGCGAGTGTAACCGCGGGGCACAGCTAGTATAATTTGAATACAAATATTTAATCATTGAGCTCCTAGGATGAGTACAACCGATTTTATTGAAAGTCTAATGTAGGCTAAGGCAGCTGAATCTAATTTCTTCTTGGAAACTTAATTGCAGAGTTATCATATTATTATTTTCAAAGTCATTCAAAATGGAAACTGCTGTCAAAAATAACATTTTCGAGACGTTTCGATCTTGAAAAGAGAATCTTGAGAAACATAAGTGCACCTTGCCGCAAGCTCATTGTCACCAATATCGACAATGCCCTCTTCCAATGTAAATCCCTGGATTTGTGGACGATGACTGCACATGCCAATCACAAGGGAAACTGCGTGCATAAACGTGCGGTTTGCTCTGACTTCTATGACCGGGTGGAATAGGTATGAGTCCATTGATGGTTAGTCCAGTATTGCGATCAATCCGAACAAGGACCACTAGCGGCATATCATGGGGTGGGGCTCGTATGCGATGTATCTGATAGTCCTCTGGACTAATGCTCTGGAGCACTAGTGACTAAATCTACATCCACCCATATATTTGACTTATTCGTTACCCTGCTGCTTACAGCTAAAATCAGTACCTTTTTGAGTCCTTGCGCAATTTCCGTGTCTGCTTTTGCTGCCGTGGTATTATTGTTTTTCGATACAATTTCGGTCACTAGCTTACCCAAAGCTTCTAGTGCAGCAATATTAAAGCATTTCACTGCATCATAGTATGATAGTAACTTCAAGGCATTCGTGAAATCATAGGTATCGCTGATTAAAGACTTCTCACTAGCCTTCAATCATCTTCTGTAGATTCTCCCACACTCAAACGATCAAGAAGTTCTCCAAACGGTCGAATCCTGATTGCCTGTGGGTGGTTTTCTCAGACAACACATGCTTTTTATCTATTTATAGAGAACTTGTATAAGATCGCTGAGTGTGAATGGGAGTCCATTGCCATAGAGAGCACCATCCATCTCGGGTGGAAGCTATTGAAGGCCTCACGGGTTCAAATCCCACACATGACTATAATTTTACTCCTATATATATAATCTCGTAATTTTGTTATATATTTACCTTGTACGATTTCTAGTCAAATACTTTTTTATCAAAGAGTATCTTTAATATGGCTCAGTTTTACACGTTGGGTACGGAAACCTAAAAATATTTAACTATCCCGTTTCGTTCCAAACAATTTCGATCTAGGTTAGGTCTGCAAAATAGGCACCTACGTAATATTCTATGCATTGAACCAAGCTAAATTCAACTCAACTTTGACCTTTTACATACGACTTTTTGCCACGCAGCATGGCCACAGGTATATGGCACCTATAGGTTTCAAACTGTACTGGTGCAAATAGTTTAAGATCATACCATGCAGTTTTATTAAATAGTTAATTTTGTATATTTCTTTTTCATGTGCCATTTGGTGTAGCAAGGTCTCTAGTCCGTTGGGGCCGGATCTCATTTAATTTTTTAAAACTTATTAGAGTACTTGGTCGATGTGACGCGTTCAAAATACTGGCACTTATTTGGCTCTACAAATAAGCATTGTAATCCAACGGGGCATTGCTACCAGCATGCTGGGCACGCTGCCAACTGGTAGTGCCTTGGAGCATTTGGACTGCCTGCAAGCCTGCAATGGCCCTTAGGTTGCCTAAATGCCTTCTTTGTAGCAGCAGTAGTATTATATTTAGTATTAAGTGTGCTGTTATTTAAGTAAGTAAGGTATGCCAATAATAACCTACTGGTACTTATAGTGCGTCATAGAGAATAAAAAGATTCCACAATGTTTATACATTAATGTTAAGTTTATGGCTCGTAGAACAAACCTTCTCGTAAAAAAACTAAAACACTGCAATATGCTTTTTTATGCATTCCTGTAACCCGCAATGTAATCATATTCAAAGAGAGAGACTAATCAATAGTCATAACATATTTTAGATAGCGTCGAAGAAACTGTGAACCGTAGAGAGTCCTGTCAATTAACAAATAACTGAAAAAATAACGGATTTCAACGATTTTCAGATTTTTTCCCAATATATGTTTTCTACAAAATCGTACTAGATATATTGTTTTTGTTGGAGTCACTTAAATTGATAAATCATTAAATAACCAGAAACTTTATTTCAATATATAAGATAGATAGAACAATTTATTGAAGAACCACAGCATACATTTATGATAAATTAAAAAATAAAATATTACATGATAGAAATAATTGGCAGCCTTATCACATATAGTGATCTCTTCCAGGCAACTTTGTTTCGGAAGGAGCAGTAATGTTACAAAATTATGCTAAATAAATCACGTTTTTTACATTATAACTTCTATTTCACTCAGCGCACCATTTTTATTCATAATATTAACATATACTTACACATACAGACTACATAAACAATACGTATAATAAACTAAGAAACTACAATGAGGCTTAACTTACCTTAAGCAGAAGGAGATTAATAGCTTTGACACGTTGTTTGAAAGTTTCTAGAGTTGGTGCACGTCTAACTTCAACAAGCCTTCCAAAGCTTAACAGCTTCAGCAGCAAAGGTGGAGAGTTAAATTTTGTTTTACATACTTGGTGCATAGCTACCAGTTTTTCAGTACAAATTTGTTTGCTTCATAAAAGTAGGAAATTTTTGTCGGAGTGTACGCGTCGGAGAAGACGGATTGAAAAGTATAGTTTCAATGACAGCCACTTGAGTTTATCCCGGAATTCGGAGGCATGGTCATATTATCGGACTCCAAATATGACCCTAAATTAAATAATCATTTGTAGAAACTGAGTGGTGGGGTCTCAGTCTAAAAGGTATAACAATTTGGCAGCTCATAACACGGTATGAAGCCAAGGTGAAGCTATTGAGATCGCATGGATTGGTAACAATTTTTGGCTAAGTTCTTTGGACTGAAATCAAATGACTTGATTATTCAGATTCAAGTGGAAAACGAATATATTTTGCTGGGAATGTTTCTAAGAATAAACTTTAAAAAGCTTAAATAAAACAGTGCTAAGAAAATTTATTATGGTTATTCCTAAGCACTTATTATCATTGCTTAGTACGTTATACGGTCAAAGTCATAATCTTTTATAAAAAAAATATAAACTCTTATGGACGTCAATTACTAAATTTAATTATTAAAATACCTCCTGCGGCGTTCAGAAAAAAATCTATAAAGCCACTTCAAGAAGAACTAGCAAGACTAGGTATATTAAGACTAGGTATAGTAACTAGGGTCATTACTTTTTTTTATTACATTGGAGACTGGTGGTAGTTAGATGTCGAACCTATTGATATTTAGTAGTGGATACAATTTTTATCCTTGATAGATTAGCCTTTGACTGCTATTTCATCTGATAGTAAGTGATGATGTGGTCGGAGATGTTGCTCAGGCTAACCTAGATTTTAAGAGGGCAAACGAGCAATCGGCTCTATGGTGGTACATAATCACTGTTGCCCTCTGACATGCGCAACAACAGATCCGGGATCGTCAGCGGCATTTGAGGAAGGAATACTCTCTTCTTGAAGAATTCTTAGTCGTATCGGTTCGGAAATACTTCACATGGCAGCTGTTTGCAGTGCAAGGTAGAAAATTCGGTTGTGGACTTCAAGACGTTGACATGAAATTGATGAAACATCGCGATATGTCGGGACGTCCGATGGTGAAATTCAGGTGCAGGTAATTAACGGAACAGTTCTTCGGAACATACACCGCGATACATACGATAAAAGATGCAGAGTGCTCCAACATCTCAATACAGTTAAGTGTTGAGTCAGTCGGAGAGAGCTTGTATATTATTCCAACGTATTTCCCTCTACACAATTGCCAGGTCGGACGGACAGGAGGTGACTAAGGGAACAATACTGGAAAGTGGGCAGCAGCACCTTCTAAAGAACTGTGCCATCTTACACTGCGATCCCCAAGCCGCCTGCCAAACGTGGGGATTATGGCAAATACCCCCTTAATAGTGGAGGCTGTGTTCAGCAGTGGACGAGTCGGCTGTTTCAGTAATTACCAGGTACGTATATTATTTTCAATTTAACATGAATGTCTTTTCTACCATAACTAAAATGAAGCCTACCTAATTCCTACATCTCATTTACAAAGTGCAGTCAAAAGGCGGCATATTTCAGAAAAGGCGACGGGGAAATTAAAACGTCAAGACCATTAACACACTTCACAACTTGCAAATTGTTTAACTTTTCCCATTAAAATGGGAGTCAGTGCGCGCGGTTATATAGCTTATTACATAAACATAGCGACTTAAATTAAGCAATATTTTAGTCATAGCATTGGAGTTTTATAAAAGCGGAAATCTTCGTTGATTATCACGATATATGACAACGCTTGCTTCTGTAAAAACAGAAAAATATATTTTTTAGTAAAGCGTCATCGATATGTGATTCATATCGATGCAAAGTTTGAAGCAGGGATGGCTCAGTGGCTATGGACTGCCGTGCAGCAGGTCCATGGTTCGAATCCCGCCGCGGGCTTGAGCTTCACCGCATGGTGCAAGGGCATTTTGCGAATGCCTGTCTGACTAGCGACCACCCTCAAGTAGAAAATCTGTCGCCAAGCACCTAACAGTGTATTCCGGCAGCAGTCCTTGAGAGTCAGTAAAATTACAGGCACATGAGACCTAACAACTGCAGTACGTCTCAGTGTGACGGACACAGTGCAATTCTTCGTTGACGAAATGCGTCTGTTATAGGCAGAGGTTAGTCCACTTTACATCAGGTGGGCCTGGGGCTTGTTCCGTCAGAATAACATAAAAAAAATTAAATAAAAAATAAGTTGCCTGTCCATCGATATTTTGCAGACTTAATTTTGCGGCCTATTATGGTCCTATTATGGTCGATATTTCGATAATATACGAATGAAACTTTTTCACTTGACATTTAGTATCCATAAGCCTGATTTATAGAATGTTATAACAGTGTCCCTGTTTCAGCATACATATTATCTAGGCCTCTTTAAGTACAAAAAGAATAGGTTAATTCTAGGCAGCGTGTTCCAGGGTGGACTAAATCGTCGGCATCCATTATAAATGACACAGGGCTTCTGTTACAAAAAATAAGTAACACACATTCTTGTTCCTTGACTGTTATTTCGCGAAATATATAAAACTATCCCACGCTCTACGAAAATTGCAGTCGTTGTGTTCCATCAAAAAATCATACAAGGATTACATGATAGTGAATAGATTCAGGCGTTACTTTGCGGAAATTCATATTTAATATAAAACAAATATTTTAAAAGTATTTTAAGAAGTTAATTATTTAATAAAAACACATTTTTTTTTATATAAATTATATCATCATCATCAGCCGGAAGACGTCCACTACTGAACAAAGGCCTCCCCAATAGAACGCCACAAAGAACGGCTATTAGCCACTTGTAACCACTGGCTGCACGCGACTTTCACGATGTCATCAGTCCACCTGGTGGGGGGCCTACCAACTCTACATCTTCCGGTGTAGTGTGGTAACCACTCCACTCTCTATATCAGCTGAAGATTGCAGTCTCCTCTCATTCCGATCTTCCATCAGCTTGATGGTTTCCTCTGAGAGTTTCTTTGGTTTATTTGCGGGGGGTCTTAAAGAACTGGGACCCCACACTTGGACAGCTTCCACCAACCCATTGTTTATCTCGTCCACTGTTTCGCATTCAGCTAGGCACTGGAAGCGGTTATGTAGTTCGAGTTGAATGCTCTCGGGGTTTTGAATTTGGGCTGTATTCTGTAATAAAGGAAAATAGAAGTAAAATAAATAATGTTACCTACAACTATACATATATTATCGATCAAATGCTATCTTAATTTTTTTTGTATATTGTGTATTCTATAAATAATTGATTTTATTGTTGTTAGTAATTAATTATCGCATATCAAAGTTCTATTTTTCCGTTTAGCCTTTAAATAAAGGAATACGCCGAAGAAAAGGAAAGCACGTGGCGTGATGGAAGTGGATTTGGATGTTCTGAAACGAGATGTAAAAGAATAAATCAGTAAGACTTTTGAAAAAAATATATATTAAAAAGTGTCAGTGAACGTTCGAAAAGAATAACTACTGACAATAGAGTATATATTGAATGCTGTTTTTAAGTGATAGTATCATATGAAAAATTCTTTAAAAAATTTATTCTATATGTGAGGCAAAAGGGCGAAATGAAAGATAAATAAGCGTTGTCAATCAAATCACTACATAACTACAACATAGTATAAAACAAAGTCGCTTTCTCGGTCCCTATATCCCTATGTATGCTTAAATCTTTTAAACTACGCAACGGATTTTGATGCGGTTTTTTTGATAGATAGAGTGATTCAAGAGGAAGGTTAATTCATAGTATAATAACATCCATTCAATCATGGAAAAATACTGTTATTTTTGAGGTTTCTAATGTGATGTCGTAATTAATTAATTTTTTTCCGCTTACATTGCAAACGCAGGCTGAATCCTACGAGTTTTATCAAAATAATATACTGAGTATTATACACATTGAAAAGGTCAACAAAAAACTCCGCTATGGTGTATGTCTACCTCTTATGGATATCCCACAATGAAAAAAAAAATTTACTTGTTACGACAAATAATGGCTAATTTTCGAAGCGATTTTAACCAATACAGCATGGATCCTTACCTAATTAAATACACTCTAAATGTTTCTTACCTTCTTAATCTTACATAAAATTAAGATTAAGAAAATTAAATAGATACTTAACTCAATCAAAGGCTAGATCTAAATTCTTACACATGTGTAGAAATTTGATCACGTTTGAATTTGTTTAACCTAATATAAAGTTTGCATATATCATTGATTTGTGTAACCTCTACAATAAATTCGAAATTTATTTCATTGAAACATGGTGTCTCGACTCGAAATATATGCGATCTCATTTCAACCGTTTATTGCGCGTGAACTTTACGGCTTTTAGGCGCCTGAGTAATGTTGATAGATAACAACAAATCACAATAAAGTTCTGATCTTTCTAAGGTGCCTATAGGTTAGCCTTTGATTACTATCTCACCTAATGGTAAGTGGGGATGTGGTCGGGATGTTGTTTAGGCGACAGATTTTCTACTTCTAGGTACTAGCTGGCCAAGCGAGGAATGCTCGCCCATGCGATGAAGCTCATGCTCGACCATGCGGTGAAGTTCAAGCCGGCGGAGCGGAACCATGGACCTGCGGCAAGACAGTTCCTAGATATTACCATTAGGTGGTCATTGCTTCAAAAGATCTGTGGTAGATTTTGTCTAATCATAATAACACAATATATTATGCAAAGATTTTTTGATATAATGAGTGTGCATGTTTCTCCTCCTGATGAACTGGAATAGTAAATAATTTAGGTACTCGATTACGCATCATTTTTATAATATTCCTCACCACTTTTCATCATTGCCTACGCAGGTGCAACCACGAGGCGCAATTAATTATATGTATAAAAACATTTGTATGGGCGAGAACCGACGCGAAGTCATCCGCCCGCTTACTGGACGCGGGGTAACCCCTCTCCACGGGGATGCGTCCTCGCTGCACCGACCGGCAGCTTATTCTTGATTAAATTCGTCCGTGGAGATAAGACCGCGAAACGCGGCCGGCCAGTATATACTCATAAGAGATAACGCGTGTGATATACTAAATAAACTTATAAAATCTTATATAAAGTGAAAGACAAGTGAAGTGAAGTGAAGCCACCCACAAACTATCGTGGCCGTGGTCAGCTCTTGAGTCGCCGTCATCCGCCCTTCTTCCCATAAGTACCTAGTCAATGATCCCTAACGATTAATAGTGGCTTCGCGTCACTAACATTACTGTACTGTAACAGCCGACTCATCCACTCCTGAACACAGCCTCCCCTATTAAGAGGGTATTTGCCATAATCCCCACGCTTGGCAGGCGGTCACAGTGTAAGATGGCAGCTCTTTAGAGGGTGTTGCTGCCCACCTTCTAGTATTTTTTCCCTTAGTCACCTCCTACGACACCCTCGGGATGATATGGGGAGGTGCAGTTCTTACCCGGCACCCCACGGGGGGTACATTACATAATAATTATTCTCATTTGTGAATGTTGTTAAAATTTAAATTTACGCTACCCAAAGTGTCAAATAGGCTAATTTAAAATTATGATTTTATGTATAAGGCTCGATAGAAAAACTATACTAAAACAGCTCCTAAAACCCAAAATATTCCCAAACATTCGTACCTATAAAAAATAATTTCATCTAATATCTAGAAAATATATCACCGAACTGGTATGTTCATTTTGCAGTGTCGGGTGACGTCGGCTACAAAAAAAGGAGGTGGTTATCAATTCAACTGTGTTTTTTGTGTCTTTGTTACGTGATTACCCCGCCAATTGTAAATTGATTTTGATGATTCTTTTGTTTTTTTAGATTGATTATACCTTCGATATGTTGCCATATAAATTATGCATGGTGGTAGGGCATTTTGCCAATGCCCACCTTGCTAGCTACCACCCTCAAGTAGAAAATCTGTCGCCAAGCACCTAACGGTGTGTTCCGGCAGCTCTCCTTGAGAGCCAGTACTTCTAGGTTAGCCTGTACAACATCTTCGACCACATCATCACTTACCATAAGGTCAGATAGTGGTGAAAGACTAACCTAACAGGCATAAAATAAAAAAAAAACATGTCATCGAAATCCGTTGAGTAATGTTTGTGTTATAGTGAATTAACTGAGAAATATATTTTGATAACCTGGATCATTTAATGGTAAGTAGTTGTTGTTGACGATGAACAGTAACTTAAGCGAGTAAATAATTAGTTCCGCCCTCCCCTTTTTCATGGACGTCCAGACAAATGGAGAGGCACCATCCGTACGTAGTGATAATCCCAAGACTCGTACGAAGAGCTTCGCTTCCACTTTTCCCATGCGTACTGCGAAATAGTGGAAGTCCTTTCCGTGGTCAGTCTTTCCCGATGAATACAATGTGAGAGTCTTCAAATCGAGAGTAAATAGGTTTCTTCTAGGTAAGCGTGCTTATCTTAGACCATCAGTTCAACATCAGGCAGGATGTGGTCAAACGCGAACCTATTTTGAATGAAAAAAAAACGAATGATCTTGTAAGCAGTCTGCTTAATTAAGAAGTTTCTTTTGTTTCGAAAAAAAATGATTAATATTTATTAGTAAAAAGTATGAAATAACCTATGGAAGTCGGACCATGCTGATTGAATACATTTAACTCTCATTATCATGGTCGTCAGACCATTTCATTAGTAATTTAGTACTTTTTAGTGTTGGAAATCATTTTATAATACGGAATAACTTACGTGACCAGTATGTGTAATGACCCCATCATTGTTGGAGAGTCGGGGAATTCAGAACATTAAAATTACGAATACGATCACGAATGAACGGCTTTTAGCCGCTTGTAACCATTGGCTACCCGCGACTTTCACGATGTCGTCAGTCCACCTTTTTTTTTTTTTTTTGACCCGGGAAAATCCATTATGGATGCCACCCGGCTCCGGGGGGAGCAGAGTGGTTATGTGGGAGTCCTCGCCTGAGGGGCCTTACTACCCCCACGGGGGGGTAGTAAGTGAGGTTACCCACTAAAAACCCGGGATGAGCAGTCTGCCGCCTAGTCGGGGCGAGATGGGGTAGCGTTAGCAATCACCATCTCGCCCCGGCGGTTGGCCCGTCACCGGTGACGGGCCCCGGCCAATGGAGGGATGACCCAGCTCACTAGGGCCATCCCCCAGACGTGTGGGATCGTGCAAGCCAGTGGAGAATCCCCCGACTCTCCACCGATGATCCGCACAGCACTAGGATAGAGCGAGAAGGCGCCCGAATCGCCTTCTCCTTCCACCAGTTCGTCTACGCCGGAGCGGGTCTGAGAGGACGTCGTCCTCCCTCGCCCGCTCCGCAGCCTCTTTCTGCGCCATCACCTCTTCGCAGAAAGAGACCACCGCCTGCCACGATCCGTCGCTGCCGAGCATAGCGTTAACCACGCTCGGCAGCGACAGATCTGCGCCTATGACCGCTGTGAGGGTGTGCCGCATGGGACTCCACGCGGCGCACTCCTCCAGCGTGTGGAGCGCCGTGTCTTCTGGCGCTCCACACTCGTGACAGGCGGGGGTCGCCTCACGTCTTGCGATGTGATGCAGGTACTTTCCGAAACATCCATGCCCGGAAAGCACCTGCACCAATCGGAAGGTGAGCGACCCGAATCGCCGCCCTACCCACCTCCGAAGGACCGGGCGAATGGCATCCACCGTCCTCTGTCCAGGGACCGGTGGAGCCAGGTCCTCCGTCCACCGCCGCAACAGGGCGGCCCGCGCCTGCCGTCGCATGCGCGTGACCTCCTCCCACGCTGGAGGCTCCCCGCGGGATCTCCTCGCCGCCACGAAGTGGTACACTTCGGCGAGGATCTCCGCTTGGAGCTCCCAGGGGGGATCACCGGCCAACACGCATCCCGCCGTCCAGGACACCGTCCGGTACCCGCGTATCGCCCTCGTCGCGATGACCCGCTGCGGACGACGCAGCAGGGCCTTATTGGCGCGACCGAGGGCGTCCACCCAGACAGGTGCCCCGTACAAGGCCATACTCCGGATCACTCCGGAGTACAGGCGACGACATGTGGCGCTCGGGCCGCCCACGTTGGGCAGCAGCCTCCCAAGGGCGGCTGCGGCGCTTACGACTTTTGGGGACACCCACCAACCAACCCATGGTCTTACCAACCTTGCGGTTATGAAGACCGAAACAGCAGACACTTTGACTTGCGTCAAAGTGTCCTACAAATTATCCCACCTACTATTTACCCTGTTCACTCTCCCCCTTCTGGGGCTGTCAAAAGACGGCACAAACGACCTTCGTCGTCGGGCAGTTCCTCCGATTCGCGCGCAGAGCGCGCGGCGTGCCAACAATGCGCGAATTCGCGCAGGCGCCCGAAGCTGTTCGAATCCTGTACCAGCTCCGCGTAGTACACCGGTCCCTCAGCGAGACGGGAGACCCCGTCCATCATTCTGCCACGCATCTCCTCATACAGAGGACAGTCCCACAGAACGTGGTGCCTGTCCTCCTCTGCCGCACCGCAATCGCACATCCCTTCTTCTCGCAGACACATACTAGCGAGCCGTTTGCTGAAACAGCCGTGCCCCGTCAAAAGCTGCGAAACTGCGTAGTCCGGCTCTACCCAATGTGCCTTAAGGCGCTCACCCACATTCGGGAAGAAGGCGTGTAACTCACGCCCCTTCTCCTCACAGGTCCACCTTTCCTGCCAGAGAGCAACAATCTCCGCGTCGATAGCCTTTCGCCGATCCAGCACCTCCTCCCGTGTCAGCCCCTCGCATTCCACTGCGCGTCGACCAGCACGGGTTACCTCGAGGTCCGCTGGCAAAACTCCTGCTAGCACCGGCAGTGCCGCCGTGCTACACGAGCGGTACGCCTTTGTTAGCAGGATCAGCGACGGCCTCTGAGTCCTCTGCAAGACGCTGCGGACCACGTGGAAAGCGGTGCGTGCGTGCCATACGGCTGCCGCGTACGTCAAGACTGCGACATAGGTGCCCTTGTACAAAATACGGAGCGCCCTATGCCGCACCCCCCATCTTGGAGCCGATACTCTGGACATCTTGCCAAAACAATTGCTCGCTCTCTCGCCAATGGTCGCCGCGTGAGGCCCAAAGGACTGGACGTCGTCAATTATGACGCCCAGTACCTCCGCCTGATGGACATTTTTGATAGACTGACCGACATGCTTGATCACGGGGGGACGCTGTAATTTTCCCTTCAGGGTTATGGTACGGGACTTGGTCGGGGCGAAATCGAGCCTGTTTCGGACCGCCCACCCCGCTACCAGTCCCAGCACGGACGAGGCCTCCGCTTCCACCTTCGCCCGTGACTCCCCCCGGATCAGCACCGTCACATCATCAGCATAGGCGACCATTTCTACCCCTTCCCTCCCCTGCGGTAGAGCGAGCAAATCGTCGAGCAAGATGTTCCAGAGGCTTGGCCCTAGCACCGACCCCTGCGGACAGCCCATCGTAGATACCTTCGACTCCGCGTGGTTCCCAGCGATCATGGTGACACGACGTCCACGAAAATACTCCGCCAACATCCGATAGATGTTAGGCGGAGTATGCCGCTTAGCCTTCACCATGATCATTGGCCACCACGCGTTGTCGAAGGCACCACTGATGTCCAGGAATATGGCCTGCACGTACCGCTCCCGCGCGCCTCTCGCAGCGTCCAGCAGAGTCCTCAGTGCAGTCACTGTTGAGCGGCCTCGAGAGAACCCGTGCTGGCGGACGCTGATGGTGCGAGTCAAGTTCGGGGCGCAGTGTAAAATGACCCTCTCCAGGATCTTGCCTAACACGGGGAGGAGTGTGATCGGCCTGTAGGCTTTCGGGTCGGTCAGCGGTTTATTATTGCCCTTTGGCAGAACAATAAGGCGCCCAGTTTTCCAGATTTCGGGGAAGACCCTCTTGAACACATTTACCATAAACCAAACAAAATTCCGACATTGCGAATGGAAAAGCCTTTTTAATAATACGAGCGGTGAGCCCGTCAATGCCTGGCGCGGTGTTCCTTAGGGAACGAACAATAGCCTGAAGGGCATCCGCAGTCGCGGGTTCGGCGTCCCTCCCGGACGGTGGTAGTGCAGCCATGATTCGCACCTGCGCGTGGTACGGCGTGTCCTTAGACATATCGTCGTCCGGACACAGCGCGCGCAGTAACGTGCTCATGGCCCCACTCACATCGTCCGAGTTACGCCCCGCGAACTCCACCCCGTTCACAACGTTTGACGGTGCACGGTATCGACCGCAGGCAGCCCGGTAAGCGAGACCCCAAGGGTCGCTGTTACCGGTATCCGCCAGCCTGCGGTTAAATTCCAGCTCCGTTCGCTCCATCTCGCTTCTGTACTCGAGTCTCACGGCAAGAAACTCAGCTCTCTTACTTCCCTCAACAGCCCCACCTATCCGTCGTACCTTCTGCCACTCGCGCCTCGCCTTACATTGCCGTGTCCGTAGTCTGTCTAAAGTCGGTGTCCACCATTCATAGCCTTTATCTGTCTTGGCCGCTCTTACCATCCCTAAACATTCAGTCGCCGTTTGCTCAAGCGTCTCCGTGAATCTCTGACAAACGACAGATGCCGAATTACCCACGTCCAGCCGTCCCATCCTTTCATGGATCACCGCCTCGAAGCGGGCCCAGTCTACCCCACGGTCCCGGTACCGCCTTTGCTCACTCGGCACTGAAGTACGCCGCGCGCTCGACGCCTCCTCTTCGGTACCGCCATTCGTGCCGTCTACCGTGAACGTGATGAGCCGGTGGTCGCTCGACGACGCGTCCGTCACGCGCCACTGAGAGACGTGAACGCCTCTCGTGGTTAGCGTGACGTCCACGTTCGACTCACCGTTCGCCGTGCTGAAGGTAAACAGTTCCCCCTCCACGTTCTGCACGACTAAGTCACGTGCCATGATGAAGTCCTCCATCATGGCACGCCTCTCCGCTACGACTCGGCCGCGACCCACAAAGTGGCGAGGCAGCGAGTGCCACAGAGGCGAATGTGCATTCGCGTCCGCACAAACAATGACCCGCTTACCTCGCAACCGATCGAGGACAAGCCCCAACCGGTGCAGGTAAGGGTCAATGGGTTCGGAGTACTGGAAGTACGCGGAAACGCAGTACAAGTCCAGACTCCGAACATGCAGCACAACCATGTGCGTGTCGCCCAGGTGGTGGAGAAACGCACAAGCGAGCTCCCTGTTGCGGACATATATTCCCGCTTTCGGGTTTATGCCGCATTGGGCGAGAAACTCGACCTTGGGATATTGTTCCTGAACCAGAACAATATCCAGGCCGAGCTCTCGCGCGATGCCAGGGAGCTCCCTTGTTTCGCTCTCTCCACCACCAAGGTTGAGCTGCCCAATATGGATTGTAGTTTTACAATCCATATTGGGTGCTGTTTATGAGCCGCTCCTCTGCGTATAATCGCGCCGGACAGTTCCGTGACGCGGTGGGGTGACCGCTGTCACGACGGAAGCGCTTGCAGGTGGCGCAACACGATGTCGCCGCCTTGCATGCGTCCGCTCGGTGCCCTGATTCGCCACAACGCCCACAAACCTCCTCCTTCGATCGGCAGAATTTCTCTGGGTGGCCGTATTGCTGGCACTTGCTACAGCAAGTGACCCGGACGAAGTCAGTGACCTCGACCGAGTTCCACCCAATGAAGAGTCTGCCCTTAGTCAGTAGGGCATCACGAAGGGCCGGAGTCGCGTTAAAGACCACCGTGGTAGTCCCCCGCTGCCTCCTCCCCTTCTTAAATGCCCCCGTCATTTCTGCCTGTAGCCGCTCTAACGGCCAGTCCTTGTCAGCTTCCAAGTTCTGCACGTGCAGACTATTGATCACCTCATCAAACGATGGGTCACCGTCGACGTCGTGAAGCGCCACCAAAGGTTGGCGGCGCTTCGGCTCTGTCACCCGCAGACTGGTGGGGGCTGCTCTGCGGAGTTTGTCCGCTGCAGCGGCCGAGTTGGTTTGGACAACCACACCGGCGTTCCCCACTTTACGGACGTGGCTGATCCCTATTGCCATAGACTTAGGGTCTATGGCCTTCTTTAACTCGACTTTCGTGTCCTCCGCTGTCTTGAGAACATCGTTGCCCTCCGAGGGGTAAAAGGCTAGCACTGGGCCTTGCTCGGAGCGGATCGGCCTTGAGACCCCACCAGGGGACGTCCTCAAGACAGCTGCAAACGACTGCGGCGCCGCCGAAGGCACTGCGACCATCGCGGCCGCCGCCGGCACCGCAAGCTTAGCGACCGCTAGCTGCTGCTCGGTGTCGCCCAGCTGCAGGCCAAGCGCAGCCACGATGGCCAAGATGTCCTGGCCATGCGCCGCAATCGTGTTGACCTCTCCTTTATTTAATTTGGAACCCGGCCCCGTGGCGACCGCGGTAATACCGCGGACGGCACGTTGCGCGCGCTCCAGCAGTTCAAGTTTATTGGCAATACTCACCCTAAGAGGCCCAGTCAAACCTGCACCCGCAGCGACAGTACCACTTCCCGACACCACAGGATTGGGTGCCGTGAGTGGCGCAGCGGCATGCGCGGAGGCAGCTTGCGCGGGGTCGGCGTGCGTGTCACCAGCAGGCGCGGCGGCAGCGTGCGCAGGCGCACCCTTGCCAACCATCGAGACCGACACCGGCCCACAGCCGGCTACTATTTTCTCGGCGGCTGCCGGCGCAGGGCGCTCGACAGCAGCCTGAGCGGCACGAGGTGCAACGTCCTCGCGTTGCTGCGCAGGTACAGCCGGCGGACCCCGCTCGGCGACTGCCGGCGGGTCCGCAGACGTCGATGCGATAGGGGCCGTGGACGCAGTGCCACGCCTGCCACTGGCAGCACGGCGCTCAATGCGCGACGGGGCCGGCTGGCATTCCGTCGGCGACGACAGCGGCCGTTTCTTCTTCGCGTCCACCCTTGGTGGGTCCACCTTTGGTGGAGTGCGCGCAAGCGACGTGCGCGGCGAGAAGTTACCCGCACCGTCGCTCATGATTATACAAATACACCAACCAAATATGTGCGTTGGCCCTCCGTATCATTCACTGACTTTAAATTTTTACAAGTTCTAGCACGGTCTGTTCTCGTTGTGGTTTAACCAAACAATAAAAATGGCAAAAAAAAAAAACACAATTACACAAAGTCAACTGTCAAAAGACAAAAATAAGGTACACAGAGATAACACGAAAAATAGCAGCAAAATAAATTAAACCGTCTATGCGGTGACCACGTGTAGTGGTTTGGGCACTAAAAATGTTCCAAAAGACCCAAATTAAACCCTAAAATTTTATTAATGTCAAAAGTACTTACGGTAAGGCACAACACATCATATTATAAAACAAAAAGCAAATAAAAACTAAAACCCGTCCATGCGGCGACCACGAGGTCGTGAAAAAAGCACCTTTAGGTACCCTAAAAGAGCCCTAAACACTAGTTTTTGACACTGTTTTTGCGTCCGTATCGCTATGCACACTTATCACCATAAAATAAAACAAAAAATATCCAAAAATAACACCATGAAAATTATAACCTCAAATTGTACTATAAAGTTGCGCGGAGCAAATATGGCACGACCGTCCTCGACCGTAGCCGACGACGAAGTACAGACGTAGGGACAGTTGAGTGAAGTGGGCCCCAAAAGTCCACCGCCCGTCCAGGATGAGACCCAGGTACCTCATCTGGGTCCCAACCCGGACCAGGACCCCGTCCAGGTCTATCCTCGTTCCTGGAGGGGGTCCCCCCCGAGGCCCATGGAACATTAGGGCCTCGGTCTTGGAGAGGGCGACCTCCAGCCCCAGGGCACGTATGCGGCCGACCACGAGTGTTGTGGCCACCGTGGCCCGCCGCACCGTCTCCCCGAGGTCCCTCCCCTTGACTACGACTAGGGTGTCATCCGCGTAGCACGCAACCCGCATACTTGCGGGAAACGTGCCGCGGAGCACCCAGTCGTAGCCAATGTTCCACAGGAGCGGTCCCAACACCGACCCCTGTGGAACCCCGCAGGACACGCGACGTCGCCTCAGACCGTCGCGTCCCTCCACCAGGACCTCGCGGTCCCGGAGGTAGTCGGCCAACAGCCTACGCAGATACAGGGGCACTCCGTGATATCGAAGCGCCTCCCGTATTGTCCCGTGCGGTAGGCTGTTGAAGGCGTTGGCAATGTCAAGCGAGACAGCCAACGCCTTTTCCCCCCCGCCGACTGCGTCCTGCGTCCACCCCTTGATCCAGAGCAGGGCGTCTATCGTTGACCGCCCTGCCCTGAATCCGAACTGGGCCTCTGAAAGGTCAGGCCCAGTTCCCCCCAGGTGCCGGATGACACGGAAGGCTACTATTCTCTCCAGCAGCTTCGCCGTGTCATCCAGCAGCACGATTGGCCTGTATGCGGCGGGCGAGTCTGCGTCTCGCCCTTCCTTCCGCAACAGGCACAATCGCCCGTCCTTCCAGAGCTTCGGGAACTGACCCGACGTGAGGCACGCGTCGAACAGTTCCCGAAGCTGACCGCCCATCTCCCTAAGGGCGATCCTGAGGACCCGCCCGGGAATCCCGTCTGGTCCCGGGGCAGTCTTCTTGCCTCTCAGGCGGGAGACTGCTACCTCCATCTCCACCTCTGAAATAGGCGGAATGGAGGCCGGGTCCTCCTCCTCCTGGAAGGACGGGGTGGCCATCGGTGGAGGGGTGTAGTGGGGGTCGCTGTCGGGGAATAGCCCCCCCAGCACCCTCTCCAGGAGCTCTGGCTCCAGGGACTCCGCGATAGGGGGCGCTCTGCCCCGGAACTTATTCCGGGCAGACTTATAAGGGCGCCCCCACGGGTCCCTGTCGAGGCCCTCCAGCTGCTCGCACCAGCCGCTAAATCGACCGCTAAATCGATGCGCCACTGCGCCAGGGACTGCATGAGCAAATCCTGAGCCCTGACGCAGTGGTTCAAATTAGTCTGGAGGAGGTTGTGCTGTCCGACTTGATCCATATCAATCGGACGTCACAACCTCCATGCTCGCCGCGCGGCGAACAGCCTCAGGAGCGGCTCTGGCGGCCGGTCGAGGGATGGCCGGGGTCCTGGCGGCCTGTCCCTTCGTCTTTGGGGGGACACAGTTTTGTCCCCCCATCCTGTGCTCGGCAGGTCGCCCCGACTCTGCGCATATCGCGCAGTGCGGGGCCCTCCTCTGGCAGCTCACCGCCTTGTGGCCTGCGCCTCCACAACGGAAGCACAGGTCCCCCCTGTCTGCCGACGAGGGACACTGTGGGCGCGTATGCCCGAGTCCCATGCACTTGAAGCAGCGCATAGGAAGCGCCGCCAGTGCCACCACTCGCACCGAGCTCCACCCCACCAACAGCCTGCCCTGTGCCAGCACCACTTTGGCTACTGGAATTGGGCAGGAAACCAGGGAGGAGCCGGTCCCGCCGTAGCTGCGACGTATGTCTCCTGCTTTGACGTGGAGTACGTCGCAGCCGCCCACCTTGGCGACCACCGCCGCCACTTTCTCCTTTGTGGCGGCGTCGTCCAGGCCCGTCACGTGCAATTGCACGGACTTTACGGGCCTCGCGACGTTGGCCACCTCGGACAGGACACCGCGGAGCTTCTCCGCGAGCCTGTCCGCTTTGTCGCTGCTTTGGGAGCCAGGAATTTCGAGCATCCTGGCGCCCGTGGCCGTCTGGCGGAAATTGATCCGGTCGATCCCCAACCCTTGGAGATCGACCTTTTCCTGCGCCCTCTCGATAATGGCGCTGTACGTTACCCCCTTTTCCGCGGCTTCGGGCTGCAGCGTCAGCACAACAGCCGCGGATTTGGAGGCTTTCAGCGCCTTGGCCTTTTTGGGCCCGGCGGCAGCAGAAGCCTTCTTTACTTTAGGCTTCACGGCGAAGGGGGGGGCACGAGCTGCTGGGACAGGAGCGGGAGTGGGCGTTGCCGAGGAGGACGCTTTGCCCTTCCCCTTGCCTTTCCCCTTTCTTGTTACTGTTGCTTAGGTTTCCGCCTTGGCAACAGCAATTGGAGTCGTTTTTGGGAGGGCGATGGGAGCCGCAGTCGATGGGGGAGCGATGGGAGCCGAAGTCGAGGGGGTAGGGGCAGCCTGCGAGGCCTGGCCAACCCGCTTTCGAGGGGTCGGTTTCGGGGGTGGGGGGGCAACCGCTACTGCAGCCTTCTTGGTGTCCGCTCGGAGAGGCGGGCGAAGGACCGGCGCTGGCAGGAGGCGATCCTCGATACCAGCGAGTCGGGCATTGAGCATTTGCCCGAACGTCGTGGTCAAGGACCGCGTCATCTCCTCCACTAAATCTGCCCCCAGTACAACAGCAGGGGGGGCCGGCGTCTCGGTGGCAGCGGCTGCTGCAGCAGCAGACGTAGCGGCAGCCGCCTCGGTCTTGGCCTCCGTGAAGCCGCGACGTAGCGCCTTCACCTCTGCCTTGGAGGCCTCCATCTCGAGGCGCAGGCGACTATTTTCGGCTCTTAGCCGCCGCGTCTCTTCGGCCTCACTCCTGCATGCCAGGGCGTCGACTACCTCTCTCAGGGTCGACGCGGACCTCTTCAGGCGAGCAACAAACTCGCCCTTTAGGTTGCCAGATTTATTGGCAACCTCTAGAATGCAGGCGAGCATACCTCCTGCGTGAGCCCTCAGCTCTTGGGCGTTTAGTGTGCTGATGTCACCAAACCCGGCAAGGACATCGGAATCGCTTCCGGTGTCGAGAAGACTTCCGACGGACACAGCGGCCGGCCCCTTTTTGAATTTCCTGCCCTGCAGGACCTCAGCCAACTCCTCCACCAGTGGCTTTGGCGGTGGCTTCAAAAACTCCTCTCGCGTGGGGCCAGTTTTGGTGCCCTTCGCTCTACTTCTCCGCGCCGTATTGACCTTAGCGGCCGCGGTCCCCTCGGTCTCAGTGTCCTACTCCAAATAGCCGGGTGCGTAGAACGAGGAGTAAGGCCGCTTCCTCCGGCTGTCACCCTCGTCACAAGACTCCTCAAACATGGACTCCACGTCCGATCTCCTTTCGTCCCCCATGGAGACCTCCGACGGATCCCGCGAAGGACCCGGTGGAGTTTGGCCCTGAGAAGGGCCGTTTTTTCGACACTCAGAAGAAGTACCGCTCGAGCGGTCTTCAGGCATAGCTTTGGTAAATTTACCTTTCGCGTCTCTATTCACTTTCGACATGGGCACTGATTTAGACATAAGAAATAATTATAAGATATAATTATTATTCGTGACCATAAGCAAAATTTGGGGGGGAATGGACAGGCTTCATTCTTTCTACTCAAGCCTCCGGAAGTTTAGAGTTCAGAAGACTGACAATACCTTGGAGGTATTTTCCCGAAGTCTAAGGATACACTTATCATCGGGGTTTTGGAACTAGTCCAGCCAGTTTGTCCCCGCCTCCAATAACGTGAGTTATCGGAACAGGGGTCACTACCAAATAAAAGACAGCGGTTATTTTTGATTATGTAACAATATGTTTGACGGTAGTAGGCGCTGGTGTTTGCCAGTTAGAGGGGTCCCTATTTTAACACACACACCGCCAAACTGTTTTTCGTCTACTCATAAACATGACAAATTATCTGTAGCCTTGCCTTAAAACTACAATTTATACACCGTAAGTCTATTTTGTCATCTGTCTTAAAGAGGTACTAAGCACCTTAGCACGTATAATACAGATGACAAACAGTTAAATACGGCCCCGGTCTGTACCGAGCATTTTACAATTTTGTTACTAATAAGGGGTTAAATAGCCCTGTGAACTAAAATATATACACATATAATACAAATATATACAGTGACAATATATACATATACATACACATATAGATAACAATACACGCGGCGCCTGACGGTGTTCTGTTGCGTTTATTTCGGAAGGAAATAAACCAATAACAGGCAGCACCACGGGAAGGTAACCGTCAGACTTGCCTTGGGGATCATCACGACCTGCGCTCTCCCCCAAGACCCTTGCCTCCTTACCCATCCGGGATGAGTAAGGAAGGCCTGAGTTTATCCAAAACAAGCAGCGCGAGGCATGCAAGCTAGGCAAAGCAACTATTAATGAATAAACCCAGACCCGCCCGTCGTCAGTCCACCTAGTGGGGGGCCTACCAACTCTACGTCTTCCGGTGTAGTGTGGTAACAACTCGAGAACCTTTCTTCCCCATCGGTTATCAGTTCGTCGAGCAATGTGGCCCATTGCCACTTCAACTTGCAAATTCTGAGAGCTATGTCGGTGACTTTGGTTCTTTGGCGAATATCCACTTTCCGATTTTATCGCGCTTAGAAACTCCGAGCGTAGCTCTCTCCGTAGCTCGTTGAGCAACTCAGAGCTCGTCCATAAGGGCCACAGTTAGGGACCACGTTTCAGTGCCATATGTCAGCACTGGCAACACACATTGGTTGAAGACTTTGGTCTAATGTACATATAACGCTACAAAAAAATTACTTGATTATTGAATCCATTTAATTGTTCAATATGTAAAGATCACTTTCGCGTTGAAGTTTGAATACGAGTTTGGTTTAATAATACTTGGTAGTGCGAAATAAAATTGTAAGGTTAATAATGTTAAATTAATGATATTATTTGAAATTAATGACTTAATTTAAAAGATGATGGCAGCGGAACACTAAATACTTTACCACTGTGTAGCTCAAGTCCGAAGGGATTTTAGCCTGTACCTCTTTTCTATCGAATTGAATCGCTCGAATGATATTTCTATATGAACAAAAGTTTGACATCGTATAAGAATACAATGTTAAGAGAATAAGTAGATTTTTCATATTAGGTTATAGATAATCTTTACAAATAATTCCATCTTATATTCCCTTAATAGAGCAACATTCTGCCTATCCAGCATCTTTCCTCGATGTTCGGTTCTCTAATCCAAGATTGATTTATTCACGTCCAGTATGCCAGATTCTCACAGTATTATCTAGTCAGTATATAGGGTTATTGGAAAAATGCTAACAACTTCTTAGGGTTGACTTCTGCTATTGATAACAAACATTTAGCTTTTTTTTTTGTATATTTTGATGGAATAAACACGAGTACCACCTGGTCTCTTGGTGCTCTTACTCCTAGTCTCTTGCCTGTAATATACTATTACAATTTTTGTATTACTTTGTTCAATGTAAATATTCAAAACTCTATTAAAAAGGAGCGAGGCGCGATCCAGTGTTGCCGCAGCGGGCGCTCTAAGATCGGAATAGGCATTGTATTTTACTAGAGAAATAAACATATGAAATAATAAATAACAGGCAAAAGAGACTTTTACGATTAGGTGGTGTTCAGAAATTTATGTGACATTTCAAGTCGAACATCCCGCAAAGCCTAAATACCAACATTTTCAACCAGAGTGTTGCAAGTTGGGTGCCGGGCTAGAATGTCACCCCCCATCTGTACCCGTGGGTGTTGTAAGAGGCGACTTAGGGTAACACACCAGAAGTTGGGAGCAGCGCTTTCTGAGGAACTATTATCTCACACTGCGTTCCCCATGATGCCTGCAAGCGTAGGGATTATGGCAAACCCCATACTAATGGGGGAGGGTATATTCAGCAGTGGACAATCCAATTGATACAGTACAGTGCAGTCGCTAGTGTTAGTTTATAGTACTGTGACATGGTCCTTACCTGTGGTCCTTATGGAACATCTCAAAGTCGCTCAACGAGCTACGGAGAGATCGAAGGTCGGAAATATTTTGCGCGTTTAAAATACGCTACCTTCTGAATTGATTTACAAAAATCACAATTTGGAGTAAGCTTACAGTGACCAGATATAATTTTAGCATTAAAAAATACGCATTAAGCTAAACAAATCACAGCCAATAGAAACATTTCGACCAAAAAATTTTTTTTGGTCGAAATGTTTACTTTTCATCCCTAATGATACGTATAAGAACATATAGAATTACATTTGAATACATACATAGAATACATTTATAGAATATAAAGAATAAATACAGCTTATTAGAGTGGGCAATAACAGAACTCAAAACTGACTGGCAAGTCAGGATTTTTTTTTTTGCCTCATAGGTTAGCCCTTGACTATCTCACCTGATGGTAAGTGATGATGTGGTCGAAGATGTTGTAGAAGTACTGGCTCTCAAGGACAGCTGCCGGAACACACCGTTAGGTGCTTGGTGGCAGAATTTCTACTTAAGGGTGCTAGGCTGACATTTTCAAAATACCCTACCACCATGCTATAACGACTGCCATCCTAAGACAACAACCAGGACCGACGGCTTAACGTACCCTCCGACGCACGGAAACGCTCAGTAGTAATGTCACTAGCGGTCACCCATCCAACTCATGACGGCGGGAGACGCTGCGATCGGCGATTGAGAACAGCTAAGTAAACATCGCTACGAGTGCTTCAAAATATAATTGAAATCGCATATACAATTAATTGAAAGTTTAGATACTGTCATAGAGTAATATACATTGTGGTATGTTCCCACTGAGCCCTGTAAGCCTTAGGTCATGTGCTGGATTCGATTGAAGCAGACAAGGATTTACGATTACATTGGCAGTCGGCACATTTCCCCTATCGTATGAAAAACCTTTCAAGATAGTTATATGGACTGGATGTGCCAACCTTATATATTCTCAAACTGACTGTTCTTTATCTTCCTGTTGGATATCGATTATCCTCCTAAGGACTAAGTTGTCACTTGGAATGTGTCTAATAAAGACATTCGCTGAATTCAGCGGAGTCAAGTCAAAATCTTTCATAAAATGTAACAATAACAACATTTTTAAGAGATTCTTCTTTGAAGCAGTGATGGCTCAGTGGCATTGGCTATGGAGCAGCAGATTCATGGTTCGAATTCCCGCCGCGGGCTTTAGCTTCACCGCATGATGGAAGGGCATTTTGCGAATGCCCGCCTGGCTAGCGACCACCCTCAAGTGGAAAATCTGTCCCAAGCACCTAACGATGCGTTCTGGGAGCCTTGAGAGCCAGTGAAATTACAGGCACATGAGACTTAACAACTATGACTCACGGGCGCAGTGCAATTCGTGAATTGTGACGAAATGCATCTGTTATAGGCAGAGGTAAAAAGCAGAGAGAAAAAAAAACTACAGCCGCTTTCAGCAAAAAGGATATACCCTTTCAGACTGCGTGAAGAATCGGCTTAAAACTCGGGTCTATTATTTTTATTATGTATACTTACCTTACCCATATATAATAAATATAACATAAGTCTACATCTACACTAATATTATAAAGGCGAAAGATTTGTTTTTTTGAATTTTTGTATGACACGAATACAGTTAAAAACTACTGGACTGATTTGGATGAAAATTGGTATGGAAATTTTCGTTAGAGACGTTATTAGTTTGAGACCCGGGGAAGGACATAGGGACTTTTTATCCAACTGCGCTGTAAAAAGTGGTTAATGGTTTTGCGCGATAACCGAAATAAACTCGTGCGGAGCCGCGGCAGTACTTCCTTGAGTTATAAAA
Source organism: Plagodis pulveraria (assembly GCA_963890685.1). Classification (NCBI taxonomy): domain Eukaryota; kingdom Metazoa; phylum Arthropoda; class Insecta; order Lepidoptera; family Geometridae; genus Plagodis; species Plagodis pulveraria. The sequence continues at coordinate 5,088,079 of OY982961.1, read as the reverse complement.
TGATTAGAATATTAATTACATAGGTCACTGTCGGTAGCTTTTCAGAGGTGGAATGTCCCAGGCATTTATGTCTTCTAAGTAATAAACAATTCCTCATTTAATCAAAACCTATTTTGACAGGAAAACAGGTTGAATATTCTTTCTGTGTAATATACTCATATTTAGGTTTTTTTTTTTTTTTTTTATGCCTGATAGGTTAGTCTTTGACCACTATCTCACCTGGTGGTAAGTGATGATGTGGTCGAAGATGTTGATCAGGCTAACCTAGAAGTACTGGCTCGCAAGGACAGCTGCCGGAACACACCGTTAGGTGTTTGGCGACAGATTTTCTACTTGAGGGTGGTAGCTAGCCAGGCGGGCATTCGCAAAATGCCCTACCACCATGCAAAATTACACACAATTGTTTCAGGATATATCTTATCTTTTCCTATATTCAGTGCATTTTTTATCGGTCAACATAATGTAGTACATTACAGTAAAATTTGTATGCAAAATAGTAATAAATTCTCATTAGACTTGAAGAGGAATAAACGAATGAAGCGCTCGCAGCGTGCCTGGTCGTCCTTATAAAGCAACGTCCGCTGCGGTCATGATATAACTACCGTATCCTAAGAAAACAACGAAGACAAGCGGCTAAACATTTTCTCGCAGCATGTGCACGCTCAGTAGTACATAATGCCACTAGCGGTTACCCATCCTAGTCGTGACCGCATCGGACGTTGCCAAGGTCGACTAAATTAGCTACGCTACGAGCCCTTCATATTTTAAGTTTAGGTTGGTTATTTATATTTATTTTTTAATGTATAGGTTGCCAGCGATCGTTGTTGTGCCCCTAGAGCTAGAATGTCATACCCCATCGCTCCTTGTGGGTGTCGTAAGAAGCGACTAAGAGTAAATTACCGGATGTTGGGCAGCAGCGCCTTCTGAGGAACTGATATCTTTAACTAACTGCGATCCCTAAGACACCTGCCACGCTTGGGAATTATGGGAAGCCCAATTAATGAGGGAGACTGTGTTCAGCAGTGGACAATCTGGCTGACACAGTACAGTAAGTACTATAGGTTGGAAAATAAAATTATTGCTTATTTTCTGCATGGACCTATAAAGTTAGCTTTAGATAGACATACATCTAAAACATATTAAATTAGCAATTTAGAACAATGAGCGGCAAATCAACACGTCACGGGACAGTCATTAGCGTGACCCTTGGCTTGGCCAAAACGTGACCTTAGTTAAGGCCAAGTGCGACCTCAAATTGAGGCGAATGTGACCCGTTCCTCTCTTGACTCGCAGGGTTCAAACTATCACGAGTCTCTTAATTGCCATCGATTTGTGATGATATCTCATGTCTTTGTGTTAGGGCTTAATTTGGCTTTAAGATAAATTGAAATCATTAAAATCGGAGACATTTTGAAGCGCTCGTAGCTTGTATAGGCATCCATAACTGATTTACTTCAGCAATATTCTCTGCAGTCATTTGGATGGGTGACCGGCAAAGATTACTAACGTACTTCTGAAAATACGTTAAGCAGTTAGTCCCGGTTGTTGCTTTGGAACTGCAGCCGTCAGGATATGCATTTTGAAGCAGTGATGGCTCAGTGGCATTGGCTATGGACTGCCGTGCCGCATGTCCATGGTTCGAATCCCGCCTAGAGCTTGAGCTTCAAAGCATGGTGGAAGGGCATTTTGCGAATGCCCGCCTGGCTAGCGACCACCCTCAAGTAGAAAATCTGTCGCCAATCACCTAACGGTGTGTTCCGGCAGCAGTCCGTGCGAGCCAGTGAAATTACAGGCACATGAGACTTAACAACTATGTCTCAATGTGACGGACGCAGTGCAGTTCGTGACTTGTGAACATCGGGGCCTCGAGCTTGTTCAGTCACAAAAACATAAAAAAGAACTTAAATTATCATTTAATATTTTCATTTGTTCCTAAGCTGCTGAGATAAAATTGCAACCTTCATATATCCTTGTAGAACTCTTGGCAGGCGACCAAAAGAAAAATACTAGTAGGAGGGTAGCAGCAGCTTCTGAATAACTGACATCTTATTGCCACAAACCGCCTGCCAAGCGTGGCAATTACGGCAAACCACCTCTAATGTTCAGCAGTAGACGATCCGGCTGATATAGTACAGTACTATAATATATTATTATATTTAAATTTATTGATGAACAATGACATTTAAATATTAGAACAAGTATAAATTAATTAGATATGTAATAAACGCGACTGCAAATTATTTATTTGTGTTAAACGTTTTATCGTGCATTGAAATTAAACCTGTAAGTTATAAATTTCTTAATTTTGACATACCGCTATCAAAGGGGTTGAAAGATTTTTTTTTGTTGTAATATGCGCTTAAATTTTTTTTTCTTTTTTATGCACCTAGTGTCTTGCGCAAATAAGTCGCATCTAATATCTTAAAAAAAAAATTTTGCCGCTTAGAAATTATAGTGGAATAAAGAAACTCACAAACATGCATACATACATTACACGAACCCTGAAAACATTACACTCTTTTTTTGGACAGTGGTGTACAATACTTTGTTATTTTATTTCGTATCGTAAAGGGTAGCTAGGTTTAGCATTACGAAATAAAGGTAACACCTTCGCACTAAAATACTTTATTCAGGTTTCTACTATAACAACAGGAAGCATAAGTATAAAACATCTTCAATCGTCCCCAAGGGAAGTATTCTGCTCCACATCTTACTTTTGTAGGTTTCCAGGGTAGAATATCTAGCAATTTTCTATAAATTCTTATAATACATGTATGTCTTATAATACTTTGAAGCAATGATGGCCGAGCGGTAATAGCTATGGACTGCCGTGCCGCAGGTCCCTGGTTCAGTCCCACCGCTGACTGGAGTTTCAACGTATTGTGGAAGGGCATTTTGCGAAAGCTCGCCTGGCTAGCTACCACTCTCAAGTAGAAAATCTGTCGCTAAGCACCTAATAGTCTGTTCCGGCTACAGTACGTGAGAGCAATAAAAATACAGGCACTTGAGACTTAACAACTGTATGTCTCATTGTGAAGGGCGCAGTGTTATTCGTCACATGACGAAATGCATCTGTTATTGGCAGAGGTTAATCCAGATTCAGATTTTTCAGATTCAGATATTTATTGCAGCCATACAGTTACAAGGTGTCATAAAATTAAACTTTGTAAGTATAATAGGTACAGAGATTGGTATAGACCCCGTCGGGCACAGCAAATTAGAAGAGAGGAAGATAGGTCGATAATATAATTAGAAGAATTTATAAATAGAATGGTCATTATTTTAATAACATAGAATGTTTTCTGTGTAAAATGTCTACTTTAATGTCATAAAATTTTAAGTTTAAATCCGCTTAACATCAGGTGGGATTCGTGGTTGATCTGCCACAATTACATTTAAAAAAAGTAAGAAGGTTAGTTACCCTCAACGAAACAAAAGTGTAGGATAAAAAAAAGTGCTTACAGAGTACCAAACATGTAAATGAGCTACCAAATTAAATCGCAACACTTCCACAAACCGAAACCATTAAACTGCAACTCACATTAGTTTTAACCCTTACCCCTTAACCAGATGGTCACGGTCGTGCCGGACACGTCCCCTAGTCACGTTAATGACTCATGTCTCCAGTCTGCAGTGGAGGGTTAATCTGTCCAGTTTGTTTCAAATACAGTTTAGATCAGGAGAGTAATTATTTTTCTATTTTAAATAATTTTTCATCAGTTTGTGGGTACCTTTAAAAAATCTAGTACAGAACACAACAAGAACGATGGGCAGACGAAATTATCAAATCGGCAGGAGAGCAATGGATGACATTAGCGCAAGGCAGAAAGTAATGGTCTAAAAAGGAGGAGGCTTTTACCCTAAAAGGGGTCCTCAGCTAATAAAATAAATATAAATTAAATACTTACATTTAAAAACTCAAATATAAACGAAGATGTTTACGATTATGTTTAAAAAAAATTTAAAAGAGGAATAAAGAGGCTTTATTTAAAATGTGATGATGAATGATGACGGATTTAAAATGTCTTCCATAAAAAGTCAATCGACCTCACTGAAGCTCGGCTTGAAATAAATTTATATATGTATATAAATACTCACTTTACCAGTTAACTGTGACACTGTAAAGGCAGCTACGGTTGTGTTAATGTGTGTAAGAGTTTGAAGTGCGGTGATTAATGAGACAATTAAGAAGGTATCACAGCAATTAAACACTGATGTGTGGTTGTTTGACTTTGAATGGGGTGTCCACTGGAGATTTTGTGTGACGTTAAAATTCTATTGCTGTAATATAACTATGTACGCTAGTTATACATTTTGGAAACTATCGCGAGTTCTATCTTTATTTTTTATCTTTCCGGTATATATAACCTAACCTAGCCTAGCCGGTTCCTAATAAGTTAAACATTTTGTTTCATGGTTTCAAGTTTGTATACGTAGATTGATGTTCTTACCTACTTACTTTGAGATAATTGTTGACCACATTCATAACATCCCATCGGTTAAAGTTTTATAGATTCAGGCGCTCATTCTCGATCGTGCGCTCGAAGTGTCAAGACCTCTTAATAATGTATCTTTTAAAACAACGCGTCGAAACTTTTTCATGTTACGTGGCGATATTTCCGTCACGTCGCCACAACGACGGGCAAAAATTGCACCGCTCTAAACTTTTCTTCTCCTTCGGTTATCGGTTTATCAAGCAATGTGGCCCACCCATTGCCACTTCAACTTGCAAATTCTGAAAACTATGTTGGTGACTTTGGTTCTTCGGGCGAATTTCCTCGTCCCGAATTTTATCGCATAAAGAAACTCTAAGTTTATCTAGTTACACCCTTCTCAATAACATTGTTCGCTGACGATAGTACGATTTTATTTACGGATAACAAAGCAAATAAAGATAATTTAAATTAAAGATATTAACAATACATTGACATCGCTAATCAGCTGGTTTGAAATGAATAATTTAGAAATTAATTTCGAAAAGACAAATATAACTAACTTCAGACAAAGGCCTAATGAACTGATGATTAACTTGAACGTAAATTACCAGGGGAAAACGATTGGTGAAATTGAGTCAACCAAGTTCTCGGGTTTACAAATAGACAGAAAAATGACATGGAAGCAACACATAGACATAATATCTAAAAGAATTTCACAATTTTCATATACCTTATACAAACTGAGTAAAATAACAAATCAGGACACTGTACTCACAGCATATCATGGCTATGTAACTTCGGTCTTAAGATATGTGTTCAAGACTGAATGTTGACATGCAATAGCAAGGTGCTAATAAAGTTAGTACGTTAACGGTTTGTTAGATGGCGCTCACAAACGAGCGACCGTGTGTCTGAAACACGCAATCACTTGTATCCGATGTGACATATTGGTGGAATTATTTGAATAAACAGTTATCTTCACTCGCCATTGGAATTGTTTTATTGCTAACTCCACGTTGGTCATAAAGTTTCCTTGCGGGTTTTTTGGGACGTGTACATGGTCCTTCTTAAGCCGGAAGGCGATACGAAGTGGTTCCAGTGACCGTGCACCGTCCGTTTCTACGGATACTGACGAGAAGCTAACTAAGTTGGCCTCTTCGTCCGTCGACAGCAGTGGCGCCACTTACTAGCACATGCTGATTGTTAATCGAAGTGCTACTACAAGACAGAATATCAGCGGGGGGAGCACCCCTTCTAGTAAACTACAGCAGAACAGCGCGCCCCTTAGCGGTGATATCGAGAACTACGGGGAACATCTACTGCGACGACGGCGTGACGTTGAGAAGTAACGTCAGGAGTGCACGGTGACGTCAAAGTGTGAGTCGTGAGTGTTGGTGACTTAAAATTGTGAGTACTTTATGTTTTTATCATTGGAACAATTTTGAACCTTATTTCATAGAAGATCAAAACTTGGAAATTTATTTGGTGTTTGGTATAGATTAAAAATTGTTGCTTTGGGACTTAGAATAATTCGTAAGAAAGTGATACTACGGGGAACCTATGCCGGTTTTCAGATCGAAGTGCAATATTTGAAACACTTAGAATATTTATGCAAAGTTTACCTTAGACTTGTAAAATATTTAGTTTTATACTATACTGGACTTAGAAAATTTCCGTTGTTGTACATCGACTTGTAAAATTTCTCGTATTTTATCTTGTTTTGCTTTTATTGTTAACAATGGCAGATCGTCTTAAACTTCAAGAGAATTTGGCTTCTCAAATGAACAAATCAAAGATCAACTTTAAAAAGGCCTCGAAAGACAGACTTACTTTATCTTTTCTCGGAACGCGTTTAGAAACTCTCGAAGTACACTGGAAGGAGTTTCAAGATAACAATAGAAAAATTGTATTAGAACTTGATTGCAAAATTTTAGAAGCATCTTCATACATGGTCAATGATTTGTTCAACGTGACGGAGGAAAATTATATTGAATATAAATCTTTACTTAGAGAGGCGATAAGTAAACTTAAACCAGAACCTAGTTCTAAGGTGTATGATAGTCAAAGCGCTGAACAAGCAAGCGTCAAGCTCCCGAAAATTGAAGTTCCAAAGTTTTCTGGAAACTATGCAGAGTGGGCAAGCTTTCGCGACTTGTTTACGTCATTGATTCACAATAATAGTAAAATTGACAATGTTCAGAGGTTACATTATTTAAAAAGCTCAGTCACAGGTGAGGCCGAGCAATTGTTAAGGCACATCGCAGTAACCGCTGATAATTACAAAATTTGTTGGGCTCAATTAGAGAATAGATATAATAATAAAAAATATTTAGCCAACTGTATTTTAAAGAAATTAACTAGTCAAAAGGTCCTTACAACAGAGTCTTCTAGTGCTTTGAAATGTTTATTAGACACAACCAAAGAGTGTTTGTATTCAATTGAGAACTTGGGTGTTAATGTAAAGTCTTGGGATGTTATTGTGATATTTTTGATAAGTCAAAAACTAGATCCAGAATCACGTAGACAATGGGAACAAAAAGTGACTGAATCTACCCAAGATTTGCCTACAATGTCTATGTTCGAAGAATTTTTAACAAACAGATTTAGATCTATAGAGTTTCTGGACAGTAAAATTCAGAAACAAAATTGTACTCACGTTGCTACTACAGTACTTGTTTGTTCGTTTTGCTCGGAGAACCATAAAATTTGCAATTGTAAAATGTTTTCAAAACAAACTACCGACGCAAGACGTATTTTTGCAAAAACTCACCACTTATGCTTCAATTGTCTGAACACCGATCACACGGTATTTCAGTGCAACTCTTCCACTAGGTGTCGCCTGTGTAAAAAAAAACACCACACGTTATTGCATCCCAGAAACCCAAACTCAACCAGTGACCCTGTCACGGTTGATCAGTCTGTCAAAAATAATGTTGCAACGGTGACAGCACCTTCATCATTATCACTGACTCGCGGCGAATCGTCGGATGTCCCCAAAATTACTTCTTGTAATGTAAATACTTCAAGTCACGTTCTGTTGGCAACGGCCTTAGTAAAGGCAGAGTCAAACAAAAACAAGTCGACGGTAGTATTAAGATCTCTGTTAGACCAGGGCTCTCAGGCATCCTTCGTAACGGAATCTGCAGTGCAGATGTTAGGTCTCAAGAAAAATCCTGAGACTGGTTTAGTCTGTGGATTGGGTGGTGACCAGGATTCGACTATAGCGTCGAAATCCACTGTAATGTTAAAACTTCAGTCACGCATCGATCCAAGCTTTACCATTGTAGTAAAGGCACATGTTTTAAGTAAGCTGACGTGCTTCTTACCTAGTACCCCTTTGCCAAATGTGCAAATTTTGCCAGCACTGTCGTGTATGGAATTAGCAGATCCATCCTTTAGTACACCAAATAGGATAGACCTGCTATTGGGGGCGGAGGTGTATAGCCAGATTTTGTTGAAAGGTTTAGTCAAGGGTCCACCAGGGTCTGTGATTGCGCAAAACACAAGGCTTGGTTGGATCCTCTCTGGTCGAATACCCACGCCTGATGAACACAACCATAGCGATAAGCGCTCTGATATCATCAGTTTGCATGTGACCACATCAGATGGTAATGAACTGTTGAAGAAGTTTTGGGAGATGGAATCAGAACCATCTCTAACTAAGAAATACCTTACATCAGAAGAGGAGAAATGTGAAGAGATATATTCTCAAACAACGCGGAGAGATGAGTCCGGTAGGTATGTCGTCAAACTGCCATTTAAATCCGATGATCCACTATGTAAGCAAGGAAATTTGAAGGAAATTGCCCGCAAACGATTCCTGATGTTGGAGAAACGCCTTATGAAAAATCCAGATCTCAAGGCCGAGTATTCGGAGGTAATTAATGAATACCTGCAAATGGGTCACGCGGAAGTACTGAGCAACACAACTAACATAGGTTCAGTTTATTTACCCCATCACGCCGTAATAAGGCACGACAAAAGCACTTCACAAACTCGTGTAGTGTTCGATGCCTCGTGCTCGGGGTCTAATCAGGTATCTTTAAATGACGATTTGTTGACTGGTCCTACGCTGCAACCAGAGTTAAGGCATATAGTGATGCGTTGGCGTTGTTTTCCTATTGCCCTTGTAGCTGATATCGTAAAAATGTACAGACAAATAAAGGTTTCTGAAGAGGATACAGATTTTCAGCGCATTTACTGGCGTGAAAATCCAGATGCTGAATTGCTGCATCTTCGTCTCTTGCGTGTGACTTTTGGCACCTCATCAGCGCCTTTTTTAGCTGTTCGTACCCTGCAGCAGTTGGCTAGAGATGATGGCGCAGAATTCCCTTTAGCGTCAAGCAGAGTCTTTTCTGACTTTTATATGGATGACCTTATGTCCGGTTGTTTTTCAACGTCTGAAGGTGTCCAAGTTTATGAACAAATGAATGCTTTACTCAACCGTGGAGGGTTTCCACTACAAAAATGGTCAAGTAACAGCAAGATGCTAATGGATCATATTTACGGAGAAACTGCGGAGCCAGAACTGGATATAGAGCTGAAGACGGATGAAACCACGAAAATTCTTGGACTAACATGGAATAGAGAAGCAGATACTTTCCAGTGTACTGTAAACCTCCCTCCGATTGAAGTTCCGGTCACCAAGAGGCGTGTTATTTCAGATATTTCTAGATTGTTTGACCCCTTAGGATGGCTAGCACCAGCGATAACAACAGCAAAAGTATTTATCCAAAGACTATGGCTTTCTGGCATTGGATGGGATGATAAGCTTCCGTCATCACTACTCGACGATTGGATCAAATTTCGCAATAATCTGGAGTTGCTTAAACAAATTCGTATACCACGATGGATCAACACCAGTTACAATGATAAGTGTTGTGAGCTCCACGGATTTTCGGACGCTTCAAGTCTTGCATTCGCTGCAGTCATTTACTTGCGTGTTGTAGATCGAGAAGGTAAGGTGAATGTTAGCCTGGTAACCTCTAAGACTAGAGTGGCTCCAATGGGATTCCCCGTTTAGAGCTATGTGGAGCAGTGCTGCTTGCTAAACTTCTGAAAGAGGTTGCAGAAACGCTTAATATTCCCAAGGATCATATTTATGCTTGGACAGATTCCTCAATAGTGTTAGCGTGGTTGAGCAGTCATCCCAATCGGTGGAAGACATTTATAGCCAATAGGGTGTCAGAAATTCTTACCTTAATGGATGGTAATCAGTGGGCTCACGTAAAATCCAAAGAAAATCCTGCAGACTGTGCGTCGAGAGGTTTACAACCTTCGGAGTGCGTTGACAATGAGCTCTGGAAACACGGTCCTGCATGGCTGCATCTGGAAAGTATAAATTATAATAAGGGGCAGTTAAAGGATACAAACCTGGAAGAAAGAAATTTGAAGTGTCATACTGTTACCTGTGATGGTAACGAAGACGATCCTTTCCTAAAAAGGTTCTCCACCTTGCGAAGACTCCTCAGAGTATTAGCTTGGTGCCGCAGATTTTACACGCCTCAGGATGAGTCTAAAGAATCCTGGTTAAGAGCGAAAGAGTTGCATGATGTAATGCATATCTGCATCAAAAAATGTCAAGATCATTATTTGACAGATGATCTCAAGAGCAAGAAAAGCAAGTTTTCTTCTCTCAATCTATTTCAGGACACAGATGGAATTTGGCGCGTCGGTGGCCGATTGCAGGGTGCTAATCTTCCAGAATGTAGAAAGCAGCAGCAAAAGCCGATTCTGATTCCACGTCAATCTCACCTGGCCAAATTAATAATCGCAGACGCTCATGAGAGAACCCTTCATGGAGGACCCCAATTAACAATCAATTACATTCATTCCAAATATTGGATCGTAGATTTGCGAACCCTTGTCAAATCTTTTATTCACAAGTGCGTAAAATGTTTGCGATATTCATCGCAAACTGTTCACCCACTGATGGGTCAGCTCCCACCAGCTAGAGTGACTGCTAGTAGACCATTTCGACAGAGTGGGTTAGACTATGCGGGACCAATAGCTGTAAGAGCAACCAAAGGACGAGGACATCGTTCCTTTAAGGGCTATATTTGCCTCTTCATTTGCATGGTGACGAGAGCAATCCACTTGGAGGTAGTAAGTGACCTTACTTCGGACACTTTCATTGCTGCTTTCAAGCGTTTCGTTGCTCGTCGTGGTCACTGTGCAGAATTATGGAGCGACAACGCAACCACATTTGTAGGAGCCGATCGAGAGCTTAAGGCACTCTTTGCTCATGAACGCTCACGCGTTGCTACTGATATAGCTGATTGGTTGGCGACAAATGGGACTATTTGGCACAGGATCCCGCCTTACAGTCCGAACTTTGGAGGACTCTGGGAAGCAGGAGTGCGCTCCACTAAACATCATCTCAAACGTGTCATCGCTGATAGCACTTTGACATTTGAAGAACTCACAACTGTGTTGGCTCAAATTGAGGCCTGTCTCAATTCGAGACCAATTTCACAATTGAGTCAGTCTTCAAATGATCCTTTTCCATTAACACCAGGGCACTTCCTCGTGGGAGAGCCTTTGGTTCTTGTCCCGGAAATGGATTACGAAGGCTCTAATGTTTCAGGTCTAAGGCGATGGCAGTTGACACAAAAAATGGTCCAGCACTTTTGGAAACGATGGTCACAAGAATACTTAACGCAATTCTTGCAGCGTCATAAGTGGAAGAGTTGTACTCCTGAACCTGAAATCGGAGATGTCGTATTAGTTAAGGAAGACAATATGCCACCTGCTAGATGGTTGTATGGTATCATTATTCAGAAGCATAGTGGTTTGGATAAAATTACGCGCGTCGTTAGTTTGCGCTGTAAGGGTGTTACGATTAAGCGACCAATTTCCAAACTGTGTGTTTTGCCGGCAACCAGTTAATATAGTGTTCGGCATTTAGTATTAGTTATAATGGTACATCTAATTTTATTTTTGCGGTTAAATCTGTTTGTTGAAATAATTCTACATCTTTGTAATGATAATTACGGGTAATTTTTTTTGTGTAAAAATTTACTTTATAATACTAATTACTGAATATAGTTGTTATAACTTCCGCTTCACTCATGGTTGTATTAATTTATTATTAGCGACTTGTATTTTTTTGTAGTATCAGCATAATATTGTGCCTCTATTATTGTATGGTGTATGGTTTATATAATTGGATTATGGACATTGGTCCATGGCGGGCGGAATGTTCAAGACTGAATGTTGACATGCAATAGCAAGGTGCTAATAAAGTTAGTACGTTAACGGTTTGTTAGATGGCGCTCACAAACGAGCGACCGTGTGTCTGAAACACGCAATCACTTGTATCCGATGTGACATATTGGTGGAATTATTTGAATAAACAGTTATCTTCACTCGCCATTGGAATTGTTTTATTGCTAACTCCACGTTGGTCATAAAGTTTCCTTGCGGGTTTTTTGGGACGTGTACAATATGGCGTCATATTTTGGGGTAATTCTACAAACAAGCTGGATGTATTTAAAGCGCAAAAGAAATTCATTCGTGCTATTTGCAACCTAGCTCAAACAGACTCTTGTAAAACTCACTTCATCAGACTTAATATATTAACATTTCCGTCTCTATATATATACGAAACTGCTCTGTTTGTCCGGCAAAACTTACATCTTTTTACTAAATAAGATTTACAAGGTAGGCGAGGAAAAGATCTACGACACTTTGCCTCAAATACGTTACTACTAAATAAAAGTGTGTTCTGTATGGCTCCAATTGTCTATAATAAAATTCCAAACGTTATACGTGATGTAAATAATATAATAATTTTCAAAAAAAAGTTACATGACTTCCTGGTTTTCAAGGCCTACTATACAATTAATGAATTCTTAGATGAGAAAAATGTGTTAAATTTCCTAATGTTTGTGACTATTTTGACAATATACCTGTACATGCATAGGTAATACTTGTATGCGTAAAGCGGGCCCTAGCGAGACTATTTGTATATAATAATACCTAACACTGTAACCTAGGACCACAAATAAATAAATTTCATTTTCATTTTCATTTTCATTTTCATTTTCATTTTCATTTTCATTTTCATTTTCATTTTCATTTTCATTTTCATTTTCATTTTCATTTTCATTTTCATTTTCATTTTCATTTTCATTTTCATTTTCATTTTCATTTTCATTTTCATTTTCATTTTCATTTTCATTTTCATTTTCATTTTCATTTTCATTTTCATTTTCATTTTCATTTTCATTTTCATTTTCATTTTCATTTTCATTTTCATTTTCATTTTCATTTTCATTTTCATTTTCATTTTCATTTTCATTTTCATTTTCATTTTCATTTTCATTTTCATTTTCATTTTCATTTTCATTTTCATTTTCATTTTCATTTTCATTTTCATTTTCATTTTCATTTTGGTGAATAATCTCCAGAACCCTACCCATCCAAGTTGGATCTACGGACCACCTTACTGTCGAGGTTGAACCTATCTAACTGAACAGTTTCCCAGCAAATATTATGGTCATCAACTTCAACAGTATTGTTTCCAACAACTAGGTACTAGTGCGGTTGCAACATGGATATTAGACTTAATTTTCACCATGTCCTTTTCCTCGTTAGTCCCACCTGATGGGAACATTACTGTTGCTGAGCATGTACTGAGCTTCTGAAGCGACTGCTACTGAGAATTAACTGTCAGGAAAACTCAATATTCTTTTGTTATGCGATTGAGACGCAACCAGCACGATTAGCACATATTTTTATACCTGATAGGTAAGCTATTGATCACAATCTCACCTGATGGTAAGTGATGACGTGGTCGAAGATTTTAACAGGCTTCACCTAGATTTACTGGCTCTCAAAGACAGCTGCCGGAGCATACCAACCGGTGCATGGCAACAGATTTCCTAATTAAGAATGGTCGTTAGCCAGGCGGGCATTCGCAAAAAACCTTCGACCATGCAGTGAAGCTCAAGCCCGCGGCGGAACCATGGACCTGCTGCGCAGCAGTCCATAGCCAATGCCACTGAGCCATCATTGCTTCAAAAGAATTATGTAACCTCTGCCTATAACAGATGCATTTTGTTATAATTTTATTTACATTAAAATAAGTGGCGAACGGAACTGCGACCATCACCCTCAGACATAAAATTGTTAAGTCTCATGCGCCTGTAATATCACCGGCGCCCATGCGCTTAAACCCGAAATACAAAAATGAATATATTTCTGCTTGGTGGTAGAAATAGATACGGAGGGAGTACTTTCGAGGACAAATTCATTTACAAAGTCCGGGGGATCAAACCATGATATACTTAAAGCTAGGAATTCTTGGAACTTCAGAATCCAAGGCGGCGCTTTCAATCACACATCAAAGGCTTTGTCCAAATGAGGCGTCGTTATAGTACATTTCCTTCAAAACCATTATACAGTACCTACAAAAACAAACACAACAATGGCCTTCATGGCCAAAGACATCACCTACACAATGAGTTCACTGAATAAATGATCCGACCTAAACATTTATCATCATAGATACACGTAATAGACAAAGCACCACAAGGGGTTTCTGATAAGGTTGGGATCCGCTCAAGGGGCTTCATTTCAACATGAGAAACCCTAATCCTTATCTATGGAAGACCAATCTGATGGGATTTTCTTGAGCTTTGCTGCTTATGTTTTATGCAAAGGATCAAAATTTAATTCCGCGCTGGCCAACTCAGTGCATTGAATATTTATAAATGTTTTGTATGGGGAAGCGATTCATAGGAAAAGTTGTACTTTAAAGCTGATTTCTTTCTAAGTAGATCACTAAAGGTGTAAACTCACGTAAACTACGAGAAATAACAAAGAACAGTTTTTTCGCGTTTTTGTTTGTGTCAGCTAGGTTGGGTTGCCATTCTACATGATCATGGTATTCGCGAGTTTGAAATAATAATTATTGTCCTATTATATTGCAAAGATATGCACGATTCCAAATATATATAACCTCTAAAATCAACAAACATATTAAAAAGTATATATATATCGGTTTCAAATGTAATTATTTAAAAAATTGATGAATTATATATAGTAAAAAATATACTCCTAGTTAGTAAATTTTTTTGTAACGATTATTTTGTTAGGCCGCTTTCAGAGAACATGAGTTATTATGATTAAAAGCGGTCGTAGCAAAGTTTGCTTAGCCGTCCTGAACTGATCAGCAAAGTTAAGCAACGTCCGCCGCGGTCATGAGTTGGGTTACCGCTGGTGACAATACTACTGAGCGTTTCCGTGCTTCAGAGGGCACGTTAATCCGTCAGTACCGGTTGTTGTCTTAGGATGGCAGTCGTTATAGCATGGTGGTGGGGCTTGCGAAAGCCCGCCTGGCTAGCTACCACCCTCAAGTAGAAAATTTGCCGCCAAGTACCTAACGGTGTGTTCCGGCAGCTGTCATTGAGAGCCAGTAATTCTAGGTTATCCTGAACAACATGTTCGACCACATCATCATTTACCATCAGGTGAGATAGTGGTCAATGGCTAACATATCATATAGGCACAAATATATATATATGAAATGTCAACTGGCTTCATGATGATTTTTGAAATCCTCAAAGGCAACGCATCCTCGACATCTAGTGTTGCGGATGTTCATGGGCGACGGTGATCACATGCCACTAGGTGAGCCACCTGCACGTTTGTCCTGCTATCCAATAAAAAAAACCTGCACCCAAAACTCTGTTTCGCGACGTCCCTGAAAGCGACTGGCCTTCGAAGTACACAAAAACTTCGTTTACTGTTACTGTTTAATTCCAACCTGTTTTTTTTCTTTTTGTACCACTGTTTGCACTTATTAGGTGTGGCCATAAGTCAAACTGAGTTAATTCCTTTTTCTATAAGTTGTATATTGATTTTAAGAAGGTGTATGTCATTTAATTTCTTTTCTGTAGCAAATAATAAGTAAATTATTCTATTCGATAGCTGCTCGATAACGAGGTAGAGAATTTATTTAAAATAATAAGTAAATTATTCTATTCGATAGCTGGTCGATAACGAGGTAGAGAATTTATTTATATTATATATACATACATATATACATGGGACGTTATATTCCTGAAATATATAGTGTTTGTATGAAAACCTCGGTGTATTAGTCTCATTCGCATTTGCCGGTTATTTATATTATCAGTTTAGAAAAATAGAAAGACATAAGAAATGTAGCAATTTTAGGTAATGTGATGTACTTTGTAGCTATTTCCAGTTCACCTGCTACACATTTCAAAGTAGAAATAAGAAATAGTAGCAAATACTCATGCAGGGCTTCTCCGAAATAAAACCTAGAGAGAGGCATTTTTCCGACAAAGTGAAGCATTTATAACGCTCTCAAGTTCGGACCTTTGGGTACCACTTTATACAATATGATAAACAGAATGGGAAATCACGATTATTTGATAATTATTATATGAATAAAAATAAGACGAGAGAAGGGAAGAAGACAAGTAGGTTCAGCATTTTTGAGTTCCGTATCCAAAAGGACAAAATGGATCCCTATCAATGAGAACCCGCTGACTGACTAAGTCTATCAGTCTGTCCATCCGTATGACTATAGATGTCAGCCCAGTTTAAAATACTAATCGTATAAAACTGAAATAAAAACTTTTTCATATAAAACACCAACCGTTTTATATGTGCTAACCGTTGATAACCAATTTTTTTGTAATTAGAACTACATTTTCTTGATTTTACTGAGGTAGGGATATAACGGAATACCTGTAAACTGTGTAAAGATTTTGAATGTTTTAAATACTCATATTGATATACGAAGCAGTTTCAGTTCTAGTTGCTCAGTCCGACTGAGCGTATAAAAACTATGAATAAGTTAAGAACTCTGTATTGGTAAATAAACACTTTTTTCATTTATTGATTTGGACAGGCTATTCACTTTTTTTTTTTATTATTTTTTTATACTACTAAGTTGGCATACAAGCATACGGCCCGCCTGATGGTAAGCAGATACCGTAGCCTATGGACGCTTGCAACACTCGCGCGTTGCCGACCCTGAAGAAATCTCTTCACGCCCTTTTTGAAGAACCCCATGCTGTACTCCATCGGGAAAACCACGGTGGGGAGCTAATCACGTGATATTATTTAACACTTACGTGTTGTCGATGTACGGAGAGACAATTGTTTCGGCTTCATAAGGAAGCCATCTTGGATGGAGGCCCAGTGTGAAACGGGCTGCGACAGCGATCAAACCGCACTCCAGATCTTGAAGATGGCTTCCTTATGAAGCCGAAACAATTGTCGATCCTTACATATACAACACGTAAGTGTTAAATATCACGTGAATAACCTGTGCTAATCAATAAAAAAAAAATGTGCGTGAGTTTTAATAATATTTTCATAAACGATATAAATAAGCAATTTAATTTGGTTTAAAACCTCACGCACACTCTCGTACTCTCGACGTCCTCACTCGACGCCACGTTGCCAGCTTGCCTACACACACACGCACATGCATAAACTGCCGGCGAAGTACTAACTAAAGGATATGAGCGTGAGTTCTAAAGTCAGAGTCATAAAAGTGCTATTATTACCATCAAAATCGACTGTTTCAAGGTCGTCCTTCAGACAACCAATTTTTATTGTTCTAAAGTTGCATCTTTGCGGGTAGGTTCGGATCGGATAAGTTGTGAAACGCAAGATTATGAACATCACTAAAAAATGTTGAACTCCTATTGCAAACACCTAGATAGAACCACTAAACGAGATACAGTGTTTACTAGTAACGCATAGGGTTCTTCAGAGGAATAATTTGAATAAATCTTACTAGTTTTTTAATTGGTGGAGGTTGTGCCCATCTTGTAAGTTTCGAAGCAGTGATGGCTCAGTGGCATTGGCTATGGACTGCCGCACAGCAGATCCATGGTTCGAATCCCACTGCGGGCTTGAGCTTCACCGCATGGTGGAAAGGCGTTTTGCGAATGTAAGCCTGGCTACCCTCAAGCAGAAAATCTGTCACCAAGCACCTAACGGTTGCGTTCCGGCAGCTCTCCGTCAATGCCAGTAATTCTAGGTTAAGCCTGTTAACACCTTCGACTACATCATCACTTAGCATCAGGTGAGATTGTGATCAAAGACTTACCTATAAGCCATAAAAAATATTTAAAAAAAAATTGGATGGTTGACAAGCTGCCTCCACGTTTATCTATCTTCAGCTTGCCTTAGAGCTGCAAAGAGAGGATGAACTGGGAGATCTTTCACCTGGCCGGACCAGCTCAGCGGCCAGGTGATTTGCCACGTAATATTTTCATTACAGTAACACCAGTATATCCAGGATGTCTTGTTCTCTTTGCTTCTGGACTGGACTGGGTGATGAGGTTTTAGCCCGACTGAAGACAGTGGACCTACTTCGTCGTCTGTGATCGTCGTTAATGTCTCATATAGGTCTATGAAAGAGGATCGTGTGGATGCCGGCGCGTGTTTCAGCGGAAGCCCTTACTGCTTGTAGCTGTTCAGAGCCCTAAGTATCGTTGTTGAGACATGAGATATAGATACGATACATCACACGCCGAGGAAAATGCGCCCTTTCAAAAGCAAATATAAATAAGTAATGTCGTTATTCTTGATATGTGATCTTTTCATAAACGGTTGCTGAGATACTGTTTCGAATGCGACTATTTAGGATCATATTTTTGGAATAGATGTTCCAAAAGGCAGCCCGGCCCGTTTTATGATTAAGTCTTGCTCAAGCTACTAGAGACCACTCAAATGGTCGGTGCATGGTCGATACATTATTATTAATTATCATGCAATGAGATAGTTGGTTTAGTTTTTATTAAATATGATTCCAAGTAAACTATCGCGTTAAACACGTATATAAATTATAAGAGCTCAATAACTTCTCCCGAATTTAACCTGCGTCTACAGGTTATACCTCTAAATAGCGTGCCTTCACCAAGTAGTGACCTGGACACAGAGACGTTGCGCTTTGGTGAGGGGTCCGATTATAATTGCGATTTTAACCATTAGCATCTTAGGGGATGGTGCAGCTCTCATCTCTACGATATTAGACTTTCCTGATCAAAAGCAGCGGTTCTTGTAAAGATGACGAAACCAAGTTGAATTTTAAAAAGTGATTCTTATTCACTTGCTTCGCAGAAATCATATATATACTTACCTATTCATAGGATCAATAACGAAATTGCGAATTGCATTATTTTGTTTATCTCGTGCTTAATCATCTGATATAGATCATGAACTGGAATTACCAAAACTTGCATGTACACATACTTATATACTAGCATACATCTGAGCTTTGTGAGGGCTCGCGATTATTTTAACCTGATATACTGGTGTCATCTAGTATTAAGGAGATTAGCTACAATGTATTTGAGTATTGAGTTTAGTTCTGTTGCAGCGATGTTAACTCTTTAGTTTTCTAACAGATGGCGTTAGTAGTACCATAACATTATATCCGATGAATACAAATTTGATAATGTTCATTTTTATAATGGTTGGAAAATTATGTTTTTTTTGACAGACAACACATATTTTTTATATTTTTTTTTATGCTTGATAGGTTTGCCTTTGACCACTATCTCACCTGATGGTAAGTGATGATGTGGTCGAAGATGTTGTTCAGGCTAACCTAGAAGTACTGGCTCTCAAGGACAGCTGCCGGAACACACCGTTAGGTGCTTGGCGACAGATTTTCTACTTGAGGGTGGTAGCTAGCCAGGCGGGCATTCGCAAAATGTCCTACCACCACGCTGTAACGACTGCCATCCTAAGACGACAACCGAGACCGACGGCTTAACGTGCCCTCCGAAGCACGGAAACGCTCAGTAGTAATGTCACTAGCGGTCACCCATCCAACTCATGACCGCGCGCGACGTTGCTTAACTTTGCTGATCGGTTGAGAAAACTTCGCTTAAGCTTATCAAATGTAAAAACGCTTTACATTTGATATGAAGATAAATTACTATGTATCTATTTTTATTATTTATGTACAAATCTATACATATATTTATCTATAGATTGTGATAACTTTTCAGTAAAAAGGGCCACAAAATGTACAAGTTGTGGTGTAGAGATAGAATATAAAAAAATGCATGCGTGGACGCGTACGGGAGCGCACATACTCCGGTAAAAAGCAACTCTGACAGTTGTGAAACCGGTCGAGACCAAACTCCTCCACTATAGACGTACGTAATTGAAATAAAAATCTTATTCAACAAGAAGATTCATAATTTTATTATATCTAGAGAAATATTATATGAATACGTTTTATAAGTTTAGTCATAGTATTTTTAATGTTGTTATGTTTGCAATGACGCCTGCTACGCGGATTACATTACAAAATTACAAATTTCAGTCATGTGCGGGTGAAATTTTTCCTATCGTATATTTGTAATTTTGTAATATTTGTCATATTCCCTAGAATTTTGAATTATATAATATACACTCTTTCTAAAAAAACGTTCAAAGCTTTTGACGACACACTCACATTTAATTAATAATCACATTAAATAATTTAGAACAGGTGATGTTGTTCTTCAATTAGTAATGCAAACGTAGCATTGCAAATTGATTGCGTCAAATGTTTACTGAACTAGGACATAGAAAGATATCTAGACAGCGTCAATTTATATAATAAAAGTTAGGGTACGCTGTAATATCACGACCATATAACACAAACTTTTAAAACAACACAAGCATTATTATTATATTATATAAAGCATACAGATACACTTTCATTGTAAACAGGGTGAGTGGAACAATGCTAATATGTTTTTTTAATTTATGCTTGTTTATATGTATTTGACGGAATAAGCACGAGGACCATGTGATGTTAAAGTTTCTTGTGCCTGTTATTTAGCTCGGAGCTAATAAAAGACGATGCTTAATCTGAGCTGAGAGCTCCTGCCGCGGTTACACTGGACGGCGCCGCGCTTCCTTTGAATAGTGTTTTGAATATTTACATCGAGCAAAGTTATCAAAAATACGAAAAAATAAATATAACAGGCACAAGAGACTTTAATATCGGGTGGTCCTCGTGCTTATTCCGTCTTATATACATAAACAAACACAGAAAAAAACATGTCATAATGTTTGTTAGGACAAGCAAAGTCAACAAGATATTAGCATTTTTCCAATAACCCTGTATTTATACGTATAGTATATATATACCTTATCATATTGCGACAATATTTTTTGCG
This sequence comes from Plagodis pulveraria, assembly GCA_963890685.1. NCBI lineage: Eukaryota > Metazoa > Arthropoda > Insecta > Lepidoptera > Geometridae > Plagodis > Plagodis pulveraria. The sequence goes on along the minus strand of OY982961.1, from coordinate 5,067,468 downwards.
ACATGTATAAAAAATTGAGTTTTATTTTCAGGACAGTGATCATCATCTTTATCAGCAAATAGATTTATAGTAAGGTTTTCATAGCAAAAAGTCATCACTTTGTCATTAAACTTATATTTACCCTACTTTCCTCCATTTGTTGTCAAAGTATGATCCCTAAAAAGGGTTCAGAAGACACATGCGTACAATGCTGCACAATCCTCCCTAATGAATAGGGCACGTGTTCAGAATCCTTGGTTGTAGAGGGCCCCTAATATTGTACATTGTGAACACAGTTGAGGACGTAAGGTTGGCACTACACAGAAAGAGAGAAAGAAAACAGGTATAAATTAATTTAAAAATAAATAACCCCGATTGAAAATTATTTATTTTCCTGGAGCGTTTTATCGTTCTATTGAAATGAAAACTGTAAATTTAATATAAATATATTAAACTTACAGTTTTCATTTCAATAGAATAGAAATAACCACCATAAATATGGAAGTTATTTTTAAAGCCATCGATTTTGATACCCCACTTGATGGGTATGGAAGAAAAAAAATGGTTATTTTCTCTTAATATACTTTCTAAAATCCATCAGTTAGATTTTTTTCATTTCTCATGCTCGGAAAATACTGTTTATTTGATCTGAGTAGCGGGTGGAAGACGCTGCTTCCCACCTAAGAGTGGGAAAAACTCATAGTAAATGCTTCCCTCTCTTGGGCCGGAATGACTTGTAGCACTGACATTGTTGTTTACAACAATGGTTGCCATGGTAACAACATGTTTATGTTTTTTCGTTCTAAGGTACTCTGCTGTAACTGTAACCATGGCAACCATGGTTGTAAACAAAATTAGACGTCTATATTTTTTCGTTCTAATATATTTTGCCCGCTTAACAGTGCCCGCCGGGAGCTCACAGACACAGCTGCGCACTCACCCTGATGATGAGCATCTGATATGCTCGAAACCCGGGTCGACGTATTCGATCCTCAACGTGAGTGTTTTTTGCCGGTTTAATTTATAATATTTAAATATGTGTGAAACTCACGAGAATTTCAATTCAAAAATACTTTGCTGTACTATAAAAACTAATTACGACTACATTTGTGTTTATGTAAACGCTAAAAGAACTAGTTTATAACAGAATTAATATGACTCTCTCAAAATAGTCCTCTTATATGAACATTTTAGTCACTAATTATGTTTATAAGGGTAAATTTAAAAACAACTTTAATAAAATACCTTTTAAGTAGTATGGCTTCCGCGGCAGACACTTTGTGTGCCATGTATAAAATTTAAAATAGACTAGATATATACATATATAAATTGGCAGGATGGTAAGTAAAATTATAAAAAATAAACAAAAAAATAATTAATTTTGCAAATTGTTCTTATCCCTCAATTAATTCTATATATGTTTTTTCTACTCATGTTATGGTTTTCAGTAAATATTTTAGATTTTTTATAGAAAAACTTTTTTTTTTCATATTTTTATTGAAAATTAGAGTGTTTAACACGGATGTGAGTTATACTATTATGACTATAAGTGCATTTATTTTAAATAGTTTCTACTCATGTTCTTGTTATCAATAAATATTATAGAAAATCATTTTTTATATTACTCATATACTTGGTGAAAAGTAGAGTGTTTAACAAGGGTGAAAGTCATAAATCCCTATTCGGACGATAGCCGTCTGTAAATATTTACAGACAATATTTGCAATATTGCAAGAAAAATTTAACTTTAAATTTCACAAATATTTCTAATATCACATTTACTTTTTAAAATAGTTGCCTATTCAGGTTATTATTATTAATGAATAATTTAGAAAAACTACTATTTTTTACTCTCCTTATATTCGAAAAGAAAAGTAGAGTGCTTAACAGGGGTGAAAGTAATCAAGTCCTACTCGGACTATAGCCACCCTCGCTACGCTCGGGCGTCTAAATACCTCGTATGGGAATTGATTCCTTTCGACCCTTGTATAACAATCTACTATACCTAATTGACGACGTTAATGACGCTGCAAATGCTCTTATTTCTTCTATTACAAGGTAAAGTTTAGCATTGAACGAGCCTTATCTGAATAAAGTGCTTGTTGTCAATGACAAAAGCGCTGATTTTTAGTTGAGACCCTAAGGAGGAAATTGTATTATGTGTAGGTTCTAACTAGTCACTGAATTTACTTAATAATAATAGAATACAAACCACCAATTAGTTATTCAGAGAGTTCACGGAACGCTTTCCATATAAACGTAGTTTCGTCATTTTCTCGTAGCGAAGTTTGCTTAGCCGTTCTTGATCGATCAGCTATGTTAAGCAACGTCCGCCGCGGTTATGAGTTAGATGGGTGACCGCTAGTGACTTTACTACTGAGCGCTTCCGTGCTTCGGAGGGCACGTTAAGCCGTCGATCCCGGTTGTTGTATTACGATATTCGGAGCGCAGTAATAAGAAAGTATATTCATTTGAATATAAACATAAAAAATATACTTTTGGATACAAATATATACATGATATTATAATTTTACACAAACATAACAATAACACACATAAAATAAACACATCATAATAATGGAAAAAAATACGCTATTGTATATTCAAGCAATTTTTTCGTTTATCTCTTCCTTTTTGTAGTGGAATGACAACTTAGCTCCGGTACATTGTAGAGCCCCAAGTTCACGCTAATATAATTTTTTAGAATACGTGTGGGAAATAATTTCTACTCTGAACAGGTTAGGCTAAGACTCACACAACTTTTTTTAGGGTTACTTTCGCAAAAGGCAAAATAGAGAACTGTTAATGAGACTCCGTTCTCTGTCTAACTTTCAATCCGTCCGTTTGTTTGTCCGTTTGTCATCGGTCTCTAACTCGTAAACGGAATGAGTTGGAAATCAGAAATTTTCATATTTTATGAATAACGTTACCTAAAGATGAGTGCTGGGCTATAAAAATTAAATGCTATTATTTTTCACAGGGCTCCTAAGAATGTGGCTAAAAAAACAACTCTTTTGCATACTTTGAAGCAATGATGGCGGAGCGGTAATACCACTGGGCTTCACTGCATGGTGAAAAGGCATTTTGCAAATGCTCGCCTGGCTAGCTACCACCTTCAAGTAGAAAAACTACCGCCAAGCACCTAACAGTGTGCCGACAGATGTCCTTGAGAGCCAGAAAAATTACAGGTACATAAGACTTAACAACTGTATGCCTCAACGCGACCGCCGTAGTGCAATTCGTTCGGGCGAAAGGCGTCTGTTATAGGTAGAGGTTAGTTCGCTTAACATCAGGTGGGCATCGTTCTTGTTCCGTCACAATTACATAAAAAAAAATCTCTGTTGGGTGTTATCGTTTAGAAGTCATTGTGAAGAGCATACATTTTTTTTTTATCTAAAGATACATATTAGTAGGGGTCTTCTTTGTTGTCAATATTAGACCATTTAGATTTTTCTCAAAAAATAAACTTGTTAAGAATATCATACTAAAAGACATTTTCAGTCGATTTCTCTTACGGTTTTATACGTCGAGAAAGCGTCTCGACCGCTTTCGCGACTTTCAGAGTCGCTTCATCAGTATTTAGTTCAATCATTTAGTTCAAAAAATCCGTAAATGAAATCGGCTAAAAATGTCTTTTAGTACGTGTCAAACTTAAGTAAGTTTTAATCAAGAATATCATATAGTAATTAAACAATTTTAAATGGTTTAAATCGCGTATATTTATCATAATTTTTGTCCCGACGTTTCAAACACTTTGCAGTGATCGTTGTCCCGGGTCGAAACGTCGGGACATAAAAAATATAATTATACCCGATTTAAACCGTTGAAAGCTGATTAATTACTAAGTGTAATAATTGCGAAAACCTAAGACAACATTATGAATATCATATTTACGAAAATTATTATGTACCTAGCCTCTTCTTAACCTATTTATTACACTGGAAAGGCTGATTTAGCCAACTTATTAAAATTTAGTTTTCAAGCTCCGATCAGAACTAGTTTTTTTATTCACAGGTTGTTGCGGAACCCTAACAGTACTAGGTCTGACTTTCACTTGGGCGGTTTATTCATTAATTGGTTTACTTCCCATTAAAGATACATTTCATTTTTAGCTAGCTCTGCTACGACTGATTCAAAACTGCATATGGACTAAAATTTTGCATGGTGGTAAGGCATTTTGAGAATGCCCGCCTGGCTAGCTACCACCCTCAAGTAGAAAATCTGTCGTTAAGCCCCTAACGATGTGTTCCGGCTGCTATCCTTGAGAGCCAGTACTTCTAGGTTAGCCTGAACAACATCTTCGACCACATCATCACTTACCATCAGGTGTGATAGTGGTCAAAGGGTAAGCCAACAAGTAAAAAAAAAAAAATATCCTACAAATTTTTTGTTCTTCCATTTAGACCAACAGTAAAGATAAAGTTCAGTTAGTCTTCTAAGTTATATTTTATACAATAAAACGCAATTTCTATGTTAACACAATGTCCGAGTTATACTCCTAAATAGATTTCTGCTTTATTTCTCCAAGACGGGGGGTTAGAAATAACATCTCGTAGATTTAGTGAGTAGCACACACGTGTAGTCCAAACTTGCGAACATGTGATAAACTAAATTCGTTCGGGACAAAATGCGTAGGTACTTGACAAAATGTGTACTTAATTGACGAAATGAAAATGCGTACTTAATTGACGAAATGAAAATGCGTACTTAATTGAAGAAATGAATGTTGGACGAAATTCGTACTTGACAAAATGTGTACAAGACAACAATGTCTTGGAGGTAGCCATATTTTGCTACTTATGTTTTGGTACTATGAAATAAGGGGACGAGCCAAGAGCATAGAGATAAAGTCAACAGTGTTAGCTGTTTTCTTCTTCATCCTGTACTGGCTTTTATCTTTGTTTGGCGATATTCTGCCAATGCCAAAGCACCGGCTGGACACTCGACTCATTCTCTATACAAAAGCCGCGTTCTAACTACCTATTACACAGACACTACACAAATGTTGTTTTTGTACGCGCGTAAATGTGTGCGTGAAGTCTAAGGTTGTCATCGTATGAATAATTGTTGTAGGTACTTACCTACCTAACAATATTTTTTGATGCTATTATTATGACTTATTAGATTTCGTGGGTTATGGGTACTTTACCTACCTTCATAAACATTTATAAGCAGAACAATCCAACTCCATGTACGACATCGGAATATGAAACACACAACCGTCCGAGTAGGTAACATTACTTCAAATTTCACTCCATTACTTATACAATAATAGATACCTACACTATACAAAAACTATAATTCCAAATTCACATTTTATACAAGTAATGATAATGATTACGATCACATTAATAATTTATGTTCTTCTCGTATAATAAACAATCATGAAGTGTGCGGCGTGTCAACCGTAACGAAGTTCGGTATGTGTATTGCTTTTCTCTATATATTCTTTGTAACCTATACCTACCTAGGTTTAGGTATAGGTTACAAAGAAACTTGTTTCGCTGCAAAGGAAGTCGATATCCACGGATATTTCTTGCAAACGAAAATCTTCTAAAATAATTATTATTTGAATTGCAGTTTGAATGAAGTACAAAGATAAGGTATCATGTTTGTATTTTTTTCAATACCTACTGTAAATTACCGGTTTTTATAAGTTACCTACTGTATATTTATACAGTAGGAAGAGAGTAGAGTTACCAAGAATGGCTTACCTCGTTTTATCCTTAGGGAATCTATAAAAACTCCTATCTTTGTCTCGTTTAGTTGATAAGCAACCGTAGTGGGACAGAAGTACCCCATTCTCAACTTTTAAAATACTCGTACAATCGTCACGCTTCGTCGTCACGTCATCGTGCGCGAGTTGCGCGTCCCATACACATGTCAGCTCAGCGACAGCTCAGAATCGGCGGCGGGGTGAGGAAGACTCGTTTTTGTGGGGGGAGAGGAATGTCCATTCTATACGTAGTATTATTATTTATGGTCTATGGCCAAAGTATGACCAGTGTATCTTTATTCAAATAAGTTCGGTATGAACAAGTAGGTTACCATTTAATGGATTAGAAGCCAGTTGAGGTAAAACAGACAAAATTGGTTAATTAATAGTTCACAGACAGGTTAAATATTTTAAATTAAATTTTGGATTAGAATGAATAAATAGGCAAGGGAAACGGAAAGGGTAATAATACCTACTTGTTTATGTTTAGATGCATTTTATATACAAATATCATTGTTTTTTTATAAACTTACTTGAAACGTAAACAAATGGAGAGATAACATATGGCAGAAGAGAATTAAAGTACGTGGGGTGGGGGATTTTGGAATCTAGGAAATCTCTTACCTCAGATCAAACTAACAATTATTGTACTATTCAAGTACAAACTCAGTACCTCGAGTAAGTGCGCAGACTTTTTCGCCCGTATGTCACCCCTTTTTAGTTTCTTTCATATTTCCCCCATAATGCTAGTTTATGGAAAGACATGGGAATGGTCAGATATAAATCAGGAACGATGCTATCTTATATTGTTATTTACATTTTCTACGCACATAGCAGCGACATTTGTAGTTATATCGGAAATTACGAAACTTTTTCTGTTCCCATTTTGAAAACCTCGTAAAAATACTATTACGCCTGCATTTTCCCGAGCGGTAAGCAGAGGTCTTTTTAAACCCTTCTATGTGATAGAAGGTGACATTATTACAATGTACGGGTTTAGTGCCCGAGATCAGGCTGTTGTGAATTTTCCAAAAAGAAAATAGTCAGAAATATCAAAAAGCTGAACTTTGAAAGAACCCGGGAATTTAGAGATTCCACAGCAAAGCATTTGCCACTCCACTGAAGAAGCAGTTTTTGAAACCTCTCGCTTTTTGTTCAATGGACTGCGCATGTCATATTTTTTTTATTGTTTAATTCACGTGCTTTGTTTTTTTTACATACCCTTAATACTAGAAGGTAAAAGTACAGTTTACGAATGAATAATCATTATTTGACCAACTAGGTGTACTCTTATTTAAAGAGCCCTCTTACTAAGTATTACAATGCACGCTACTACTAAAGTTGTCATAGTCACGGAGTGTTAATGCACTGTTGGCACATAACAGAGACCATTACCATCTTTCAGAGCCATTATTACCCCTCGAGTTCATTCACGCGTCACCCCCGACCAGGCGATGTGACGCGCCAGGAGGAAACTGAACTTTGCAAGGTCATATCTAGTAAATGTTCTCAACTCATTCTTTAGTTTTATGTCATACTATTTTATAAAAAAATAATTGTATATTTAGTTTAAGTTATTCACAAAACATTTGGATTGTAGGCGTGCAATGACCTTAAGGTTTCCTAAATGCTTTTGGTGTAGTAGCTGTGGTGTAGTATATTTAGGAGTAGAGGTCACGGAGCGTTTTCCGTACAAACGTAGTTCTGTCATATTTAAATACTATGTGTTCAAACTCGGTGAAACTTTGCATGTAGGTATATCGTTGAGCCTAATATAGCTTCTGGTTGGCCAGATTTTCGTAAAATTAAGGATTAACAAAAATAATTTGAAAAATAGTTTTGTATGGGAATAGTTATTTTGACATTTAGTGATATATAAATAATTAATAGAAAAACAGGCAATCGAGAAGCATATAGATATTAAACTCAGCAATATGCACACAACATTGTAACGAGTATAACAAGTGTCCAAACACTTGTTATTTAAAATATGACGAAACTACGCTTGTATGAAAAGCGCTCCATGAACTCTTACTCTTAGTTAAGAGCCATTTCACAAAATCACGCTACTGAAGTTTAGGTAAATGCCAGCGCATCGCTTACACAAGCGAAAGAAGTGACGACGGAATAGCGTGACTGTGAGTAACATATTTTGATACTAGCACTCATTAATAAAGAAATCTAAGTTGCGAATTTAAAAATTGTGTGATTGGCATGAGTAAATAATCAATTTCTTGTCGATTACTTGCTAATGTTATAGTAGGCATGTACATTAAATAGTCAACCTGCATCGTGAATCTTTTATTTAAATTTCATCCTTGATGAATAAAAAATTGATATGTTTGAATCATTTATTGTAACAAAAAACTTAAATAATTAAAAAATTATATGGCTTAAAATTATATAAATATTTGATGTAACGGCATTGATTAAAAGCTGCGGACTAAAAGCTCTTTTTTTAAAATTTTCCAAAAATTGCTGTTTTCCTCGTTCACACTCTTCAGTATCTATATCCAGTCGTTAAAACTGTCTGTCATAATGACCATGCATAGGATTAAGGTTTATTTTTCTGTGCATCCGGAGAACAACTTAGTACCAACCACAAACGTCCCATGACGTTTTTGGTTTTCCATTACTTTAACATGTCACCCTCATATTCCCATACCATAATATATCACCTACACCATTAAAAAAAATAACATTTTCATCCATTTAGTTTGAGTAGACCAAACAGCGAAATGTAAATATATATTTACAGATTTTGAGGTTTTTTTGTTTTTAAATCGAATATCTTTGATGCAATCTATAATCAACATATATATACTTCCGAAATCAGATTGAAGACGTTCTGAAAAAAGGCCAGGTCAAAAGTACCCTAAACCGACGCTTATGTATGAAAGGATTGATGAGTATAGATGAAGCGAAAGAGAAATGTCAGGATCGTAGTAAGTGGAAATCCGTGGTCTCTGCCTACCCCTACGGGAAAGAGGCGTGATTTTATGTATCATTTATTTTCTATAGAGGAAATAGTGAGCATAAGAGTATATAGTGAGGATTGCATTGGTACCAAGCAGTATGTATGTATATACTTCTTGGTACCAATGCAATCCTCACTATATACTCTTATGCTCACTATTTCCTCTATAAAAAATAAATGATAATACACCTTTTTATACAAAAAAATACTGGAAATGGGGTTTGAACACACGACAAAAATGGTGGGAAATAGTAATTTAATTGCTATTTCTATTTTTTCGTAACTAACTCACCTAGAACTTCGATCTTCTTTTAATATGATAATTTACTATTGTTCTTTAGCCATGAATTGTTACAGATTTTTACGCCAAATATTTTAAAGTAACAAAATTAAAACAACCCAATTGTTTTAAGAACTTTGGCGGGAAAACTGTATTGGAGAGCAATTAATTTTTCTGAAAAACTATACCACCTACGGCTTTGGTCCTTCTTTGATATTATTATTTACATGTAATTTATACACCTGTATTATTTCAGATTTTTGGTTTAGAAGTTTAAAATTAGTTACGAGATTATTTAATACGCAAATTTGCATCGGTAAGTGTTTGCGTTGCAAAATATATCGAGTGAAAAATGACTTATACATATGCAAAATTGCGGTTTTCTAGATTTATAACTGTTGAAGTAGTTACGATATTAATATGAAATGACGTAATATTTTGGGGCCAAAATGTAATTTGTGCTGGTTTCAGATTTCATCAAAATATTCAAAATACTTCCTACTTCATACGTTATCTCAGAAAAATATGGATTTTTTCTTGTATGGGTAAGGATGCATCTTTTTGAAAACCATTTGGATTATGAAAGTCGGACTTACGCAGATTTATGGTAAATTTGTAAATACGACTATCGACCGCTAACTGGTATCCCGGTTTGTACAAATGCTGGAAAAGCCCGGAGGCCGGTTTGTACAAATTTTCAATAGAAGGTAGTTTAATTTCCAGCTGAAGTTATCGCTGTGTTCACTTATAGACATTAACTGAATACAAAAATATTGGAAATCAATTATTCGCCTGTCATCTAATCCTCCTAAAACAAAAGTTATAGTGAGTTACTAATATAAACTAGAATAATATAAAAACTAGCAGACCAAAAAGAAGAAGTCAACCCTGTGAGGTTGTTAGCATTTTTCCAATAACGCTGTATAAGGCTGCATAATTGTGACGTTTCCTTTTTTTAACACAATGGATGAACAGAAACTAAAGATGTAGTTACTTAACAAGACAACAATACTTATATTATGGACAACAAAAATGAAGTATAGTCTGTTACTTAAAAAAAATTTCGACATGATCAAAACTCTGTGGTCGCACTATAAACTTGCATCTAAGCGTTCCGCGTACGAGACGTCAGAGCAAGGAAAACGAACACAGGTCCTACCTCGATGGGCGCTCGCGCGGTACTGAGCGCCTCGCGCTTGTACATTTCAATTTATGTGCATTTCGAGTTATGTTAAATATTTTTTCTTGTCTAACAAAACAGAGTTAATATCACAATTTATTAAAGATCAGAATAATTAAAGAATGAACTTTCTTTTTATATAATATCTGTTTGGAATTATACTTTATTAAACGCAATTTAGGGTGGTAAACTGCTGATATAATTCGTGGAAATTGGCGCAAGATCTTTATATTTTTTTCTACAATGACGATTAATTAGCGATATTCTAGTACACTATGTGTCAACAAGATTATATGCCTGATGCACAGTTTTTTTTTAAAGATAATTTGATGAATCTTTATACAAGAGATATAACTCTGAAGTTGGCTAAAGTACACATACTTTAATTCGTAAAACAAGGTGCGGGAGATTGGTCACTACAAAATAATTAATGTTATGTTTGTAAATCTGGTACATTAACTGAAAAGAGAACAGATTATTCTATTTTTATCAATTATTAAACAACTTGTAGATATTTCCTATGATAGTAAATTAAGCGCTTAAAATCTTCGTATACCGCATTAAAATGTGAAATGCCTCTTAAGTATGTTTAAAAAAGATACATTAGAAAATCTCTGATTCTAGAGATGCACGGTATTCCTGAAACCAGACCTCTACCTGTGCATGATCTTTATGTCCATGATCCAAATTCAACACTCTCTCCTTTCCACGACTTTTATTGTTATTATACTTCTAATTATAGAATAAACCATTATTCTTTGATAACTATTTCGCAGAGAACGCAGATCGTTGAACTCAGAAAGATCGCTGTCGGCCCGGCGGGCACCTTAAAGAGTGATTTATGATAATTATGTTTCTACTGAAAACTTAAGAAGATTGAATTTGATATCCATCACCCCTCTTGCCATCTTATTCATCGAAAAACAGTCAGCCTTCCACTCTCACCTACATACTACGGTCATCATACATCCTTGTCTCGTATCTGTTGTTCGTATAACATATTTGTCATGATGTTGACTTTTTAACTCCCCAGTCTCTCCTATTAAGAGACTGCTATCATCTATTTTAAAACCTTTTAAAAATTATTTGTACACAATAATTTTAAGCATGCTGTGTTCATAGCAATCAATTGTGATTATTTTTATGTACATCATATTCTGCGAACCATTAATACAACAAAAAAAATTAAGACAAAAACTACATCTATGATCTTGGGTCAGCTACCAAGAGCACTTCAACGTTAATTTTCTTATGTGACATTATATTTAAGTAAACAATTTTTTTGTATAATGCTCAAACTGGTCATTACTCTATTATAACAAGCGTTGGAAATAAGAAAATAATAAACAAATGATGGTACGGTGCACCACCTTAGGTGAGCATTATATAAAGATTAAGCTGCATTCAAAACCTAAGCAATAAAAATCTTACACAAAGTATCTTACCAATATTTAAAATTGCTTACAATTAAGAAGATAAACATTTTCTCATCCGGCTGAAGGATGATTCAAAAACATCTTAATTTTGACATAATAGGGGTTAACCCCTATTATGTCAAAATTAGTATGAAATTGCTGTTTTATTGTAATAGGTACTTCGAATTGACATAGAACCTTCATGGATTGAGATTTGTTGGTAACTTTTTTTACATGGTACCCGTGAGGTTCTTCTTTTAAAAATGTGCAACAGTCATGTCAACATTCAGTTGTTTTTTTTGTTCAGCGTAGATAAGAAAGATTGATACTTCGATAATTCGAGTGAGTTTTGAATACGAGTTCCGACGCGGAACTAACGCGGCAGATACAGCTCGCAATATCAATGTTGCGTTTGGAGTCGATCTTCAACATTATTGGTCCATGATAACGCGAAACCTCATACAGTACAAGAAATCGTTTTAACTCTACAGGAACTGCAATTAGAAACCATTCGTCACACTCCATATTCGCCAGACCTTGCTCCAGCAGACTACCATTTTTTTTCCTGATTTGGTCAATTTTCTACGTAATAAAATTTTCTTCCCAGGAGGCAGTACAAAATGCTTTCACACAGTTTGTAGAATACAGATCACCAGAGTTCTATCGCAAAGGCATAAATGACCTTCCTATTAGATGGCAGCAATGTATAGATAAAAATGGTAATTATTTAAATTAAATAAATACGCGAAATAAAAAAATTAAAAAAACTTTTCATTACAAACCAGCAATTTTTACTTTATCCCCTAATATTATAGCTTATATGTTGATGCTTTGCATGTACATTTCATTGCACATGTAATAAATTCAAAATCAATACTTGCGTGCTTTATTACTATAATTAATTGCGATACGTTTTTTTATACTTAGTACTTCACCCCTTTAAAATTGGTTTTTCAGATCCTGTCCATCCAAAGGCTGTCTGGAAGAGATTGCTTTTAGTAATAAAGCCGCCCATTGTAAAACTATTATCATCAATGGTAAATATTCTCTGTTTCATTTGTTGTGTTGTGTAACAATAAAGTATTAACTATCTTTATATCTAATGTCACTCATTTTGACAAATATCCAATATAATAAACAAATATCCAATACAATAAATCCTTCCGACCCTCATTCATTATCTACCCAAAATACGCATGGGTTGTAGTATAATCTGTACCCAAACTAATAGTGGGCTATCACTCCTGATACCACTTGGCCATCAATTGATCTATACGATATCCCAAGATGTCGCATTTATAAGATTATTTCGGTGACACAACTTATTTCGGCGACATTCTACATTATAGAAAATAATAGACATTCAACGCTGAAGAAATTAATCGTTCTACGTTTTGGAGCCTGTTTACCTAAATTTATTATAAACCGTTGATTAAAGTATGATCATTTTAACAAGGAATAACTACAAGTTATGTAGTAACCACGCGTAATTTCCTACGATATTATTCATATTCAAAAACACATTGCATAATATACATAATTTAAAATTATTATTTGTAATCAATTTATTGCCATTATGATGTAGTTGTCACTTTAAAAACGTATCACTTACCAATTGTTAGCTACAACAATGAGCAGTGACTCACGCTCGAGTCTAGACAAAGGCGTGCTGACTCAGCTCTAGTCTATATAAAGGCGTGCTGAGCCGCCAGCCGCTCGTTCTCGATCTTGCGCTCGAAGAGTCAAGACCTCCCGAGGATGCTTCGTGTAGAAACGAAACGCGTCGAAGATTCTTCCGGTTTGACTGCGTGGCGTTTGTGACCTCACGTCGGCTTAACAGGAAAATTAAGCGGAATTGTCACTAGATATATTTTTATATTTTTGAAGTGTTTTATTAAGATATTAATTTGATGTTTTCTTAAAATATTTTAAAAATATTTGTTATTAATACGGTTTACTACATCATATGGTTAAGCTGGCCTCTGGTGACTCAGATATATGACATACTAAACGAGCTTGCTTTCAATAACTGTAGCTATATCTACTGTCGTCGAGGATTTTTAGCCAAATAAATACTAGATCCAATACTCCCAACAACGATCATTTCTGAACCTTTTAGGAAATTGGTTGTATTGTATCTCTTTTGGCAAAATTGCTCGATGTAATATTTCTCTAAGTAGTTTTTTTGTGGTAAAAGTTCTTATGATATATTGATTTGATTTTGTGACTGTCTAAAACATTTTCATATTGTTATTTTTGCAATTACGCATGCTTTGCGGATTAAACTACAAAATTACAAATTTACGAAGGAAAAAATATAATTATATAGTCATGTGCGGGATTCGAACTTGCCTCATCCATCCCTATTAGCCGGGGTATGCTCAGACCGACTAACTAACATGACAATAACTCATAAGTCTAATTTTTCCTTGTTTCTTTAACCATCGTATGAGGATGAAGCGGCTATCTATAGTTCAACTTACGTTCTACTACAAACACGCCTAATTTTGCAATTAACTTTAAACTTGTTAATAATGACGCAACCCTATAATTTTAATATTTTTAATACCGCACATGACTATATTTTTTTCTCTCGTAAATTTGTAATTTTGTGACTAGTTAATGTTTTATTTTTTAATCTACAAGCTAGTTTTAGTCTAAAATCTCACCTCACAAAGTCACGCTTAACGTAGAGTCAGTTCCCAAGCTTTCAATGACGGCTGCTGGAACAGACCTTAAGGTACTTGATGACAGCTTTTCTACTCGAGGGGGGTTGCCAGCCAGACGGATATTTACATACCACTATGCAGCATCAATTGTTATAATATGCAGTAGTTTATATACGGAGAGATCCTCTTATCTTCTTCTTACTTCTTACAATCTTATCTACTGAGAGTCAAGTCTACTGAAACTGCTGTAAAGACCGCATGATTCGTTATACATTCATGAGGACTCTTTGACGCCATTCGTCCCTTTGTTTTTCTCCAATCAGTCGTAATCCAATACTTGAGAAATCTGACAGGATTTGTTTGTGACTCGACTATGAAAATATAGTGGTTTTTGGTTTGGATTTATTTAAGCTTAAGAATCACAATTTGAATCAGCGTTTACAGGATGTATTATTTGAATAAAAATGTAACTTTATCAGTGAAGTTTTTAAACTAGGTTAGTTTTTGGGTAGACAACAAAATAAAGCGCTCGTAGTGAAGTTTGCGTAGTCATTCCTAACCGATCAGCTAAGTAAAGCAATGTCCGCCGCGGTCATGGCTTGGATGTCCGCTAGTAACATTACTACTGAGCGTTTCTTACTTCGAAGGGCACGTTAAGGCACGTCAGTTGCGGTCATTGTCTTAGGGTGGCAGCCGTTGCAGCATAGCGGTAGGGCATTATGCGAATGCCCGCCTGGCTAGCTACCACCCTCAAGTAGAAAATTAGTTACCATTTCTTTATATTATGATTTAAAAATATCTTAAATGATTATGATTCAAAAAATATCTTTGCACTCTACTCAATGAGTTTTAGACGATGTTTTTTTCTCTACCTCGCTTGTTTTTGCTGTCTACCTCGCTACCTCTTCATATATTGGAGCCACTCAGTAAAATCATTTAATCCAATTGTAAAGTTTCATATTCCTCTTCGAGTCAACGTGTCTGAATTCCAGGATTATAATTAATTCCATTTATGAGTCTGGCAAGTGAAATAAGGACAGTCGAACGCATGGACAGATCGATAGTGGAGTCTGGAGTCTTAGTCATTTTACTTTGCGGTTTATTAATAGAGCTTAAATTTGCTTTTAGGGTACGAAACTCTAAAAAATAATATTTGCCTACACTAATTTCCTCACATCCTCATTTTATCGTTCCCTGCAATAGTTATGTAAACACATGACCTAATTCTAGAGGATGGTAATTAAAAATATATATATTTTGGCGAGAACCTTCGTGAGGAAATAAACAGTGATGGCTATGTATGGACTGCAGAAGGCACGTGGTTCAAATCACAACGTGGGATTGGACTACACAAGTCCCATTAGGGAATTTCGTGAATCCCCAAATGGTGCCACCACCCTCAAGCAAAAAAGATGTCACCAATAGTGTTAGTTGTTATTGCCTTATCTCTTAGCTCCCATTCTAGGCCTAACCTTAACATCACCGTAGAACATAATATAACCCATACATGCGTGGTGGTAGGGCATTTTGCGAATGCCCGCCTGGCTAGCTACCTTTCTTAAGTAGAAAATCTGTCGCCAAGCTCCTAACGGTGTGTTCCGGCAGCAGTCCTTGAGAGCCAGTAATTCTAGGCTATCCTGAACCACATCTTCGACCACATCATCACTTATCATCAGGTCAGATAGTGGTCAAAGGCTAGCCTATAAGTTATAAAAAAAAACATATTAAGAGGTGAAAAACCGAATAAAAAATTTATTAGTATTAGAATTTTTATAATATATAAATACCATTATGCTAGTGTTACAACAAAACAATATTATCTGTAAGCTTATTAATCAGACTTGTAATTGCCCTTTACCTAATATTCAAAATTAATGTAAAAACTTGAGTCGCTGATTAGCTTTCAATCGCGCATGTACCGCCCGCAGCGTACACGATCAACCCGTAGCTACAAGTACATTGTGAATGTACAAATAGTGCTGTATTGGTATCAGAAAGCCCATTTATCGATACTTATTTAACAAGATGGTAGACTACCTTCGACTGTGACTATTACGAGCAGTGATCTTTAGTAACTACAATTACTGTACTGTACTGTATCAGCCAGATAATCCACTGCTGAACACAGCCTCCTCTATTAAGGGGGTAATTGCCATAATCCCAAGGTAATAGGCGGCGTGGGGATCGCAGTGTAAGATGGCAATTCTTTAGAAGGCTCTGCTGCCCACCTTCCAGTATTTTCCCTTAGTCGCCTCTTACGACACCCACGGGATGATATGGGGAGGTGCAATTCTAACCCGGCGACCCGGCAGCGGCTCCTGAGGAACTAATATCTTAAACTGTGATTCCCAAGACGCCTGCCAAGCGTGGGGATTATGGATAACCCCCTCTAAATGGGGTGGGTGGCTGTGTTCAGCAGTGGACAATCCGGATGATACAGAACTAGGTGGAATATGTAGGTATATTTATTTTCTTGGAGTTACGAGGGCAGCACCGTACGTTACACAGAATTTTTAATCTAAGTCGCTAGATTATACTGCAACTGTCATTTATTTATTTAATTTATTAATTGTCAGACGAACTGCCAATTACAGGTCCTCATGGATGAACACATGGATATAATAAAATGGGCAAGCTATTTGCATACTATTGAATGGTTTGACTGTTTTGTCACAAAAACGATAAACAATAGTAGACAAGAAGGGCTTTTTGAATGATTTTAAGGGTGAACTGGCCGGGCCGTTCTCCATACAAAGGCCGTAGGGTGATCACTGCTTTATTTGCAGATTTAGGTCCAAAACAAAGCATAATACCGATTGATCTCGTCATTACCTAGGCTTGTATGATGCCTAAATTTTAATAAGATAATTAACTTGAGAGTTATGAGCTTCGAAACATTTTCATATAACATTTTCAAGGCTCATAACTTACAACTTAATTATCTTTTTAAAATTTCGGCATCGTACAAGCCTAGATAATGACGAGATCAATCGGTATTGTGCTTAATTCTGGACCTAAAGTCTCAAATACGGGAGTGATCACCCTACGGCGTTTGTATGGAGAAGCGACCGGCCAGTTCAACCTTAAGTGTGTTTATCGCAACACCTAAATGAAACATTTCGGTGTCAAACTATTGGGTTGGTCTGGTATTGAGAACTGAAAAACAAGTACTCTCTTTTTAGCACCGCAAAGATGAAATAAATAACTCATTTTAAGAATTTGAATTCGTAACTTGTGTCTGATGTTACTATTTAGTCATTGATGAATAAAAATAATTAAATATTTTCTCACACCCTTTTTTTTTTACTGCTCATATCCCAGGCTCAGTGTTACCTCGATATTCACATCTTTTGCACACGTATCCTTCACCACGAATCCATCACCACCTTTTGATGCAGTAGCACTGGCTATGCATTACTGTCGGTCCTCGGTGCGAATCCTGCTGCGGGCTTGAGCATCACCTTATGGTGTTCAAGCATTTCTTGATTTCCCACATAGACTGTCCAACACAAGTAAAAAAAACTGTAGCCAATCAACTAACGATATTTTCCGACAGCTATATTTAGGTGAGAACATTTTCAAGGCTTAGCCTGAAAACACCTTTGATTACATCATCACTTACCATCAAGTGCGATTGTGGTGAAAGCACATCATTATTTGTAGTCAAAGGCAAATCTATCAAAAATGATAATAACCTTCTATCTATCCTTACATTCTCTATTATTCTCAATATTTCTTAATCATAAGAGTATTTTTTATGCCTGATAAGTTAGCCTTTGACCACTATCTCTTCATCAGGTGACACCTTTGACAACACCTTTGACCACATCATCACTTACCATCAGGTAAGATATGATGTGGTGTGTTGTTCAGGTTAACCTAGAATTACTGGCTCTCAAGGGCAGCTGCCGGAACACTTTCTGCTTGACTTTCAACATGTGGTCAAAATATGGTAGCTAGTCAAGCGGGCATTTAGAAAATGCCCTACCACCATGCACGATCTGCCCTAACGACTATTTTACCGTGCTAGCTGAATGCCGAGCTGATGATATGCGAACGCGCAGGATGAGCATCAGACTCAGGGAGCTGTGCTAGTAACGTGAGAGGCCAAAGGCAGAGGGAGTATTTTTTACATCTCCGACCGGTCGCCATGTTGATTGCCTGCGATAGTCGAAGCACTTATATACACAAGACACACACGAGTGTTGGTGTTGCTGTAATATTGTAACTCAGAACCTTGGTACGATTGTGCCCGTTAAATTTTTTTATGATTGTATGGTTAGTAAAATTTGACACTGTTGACTTTTTGTAACAGGTAATAATTTCTTCTGATATACTCAATCCTAACACATCCATCTCAACATTACAGTCTCTGCAGCATATTGTAGATGCTTTCAATAGTTTTTTTTGTCTGTCAACCTCAAGATATCTAAATAAATACACATTATCGAGAGATATTTAAAGTTTCTTTTGAGCTTAATTGCCGTTTGTGGTTCACATGTCGTCCCGCAGACTTGTCTTCTGTTGTCGCCATTTACTATCGAAAAGGTTGCCAATTTTAATAGTTAAAAAAATAGCGTTTATACTACTCATTGTGTTTTTTTTCTTGTACATTGCACCGATACGGAGTTTACGGACAACAAAACCTACGTTATTAAAATGTTCTAAAGTATCGATAAAACCTTTTTACCCCATCACTAGCAAACAACAAAAACGATGCACAAGAAAACGAGAGTTTCAAAGTTTCCTGGGAAAGTAAACAGCTCGGTTCCCAACTCAATGATTTACGCCAGGTTTTCAGCTCATAAAACGAAAAACTAAACTACGAACCTGGCTTGGTTTGTTTGAGAATAAAAAAATAGAATTTATTAAAATAAATCCACAAAATATATACACTTGACTGTGTCCAAGCATCATTTAGTTACCTAAGCAGCGTTCCCTTTATTACCATACAATTAAAAACCACGCAGTTAAGGACTTAACTCCAGTGGCCATACTTTTTTTTTGAAGCTGGGGCAAGAAGCCTCTTGCCTATGACGCAGCTTCTCTGAGGGAAACCCCGTAGATATGTGGGATTCCCCGAGTAAACTTTCCAAAAAATGAACCTTTGCGATTGTGGGGAGATGAGCGGGTTCGCTTGCGCATTCTACCCCTTTTGCCCCAACACTAGACTCGCTTACGCGTACCTCCCGAATTTTGTTTGGCGCCTCTCGTTTTCGACATTGCTCTTCATCAGTGTCACTGCCCCTTAAATTCCTGTCTTCAAATTAAATTAACCTCGCTCTCCCCCTAATATCATCTGAAGTCTCCACTGAAAGGTTACTAAGGAATAGGGATTCTGAGTGGTGAGAGCATCTACCCAAATAGGGTCCCATACAGAGCCATATTCACACTATCCCAGAGTACAAGCATATACACGACTCGTTCTTGTTGCTAGCTGCAGACTGTCGAGCGCCACCAAACGCTTGCTGTGTTTTGCTTACCTACCGCCTTATATCGGCCTGTCTATTGTTAATTAAAAACCATGTCATAAATGTAATGCTATACTAAAGCTTACCTGTTAATTAGTTATATGTTCCATTTTATGTAATGCCTACCTTTTTATTTATTTTTATATATATACAAGTTAACGCTCATGTAATAAGTTTTTAATAGGCTTTAATGCTTGTAAAACATGTATTTCAAGTTTTGTATTACTAGGACTCCACTTACACTAGTATTTGTACACACTTTTTAATGTCTTACAACTTAATAAAGATACTTTAAAATTGAAATTGAAAATTGAAATTGAAGAATACAAGCATATGGATGAGGAGCTGGGGTCCCCATAATTTGTACCCTTTCCAGGGTACAGCAATGGCGGCACTTATTAATTTCGAGGCTATTCGGGAGAAATTAGCCCTAAATTGCCAACGGTCGAAACTTATTATTACTTCATCCATCCTACAATTATCCTGTATCAGACGTGCGAATAAAGTTGCTGTCTTTTTAGACCATTCAATCAATATATCAAAAATCAAAAAGACTATTAGAGTTCCTTGTTAAGGTTTATTTAAAAAACTTGAAGTACCACCGTAGTCACAAATATTATTGAAGATATAACTTAGATAGAACATAATGTAACTGATCTTCAAACCAACATATTTCATTTTTACTTTTGAAAGATTATTCCGACAAGAAAGCGTCGTCGGTAAACACTATACACCGCAGTTTCTTCTCTTTTTGCGATATTAGTGCATCCATATTGAGTAAGGAGGAACAAACTATGGCTAAGTTTCGGATGGAACGTATTTATTGTCTCGACTGCACATGAAACGATGCACAGATTCTCATGTGTCCCATATTGCTCCAAGAAAACTTTGCCTAGAGAACTGTACGGCATAATACAGGTAAACTTCGTAACAAACGGCACCGAACTTCATATAAGCCTGTCAACAACCTACGTAATTAAAAAAAATAAATATATACAGTGTGTAATACACATTGTTAAAAGAAGTTTAAAAGAATGGCCCCGAGTTTCTTGCCCGTTCTTCTCACAGTGGCCGGAATTTTTTTTTTTTTTGCTGAACTTGGCAGGACAATGTGGAATATTTCAACATTATAATTTGAGATTGACCTTTAAAGAACGTCGTAGACGCCTTAATTAAATAAATGTTTTTAACTTTGACTTTGATATTCGTATATACCTAATTTTTTTTTAATGAATTTTTGCGGAACAAGCTCGAGGACCACCTGATGTTAAGTGAACTAACCTCTGCCTATAACAGTTGCAATTCATCACAAGTCACGAATTGCACTGCGCCCGTTACATTGAGACATTGTTTTTAAGTCTCATTGTGCCTATAATTTCACTGGCTCTCAAGGACTACTGCCGGAACACACCTTTCGGTGCTTGGCGATAGACTTTCTACTTGAGGGTGGTAGCTAGCCAGGCGGGCAATCGCAAAATGCTCTTCCACCATGCGGTGAAGCTCAAGCCGGCGGTGGGGATCGAACTGGGTACTGCGGCACGGCAGTCCATAGCTATTACCGCTCGGCCATCATTGCTTCAAAACCTAATTGACTTAAACACAAGTCTGACAGACAAAACTACACGGATACAATTCACTATTAAAGTTCTGACTCAGATGAATAGCCGTGGTGATTGCTAGACGATGCCCTCGGGACTCATTCAAGACGTGAACCCGGTACGTTTGGCACATTATGATATTTTATGCGATTTTTACTGCTTTAAAGAACATTCAACTTTACCGTAGGGGAGAAAATGTTTTGAAGGTCTTATTTATTTCGTCTGGTATAGATAATACTCGTTTATTTTATTTTATCGATGATCGGATTATTTAATAGTTTATTGTTACCGATAAAGATACGTAGCGTATATATATTGTGATCCTTTCTAGAAAATATAATGTCGTTGTTACGATTCCGTGCATACAACGAATTTAGCCTTTAAAGGATCGTTCCTGTATTTGGTACTCTTTTCGTAGGGCACAATCTATTTCTTTACAATCAAGAGGACAAAATATTATGTTGAAATTTAGTATAAATAAAGAACTAGGTCATCTGATTGCGGATAAAAAGCTCATAAAGAAATTATGGTTTAAGGTTTACTTTTTAATCATTACATTTAAAATTTGGGAAATTGATAGAAGTAGCTTACCATATTTATCTTTAGACGGGAAGGTAGTCTCGAATTCTCATACAAAAAGAGAAAACGTTTCTACTCCCCTAAACAAACACCGATCTTGATGATTTTTGGAAATGTTATAGATGTTGTTTAATGTTATAGATGAAGGAGAAAGATTAGTGTGCTTCGATCGTGTTTTGCCCTAAGGCGTGCAAATTTGTGGAGCGATGGCAAGCGAATATAATCAAACAATAATTATTATATCAGAATAGTAGTCAATAGATTCGTGAATGTAGATAAAATAAAATTATATGTCAATTATGTTAATTACAATAGAATTAAAATATTACAAAATTAAAAAATATCATATATTACCAACGAGTCAATAGATAAGAATAATATTACAACAAAACGCCTCCGAAGTACGGAAACGCTCAGTAGTAATGTCACTAGCGGTCACCCATCCAACTCATGACCGCGGGCGACGTTGCTTAACTTTGCTGATTTTTGAGTTTGTCTAAATCCGTGTATACTATGCAGTTAAGGTCAAAGGCGGTGGGATATTATTGCAACACTTAGACGCAGCATAACGGAAACTTCCTTTAAAGGCGGCTGAACTGTGCTTTTCCGTAATTAGCTGCGTCGAGCATTGGCGGGACTGTAGAGACTCGTGACTTGCCTTCCAGGACAACTTGTCATATAATTAAGTCGGTTTTTTGAATTTATGATATTTTTGAATTATTGATATTTATGATACTTTACTTGATTGTGGTACATAGGCATTTAAAAAAGAGACCTTTAATGGCAACCTTTTGAAGGGCTCGTAGCGTAGTTTCCTTAGCTGTTCTTAACCGATCAGCAAAGTTAAACAACGTCCGCCGCAGTCATGAGTTGGATGGGTGACTTCAGTAACATAACTATTGAGCGCTTTCATGCTTCGGAGGGCACGTTAAGCCGTCGGTCCCGGTTGTTGTCTTACGATGGCAGTCGTTGTAGCATGGTGGTGTTTTCCTGGCTAGCTTCCCCTCAAGTAGAAAATCTGTCGCCAAGCATATAACGGCGTGTTCAGGCAGTTGTTCTAGAGAGCCAGTACTTTTAGGTTAGCCTGAACAACATCTGCGACCACATCATCACTTACCATCAGGTGAGATAGTGGTCAAAGGTCAACTAATTAGGCGTAGACTTTGTTTGGTTCTTGATTCAATAAGACAAAACCTATTCAACAACATTGTAATTTATCAGCAGGCCATAAGAAAATGTTTCTATACAATCATTTCACTATAAAATGGATTTATTAGCGTCTTACAAAGTCGGGGTGATTATACAGCTGTTTGGCGTTCTGTCTGCGTACTGAATGTAGTATTTGTTATTCGTCTGGCGAATCATCATTCTATCTTGCACATAAAATATAATTCTACCCTCTTCGGGACATTCAGGTAATAATCTATCGACGTTAGTCTGAATAAAGACTTTGAATCCTTATGGATCTTCTACCGTTTGTACAAGGGGATCTGCTTCGAGAAACTGTTTGGCATGATGCCCTCAGCCTTTTTTTTAAATTTTTCTACCGCACTCCACTCCTGCGTCGAAGCATAGGTAGAAGATACCATCCTCGAACCGTGGAGTCATACTGGTCACGCGTTTTCGATTTTTCCCTTGTTCCTCATCCATAATCGAAATGTTCCTTCCGCAAACACTTCGTTTATGGACGAGCTCCTTGCCGAGGTTAACCTCACTGTATGAGATTTTAATGGGGGGATTAATAGGTAGGTATTTGAAGGGTCGGCAACGCATAATAGGGTAGTTGACACAGTCTAAAATAAAATACAGTGTAACGTTAACATGATAGTAGTTGGAGCACATAACTCAATGAAATTAACAAATTATTTATTCTGCATTGGATTACCTTTATTTTGATTAAACAAAATGTGTATAAATTTTCTTTAAGTCACGTGATCTCAAACGGAAGTAAAGGCGGAAATGATGTCATAAGGACAAAAACAAAGCCACAGAATAGGTAATAGTAATCATGACAGTTTGCTTCCAAAGGTTTTGACAGTGACAATTGACATTAGTAATTGCTAATAGCAAGCAACCTACAAAATGTCGCATCACTATCGATTTTCTACTTAGGCCCCTATTTCACTATCAAATCCATTGGATCCCATATATTTATTAGTGTAATACGTACATTTGACTCATTTATCTTTGATCATAATATTTCGCCGTGAGATTTGATCAAAGATCAGCATAGATAATAAAACCCAAACTCGGAACTAGAATCTATGGAAACATTTTGCAATTATTACTCATAGTAATACAGCAACTTTAAACAGTTGGAAAAGCTTTATGTTTATCATTATATTTATTCCGATGCCACTGCACGCCATTGTCTCGATCACTTGAAAGTGTTTACATTTCGGGATTACAAAAATGTTCAATAAAATAGTGATTTTGAACCGATTAAAGTTGTTTAATTACCAAGTATGAAAAATAATTGATAATGCTGTCACTCATGTATCCGTGCTTCAAACTGTGTTGGTTCTGTGATTGTTTTATTCAGTCTACATACACCCCTACACTATGGTACGCGTTCTGCCGAACAACCTGTATAATCGATTACGCACGACACTACAACAAGCAAGCAAAACGTATTACATTCAGCACTATTTGTTTTTGCCCTAGTGACGTCATAAGCATACAGGCCGCCATTGAATGATGTTTTAGCGCCAATTTTAAAAATTTAAATAAAAAGATGGATTTCTAGTATTTCAGGACTCCTAAAAAAAAAATTAAAAATACTAGGTGTATATTTCAGTGTTCTAAATAATTTAACATACTTTAAAAAAACAAGTCAACAACCCTATTGCAGCCCACGGTGCTGCAAGCGTACTGCTGTAACCACTTACCATTAGTTTGTTTGCCGCCTTTGTGGTACAAAAACAAACTTAAAACGATTTCGTCGCGCGATGTCTGCTATAGTGCTTAGTTGACTTAAAAAAACATTCAAATTAAGGGTAGCACATTTGGGAAAAGTCAATTTCTTATTTTATTAACAAGTTAGTTTAAATAAAAGTAGACAAATCATGTCAAATGTCTGACGAAGCTACTGTATACATTACACAAGTTTATATGTCTCCATTTTTATATTACGTGATTTGTACTTTTTGTTATTAGTTCGCGCATGGATACTGTCCGCTAAGTATTAAACAACCACTTGATCAAGCAAAAACATATTTTATTTGTACACTTAGTCCAGCTAGTTCTTAGGTTTTTGTTACTAAGGCTAGAGTGCTCGTCGCGCTCTCCATAAAAACGTAATTTCGTCATAATTTTAATTACTAGGTGTTCAAATTTGGTGAAATTTTGCATGTACGTTCGTCAGCCAAACATCAATGCTTCTGGTTTGCCATCAGATTTCCGTAAAATTAAGTATTTTCAAAAATAGTTCGAATAATAGTTTTGTATGGGAATTGTTATTTTGACATTTAGGTTTACACCGATTTTAAACACTTGGTATTTAAAATATAACGAAACTACGTTTGGAAAGCGGTCCGTGCACTCTACTCTTAAACTATTGAATGCCAATAATGCTATCGCAAATCAAATAAGTAGGCATATTAGATATAACGCTTCTTAACCGCTGAGAATCCGCTGTAAATATACCTATTCACAAGATAACAATACATTTATATTGTTATGAATTGGATACCGATACGTTAATGGTGGAAGTCAGAACAAATATTTACGTAGGTATGCTTAGGGCCTGTTTCAGAATGTTCGAGTAAGTTCCGGTTATACTACCGAGAACATAAAATAACTGTTTGATAAAAATGACAGTTAACATGCAGCGCGTTTCAAGCTTTAACCGATGGATAGGCTAAATCGATGACTGTGAAACGCAAAGGTAGTATTTTATTTATTAAATATGTGCTGGGTAGTACAACCGGAACTTACTCGTACATTCAGAACAGGCCCTTAGTGAAGTTGAATTTATCAAACTTGATTTTCGCTTCACTTCTACGGCTGGTGAATGAATCTTTGACGAACTGCCGAACAAATATCCTTACTACTAAAAAGTTAAGAGCAAATGGGGATATAAGCAACGTGTTTTGTTTTTGCTATTGTACTGTACTGTCCTGTATGAGCGGGATAGTCCACTGTTGAACCAAGCCTCTTCCAATATGAGGGGATTTGCCATAATCCCCACGCTTGACTGGCGGCTTGGGGATCGCAGTGTGAGATATCAGTTTTTTTTAGAAAGCGCTACAACCCACCTTCTGGAGAGTTACCCTTCGTCGCCAATTATAACACCCACGGGTAGAGTTGGGGAGGTGAAATTCTAGCCCGGCATCCCAGGGGCACAAATAGTAACACAACATGTGACAACATACTAGTGTAATACATACAAGCGTCAAACTGGTTTTTTTATGCCTAATATGTTAGCCTTTGACCACTATCTCACCTGATGGTAAGTGATGATGTGGTCGAAAATGTTGTACAAGTTAACCTAAAAGTACTGGCTCTCAAGGACAGCTGCCGGAACACACCGTTAGGTGCTTGGCGACAGATTTTCTACTTGAGGGTGGTAGCTAGCCAGGCAGGCATTTCCAAAATGCCCTACCACCATGCTGTAACGACTGCCATCCTACAATAACAACCAGGACCGACGGCTTAACGTGGCAGTACAATGTAGAATATTTAAATACTAAAATTTGTAATTGACCTTCATAAGAGCGTCGTAGACGCCTAAATTGAATAAATGATTTTGACTTTGACTTTAACGTGCCCTCCGAAGCACGGAAGCGCTCAGTAGTAATGTCACTAGCGGTCACCCATCCCACTCATGACCGCGGCGGACGTTGCTTAACTTTTCTGATCGGTTAAGAACAGCTTAGTAAACTTCGCCACGAGCGCTTCGAAACTTTTGCAAAAGTTCCTATACTGTGTGTAAGAAAAATCTATTTTTGTATATTATGTGTTTATACAGAGCCCTTGACCAGTACCTAGGTCCAATTCAAAACTGGCCTGTTTTAATTTTAATGTTGTTTATAGCTAACGCCATTGAAAACATCAGTTGTGCAATTAAAATATTTAAATTTTCAGGAAAAGTGTTTATATACAAATGTGAGTCTGGGTATTTCCATAGATAATAAATGCAGCGATATGTACCTAATTGTAATCTATTCTTTGAATAATTTTGTAATTATCTGAGTATAGCACGTACATTATATGCTTGACCACTATCTTCATATCCTTGACTAGCTTTCCAGCCGCGGCTCCACCCGCGCGTATGTCGGTTATCGAACAAAACCATTAAACTCTTTTTGCGCAATTGGATAAAAACTATCCTTTGTCCTTTCCCGGGTCTCAAACTATCTCCAAACCAAACCAAATTTCATCCAAATTGGTCCAGGAGTTTTGAAGTTTATTCGTTGCATACAAAAAAGCAAGTCTTTCCTTCTTATAATATTAGTATAGACTAGAGGCCCGCCTCGGCTTCACACGGTTATGTAACAAACATTTTAAGAAAAACACATATTTTTTGATAATATTGTTTACCCTTTGTTCATCAGGGATGATGTGAGGTTCTAATGGTGACAGAATTTTTCAAATCGGTCGAGTAGTTTTTATGTTTATTCGTTACATACAAAAATACAACTCTTTGCTCTTTATACTATTAGTATAGACATATTATATCATTGACCATTCTACGCTAAGTTATGGTGTAATTTACAATAGTAAACAAACTTATCCTTGAATAACTACATCTCAAGAGACAGCTGCCAGAACACACCTTTACTTACACAATCAAACACCAAGCTCACCGGTGAGCCATAAATGAAGTTTCTGTTAGTATCTCTCCAAACAAACATAGAGTTTATATCCGTATAGGACCCACTCTCAACAGTACTACACTGCAGTTGTACCGGGGCAATTAGTTCCGATCTCCCATACTTCTCTTGGCGACGACTCAGGCGGAGGACCGTACCGCAGTGGTGCTCTGTCAACTCTTCTTCTTGTATTTGCCATTTGAGCATCCGCAGGATACGGAGGTAGAAGGCGCTTTTCGTCTACTATACCCGTCGGGTGGAGTGGTATTGAAGACAGTGGTAGATCCTTGTCCTCCCTAAAACAAAAATAAAAAGCACATCTTTAAGTAGGTACTTGGCGACAAATTTGTAATGAGTTGGGTTCACGCTTAGGACCCAGAACTGAACGTAACGATTTTTGTTTAAAGCACAACACAAGATATTTTGTAGGGATAATTATTTTTTTCCTGTTAGTTAAGGGTTTGACCACTATCTTACCTGATGGTATATGATGTGGTCTGAGGTGTTAACAGGCTTAAACTAGAATTACTGGATGTCAAGGACAGCTGCCGGAACACATCTTTAGGTTCTTGGTGACAGAATTTCTACTTAAGGGTGATCGCTAGCCAGGCGGGCATTTGCAAAATGCTTTATCACCATGCTATATCAACTCCGTAGGTGAGGTTCCGTGAGGTGCCGGATTAGAATTGCACCTCCCCATATCATCCCGTGGGTGTCGTAAGAGGCGACTAAGAGAAAAATACTGGAAGATGGGCAGCAGCGCCTTCTAAAGAACTTCCATCTTACACTGCGATCCCCAAGCTGCCTGCCAAGCGTGGGGATTATGGCAAATACCCCCTAAATAGGGGAGGCTGTGTTCAGCAGTGGACGATCCAGCCGATACAGTACAGTACAGTAAATCAACTGCCATCCTAAGACAACAACCGGGACCGACGGCTTAACGAGCCCTCTGAAGCACGGAAGCGCTCAGTAGTAATGTCACTAGCGGTTACCCATCCAAGTCATGACCGCGGCGGACGTTGCTTAACTTTGCTGATCGGTTAAGAACGTAACCGTTCTTAAACTAGCAAACTTCGCTACGAGCTCTTCGAAATTCTGTGGTGTGAGGTGAGGACTTTATTTTTCTTTTATTG
The DNA here is from genome assembly GCA_963890685.1 of Plagodis pulveraria. Classification (NCBI taxonomy): domain Eukaryota; kingdom Metazoa; phylum Arthropoda; class Insecta; order Lepidoptera; family Geometridae; genus Plagodis; species Plagodis pulveraria. Next base: position 5,038,658 of record OY982961.1, on the reverse strand, counting down.
AAACAAAACCGATAAAAAATTCTATAGTCAAGATTAATAATGTTTATATCTATAATAAATCTAGTTTTATCATGAGATCTCTCATAAAGAATATCACACAGATTGATAATGATACAATTTTGTATTTTTTCAAGTACAGTGCTTAAAAAAACGATATTTCTAAGTAGAGATTATCGTACAAAGGCACGATTATTTATTTGAAGAGCTATCGAGGATTTGTTCCGTATCAGTACACAAGATTTTATCTTCATAATGAGTAATACTGATAATTCGAAATTTAGTGACGTATATAGTTTTAATTTATCTGATAAAATTTTCAGTAGACAAAAATTTTTGTTTTTTTAGATTGTTGTACGTTGATCTATATAGATATGTTTAATCTTAAGGAAAACCAGATTTCATTAGATATTGAACGAACATCGATCGTACATGTTGTTTAATGTCATACAGTGGCCGACCGAAAGCCTTTTTAGGGTTCCGTAGTACCTACAAGGAACCCTTATAGTTTCGTCATGTCCGTCTGTCTGTCCGTCTGTCCGAGGTTTTGCTAAGAGACCGTTTGTACTAGAAAGCTGAAATTTTGTACGAGTATGTATACTTACCCCGCCGACAAAGTGGTAAAATAAAATTTTGAAAAAATATTTTTTTTCGGGTAGCTCCCATACAAGTGGGTTGGGTACGAATTTTTTTTCGTCGTCTATCCCATCGTGTGGGGTATCATTGAATAGGTCTTTAAAAATGATTTAGGGTTTGCTAACACTATTTTTCGATTTAATGCTCCATTTACGAAATATTTAACTTAAAAGTGCAAATTTTTGTTCCAGTAGGGCGTCCCCCCCCCTCTAAAACCTAAACTGCTGGCTTGGAAATTCTGAAAAAATTCATGATAATAGTGCTGTTCATGAACTTTCTAGGAAAATTATAGCGGTTAAGATAACTTTATTACTTTAGCAGTAATAGTCGTTGAACTTGGGTATTAGATAATTTTGCACCAAATACAAAATCCTTAGAATAAATCCTTTAAAGTTACTAAGATGAAGTACTGGAAGGACTAAAATCGGTAAAAATAGATAAGTACTATAGAAAGGGGTGGAGGAGGGAGGGGGGGTTGTCGCATCCCCCCAGAGGGGTGGGGGATTACGAATATTTTTTTTTAAATAATAATAAAAAAAAAACTGTATCTACATACATTAGAAGGACTTTAGGTATGGTATATATGTAAATATTTTGAGCAATGGGGAGGGAGAGAGAGGGCGGAATATTCCCCATTGATGGGAGGGGGTTACAGAAACCTATAGTTTTTTTTAATACTAATGAAATTTCTCAAAATTATCTTCTTCTTAACCAAATACTACAAACTATATATAACACTACAGCTACTACAATAAAAGCATTTGGACTCATAGGCAGTCCAAATGCTCTAGCCCACTATCAATTGGCAGCGTGCCCACCATGCTGGCAGCATTGCCCCGTTGAATTGCAATGTTTATTCTTCTTCTGCAAGAAAATAATTAATCATAAATCACAAGCACAAAAACATCAACAAAAATTGGTTAGGCTTAGAGACTTATTAGAAGTGAAGTAATTCTATGACAGCTCCGGCACTGTGGGTATGCAGTTTTAGTCTTCTCGCTACCTTATCGCAGCGTACTCGCTACACCTTCGCAGTATACTTGCGCCGCTCCCTCTCCGAGTGTCTGGCTTATAAAAAACACTCTAGGGGTAGGGCAGACAAGACTGCTTGGAAGATGGGTGCTCCAAAAACAGCAAGTGACCAAGTAGATATTAGTAACATTTACTCGAATCTTTTCCAATCAGTATTTGAACCCTCAACTGTTACCGACGCGACGGTTATAAGGCAGATAATAAATTTTATATTTCTGAAGATAACCACACGTCAGATTAATTATCAGTGATGTTTGTTTTACTATAATCAAATGTATATCTAATCGGAACTACGTTGGCTCGATCGAACCAATGGCGCTGGAGTTAATAATGTCTCACCATAAGTTCTTAAATACACCGCTGACACCATTTATTTTCCAGTCCACCATATATTCAACCGAAGGATTATTTAAAGTTGTAGCAAACTATCGCCCAATCTCAATTTTGCCCACCTTATCAAAGCCTTACTGAAATATTTATAACGTAGACAATAACAAACAAACAAACAGTGTGTTTACTTGAAAAAAATATTTTAAGTTTTTTAAATTGATATTACATGCCAATGACCTGAAAATGTATCATTTTATAAATACTTTACAAAATCACAAATATACGATAGGAAAAATTTAAGTCAATTATAAATACTTATCAAGACGACTTAAAATTCTAAAAGGATCTGGTCAGATTTTTAGTGTTTTTTATTAAAAATAATTTTACTCCTAAGACAAAAACAAATAATTTTATACAAATACAAATTAATTTTATTCCTCCTTATTGTGATAAGTTTATGATGAGTCTATGACTCTTAAACTAGACTGGTGGCTAGTATCTCAAGAGCCAGGTCCTTCCTAGCTTTAGAGAATCTGTAACACATCTATTTTTTTTATGTATACTATTTAGTAACAATTCAAAATTGAACCAATACATTGAAACATATATACATATAGAAAAAATAATTAACGAAATTGTTTTTATTCGAATTAACGTCATTTTGTATATTTTTAATAATTAATATTTACGAATACTCATTGTTCTGTGGTGTAGTATTGGTGTACGAGTTTAAGTGAATGTTTGTGAGGAATTTGAAAGGTGTATGTGTCGGTGCATGTTTCGGTGCGTGTTTCTGTATGTTTGAGTATACGTGCATGTGAAGGGTATGTGATTTGTAATGTGTAATTTTACATAATATGACACGTGCTTGACCGTTTTTTTTATATTGTTGTGACGGAACAAGCTCGAGGTCCACCTGATTTTAAGCGGACTTACCTCTGTCTATTACAGTTGTATTCCGTCACAATTCACGAATTGCACTGCGCCCGTCACCTTGTGCCTGTAATTTCACTGGCTCTTAAGGAATGCTGCTGGAACACACCGTTAGGTGTTTGGCGACAGTTTTCTACTTGAGGGTGGTCGCTAGCCAGGCATTCGCAAAATGCCCTTCCACCATGCGGTGAAGCTCAAGCCCGCGGCGGGATTCGAACCATGGACCTGCTGCGCGGTAGTACATAGTAAATGCCACTGAGCCATCACTGCTTCTAATACTAGTAATATTTTGGATTTAGGTACTTTTGCTACGCGTTGTGATCAAATAGCAGCCTGGATGAAGCAGCGCGCAGCAGAATGCCATAATATGTGAAAACATATGATGTAATATATATGTATAAATGTATTCCATATATACATATATAAGAATCAAATTCCTGACTCACTGACTGACAGACAACGCACAGCCTAAACTGCTGGTTGCAGAGACTGAAATTTAGAGGGTGTAATTGTTTGTATGCTTAGGGGTGTACTAAGAAAGGATTTTTTGAAATTTAACCTCTAATGGGGTAAAAATGGGTGAAACGTTTGAATGAAAGTCCTTTGATTTTTAAATAACAGTTCTGAAAATTACTATCCAGATAGTGATCTATCTGGATAGTAATTTTCAGAACTGTTAGTTAATCAAAATAAAAATTACATGTTCAAAAATTTTTTGACAGGGATGAATTAATGCGGTGAAATTGGGGATGAAACTTTGTAGGAAAGCAGCTAGCAGCTAATTCTTTGACGCTAAATAGTAGCAAAACAAAATTAATTACTTTCACTACACGAAATACTCCAATGAGTGAAACAGAAAAATATAAAATTAAAGCACATTTTTGTTTTTTAAATTGCGGATTGCACCTGTCCGGATATTGAACGCGTTTCTAATATAAAATATCTAGGAATAGTCATTGACCAACACCTATCCTTTGCAGAACATGCAAAATATCTGGCTCAGAGAGTGCGCAAAGTACCATATGTGTTCAAAAAAATTAGACATATTGCTGACACCCAGTTTATGAAAACTCTTTATCAGACCTTGTGTCAATCGGTTATTTCATATTGCATCTCATCATGTATGTAAACCATATGTAAACCAAGACTTTTTCCGTCTATTCAACTGTACAAAGAGACTGGAGTCTTAACTGTTAGGCAACTATACATCCTTGCTATGATCTTGCGACGAACATTTCGTACGTTAAAACAAAAATTGTAAAAAGAAGATCACACATAGTTTTCTGCAGCAAATCTTTTAGGACCACCCTTCTAACACACTGAAAAACGTAATAGAAAATTAGGTACTGATGGTCAACCCCTTTAAAACGATTACGATTTACGAGGACCATTTGAAGAGATTAGAAATAAAAAAGTAACGTATTTATATATGACACGTTTTACTACGGCTCCCAAAAATCGGTAACGGTTCCTGAGGAATAGTCCACGCCGGCGAGGCTGCGGGTAAATGCTAGTAGTTACATATTGATAAAACGAAACGCAGAAGCAGAGTATGCATTATAGAAACAATTTCTAAGATCTATAGTTCAACTGACGTTATACAACAAACTCCAAAATTGGTCTTGTTTGTAGTACAACGTAAGTTGAACCATAGATGTCGCTCCATTCCAATACCATAGTGAAATAAAGAACGAGAGAAAAATTTTCAGTTATGAGTCATTGTCAGCTCAAGCGGTCAGAGCAACCAACCCATTTATAGGGGTGGATGGACGCGGGTTTGAAACCCACACATGACATTTTTTCTCTCGTATATTTGTTATTTCGTAATGCAATCCGCCAAGCAGGCGTTATTGCATATACAACAATATTAAAATTATAAGGTTGCGTCATCATTAACAAGTTTAAAACCTATTGAAAAATTGGTCTGGTTTGTAGTACAACGTATGTTGAACTATAGATGTCTCTCCATCCCAATACGATGTTTAAATAAAGAACGAGAGGAACAATTGGAGTTATGAGTCATTGTCATGTTAGCTCAAGTGTTCAGAGAATACCCCGGCTATACGGGTTGATGGACGCGGGTTTGAAACCCACACATGATTTTTTTTTCTCGTATATTTTTTATTTCGTAATGTAATCCGCCGAGCAGGCGTTATTGCAAACATAACAATATTAAATGTTAACTTTTTTCTTAATTTTAGAAATAATAACTTGATTAATTTATAATATTGAAATGTATGAGCATGAGTCTCATCATTTCAAAAATTATAAAATTATTTGCATGCTTAGTTAGCTTTTTTTTATGAGGATGTAAAGAAGTTGCTTAGTTGTCTACGAATAAATAAAATAAAGAAGTATAACTCTGATAGAGTTACCGCTTTGATTTCGGACTAATCAAGTTCACAAGTAACAAAACACGCACAATTTTCCAAATTCAATTGGATTGGTTAATTGATCGCTTAGAAATGATCGCATCTGATTGGTCACGTCAAGGTGATGTTGTCACCGCCGTCATTGCCTAAGGCCAAACCGCACTACTGCGGCACAGCACGGCAGCGAAACGGCGCGGCTTGGGAAGTAATAATTTGTATGGATTTATAAATGGCGTAAACCGCACTCTCTGCACTGTGCACTAAATTATCCAGTCATTTCACGTTCCACCCACGTTTCAACAATTTAGACCTTATTTTACGTTCTTAAATCTGTGTGAAATCAATCATTATCTCTGAAGAGTCGTGAAAAAGAGTTTTTTTTATTCACCCAAATATAACATTTATTATTTTTTCAGCTATATCTGTCGCTTTGCAATACACCACGATTATTTTACTTCGACGACTTCATCCATTTCGAATTTTTGCCATTAGTTGGAAGAACCGTTCTGCTACGCTACTTTGCTATTGTGAACGAAAAAGGCAGCGCGCCCAGCATGCCCTATTATTCTAGTATTCCATTGTACCAAATTAAGTAGATGGATTTTAAATACCTATGCCTATGGGACCTAACAATACCGCAGCCATAAGTGTGACGACTATCAACGTGGCAGTTAATGTAGTATTTATTTGTTTTAATTTTATGTTTGAGGTACAAATTACATTATAGTTATCTAGAAATAGATCTCAAGCATGACAGCTGTCAAAATGACAGTTAATGTAAAAAAAATCCGTTACTATTTCGTATTTTAGATTAAAATGACATTAAAAGTACCTAGAAATTACTCTTACGTATGACAGCTATAAGACATAAGATATTTTTTTTTTGTAATTTTTATGTCCTTTGTATCCCAAAAATGAAATCAATACTGAGAAATATGACATCAATTGACACTTTGTCAGTTGTCAGATCTAAGCCCTACTACTTCTAGGATATTTTTTATGTCATTAGAAGCACATATACTAAGTAAGAATTGAGGACCTTTATCAAAGTTTCTTTATGATATTTGTAGTACATGTTTGACAAAAAATATTAAGCATACGAAAAAACAAATTGGGAACTCTTTTCACATAAAATGTTCTCAAGACTAACAATGTTCCGAAGTTATTTTTGACTTAATGTAAAATTCATGTTGCATAAAATTATCCCGGGCAGTCAAGTATGGGTTTCCAAAATATTGTTATTTACACTTTTATACAAGTTTTTCCCGTTTTTTTTTTTATCCGTATGGCTTCTCCACCATTTAATTACACAGTATGGTATTTTTTCAAAATTAAACAACGCAGAAGAACATTGATACATTCAGTAGAAAATTCCCGCGGTACAACCGCATGACTCGAACCCACGCGGCGAACTGACACCGCCGCGGGGTACACTTTTTAAGCCACGCCCGCTGCGGTATACTTTGCGTTCTGTTGTTTTTGAGCTTGAATTACATTTCTTTTCATATTTATTCGTAGTTAGTTGTACTTGTATTGTGACATTGTGTTATATTTTAGAAATGCTTTAATGCTTTGTATTTCTTCTGTACCGATTTGGCTTACATTTAATCATAAATGGTTAATTAAATAAATAAATAATAATTTTCCTTATTCGTTCATACCCCTTATGAGATATACAAAGTGACGACAATGGATATAAACTAAACAGACTTGACAACAATAACATTTAAATTGTTATTGTATGTTAATATCATAAGAACTGCAAGTATAAGATAAGATACGAGGTACGCAAACGTATAAATAAGATCAATATCATATTGCTATCACAGATAAAATTGGACATTCGATTTAACAGTTCAATCGCACCACATTAAAATAATATAATGCATAAAACAAGTGCACTGATTTTATTTTCTTTGTTAGTACTTTCTAGAAGTGCCAGTTTAGAATCCAGAAATGAGTTCTTAAATGACATTGGTGATGAAGTTACTGCTTTTGGATATCACATGAAGATTGGAGTTCCGAGAGCAATAGAATTGTTGAAATACGAAGGAGGACACTCAAGGATTGTTGGAGGAAGTAAGGTGGCTAGTGCATCGGTTATTCCACATCAGGTAGGTGGTTATGACAGACAAATAATGGTTAACTAGACAATATTTGCATTGAAAAATAAACAAAACAAAATGGTGCTTGCAATGTTTGATTTCTACGTATGAATGAGTTTTATTATTGGCAGTTGCATTATCACAACTCTTGGCAGTGATAATGTGGTATTTGTCTTTTTTTGTTTGTTTTATACATGTATAATATAAACTATAATACACTCTGTAACACATTGTTAAAAGACGTTAAAAAAGAATGATCCCGATGTCTAGCCCATTACTCTCGCATGCTTTATAACAATTGTTTGCTGAACGTGGCAGTAGAATTTAGGATATTTCTACAACTTGTTTCTCTTTTTGTACTGTACTGTATCAGCCGGATTGTCCACTGCTGAAAACAGCCTCCCCCATTACACTGGCCTACAAAACATTTGTTTTGGTGCAGCTCTGTTGCATCTGTAGTCAGTAAAGTAGGTAGTATGAACTACATTGCTGCTACTAGATGTCAGCTACCAGCTCTGGTTTACCTACAATTCTTATTTTAACCTTTTTACGATTTGATTCAAAATCAGTCCATGTTATTACTACTTTTATGACATTAATCGTACAAATTTATGATGGCAAGTAGGTTTTGAAGTTGCATTAACGATCCTGGTATGTTGTTACAAAACAAAACATTGTTACATATGCGGTGAGTATACAATGAAAGATCAACGAAAACCGATTAAGGACACGGTAATTCGCTTGTATTCTGTATAGTTCGGTATTGAAATTAGCAAGCTTCTTTCTCATCAACAAGAGCTGATATGAAAAATATGACTAATTTTCTCGTGTCGGCTCACAAAATATACCCAAAATCAGGTCTAAAATCTAAGGCACCAAAATGAGTGTAGGCCAGTGTTATGGGTGGATCTGCCATAATCCCCACGCTTGGCAGGCGTCTTGGGGATCGCAGTGTGAGATATAAGTTCCTCAGAAACGCTGCTGCCCACCTTCTGGTGTATAACCCTTAGTCGCTTCTTACGACACCCACGTGTAGAGTTGGGGGGAGGCGGGATGACATTCTAGCCCGGCACCCCACAGGAAACAAATTTCTCTTACAATATTAAAATTTGTAATTAACCTTCAGGCGTTGCGGGCGCCTAATTTAAAAAAAAATGCTTGATCATCCTGCTACGAGTAAATCAGTCGTATCCCCTCGTGCGTCCAATCTGTCCACCTCCTATGACGAAATCGTCCAAACTGCTCACGTTTTTTTATCCCGCGACGCCCCGTAACGTTTTTTTGTATTACTAAGTAGTTTTCCATTACCTAAACATGTCACCCTAACATCCCCATACCCCAATATATTACCTATACCATACAAAAAATAACATTTTCATACATTTAGTTTGAGTGGATCAAACAGCGAATAAAAATATATTTTTCCAGATTTTGAGGTATTTTGTTTTTTAATCGAGTTTATTTGTGGCAGTCTCCAATCAACATATAAACTTCTTGGTACCAATGCAATCCTCATCATATTCTCTTTACGGGAAAAGAAATGAAAATAGACCTTTTCATGGAAAATTTTACAGGAAAATGGGTTTGAACAGACGACGAAAATGGCGGGAAACGGCATTTTTTATATATTTTTTTAATTTTTTTTTTCCGAAACTATTCCACCTACAACTTTGTTTTTTTTTTTAATGTGTGTATTTATTATGGTTCTTTACCCATGAATAATACCACATTGTAAGGATAAATATTTAATAAGTAGTAACGAGATTAAAACAACGCGATTTTTTTTAAAGAATTTTGGCGGGAAAACTGTACATAAGCGCATTTTATTTTTTTTCTCAAAAAGTATATCACCTACAAGTTTGGTTTTTCTTTTGATATGATTATTTAGATGTAATCTATACACCTGAATTATTTCAGATGTTTAGGTTTATAGGTTTAAAAGTAGTTACGAGATTATTTATTACGTAAATTTCGATCGGTGAGTGTTTGCGCGGCAAAATGCATCGAGTGAAAGTTATTTTTTTTCATTTCATGATTTGAGTAACTTCTCGTTACCATAGAGTAATGCGGTTTTTTTTGTTGTATAGCCAATGATAGTAGCTTACTAACAACGTTTGAATAATAACGATCGGATAAATACAAGCTTCACACTAAACCTTTTTTTTAGACCACCGGAATTCCGGCCGGAACAAAAACGGGGGTCAAATAAAAAAATATATAAAAAAAAAAGTTATCAATCCTTATCCTTTTAATTTCTTTTAACATCGTTATTGACTTGTTGCCTATACAAATGCAAAATTACAGCTTTCTAGGTTAATTACTTTAGAAGTAGTGACGAGATTATTTTTAAATGACATAAATATAATAAATATTTTGGCGCCAAAATGTAATTTGAGCTGGTTTCAGATTTCATATCAATTTTAAACATACTTTCTGTTATATCAGAATATTGTGGATTTTTTCTCGTAGAGCCAAGGATCCATCCTCACTAAAACCGTTTGAATTATGAAAATCGAACTTACCCAGATTTTATGGTGAATATGTAATCACGACTATGACCGCTCACCGGCAGGCCGGTTGGGACACACAGGGTAAATCCGGCAGGCCGGAGAATACATTTCCGAGGGTATATGAGGCAGCACAAATTCGTAGGTGAAGCCTAATACTTAGAATATCTGGTATGCGTAGAACATATTATATCTAATAAAATATCGAAATCCAGTATGTATACAACTTTACATGGATTATTGCTATAATGCACTTACTCATTAGTTGGTTCTTGCTGATGAAGTGATTTTAAAGAGACGTTAAGCAGGCTAAACATGGCATGGAAACTATCCCTCAAGCAGTCATGCTGGAGCACACCATTAAATGCTTTAGAACATATTTTGTACATGAGGACTATCAATCAAGCACTCGGGAGGTATTTTTTTATATTTATTTTATTTATAGGTTAAGCTCCTTTGACCACGGTCTCACCGGATGATGATGAGTTCGATATGTTGTTCAAGCTATCCTAGAATTACTGACTCTCATTCACAGCTGTTGGAATACACCGTTTTGTGCTTGGTGACAGATTTTCTACTCAAGCCATGGGAATCATCAGGACCTATGGGTCTATTTATGAATCGAATTCTATTGTTCTCAATATCGATGATGCAAATAAGTTAAAAGTGGTAGCTAGCCAAGTGTAAGCAGTAACCTTGTAGAAGTATAGCATGAACGTTTATGCAACGTAATATGTGTGAAAGGGATAGACTGCATGGAGTATTCGTGTGCAAGACAGAGTGCAAAGAAAATAATGTAATTTGGAATGTTAAGCGACCGTGTGAATGAGATGTATAGATATAAGATAGGCAGGTAAGAAAGAGAAACGAAATAAAATCAGTTGATATGAAAGTCCTCGTTTTAATTCATACTTTACACAAGTATTCGCAAAATACCCTATTACCATGCTATAACGACTGCCATCCTAAGACAACAACCGGTATCGACGGCTTAATATGCTCTCGGAAGCACGGAAGCGCTCCATAGTAATTCCACTAGCAGTCACCCATCCAACTCATTCCCTCAGCGGTCGTTGCTTAAGGCTAAGACCGTAATCAAAATAATTTCTTATTCGGGCGGAGCTAAAAGAAATGGGCGTTAACTTTTAACTCCTAAAAATATTCATTCGCACGGCGGCACTAGTCGCCGTACCACGCGTAGTATCGCTAAAATTGTAGAGCTTCGTGAACTATTAGAAGCGGCAAAACAGAAGTGTAGATATAACAACATTTTTATCTGCAGTTACTGCGAACCGCTGCGCTGTAGGGTAAGAAAATATCATTACTTGTAGGTATAGAAATATTTAATAGACTAAGCGAAGCGAGGTGGAGGTCTGAGTACGGTATATTTCCCCGTCAATAAATATTGATTACCTGATAGACCTTCTTGAAATTTGGTAGAAAGATACCTCTTTCATAGTAACATAAATTGCAAGTAAGAACCTGTATGAGCTTAATTGGTTGATGGATTGCTGAGATTATGGGGTCCTTAAAACGAGATTAAATTTAAAAGTGAAAATTATATTTTAAAAACTAAAATGTAACCGACTTCTATTCCTGAAAAGGGTGAAATTACTTTTCTAAATTGGTACCGTGTCAATTCAAAAGTATGATCTCAATACTGTGCTCACGGTACAGACTTCGACAAGTTCTTTCACTCTTTTCAGATGTATGAGTCGGTTCCACAGATATCTATAGAGAGGTCCTCTTACGCGGCACGCGAGACACCTATATGCAGCGTCCACGGCATTCACCGCAAATATTGCTAAAATCCTGTTCGAAGTGAGTGTGCGAGTAGACTATTTTTATTAAAATGCCGTATTGTTCAGTGATTGTCTGCAAAAATCTAAGCCAACATGTAAACTACAAGAACCAAGTTGTCACCTATCACTTGTATGTATTAAAATTTCAGATATTTAAAGTAATAATCGCTAATATAGCTTGAATTATTTTAGTTAGACCATTACCAAGGTACATCTTATACATATAACATGAAGCGCAAACATTGCCGTTTAGTTGTATAAGAACTTAAGGCTAGCTTCGATCACCCAATAAATATCGTTTTAAGTGATTTGTCCACACTGGAGTGTGAATCGAAATAAACACGCTTGTGTGTAACAATGCGAGAACGTGGTAGTGCGTATTTACTAGCAAACATTGAAGAAAGCACTCAATTGTGAGTGCTCAGGAATAGGTGACTTGTGTGGCTGTGTAAGTGCAAATTGTGTAACTCTTGTGCGTTTACGTGTGGATGTGATATTAAGTGGAGAGTTTCGTGGGACATTAGGTCTCAGCTAAAACGAGGCGTAATAACCAATCTCTCGAGATCTGGTGGTCAGTTCCATTTCGATTTGGCTATTTATTTTTAAACACTTTTTTGCTTTTGTCATTTTTGAGATGTTTTCCCTTTGACAACACATCTTTATCTCGTATCAATAAGCCAGGCAGCCATACTTTCACGCATTAGTTCCTATTTTGAAAAATACCGCATCGTTTTTAGAAGGAAAAAGTGGAGAACAGAACATGTATCACAAAAGATAAATGTTGGGGCACATAGAGAGGCTGGACGAAAGAAGAGTTACATACCAAATTTATAAACCGTTGTGAATAAGCAAATCGGTAAGGGTATATAAGCGAATGTTTGACTTCAAGAAGCGGTACGAAACGTAGCTTGTATGTTTACATGCCCGTAAGTACGCACGCACCACAACATGCACACTATGATAAATAGTAACCGTTTTCAGTGTGCTAATCGTGGCCGCACTACGGCATGTGCCGTAGTGCTCACCCCATCATCTGGTACCGGCTGCCGCCCGCACCTCGGCCCACTCTGCTTGTTTATTTGTATTGTACGGAACGAGGGTGCGTAGTAGCAGCAGTCCGCGAAAGGTCAGAAAAAGAGTCATACAGTCTAAGCTATTACCTCTTAGCACTTACACTTAACTGAATTTTGTGATACCGCAATATCCCCGGTTTCCTAATTTCCCTGCTACACATATATATATGGGTAAATAAATTTAATGCAGAGTTATAATTTAAGTTATAGAAAGTTATTTTGCAATTAAAAAGTTTATTTACGAGTTTTATAATAATACAAATAATACAAATCTAAAAAAAATATAACATACTTAATCACGTTTTTTATGTAGGGGTTGATCATATTTTTTTTAATTGTTTGTTATGTACTTATGTATACTAATAAGTTTTACATCAGGCAGTGTGCGGGCCGCAAGCGGCTTGCATTGTTTTTTATGCGGTATGAAATATCATACAAACCAATAAAAGTTTAAAATTTGAATAGAAGTATAATTCCATATAAACGCTCAATACAAAAGATAACCGTACTGAAACCGCCATGTAAGATTCACCCTACCGCTATTAAAAGTGGTACAGCTAGAATCATACCATTTTCACCCAAATCCCCTTTACACTGTTCCCAAACATCTTTTTCTACCTACTCGAATCTCATGGCTCAGTGGCATTGGCTATGCATATATACTGCCGTGCCGCAGGTCCATGGTTCGAATCCCGCCACGGGCTTGAGCTTCACCGCATGGTGGAAGGGCATTTTGCGAATGCCCACCTGGCTAGCGACCACCCTCAAGTGGAAAATCTGTCGCCAAGCACCTTCGCAAAATGCCCTACCACCATGCCAAATTACTGGTTCTAGAGGACTCATAGCGGCACATACCGTTAAGTGCTTGGCGACAGATTTTGTACTTGAGGGTGGTAGCTAGCCAGGCGGGTAATCGCAAAATCCCCTATTACCATGCAAAATTACTGGTTCTGGAGGACTCATAGCGGCATTTACCGTTAAGTGCTTGGCGACAGATTTTTTACTTGAGGTAGGTAGCTAGCCAGGTGGATATTCGCAAAATGCCCTACCAACATGCCAAATTACTGGTTCTCAAGGACACATAGTGGCTTACGCCGTTGAGTGCTTGGCGACAGTTATTCTACTTGAAGGTGGTAGCTAGCCAGGCAGGCATTCGAAAAAGCCCTACAACCATGCAAAATACTGATTCTTACGGACACATAGCGGCACATACCGTTAAGTGCTTGGCGACAGATTTTCTACTTGAGGGTGGTAGCTAGCCAGGCTGGTATTCGCAAAATGCCCTCCTGCATGCCAAATTACTGGTTCTCAAGGACACATAGTGGCTTACGCCGTTAAGTGCTTGGCGACAGTTATTCTTGAGAGTGGTAGCTAGCCAGGCGGGCACTTGCCAAATGCCCTACCACCATGCCAAATTACTGGTTCTAGAGGACTCACAGCGGCACATACCGTTAAGTGCTTGGCGACAGATTTTGTACTTGAGGGTGGTAGCTAGCCAGGCGGGTAATCGCAAAATCCCCTACCACCATGCAAAATTACTGGTTCTGGAGGACTCATAGCGGCATTTACCGTTAAGTGCTTGGCGACAGATTTTTTACTTGAGGGAGGTAGCTAGCCAGGTGGATATTCGCAAAATGCCCTACCAACATGCCAAATTACTGGTTCTCAAGGACACATAGTGGCTTACGCCGTTAAGTGCTTGGCGATAGTTATTCTACTTGAGGGTGGTAGCTAGTCACGCGGGTATTCGCAAAATGGCCTATCATCATGCTAAATGACTGGTTCCCAAGGACACATAGCGGCTTACGCCGTTTAGTGCTTGGCGGCAGATTTTCTAGTTAGTAATATAATTATAATCAATATCATATAACTATAAAATCACCGTATCACACGTACAGTACCCTAAAAATAACAAAATGAATTATTGTACTACGGGTTAAAAATCTAGGTACCTACTAAATAGGAATTAACAATGCCGTGTCTAAACTTTTATCATCTCGCTCAAAGAACTTATTATAAAGATTTTATAAATCAATATAATGAAAAGTACTTACTCAATATTTTTTTTGATTGAGGGTTAATAATGTATAACTTGCAAACTAACCTATGGTAAAAAATCTTGCATAAATTCGTAAAATAAATGCACTAAAATGATGGCGTAACGAACGGCACAGATCCCACGTCCAAACGGCCCGAGCGCTGCGGGCAGACTGATTTTCGTTGCGATTTATTCTTGCCACCAGGGAATTTTGTGCCAAAAATTCTTAAAAATGTTTTTAACACAAGTAAGTAGATATTTCATTAGAGTATAGTATAAGCTATTTTATAAAAAAAGAATTGTTATCCTAACTTTAACTAATCCTCTTAAATAAATAAAAAACAGTCCAAAACGGGTGGCCGATTACAATTTATTACAGAAGAACTAATAAGTTCAAATAAAAACGAATTAACGCACTAAATAAAGAACTAAAGATTACGATATATTTATTTCGCATATTTTGAGCTCATAGTATCAGTAAAAAAAGATTCCAAAAGTGCGCGTTTCACTACGGTGATCGCCTTAACTTAGGTGATCGGTTAAGAACGACTCAGTGAACCACGCTACGAGCGCTTCACGGTATTTTCATTTTATCACACAGTGGTGCATTTTCAAATTATCATTTATTGCACCACCGTGTGATAAATCTTATTGCTGTGGCAGAATTTGAACAAAGAATTTTTGCGTAGGAATCCATACACAACGCTTCTGAACACAACATTGCTTCTGAACCGTTGTGATCCCGACACTAGAAATTTGGTATCTATGATAATTAACTTAGTATTTCAGTACCCAAGACGTGAACCCATGTCATGTTATTTGTTCTAGGCCAAGCCTAACTGCCAAAGACCCTTTGTTTACTGTGAAGTGGAGAACACTTAAGGCACTATTAGGTAATGTTAGCTCGGTCGGAGCAAAACAGGACCTAACAATAGTCGTGCTTATCTAATGTTATAGGATACCCTTGTTTTGTGGAGTATTTTCATTAAGAAAGATATTAGATCACGTTACAGCAAGGAATTTTGAATGTATTGTTAGTACTTTGTGCGTTGCGAGTCTTTTTTTTTGTTATGCCTGATACCTTTGACCACTATAATAAAAGGTAAGTGATGATGTGGTCTAAGATGTTGTTCAGGCTAAAGTAGATGATTTTTTTTAAGTGATTGTGCATAATTGGTCTGGTCTCAGCTACCACCGGTAAACCGTAACCTCTGCTTATAATAGATGCATTACATCACAATTGACGAATGATCAGTAGTAATGCTACTAGCAATCACTTCATCCAGGTCATGACTACAGCGGTCATTGGTTGGTTAAAAATTACATAGCAGGATACTTTACGCTACGAGAGCTTCAGCTACGATATAAGCACTCCAGTTACTCTACGAGCGCATCATCTACGCTACAAGCGCTTCAGTTAGCCACAAGCGCATCAGTTACGTTACGAGTGCTTCGGTTGCCTTACCTTCAACCATATTATCACTTAACATCAGTTGAGATTGCGGTCAGAGGTCATATCACAGGACTAAAAAACTCCCAATATCTTGTTATAAATATATACTATGATATTTTTTTGTTTTGTATAGTTGTATGAAATTATGAAGGCATATAATTTCTCTCCTTATATTTCTTTACTAAGATGCATTTGTTATTTTTACCATTCTAGGCCGGCATTGTAGCGCGTTTGACATCTGGATGGCAATCAATCTGCGGAGGATCTCTTATCTCCAACACTCGAGTCTTGACTGCAGCCCACTGCTGGTGGGATGGCCAAAACCAGGCAAATCTTTTTACAATAGGTATGACTTGTTATATTTCCACTTTTCATTTTGCTTATAGGTAAGTCTATGATCACAATACCACCTAATGGTAGATGATTATGTGGCATTCCCCGTGTCTTCTCGTAAGAGAGGACTAATGGTAAAATATCGGAAGGGCAGTTACGCCTTCTGTAAAACTGCTAACTTATATTTGGGGTTTCAAAAAACCTCCTGCCCCCTGTGTTGCGAGCCTGTGGTCGTGAGAAATTATTCAAAGTTATCTATGATGCGCCCAGGGCGCCTCTAGTGGCAACGACTAATAAGTGTTTGACGTGGAGAAAAACGCGGGTAAGTGCGTGGACAAAATCGTATCAGGCGCGCTCTTCCCGATTAAATTATAAAACTACGGCAATATCCACGTAAGTCACTATATTATTTATATCCAATACATCCGCACTGTACGAGAGATTATTCTAGACTGCAATGTTCCCAAGTAGAATCTACCCTCACAACTCCTGCCCAAAAAGTTAAGTAAGTTTAGCTACTATAATAAATAGGGCTTAAGTCAATTGACTTCCACGTTAACATCAATCATGCGCAGTGAAAGTCAAATAAATTATTGTAATAAATCGCTAACGGAAATAGTTTTATAATTGGGATAATATTGACAAATAATAAAATTAGTTAAAATTAACGAAGTGCAGAATTTATTATAAGATAATACTTAATGATATGGTTAGTAACTAAATTATGACAATAGCTAACATTATGTAAGGGTAGGCCTCGTTAGTACACAAATAGAACAATTACATTAAAAGTATTTGAGATCCAGTAATTATAGTAATGCCTGTACACCATCTTCGAACACATCGTCGCTTACCATCAAGTGAGAAAATAGTGGTAGATGGCTAGCCTTAAGCTATAAAAAAAATCTGTTTAGAATTTAATTCTAAGACATCCGCATGTTTGTTAAGAATTTAATTGTCTAAATATTTGAATATCTTTTTAATTAATTTATATGAAGAACAAACAAATCATATTATGAGGAAAATACGCCATGTAAGTTTTGAGATACTGGTTACAGATACGGGGGAAGTGAACCTACTACATATTTTTTAGTTATAAGAAATCTACTTACCAAGTTTTTTTTAGTTTTAGTATAATATTGTAATGCTCTTTCACTAGTACGCTAGCATGTAAATCTTTTAATATCTTTTGGTGGGGGGCCAGGAGTGCCAAAGCACAGGATCAGCCTAGTTTAGGCTCCTGGTCCTTCCCAAGACATTTCTTGTTAGTAGTTCTAAAGTAATTTCAGCATTGTCTTATAGTTATAGAAACTATTGTGGTGGCTTTTTTTAAATTATTATTATTAAAGCAGTAGTATGTAGATGCCTTTGTTTATAACGTTTTAATCATATCTTTTTGATTTTATTTATATCTGTTAGGTTAGCCGTTGACCACTATGTCACGTAATGATAGGGGATATCTGATCGGTTGTCAAACATGTTATTCAGGCTAACCTAGAATTACTGGCTCTTAAGGATAGCTGCCGAAACACACAAATAGGTGCTTGGCAACCGATTTTTTTCCTTGAGGAGGTAGCTAGCCGGGCGTGCTTACGCAAAATGCTCTAGTACTATACTGTATAACGACTGCCATCCTAAGATAGGAACCGGGACTGACAGCCTAACGTGCCCTCCAAAGCAGAGAAACACTCAATGGTAATGTCACTAGCAGTCACCCATCCAAGTCATGATCGCGGCGGACGTTGCTTAGCTGAGCTGATCGGTTAAGAATGTCTATTCAAACCATAGAGAACTAGAGAGATGGCAATTCCGAACGCCAAGTACAAAACCTGGTGTCACATTCAAAGCTCACGCACACACAAACTGAATGCAACGATTACTTCCCAGAGTAATGTGTTCTGTTTTTGGGCATATTGCTGCGACACTTGCACCGCCTCCTTTTCATATCTCCCTTTAGTTTCTGTGATCTGTGATTCAAACGTTCTAGCTACGAGAGCTTCAAAAACGTTTATTTGGAAAGCGCTACCGTGCGTTACGCACCATGTCTAATACTAAATAAAAACATGTTTTTGTCCATAGTGTTGGGCTCCCTAACCATATTTACTGGAGGCACACGGATAGAAACTAGTGATGTGACTGTTCATCCAAACTGGAACTTACAGCAGATAACGAACGACATTGCGATGGTTAAGATCACAAGCGTCGCCTATAATAGTAAGTATTTTAACGTATGTGCCATCAATCCGTCCATTTAAATATTATTTTTAACTCCCTAGCTCGTAAAGTTATCTTTATTATAATGTCGTTCTTAGGGCCATAAACCGAACTTTAACACCCTCGTGTATAATACTATTATACACTAGTGCGTAATAGAATTATCTCTACAAAGTTAAGTTACCTAACTGCAAATTATATGCGAGTAAACAGAGCATTTTCAATTTAACCGGGTAATACAGATTTGTAACATCAAAGAGGTTTATATTTTATATGTAATCAACAAACATACATTTTCCGCGCGCAAAAAAAGAAACTTGCGCGCTATTTTCCATATTTTTTTTAAGTTGTTTGTATCGTATTTGTGCAATATTTTTTTTTTTCCTCGCAAGGGTGTTGCAACACACAGCCTTGTTTATAATGAGCAACTTAGCTCACTTGTATCATAATCTACTATTATAAACCGAAGAATCACGTTTGGAATTGAACACGCTGATCACTGTCAGACACTTTGTCCACCGGGAGCTCACAGACCCTGATGTGCACCCTGATGATGAGCATCTGACATGTTCAAAACCCGGGTCGACGTACTCGATCCCAATCTTTAGTGGTGTTTCCGGTTTATTATGTGAGTGTGTGTGTGATATTCAAGAGAATATAGTTTTTGTTTTTATTGCTGACACTTAAACCTTTGACCACAATCTCAGCTGATGGTGTGATGATGTGGTCAAAGGTGTTAACAGGCTTAACCTAGAATTATTGGCTCTCAAGAACAGCTGCCGGAACACACCGTTAGGTGCTTGGAGACAGATTTTCTACTTCAGGGTGGTAGCTAGACTGGCGGGCATTCACAAAATGCCCTTCCACCATGCGGTGAATCTCAAGCCCGCGGCGGAATTCGAATGGTCCTGCTGCGCGGCAGTCCGTAGCCAATGCCACTGAGTCATCACTGCTTCAATATTAACAAAAAAAACGACTCCAAACATTAAATACGCATTATTAGGAATAACTCAAACACTACTTAACCGATCTTACTCAAATTTGAATAGGATCACATAAAATGCACCAGCTTTCGAAACTAAAAAAACACACTTAAAAATCGGTCGAATTGTAAACCTGTACCAATGTACAAGTTGTAGCATAGCTGTAGCAACACCAGCTGTAAATGACACGATAGACGCGTGTCTTTTAGCCTGAAAGCAGTACCCATATTTTACTTATTTTTTATTTCATGCATTGATGGATGTAGGGTCATTACCACTTGTGTTACTGTTTTTTCTTCACTAACTACTCACTCACTCACACACTCACCACCTCAACTAGTGTTTATACTCTTTTGACACTTGCCATCTTCCATGGTCGATCTAGCCAAAGCTTTTTCAGTCTTCTTCCACTTTTATTAGTAACACGGCCCCTTTATATATATAAATATTATTACGTTGTCTTGTCAATATTTATATTTTAAATATACCTTGTTACACGACTGTCCAAAAATGGAGTGTTATGTTTTCATGAGATTCTTTATTTCACCATAACTTCTATACGGATTATAAAGTTTTTTTCTCCCAAATCCATCCAGTTCTATTTCAAAATGAAGGGCTTTCAGAAACGATTCTATGAGTAAATAAGACTTATTTTGACGGAACGATAAAACGCTTAACAAAAATTAATAACTTGCAGTCGGGTCTTTTAATTTTTAATTAATTTATACTTGTTTTACAGATAATATTCAGGCCATCCCTCTACCTACCATTGCTGAGGTGAACTTGGATTTCGCCGGGTTAACGGGTACTGTATCTGGATTCGGGAAAACAAGTGATTGTAAGTATTGAGAAGATAGACATGTCATATTTGACGGTTACAAATTATTATTTTTATTATCAAAAATTGGAAACGGCTTCAACCCTCAAGTGTGTGATATAACTTGTTTAAGTGGGTACCATGATGGTTCAAAGTACCTATTATCACAATATCGTGCGCATGGTACCGACTTCGACAAGTTATTTCACACAAAAGAGTGTTGAAGCCAGTTTTTTGATAAAAATATATTTTTCTCGTATTAGTGACCCCTTGCTAATAAATTCATTCAATATAAATTACACGCTTTGTAAGAAATGTGACGAATATTCTGTAACACAAATTAAAAATATGAATTACAAGATAGTAGACATCAAGTCAGTAAATTAGACAATATAAATTTTAAAATATTGTTACAATAAAATACCTAGAAGAGCGCAATATACAACACACGTACATTACAGTGATGTCTGTTGAGTTCCCATTCCTATTCTTTTATTTTACTAAATCAGCTTTATAGTAAAGAATAATATTCGTGTTTAAAACATTTAGCTGATTTTTAACTCATTGGGATCATCGATAATGATAACAATATAATTTCATTCATTTAGACCCAAGTGGTGATGATGCCAATAGGTACACGTATTTTTTTTATTAGTATTTCTTGGTTTATTTCTATTTGTTCAGTGAAATTAGTACAAAATTAACGCGAGAACTAACGTTCTCATCAATACGGTGATTCTTGATTTATTACCTCAAATCCGATTGTTGTCTCGTGAGCGAGGCGTAAAATTTTCAAAAACAGTCTAAAGCCGGTCCAGGGCTGCACCCGGAAGATGACAAAAGTCTCATCCGTAATAACATGAGACAGAAACATCTGGCAAACCATGGATGATTGGATACTTTTGGATACCCTTTTGGAAATAATGTGATATATTCTATTCCGTCAAAAGTGGTCTAATTATTACAATGTAGAACGCTAGATTAAATAACAAAAAAATTTGCATCAATGAATACTTTTAATATGACTCTAAACGTAGACCTGGTGAATATTGACTTTTCTTAACTCAGTGATCCTCTAAAATCCTCAAGTAAACGCAATAACATTTTAATTTCGAAACTCGTTTGAAAATACTTTTAATAATCCGCTAAAAAAATATCATCCCGGCCATAAGGATTATTCTAAGTAAATCTTGAATAAAATCTAGTCCCTGGACCCTCGGGGCTCTATATAAATAGTAAACGTTCACCAAACGAAGGGAAACAAAGGAATTTAAAACCCTTAGGTCCTATTTCGTGCTATTATATTAATTAACTTAATATTTCTAAGGGCTTTCAAAAACTGTACCGTAGAGCCTCTTCTGGGTAGGGTTTCATTGTAATCGGTTCAATTTATTTAGATATTTTCGGCTTTTATAGATGAGTTTCCTTGGGGAGGATATTTCTGAGAACCGTTTTACGACAGTGGTTATAATTGTTCCCAAAGTGAAATTATTTGTACATTTTATTGTATCTGCCGCTGTTTGTGCCAGCTTTGTATTGATCTGATGTTTCCTGATTTTTGTAATTTTCAAATTCTAACGAATTGTTATTTTAAAGCAACATTTTTAACCTACATCCACCTGTTCAGCAGCGGATGCCATTAATGTAGATATTGCTAATTCCACTTGTATTACCTGTTTCAGCTCAAACCAGCACGCCCATCACTACTTCCCTATATCAAGTCTCGGTAAACATCATCACCAACTCCGTCTGCCAAAACAGCCTCGGTGGCGTCAGCCTCCACGGAAGCCATCTTTGTACTAGTGGCAGTGGAAGAGTGGGCAGCTGTGAAGGAGACTCGGGGGGTCCCTTGACCATTGTGCACAATAATAGGAGAATTTTGGTACGTATCCAGTTCATTTGCCAAAATTTAAGGATATCCTTATCCCTGCTGTTATTCGTATTTATAAAAGATCATCATCACATCAACCGTAACGTTCACCGTTCAACAAGGTGTCCCTGATTGGAGGAATTTGCTATAATCCCCAAGCTTAGCAGGCGTCTTCGGCATTGCAGTAGAAGTTGTCAATTCCTCAGAAGGCACTGCTTCCCACTTTCTGGTATTTTGCCCTTAGTCGCATTGTAAGAAACCCACGGAAAGAAATGGGGAGTTGACATTTCAACCCGGGGGAAGTAATTTATAAAAGATGCCTAATCTTAATTTATTCAGAAAGTTTGAGAGTAAATATGCCAGGCTGATATTTTTGTTGCACACAAGCAAATTAGAGTATGCTTTTAGGACAGCTGCCGGAACACGTCGTCAGATATTTGTGGACAGATTTTCTACTTGAGGGTGGAAACTAGCCAGGCGGGTATTCCCTGCTGCTTTTCGACCATTGTTTAGCAGCTGTCATGCTATAACAACACCCAGGACTAAATGCTCAACGTGCCCTCTGAAGCGTGGAACCGCTCAATAGTCAATGCCAATGTCGGTCAAAGCAAATAGTGACCGTAGCAAACATTGCTTAATTTGACCAGTTGAGATCAACTTATAGTGGGTTCAATTTGTGATTTACGAGCTCTCCACCATACGACCTGTGAATTCAACAAAGCCGGCTCTAACAGTGTTAAACTCCACGTCTAGCCAATTATTTACCACCAGCGCGCGGCGGTGGAAGAGACGGCAGTAATCTTTTTTTTTTTTTATGGGATAGGAGGGCAAACGAGCAGGCGGCTCACCTGGTGGTAAGTGATCACCGTCACCCACGAACATCCGCAACACCAGAGGTATCGAAGATGCATTGCCGGCCTTTGAGGAGGGAATATGCTCTCTTCTTGAAGGCCCCTAAGTCGTATCCGTTCGGAAATACTGCACCTGGCAGCTGGTTCCATATTGTGGCAGTGCGAGGTAGAAAATGCCGTGAAAATCGCAAAGTTGTGGACTTCCAGACGTCGACATGAAATTTATGAAACATCATGCTTTGTCGAGACGTCCGATGGCGAAATTGAGCTGCAGGTAGTAAATCGAACAGTTCCTCAGAACACTCCCCGTGATAGATGCGGTAGAAGATGCAGAGTGATCCAACATCTCTACGTAGTCCCAAAGGGTCAAGCCGGTCGGAGAGAACTTGATCGTCAACGATTCGAGTCGCTCTGCGTTGTATGCGGTCAAATGGAAGAAGCTGGTATTAAGGAGCTCCCGCCCAGAGATGAGAGCAGTACTCCATGTGAGGCAGAACCTGAGCCTTATAAAGTTGCAGGCGATGGGCCGACGTGAAGTACCGCCTCGCTTTTCCAAGCACACCAAGCTTTATAGAGGCTAATTTAGCCTTCTCTTTCAAGTGACAGCGAAATTGAACGACGCTCGATATGTCGATGCCAAGTATTCCGATGCTAGTTGATGGGGCAAGGGGAGTGTTTTCAAAACGGAGGGATACGACAAAGGGGGATAATTGAGCGGTAAACGCACAAACTTGTGTCTTCTTGGGGTTAAATTGAACTAAATTCAGTCGGCCCCACTTCGAAACATTAGACAACATGGTCTCAACTTCAGACACAAGTTTGTTCCGACTCTCGACAACGTTTTCCCGAGAAGTTTTAGCACGGCCAGTGTAAGATGCATCTCCGGTACTGTCATCCGCATAACAATGAATATCGCTGAGCTGCAGCATGGCATTGATGTGCAAGAGAAATAGAGTCGGAGATAGCACACAGCCTTGAGGAACGCCAGCATTAATTGGCTTCAAGTCGGAGCATGCACCGTCGACAACGATCTTGATACTCCGATCAGCCAAAAAACTGGAGATCCACGCGCACAACTCAACAATCGTAAAGACAAGAAGGTCTTCTATCTAGTACAGATCTGTTCACCCACGAAGGTGCGCCCATCCATAGTGAATAATTGATGCACAACTGTACTGGTAGGCCTTGTTTGTACACAACGTCTTAGTATGGATTTTAATGCAAATGTCACATATAGTAAAATAATACAATTTTAAATATGATCGCTTCGGAAGGCATTATGGTATTTGCAACTACAACCACGAAATTTGCACGCCGCTAAACGGTTAAAATTCAAGTAATCAGAGCATTAAGTGTGTCGTTCACTTCTTCATATAATCGTTGAAGGGTGATTACCTCCTTCTTTAATGTTTTAGGTCCAGAACTACGCATGATCTTAATAATCTAGGCTGTTAATGTAACACAATTTTAAAAACATAGTTAAGTTCAGTTCTAAGAGAATCCTAATATTGTTATATATATTTTTCGGGGTTCACATGTAATTTTTTTTTTTATTTCTTCCGATACAAGTCTATATATTGAAGAGATCAATCAATATCATGCTTAGTTTTGAAACTAAACCCTCAAAAAAGGGAGTGTTCATCCTAAGACGTTTGCATAGTTAATTGACCGGTCTGTTTAATCTTAAGGCGTATATAGTCGCCAATCGCCTTGAGCATTTGGGTCCAATCGAGCTTACTTTACCCGCGCATCGCCACTCATAATCATCTGAAGCTCATCTGAAACTGAATAATTAGAAATTTTCTTGGGAAAATGCTATTTTCTATCTGTAGTTTACCTATGTAGAAATTTTATTGTACAATTTATTTTCCAAAAATCGTATCCGTTTAGAAGGAGTTCGCAATATATGTCAAGAAATAGTATGTTGTTAGATTTTTTTAAGGCAAAACTAATATTAATACCGTTAAACCATATGTTGCAAATGTTTTACTTGAATTCATCTATGAAATATACTTTTTTCACATCTTTAACTGCAGCAGTTACGGAGGAGTTCGCTTTAGAAAGTACGCATTTGACGATACTAAGGGCCTTAAGATAGTTCCTAAGTAATGTTGTTGTTCATCCAATAGGCAGCAACACGTTATAGACTTGCATCTCATAATAACGTCATAAAACATAACTGTATTTCCTTCCGTTCTAGGTCGGCGTTGTGTCGTTTGGACTAAGCGAAGGCTGCCAGTTTGGCAACCCGTCAGTATTCAGCAGGGTCACAACCTTCCTTACCTGGATCATAGCCAACATGTAACCGGATATATGATTAAATCATTTATGTAACTCTTATGTTTTTATTTAATTTTGGAGACTTTAAATATATGAAGTGAATATAATCTATTTATTTCTTACATGCTAGAAATATTTTTCTGCTTCATTTCATAAGAACGATGAGATAAGCAATTAAAAATTGTCTTGCATGGATGAAACGTGGAACTAAGCTTCTCACCAGGCACCTAACGGTGTGTTCGAGCTGTTGATATTAAAAGCCAGCTTTTTCTGGGCCAAAGCTGGCAGTGCGGTAGAAAACAAGAGTACGATAAAAGAAACTCCACGGCTATTTTGGACCATAAATAAATATATGCGAATATACTAGATGCTTATACGTGAAATTATATTCTCGATCGACAAAATGTACTTAGGATACGGGATAATAATCAATTTTTTATCCCGTATCCTAGAACAGACAGGGTAGTCTTGGACCACTATCTCACCTGAAATTTTGTGATGATGTGGTCGAAGATGTTGAAGACCTAGAATTACTGGCTCTTAAGGGTAGCTAGTCTAGACAATGAAGAGATCAACCAATATCATGCTTAGTTCTGAACCTAACCCTTCAAATAAGGGAGTGCCAGAACACACCATTAGGTGATTGGTGACAGAAGCAGTGATGGCTCAGTGGCATTGGCTATGGACTGCCGCGCAGCAGGTCCATGGTTCGAATCCCGCCCAGAGCTTGAGCTTCACCGCATGGTGGAAGGGCATTTTGCGAATGCCCGCCTGGCTAGCGACCACCCTCAAGTAGAAAATCTGTCGCCAAGCACCTAACGGTGTGTTCCGGCAGTAGTCCTTGAGAGCCAGAAAAATTACAGGCTAGACCTAACAACTGGACGTCTCAGTGTAACGGGCACAGTGCAATTCGTCGTTGACGAAATGCGTCTGTTATAGGCAGAGGTTAGTCCACTTAACATCAGGTGGGCCTCGGGCTTGTTCCGTCACTATAACATAAAAAAAAAAAAAAAAGATTTTCTACCAAGGAGCGGTAGCCAGCCAGGCGGAAATTCGCAAAATGACCTACCACTTATACAATAACGACTGCCATCCTGAGGCAATAACCGCAACTGACGGCTTAAAGTGCCCTCCGAAGTACGAAAGCGCTCAGTGGTATTGCCACTAGCGGTCACCCATCCAAATCATGACCGCAGCGGACGTTGCTTAACTAAGTTGTATGATAAGCAATCATGAGCACTTTAAATATATAGTTACTGTCATAAAACTAAGGGTGATGGAGAGTAAAATATTTTTTCCGATTTTACATCGTGGATTGCAAGTGAGATAGTGATCAAATGCAGGCTCATTTGTATACTATATTGAGTTAAACACTCTTTGTTGGTATAAAAAAAATATTGACTTTATGTAGTGAGGCACACCCAATTTTTTTATTTGTTTTTTATGTTATTGTGAAGGATCAAGCGCGAGGCCCACCTGATGTTAAGCGGTATCCTCTGCCTATAACAGATGCATTTCATCAAAAATGATGAACTGCACTGCGCCCATCACTTTGAGACATACCTGTTAAGTCTCATTTTGCCTGTTATTGCACTGGCTCTGAAGGACTACTGCTGGTACACAGCGTTAGGTGCTTGGCGACAGATTTTCTACTTGTGGGTGGTCGCTAGCCAGGTGGGCAATCGCAAAATGCCCTTCCACCATGCGGTAAAGCTCAAGCCAGCGGTGCACTGAGAAAAACGACTTAAAGGCTTAAAACGAATTTGACCTTTTACCGTTGAATTGTAAATACGTAAGATGAATTCACAACTCTTAAGATGAGTTTCACCAATCAATAAAAATGTACCATGTTTTATAATAAACAGCACCGTCAAAAACGCCTTCCGTAAAGTATTTTCAGAATTGAACTTGTTATACGATAATAATTGCAGTATTGACCATAAAATATACCTTACTTTTACGGCGGTTTATATACGTTGATTATATAACGTACGACTTAATCAGCCTTATCGAAAAGTCAATATTTAAGAAAGACCACAAAATACACCTTAAATGAAGATGAAAAGAAACATTCGCCTTCACTGACCTCGTTTAACGCCTTCTAGTTGGAAGGCGTTTTTGTACGTATTTACGTTTGGTCGGTTTTTCGCCTTATACCATATAAATTGGCCGTCATTAGGGCGCTTTTGACTTTAGATTTTTCTCAGTGTGGGGATCAAACCAGGGTACTGCGGCGTGGCAGTCCATAGCTATTATCGCTCGGCCATCATTGCTTCAAAAAATATTGACTTTATGTAGTGAGGCACACCCGATAACATACTGACGCCTGACGATTATTTCCAGGGCATTGTCCGTACTTCAATCCATTCATTATCGGTTGATTAATTGTGATTGAGTGACGTGAGGGACCTGCCGCAGAAACGGACTCTGCGTTTAAACTAAGCAACTTTCTGGACTATATTTGGATTGCAAAATACATACAGTTTTTAGCTTAAAAATTTGTAAAGCATTCTTGCGAATACATTATCTTGATTTGTCATTAATTTGGAGAACAGTATAAACATATTTTCTAAAGATACAGTTGGATAGATGAAGATGATAGATTGGTAGGATTTATTCTTGAAATCCCCACTAACGATAGAGAAATATAATTGCTTTCTCTTTTCTGTGCCACTAACCATTACCACCACAACCACCCAGAATTTCGGGAAAAAATATTTCCAAAATCCCCACTAACATGCAACCATAATACTTCTATCGGGTCTTTGGATATGTTATTACAATCATAACAGACCAAATACAATAATTTAAGGATAAAATGAACGTTGGCGACCTTTTTAATTAAGAATAGTATATTCGTGATTTGAATTCCAAGTGCTCAAAATTAGCGAAACTTTTGATAGGTGCTTTCATAACAATAATTACTATTTATTCAAGAATAAGGCTCGATTTCAAAAAGTCAAATATTGAATAAAAAACGATTATCAAACATTTTTGTTTGAAGCTTAAATATAATAGTAATGAGAGTAAGTTTAATAATATTATAAATGGAATTGTCGTACAATGATTCAACGGACAACTCCTGAAGCGAGAACATAAAATTTCGCTCAAGATCATTTTACAGAGTTAAAGCGTTTCAAGAGAATATGTTTGTCTGGGACACAACGAATACACTTTTCTTTAAATCAATTAACATTTATTTCATTGAGATGTATATGATACACTTTGGAACTTATATACGACCGTTGCCGTAATAATAATGTTAATTTGCTAAAAAAAAACACGGGAACAATGATTAATTCTGTCAACTGTATAGATGTAATTAGTTAATGTTATTAACATTAACTAATTACATCTATACAGTTGACAGATAGAGGGACGTCCGTATATGTAAACATATTCGACAATCACGTATGTAATACCTACCTATATACGACTAATTTAACTGAGGACCCTTGTGACCTTTGAATGCTCTCAAAGCTTTTATTGTATAAGTGTGTCTATTTTCTGTGTATAAGTCACAGAAAATAGACACAAAAACTGATACTTTATAATTATTTAAGTATTGTTATATTTGCAATAACGCCTGCTATGCGGATCACATTATAAAATTACAAATATATGAGAGATTTTTTTAAAGCTTTATTCGAACCCACGTCCATCCACCCCTTTAGCCGGGGTATGCTCTAATTAATTGTGCTAATATGACTATGATGAGACAATGATGCCATAACTCAATTTTTTCCTATCGTTCTTTAACCATCGTATTGGGATGGAGCGACATCTATAGTACATCTTACGTTGTATTACAAACAAGACCAATTTTGCAATTGGTTTTATACTTGTTAATGATGACGCAACCTTATAATTATAATATATTTTAAGGTTATATTTGCAATAACGCCTGCTGCGGATTATGTTACAAAATAAATAGGCTAAAGGGGTGTATGGACGCGGGTTCGAATCCCGCACATGACTTAAATGTTTCCTCTCGCATATTTGTAATTTTGTAACTTTATAATAAGTCGAATGCTAATCGAATCGCTTAGTCGAAACGCATCCTTAGCCCTTTTATTTTGAAATATTTATACTGTAACCTCAAATAAACGGTGTATATTTTTCAATTTTAACATTTTGTATTGAAGTGAATTTATAGCTTGGTTTTTGATTGATCGGATATAGTCCAATGGATTGGCCGTGGCCGTTAAAATTTTATATCATAAAATATTGCGAAAAGTTTATCTTGAACATTATAACATGTTTCTAGGCATTTCATGTCCTACAAATATAAATTTTGATTTTTTATGCGTTTGGGACTTTTTTTAGGATATTCGAAGGTTTGTAACGTTTCCAGTGACATTTTGTAATATGATAGCCAAATTTCTGTTTTGGAGGATCAATTAGTTATTGGGAAACTGAAGCCTGTCACGGAACCTTATGTGTTTAATCGTTTACTAGCAATCATACAATGGGCACTAACCCATAATTAATTAAAAATGAGAAATGCTCTTCAAACATTCTTGCCGCTTTTTTTTGAATTTTATTAACTAGGAGCTTTCACCCGTGCTTTCGCAGGGAAGGAACCCTGCAAGGAAAAGAAAAAAAACATGAAATCGACGTTTCGTATTACTCTGTTTTCTGGTCCAAAACTAAAACAATTCAATTATTTTACGGCATTAAATTTTTGAGAAAGATTACGTCTAGATATTTATTAGTATAATAACTTTTAATATTTGTTAGCTGGTCTGGAGGATCATGAAGTAAAACGGGGCATTTTAGTGAATATAAAATCATATTTAATTAAGTAATAATCAGTTGTTGAAAAGACCAGGGGAATACTGAAAAACTTTTTTTTCTTTTACGGCCTATTGTAATTGAGGAACCTTAAAAGAGCGTGGCCGACAAATTAAATTATAATTTTTAGCGCCGCTTTCATTATTCCTACACAAAATACACTGTACAAATTAAGCCCCTCCTTTTGTTTTGCGCAAGTGGTCAAATAAGCGAAGCATATCTGCGGTTATCTAGTGCTGAATCGATGTAAATCAGGCATAATGTAGCAAATAAACGTAATTAACATCGGGGTAGCAGCCCGCACGTAATGGGTTAATAAATCATATCATAATAATTACGGAACTCGGACGTATGTTTACAAGCCACTGCTGGGGGTATAGTTTATTCACTGTTATTGGGTAATATTGTTTTATTACTGACTAAATTATGAAAGCAAGTTGTACTCGAAGAATGCTGAATATTTAAGAGATACTAGAAATAAATTTTTCTTGGTTTAAGATCAGTAATCTATATCTATTCTAATGTTATAAATGTGAAAGATTTGTATTTTTGTATGTAACGAAAAAAACTTAAAAATTACTAGCCAGATTTGAAAAATTCTTTCACCATTAAAATCCTACCTTATACTTGGTGAACATAAGCTATAGAATATTTTCAAAAACTTAGGGATCCGTATGAAAACTTCGATAATGTATCCTTTTATATATATAATTTTATAATATATTATTATTATATGTTGATTTTATTATTATTCTAATTTTTATGACCTAGTATCTATTTCCTCGCCATTTCTTGGATATCTACAGTTATTT
The DNA here is from genome assembly GCA_963890685.1 of Plagodis pulveraria. Classification (NCBI taxonomy): domain Eukaryota; kingdom Metazoa; phylum Arthropoda; class Insecta; order Lepidoptera; family Geometridae; genus Plagodis; species Plagodis pulveraria. The sequence goes on along the minus strand of OY982961.1, from coordinate 5,007,426 downwards.
CTCTCCTTCCAATGGTTGTCGGGATGATATCGCTTTCAACGATAAGATCGCCAATTATTACAGGATTTTGAATCGTGTTTCTCTTAAAATGGTTTATTGTGTGGTATAAAGTGGTTTATTGTATTAACTGTTTGGATAATTCTTAATCAGCCGGTTGATGGGGGTAGGGTAGGAAGGATTACCTGAAATGGCTTCCGTCGTCCTAGTCATTTCAATCCTCTAGCTCCTTATTTACTTATTTCCGTGCTTATTTACCGACGATTTGTGGATACATTATGCATTCATTAATCTAAAAGTAGTAGGTTAACTAGCATTAAGAGCATTATCAATCAGTGATGTGTTAGTAATAGAAAATTTATCACACACATCTGACGTCATACATTCAATCTCAACACGAAAATATAAACTAGTATAAATTATTAAAAAAGTAAAAAACCCGACTGCAAATTATTTAATTTCTTTAAGCGTTTTATCGTTCCATTGAAATTAATATATTTATATTTATTTGTGGAATCTTTTTTAAAGGTCTTGACATCTTACCGGATGTACTTAGAAGAAAAAACTTTTTTCTTAATATCACGTCAGAAATCAACCAGTTTTCTTTTCTTATTATTTTTATAAACCTAGACACTTGCGCTATCAAGACTAATCTAATGATATCTCATACATTAAAATCGGTTAATCGGTTAAGAAGTTATGGTAGCATTAATAAATTCGGAAACATACATACATACATACATGAACCCTGAAAACACAACACTTCTTTTTTGGGCAGTCGTGTCAGAAATACTTATGTTCTAATGCATAAGAATCTGCATTTATGTATTTTTATGTTTATCTTAAAAAAACAAGACGGCAATGATTTTCTTATATTTTGTGAGGCGTAATTATGCTTGGGAGCATGAGACCGGGCCGATGTTTCGTTGGGTAGTCGTGAGAATCGCCTTTTTTGTGACAAAAGATGTCACTCGTAATTACTCGTAATTAAACTGTCAAAATAGTGTCAAGATTTTCACATTCTCTCGCGGGCGGGAACAATCTCTTCACCCAACGTAAAATGCAAACGGCGTATTTCGTAGCATTCAATATTATTTCTCGCTTGGCACACAGTCTTCAAAACGCAATTCCATATGCATAATGTAATAGAAATATCCAAAATACGTTTTATACGTATTACTGAGGAAAATTAAGCGTGAAAGTGCAAAACTCCCAGAATATATAATATATTTAACTTACAGAAGGTCCACCGTTAGGCGCCGCGCGGGCAATCGCAAAATGCCCTTCCACCATGCGGTGAAGCTCAAGCCGGCGCGCGGCGGTGGGGAACAGGGACTCAGGGACCGGCGGCACGGCAGTCTATAACTATTACCGCTCGGCCATCATTGCTTCAAAGTTATTTTACATGAAGAAATACCTTCTGTACGCCGTTCCTCTGCCGTCAGACTAGCTATAAAACCAAATTCAAAACCTTGTTATAGTTTCTTCCTTTGTGTTATTTGATAAAACACATTGCACCTACCCCACATTAGTGAAATTACAAATACAAATACAAATACTCTTTATTGTATACCAAGCTAATTTACACTTTAAAGTAACTAACATAATTTTCTAAGGTAGTACAATGGGCGGTCTTATCGCTGTGTAGCGATTTCTTCCAGACAACCTTTGGATGGACAGAAACAAGAGAGGAGATCGACGGTGGTGCACAATAAATAATATAGTTTACATGAAGAAACTGTGTAATAAAATATATACTAATAATTTCATATTATATTAGAGAAATAAAACACAAACTTAATACATACAAGCATAATAAATATATAATAAACTAATATATAGTATACATAATAAATAAAGAAATTAGGGAAGGAATAGGATTACTTATTAGAATAAATATAGTAATACCTTAGGGAGATTTTAATATGAGCGCCATAACGTGGTCAGAGTCTGAAGACGGTATTAGAGCTGTAGCTCCGTCTACTGCTTCTTCTTCTACCACGTTATCGGCCAATATGTTTACTCATTTCATTGATACTCTTGATTTCTGCAGTCTAAAACAATTTAACTTAGTCCAAAATAAGCATGGCCGAATACTTGATCTTGTCCTGTCAAACACAAACATCTCCGTCTCAGCCTGCTTACAGCCTTTAACTGTGGAAGACCCTCATCATCCCGCCCTTTTGGTCCAACTTGATGTCTCACAATCTCAATGTCTAATAGCTCAGAAGCGTCTGATGTACCAATACAATAAAGGTAACTATGATCGTATTCGGTCTTCCCTGGCTGACACGCAATGGAACGATTTATTTTCAGAGTGTAGCACTAATGATGCTGTGAGTAAGTTTTACTCAAAATTAGTTGAATTAAGAGATTATCACATCCCAAAACGACTACATAAAAATAATAATTACCCCCGTTGGTACAATTCTGCTCTCATTAAAATTCTTAAAGAAAAACACAAATATTTTACTAAATTCAAAATTTACGGTAACAAACACGATTTACTCACTTTTCAGATACTGCGGGATAGAGCTAATAGTGTTGAGCAGACTTGTTTTCATAAATATATAGCTAACATTGAGACTGCTATCACTTCGAACCCAAAATATTTTTGGTCTTATGTAAAATGCAGACGTTCGCATACCAATTTTCCTTCCAATATGTCATATAACGGCAATGAAAGCCATACGGGCCAAGGAATATGTGAACTTTTCTCTAATTATTTTCAGTCCACGTTCCTGGATTCTACTACCACTTGTACCCATTCAGCGTCTAGAGACGATTCTAATTGCCACATTAGTTCTATTGAAATCAATCCTGACATTGTGCGGAAATACCTTCAATCCCTTGACTTAAATAAATCAGCCGGTCCCGATGCTATTCCAGCCATATTTTTAGTAAAGTGTGCTAACGAGTTAGCGTATCCTGTATCATTACTATTTACAAAATCACTCTCTGAAGGTGTCGTTCCTACTATATGGAAGACTGCGTTCATCTCACCTATTCACAAAAAAGGTGCTAAAGACGTGGTAGAAAACTACCGACCAATATCTAAGCTTTCTCTTCTAGCCAAAATTTTTGAACGTATAATTTATAATCAACTGTACAGTAGTATTCTCCCTGACCTTAATCCACAACAGCATGGTTTCTTAAAAGGAAGATCAACGGTGTCTAACCTTGTTGTTTTCACTGATTACGTTACTCGACAAATGGTCACTAGTGGACAGGTAGATGCTATCTACACCGACTTTAGCAAGGCCTTTGACCGAATCGATCATGTTATTCTGCTAAGAAAACTATTCAATCTAGGTATTCGTGGTGATCTCTACAGGTGGTTCTCTTCTTATGTCTTCAACAGAACTCAGGCAGTAGTATTAAGTGGTTATACTTCTTCCTGGACTGCTATACCATCTGGAGTCCCTCAGGGATCATTGCTGGGACCTCTTTTGTTTGTCATCTACATCAACGATATTGGAGACTGTTTTAAACATTCCCAATTCCTACTATTCGCAGATGACATGAAGATGTTTATGGCAATTGACAACCCCTCTAATGCGTTACTTCTGCAGGAAGACCTAGAAAGAGTGGCTAACTACTGTAAGACAAATAACCTTATTTTGAATATATCAAAATGCTCAGTGGTTACTTTCAGTCGTAAGACACAAACTGTACAATTTAAGTACTCACTTGAAAATCAACCACTTTTACGTGTGAGTGACATTAGAGACCTTGGTGTCCATTTGGATAGTAAGCTCACTTTTGTCAATCACATCGATATGATAGCTAAGAAAGCCTCATCAGCATTAGGTTTTATTATACGTAATGCGGGCATTTTTAAAACCATGAAGACTCTAAAAGTCCTATACTGTGCTTACGTTCGCAGTCACCTTGAATACGCAAGTCAAGTTTGGAATCCTAATTATGCCGTACATATTCAAAGGCTGGAAAGAATACAAAAGAAATTTATTAGGTACTTAGGATATAAATTCAAAATTCCACGTTCTAAATATATAGTTCGCTGTGCTCGTTTCCATCTGTTACCACTTTCAACTCGTCGTAATATTTCTGACATACGGCTGCTCATGAAGATTGCACAATCCAAAATTGATTGTTCTGATTTAGTGGGTAAATTAAGTTTATATGTTCCACCTAGACACGCTAGACCCAGAAGGTTGCTTCACGTACCACCCGCACGTACAAACTATAGCAGACAATCATTTTTATTAAGATCACAAACCGCTTTTAATGAGTTTATTGAGCACGAAGGTCACACCATCGACCTTTATTCTAGCAAATTGTCTCATGTTAACCTTGCTTATGTCACTTTGAATTCGTAAAATTTTCAAGTATTTGGAAATGAAGTGGCTGCGTACGAAAAAAAAAAAAAAAAAAAAAACTAAAATCACTATTGCTTTGTATAATCTTATTACGTGTGTGTAAAATACTTCTTTTTATATCTGTGGAGGCTTGTTAATGGCTTTTTTTAATTAAGTTATTAAACCTTTTTGTAATGATAGCTGTAAGCCCCCCAAATAAATGTAAAATAAAATGTAAAAAAATAAAATAAAAACCGGTAGGAGAGCTACTCTACTCTAATCTGGTTGTGCAGGTATATCCTTATCAGTTTTATGGGTACTTAAGTACCGTGTAGATATACTATACCAGATCAATATATACCTAGCTACCTATGGATATATTTTCATGATTGAATCTAAATTCTCAGTGGCATTGGGTACTTGTCTACACGAGTAATACAATTACATAGAATACATAAGAATAATACAATTTTAGCTTAACATAAGTATATGTTAAGCTAAAATCTTTTACTATCAATCAACTACAATCGTACTATTAAATTGAATAAAAATACGACATAAATTTAAATGAAAAAATAACAGCGTGTATAGGCTTAAAATAATTTATAGGTATAAAATTCTATATTTCTTTATAAATGATAATTAGGATATTCTTTATAACATCTGAGATTCCTATATAAATGATATTGATTTCTAAGCTTCGATAAAAAAAATAGTGTGGGTTATTATGGCAACCCCCCCTTAATGGGAGAGGCTGTGTTCAGCATTGGACGATCCGGCTGATATAGTACAGTACATGTATATTAGTGAATGTAAAAACAATAAGACCCCACTTAACGACGGACTTGGTCAACGTTTACTCTAATTTTAGCGAACACACTGTATCGTTTATTTTGTGTAATTCTGTACGTGCGTTATTGCCGTAATGTATACGTGGGCAGAGTGCGGCAGGCACTGAATGTAAGATCATTATGTCTACTGCGAAATTTACTTTCACGAAATGTATGCTAATATACAGGGTTATTGGTAAAATGCTAACAACCTCTTAGGGTTGACTTCTGCTAGTACTAAGAAACAGTTTGAAATGATTTTTTTTGACATTAAAAAAATTTTTTTTTAATTTGTTTTTGACTGAATAAGCACGAGGACCACCTGATGTCAAAAGTCTCTTGTGCCTGTAATGTAATATTTTATATTTTTATTACTTTGCTCGATGTAAATATTTACAACTCTATTCAAAAGGGCCACGGCGCGGTCCAGTGTTGCCGCGGCGGGCGCTATTAGCTCGGAGTAGGCATATAAATATATATAAAAAAAAAAATTTTACTAATAACCCTGTATATTGTGCCTTTTTGCGGTTTATGACCATTTGCAAAAAACGTACTCTCTGTCTATTTATATATGTCATGTCATGTTTTATATATGTCATATTGCGATTCTGATAATAAAAGTCTGCTCTATTGGTGCCAAAGAGAAATACCCTTATCAATTGGGGGACAAAGATACAATATTATTTTTTCTATAAATACCCTATTAAATTTAATATAAAATTGACATCATTTTCTACTATATCGCATAATGAGATAACTTTTACTAATACATCTAAACACACAAGATATCTTAACTAATTATGTCTACTAGACTATTTCTATCATATGGGGTGGGGGCGATGCCCCCTTCCATTTCGTCCTGTTGGTAGATATCGCAAGAGGCGACTAAGGATAAAATACCGGAAGGTAGACCATATTTTTTGTTTTTCCATTTTAGAAGCGCAGAAGCGCAGTTGTGTTATAAAAGCTATTATTAGGATTCCGTACAAGAAAACGGGACCCTATTACTAAGGCTCGGCTGTCCGTCTGTACGTCCGTCCGTACAACTTTAAAAAAGGCTCAAAGTCAAAGTAAGTCTCGTATTCTTGGGAACGGTTATAGTAACTGTACAAGACGGATTGTCCACTACTGAACACAGCGTCCCCCATTCATACAAAAAAATACATAATATGTATATTATATATACATATTATGTATTTACATTTTATATATTTTGTATATTATACAAAATATTTATTTCGGTATACTTAAGGGGGGTTGCCAAAATTCCCTCGCTTGGCAGGCCATTTGGGGATCGCAGAAGGCGTTGCTGCCCACCTTCCGGTAATAGTTGTCCGAAAATTTTCAGAATGTGTTACAGCGGATTGCATATAAAATAACAAAATCCAAAAGTTAAAAATAATAGTGAGTCCCTATATAATAAACGTATTTATTAAATTGATATTTTTTCTTTTAAGCCTATTGTTAGAACAGTTATTATATGCGTCAATCTTGGTGAGATTATAGCCTATTATCATAAAGTCAACAAAAAAATTTCAAAAATGGACTATGTGCAATTCGGACTTCAGTAAAAAAATCCATCTATTTGAAAGAAAAGCAATTCTTTTTGCGCAGTCTGTGTAGTACGGAACCCTCGTTGTGGGAGCCCAACTCGCACTTGGCCGGTTTTATTTTTACATTAGTACGTTTTATAATTTCCTTCACAGCAGTTCTACTAAATCACTACAAAAGTCTAAGATATTTAAGTCACCCTTAATGCATTAGTCCAATCCTATAGGAAGCATCGTATGTATAATATTATTATTTGCATATGATACCGTGGAGCTTAGCCTCAACAGAGATAAGCTTGCGAAAGTCTACAAGCAATAGAGACGGCTGATGATGCTAATCTGTTCCTTGAGCATATAATCCTTAGCTCGATAGTTGGAAGGCATTGGATTATTGACGGGCTTTACTATGCCGCTTTGATGAGTAAGCATATTATACAGGTCTATTCTTTAGACAAATAATTCTAAGAAGGTTAGGTTAGCGGGAAGTAGTTACGGTTGCAGTGATAGCGGTTGAATGCGCAAGTGTCTCCACTCCACCCCACACAGATGTGGACGCTCACCGCTGGGTTTTTAGTGGGTATACCGGGTAGTCTGCCCGGGGAGTCCCACATACGCTTCTTCCTGGAACTGCGTGGTACGCATATGGTGTTTTTCCAGAGCATAAAAATGTGGTAGCAGTGAGCGCCAAGCGCCTTACTCAAAGCAAAAAACAGAGTCATTAATGATCCGTTGTCTGTCTATCTATTTTTCCATCTATCTCTACGTCCATCTGTACGACCATAATTTATATATAAGTTTTGTGTATAAAGCTCGTAAACCGAGTAGATTAAGTATATGGAATAAATAAATGGTCCAAAATTCATATAAGTTAATATTTTTACGGGGCGCCAATACAATAGAAGGTAGCAGATTTCGGCATGTTAGCATGCGAAGTGTCATTGTCTATTATATGGAGGTCATTGTGTCGAATACATATATATTTTTGACTTCACATGCTCGTAAAATTCTTGTTTATGCCTAGTATAAGACGACTATAAGACGGCATTTTATGCTATAGTACAAAATAGTCTGCTTTTTAAACACAAGTGCATAATACTTAATTTTTAATGAACAGTATTCAATTAATCAAAGGAGTTCAGTTTTTATAAATATGTTATATAGAAATTTATCTAGGTCTTCAATTATACCTACATATAGAACAGGATAAACATCTGTGACTCCAACATCGTGCGGACCGTGAGACTGATACAGCTAGTGTGGTGTGTCATCAACCCTATTTTACCAGTGACAGTGACAGTGAGACAAGTGTCAGTTCTGACGCCGACTTGACAAATGCAGCTGAGCCGGGGCAGACAGCACCGTCGCAACGTCAGTAACGCACTGAAGCCCGTGCTTGTCGTTTTGCAAAATCGTGACTCCCAGACGAAGGACTCCGAAACTGGTCGGAATCTTTCCGGTAAATATAACGCAGGTCCTAGCCGGTTTCTAAAAAGTTAACATAGATCAGGGTATTATGAAGGTCTCTCCCTCCCTCACATAATTTTTCAACTCTTCGACATAAATTTTGTCGAAATAACAATAAAATATTGTTCAAATATCCATTTAATTTTAATTATACACATATTACTTGTGATATCATTGTTTCATCAAAGTGAAAACTTCCACACTATTTTAGCCATGACTAAATGAACAGCTCTCACTTTTGGTTCGATCTTAATATGCATTCATTGTACTATTAAATATATTGTATTGTTTTATCTTAAAAAAAATATACGTTAGATAAAGTGGTAAATTTTAAAGCATTTTTGTTACGGGGACTACCTCAAACTATTATAGGAATCTGAAATATTGGTGCGTTATGTACAATTCCTGTATTTAGCCGACAAATGTACATGCCTCTATTTAACCAACAAATACTGAAAACGCCAATATCACATGTGGTTTTGTGAAGCTGTGATTAAAAACTAAAAATAGTAATGCGGAACATTAAAAAGCGCGGCCCGCATTTGGGCCTATTTTTAATTAATGTCTTCTTAGTATAGAGTTACACATATAATATAATTCATTGAACCAACCCTATATAATAATGATAGGAAATAAAAAAAAAATATTTGATGAGAGAGGAAATTGTGATAACTAATTCATTTCAATAAAGACATACTTTCAGGTCAACTTCCTCTCCCTTACACAAATTATGAAAAAACAACTTTTAACTTCATCTCATCAAAATATAAGTCAAGTTTCTTAGCATTTTTAACTAACAATCTCATTAGGGCTGTCTCGTTACCGCAAAGCTAATCATCTTGGCTAATTCTGAGCGCCATTTTACTAATCCTGCCCAATAAAGTCGGCTCGCTCAGTTGACGTGCTATATTAATTAATTCTCGGCTTAATAATTCACCAACAATAAGGCGGAGTTTGTGATTAATAGATCGCTCCACCCCTGACTAGCGTCAGATTAAATTCTTGGCTTTACGCTAATTACGTTGTAAATCTTACGCTTTGCACGATGAAGGGTTCATTTCCGATTCGATTTGTTTATATTTGACTGTGGACTTGCTCTGTAAAAAAATTACACTAACGCCGTCAGCGATATATTTATATATTATATATTTTGGCGATAATGGCTTACACATAAAAGATAGATTTTCTCAACCGATCAGCAAAGTTAAGCAACGTCGCGCGCGGTCATGAGTTGGATGGGTTACCGCTAGTGACATTACTACTGAGCGTTTCCGTGCTTCGGAGGGCACGTTAAGCCGTAGGTCCCGGTTGTCGTCTTAGGATGGCAGTCGTTATAGCATGGTGGTAGGGCATTTTGCGAATGCCCGCCTGGCTAGCTCCATCCTCAAGTAGAAAATCTGTCGCCAAGCACCTAACGGTGTATTCCGGCAGCTGTCCTTGAGAGCCAGTACTTCTAGGTTAGCCTGAACAACATCTTCGACCACATCATCACTTACCATCAGGTGAGATAGTGGTAAACAGATAACCAATCAGGCATAAAAAAAAATTGTATATGCTGTCGCAGGGTTTTTGTAGAATATGTAATTTAAGATAAACATTTCGGTTATACATTGTGTACGTGTGACACTTAAGGTTTTTGCAGCGCACGACAGAATAGGTCGCATATTATGGCCGATTTTTTCTAACTTACCTACTTGACACTTATCCTTATATGTTTGTTATTATATTTACTGGCTCTCAAGGACAGCTGCCGGAACACCGTTAGGTGCTTGTCGTCAGATTTTCTACCTGAGGGTGGTAGCTCGCCAGGCGGGCATTCGCAAAATGCCCTACCAGCATGCTGTCAAGGACACCTACACCTACCTACAAGTCATTGCAGACTCACAGGCAGTCCAAATACTCCAGCCCGAAGCAGTGATGGCTCAGTGGCAATGGCTATGGACTGTGCCGCGCAGCAGGTCCATGGTTTGAATCCCGGCGTGGGTTTAAAAATCTGTCGCCAAGCCTAACGGTGTTTTCCGGCAGCTGTCCTTGAGAGCCAGTATTTCTAGGTTAAGCCTGTTAACACCTTCGATCACATCATTACTTACCAATAGGTGAGATTGTGGTCAAAAGCTACCTACCTGCAATAAAAAAAAGACTCAATGCAGTCCAAATACTCAAGCCCACTACCAGTAGGCAGCGTGCCCAGCATGCTGGCAGCATTGCCCCATTGAATTGTAATGCTTATTCTTTGAGCCAAATAAGTGTCAGCATTTTGCATATCACGCGTCGCATCGACCAAGCGTTCTGATCAGTTTTGGAAAATACGATGAGCTAGATAGATGAGAGAGGTTATGAATATTGTGGGATATCTTCTAGACAGATCTATTTCTTTAATACAAATCTGGAAGAAATGATTTACATATTTATATTTTCTTGTAATACGTGCCTAAGACAGCAGGCGTTATTGCAAACATAACAATATTAAAATTATAAGGTAGCGTCCTCATTTAAAAGTATAAAACCAATTGCAAAATTGGTTTTGTTTGTAGTACAACGTAAGTTGTACTATAGGTATCGCTCCATACCAATACGATGGTTAAATAAAGAACGAGAGGAAAAATTTGAGTTATAAGTCATTGTCATGTTAGCCACCCTCAAGTAGAAAATCTGTCGCCAAGCACCTAACAGTGTGTTCTGGCAGTAGTCCTTGAAAGCCAGTGAAATTACAGGCACATGAGACTTATTAACTATGTCTCAAGGTGACGGGCGCAGTGCAATTCGTGCCTTGTTACGAAATGCATCTGTTATAGGCAGAGGTTAGTCCACTTAACATCAGGTGGGCCTCGAGCTTGTTCCGTAACAATAACAAAAAAAAATGCTTTGTCGGTTAGAGCATACCCCGGCTATGGGGGTGGATGGACGTGGGTTCGAATCCCGCACATGACTTTAATGTTTCGGTCGTAAATTTGTAATTTTGTAATGCTTGTATTTCTTTTAATTTTACTTATTATAGGTACTTAAACTTATGTCCATACAAAGGTTGTCTGGAAGAAATCGCTATATGCGATAAGACCTCCCATTGCTACCATAGTCAAAGAATATATTATTTATAAGATTGTTTTACTGTATAAAATAATGGTGTGCAATAAAGAGTTTTGTATTGTATTGTATTGTACGTAAGTCAAGTTAAGTAATATAAACATTTATTGATCTATTGCCAAAGGTCAAGTAATTTTCTTTACCTATTTGGTATTGTATGAAATATTTTTATTGCCATCGTAGTAGCCATCACATTAGGCCCACAATAGTACAATACTATTTTTGAGATAGTGGTTATGAATCTCTTGGGATATCTTCTAGACAGATTTATGGCTTTTATACAAAATATCAGTGTATTTTTGAACATATTTATATATACTTATATATATGTGTTTTGTACTAATACGATAGATGACATGTTCATTAGACTGACTTGTAAGCAAAACTTGTATTTTTACCGACTTCACAAAAAGGAGGAGGTAGTCAATTCTGTTGTTTTTTTTTGTTACTTCAGAACTTTTGACTGGGTGAACCTATTTTGATAATATTTTTTATTTGAAAGCGGTTGCCTTGTGTTCCCATTTAAATTTCATCAAAATCGGTCAAGGCGTCTTTGAGTTACACTCCAATAACTGACAAATGTTTTCCTATCTTGATGATATATTAATTGACAGGTGACAATCGATCCCATAAGTAGCAAGGGTCACTAAAAAGGGTGAAAAACTTTATTTTTACCAAACATTTACACCGACTTCCACACTCAAATGTGTGAAATAACTTGTCGAAGTCGGCACCATGTGCACAATATTGTGATAATAGGTACTTTTATACCATCATGGTACCGACTTCAACAAGTTATTTCACACATTGAGTGTTAAAGTCGGTTCCATGTTTGCAAAACTTTCTTTTTGTTTTAGTAATTATACGTACATCATTAATTTTTACTATTAATCTAATATTTTTAACTGACTACATTCAAATCGTTTTCTTTGTTTTCAAGTCTATTTACTATTTTCTTTACTTATTTGGTTTTGGGTTAAATATTTGTATTGCATTAGGGTCACAACATTCCTAAGTTTAGTAGTCTTAATAGTAGGTCATCATCTATCACGTTATTTTTTTTATACATATCTGGAAACATTTATAACAAAGTGATAATAAATAACATACCTAATATAAGTTTCCTTCGACATTGGGAGGAGAGCTTGTTATTTTTTTCTACAAAGCTATACCTTGTGTGGTATCTACCGACGCTGGGGTTTGAATCATCAGTGACTTGAGAGTAAAAGTACTTGAAGGGTGTCGCTCCTGATTGTAGCCATCACAAGAAATTATTCCACAATAAAACCAGAATGATTTAACTTAAATGCAACAATAACGCTTAGAAAACTGCAGTACTCCACAAACATGACAAATTTGCTGTAAAATCTACAATAAACAATTCTGATCTTTCTACTTAAATGCGAGAAAATAGGAACCTCTTTCCAAGAGTTACATCATGGTCCGTACAACTACCTTATTAAATCTCATAAAGCTCTTTTGCGCACACAACGCTGACTTTGTGCATTGAAATAAAAATGTTTTACTTGAATTTTTGCTGAACTCATATAATGTAGTAGTGCTTAGTTGCAGTAGAATTCTTTGTTAAAAAGGGATTTCCTGATTTTGGTGACTTTGAAGGTAAATTCTTTATCAAAGGATTATTGTTTGAATTCAGAAAAAATATATACGTCTAGCTTTCCGGCTGAATCTCCGCCCGCGTTTATTTCTGTGAGAACACCTCATATGAATAAACTTAGTACCTAGGTTGTGATATTGTGAAGCAGAACTTTTCTTAGTTTAAGCCTGTGAGATGATACCGGACGGAGTTTTGAGCAAAAAGTGAACTAAACAATTATTTCATTACTACACTGAGAAAAACGACTTAAAGGCTTAAAACAAATTTGACCTTTTACCGTTGAATTGTAAATACGTAAGTTGAATTCACAACTCTTAAGATGATTTTCACCAATCAATAAAAATGTACCATGTTTTATAATAAACACAACCGTCAAAAACGCCTTCCGTAAAGTATTTTCAGAATTGAACTTGTTATACGATAATAATTGTAGTATTGACCATAAAATATACCTTACTTTTACGGCGGTTTCTATACGGTGATTATCACTATAACGTACGACTTAATCAGCCTCATCGAAAAGTCAATATTTAAGAAAGACCACAAAATACACCTTAAATGAAGACGAAAAGAAACATTCGCCTTCACTGACCTCGTTTAACGCCTTCTAGTTGGAAGGCGTTTTTGTACGTATTTACGTTTGGTCGGTTTTTCGCCTTATACCATATAAATTGGCCGTCATTAGGGCGCTTTTGACTTTAGATTTTTCTCAGTGTAACCAGCTTCCGGCCGCGGCTCCGCCCGCGCGTGTGCCTGTTATCGGCTCTTTTTGCGCAGTTAGATAAAAAGTCTCTTATATCCTTTCACGGGTCTCAAACTATTTCTATACCAAGTTTCATTCAAATCGGTCCTGTAGTTTTCTGTTTATTTGTGTCATACAAAAACACAAAAATACTAATCTTTTCTCTTTATAATATTAGTGTAGATGTACAGACATTTTGATTAAGTACATGATTTATTTTTAGGTTAAAAAAATAATTAAATACGGTTGTTACCAAATAATTTTTTAAGCTCTCTTAAACGATAGTGAATACTAAAAATAATAATCTTACTCCCACTCAAATGTTACCAATTATATCCTTAACAAATTCGTAATGAAAAATGTTTAATAGAACAATCGCGTTCATCAATTTTGGTGAAACAAGTGAAGGTTTTATTTTCCGTTACATGCTCCTAATTAATTTGCATAGCCTCTTTTTTAATGCCTGATAGGTTAGGCTTTGAGCACTATCTCACCTGATGGTAAGTGATGATGTAACCTAGACTAACCTAGAATTACTGGCTCTCAAGGACAGCAGCCGGAGCACACCGTTAGGTGTTTGGCGACAGATTTTCTACTTGAGGGTGGTAGCTAGCCAGGCGGGCATTCGCGAATTGCCCTACCACCATGCAAAATCCCTTTATCCTTATTGTTCGCCCTTTTCGTCCTTAGCGTATTTTTGCCTACAATCTAATCTAATACTATCGCATTACAGTGTTCCGGTTTGAAGGATATGGGTGCCGGTGTAATTACAGGCACGATTTAACAAGGGTGATGGGCGCAGTGTATCTTATTACTTTTGACTAAATGCATTTGATATGGACAGAGAGTTACCCCTTATCACCAGTCTTAAAACTGTCTTCTGTGATCTATATATATATTAGAGAAAGATTGCCGACTAACTAAGTAGTTGATTTGCAACACAGTAAGCCAGTAAATAAGCTTAATAATGTTCCACACAAAATACTTATATATATATTTTAGGGATGGGCCGAAATTCGTTTAACATTCGGTTAAACCGTTTGGACCGTTTGGTTGGTGCACTGTCATACATAATAGAAATAAATTAAAACAACGTATTTGTAATAATAACAGTGAAATAAAATTAGGCAAGATGTTGTAATGGTACAAATTGTCGATCATGCTTCACGCGAATGTGATCGGTAAGAGCAGAAGTAGACGCTTTACGGCCAATACCACGAGCCAATGCCACCACGAGATATCAACGAACCACATATAACACATTTCACTTTGTTCTGATCGTCAGTTTCTGTATAAAATGTCCAAACACATGATTTTTTTCTTCTACTCATCTTTACACAACACACAAATAAATATCTCTATACAAATAATACCACCAAAAACCACTAAAACAATTTGCGTAATATAAACAATAGCAAGTGACAAGCTGGTGACGTATTTACAACTGACCGGCCGCCTAAAAGGCCCACGGGGTAGCGCGGAGTGCGGGCGGGGGTCATTTGCAGCGAGCGACGGCCGTGTGTTTACACAAATCACAACATGAAAAAGCGCGGCGAAATTAACCGAAGTTCGGCTGAACTTCGGGATCGAGCCAGTGTACTGCGGCGCGGCCGTCCATAACTATTACCGCTCGGCCATCATTGCTTCAAAATTTTTATTTGTATGTAGTTATATTATAAACATCGAGCCATTTCACAAAATCACGCTACTGAAGTTTAGGTAAATGCCAGCGCATCGCATACACAAGCGAAAGAAGTGACGACGGAATAGCGTGACTGTGAGTAACATATTTTGATACTTGCACTCATTAATAAAGAAATGTAAGTTGCGAATTAAAAAAATGTGTGATTGGCATGAGTAAATAATCAATTTCTTGTCGATTACTTGCTAATGTTATAGAAAAGAAGAAGGCAACCTACGTCGTGAATCGTATATTTACATTTCATCCTTGATGAATAAAAAATAGATATGTTTGAATCATTTATTGTAACAATAAACTTAAATAATTAAATAATTATACGGTTTAAAATTATATAAATATTTGACGTCATTTGCATTGATTAAAAGCTGCGGAATAAAAGCTCTTTCTTTTAAATTTTCCAAAAATAGCTATTTTCCTCGTTCACACTCTACACAGTATCTATATCCAGTCGTTAAGGGTGAACTGGCCGGCCCGTTCTCCATACAAACGCCGTTGGGTGATCACTCCCTTATTTGAGGATTAAGGTCCAAAATAAAGCATAATACCGATTGATCTCGTCATTATCTAGGCTTGTATGATGCCGAAATTTGAATAAAATAATTAATCTGAGAATTATGAGCCTCGAAACATTTTCATATAAAGTTTTCGAGGGTCATAACTTACAACCTAATTATCTTTATAAAATTTTGGCATCATACAAGCCTAGATGATGACGAGATCAATCGATATTATGCTTTATTTTGAACCTAAACCCTTAAATAAGGGAATGATCACCCAACGGCGTTTGTATGGAGAACGGGCCGGCCAGTTCACCCTTAACACTGTCTGCCATAATGACCATGCATAGGATTGAGGTTTATTTTTCTGTGCATCCGGAAAACAACTCAGTACCAACCACAAACATCCCATGACGTTTTTGGTTTTCCATTACTTAAACATTTCACCCTCATATTCCCATACCACAATATATCACCTATACCTTTAAAAAATAACATTTTCATCCATTTAGTTTGAGTAGACCAAACAACGAAATGTAAATATATATTTACACATTTTAAGGTTTTTTGTTTTTAAATAAAATATCTTTGATGCAATCTATAACCAACATATATACTTCTTGGTACCAATGCAATCCTCACTATATACTCTTATGCTCACTATTTCCTCTATGGAAATTAATGATAATACAACTTTTTATAGAAAAAAATACTGGAAATGGGGTTTGAACACACGACAAAAATGGTGGGAAATAGTAATTTAAATGCTATTTTAATTTTTTCGTAACTAGACTCACCTAGAACTTCGATTCTTCTTTTAATATGATAATTTACTATTGTTCTTTAGCCATGAATTGTTACAGATTTTTACGCCAAATATTTTAAAGTAACAAGATTAAAACAACCCTATTGTTTTAAGAACTTTGGCGGGAAAACTGTATTGGAGAGCAATATTTTTTTCTGAAAAACTATACCACCTACGCCTTTGGTCCTTCTTTGATAATATTATTTACATATAATTTATACACTTGTATTATTTCAGATTTTTTGGTTTAGAAGTTTAAAATTAGTTACGACATTATTTAATACGCAAATTTGCATCGGTAAGTGTTTGCGTTGCAAAATGTATCGAGCGAAAAATGACTTATACATATGTAAAGTTGCGTTTTTCTAGGTTTATAACTGTTGACGTAGTTACGGGATTAATATGAAATGACGTAATATTTTGGGGCTAAAATGTAATTTGTGCTGGTTTCAGATTTCATCACAATATTCAAAATACTTCCGTTATCTCAGAAAAGTATGGATTCTTTCTTGTATGGGCAAGGATGCATCCTTTTGAAAACCATTTGGATTATGAAAGTAGGACTTTTTATTTATTTATTTTTTTATGTCATTGTGATGGAACAAGCGCGAGGCCCACCTGATGTCAAGCGGTATTCTCTGCCTATAACAGGTCCATTTCGTCACAAGTGACTAACTGCACTGCGCCCATCACCTTGAGACATACCTGTTAAGTCTCATTTTTGCCTGTTATTTTACTGGCTCTCAAGGACTGCTGCCGGAACTCACCGTTAGGTGCTTGGCGACAGATTTTCTACTAGAGGGTGGTCGCTAGCCAGGCGGGCATTCGCAAAATGCCCTTCCACCATGCGGTGAAGCTCAAGCTCTGGGCGGGATTCGAACCATGGACCTGCTGCGTGGCAGTCCATAGCCAATGCCACTGAGCCATCACTGCTTCAAAACTTAAACTTACGCAGAAAACACTTACGCAGATTTTATGGTAAGTTTGTAAATACGACTATCAACCGCTAACTGGTATCCCGGTTTGTACAAATGATGGAAAAGCCGGGAGGCCGTTTTGTACAAATTAGGAAGGTAGTTTAATTTCCTGCTGAAGTTATCGCTGTGTTTACTTATAGACATTAACAGAATCCAAAAATATTGGAAATCAATTATTCGCCTGTCATCTTATCCTTCTAAAACAAATGTTATAGTGAGTTACTAATTTAAACTAGAATAATATAAAAACTAGCAGACCAAAAAGAAGAAGTCAACCCTCTGAGGTTGTTAGCATTTTTCCAATAACGCTGTATAAGGCTGCATAATTGTGACGTTTCCTTTTTTTAACACAATGGATGAACAGAAACTAAAGATGTAGTTACTTAACAAGACAACAATAATTATATTATGGACAACAAAAATAAAGTATAGTTTGTTACTTAAAAAAATAAAGACATGATCAAAACTCTGTGGTCGCACTTTAAACTTGCGTCTAAGCGTTCCGCGTACGAGACGTCAGAGCAAGGCAAAACGAACGCAGGTCCTACCTCGATGAGCGCTCGCGTGGTACTGATCGCCTCGCGCTTGTAAATTTCAATTTATGAGCATTTCGAGTTATGTTAAATATTTTTTCTTGTCTAACAAAACAGAGTTAATAGCACAATTTATTAAATATCAGATTAATCAAAGAATGAACTTTCTTTTCATATAATATCTGTTTGGAATTACACTTTATTAAACGCAATATATCGTGGTAAACTGCTGATATAATTCGTGGAAATTGGCGCAAATTCTTTATTTTTTTTTCTACAATGACGATTAATTATCGATATTCTAGTACACTATGTGTCAACAGGATGATATGCCTGATGCATAGTTTTTTTTTTAGTTAATTTGATGAATCTTCATACAAGAGATAGAACTCTGAAGTTGGCTATGTGTACTTTAATTCGTAAAACAAGGTGCGGGAGATTGGTCACTACAAAATAATTAATGTTATGTTTGTAAATCTGGTACATTAACTGAAAAGAGACCAGATTATTCTATTTTTATCAATTATTAAACAATTTGTAGATATTTCCTATGATAGTAAATTAAGCGCTTAAAATCTTCGTATTCCGCATTAAAATGTAAAATGCCTCTTTATTGTTATTAAAGGAAAACTTCTTTGTAAACTGTTATATTCTTCACAAGGGTTGAAATAATAGTATTATAGATAATAGCGCGAGTTCTTTTGTACATAAATCGCTGCATGACATCCCTTGTATATCGTATATACATGTACAGGCATAGATAAATAAATAAATAATAATTTATGAATGATATCCTTGTGGGGTACCTACTACAATTCAACGAAGTTTCGTTTATCGTGTTCGAGCATCGAGAAACTTACTTTCTCGAAGTGTTCGAGCGACCTTATAAACAACGAAAATTGAATTTGCCATTTGGACTGCATCGTTCATCACAAATCTTATGCCGTTATGGAATCTCCCATGCAACTCTGCGAACGCTATTATGCTTCAATCAGTTTTAAGTCTTTAATATGAGACATTAAAGAACATTTTCCCTTGGTAAGAGTCTGAGAATCCTAGTTATGGAGCTCAGCGAGAGGTGTCGCTACTGTTCTAGAAAAAAAAGGTAAGATATTTAGAATTGACGTTAAAGTCTTTTTTTTTATTTTATGCCTGATAGGTTAGCCTTTGACCACTATCTCACCTGATGGTTAGTGATGATGTGGACTAAGATGTTGCTCAGACTAATCTAGAATTACTGGCTCTCAGGGACAGCTGCCGGAACACACCGTTAGGTGTTTGACGACAGATTTTCTACCTGAGGGTGGTAGCTAGCCAGGCGGGCATTCGCAAATTGCCCTACCACCATGCTATAACGACTGGCATCCTAGGATAACAACCGGGACCGACGGCTTAACGTGCCTTCCGTAGCACGGAAACGCTCAGTAGTAATGTCACTAGCGGTCACCCATCCAACTCATGACCGCGCGTGACGTTGCTTAACTTTGCTGATCGGTTAAGAACAGTTAAGTAAACTTCGCTACGAGCGCTTCAAAGATTTGAAAGATTCTTTGTTCTCCAAAGGTATTTATATCCTCATTAGTATTTGTGTTCTTTTTGCATATTTAGAACTCGACTGACTACTTATAAGCAAACGAATAAATGATAATTTCACATTTGGAAAATGTACAAATCATACGAAGCCGATAAAACAAAAAATATTCAGAATCTACACAGGCAAATGCTTGCAAGTCTATGCTACGAACAAAGTTAAACAAAAGCAAGCCAATACGTGTTTGCGGATACCTTACTTTCGGACCCGAAGTTCGATACTTCGACTAATTGTAGTAGCGGCCCAGGTTAGAATGTCATCCCCCATTTCTTTCCGTGGATGCTGTAAGAGGCGAGTGTGGGAAAAATACCGGAAGGTGGGACTGACAACTCCTACTGCGATCCCCAATACGCCCAAATCTCCCTAATGGGAGAGACTTCGTTAAACGGCAGACGTTACGGTTGATGTGAAGATGATGCATCTGTATCAGCGGGATAGTCACAACCTCTAAGAAGCGCTCGTAGCAAAGTTTACTTTGCTGTTCTTAACCGATCAGCAAAGTTAGGTAACGGCCATCGCGGTCATGAGTTGGATGGGTGACCTCTAGTGACATTACTACTGAGCGCTTCCGTGCTTCGTAAGGCACGTTAAGCCGTCGGTCCCGGTTATTGTCTAAGGATGGCAGTCGTTACAGCATGGTGGTAGGGTATTATGCGAATGCCCGTCTGGCTAGCTAGTGTTCCGGCAGCTGTCCTTGAGAGCCAGTACTTCAAGGTTAGCCTGAACAACATCTTCGACCACATCATCACTTACCATCAGGTGAGATAGTGGTCAAAGGCTAACCTATCAGGAATAAAAAAAACCTCTAGGTTTGCCTTAATCCCCACGCTTGGCAGGCGGCTTGGGAATCGCAGTGTGAGATATCAGTTCCCCAGAAAGTGTTGCTGCCCACCTTCTGGTGTGTTACTCTTAGTCGCTTCTTATAACACCCACGGGTCGAGATGGTGGGGAGACATTCTAGCCCGGCACCCCACGGGCATGGGATGATGATTTATGGTAGAGGTATTTCACAAATAATATTATCATACAACTACTTTTTGTTTTTTGAAGCAATGATGGCTCAGTGGCATTGGCTATGGACTGCCGCGCAGCAGATCCATGGTTCGAATCCCGCCGCGGGCTTGAGCTTCACCGCATGGTGGAAGGTCATTTTGCGAATGCCCGCCTGGCTAGTAACCACAAAAGTAGAAAGTAGAAAATCGGTCCCCAAGCACCTAACGGTATGTTCCGGCAGCAGTCCTTGAGAACCAGTGAAAAAACAGGCACACGAGACTTAATAACTATGTCTCAAGGTGACGGGCGCAGTGCAATTCGCGACTTGTGACGAAATGCATCTGTTATAGGCAGAGGCTAGTTCACTTAACACCATGTGGGCCGCGAGCTTGTTCCGACACAATAACATTAAAAAAATTACAGTCTGACATAGTACAGTATAAGGTTTATGGGCATTATTTTTCTTGAAAAATATAACGGTATAAAGTTATGAAATTATCACGAGCTTCACACATATTAAAATATTATTAATTGAACCGGCACGATAGGTTTGCCTGACCTCAGCCGCGATAGGAGCACATTCACCCTGATGATGAGTATCTGATATGATCGAGACCCAGGTCGACGTATTCGATCCCTGATGTACATACGTAGATTTGCCGGTTGATTAATAATATTTGAACATATGTCTATATTTTTATTCATAGAGTAGATTTTAAGCTGATCAAAACGAACACAATTTCTTTCATGGATTAGAGAGATGCAGAACCCTAGTAAATCGACACGATTAATTCTTCGCCAGCTTTTATTGACAAAGTGGCGGTGCAGGCATACATGATGTTTGTGTAAATAAATATTTTTATAATTATCCATGTTTGAACGCAATATAAGCAGTTCATTAAAATTAATTAATACTCCGATCGATAGTTTTGATGCAGTGATGACTCAGTGGCATTGGCTATGCCAATGCCACTGAGCCATCACTGCTGCCGTGCATCAGGTCCATGGTTCGAAACGCGCCGCGGGCTTGAGATTCACCACATGGTGGAAGGGCATTTTGCGAATGTCCGCAAAATAGCTAACCAAAAAAAGGCCAGCGACCACCCTCAAGTAGAAAATCTGTCGCCAAGCACCTGACGGCGTGTTTCAGTAGCTGTCCTTGAGTGCCAGTAAATTTAGGGGACATGAACAACATCTTCGACTAATCATCACTTAACATCAGATGAGATAGTGGTCAAAGGATAGCCTACCCTCCCTGGGGGAGGCTGTGTTCAGCAGTGGACAATCCGGCTGATACAGCAGGTATATTTTTAATGTATTTGAATGCACAGAGAAAAAACTAGGTATTCAATAATCATTTCTGCTTAGTTGACTAAATGCTGGTTGTAATAATGAAGATAACGGATAAAATTTGGTTGTTTATATATTTATTTAATTTTTATTTTATTTCTGATAGGTTAGCCTTTGACCACTATCTAACCTGATGGTGAGTGATGATGTGGTCGAAGATGTTGTAAAGGTGAACCTAAAAGTACTGGCTCTCAAGGACAGCTGCCGGAACACACCGTTAGGTGCTTAGCGATTTTCTACTTGAGGGTTGTGGCTAGCCAGACGGGCATTCGCAAAATGCCCTACCACAATGCTATAACGACTGCCATCCTTAGACTAGAAAACAACCGGAACCGACGGCTTACCGTGCCCTCCGAAGCACGGAAGCGCACAGTAGTAATGTCACTAGCGGTCACCCATCCAACTCATAACCGCGGGCGACGTTGCTTAACTTTGCTGATCGGTTAATAACAGCGAAGTAAACTTCGCTACGAGCGCTTCAAAATATAAATCTTGGGAAGAACAACGAAGTTAAAGAAATTACTGTGGTGTTCGTCAAATTAAGCGAAGAATTCAATTGAAAGCTTAAAGAGAACAACCAAGTGGATTAGTTAAAGTTCCATTGAACTGTAGACAGATTCTGGAGTCACATCCGCAGGGCCTTTGGGAACGGAACCATAGAAACATGTAGCCAAGCAAAAAGTTTGCGTAGTTAACTAACAATTTCTAAACTAACTAGGAGTAATGTTGCGTAACCACCACGGATCATTAGTCAGCAGTTCATGCCACAGATTAAATAGTACTAGCTAACCCTAACATGATTTCTTGCCTCCGGGTGAGTTCAACCATCCTCATGTTAAAGGAATTGCTTAAGACAACTACTTTGCTAATTAAATTTTAAGGTTTCATAGAAATTTAGCTTAGATTCATACTTGTCTGTTACGTGGAATTGTAACTTCTTAAAAAAAATATATAGTTTTAAAATTATGTAGTACCACCAACTTAACTGTGCAGTTTTCGATGGCGCTACTGGTCAAGGAAATCAACTACAAACTGTCACAATTTGAAGGAATGTTGTAGTTCTTTTTTTTGCCGCCTGAACAGATAAGTTGGTGGGACTATAGATACATAATTATCTACTTTTCCTAAAAGGATTGGCATATAATACGTCAGAACACCTACTGGGCCAACCTGGTTAATGCTAATGCGGCCCCATCGTGCCCCACCTCAGCGGAGAACTGTTCACGGTCGGGGTATTAATGGGTTCAAGTCCTAGTCATCTCCTATCAAAGCATCTGTAGTGTAAAGGTGAAGAAAAGCATGGTGAGCTTTTCCCAACCCCGAGAAAATATTTATAAACACCCACAAAATACGTAAAAATGTAATGTCATAGGTGTGAGCCTTTCACCAACTTCAACGAGAATCCTAAACCTAACGCAACACAGCAACGTTGTCTAAAATTAGTCAGCCAAAATGAGGCTAGAAGAGCACTCTGTTCTGTAATTACCCAAAAGCTATATCTGTGCGTTACGACTGACGGGCGTAGATACGTGTTTCTCTCTAATGGGTCCCACACACCTCACTGTTTTCCGTTCACAAAACACACTACGACATAATGAGAACTGTCTTCATTTTATACCACGGAGGCTTTGTCGGGCGACGCATCTGTTGACTTTGCACTGACTCGACGCATTGTCTGACGGTTTAGTGCTCGTTCTAAGGAAAAATCTGTACAAGCAACAACGACGGATCAAAACTGTATTTTTTAATAAAAATAAATAAAATCTGAATATTTTTCAACGTTTATATTTTTTCAAATGTTCAAATGCTTATATTTTTCTAGCTAAACTGCTTGTACGACACGACCGATCTGTGCCCGATCGAGGTGAAACTGACGGCCGCTGGCACACATGCTGGTGGAAACTTTTAGGAATTCAAAAGGTTATAGAAGGGACTTAGGTACGAAACGCTTACCTAGATTTCTTCAGTTTGCTGGTTCATGAATCCACCACAGTTCACAAAGTTTTTGTGTAGAAATGTTTGTAATTTTTAATTATTTGACCGGTATTAGCTCAACACACAGTAGTATATTATTTATCACAATCACAGAGACACAAGACGTTTTTGGGCGGTTTTCAATAGAAAAATGTGAGTATACGAGTGAAAGCAAGAACGATTCGATTCGATTGAACCATATATCACTTTTCTCTATGGACTGAACTGTGCAGTTCATTCGTTTATCAATTCGATTTTTATTCTACTCCGTTCGACTGTATCTACACTTTTGAAAAATCGTATCCATCTATACCACAAACACGGGATTGATCCATTCCGTTCGACTCATCCAGACCGTTCATCGCATTCGATTTCGTTAAGTGTGTAGCAGACATAATGTATGTAGGTATATCTACGTATATAGATGTATATTATATAGGAATACGTTCAGAGAGATGGCTTTCAGCTGAAACAGCGTTTCAATTTCGCTCTACATGTCACAGGACTCATTTGGCAGATTCGTGTCAGAAAATAGATTGTCTGTCTACTGTGAGCATAATTTATAAAACATTTCCAACTTCTGATTTACAATAAAGTTGAGACTTATAATACACAACACGTTTCGTGCTTCCATTTATAAAGCATTTATATTTGTTATTATGAAAAAGGATTCAGTTTTTATGATTCCGTACGTAAGAACGTCGCCGTCGGTTCTACACAAAATGATGAACACGGGTTCATAAAATACTGGTATAGGTAGCCGAGCAAAATGTTGACAGTAAATCTTTTTTATTTATTTGTTATTGTGACGGAACAAGTCTAGGCCCACCTGATGTCAAGCGGATTAACCTCTGCCTATAACAGAAGCATTTCATCACAATGAATTGCACTGCGCTAGACATACTGTTAAGTCTCATGTGCCTGTAATTTCTTGATACTCATAATGTTTGGGCGCATTAAAATAATATTGGGTTATCGGCTTGACAGAATTATACTAACAAATTCTAGCCTTGCATCCAACGGTCGCAGACTTCCATTGAATGCATCATATTATCAGAACTCTCTTTCTGATATCGTTCTCTCCGCGCCGCCCGGTTAGATCTCCACCAGAAGCGAAAATTATAGTCACAGACAAATTTATGAATAGATTACATCCACCAATAGATTAGGGAGAGGTCAAATGATTATTAATTGGTCATAAATAAATCCGGACAAGTGCGAATCGCACTCTTGTTACGAACATTTACTATATTAAAACAATTGTGCGCAATACAAAAAATAAAATTAATTTATTCTGTTCGGGATCCTCACCGCAAATGCAACTTGCATTAACCAGATCTTTAGTATTTGTGGTGTAACTGTATTTGTTTATGCTTGATAGGTAAGCCTTTGACCGCTATCTCACCAGCTGGTAAGTGATGATGTGGTAGAAGATGTTGTTCAGGCTAACTTAGAATTTTAATATTGTTAGGTTTGCAATAACGCCTGCTATGCGGATTACATTATAAAATCACAAATATACGATAGGAAACATTTAACACATCCCGCACTTGACTTAAATTTTTCCTATCGTATATTTGTGATTTTGTAATGTAACCTAGAATTACTGGCTCTCAAAGACTGCTGACGGAACACACCGTTAAGTATTCGGTGACAGATTTTCTACTTGAGGGTGGTAGCTAGCCAGGTGGGCATTCGCAAAATACCCTACCACCATGCTATAACGACTGCAATCCTAAGACAACAACCGGGACCGACGGCTTAACGTGCCCTCCGAAGCACGGAAGCGCTCAGTAGTATGTCACTACCGGTCACCCATCCAACTCATGACTGCGGCGAACGTTGCTTAACTTTGCTAATCGGTTAAGACCAGCTAAGCAAACTTCGTTGCGAGTGCTTCTGTCTGCGATGCCATTGCTGCCCGCCATTCCTCAAGTTTCAAAAAAGGTGTAGCGAGCAGTGCGCGTCTAGCAGTCCTCGAAGCTGCCCGCATTACTAGAGAATGAGCATCTTTACTGCTCGGACCGAGTAAACTCGATATTACGAGTTAATACAGTGAATGCTAGCCGATACATTTAGTTGATAATTTGTTGCTATACTTTGAAAAGGTACGATAAAATAATCAAAGTTTCACGCTTGTATTTATGGTAGTACTTGTTTTTAAATATCTACCGTTATTTTTAATAAATATGTAAAACTCTAACAAAATTAACCTACTTCACTTTAAACTTATAATAAGCTTTACAAGGGATAACTTAAATACTACTCGTCAGATCTTACTCCAATTTAAATGGGACCACAAGGCAAGCACCAGCTTTCTAATATAAAACAAAATTTGTTTTATATTAGAAAGCTGGTTCTTGCCATGTGGTACACCGATATAGATGATTTAATCATCTATATCGGTATACCCAGATAAGTGTTGCGAGGTAAAAAATGCAGAAAAAAATAATTGAAATGGTACCTCCTATTTTTTGAACGTGGTAAAATAAATACATACATTTTATTTACATTTTTTCCTTTTATTACATTTGGATATGGCCGCCCGCTATAATATGTGATAGTTTCAACAAGCTACATTTTTTTTGTGTTATTGTGACGGATCAAACACGAGGCCCACCTGATGTGAAGCGAACTGACCTCTGCCTATAACAGATGCATTTCGTCACAAGTAACGAATCGCACTGCGCCCGTCACCTTGAGACATATTTGTTAAGTCTCATGTGCCTGTAATTTCACTGGCTCTCAAGAACTGCTGTCGGAACACACCGCTAGGTGCTTGGCGTCAGATTTTCTTCTTGAGGGTGGTCGCTAGCCAGGCGGGCATTCGCAAAACGCCCTTCCACCATGCGGTGAAGCGCAAGACCGCGTCGGGATTCGAACCATGGACCTGCTGCGCGGCAGTCCATAGCCAGTGCCACTGAGCCATCATTGCTTTACATATATCGGTTGTTAAGACACATCCTTTGATAAGATAGATGGAAGAGCGCTCAAGCTCAAGAGGCTTGTTACTAAGCATCCGCTGTCTATCCCTCTACCAGCTTCCCTCCTGTTTAGAGCACGGAATCCTAAAAACAACTAACTATTAGCTAATCTATGGTAGCACACCGTCAAATAACGGATGGTGTAAAACTATCTAAGAAAACAAGGTCTTCTACTCCGAAAGAAACACAAGCTACGTCACAATCGAATTGGCTCTTTATTACAACATGATTGCAGCAAAACACAACATTATGGTTCTTTTTCCTGTGAATATTTTGTTGTAAAATATCAAGAAATTATTTTAATCGTCTAGTCGAACGTTACACATGAATCAATATTCATCAACGTAAATGGTACGAAAAATGCTTCACTATGGATCCACCATTTTGACAATTATCGCCATCTCTGTCGCACGTATAGGATTTTTATTTATATATCTCTCGCTCATGTACTTTGAGAACTTATATTTTCATAATTACTAACTTGAGTTGACATAATTATTTACGTTTATACCGTCTAGCACTCACGGTGTTTGGTCGTAATCACCGACTGGTGTTCGAGCACTAAAGATGCTCATTCTCAAGGGCAGCTTCGAGGGCTGCTAGACGCGCACTGCGGGCGACTGCTCGCAACGCCCACTGCGAAACTTGAGGAACGGCGGGCAGCTTTGGCATCGCAGGCGTTGAGAATGAGCATCTTAACTGCTCGAACACCGGTCGGAGATTACGACCAAACACCGTGAGTGCTAGCCGGTATAATAGTAAATAAATACATTGAGAACCGTTGACAGAAGTGATGAAAATGCTTGTGTTCCGGTCACGTGACATCCGGTCTCGGAGTGTATCGTATAGTACCTGGCGCAGTATATTATTGTATCACGGTATAAAACAAGCTTTACATTGCTAGTTACTCTTTTATATGTTTCTTGAAGTACTAGATTTATATCATCGTGAATTTCAGTGTTAGAACGTTCGTGCCCTGAATGTGGATTAACCACCGAAATAGCAAAATTGAGGTATTATTTATCTCAAATTTTGAGCACGTAAAGTTACGCATTTGTAAGTTATGTAACAAGAGTGACATTTAGGTGTATACCTATCGAAATAGCTCGGATTAGCACGCGCCACAAAATGGAGCAACTATAATGTAAAATAATTCTTAACTGAATAAAACCAACATAATATTACCTTAGCTGTTGTTTATGAATGTCTCCACGACATTATTTACCCTACAAATCATATAAAATCAAATAATTAATTTGCATGAATACAATCATGTAAGTATGTATATTTTGAGTTCTTGTGTAAAATGCGTGGTTTCTGTATTCTGCCTGCAAGCAGACGTGCAAATATTTAAAATTAATGCTAAAAATACACTAATAATATTAACAATTTAATCACATTAATGACATATATGTATATATATTTATATATATATATCTCACTAAACCTACATGTATAGCCTGCTGTCGCCAAAATAATTCATAAAGTATTCTCGTAGCAACGATGGCCAAGCGGTAATAGCTATGGACTGCAGCCCTGGTATGATCCCCACCGCCGGCTTGAGCTTCACCGCATGGTGGAAGGGCATTTTGCAAGTGCCCGCCTGGCTAGCTACCACCCTCAAGTCGAAACTCTGTCGCCAAGCACCTAACGGTTTGTTCCGGCAGCAGTCCTTGAGAGCCAGTGAAATTACAGGCACATGAGACTTAACAACTATGTGTCAAAGTGACGGGCGCAGTGCAATTCGTGACTTGTGATGAAATGCATCTGTTATAGGCAAAAGTTAGTCCGATTAACATCAGGTGGGCCTTGTGCTTGTTTTGGTACAATAACATAAATATATATGTTCGGACCGATCAATTTCGCGGGCAATTGGAACACACCGCTTTGCTAGTCGTCTATGAGTGATCTGTGGATTTTTGTACGTGAAATTATCTTAAGAACTGCAGTCCATAGCCAATGCCACGGAGCCATCACTGCTTCACAATATATCCTTCTCTATCATTGCATAGCATAGCTTTGTTTAATATACCTACTAGCCATTTACAACAATTAATAAGATGGCTTCGTCAGGACCTCAGGACCACTATGTCCTATAGTTCGGCCGCTGAAAGAATGCGTTTGACAGTACGAGTTTCTACTGTCGTTGTGACTTGTAAATAGAGTAAAATATAAAATATACCCAATTTTTTGATACTTAAATGCCTGCCTAATACAATATTATGCAGTATTAATGTCTATATTACTTAGAACTGGGGAATAAATATTCACAAAACGAACTGTCAAACGCATTCATTCACCGGCCGGACTTTAGTTAAGAATGAAATTCTATTGTTATCATTATCGCCGATGCCAATGGGTTAAGGCATAAGTAATGAGAACTGACAGAAAATTACAGTCTACGTTCAGAACATATCGTTTAATGCTTGGCAACAGATTTAGTACGTGAGTGTGGTAAAGGTGGGCGCTAGTAAAATGCTCTACTCTTATGCAATTGAAATGCTTACTGTTCTGTGTCTACTACCCTTTATGTATGCGTCAAAATTAAATTACATCTGGCTGTCAGTTTACAAAATTGTTTCCCAACCAATATAAGAATTTGATTTGAAATTCAAGCGCTCGTTAGGAAGTATGCTTGGCTGTTCTTAACCGATCGAAGAAAGTTAAGCAACGTCGCCCGCGGTCATGGGTTGGATGGGTGACCGCTAGTGACTTTACTACTAAGAGCTTCCCTGCTTCGGAGGGCACGTTAAGCCGTCGGTCCCGATTGTCGTCCTACGTTGGCAGTCGTTATAGCATGGTGGTAGAGCATTTTGCGAATGCCCGCCTGGCTAGCTACCACCCTCAAGTAGAAAATCTGTCACCAAGCACCTAACGGTGTGTTCCGGCAGCTTTCCTTGAGAGCCAGTAGGTAATTCTAGAATAGCCTGAACAACATTACATCACCTATGTATATTCCATCAGATGAGATAGTGGTCAAAGGCTAACCTATCAGGCATAAAAAAAAAATGATTTCGACTTTGATTGTTAAAGTTTTTTACTTTTAGCTCAAACATATTTTCAATATTTTTATCGTGATTGTCTACATATTGTTATTAGAGGAAAACATAATTGTACCGACCCAAATATAGTGGGAAGATGATTATTTTAAAGGAAAAATTATTCAGAATTTCATTTAGATATTTTTTTTAAATAAGATAATAATGCCAGTGAATCGTACACAACATAATTATCAAATTATATTGAAACATTACATTGTTGAACAAATAGTTTTACAAAATTTATCGTATCAGTGCGACGCGCAGCGTATTGAAGATAAATTTGCTAGAAAGAAGGTCGTGAAACGGGCTGCATGTAAACCGACACTTTTATCATTCAGGTAATTTATGTGTTGGATAACAAACAACACATAACTTTATTGGCACATTCTAAAACAGGCCCGAAGTAAACAAAACTATCCCTCACATAAGTACACTTTTAATGTATTTTAATGAATGACACTTATGAACAATATGCGCGGAAATGAAACATATTCAATATTCATCTCTCTTTCTTATTTCCAGCATCGTGTAGGTACGTTTCTGTAGGTAATCCAAACGTCTGTTATGTACTAGCATTTTTTTTTTACCGGCGGTATGCCTTTATTAACAAAATACAACGAACTATATACAACACTACAGATACTAGGTACAATAAAAGCATTTAGATCCCTATAAGTCATTGCAGACACATAGGCAGTCCAAATGCTCTAGCCCACTACCAGTTGGCAGAGTGCCCAGCATGCTGGCAGCATTGGCCCGTTGAATTGCAATCAAAGATTACGATATCATTGATTGCAATGCTTATTCTTTACTAGCATAGAACATTATACCTATTATGGTGGTGATTAATAAGATTATCATCGCGTATTTAAAAGTGAGAATGGATATTTACGACGATTGTTACCTATTACAGCTGTTCCAAAACATACCTACGAGTATGAAACAAAACAAGTCTGTGTTTTGGTTCGAGCGAACGCGAGCAATGACGACCGCCGTTAGGCGATTGATGACTTTGTTCATATACTCTCACCCGCTTGTTTACACTGAGCTAAATAACTAGGTATCAGTTTGGTTACATTATTATTATATCATCTGATCAGTGTCTCACCTTTATTGCCCGTTGCACATTTGAAATGATTGTTTCGTATTGACATTCAAAAATTAAGATGTTTCACTTCATCCAACGCATCGTTACATTTAGTACATTATTACTGCTTGAACATGTTCACTTCACTTTCATCCACTGTTGACACAGTTCTTACTGACATAAGTAGGGCGTCAGCACGTTTTTTTTTAAATCCATAGTCCGTAAACGTTCCACCCGAATTGATATACCGCGGTAGGTACATCGTCGTATCATCGTAGAAAGAGGGGAAGTAGGCCATCTCCGGCCCAATCCGCGATATACCTACCACACTAGTCTGTCTCAGGATTGTCAATTTTAGCAAAATTTTAATTCAGTGCCTAGAAATTGGCAAGGACCGGGAAATTGTATTTTTTACTTATGTTGTGTGGGTTCAGGGTAAGTGAGGTCGGTTTTACCTAAACTATGATGAAGCCTTTCACGATGATAGAAAGAGCGACAGAAGATACCTATGTGGTTGCGGGGCCAGAGACGGGCGACGCGGGACATACATGGGGTGATTCAGATAGCCCTCTAGGTCATCTACCTCCCAGCTTGAGTATATCGCTACTTCTTGGGACACCTTGTATAAAATGACCTCGAAAACTAACGCCTGTCTCTTAGACTATAATTAATATTTGTTGTTATTACGAATGGTTACGATTTGGCCTTTGCTCTATTTATCTGATTCACAATTACGATTTTATAACTGTAAGTATTTAGTCACTATACCTACCTACAATACTGAGAAATCGGCATGACTAACCGCCGGTTTCCCGTACGCGTGTCAAAACTCGATTCATCTAACAAGCCGTCACATTTAACAATCTGCTAACTTTCAACGGGTTTCTGGAACGCATATTAACTTAAAATTACATAACACATGCTTGTTTATCTATGATAACATGAAGTTTGAAAAAGTCGTTCATATTCATTCATTCTGTAGTATTTTGTCTTTATTTAACGCATAACGTTGTCTCTTTTGTTTTGACATGAAATCAATGCCAAATCATTTCTGTGCTTCGCCGCCGTTACTATGGTTACCAGCTTATTAATAATGACTTATTAATAAAATAAATAAAAAGGGAATGTTCCACCGTTGCAATGAGTATGTATTCACTACGTTTTGGTTTTTGTTCGAATGGCCATAAAAGTCGATTTAGGTAAAAGTGAAACAGCAGCATTTTTTTTTGTTGGCTTTGTATTTTCCAACGCTGAAGGTGGGCTAGGGATTTCCTTCCGTTACCCAGGCTTCAACGTCAGGCGGCAACTAACCCTGGGATCAATGACAGTTCGTTGACAGGGTGGCTGCTAAAAGCTTGAGCTACACGGCGTGGGGTGCTGCTCAACGGTTCTGTGACTATAGTTTCTTTCGTAGGTGTTTTTTTATAAGGTTATTATTTAAAGACACATCCAACAAATCCTCATAAACCTTTCAAAAATACTGATTGGAGAAAAAATCTTGCACATCGAATCTAAAACCGAATTGGACGATAAATGAAACTAAATTGAATATACTCAAAGAACTCATAAGAATACCAAGTATAAATCAAATTAATTCGGTTTTTTTACATTATTACCTTATATTTTCAATGAATAAGAAATTAGTTTTATATCTCGTTTTTCTGGTATTTTCACATGCTACGGAGCACACTACTGCTTGTAGGCTTAGTATTGTTATGTTTGCAATAACGCCTGCTCTGCGGATTAACCCATACGATGGTTGAAGAACGAGAGCAAATATTAGAGTTATGAGTCATAATGTCATGTTATCTCAGTCGGTCAAAACCATTGAGCTAATACGTTACACGTTACGTTATATATAGGTAAATGGTATGGGTGGTCGTGGGTTCGAATCCCGCACATGACTTTAAAAAAACTTTAAAAAAGAAAATAGAGAACTGATGCAGCACTATAGGCCCATTGCTTTGATTTCCATCATGGCAAAGATATTTGAAAGATACTTTTATCAACAACTAAATAAGTACTTTGAAAAGTTTAATATTCTATGTAATGAACAAAAGGGTTTCAGACAAAACAAAACCATAAACGTAGCAGTTTATGAATTTCTCCATAAAGTGATGATAAATTTAGATAAGAATAACGCTGTCTGTGCTATTTACTGTGATATGACCCAAGCTTTTGACTATGTAAACCATCATATTTTGATTAGTAAGCTTCAAGCCTATGGTATTAGGGGTAATGTTCTCGACCTGATTACATCATACCTGTCAAATAGAACACAAGTCACCAAGATAACAAGACTAAACTATAACACCAAAAAAGAAGAAACATACACCTCAAACGAACGTATAGTGAAGTCTGGTGTACCTCAGGGTAGTGTTCTGGGTCCACTTCTATTTATAATCTACATAAATGATTTGCCTAAAATAACTAACCACCCAATGACCCTTTTTGCTGATGACAGCACTGTGACAATTGCCTGTCAAAACAGACATAACTATGAATTTGACATTAACAACACATTAGGATCAATAATTAAATGGTTAGATACAAATAACTTAAAAATCAATATAAATAAAACTAATTTAATTCAATTTACTCAAAGACTTAATTATATAACTGACATAAATGTACATTATCAAAATGAAAAAGTTAAGGAAGTTGATGCTGCCAAATTTCTCGGTCTTATAATAGATAAGAAACTAGATTGGAAAGCACACACTGACGATCTCTGTAAAAGGATGGGTAGCTCAGCATATGCTCTCCACAGACTTGCACCCGTTGTAAAGAGAGATGCACTTCTAACATCATACCATGGTCTAGTAGCATCAAACTTACGGTACGGCTTAATTTTTTGGGGCAACTCAACTCACAAAGATTTTGTCTTTAAGGCACAAAAACGCTGTATTAGGTCAATGTTTGGACTCAAGATAATTGACAGTTGTAGACCACTTTTTATTGAGCACAAAATCCTAACACTTCCATCTCTATATATATATGAAGTAGCTTTATTTGTCAAATTAAATCAGCACTATTTTCCATCTTTATCTGACCAAGTTAAGCGTAATAGACGTGATAAATATAAGCTCTGTATGCAATCTTCGAAAAAGAGCCTTATGAATAATAGCATTTTCTGTATGGGACCAAAAATATACAATCAGATACCAAGCTCCTTAAAGGATCTAAATAATAATATGTTTAAAATTAAGCTTAAGAAAATATTATTAGAGAAATGTTATTATAGCGTAAGCGAATTCTTGACTGACAAAAATCTGAATTGAATTTATATTATTGACATTAATATTCGTGTTTAGTTTATATCCACTTTTTTGTATGTATCGATGAAGAATTGACTTTTATAATTGACATTGTATTGACATTATATTGAAACTTGTGTGAATTGTTCAAGTGCCTAGAATCATACTTTTCTCATTTGCTATTGTTAAATTATCTAATTGATTGCCGCCTCTCAAAAATTTGTATGCCTATATGGGCAAAACATGATGATCACTACACTTAATTATGACACCAATATGCATGCGTTTGTTATGTATAATACTCATGTTTTATGCAAATAAATGATTATCTTATCTTATCTTATCTTATCTTGTTTTTCATGGTGGTAGGTAATTTTGCAAATGCCCGCCTGACTAGCTACCACCCTCAGGTAGGAAATCGCCAATCTCATAAAGGTGTGTTCCGGCAGCTGTCTTTGAGAGCCAGTAATTCTAGGTTAGCCTAACATCTTCGACCACATCATCACTTACCATCAGGTGAGATAGTGGTCAAAGAATAAACTAACAGGCCTAAAAAAAAAAATATCTCAACTGATGGTAAGTGATTGATGTCTTATGATGATGTACTCGAAAAATATAAACAGGTTTAACCTAGAATAGGCTTTTCATCAAGAACAGCCTTTGTAACACACCATTAGATGCTTGGTGACAGATTTTCTGTATAAGGGCCAACAAATAACGCATTCTAAAATCTCCCGCCATGCACCTGCACCATGCGGCAAAATGTAAGTCCATTCTTTTGTGACGTGGTTTGAGATTCTAACCATGGATCTCCAGCGCAGCAATACAAAAGAATACACAGCTCACATCCGGTTATTGCTGCATATCAGACGCACAACAAAATTTTAAACCATATCTTAACGCCTTTCTTAACAAAAAGGTGCTTCCACAAAGATTGTTGAGGTCTGGAAGGCGGTCATCCATAAGATTTCATGCGAATTCTTTCGTTGGTAGTATATACAGCTGGGGTTTGTATAATAAGGCCGTCAGGAGGTTATAGTACCGTATTGAGCAGTCCTGTGGGGTGCAGGGTTAGAATGTTACCCCCCACAATTTTTCCCGTGGATATCGTAAGAGGCGACTAAGGGAAAAATACCAGCATCGCCTTCTATACACTGACAATTTCTACTGAGATCCCCAAGAGACTCCTGCCAAGCGTGGGGATTGCAAATCTCCTAATGTGGGAGACCTTGTTCAATGCTGGACTTTCCGGTTGATGTGGTGATGATGATAAACCTAATGAGCAGCAACACTAAAAAATCACGTCGACTTTAATACCATATTTACGTAGTAGTAATATGTGTAGTCATATTTGGTATAATTATGTACTTGTACTATCGTATCAGTTATTCGAGGAAATATTTAGGTAGCTACTCCTAAAACCATTTTAAAAGCCATATTTTATATATCTTTACGATTTCAAGATGTTAATCTTCGAATAATTGGTCGATTTTGGGCAATTAGCACAATTCGCTTTGACAAACCGTTAACATACAAAAAAGGCTTTTCAGAAACCCAAAATTGAATTAATTGGCGTTTAATCAGAGATTTGACATCAGTGTTGACAAACAGTCACATGAAGTTTCCAGCAACCCAATCTGCGTTTGACAATGGATTAACAGGCATTTAAATAAATTTGTCGCTGATTTGCGTTTCAGAAACCGGGGGTAAATGTAAACAAAACAATAGCGGCATATCAATTGACAGATCAAATATACCTAGGTAATTAATACATTGTAGTGGGAAAGTAGACCTGCCTACTTCGTCTGCCTGATAGAAAACTACCAAATAAAATCTATAGGTATCTCACTCATCATCAATTAAAAATTATAGGTATGCTAGAATAAGTGACTTGCTTACCTTTCCTGTTCAGTACGTAATTTGAACAGAGACAACTCTGGAATTGATGAACTGTTTAAACAGCCAAAAACACAGCAATAAGTTTTCCTGTGATTATCACACATTTTTAATTTATTTAGAGGTGCCGAAAAGCCGTGACGCTCAAACTTCGTGCGATGTTAGCCCCTACTGGCGCACGGTCGAAACGGGTCGAGATTTTGTTAGAGTGTGCGTGCGGGACGCATAGATATTAAAGCGCACACATACAAGCCGCGCGCGGTGCGTTTCTATGAAGATAACTTACTTCCCACTCTTTCTACTATGGTCGTATTCACTAGATGAAATATCATCATGGCGGTTATAAAATCGCGGGGTGCCATAAAGAGAAACAAATTATTTTAGTAACGACCTATCATCGGCGCGTGCGGTGCATGACTGAAATCTGAACTTTCGGCTTTTTCTTTCGTAAAGATCAAGGTCAAAGGCGGCGCGTGCGATGCGTGTGACAAGGCGAGATGACTTCCGATAATTCCCGAACGCACAAAATAAATATTAATCGGTATAAACTACATAGAGTATATATTCTATTTGATATATGCTACATAGCGAGGACGCGAGTTGACAAGTTATGTTTATGATAATGAATTACACATTTCTATGTAGGGATAGCTACCTACGTGTGTATACGTATTCATGCATAAACCGCGTGCATGTAGTATTTCATAATAAAGTGAAGGAATCGGCGAGAATGAAAAGCTTAGTGTGTTATCAATGAAGAGGTTTGACCAAAAAATTGCGTAAAAGTTGTTTTTTTTTTACATTATTATATTTTTTTTGCCTGTATGATTTTCGTACCAGTAGCAGATAGTGCTAATTTATTTTTGGTAATTTTAAAATAGTGTTGTATATAGCAGGTATATTTCACATTTCACAGTTTTGTAGGAAGACCCGTTTGGTTCCTGATTAATTCTTCGAGTCCAGTACGAATGTTTGATTCAACAAGAGATGCCCGTTATTGGACTACCCGTTTTTGGGTGGTTTTACAACCGAGTTCATAAAGTATAGAAGCAGATGCTTAGTTTTATAACGCACCATTAAGACTTATATGACAAGGAATAAACAGTTTTGCCTAACCCTGAAGGAATATACATAGGTGATGTAATGTTGATTTTGATGATGAATGGTTATCACGTTATAAAGCACCCTAACCTTTTTCTACGAAGACGTATACTGGAACCGTGTACGCACAAAAATGAATGACTGCTTATTGCCTTGAACGATAATGTTACAACCTAACTTTGACTTTAGGATTTACGGGAAATTACCACTAAGAGCAATTATCTAAAGAATATCCATTTAGGAGCTGTTTAAGAACGTGAAGAACTAATAAGCATTGCAATTCAACGGGGCAATGCTGCCAGCATGATGGGCACGCTGCCAACTGGTAGTGGGCTTGAGCATTTGGACTGCCTGTGAGTCTGCAATGACTTATAGGTTGTCAAAATGCTTCTATTGTAGTAGCTGTAGTGCTGTATATAGTACGTACTATTTTGTTACTTCAGTAATTACAAATATTGTTTCTTATTAGAACGTGAAAATATTAAGTATCGAGTACTTAAGGTAATGACTGGCTATATTTAAAACAAAGAGCATTAATTTACGTATATAAATCATAAACAGGAATTCAAAGAAGTTACAATACAAACTATTAGTTATTTTTATTTCTTTCCCCTAATTTCAGTCATCGCGTTAACGCCGCTGCGCTTGTACGCATACTTAGATCGCGCTAAGTTGCTTCGTAAATAAACTATCTATCACTAAAATCATGTTTAACTGTCCCGGATGTGCATGTGACCACTCGGATGGTGTTAGCTGTGCAAACTGTGCGATTATATACTGTTTTTCCTGTGCAAATATAACGGAAACTAATTACCGTAAGCTCGGCAGAAGTAAGAAATCAGGCCTATTGTGTCCTACTTGTAAGTGCCAGCCCCAGACTCCTACTACTCCTGAACCAACGGGATCTCCCCTGCCGCAGCAGGCCATGACGCTCGCCACCCCTGCTACCCTTGACATGGTGCTGCAAGAACTACGAGGCGGAATAAGAAGCATCAACGCTCGTCTTGAACAGCTGCCTGCGCTCGTTCAGGAGATTAAGGACGTTAAGGAAAAGTTTCATCAGTTGGAGAACGCCATGCACACGAAAATGGAGTCATTAGAGTCACGCATAGCCACTCTGGAGGCCCGGGATGGCACTGGTGAGGAGTACCCACAGCTGCAGGAACAAGTATCACAATTGGCCGCCGGCTTTGCGTCCATGGAGCAAAGGGAACGTGTCAACAACGTCGAAATAAAGGGAGTACCCATAAAAAATAATGAAAATCTTGTAAATATTGTGTGCAAAGTCGGCGAGGTAATCGGTCGATCTATCCTACCCTCCGATATCAACTTTGTAACGAGGGCACGCTCCTATACAGACCTCAAGCCTATCATCGTCGGGTTCGTGGGTAGGTATGTGAAGGAGAATCTCGTGGCTGCCGCTCGTTCTCATAAAACCTTAACTGCGGAGTCACTGGGTTATGCCGGAGTAACTACCAAGATTTTTGTCAACGACCACTTGACGCGTGAAAACAAACAGCTCTTAAATATGACAAAGAAACTAGCTCAGGAAAAAAACTACAAGTATGTTTGGGTTCAAAATTGCAAGATCTTAGTGAGAAAGAACGATACCACTCCCATAATTCACGTGCAACACGAAGAACATCTTAATAAAATGAAATGACTATTTACCTACCTGTTCTTAATAATTGTTTTTGTTTACATACGTTCTTTTGCTTCAATCTTATATCGTATTAAATTGAGTTCTGATTATTATTTCTCGAATTTTGTTACAAAGCCATATAAATCTATTATCTATTATTTACTCAGCTATTTGACTCTCGTATATTTATTAGTTCTAAGCATATCAAGATACCGCGAATACTTAAAATTGCCTCATAGTAAACCACCTGTTGCATTCTCTTATCGCTTAGACATGTGGCTTACTGTATTATTAATTATTTTCCTCGCATGCTGTTTTATACAAACGATCGTGCCGCTACAGTGCAGTGGCGCTGAGCAAGTACTCGGTTTTTTTTATGCATGTGAATTGGGTGACCCATCCTCAGCATTTTTTCGGTCTAAACCAAGTATTAAATATAACTCTTTCACTCATTGCATACTCACAGAGCATAGCTACAGGTTTTCACGTCCATACAATAAATATTGCACATTACTGCACTGTGCTTTATACCACACCTATAAAGTCTTTTGTTCGCAAACAACTAACAATTCTGGGGAACGTCTCACACATTCACTGTTTGATAATGCACTTTCTGGTCGAGTTACGACTCGACCGGATTGTGGTTATGGTGTTTGACGTTTATTATCAGAATGTTAGGGGTTTGCGAACAAAAGTAAAGGATTTGAGGCACAGTTTACTATTGTGTAACTACGATGTGGTAGTTTTGACTGAGACGTGGCTCTGGGATGGAATAGGGACCGAGGAGTTGTTTAGTGACGCATACACGGTTTGGAGGCGTGATCGTTGCTACGAAACTCTCGGGCAGACTCGGGGCGGCGGCATTCTCGTGGCTTGTCGGACTGAGCTGGCTGCGCGTGCTCGTCCTGAGTGGCACTCAACGGCGGAGGATTTATGGGTCACAATAGCCTTCAAACCGACTGAAACAAGCCCACCTGTTAACTTGCACCTGGGTTGTCTTTACCTCATCGAACAAAACTTACGCCTATCACTTACAACTCAACTAGAAAATTTCTCTGACAGGGTACTATCGATTGTGACCAACAATGCAGATGATAAATTTTTAATTTTGGGTGATTTTAATCAAAGGGGCATTAAATGGACTGCTTCTTCTGAGCATTCTCACATGTTACCCTCAGTTAAGATCTCGGACTGCAACCATTTGGAAATTTTGGATCTTATGAACTTGAATAATTTACAGCAATTTAATTACGTCCCCAACATGTACGATGGTAGTATCTTAGACTTAGTTTTTTCTAATGACGAAGTATCGGTCTCTCGTAGCTTGGATCCACTCTTAAAGGAGGACAAGTTCCATCCGGCGCTCATCTGTAGACCGCACTTTATACATATAAATACCCTTGCTCCTAAGCTTAGATCTAAGTTCTTTTATGGCAGAGGCGACTACTCGGCAATCTGCAGTGAACTAGATAAACAAGACTGGCAGGCATTGCTTTCTTGTACTAATATAGACGAATCGGTTGAACTATTTAACAGATTTCTGTCTGACCTGAGGAATAGATTTGTGCCACACAAATGGGTACGCCCAGCCCGTTATCCTGTCTGGTACTCACCTGCTTTAATTAAGATAATTAACGAAAAAAATAAACACCACCGCAAGTTTAAAATTTATGATAATATTTCTAATCAAAATTCCTTTAAGGTCTTGCGGGAGCGTGCAAAGAAGGTGGAACGTATATGTTACCTTAATTATATTGCGAAAATAGAATGCTCTATTCGCGATAATCCGAAAGCGTTTTGGTCTTATATTAAATCTAATAAACAACATAACGCATATCCATCATCAATGTCATACAAGGGCATATGTATTGACTCAGGTAATGATATTTGTAACGCCTTTTTAAATTATTTTAACTCAAACTATTTACCAGCTTCCTCGCGACCCTCAGTTTCCGCTACTTACCAATCCAATGCAACTAATTCTATGGCTGATGTGAGTTCTATCACAGTGACCCGTCCAGTCATTTTAAAATTATTAAAATCTCTTGACTGTAATAAAGCAGCTGGACCGGACGGTTTACATCCTTACCTTTTGAAATGTTGTGCTGATAGTTTGGTGTACCCGGTTAGTCTTCTCTTTTATAAATCAATTTCTGATGGTATGGTGCCCAAAGTTTGGAAAACGGTAACGGTAACGCCCATCCATAAGAAAGGTACTAAAAGGAATATCTCAAACTATAGACCGATCTCTAAGCTTTGTGTTCTGGCCAAGGTCTTGGAAAAAGTGATCCATGATCAATTATATGTGGCTCTCAAGCACTATTTCGTACCGCAGCAGCACGGTTTTTTGAAGGGCAGGTCCACAATCACTAATTTGGTCTCATTCACGGATGCGGTGACTGCTGGGATGGAGGGTGGGGGGCAGGTTGATGCGATCTATACCGACTACAGCAAAGCATTTGATCGGATTGACCATTCCATTTTGCTCGCGAAACTATACATAGCTGGAATAAGGGGGGATCTGCTCAGGTGGTTTACCTCTTATGTCAGTGATCGTTGCCAAACTGTTGTTTTGAATGGATTCTCGTCGATCTCATCACCTATCCCATCCGGCGTCCCGCAAGGATCGATTCTTGGTCCTCTTCTATTTATAATATTTATCAATGATATTGGTCACTGTTTTAAAAATTCCCAGTATCTATTATTTGCAGATGATATAAAAATCTATAAAGTTATTGAAAATGTGCAGGACTCAGATTTACTACAAACGGATCTAGACAGCTTTCAAAACTATTGTATACTTAATAAACTAGATCTTAATATAAGTAAATGCTGCTGTATAAGTTTCAGTCGATCAACTACATCCCTTAGTTATGCCTATAAAATTAATGGCCAGTCTCTTACGAGAACTGATACTGTTGTCGATCTTGGTGTCACTCTTGACTCCAAGCTTCTTTTTGACAAGCATATCGAGAGTATCATGACTAAAGCAATGAAAACTTTGGGGTTCATACTTCGTGTTACTAAGGATTTTAAGGTCATTAAAACCCTTAAGATTTTGTTTTGTTCCTTAGTCCGAAGTCAGCTTGAGTATGGCTCCCAAGTTTGGAGCCCATGTTATGACAAATATATAACCCTCCTCGAAAAACCTCAAAAGAAATTTCTTCGATTCATTAACTTTAAAGCTAACATTTCGAATTCCGACTTTGATTATGAAGTAAGTTGCAGGCATCATCACCTTTTACCTCTTCAAAAAAGAAGGGAGGCAGCTGACCTTTCCTTCCTGCATAATATTGTCTCGAGTAGAATAGATTGTTCTACCTTACTCACTGAAATCAAGGTTGTCGTACCGTCTCTGTCATCACGAAAAGATTATATTCATCTTTGTGTCCCCCGCTGTAGCACTAGATATCGTCAAAACTCGTATTTCCCACGCACATTTAGAAATTTTAACTCAAACTATTCCTCGTATGTCGATTTATTTACTATGAGGAAAAATACTATTCAGAATCTGATTTATGATAATTTTTTTAAGTCTAATTAAGTTAAAAAGTAATTACTACTTGCATGATATATTTATATGGCTTTGACATTTTATTTTTTACCTGTTTAGTTAATTTGTGTAACTATTGTTAGAATATCTGCATTTTCTTGCGCATTCAATTTGTTCTATTTGTGATTACCTTTATTGGCCTTGGTGTTTTATATGTACTGTTATAATTTTATAAGAAGGCTGTTGGAAATCCTTGAAAAATAAAATAAAAA
This sequence comes from Plagodis pulveraria, assembly GCA_963890685.1. NCBI lineage: Eukaryota > Metazoa > Arthropoda > Insecta > Lepidoptera > Geometridae > Plagodis > Plagodis pulveraria. The sequence goes on along the minus strand of OY982961.1, from coordinate 4,964,627 downwards.
TAAAAATAAAAAATAAAAATAAAATAATTTGGTTACGTGAAATTAATTCAACTTTTTTTCCTTCCACGTAAACCCAAAGTTTTTGAATGTGTTATTTTGATAGAGACATAATTTTCCAATTTGTAATGTATGTAATTCAAAATTACTTAGTTTGAACGTTACGATAGATAATTCAAGGCATTCATTCGTAATCAACTGAGTCAGGTGGCTCCTTCACTATGACTGCCCCATGTTTCGTATGTTCTGGCAAAAGCTGTTTGTGGCACGCGAGCGTGTCAAACTTTTCGGGTGCCATTAAAATTGTTGTTTCCCAACTTTGAAGCCTACGGTTTTGTTTTCCGTTTTGGTAGCGATATTAAAAGGATTTTGTACAGATTTTGTTTTAAACATTGCATTGTATGAAATTGCTCTCGTATTTGGTTTTTAATACAATGCGCATGGCCCGTGAAGTTTTAATTAATCTCTGTATGTATATTTCATAAAATAAAAAACGTGTATACGGCTCTCATTGAGAGTCCAATAAATAGGTGCTGACGCGTCTTTTACTGGGAAGGATGTAACTAGTTATCTCACGCTTCATTAGGTTTCTTAAATAATACAATTGAGATATAATAAAAAAAATTTTGTATTGCGGTTTTTATGATAGAGACAAATTAAGTGCTTTAATGCCCGATATATGGCAAAAAGCTCGCAACCTATTAAATCCCTATGTAATAAGTTGCGACCTTTTTGCCATATTTTATAGGTTGCGAGCTTTTTGCCATATATCGGGCATATTTGCACTTTATTTGTCTCTATCATAAAAACCGCAATACATTTTTTTTTTATTCAATATAATATATATCAAAACATGAAAAGTGGAGTGTAAAGAAATCTCTTCCTAAACTTTCGGGTAAGTAGTTACATATACGTGACAATATATTTTTGTAATGGACAAATTACTTCGGCAGCTGGATTTTTGTGTTCGTAAGAAAAATATTTGGAAGCATCTTTATGCCTACCAATTTGGTGTATTTTTGTAGTATACCTGCTACTTTTTAGATAATGAGGGCGTTAGGAAAATATAAAACACTAGTGTGTAACTAACATGCAGCAACATCCTCATTAATTAGGAGGTATGTCGGCTTGAGTCAATGTTAGCAGTGGCCTCTGCACATTCGGTGCGTTTTTTTTTAGTTGCCGTTTGTGACTGAAAAGACGATAATCCAAAAACCATAATAACATAAAATCATAAAAAAATATTATTTTACAACATCACAAATGTATGATAGGAAAAATTTAAGTCATGTGCGGGATTCGAACCCGCGTCCATCCACCACTTGAGCCGGGGTATGCTCTAACCAATTGAGCTAACATCACATGACGTCATAACTCAAATCTTTTCTATCGTTCTTTAACCATCGTATTGGGATGGACTCCCGGCTCAAGAGGTGGATGGACGCGGGTTCGAATCCCGCACATGACTTAAATTTTTTCTACCGTATATTTGTGATTTTGTAATGTAATCCGCATAGTAGGTGTTATTGCAAACCTAACAATATTAAAAAATATAATTATTATTATTGATTTTGTTTGATTTCTTTGTAGAAATAACAACGATCTATTCTTCCCCGTACCCCTCAGATATTAATATACTATATATTTAATTGACCGACTTCACAGAACTTTTGACTGAGTGAACCGATATAGATGATTTTTTTTTATATGTTAAAGTTAATGCTTTCCGGGTCCCATCAAATTTCATCAAAATTAGTACAACAGTTTTTGAATTACACTCCAATAACTGAAAAGTGTTTTCCTATCTTGATGATAGAGTCATTGACAATGATTGACAATAGGTCCCGGAAGTAGCAAGGGTCACTAAGAAGGGTGAAAAACATTTTTTACATAAAAATGGAACTGACTTCAACAGTCATAAGTGTGAAATAACTTGTAGAAGTCGGTATCATGCGCACAGTATTATGATAATAGGTAGTTTTGAACTATCATGGTACTGACTACCACAATCTATACATAGTTATACAGGCTGACTGGTGAGATACCTTCAATATTTAAGGATGTAGCGCCAGCTTATTTAAACGGGCCTATCACATCTCCTAATAATATTTCCCGCGGCCATTCCAACCAATGGGACTCAACCGCCAACACTGCCGTTCGTTCCCGCGCGAATTCCAATACAAGCAGCGCCCTCTCACAGGACAATACACGGCGTTGTCGCTCGAGTCGCGTAGTAACTATTCCGGTGCGCTACCGCCATTAACCAAGATCGATTGTTATTGTTGTTATTTTTTGTAAACGCTTTAAATACTTTTGTATGTTAAGTTTTTTATAACAGTAAACAAGTGCGTTACGAAATTACTTGTGTTCTCACTTATATATATCCGTAAAAGTGGCTGCCCAAGTGTGGGGCCGGGAACATTCGCAACTCCACAGTGCTAAGTGAACAAAAGTTTATTCGCAAAATGACGCGTACGCGGAGACAATCGCGTCGCCAATCCGACTTCGATGATGCCATCGATCAGCCGGAACCTCAAGCCGAAGCAAACAACTTCTCCCGTGACGATTTTGCCGCCATAATGGCGACACTCCAGCGCTCGCAAACGGAGACTTTACAGCAACTGTTCGATCACGTTATGCAGCGCCAATCGTCTTCAAATTCGCCATCACCATCGCTATCAGCACCCGTGCAACCAGCGTCTGGCAACTTTACAGCTTGCACGGCACGGTTCAGCGGAAATCCTGGTGACTCGCTCGACTCATTCCTGGATGCCGTTGAAGCCTCCAAAGAGTGTACCGACGTTAACGAAGCAAACGCCCTTCGCGGCCTTTCAATGTTGCTCGTAAGTGATGCCGCGACTTGGTGGCAGGGGGTGAAGGCAACAACAACGACGTGGACCGCGGCTGTTCAAGGCTTACGCAGCGCCTTCGGTGACACTCGCCCGCCGCATCGCATATACAGGGAGTTATTCAGTCGAGCACAGGAAAATGAAAAAACTGAATTGTTCATAGCAAAAGCACGATCGTTACTATCAAGGTTACCTAGTGGAGATATATCAGAAAAAGTGGAATTAGATATGATTTACGGCTTGCTCCATCAAAGAATCCGAAAACGTCTAAGGCGAGATGAATTTACTTAATTCATTTAACGTCCTTCAACGTAAAGTACGCGAAATCGAGGACGCCGCCGCCGAAGATTTTCATGATGAGCGCCCTACTTCACGCCTTCGACATGCAGACGCAGCGCCCTCACACGGAGCTGCAGTACCCGCGCTAGCGTCGCCCTCGCGTTCGCCTCCGGTACCGCGCCCGCCCGCGCCGGGCCCTCCTGGGCCGCGCTTGACGGCCGCGCCTCGCCCGGCTGCGCCGGCGACTTCTCCGCCACCGACATCTGTCGCCGGGTACCCAGCTGCTAGTCGATCTACGCGAATGTACTCGGAGCCTACGCCACAACCCTCGAGTTCATCATCGTTCTGCGTCTACTGCAAAAGCAGAGGCCATAAGCGAGAACAATGTCAAAAACTAGCCGCGAAAACAAACAATAACAATCTCAATGCAAGTGTAGTGCCTAGTTGCTATGAATGTGGTGAAAAAGGAGTTACTCGATCTCAATGTTCTAAGTGTAATTCGCGATATTACGCCATAGATTACGTTGACGGCCACGGAGTTCCATTGGTTGGATCGAGTTCAATGACCCCTTACTTACACCGCACTCGTAATTCTTATCCCGGTAAGACAGAAACTCAGGTGAGTCCTTTCAACATTAATAACTTTCATTCTGTCGTTACTAGCGGGCCTACAGATTCTCTTTCCATCGGAGGGCCTTCTACACCTATAAAAGCCCATTATCAAAAATGTAAACAAAAAATAAATCCGTTGCGAGAATCTAAAAATATTACTTACCTACCTACCGACTTTAAGGCCGCGATTCCACAGCTGTTTTGTGCATGGCAGTATAATAGAGATATACGTATGTATCATCCTACTGATTTTAAAGCTGTTATACCTAGAAATCGTATTTTGGTTTTTGTAAACCTGTGCCTGTGTCTTGTAGTTTACCTGAATTACCTAACTCATGCAATTTAGATAAAAATGTTTCTTATTTTATGCCGTGTGATTTTATTAATGTTTTACCAAAAGATTTTATGTCAGATCTGTGTGTTTTGACCAAGGACAAATCATCTCAATGTTGTGGTATTGATAAGAATAGTAGGGTGACCATGATGTCGAACGGACATGCACCTTTTATTGCGGATAACTGCTTATATCGTAATAAGGCCGCCATAGGTGATCGTTCCGAAGGCATACTTGATAGTAGGGTAACCATGATGTTGGACGGACATGCACCTGTTGTTGCGGAAAGATGTTTCAACCGCCACGATGCATTTACAGGTGATCGTACCGAAGACCTACTTGATATTAGGGTGACCATGACCACTTTTGAGGACAGATTTTGTGACTCTTCTTTTTCTAGGTCTGAGTCAGTTACACCAGCCTTTGATGCCGCCGGGATGAGTAGGGTGTCCATGACTTCAATGGAAGGCATCCTTGACTCTTCTTCATCTCCACTTTGTGAGTTTCCTGTCGGTGATCCAGGTATGTGCACACCTTTTGTCAACAACACTGGGGTGACCATGAATCATGAAGTTGATGATTTTCATGAAATAAATATTGGTAACCATCCACCTTCGTCGCTTACTAGTATGAGTAGGGTGACCATGTCACCGACTGTCTCTTTATCTACGTTAGGGACATCAAACGATATTTGTCTTCAAGATAGTAAAAATTATGAAAATCGAAGGCCTATACTAGGTATAGAAATTTTAGGAACCAGAGGTATAGCTTTGTTAGATACTGGTGCGCGAGGCTGTGTGGCCGGTTCATCACTTCACAGCCTTCTTATTGAGAAAAACCATCCTTGCCATGAGGTGACCAAAATAATAAGATTAGCTGATGGTTCAGCGCAAAGTCGCCAGGTTCTTGTTGCTAACCTTCCAGTCCGAATAAAGGAAAATAAATCCATTATGGCCGAATTTATTATATTCCCTGACGCCACAGGAAATGAGACACTTCTTGGCGTCGATTTTATTAACGCTGCGGGTCTCGTGATAGACTTTGCTGCTTCCAAATGGAGCTTTTCAGGTTGTAAGCAACTTTATCCATTAGAATATGAAGGTCAAAGGTCATGCACGTCGGTCTCCACCGCTGATTTCTTGCGTGAAGATGAAGGTTTAATGCTTAGTCTAGAACAACGACTGCAACTCTCTGACCTTCTTCAGGAAAATGAGGATATTTTCCAAGCAGGGGGAGCCCCGACACCTTTCGCAGAACATCTCATTGGCGGCACACTGAGCAGACCTGATGATGTAGCTGCTTGCAATCTCTGTTCCGATCCACGAGCTGCACAGTTAGAAGATCCGGAAGTGCTGAAAATCATACAGGACCTGGAAGATGTGGACGAACTTACCTCTACTCGATGGCTGGAACGTGGGTATGTCATGTCACAGGGTGTTTTATACCGGTACGACCCTGATGCTGACTGTGATGAAGCTCAACTAGTCGTTCCAAACTCTAAAAGAGAAGAAATTCTCAAGGAACTGCACGATTCCCCTACAGCTGGTCATCAAGGAATAGAGAGGACTTTACACCGACTTCGTGAAAGGTATTTCTTTCCAGGTATGCGTCGGTACGTTACAGAGTACTTGAAGAATTGTATTGATTGTCAACGTTATAAGGCTTCCAATCAGAAGCCCGCTGGGCTATTGCAAACTCCGGTTTTACAACAAAGATCTGAGGTCCTTGCTGTAGATCTTTTTGGTCCATTACCTGAAGGAGACTTGGGGGAGCGCTGGGTCCTTTTAGTGGAAGACGTAGCTACAAGGTGGGTCGAATTATTCGCCTTAAAGGACGCCACCGCTGAGAACTGCTCCCGTGTCCTCATCGAGGAATATTTCCTTCGATATGGCCTACCGCGACGCGTGATCTCAGACAATGGATCTCAGTTTATCTCGGCTGTAATGCAGCAATGCATGTTTGTTCTTGATGTCAAACAGGAACTCATTCCTGTGTACCACCCTGAAGCAAATCCTGCTGAGCGCAGAAACAGGGATTTAAAGGTTCAGCTGTCCATGTTAGTCAAAACAGAGCATAATAATTGGCCCAAATATTTGGCTCATGTCCGTTTTTCCATGAATAGCGCTGTTTGTAGCACAACTGGTAAATCTCCTGCTTACCTGACCTTCGCTAGGGAAATGCGTACACCCTTTGACGTTCGCCATGATATTCGTGGCATTATGGAGAAGGAAAATTTTGTGCCACAAGCGACACCTTACTTGCGGTCGTTTGTTAATAGCATGCATGACATTCGTGAACGCGTTGAAAAGTCTCAAGATCAACGAAAGGAGACTGCTGATGCTGCACGTCGGCCCGCTCCGACTTATAGGGTAGGTGATTTGGTCATGGTCAAAACACACGATTTAAGCAACGCTTCTAAAGGTGTTACTCGAAAGTTTATGCCTAAACGTGACGGACCCTATAGTATCAAGCGAATTGTTAGCCCAACAACATTCCTTCTGGTAGATTCCGCGAATACAATCATAGGGAAATATCACTCGACAGACTTAACGCCTTTAACAATTGCACCATCTCATCACGATATTATACCTGTCATGCCCAAAAGAGTTCGTGGTAGGCCGCGTCAACCAGGTCCTTCCACAGGTAATTTGAATTCCAGGTCCGAAACGGGACGTTTTTCCGACCTGGAGGGGGAGTCTGTAGCGCCAGCTTATTTAAACGGGCCTATCACATCTCCTAATAATATTTCCCGCGGCCATTCCAACCAATGGGACTCAACCGCCAACACTGCCGTTCGTTCCCGCGCGAATTCCAATACAAGCAGCGCCCTCTCACAGGACAATACACGGCGTTGTCGCTCGAGTCGCGTAGTAACTATTCCGGTGCGCTACCGCCATTAACCAAGATCGATTGTTATTGTTGTTATTTTTTGTAAACGCTTTAAATACTTTTGTATGTTAAGTTTTTTATAACAGTAAACAAGTGCGTTACGAAATTACTTGTGTTCTCACTTATATATATCCGTAAAAAGGAGAGTATACTTGGTACATGATTCTCGTTACAATGATATAATAAAATTAGGTGCTTCACTTTTGACCAAATTTCTCTAAAAATACGTGAAATGTGGATACACTCCCGACGCACGCCGCGCTGTTTGATTACGTTGATCTAGTCACGTGCGGCGGCACGCGCTTACATACGACAATAAAGAAACGACGCCGCCACCCCCCGCCCTCAACCCCGCTACCTGTTGCAAAACCGGGCGCACTGCGTGACTCATTAGTGCGAGCGCAAGCGCCGACAGGTGCGTATGTCCGTGCCCGCTTCCTGCTTCCGCGTCCCGCAATCGTATTCGGGAAGTACCTAACTTACGCGCGTAATCCGCCGTGTGTGTGTGTGTGTGTGACCCGTGATAAGTAGGTACCTAGTTGGGTATGGCTTATCAATACACAAACGTAGAGTACCTGGACATGGTGCGTGCGTATGCGCGTGCTAATGATAGTCTGCAAGGTGCCATCGAGTTGTACCGGGAGATGTTCCCCGGCCGCGGAATACCTAGTGCCAACGTAATCCTAAATGCCAACCAGAGATTACGCGACTTTGGACAGTTTACTGTTCCAACACATGCGCAAGGACGAGGCGGAGTGGCTTACCCTGTGTCGCTGCAGGTAAGCAACAGCTGTACAATGTACCTACGTATGTTTGTGTTGATAGCGCGACACGTGCGTTCGCGCGGTGGCCAAGTGTTGCGTAACTGTTTACTAAGTTTACTAAGCAGTCATTCAATATTTATTATTACTGTAAATTTTTTTGATCATATATGACCGCCAACTATCACGTCCTCGAGTATCGTTAGTATCTCACCAGTCATCCTGTATATAGTTACTTTTGAGTGTTGAAGTTGGTTCCATTTTTAAGTAAAACATGTTTTTCCTCATAACATAGTTGTAATAGAATTGAGTGACAGCGTGGCTGTGAGTCAGTTTACATCGACTTTATTTTTTATAAAATAAAGATGTAGGTAATTGACATCGTTGTTCTATTGTTATTGTATAGAAGCAATGATGGCCGAGCGGTAATAGCTATGGACTGTCGTGCTGCAGGTCCCTGGTTCGATCCCCACCGACGGCTTGAGCTACACTGCATGGTGGAAGGGCATTTTGCGATTGCCCGCCTAGCACCTTCAAGTAGAAAATCTGTCGCCAAGCACCTAACAGTGCGTTCCGGCAGCTGTCCTTGAGAGCAAGTAATTATAGGTTAGCCTGAACAAAATCTTCGACCACATTATCACTTACAGGTAGGGTTGCCAGATCAAGGTTTATCAATTCCGGGACATTTTTGGGGTTAAAGATGAAAATTTTGTTCAACATTAAAAGATAAAATCTGTAACCTTATATAAGCCTTTTAACTATGAATTCACACACACGGCCAGCATGCTGCGTGCGTATGACTGAAAACTAAGAAAGAAAGACAGCCAGGTGACGTACTTTTTTATATGTGTGAAGAAAATAATATATGAAAAATATAACTAATCGGGTTTATGGCAGATACATTTTTGATGACAAAAATATGCAGAATATACTTACAGCAAAATCTGTTCGTTAAAATACTTCAATATACTGCACAATCTTCATGATTATTATTGTATATTTTTATTTATTGTTGTTAATCATATTTCACATTTTTAAAGATGTAAATGTACAAAATATACATGCAGCAAAATCCTGTTATTTTAAAAGCTTCACAATAATACTGGACAGTCATCATGATTATAATCCTATGATTTTTAGCAATTTTTTCAAATTATATTTCACCTTTTTGAAAATATAAATATACAAGATATCTATTACAGCAAAATCTGTTCATACAAAACTTTACAATAATATTGCACAATCCTCACGGTTATTATTTTATATAATGTTTTACTTTTTTTTTTATGACATTCTGGAGTTTACGTTCTCTAGGATAATAAATAATTGACCAAGGGCGGGTTAGGTCACGTTTATGGTAGGGTTTCGTCGCAGGTGCCGTAGTTAGAAAGAAAACTACATGGTGAGTCTTTTTTAGCTGACTTCAAAAATGGAGGTACTCAATTCGACCTGTATGTATGTAATATTGTCAAAACTGCACAGTTTTTTTGATATGTTAGTCTATACTAGCTTGTTTACATGTGTGCCAAAATTTCATAAGTGTATATATGTTTCTGTGTTAATATGTTTGTATTTTGTCCACGTATTACGCAGAAACCGGATATCGTATTGCTCAAATTCATGTTTTAATAACCAACTTAAGAGTTACTGTAATTTTTATCAAAATCGGTTTAGTAGTTTTCAGGATATGGACTGTTTTAATTTTAAAATATGAGCGTTTCAACTGCAATAACTACTGGGCAGATATGAACGAAATTCGGTAGGTTTTTCACTCATATAATACAATAAAAGGATCTGGCATAATTTATAATACAAAAATTAGGTGTACCAATTGTAGTGAAGTGTGTTTGAAAATTTAACGAACTTATACCCAGTGCAGTTTTGTGAATAATTATTTTTATTTTAATCATAAGGGGTAAATATTATTAAAAATTCATAAATAAAAGTAATCTACAAAAATTAAACCGACTTCAATATAATCTAATTAACTAAAAACGGATAAATAACACAAAAAAACATCAAAACTGGGCATCTACCTAAGTAGGTACGTAAACCAACTAATTTTGAGGTCGGCCTCTGTATAAGGCTAATAAAATATTAGGTCCTTACATATGAAATTGGCGTTTTTCGTACTGGCCACTTTAATCACGAATTTCTCCTCTTTGGTAAGGAATTCCAAATTCAAATTTGTACAGCTATAGACTCATGTATTTGTGCTTCGATGAACGTCATTCATTTGTTTTTTTTCTTCTGTTTTTTTCTGTTTGCGTCACTCATGTTACAAAATGGAAAACCTTAAATATCGCATTATTTACGAGTACGAGTTCCGCCGTGGCACTATTGCTGCGGAAACAACTCGAAGGGTGAATGATGTGTATGGCGGTCGTGTTGCAAAAGAAAACACAGTTCGTTTTTGGTTCCAACGTTTTCGTTCTGGAAATTTCGACCTACAGAACAAGCCCCGTGGACGGCCTGAGACTCAAGTTGATAATGAAGAGTTGAAGGCTATTGTGGAAGCGGATCCATCGCAAACCACGTCCGAGTTAGCTGCAGGCTGCGATGTTAGTGATAAAACTGTTTTAATTCACTTGAAGCAAATTGGGAAGATTAAAAAGCTTGAAAGGTGGGTACCTCACGAATTGACTGAAACAAACCGGCAAACGCGCGTCGACTGCTGCGTTACATTACTAAACCGGCACAATAATGAAGGTATTTTAAACCGAATCATTACCTGTGATGAAAAATGGGTTCTTTACGATAATCGGAAGCGCTCAGCGCAATGGTTAGATCCTGGCCAGCCAGCCAAATCCTGCCCCAAGCGAAAATTAACCCCAAAAAAGTTACTTGTAAGCGTTTGGTGGACTAGTGCCGGTATTGTTCATTACAGTTTTTTCAAATCTGGCCAGACTATTACGGCTGATGTCTATTGTCAGGAATTGCAAACCATGATGGAAAAGCTAGCGGCTAAACAACCTAGGCTGGTCAATCGCTCCACGCCACTGCTGCTTCACGACAACGCTAGACCACACACTGCGCTACAGACGGCTACTAAATTAGAAGAGCTTCAATTGGAAAGTCTAAGACATCCTCCGTACTCCCCGGACCTTGCTCCAACAGATTACCATTTTTTTCGAAATTTGGATAACTTCTTGCAAGGGAAAAAATTCAACTCCGATGGGGCAGTCCAAATCGCCTTCAAAGATTTTATTGATTCCCGTCCGACTGGTTTTTTTAGTAAAGGGATCAATGAACTACCTATGAGATGGCAAAAGTGCATAGAAAATAATGGTTCATACTTTGATTAATTAAATATATTATATTAAAAAATATTCGACTTTTTGTTCCTCCCATACAAAACGCCAATTTCATATGTAAGGACCTAATATAATAGGTATCTAACTCTAATCTAAGCGCGGTCCATCATCGATCGCACCAGCACTTAACAGCAGGTCAGATAGTGGTCAATTGCTACCCAGTTCGGTATAAAAAAGGGCTTAAAAAGCGGCAAACCCGTCTTACTTTTCATACAAACGTTCGTACGTGATTATGGCGTTGTAACAGATATTTCTATGTAATTTTTGAGCTAATAGGTATTTTGTGTATGTAGGCTTTTATGTTTCTTTCCCCGTGGGATGCCGGGTTAGAATTGCACCTCCCCATATCATCCCGTGGGTGTCGTAAGAGGCGACTAAGGGAAAAATACTGGAAGGTGGGCAGCAGCGCCTTCTAAAGAACTGCCATCCTACTCTGCGATCCCCAAACCGCCTGCCAAGCGTGGGGATTATGGCAAATACCCCTTTTTTAGGGGAGGCTGTGTTCAGCAGTGGACGATCCAGCTGATACAGTACAGGCTTTTATGCAAACAAAAAAGTTAAATTTGTAGAAACGACTTCAATATAAGCCAAAAGTCTGCTTTTTTGTACAAATTTAACCTGAACTTAGGGCGTTCAGAATGTACTCATAAATTGTAAAAATAGAGAACATATTTTGATAGAAACCTTGCAAATATAATGGAGATTCTAATTGATTAACATTTGTTTTACAAACATGTAAGGCTTATTAAAAAACACGTAATTACTGGACCAAGTTTTATGAAGTTTACGCACAATATTTTTCGTTAAATGTTATCTCGTTCTCACTTGCTTGTTAGCCAAGTGGCGGAAAGAGGTATGCGGGGCACGGAGTGAGACGGAGAGTCGAATGCCAAGCGCTGAAGATAAAAAAGATGAAACAATAAGCTTTTCAATCACGCTCGCTTTGACGATAGACGGACCGGGAAGGGCCCTCTTAATGATACTTTAGGGCCTGACACTGACCTCAATAATAGTTGGATTACGTACTATTTAGGTAGACGCCAAATAAACGGACACCTAATACTAGTGAATTCCGGGACAGTAGAGCGAAATTACTGGACACGGGACAAGACGCCCCATTCCGGGACAATCCCGGATTTCCCGGACGTCTGGCAACCTTACTTACAGGTGAGGAGAGGTCAAAAGCTAACCTGTCAAGCATAAGAAAATACAGATTAAAATATTGTCAAAAAACTCCTTTTCGTTATGTTGCTGAACTATATATATAGATACGTCTACCTTTTAAATGTAAAATATTTAATCCGGGACGCTAAATTGAAATGTCACCCAGATTCATGCCTAGATTAAACGTTTACCCGGGAAGCGCTTATCAAGAGACGTACAGACCCACCAACTTATCTGTTTAGGCGGCAGAAAAAAGAACTACAAAATTCCCTCAAAGTGTGACAGTTTGTAGTTGATATCCTTGACCAATAGCGCCCTCGAGAACTGCACAGTTAAGTTGGTGGTACTATACTGTACTTTTTATCGGGACTGTGATGTACCGTCTAATTATCCACATGCATAGCTTCTATTATGAATCTATGTTTCGTCTTTTAATATTTTCTGCAATTATGTGTTCTCTTCACTGATTATTTGATTCATTTGCCAAAACTATGCAAGTATGTGTTGTTTTAACTTCAGTTTATTATAAACAAATAATTAGTTTATGAAATAACTACATTAAGGTTGAACTGGCCGGTAACTTTTCCATACAAACGCCGTAGGATGATCACTCCCTTATTTGAGGTTTTAGGTCCACAACTAAGCATGATATCGATTTATCTCTTCATTATCTAGGCTTGTCTTGGCACCGATTTGTAAAAAAAATCTTCACATGATAGTTATAAGCCTCGAAACATCCCTGTAATATCACGAATTTTAGCGCATGTTTTGTCGTAAATAAACGACTTATAGAGCATGAAATCCCTAAAATTATTTACATAGAAGCATAGCTCAGTTCATGATCATTTTAGATAACATTTTGGAAAACAAATACATCCAGTAGTATAATCATAAACATCCTAGAGCCAAAGGTCGGCACACATAGTTTTGCGCGCTAGTTTTTCGTTCAAAATATTGGGCATCTCATGTCAATACTTCCATTCCGTGGTGAGGGAAGCGGGCGGGCGGGTCTCATGCGCAGCACACTAATATATAATTAACAAAACGCACACTACCAAAAGTCACGTGCACCGCGCCGCGATCTTAGAACATAATATTATATTGTAGGAATGCCCTGTTGCTTTTTGGTGTGCACGTATGTATACACTACCAATATGTAGTGCCTATGCCTACTTACGTACTTATATATATATATATATATTATATATATATATATATAAGTACGTAAGTAGGTATTATATATATATATATATAAGTACGTAAGTAGGCATAGGCACTACATATTGGTAGTGTATACATACGTGCACACCAAAAAGCAACAGGGCATTCCTACAATATAATATTATGTTCTAAGATCGCGGCGCGGTGCACGTGACTTTTGGTAGTGTGCGTTTTGTTAATTATATATTAGTGTGCTGCGCATGAGACCCGCCCGCCCGCTTCCCTCACCACGGAATGGAAGTATTGACATGAGATGCCCAATATTTTGAACGAAAAACTAGCGCGCAAAACTATGTGTGCCGACCTTTGGCTCTAGGATGTTTATGATTATACTACTGGATGTATTTGTTTTCCAAAATGTTATCTAAAATGATCATGAACTGAGCTATGCTTCTATGTAAATAATTTTAGGGATTTCATGCTCTATAAGTCGTTTATTTACGACAAAACATGCGCTAAAATTCGTGATATTACAGGGATGTTTCGAGGCTTATAACTATCATGTGAAGATTTTTTTTACAAATCGGTGCCAAGACAAGCCTAGATAATGAAGAGATAAATCGATATCATGCTTAGTTGTGGACCTAAAACCTCAAATAAGGGAGTGATCATCCTACGGCGTTTGTATGGAAAAGTTACCGGCCAGTTCAACCTTAATGTAGTTATTTCATAAACTAATTATTTGTTTATAATAAACTGAAGTTAAAACAACACATACTTGCATAGTTTTGGCAAATGAATCAAATAATCAGTGAAGAGAACACATAATTGCAGAAAATATTAAAAGACGAAACATAGATTCATAATAGAAGCTATGCATGTGGATAATTAGACGGTACATCACAGTCCCGATAAAAAGTACAGTATAGTACCACCAACTTAACTGTGCAGTTCTCGAGGGCGCTATTGGTCAAGGATATCAACTACAAACTGTCACACTTTGAGGGAATTTTGTAGTTCTTTTTTCTGCCGCCTAAACAGATAAGTTGGTGGGTCTGTACGTCTCTTGATAAGCGCTTCCCGGGTAAACGTTTAATCTAGGCATGAATCTGGGTGACATTTCAATTTAGCGTCCCGGATTAAATATTTTACATTTAAAAGGTAGACGTATCTATATATATAGTTCAGCAACATAACGAAAAGGAGTTTTTTGACAATATTTTAATCTGTATTTTCTTATGCTTGACAGGTTAGCTTTTGACCTCTCCTCACCTGTAAGTAAGGTTGCCAGACGTCCGGGAAATCCGGGATTGTCCCGGAATGGGGCGTCTTGTCCCGTGTCCAGTAATTTCGCTCTACTGTCCCGGAATTCACTAGTATTAGGTGTCCGTTTATTTGGCGTCTACCTAAATAGTACGTAATCCAACTATTATTGAGGTCAGTGTCAGGCCCTAAAGTATCATTAAGAGGGCCCTTCCCGGTCCGTCTATCGTCAAAGCGAGCGTGATTGAAAAGCTTATTGTTTCATCTTTTTTATCTTCAGCGCTTGGCATTCGACTCTCCGTCTCACTCCGTGCCCCGCATACCTCTTTCCGCCACTTGGCTAACAAGCAAGTGAGAACGAGATAACATTTAACGAAAAATATTGTGCGTAAACTTCATAAAACTTGGTCCAGTAATTACGTGTTTTTTAATAAGCCTTACATGTTTGTAAAACAAATGTTAATCAATTAGAATCTCCATTATATTTGCAAGGTTTCTATCAAAATATGTTCTCTATTTTTACAATTTATGAGTACATTCTGAACGCCCTAAGTTCAGGTTAAATTTGTACAAAAAAGCAGACTTTTGGCTTATATTGAAGTCGTTTCTACAAATTTAACTTTTTTGTTTGCATAAAAGCCTGTACTGTATCAGCTGGATCGTCCACTGCTGAACACAGCCTCCCCTAAAAAAGGGGTATTTGCCATAATCCCCACGCTTGGCAGGCGGTTTGGGGATCGCAGAGTAGGATGGCAGTTCTTTAGAAGGCGCTGCTGCCCACCTTCCAGTATTTTTCCCTTAGTCGCCTCTTACGACACCCACGGGATGATATGGGGAGGTGCAATTCTAACCCGGCATCCCACGGGGAAAGAAACATAAAAGCCTACATACACAAAATACCTATTAGCTCAAAAATTACATAGAAATATCTGTTACAACGCCATAATCACGTACGAACGTTTGTATGAAAAGTAAGACGGGTTTGCCGCTTTTTAAGCCCTTTTTTATACCGAACTGGGTAGCAATTGACCACTATCTGACCTGCTGTTAAGTGCTGGTGCGATCGATGATGGACCGCGCTTAGATTAGAGTTAGATACCTATTATATTAGGTCCTTACATATGAAATTGGCGTTTTGTATGGGAGGAACAAAAAGTCGAATATTTTTTAATATAATATATTTAATTAATCAAAGTATGAACCATTATTTTCTATGCACTTTTGCCATCTCATAGGTAGTTCATTGATCCCTTTACTAAAAAAACCAGTCGGACGGGAATCAATAAAATCTTTGAAGGCGATTTGGACTGCCCCATCGGAGTTGAATTTTTTCCCTTGCAAGAAGTTATCCAAATTTCGAAAAAAATGGTAATCTGTTGGAGCAAGGTCCGGGGAGTACGGAGGATGTCTTAGACTTTCCAATTGAAGCTCTTCTAATTTAGTAGCCGTCTGTAGCGCAGTGTGTGGTCTAGCGTTGTCGTGAAGCAGCAGTGGCGTGGAGCGATTGACCAGCCTAGGTTGTTTAGCCGCTAGCTTTTCCATCATGGTTTGCAATTCCTGACAATAGACATCAGCCGTAATAGTCTGGCCAGATTTGAAAAAACTGTAATGAACAATACCGGCACTAGTCCACCAAACGCTTACAAGTAACTTTTTTGGGGTTAATTTTCGCTTGGGGCAGGATTTGGCTGGCTGGCCAGGATCTAACCATTGCGCTGAGCGCTTCCGATTATCGTAAAGAACCCATTTTTCATCACAGGTAATGATTCGGTTTAAAATACCTTCATTATTGTGCCGGTTTAGTAATGTAACGCAGCAGTCGACGCGCGTTTGCCGGTTTGTTTCAGTCAATTCGTGAGGTACCCACCTTTCAAGCTTTTTAATCTTCCCAATTTGCTTCAAGTGAATTAAAACAGTTTTATCACTAACATCGCAGCCTGCAGCTAACTCGGACGTGGTTTGCGATGGATCCGCTTCCACAATAGCCTTCAACTCTTCATTATCAACTTGAGTCTCAGGCCGTCCACGGGGCTTGTTCTGTAGGTCGAAATTTCCAGAACGAAAACGTTGGAACCAAAAACGAACTGTGTTTTCTTTTGCAACACGACCGCCATACACATCATTCACCCTTCGAGTTGTTTCCGCAGCACTAGTGCCACGGCGGAACTCGTACTCGTAAATAATGCGATATTTAAGGTTTTCCATTTTGTAACATGAGTGACGCAAACAGAAAAAAACAGAAGAAAAAAAACAAATGAATGACGTTCATCGAAGCACAAATACATGAGTCTATAGCTGTACAAATTTGAATTTGGAATTCCTTACCAAAGAGGAGAAATTCGTGATTAAAGTGGCCAGTACGAAAAACGCCAATTTCATATGTAAGGACCTAATATTTTATTAGCCTTATACAGAGGCCGACCTCAAAATTAGTTGGTTTACGTACCTACTTAGGTAGATGCCCAGTTTTGATGTTTTTTTGTGTTATTTATCCGTTTTTAGTTAATTAGATTATATTGAAGTCGGTTTAATTTTTGTAGATTACTTTTATTTATGAATTTTTAATAATATTTACCCCTTATGATTAAAATAAAAATAATTATTCACAAAACTGCACTGGGTATAAGTTCGTTAAATTTTCAAACACACTTCACTACAATTGGTACACCTAATTTTTGTATTATAAATTATGCCAGATCCTTTTATTGTATTATATGAGTGAAAAACCTACCGAATTTCGTTCATATCTGCCCAGTAGTTATTGCAGTTGAAACGCTCATATTTTAAAATTAAAACAGTCCATATCCTGAAAACTACTAAACCGATTTTGATAAAAATTACAGTAACTCTTAAGTTGGTTATTAAAACATGAATTTGAGCAATACGATATCCGGTTTCTGCGTAATACGTGGACAAAATACAAACATATTAACACAGAAACATATATACACTTATGAAATTTTGGCACACATGTAAACAAGCTAGTATAGACTAACATATCAAAAAAACTGTGCAGTTTTGACAATATTACATACATACAGGTCGAATTGAGTACC
The DNA here is from genome assembly GCA_963890685.1 of Plagodis pulveraria. Classification (NCBI taxonomy): domain Eukaryota; kingdom Metazoa; phylum Arthropoda; class Insecta; order Lepidoptera; family Geometridae; genus Plagodis; species Plagodis pulveraria. Next base: position 4,946,948 of record OY982961.1, on the reverse strand, counting down.
TCCATTTTTGAAGTCAGCTAAAAAAGACTCACCATGTAGTTTTCTTTCTAACTACGGCACCTGCGACGAAACCCTACCATAAACGTGACCTAACCCGCCCTTGGTCAATTATTTATTATCCTAGAGAACGTAAACTCCAGAATGTCATAAAAAAAAAAGTAAAACATTATATAAAATAATAACCGTGAGGATTGTGCAATATTATTGTAAAGTTTTGTATGAACAGATTTTGCTGTAATAGATATCTTGTATATTTATATTTTCAAAAAGGTGAAATATAATTTGAAAAAATTGCTAAAAATCATAGGATTATAATCATGATGACTGTCCAGTATTATTGTGAAGCTTTTAAAATAACAGGATTTTGCTGCATGTATATTTTGTACATTTACATCTTTAAAAATGTGAAATATGATTAACAACAATAAATAAAAATATACAATAATAATCATGAAGATTGTGCAGTATATTGAAGTATTTTAACGAACAGATTTTGCTGTAAGTATATTCTGCATATTTTTGTCAATTATGTGTTCTCTTCACTGATTATTTGATTCATTTGCCAAAACTATGCAAGTATGTGTTGTTTTAACTTCAGAGATTAACAAATGCCCTGTTGCTTTTTGGTGTGCACGTATGTATACACTACCAATATGTAGTGCCTATGCCTACTTACGTACTTATATATATATATATATATATATATATATATATATATATATATATATTTACATATGTTGGGAGTTGGGGACCGGATTTTCTTTCGCATTTGATTAGTTTGTTCGTGATAGTAAGTGTCGGACGCCATAATCCATATAGATAGGTACTTGGGTAATATAAATACGTAACTATGTCTAGGTACTCACCTACTCTCACCTAAGTTAGTACCTAGTAGGTATTAGTCAATACGCAGGTCATGATAGCTATGGTGAGTACCTAATCATTTTAGCAACACTTAGACAATATAAAAAGCTGCATTTGGTTAGATATGGTATGGACGTAGGTAGTCCGCATTCTTTTTAGAATATAGTCTGAGCACTAATATAACTTCGAGAAAGTACCTACCTAACACAAAGTAGTAAAGGGTTAGAATTAGAAGCTCAATGGAAGATACCTATCTATCTACGATATAATTATCATTTATCATATAGGCCTGCCTAGGCACACAACTGTCAGCGATATCAAATCGACATTCGCGGGCGCGCATTACATTGCATACCTATCTACATAGCTATACACATACTACATAGATATATAAGATCACAACAAATAATAAAGTTAGTACGTATCTACCTACATAAATTAGTAGAATAAGTATGTATATTTGTAGTAGGTACTTATACCTAAGGTAGTACGAAAGTTTATATGGTAAACTTAGCGATGATTGTAGGCACTTACCTAATCAAAAATAACCTATGATTAGTTATTGATTTTTATTGGAAATAATTTAAATCAGTTACGGGTAGGTAGAGAATTTTTATTCCAAATGTGTTCTACCAGAATTGGTAGATCCATGATGCCATCGTACATTACCGCTTAGAGACAGATTTTGAAATCGGTACGACACACTCTCATCTCAAAGCTCGCTAGCCGGGCGAGCATTCGCAAAACAACCTTCCACCATGCGGTGAAGTTCATGCCCGCGGCGGGATTCGACCCATAGACCTGTTGCGCGGCAGTCCATTGCTAAGAGCCATCACTGCTTCCCGTTAAGTGTTTAGTGACAGAATTTCTACTTGAGGGTGGTAGCTAGCCAAGCGAGCATTCGCAAAATGCCCTTCTACCAAGCGGTGAATTTCAAGCCCGCGGCGGGATTCGAACCATAGACCTACTGCGTGGCAGTCCAAAGCTAATGCCACTGAGCCATCACTGCTTCCCGTTAGGTGCTTTCTGACAGATTTTCTACTTGAGGGTGGTAGCTATCCAGGCGAGCATTCGCAAAATGCTCTTCACCGACGCGGGGAAGCTCAATATCGCGGCTGGATTCGAACCATGGACCTGCTGCGCGGCAGTCACTAGCTAATGCCACTGGCCCATCACTGCTTCCCGTTAGGCGCTTACTGACAGATTTTCTGCTTGAGGATGGTGGCTAGCCAGGCGAATATTCGCAACATGCCCTATGCCCTTCCACCAAGCGGTGAAGCTCGAGCCCGCAGCGGGATTCGAACCATAAACATGCGAGGCAGTCCATAGCTAATGCCACTGAGTTCACTTTAGTTGCATGGTGACAGATTTTCTACTTGGGTAGCTATCCCGGCGAGCATTCGCAAAATGCTCTTTTTTTATGCCTGATAGGTTAGCCTTTGACCACTCTCTGATCTCACCTGATGGTAAGTGATGATGTGGTCGAAGATGTTGTTCAGGCTAACCTAGAAGTACTGGCTCTCAAGGACAGCTGCCGGAACACACCGTTAGGTGCTTGGCGACAGATTTTCTACTTGAGGGTGGTAGCTATACAGGCGGGCATTCGCAAAATGCCCTACCACCATGCTATAACGACTGCCATCCTAAGACCACAACCGGGACCAACGGCTTAACGTGCCCTCCGAAGCACGGAAGCGCTCAGTAGTATTGTCCTAGCGGTCACCCATCCAACTCATGACCGCGCGCGACGGTGCTAAACTTTGCTGATCGGTTGAGAACAGCTAAGTAAACTTCGCTACGAACTCTCCACCACGCGGTGAAGCTTAATATCGCAGCGGGATTCAAACTATGGACCTGATGCGCAGCAGTCCATAACCAATGCCACTGAGCCATCACTGCTTCGCTTTAGGTGTTTGGCGACCGATTTTTTACTTGAGGGTAGTAGCTATCCAGGCGGGCATTCGTATAATGCTCTTCTACCACGCGGTGAAGATTAAGCCCGCGACGGGATTCGAACCATGGACCTGCTGCGCGGAAGTCCATAACCTATGCCACTGAGCCGTCACTGCTTTACAAAATATGTTGTAGTAAAAGCAGTAACTTGCTAATTATGTAATAAATAATTATTGTAGGTAAATATTTACTACATTAATATGAAAAGAACAAACTAATACATTTACTATGTACCTACAAATCATTGTACCTACTTACTAAATATTTACCTACTATAGGTGAAATAACATCAGTATGTAATTTTAAAACGAACGAAAATTATAACAACAGGTACCTACTGTCCGAACCAAAATGTATTCCTCTGTGAATATATAATATTATTTTATAAGAAATACCTACACACGTCGTGACGTAGCTTGAGACACTATCTCCGTCCGTCGTCAAACATCGTAATTCGTTCGGCATGGTTCGGCTTTCATTGACATATCGCAAACAAGTGTGCGTAATTGGCGTAGATGCAATACGGGTGTGTGATGCGCGATCACTATCTTCTTACTACTCATCACGGAGTCTTACCCTTTCCCACAAAGGTATAGGTGAAATAGCATGCTTTGTTGCCTCGCCCGCTGATAAGTTCGAGCCGTCGGCAAGTGCATCCTTAAGATAGCAAATAAGACCTTATTGTCTCACACAAAGACAGCAGATTGGTATAATAACAATTGTGCTTATAATGGTAATTATTACCGTGACTGAATTGCAAGGCGAGCCGAATCGATTTGTGTCACTCACACACAGTCACCATCGGGACCTGTACAATTATAGAGTAATTGCCTTCCGTAAGAGACTCGTGGACGCCTAAATTGGATTGATTAATTTAACATTTTCACAATCTGAGCCATTAAAATAAATGAAATGTATTGCTTGATACGCAAAGGTATGGTAGGGTACGTAGGAACTTGAATATGAAATGATATAAATAAAACTAGACTGAACGCTTGACATACAGACGGACAGACAGGTGAGAGTCAATAATAGAATTCCCTTTTAACCTTTGTGTACGGAACCTTAAAAATTACGTTTCGCAAACAACACACTGGAGACCGCAACAACTTAAGCAATACAAGCAGGTCACATTTAAATTAAATTTTATTTGGGTACTTTACGATATTGTCCGACTTTTGCGGCCACAACGTAATTACAGAAAACTTTTCCGCCACATTTTATCCTCCCCAATTTTTTTCCGCCCTATGTTTTGTAACATTTGAATTTACACCTTACCTGGCACCTTCAACATCACGTACTTTTGACACAGTGTTATTAGTTTCCCCCGTGGGGTGCCGGGTTAGAATTGCACCTCCCCATATCATCCCGTGGGTGTCGTAAGAGGCGACTAGGGGAAAAATACTGGAAGGTGGGCAGCAGCGCTTTTAAAGAACTGCTATCATACCCTGCGATCCCCAAGACACTTGCCAAGCGTGGGGATTATGGCAAATACCCTTAAATAATTAACAGGGGAGACTGTGTTCAGCAGTGGACGAGTCGGCTGTTACAGTTATTAGTTTGATTGTTGGTTTCCCGTGGAGTGCCGGGCTAGAATGCTAGCATCCCATCTCTACCCCTACTCGTTGATATAAATTGACATGTATACGCATAGGGTTCCGTGCAATATGGTGCATTTTAATTGTTTTTTTTTTATTTTCAACCTTTAGAAATAAGTTCTTTACTATACTAACCAGTGGATTTGTAATTGTCCGAAATAAAAACATTGAGTTTTTTTTTTATGTAATAACCTTCAACATGGATTCGTTCAAAAAATGTCCGTAAATAGTTTATATTTTTTCTGAATTCAAGTCAATGATCTGTTGAGCGGTTCACCTTCAACGTGACCAACATCTGTCAATCGCCCTTCTAATGTAACGAGTTAATGCCATATTTTGACGATATTGTCATACCACATGTATAAAATGTATTACTGTACTGTACCAGCCGGAACGTCCACTGTAAAACACAGCCTCCACTATTAGATAACTAATCATTCGTCCGTTCGACTACGCATCCCCCCGCATATGATGAGTTCGCCTATAACCACGTGTCCCCCGCCCGCGCCATTTATTCTACCTTCTTAATTCCCGGAAACAGTGTTGTGCGTAATGCGATTGCAGTCGCACGTTTATTAGGAAGTGATATATGACCGCGTCGTCGTCTGCTCGACGAAAGTTTAGTTATTACGTAACTTTATTGGTGAGGTATGTACACTTTTATTTATTGATATAATTATTCTATAAACCTAATAATGTCAAACTATTTTATATAATTCAATAGTTGGTGCTTGTTTCGTTTGTTACTTAAATTGAGGTTAATTTCCAGAAATTTCAACCAGTACTACTTTTTTGTTCCTTTTGGTTGTTTTGGGTTACTAACATTTTATTTTTATTATTTTAGATGGATTTGAGACGTGACGAAGAGCTAATACGCCAGTGGCATGAAAATGATGAGAACGAGGAGAATGGTGGTGAAAACTCAACCTCGAAAGTCAAAGATAATGAAGAAATAGAAAACCATCAAAATAATGACACTGATTCGGATGTTATGAATGAGCCATTGAACTCGGGCGATGATGATATCCAGCCCAACAAGAGACAAAGGACCCAAATTATTAAGTCAGATGATTCTACAGGTGAAAATCTAGTAAATGCGCTCAAATATATATACCAATAGGAAAACCAAAAGATGGCCGTAATGTGTTTTCTATAACATGATAAACTAATAACTACAGTCAACGTTTATGCAATTCATGTCTCATACAGCATAAAGAATAAAGTGAAACCAGTATCATGGTGAAATTTTGTAATGAAGTAAGGAGACCAACTCATGGAACCATGGCTGAAGCAGCGATTGCAGACGGTGACTTTGAGACGCGATGTCAAAGACAGGATTGAAGATATTTTAGGAGTCTCACCTAATACTAAAGCTCCTTTTTGTTTGAAAGTTCCCGTGAGTATGAGACATATTAATGTTTTCAATAACCGGCTGTACTCACGCGTATTGGTCGAGATTGTCGACCTAGGTTTCGGGCATGTCCGATGCCCTTCATCAGGTGAGTTCACGCGTCTAAATCGCGGCGACGACTCCACGCAACTACTCGTTCTGCGCGGCGCGAGAGTGGAGGCGCGGGCGCGGGGGTGGCCAGTGGGCTGGGGGAACGCCCCGCGCACCGCTGTGCTGATGGTAGTGCATCCTCGTCGTCACTGAGCTCTTCGTCGAAATCTCCAACACAAACACTGCTGACTGTGTCACACTCTAGACTGCCTCGCACTTTTCGCTTTGAGATAGCATTAAGAATAGGTGTCCAGGCTGGTGGGAGGGTCCATCCACGATCTCTGTTGAAATTGGGGTGACGGGTGATCTCAATAGCCTCACGTACTTTTCGAGGTACAAAGAATTTTTCTCTTGCTAGTACGGAGGCTTTGTCGAACCGTATAAAATGTTGCGTGTCCGAGAGATGTGCGTGCTCCGCAATTGCTGATTTAATTGTATCCATATTCTTAATGCTCCTAATGTGTTCGGCAAGTCTAGTTGCGATGTTGCGACGAGTTTCACCTACATAGCTCTTGCCACAGTCACACGGTATTTTGTAGAATACTAAAGCTCCTGTTCAAGCAGTACCGAATGCGCGCAAAATATGTTATTTGTGTCCGTCCAAGACCCAACGCATGACCAAACACTATTGCAATATATGTAAGAAACCAATTTGTGGCCCCCATAATGTCGATATGTGTATTTGCTGTGTAAAATTGTGTATTTATTAATTAAGAAGCATTATTTTCTTTATTTAATTGTAAACTCTTGTGCCTCATAAAAATATTAAATTTTGATAAAAAAATTTCGTAGGTATGTACATTTATATTTGCGTAGTCCGCTCGACGAATGTTTAGTTACTATGTTACTTCAGACATAGTTTAGTTATCTAGGGTTAAGGGGTTATTTGCCATAATCCCCACGCTTGGCAGGCGGCTTGGGGATCGTAGTGCAACATGGCAGTTCTTTAAAAGGTGCTGCTGCCCACCATCTAGTATTTTTCCCTTAGTCGCCTCTTACGACACCTACAAGAAGATCTAAGGAGGTGCAATTCTAACCCGGCACCACTATGTATACATATATCACCCGGGGGTAATAAATGTTTACAAGGCCATAATACATTTCAGGCTCCCGTGGGGTGCCGGGTTAGAATTGTACCTACCTCCCCATATCATCCCGTGGGTGTCGTAAGAGGCGACTAAGGGAAAAATACTGGAAGGTGGGCAGCAGCGCCTGCTAAAGAACTGTCATCTTACACTGCGATCCCCAAGCCGTCTGCCAAACGTGGGGATTATGGCAAATATCCCCTAAATAGGGGAGGCTGTGTTCAGCAGTAGACTTTCCGGCTGAAACAGTAATACATTTCAGAAAATTAGAATCGCGATCGTAGATTTTATGGGTATGAGTTAAGTATTACATGGATGATTAATAATATTGTCATCGTCTTTCCAGTCCAACCCAGACCCAATATATATTAATGAATAGATTAAGGCTTTGCTTTGCGGAAATCTATTTTTAATAACAACAAATACTTCCAAAATATTTTAAGAAAACACTTAAAAAATATAAAAATATAAAATCTAGTGACAATTCCGCTTAATTTTCCTGCTAAGCCGAGGTGACGTCACAAACGCCACGCAGCCAAACCGGAAGAATTTTCGACACGTTTCGCTTCTACACGAAGCATCCTCAGTAGCCCAAGCACGAATAACTTGCGAAATCGTAACCGTTTCGTAAACGTATCGAAATGTCACTATTTTGTATAGGATTTGATCAGCGCCTCTACAGTGCGTAAACGGAACTAAATTTTGACAGAAAAAAAGGTTTTGACAACTAATGTGTCGAGATTTTAACGTGAATGTTTTGTCACGTAAAAAGTTTTGTATGAAATCGCGAGCACGAACCTAATTCTAACGTAAGCTCGAAGGCTGGCTGTCGAGGATCTGTCAAAAATCTATGAATGTCATGTCACTGAGAAATTTTCAGTCAGATGGCTGACGTAACGTATTCAATTGTGGTAAAACTTTGAAAATTCATGTTATTATTGTGTTTGTTCATTCATAATTTACCTATGAAAAGAGTTACAAACATGGCAGCAAGATTAGTAGTATTGTACCATGTCGTTTACCAGGCGCAAAATAGGTATTTATTAATTTATGGCACTGGAGGGAAGTGATGCAAATGTACGATGAACCCAATTCAGGACATTTTCCAAAACTCTGCATCAAACAGCGTCCATATTCCACCGTTCCAGCCCACATTTACACCAATTTCGCTCGTTGGATATGTCTTGCGGCGCAATAATGTTGCTATGAAATTCTTCATTGTGCATGGTCAAATTGAAAACAATAAGGCTCAAAGAAGATCACCTATGCATTCAAGATTTCAAGATCAACCAAAGCTGTCAACAAATGCACCAGACGAACACAGGCAGCGACACGAAAGGAATACCAACGGATTGTCAGACTAACTACCTACGAACTCTGAGGTGATGACCATGCTCACGCCAACATTCTAACCACTACGAAGAAGAAGATTTTAATGTGAAACGTAGAAGCTGTGTTATTGGACTTTTGGTTCTTAATAAAAATAAACGAAGTGCAATTGTGCGTTTCATTTATTGGTACCTATATACCGAACAGTTCGTGGGTTAGGGATAATAGGATATCTCGTTGGATGTTGTGAAACGCGACTAAGACAAAATTCGTGGCAGCATGCCACTACTAAGGTCGGTGTGAGTAGGATGTTGCCACGCATTGAGCATACAACAGTGATGATGAGATGGATCAGTGTGTGCTTCTATTGGTGGCGCATAAAAGACTATTGGGTGGCGAACTCATAGCAGGGCCGTGAGAAGCATTTTTCTTCCCCCTCTGATCTTATAGGCTAGGTAAGTTCGATATCATGCTCGTTTGCCACACTATTCCTTAAAAATAAAGGAAAGTAGATGAATAAAAAGACAAAACTACACCAACAGTTAAGTAATTTCTTTATTTTTGGTAATGTAATAACAGACACAATCATAATCCAAAACAAAAAACCAACCATAAGCTGACTAATACCAAATAAACGCTTTAATTATCCTAAAATTTATATGAACTTAAAACAACACTAAGCCTAGACGGTTACAAGTCACAGCACTCTCGAATTGTAGTAACGGCGCATTCATGAAATGCTACGTGGTTTGTCTTTGCAATACTGTTAGGTAGGTACATTACTACGCACTCCAGGTTTTCACAGCATTCTTCTTTCCCAGAACAGACGGTAAAATACCGCTGGAGACGAAAGTTCTGTCGGGAATCACCTTTAGTGAACAATTAGAACTTAAAGAATGCACTGCTTGAACTCAATAGCCTATTTTTATGCTGAAACACCATAACATTAAGCACAAAATACACTTCAAGCCGGCTGGCGGCCCTTCAGGGTTTCTTGAAACTCCTCCCTCTGTTTAAAGGTGTAATAGTAGTTGTTTGTAATTCATATAGTAAATTATCAGTAGCGTAGATTCTTGGCTTGAGAATTTATAGGTCATAATTTATATATAATGTTTTATTTTAATACCTCTAATGATGTTACAATAAAATTTGGTTTACTGAGCAAGTAACGCATAGAGAAAAGTAACATACCGGAAAAAAATATGTTTGGTTTTCACCAAATAAAAAGCTAAATTTGACGAATATCAATCATAGAGGAACCAGTCCAGCGTCACCAACCTTAAAATAAGGTAAAGTATTGCAGGTGTACCGATTTCTGTTCAAAATTACCTAATACGATACGAGTCATTGTCACCTTGACAACTCAACTGGACTGTCATGGCTATAGACTAATCATATTGTTCCCGGTATATTACATTTCTCTATGTCATAATGTATGTCATGGCACTTAGTAAATATATCACCTCAAATACATTTTATTCAAAAATTTTAATATTTCATAGTGAACATCAATACAATACGGAAATCGCAAAGAAAATGCGAAGTCTGTGGTGTCGAAACACAAATAAAAATGTTTAAACAATAGATTTCCATGAGATCCAGAACCGGTGAGTTGATGAAAATATATCATTGAAATTACATTATTGTTTCAGAGCGTAATGATCGCTTGGTTTTTATTGTAATTTAAGTAGGTATGTGTTATCATGCGAATTGCTGTACTTACATATATTTGTATATAAATTACAAATATTTACGTAACGTAAAGTAAGTTTAGTGTTGCTCAAGGAAAGTATCGATACCTTTGTAGTATCGATTTTTTATAATGTCAGTGGTATGGGTACATATACTTTTTCATATTGTCAATAAGTCAGGAAATATCATATTCGAAGCTGGTGATCATAAACCATCACGCGGAATGTTTTATTATGCCACGAAACTTGACATGTGTATTTTAGGGACTGTTATTTACATCTTTAGCTCAAAAGCATTTTGAAACACCAGGTATTATCAATTTTTCTCTACATAACTGGCACAGTACTTGCTAACTGAACGGCTTGAGCAATATTTATTATCTAACATATGAAAATCGACCTAAATATTATACAATTAATAATAAATAGCGTAAATAACGTCATATCTATGCTTGTGATAATAATCTGAGTTGTTTTTTTTCAGTTCATTTAAACAAAACTCCGTCGCTTATATACTTTCAAAGTAAATGCTGAATCGATAGAGCTATGGCATGGAATTTAAGGTACTATGTCACCTCAATACTATATAAAAATCAACATGTGTATCAACATACAATCCCAATTATTTAAATATTTATAATACTATACATTATTTGATTTTAAAATTAACCAACTTTCGAGTGCAGTTAAATAAACTATTTTTGTAATTTCAGATATGCATATGTTACGCAGAAAAATATTAATTGAATCGATAAATAAAACAAATCAGTGCAGAGGAAGCTTCTTGCAATACAAATGAAATAGATCAGCTGCAAGATTAAATTAAATATGTAAATAATTCAACTACCTACACCAAAAAAGTTTTTAAAAGTCAACAGTCTATATATAATTCAAAAAGGTGCGTCAGAAATACTACATTTTATGATTGAACTACAAATAATAATAATTGTTAACAGTTGATGACAAGTTTACTAGTGCAACTTACGTGCAGTATTTATTACTTTTACATATACGACAGTTAGAAAATAAGTGTTATATATTGAAAACTGTTATGTACAATGAAAAATATGTATGGTAAAGATGTTCTAGTACACAAATTACTTTGGAACTATGTATACATACCCCAATAATACGGTTTTTGATACTAGCGAAGATATATCGCACGATAAAATATATTGATGATTTTGAATAATTTAATAAATCTGTGTGAAATATTTGTTTTATTTTATATTTCCTTAACATATATTTTATAATCCTAACCTTCTTACCATTTTTTCCTATATCGATTATAATGGAATCGATTTCATTGTAACTAATCGATTTTAGGGAATCAGTAGTACAACACTCACAAATGTCATTATAATTGTGTTGGAAATATAGTTTATATATATATACTATATATATACTTCTAGGCTAGCCTGAACAACATCTTCGACCACATCATCACTTACCATCAGGTGAAATAGTGGTCAAAGGCTAATCTATCAGGCATAAAAAAAAAAAAAAAAAAAAAATTCATTTGTAATGGTTGGTATAAAATAACTTCAAATCTGAGTTTCAAAGCAACAAGGTCCGTGCCAACTCTTAATATTACTTGCTCAGTGAGAGGAACTTTTATAGGCAAAATAAGACTTAAAACCTCTTTTCGAATGAGTTGTTAGGTCTTAGAAAAAAGGTATGATTGTTGTGATTTACGCTGGATGACGTCACTTTTGTAATCCTATCGAGTTCACGTTAGCCAGAAAACGATGCGGCGTACTGTCAACCATTGCCTCCTGCGTAAACGGGCGGTGAACTCGATACGATAACGTTACGGACTATCGAAATGTTTGTGCTTGGGCTACAGGAGGTCTTGACTCTTCGAGCGCACGATCGAGAAAGATCGTTTTATTAAAATATTAATTTGGTGTTTTCTTAAAATATTTTGGAAGTATTTGTTGTTATCCAATATATATTATATAACAGTCGGTACCTTTGCCACTGTAGGTATTATAAATAAAATATTTCCCCGAATCACAAAATAAACTAAGAATAACCTGTATTACTAACAAAGCTCATTTGCCTAAGAAAGTTGCGGAAAATGCGAAACAATTAGTGGAATGTCTGGAGCCCGCAGATAGATAGTTAGCGAAGAAAGTTCCTCTGTCCGGTTGCTCATAGATATGTTAGAAGCAAGAATGTACATATTTTTTTGCTAGAATCACGGCTTTATTCCCAAAACACTACAAAACTTTATAATACTGCAGCTACTACAAAAAAAGCATTTGGCAACTTAAGGCCGTTGCAGCGTTGAAGCAGTGATGGATCTGTGGCATTGGCTATGGACTGCCAGCAGGTACCAGCGCAGCAGGTCTATGGTTTGAATCCCGGTGCGGGCTTGAGCTTCAACGCATGTTGGAAGGGCATTTTGTGAATGCCCGTTTGGCTAGCGACCACCCTCAAGTAGAAAATCTATCGCCAAGCACCTAAAGGTGTGTTCCGGCAGCAGTCCTTGAGAGCCAGAAAAATTACAGGCTAATGAGACCTAACAACTGGACGTCTCAGTGTGACGGGCACAGTGCAATTCATCGTTGACGAAATGCGTTTGTTATAGGCAGAGGTTAGTCCACTTAACATCAGGTGGGCCTCGGGCTTGTTCCGTAACAATAACATTAAAAAGTAAATTAAAAAAAAAAAAAAAAAACAAAGCAAACGCTCTAGCCCACAACAAATTGGTATCGTGCCCAACGCTACGCATCTGTTTTTTGAATAATTTGCTGTAGATAATATGGAACGATTGATTTTGGATACTTAACTTATTTCGTGGTTCTCGCTGCAACGTTTGCATAGCCATTTCAAGCCGATCAATTAAATTAAGCAACGTCTGCCGCGGTCAGAAGTTGGATGGGTGACCGCCGACATTACTACTGAGCGCTTCCGTGCTTCGGAGGGCACGTAAAGCCGTCGGTCTCGTTGTTATCTTAGGATGGCAGTCGGTATCATAGTAGTAGGGCATTTTGCGTATGCCCGCCCTGGCTAGCTGTTGCCAAGCATCTATCCATGTGTTCCGGCAGCTATCTTTGAGAGCCAGTTATGAAAGGTTAGCCTAAACAACATCTTCGACCACATAATCACTTACCATTAGGTGATTAGGCTAAGTTATAATTATAAAATAATAAAAAAATTAAATATAGTTTCACCTGATAATAAGTGATGATATAGTCAAACATGTTGAACGTCTAAATTGGAAGATTTCTCTCAAAGAGTAGGAAGGAAGGTGATAGCAAGCTAGGCGAGTATTCGAAAAGAGCCCTTTTTCCATGCTCAAGCCTGCGGTGTTGGTCGAACCTTGGACTCGCGGCACGATTGTTATGCTTGACTATCAATGCTTAAGATGGTGGGTAGTTAGCCAGGGCCAGCCAGGCATTAGAAAAGGGGGACATTCCTATAACGACGGCCTACTAGACATTTCGAGAGCTTAAAACGTGGCCTCCAAAGCACGGAAGTGCTCAATAGTAATGCTACTATTGGTCACCCATCCTAGTCACGACCGCGGAGGACGTTGCTTAACCTAGTTGATCGGTTAAGAATGACTATGTAAGCTACGCTACGAGCGCTTCAAAAAAGGTGTGATATAACTTGTGGAATCAAGAAACTTAATCACAGGTTTGAGCTCAAAGTGTTTGAACAAGCCATCGGTGCCATCACGGATGTCAATAAGTTATTTCACATATTAATGTAGAAAAGAGGTTCTGTTATTTATTCCAACTTCAAAAACAGGAGGGGTTACTCAATTCGTATTTATTATTTAACGTTTGTTACATCAGAACTTTTGACTGGGTGAACCAATTTTGATGGTTCTTTTTATATTTCAAATCTGATGCTTGCCGTGTGGTCCCATTTACATTTCATCAAATTTGGTCAAGCTGTTTGTGAGTTACACTCCAATAACTGAAATTTTCCTATCTTGATGATATAGTAATTGACAGTGAATGACAATAATCGATCCCATAAGTCGAAAGGGTCAGTGACCCATGCTACTAAATATATATTTTTCACCAAAAAATGGAACCGACATCTAGACTCATCAAATTTGTGAAATCACTTGTCGAAGTCGGCACCGTGCGCACAATATTGTGATAATAGGTACTTTGAACCATCATGGTACCGACCAGTCCGTTCCATTTTTTGGTAAGAGTTTTTTTAATAATTTTATTTACTAAGTCATGTCTTCTTTTCAATATCTCTGACATTTGTTGGAAAGAACTCGAGTTGTAACATTTAGTCCCCACCTCAGTAGACGGCGGTGGCTGCAGTTTCTTGATTGCAGTTCTGCCAACTTCGCGGTGATTAACGTTGCTTGCGTAGTTATTGTTCTAGGTTTGAAGTTATTTTGAACCCCGAGTTGGTTCAGTGATCAAAACTGCGGGAAAAGTTTTCATACTACAATAAACAAGTTACTTTTTTCAAGTCGTACAGTTTTCTCCGTAGAATGAACCTGTAAATATGATTTTCATCGCCATGGGGTGAAGATTAAGACAGCGGCAGGTTTCGAACTGTAGATCTCATTGCCTTCAGTAATACAAGAATTGGGTATATAAAGTATTATGGTAGGTTTAGGAGTAGAGTTTTCCATACAAACGTAGTGCATATTTTAAATACTAAGTGTTCAAACTCGTTAAAACTTTGCTTGTATATCCGTGTGCCTAATATCTATGCTTCTGGTTTGCCAGATATCTGTAAAATTAAGTATTTTCAAAAATCATTCGAATAATCGTTTTGAATGGGATTTGATATTTTGATATTAAAGGATATAATAAATAACAAATTGAAAAACTGGCATACCATCAGAAGTATAGATATTAGGCTCACCAATATTCACACACAATTTCACTGATTTTGAACACTTGGTATTTAATATATGACGAAACCACGTCTGTATGAAAAGCGCTCCGTGCACTCTACTCTTTGAGCGACATGCCCAGCCCTTAGCGAGCCGTTTAAACTTTAAACTCTGAACTAAGAACTTTAAAATTCTAGGTTCAGAGTTCTGCGTTCCACGTTCACTGTATTACATAACGGGTGGTCTAGTTCTTCAGTTCAATCAGTTTCTTAGTGTTTCTTATAGAGGATTAATACCGGAAAATTTCTTCTATATTGACATAACTTTACTAGTTAACAACATTGCCGATGGCAATGGTTAGATCGTTTACTACAAAGATTCCACACTACAATAGAACACCTATATAATGTGCTAGATATAGTTTTCCTATTGCCTAGTACTCGTACATGCACTAAAACTACTAGTCAATAAAAGTTTTGCACTCCTAGCTAATCGGAACTATTTGAATTTCGAATGTTTTATTTTTTAATGACTGGCAACCTTTTAAGTCATGAAAAAAAATTGGCGAGAAATCATTAAATGATTTTGTCAATTGAGTTTTTCACATATCAAATTTCTACGTACGCAACGAAAATGGAATTAAGTAGAATTTTTTTTAGAGCGATGATTTTTTAAGATTTTAATTGTTTTCTCTCTCCCCAAGACTGTGCCACTCATTTTCAAAATACTTTTGGGAGAGAAGCATTTTGTTTGAGCACCGTGAGGCGATGGTTTGCTGAATTTGAGAGAGGTCGGGTTTCTTTTCATGACGAATTTCGTGAAGGGCGGCCTTTAACTATCGTCAACGAAAATAATGTGGCTACTGTTAAGCGGCTAATTATTACCTATGAGACAATTCGAGGACTATTGGGGATTAGTAATAGCCAAATTCTGAAAATTTTACACGAAGAATTTAAAGATCAGAAACTTCGGTGTCGTTGGATCCCTCATTAACTTACAGCGGAGCAGAAGCGGACTCGCGTGGAATGGTGCTCATATATACTACTGAAGTACGCCCACGGACATTTTAAGGCCGTCTTGTACTTGCACAGTAGGCACATTTAGCGTGCGAGAGTTGCAGGCTATGGACACTACGCGGCGCTGCGCTTTAGATGCACAGCGCTCGTCAGGTCGATGTCCCCAGCCGCACGCTATCAGCTTCATAGTGTAACTAAAACAGTTGATCTACTTTAGGTATCTGCTACTAAATCCAGTACTCAATTATTATATTCTTGTGACTATTCCCTTATAGTGCAACTAACACAGTTGATAACCTTTAACTATTACTATTAAAATAAATACCGTTAAGTGCTTGGCGACAGATTTTCTACTTGAGGGTAGTAGCTAGCCAGGCGGGTATTCGCAAAATGCCAAATTACTGGTTCTATCTAGAGAACACATAGCGGCACATACCGTTAAGTGCTTGGCTACAGATTTTCTACTTGAGGGTTAGGTAGCTAGCCAGGCGGGTATTCTCAAATTGCTCTACTACCATGCAAAATTACTGGTTCTGGAGGACTCATAGCTACACATACCGTTAAGTGCTTGGCGACAGATTTTCTACTTGACACAACGTGGTAGCAAGCCAGGCGGGTATTTATAAAATGCCCTACCACCATGCAAAATTACTGGTTCTCAAGGATACATAGCGGCACATAGCGTTAAGTGCTTGGCGACAGATTTTTTAAATGAGGTAGGTAGCTAGCCAGGCGGGTTTTCTCAAAATGCCCTACCACCATGCAAATTACTAGTTCTAGAGGACTCATAGCGGCACATACCGTTAAGTGCTTGGCGACAGATTTTTTACTTGAGGGAGGTAGCTAGCCAGGCTGGTAATCGCAAATTGCCCTACCACCATGCAAAATTACTGGTTCTCAAGGATACATAGCGGCACATAGCGTTAAGTGCTTGGCGACAGATTTTTTACTTGAGGTAGGTAGCTAGCCAGGCGGGTTTTCTCAAAATGCCCTACCACCATGCAAATTACTAGTTCTAGAGGACTCATAGCGGCATATACCGTTAAGTGCTTGGCGACAGATTTTTTACTTGAGGGAGGTAGCTAGCCAGGCTGGTAATCGCAAATTGCCCTACTACCACGCACAACTACTAGTTCTCAAGGATACATAGCGGCACATAGCGTTAAGTGCTTGGCGACAGATTTTCTACTTGACACAACGTGGTAGCAAGCCAGGCGGGTATTTATAAAATGCCCTACCACCATGCAAAATTACTGGTTCTCAAGGATAGATAACGGTATGCGTTAAGTGCTTGGCGACAGATTTTTTAATTGAGGGAGGTAGCTAGCCAGGCTGGTAATCGCAAATTGCCCTACCACCATGCACAACTACTAGTTCTCAATGATACATAGCGGCACACAGCGTTAAGTGCTTGGCGACAGATTTTCTACTTGAGGGTGGTAGCTAGCCAGGCGGGTAATCGCAAATTGCTCTACCACCATGCAAAATTACTGGTTCTGGAGGACTCATAGCGGCACATACCGTTAAGTGCTTGGCGACAGATTTTCTACTTGACACATAGACCACTATACATAGCGGCACATAGCGTTAAGTGCTTGGCGACAGATTTTATACTTGAGGGTAGTAGCTAGCCAGGCGGGCATTCGCAAAATACCCTACCACCATGCAAAATTACTGGTTCTGGAGGACTCATAGCGGCACATACCGTTAGGTGCTTGGCGACAGATTTTTTACTTGAGGGAGGTAGCTAGCCAGGCTTGTAATCGCAAATTGCCCTACCACCATGCATAACTACTAGTTCTTAAGGATACATAGCGGCACATAGCGTTAAGTGCTTGGCGACAGATTTTCTACTTGAGGGTGGTAGCTAGCCAGGCGGGTAATCGCAAATTGCCCTACCACCATGCAAAATTACTGGTTCTGGAGGACTCATAGCGGCACATACCGTTAAGTTCTTGGCGACAGATTTTCTACTTGACACATAGTGGTAGGAAGCCAGGCGGGTATTTGCAAAATGCCCTACCACCATGCAAAATTATTGGTTCTAGAGGACTCATAGCGGCACATACCGTTAAGTGCTTGGCGACAGATTTTTTACTGGAGGGAGGTAGCTTCTTAGAGGGCACTGCTGCTCACTTTCCGGTATTTTCCCTTAGTTGCCTCTTACGACACCCACAGTTAGTAATTGGGGCGTGACCATACTGTACTTTTTATACTGTGGCGCGTGAAAACAATGCCATCGAGAAAGTATTTTTTTATTTGGCATGGCTTGAAATGACGTACAAGACACTCGCCTGATGGAAGATTCACGCCAGCGGATAACCATAAATGTTGCAGTGTCACCATTCTGCTAATAATAATTCTGTTTATAAATATTTCTAGCTCGTAATCGCCGGAGAGAATTTTGCTGGAGAAAACGACACGCGTCCTACCTCGATGACGCCTAGGCGGGTACTGAATGACGTGCGCGAGAGCTTGAATCTTTAGATTTGTAGTTTATTTTTTCTTGTTAAAAAACTATAGCTAAATTTGAAAATGTGCCTTCAAACGTTACTAATAAATAACAAGCTCTATCCATTGGTAAAACTTCCACATAGTTTCATGATAGTATCTTTTAGTTCTACCTGATTTAAGTAGCGATATGGTGTCATGTTTGACATTTTTTTTTATCGAAGAAATTGTTCATAATCACGTTTTTGACTTTGTACGTTCCTGGAGAGTATGTTCAACTTTATATAAATAATTTTATATATTCTAAATTTTCAATTCTATTCGAGTTACAGATTTTAAAAAATGTCATAAGTAGGTACAACCTGGCCTTAATGCTGTTTATGACATTGTCACAGGAGACAAAACGTGGATTTAGAAAAAAAAAGAAATCTTGTTAATGGGTGTTTGAAAATGGTAGGGCATTTTGCGAATGCCCGCCTGGCTAGCTACCCTCAAGTAGAAAATCTGTCGCCAAGCACCTAACGGTGTGTTCCGGCAGCTGTACTTGAGAGCCAGTACTTCTAGGTTAGCCTGTATAACTTCTTCGACCACATCATCACTTACCATCAGGTGAGATAGTGGTCAAAGGCCAACCTATCAGGCATAATATATATATATATATATATATATATATATGTATATATATGTATTCTACCATTTGTTTACCCAGGATGTTAGAAAAAGTTCGCGAAAGACAACCAACAAGCCGCGTTCTCCTACATTATGACAACGCTTTTTCACACACGGCCAACAAAACAAAGTCATTTTTAGCTTTCGAAAAAGTACAACTCGTCACCCATCTCGCACAAAACCCCGACCAGCACCCTTATGATGTGATTTCTTTATTTTCCCCACAATCAAAGATTTGATGAGAGGTTTCACTTTTACAAACTCCGAAGAGGCAGTGATAGCGTTCAATCAGCAAGTAGAAAACATGCATTCAGATCAGTGGTCCTCCTTTTGTAAAAAATGGTTCGATCGCATGAAAAAATTTAAAAAATATAAAGGTGAGAATTTTGAAAAGCAATAAACATAATATGTTTATAACATGTTGTTTTTTTTTAAGTTTCGCAAAACTTTCAGTGTTACCTACGTATCCTTGGTATTATTTTTGTTTTCTTCTCTAATTCTGCCAAAGAAGACAATAAGCAATAATTAATGAAATAGCTAAAGCTTTATATTTAGAGCTGCGTCTTCCACGGACTTTCAACAATTGGTAAAAGATAAATCATCCAGTAGGAAGTATTTTCGCTGCTTGCTGTACATGCCTATTTGGAGTTCCTCCCGTTTTATTCTTTATTAGAAGCGAGGTTTACATAGCCAGCGTTGGTTTTTTGCAAAAATGTATAAGGCGTGCTAAAAAAACGCGAAGAAAATAGTTTAAGAAGAATTTTGAAATCTTATAGATAACGAAAGCTATTCAAGATGCAGAAACTTTAAAAAAAATTGATACAGCCCAACAAAGTTATTTGGCAATGCCGTATTCTACTGTTGACAAAATATTCAGTTGCGATATTTTCACGGATGACGTTATAAACCAATTTGATTGATGTTCCGCGAAAATAACATTTTGGGGTTGCTCCATATAGAAAGAATTACCTGAAATTTAGATATTTTATGAACGCTGTTGAAATGTCACTTTTCTTTGAATGCTGATTCAAAGAAATGTAACATTGAAACTTCAATTGAATTATTTTTCAGGGGGAGGGGGCTAAAAAGAAGGTATTTTTTTTGGTATTGTTACGGTGCAAGCCACGAGGCCCACCTGAAGTGTACTAAACCTCTGCCTATAACAGATGGATTTTGTCAACGACGAACTGCACTGTGCCCGTCACACCGAGACGTAGAGTTGTTAGCTCTCATGTGTCTGTCAGGTAGCCGAAAATAAAACTTTTTCGCATCCCGGCGTGTGTGATCGTCTAGGAGACAAAGAATAGTGATCATTGTTCGGTACCGTGCGTGCGTGCGGTGCTGAAACACACCCTGCGATGCTGCAACGCAGACCTGTCCCGTACTGTACATAATTATGTTCGGATCCAAGCGGAAGAAAAATAAATAAAGGGCATCTGTGGGTTTTTAATGTCTAATGCTACGATTACACGCGCGCGTTCAACGTGGAATTCAACGGGCACTAGCATGTGAACAGTCTTGCTTGGACGCACCGCGAGTTGCTATCCAGACTGCCTGCTGGGTTGCTTGCCAACCGGCGCGGAGGGCGTCTGAACGCATGACACATTGTACCGACTGGTGTGCCGTGGTGCGAGCTGCTTCCTGGGCTGCTTGCTAGTCCGCACGGCGCAGGTGTGAACGCATGAAATAGCTCGCTTGGCCCACAAATGCGCGCCGGGCTGCTTCCCAAACCACTTGCAGGGCTGCGCGGTGCACGTCTAAACGCAGCATCAGTCCTCAGCGCACCCGCCCCGCGCATGTTCCTTTTGTTACCTAGTTTGTTTTCAATAACATGTTTTCTAGAATATGGTGATTACATCTTAATAGATTTAGATAGACTCATGAATTCATCGAGTCATTTGAGTATGTATATTGCATATTTGAAGAATCCAGAAAGTAAGCATTAATCGATACCATTAACTTGAAAAGGGAAAAAAATATTTACGTCTGCTACTGCCATTGTGATAATTACCACTTCATAAATTAAAGAGACATTAAATTCACACTCTCACTTCTCCAAAATCAACTTATTCTACAACAATCACTCTTTATAAATGTGCACCATCTAGAGTTCTAGAATCTTGATGTTGAAACTTAAATGAAACGAGCGAACATTAAATGTAACCTTTATAGTCGAGTTTAAAAGTAAAGTACAAAGGATGCTTTTAGTGAATGGCTTAAAAAATAGCTCAAGCACGGCCATTAGGGATGGAAATTGCCTTTAAAAACATGGGTCCGATATATACTCGTATTTTTAGGGTCGTTCATCCAAAAGGCAAAACGCTTCCGTTATAGTGCGTACTGTATCAGCCGGATCGGCCACTGCTGACCACTATTTAGGGGGTATTTGCCATAATCCCCACGCTTGGCAGGCGGCTTGGGGATCGCAGTGTAAGATGGCAGTTCTTTAGAAAGTGCTGCTGCCCACCTTCCAGTATTTTTCCCTTAGTCTTACGACACCCACGGGATGATATGGGGAGGTGCAATTCTAACCCGGCACCTCACGGGGGAGGTTATAGTGCGTACCCCTTGCATATTAATGTCAATCTGCTGTCTAATTCTCCATATGTCTATCTGCATCTTCTCCATAACGGGTATCTAGATTAAAAAGGTTATTATGAAAATCTATTAAAAATGTTTTTATAATGAATTATATACGTAAAAAGGAGTTTTATATCCCAGTATATGGGTTTATTATATTTTCTGCCCATTATTTTTTTATATCCGATAGGCTAGCCTTTTACCACTACCAGTGATAATGTGGTTGACAATGTTGTTCAAGCCAACCTAAAATGAATAACTCCCAAGGACAGCTCCGGAACACAACGTAAGTGCTTGGCGACAGCTTTCTCTTTAAGGGTGTTTGTTAGCTAGGCAGGAATTCGCAAAATGCCATGTCGCCATCCAATGATGAAATGGAAGGCCGTCAAAGAGGTCAGTTTAAGACAATTTTATAGCCGGGGTATGCTCTGACTGCTATGCCAACATGACATAATATGACTCATAACTCTAATTTGTTCTCTCATTCTTAAACATCGTATCGGGATGGAGCGACACCTATAGTTCCACTTACGTTGTACTACAAACAAGATTATTTTTTGCAATTAGCTTTAAACTTGTTAATTATGACGCAACCCTATAAATTTTATATTGAAATTATTACGGATGGAAAAAGATAACTTCCAGCGGGACTTGAACCCGCAACCCCCAGAATACTGTCCTGGTGCATTAGTATTCTGGGGGTTGCGGGTTCAAGTCCCGCTGGAAGTTATCTTTTTCCATCCGTAATAATTTTTATGTTTTCGCTTAGCATGCGTCAATGCTCCTATAAAATAATACTAGTCAAAATTTTATATTTATATTTTTGCAATTCATTATTGCAAATATTAGGTCCTTACATATGAAATTGGCGTTTTTCGTACTGGCCACTTTAATCACGAATTTCTCCTCTTTGGTAAGGAATTCCAGATTCAAATTTGTACAGCTATAGACTCATGTATTTGTGCTTCGATGATCGTCATTCATTTGTTTTTTTTCTTCTGTTTTTTTCTGTTTGCGTCACTCATTTTACAAAATGGAAAACCTTAAATATCGCATTATTTACGAGTACGAGTTCCGCCGTGGCACTAGTGCTGCGGAAACAACTCGAAGGGTGAATGATGTGTATGGCGGTCGTGTTGCAAAAGAAAACACAGTTCGTTTTTGGTTCCAACGTTTTCGTTCTGGAAATTTCGACCTGTAGAACAAGCCCTGTGGACGGCCTGAGACTCAAGTTGATAATGAAGAGTTGAAGTCTATTGTGGAAGCGGATCCATCGCAAACCACGTCCGAGTTAGCTGCAGGCTGCAATGTTAGTGATAAAACTGTTTTAATTCACTTGAAGCAAATTGGGAAGATTAAAAAGCTTGAAAGGTGGGTACCTCACGAATTGACTGAAACAAACCGGCAAACGCGCGTCGACTGCTGCGTTACATTACTAAACCGGCACAATAATGAAGGTATTTTAAACCGAATCATTACCTGTGATGAAAAATGGGTTCTTTACGATAATCGGAAGCGCTCAGCGCAATGGTTAGATCCTGGCCAGCCAGCCAAATCCTGCCCCAAGCGAAAATTAACCCCAAAAAAGTTACTTGTAAGCGTTTGGTGGACTAGTGCCGGTATTGTTCATTACAGTTTTTTCAAATCTGGCCAGACTATTACGGCTGATGTCTATTGTCAGGAATTGCAAACCATGATGGAAAAGCTAGCGGCTAAACAACCTAGGCTGGTCAATCGCTCCACGCCACTGCTGCTTCACGACAACGCTAGACCACACACTGCGCTACAGACGGCTACTAAATTAGAAGAGCTTCAATTGGAAAGTCTAAGACATCCTCCGTACTCCCCGGACCTTGCTCCAACAGATTACCATTTTTTTCGAAATTTGGATAACTTCTTGCAAGGGAAAAAATTCAACTCCGATGGGGCAGTCCAAATCGCCTTCAAAGATTTTATTGATTCCCGTCCGACTGGTTTTTTTAGTAAAGGGATCAATGAACTACCTATGAGATGGCAAAAGTGCATAGAAAATAATGGTTCATACTTTGATTAATTAAATATATTATATTAAAAAAAAATCGACTTTTTGTTCCTCCCATACAAAACGCCAATTTCATATGTAAGGACCTAATATATTAATTTTCGGATAACATTACAAAATTACAAATTTACGAGAGGAAAAATCACAGTCGTGTCCGGCATTCGAGCTCAGTCGGTCAGAGCATACCCCTTTAGGCTATAGGGGTGGATGACGCGGGTTCGAATCCCACACATGTCTATAAATTTTCCTCACGTAAATTTGTATATTTTACGATTTTGTTTAAATACTAGATCAAATGAGAAGGTACTGAACCCTTCAAAAGTCAGTTATTGATATGCCTTTGACATTTATTTTCTTTTATATTGCTTTTTAATAGTGTCATATTTGTCACTCAAAGGTACGCAAGAAAACTTCACACACCGCTTTCCATCACCGTCCATCTTCAAAAGGCCAGGGCTGTCACCGGACATAATGCATCGACCCTATTTTCCCTATCTAAACAACCCTTGGATTTCTACCTGCGGGGCACCACAATGTAGAGGTGTGTGTACAAGCGTGTAGCGTATAATACGTATAATAACCTGGGGATAGGGTCCTATCTTTAGATGGCGAGCGTCCGGCGCGGGCGGGGACAACCCTATTCAGCCTGGGTAGCAGGATGTTTGAATATAGATGTCGGATGTTTTGGTGGTTGTTACTTTTTGTGGTGCAAAGCGTATATTTTGACTATGGATTTTCATATTGTTGTTTTCATTTGACCTAAGAATGTTAAATAGTCGTGAAGTTACATCTAGTAAGTCCCCGAAGAGGTAAGAGATATATCGACAACGTAGAGTAGTCTAATAATACGCAAACATGATAACATATGAAAACAGTTGTGAAAGGGTCGGTATAAAAACTTGCATTCGAAATACTGTATTATTAGCCTGCAACGCATAGGGGTGTTATATTTATCGAGTGAATCTGTGTGTAAAGGTGAGGCATAATAGTTCCTAAACGGATGAACCAATTTTGATTTCAGACTTTTTTATTTTGTTTGAAAGGTAACTTGTTCGAGAATGTTCTTAGTTGTGATTGAAGAATCATGGTGACTGACTGTGAGCAACTTCCATCGCTTCAATCACTTCCAGAGATCTGATTTATTCGTTTTTTTAGGGTTCCGTACCCAAAGCGTAAAAACGGGACCCTATTACTGTCTTACTGAGACTTTGCTGTCCGTCCGTCTGTCACCAGACTGTATCTCAAGAACAGTAATAGCTAGACAGTTGAAATTTTCACAAATGATGTATTCCGCTATAACAACAAATACTAAAAATAAAACAAAATAAATATTTAAGGGGGGCTCCCGTACAACAAACTTGATTTTTACCGTTTCTTGCTCAATACAAATAACGGTGACAGGTAGACGCTTTAACCATTCACAGAATATTTAGTTACGGAACCCTTCGTGCGCGAGTCCCACTCGCACTTGACCGGTTTTTTTATTCTGTTACTTTTATGGTTTTGCAAAAGAATCACCTGATATCTGCAGGATACCTCCTCACTAACTTTAGTACTCATTGTAATGTCGCAATTAATAATATAATGCTTATCAAGCTGGATGATGTGAGGGATTTTTAAAGATTTAAAATAATTTTTATTTCATATCTGAATATTATTTTTATTACTATTCTAAATCACACGTTTTGATACCAGCCTCCATACCAAGTATCTTTATAAGTACCTACTAGCAAAGTATTGTTAATGGCTTATGGCTGTCTGACGCTAATCTATTTTGGGGAATTTTTGTTGGTACTGTGTCCATGACATGAGCGCTTAAATAGGCGCAACTATGTTGATCTGCATAATGCGTTGTCACACCCTACTAACGCTGACGTTGTTCACTCAATGTGTATCACCACCACAGACCAACGAATTGTACAAGCGTAAGTATTAATTTAAGTAAGTCGGCTTGTACAGTGTACTTTTGAAGCAGTGATGGCTCAGTGGCATTGGCTATGGACTGCCGCGCAGCAGGTCCATGGTTCGAATCCCGCCACGGGCTTGAGCTTCTACGCATGGTGGAAGGGCATTTAGCGAATGTCCGCCTGGCTAGCGACCACCCTCAAGTAGATAATCTGTCGCCAAGCACCTAACGGTGTGTTCCGGCAGCAGTCCTTGAGAGCCAGTGAAATTACAGGCACATGAGACTTAATAACTATGTCTCGAGGTGACGGGCGCAGTGCAATTCGTGACTTGTGACGAAATGCATCTGTTATAGGCAGAGGTTAGTCCGCTTACCATCAGGTGGGCCTCGAGCTTGTTCCGTCACAATAACATAAAAAAGAAGAAGAAACATCCTCAAACTAGGAAGAAAGAAAGAAGGATTATTCAGTAATCAGGAACTGTACGACTTTCTTTGAGGCAGTAATCCAGTACTGCTCAGATACTCGCGTTTTCTCAGTAACTTGAACTTTTTATGGCCAGGCAAGTCCAGGAGTTACTTAAGCAAGTGTTATAGGTACCTAGATCAATAGACATTGATAGGTTTAATAATAGGTACGAAATATACTATTCAATCTAAGACTAATAACTGCGAAAACTCAGTCGGAAGAGCATGGCTCGGTCTGAGAATAGGGCAGCCTGTGGCCACTCTCTTAGTGATGATGTGGTCGAAGATATCCTTCATGCTATCTTTATTGACTCTCAAGGGCTAGGTTAGGCTATACATGCAATATTTGTAATATGTCCTACCACAATGCTGTAAAAATTGCCATGCTAAGAGCCCGGACCCGGACGGATGTCTTTCCATACTCTCCCGTAAATGTTGTAAACTCACACGAAAGCGCAGTGTGTTCCCGCTGTCCCCATTGACTTATCCCCATCGATGGGGACAACGAGACGATAGCTTTTTTTCTTCCCGTTGTCCCCATTGGCCTGGCCCATTGATGGGGACAGCGAGACGACATTATTTGTCTTCCCGTTGTCCCCATTGTCTGTCCCCATTAATGTGGACAGCAAGAAGTCGGTAAATTTATTCACGTTGTCCCCATTGATTGACTGATCACTTTTAATACCAATGAATTATAAGTCATATAAAATATTTATTATGTATTCTACATGTATGGTCCACGGTTAAGAACGGATCTTATCTCATTACTATGTCACCCTCCTTTATCAAATATACTTCAGGTCAACCATACATAGCGCAATAAATTATGAAAAAAATCAAACAATCATTAATAATCATTTTTGTATTCATTCAGAAAATGTAACTTTTTTATTAAACACTTACATGATTTGTCTAGTGTTTACAAACAATAGACAAACTAGGTTAATGCTTAAAAAATATGTTTTATTAATTTAATGTATTATATAATATGGTTTTAGTAATCAAAGTCAAAGTTTAATCATTTATTCAATTTAGGCGTCTACTATGTCCTTATTAAGTTCTTGACCTTCATAAGAGCGTAATTTCTATATTATAATTACTAAGTAAATTTTAATATAGAAATATTCTACATTGTACGGCTAAGTTGAGCAAAAAAAATGTTTGGAGCCACTGCGAGAAGTACGGGCAAGAAATTTGGCCAATAGTTAAAAATACTTTGAATTTTTAATGGAATTTTTAATTTTAAACAAAATTAAAGATTATCTATAATCGCAATTAAAAAAAATCTTGACATTAACAACTTTTAGATTGAATAAAATATGAAAACTATACATAGTATAACCTAATCAAAAATATAAAAATAATTTCTGCTTACACTACTAACTTTTTTATAAAATAATAGAATCAAAAATATACAGAAAGAGTTCCTACTGGTTTTTTTTTTATTACAGTAATAACAGTAGAACATATTTTGGGAGTAGTAAATAATACTAAGATGAATTGCTACTGATCCAGTACATTATTTTTCCTTAAGTGACATGCTGATATCGTTGCTCCATTTTTGTGGACCGATTTTTTCGTGTACTGAAAACCTGCACGTATACGATCTCCTTATAAACGTATAAATCTTAAATTACTCTTCAGAGCTGCTGCCTGGTTCATCTCTGATGAACCAGGCAGCGGCTCTTGTGAATTTGCTGTTAGTGAAAAAATAAGTGAATATAAATAATATATTTGTAACAACATATTTACATATATATACAATACCAACATGCGATACGCTCTTGTATATAAATACTATATCAATATGTCATCGCAAATAGGTTAAAAGACAAAGTTCTAGTAAGAACCTTATAATTACTTAGACATTTTTTATACTATTTATTACACAATATTTAACTTTTACATATTTATTCGCGTATTTTATCTAAATTCACCCTTTTTAAGTTACATTAGAAATTAAAGATTTAAAATGAACTAACCAGTTTCCAACGAGTTCCTTTTATTGAGAGTTAAACGAAATTTTAAAATTATTCACACCACAGGCAATGACGAGTAGAAAAAGTTTTCTAGAATGGGGTTGGAACTTGGAATGAACCAATGAGAGCTAGCTAAGCAAATTAGAACAATGCAATCAGCAATATTGTTTTATAGCCGCGGAATCACCAATGCACCACGTTGAAGGTCATGCATTATTAAATGTGTGACCGCGCAACAAAACTATTTATATACGTCTAATAATAGAGTAAAATATTTTTTTAAAAACAGTTAATTAAACTATAAATTAAAAATAGTTGTAAAATATTACAAAATTACAATCCCCATTGACGGTAAGACAGGCGATGGGGACAGTGGGAATGATTTTTTACTTTTTGGTCTATTCCCAGTGTCCCCATTGATGGGGATTTGGGCGATGGGGACATCGGGAATGTTTTTCATTTTTTTTAATTCAATTCTCGCTGTCCCCATTGATGGGGATATGGTCAATGGGGACATCGGGAATACACCGAAAGCGCGTAAATGCCACAAGCGGTCACCCATCCATGTAATGTATACAATTATACTGAAGCGCTCGTAGCTCAGTTTGCTTAGATGTTTTTAACCGATCAGCTGGGTTAAGTAACGTCCACTGCTGTTATGAGTGGGATTGGTGACCGCCAGTGGCATTACTAACGGATGCTTCTGTACTTCGGAGGGCACGTTAAGCCGTCGGTCCCGGTCGTTGTCTTAGGATGACTTATAGTGTTAGAGCATCTTGCGAATGTCCGTCTGACTAGCTAAATAACAACTACACTAAGTAGAAAATCTGTTACCAAGCACTTAAAGGTGCGTTCCAGCAGCCAGAGCCAGGTTAGCCTGAACAACATCTTCGACCACATCATCACAGGTGTGAAAAGTGGAAATGATGATCCAAAAAGAAAAGTCTAACAGTTCAAAATAGGCATAAAAATCGTGTTAACGCAAATTTACTACGTTGTTTAAGCTGTATTTCTTTCATCTAGCTTTTGCTTTGCTTCGATGAGGTGAAACGTTGGGTGTTGTGCTCGCCAGTAAAGTTATTTTGCATTTCTTACCTTTGAAACCTTCGGTACGCCCTTCCGCCATGCGGTGAAGCTCAATCCCGCGGCAGGATTCGAATGTTCCATGACATTCCATAGACATAAAAAACGAGAACTAAAACGAAATAAAGAACGAGAGGAAAAATTGGAGTTATGAGTCATTGTCACGTTAGCTCAAGCGGTCAGAGCATACCCCGGCTATAAGGGATGGACGTGTGTAGAATCCCACATATGACTTTAATTTATTGTCTCGTAAATTTGTAATTTTGTAAAATAATAGATGATGGTAATTGCTGACTCTTGTTGATGGTGAAAAGTATTTTAGATCAGTGAAAAACGGAACTGACTTCAATAATTTAAAAGTATGAAATAACTTGTGGAAGTCGGACCAATGATAATGTGGGGTCAGTATTTTCAATCAGCATGGAACCGAAGCATCTATTAAGATTCCAAAGCTACATTCTGTTCAAGGTTGTTTGGACGGATAGTCGAGGCATAATAGGGTTTCATTTATTTCTAATAAGGAACCCAAAAAATAAACTAAGTCGCACGTAATAACCCGCCTCTCGCATTTTTCCTGGTGCCAATGTGCGCATAACACCTATAAATTAATCTATTAGCAAAAATACCAAGAAAGATATTTGTTTTTCGATCATACGCTGGAAAAGTCAAGACTTCGGTTTTATTTTATTTCTGATAGGTAAGCCTTTGACTACAATTGCACCTGAGTGATGATAACCTAGAATTACTGGCGCTCAAGGACAGCTGCCGGAACACTCCGTTAGGTTATGGTGCTTGGTGACAGATTTTCTACTTGAGGGTGGTCGCTAGCCAGACGGGCATTCATAAAATGCCCTTCCACCATGCGGTGAAGCTCAGGCCTGGGCCCTATATACATGAGCCATGAACTGTATCTGTAATAAATGAAAGAGTTCTTCTAGAAAACTATAACTTCGTACGCTTCAGTTTTTGATATCATTACTCTCCTTCCAACAAAAGAACATATGAAATTGTAGATTTTACTTTGAGTGCGTAAAAAAATCATTTAGGTCGAGGCTAAAATGGGTATAATGACGATACATTTTAACTTCAGTTGCGACGAATAAAAGAGTTATTCTGGAAAATTCTATATCCTTTCTAAGTGTCAGTTTTCAATATCATTACTTCCCTTCCAACAAAACAACATATGAAATAGAGTATCGTAAGTAATAGAGCATCGAGTACCTATGTTAGAATCATACCTTTGCTTAGCTTATATTACCTCAAGTAAATAAGTTACGAGAACTGTAAACTAACTATTTATTATGTAGTTCTAGAATAATTACAAATTTACAAGCAAACATTATAGTCATGTGTGAGATTTGAACCCACGTCCATCCACCCCTATAGCTGGGTATGCTCTGACCGCTTGAACTAACATGAAAATGACTCGTAACTCCAATTTTTCCTCTCGTTTTTATTTATAAAATAAAAAAACTTTTTTTCTTTCGTAAAATTCTAATTTTATAATGTATTCCGCCGAGCAGGCGTAACGCAAACATAACAATATTAAAATTATAAGGTTGCGTCATCATTTACAAGTTTAAAGCCAATTGTAAAATTGGTCTTGTTTGTAGTACAACGTAAGTTGAACTATAGGTATCGCTCCATCCTGATTCGATGGTTGAAAAATGAGAGCAAAAATTAGTGTAATGAGTCGTTGTGTCATGTTAGCTCAATTGGTTAGAGCATACCCCAGCTAAATAGGATGGACGCGGGCTCGAATCCCTTAAATGACTATAATTTTTCTCTTGCAAACATAACAATATTAAAAATAATTCCAGATTGTCCCAAAACTTGTTGATGTTTAACATTTTTAATAACTGCCACACTGAAATCCCGTACCCCGTGGGGTGTCGGGTTAGAATTGCACATCCCCATATCATCCCGTGGAAGTCGTAAGAGGCGACTAAGGGATAAATACTGGAAGGTGGGCAGTAGCGCCTTCTAAAGAACTGCCATCTTAAACTGCGATCCCGACGCCTGCCAACCGTGGGGATTATGGCAAATACCCCCTTAATAGGGGATGCTGTGTTCAGCAGTGGACGATCCGGCTGATACAGTATAGTACAGTACACTGAAATCATGTTGTCTCTGTATTCATTCTGGACTAGCCAAGGACGAACCATCATGTCTTATTTCGGATTGGCTGCTACGTTGTGGCGGGAATGCTTATGTACCTAATTGGTTGTGGTGAATATGGTGGGAAACTAAGTCTAGTAATTAATCTCTCTTAATCTATTAATGACTGAACTAATAGTACTTATTTACTTTACCACTATGACTAGATTATGGCATCACCGCCACACAAACGTCTTACAAGCTAATGAGCCTATATCATAGCTTATATACATGCTCTCTATCTTGCAAATCTCACAAGTGCATAAAAGAAGTCATTTAGGTCGAGGCTAAAATGGGTTAAATTCATGATACATTTTTACTTCGGTTGCGAGGTATAATGGAGTCCTTCTAGAAAACTCTATACCATTGTACGTGTCAGTTTTTAATATCGCAAAGTAATAAGCACGAGCAGTATTCTCGCCGGGAGGCGCACATTGTTATATAATATAAGGGTTCCACAAATTAGAAACTCGTGAAAACGTTATTTGTTTATATCGTCTTATTTTCGGTAACTACTAAACACGTAACGATATTTTCATTTCAAACAATATTGAAAACTTTTTTAATACGTAAATGTTTCTACAAAACTAAGGTATTCTTGAGTGACAAGAACATGATATTATAATTTTGTTCTGTTAAACATTTTTGTGTGGCCATTTATATATTAAACCACCACGAGTAGTTTATTTTAATTGATTGATAAATATTTAAATAACACAAATTTGTTTTTTTATATGCTTTATTATAGTAATGTATTTGCTATATTCATATATATATATATATATTTTCAGAACTATTTTAATAATTAATGCATGTACTATGTACTGTATCAGCCGGATTGTCCACTGCTGAACATAGGCTCCCACATTGTATGGGTTTGCCATAATCCCAACGCTTAAGACACCCAGGTAGAGATGGGGGTGGTAACATTCTAGCCCGGCACCCCACGGCAAGGTCATGTAAATAAGCATAAAATTGGTATTGAAATACTTGTGAGAATATTTGGAACGATATTAACATGAGATTTTTAGTATATGTACTTCATACAATAAATCATTTGAATTGATAAGATTTCATTGAAATTCTGATTGAATCTTCAACTGTGGTTCGATAAACTGTGTTTTTGCGCGATAACCGACATACGCGCGGGCGGAGCCGCGGCTAGAAAGCTAGTCTTTCATAATGAAATCCAAAATTTAGTCTTCTTTATCAGTGTCTGCTAAACAATCAATTGTCTTTTTATAAAAGTTCAAATGTAAGTATTGTTTAGCACAATGGCTAGATATCATACAATTGCTATACTTTTTTTACTGTTGTACTTCATGAAAGTAGTCGGCAACTTAGCTGAATATAACATAAGTTGGGTTCTGTGCCTCTAATGTTGGCAAGAGTACTATTGTAAGTAGGGATACAAGAAAGCGCGTGCTAAAATTCGACGGCGACCAATTTCGTTGTTAGTAAAAAGTCACGAAAAATGGCTTAAATGTTCAATAATTATATCATTACTACCTAAAAAAACCTGTTTTTTCTTACTATCGAAGTATTTATAATTCGCTAAAATATTTTTAAACCAACAATAAAAAACGCTGTAACCTTATATAATACTTCAAACTTAAATTACAGACTGAAAGAATGTTGTAATTAATTTTGTATTTAATTTGCACCCCAAAAGATTGCTCTAAGTAATTTTTTCACGTGTTACTTTTGTTAAGATTCCAGATTGCACAGGCAGGGATTGTTCAGTGGAAGGCGCCTTCCACCTGGACAATCTGTTTTGAATGCTTAACTCCGGCGATACACCGGGAAGGCTGAAAAGAAAGGCTGAAAAGGACAAGTTAGAAAATCAAATTAACAAAATAAAACTTACTGCAACTTATTATAGGTCGCGGCGGCGATCCCACTAGAGTTACCTAACTATAAAGTTGGCCAAATTTATAATATAGGCAAATAACTCACGTGTGGACGAGACGCACTGATGGCGAGATTCCTCCTCTAGTCCTCCTCCGAGACTCCATCGTTAGGAACCAGCACCGTCACAATCACAATCACAAATTATAAAACAATTACGCGTATATCAAAAGGATGATTAACAATCCTTGCAAATAAAACAAAAAACAATTAGAATCAAAAGTAAAATAATCAACTAACAATGAGCAAGTAAAAAACTGAAGTTATTTTCACATACAAAATCCATAGATCACAAATAGACGACTAGCAAAGCGGTGTGTTCCAATTGCCCGCGAAATTGATCGGTCCGAACAACTTTAATTCCATAAGAATGCTGTAAGTAAATGTTTAATGATAAATTGCCCTATTGTTTTAGTTGAAAGGGTGTTAACATACCGTTTTTAGTGACTTACAGCAAATTGAACACGTATTTTTTTTATTTATACCCTATTTTCAATTATTTTGTCGTCGTACACACAGACCATTAGACGCAAATTTTTTTCTGTATCCATAGCTGTGTTTTCAGTCTACTTAAACCATTCCTACTACTGAAAAAATACGTTTTCTTACGTCGAAATGTTAATATTTTTATTACTAGGCATTATTTTGATAAGATTGTTAATAAATTTATAGTAAGCTTAATTACATTATTGAATGTAAAATTATCAATTGGAACGCAGTAAACAATTCTTAACTAAAACATAAAACTTTGTATGAATTATTTGAGTATAATAACATAATATATTTACATTACCGTGATGTGGATTGCATCCTTAGTTGCATTATTGAAGGTAAGATCGTCAATCGTCACGTAAACTTTCGTCCTGGTTTTTTTCTTCAGACAAACTGATTCAGATTTTTTGTGTTTTGAAGAATCAGGTTTTTTGTGTTTTTAATTTGAAACTGTGCCCAGTAGAAAACCACAAATTCGACTCTTATTATATAGCACCAAAACAGGCGTAACATGAGTGCTTAGACAGTTCTGGCCTCTTCTTTGGGATTACATTGTGATAGTAAATTAGTGTATTAGTTTTGAATCTTTGTCTTTATATCTCTCTTTACTAATATTATATTATTACTACATAGTATAAAACAAAGTCGCTTTCTCTGTCCCTATATCCCTATGTATGCTCTAATCTTTTAAACTACGCAACGGATTTTGATGCGTTTTTTTTTTATAGATAGAGTGATTTAAGAGGAAGATTTATGTGTATAATAAACTCCATCAAATAAGGAAAAAATACTGTTTTTCACATGGCCAACTGTCGCTCTTTCAATGGTAACCTCTAGAGAAAACATGTTTGTATTGTCTATTGACAAGAAAGCTGTGAACGTTGTATATAAAGACATTCTGTAATATATTAATTGTTGTAAAAATAAATAGGTAAAAATGTAAAAAGTAAAAATGTAGTGTATGAATTTAGATATTCCAAAGATAGCAGGAAATCTTCATGGTTTAGGGAAAGAAGAATTGTTTTACTCTAAATTGTACACGTGCGGGCCACGGGCAGCAATGAATTAATCAAAACTACGGGATCGATTTTTATATTTTTTTCAGTGAATGACATAGGCATTATATACATATTTATATACATTATTACATATTTTATACACGTGCGAAGCCGGAGCGGGCCGCTAGTATATTATAAATCGGAAAAAAAAAATATTTTTACATTTTTGTATGTCACGAATAAACTTGAAAAACTACTAGAACAACTTGAAAAATTCTTTGATCATTCTACTTTATTTCTGATGAACACAAGTTTTGGAATATTTTTAAAAACTTAGGGATCCGTATGAAAACATCGATAATGTACCACAAAGTGTGAAAAAATACCAAAACAACGTTATATTGCGTACGCTGCGGAAATTGTTGACATTAGAGCAAAGTAATGTGCTACATTTTTATAGAAGACATCAATACCTACAAAAAAGTTTGCAATACCATGTGTCTAACTATTACAGTTATGTCACAATAACTACTTTTTTGTGTTCCAAATTTATATTTTTTGTTTAATACCCGTGCAAAGCCGGGGTGTGCCGCTAGTATGTAATAAAATTGTATTAGTAATATCAATTTATACAGTTAATCTTAAGCAGGTTACTACAACGCAAAGTTATCGCCTCAGACGGAGATTCTATATATTATATGTAGGTAAATACTATAGCTTGCAATGAATGCTTAACAAAACATATTTAGTAATCTCAAAGGGGTTACTCCTATTTTGAGATGTATGGCGATGTCACTACATCGTGACGAAAGTGTCTGCTACAATACTTCTTTGATTCAGATGAAGTCAGTTCTAATGTGGTCAAAAATTAATTATAAAGAGTGTTAAAACTGCGCATTTGAGTACGTTTGAGTAGCCAATTTGGGAAGGCGTTATTCGCGAAAAGCCGTAGGGTGCGGCGTTCAATCCTTATCGGAGGCGGAAATTTTGCACTTTTATAATTTCTAGCATGTGAATGCAAATCATGCGATTGGGTTTAGATAAGCATATTTGGAAAGTTCATCTTACAGCCAAAAGTTTAATATCTATAAACTTTTGTTTGATAATGATGGATAGAATCGTTTCCGGTTTCTTTCATACCCCTCTTCGTAGCAACGTTTAAAGTAAGTCGGTATCTAACAAAGTAGTTACTTAACTTGTCAGCAGTTCCAAAAAGCAATGCTCAAAATTCACAAAAGACTGTAATATAGTGCCGCGTTCCACTCCACAAGTCCAAACAAAATATGGATGCGGATAAATCCAGCTGTATCCAGTTTTATCCGGCCTTCCTTCCCAAGAGTCTAATAAAAGAGTTTGTGACGCCAGGGCTGTCGTACATTCTGGAAAATATTGGGGATCGAAAACGTAGGACACTCGGTATTGGTCACATATCAAAGCCAAACTCACGGGAATTAAACTACATATTACGTTTACTGTCTTTTTTTTATAAATATCTCTACCCGAGCGTGCCGTAAGAGGTGACTAATGGTAACGTATCAGAAGGTGGGCAGCAGCGCTTTAGGAGGAACTGATATCTTACACTGCGATCTCCAAGACGCCTGCCAAGCGTGGGGATTATGGAACCCCCCATATTGGAGGAGGCTGTCTTCAGCAGTGGACAATCCAGCTGTTACAGTACTGTACAGTACTATATCAGGTTGGTTTAAAAAACAAGGAGACGTAAACAATTTTATTTTTTTTACGTTATTGTGACGGAACAAGCTCGAGGCCCACCTGATGTTAAGTGGATTAACCTCTGCCTATAACAGTTGCAATTCATGACAACTCACGAATTGCACTGCGCCCGTCACATTGAGACATAGTTGTTAAGTCTCATTGTGCCTGTAATTTCTCTGGCTCTCAAGGACTACTGCCGGAACACACCTTTCGGTGCTTGGCGACAGACTTTCTACTTGAGGGTGGTCGCTAGCCAGGCGGGCATTAATGAAGTTTTTGAGAATGATGATGGATCCCTTTTTACTCAACGTTATTTTTATCATTCTCAGAATACGCAAAATATTCCTAAATTTTTCATTCATAAATATTAACATAAATTAATATATTGGTATAGCAAGCGTAAGTTGAAATAGCCCGAAGGTAAAATAGCTTACTCGCAGTGTTTACCGTGTGTGTAAAATTTACGCTAATACAAATTTCAAAGAATACATTACGTAATGTTTTTCACATTCCTAATTAGCACTTTAGTAGCCCGGTGCTCCAAAAACGGTATAGAAAAGCGTACCAACCCTGGAAACCCTTTGTTCGGTGGCAGGAATTACGGGAGGCGCCTCTAGCCCATTGTTATAGCATTATAAAAGCTCGGAGTTTACGAATAATTAAAACAAGCTATGATAAATCAAAAGTAGGTGTTTCTCCTTTTATTTGAGTTTGAGTGAATGGAGGGCAGATGAGTTCCCAGAAATATTGTCTATTTTGTGAGATTATATAACAATTTTTTTTTGAGGGGGGAGAAATGCCTTCGCACTGCCCTTCCACCACGGGGATGGTGGAAGGGGCTGTGTAGGACTTGGACACACTAAAACCCCCCCGTGAGCAGTCCTCCGCCGATGTGGGGCAAGATAGGGTCACGTTAGCATGCACCATCTTGCCCCGGCGGTAGACCCGAACTAATCGAGCCTTTGTGCTTGTGAAGGGGCGACCTTACTCACCAAGGCCACCCCCAAAACGTGTGAGGCCGTACAAGCTGGTGGAGTACCCCCGACTCAACACCAGCGACCCCACTACGGAGAAGAGAGGAGGCAGGCGAACTGCCGCCTCCTCGTCCCCGTTCAACTGCGCCGGAGCGCGTCAGCTCGGACATCGTTCTCCCTGACCCGCTCCGCAGCCTCCTTCTGCGCCATCACCTCTTCTCAGAAGGAGACCACCGCCTGCCACGATCTCTCCCTGACGAGCATGGCATTTACCACGCTCGGCAAAGAGAGGTCCCCTCCAGTGAAAACAGAAAGCGTGTGCCGCTGCGCGCCCCATGCGGCACACACAAGATTATGTAACACTTGCTCTACCTAACACTAACACTAGCCACCGCGGTACCGCCCGCGGGTATATCGGTTATCGCGCAAAAATATAACCTCGTTTTCGCAGTTGGATAAAAACTATCCAATGTCCTTCCACGAGTCTCAAACTATTTCCATACCAAATTTCATCTTAATCGGTCCAGTAGTTTCAGAGCCTATTCAATGCAAAAAAATAAACAAATCTTTCCTCTTTATTATATTAGATTAGACTAGCGGCCCGCCCGGGCTTTTGCGCGGGTATTTATCAAAAATTATAAATTGAAAAACATAAAAAGTAGTTGCATAACTGTAATAGTACGACATGTTTTGTGTGCATAGTATTGTGGATTTTTTTTGTAGATATTGATGTCCTCTATAAAATTGTAGTACATCATACATCACTTTGCTCTTATTATCAACAATTTCCGCAGTGTACGCGATATACCGTTTTTTTTTAGTATTATTTTCAGGTTTGGGTTACATTATCGGAGTTTTCATACGGATCCCCAAGTTTTTGAAACTATTCTATAGCCTGTGTTCATCAGGGATAGTGTAAGATTCTAATGGTGAAAGAATTTTTCAAAACGTTGCCGTTGTTTGTAAGTTTATACGTTACATACAAAGATACAAATCTTTTTACATTTTTTTTTTTTTTTTATGCCTGATAGGTTAGCCTTTGACCGCTATCTCACCTGATGGTAAGTGATGATGTGGTCGACGATGTTGTTCAGGCTAACCTAGAAGTACTGGCTCTCAAGGACAGCTGCCGGAACACACCGTTAGGTGCTTGGCGACAGATTTTCTATAGTATAGTAGTATAGTAGTGGTAGCTAGCCAGGCGGGCATTCGCAAAATGCCCTACCACCATGCTATAACGATTGCCATCCTAAGACAACAACCGGGACCGACGGCTTAACGTGCCCTCCGAAGCACGGAAACGCTCAGTAGTAAAGTCACTAGCGGTCACCCATCCAACTCATGACCGCGCGCGACGTTGCTTAACTTTGCTGATCGGTTGAGAACAGCTAAGTAAACTTCGCTACGAGCGCTTTAAACTTAATAATATTAGCATAAAAATAAATAATAATAGTAGCTTAAAATGGTTATACCATAAAACGTCTCATTACTCGTTCAAAAACATGTTATAAAGTTCGTCATTTCTCCCTTATAAATGTACGGCGTGGAAAGTTATATGGATTTTCCTTATTATTTGAAAGTTATTTTATGTTGTATGAAAATCCATACCTGCCCTGGTAGCGTTCTTTTGTTTTTAGCTGCTTACATAAAAATTCAATCTCAAAAATGTTTTATATCAAATAATTGGAAAAAAGAGGTGTGATTTTATTTGTACTCGATTTTCAATGAAATGAGGTTGGCAACCTTTTTATGCACTACGAGAAAAAAAGCGCGGCAATTTGTTATGTTTGGGTTAATTTTGATTTTTATTAAATTTATATTTTAACAGTACGCTTTTAATTATTCTAAATAATTTTCTAAAATGTCATCTGATAGTGAAAGTGACGATTTTATAATGATGACGCCACCACAAATAAGAAAAGCAGCTCAAGAAGTCATAAAGAACTTACTGCCTGAAAAGTCTCGAGGTGAGTACGAGAAAACGTATAATGATTTTATTTTCCTCGTAGGTGTAGTATAAAGCACTATGTATCACTCGGGAGAAAGTTCTATTTCTCCCCTCGATGTACAATGTACTATTATTAACTGCCAGAATGCGTCAATCCACAATCTGTGTAGAAATGATCCTTGTAAATGATTAGTCACAATGAAGACCGACCCCACCATCATCAATGGTCGTAGTACGTAGTACTATTACTCATCAGTGACATCAGGTTTCTGTGTTTTTTAGGGTTAAAATTAGTGTTGCTCATAATAGTCCAGTAGCGATCGTAACTTATGAGAATATAAGATTCAACCATATTTTCACAGTTTATTACTTACAAGTTTACTAAGCTTTTTTTCAAAATGTTAGAAAATTTTACCTTTGCTTTTGGAATTATTTAGGTACTTATTTGTAAAAAAAACTACATAAAATCGTGAATTTAAAATTAGCATTAAAAATTCTGATTGTATTTGACTTAGGACATTGTTATCTTGTGTTTATTAACTTATTAGAAATATTAGAGACTTGGAACTTAGGTAAACTAAAAATTTCAAAACCTGCTTTCAATAAAATATGAGAATGGCTGGAAATCAGTTTAATGATATTTTTATGTATATTGTAACATGCTGAAAAAATATTAGAAAAATATACAATGTGCTTCCTGACTTATTTCGTTTTTCTTTAATAGCGTGAGTAATATAAAATTAGAATTCAGAAGTTCGTGGCTACTAGATTATAAGAATATACTGTCACAGAATTCAAAAAATTAGAAAAAAATAGTTCATAGTATTTTAAGATATCATAAACTATACCTAAAATAAACTATATAGGTTACGCGGCGTTAGCGCGAGGAGTGAGGCGCAGCGCAAAAGGTCTCAACACAAGTCACAACGTGTCGCGGTCGCATACACCGCGCCTTGTTAAACGATTTTAGTGTTCCAAAAGCATTAATATTTTGTTGATTATTTAAAATTATACAACGGTAAGTTTCTTTTACACACTTTCACACACATAGGTTTCTACGAAAATGGTCAATCAACTGAGGAAATTTTTATTAAACATGTGTAGGTATGGGAATTCTATACAAACTCCAGGCCAAAAAACTGGACTAGGAATATGAATATAAGTAGATACCTATAATATGTAGTTGACGCCTAGAGTTAACACTAATTAGGTAGGTATATGATAATTATGTTTTAAATTTACCACTTTTCTGTAGGTAGGTACCTTATCTAGCTTGTTTTTAAATAACGAACATAAAGAGATTTGTGTATGAGATATGAACCTATTTAAAAGTTTTGTTATTAGGTTAAATTTAATTGAACATCCGTTAGGTAAGAAGGTACGTTGGAATACGTTATCTTCAGTTTTCAATATAAATTGTCGCCCATCTGGACGAAAACTGATACAAGCGTGTCATATTTGGACTGACTTCTATTTATCGAGGTTTGTAAAACCTACATTGGGTAGTACTGACATATATTAAACTTACATCATGTGCAATAAAAAATAATTTAAGATTTGCAACGCTGACGAAATCCGAGAACGTTGTTTAAAGTTAATTGGGTCTCTATCCATTATATTTTTAAAATGGGTACAAAATTGAAATAAGTTATTTTCATAGTTAGTAACATGTTTTTAACTACATTTTGACCATTGTGATTATTTAGGTAGTGGTGACTCTATTTGGATTAGATAACATCTTGATATCATGTTGTCGACAAAATATCTAATCTTAAAAGGCAACCTTATCTAGCTTGTTTGTAAATAACGAACGTAAAGAGATTTGTGTATGAGATATGAATCTATTTAAAAGTTTTGTTATTAGGTTAAATTTAATTGAACATCCGTTAGATAAGAAGGTACGTTGGAATACGTTATCTTCAGTTTTCAATATAAATTGTCGCGCATCTGGACGAAAACTGATACAAGCGTGTCATATTTGGACTGACTTCTATTTATCGAGGTTTGTAAAACCTACATTGGGTAGTACTGACATATTTTAAACTTACATCATGTGCAATAAAAAATAATTTAAGATTTGCAACGCTGACGAAATCCGAGAACGTTGTTTAAAGTTAATTGGGTCTCTATCCATTATATTTTTAAAATGGGTACAAAATTGAAATAAGTTATTTTTATAGTTGGTAACATGTTTTTTAACTACATTTTGGCCATTGTGATTATTTAGGTAGTGGTGACTCTATTTGGATTAGATAACATCTTGATATCATGTTGTCGACAAAATATCTAATCTTAAAAGGCAACCTTATCTAGCTTGTTTGTAAATAACGAACGTAAAGAGATTTGTGTATGAGATATGAACCTATTAAAAAGTTTTGTTATTAGGTTAAATTTAATTGAACATCCGTTAGATAAGAAGGTACATTGGAATACGTTATCTTCAGTTTTCAATATAAATTGTCACGCATCTGGACGAAAACTGATACAAGCGTGTCATATTTGGACTGACTTCTATTTATCGAGGTTTGTAAAACCTACATTGGGTAGTACTGACATATTTTAAACTTACATCATGTGCAATAAAAAATAATTTAAGATTTGCAACGCTGACGAAATCCGAGAACGTTGTTTAAAGTTAATTGGGTCTCTATCCATTATATTTTTAAAATGGGTAAAAAATTTAAATAAGTTATTTTCATAGTTGGTAACATGTTTTTTAACTACATTTTGGCCATTGTGATTATTTAGGTAGTGGTGACTCTATTTGGATTAGATAACATCTTGATATCATGTTGTCGACAAAATATCTAATCTTAAAAGGCAACCTTATCTAGCTTGTTTGTAAATAACGAACGTAAAGAGATTTGTGTATGAGATATGAACCTATTTAAAAGTTTTGTTATTAGGTTAAATTTAATTGAACATCCGTTAGATAGGATGGTACGTTGGAATACGTTATCTTCAGTTTTCAATATAAATTGTCGCGCATCTGGACAAAAACTGATACAAGCGTGTCATATTTGGACTGACTTCTATTTATCGAGGTTTGTAAAACCTACATTGGGTAGTACTGACATATTTTAAACTTACATCATGTGCAATAAAAAATAATTTAAGATTTGCAACGCTGACGAAATCCGAGAACGTTGTTTAAAGTTAATTGGGTCTCTATCCATTATATTTTTAAAATGGGTACAAAATTGAAATAAGTTATTTTCATAGTTGGTAACATGTTTTTTAACTACATTTTGGCCATGGTGATTATTTAGGTAGTGGTGACTCTATTTGGATTAGATAACATCTTGATATCATGTTGTCGACAAAATATCTAATCTTAAAAGGCAACCTTATCTACCTTGTTTGTAAATAACGAACGTAAAGAGATTTGTGTATGAGATATGAACCTATTTAAAAGTTTTGTTATTTGGTTAAATTTAATTGAACATCCGTTAGATAAGAAGGTACGTTGGAATACGTTATCTTCAGTTTTCAATATAAATTGTCGCGCATCTGGACGAAAACTGATACAAGCGTGTCATATTTGGACTGACTTCTATTTATCGAGGTTTGTAAAACCTACATTGGGTAGTACTGACATATTTTAAACTTACATCATGTGCAATAAAAAATAATTTAAGATTTGCAACGCTGACGAAATCCGAGAACGTTGTTTAAAGTTAATTGGGTCTCTATCCATTATATTTTTAAAATGGGTACAAAATTGAAATAAGTTATTTTTATAGTTGGTAACATGTTTTTTAACTATATTTTGGCCATTGTGATTATTTAGGTAGTGGTGACTCTATTTGGATTAGATAACATCTTGATATCATGTTGTCGACAAAATATCTAATCTTAAAAGGCAACCTTATCTAGCTTGTTTGTAAATAACGAACGTAAAGAGATTTGTGTATGAGATATGAACCTATTTAAAAGTTTTGTTATTAGGTTAAATTTAATTGAACATCCGTTAGATAAGAAGGTACATTGGAATACGTTATCTTCAGTTTTCAATATAAATTGTCACGCATCTGGACGAAAACTGATACAAGCGTGTCATATTTGGACTGACTTCTATCTATCGAGGTTTGTAAAACCTACATTGGGTAGTACTGACATATTTTAAACTTACATCATGTGCAATAAAAAATAATTTAAGATTTGCAACGCTGACGAAATCCGAGAACGTTGTTTAAAGTTAATTAAGTCTCTATCCATTGTATTTTTAAAACGGGTACAAAATTGAAATAAGTTATTTTCATAGTTGGTAACATGTTTATAACTACATTTTGGCCGTTGTGATTATTTAAGTAATGGTGACT
This sequence comes from Plagodis pulveraria, assembly GCA_963890685.1. Taxonomy (NCBI): domain Eukaryota; kingdom Metazoa; phylum Arthropoda; class Insecta; order Lepidoptera; family Geometridae; genus Plagodis; species Plagodis pulveraria. The sequence goes on along the minus strand of OY982961.1, from coordinate 4,903,400 downwards.
CTATCTAGATGAGATAACATCTTGATATCATGTTGTAGACACAATATTTAAGCTTAAAAGGCAACAGCTACGTAAAAAGAGGAGTGAATATATTGACTAGGTATATAATATAAAATTCAAATACAAAATCATTTATTTAGGTACGAATTTTACGCTCGTAATATAAAAGTTTCTTAATCGTATCATAGTATCCAGACGCGATTTTGTCTGCATGGTAAGTGGAATTGTTGCGTTTTCACTGCCCAGTACATTGCTTTAAAAAGTATTCTGTCCTAATGTAGAAATAGATATGTGGGCTACTCCCACATTTGAATAGATATTTATGTGATATATAGTGTAGGTATTTATATATAGATAATTTTATATATATATATATATATATATATTATATATAAATATATATACCCAATATGATACAAAGTGTGAGTAAAATACACATACAAATATTCGCATTTATATATGTATTAGTATGATGTTTTATTATTATTAAGTAAATTTTTCAGAATGAACATCATAAAAATATGTTTAATCACGTGATGATGCTGAAAATCGCTACTTAGCCTTTAAAAACACTGATTACCTGAAGGTAGCGGAGAAACTACCATCAAGAGTATTCCCAAAGGGGATTAGCATTAATCCGGTGGCCAGCCAATTTCCGATTCACTTTTAGCGAAGTTAAAACTTTTTACAATTATGCTCTTGTGGTGTAGGAGAAGATATATTGTACCAGCCAGACATTAGTGTGGTGATGCTAGAAAAAAGAAGAGTTATATAAAATGAATATGGTATCCAAATTCCGTATTTTATATTCATATTCATATTCATATTCATTTATTGGTAATAATTTGATTACAAGTCATATATTCGTTACATAAAAATTAAAATGTTAAAGGTATATTACATTCATACATTTTACCATTATCTGATAACAGATAAATGCGAAAAACTCAAATAAAAACATGTCAAAATTATATTAAAAATACAAATGTAAATTACAATGTCAACATAAAATAAAATTCATAGAAATGGGCAAAAACAAAATCCACAACATCATAACAATAGATTATGAAGTTGGTTAAAAATATGTCAACATACTACAAATTAAATAATTATGAAGAGTTAATGCTAATGAACTCAAATGTCAAAATTATAATATAAAAAATAAAAATGTCAATCATTATGTCAAAAAAATAAATAAAAATAAAGTCAATAGAAATTGGTAAAAATAAAGTCCTCATCATCATAACAATAATTTAAAGTATGTCAACATACGACAATTAAAATAATTATTAAAATACAAATTCGTCAAATGAATAAAAAGACTTCTCGACAAGCCAATCTTTCATTCGACGTTTAAAGATGTGCGTTGAAGGGGCATTGTGAATATTGTCCGGCAGCCGGTTATACACAGCTGGTGCTATGACATGTACTAGCTTCGACGACTTGACGAGACGGCGCGGCACTGCGCGGAGCTTGTGCGCATAACGCGTGCTGTAGCCGCCGTCACCGAATTTCGAGTACTCTTCCAGGTGACCTCTTGCGTAAAGAGCGGCTTGGAGGATCACCAAACAAGGTACAGTCAGGATTTTTAATGCCTGGAATATTGGTTTCGCGGGAGTGTCTTGTGGCACTCGCATCACGGCTCGTACGGCTCTTTTTTGCATCCGAAAGACGCGTTCCCACTCAGCCCCGCGCCCCCAGAGCTCAATGCCGTACTGCAGGAGCGAGTGCACAGATGCGAAGTAGCAGTTTCGGGACATTTCCGTTGGTAGTACTGCCGACACACGCCATAGTGCGAAGCAACCACGACCTATCTTTTCACATAGCTTGTCAATGTGGGTTTCCCACGTGAGACCACTATCGAGCTGGAAACCTAAAAAGGTTGTATGTTTCACCTGCTCTATAATTTCGTTCCCAATAGTTACCTTTAGCTGAACATTATTTAAGCCTGATAGGTCAAACTTAATGAACTGCGTTTTGTTGATGTTCAGGATAAGACCATTTTTTCTAAACCAGAGGTTTAACTCCGCCGCTACCTCATTCAGTTTGACTTCCAATTGTTGATTAGAGGGCGCAGTCACCACTGCGGCGACGTCATCTGCGTACATAAAAGCACAACCTTTATGCACGTTTCCAGGCAAGTCGTTTAGAAGGATTAATTATTTGTTCATCGCAAATTTAGAAAGTTGAGTTAACATAGCACTAGGACGAAACTAGTAAAATTCATACTTTAGTTAATGAAGTTAATAGAAAATAAAAGGGTATAAAATATACGTTTATACCACACCCACTCAGGAAGCGTCTCATTACTTGTTCAAAAATATGTTATAAAATTCGTAATTTCTCCCTTATAAATGTACGGCGGAGAAAGTAATATGGATTTTCATTCCTTCACTCCGTAGCAGTGAAGGAATGTTGTATGAAAATCCATACCTGGCCTGGTAGCGTTGTTTTGTTTTTTAGCTGCTAACATAAAAAAACAATCTCAAAAAGGTTTTATATCAAATAATTAGAAAAAATGAGGTGTGATTTTTATTTGTACTAGATTTGCAATGCAAAGAGGTTTTCAATGCAAAAACTTTTTTGCACCACGAGAAAAAAAGCGCGTCAATTTGTTATGTTTGGTTACATTTTGTTTTTTATTAAATTGATATTTTAACAGGACGCTTTTAATAATTCTAAATAATTTTCAAAAATGTCATCTGCTAGTGAAAGTGACGATTTTATAATGATGACGCCACCAGAAATAAGAAATGCAGCTCAAGAAGTCCTTACACTTACTGCCGGAGAAGTCTCGAGATAAGTACGAAAAAACGTACAATGATTTTATTTTCCACGTAGGTGTAGTATAAAGCACTATGTATCACTCGGGAGAAAGTTCTTTTTCTGTTCTCGAGTTGCCTTTAAGCCCTTCGCTGCGCATCGGGCTTAAACAAACTCTCGAACAGAAATAGATCACTTTCTCCCCTCGATGTACAATGTACTATTAGTTTAACACAAAATAGAAAATACTAACAAATAAAAAGTATGATACTTATGGTTTTGATACTTAATTGAAATACACTTTTTTAGGTCATAAAGCTAGCAACTTTGCAAATTGGACAATAACAGGCCAAATAAACCCTATTGAGTTTGGTAACCATTTACAAAATAATTCGTATTAATAAAATAAACACAATGTTTTTTTCCCCCTCGTAATTTTGTAATGTAATCCGCAGAGGAAGCGTTATTGCAAAAATAAATATATTAAAATTGTTGGGTTGCATCTTCATGAACAAGTTAAAAGTTAATTTGCGAAATTAGTATTGTTTATATTACAACGAAGTTGAACTATAGGTGTCGCGCCATCCCCATAGGAAGGTTAAAGAACGAGAGGACGAATAGGTCATGAATCATACGTCATATTAGCTTAAACAGTCATCATGCCCCAGCTATAGGGGTGGATGAAGCGGGTTTTAATCCCTTACATGACTATATTATTTTCTCTCCATTTTGAAATTTGGTGTTATGGTTTTTTTCGCTTGTTTGCCCTCCACCTCTCATTACCGTCCACTTTATGGTTGATTTGAACAAAAACCTGGTATTTTAGAAATAAGTAATGGTAAAAGCTGAAAGCTTGTTTGAAGTGTGGTTTCTATCCAACTTAAAGACAAGTTAATTTAATTCTTAAATGGGTCATTCTTAGAATATAACCATCTTTTATGGACGCTTTGATTTTATCAATTGGAAATGTAGTAATTGTAGTCAAAATGCAAGTAATTAGGCTTATTACTTAATACGAACCCTCTTCCGTGCTGTTTATTAATTATTCACATCACTACGCTATACTGAAGCGACCGTGGTGGCTTGTAAAACTCGTTAAGGCTCGGTGTAATATAATCGTGCAGCATGGACAGCTCCGCTCCGGCCTCGGCCTATCCCGGACACGGCCCGGTCTAATATAAATCTTCCTTTAGGACAGTCGGTTATGGCATGGTGGTAGAGCATTTCACGAATGCCCGCCTAGCTAGCTACTACCCTCAAGCAGAAAATCTGTCACCAAGCACCTAACGGTGTGTTTCGACAGCAAGTAATAATAGGTTAGTCTGAACAATATCTTCCACCACATCATCACTTACCATCAAGTGACATAGTGTTCAAAGGTTTAAGCCTATCAGCTATAAATAAATAAAAAATTACACATTAGTACACAGTAGATTTTAAAATAGTTTTCTGCTTATATGAGGTACTAATATTTGAAATGTATTTATTGGTTTAATATTCATTGGTAACATATGTAGGTACATACATTGCTGTAATGGCATGTGAACACACGATCACTACCCTAACCCACCTTCCGCGTCAGAAGAGATATGAGTCACGCGATAGAAAGAGGCGCATTGTAGTAGGTGAATATAAATGTTAGGTACTCAGCTGTGTGCGATCTGAATTGCTCTTTATTGCGTCGTAGCAGAGTTGCTTATCTATTTAAACGTCTAAGCGGAGTGATTCTTATGGTCCTTTTTATTCTGTGGTATTAGCACTGTTCTGTTATCTGATTACCTAAGTGAAAGAAGGAAAACCACTGATGAGCACTTCTAGTATTTCCTAGTAGTATTAGAGGATTGACATCGCCCAAAACGACAATCACAAAACCAATACCTTTTACAATGCCGATCATTCTAATTTTACACTAAGTATGCAGATTTAAGGTATTATAAAACGACAAATACGGTGTAACTTTAATCGGATAAAAATGACAGGAGATTGTAATTAAATAATCTAAAAAACTAGCACAAGTTTTGACACGCTGTGACGTCAACCTATTGCCCGAAAGTGAAGAGTCACCGCCGCGCCGGCTCAATAAGCCGTAATCCTTACGACATTGCATATATTATGTTTGTTTTATATATTTTTTGGTGGTGATAATGAATCTAATAAATATTACATTGTGCTAAACTGTTTTAAACATTGCCAAAATATGCACAAATAATAAAATAAAGGGGTGTAAAGTTACGAGGAGAGATGACAAAACTCCTCTGTCAAGCCAAAGTAGTATATATACTGTTGACTTCCTTTATTGATCCAGGCCTTTTAATTAAATCCTTTCCATACAAAACATACAAAAGGGTATATAATAACATAGTACTTACTATGAGCTACAGCTGTATATGTAACTATCTAACTAGCTTTGATTAATTAATTTAATAGTTATATGGAAAATATTAGAACGTGATGATGATAATAAAAAGTATTATGTGTTAATCCAGGACTTAAATTATCTATATTTTATGTTTTACCGAAATAGGTCGAGCTGCCCGATCGAGCTCTTCATACTTTCGCACTGATGATATAAGTGTGTTGCGATAACACATTGACATAGTAGATATATTTTGTAGGTACGAGCCTGGCAAAAAGCAGTAATTATTACCTATTATTCGAGTGACCATATTTAGGTAAGTAGTTGGGTTCGTATCTAATCAAAATTATATTTGAATGGTATATAAAAGTTCAATCAATAGATTATTTAATCCAGAAAATTTTAAATAATCCACAAAATGTCCTTCTCTAAAGTACACAGTTTAAGTAGGCAGGTAGTTACAATGCATGAGGTAAAAATAGGTAGGTTTACCTACTGCGAGTCAAGCCTCTCACTTTTATTGATCAACGTTATACACCAAAATTTCAGTTCGTAGCTAGAGCCCCGTAACGTAGTAACGTACGGACGGACGAAAGGACATACAGATCACAATCAGAGAACAAACGGCAAAACGAATCGTATTAATGAGACTTCAGTCATTAATAGGATTCGTTTTGCCGTTTGTTTACGGATCTTTCATAACTAGGCCTCCATTAAAGAATCTACTTTTGGTTATATTCACAAAACCGACCTCCAATAAATAGAATTTTGGAATGAAAACTCACACTATCAATATTATTCGATTGTATTAAATTAATAATTAAGCGCATAGTATCAACATAATTTAAAAAAAAAAACATTCCACGCCGCGACATGAGCGGAACGTTGAATTATCTGAACCGAACCATTGATTTGTACGGGCGGAGCGGAGGGCGAGAGACGCGATGCCTGACGTCATCATACAAGCGATGCTCTGAGCGGACGTTTGGAAACTAAAAAGAAAACTTTAATAACTTCGTCCATTTCTTAATGGTTTGAAATCATTTAAATCATGTTAAGTGATCCTCATTACGTCTATGAACCGTTTTATGTGTTAGTAGCGAAAACATATTTCTTAATATGTTCTTGTTTTGTCACTTGTGTTATAAGATGTTATTGTACCGACCCCACAAGCGTGGAATAAAATTAGGAAGATGATGAAGAGTTATATAAACTAATATAGGATGTATCCTGTTTTATAACCCTAAATGTAAAAACAATATTAGACAATTCAAACTAGACGAAAACTGGCATCAAAGGACGTAAAATTGTATACTTAAATCTTTTTTTTTGTCTTATATATTCAAGAAAAAAAAATGTGTTTTTTTTATAATTCAATTACACAACATAAAATAAAATATTAAAGCAATAAAATGATTTGTTGAATTAATATATTAAGTATAGGTAGGTACCTACATTGTTTACGTGTTAATGTTAGCAACTCATCTAAATAGGCTTTATCTACCAAGAACTTTTTAGAGGAGGATAAATCCTACCAAGGTCGGTAGGATTTATAAAACAGTGGAATGATGAGATAGGTATGGCTGTCATCTGTGTTACTGAATCGCGATGATAAGGCTTCTAAATCAAACAAATATCAAGAACTTCAAACTGCATAAAACTGCTCGCGCCCAAAGAGAACTTGGCATGTCTGTGTTGGGTGGGACACAGATAATTAGCAGTAGGTTCGTACTTGCATTCGCGTCGCTCCGCGCTCCATAGCGACCACGCGGCGCTGCCGCCAAGGCGCGGCGCAGGGCCCGCCCGCGGCTTTCCCGCGCGGATTTTAGCACTGAGGCTAGAAGTTTTGTTCTATTTTCCAAAACCATAAACTTTTTTTTCTAATCTTTTGTATGACGATGGAGTATATCATTATTATCCAGTAGCCAAGAACTTCTGAATTCTAATTTTATAATACTCACGCGATTAAAGAAAAACTAAATAAATCGGGAAGCACATTGTATATTATTCTAATCTTTTTCAGCATGTTACAATATACATAAAAATATCATTAAACTGAATTCCAGCCATTCTAATATTTTATTGAAAGCTGGTTTTGAAATGTTTAGTTTACCTAAGTTCCAAGTCTCTAATATTTCTAATAAGTTAATAAACACAAGATAACAATGTCCTAAGTCATAAACAATCAGAAATTTTAATTCTAATTTTATATTCACGATTTTATGTAGGTTTTTTTACAAATATCTAAACAATACCAAATGCATCGGACAAAATTTTTTGACTTTTTGAAAAAAGCTTAGTAAACTAGTAACTAATCATCTGTGCAAAATTCGTTAAATCTTAAATTATTAACAGTTAGCAAGAAATTTTAACATACTGCTATTGGACTATAATCGGTCGCAGTCTTGCAGTCTTGAGACAGTGTGTAGTTAGCGTCAGATATTAGTTCCTCAGAAAGTTTTATCTCTTTTCTCTCATAGGTCACAAGACTAAAATAACTTTATGATGTAATCTAGTCAAATTGAAGCCCTAAGCCACGAGTAGTGAAACTTTACTCTTTAAATTTATTTTCCAAATTTGCGTGTTCCTAAAACACTTTTTACGCTTATATTCAAGATTATGAACAGATTAAGACAGTGTGATATATTAGTTCCTCAAAAGCGCTCCTGCCCACCTTCTGATGTGTCTGATACGGGGTGACATTCTGGCCCGGCACCCCACGGGAACCTTAATATCTACCCTCTACTTATTAATACAAACTTTTTGGCAAAACTAGACATATATGTTAAGGCTAGAACCCGAAGCGCGGCTACGTCTACTTTTAGCCGGTTAGAACTAGGTATAGCCATTTACTCTTGGTTAAATCTAGTATAAGCCCATTGTTTCCGGGTAGAACTAGGTCTGGCTGGTATCATTCCGGCTAGAACTAGGTCCAACCAAACCCTAGTTCTAACCGGCTGAAACTAGATACCAATTACCTAGCCGTGCTTGGGGTTCTAGCCGTAACATAATACATGTAGATAACCCGACGAACCACCCATGGTGGAACCCATCGCACGGGTCTTTATGAACCTAGTTTAGGAACCAAAGAAGCTCTTTTTACTTAATTTGTGTTAAATTGCTTGTACCGAAATTAAATTGTGTCATTATTATTTATCAAACTTTAACTCGTACCTATTGGAGTAAACCACTTTTATATTTTTTCCTTGTGAGTTTGTTTTGTTATTATGTATTACGTAGTTGAACACTTGGCTGACCCGGGGTCGTGAGTACCGAAGGTCAAGTCCGTAGATAGGATGTTTTTGTAAATGTCGTTGTGAAGATAACTCTTTTCTACCGACTTTTTTTAGGGTTCCGTACCCAAAGGGTAAAAACGGGACCCTATTACTGAGACTTCGCTGTCCGTCCGTCTATCACCAGGCTGTATCTCAACCGGTGATAGCTAGACAGTTGAAATTTTCACAGATGATGTATTTCTATTGCCGCTATAACACCAAATACTAAAAATGAAATAAAATAAGTATTTCAACAAGTATTCCTATAAAACAAACTTGTTTTTTTACTATCTCTTGCTCGATACTAATAACGGTGACAGGTGGACGCTTTAGCTATTCACAGAATATTTAGTTTTATGTTATCTTTAAATATAATTAAATAAAACAATAAAAGAGGTTTTCGCCGTACCTACCCAGCTCAATCGGACACTGCGAAAAGTGTATGTATAGTACCACCAACTTAACTGTGCAGTTTTCGAGGGCGCTACTGCTCAAGGAAATCAACTACAAACTGTCACAATTTGAAGGAATGTTATAGTAATTTTTTTTGTCGCCTGAACAGATATGCTGGTGGGACTATAACTTGCAAGATTAGGTTACAGAAAATGGTACGGAACCCATCGTGCGCGAGTCTTTTTTTGACCGGTTTTTTTTTACTGATAACTTTACGTATAAAAGTGTTGGAATCAGTGCATGTATACATTCGTAAGCGTTTCTTCGCCGAAAATGTTTCTGCAAAATTTTGCTTTCATACTTGTTTGTTTGTGTCCGCACATATTAAATGTGTCGTGTCAGAAGAAGAGTATATCAGCAGTCATAGACAACAGTCACTCTATGTCGGGTAACTTTGAAAGTGTTAAGGAAATGATGAATTGGGTACTCGGAATAATAGCATTTGAAATTGAGTATTTTGTGCTGGTCACCATTGTGCGTGCTATACGCTTACTGTCTGTATATGGGCTTGTCCATATATGGTGGAGCGATTAAATAAAATAATATTTACAAGACACGTCCGTTTATTGCTGCTCTACATGATTGCACTAATATCCAATATCTATAGGTAGGCACAGTACATCCCCCTTTATTTTTATTTTTTGAACATTACTACATATACTGTATATAATATTGATACATAATTGAAACAAAGATTACAAAACTAAAAATAACATACACGTAACCTAGCTAAACTCATTTGTTAATATATCTTATCGTCTACGATACAGAACACCTGAGATTATTATTGTCAATACATTAGGTAGGTATACGGTTACACTCATGTTGCACTTAATAGCTTTATCAGTCACAGTATTGTCATAGTTAGTACACATCATTACACTTAGTTTACGTTATCACTTGTTGAGCGGGCAGGGAGCGGTTGTTTAAACCGGGCTCACCACCACGCATCACCACCGTTGGCAGATCCTGCTGCAGCTCACGTCTCATGTAGCGCCCGTAGTTGGCTTTACATTTATTCCACATAATGTAAAAAATAGCCAGTAAGATACAAAATACTACGAAAAGTAGATACATTTCATGTCGCATAACGAATGAATCCTTATTCTCTGCCGAGGCTGAGGCGCTATTACCCGCACCATTTTGTGCAATTATTATTTGCTCTTCAGTAATTTTGCTTTGAGGTTTTCCCATGATTATTAATATGTTTTACTGTGCTAACGATTACGTGTTTACAAAACGAACAACAGGTTTGAGTGTTCGGCCAGATCTTGATGTTTTTGGCGCATTGTTTATGTTTGGGAATGCCTAATTTGGGATGTCGCTGCATTGCTCAGTTTTGAGTCCAAAGGCTGGTTTTAATCGATCTATGCTAACTACTTTCTCCGTGTTACCTTGCAATATTTTGAAATATTTTTCTGTGCGTTCGATAACTGTGAAAGGGCCCAACGATCCACGTGAGATAAAATTTTATTTTTACATATTTGATTCCTAAAGTCATAAGATAACTGGAAAGTATTTTCAGATCTATATAATATGGAAATTGACGGTGAATGATAATCGATCCCATAAGTAACAAGGGTCACTAATATTAGTGAAAAAAATGTTTACCAAAAATGGAACCTACTTCAACGCTCAAATGTGTGAAATAACTTGTCGAAGTTGGTACAATGCTCACAATATTGTGGTAATAGCTATTTTTGAACCATCATTGTACCGACTTCAATGTTATTTCACACATTTGAGTCAGAATTAGCAGTTTGCAATTCAACGAGGCAATGCTGCCAGCGTGCTGGGTACTCTGCCAACTAGTAGTAGGCTGGAGCATTTGGACTGCCTGTGAGTCTGCAAGGACCTGTAGGTTATCTAAATGCTTTCATTGTAGTAGATAATTATATAGGATATAAGTTATATGTTGTATATAATTATATAGGAATAATAACAATATATTAATGTTTTCAATAACCGGCTGCAGTTAAGCGTATTGGTCGAGATTGGCGACCTAGGTTTTCGGGCATGTCCGATGGCCTTCATCAGGTGAGTTCACGCGGCGACGATCGCGGCGACAACTCCGCGCAACTGCTCGTTCTGCGCGGCGCGGGAGTGGAGGCGCGGGGGCGGCCAGTGGGCTGGGGGAACGCCATACCCAAAAACTAGGTCGACAATCTCGACCAATATGCGTGAGTACAGCTGGTCATTGAAAACATGAATACGTCTCATATTCACGGGAACTTTCAAACAAAAATAATAATATATAAGTATATCGTCATTTGTTTTCTTAAATAGTAGATTATGATACAAGTGAGCTAAGTTGCTCATTATACACGAGGCTGTGTGTTGAAGCCCGAGCCGTAGGCGAGAGCGTAAATCAGCCGAGTCTTTAATGAGCAAGTAGCTTACGAGTTTAATACGCTTTTTTTCAACACCCTTGCGAGGAAATAAATATATTGCACAAATGCGATACAAATTATGGTAAATAGCGCGCGTTTTTTTTTATGGTGTATTATGGTAAGTGTATGTACTCTTTCAGAGTAAACGCGGGCGCGGGTGCTAGCGCGGGCGCGTGTAATTCAAAATGTATGTAGACGCCAGTTGCGTTCACAGGGGTGCGTTCCGAACCTTGGTTAGAGCGCACTCGGAGTGCAACTTTTCACTCTATCGTCGTTCACAACCTTCGAGTAGAGCGTTCGGTTGTCACAACTGGACCGTTCCAAACCTTTGAAGGTTGCAACTTTTTAACCATAAAACGCGTGACATGAAATGTCTTTGACGTTTATATCGTCTTCTATCTGATGCGCTCACCCATATATCTCAAAAAATATAAATACTAATATAATTTCTCAAAATATAAAACTTAAATAAAAATGGAAAACGAGTTTGTGATAGTGTTAAATAGCAATTATTATTACGATAATGATGTAAGTCTGTCAATGTCACAATTTGTTTGAGGTTATAAAACAACCGGTCGTTCCATACCTCAGGGTAAGTTGCAAAACAACCAAACAACGAAACAACTACACTCTGAGCCTCTGAACGCACTCCAGTGCTTCCGCGAGCCGCGCGTCTTCATGAGGCGGGCGCGGGCGCGGGTGGCGCGGCTGTTTCTAATGGCTCAGTCCGCCCGTATCGTTCACACTGATATAGCGTCTGTTAGGTGACTACGCGTGTGTTTCTAAACCATTTTGATTTACTTGCCGAAGCGTCGTCCGTCATGGATATCAATACAGAAGAATTTATATCTGCTGTACAACATCGTACTGCTATTTGGCAAAGCAAACATCTGCAACATTTAAATAGGGCAGCTATAAATAAATTATGGGAAGAAATAAAACAATTGTTTCCTGGAAGTAACGGTAAGTTTATTTTCTTATACCTAATTGTTAAAATTACAGATTATAACTATAACTTTAAAGTAGGAAGATATAAATGTGATAATTTAATGTGTTGGTAGGTACTTAGGTACTTACAAACAACAAATTAACCTACCCACCAACATGAAATATGTTTAAACTGGAAAATTAATAGTTATGTTCACAAAAGTAATTCATAAACTTGTCACGAATTATTTTCGCTTGTCTTGTAGGATTTCTATCCGAGTTCCGCATTACATTTTGCATGTTATTATGGTTGATTTCGGCTGTAGCCCAGGTATGACAATCTGGATCAGCGTCACCATCTAAGTCTAGTATAATATTATGTAATAAACATGTTGTTTTAATAATCAAGCAAGCGTTCTCTCGACTGGTTTCAATAGATTTTTGTAATATCCTCCATTTCGTGCTTAGAATACCGTAGGCACATTCAATTGTTTGTCGCGCTGTAGATAATCTTCTGTTAAATACTCTTCTTTGCGCGTTCAATGTGCTACGTGGAAAGGGTCTTAACAAATAATTTTTTAATGAATACGCTTCATCAGCTACGAGCACGTAAGGGGCAACAATGTTAGAATGTGGTAACTTTTCTGGTTTTGGAATGTTAAATTTATTTTCCTCTATTAAATGTCGCAAAGCAGAAGCATGAAAAGTACCACCATCGCTTTGTTTTCCTCGTCCGCCCACTTCAATTGCAATAAATTTCCTTTTCGCATCGGCTACTCCTTGAAGTACTATTGAATAAAAGTTTTTATAATTAAAATCAAGAGAGCCACTATTTTTTTGTTTTTTAATTCGACAGTGCTTTCCATCTAGACTGCCTATGCAATTAGGAAAATTCCAAAGTCTATAATAATCTTCCGCTACCATTTTTAATTGTAGTTCCGTAGGAGGAGGCATGTGAATACCTACTAACTTATTCCATATTGCCATGCATGTCTCATGGACTAATGTTGAAATTGTGCTTACACCCATTCTAAAACTGTGTGACAATGCTGTAAAAGACATGCCAGTAGATAAAAATCTGTAACAAAGTAATAAAACACATTTTATTTTCAGATAAACAGCTGCGAAAAAAATGGAAAAATTTAAGGGACCATTTTCGTAAAGAACTAAAGAAGTTTCCACCGCCACGCTCAGGTGATCCAGGTCATACTCTGCAGTCCACTTGGCCTTATTTTCAACAAATGTTATTTATTAAAGATGATTTAACTGCTGAACAATCTTCCGGAAATTTGGATGCAGTAATACATGACATTTCACAAGACCATGCCGATACAGATGACTCTAGTATAATAACTGATATCACTGATACAGTATCTCAATCGAGTTCAGGAAGCAAAAAGCGCAAGTGTGCTTCTGATTACAGAGAGCAATTTATTGAACTCGAAAATAAAAAAATAGAGTTACTTCAAATGAAACTTTCGCAAGCAACCACATCTTCGAATGATGGTGAAGAGAAATGTGAAGATTATTATTTCTTTAAAAGTCTCATTCCACAAATGAAAGCATTTCCGCCATTACAAAAACTGCGAGTAAAGCACAAAATGATGCAATTATTAATGGAAGAGACGGAAAAATTGGAGTACGAAAGACGATATGACTCATACGGCTATAATACCCAAGGCAACGTGGATTTCAACCCTTGTTCTTTCAACATGGATAGACAATAATTAATTAATCACTCCATAAACTTAATTTTTCGATTGATTTATAGATTTTAATTAAGAATAAATAAATGAATATAAGTGATTAAAACAAATATTGTTTCAATATGGAAACATGCACTTACCTTATTGTTATAAGCAGTTTCTCTTCAGGTTTTATACTTTTTCTAAAATTGGTGTCAACCTTGGCTAAATATGGTGAGATCTTATTTAATATGTAGTCAAAAGCGCGTACTGACATTCTCGTGTATTCAAAGAATTTATCGGGATACGTCCGTAAATCAGCGTATAGTACATAAAATTCTCCAAACTCTTCTCTTCCTTTATTTAAATCGTGTGTGCCGAACTTCATATATTGCAATTTCCATTTCAAGTATGAATTTTCCATTAATAAAATCAAATCTTCATCCATGTCTTCTAAATACGTAGCAAAGTTTGAGAACGACCAAACACACGTGCAATGACACTCGTAGCTCGTTCGGCACTGTGAACACGCAGACGCCAAGACCCGAGCGCCCGCGCCCGCCCCCGCACCCGCTAGTGCAGTCTGATTGAACACTTATGATGGTTGATTACATATAAACCTCTTTGATGTTACAAATCTGTATTACCCGGTTAAATTGAAAATGCTCTGTTTACTCGCATATAATTTGCAGTTAGGTACTAACTTAACTTTGTAGGGATAATTCTATTACGCACTAGTGTATAATATTATTATGCACGAGGGTGTTATTGTTCGGTTTATGGCTCTAAAAACGATATAATAAAGCTCACTTTACGAGCAAGGGTGTTGAAAAACATGTTATACGCGAGATAAGGGTATGAAAATTTATGATGATAATTTAATATTTTAATATTTTGCAAAACAATGATTTCAGAAACGACTCTTAGAATAAAAACTGAATCTAAGTCGGAGTTCCAGAAAGCTATAAATAGCTTGAGAGTGGAAAACTCTTCAAATGAAGATTGTGGAGAAATGGTTCTGACTGGAATAGAAAAGGCGTTACTAGCAAGTGGTCCCGACTCACTCATTTACGTATTTACTGACGCGTCCGCCAAGGATTATTTCAAAGCAGACACAATCAAGCATTTGTGTCAAAAGCAACAGAGTCAGGTAATAGTATACATTATGTAACAAGTGCGCAAAGTTGTTTATTGCAACCGAGACGTGTTTTAGGCCTAAATGGAGTAGAGATTGAAATACACAACGCGCACGAGTATCATACGACGTTTTTCAATAATACATTGGTAGTGTCACAGCCATAGCGAAAGGTTGAACGGAATATAAAATGCCTACTCTCTTGTAAATTTATATATTACTCTGATTATTTTTTGATAATCATTTCAATTAATATTGAAATTATTTGTTGCATATACATTTTGTTTCAATCTTGCCATAGTCATTTACTCTTTCATGCATCACAACCTTGTGTTTGATATGTGTATGTGATTTCAGGTGATATTCGTCGAAAAGGGGGATTGTGGATCACCTTCCGCTATAAACTACACGGTGTACGAAGAAATTGCGAGAGCGTGCACTGTATTCGTAGTTTAAAACTTCCAGTTTATCTGGGTAATTATGGCTACTTATTTACTACTAGCGATCCACCCCAGCTTCGCACGAGTGCAATGCTGATACTAAATAATCTGTAATATCTTCCAAATTCATTTCAATTACATGCTGTAAAGAACCATATAGGATCTTTATAAAACGCGCAATGTTTTTAAGGAACTTTATTCGATAAGGAATAATGCTGTACTGCTTAAAATCGCATCGAGTATAAGATATTATTTCTCTTAAAAAGTAAAGGATGAAAATGGTTATGGTGGGTCCCTAAGAGATAGACATATACCATCATGGAGTTTTTTGTACACCTTTTTAAGGTATAGTACAATACTGTATTACATAATTTTGATCTATCTTGTAGGGTTAAGCCAGCGTTTGCAATGTAAGCGCAATAGTAGATTGTTATACAAGTAGTTAGTTATAGTTATAGTTTATAGTCCGAGTAGGAATTGATTACTTTCACCCGTGTTAAGCACTCTACTTTTCAAAGTAAAAAATAGTATTTTTTCTAAATTATTTATGAATTATAATAACATGAATAGGCAACCATTTAAAATTAAGTAAGTAATTGTGATATTGGAAATATTTGTAAAATATAAAGTTAAATTTTGCTTGCAATATTTACGGACGGCTATCCTCCGAATAGAAATTCACACTTGTTAAACACTCTACTTTTCACTACGAATATGAGTAATATAAAATATGTTTTTCTATAATATTTATTGATAACAAGAACATGAGTAGAAACTATTTAAAATGTTTACACACTTATAGTCAAAATAGTATAACTTACATTCGTGTTAAACACTTAAATTTTCAAAAAAATAAGAGAAAAGTAAAAAAAATAATTTTTCAAAAACTCTATAAAAAAATCTAAAATATTTACTGAAAACCATAACATGAGTAGAGCTATCCTCCGAATAGAAATTCACACTTGTTAAACACTCTACTTTTCACTATGAATATGAGTAATATAAAATATGTTTTTCTATAATATTTATTGATAACAAGAACATGAGTAGAAACTATTTAAAATGTTTACACACTTATAGTCAAAATAGTATAACTTACATTCGTGTTAAACACCTTAATTTTCAAAAAAATAAGAGAAAAGTAAAAAAAAATAGTTTTCAAAAACTCTATAAAAAATCTAAAATATTTACTGAAAACCATAACATGAGTAGAAGAAACATATATAGAATTAGATGGATAAGAACAATTTCTAAAATTAAGTAAATTTTTGTTAGATTTTTTATAATTTTACTTATCATATATATATATATACAAGGTTACTGCTAATTAAGGTTGAACTGGCCGGTAACTTTTCCATACAAACGCCGTAGGATGATCACTCCCTTATTTGAGGTTTTAGGTCCAGAACTAAGCATGATATCGATTTATCTCTTCATTATCTAGGCTTGTCGTGGCACCGATTTGTAAAAAAAATCTTCACATGATAGTTATAAGCCTCGAAACATCCCTGTAATATCACGAATTTTAGCGCATGTTTAGTCGTAAATAAACGACTTATAGAGCATGAAATCCCTAAAATTATTTACATAGAAGCATAGCTCAGTTCATGATCATTTTAGATAACATTTTGGAAAACAAATACATCCAGTAGTATAATCATAAACATCCTAGAGCCAAAGGTCGGCACACATAGTTTTGCGCGCTAGTTTTTCGTTCAAAATATTGGGCATCTCATGTCAATACTTCCATTCCGCGGTGAGGGAAGCGGGCGGGCGGGTCTCATGCGCAGCACACTAATATATAATTAACAAAACGCACACTACCAAAAGTCACGTGCACCGCGCCGCGATCTTAGAACGTAATATTATATATTGTAGGAATGCCCTGTTGCTTTTTGGTGTGCACGTATGTATACACTACCAATATGTAGTGCCTATGCCTACTTACGTACGCATATATATATATTTACATATGTTGGGAGTTGGGGACCGGATTTTCTTTCGCATTTGATTAGTTTGTTCGTGATAGTAAGTGTCGGACGCCATAATCCATATAGATAGGTAGGTACTTGGGTAATATAAATACGTAACTATGCCTAGGTACTCACCTACTCTCACCTAAGTTAGAACCTAGTAGGTATTAGTCAATACGCAGGTCATGATAGCTATGGTGAGTACCTAATCATTTTAGCAACACTTAGACAATATAAAAAGCTGCATTTGTTTAGATATGGTATGGACGTAGGTAGTCCGCATTCTTTTTAGAATATAGTCTAAGCAGTAATATAGCTTCGAGAAAGTACCTACCTAACACAAAGTAGTAAAGGGTTAGAATTAGAAGCTCAATGGAAGATACCTACCTATCTACGATATAATTATCATTTATCATATAGGCCTGCCTAGGCACGCAACTGTCAGCGATGTCAAATCGACATTCGCGGGCGCGCATTACATTGCATACCTATCTACATAGCTATAAGATCACAACAAATAATAAAGTTAGTACTATGTATCTACCTACGTAAATTAGTAGAATAAGTATGTATATTTGTAGTAGGTACTTATACCTAAGGTAGTACGAAAGTTTATATGGTAAACTTAGCGATGATTGTAGGCACTTACCTAATCAAAAATAACCTATGATTAGTTATTGATTTTTATTGGAAATAATTTAAATCAGTTACGGGTAGGTAGAGAATTTTTATTCCAAATGTGTTCTACCAGGATTGGTAGATCCATGATGCCATCGTACATTACCGCTTAGAGACAGATTTTGAAATCGGTACGACACACTCCCATCACAAAGCTCGCTAGCCGGGCGAGCATTCGCAAAACAACCTTCCACCATGCGGTGAAGTTCATGCCCGCGCGGCGGGATTCGACCCATAGACCTGTTGCGCGGCAGTCCATTGCTAAGAGCCATCACTGCTTCCCGTTAAGTGTTTAGTGACAGAATTTCTACTTGAGGGTGGTAGCTAGCCAAGCGAGCATTCGCAAAATGCCTTTCTACCAAGCGGTGAATTTCAAGCCCGCGGCGGGATTCGAACCATAGACCTGCTGCGTGGCAGTCCAAACCTAATGCCACTGAGCCATCACTGCTTCCCATTAGGTGCTTTCTGACAGATTTTCTACTTGAGGGTGGTAGCTATCCAGGCGAGCATTCGCTAAATGCTCTTCACCAACGCGGGGAAGCTCAATATCGCGGCTGGATTCGAACCATGGACCTGCTGCGCGGCAGTCACTAGCTAATGCCACTGGCCCATCACTGCTTCCCGTTAGGCGCTTACTGACAGATTTTCTGCTTGAGGATGGTGGCTAGCCAGGCGAACATTCGCAAAATGCCCTATGCCCTTCCACCAAGCGGTGAAGCTCGAGCCCGCAGCGGGATTCGAACCATAAACATGCTGCGAGGCAGTCCATAGCTAATGCCACTGAGTTCACGTTAGGTGCATGGTGACAGATTTTCTACTTGGGTAGCTGTCCCGGCGAGCATTCGCAAAATGCTCTTTTCTTATGCCTTATAGGTTAGCCTTTGACCACTATCTCACCTGATGGTAAGTGATGATGTGGTCGAAGATGTTGTTCAGGCTAACCTAGAAGTACTGGCTCTCAAGGACAGCTGCCGGAACACACCGTTAGGTGCTTGGCGACAGATTTTCTACTTGAGGGTGGTAGCTATACAGGCGGGCATTCGCAAAATGCCCTACCACCATGCTATAACGACTGCCATCCTAAGACCACAACCGGGACCAACGGCTTAACGTGCCCTCCGAAGCACGGAAGCGCTCAGTAGTATTGTCCTAGCGGTCACCCATCCAACTCTTGACCGCGCGCGACGTTGCTAAACTTTGCTGATCGGTTGAGAACAGCTAAGTAAACTTCGCTACGAACTCTCCACCACGCGGTGAAGCTCAATATCGCGGCGGGATTCAAACTATGGACCTGCTGCGCAGCAGTCCATAACCAATGCCACTGAGCCATCACTGCTTCCCTTTAGGTGCTTGGCGACCGATTTTTTACTTGAGGGTAGTAGCTATCCAGGCGGGCATTCGTAAAATGCTCTTCTACCACGCGGTGAAGATTAAGCCCGCGACGGGATTCGAACCATGGACCTGCTGCGCGGAAGTCCATAACCTATGCCACTGAGCCGTCACTGCTTTACAAAATATGTTGTAGTAAAAGCAGTAACTTGCTAATTATGTAATAAATAATTATTGTAGGTAAATATTTACTACATCAATATGAAAAGAACAAACTAATACATTTACTATGTACCTACAAATCATTGTACCTACTTACTAAATATTTACCTACTATAGGTGAAATAACATCAGTATGTTATTATAAAACGAACGAAAATTATAACAACAGGTACCTACTGTCCGAACCAAAATGTATTCCTCTGTGAATATATAATATTATTTTATAAGAAATACCTACACACGTCGTGACGTAGCTTGAGACACTATCTCCGTCCGTCGTCAAACATCGTAATTCGTTCGGCATGGTTCGGCTTTCATTGATATATCGCAAACAAGTGTGCGTAATTAGCGTAGATGCAATACGGGTGTGTGATGCGCGAGCACTATCTTCGTACTACTCATCACGGAGTCTTACCCTTTCCCACAAAGGTATAGGTGAAATAGCATGCTTTGTGGCCTCGCCCGCTGATAAGTTTGGGCCGCCGGCAAGTGCATCCTTAACTGGCGATACGCGACAGGCGTGATGGGTATCGATAACAAAAACTAAAAAAAATGGAAAAAAAAATTTTTTTTTTGATGAAATTGGTTAACCTACATGTCGGGATTTCGTTTGGCTTGTTATGAGCATATAGGATGTAACTCTTACTAAGAGAGTGATGGACATGTAATTGCATGGATGGATTAGGTAGGTAAAACAAAAGATAGATGGAACGTCGGAGCACACCGACATGCGACACCTCCGCCGCTACTCCGCGGCGCGCTGCACTTCGAACCAGCGACGCGACGTCAAGCGGCGTCAGCCGCTTCAATCACTAAGCGATCGCGACGGAGCGGGTGGGTGCGCGACCGTCTTTAATTCAAAACAGCTGATGCTTTTACTTAGTGATTATTCTTTTTTATTGTTTTGTTAGTGATTCTAAGCACCATACAGTATTGTGTATCATTTAGTATCTCATTGATAAATCATTGACAGGTTGAAAAAATCTTCAAAAAAAATTTTTTTTTTTTTTACATTTTTTACGTTTTGTTATCGATACCCATCACGCCTGTCGCGTATCGCCAGTTAATTAGCAGTAACCTTGTATATATATTGGCAGGAGCCAATTTATATATATATCTAGTCTTTTTTAAATTTTATACATGGCACACAAAGCGTTTGCCACGGAAGCCATACCACTTAAAAGGTATTTTATTAAAGTTGTTTTTAAATTTAACCTTATAAACATAATTATTGACTAAAATGTACATATAAGATACACCAACTTGAGAGAGTCATATTAATTCTGTTATAAACTAGTTCTTTTAGCTTTTATATAAACACAAATAACTACTATATATACAAATAAAAACTAATTAAGACTACCTTAATTAGTTTTTATAATACAGCAAAGTATTTTAAAACGAAAAAATATAGTCGTCTAATTTTATTATGGTTACCATGGTTACAGTTACAGCAGAGTACCTTAGAACGAAAAAACATAAACATGTTGTTACATTCATTCCGGCCCAAGAGAGGGAAGCATTTACTATGAGTTTTTCCCACTCTTAGGTGGGAAGCAGCGTCTCCCACCCGCTACTCAGATCAAATAAACACAATTTTCCGAGTATGAGAAATGAAAAATAATGTGTTTATTTACGACATCACATTAAAAAACTCTTTTTTTTTTAAACGATATTATATCTTTACGAGAACTATGTAACATGTTAACGCCAATGCCATTTAAGAATAATTAGTGTTTGCGCAGATCGGTGTGATTGTGGATTGTTGATCTGTCGGGATGGCAGCGAGGAGATGATTACGAAGTAAAATAAACCGATATACATTGTATACATTTCAATACACTCGCTCGTAACGGGCCTTCAAATGCATCGATTTTAGTTTTATAACATAGTCTATAACGCACTCTTGCTTTTTTTTACTTTACCGCACTAGTATTTTAAATAAAAAAAAGAAACAACGTTTCCACATTTCTCACCAAGGAGATTGTAGTTTGTTTCATTGTTTTTCATATAAAAACAAACCAATGAGTTTTTACCTACTGAAGTAGAACTTTAGAAGATGTCATTATAAACCTTAATCAGATTATTATTGCTATCAAATAGATCAAGAAAATATTTTCGTGTCGACATTTTCGTGTTCGTTCCTCGCAAGTGTAAGGAAAAACGTCGTATGAAACTAGTGCGCGTTGTTTTTTTGTTTTGTATTTTTTTTCTAGAATACCTACTTTATATTACCTCATATTATCTTATATTACCTTTGCTTTTGCTCTCTATGAATTAAGTTTATTAATATAAAATAAATCCGTCATTAGATGTAAGAAATCACTATATAATTATGTTAATTTTGTTAAGATCTGTGGATTTTGTGAATTAAATAATTAAAAATAAAATAAAATAAATTTATTTAGTTAATCTCTACTCCATTTAGTTCTTTGATCTTCGATCTCAGGCCTAAAATCGTCTTGTTTGTAATATTCAACTTCACGCACTTGTTGCATAATGTACTTACAATTATTTACTTAAGCAAACCGTAAAAATGTATAATACCTACCTATTATGATAATTTCAAATACATAACGCTGGATTTATATTAATAAATCAAGACACAGGCAACAATGAGATGAGAATTTTTGAGAGCCAGTAATTCCAGGTTAGCCTGAACAACATCTTCAACCACATCCTCACTTACCATCAGGTGAGATAGAGGTCAAAGGCTAAACTCAGGAATAAAAAAAAAATAATTCAAAAGGCAACACCGGGGGCGTTACCAATGCGTTGCCGACCCTGTAGTACTCTTTGAACACCCTTTTTGAAGGGATCCATACTGTAGCTATATTGTTATTGTAATATAACAGCGGCTTTATGACCAGGACTTTTTTCCTGCAGATTACTCGTCGGTTTTGGTTTCAGTCGGTCAGTCAGTAAATTGACAATATTATATACAGGATTATTGAAAGAATGCTAGCAACCTCTTAGGGTTGACTTCTGCTAGTCTTAACAAACATTCTGAGATGGATGTTTTTTTTTATGCAATTTTGACGGAGTAAGCATTAGGACCACCTGATGGTACAAGTCTCTTGTGCCTGTAATTTATTATTTCATATTTGTTATTACCTTGCTCGATGTAAATATTCAAAACTGTATTCAAAGGGAGCGCGGCGCCAGTCCATTGTTGCCGCGGCAGGCGCTCTTGGCTCAGAGTAGGCACTAAAACTTAAAAAAAGAAGTTTTTTTCAAAACAAAAAACCCATTATACACACAACGTGTTTGTTAGGACGAGCAGAAGTCAACCCTAAGGAATGTTAGCCATTTACCAATAACCCAGTATACATATATCGTGGCGTTTGTGACGTCACGTCGTCTTAAGGTTAAGGTTGAACTGGCCGGTCACTTCTCCATACAAACGTCGTAGGGTGATCACTCCCATATTTGAGATTTTAAGTCCAGACTCAAGCATAATACCGATCGATATCGTCATAATCTAGGCTTGTATGATTCCAAAATTTTAAAAAGATAATTAAGTTGGAAGTTATGCGCCTCGTAAACTTTATATGAAAATGTTTCGAGGCTCATTATTCTCAAGTTAATTATTCTATTAAAATATCAGCACCATACAAGCCTAGATAATAACGAGATCAATTGGTGTTATGCTTTATTTTGAACATAAAGCCTTAAATAAGGGAGTGATCACCCTACGGCGTTTGTATGGAAAACGGGCTGGCCAGTTCACCCTATGGATTTATGCAAAGTAACGACTGAATCTATACATTATTTATTTATTACCTTATTATTTATTTTTCAGATAATTCCTCATTTGGTGCTACGTCAAATGAGATGAACTCAACACACATTTGGAATGGATGGACCAAAATAAATAACTCCATAATTATACCTACATACTGTACTGTACTACAAAAAGCCGGAATGGTCGCTGCTGAACACAAACGCCATTGAAGGGGGAAGGATTACCATATATATATACATAATCCAAAAATATATAACCACACACTTGGTGGTAATAAGAAATCTATAATCAATATAATCTATTATCTATCAAAGGTACTTTTTTAATTGCATTCTAATATTTTCAGTACTATTAAAAAGTACAGTTTTTGTTTGCAGAATAGCTTTATGTTGGAATATTTCAGTGTTTCAGTTCCGCTAAATAAAATATCATGCATATACAAATAGTTTTCATAGACATAAGAAAAAAATGTACAAAGTAAATAAAGATCTATAGTTCCCGAACTAGCGTTAAAGAAGCTTTTCTTTTAAGAGCGTACCGAACTTTTTAGGTATTCGCGTATGTGTGCGTGAGTAAGGTACGCTGTCAGCATCCGTCCCCGTCCGACGGCCGAAGCTGTACTTAAAGGGGAAAGGGAGAAAGAATCGCGGCTCTGGCTAAAGTTGACGGAACGTACGTGAGTTTAGCTATTTCCTTCTTATAATAAGAACATATACCTATTTGTAAAATTTAATGTATACACGTTATAGAAAACACGTTGTTTTTTTATTATTCAAAAACTGATGACTTTCCGTGAAGTATTTACGGCGTACTAAGGGTTTATTTATTTGTTTAGATATAATTTTGGATTTTTCCCTATCGAGGAAACTTTAAGTTATCGTGTTTCTAAAGTGTACGATTTATGGAATGAATTCTTAAATATCATTTATATTCATTGCACAACCAAACTTAAGAAATAAAGACACAGCAAAGGATCAAAGGGTTGTTGACTTGTTTTTTTAAGGTATGTTAAATTATTTAGGACACTGAAATATACACCTAGCATTTTTAATATTTTTTTAGGAGTCCTGAAATACTAGAAATCCATCTTTTTATTTCAATTTTTAAAATTGGCGCTAAAACATCATTCAATGGCAGCCTGTATGCTTATGACGTCACAAGTACAAAAACAAATAGTGCTGAAATTTAATACGTTTTGCTTGCTTGTTGTAGTGTCGTGCGTAATCGATTATACAGGTTGTTCGGCAGAGCGTGTACCATAGTGTAGGGGTGTATATAGACTGAATAAAACACTCACAGAACCAACACAGTTTGAAGCACGGATACATGAGTGGCAGCATTATCAATTATTTTTCATACATGGTAATTAAACAACTTTAAACGGTTCGAAATCACTATTTTATTGAACATTTTTGTAATCCCGAAATGTAAACACTTTCAAGTGATCGAGACAATGGCGTGCAGTGACATCGGATAAAAAATAATGATAAACATAAGCTTTTCCAACTGTTTAAAGTGGTTGTGTATGTATTACTATGAGTAATAATTGCAAAATGTTTCCATAGATTCTTGTTCCGAGTTTGGGTTTTATTATCTATGCTGATCTTTGATCAAATCTCAAGGCGAAATATGATCAAAGATAAGTGAGTCAAATGTACGTATTACACTATTAAATATATGGGATCCAATGGATTTGATAGTGTAATAGGGGCCTAAGTAGTAAGTCGATAGTGATGCGACATTTTGTGGGTTGCTTGCTATTAGCAATTAGGTACTATAATGTCAATTGTCACTGTCAAAACCTTTGGAAGTAAACTCTCATGATTACTATTACCTATTCTGTGGCTTTGTTTTTGTCCTTATGACATCATTTCCGCCTTTACTTCCGTTTGAGATCACGTGACTTAAAGAAAATTTAAACACATTGTGTTTATTCAAAATAAAGTTAATCCAATGCAGAATAAATAATTTGTTAATTTCATCGAGTTATGTGCTCCAACTACTATCATGTTAACGTTACTCTGTATTTTATTTTAGACTGTGTCAACTACCCTATTGCCTCGGTGCAAGCTTTATGTTGGCATCGTCAGGACCACTACGTCCTAGTTATGAATGAAATTCTATTGTTATCATTATCGTCGATGCCAATGGGTTTAACACGCGCTAACACTGTTTTGCTGTAACATTGGAGACAATATTTAGAATGATTCCACATGTGGCTGACGCGTCGAGTGGGATAAGGAGCAGCTTGGTAACGGTAACTTTCGAAAAATATCGGTAGACTAAAATTCCGCCTCTCTATTTCTCTTTGTATTTTTCTCCCTTTTTCCAAGTACCAGCTATCTTATTTGACCCTGCCGCCTATGTTTGCTCAGCTCTCAGCCGCGCTCGGAATCCTTTCTCTGCAAACAAGCGTTGTTTGTCTGCCACAGGTGTTGCCAGTTGCCACTAATTTATATTGAACTCTTCAGTGGAGTAGATGGGTGTGAGAGTGTACCTACTATACCAACGTATATGGGTGTCGGTAACAATCTTATGTAAACAAGTTTAGTCCCAATTGGATTGTATTTCTATGATGCATTCTCTCAAGTAGGTACATGCTATTAGTTTAATGAAGCAGTGATGGCTTTAGAAGTAGTAATGGCTCAATAGCATTAGCTATGGACTGCCGCGAAGCAGGTCCATGGTTCGAATCCTGCCGCGGGCTTGAGCATTACCGTCTGATATAAAGTGATAACCCCTGCCTATAACAGACATTCGTCACAAGTAATGCACTGTCCCCGTCACCCTGAGACATACAGTTGTGAGGTCTCAAGTGCCTGTAATTTTACTTGCGTTCAAGGACTGCTGCCGGAACACACTGTTTGGTCTTTTTTTGACAGATTTTCAAATTATAGGTTCTTATTATTAGACGTATAAATATCAAACGAAACTTGACGAGATTATTTATAGTTATCTCTGTCTGTGTATTTCCCCACTCGGGGAAATACAGGCGTGACAGAATGTTAAACGTCACACGTTGGGTAAACAATGTTCTAAAATAAAATAAATCTAAGTGCAAATTATAACAATGTCCAAAACGATAAAAATGATCACTATTTTAAGCAACTTTTTACTGTCTAGGATAATGTTAGTGCTCTATTAGACACGTTGACACAATATTATGGTATATGTATGCCTAAATTTAATAGTTTTTTTTTAATTTATAGTAATTGAATACTAAAATTCGCTTCTGAAATTATGTAGGTTCTATCTAATTCTGTAAGTAATCTAAACAGGAATACAAAAATAAGTCGCTGGCCAGGCGGACATTCACAAAACGCCCTACCACCATGAAACAACCAGGCCTGTAGGCTTATTGGTAACAAACAGGACAGTAGGCTTATTGTGCCATCCAAAGCACGTGCACGCTCAGTAGTAATGTCACTAGCGGTCACCCATCCATTTTATGACCGCAGCGACTTAGCTGATCGGTTAAGAACGGGACACTACAAGGGCTTCAAAATACCTTCATTTTCATATCTGAGGCTGACGTCCTATGCTTAATACACATTAACTAAATACATATTTACTTTGTTCTAACATGGTGTCCAAGGCATATTTAAAGAGACAGTACTGAATTTAAAATTTTGGCACGTGAACTTACTTAACTTGGTCTCTACTCATGTTTTAATCTGTAGTACTGGCCATCAATTGTACTTAACGACTGGACCGATCACATAAAAACACTTTTAGGATGAACTCTGCAATACCTTCAGGAAATGGGACAGCGGTTAAAAATTCTATCGGTTCATATAAACAAAGGGCAGTAGATCACTTTCCTTGTTTTATGAATATTATAATATATAGGTATGTGCGAGCATGATCAGTGCCGTACATCTCTGAACCCCGTGAAGATTTCAAATATACCTATTGATTGGTACCCGTTTTTGTGATCGCGGTATAGTAATATAGTACAGATTATGAATAATAGTACTGTACTGTATCATCCGGATTGTCCGCTGCTGAACACAGCCTCCCCCATTATGGGGGATTTCCATAATCCCCACGCTTGGCAGGTGTCTTGGGGATCGCAGTGTGAGATATCAGTCTCTTAGAAAGCACTGCTTGCCACTTTCTGGTTTGTTACCCTTAGGACCTGTTTCAGAATGTTCGAGTAAGTTCCGGTTATACTACCCAAAACATATTTAGTAAATAAAACACTATCTTTGCGTTTCACAGTCATTGATTTAGCCTATCCATTGGTTAAAGCTTGAAACGCGCTGCAAGTTAACTGTCATTTTTATCATTCAGTTCTATAACAAAACAGGCCCTTAGTCGCCTCTTACGACTCCCACGGGTAGAGATGAGGGAGTGTATATAATAGGAAGTTAATGATAATTCTACAGAAGTAGAATCAATCTTCTGGTAGTTTTGCCCACCATTACCTCTTACGAGTCCTGCTGGATAGGGAAAGTTTATTGCTTGCCCTGAATGCTGCCATTAAGTTCTTGACAACAAATTTTTGATCAAGAGTTGTAGCTGGATGCGTATTTGGAAACTGCCTTACTACTGTGTTATAACGACTGCCATTCTAAGACAAAAAACATACTGACGATGGCTTAACGTGGCCTCCAAAGCACGGTTAGTGTTTTTTCTATTTTGCATCACATGAGCATTTATTTAGTTACTGAATTACCACTCACTAACTGACTCACTTGAACTGTCAAATAGTTCAAAATCCACAAAGCATAACTTTTACAAAATTAGTTACTTGTTTTCTATGCAATTTGCATTCTATGTAAAAACAAATGTATGCAATTTTTTAGCTTCTCAGGTCAATAAGCGTAAAAATACTAGATTATTATCAGGCGACTTCTGCCCTGTGCCAGTGAAAATTTTGTCGCCAAAATGCAGTTTTTATTTCTTAATTTGAAATACATCCCGGTGTCGCTATATATATTACGCATCCTTGTCTATATATATCAAAATATAGACAAGGATGCCTTTTGACTAAAAAAAATTTGAATTATAATATTCGGAAAGTGTACAATCATAGAATCTCATCATCACGATATTCTTGTCTGTCATACGACCGAGATCCCTATTTGGAAAGAAGTAAAGCCGCGCTAACGGCTTAAGCAGACTTGGGAATCGGCTTCTATAATACTTCAATTTTGAAGCAACTATGCGCCTAACAGTGTGTTCCGGCAGCAGTCCTTGAGAGCTAGTAAAATTACAGGCATATGAGATACAAAAAGTGCAGTTCGTCATTTGAGAGAAAATGCATCTGTTACAAGCAGAGGTTACCGCTAAGCATCAGGTAGTTCTCGTGCTTGCCCCGTCACAATAAAAAAAAATACAAATGCTGATTTGTTTCAAGTTGATATACTGTTAATGTTATATTTATGGCATCGTAGCTGTAAAGATCGCGCGGTCCAGCGAGGCTGTAAATTCAGCTGGAGCCACTGGAGAGCTGTATCTCTGTATCGAGAGTAGCTGGAAAATGGGCTGGTTGTATATACCTGGGACTTCAGGGGTTTCCTTATTTGTTTATTTTAGATTGGTGTATCGGTTGCGTCGTTGGGGTCTGCAAAAAAGCGCACGTTTCGAATCCCGAAGTCTATACTCGATAGAATTATGAATCAATGATGGCCCAGTGGCAATAGCTAGGTATTGCCGCGCAGTAAGTCCATGGTGTGATTCCATGGGCTTGAGCTTCACCGCATGGTTGAAGGTTTAGCACATACCTCCTGGCTACCTACAGCCATCTAGTAAAGCTGTTATAAAAGTTCCTATGGGAGTCATAAACGGTAACGACTGGAGGGTAATAGCACCTTTAGAAGAACTGCCATCCCCAAAACGCCTGCCCAGCGTGGGGATTACGGCAAACTCTCCTCATAGTGGTGGCGTTTCTTAAACATTTATATCTGTCCATGATGATGGTGTTTATTCCTTTCCTGGATATTGGTGTTTGTAGAAATTTGTAGAAGTGAGATAACCAAACAAAGAAGCTGTTAATTTCACGTGATGTTAAATTATGATTGTGACCAGAGATAAAGGAAGACAATGGACTTTAGGGCTCTCCCGCCACCTGTTTATAGCTCTACAATACGTAGGATCACGTAAAATTGGGTCTTATCTCTCAATTGTCACGTATCGGTACAGTTGTGCTAAAAAGTGCTGAAGCATAAAATTGGCAAAGATCATGAGACGATGTATTTAAGCTCTATTAATGACAGAGATAAGAGTGCTTACGAAGAAATTAGGCAAGTGTGCTAATTTTTTGATAATAATTTATGTATGCATGTATTCAAAGACTGTTTTAGAATTCTGTTTTATTCTCTCTTGTATAATCACAACCTCGATCGATTTTAAGTGAGGATGCTGTCGAGTATCTGGGAGCCCCAGTGTAGGTAAACTTTACTATTCTCTTTTAACTTTATCTGAAAAATAGCTACCGGAATATACTCACAGGCGCCTCTTTTTTTTATTTTTTATTTCAGAGTTCCTAAGCGAGAATTAGCAAAATGCTGTACTACTATGCCAAAATCCTATCTAACCAATTAGGAAGAACTTTGCAGTTTAATGTTTGTAATAATTACTAAAAGACCGTGGTCTATTAATTATATTTTTTAATATCTGGAGGAGGAACACTGGAAGTGCATCCATAAAATGCTGTAATTAGCCATTGTATAGTACTTGTAACTGTTATATTATATTTTTATAACTACATTAAATAAGTAAATTCAAAAAAGGAACATACACATTTCGCATTAAAAGTATGAACTAATTTGCTGAAGTCCGTACTATGCTAAATTGAAACACTGACCTCACATTATCTTGGTCTGACTTCTAATAATTTAATTTTTTTCAGCATTGCTCAGAATTCAGTTTCGTTTATTTTAATCTACATTATTTTATGCAAGATCCTATAGTACCTATAATACTATAAGCCTATAATACTGTTCACCAATGAGAATTGTAGTAACCACTAAATTATCTAGAAATGCTGCTATAACGACTGCGATACTAAGACGACAACCGGGACCTGTGGCTTAACTTGCCCTCCGAAGCATGGAAGCGCTCATTGGTAATGTCACTAGCGGTCACCCATCCAACTCATGACCGCGGCGGTCGTTGATTAACTTTGCTGATCGGTTAAGAACAGCCAAGCAAAGTTCGCTTCGAGCGCTTCAAAATTTAATTGATTTAGATATAAATCATATTTGCGAATAGTAGCAAAAATTAATTATTTCTAAATCAATTATAATCGGTGGAGTAATCGTGTAACAATCATACAAAAAAAACTTGCAGTCAAATTGAGAACCTCCTCCTTTTTGGAAGCTGGTTAAAATACGCCTTAGACACTTGTCCCAATGCGCGCCTGCAAGAGAGCGAGTGGCTATCGATATATTTCCTCGAACAAGAAACAAACAAAATACGCAGATCCAAGGTTAAAAAAGAAATGCATAGGCCTCTCTCTAATAGTTTATCGTAGCGAAAATAGCTATGCTTGCTGAGCGATGCTTGCTTGATGGTCAAAATGCTGACCAAGAGACTCTCACTTCATATTGACCTTGTGGGCTGCCCCGAACGATTGGTGCAAGAAATTGCCCATTCCCTTTATAACTTAACAACAAAACCATTAAAATTACACACTCGCCTCGGTGTCCGCCAACTCGTTACCATTTTTTACCTCCACTCACTTCACACTGATGGTAGGTCAAGTACGTCACAAAGTGTTTTGGAGGATGGAACTGTTCAACACAATTCATACTATTAACAGTTTTTACAGCGACAGTACTGTGTACAGAAATCGGAACGAGGAACAATATATTGTTTATTTTGTTGCTTTTTATTGGTGTTATTTATTACTTTAATGCGTTGTCTGAATTTTACGACACATTATGAATTTTTTCGTTATAAAGACAATTATAATTATTAGCACTGGCATTGTTTATTTTTCATGTTTTTGGGCATTAGATTTGCATTGTCTATTTGAAGTTAGGTATTTGATCATTTTATATAACATACACATCATTTATAGGCAGCAACAATATAGATAAGATAGATATATAAACACTTTATTTATTTTTATACCTCAAAAACATTACAATGAAAATTAACATACAAATTTTGTACATAAAAGGCGGTCTTATTGCTTAAAGCAATTTCTTCCAGACAACCGAAAAGAAAGGATTTACAAAAATTTGCCAGGTTGGCAGTTTATTACGGAAACATTATACTTAAAAATAAAAACAAATTAAATAGGTATTCACGAAGTATTATTTAAATAAATACCGTACATAGTATACTGTACATAGTCAATACAGAAAATAACACACACACTAACACACACCACTGTGTGTGTGTGTTCATATTCTCTATATAATAATGATGAAGTTTAAAACGAATCTTTAGTTGATTGAATTAAAAGGAAGACTGCCTCTTTGGTTTGTATGTATAAGCTTTTGAATTTTAGGTCCTGGGATAAGTTATTGGGAATTTCTGAGAAATAACAAATAAATATTTAGTGCTAATCTGTAACTGTAGAATGACGAAGACAATAGGCTATGTCATCACCTATAACATCATGATACCAAAAAAATGTTTGGTAGAAAGTTGATGATTCGTGGAATAAAAACGTAGGTATAGGTTAATGTACTTACTCATTACATCTTATGATGTACGCAGGTATTTTTTTATGGGATTGTGAGGAAACAAGCACGAAGCTCACCTGATGTTAAGCGGTCTCGATCTCTGCTTCTAACAGATACATTTTGACACAAGGGACGAACTGCACTACGCCCAAAGTCTTTGCTTGTAATGAGTTGGATGGGTTTTCGCTAGTGACATTACTACTTGCGCTTCCGTGCTTCGGAGGGCACGTAAACCCGTTGGTCCCGGTTGTCGTCTTTGGAAGGCAGTCGTTATAGCATGGTGGTAGGGTATTTTGCGAATGCCCGCCTGGCTAGCTACCACCCTCAAGTAGAAAATCTATCGCCAAGCACCTAACGGTTTGTTCCGGCAACTGTCCTCGAGAGCCAGTAATTCTAGGTTAGCCTGAACAACATCTTCGACCATGTCATCACATACCATCAGGTGAGATAGTGGTCAAAGGCTAAACTATCAAGCATAAAACAAAAAAAATACACGCTACTTTTCATTTCTGTCAATAATTAAAAGCTAAAAAAATATATATAACCCGTGCTAGCCTTGGCCTTGTCGTCTTTTCTGTACGTATACAATTTACGAGTAACAACTATTTTTTAGCTCATTAGATATAATATATGAAGAAGTAATACCCGAGCGGTAATGGCTATGACTGCCGTGTCCCAGGCCCATGGTTCGATCCCCACCATTGGCTTGAGCTTCACCACATGGTGAAGGGGCACTGAGAATGTTAGCCTGACTAGCTACTACCCCCAAGTAGAAAATCTATTTCTAAGCACCTAACAGAAGCAATTTAAATGATAATATTAAAATTATCAATTTAACTTTCCGGAAGCAACCCTTGACAGCCAGTATTTTTTTTTTGTTTTACGCTTGATAGTTTAGCCTTTGACCACTATCTCACCTGATGGTAAGTGATGATGTGGTCGAAGATGTTGTTCAGGCTAACCTAAAATTACTGGCTCTCAAGGACTGCTGCCGGAACACACCGTTAGGTGCTTGGCGACAGATTTTCTACTTGAGGGTGGTTGCTAGCCTAGGGTGTTAAGTTAGGTAGGTTGTACAAATATAAGTATCAATATGAGAATATTGCCCAAAATGATACCCTAAGAATACCTACTTACTAGATACCTAGAAGATTTTAACAAAGTTGTCTACATGTCACTCTAGCCTCCACGCTAGGATACCCTGTGTTGTAGGTGAACTAGTCTCTTTCTAGTACATAATAATTATTTCTTGCAGGTTATATAGTCTGTTATAAACTGTAGTACTTAGTAAACCTACCTACTACTTAATTGGGCAAAAAATAAATAGGAAGGTTACCTAAGTTATGAACAGTGATAGGAATAGGTAGGGCCCACTCACCCAAACTTCAAATCATCCTGCTTTTCTAGTACTGTTTGACACTATTATGTCCTATGTCTCTTATGGTAATGGTAACAGTGATATTAGCAAGCACAAGACGCCGCCGTGGCACTGCCGCATGCTGCACCGCCTGTATACAGAGGTAGGACTATTTGAAGTCGTCAAATTTATTATTATATGGAAAAATAAAATATATAAACAAAAAACGTTCATTTCAAAATTACATATTTACGAGTGCAAAAATTATAGTCATGTGATGGATTCGAACCCGCGTCCATCCACCTTATAGCCGAAGTACGCTCTGACTGACTGAGCTGACATGACAGTATGACTCATAACTCTAATTCTTACTCTCGTTCTTCAACCATCGTATGGGGATGGAGCGACACATATAGTTCAACTCACGTTGTACTACAAACAGGACTAATTTTGCAATTGGTTTTAAACTTGTAAATTAATATCCATTATTAAGATTTTAATATTGTTATGTTTGCAATAACACCTGCTCTGCGGATTACATTACAAAATTACAAGAGATAAAAAAAATGGATGGATGGAAGCGGGTTCGAATCCCGCACATGACTATATTTTTTCCTGTCATAAATTTGTAATTTTGTAATGTACTCCGCAGAGCAGGCTTATTGCAAACATAACATTATTAAAAATAAAACGTACAACTAAAAAAGTTTTACAAAAGTTAACCATAACAGGTTGTCAGTATCTTTCCCACAATTTATTAACACAAGGAATGCTGCATATATTCTTGTTAGAAATCGTAAGCGCGTATAAGGTATATAACACGCCAAGCTACTGAACTTTAGTCTGCAACGCAGATCAATCGACTTCACATGAAGCTGAGTTTCACACTGAAGCAAATAATTCCATCACATATCCGGATGGCGCCACGTTCATCCGGCCGACAACTCGAATATAACTATCTACCGGATATTCAGTTCACGCACCACAGACTCGCTAAACAGAACAGAGTTAGGCCCTTCTTACACGATGCTATGGACAAGCGACTCGAGTATTGTACGCGTATCCTAACAGCTGCTTAGTTGCGCTGGTGTCGTTACTCTCTTCACTCGTTACGCTGTGTGTCGCTTCTAAATGGGGTCTATATAAATTTTCATATAATTAGTTCTCTAGCAGCAATAAATGCAGAAGAAGAACGTTAACTTAATTAACCGCAAGAGAATTTGAATATAAAATATAGAATTAACAGCTATATTCAAGTAAATACAAATTCATCAGTTGGTTTCAATAATGTTTTCAGTGGGGTTTCAGGTATTTTATAGATATATTATATTTAAGACGCATCGTCCGTTGTATCCCACGTCAAATACGCTACACTATCTATAACTCCCTTGTCAAACCTCATCTACTTTACCTAATTGAAATTTGGGGCAGTGCTTGCAAAACAAAACTAGCTAATCTACAAATTCAACAAAATAAAGTTATAAAAACCCTATTCTACTGCCATTACTTAACACCTACTTCTAAAATTTACAACGAAACTAAAATAATGAATATTAAACAATTATATATTTTTAACACATGCATACTTGTCAGAAAAATATTGAAAAGCTCTATCCATACTAATTTATCCATATTAATTTATCCTTTGCTATGTTGAAACAGACAACAAAACGAATCATTCGCCGAGCAAGTTTTCTAGTGCTACCCAAGATAAGAACAAATTACGGGAGAAAATGATTACGTACGATGTTGCACAACTGTTTAATAAACTACCGTCAAAAATAAAAAATAAGCTCATTTAACGTATTTAAATCGCAACTAGCTCAACACGTCATCGGTAACAATGATCTCTTATAAACAAGGCGTTGATGTAATGACTACCTACAT
Organism: Plagodis pulveraria; assembly: GCA_963890685.1. Classification (NCBI taxonomy): domain Eukaryota; kingdom Metazoa; phylum Arthropoda; class Insecta; order Lepidoptera; family Geometridae; genus Plagodis; species Plagodis pulveraria. Next base: position 4,868,143 of record OY982961.1, on the reverse strand, counting down.
TTTTGTACGTTATATGAGTACTTTGTATTATAATTAACGAACGATATTAAGAAATGTGCTTTGTTTTTGTTTTCATGTAAGTGACTTTATAGTCATTTTGAGAATAAATTTCTTTAAACCTAAGAATGTATTTTACATATAGGTCAACGAAAAATGAAAAAATATAGTCGGATTAATAGAAACTACGCGACAGAGTAGCATTGCAGTAGGCAATCTGTGGTTCGCATTTACTCGCGTAATTTATCAATACCTACATGGGAGAAGGGCCTTAACAGAGTTAATTTCATGCTCAGAATTTCTTGGATTTTAGTATAAAAGAACGCTTTGTTTGAGAGGAATCGATTGTTTTGTTTCTGTGTACTGCTTTGTTTTTAGGTAGCGGTGAAGCGTGGGTTTCAGCCTTCCAGGGTTTCTCGTGTAGCCGCCTACATGTTATTATAACTTGGTAAAAACCTTAACAGTGTTTACTCGACCTAGCTACAAAAGCAAAAGTTGCCATTTTTCTATTTCCTGTTACTGCCCACATCTAAGTAGAATATAAATGCGTTAAAATGGTTGTGGTTGGTCTTAAAAAAACTGGCGAAGTACTCGTTGGACTCCTATACCAACGGTTTCGGTTTCAGTACCAACATAGAATTTACCGAAAGATCGTTTGTTTTTTCATACAACTCTAGATTTTGAAGCAATGATGGCATAGCGGTTATACCTATGGACTGTGCCGCAGGTCCATGGCTCGATCCCCACCGCCGGCTTGAGCTTCACCTCATGGTGGGATGGCATTTTCAGACTGCTCGCCTGGCTAGCTATTAACCTCAAGTAGAAAGTCTGCCGCCAAGAACCTAACAATGTTCCGGAAGCAGTCCTTGAGAGCCAGTGAAATTACAGGCACATGATGATACTTAATAATTGTATGGCTCAGGGTGACGGGCGCAGTGCAGTTAAGTGGCGAAATGTATCACATTGATTGTCATACTGTCATAGATATTAAGTATAAACAGACAATTGGTCTGACTGGAAGCCCATACGAGATTCAAATGCGTACTCTAGCAGGCCTGGCGCACTCCGCACGTTAGGTATACAGCTACAAGTACATCGGCGGCTTCGACAAGACGGGCTTACACAACAGTGGGTTCACATTTTTGTTATTTTTAATGTAATATTTTAGATATAATTTGTCATTGTAAGTACTTTATAATTTAGATCTCTACCATCCCTTGGATCTCTTCAGTTATTTAACATAAACATAAAAAAAATATTTTAATCTGGTCTTCGAAGCACAATGTCAAGCTACGTCGAGGACCAGAGGCTTCAAAATTTACATTGTACACAATATGATGTCCGTAAATGGTTTTTATGTTTTAAATTTTGTATGTTATTTCTCTCCTTCTAATGGTTGTCTGGAAGAGATCGCTTTCAGCAATAAGACCGCCAATGGTTACATTATAATTGTGTTCCTGCTTAAACTGTCTTACATTACGTGTTTCAATATATCGTTAATCCTAAAAGATTAACAGATACATTTGTGACAAGTCATTGACCTAGTTATAAGGATGTATTACTGTTATCAATTTAACTGAAGATATTAATGTAAATTTGAAACAATTTGACAAAGGAAGTTCTTAACTGGGATCTGCAAACTATTGTTCGGAGAGTGGAATGAAATGTTCCAAACTCAGACAAAACTAACTCGAGGACTGTTACGAGTATCAACTACACTTATGGTTAAGTGGGTCGAAACACTTGATTGGATCAGTTTGTCTCAGGATTTCTTGATACTTAATTCTATTTCGGTCTTAACTTTTTTATTGGCAGTATCCCTATTAATAAACCTCTACAAACTATAATTCTAAAGCTACTTTAACGAAAGATTTTTTCTACCGACTTCAAAAAAAGAAGGAGGTACTCAATTCATCTGTATTTTTGTTTTATGTTTGGTATCTCAGAACTTTTGACTGGGTGAACCGATTGTGATGATTGTTTTTTATTTGAAAGCTGATGCTTGCCGTGTGGCCCCATTTAAACAGCACAATCGGTCAAGCCGTTTTTGAGTTACACTCCAATAACTGAAAAGTATTTTCCTATCTTGATGAAATAGTCATTGACAGTGAATGGCAATCGATCCCATAAGTCGCATGTGGTCACTAAAAATTATGAGATTTTTTTTTATACCACAAAAAAGAACCAACTTCTACACTCAAATGTGTGAAATAACTTGTCGAAGTCAGTACCACGTGCACAATATTGTGATAGTAGGTACTTTTGAACCATCATGGTACCGACTCCAACAAGTTATTTCACACATTTGAGTGTTGAAGTCGGTTCTATGTTTTGCTATTTTTTTGGTTTTAGATGATTTTATTTATACGAGGTAAAGTTTTAGGTACTGTATTTTACCGAAATCCACATAGTTTTAGGTTGATCTAAATTGTATTTCAAATTAGAATTTAATTTTAGTACGTCCCGTGGGGCTAGAATGTCACCCTCCCACTGCTGCCTGTGGGAGTCGTAAGAGGCAAATAAAGTTAAAATACCTAAAGGTGGGCAGCAGCGTCTTAGAAGGAACTGATATCATAATCTACGATCCCAAAACGCCTGCCAAGCGTGGGGATTATGTCAAACCCCCCCTTAATGGAGGAGGCTGTGTTCAGCAGTAGACAATCCAGGTGAAACTTAGCCAGCTGACTTAAAGAAACTTAATGTATAATAAAATGAGCACACGTTACTGATAACGATGACGTCAGTAACGCATGCCAACTATGTCTTATTAGATTTCTGATGGAAAACACTCACTAAATCAACGGCAAACTCCCACTCCCACACAATTCGATCGTCACACAATGGAACCTGACTGTAATTAATGGAACAGCGGAGCTCGTAGTCACTTCGACAGGCGTTGGTCAAGAGATGCATTTATAAACGAACGTCTGTGAGCCTCAGGAACTATTAAAGTCAAGGAGCTGCCTGCCAAAATGCCTATATGGTTTGATCATGTCGCAAACATTTACAACTGACTAGACCTAATAAAAGAAACATCACGCTTCGAATAGCATACAAATATTATTTAAATTTATTGTTTTTTCCGAAATATAAATCACATAACGTAATGATCATAAAACATGTTTACAATATTGACAGTGCTTTGACGTTTAGTAATCTACATTGTCTATGGATTTTAGTGATGGGAATATGGGTATCAAAATAAATGAACAATTAAAGTGAACAATTGAACATATTTCGTTCATCTCATTATACTAACTAGTTGTATCAGATAAAATGAAAGTTTTTTATAAGAAGTAGATTAGTATTATTTAATTTAATTTTTAGGGTTCCGTACTAAACGAGATCCTATTACAACGGCTTGACTGTCCTTCAGTCCGTCCGACCTTTAAAGGACTGTACTTATCTTTGGAACTGTAATTGGTAGCCCGTTGAAATTTTCACTGAATATGGGTTAAAATAGTGGATTGCCTAACGAATAAAAATAATAATAACAAGTTTAAAATATGGGGGTTGCCATAAATGAAACCGGTTTAATTTAAATATTTTAATTTTTGCTTCATTGCAAGTCGTTTATCTATATAAATTTATAAAGTTTTCGTTCAAACAAATCGAATATCGTATGAAAGTACACGAGTAGTTCGCAAGGACAATGAGTCGACTATATCCCATACATGATATTAAAACGAACTTTTGCAAAATAAATATCAATCAAACGAAACGTTGGCACCCTATTAAATGTATCGGATGTTCAAAACCAAAAGGAAGGAATTTATAAATAAAACTTTATCAAAATGTGTTCATCCGTTTTGGATGTAAGCAAAACAAAGTAATAAGCACTCATAAACACACACATGCGAATAATAAACTCATTATATATATTAATTTAAATTATACAGTCGTATTTTAAACTAGGTACATATTATCGGCGTTGCTAACAATAACAAATTATACAAATAAAAGTGGTAATTCAAATTCCCTAGCTATAGGTATATAAGTTTTTTCAAAAGTTTACATTTGTAAGTTGGATTTTCATTGAGAAACAGTTGTTTGATTCTTCGTTTAAAAAGAATAATCAACCATATTTTGTCTATGGGTAAATGCAAGGCTTGGCTCATGATACTTAAAATGGCAACACTTGGCCAGAATATTCCAATTGTAGCTGGTTTATACTTATAATAATGGTATTTGTAGCTATATTAAATGGGGTTCAGTGAGCCACCTGCATAATGCCGTTGTGGCATTGTATGTGTGTAAAAGATGATAAAAAAGCTTTTCGAATTGAAAAATGACAGGAATGTTAATATTATAGTAGCGCCGCGCCATATAGCCAACAAAATTTTACTTTTTAAACAATTCGGTCAGTTTCATATTAATATAGTTCAGTTCGGCTTGACGTTCATTCAATGGGTCCCCATCACTAATCTTGTCTTTGGATAACGAACCGCCATGTTTGTTTACATAATAGGACAGGTAAGAAAAAACAGACTGTACATTATTATTTATTACTAGCTTTCCTGCAGCGACTCAGCCCGCGGGTATATGGATTATCGCGCAAAACCATTAACCTCTTTTTGCGCAGTTGGATAAAACTATATGTTGTCCTTCCCCGTGTCTCAAACTATTTTCATACCAAATTTCATTCTAATCGGTCTAGTAGTTTCAGAGCTTATTTAATGTAAACAAACAATTAAAGTTTACATTGAATACGAATCATCTTTCCTCTTTATTATATTAGTTTAGGCTACATATTATTGTACCACAAAATATCTTAAGACGCTGACAAATGCTAAATAGCTTTATTTAAATAGATTTTCCTAAATATATGTGGTTTTTAGCAATACGAAAATTATATCTTAATCTTGATCATATTTTCTAGGGCCAAATTAAGATCAAATTACGTTTTCTTAAAATATTTTGGATAAAATAAAATTGTTAAATTTACACTAACTTACGCTATTAAATATTTTAATTATTCATGTATGTATGTTCATAAAAATAAAACAATAAAATAGAAAAACCCTATCAACTTAAGTTATATTTCCACGTTTTGTGTTAATAAGCTTCCTTTCGTTTTTCAGCCCATCTTATTGCGATTTCACCATCGCTGTCTCTCTTTCACTCCTATGCAGACCGATAGTGACGGAATTTCAGCATTTAACAGCGTATCAAGGTTTGTGTGTTTTATCACGATAGCCCAGCGCACTTGACAGCTCTACATTAAAAAATGGTGTGCTGAATAATTTGTTCATGTCTTTTAGAATGATGGTCAGAATCATGTCCAAAACGTTGAGAATCGAAGAAGCAGACACTTAGACTTATTCCAAGGGATGATCCTATCAATGTTATTTGTTTAAATAGTTAAATGTGGTGGTAGGGCATTTTGCGAATGCTCGCCTGGCTAGCTACCACCCTCAAGTAGAAATTCTGTCGCCAAGCACCTAACGATGTGTCCCGGCAGCTGTTCTTGAGAGCCAGTACATCAAGGTTAGCCTGTACAACATCTTCGACCACATCATCACTTACCATTAGGTGAGATAGTGGTCAAAGGCTGTTAGGTTAGCCTTTGACCACTATCTCACATAATAGGGCAGGCATAAAAAACAAAAAAAAAATTTTTTAATGCTGTACTCAAAAGCGAAGTGACATACGGCCTGAATAATTGACTAGAACAAATCGATTCTTATTAATAACATAAAAAAATAATTCATCAAAATGACACCCAGCTCCCTGACTATTAGTGCTGATAGAAACCAATTTCGGTCGAAATTGAAGTTAAATTGAAGACTTGATTGCCTCATTTTATTGGCTTGATTAATGACTGTTTTGTTTCAAACTTCTTAGTTACTATAGTTGTGTCTGTTTTGAAAGCAAATAAGGATAAGTGCAATTCAGTCTCGCTTCAGTAAATTCGTGTCCCACAAAATATAACGTTTTCCAAATAATGTCAGCGACTGACAGATCAAACCGTACAAAATTAAGTACATACCCATTTTTTTAATTACACAGACTTTCAAGATGTAAGATTAAATGTTTCAATAAATATATCTATCACGCCATATTTCCCAAGTGAACAAAAAAATCCATCAGGCATGTTTTGGTCTCTTGAGACCTTAGAGCAACACGTACTTCCGCCGTGCTGGTTAAAGCATGTGACAGAGCACTATGACATTAACTTCTGTTCATGAACCATTTTGCGCGTGAACCAGAACGCACCTAGCTATCATCTTTGGTATATGTTATTGTGATGGAACAAGCTCGAGGGCCACTTGATGTTAAGTGGACTAACCTCTGCGTATAACAGTTGCAAATCGTCACAAGTCACGAATTGCACTGCGCCCGTCATATTGGAACATAGTTGTTAAGTCTCATTGTGACTGTAATTTCACTGGCTCTCAAGGACTACTTTGTGCTGGTCGAATTTCCCGCAAAGCCAGCCTTAACGATATCATTCGCCGGGCTTTTACCAGCGCCAATGTTCCAGCTGTTCTCGAACCGAACGGTCTGATGCGTGACGATGGTAAAAGACCTGACGGCATGACTCTGGTTCCATGGTAGTTAGGACGGCCCTTAGTGTGGGACGCTACATGCGTAGACACTTTAGCGCCGTCACACCTTTCTGAAACCCACGTGAGGGCTGGCGCCGCGGCTACTTCGGCAGAGCAACTCAAGCGGCGCAAATATGCTAACCTGGGTATGGGTTACATATTTGAGCCGTTTGGTGTAGAGACGTTGGGTCCGTGGGGACCGGGAGCTCATCGTATTTTCCAAAATCTATCAGAGCGCTTGGTCGATGCGACGCGTGATCAAAATGCTGGCACCTATTTGGCTCAAAGAATAAGCATTGCAATTCAACGGGGCAATGCTGCCAGCATGCTGGGCACGCTGCCAACTGATAGTGGATTAGAGCATTTGGACTCCCTATGAGTCCAAATGCTTTTACTGTAGTAGCTGTAGTATTGTAGTAGCTGTACTGTTGTTTATAGTTTGTAGTATTTGTTTAATAAGGACTACTGCCGGAACACACCTTTCGGTGCTTGGCGACAGACTTTCTACTTGAGGGTGGTAGCTAGCCAGGCGGGCAATCGCAAAATGTTCTTCCACCATGCGGTGAAGCTCAAGCCAGCGGTGGGGATCGAACCAGGGTACTGCGGCACGGCAGTCCATAGCTATTACTGCTCGACCATCATAACTTAAATACTTTTGCAACATTGACTTGATCCAATCCCTCACCGCTTCCCCGATTTAACGAATAAACATGACTAATAACGATGATTTCCGATGTACGCACTGGTAAGTGTTTCAAAATATTACAACTGAATTTTTATCAAAGTGCACAAAATTTCAATATTCAAAGAGTGTTCTCAAAAAAAAAGGTTAGGTTAAATAATGTAGCTCCGTATCAATGCGGACAGTTAAGGGTGGATTTATATTAGACCGGGCCGTGCCCGTGGCGTGCCGTGTACGTGGCCCGGACGGGGCACGGATTTGAAACGTTACACGGAAAAAAATGGGTCCTGACAAAGTGTCAATCCAAGAATAATATTATTCTCAGGAGTGTTGTTTAATCTCAAGTATATATTTACTTAAAATGAAAATATTTTCTTGAGTGAAGTAAGGTCATTTTCTCTAAGATAAATAATATTATTCTCACCATATATTTTTACATCAAGAGTATAACTATTGGTCAGAGATATTTTTGGTCTCAACTATAGAAAATAGTATCTTTTTGAATGAAATATTTTATGAATTCTCATTCTAATTACGTACGGAGTTAGCGTAAGAAATCTGAAATTTCATACAAGAATAATAAACGTTTTATTGGATTAAGAAAATATTTCCATTCTTTCAACAACAATGGGCTTAATACAAGATATTTCTTTTGTTCATTTAAAATAATTGAGAGAAGGAAATGACAAGGATATACATATGTCCGAGCAAGAAAATTATTCTCCTCTTAAAAATGTCAGTTTTCTAAATCTGAGACATATATTGTTTTATTAATTTATGAATTTGTATTGTCATGCTAAGATACTTTGGATTTACAACAAAACTATATACTTGATATAACCAAGACAAATATCTCAACTGCAGAAGTGAGTTATATTAGATAGAGAATTTTAAAGTTGTCAAAGCAAAAGTAATTGATTGTTAGTTGTTGTATTTATTCATCTTTAGTGAAGAAATCAAATCTTGATGTGTGTTTGATTGTTCTTAATATTTATTTGATATTGTATTCTTTAGTTAAGAATCTTTGATTAACAGGAAAACAATATCTTTTATTGAACCAAGAAAATACATGTTCATTATAGACAGAAACTTATCTAACTAAAAGAATTTTAAAGTTTTCAAGCCAATAATCATATATTCTTAATTGTTATAGTAATTTATCTTCAGTAAAGAAAACAAATCTTGATCTTAAACCTTTATTCTTGATTAATATTTGTTACGGTATTATTAGGTAAAGAGACATTAGTGTTAAGGCAAAACAATTTTATTTTATAACTAAAAAACTAAATCTCGATTGCAAAGGGTGATTTATATTAAATGAAGAATTTCAAAGTTTTCAAGTCAATAATGAATAATTCTCAATTGCTAACGTAAATAATTTTCAGTAAAGCAAAATCATCCTTGATTGATTACTGATACGTTGTTCTTAGGTTAAGAGGCATCAGCATCACAGCAAAACTGTACTCTTTATTTAACCAAGAAAATAAATTTCAATTGCAGAGAATGACTCATATTACATGAAGAATTTTAAGTTTTTGAGTCAATAATGATATATTGTTAATTGTTGAAGTTATTCATCTTCACTTCAGAAAACGAATACTGAACTTAAGTGTACCATGTTCTTGATTGATATTTGATACGACATTCTTAGGTTAAGAGATCAAACTATATCCCACGTTAAACCAAGAAAATATAACTCTACTGTAGAGAGTGACTTAGGTATCTTACATGAAGAATATTAAAGTTTTCAATGCAAAGTGATAGATTGTAACATTAGTTACTCATCTTCAATAAAGAAAAGCAATCTTGGCTTAACATGTTTTTTTTAGTCTACAAATAATAGGATTATTGGTAAAATGCTAACAACCTCTTAGGGTTGACTTTTGCTAGTCCTAACAAACATTTCGAAATGTATTTTTTTCTTCTGTTTTTTCCCCACCTTTTGAATAGAGTTTTAAACCATTAAATGTAGAAGTCAAACAAATATATATCTACATACTAGTAAATGATACACATCACACTGTATCAGCCGGATTGTCCGCTGAACAGAGCTTCCCCCATTAAGAGTCAATAATAAATACTTCTAGGTTAGCCTGCACAACATCTTTGACCACATCATCACTTACCATCAGGTGAGATAGTGGTCAAAGGCTAACATATCAGGTATAAAAAAAAAAAAAAAAGGATTTGCCATAATCCCCACGCTGGACAGGCGGCTTGGGGATTGCAGTTTAAGGTATATATTCCTCAGAAGGCGCTGCTGCCCACCTTCTGGTGTGTTACCTTTTGTCGCCTTTTACGACATCCACGGGTAGAGATGGGGGTGACATTTTAGCCCGGCACCCCACCATACCATATCAGGAATAAAAAAAACAAACATGATTAAAAAAAACAGTTTTCTTCACTGGCTCTTCAATCAAAACCATGAATTTTAAAGTAAAAAGACAAATTTCCAGTCAAGAATAACTATTTCTCCAATAAAAATGTGTATTTTCAGACCAAGTACTCAGTTTTTAGTTTGAGATGGTTTTCTCTGTTACCAATTTTATTTAGTGTTGCAATATTTTAGTTTTGTCTAGTTCTTCCTTGATGTGGGGAAACTACTGAACCTAAGAATACTATTCATTATAAGCAATATTGCATGCTGAATAAGCTTGTTTCAATTCATATTAAGAATAAAATATGTAAATTATAATTTGAAAAATATAAGGTTACTCAGCTAATAGTCAGATAATAGCTGGGAGTCTAATATACTCATAGTACAACGGCAAAGCGGCAGGGTTTGAACCCCGCTAGTGCCCCAATATATTGATTCGTATCTGAAGTAAAAAATGTTTTAAAACTGTCCGATTATTACCTTTAGGTCTCGGTTTCTCATTTCCTAAAAGTGGTTTGAAAGCTAGCCAGGTGAACATTAGTAAAATGCCCTATCACCATGCACTGAATCTTAAACCCGCTGCAGGAACCCATGGACCCCCCACGTGACAGTTCATACTCACCGCCATAAGTGGCGAAGGCCAAGGCCTAGAGGACCTATTTGTTAGGTTTGGGTGCCCAATACTCACGAGGTCTATCTCAAAAACTAAACTTGTGATGAATCAGAAATTTCGTTAAGTTATGATATTTAATCAATCAAAGTCAAAATCATTGATTCAATTTAGGGATCTACGACGCTCTTATAAAGGTCATTTACAAATTTTAATATTTAAATATTCTACAATGTACAGCCACGTTCAGCAAAAAAATTTACAGAGCCACTGCAAGAACAACGGGCAAGAAACTCGGGACTATTAATTTAAATGTCTTTTAACAGTATTTTACATACTGTATAATTAAATAATTTCAATATTTCTTTTAATTACGTAGGTGACAGGTGATAGCTTGGCAGAGGAGTGGAAGAGAGGAATTGTTCAAGCATTTTTGTCGTTTATGTAATCACAAACTGGAATAGGATTTCTTAATCAAAATTATTTTCCACGTGCAACTTGAACTTTCCTTCTGTGAGCGTTGTAATATGTTAGGGAATGTACACCATTAACCTTTTTACTTTTGTCTTTGCTAACTAAAACCTGGTACCGCGATTTTATCTTTACTTCTTGTGTTGTAATCGTGATTGTCACTGTTTTTTTTTACGATCTTTCATAATAATTTCAAATATGTACAGACTCTCTAATAATACAGCCATAGGTAATCATCTATTTCTTACAAATACTAGCTGTATTTAACACAAATCGTCAACCTAAATGAAAAGTTATTCGAATGTGCTCATTTGGTAATAATCACGATACGAATATATGTCGGGACTTTGTAAGGGCGATGTTGGCAACACACAACACAATTTCCGTTGCGAGCTAAAGGTACACGCGCCTTGGCATGGCCAATGGCATTTTCGTAAATTTTGTTTAATATAGTGTTATAAAGTGAATATTTGTTCAAGTTGTGCTTGAGATAGCAACCAACTAGTGTTAATTTAGGTAAGTTTGTTCCTTACTATATAAATAACTGTAGATAGTCAAAAATATCCATCATAGAGGCTGCTAGATTTTCTTTGCCTGGAACGTGCTGTGTGGTTACACTAAGTTGGTACAGCCAAACGGTAGGTTCGTAATACATAATTATTATTGTATTACATACCTACTTATATCTAGAATTAAAGATAACTCTTTATGATAGAGAGCAACAGCAGGCTGATGTTGGTAAATTATCCTTAAATATTATATTTTTTATAAATGCGAATGTATGTTTGTGTTTGTTTATGTGTCTGTTCCTCGTTAGTTATTCAGAATGAATTTCGATGTATATATATATATATACCTATCCTCTCTACACTGTATACACATAGATTTTTTTGTTAGATAAACCTATATTCAAGAATATACATGTGATTTTTTCCATTCCAGATCAAAAATTAACCAATGAAACACAAGTGTTACACTACTCAATACCCCCAAGAAGAAGACTAAACAAGAGTTGATTTTTTTCCACGTTGGAGCAGATTGTGAACTTTGTTATTGTTAATCAGGTAATTTCATCAAGTATAAAACACATATTTAAACAATTTAAAAAATATTATATTATATCTTTTTGTTATGATGTTAGGATATCTCATCAAATTATCTGTTAACATACTATAATATAATATATATATACACAGTCAGTATTTTATAGTAATATAGTAGTTAGTATACATAACTTTTAAAAGTGTGCCTAATCATATTTCATGATTCTGTATAGATTATAATAATGATTAACCGCTGATTAACCGCTAACTTGCAGTTTAGATGATTTTGTGTGATTATCATCTAACGGGGCCTTCTGGAAGCTGACTTTGAAAGACAGTTTTAAACCGTTTAAAGTTGTTTAATTACTATTAGGTTTAACCTGTTTGCTATATTTTACCACTTACTCAACAATATGTGATTGTGGTCAAAATATGCCTATCATCTATAAAAAGTTTATAGATTGTGCAATATGTTCACTGTAGCTCTTTTTTTTTAGGATCCTGGAGATATCCAAACTGAACTGGAGGAGGTGAAGAAAAGGCTCGACTCAACAAGCAAAGTGTTCAACCATACTTTATATTATAACGTAACATAAAATGTGGTGCTGATTATAATGAGAAAAAAATAATATTATTTGGTGCTAGATACAGATGAAAGTTTGTTTGTATGTTTATTACTTCTTCACGCTCAAATGGTAGGACCAACTTTGATATAATTTGGTATGGAGGTAGATGAAGCACTGGATTAACACATACGATACTTTTTATCATCATCCAACACCACGCGGGGTGTAACCGCGGGGGCAGTACATAATTGTTACAATTATGTATAATATTTTTGATAATGATAATATAAAATTGTATGCTTCTTAATTTATTTTATAAATAAATAATTTTCAACTGAAAATATGTATTGTATTTTATTTATTTTTACGATGATAGATGTTTTTTAGTTGATCCCTTTTAGAACTACACTTAACTATTAACCTACGTTATTTGCAGACTTGAAAGGCGGCGATCAGATTGGAAGATCTGGACAGTGCACCAGGCTTTATTTTCTGTAAGTGAGTTTTTGTTCTTGTTGACTAACTAAAAGTTTTATATGAATATCTTATTGTATATAGTAGCTAATATCAATTATCTTGTTCTTATTCAGTATTTCAATGATGAAATTCGAAGCATAGTTTATTCGAGTTTTTTTTATTCATAAAAGGTTTTTGTGTAGTAGGTATATGTCATTGCATACTAAGGAAAATCTTACGTAATTGTTAGTTTTATTTGTATTTCAGTGAAGTTTCAGTTTCAAATAAAGAAGTTCTTATCTAGGTAGTACGGTATTAATAATACTTTGAAGTACAACGATATCTTCTTGAAATCTGCGTGCTTCATTAGCAATTTCATAGTTTGCTGTAATTTATAATATATTTATTAACTGAGACTTCTTCCAATCAAAACACTATAATTGAACTAAAATAATTAATATGTTGTACAATATATATGGAGTTCAGATGAAACAAAACTGAGCTCCGTATGAAACAATTCATGATTTGAACCTAGAACTGAGACTTCTTATAGTAAAATGCACTATCATTGAACCAAGATAATTGATATTATTCACAAAATACTATTTGATCTTCATATGAAACACTTTTATGAGTTGAACCAAGAACTGAGACTCCTTCCAGTAAAACGCTCTATTATTGAACCAAGATAATTTATATTTTTCATACTATATAATCTGATCTCCGTATGAAACAATTAGAGAGTTGAACCAAGAACTAAGACGCCTTCTACTAAAATACGCTATTGTTGAAGCTAGAAAATGGATAGTCTTATCAATAAATTATCTGATTTCCGTATGAAACATATAATGTCTTGAACCAAGTAATGAGACTTCTTACAATAAAACGCACTATTATTTTACCAAGACGACTAAAATTTAAATGTAAAACATGTAATTATTTTGAACAAGAACTGAGGTTTCTTCCAGTGAAATTCCATTGTCGAGTCAAGAAATCTGATATTCTATCCGTAGACAATACGATCTTCGAGCAAAATACAAATTCTTTTGAACCAATCAATACAACTTTTTCGGGTAAAACACCCATTAGAATACTAAGATCAATACTACTTACAGTAAAACCCTTAATAATGAAATGAGAACTGAAAATTCTTTACTGGAGAACATTAATTATTCGTTCTATATAAACTGATCTCCGTATGAAAACATGTACGTGTTGAAGCCAGAATTATGGTTTCTTAACTTAAATAAGTTACAATATTCAGATAAGAAGATTTTTTGTTTACCTAAAAGTAATTTTCTTGTACGAAGAAAACTCTTTTGTTTGTCTAATTAAAATATATACTCAGAAGAATATATTTTACTAGAAGTAAGAATAATATCTTAACTGAACTATTTATGTACTTAATAGTAAAATATATTTTTTTCTTATTAGAATCTAATGAATGAGTGAACGTATGAGTTCATTTATTCAAGTAAGGATTGTTTTAAATTTGAGAATTTCAGATTCTCTAAATTAGAACAATGATTTTCTTAGACAGAGACATAACTACTTTTTTTTAATAAGAAAATAATAATCTTTGTCAAAGTATATAAATACTTGCACGAAAAATTATTAACAAGACAAATATTTACTAATCACAAGAATATATTGTTTTCCCCATATATGAAACACGGAATGTCTTGACCAATAGATATATTCTTGATTTGACACAATCTTTTTTTTCCGTGTACATACATTTTGTATGAAGCAATTTATATTAAACAGTGCCTGATCCGTGTCCCGTCCGGGCCCGCCTACTAACGTACGGACGGGCTCCGCCCCGGGCCCGCCCCGTCCACGGCCCGGCCCGGACACGGCCCGGTCTAATATAAATCATCCCTTACGCCTCTGTTGCAACCTGGTCGGCAGACGGGATTTTCTTTCACTGCGCCATATTTCCTGCAGGAGTCAGGCGCGGGCGGTAACAACTTCTATATTGAACACAATTCTAAACATAGGACTTTTAAAAATGCAGAACCTCAAAACTGTCCGAAGAAATTACACGCTTTAGCGTGTATCTGTTTATACTTTATATAATAATATAATATCCATACTACTCGAGCTATCCCATGGGTCCTCGTCGTACATGCGGAATGTGCGTTCCGGGAATATAATTAACTTCGAGTTCTGGACTTTGTTCCGGTATCTCAATTCAATTAGAGAGGGACAAATTATTTTTATCTGGTTCATGTCTTTGGAGGCTTTCCGGTTTGGTCAGCAGTAAAACAATCAGACATGTTTGTAGGAGATAAAAAGGGCTGTTTTATGACATACGAAGGTATTGATAACATCTTAAGTGTGTTGGCGACAAGTAGGTACGAATGTAGAAGAGATCGCATCAAGTATTACACTGTATGTTAGTAAATAATACATTCAGATGAAGTCAGACAGGGACAGAAGCGGTCTTCTTTAGACGCGAGGAGCGGCCCAGGCGCGGTCTCCTGGCTAAAGCTATTATTATATAACTCCAAAGTGATATGGATAAGTTATTCTATTAATACATATTTCATTATATACCGTTACCGTATTTTCTTTGAATAAACCAATTAGCATCTGAAGATAAATCTAACCTCGAAAACTCCAAAATTTCAGGACTTGAGAATCATGATAACATTACAAATTTACGAGAGAAAAAATTTAAGTCATGTGTGGGATTCGAACCCGCATTCATCCACCCCTTTAGCCAGGGTATGCCCTGACCAATTAAGCTAACATGACAATGAGTCATAACTAATTTTTTTCCTATCGTTCTTTTACCATCGTATTGGTATGAGAATTGAGACTTGCATTTTGCCAGGTCATGCACCTGTCACCTACATAAGCACCGTTAGATATCTTATCATATTACTACTACTACCTAAATATACGTTTGGCAACGGATGTTACCGAATGCTTTGAAGCACTGATGGCCCAGCGGTAATAGCTATGGACTGCGGTGCCGCAGGTCTGATTCGATCCCCACCGCTGGCTTGAGCTTCACTTGCCAGGCTACCACCCTCCAATAGAAAATCTTTCGCAAAGCACATGCAACTGTATGTCTCAGAGTGGCGAGTGCTCTGCAGTTCATCACTTGTGACGAAATACATCTGTTATAGGCAGAGGTTACATCAGTTGCGCCTCGTGCATGTTGCGTCACAACAACACTAAAAAAATAGCTACGGCTAGGTTAGTTTATTTTGCGTCCTCTTTTTTTTATTTTTCATTAGTTTATTTGCATCCACAGTATTATGACTTATAAAACCTTCCCTACAGCAACACACCATATAACTACAGCTGACACAGAGACTATCTTTATCTTAAAAATATATATAAATCGAGCTTTATATGATATGGAACCTAGAAATTCTCGAAGTGATAACTTTAAATTTAATATTTTAACTTTACCTAGTCTATACATTTATTTGTAAATATTATATTATGTTCGTAAAACTTGAGTACCCAAATTTAAATTAAACAGTGTCAAATAGGAATATGATTCTAGGAATAATTTTACGAATCATGATTACAATACTAGGAATTATGATAAAACATCGACTCCAGGTTTAAGATTAATAAAGATATGTAAATAGTCCTTCTCAGGGAATTGTGTGATATTTTACAATAAAGTGCCTATAATATTCCATTGCACGCAGTAGTAAATTTCAAGTTGTACGTACAAAACATATGATTAAGAAAGCTTAGCTACTTTTATTAAATTCAATTTAAGCGAAAGATATGCTTGGACATATCCGTCTTTGCATTCAGCTACCACTTGTCACCTACGTATTGCAACAATTTTATGTTACTTGTAGTAACACATAGTTAAAATGAAATAAAACAATGTCTTCGAGACTCTTCCACGTTCTCCGCACACGGCTCTATAACACTTATTTGCTGAACATAGCAGTAGAAAATACTAAAATTTGTTATATACCTTCATAAGATCGTTGTAGACGCTTATCTTGAATAAATTATTTTGATTTTGAAATTGCTACGTAATACCGTTTGGTTCAAGTATGGCCAGCAGGTTCACGGAGGTACGAGTAAGGGCCTTGCAGAGTATATCACTTCAAATTATTAAACTACAGGAGTAGTTTAATCAAATCCTAAATGCTATCTTATTTGTTGGTGAAAACTTGAGAATAATTCATCGTCATTATCATCCTGTGTGCGGTGTGTGTGTGTGTGTGTGTGTGTGTGTGTATGTGTGTGTGTGTGAGAGAGAGTGAGAGAGAGAGAATAAAAAACAAGACGTGTATGTGTATGTGTGTATCTGATTTTAATCAGCAGTTGTCAAATCTCAAGTCTTTTATATTATATAAACTCTTTAATTTATACAGTCTTGTTAGAGAGAACATTTAGGATTTGATTAAACTACTCCTGTAGTCGACTTTTCGGGGAAAACCGTGTAAGGTATATCACACAAATACTCTCTCAAAGTGAAACCAGGTACATGCAATTTTTCGAATTATTATTGCACTAAGTAAAGGATATTCAGTAATCAGTAGAACATACTGTAGGAGTATTTGGTTTTTGGTTTTCTGGCCAGCTGCCTTTCTGAGATCAAATAATTCTTGGGGTTGGGAACACTCTTTAAGTCACATCCACGCAATTAGTGGTATTATGCTCATGTGGCACATTTCCCCGCTTTCACATCCTAAGATTCTCAGAGAAAGAGATTGGTGAATGCAAGTTCTAGTATAGCTAACTATAGACGTCCTGCGAGCAAAAGATAGCTATTCAGCTTTAATGAAATTTCAGATGTAATTGAATATTTCTTTATAATCTTCTCAGGTAATTTTGCTCAACAATTTCTAAAGGTATTCAAAACAATTTCGACTGTCAATCATAAAGTCACCCTGTTTTAATAAGAAAAGCGGCGATGAATGAAACCGAGACCCGAAACAAATGGAAAACGCTGAGAATTCTAACAGAGATTTAAGATAGCCAATTATTTAATACTAGGTGTGGAAACATATCCGGAAACTATCTAAGTTCGGTTTGTCCGGACAGTTTTTATTACTGCATACTTGAAAACGATGGATAAAGCTTGAGAGGGGGGAAGCGTAAGACCATCATAAGACTTGGTTGTCTGTGGATGGTGTGTGTGATGTATCTATGGATAACTATGAAGGCCAAAAATTATATGGATTGACTGTGTAAAGCAGAATATCGACCCCTTTCAGAATGGGATAAGGACAGTGAAAAGAAGAATGTGACCGCTAGTTTGATTATGGATAATTTACATATTCATTTAACTATCATAAGTAAATCAAATTATCCTGCCTCTTGGGGTGCCGGGCAGGATAGCAATCTCATAGGTATTCCTGAGCGAATCGTAAGAGGAGACATAAGGGAAAATACCAGAAGGTAAGCTGTAGAGTCTTCTGAAGAACTTCCATCGCCCCTAGGCCTGCCAAGCGTGAGGATTATGGAAAACCCCCACTATAAGTGGACCACATGAGACTCAACAAATCAAAAAAGACCTTTGTTCCCTATGGTTTATAAATTGGTTGATGTGTGATGTGATTTAAGTTAAAACAATCTAAGAAGTTTTCGATTGCTCACATTTTGATACATAGTACAGACTTATACAAAATTCAAACTCAGGATTTGGTTTATCTACTGCTAAGTTAGGACTAATTGGACAAATAATCCAATCATCAATTATACTGCTCAGTTTGACCAACTTAATTTGGTTCAACCCTTTCTCGACCCCACTCATTCAGAAAATAGAAGTCTTGGAATTGACATCTGTCAAGGTGACAATCTGTCTTATTTTTTACCAAGTTTTAAAGATCTTACCGGCTAAATTACTAACAGTATCATCTCTACTTAATACGACGTTATTTGCACAATTTTAATTATATTTTGAGATGCTTGGAGAATTTTCTATTATAATAAAAGCTGTTAGTCGTTAAGCATCTGAAGGTCTGTTCTTTTAATTCTGATTGTTTAGATTCTTTGTAGCGAATTGAAATGGATTTTAATCATTAAAAGTGGCAGATATGCTACGCACATGTTATAAGCAAAAGTGTTTATGTCAAGGAAAAGGTTAAATCACTTTAATGCTAGATAAGACATTAGATATACCTTTTGATATTTCTTCTATTTTGCCAAAATGTACTTATACGATTTAGCCGATTTTCCCAGGAACAAAGCCGCGTATGGAACATAGTGTTGTACTAGAAGGCATTTTTTGTATGGATTTTGGTTTACGCAAACACAATTTTATATTATAAAAGTACACAAATTTTGCCTCTCCTGAAAGTCATGGCTCAGGCCCCTTATGAGACTTAAAATTTGAAAAGCTTTTTTCTATAAATAAATTTTGAATTTATGGGCAAAAATTTGATTGTGATATTCTGAAAATACGTTAATGCTCTAAAATCGTTTTTTTTTCCATTTCTTATGATAAAGGTTTTTATTTCTTTTGGTCAAAACTAACTTTTTGAAGCGTCTCAGTAAAGGTCTTATAAAATTGAAATCCTGTATTGTCCTATTCAGATTCGCATCGCATGTTTTTTTCTTTTTTATTACTGATAGGTAAGCCTTTGACCACAATCTCACCTGATGGTAAGTGATGATGTGGTCGAAGGTGTGAACAGGCTTAACCTAGAATTACTGTCATCCATCCAAGTTATGACCGCGGAGGGCGTTGCATATCTTAGCTGATCGATTAAGAACGGCAAAGCAAACTTCACTACGAGCGCTTCAAAATCAAATAGCTGATCTTTTTTATGATCAAAAAAGCTATTCTGACTACAGTATGTATATATAACATCTACGAATAAATAATGTCTATTCGTAGTATAACTTGAGTTTTAATAAACGGTATACCTATCATAAAAAATATATAGTCTGGTAGAACAATGGCAAAATATCAAACTTTTTGCTATTTCATCCATCATATCCTCTTTGTAATTTTTCTATGTATTCATTTTTGTAACGGATACAAAAAATATATTTTTAGATCCAACAAATACCGTTTTGATATTACAGGCCCTGTCAGAGTACATACAGCGCAGTGCTGCACAGCATCGTGCATTCAATTATCATTATATTCTATACATTATTTATACTTCTTATATAATTATTTCGTAAATAAATAGTAATGTATTTATTTATTTAAAAAATCCTTCACGCAAATCCAAAGAGCCCTTCGTTAGTTTTCATTATTTGTAGTACACAGAGACAATAAAGACAATAAATTTTATCCAAAATCACATCAAGCGAGACGTTTGTAATTATTCTATACTAGCGGCCCGCCCCGGCTTCGCACGGGTATTTAGCAAGTATGATAAATTGAAACACATAAAAAGTAGTTATTGTGACATAACTGTAATAGTTAGACGTAATGGCATTGCGAATTTATTTGTAGATATTGATGTCCTCTATAAAATTGTAATACATTACTTTGCTCCATTGACAACGATTTCCGCAGCGGACGTTCTTAGTATATTTTTCATACGTTCGTACATTATAGAAGTTTTCATACGGATCCCTAAGTTTTGAAAATAGTCTATAGCCTATGTTCATCAGGGATAGTGTAGGATTCCAATGGTGAAAGAATTTTTCAAACAGGTTTAGTAATTTTTAAGTTTTTTCGTTACATATAAATAATTCCTCTTTATAATATTAGCAAGTATAGAAGTTCGGGAAGTTACGCGACATTTTCTCGTCAAAGATCCCGGAGTGCTTTAAAACAAAGTTCTTCAACCAGTGTGTGTTGCCAGTGATGACATCATGGCACCGAGACGTTGTACAAAACTGTGGCCCTTGGACAATCTCAGAGCCATGGCTCTCCATGTTCGGAGTTTCTTTGCGCGATAAAATTCGGAAAGTGGATATTCGCCAAAAAAACAAGTTCACTCAGAATTAGCAAGCTGAAGAGGCAATTCTTGAAGGGTGGGTCACATTGCTCGACGAACTGATAACCGATGGGTATGAAAAGTTCTCTAGTAGTTACTTACCACACAAGATATTGAATAGATTCAGGCGTTACTTTGCGGAAATCCATTTTTAATATTTAATGATAACAAATATTTTTAAAATATTTTAAGAAAGATCAAATTAATATTTTAATAAAACACTTAAAAAGTATATCGATGGATATATTATATTTTTTAAATATTTTTAAAATATTTGTTATTATTACTACCAACAGTGGACGTCTTCCGGCTGATGAAGTATAGATGTATAGATATAGATTTAAGAAAAGTCACATAATTTATGAAAATTTCAGACGCCTGTACCACATTTGTGTGTATATGTATATCACGTTTCAACAGAATACAGCCCTTTAAAGGTAGGAAGAATGGACATCGAAGGCTTAGCAATGAGGTCAGTGTTTAGTAAGGAACCTAAAATTCCGTTTTAGCTATGTTAGTGGGATACGTTGGTAAAAAGGGGTAACGTTTATTTATAGCTAATAAGGTTTGCCTTTGAACACTATCTCACGTGATGTTTTTTTTTAATGTTATTGCCCACCTGTTGTTAAGCGGACTTGTGACGAAATGCATTTGTTATAGTCATAACCTCTGCCTATAACAAATATTACTACAAAAATTACGAAATGCATTTGTTATGGCAGAGGTTTTGCCTATAACAAATGCGTTTCGTCACAAGTCACGAATTGCACTGTCCCCGTCACATTGAGACATAGTTGTTAAGTCTCCACACTGACGGAATACACCGTTAGGTGGTTGGCGACAGATTTTTTACTTGAAGGTGGTCGCTAGCCAGGCGGGCATTCGCAAAATGCCCTTCCACCATGCGGTGAAGTTCAAGCCCGCGGCGGGATTCGAACCATGGACCTGCTGCGCGGCAGTCCAAGCCTCTTAACTTTAAATAACACATCACAAGAACAGCAAGAATAGTAAGAAAACTAATCTACATAATAAAACTGTTGCAATGCGGATCAAGTTTATCGGTTCGTAGGCTTGTCTACATTGGTCTGTGCCAAAGTATTATACAATACTGCATTGGTATATGGGGTGGCGCTCTAAAATCTCACATGATTGAATTAGAAAGAGCTCAGAGAGCGCTCCTTAAAGTAATGACAGGTAAACCTAGGAGATACTCTACTGAGCTCCTCTACAAAGACGTCTCAGTTCTCACCGTTCGTCAGATATTCGTTTTACACTCATGCCTAAGAACCCACAAGCCGAAAAGCTACTGCAATAACAAACGTAAGCGACCTATCAAACTACCTCTTCCCAATAACAATACAGGACTTGCTCGCAGGATGCCTATGTACCTATATCCATATATTTATAATAGAGTTCTCAACTACTGTGACATCACCACATATTCATTAAACGAAGCTAAGACGAAAGTCCGTGCATAGCTATACTCAACCTCATATGATGAGACTCAAAGATTATAAGTTCCAGTATCATAATATAAAGTAAAGATTCAACATGCATATAAATATAAGGCACAACTCTAAGACGCCTTCCACCAATCCGCATACCTCCCGACACATAGGTACACTCCTCCACACACAAATACTTTCTCTATATGGCTTCTTGACCACTATATCGAATGAAGCTTAAATCTAGGCATGGACAGTACACGTAGGATGCTCTATAACTTGTAATTAAAGTAACTAAGAAATTAATAAACTGTACAATGAGAGGATATAAAATTTACAACACTTTATGGGTTATTAAAGGTTACCCCGATACAGGCTGCGCCTAGTTTGGAACCCATTGCCTAAACATACATGTAAATATATGTTTATTAGAATTAGATAGATTAGAATCTAGGTGTATTGTAATTATGTATGTATTTGTTAAAACTGTTTTGAAGAATAATAAACAATAAACAAACAATATGAGCCGTTAGCAGTCCAGTAGAAGAAAAACAAAAAAAAAATAGTAAAGCAAGCTACACCTAAATTGAGGCCTTGATAGAAATGTATATGAAGGGAATTTTAAATCTGCATAGAAAATATCTAAAGAAGCGTCACTACAGCAGCGTCTCGGCGACAAGCGTTTAAAATATTGAATGCAAAGTTAATGGATTTTAAAGAGCTTTTTACATAGTACCGCTTTGGAATTTGTTATCAGGGGTAACGTACGATATACTACTGTAGATTTCAATAATAATGTTAAATAATTTCACATACCAATAGGTTTGAATCATGGCGCACTTTCTTTGTAAAATATTTTTCAACCCTTTGTTATTTTACCCATGTTTTGCGTCATAAAAGATTAATAATAAAAATTGAACAGACTTAGGAGTACCTAAAAACATACCTAAAACAAAATGGTTTCGTACCTAATTATGTATTTCAAACGACGACGATTACACTCTGCTTCATTTCGAAAACGAAGGAACGAATATAAATAATATAATTTAATAACGAACGGAATAAAAATAAAGTAGATTACGATACGAGTGAGCTAAGTTGCTTATTATACACGAGGCTGTGTGTTGCAGCCCGAGCCGTAGGCGAGGGCGTAAATCAGCCGAGTTTGGGTTTGGGTTTAAAGACATTCATTCTCAAAAAAGACCAAAGTCACTTACATGAGAACAATAATTAATAGTTACATTATAAAATAAGTAAGTCGTTCGATTGTAAAAATTTAGGTAGCTACTCATCTAACACATTACAACAAATAATTTACTAAAATATGTTCATTTAACTTAGCTTTGAATGTGTTAAATGAGTGTACATTTTTAATATTTGTGGGTAGTGTGTTATAAAGTTTTGCTCCTTCCTTTGTATATAGTGAGCAAGTTGCTCACGAGTTTCATACGCACTCTTTCAACACCCTTGCGAGGAAAAAAATATATATTGCACAAATGCGATACAAACAACATACGAAAATTATGGAAAATAGCCCGCATGTTATTTTTTTTGCGCGCGGCAAATGTATATTGTTGATTACATATAAACCTCTTTGATGTTACAAATCTGTTTTACCCGGTTAAATTGAAAATGTCCTGTTTACCCGCATATAATTTGCAGTTAGGTACTAACTTAACTTTGTAGGGATAATTCTATTATTATAATATTATTTTATATTAATAATTTATAATATTAGTATAATATTATTATGCACGAGGGTGTTATAGTTCGGTTTATGGTCCTAAGAACGATATTATAAAGCTCACTTTACGAGCAAGGGTGTTGAAAAATATATTACCACTTTTTATTTATATTTCTATTTGTGGCGGAACTAGCAAAAGTCACACCTTATGTATGAAATGTGCAGTGCGTGTTTCTGAAAGAATGTTTTGTGATTTTTTATAGGATTTTAACGTAATAATCGTGTGGCCCACCTGATGTTAAGTGGACTAACCTATGCCTATTACAGACACATTTCGTTACAAATGACGAACTGCGCCTTTCACCCTGGAACATACAGATTTGAAGTCTCATGTGTCTGTAATTTTACTAGCTCTCAAAGCCGGAACACACTGTTAGGTGCTTGGCGACAGATTTCCTACTTGGGGGTGATAGCTAGCCAGGCGAGCATTCGTAAAATGCCATGAGGTGAAGCTCAAGCCGGCGGCGGGGATCGAATCACGGATCTGTGGCATGACAGTAGCTATTACCGCTCAACCATAATTGCTTTAATATATACGAAAATCAATTTATTCAATTTCTTTATTTGTGTTTTATTTTTACTCAGTTTTATGTTTGAAAACCCGGGTGTTTGAGCGTGAAACAACTTACTGTGAGTCGATATGACTATCGACATTGTTTCGGCTTCTACCGGAAGCCTTGCTCAGGATATTGAGTGTGGTACGTCCGCCTTGGGTCGCGTCACGTTTCACACTGCGGGCGGCAGCTCGCTGTGCTCGAGCCGACGGCGCTGGCGGCGGGGGTCGTTGCGGGGAGTGTTGTGGTGAATGCTGCGTTCTCAGTACAGGATGCGATGCACCCTCTTCATCGCTGCTGCTTTCTTCAGATGACACCATCGCAGTTCGACAAGCAAAACTGAGTTTTTTTTTTGTCGTCATACTACGAGTAAATATGTAAAGAAATGTAACATTCATACATAAGCTTTAAGTTCAGACTCATTAACAAAACACGCACCATTTTCCACGTTTAATTGGTTTTTTGGTTTAGCGCTTAGAAATAATTGCATCCGATTAGTCGCGTCGCGTACTTTTTGAACGACGCGTGTCGCGGTTCGGATTGCGTTGTCCTGTTTTTGAGTTTGACTTACATTTATTTACATATCATTTTATTCGTATTCTTCATATTTGAGATTTGAAAGGATTAATCAGCTGCAAAGCGTGATTAACTATAGTATTCCGTGAGCTGCGGCTATAGATAAGCTTATTAACCTGCGTCCGAACTGTTCAATCCTGAAAGGAAGATCTTAGATAGGTACTTATTTGTGTAGTATCGAGCTTCAAAGACTTACTTGAAGCTACAATCTAGATACAAGCTATTCAGTGTACACGCGGGTTGCATATCAATGCTGTGTACAATGCGAGACAGTTTAGTTTGACGGCTTTGAGTACCTATCAAGTTTGAACACTAGGTACTTGTTAGAACATGTGTTTGAAGTAAGCAGAAGCAATGGTTCCATTCGGCCCTCTCCCAGTAGTATCTATTCCTGTTTTGGTTGTGTACATACGATAGAGTAGGTAGGTACATACGATAAGTACAAATCAGGAGTCTGAACAATTTGGTCGAATTATGACAACATTTTGTCGTACTGACACGATAAAATTGTTTCCACGGGAAAAATACAATATGTATTTTTTTGGGGTAGTAAGTCACCTAGATTAAAAGAATATAAAATATTTGTCAAAAACCGTTATTTTTTTCATATTTTCACAAAAGTCGATACCATGCTGATTGAAAACACCGCCCTCACATTAACATGGTCCGAATTCCACAAGCTATTTCATAGTTTACAGTGTTGGAAGGCGGTTCCGTTTTTATAGAATACTAGCTGTACCTGCGACTTCGTTCGCGATTGCCGTACCTGCATACTAATTATTCACATTTGAGCACTGTTTATCTCATATTAAGCAACGCTGTGGTTTGCGGTGAAGCACTCTAAGTAAAGCATAGCTCGAAAGGAGCTTATTACTTTGGGTTTTAAAACTCCCGGGTTGTATTTTCCAGTGGACAGTAGTTAAGTAAGAAGCAAAGTACTTTGTGCGTTTCTTTGGTATTTCGATTTTATAAGGGCGCCTTGTTTGGCGGTAGAACGAAAATACATATATTAGATTGTGCACTTCCGTTGCACAGTCTCCAAAATTTATCCGGCAAAAGATAGATAGTTAAAAAAATGTATTGGGTCAAATGTTCCAGATTTTAGGGTTCTTTTCTTAGCAAGCTGCAAAACTAAATAACGGTCCCGTAGCCCGTGGGGTGCCATTCATCCATTCTCTATATAAAATTTTAGAAATGTATCCTCATATTATATTATTGACACGAATTTTTAGAACGCTGGAACTTGACCGAGTATGTGTACCACATATATACCAGTATGTATTAGCCCTGTGACAAAAGTTATGGACAGCCGCGCAGCAGGTCAAGAGTTTGAATCTTGACGCGGTCTTGAGCTTCACTGCCTGGTGGAAGATCATTTTTCGAATGCTCGCCTTACTTAGCTATAGTCACCCATTAAATAGAAAATCTTACTGTGTGAGCCTGATAGTCCACTGCTGAACACAGGTAACCCCAATATGGGGGTTTGCCCCATAAAATCCCCAAAATCCCCACCCTTGGCAGGCGGCTTGGGGATCGCAGTTCCTCAAAAAGTGCTGCTGTCCACCTTCTGATGCGTTAGTCTAAGTCGCCTCAACGACACCCACGGGTAGAGATGGAGGCGTGATATTCTAGCCCGGCACCCCGCCGGCAGGAAATCTAACTTACAAATCTACAAATTAAAGAGAGTAAAAATTATGGTAAATTTGTACGTTTGAGATTCGCAGAGCATGTGTTATTGCAATAATAAAAATATTCAAAGAAAATCTATTGTTAAGCTCCTATTGGTACGTTTTGGCAAGTATCCTTAACAGCCAGACATTCTAGGATAAACCTGTTACCTTCGACCACATCATCACCTACCATAAGGAGTAATTGTGGTCAAAGGCTTAAACTATCAGCAATAATAAAATGAGTAAATTTTAGGCTCATTTGCCTCGGTTGACCTATGTACAAACCGTACAAGTCAAATTTCAACCGATAAATAAAAATAAAAAATTTCCAAAAATAAATAGAACAAACATTGCTTGTGCTGACTTATGTTGTTCGCGCAGTCATTTCGTGTCGTACTTTTAGTCTACTGGTCTGAAGAATTAAGTTTTAAATTATGTTGATTCTATTTCTATTGTCGCATAATGTTAAATCTTTATCATCACAATCAAATTATGGATGGTTAGATTGATCATACATCGGTCATGATCATTCCGCACTCATAGGTCAGCTACACTCTGTCCCCCTTACTTATAAAAACATCGCTATGTAGTTGCTAAGTAATGGATAACTAAACAGTGTTTAAGTAATGCTTAAATATTTCTTACTTATAAACGCTACATAGCCGCGTAGGTCGCGTTCATACCGCCGACAAGGGAAGTCGCTTCAAATATCAGTTGACGGCTTCTCCGATGCCGACCTACTTTCCGCACGGCGCACCGTTTACGTGAGCGCTGCAAAACCGTGATGGCGCAATCTACGCGCTCGGACACCCTCGTGGTCAACGAGCTGTTGGCCTTCGTGCAGAATAAGCTGGCTAAGTTCACTCTCGTGAAGAAGAAATCGAGAGTGCGACCATCGCGCAACCATCGTGGCACAGCTACGCCTACAGCAGAGAAGACTGTACTTCATGCTGTGGAGCCGACCATCGCTATATATCTCTCTCGTTTGGACCCAACAACATCCGGGAACGATGTACTGCAATACATCAAAGAGAGATGTGAAAGACGTCGAGTACCATTTGAAGTGGCGTTGCAGCGGCTGGAATCCAGCCGGGTGAAAACTTTCAAATCATACGTGCTCCGGGTTCCAGCGAAGAATAAGGATGCGTTCCTTGTCTCCGACTTCTGGACGGAAGGAGTAGTATACAGGCGCTATAGGGAGGCGAGGCCGAAAATGAATCCCAAAACTATTTAAAAGGGTTTTTATTATATTATTTATGTTAGTCTGTAAGGTATATATTTCTATGGGTCAGTGATTATTTAATCGCTAATAGTTACCTGAAATAAAGAGTTATTATTATTATTATAGCACCTGTTTAGCTAAGCAATGGATAATGAGGTCGAACGTATTTTAAACTGACAACATTGTACTAAAAAGTATTATGAATGACCTAAATGGCCAAATAGCATGTATCTAGTGCTAAATATCTTGAAATTAAAAAGTAAATATAATACTTTTCTTTGTGTAGTACCACCAACTTCACTGTGCAGTTTTCGAGGGCGCTACTGGTCAAGGAAATCAACTACGAACTGTCACAATTTGAAGGAATGTTGTAGTTCTTTTTTCTGCCACCTGAACAGATGAGTTGGTGGGTTTGTAACTAAATCAGCTGATCAGAAATATGGGCGCCATTTTGTTACTTAAAATTTAAACAAGGGTGGGACGGTGTTTAAATTGACAGCTTATTTAAGCGGTACTTAGGTACTGTATAAAGTTAGGTAGCGTTTATGAGTAAGAGTTGTTGTCTTCATTGTTGTCATGTAGATGTCGTTCGCCAAATAATATATAATGTGTTGATTGCATTGTTAAGATCATAAAAATATATCAGTTGTTATAAATTTAAAGTAATTTTTTTATGCTTGATAGGTTTTTTAACCTTTGACCACAATGTCACCTAATGATAAGTGATGATGAGAAGATTTACTGGATCTCAAGGACAGCTGCTGAAACACACCGTGAGGTGCTTGACAGATTTTCTACTTGAGGGTAGTAGCTAGCCAGGCGGGCATTCGCAAAATACCCTACCACCATGCTGAAATAAACAAGCCTCTTTTGCAACACTAATTCACATTGAAACGAATCGGAATCACGTGATATTTTAAGGGAAACAAGAAAATATTACAATCTCCCAAGAATTGGTCCGGAACTGTACAAATATAAGTAAGCAAGTAGGGGTATGTACGTACATCAGACTTGAAACCAAATAGAGGTTTTAAGTCAGCATACTTTGCGGAGAGCATCGACGTGTAACCTAGAGAAATTAAGTTTCTTACTGACGTCGCCATGTCAAAAATTTTGTTGTTTGCTTGTGTTTACTTGGCTGTCGTCAAACATACAAATGTAGATACGTCGATGGGTAATTTATTATTTGTTTAGTGATTATGACATAACTACACTATATAATTCTGTAAATGTTTAGACCAATAAAGAAGTTTTGACGGAGCGCAACACGCGATAGAAGTGAAGTACTTACCGATTTCAACCTTTTACGCCCATACCAATTTACTGTATCAGCTGGATAGTCCACTGCTGAATACAGCCTCCCCCTATATGGGGGCGTTTGCCATATCGATCGTTAAAGGGCCAGCTTTATGATGATTATGATGATTATTTTTGGTTTCACTGTTATGATGCGCTCTGCTCCGTTTGAACGTTTTGATTTTGATGGTTAGTTGCGATTTAAAACTTAAATCCCCGATAAATTAATTGCATATTCAATCTGCGAATCTTAATTTTTTTATGGGATTTTAACAGAACAAGCACGATGCACACCTGATGTTAATCTGTAAATAATATTTAATTTCTAAATAAATTTCGTCGCAAGTGAAGAACTGTACTGCGGCCGTCAAATATTTGTTAAGTACACGTAGGAAACGAAATGGGCTTTGTACCCGGACCCTTTCTAACGTATAAAACCATGGACACTACAGGCGATTATCACAAGGAAATGAATAACGATAACTACGAGATAAGGCTGGTTAATAAATAAATCAAAAATATACCCATTGATTCTGCTCTGGTTCTATACAACGCACCCTATCACAATAAATATGTTTAAAGAACCCCCAAATCAAATACCATTAAACAGGAATTAATCAACTGGTTAGAAAGATACGGAATTCCAGTTAATCCAAAATTGACAAAATCTATCTCTTTGAGCTGACATATATTGTTACAGACCCACCAACTTATCTGTTCAGGCGGCAGAAAAAAGAACTACAACATACCTTTAAATTGTGACAGTTTGTAGTTGATTTCCATGACCAGTAGCGCCCTCGAAAACTGCACAGTTAAGTTGGTGGTACTATAAATATATTTCAGAGTTTTCCGTGGCCGAGTTACTTGCGAACATGGGTACGCTGTATTGCGATTGCCAATATACCATCCGGATTTTAATCCAATTGAAAATATATGGTCTCAACTGAAAGATTATGTAGCCGCTAAAAACATATAGTTCAATTTGTGATTAAATTTTCGTATTTGGGTAAAAGTTCTACACCTAATATCTGTGTTGTCATTAGTTGCTGATTAGCTTGAGACCCGTGACATACAGACAGACATATCGGACTTAATTATCAGGTGATTCATTGGTCAAAGGCTAGCATATTAGCTATAAATAAAAAAGGCACCAGAGTCTCATTAATAATACTAGGAAAATAGAGCCTCTATTATCCCTTATCTATGATATAAAATAATTAAATTATTTCAATAAAAACGCCATGTTCTTAGCTGCTGGTAATCGGGAAATACAGCTATGTACCTACATCGTTAGTCGACTATCTGTTCTAGAATCTGCGGCTTAGGGTTCGGCTCGCCACGGAGAAGCCACTACAACCTCAACCGAGTGAGGTGTCGGGAGAGAGCCAGTGAGTGGGCACTAATTGCACTTTGTGGCACTCACTTTATCGACCGCCTTTCATGGTTCTAGGATGTGCCAATTAAACTCTTGTTCAACTAAAGCTTTGTTAGTATTGAGTTTAGTTCTAATTGGTTCCTTCGTGTTCTTTTATAACATTTTTAGCATTGAAATACTTAATGTAGGTACTATTAGGGTTCGTAAGGAGAGATATTTCTAAAAGTTTTAATGGTTCTTAGCTTGTTAAAAATAAACACAATTTAGTTTTATCCCACTCAAGTTTAATCCTTTGTGAAATTCTATTTCTAATTATGTTGCTAGAGAATTAAAGTTACGAACAAGATTTTTTAAGTATCTTTGTCGTTTTAGAAGTTGTTTGGCGGTGTTTAATGAGAATAGATGGTTACCTATTCGTATCACAACGACCACTAAGCAAAACGACGTAGTAGCACAGCCTGGACACTCGACTCATTATTTAAACAAAAGCCGCGTTCTAACTACCTGTTACACAGGTAGTTAGAACGCGGTTTTGAAGCAGTGATGGCTCAGTGGCATTGGCTATGGACTGCAGTGCAGCAGGTCGATGGTTCGAATCCTGCCCAGAGCTTGAGCTTCACCGCATGGTGGAAGGGCATTTTGTGAATGCCCCCGCCTGGCTAGCGACCACCCTCAAGTAGAAAATCTGTCGCCAAGCACCTAACAGTGTGTTCCGGCAGCAGTCCTTGAGAGCCAGAAAAATTACAGGCTAATGAGACCTAACAACTGGACGTCTCAGTGTGACGGGCACAGTGCAATTCGTCGCTGACGAAATGCGTCTGTTATAGGCAGAGGTTAGTCCACTTAACATCAGGTGGGCCTCGGGCTTGTTCCGTCACAATAACATAAAAAAAAAAAACAGACACTACACCTATATTGTTTTTGTACACGCGTAAATGTGTGTGTGAAGTCTAAGGTTGTCATCGTATGAATAATTGTTGTACTTACCTACCTAACAATATTTTGATGCTGTTATTATGACTTACTAGATTTCGTAGGTTATGTGTACCTTACCTACCTTCATAAACATTTACAAGCACAACAATCAAACTCCATGTACGATGTAGGAATATGCAGCACACAACCGAGTAGGTAACGTTACTTCACATATCACTCCATTACTTATACAATAATAGATACCTTCACTATACAAAAAGTATCATTCCAAGTTCACATTTTATACAAGTAATGATAATAATTACAATCACAATAATAATTTTTGTTCTTCTCGTATAATAAACAAACATGAAGTGTGCCGCGTGTCAACCGTAGCGAAAGTCGGTATGTGTATTGCTATTCTCTATGGTATATAGGTTACAAAGGCACTAAACTTGTTTCGCTGCAAACGAAGTCGATATCCACGGATATTTATTGCAAACGAAAATTCATCTAAAATAGTCATTATTTGAATAGCAGTTTAAATAAAATACAAAGATAAGGTATTATGATTGTATTTTTTTCAACACCTACTGTAAATTACCGGTTTTTATAAGTTACCTACTGTATAACTGAAGAACGACAAATAGGTAGGTACTTAGTGTAGGTTACCAAGAATGACTTACCTCGTTTTATCCTCAGGGAATCTACAAAAACTCCCTTTTCTCGTTTAGTTAACAGCAAAAGAATAATGTTGTCTTAGATTTTCGCGATTATTACACATAGTAATTAAACAATTTTATGATTAAGTCACCCCGTGACCACGATCACTGCAAAGTGTTTGACACGCCGCCGGGACAAAAATAATGATAAATATATGCGATTTAAACCGTTTAAAGTTGTTTAATTACTAAGCACAAGAGTACCCCATTCTCATATTTTAAAATACTCGTACAATCGCAAGTTGCGCGTCCCGTACTCTAGTCAGCTCAGCAACAGCTCAGAATCGGTGGCGGGGTGGGAACTGCTCGTTTTGGTGTGGGTAGAGGACTGTCCATTCTATACGTAGTATAATTATATTATGTTCTATGGTAGTAGGCAAACCGACAAATTAGCAGAATTTCCTATCAAGCTCGTATTTGGCAGGTTGTTTATGAAACGTCATTTAAGAACGGGTTTTGCATCAGGACCGAATCAATAGAGAGAAAATGGGGCCTTAAATGTGTATGGAATTCCTGTATGTTTCAAGTTAGAAGCATGCGACTCGGCAGGTAGACAGTTTATAGATAGGATACGTCAGTTAAGAACAGACTTTGCAACAGGGACAGGTTATTGAAGGTAAGGAACATGAGTATTACGTGAAATGACATAGAACTAGAAGGCACTTTAAGAAGAATCTTAAAAAAAGGACTTGTTAAGGGACTCAAATAGAGGTTAAAATGTATAAGAGTTATGTTTATTCTAAAAATAAATTGACTTTTTAAGCTTAAATTTGCCAAGTGTGTAGTTTATAGAAGAAGACGTAAGTTAACAACGAATTTTGCATCAGGAACGAATTAAAGGGGTTATAATTGGGGTTTAAAATTTATAGTGTATGTGAAAGTCTAGCCTATGGTTCTTAAGTAAGGTGGTTTATAAATCAAGAAATTTCAGTAAAGAAATGATTTTACAACATGCGCGAATCAAGGAGACCAAATCTACGTTTTTAAAGTAAGGAACATGGAATTCAGTATTGGGTTAATTAATATAAAATTAAAAAGTATTGTCTTACAATTTTTAGGGGAGACAAAATAGGGGACATAATTCGTTCTATTTTTTTGCCGATGGGAGCATAAAATGTAGTATTAAGTTTAACCCCATTTAAGAAAGAAGTAATGTAGGTACTAATATTTTTATAAAAGGGACGAATCAAGGAACATTAAAGGGTAAAAATTGAACTGAAGTTTAAGCTGAAAACTAATTACCCTTGAAGCTGAAATTTTAAAATAAGGTAGTTTATGGATAAGAGACGTCAGCTACACATGAACGGGTTATATGAAAAGGTATGATAGAGGGGGTTTAACTTTCCTTTGATTTTGAAGTAAGGACCATGAACTTTAGTAGTGAGTTTTGAGTCAAATTTAAATTCTAGAAAGGGACGTATTAAAGGAAATATAGATTATAAATAAACATGAAAGGCTTAAAGGTAAAGTTTTAAATTTCAGATATAATCAACTTTACCGATAAATGTGCGATTCGGCATTGGCATTTTAGGTATGGCTCAGTGGCATTGGCTATGGACTACTGTGCAGCAGGTCCATGGTTCGAGTCCCGCCGCGGGCTTGAGCTTCACCGCATGGTGGTAGGGCATTTTGGGAATGCCCGCCTGGCTAGCGACCACCCTCAAGTAGAAAACCTGTCGCCAAGCACCTAACAGTGTGTTCCGGCAGTAGTCCTTGAAAGCCAGTAAAATAACATAGACACATGAGATCTAACAACTGTACGATTCAGTGTGACGGGCACAGTGCAATTCGTGTAACAGAAATGCAACTGTTATAGGCAGAGGTTAGTCCACTTAACAACAGGTGGGCCTCGGGCTTGTTCCGTCACAATAACATTAAAAAGAAAAAGAAGCAGTAAAACTCTTTGTGCAAGTTCTTCCGAGGAAGTACTGTCACTTACTATTATGTATGCCTTTATTACCTTCTATGTCACTTATTTCTACCGCCAAGCAATATTGTTCTCATTACTGTGTTCCAGTTTGAAGGGTATGAGTGCCGGTGAAATTACAGACACGAGACATGAGACTAACAACTTTATGTTTAGGATGATTGGCACAGTGCTGTTTGCTTGTGACAAACTGCATCTCTTAAAGGCAAAGGTTACTGCTTAACACCAGGTCGGCCTTGTGTTCCTTCGCGATATAATAATAAAAAAAAGATAACCAATTTATAGTTAAAGATGTCAGAATCTGAAATCCGTAAATACCGAAATCTGAAAATCAAAATCAGAATCAAAACGTTAAATAAGGATGTAAGGGGATCGAACCAGGGTACTGTGGCCCGGCAGTCCATAGCTATTACCGCTCGGCCATCA
Organism: Plagodis pulveraria; assembly: GCA_963890685.1. Lineage (NCBI taxonomy): Eukaryota > Metazoa > Arthropoda > Insecta > Lepidoptera > Geometridae > Plagodis > Plagodis pulveraria. The sequence goes on along the minus strand of OY982961.1, from coordinate 4,833,629 downwards.
TTGCTTCAAAACTTCCCAGGAACAAGGATAACTTCTTCCTTTCTTATGTAAGACAGATACCATTTTATCCATGTTCTACGTCAATTCTTTAAAACGGAGATTTATATCCACGGAAATGTCAAGAGGAGATGGTTATACTGGCTTCTGTAAATAATGTTGTCGCTTGAAAGTTGATAAAATGAGGGACTAAGATTAACTCGTTGTCATCGGCTGACCCACTATGGCCAATTTATGAATGAAATTCTATTGTTATCATTATCGCAGATTTCAATGGGTTAAGGGATATTTTTTTATCTCCAGTTCATGCTTGGCCCACTGAAATACATTCGAACTGGCTGATGCCATAGCATTATTCACAGAAAAGAGAAAGCAATTATATTTATCTATGGCATTATTCATTACCAACCAACTTAGAACAACATTTCACCTGATTACAAGGTGAAATTTTGTTCATCGTAACATACATCTTACGATGTGGTTATTGATGGGACATCTGTATTACCTAGAATGGGAACTGGGTCTCAAGGACAGATGCCGAAACACACTTAGGTGCTTGGCGGTTGATTTCTACTTGAAAATTGGTAGCTAGCCAGACAAGCATTCACGAAATACCCTACCATGCAGTGTTGGAGTTTCCAAGCCGCACAATGCTTCCGTCATAGCCAAACGTAAACACAGAAAAGTCTTATTTTCTAAGGAAGGCAGTGCCTGGCTTATACTTGCAGCTTCAAAGTAGATTACGTGACGCAGATCCCTATAGAGTAGCGTCCAGAACATGATTTTCCAAATCAAGGAAATTTTGACATACTAAGTGCCGAATTACCTTTTACTCAGCAGTCAAAGACCTAAAGTGGTCTTTGTCCTAAAAGTCCCAAAATTTAATTTAATTGGTATTTATAAAGGGGGTTTTAAACCAAACGCTCCTAAGCAATCAGTAAATTTCAGTAGTAGTAGAATGTCTACAAAATTCCATTACTTGCCCTTGCATCACATAATTATTTTAGTAGCTTGATATTGCAGTTACTGTATCAGTGGGACAGTCCACTGCTGAAGACAGCCTTGCCAACATGGGGGGCTTTGCTATAATCCTCACGCTTTGCAGGCGTCTTGGAATCATTACCATTGGCCATTATAGGTCTAGAAATTTGTTGAATTTCTGTGGTGGACAAAAAAAAATCTTTGGTTTGACTTTTATGTTATGTAGCAGCAGCAGTAAACTTAGAAATGATATTTATTAGCATCTAAAGCAAAGTGCCTATATTTGTTTTGGTTTATGCAGCTCTACCGCCAAATTCAATTGTACAAATTTTTGATGTTGGGTTAGATTTTCTACTTCAAACTACTACTGAGCGATTCAGTGCTTCGGAGCGTACGTTAAACCGTCGCGTCGGTATTGCAGTTAAATTCCTTCAAATAGAACATTCGAGTATATCTGGATCGATTTTGTTCAAGCATTGCATGAAGATAGTAAGCAAATAGTTCGGCCCGGCTTGCACACCGACACAACCACACACATAGTATACCATTGTACACAAACGAGAATTCATTTATATGTGCCGGAAGCTTTTTCACAAGCATATACGCAAGTGAAATCGGACCTGCTCTCAAATAATTGATGGATATTGACCAAGAGAAACGTAATCTCCTTTTCATCACACTGGCACGTAAACAGTATCTAAACATACAAGTTAACTTGGCCTTAATGCCCCATATAAAACCCTCGAACTTTCTTTTTATCATGGAACCCAAGGTCGATAAATATATATTTTTTTATTTATAGCACAGCACACAGGTCATGCAAGATCAAGGAAGGAGTTTACACGCAATTGAATTTTTTTCTTATACTGTTATCTAAACAGGAATTTCATTGCGATCTCGCTACGTTGTGTATGTTACTTAGATACTCAACTAATGTTACTTAACTAATCGATTAGGTTTTGTATCAAAACGTCGAAATAATTTTTTTTTACACTTCGTCATGGCTGTGTGTATTTGCCCTTAACATTGGATGTTTCACAGGCGGTACGGAAATTAGGAACCTAGACTCAGAAAGTCTACTCATCTTCGATCGTTAGGGTAGATTTATATTAGACCGGGCCGTGCCCGTGGCGTGCCGTGTACGTGGCCCGAACGGGGCATTTTGTATGAAGCAGTTTATATTAGACAGTGCCTGATCCGTGTCCCGTCTGGGCCCGCCTACTAACGTACGCTCCGGCCCGCCCCGGCCCGGACACGGCCCGGTCTAATATAAATCATCCCTTATTCCTTACTTACCGCCCTTAATACACAATGTATTGTATAAAAGTTACTTAATGGCATCTTTAACCTTAACATTACACATAAGCAAGCTGTAAAAACTGAATGGTGGTAATGCATCTTTTAAACATATATTATAGTAGTAGTTTTGCTTCAAACAGAACATAGAACTCAGGGTAACCGCTACTAGCATTACGACTGAGCGCTTCCGTGATTTGGAGGGCACGTTAAGTCGATCCTGGTTGTCTTTGTATGGCAGTCATTATAGCAAGGTAAAAGGGCACTTTAGGAATGCCCGGCTGGCTAGCTACCACCCTCAAGTAGAAAATGTGTCGCCAAGCATCTAACGGTATGTTCCAGGAGCTGTCCTAGCGAGCCAGTAATTCTAGGTTAGCCTGAACAACAATTTTGACCACGTCACTTACCATAAACACCAGACCACATTATCAGATATATAAATATATATACACAGTGTTATTGGTACAATGCTAACAACCTCTTAGGATTGACTTCTGCTAGTCCTAACAAAAGTTTTGAGACGAATTTTATTACTTTTTGTGTTTTTTATATATACTTGACGGAATAAGGACGAGAACTACCTGATTTTAAAAGTCTCTTGTGCCTGTAATTTTTTATTTCATATTTTTTTATTACATTGCTCGATGTAAATATTCAAAACTCTATTCAAAGGGTCGAGTGTAGCCGCGGCGGGCGCTCTTTGCTCGGAAGTATTAAACCCACTAGGTGGACTGACGACATCGTGAAAGTAGCGGGTAGCCAATGGTTACAAGCGGCTAATAGCCGTTCTTTGTGGCGCTCTATGGGGGAGGCCTTTGTTCAACAGTGGACGTCTTCCGGCTGATGATGATGATGATGAATAAAACATATGAAATAATAAATTACAGGTACAAGAGACTTTTAAGATCAGGTGGTCCTTATAGTGGCTTTTACCGTCAAATACACATAACCAAATAATAAAAACACATATAAAAAATTAAAAATAAATATTCAAGAAAAAAAATGCACATCTCAAAATGTTTGTTAGGACTAGCAGAAGTCAACCCTAAGAAGTTGTTAGCATTTTACCAATAACCTCGCTGTGCTGTTTGCTCGGTCAATATCAATCAGCACTAAACCAGGAACGATTTACTCTACTGAACATGTTTGTAGGTGGATGGTGGTAGACAGATATTATATATATACACATATATAATTGACATATAATTAATATATAATTGACCGCCCATTGTCACATCTACTTTTACTAATTATGTTTTTTTAATTTTAAGTTTGTAATTTTTTATTGTGACAATAAAGTGTTATCTATATATCTATCTATCTATATAATCTATAACTAGACAGATTTTATATAACATCTTATATACCTACAAACACGTTCAGTGGAGTAAAATCGTTCCTGGTCTAATGTTGATTGATATTGACCGAGCAAACAGCACAGATAGATTTTCGCTTCAATGCAATGATAACACATCTATATGCACAATGAACCATTCGCATTCCTCGATTGGTTTAATAGGTAAATAATACGGGATCACTAAAGTGAGTGGGGCTCCATTTTGGCAATTCTAGGGTTAAGTTAATTAGCAGATTATTTATTTTATTACTCCTTCAAAATTGTATAGACCTTTGATATCTCAGAACGTCAAAGCTAGCAGCAGGTTTTAGGACAAAAAAAACCTGGCAAAAATAAAAATGGAACCAAGTTCCAACCTCAAATTAGCATGGTCCGACTACCACAAATTATGTCATACTTTTCATCACACTTGCACGTAAACAATATCTAAACACACAGGTTAACTAAGCCGTAGGTAATGGTCCATATAAAACCCTCGAGCTTTCTTTTAGTCATGAAACCTAAGGTCGGTAAGTTTTTTTTAATATATAGCACAGCACACGGGTAATGCAAGTTTTTTTTTATGTCTGATAGTTTAACCTTTGACCACTATCTCACTAAGAGATGATGTGGTCGAAGATGTTGTTCAGGCTAACCTAGACTTACTGCCTCTCAAGGAAAAATGCCAGTACACATCGTTAGGTGCTTGGCAACAGATTTCCCACTTGAGGGTGGTAGCAGGCGGGCATTCGCAAAATGTCCTACCACCATCCTATAACAATTGCCATCCTAAGATGACAACCGGGACTGATGGCTTAATGTGCCTCCGAAGCACGGAAACGCTCAGTACTAATGTCACTAGTGGTCACCTATCCAACTCATGACCACAGCGGACGTTGCTTAACTTTGCTGATCGGTTAAGATCAGCTAAGCAAACTTCGCTACGAGCGCTTTATAACTCACTTAAGTGGGTAAGGACCAATTTCACAATTCTGTGGTAAAATTAATTTTCCGTTAACTAATTGTATACTCCATCAATATTTGATAGGCATTTGATATCACAGAACTTCAAAGGTAGCAGCAGGTTTATAAACAAAAAAAAACTGGGAAAAAAATGGACTGAGTTCTTACCTCAAATTAGCATGGTCCGACTTCCACAAGTTATTTTATACTTCTCATCACACTTGCACGTAAACAGTATCTAAACATGCAGATTAACTTGGCCGTAATGCGCCATATAAAACCCTCGAGCTTTTTTTTTGTCATGGTAAGAATTTTTTTTTAATTTATAGCACAGCCACGCACGGCACACTGGTAATGCAAATTCAAGCAAAAAGTTTACACGCAATTGAAAAAAATTCTTAAAATGTTATCTAAACAGGAATTTCATTGCAATCTCGCTGTGTTTTACTTAAATAATGTTCTAGATAATCGATTTTGAAAGGTTTTTTGTTTGTGACTTTTTTTTACACTCCCTCGTGGTTGTATACCTACGTAAGTATTTGCCCTTAACGTTTCTGAACGAAAGATTTGTATAATCTCTGGTGTGGGAAAACAGCCCGCCATAACATTGTAGGTATCACGGGCGGTACGGGAATTACGAACCTCGACTCAGTAAGCCCTCAGTCTTCGACATCAGGCTTCTTCTAGAGCCTCGATCGTTATTCCTTACTTATCGCCTGTACGCTCCCCAGCTAATTCAGGGATCTGTTTCCTGAGGGTTTGCCACAGGAATGCAATTCTAATAAATTATACCAAATAACTTCGATAGCTCAGTGCGAAGGATATAAAATTGCATAAGCTAACTCACCATGCTTAGCTCAGCTCCGGTCCATGCTATAGCACAGCGCTGAGCAATCCCTGGATATAATCACCGTTAAATATGTGAGCACTTCACTGGGCGAGAGATTGTTTTCGTCGGGTATGATGCAGGAGTTATTAATTTGGGGTTTGAGAGTAGATATACACATGCGATGGAGTTACGTGCGCTTCAGGTGAAAGGTCCGGTTGAGACTGGCAGGCGAACCAGTGAGAGGCAATATGACAAATAACTACCCTCTATTGAGCCATCGTATCAAAAATAATTTAAAACGTTTCATACCTTCGAAAGATGTCGATACCAGCTTTTCCTAAGTATTAATTGCGAGGCTTCAACACCGCCCTTAATACACTTTGTACTATTTCAGTGCTAGAAGTCGGTTGTATTTGAAATAAAAATATTTCTCCTCTTTTTGGAGAAACAAATCTGCTTATAGTACCACCAACTTAACTGTGCAGTTTTCGAGGGCGCTACTGGTCATGGAAATCAACTACAAACTGTCACAATTTGAAGGAATGTTGTAGTTCTTTTTTCTGCCGCCTGAACAGATAAGTTGGTGGGTCTGTACAAGATCATTCATTCCCTAAAATAGTGTTCATCGTCAACAGCAACATTCAATCATCTAGGCAAGCGAATATATTTTTCAATGAGTTCACTATAACTAATAAAATTACTCAAACTATTTTGATGAAATTTATGCTAGACTATTTCTAAAACATACCCTTTCCAATAAAAAAGAATAATCAAAATAGGATAGTTTGTAAAAAGTTAGGCGTAGTCAAACAAAAAAAAAATACGAGTTGACTTGGAAACCACCTTTTTAGAAGTCGATTAAAAATTACATGTTTGAATTACCGCGTTGAGATATCTTAAACGAGCTTAAAGCTAATTGAAAAATTTGTCTTGTTTGCAGTTAAATTCCAAAAAGCTCCCTTGTAGGTTTTTGTTCGTTTCTTTCGTTGTATATATTGTAAAAAAAAAAAAACTTGGATTTCTTATATATCATATCAAGGAGTTTTTTTATTCCGTCGTGGAAGAAAAAAACTCCTTGATATGGACTTTAATCACATTTGACAGCAGCGTGGACGTAGGAATAGTATTACTTATCAGAAAAATGGGCATATATATTCTTAATTTATAAATCTGTCTGTACTATAGTGAAACCAAAAAAGTTATTTCAATTAATAGAATTTGGTAACGCCAAACGAAGCTTGATCTGCTCAAAACGAGTGTTCGTGACAGCAAAAGCCCGCTTATCTATTACCTACGTCTTATTACAGTAACATTAAAATGGCTTACGTAGGTACTTTCTCTCAAAGACAGTAGCCAGGACACACCCTTAGGTGCTTGGCGACAGATTTTTAACTTGAAGGTGGATGGCTAGGCTGATGGGCATAGGCAAAATGCCCCAACCATCATGCGATGAAGCTCAAACTCGTAGCGGAATTAGAAACTTCTGGACTTTCTGAGTGGCAGTCTTTAGGCATTGCCACTGGAATACTACCATCTAACAAAATTGTATACTTTACATTTATAAAAATATTAACATACAAGCATATCCTATATCAGGTTTCCAACTTACCACAGAAACTTGGCTTCAATCGATCAACTAAAATCAACTAATTACAAATATACGACAGAAAAAAATTAAGTCATGTGCGGCATTCGAACCCGCGTCCATCCACCCCTTTGGACGGGGTATGCTCTAACTAAACAATTGAGCTAACTTGACATGAAGTCATAACTCAAATCTTTCCTATCGTTCTTTAACCATCGTATTGGGATGGAGCGACATCTATGGTACAACTTACGTTGTACTACAAACAAGACCAATTTTGCAATTGGTTTTATACATGTAAATGATGACGCAACCTTATAATTTTAATATTGTTATGTTTATAATAACGCCTGTTATGCGGATTGCATTTCAAAGTTACAAATATTTGTAATTTTTTCTATCGTATATTTGTAATTTTGTGTTGTAATCCGCATAGCAGGCGTTATTGCAAACATAACAATATTAAAATCAACTAAACTTGAAGCGTACTCTAAATCCATAAAAGGCATTTAATACGGTTTCTGTGCTCTTCGTCAGAATACAGAAAAATATAGGTAACTTAACAACAACTTAAGGCAGTAACTGTAAATCTCAATTTTAAAGCAACAATGGCACGAGGCTTTTGGAACATAACGTTGTTACGTTAAAGCAACGACTTTTTGCCTTAAATCATCAAGCAGGCTTTATTTAATTTTGTATACGACCCACTTCTGTGAACGCCAGAAGTAGGTACGGTATGGTGCTAGTTATAAGAGCTAGCGATTTAATTAATTCTCTTCAGTATGGTAACTGGGGAAAGGTAGAAAAATCTTTTAAAATTATGATTGTGCGATTGACTAAGTGTGCTCAGCACACTGCATTACCCTGAATGAGGCGTGGAAGGTGTGGCGTCCTGTGAGTTTAGAATAAAGTACATTAATATATCCAAGAGTAACGTATCTGAGACGTGATGACATGAGACGGCACTAAAAGACAGAATAAAAGGACCTAAAAGTCACACTAGGAGACTTGATTGCAACCAACGCTTGTGTGACTTAATTTTAATGTTTTATTTATTATATTACATACCACTATTTAATTTTAAATGTTCCGATTGGAGCCTGAGGTATAATTAATTAATTTATATGTTCTCACTTAATCCAACACCCAATCGGTCATAAACCATTGTTTAAATATTATGCAACTGTTTATCTATTTATTATTTTTGTAAAGCTAAGTGCATGGCACATTGCCAGGAAATAGGGAACGATCGAACTACATACAATATAAAAAATCTGTCGCTACTCAACTAACGGTGTGTTCCAGATCCGGAAATTTTGTTTGAGAGATAATATTTTTAGATTAGCCAGAAGAACAACATCGACCGCGATTATGGAAAACAAAATGAAAAAAAAATGTAAGGCTTAGTAAGGTTGAGTGGTCATTAATATATATATCTAGATATAGTAGAGGATGTTAATTTAGCACATTTACACGTAGTGTGAAAATGCAAAGGAATTTTATAGTAATGTATACGCGTATTATACGAAAATAAGCCTAAACCTTTAAAAGTAAATAAGAATCAGGGTCGTATTTATTATTCTATTAAAAATTTTGATCCAACTTACAAAAGTTCTGATGATCTTCAAATGAATGAACAGGTTTTGCAGCTACTAAGCCACAGATAGTCACACAGGTACATTAGATTTTCTTACCAAGCACACTGCAAAATAATTATTCCCTCTTTTTGTACCGAAGTATAGTACCACCAACTTAACTGTGCACTTCTCGAGGGCGCTATTGGTCAAGGAAATCAACTACAAACTGTCACAATTTGAGGGAATTTTGTAGTTATTTCTGCCGTCTGAACAGATAAGTTGGTGGGTCTGTATATGTTTTGTTAATACGCATCTACAAGAAACCGCTGCCTATACACGATGTTGTTCGTCCCTAGTGGCGTACTGCACTACTCGCTTTACCCTGAGGCGTACAATTGCTAAGTCTCACGTGCTTTTAATTTCTTACTGGTTCTCAAGGACTGCTGCCGGTACACACTGTTTTGTTCCTTGCCACAGATTTTCTATATGCGAGGGGTAGCTAGCCAGGCGTGTATTTGTAAAATGCCCGACTACCATGCGGTGAGGTTAAAGCCGGCGGTGGAGAACAAACCATGGACCTGCGGCACAGCAGTCCATAGCTGCTTCCGCCCAGATATCATTGCTTCTAAATCTATTCCAAGGCTCTTCGTATCACAACCGCTATCTGCTTATCGCTTAGATCTGATTAATTAACTGTTTTTATTTTTCTCCGCTCTTTGCAGCAATAACGAGACAACGTATAAGTGAAAACACAATTTAACTTATTTAATAAGTGATGGCTGTATTACGTGGCTTTACTACTGAAAAATGACATGTTTATGTTCTTTTAACTGAAATATAAAACAGGCGTTAATTATGTGCTTTGTGATTACAATATTAAAGGTACTTTTTCTTCATCAACTTCGGTTTTATTAACTTTTTCTAGGTACAATGAATTTATGCTCCTTTATTTCGACGCGTCATTAAAACTTCCAAGATGTTTTTTCAAGTTTGTACGGCATTTTTCTAATGCTCATATATCTAGTTAGTTACTCCAAGTTGAAGAACTAGTGAGCTTGCTTTGCCGTTCTTAACCGATTAATTAATCATGACTTGCTTTAGAGACCGTGAGTGGCATCCGTGCTTCGGAGGGCACGTTAATCTTTCGGTCCCGGTTGTTGTCTTCGGATTTAGGTATTAAGGATAGGATTAGTAAGGGCATTTTGCAAATACCCGCCTGGCTAGCTACCAACAACAAGTAGAAAATCTGTCGCCAAGCATCTATCGGTGTGTTCCGGGAGGTGTCCGTGAGAGCCAGCAACTCTAGGTTAGCCTGAACAACATATTCGACCACATCATCGCTTGCCATCAGGTGAAATAGTAATCTGAGAACTGTTCACTGATGAAGGCGCTCCACAATAAATTACTGATGCTCATTTGGACGGCTAGTTCTCGTTTGTACACAATGGTCGCAATTCTGTTGGCAAAAATGTAACTAAAATTTTGTAAAATTATATTTAGAAATGTCAAATGAATATTCATTATTCTGTTGGCGCCATAGTTTAGTTAATTCGCTCTAAAATAGTTAAAGTTATTTAACTTAGTAAAATTGGCATATTTGCTATTCTGTTGTGCCATAATATAGTCATATTAGGTGGAATCATAGATAATTAAACCTAAAATTAATCAAAATGTAAATTTTTTTTTTTTTTTTTTTTTTTTTTTTTGACATAGCTTAGGACAAATAAAGATCAGAACCAGTCTCCTGAACTAGTTAAAAACTGTGTTTCAGGAGCCAATGGCTTCTCCCGTTATTACTAGTCTATTATTCTTACTAATACCACATAAGAAATAATAGCAATACGCTAAGATCAAAAAATTACAGTTTTTTTAAATATATAACCCTAAAAATAATAATAAATTTATGTAAACAAGTTGATTTTACATAATTTTTAGTATTTATGCGCTTGTATGTGTAATGTGTGTGTGTGTGTGTGTGTGTGTGTGTCAGTGCGTGTGTGTGTATGTATGTTTTATGTGGCTATCAAATAAAAAGATTTACCAGCATATTTTCAATGCCATCATAGTCATACTTCTTTAACCAGGTAAGTAACACTTTTTTAATTTCATTATTATTATATTTCTTTAAACTACATTCTTTATTGACTTTATTATAAATGTGTGCCATAATAATCTCATACTTCTTCTGAGCATATCTAGTTCTCGCTTTACCTGTGGGCAGACGTTCAATTCTTTTGGACATTAAAGGTATGTCAGGAACCGTTTTTCTATGAAACCGTCTCAAACCTTCATAAACAAATAACTTCCTAACACTGAGAACATTGGCCTTAATATAGACGTCAGTAGTAGGGTGCCTAAACGGTAAGAACATAAGCACCTTCAGTATAGCACGCTGCGCACGTTCAACTGGTAACAGATTACTTTTAGCTGCAGTGCCCCAAGCACAGATGCAATACCTTATTATGCACTCGCATAAGGCTCTATATGTTTGTACAACTAGTTTAGGTTCTGCTACTGTTCTCAGTGTTTTAAAAATATATATAAGTTTTCTTATCCTAGGCACTAGCGACGCTAAGTGATTGTTCCAGTCAATATTGTGATCTATGTGTACTCCTAGGTATTTTATAGACTCCACCCGTGTCAACGCTTCACAGTTACATTGGATTGGTCGGGGGCCTCGATTGCAAGGGTAATAGTGCCAGGATTTCGATTACCTAAAGATCTCATACTGTAGCACATAAATTTCGTTTTGCTTATATTTAGTGAAAGCAGATTATTTTCTAGCCACTGTGTTACTACTGAAAGGCATTCCTCTGCTAATGTTTCGACTTTTGTCCATGACTTATCCCTCACAAGCAGTACAGTATCATCAGCGAACATTAACAAATCTAAACCATTCAGGGACAAATCACATAGGTCATTTATATATATAAGAAAAAGCAGTGGGCCTAGGGTGCTTCCTTGTGGAACACCATAGGTACACGCTGCGTTATCACTTTCATGGTTTTCGATTTTTATTCGCTGCGATCTACCCAGTAAGTAATTGGTGTTGACTAATGCTGTCATATTCTCCAATTGATTTATTTTGGCAGATTTTATCATAATCACGGCTTTCTTAGTCGGATAAACAATAGAAAATGGTAGTATATGGTTGCTAGACTAGTGGGTTCTCCGGAAGGGATTGTATTTTTCGGTAATTCTAAAGTAATAATTTTTTCATAAGTAGACAAATAAGCTTGTAGGCAAACTTGGATTTATAAAATCTTTGCACACCTGTAATGCCCAGAGGGTTGTGTTTAAATACCCACTTTTCATTGGATCTATATAGATCATTAAGCAGGTAGAGTAACCTTAGATATGCTTCAGACAGCTATGTGCTTTGTTATTTTGAACGAAATCACCATTATATATTAAAGCTGCGCTCTGCTAAGCAACGCTTCAAAATAATTATTTTTCAGCTTTAGCACAGGAATCGAATGTAAACACAGTAAAAAACAAGTATTAAAGAAAAAAAAATACAAAATACCTTGAAGCGTGCGCCATCTAGCGTAGAGTAGGGGCAAAGTGAATTATATATAGTGTTGTTAATTTGCTGTTTTAAATTAAGTTCCATGTAACAGCAGAATGACTTATAGAAAACTAAAATTAGGATATTTTTAATGAGTTAGTATAGTTAGTGAGCGTACAACAGAATTACTGCCAATGTCTTAGTGTGAGTTTACTATCACTGTTACAGCTGGATTGTCTACTGCTGAACATAGCCTCCCCCATATATGGGGGGGTCGCCATACTCCCCACACTATGCAGGCGTCTTGGGGATAGCAGTTTAAGATATCAGTTACTCAGAAGCCGCTGCTGCCCATCTTCCGGTTTTTTTTTGCCTTGAGTCACCTCTTACGACACTCACAGGTAGCAATGGGGGATGGCCTACAATATAGTACCTATCGTGATCATTTTGTCAACTTATTCGCGTACAATGTTACAATTATCGGGTTGTGTCATTGTAAACATCTATATAGCTAATTGAAAAATTTGTCATGTTTCTAGTTCCACTCAGTTTGACTGCTGATGTCGCTCCATCCCTTTAGGATTGTAAACAATAATGAATGATCGTGAACGAAAGGATAAATTTGAGCTATGACTCACTTACTACGATAGATTAATTGGTAGAGCATGTTCCGGATGTTTGGACTTAATTTTTTCATTTCGTCAAAATTTTGTAATGATTGTATTATGGTCACTTGTTACATTGGAGTATATTTTCGACTCAGGTTTAAAACATTAGAGAACTTAAAAAAACTTTTTTTTGTATTTTTTTTTTAAGCTTATTGTCGTACATTTAATGCAATAATTACAGTGTTAGTTTAATGTAATAGGATTGAGGAACACAGTTAGCATACTATGCACACTGTCTACTAGTAGTGGGCTGAAGCTAGCAATGGCCCTACAACGACCGACTTTGGTCCATTTAACTTTTGTTTGAGTTGGTAGGCCCGATTAGGGGGCGACATCGTTAAAGTCGTGGGTAGCTAATGGTTACAAGCAGCTAATAGCCGTTCTTTGTGGCGTTCAATAGAGGAGGCCTTAGTTCAGCAGTGGACGTCTTCCGGCTGATGATGATGATGATGATATAATGGAACTGCACCGTCGTCCCATGGAGCACAAAGTTTCGCCTCGAAAGAGTAAGGTTATTGCCGAGTGGTTAAGGCATCCGGCGTGAAATCGAAGAACGTGAGTTTGATTCCCATCCGGAACAATAAATTTTGCCCTCCAATAATCTAAACTAATATTATAAAGAGGAAAGATTTGATTGACTGTTTGCATTGAATAGGTTCTGCAACTAGAGGACGAATTTGAAAAAATCAAATACACCATTAGAATCCAATATTATTCCCGGTGCACATAGGCTATGGAATATTCTCAAAAAGTATACATTTATTAAAAAAGTAGAAAACCCGACTACAAATTCTTTATTTTCATTAAACGTTTATTGTCCTTTTGAACTTAAAACTCCAATTTAGGTATACATATTTATGGAATCTTTTTTTAAGTCCTTCATTTTAATACCCCACTCAAATGGTGTGAAGTTTTTTTTCTTACAATATTGTGTCTAAAATCAGCCAGTTAATATTTTATGTATTTAGCGTTATTTGCTCTATCAAGACGAATCTTACGGTACCTCATACATTAAAATCTTTTAAGCCGTTTAGAAGTTATGACGGAATAAAGAAACACACATATACATACATACATGAACCCTGGAAATATAACACTCCTATTATTGGGCAGTACTGAGTTTTTTTTTGTTAATTACCCGCGCGAAGAGTTTTTAATTTTTAGGCATCATTGAGCTAACATGACATGACGTCATAACTCAAATCTTTCCTATCGTTTTTAACCATCGTATTGGGATACATCATACATACTTAAATTTTAGGCACCAAAATTAATAATTCTAAAGGCGCTGGTGCGGCCTCTAATTTGTAAATATAATAGAAGTATTTAATACAGTCAACACAGTTCTAATAAATTTATAGCTGAGCATAATGTTACCTGAAAATATTTGATGCAGTATGAAACTAAGACATGCAAACAGTATGCTCGCTACTCGTTAGGCATTCATGAGACGTCGGTTTTCCAATCAGGGATAATTCCGCCAACTCGCCGAAGCAAGCCGCCCGGATTGCGACACGTATGCACTCGACAAGTTTTTGTTTGAGAGGATACTTTAACTTTGGCTTCAGTTGTTCGAATATTTAAAACTTTGAAGCGCTTTTAGTAAAGCTTGCTAAGTCGACTGCTATTCGGCGTTATTACTGGCGTTCGTCACCTATGAAGGCTCATTTGTGCGCCCTTATTTCTTTCATTTTATTTATGGCTGATAGAGCTGAAAAAAAATTAGTGATACTCATTCAGATACATGGTGAACTTGTACCATATGAATCTGTTTTAAATGAAAATTTAAAAAAAATCATAGACGTAAACTACAATAGAAATGAGACATTGTTTTATTATGCTAATCACAGTAATATTATAGATGCAATAAATATTATAAGTAAGCGTGTGAAGACGTGTGTAATAATTGTAATCGTTGGCACGGGTATCCAGAGCGGTCACGCTCACATAAAGGTGTTGTATAGTGGCGATGTTGTGTGTCGGGTCGCCATCTTCATGGTTGAGGAAGGCGATGGCTGGCACATGCGTCAACTCGTGAACGGGTGCTGCTAGAGAACACCAGTTTGTTCTGAATGCTAGTGCCAATGACTTAACCAAAAAAAAATTTCTTTTAGCACTGTTCCCTCTTAGAATGTTGTATGTATTCTATATCTTATTTCAAGTAATAATAAAAAAAAACTGTCACAATTTAAAAAAAGGCACGGTCTCTGGACGCTGTGGAGTGTAGTATGATAAAAAAATATGAAAAAATGCATGTGCTTTTTGCTAATCACTTCCAATATTTCAAAATACTTGGTAATTTTATTTCTTAGGTCTTGGATATAAGATTAATTATTTGTGCAACAAGTTCTGACTTTTAATCCTGAGCAAGTGTCTGACGAGGCCATTCTGGGGTTAAGCGGTAACCTCTGCCAATCCGATGCATCGGTCACAAGTGGCAAACAGCACTACGCCCAAAACACTAAGACCTATACATATATGTTAAGTATAGTTGAATATAGTAGCTAACTAAGCAAGCATTAGCAAATTGCCCTTTCACCATGCAAAATGTCTAGATTTATAGATGGATCTAAGCTATATAGTCCGTCACAATTGTACCTCTTTCAGTGGCTTCCCGGGCACTATCGGGCTCAAACTTACGATGCAAGTGAATGAAGAAAGGCGATGCCGCTACTAAGATGCCTTTTCACGTGAACTTTTGAAAAAATACACATATTTTTATTAAATAATGCAGCAAAATTTACATAGAGCGCCCACTCTTGGGTTAACACTTTGAACCACATCGTCACCTAGGAGAGATTGTGGTTAAAGGCTAACCTATCATCGATATATAGATCAACGATCTCAGAGGATGAGGTGCTCTGATCAAAAATGATGCCTAAGCACCTATTCCATCTTATACAAAAACAAGGGCATTTATTAGGTGAGACGACGAGTGAAGTGAGAAAATTGTTTTAGGATAGGTATTAAACAAACAAAAAAAAAAGTAAAAGCTTCAATCGTCAAAGGGCATCCACATTTCCAATTTTAGGAGACATAGGGATAACACAGAAGCAGATGTTGTAATGGTGGGCTTATTATGATAAATTATTTTCTTGCAAGTTATAACTATGTTTAATTTTGTCATATATATATATTTTATATTATCATAACAATTACAGTAATATTAAGGATACAACACTACAGCTACTACAATACTACAGCTACTACAGTAAAAGCATTTGGACTCATAGGGAGTCCAAATGCTCTAGCCCACTATCAGTTGGCAGCGTGCCCAGCATGCTGGCAGCATTGCCCCGTTGAATTGCAATGCTTATTCTTTGAGCCAAATAAGTGCCAGCATTTTGATCACGCGTCGCATCGACCAAGCGCTCTGATAAATTTTGGAAAATACGATGAGCTCCCGGTCCCCACGGACTCAACGTCTCTACACCAAACGGCTCAAATATGTAACCCATACCGAGGTTAGCATATTTGCGCCGCTTGAGTTTCTCTGCCGAAGTAGCCGCGGCGCCAGCCCTCACGTGGGTTTCAGAAAGGTGTGACGGCGCTAAAGTGTCTACGCATGTAGCGTCCCACACTAAGGGCCGTCCTAACTTCCATGGAACCAGAGTCATGCCGTCAGGTCTTTTACCATCGTCACGCATCAGACCGTTCGGTTCGAGAACAGCTGGAACATTGGCGCTGGTAAAAGCCCGGCGAATGATATCGTTAAGGCTGGCGTGGCGGGAAATTCGACCAGCACTTCGAGAGCAGGAGAGGCCATGGTGACCGAGTTGGTCAACTGCAGTACCACACTGGCAGTGATGTGCAACACAACACCTTGCACCCAAGCGTAAGCTAATAGCGAGACGAAAAGCGGAAGGATCTATAAGGCTACCAGTTTTGTAAGAAGGAATGGCTTGTAACCAAAGACCTGATTCCCACATAGAAACAGCGAGAATACGAGCACGATCTGCGATACTAGGGCACGTATTTAAAAGATCTTTCCGTGCTAGCTCGCATAGGGGCCGATCCCACTGTTTCTGAGATGACAAAATTTTTGGGAACTCAGTATTTGGACAAGCCAGTCCCCATGTGGTTTTGGCCTCAGCCAGATATGCTACATCAAAAGAGCCTAAAGATGGTGCAAGAATTTTTTCTACTAATTTGTGTGTACTGTGTACAGAAGACAAAAAAGCTGGTAATGCCACACCAGAAATTTTGCGTATCCCTATGCCCCCCAACCTCACAGGGAGGGAAGCTTGCACCCAAGCCCTATCATCCGTCTCAACATTCAAAACCGATATTAACGTATCTTTTAATAAATTGTCTAAGCTTAAAAGAAGCTCACTGTGTTTCCACAGCTGACAACATCTCAAAAAGTATGTAAATTTAGGAATGAAAAGGCAAAATCTAATAATAGTAAAAGCCATATGGGCGTTAATTTTGAATAATCTGCTAGAAGCATTTCTAAACTTTTGAATTTGTTCTTCGACAAATGTTGACAAAGATTCGTCAAAAATCGGTGAACCCAAAAGACGGAGCGAACGTTTTTCTACTAATTTTATATTAGGCGCAAGTAAGTTGAATTTTTCAGTTATCGAAATTTTATCCGGACAAGTATCACAAACAAAAAGTTCACATTTGGAAAAATTTAGTTCAAGACCAATAAGACGAAAATCGTCTATAAGTACTCGCAAGTCATTCAATACCGTGTTCGCATCGCCTCCTAAGGTTCCGTCATCCAAATACCAAACGTTAAGTTTTGATTGGAGACGTTGAATTATTGAGTGGATGGCAAGGCTAAAGATGGCTGGTCCCAGAGGATCACCCTGTTGACATCCTACGGAAGATAATGTAACGTTGTTTTGGTATGTTAATTTTGATGGTTTGCCGTAACATTGCCAAAGAAAAGGGTATAATTCCGGAATTTTATCTTTCACTTCGGTCAAAAGGGTGCCTCTATCTAATGAGTTGAATGCATTTTTAACATCCACCTTCAAAAGAACATCTCCACAATTTTGATCAAAAAATGTGCGAAG
This sequence comes from Plagodis pulveraria, assembly GCA_963890685.1. Classification (NCBI taxonomy): domain Eukaryota; kingdom Metazoa; phylum Arthropoda; class Insecta; order Lepidoptera; family Geometridae; genus Plagodis; species Plagodis pulveraria. Next base: position 4,815,865 of record OY982961.1, on the reverse strand, counting down.
TGAATGTACAGCAGCCTCACAACCACCCTGAGAGCCAAAACCGAGTTGTAGTGGTTGAAAAAGATTACTTAAAAAAGCAACCTTTTTCCTACAACCACATTTGGCTGTGAGGCGACGATAAGTGGTGCCTACTGCTATAGGCCTAATACCACCATCTTTTTTATTAAGGGCACATAAATTCGCACCGTACAGAATTTCGGTAATTTCATTGTTGACCTGACCCGACAACATCAAATTAACCAAAGCCGTCACATCCCTTAGAAGTGTCTCGCCTACCTCACCAGAACTAAAAGATAAAATATATTTTAAGTGCTGAGGCATCAGGCCATCTAGACCACCGGCTGAGCCACTTCGAAAAGATGCCACGGCTGCAGAAACATCCTGTGGGGTCACCTCAACAATGTCATTATTAATTAATTTAATGTGATATTAAGTATTAATCAACGATTTCAATTAAATGAAAGATATAAGTATGAAAAATATCTTCCTAGTTTAATCTACGTAAGGAATAGTTGTTTACAAGACTTGAAATATTGCATATATGGCCCAAGAATAAACGAATTCCTCTTAAAGTGTATTTTCTATGTCAGATCGGTGTATCGGGGCATGAGAACAGAAGATGATGTATTAATAACGTCTCCTGTAATTGATGCTACAACATGGTATGTAAAATTATTGAAGAGGATTAGTCTGCTTACTAGCCGCACTACCTTCTAAGATGGTTAAAAACAACTAGTTAATGAAGATGGAAAAACAATGCGTATATGAAGCAATTTACAAATCCAGGCAAAATTTCGCGCTTTAAAGATTAGCGTATGAGAAAGTAAAAGCTGGAAATCAAGTTAATTATTGTCAATGGCGAGATTATTGTATGGTTGTGAAAGTTGGGTGTCAAAAATGATCTACAGAGCACTCTGTAGCTGACACTGATGCCAAAACTGTTTTTTTTTGTATGTCTGTCTGTATCCCGGCCACTCAATAACTACTGAACGGAATTCAATTATACTTAATACGATTTGAGTTCATACTACGAAGAAGGTTATTGTATACTTTTTGTCCCAAAATTTGACACGGTTCCCTCGGGAATGTGGATGAAAATCAAAATGTACACTTAGTTGTAATTTATTAACGCTTAGTCCGATTTCAATTATACATTTTTTGTTAGAATAGTGACTATTGACCCTACGGACAGCCTGGTACCCCTCGGGCAGCCCGGCACCCCACGGGCAGCCCGGTACCCTTATTTGGATGTGCAAGCTTGCTAAGATAAAACTCTGGAACATTCGCCACTATCTTTTGCCGGATACATTTCGGAAACTGCGCAATGGAATTGCAGAATCTAATATATTTTCGTTCTACCACCAAACAAGAGGAACCTCGGCGAAAAGACGCCGATTTATAATCGAAATTCCAAAGAAACGTACAAAGTACTTTGCTTTAACATTTATTGTGCAAACCGCGAAGGGTCTCCGAGTTACTTTACTACTGTCTTCTGGAAAATGCTACCCGGAAGTTTTCAAGCTCCTTTCTGAGCTATGCTTTACTAAGAGTGCTTCACTGCAGACCACTGCGTTGCTGAATATGAGATAAACAGTGCTCAATGTGAATAATTAGTTTGCAGGTACGGCAATTGCTAACGAAATCACAGGTACCGCTAGTTTAATATCATACATATGGCTACATAATGACTGTACTAAAAATTGTAAGTATAAATAGCTTTTAATTCTTTTTTTTTGCCTGAGAGGTAAGCCTTTGACCACTATCTAACCTGATGGTAAGTGATGAGGTGGTCGAAGATGTCGTTCAGGTTATCTTTAAAGTACTAGCTCTCAAGGACAGCTGCCGGAACACACCGTTAGGTGCATGGCGACAGATTTTCTACTTGAGGGTGGTAGCTAGCCAGGTCGGCATTCGCAAAACTACCTACCACTATGCAATAACCACTGCCATGCCCTCCGAAGCATGGAAACCACTCAGTAGTAATGTCACTAGCGGTCACCCATCCAACTCATGACCGCGCGGGACGTTGCTTAACTTTGCTGATCGGTTCAGAACAGCAAAGTAAACTTCGCTACGAGCGTTTCAAAAGCTAACATGACAATGGAGTGAAATATAGTGTTTATGTCACGTAATTATTATTTTTTTGTCACACGCCTACCTCCTTTTCTCTATAACTAATATGTGGATGTCTGGTAGAAAATTTTTAAGCATTAAGTCCTCCATTTGTACTGTAGTGCAATAAAGAATTAAATAAATAAATAATTTTGAGGATTTTATCTTAGTTTTTTTATTGAATAGAAGGGCAAACGAGCAGACGGCTCACCTGGTGTGATGTTGTGATCAATATAGTGATCACCGTCGCCCACGATCATCCGCAACACCAGAGGTATCGAGGATGCGTTGCCGGCCTTCGAGGCAAAATATGCTCTCTTCTTGAAGGCCCCTAAGTCGTATCCGTTCGGAAATACTGCACCTGGCAGCTGGTTCCATATTGTGGTAGTGCGAGGTAGAAAATGCCGTGAAAATCGCAAAGTTGTGGACTTCCAGACGTCGACATGAAATTGATGAAACATCATGCTTTGTCGGGACGTCCGATGGCGAAATTGAGCTGCAGGTAGTAAATCGAACAGTTCTTCAGAACACTCTCCGTGATAGATGCGGTAGAAGATGCAGAGTGATCCAACATCTCTACGTAGTGCCGAAAGGTCGAGCCGGTCGGAGAGAACTTGATAGTCAACAATTCGAGCTCTGCGTTGTATGCGGTCAAATGGAAGAAGCTAGTATTGGGGAGCTCCCGCCCAGAGTTAAGAGCAGTACTCCATGTGAGGCTGAACCTCAGCCTTATTAAGTTGCAGACAATGAGCGGACGTGAAGTACCGCCTCGCCTTTCCAAGCGCACGAAGCTTTTTAGAGGCTTATTTAGCCTTATCTTCCAAGTGACTGCGAAATTGAACGGCGCTCGATATGTCGACGCCAAGTACTCCGATGCTAGTTGATGGGGCAAGGGGAGTGTCTTCAAAACGGAGGGATACGACAAAGGGGGATAATTTAGCGGTGAACGCACAAACTTGTGTCTTCTTGGGGTTAAATTGAATTAAGTTCAGTCGGCCCCACTTCGATACATTAGACAACATTGTCTCGACTTCAGACACAAGTTTGTTCCGACTCTCCACAACGTTTTCCCGAGAAATTTTAGCACGGCCGGTGTAAGAGGCATCTCCGGTACTGTCATCCGCATAAAAATTAATATCGCTGAGCTGCAGCATGTCATTGATTTGCAAGAGAAATAGAGTCCGAGATAGCACACAGCCTTGCGGAACGCCAGCGTTAATTGGCTTCAAGTCGGAGCATGCACCGTCGACAACGACTTTGATGCTCCGATCTGCCAAAAAACTGGACATCCACTCGCACAATTTCTCGGAAAGCCCATAGGAAGGAAGCTTCGAAAGAAGCGCTTTAGCCACACCCGAATAAAGGCCTTCGCTATGTCCAAACTAGCCGCCAACGCCTCACCCTTGAAATCCACCACCTCCGCCCATCTATGCGTAAGGTATACTTAAAGATCACCAGCTGAGCCACCGCGACGAAAACCGTACTGGCGATCGCTAATCAGCTGGTGCTCCTCTAGATACTGCAAGAACTGGTTGTTGATAATAGATTCCATTATCTTGGAGAACAAAGACGTTATGGCTATAGGGCGGTAGTTGGACGGATCTGAGCGGTAACCTTTTTTAGGGATCGGGTGCACCAAGGCCATCTTCCATGTTTTTGGGACAACGCCTGATGTGTAGCAGAGCCGGAAAAGACGCGTTAGAACCGGAGTCAATTCTGGAGCACAAGTCCGCAGCACTATCGGAGAGATGCCATCAGGCCCACTCGACTTATACTTATCCAAAGAGAACAGTGCTTTACGTACAGCACTTTGCCGGAAATTTATATCCGGCATCGAGGTATCACACCGTGGTATAGTCAGTGGTGAGTTCCCCTGATCATCCAAAGTCGAGTTTGACGCAAAGAGAGTGCCCAGGAGATCGGCTTTCTCCTTTGCGGTGTGGGCCAGTGTGTCATTCTCTCTGTACAGGGGCGGTAGAGATGACTGACAAAAATTCCCCTGGACAGCCCTTGGCGAGAGACCAGAACGCACTTGTTCCCGAAGGAAGGCGGGCTAATCTCTCGCCAATTCTGCCGATATGCTCCGACTTCGCTCTTGCGATTACTCTTTTGAAGGACCTGGAGGCAAAATTATATTCCTTTTTGAGATCGCTTGTATTTAAATCCTTAGATGCCACTGAGTTGGCCCAAGCTTGGTAACGCTCTCGTTTTCACCCAGAGGCCATTTTACAAGTACGACCAAACCAGGGCTGGGACCTGCCACCGATGGGCACTGCAGAATATTAAATAAAGAGTTCCATACCTTGAAGCACTACATCAGCAACATAGTCGGCAGTGACATCTGGATCATCCGGCAAGAAACAAACTTGCCCCCATGGGTAGGATGCAAAAAAGAACCGCATCCCGTCCCAATCTGCAGACCTATAGTGCCACACACGACGACAATCTACAAAACGAGGTCGAGTTGGGCGTGTGACCGGCACTGAACTCCGGATCAGGCAGTGGTCCGACGAACCGAGAGGAGCGTTCAGGGATACTGAGTAGTTGTCCGGGTGAGAGGTCAGCAGAAGGTCCAACAGGGAAGGTGTATGGTCATCCACATCTGGGATACGCGTAGGCGAGGTGACCAGTTGTGTAAGATCATATGCCAAAGCGAAGTCGTGAACAGATCTCCCCGCATGATCGGTGGTGCGCGAACCATTCGGTATGGTGGGCGTTGAAATCGCCAAGTATCACGATCTCTGCGGTGGGGATCTGCTCAAGCACGGAATCTGGGAATTGGGCCTCCGGGTCTCCCACAAATCGATCGAAACGCAATGGCAAGCCACTACTTCACGTCGATATCATGTGGGAGAGTTCCCCGGTTGTGCCGGCCCATGCAGCTGTAATCTGAAGAGCTACAGCGTGGCACTACCACTAGAGAAATCTTATATAAGTAGTACTTAATTTAGAAGTAGACTTACTTGAGTTGTTGGGGACCGTCCTGTACGACTAGTCAAAGCTTTTTTCTCTTCATCTGTGTAGTCCGTAAGCTCATTTATAACGAAATAATCAGATGTAGACTCATCGTTCAGTTTATTTATTTCCTGCAAATTTTTATAAAATGCAGCAAAGTGTGCTTCTTCGTCGTCAACGTCCTTGTATACTCTGTGGTAATCCTCCATAAAATCAAAAAACAAATTGCGTGCATTGCCCATGTCGTATTGTAATTTAGGAGGAGGGTCTTGTGAACTAGACATTATGAATAGTGCTATCAACGATGCCAACACGCTTAAATTCATTTTGTATGACTGGACAAGCTACTGGTTTGTAGTTGCTCAAGTGATGCAATGTTTGAATTAAAGAAAAACCGATGCATTATGTTATATATATTATCTTACTCGCATTGACTGACTACTCCAAAATGCGTCGTTATCATAAATTAATTTCACACTTTAACCCCTAATTATTAGGGGTTAAAGTGTGAAATTGCCGATTTGTACTGAAAAATTGATATTCGTTTTTTTTTTTTTTTCACATATTTATGTGGGTTGGAAAATTTGAATGATGCGTAGAATTGAACGTATGAGGAAAGAGTGAGGTGACAGATGTATGTGGGAGCGAAAAGAAAGGGTGATGGCGATTGAGATTTCAGATAACGATAGGTGCTAAGGTGTTATTAATAATTAAAATTAGATTAACGAAGCAGAAGTATAATATACATTTAAATAAGTTGTAGGTGTTTCCATTGCCGCGCCTCCCCTACAAATTTGGGGGCCCGTCCGGGATATCAATGAAAAGCAGCTCCTGCGCAATTGGACGGCGGCTTGGCGTGGGCACGAGGCGCGAAACGACGACGTGCAATCAACTAAATTATAGAAATCATACGTAAGTAAGGTGTTAAAATACAAAAATATCATTACAGATGCCCGCATCAGCGCTCACTAGCGGTCACCCATCCAACTCATGACCGCGGCGGACGTTGCTTAAGAGCCATTTCACAAAATCACGCTACTGAAGTTTAGGTAAATGCCAGCGCATCGCTTACACAAGCGAAAAAAGTGACGACGGAATAGCGTGACTGTGAGTACATATTTTGATACTAGCACTCATTAATAAAGAAATGTAAGTTGCGAATTTAAAAATTGTGTGATTGGCATCAGTAAATAATCAATTTCTTGTCGATTACTTGCTAATGTTATAGAAAAGAAGTAGGCATGTACATTAAATAGTCAACCTACATCGTGAATCGTATATTTACATTTCATCCTTGATGAATAAAAAATAGATATGTTTGAATCATTTATTGTAACAATAAACTTAAATAATTAAAAAAATATACGGCTTAAAATTATATAAAGATTTGACGTAACGGCATTGATTAAAAGCTGCGGACTAAAAGCTCTTTCTTTTAAATTTTCCAAAAATTGCTATTTTCCTCGTTCACACTCTTCAGTATCTATATCCAGTCGTTAACACTGTCTGCCATAATGACCATGCATAGGATTGAGGTTTATATTTCTGTGCATCCGGAAAACAACTTAGTACCAACCACAAACGTCCTATGACGTTTTTGGTTTTCCATTACTTAAACATGTCACCCTCATATTCCCATACTATATCACCTATACCATTAAAAAAATAACATTTTCATCCATTTAGTTTGAGTAGACCAAACAGCGAAATGTTAATATATATTTACAGATTTTGAGGTTTTTTTTGTTTTTAAATCGAATATCTTTGATGCAATCTATAATCAACATATATACTTCTTGGTACCAATGCTATCCTCACTATATACTCTTATGCTCACTATTTCCTCTATGGAAAATAAATAATAATACACCTTTTTATAGAAAAAAATACTGGAAATGGGGTTTGAACACACGACAAAAATGGTGGGAAATAGTAATTTAATTGTTATTTTTATTTTTTCGTAACTAACTCACCTTGAACTTCGATTCTTCTTATAATATGATAATTTACTATTGTTCTTTAGGCATGAATTGTTACAGATTTTTACGCCAAATATCTTAAAGTAGCAATATTTGGTCCTTCTTTGACATTATTATTTACATGTAATTTATACACCTGTATTATTTCCGATTTTTTGGCTTAGAAGTTTAAAATTAGTTACGAGATTATTTAATACGCAAATTTGCATCGGTAAGTGTTTGCGTTGCAAAATGTATCGAGTGAAAAATGACTTATACATATGCAAAATTGCGGTTTTCTAGCTTTATAACTGTTGACGTAGTTACGAGATTAATATGAAATGACGTAATATTTTGGGGCCAAAATGTAATTTGTGCTGGTTTCAGATTTCATCAAAATATTCAAAATACTTCCGTTATGTCAGAAAAGTATGGATTTTTTCTTGTATGGGCAAGGATGCATCCTTTTGAAAACCATTTGGATTATGAAAGTCGGACTTACGCAGATTTTATGGTAAATTTGTAAATACGACTATCGACCGCAAACTGGTATCCCGGTTTGTACAAATGATGGAAAAGCCGGGAGGCCGGTTTGTACAAATTAGGAAGGTAGTTTAATTTCCAGCTGAAGTTATCGCTGTGTTCACTTATAGACATCAGCTGAATCCAACAATATTGGAAATCAATTATTCGCCTGTCATCTTATCCTCCTAAAACAAAAGTTATAGTGAGTTACTAATTTAAACTAGAATAATATAAAAACTAGCAGACCAAAAAGAAGAAGTCAACCCTTTGAGGTTGTTAGCATTTTTCCAATAACGCTGTATAAGGCTGCATAATTGTGACGTTTCCTATTTTTAACACAATGGATGAACAGAAACTAAAGATGTAGTTACTTAACAAGACAAAATACTTATATTATTGACAACAAATATAAAGTATAGTTTGTTACTTAAAAAAATAAAGACATGATCAAAACTCTGTGGTCGCGCTATAAACTTGCGTCTAAGCGCTCCGCGTACGAAACGTCAGAGCAAGGCAAAACGAACACAGGTCCTACCTCGATGGGCGCTCGCGCGGTACTGATCGCCTCGCGCTTGTACATTCCAATTTATAAGCATTTCGAGTTATGTTAAATATTTTTTCTTGTCTAACAAAACAGAGTAAATATCACAATTTATTAAAGATCAGATTAATTAAATAATGAACTTTCTTTTCATATAATATCTGTTTGGAATTACACTTTATTAAACGCAATATATCGTGGTAAACTGCTGATATAATTCGTGGAAATTGGCGCAAGATCTTTATTTTTTTTTTCTACAATGACGATTAATAATCGATATTCTAGTACACTATGTGTCAACAGGATTATATGCCTGATATACAGTTTTTTTTTCAGTTAATTTGATGAATCTTTATACAAGAGATAGAACTCTGAAGTTGGCTATGTGTACTTTAATTCGTAAAACAAGGTGCGGGAGATTGGCCACTACAAAATAATTAATGTTATGTTTGTAAATCTGGTACATTAACTGAAAAGAGAACAGATTATTCTATTTTTATCAATTATTAAACAACTTGTAGATATTTCCTATGATAGTAAATAAAGCGCTTAAAATCTTCGTATACCGCATTAAAATGTAAAATGCCTCTTAACTTTGCTGATCGGTTGAGAACAGCTAAGTAAACTTCGCTACGAGAGCTTCAATAATTGTATTACGAGTATATATTAGTATTTCATTGATAAGATAGCATATGATTTTAGTCTAGATTTTATATATATTATAATGTAGTTATTTATAGGATAGTTTTGTAACGAACCGTTACAATATAAAGGAGAGTATTTTGAAAAGCAATAAACATAATATTTTGTTTATAACATGTTGTTTTTTTAAGTAAGGCAAAACTTTTAGTGTATCCCACGTAATTGTAAAACATATTAGATAAATAGAACACAATAGACTGCAACTTAAACACTGTGACTGTAACATAAAAGTTGGTATATTATTTGTTAAATTGATATGATAAAATACTTGTGAATTTCAAAATGTTATTAAACTAAACAATGATGCTTAACCTTAATGATAATTATATAATATACATGTAACTATAATATTTTTGTTTTTTGTACATAAGCATTTTGTAATCCAATAAAACAACTATTTGTTTGTAATAGGTATGTACTTAAATAAATATTTTTTTTATTATATAGGAAATTCGTTTTTTTTTATGCCTGATAGATTAGCCTTTGACCACTATCTCACCTGATGGTAAGTGATGATGTGGTCGAAGATGTTGTTCAGGCTAACCTAGAAGTAATGGCTCTCAAGGACAGCTGCCGGAACACACCGTTAGGTGCTTGGCGACATATTTTCTACTTGAGGGTGGTAGCTAGCCAGGCGGGCATTCGTGCACAATCGTATACAACAACCGGGACCGACGGCTTAACGTGCCCTCCGAAGCACGGAAACGCTCAGTAGTAATGTCACTAGCGGTCACCCATCCAACTCATGACCGCGCGCGACGTTGCTTAACTTTGCTGATCGGTTGAGAACAGCGAAGTAAACTTCGCTACGAGCGCTTCATAAGATAGTTAAGTTGCTATTGCTATTGTAGTAAGGTGTGACTGCTGTTGAATGATATGAATGGTGAGGAATGGAATGGTATTGCAACTGAGAAAAGCATGCCTGAGGACAGTCATGATATCAGGACAGCCGAATGTGGGATTGTAAAGTATGAATGATGCGAAGAGTGGAACGTATGAGGAAAGAGTGAGGTGACGGATATATGTGCAAGTGAGAAGAAAGATAATCGCCATCTCGGCGATTGAGATTTGAGATAACGAAAGGCGCTTAGGTGTTATTAATAATTAACATTAGATTAACGTAGCAGAAGTATAATAAACATTTAAATAAGTTGTAGGTGTTTCCATTGCCGCGCCTCCTCTACATTATTTTAATCAAAATAACTACCGTTATTATCTATATATCTGCCATCAAATAAGAAGGTCATTTATGCCTTTGCGATAGAACTCTGGTGATCTAGATTCAACAAACATGTGAAAGCATGTTGTAGCACTGCCTCCTGGGAGAAAACTTTTTATCACGTAGAAAATTTTCGAAATCACGAAAAAATTAAAGTCCGTTGGAGCAAGGTCTGGCGAATACGGAGGGTGACGAATGGTTTATAATTGCAGTTCCTGTGGGGTTAAAACGGTTCCTCGTGCTGTATGAGGTCTCGCATTATGATGTAGCAATAATCTTGAAGATCGATTCATGAGTCGGGGCTGTTTCACCGCTAGTTTTGCTATCATTGTTCGGAGTTCGTCACAGTAGATCCTATCTGCCGTTATTGCTTGACCAGATCGGAGAAAGCTATAATGAATGACACTATGCTGAGAATAACAAACAGTTACCATTAGCTTTTTATTGGTAAGCTTTGCTTTAGGACACGGCTGCGGCGTTTGACCCGGGGTCATCCATTAAATTTTTCACTTACGGTTATCGTAAAGAATCCACTTTTCATCACATGTCACAATTTGATCCAATATTTTTTTCATTTCTGTATCGATTCAACAAGGCAATTTTTGAAGCAGTGATGGCTCAGTGTCATTGGCTATAGTCTGCCGCCCAGCAGATCCCTGCTTTGAATCCCACCGCGGACTTGAGCTTCACCGCATGGTGGAAGGGTATTATGCGAATGCCCGCTTGGCTAGCGACCACCCTCAAGTAGAGAATCTGTCACCAAGCACCTAACGGTGTGTTCCGGCAGCACTCCTTGAGAGCCATTTAAATCACAGGCACATGAGACTTAGCAAATATGTCTCAAGGTGACCGGCGCAGTGCAATCCGTGACTTGTGACGAAATGCATCTGTTATAGGCAGAGGTTAGTACGCTTAACATCAGGTGGGCCTCGAGCTTGTTCAGTCATAATAACATTAAAAAAAGGCAACACTACTTTCAACGCACATTTCTTTCTGTAGATCTGCAAAATCATGAGGCACCCATTTTTCATATTTTATTTTAATTTATTAATTTGACGCACATGATTCAATATTGTTGGTAAGGTAAAGTTGAAACCATAATCACAGTGCGTTCATTAGCGTCCCCTCTCCAAACGTAACATTGATATTGCGAGCTGTATCTGCCGCGTTAGATCCACGTCGGAACTCGTATTCAAAAATCACTCGGATTTTCAAAGTATCCTTGATATCCTTGTTATCCTTGATAATATCTCTTGCCTAAGCTGAATAAAAAAAACAACTGAAAGTAAGTAATCAAATGTTGCACATTTTTTAAAAGAAGAACCTCATAGGTACCATATAAAAAAAAAATCATTAAAAACTCTAGAACAATGAAGGTTCTATGTCAATTCGAAGTACCTTTTACAATATAACGGCAATTTCATACCTTAACCCCTATTATTAAAATTCGTTACATGTCATGGTAGTTACAATAACTGTATGAATAATTTATGCTTCAGTAAAATATTGACAGTAAAATTACTGAACGACATTAGGCGTTACTCTTTGCGAACCAAATTCAGCTCGTGACCACGATCGATGCAACAAAACAGATTATTTTTCATGCGTTTTTTCGTTGACTAAGAATTAAAGGAAAAACGTCTAATTTTTAAAACGAAATCATTATTGTCAATTTACTCACAAAAAACCACGTAAATACCGATATTTACGTGGTTTTTAGTGAGTAAATTTTGTACCCTCAACACTGATTTTCAAAATAAAACAGACATTCTTTGACACAACTCACTGAGGTATTTTAGCACGGCTTAACGTTGTTGGCTGCGTTTCGACTATACTAATCTATACTTATAATTAAACTGTAACAGGTCCAATTCTTTACATTGGAGATATTAAAAAAAAATATGAGAGCACTCTGTAGCTGATATTGATACCAAAACTGTATTTTTTTTATTTTTGTCTGTCTGTCTGTATCCCGGCGGCCGCCAAAACTACTAAATGAATTTCAAAAGTTGTAGGAAATTATATATTTTTTATCCCGAAATTCAGCACGATTCCCTTGGGAGAGGGGATGAAAATCAAATTGTACACTTATTTGTAATTTACTAACGCTTAGTCCGATTTCATACATTCTTTTATTGTTGGAATAATGGTACTTTTCATATTGTCTCGTTATTGTTTCAATTTTTTTGATTGATTTATTTATAATTGCTCATAGGTAAACTTTTGAACATTTTTTTTTTTTTTTTATTTTTTATTTTTATTTTTTATTTTTTTTTTATTTTATGGGATAGGAGGGCAAACGAGCAGGCGGCTCACCTGGTGGTAAGTGATTGCCGTCGCCCACGATCATCCGCAATACCAGAGGTATCGAGGATGCGTTGCCGGCCTTTGAGGAGGGAATATGCTCTCTTCTTGAAGGCCCCTAAGTCGTATCCGTTCGGAAATACTGCACCTGGCAGCTGGTTCCATAGTGTATTATTGTGGCAGTGCGAGGTAGAAAATGCCGTGAAAATCACAAAGTTGTGGACTTCCAGACATCGACATGAAATTTATGAAACATCATGCTTTGTCGGGAAGTCCGATGGCGAAATTGAGCTGCAGGTAGTAAATCGAACAGTTCCTCAGAACACTCCCCGTGATAGATGCGGTAGAAGATGCAGAGTGATCCAACATCTCTACGTAGTGCCAAAGGGTCGAGCCGGTCGGAGAGAACTTGATCGTCAACGATTCGAGTCGCTCTGCGTTGTATGCGGTCAAATGGAAGAAGCTGGTATTGGGGAGCTCCCGCCCAGAGATGAGAGCAGTACTCCATGTGAGGCCGAACCTGAGCCTTATAAAGTTGCAGGCGATGGGCCGACGTGAAGTACCGCCTCGCCTTTCCAAGCACACCAAGCTTTTTAGAGGCTAATTTAGCCTTCTCTTTCAAGTGACAGCGAAATTGAACGACGCTCGATATGTCGACGCCAAGTATTCCGATGCTAACCATAATCTCACCTGGTGGTAAGTGACTGTGTGCTCGAAGGTGTAAACAGGCTTAACCTAGAATTACTGGTTCTCAAGGACAGTTGCCGGAACACACCGTTAAATGCAAGAACCCCACAGGCAGCCTGAAATCCCACGGGAAGCCCAGCACCCCACGGGCAGCCCGGCACCCCACAGGCAGCCTGGCACCCCACGAGCCGCTCGGCACCCCACGAGCAGCTCGACACCCCACGGTCAGCCTGGCACCCTTAATCTTTTGCAAGCTTGCTAAGATAAAAGGATTAGATTTAGAATTTAGATTTTAGAAGCGCTCGTAGCGAAGGTTACTTAGCTGTTCTCAACCGATCAGCAAAGTTAAACAACGTCGCCCGCGGTCATGAGTTGGATGGGTGACCGCTAGTGACATTACTACTGAGCGCTTCCGTGCTTCGGAGGGCACGTTAAGCCGTCGGTCCCGGTTGTTGTCTTAGGATGGCAGTTGTTATAGCATGGTGGTAGGGTATTTTGCGAATGCCCGCCTGGCGGTAGCTCTCACCCCTACCCTCATGTACCCTCATGTAGAAAATCTGTCGCGAAGCACCTAACGGTGTTTCCCGACAGTTGTCCTTGAGAGCCAGTACTTCTAGTGTAGCCTGAAAAACATCTTCAACCACATCATCACTTACCATCAGGTGAGATAGTAGTCAAAGTCTAACCTATCAGGTATAAATCAAAAAAAGTTTTTTTTTTCCTTAATGAAATGATTAAAAATAAAGGTATGTACATGAAGTGCACAATCTAATATAATTTCGTTCTACCGCCAAAAAAGGAACTCGGCGAAAAAACGCCGTTTTAAAATTGAAATTTCGAAGAAACGCAAAAGTACTTTGCTTCAACATGTATTGTATGCGAACCGCAAAGGTACTTTCTGAGTTACCTACTGTCTTCTGGAAAATACAACCGGGTTTTTAAACCCAAAGTAAAAAGATCCATTCTGAGCTATGCTTTACTAAGGGTGCTTCACCGTTAACCACAGCGTTGCTTAATATGAGATAAACAGTGCTCAAATGTGAATAATTAGTCTGCAGCTACGGCAATCGCGAATGAAGTCGCAGGTACAGCTAGTAATACATATAATAAGTCGTAGGCTACGACTAATAAGTCGACTACGACAGTAAGTAGTGAAACTGCACTAATAGCTACCAGCCCCAATTCTCCTACCTATTGACCAAACGCCACACTACTGCGATGCTTCTGCGATTGAACTGCTGCTAATGTCAAATTCGGTAGTCTGCTAACTCTAGCTCCTAATCGCAGTTGTATAGCAATCGCGTCGCTATCGTATAGCTGTGGTATGGCTTGCAAATTTTGCCACTGTAATAATAATGAAAACTTCTATCAATCAAGCATCAGTCAAATCATCAATACAGTGGTTTTCTAGCAAACAATACATTAAATAAATATATTTCAATAATTTAGCTATTTTTCTATTTAAAATCCTTCAAAATATTGTATGCCACTGTAGCAACGCAATCGCAATAAAATAGCTTAAAGCATACCAAATTTCTTGCAATTAAGTTGCGTTAACGCTGTTCAATAGCTAAGAGAATCGGCCCCCTGTAGATATGAGTATATAATGCAAAGCATATGCACTACTCTCTATTTATTTCTTGCATAGAATTTTCATTTTGTTTCAATTCGATTAAAAATAAAGTTCCGATTGTGGATTTTTTTGATATCTTTGTATTTTATGTAACAAATCCTGTCTATACAAATAAACGATAAACAACGGTACACAATGGCAAAAGTTTCTGATTTCCTTCTTTTTATATCCCCTGAGAAATCACATTGGATTTAAAAGACGTTGTTAACAAAGGACAGCTATCCATCATTCCTCAAAGAGTTGTAGTAGGTAACACGCAGGCGGGATATCTCCTTGAAAAACGACCTAACATTTATCTGTGGAAGGACGTACTCAGGGATGGGGGTGGAACCAGAAAGCACTCATAGAGAGGAACTACGAAACGCATCTGAAAGTAGATAGGGACTTTACTATGTGCGTTTCGATACAACTTCGCTTTCATCATTCCCATCCCCTTGGGTTTGGGTAAATAGGGGTCAGGGCTATGCCCTCTTCCCTAGGCTTCAATCGCTACCTGTTACAACAGGTATGTCATTTGCACCATTTCTGGGTGCTTGGTGGACTTCATTGTGCAACAGGGCGGCCTAGACGTAGCAACAGAGTGCGAGCTGCGCCTGCCCAACGACCGGGATGTCGTTGGTATACCAGGCGTAGCATACGGGTGAGATGCAGCTTCCTTGCGGTACTCCGGCCTTCACTGGTTTCTTGGAGGACAGCGCGTCTTCAACCGCTACTGTGATTTCTCTGTCTTTCAAGAAGGACGCTATAACTTGTACTAGCCGTCTGGGGGCGGCGTTCGACAGCTTATACAGGAGCCCTTCGTGCCATACCCTGTCGAACGCCTTTTCCATATCTAGTAGTATCACCGCTACATATTCCTTCTTGTTGGAACTCGTGGCCATCTCATTTACCATCCTTGTGACTTGCAGTGTCGTCGAGTGTTCGTACCTAAACCCGTACTGCTCGTCTCTAGGCTTGATGTGCGGTATAAGATGCGTAAGCAGCAACCTCTCAAATAGTTTTGAGAGGGTGCTTAGCAATGTTATGGGGCGGTAGCTTGCTGGTTTCTTGAGGTCTTTTCCGGGTTTAGGTATCATTATGACTTTTCCAGTTTTCCACAAGGATGGAAAATGCCCGGTTCTCATGATCCCATTGAATACGCGGGTTAGGGCTGCCACGGTTTTCGGCGGGAGGTGTCTCAGGGCTGCATTGGTGATACTATCTAGGCCCGGTGCTTTCTTCGTGGGAAGCTTGTTTATTGCGCGCTGTACTCGACCGGGTGAGAAGACAATGTGGTCGTCTATCTCCGTCTCTGTCTCTCCAGTGCGCTCCGCTTGTGTCCGCGAGAAATATTCTCGTAGGTGGCTTTCAACGTGCTGTAGATGCTCTGCGTTTTTACACTCGTTAGGTTGAAATTGTGTTTCGAGGTGCTCTGCGAGGATTTCTGCTCTATCGGCTGCTTTAAATTTGAGCAAACCATCGTTTCCGAGTAGTGGTCTCGTAAGTGGGCGTGTCTTGGACAGGTGACGACACAAGCGGTGCACTGATGGTACGCTCTCGCTCACACGGTCAATATGCTCATCCCACGTCTTTTCAGAGAAATCTTCAAGGGCTGCTCTCACAGCCTCTATCAACTTATTAAGTTTCTTCTTTATGACAGGGCAACGGGTGGCTTGCCATAACTTGCGGGTTTCCTTTTTATCTTTAATTAAGTCCCTTATCCGCCGCGGGAGGGGGTCGGTACTCGCTCCCGGTGCGGAGGTGATAGTAGCGGTCTTGAGGGAATTTTGTAGCGCTAATGTTAGTATCTCCGTTGCCCTGTCGACATCTGTGGCGGACTCAATAGGTATCGTTTCCGTGCTGATGTGAATCTCTTTCGTGAATGACTCCCAACAGATTTTCCGCCTCCCAACGGGGGCGGCAACTCTACTTGGGAGGTCATTGAGGGTCATCAGCACGGGCCTGTGGTCTGAGATAAGGTCCGGTAGGACTGTGAGAGCAGGCATCGCTGTTATGTTTTTCATAAGCACGACGTCTATGACGTCACCTTCGCCGGTTGGCGTGTAGTGCGTCGGCTCGCTGGGCCCAATAATGTCAAAGTTTTGGTCCACCGCAGCTTGGTACAGGCGTCTACCATGATTATTCGTCTTACTGGAATTCCAGTGGGTGTGCTTGGAATTTAGGTCACCGGCTATGACCGTGGGCGTGTTGCCATCAAAAAGTTTCTTGAGCTCCGCTGCGTCAATGTCACTGTTTGGAGGTCGGTAAATGGAGTAGAAACGGTATTCCTGCCCCGCTAAGCTCACAAGCACACCTAGTGCCTGGAAGGATCTGAATTCCACGATAGGAAGGAGTTGGTGTATGACTCTGCGGTGGACCATTACTGCGAGTCCGCGCATTGCTCTGCCCTCCGCGTTCGTCTCATCCTTTCTATAGACGTGGTAATTTGATATTCTATACTCCGTCTTAGGGTTTAATAATGTCTCACTGACCAGGAAGATATTAATTTTGTGCTCGCGAAGGAAAACGGTCAGTCGTGTTTTTTCCCTCGCGAGCCCCTGGGCGTTCCAGTAACATATCACATTATTTACTGGATCCATCTTGAGCATTTAATATCTTCATTAGACCGCGGAGGGTGGCGGTTTCCGGGTCCATTCCCGTTT
Organism: Plagodis pulveraria; assembly: GCA_963890685.1. Classification (NCBI taxonomy): domain Eukaryota; kingdom Metazoa; phylum Arthropoda; class Insecta; order Lepidoptera; family Geometridae; genus Plagodis; species Plagodis pulveraria. Next base: position 4,798,587 of record OY982961.1, on the reverse strand, counting down.
GAACGGCTTCTAAAATGTCCTTCAGGACCCCTATTGTTTGCCCCAGGGAGTCACGTCTGTCGGCGGGCTTCGTGGTTGCTGTTGCTGTCTCTTTCACTCTTGTTTGTTCCGTCTCTTTCTCTTTCGGCTTGGCCTGCGGTTTGGTTCCCTTTTTCAGACTCTGGGAACGTTTACCGCGCCTGCCTTTCGATGGTAGATTCGCTGGGGCCATTAGGGAGGCCGTCGCCGTTTCCTCTACTATTGCCGGGGCGACCGGCACAGTGCCTTTTCTTCCCCTTTCTGTGGATTCTGCTACCGTCCCCGCTTTCTTGTTTTTAATCTCGCGCTTGAACACGGGGCACGACTTGAAATTGGCTGGGTGCGAGCCACCACAATTTGCGCATGTGGCCGGCACTTCCAGTGGTCGCGGGCACTCCTTTGCCATGTGGGGTTCGCCACACCTCACGCAAGCTTGTACGCGGTGGCATTGGTGTGAGCTGTGTCTAAACTTCTGGCACTTATGACACTGTGACGGGCCCTTCTTGCCGCGCCATGCCTCTATAGTTACATCGGGCATCAGGAGCAGCTCCGTGACGTCATATATTGCCGGTGTAACCTCTGGAGTCTTCTTTATTTGTGCATAAAATATGCAGCCCGGGAAGCCTTGGCGGCCTTTTATGCACTTTACATACTCGGCGGCGAAGCCTTTTTCAATAAGGTCTTGCTTTATTTCTTCCGGGTCGGTGTCCGCCGGTAGGCCTCGAATTGCAATCTTGAGGTTTCTTTCGGCTGGCAGAGAATAAGAGAACCATGAGATGTTCTCCTCTTTTTCCAGCTCTGTCAGATAGGCTTGTATGACGCGGTATTCGTTCTCTTCTATAGGTGTGAAACGAATACCACGTCCGTATGGTTTTCCGCTTGGCGGCCTGCCAAGCTTAGTTGCTAGGATTTTGAAGTGGCGGGTCCAATTCTCAATTTTTTCCACTACTAAGGGTGGGTACTTGGGCCCTTTATCTTCTTGGGCCTTTGCTTCAGTTGGCTTGTTGGTTTGAGAGGCATTCTGAGTGACTTGGCGACTTTGGTTTTCCTTTGCCGAGCTCTGCGATGTGATTGGCTGACTCGGTTTAGGCGCGTGCGGAGTAGCCGCCAACTGCGCGGCTTCGGCGAACGACCTCGTTTTAGTTTGGGTAGCTCCCTGGGGTTTTGACGGGGGTTGTACCCCTTTGGGGTGCCTTTGCGGCTTCGGGGCATCAACTTCCATAGTTTTAGATGCCTTTTCTATGGTTTTGGTGACAGCTGTTTGGTGCTCAACGCTTTCGGTAGGGCGGGCTTTTGGGCTCACCGCCCTGCGTTGAGGCTTCTTAGCCGACGGCGGGGAGGCCGACATTGAGCGTGCGCGTGGGCGCTTCGCTACTGCGCGCTCTGATAATGGTACCAGAGGGCTGGTGATCTTCTGCCGTCTTAGCATAAACGTCTTTTCTGAGACAGGAGGCAGTGCTATCATAGAGCGAGCGGCGAACTCGAGAATGGTTCGGTCCTCCCCGCTCAGCTCTATTCCTTCGAGCTCGGCTTCTTGGAGACGTATATACAACGCCATCCACGACATCATCCCCCCAGAAAGGGCCCCGATTTCGATAAGTCGGGCGAAAGTGAGAATATCACTTTCGTGTTGCCCCTTCGGGGAGAGTGCTGTCGCGGATGGCGTCGCATTGGTCGGGCTACAGGTAGCCGACGTCGGGGGGGTGGTTACATACCAGCCCTGACAAGGGCTTTTTTGCCCCTCTTCACGGGGCTGAGTATGGGTTACAGTGCCCTGAGAAGGGCTGGTTTGGCTCTGAAAAGAGCCTTTTTCAGATCGCTTTGACATTTGTCCGGCACTAGTTGGCTGAGATGGTCCCGGTGAGGGGTCCATGTCGGCAGCTACGTCGGAGATGACCTGCGTGACCACAGGGGAGAGTAGGTGTCAGTGGTTACTCTGACATCACTACTCACCCCGGCTTCCGCTAATAAAATTATCCCCTCCGCAGCTACACGACGGCTACGGGCGCAGTCACCAGGAATTTCCTCAAGAAATTTTGGAGACACGCTTGCGTAATGTATGGTCCGTACAACGGTCAACAGCAATCCTTCGATACAAGAATAAGTAGGAAAATATTTAGTGATACCCATAGAGTTGATGGTGACCCTGTAATGCTATATGAATAAGTTTTTAATGAAAATAAAAAAAAAATTATAGACGTAAACTACAATAGAAATGCGACAGTATTTTATACTAATTACAGTAATAGATATTATATATGCGGAATAGGTGCGAATGTAAGCGTGTGTGAGGATAAGGGCGTGTACTTTTACTTATACTTACGCAACAGCTGACAATACTTAATTTACTGACTATTAATACTATCTACGAATAACTACCTATGTTAATTTATCTTGCTAAGCTAAATTCTGATCTTATTTGTTTTATTAAGTAGTGTAGTAGATTGTGCTACGTAGCTGTAGACTCTTGTGTAGCATTCATCACAAACCTTAGTGTTTTTCGAATGCTTATTACTTAAATCTAATTATGTATTGTTTATATGGTAATAAATAAAAAAAAAAAAAAAAAAAAAAAAAAAAACTTAACGGTAATATTTACGGTAATTATATTCCTTAGGTCTTGGATATAACATTATTTTTGTATTCAATAAGTACCAACCTTTTTTCTGAATAAATCGTGATGGAACGCAATTTAAGCGATTTCTTTATATTCAAAGCCAAGGTCAGGCCTTAGTTTAAGATAATAATGAAATTACGATGGGATATGCATAACAATCTTTGATGTGAGTGATATTTTTCATTGCTAAATATTTAAATTCTGAAGAGAATAGAAACGACTAGTAATTTTTCTATCTGTCATACACTGTCTATGTTGGCAATATATTAACGCATATGATTAGTCATCTGTAAAGAAATTATTTTGATAGCAACGGATCTTTTCAATAAACTATAATCACATATTGTTAATAATCACGCAGAAAGGTTAGGTTTAGAAATAAAAAACAATAAGATATGGAGTACATCTTAAATATCCCTTGCATATAATTAATATGTCATTACATAAGGGTGTTGTAAACTCCAAAATCATGTATCGACTTTGAGAAACACTGCGACTTGTATATATCAATATGCCCTTAAACTCAATGCCTTAGTCACTCCCTGGTTTAAGGAACATTTCGTATTTACGTAAGACCGAAGCAAAGCGGCTTAGTGCCTTTATTGATCTTCTGCCAGCAGCGTGAGAAGAATTCATCATCAATCTTAGTTAGCCGTCAGTTTTTGTATTTACCAGTTTAAAATTGAGTTATTTCTGCCTTTCCAGAGGTTTATTACATTTTGAAAATGAAGTACAATTACAATAATCCTTTTTTTACAACTTGGAGGAAAATTTACGTCAAGGTATGCGTGGAATTTGGTTACTTCCATTCGGTCGCGTACCATAGGTTTTTACCATTTACGACAGAAGAAACCTTCTTCGTAATGTGATACTAATAAAGTATTTTTAAATAGAGAACGTGACCAACTAAAATCCGTCCATGCCGTTCTAAGCATACACTAATCTGCTTTGAAAATCACGATAAAATTATTGTCGTTGGTAAATTACAATGTGGTAATCCACGACCAAAGGATTTTTTAGATAAATCAAAATTTACCAGCTTTCTCGGAGATGGTAACAGACACAAAGTTATGTATTTAAGATTTCATGTCACAATTTTTGGCATAAATTGAGTTGAGTAATAAGTTGGCATCGTCAGGACCACTAAGTCCTAGTTATGAATGAAATTCTATTGTTATCATTATCGCCGGTGCCATGGGTTAAGTATAATAAACTTTTCAGTTAGTACAAGTACTCAAGCCCAAAGAAATAGCAAGGATGCCAATACATCTGAAGACGATGAAACAGTCTACTGAAGGATGGGTTATTTATAGTATGTTTTTAGTGTTTATAGTGGCTATGCCCATAATTCCTGCGCAGGTGTAGAGTATGGTAATGAAGAGGCACATATGCTAGCCTAACAGCCATATATTATATGGTAAAAAGTAATGTATTATACGTTGCCAAGGAACATAAAATGTGTGTTCATTACGCCACACAGCGTTTCACATATTCCCCCGAGAGATGGAAGATAAGATGGAATATTGGCATTTTCCATTGAGTTAATATGTGATTAAAATATAAGTGATTTTGCTTCATAAAAACCTACTACTCGTACTATGTTAATTAAAACTGCAAGGATTGCTTTTAATGTAAGAGATTTTTAATATACAGTCTGATATTCATATTATGAAGTTTTTTTTCTTATGTAATCCATCTTACCCCAGTATCCTATACGTAGAGCTTACAGACTTACAAACGTAGCAGCAGTTGAAGCAGTGATGGCTTAGTAGTGGTTATGAACTGCCACGCAGCAGGTCCATAGTTTGAATTCTGCCGCGGGCTTGAGCTTAACTGCATGGTGGAAGGGCATTCTACGACTGCTCGCCTGGCTGGCGACCACCTCGAGTAGAAAATCTGTCGCCAAATACCGAACGGTGTGTTTTGGGTCCTTAAAGGCCAGTAATTCTAGGTTAAGCCTGTTAATAACACTTTCGACCACATCATCACTTACCATTAGGTGAGATTTTGGTCAAAGGCTGGTAAAATACCAGCAAAAAAAAACGTAGTTTCATTATATTTTAAATAAGTAGGTACCAAGTTTTCAAACTTGGTGAAGATTTGCATGCGTCTCATTTTATTTGCTTCTTGTTTAACAGTTTTTACTATTTTATTTATTCTTAGATTATCAAAATAAACATTGTCATATGAAAAGATTTTTCAAATAATTTTAAAAATGCATATTTTAACTGTCAGAGTAAGAACAAATATATTAGTGTATTTAAAATGCAACAAAATCTTTAAAATCATTAATAAACGTATGTTCATGTCGTTTACTAGAAAGACTTCACCAATTAAATTTTAATACAAGTTCAAAAATACTATTATTCAAAAAACACAGCTCATTAGAGACTTGGAGTTTTATTAGATCACAAATAGTCCTTTAATGAGCATATAGTCAGTAGATCGTATAAAAACCTAGGTTTTATCCTAAGAACAAGCAAACCATTCTCGGATATCAAACATTTAAAAATACTGTATTTTTCATACGTTAGAAGTATCCTTGAATACTGCAGCAATATTTGGTGCCCTCAATATATTACCTAAACCCAAGATCTTGAACAAATTCAATGTAAATTTATTAAACATATATACTATCGAACGCGTCACAATTTCATTGACTACGAAGAGTCGTGTGATTTTCACAATTTTTTGACTCTCAAAGATAGGCGCACATTGTTGGACATGCTTTTTCTCCGTAAAGTCTGCCATGGTGACATAGACAGAACAGACCTCACAGCATTGTTCCTACAGCTTGCAGCCCCTACGCGCCGCACCAGACATACAAGTTTATTCTACATACCGCACTAATATACTAAGTACCTACTCTTCTAATTCAGTAATCATTAGAACAAAGAAGACATATACTGACAGATTTAGTCCAATAGACCTTTTCAATAGTTCAAAATAAAGTTTCAAACATGAAGTACATATATAGGATCGTGTGATGTAATAAAATGAGTGTATTGCTTCCTACTTCGCTACACTATTTTATTTTCACTTACAAGGTTTTTGTATGTTGAGGTTGTTATTATTATTAACGATTAAAACTTAGGAAATGTACCAAATTATTTTAGAATAATTTCCAATTTTCCAAAACGATCCGTGCTTAAGACTTTCCAAGGAAACCCCATTTAATTCAACTACAAACAATAATTGTTCGGAAGACGATACTTGGAATTACACTAATTGGACCACAGGGGCTTCGAGGGCTCAACCCCAAACCCTCCTTTCAACTTATTTCTAAAGTATCAGGTTACATTTTATTAAAAGGCTTTTATAAATTGCCGTAGTTTTGGAAAGATGAGTCGAGTCCGTGTTGATTATTCTTGTTTAGACCTTTAAATTGATAAATCTAATTAATATAAGTTTGAATATGCCTAAACGCAGGATATATATTACAAACTAAAATTCATTCGATATATAAAAGAATACCGCATCTTTGCGACGTCGTACCGTTTAAAATCTGAATCTCCTGAACGTTTCCTGTTATGCCCAATCGAACAATTCATATAATATACGCGTATGTATTCTTTTTTACAAAGAAATTTTAACCACAGCCAACTGTAGCTTGTCCTCTATTATATGAAGCCAATTTTTTTTCTAGCACAACATGGGTGCATAGATATTCTCTATACTGTACTGTATTCTCGCCAACTCCCTAATACATTTTAATAATGTTAGGCACTTTATAAAAAAATATGAATAAAACACGACTGTGTTATAAAAGATATTGACATATTTGAGACTTGGCTGTGATAAGTTTTATGAAAATTTAACCTTTAAGGGTTACCTATAATGGTAAAAAAACAGTTTGGTATTTTATACACAAGCACAGAACATATATTCAAGTACGAGGGTGAATCAAAAAATTCTTGGAATCAATATTAAAAAATGCAAAGATTTAAATAATAATATATGCAATGCATTTAGAATAACGCGTTTCTAACTTCCTTATTCCTTGTGAAAAAAAAAAATTTTCTTGACTCTCGAAAAAGTCCTCTACGGCAGCTATAACCGCGTCATTATCGTGAAATTTTGTTCCACGAATTTCCTCTTTTAATTTTGGAAACAAGTGAAAATCACTTGGGGCTAAGTCCGGAGAATATGGTGGGTGGTCAAGGAGATTGAAGCCAGCACAGCGGATTGCGTTGACCGCAACTTCCGATCGATGAGCAGGAGCGTTATCTTGAAGGAACAACACGCCCAACGACAGTTTTCCACGACGTTTTTCTTTAATCGCTTCACGCACTTTCGGGATTAAATTTGCGTAATAGGGTCCAGTAATCGTCTGGCCTTTTGGCACGTAATCAATAAAAAGGATTCCTTCACTATCCCAGAACACAGAGGCCATAACTTTGCCAGCGGTAGGAGCAACTCGAAATTTTTTAATGGATGGAGAGGATGGTCGTTTCCAAGACATGCTTTGTCTTTTAGTTTCAGGATCAAAATGGTGGACCCACGTTTCATCCATGGTGACAAGACGACGGCAAAAATTATCCGAATCACGCTGGAACATTTCGAGATTACGCTTGGAAATTTCCAAACGTCGCTTTTTGTTTTCGTCGGTTAACATTCGTGGCACCCATCTTGCAGACACTTTTTTGAACCCCAGTGAATCAATTAAAATGGATTGAACGCTACCAAAAGATATCTTTAGGATCTCAGCTATATGTTTTATAGTCATTCTTCTGTCTTCCAAAACCAGATTCTCAACCTTTTTGACATTTTCTTCTGTAACGGAGGTTGAAGGCCGCCCAGAACGCGGGTCATCTTTACAGCTTGATCTACCTCTTTTGAATTCAGCCACCCAGTACGCAACCGTAGAATAGGGTACAGCAGCACCCCCTTATGTCTGCTGAATGTCCAAAAAAATTTCCTTCGTAGACATTTTTTTCAAACTGAGATATTTTATCACCGCACGTAACTCACTTTTATCCATAATTTTGACTTTTTAGCAACTCGTTGCACAAAAAAAATTATTACATGCGAACGAACTGACAAAAATAAGTGACAGTCTGCATAAATATAGTGTGATAGACACTCTTTAATTTGAATATCGAACTTGATCCAAAAAGGTTTCATATATATGCACTTCTAAGAACTTTTTGATTCACCCTCGTACAAGTGTGATCAACATTGGACTTTGTCGCAACCTCGCAATGTCGAAAACTGTACCCACGTCGATATAACGCCTTTATATTAATATCGATCTTCTTCTTCTTATAGTGCCTCTCCAATTACTGTAGGTTGACGATCAGCTCTGTACATTTGTCTCTGTTTCTCGCAAGGCGAAAAAGGTCTGCTGCTCTTGCTATACCAGTCCACTCCCTGATGTTTCTTAGCCAAGACTTTTTCCTACGACCGGCTTTTCTTTTTCCTGCGACCTTCCCCATAATGATGAGTTGTAAAAGTTTGTATCGATCATGACGTAATATATGGCCTAGAAGAGAAATAATTAATTAATATAGATAAAGGTTCAATATTTCAAAATTGGATTCAGCCTGCCTTTATAAGTGTATAACATATAACTTGACGTTTGACAAAAGTGCAAACCATACGTGACTAGATAACAGATTCAGGCGTTACTTTGCAGAAATCCTTTTTTTTTCTAATTTTCGCTCGTAGCGAAGTTTACTTAGCTGTTCTCAACCGATCAGCAAAGTTAAGCAACGTCGCGCGCGGTCATGAGTTGGATGGGTGACCGCTAGTGACATTACTACTGAGCGTTTCCGTGCTTCGGAGGGCACGTTAAGCCGTCGGTCCCGGTTGTCGTCTTAGGATGGCAGTCGTTATAGCATGGTGGTAGGGCACTTTGCAAATGCCCGCCTGGCTAGCTACCACCCTCGAGTAGAAAATCTGTTGCCAAGCACCTTAGAGTGTGTTCCGGCAGCTGTCCTTGAGAGCCAGTACTTCTTACTTCTAGGTTAGCCTGAACAACATCTTCGACCACATCATCACTTACCATCAGGTGAAATAGTGGTCAAAGGCTAACCTATCAAGCATAAAAAAAAACATTATTAACAATAAAAATTAAACAATATTTTAAGTAGGTAAACATTAAATTAATATATCAGAAGTACATAAAAAAATTAAAAATATCTAATAGAGATTTTTCTCACCTGCTAAGCCTACGTGACGTCAGAAACAAACGCATTTGATCGGCTGTACAAATTCACACACCTGTTGCACATAAAACAAATCTAATTTAGTACTTATATGAGATACCCCGTGGGGTGCCGAGTCAGGATGCAACCCCCTCCCCCCATTTCTACCTATGGGTATCAATACCGGATATAAATACCGTTGGCAGCAGCATCTTCCGAGATACTGATATATCTTAAACTGCGATCCCTAAGACACCTGCCATGCGTGGGTGTTATGGCAAACCCCCACTCCCTCCCCAAATGGGGAGGATGTGTTCAGCAGTGGACGATCCGGCTGATACAGTATGTGATAGATCCTTTAACAAAAATGTAGAACCAAATGTTTAAAGGTTCATTTATGTAAATTTCTTTATTCCACCAAAAGTTTTAAATCCCGAAACTGATTTTGATTAATGGGAAATCGATTGAATCCATACATCATCCCGAAGGACGCAGACTATTACTACTGTTTTTGGCATGGTTTACTTACAAATGCACTTTGATGATACTCGTGCTTCGTAAATTATTCCAATATTTTATTTTTATTCCTGATAAGCTAGCCTTTGACCACTATCTCACCTCATGGTAAGTGATGATGTGGTAGAAGATGTTGTCCAGGCTAACCTAGAATTACTGGCTCTCAAAAAGAGCTAGACCTGATGCCCTCGCAGGATGTAAGCCGTATGCTTTGGCATAAAAGCCTTGTAAATCCTCGCCTACGACTTACACTTACAATTTCGTAGCTTTGGTTGAAATAATTAACTTTTTGCACTCCTATCATTAAGATACGTTGTCCAACTTTATGATCCTTAAAATGAAATGGACAGACTGTCGTATTTTTTGTAACAAAAATAAGTGTATTCCGGCACCTAACATCGGAAGCGCGTTACAGTATATGTAGTCTTTGAGTGCCAATGCATACTTTGTCTACCTGTTACCATTATCGACGTCATAATGAATTAATAACGGATGATATGGTGATCTAAGTCTCTAAGTTTTATAAAGAGTTTCCAGAATTCACCCAGTTTGTCCTTAAATAAACGTGAGCAGGACAACCCTAGTCAGTCAGACGACCGCGAGCCTGCATACAAATAAAACGCATTTGTCATTCTTTTCTTCCAATAACTCTTGAATATTCCGAGCAAAGGAACTACAGAACATGCTCAATTGAGTTTAGGAGCTAAGAAATACTGTTAGGAACTGTTCAGGAATTATGGTCAAAGAAAACCTTGTGAAGGTAGTCAAAACGGTTCATAATTTATTTTAATGACTGATATTTAACACGTAACCTTTACCATGATAGCTCAAATAAGCAGAGCATGTCCCGGGACAAGGTACGGATGGTTTTGCGTTCAAATCCCATTCGTAGTTTCCATAACTCCTTTCGTTGTAATTCAGTAAGTAAAGGAAGTTAAAGTGCTACATAGCATAATGTTAGTGTTCTCACTGATAGTGCGCTTTTAGTGAAAATAATGTGAACACTAAATAATGATCTTGGTTCACGGTTTATCATAATAAATAATGATAAAACGGTAGAGATAGGAATAAAAAAAATAAAAAAAACAGTGTATTAAATGACTTGTGAGTACATAAAGACCATTCGTCGTATTGGCCTTAATTTTTTTTCCCAAATGTGAACGTCTTGTTTGCGATATTTGTCCAGATAATGTTTCGATTATAGGAAAAAAACTATTTACGTGCGTAGTAAAATAAGTACCTAGCTAGAAGTTCACTCTATCTTTGGGTTCACCGATTCTTTACAAATCTTGACAAATTTGTCAAAGAATATATTTGTAAGTTCAGAAATGCCTCTGGAGATTATTCAACATTGACGCCCATATGGCTGAGTGCAAAAACACAAGGACACTGCGCTGCTCACATTCGGATTTAGCCAGCATCTGTGTATTAAATTCAGTAAATTGCACGTGCACAGTAAATTTCAGTCACCACCAGCCGCATGCAACCGTTCGCCCGGCCAAAAGAAGAATGCTTGGACTAAAAACTTATAGAATTATTGATTTAAGTCACCTACAGCATACCCGAATTTCCTTTTAGATTTACATGAACGCTCACTATTCGCCAGACATGATTTGTTGCATTTGATAAGGAGCGAGCCAATTGTCATCTACCGACAAAATTTGTAGGCTAAGCTTACCTACATATACTAGCATACCAACAACATGACTACGAGCTGCTTCGCAGTTTTAAAAATCCACCAAAGCGTGCTATGTACGTAGCAGTGTGTCGTAAAATACAAAATATATCGTAAACGCGGGAGCAAACCGTTTCGATCAAAACTTATCGCTGCGGTCCGGTTATGGTATGCATAACTCGATATGTTATTTCGTGTGGCCACGAAACACTATCAATATCAAGAACAAATTGAAGAAAGCGCTATATACTTACGCGTATAGATATAGAGTGATGGAGATAGCATTTTAAAGCAGTGACGACTCAGTGGCATTGGCTATAGACTGCCACGCATCAGGTCCAGAGTTCAAATCCCGCCGCGGGCCGCGTAGTGGAAGGGCATTTTGCAAATGCCCGCCTGGCTAGCAACCAGCATGAAGTAGAAAATCTGCCACCAAGCACCTAACGGTGTGTTCCAGCAGCTGTCCTTCCGGCCTCTAGGTTAAGCCTGTTAATACCTTCGACCACTTACCATCAGGTAAGTGGTCTTCAAAAATATTAAAATATAGTATCAATCACTTGATCGAGCAAAGAGGTATTATGTTATACTTATATAATAATATTGTATTACTGAATTTCATACAAAGATTTTTATCAGGCTTTTTTTCATTTTATCGAGACCTGCGTACAATACGATACTTGTTCACTAAAAAACTCCAATCGAGGCTATGATTTTATTTAAGCCGTGGCCGTAGGCGATTCATAAAATAGATAAAAAATAGATATAAAATGTGAATGGATTTTATAAAACATACGACCTTTTTGTATTAAACTTGTGAGTAAAATTTCAGTTGCTCACTAACTCATTGATTGACCACGTGCGCAAGTTTAAGTAAAATAATAATTAGTAATTGCCTTCGGTAACAAACACTCTGCTGCATAAATGAAAGAGGTAAGGGATTTTAAGGAATTCGTATATTTATCTATGAAGGTAAGAAACTATTTCGTTTGTTTGTTTTACTAAGGAAAATTTAAGTAAACACAAGAATCTTCTTTATGTCAATCTATTGGCTAGATATAATAACTATGTCAAATCAAAAGTAAAACGCGTGTGTGTGAAATTAAGTACATAGTTAATATTATATAACTTACACTGAGCAAGTAACATTTTAGAAACGTATACTAAAGCTATTACGAGTGTCGTACTTAAAAAAACCGGTTGAAAATTGGTGTCAATAAATATATTGACATATATTTAAATTAATTGACATATATATATATAAAATATCAATAAAATTATAGGATATACTCACACTCAGACTACGTAGCTGTGATTTTGTTTCAATGCTTTAGCTGCTATGGTTTGGAAGATACACGAGTTTGAAAAAAATGTTTCATAAACACATTTTTGACAGTATCTCTGTGACAGTTTGAGATAGAGGGCTGAAAGTTGGGGTGATTACTGGTTATGAGGGGAAAAACAATTGAAATTCACCAATTCAACTATTCCTCACAGGGGCCACACGTCCTACCTTAGCCTGCTAAGCACTTTCAAAGCAATTTCAAATTTATTTATTTCTTACTACAGAAATGTTGGTCTTAATTATCTTAAAACTATTCTAGAACTAGACAATGTTAGAAATGTAACATTTTCAGAGAGATAATAATTAATAACTCTAGCTCTCACGGTAGCATTCCCGTTTTTGTGAAAGCTAGTTCACTCCATTAGGGTCGAATTAAGTTTTCTTAGTTAATGTGGTTTGCCATGAGCATTTGCGCCTGGAACACATTATGTTTTGATCTCTACTGATGAGGGCTGTTTTGAGGAATTTTAATGCACTTGCCAATACGAAGAGTTGTCTTACTCTAAGTTCCTTTGTATCAGCGTAAAATGCATCAGTGGAATATCTATATGGCTTCTTATATGCAACTTTAAGTACCTACGGTACGTTATACTCGTTCCACTTTCCTCAAGTGAGTAATACAGGCTGTTCCCCAAGATGTAATGCAATATGTAAGGACAAATTGGCAGAGTGCCGTGTAAACAACTCTGATTGTATCAGCATCAGCCACCGATCTCAATATTTTAAATATGTACAGTAGCTTCCTCAGCCTGTAACTCACTATTATATTTGCCCATGATAATAATTCTTTGAAATATTATATGCCCAAGTACTTTACATCTACAACCTGTAACTTTGGGCATATATACACTATTGTTCTTCATTTCATTCACATGCTTTTTCATAAGTGATTCATTTTTAAATAATCAAAACTCTTGTATATTATTATATTGTCTATATTTATAAATATCAATACTATTAACTATATTGTACGTCGCCATCACTTGTCAAAACTTGCTCCTCTCCATTGAAAGGTTGACTGGAAGAGATCGCTTTGAGCGATAAGACCGCCTATTGTTCACTATTATTAGCTAAATATTTTTAACTTTGTTTTAGTTTAAGGTGTACAATCAAGAATTTATGTATCTATCTATCTTACTCCACAGACCTATTCGAAATACGTGTAAGATGTTTATATTTTGATTATATTTTAATGGAAAACTACCGTACACGTTATAGTCGTGACTATTTAAAACTTAGTATCTGGCAGTACGTGGGAGTATGTTTTTTTAATAAACAAACACTGCTGCCTACCCTTTCGTGGCCAAGCATGACGGTATTAACTATGAGATAATAACAAAATAAAAAAATATTTTAAGAAATCATTTACTTAATATTTTAGTAAAACACTCATAATATTTAAGAAATATATCAAGTGACATTTCCGCCTAGCTTTCCTGTTAAGCCGACTTGACTTCACAAACGCCACGCTGCCAAACCGGAAGAATTTACGACCCGTTTCGTTTCTACACGAAGCATGCTCAGGAGGTCTTGGAGGACTCTTCGAGTGCACGACAAAGGAGCGCTCAGAGTCAAAACTATTAAATATGGATTTCCGCCTGAATCTATTAATTAATCGTACCCTCATGACTGAGGGACGTTATAATGGCGTGCAGCCTGATCCACCACTGCTTTCCAAGTTGACTTGTCTTGCGCCATCTAAACAACAGCCTGAAGGTTTGATTTTTTTGCACTCTAGTCTGTCCATTGAGTTGGCGAGCGTCTTCTGTTTCTCTTGCCCTCAACAGACCCGGTGACCATCAGTGTGTCTGAAGAACTACAGAACTCTCTACATGCAGATAGTTAACAGTCTTGAAGTAATTTTGATCTCTCTGAGGAATCACTCATTAGTCCGATTTTCCGCCAGCACAGCATCACATTTCGAATGCGTCAATCCTCAATCGTACAAAAGATTTCAGCGTCCTCCTGCATGACAACATTTCTTTCAGCAAATGTTGCCATACACATTAGCCCCCATTTCAGTCATACAGGATCCATCTCATTATATGCTTGCCCATGGCAGCTAAGCAGTAGTGGCGAAAAACTGCGTCCTAGACGCACCCACCGTTCTGTTTGGAAGGGTTGGGATATAGCGTTCTCTAGGCTTTTTCTCGATTTGCGATTCGGTCAAGGTTTTGCACGAGAAATGTAAGATAGTCTGATATTCCCATTTAAAACATGACGCTGAGAACATTAATGTATTAATTTATACAGTTTAAGGCTCTAGTATAGTCGGTGAAGTACAAGATAGCACTAATGTTGTGTTTTCTGCATTTTCAATGATTTGCTTTTATTACTATCCGTGTATCGGTCTCTTAAGAATTCAGCTTGTTTCTTGGATAATCACGTATGCTTCCAGTCTCCTGTTTAAGATTCGCATGAGCACTTTACTGGCGTTGTACATGGGGAACCACCGTTGGTTCAATCCAGTTTTTCAATGTTTGAATAACACAAAGTTGATTAATTTTCGATTTGCCCACTGAAATTTTCAAGATAGTAGTAGTTAGATTAGAAGTTTCACGCCAAAAGTTTTGTCATGTTAAAAACAAATTGATTTAAAGCTTAAACTAACATACCTCTATGTTATATAGTTGAGAATCGCTCACTTAAGAGCCACGCAACATCTCTCCTCACAACGTCACAAGATCATTGACTGTCTGCGCCGGATGTTACTTCGAGGTTCAACACACTACTGTGTAGTAAAACAAACATTCCCACTAAGTAACGGTTGCGAAGTAGCATTCTTTAATCTAGCGTAACAGTGCTATTCTATAAGCGTTACTAATAAACTGGGTTTTAACCGTTATGTATAATACAACGTTATAATATTCCAAATCACTATATACAAACGCGTAATAAGCCGCATTCGGAATTACGCCGACATTAGTAATCTGTGAAAAGAACTCCGACCCTAGTTTAAGTTCGGTATAGCCATATATTATTTATTTCAACACTTGCTCGTAAAGTGAGCTTTACTATATCGTTCTTAGGGTCATAAACCGAACTATAACACCCACGGGCATAATAATATTATACACTAGTGCGTAACAGAATTATCCGTACAAAAAGTTAAGTTAGTACCTAACTGCATATTATATGCGAGTAAACATAGCATTTTCAATATAACCGGGTAATACAGATGTGTTACATCAAAGAGGTTTATATGTAATCAACCATCATAAACTTGCCGCGCGCAAAAAAAAACTTGCGCTTTATTTTCCATAATTTTCGTATGATGTTTGTATCGCACTTGTGAAATATATATTTTTTTCCTCGCAAGGGTGTTGAAAAAGTGCGTACGAAACTCGTGAGCAACGTGTTCATTATACACTCGGCTGATTTACGCCCTCGCCTACGGCTCGGGCTGCAACACACAGCCTCGTGTATAATGTGCAACTTAGCTCACTTGCATCATAATCTACATTATATAAGAGTACGCGGAAACGCATACAATCATTTCATAACCTTCTTTCTGATTTGCTGTTATGTGAATTCAACCTTCTTGTCATGTGTTAAAGAAAAACTTTTCAATTATCATTCATGTCATTCTCAGGGATATTGACAGTTTGTTCAAGGTATACAGGATTATTGGTAAATGCCATAAAGTAACTTTGTATATACTGGTAAATGCTTACAACCTCTTAGGGTTGACTTCTACTAGTCCTAACAATCTTTATGAGATATTTTTTTTTATTAAGTTTTTAGTTTTGAGTCTCGTAGTAAAAGACAATGCCTACTGCGAGTCAAGAGCGTGGCAACACTGGACCGCGCCACACTCCTTATTATTGAATAGAGTTTTGAATATTTACATCGCGCAAAAAAATATAAATATAAAAAAATAAATTCCAGGCACAAGAAACAGAACCTACTGCGTAACAGTCTATAATAAAATTATAATCGCTAAACCATCATTGATTGAAAGCTACTACCAAATACAAACGTAAAAATACTCTTTTTTTTAAATGAAATTAAAAAATATCTATACATATAGTAAAAAAGGTGACGTAAGAGGCGGCTCAGAGAAAAATACTGGAACTGCCTCCTCTACTGCCATCCCGAAGACCACCGAAGACCCCTGTCAAGCGTGGGGATTATGGTTAATAATGGGGGAGACCTTGTTCAACGGTGGACGTTTTGCTTGAAGTAATAATGTGGATGATGGTAACAGCGCGGCTTAGCTGGAATCATCGTATTAAGCTATAAGAGATGTACGAGTATACCACATTTCTTAATAATAAACATCTCTTATCTTATCTCTCACTACAATAGTGTGTTTTCAGTTGTAAGCAAAACACATGGTTTATATATATATAAACAAAACCGTAGAACAATTTGTGACTCTTTTACATTTGCTTAAACCTTGCATGTTTAGATATTTGGCATCGCAATGCGTTCCATTTGGAATGCCTCCAGTATAGTCCGGGGTGTGATGAAACATTTTATAACTGACAACTTCAGAACCTTCACAGAAGAGAGATATAAATGTGTGACGTTTCCTCATCGTCAGCCCGCAATAAATTCCTAATATAAGATATAAAACAATGCACATAAAATATATGTAGATTTTCTAACTTAGTAGAATATATTTTGAATGTGTTCAAAATAGTATGCTTTTTCATAGCAAAAAATGTGAAATGTCACTTAAAAGCAAATATGCAAGATTTTCAGTAGCATGTACCAGTGGGGTGCCGGGCCAGTACAGTGCACAATCTGGCTGATACAGTACGGTATATTGAGCTTGTTGTACAGATTAAGGTCGACTTCCGCCGTAGGACGTAGAAACCAAAAAAATACTTCTTGCGTTCAAGTATATGCAAAAGGTTATCTCTGGCGTGCCCCAGTCCATGCAAGTGTTTTTTTTTTTATACCTTAAAAACTACTTATATTTCTAAATATGATTACAAGTACTATCGCGTGTGAAGCTAATTTTGTGCTCCAATAGTTTGTTAATAATATATAATAATGTGAAACCCTGGTTTTTTTGATTTGTGTTAGACCTTTAAAATCTGCAGCATCACAGAACACAATGAAAACCGGCCAAGTGCGAGTGGGACTCGCGCACGATGGGTTCCGTAACTAAATATTCTGTGAATAGTTAAAGCGTCTACCTGTCACTGTTATAAGTATTGAGCAAGAAACGATAAATAAATCAAGTTTGTTGTATTGGAGCCCCCTTAAATAGTTATTTTATTTCTAGTATTTGTTGTTATAGCGGTAGTAGATATACATCATTTGTAAAAATTTAAACTGTCTAGCTATGACCGTTCTTGAGATACAGCCTGGTGACAGGCGGACGGACGGAGGGACGGAAAGCGAAATCTCAGTAATAGGGTCCCGTTTTTACCCTCTGGGTACGGAACCCTAAAAACGGGTCATAATCGAGTTAGACTCATAGAGAATCAATTGAAAGAACTTTTGAAGCGCTCGTAGCGAAGTTAGCTGTTCTTAACCGATCAGCAAAGCTAAGCAATGTCTGCCACGGTCATGACTTGGATGGGTGACCGCTAGTGACATTACTACTGAGCGCTTTCGTGCTTCGTTCGTGTGCTTCTGTGCACGTTGAGCCGTCGGTCCTGGTAGTCATCTTAGGATGGTCGTTATATGGGGGTAGGGCATTTTGCGAATGCCCGCCTGGCTAGCTACTACCCTCAAACGGAAAATCTATCGCCAAGAGTCAATAATTCTAGGTTAGCCTTAACAACATCTTCGACCACATAACCACTTACCATCAGGTGAGATAGTTAACTAACCTATCAGGCATAAAAAAGGCCGGTTTTATTGTAACTTGTGAAGCAATAATAAATATCTAAGAAGTAATAGTAGTTCCCGTGTCTCCCGAACTAAAATCCTTCGTATCTCAGAGTGATACAAATTCTACGTCGTCGTATACAAACTTTGAAATTGAAAGATGAATGTTTTTCTGCCGTGATATAGGTAATGCGGGGTCTTGCCAAGAAATGTTTCCGTTTTACAAAACCTGGCTTTGGCAGGCTTGGTGTTGCATAATTGCTTCATTCTTGAAAAAGAAAGAACATTTTCTTTTATCTGCAGTGCCTTCTGTACTAAATAGTGTAACTGATTGATATGAGAGCTAACTGACCCGATATAACGAAGATAAAGTGCTTGAACATTTACTGTGATATTACTTTTCCTCGTTTAGCAATATTCCGCAGTAAAAAAGAACAAAACGCGAAAAGCATAAAGTTTCTTTTGAATTAAAAGCTATTAGAAATCCGATACTTATCAGAAAGTAATATAGGTGACAGAGATACTAAATAGTATTTATATAGTAAAACACTACATCAACGTCTACATGTGTCTACATGTTCCTCAGAAAGCGTTGCTGCCCACCTTCTGTTACCCTTAGTCGCCTTTTACGACACCGACGGGTAGAGATAGTGGGGTGACATTCTAGCCCAGTACCCCACGGCCCATGTACTAGACATAATTCCAGTCCAGTCTAATTTTGATAATTTCTTTCTCAATAAAATTTTGTCAATCAGGTTTTCTGATTTAAAGATTCCAAATTGACGCTTCACGCCACTAAACTAACGAGCTAGTCAAATAGTCAACTAAGTTTTAAATTAAATGAGTATGGTTACGTTACGTTAAAAAATCAAGCGCAACCCATCATATGCGGTGCAAATTATAAATACTTTTTTCGGATTCGGTACCTAGTCATTTACTTGGTTGACGTCTACTAGTCCTAACAAATATTTTGAGATGAATGTTTCCTTTTATATTTTTTTGTGTATTTTAAGCCCTTTTGGCGGAATAAGCACGAGGACCATCTGATGTTAAAAGTCTCTTGTGCCTCTAATTTATTATTTCATATTTTTTATTACTTTGCTTGATGTACATATTCAAAACTCCATTCATAGGGAGCGCGGCGCGGTCCAGTTTTGCGGTGGCGGGCGCTCTTAGCTCAGAGTATGCATTGTAATTTACTACGAGACACATAATTTAAAAGTGTCAGACCGTAATATAAAAACTAATTTTTTTGTTTTAACAGGTTCCCTGTCCACAGACCATATGTGGTCTGTAAACGGAAAGCACTACAAGTTCACAGACCATATGTGGTCTGTGCGTCGATACAATTTTGAAGGTTTTTAGAGCCATGGACGTGGAGAGAACGGCGTTTATTTGATGTAGACGTGACAGGACATATCATATAGAAACCAAAAAGGGTTGGGACATAGAGAACGGACGTCAAATTTTCGGGATATCGGGATCTGAAAAAAATAACCTAAATATAAGAAAACGGAATCTAACTTTACTAAATGTTATTGCTTTTTCATTTACGTTTAGCTACATCAACAATGGATAGGTAGAAAAAATAAACAAAATATTGAATATGAAAATATTTATTGAAAAAGAAAACAATTATTGAAAAAAATAAAGTAACATGTTCACATGTATTTTTTGGAAACACTGTAGACAATACGGTTTGGTACAAATGTTGCATATTTGCGAAACTCTTTTAGCTTTATTAGTGGCAGCTGATGCTGTTTCACCTTTTTGACAAAAATTACTATAGCATCCGGCACACCTACGTCTAGTTATTTTTCCATCTTTTCTATCCAGCTCTGCTCCAGCTGACAATATGCACAGACCGCATATGGTCTGTGAACTCATCAGAAAATTTTTAGTCAATTTCGTTCTAGAGAGTCCACAGACCATATGTGGTATGCTTGAAAAAAATACTTTTCTGATATGTCTATAATATTTTGAAACAAATAGGTATGTACCTAAACCCCTAAAACACTGTTTTTTTACAAAAACACAACTGGACGTGTGAGGGACTTCCACTCTAAAACTTGGACAGGGAACCTGTTAAAAAAAAAACTTTCATCTCGAATTGTTTGTGAGGACTAGCAGATGTCAACCATAAGAGGTTGTTAGCATTTTTCCAATAACCCTGTAGAAGGTGTTGATACTAATATTTGATATTGCGAAATAAATACATCGTGGCAATGAAAATAACAGTGTGTTCCAGCAGCAGTCCTTAAACGCCAAAAAATAGTTATGAAATGACATGATCATGTGACTTAACAACTGTATGACTCAGGTCAGATGGGGATCGTGAGTGTTCCGTCCCATATAAATCAATGCTATCACAAACAAAAATTGTATAAAAAGCCAAGCCTAATAGCAATTCAGTTCTTCTACCGTAAAAAGTTGTAAGATTCATTTAGATGAATGAATCTAATACCAAGTCGGTAAATGTATTCAAGCCCTACATAAGGGACCTTTTGTTTTTACTAACTTAACAACATCTTATAGCGACAATATAAATATTGAAACTCTTTTGTTTAAAAAAAAAAAGATTGGCTTGGCAATCGCATGAAATCACAAATTTTTGCTATGATCCCCACGATTGGCAGGCGTCTTGGGGATCGCAGTGTGAGACATCAGTTCCTCAGAAAGAGTTGCCGCCCACCTTCTGTTACCCTTACTCGCCTCTCTCTCACCCACGGGTAGAGATAGTGGGTTGACATTCTAGCCCAGTACCCCACGGCCCATGTACTAGACATAATTCCAGTCCAGTCTAATTTTGATAATTTCTTTGTCAATAAAATTTTGTCAATCAGGTTTTCTGATTTCAAGATTCCAAATTTACGCTTCACGCCACTAAACTAACAAGGTAGTCAAATAGTCAACTAAGTTTTAAATTAAATAATGCCAATACTAAGCGAATAAACAAGATATTTCAAGTAATTAAAATCCGAGAAAGGGTCAAGTAAAAGGGGACTGTGGCATTTTGAATATAATTAAATTTACGAAGGATAAAAGACACATGTCCTTGTAAGTGCCAGTGAAACGGTTACTCTAATTAAATTCTTAATGTATAATTATTTATTCGGTAACGACTAATAAAGTTATTTATTAACTAGCGTTTCACCCAGGCTTCTCACGGGTTCTTAACAAAAAATTCTAAAATTATAATGTAAACGCACAAAATAGTAGTTATTGTGGTTTTTTTTTTCCCGATAGATTAGCTCTTGACCGCTATCTCAACCTGATTGTAGGTGATGATGTGGTCGAAGATGTTGTTCAGGCTAACCTAGAAGTACTGGCTCTCAAAAACAGCTGCTGGAACACACCGTTACGTGCTTGGCGACAGATTTTCTACTTGAGGGTGGTAGCTAGCCAGACGGGCATTCGCAAAATGCCCTACCACCATGCTATAACGACTGCCATCCTAAGACGACAACCGGGACCGACGGCTTAACGTGCCCTCCGAAGCACGGAAGCGCTCAGTAGTAATGTCACTAGCGGTCACCTATCCAACTCATGACCGCGGGCGACGTTGCTTAACTTTGCTGATCGGTTGAAAACAGCTAAGTAAACTTAGCTACGAGCGCTTCAAAAACTGTAATATCAATGCAAGTTGATCGAAACGTCGATGTTAGTCAAAATATTATTATTTTGATGTTTATTCGTGCGTGAATAGACCCGTCTATGATTAAACTAAACTCATGTTTCTTACATGTGTTTACTTCACGAAAGTTTGAATAAAAGTATAAGTGTAATATTTAGACTTATAGTATTGCAAACTTTTTTTATAGATATTGATGTCTTCTCTTAAATTGTGGTATATCACTTTGCTCTATATTCAATAATGTTCGCAGCGTTCGCAATGGCAAGTTTTTTATTGGTATTTTTTTGCACTTTGGGTTACATTATCGAAGTTTTCATATGAATGCCTTTTTTGAAGATCTTCTTCGATTCGATAGGCTATGTTCATCAGGGATCTGTTGGATTCCCAGGGTGAAAGATTTTTTCAAATCAGTTTAGTAGTTTCAGAGCCTATTCAATGCAAACAAACAAACAAATTAACAAACAATAAAATCTTTCGTCTTTATTATATTCGTTTTGACGAATAACGTCTATACTAGAATTGTATGGTGGTAGGGCAGTTTGCGAATATCCGCCTAACTAGCTACCACTCTCACATAGAAAATCCGTCACCAAGCAACCAACGGTGTTTTGCGGTGCTGACCTTAAGAGCCAGTTATTCTAGCTTAGACTAACAACATCTTCGACAACATCATAACATACCTTCCAGTGAGATAGTGGCCAAAGGCTAGCATATCAGCTATATAAACATCGCAGTTTTTTTATTGTTTTCGCTATGTATAGCTTTTTACCATCATCATATTTGTTGGTAAATGTTAAATGATTGAATATTATATAAGCAGGCTAGACTAATATAAAAAGTCCATAAGGACACCTACATGAAAATAGCGCTGGGTGCTTGGTGACAGATTTTCTACATGAGATCGATCACAAAATTAAAGCCTTTTCAATATGAGATATGTAAACATTTGGCGACAGTGTTACCTGATGGAAAGTGACGAGTCATGGCGACAATTATTAATTAATCATTCTGTATTTGATTACCCCCAGATTATATATATTTTTATCACAGAATAAAAAGGACCATAAAGATCACTCCGAAAAGCTATACCAATAGATAAATGAATGAGTAAGTTCACTGGCTCTCAAGGACTATTGCCGGAACACAACTTTCGGTGCTTGGCGACAGACTTTCTACTTGAGGGTGGTCGCTAGCCAGGCGGGCATTCGCAAAATGCCCTTCCAAAAAAAATATTGTTAGGTTTGCAATAACGCCTGATATGCGGATTACATTACAAAATCACAAATATACGATAGGAAAAATTTTTATCCCGCACATGACCTAAATTTTTCCTATCGTATATTTGTGATTTTGTAATAATATTCTGTTATTAATAATCTAATTGGTGTAATTGGCAATAGCCGTACTTATTATGTAAAAAATAAATAAATAAATCATAAGGCGCTGCTTTAACCTTCAGGAAAACAGCAACAGCTTGACTTTATTACAGAAAAGAAGTATTATATTTATCTATGTATATTTTGCAGAAAACCGTGCACGGCAATTTCTTTCGGACATAAAATCGAAGAAAAACAATTTCAAGATTATTTTGATGACGGTTTGGTTGACAAAATGACGTCACGAAAGCCATCTATCTCTCCATGTTAGAACTTAACGTTACGAACTCAAAGATTGCATTCATTTCTGCGGTAATCGTGTAAATGCAAACACAATATCTTAGGACACATGTTGTTCAATCTCTTCGTCGGTTTCCTATACTTTAAGACCCTTCATAAAGTATAATGCTTAGTTTTTACCATCACAGTAAATTTGGTCGCATGCTTATTTTTACAACTGAAATAATTTTAAGCTAAAAAACTTTCGCGAGTTTTTTCCATAACTATTATTTAGTAACCGGCTAGGACTCTCGTAATATTTACCGGATATTGCTCCGACCAGTTTAGAACTTATTTGAAGTTCTTCGTCTGGGAGTCACGATTGTGCAAGCGGCGGCGAGCGCGGGCCTCAGCACATAACTCAGTTGCGGTAAATATTACGCGAGTCCTAGCCGGTTACTAAATAATAATTATGAACAAAAATTGTTTTAAGTACCAGTATCATATGTAAACAACTGACTTAATAAGTTGGCATCGTCAGGACCACTATGTCCTAATTATGAATGAAATTCTATTGTTATCATTATCGCCGATGCCAATAGGTTAAGGTTATATTCCGAGAGACGCTGCCAATTGCAATTACAGGGTGCAAGGGCAGTTCGTAATTTGTAATTCAGAGTATGTTTATACTCTAAAAGACCCCCTGAATTAAAATATTATCACATACTTACTAGCATAGTAACATAAAACAGAAATTATATACTTAAACTTATAACAATTGTGTGTCATTTGAGTACGTTTTAAATTGTTACATCACTAGTAAATTTTAACATATACAAAAAATCAGTGATAAAATATAATGTAAAACTTAGTCTTAAAATTGGTCGTAATATGAAGTTTTTAAGGAGTTTAAGACTCCTCTCAAAAATATAAAACGAAACGATATTCTATAAAAAAACAAACCTCACTCAATAAAAATACTGTAACATCTTTAGACCCTTTGCTAGCTTGCACTTTTTCTTTTTCAAACACATAAACAACTAAAATTAAATTATTCAAATTAACTTTCTTAATCCTGCTAAAAATAATTATTATATGAAGCTGGTGAAAAATATTAAGTGTATGTAATATTCACGCTTTTAGTGGCTGTATATGGCAAACAAAGAGGTCCATACTCGTATTAGTGGACATAATCCTTTACTTTCCTATTGGAAGCAATTACAACTGATCAAGAAATGAGGAAGTGGTGAGAATGTTAACAGAAACAAAACCAAATCCGCTCTATATTCAATGCCTTTAATAGCAAAGCGAACCTTTATTGTTGTCTTAATTGGAAACATTGTGTACTAAAGAGTTGGATTTAATTAAAGGGTATGTTTCTTATAATGAATATGATTATATACATTACGGGTGTTTTGAAACTACGAGTAGGTACTGATTACAAAATTTAAAATTTACGAGAAGAAAATGTATAGTCATGTGCGGTATTCGAACCCGCTTCATCCACCACTTTAGCATGCTTTAGCCGGGGCATGCCCTGACCGACTGAGCTGACACATATGACTCAAAACACTAATTATTCTTCTCGTTCTTTAACCATCGTGTAAATAAAATATAAATATTAAATTATAAGTACTGATTTTGCCTCGTACGTCACTTCATCCCTCTCGGACAGGTACTGCTGAGTCATAATACTAATATTGCAAACTAGCTGTACCTGCGACTTCGTTCGCGATAGCCGTACCTGCAATCTAATTATTCACATTGGAGCACTGTTTATCTGGGCTGCCCGTGGGGTGCCAGGCTGCCCGTGGGGTGCCGGGATGCCCGTGGGGTGCCGGAGTGCCCGTAAGGTGCCGGGCTGCCCTTGGGGTGCCGGGCGGCTCGTGGGTTCCGGGCTACCCGTGGGGTGCCGGGCTACCCGTGGGGTTCTGGGCTCACTCATCACTATCCTAACAAAAAAATTATAATTGAATTCGGACTACGTGTTAAAAATTGAAACTAAGTGTAAATTTTGACTTTCATCCCCTTTCCCGAGGGAACCGTGCTGAATTTCGGAGGTAAAAATTATACAATAACCTTCTTCGAGGTATGGACTCAAATCGTGTTAAGTTTCATTGAATTCAATTTAGTAGTTTTGGAGTGATGCGCGGCCGGGATACAGACAGACAAACTGACAAAAATAGAAGAAATACAGTTTTGGCATCAGTGTCAGCTACAGAGTACTCTCAAATATTTTTTTTTCAAAATATCTGCCATGAACAGAATCGGTTCTGTTACACTTGTATTACAAGTATATTGATATAGTGATGAGAAAGTTTATTTTGTGAGTGAATTCTTATTCACATGGGATTGATATTGTGAATGTGTATGTTTGTTACTGCTTCACGCTAAAACGGCTGTATCAATATAGATAGATGATATATATATATATATATATATCAAATTTTTTTTGAAGTAGGTATGAGTCAGTGTAATTGGCCATGGACTGTCGCGCAGCAGAATCATGGTTTGATTCCGCCGTGGGCTTGAGCTTCACCGTATGGTTGAAGGGCATATGCGAATGGCTAGCGACCACCCTCAAGTAGAAAATCTGTCACCAAGCACCTAATGGTGTCTTCCTGCAGCTGTCCTTGAGAGCCAGTGAAATAACAGGCGCATTAAACTTAATAACTATGTCTCAAGGCGACGGGCGCAGCGCAATTCGTCACTTGTGATGAAATTCATCTGTTCTAGGCAGAGGTTAGTCCACTTACCATCAGGTGGGTCTCGAGCTTTTTCCGTCACAATAAGACTAACCTCTGCCTATAACAGATGCATTTCGTCACAAGTAACGAATTGTACTGCGCCCGTCACCTTGAGACAGTTGTTAAGCCTCGTGTGCCTGTAATTTCACTGGCTCTCAAGGACTGCTGCCGGAACACACCGTTAGGTGTTTGGCGACAGATTTTCTACTTGAGGGTGGTCGCTAGCCAGGTGGGCATTCACAAAATGCCCTACCACCATGCGATGAAGCTCAAGCCTGCGTTAAAATAGCATTGTCAGTCAATAATGTAACTGGTGTCGTATACGTATTGGAGACAATGAAACAACTATATACCCTCCGCGCTAGTAAAATACTGAATTACGGCAAGTAGTATATGAAAGAGCGAGATGTATTCATCAAGATATGAAAACTTCTTTTCAATTATTGGAGTGTACCTCAAAAAAGTCTGGACCGATGTAGATGAAATTTAAATGGGACCACACGGGAAGCATCAGTTTTCAAATGAAAAAAGGATTAAGAAAATCAGTTCACCAAGTCTGAGGTAACAAACATAGAGTAAACAGTGGAATTGAAAACCTGTTTTTTTGGTTGTCGGTCCAAAATAGGTACTAAATACTCATGGAAAACTTATCTTTTTACGATAACGGATAAAATCACGGAAATCTTCGTGCTAAAAAAGGCCCAGTCAAACACAAATATAATCCATCCCTAAACATTCACGAAAATCAACTTGGAAGTTGATATATTACCGAAAGCATTTCTTCTTATTTAAGATTATTTTTCGTTAGTGACTAGTAGGCAAGGCAGTAGTTAGTAGGCAATACTGACTATTTTTATATTTCTACCAAATCATAAAAAAGGTCAATTTACCACCAGTGCATCAAAATTTAACGCAGGTTTAATACCTATAAAACATTAAAACTGCAACCGGGGCACGGCGCAGTGCCCCCGCCAAGTCGAGAAAAAAAGCCGTGTCATCCTTTTCTCGAAGCAGTTCAGATCATCCCTATAACTTCGTTATGGATAACACTAGAAACCTGAATTTTCAGTAACCAAGCAGGCATTGTACACGGTATATTTCAAAATTTCAAACTAAACAATCTTATTTAATTTAATATGCACTAATTGTACGATTGAGTTTTCATGCGATGGCCAAGTCAATCTTCTTTATTTATAACAAAAGATTTTTAATATTTAGTGGTGTGTACTATTAATGGTCACTAGTAGTCACTATTTATATGGTCACTATAAGATGTTGTCAGGTTAGCTTATTATGTAATAGGTAACACAATGACCATGAATGAAGGTATATATGAAAGGTAACTTAAGAATGCCCGCCTGGCTAGCTACCACCCTCAAGTAGAAAATCTGTCGCCAAGCACCTAACAGTGTGTTCCGGCAGCAGTCCTTGAGAGCCAGTAAAATTACAAACACATGAGACCTAACAACTGTACGTCTCACTGTGACGGGCGCAATACAATTCGTCGTTGACGAAATGCTAAAATCTGTTATAGGCAGAGGTTAGTGTCCACTTAACATCAGGTGGGCCTCGGGCTTGTACCGTCACAATAACATAAAAAAAGACGAATTCAGTTGACTTGACTTGGTTTTTTTTACAAGTTTTGCTTTCGATGGTATTTATATTATATGGGACGGAACACTGACGATCCCCATCTGACAGGAGTCATACAGTTGTTAAGTCACATGAGCATGTAATGTCATAATTACTTTTTGACTTTTAAGGACTGCTGCCGGAACACTTGTTACTTTCATTGAAACGATGTAGGTATTTATTTCGCATTATCAAATATGAATATCAACTCATTCTACAGGGTTATTGGAAAAATGCTAACAACCTCTTAGGGTTGACATCTGCTAATCCTAACAAACATTTTGAGATAAAAGTTTTTTTTATTTTTTTTTTAATTTTATTACCGAAAACAATAAGTTTCTAGTACTTTCTGAGAGCTAAGAGCGCCCGCCGCAGCACCACTGGACCGCGCCGCGATCCCTATGAACGGAACTTTGAATATTTGCATTAAGCAAAGTAATAAAAAATATGAAATAATAAATTAGAGTCACAGGAGACTTTTAACATCAGGTGGTCCTTGTGCTTATTCCGCCAAAAGGGCATAAAAACACACAAAAAATATATAAAAAAAAACATTATATGATAAGGTATCAAGTATATGATAATGTACCAACCTTATCATATACTTGGTTGACTTCTGCTAGTCCTAACAAACATTTTGAGATGAATGTTTTTTTTATGTATTTTTTGTGTTTTTATGCGTATTTATAATTTGCACCGCATATGAGGGGTTGAGCTTGATTTTTTAAATATAGATACATATAGACGTTGATGTAGTATTTTACTCCATAAATACTTTTGAGTACCTCTGTCAGCTATATTCTTTTCTAATAAATTATCGGATTTCGAATAGTTTTTCATTCAAAAGAAACGTTACGCTTTTCGCGTTTTGTTCCCATTTTATCACGGAACATTGCTAAACGAGGAAAAGAAATATCGCTATGTTCAAGCACTTTATCTTTGTTACATCGGATCAGTTAGCTTTCATATACAAACATGAATCAGTTACAGTATTTAGTACAGAAGACACTGCAGATAAAGAAAATGTTCTTTCTTTTTCCAGTATGAAGCAATTATGCAACACCAAGCCTGCCAAAGCCAGGTTTTGTAAAACGGAAACATTTCTTGGCAAGACCCCGCATTACCTATATCACGGCAGAAAAACATTCATCTTTCAATTTCAAAGTTTGTATACGACGACGTAGAATTTGTATCACTCTGAGATACGAAGGATTTTAGTTCGGGAGACACGGAAACTATTATTACTTCTTAGATATTTATTATTGCTTCACAAGTTACAATAAAATCGGCCTTTTTTATGTCTGATAGGTTAGTTAACTATCTCACCTGATGGTAAGTGATTATGTGGTCGAAGATTGTTTGTTAAGGCTAACCTAGAATTACTGACTCTTGGCGATAGATTTTCCGTTTGATGGTAGTAGCTAGCCAGGCGGGCATTCGCAAAATGCCCTACCCCCATATAACGACCATCCTAAGATGACAACCGGGACCGACGGCTTAACGTGCACAGAAACACACGAACGAAGCACAGAAGCGCTCAGTAGTAATGTCACTAGCGGTCACCCATCCAAGTCATGACCGTGGCAGACATTGCTTAACTTTGCTGATCGGTTAAGAACAGCTAAGCAAACTTCGCTACGAGCGCTCCAAAAGTTCTTTCAATTGATTCTCTATGAGTCTAACTTGATTATGACCCGTTTTTATGGTTCCGTACCCAAAGGGTAAAAACGGGACCCTATTACTGAGATTTCGCTGTCCGTCCGTCCGTCCGTCCGCCTGTCACCAGGCTGTATCTCTTGAGATACAGCCTTCTTGAACGGTCATAGCTAGACAGTTAAAATTTTCACAGATGATGTATTTCTATTGCCGCTATAACAACAAATACTGAAAATAAATTAAAAAACATATTAAAGGGGGGCTCCCATACAACAAACTTATTTTTTTTACCGTTTCTTGCTAAATACTAATACCAGTGACAGGTAGACGATTTAACCATCGCAGAATATTTAGTTACGGAACCCTTCGTGCGCGAGTTCCACTCGCACTTGGCCGGTTTTTATTGTGTTCTGTTAACCTACAGATTTTAAAGGTCTACCGAAAACCAGAAAAACCTGGATTTCACTTAGTATTATTATTATATATTATTAACAAACTATTGGAGCACAAAATAAGCTTCCCACGCGATAGTGCTTGTAATCATATTTAGAAATATAAGTTGTTTGTAGAGTATAAAAAAACACTTGCGTGGACTGGGGCACGGCAGAGATAACGTTTTGCATATACTTGAACGCAAGAAGTATTTTTATGGTTCCCACGTCCCACGGCGGGAGTCGACCAACACGCTCAATATACCGTACTGTATCAGCTGAATTGTGCACTGTTCTAGCCCGGCACCCCACTGGCACATGCTACTGAAAATCATGCATATTTGCTTTTAAGTAACATTTCACATTTTTAGCTATAAAAATATATACCATTTGACCACATTAAAATATATTCTACCAAGTTAGAAAATACTACGTGCTATTATGTGCATTGTTTAAAATCTTACAATAGCAATTTATTGCGGGCTGACGATGAGGAAACGTCACACATTTATATCTCTCTATCGTCTTCTGCAAAGGTTCTGAAGTTGCCAGTTATGAAATGTTTCATCACACCCCGGACTATACTGGAGGCATTCCAAATGGAACGCATTGCAATGCCAAATATCTAAGAAAATGCAAGGTTTAAGCAAATGTAAAAGAGTCACAAATTGCTCCACGGTTTCGTATATATATATATTTATAAACAATGTGTTATGCTAACAATTGTAAACACTATTTTAGTGAGAGATTATTGTAAGAGATGTTTATTATTAAGAGATGTGGTAAGCATCTTTTAATGTGATCCGGCACCACTGTTACTATAGAGAGTATTTTTACGATTGTATTTGGTAGTAGCTTTCAATCAATAATGGTTCAGTGGTAATAATTATAGACTGTTACGCATTAGGTCCATAGTTCCAATATTGCTGTGGGTTTGAGCAGCAGTACCCTACTTTATAATCAGCAAGTGTTTCAATTCAGTATTTCATAATTATAAGGAAACATCGTTATGGAATACCTGCTTAAACAAACTGTGCTGTATCAGCCGGATTGGCCACTGCTGAATACAGCCTCAGTAAGAGTTTGCTATAATATAACTCACATTTGGCTGGCGTCTTGGGGATCACAGTCTAAGATTAGCAGTTCTCAGAAAGTGCTGCTGCCCACCTTCCAGTATTATACCGCTAGGTTTGCAGCTAAAAAATCAAAAGATCGCTAGCAGGGCAGGTATGGATTTTCTGACAACATTCCATAACTGTTACGGAGGGCAGGATTGAAATTATATGTAACTTTTCTTGCCACACATTTATAAGGGAGTAATTACAAACATTATAACATGTTTTTGAACGAGCAATGAGATACTTTCTAAGTGAGTGTGGTATAAAGGTCTTGAACAGGCTGTCAGAAGGTATCCCTGATAATGACATTCGGCTTATTACACATTTTTTAGTCATTTGGACTATTACAACGTAATACTATACATAACAGCTTATACCAAACTTATTAGTAACGCTTGTAGGATAGCACTGATACTCTAGATTAAAGAATGCTACTTCTCAACCGTTACTTAGTGGGAATGTTTGTTTTACTACACAGTAGTGTGTTGAACCCCGAAGTAACATCCGGCGCAGACAGTCAATGATCTTGTGACGTTGTGAGGAGAGATGTTGCGTGGCTCTTAAGTGAGCGATTCTTAACTATATAGCATAGAGGTATGTTAGTCTAAGCTTTAAATCAATATATAATGTTATGTTTTAAAATCACATAACATTTGAAGTGATACTTCAAATCTAACTACTAATATCTTGAAAATTTCAGTGAGCAATTCAAAAATGAAACAACTTTGTGTTTTTCAAACATTGGAAAAGTCGACTGAATCAACTGTGGTTCCCAATACACATCGCCAGTAGAGTGCTCATGCGAATCTTAAACAGGAGACTGGAAGCATACATTGGTATCCAAAGAACAAGCTGGTTTTGTAAGAAACCGTTGCATAGATAGTAACGGAAGCAATTAATTAAAAATGCAAAAAAACACAATATTAGTGCTATCTCGTACTTCACTGACTATGCTAAAGCCTTCATTTGTATAAATTAATACGATATTTTCAGCGTCATGTTTGAAATGGTTATTACCATTTTACATTTCTCGTGCAAAACCTTTGCCGAATCGCAAATCTTCTAAGATATAACTCAAAGGTGACTGACTGACATAGTGATCTATCAACGCACAGCCCAAACCACTGGACGGATTGGGCTGAAAGTTGGCATGCAGGTAGATGTTATAACGTAGGCATCCGCTAAGATAGGATTTTGATTAATTCACCCTCAAGGGGATAAAATTGGGGATGAAAGTTTGTATGAAACTTTGTCAATTTTAAATCGATCGGGCTGAGACCGTGCATGCATAAAGCTACTATGACGTAGGCATCCCCTAAGAAGGATTTTGAGATGGAGGCTATATAAGATTAGTAACTTTTCAGTTTAAAATATACTAATTTCTCTATGCTAGCGCCATCTACATTGAGTTATTTTGGAGAGAACTTTGAACTAAACATTTTTGTGCATAGTGCATAGATAATATATCTAGCGTCACTTATGATTCGTACAACTTGTTTTTATTATAAAACTACATAAAAAAAAAAGAAGAATAAGAAGATGTAATAAAAAATAAAAGGTTTTTAAGGTATAAGGGGTAATACACGATCAAATTTATTTTTCAACACAGTTGCTCGTAAAATCTAAAATGATGATAAGTTACTAAAACGTTACTTACTTAATCTAAGTTACATAATATTTATATGTACCTAATTTCACACACATACGTTTTACTTTCGATTCGACATGGTTATTATAACCAACCAATAGACTGACAACAAGTAGATTATTGTGTTTCATTAAATTTTCCTCAATAAAACAAACAAACCAAAGAGTTTCATACCTTCATAGATAAAGATACGAATTACTTACAACCCACTACCTCTTTTATTAATGCACTAAAGTGCTATGCCAACAATGACTATGTCTTTTCTTTAATCCTGCGCAAGTAGTTATTCAATGAAATAAACAACTAAAATTTTACTCGCAAGTTTAATACAAAAAGATCTTATGACGCGTGTTACAATAACCATTCATATTTTATAGTTATCTATTTTATTCCTCGCCTACGGCCACGGCTTAGATAATAGTAATAAAATAAATAAATAATAAGTTATACTTTAATACTATAATCATAGCCTCGATTGTAGTTTTAAAGTGCGCGTATCATATTGTACCCGAGGTCTCGATAAAATGAAAAAGAAACCGGAGAAAAAACCTCGCACGGAATTTTTAATTTCAATACATTTCTGGCACCTATTAGTTAACCAAGTGATTGATACTATATTTAATATTTTTGACGAGCGCACGCTAACTGTATCACTTTTATCTGTACGCGTAAGTATATAACGCTATTTTCAATATGTTCTTGATATTGAGAGTGTTTCGTGGCCACACCAAATAACATATCGAGTTATGCATACCATAACCGGACCGCAGCGATAAGTTTTGATCGAAACGGTTTGCTCCCGCGTTTACGATATATTTTGTATTTTACGACACACTGCTACGTACATAGCACGCTTTGGTGGATTTTTGAAATTGCGAAGCAGCTCTTAGTTATGTTGTTGGTATGCTAGTATATGTAGGTAAGCTTAGCCTACAAAATTTGTCGGTAGATGACAATTCGCTCGCTCCCTGTCAGATTCAACAAATAATGTCTGGCGAAAAGTGAGCATTTATGTAAATTCCTTTTTGAATTGTTGTTAATTCAAAAAGGAAATTGGGGTATGCCGCAGTTGATTAAAATTGTAAATTAGACTAGCATTCGACCTCTAGCCGTGCGGCCAACGGCTGCATATGGCTGGTGACTGAAATTGACCGTGCAAATGATCAGTCGTAGGCGATCGCTTTGAATACATCGAGATATTATTACTTTTGAATAGGTAGTTGTGCTGCAAACACATCCTTCAAATAAAGGTAATATTGCAGACTTGCCTAGTTTTGGACTTGAATAATTGTTGTTAAGACATAGATAGTTACTCGTATTACCAGCAGCCAAACACTTCAGGGTTATTGAAAATTAAGTTTTCGGGGATAGTACTTCAGGTTTGATTTTATAAATGAAATTGAGTTAGATGCATTACCTAAATCACATTCCACTCAATGTGTTTCCACAGCTGACAACATCACAAATTGTATGTACTCGTAAATTAGGAACGAAAAAGCAAAATCTAACGGTGGTAAAAGTCATAGACATGCGTAAATTTTTAATAATCTGCTTGAGCCATTTCTACACTTTGAATTATTTTGTTCTTCGACCAATCTATTCGTCAAGAATCGGTGAACCCAAAAGATGTTCTGATCTTTAAGCTGGTAAGTACTAATTATATAAAAATAAATTGAATTTTTCCATAAACGATACATTATCCGGCCATGTATCGCTAACAAAAAGTTCACATTTGGAAAAAAAGGTTCAAGGCAAATAATTAATTATGATAAGCCGTGAGCCAAGATCATTATTTAGTGTTTACATTATTTTCCCAAAATGCGCAATATCTTTCTCACTAACATTATGTTCCACCTCACCATACAGAACAAAATCCTTCTTTCTCAAGTGAAGACCATAGCGAAGGAACGGAATATCCAATTTGTCTGGGTCAAGCACATGAAGATTTTTGCAAGGCGCGACCCCCACCTCAAGGACCTTTAAGCTAAGTACTAATTTTATAAAAATAAATTGATTTTTTCAATAAACGATACTTTATCCGGCCATGTATCGCAAACAAAAAGTTCACATTTGGAAACAAAAATGTTCAAGGCTAATAATTAAATATCATAAGCCGTGAACCAAGAGCATTATTTAGTGTTTACATTATTTTCCTAAATGCGCAATATCTTTCACACTAACATTATGTTATGACGCAATTTAACTTACAATATTACAATAAAAGGAAAAAATAATAACTACGAGTGGGATTTGAACCCACAACCATCCGTCCCTTGTCCCGGGACCTGCTCTACTAATTTGAGCTATCGCGGTGAAGATTACATGCTAAGTATCAGTCATCAAAATAAATTATGATCCGTTTTGACTATATACCATAACTTTTAAACAGTTCGTAACAATATTTCTAAGCTCCTAAACTCAATTGAGCATATTCTGTAGTTCCTTTGCTCGGAATATTCAAGAGTTATTGGAAGAAAAGAATGACAAATGCGTTTTATTTGTATGCAGGCTCGTGGTCGTCTGACAGAGTAGGGTTGCCATGCTCACGTTTATTTAAGGACAAACTGGGTGAATTCTGGAAACTCTTTATAAAACTTAGAGCCTTAGATCACCATATCATCAGGGGGCCAAGTCTGCTAATGACATCTTCATATTCAGCATAGATTCATTCAAGATTCATACAAGACAGAATCGGTAGTCTGCTGATCCCTTATGAATATATGAATCTATGATGAATCTAGGCTGGTGTGACGATATTGCCAACAAAACATAAAAAGAGAAAAGTAAGGTAATTCAGAAAACCATTTTGTTATTCTATTATTATTTCGTTTCGTTTTCGTATGAAACCGAGATTAAATCAATATTGACTCAATATGAACGATATGAAGTTAGTAGACAATCAAAACTGTCAAAATTGACCAGGCCGAGTCCATTATAGATTCATATTGGCTTGACGCACTGTTGTTAATTCATTATGACGTTGATAATGGTAACAGTTAGACAATGTATGAACTCTGAACTGTACTCAAGGACTACATATACTGCAACGCGCTTCCGATGTTAGGTGCCGAAAAACACTTATTTTTGGTACAAATAACACGACAGTCTGTCCATCTGTTTTAAGGATCATTCCAGCCCATTGTAATTGCAGTGTCATCATCCTAATTGACACAGCTCTGAGCTCGTTTGTCGTTACTCCGACACCATAGTTGCTGTTTCCGCTATTTCACTTGTTAAAGTACACTTTCCGCCTAGATACCAGTGTTTGCACACTACGGCCTTAAGGTAAAATAAAAGATTCTATAGTGGTACAACCTCCATAAAGTTGGAAAAAGTAAGTACAGTTAATGATTAGAGTGCAAAAAGTTTATTATTTCAATCAAGGCTTCGAAATTGTAAGCTTGAGCCGTAGGCGAGAATTTACAAGGCTTTTATGCCAAAGCATACGACTTAAATCAGGCGAGGGAATATATAAGACCTAGGTTGGAATAATAACAAAGCACGAGTATCATCAAATCCCGTTAAATACTTATAAATATCTGTTCAAGTCGCGAAAGTCTTAAAGTTACTAGATTTGATTTACGTGCAACAGGTATGTGACTTTGCACAGCCGATCAAATGCGGTTACGCTTTTTTTAACGATAAATACCAACAATTTTATATATAGTCAAAATAATCTGAATAGTTCATGTTTAAGCCGATTGTTCTTTATATGAGTAATGTGAGACTGGTGGTGAATTCGTATCTTGGCCTTATTGTATCTTGTGTCCGTGGATCTTTACTAGATATACTTTTGATTAAAACTTTCGTAAGTAGTACACATATTTAAACAATTTTAAAACCGATTTCACCTACGTTAAAACAGCCGAGTAACCGGTCAAGATTGAACTACTCGGCTGTTCTAACGTAAGTGAAATCGGTTTTAAAATTGTTGAGTTATATTATGTCCTTTTATTTTGAAAATAAAGATTTTTTATGCTGTTTCTAAAATTCAACATTCATGGTCATCCTAGTGCGAACAGGGTAAGAATATTTTATATAACCGAGTTGCATTCGTCATATTTTTATTTTGAAATTGTGGATGAAAAGTGGTGTCTCCGTGTTAGATATATTGTGCGTTGTGTATGGTTATATAACTCCCGGATAACAGTTTATACGTGGTTTGTATTCTTAAATTCAAATTGAGAATTCAGAAATAGGATCACATTTGTCTGTTTATGGTTTATGAAAAACCTTAAACTTTTCTTCAGCATATTCGGGAGGTTTTTGTCTCTGAGAATATTTTTATTCTTCGCTTTCGTCGAAAAATATTCAGATTAGACTTCGTCGCGTTTCTGACGTCACGTAGGCTTAGCAGGTTAGATTTTTTTTTTATAAGAAATATTTAATTTTATATATGTTTCTAAAATATTAATTTAATGTTTACCTACTTAAAATATTTGTTGTTGTGTGTATCGACTGAATCTGTTATCTAGTCACGTATGGTTTGTACTTTTGTCAAACGTCAAGTTATATGTTATACATTTTATTATTGTTATGTTTGCAATAACGCCTGCTATGCGGATTACATTATAAAATTATAAATATACGACAGCAAAAATTTAAGTCATGTGTGGGATTCGAACCCGAGTCCGTCCACCTCTTTAGCCGGGGTATTATCTAACCAATTGAGTTAACATGACAATGAGTCATAATTCATATTTTTCCTACCGTTATTTAACCCGATATCACGATTATCGGGATGGAGCGACATCTATGGTACAACTTATGTTGTACGACAAACAAGCCAATTTTGCAATTGGTTTTATACTTGTAAATGACGCTTGAGTGGCAACCTTATAATTTTAATATTTTTATGTTTGCCATAACGCCTGCTATGCGGATTACATTACAAAATTTCAAATATACGAGAGGAAAAATATAGGTCATGTGCGGTATTCGAACCCGCATCCATCCACCCCTTTAGTCGGGGTATGCTCTAACCAATTTAGCTAGCACTGTCATTCATGTCCAATATTAAGGCATATTCCATCGTAAATTAATTAGATTTGTCAATTAAAAGGTCTAAACAAGAATAATCAACACGGACTCGACTCATCAAAGATTTCTGCGATATTGTTTTATTCGCAGATGATACCTCTCTGATTTTTAAAGTAGATAGGAAAGACAGTGAACTGACGCATGTAAATAATGTATTATCTAAGATTTGTAAATGGTTTGCCGCTAATAATCTTCTCCTAAATTCAAAAAAGACGAAATGTTTAAAGTTTTCTTTACCAAATGTTCCTTATGTTGAACCAAACATAAAGCTTGGCCCAGATAAACTCCCTATTGACAAAGCGACAGTCTTCCTGGGAATCAAAATGGATTCCACTTTACAATGGGATCCACATATACATGATCTCTCCGGAAGACTTAGTTCTGCTGCATATGCAGTTCTTAGGATAAGACAGTTAACAGACGTAGCTACTGCTCGGCTAGTTTATTTCGCGTACTTCCACAGTATTATGTCGTATGGCGTATTGCTGTGGGGAACTGCTGCTGAGATAGAGACAATCTTTATCATACAAAAGCGTGCAATTCGAGCCATATATAAAATGGGTCCTAGGGAATCTGTGAGGGATCTTTTTAAAGAAATTGATATTTTAACTTTACCAAGTCTGTATATATTTGAAAATATTATGTATGTTCGTAAAAATTTGAGTAAATTTAAATTAAACAGTGACAATCACGATTACAATACTAGGAATAAAGATAAAATAGTGGTGCCAGGTTTTAGATTAGCAAAGACAAATAAAAGGTCCTTCTTAGGTAATTGTGTGCGGTTTTATAATAAAGTTCCCAAACATATTACAACGCTCACAGAAGGGAAATTCAAGTTGCATGTGAAAAACATATTGATTAAAAAATCCTACTACACAGTTTCTGATTACATAAACGACAAAAATGCCTGGACAATTCCGCCTCCGCCAAGCTATTGCCTGTCACCTACATAATTTAAACAAATATTGTAATAACTCTATTATATAGTATGTATGTAACACATTGTTAAAAGATGTTTAAAAGAATGGCCCCGAGTTTCTTGCCCGTTCTTCTCGCAGTGGCTCTATACAATTTATTTGCTGAACGTGGCAGTACAATGTAGAATATTTCAATACTAAAATTTGTAATTGACCTTCATAAGAGCGTCGTAGACGCCTAAATTGAATAAATGATTTTGACTTTGACTTGACTTTGACATCTTTCCAAAACTACGGCAATTTATAGAAGCCTTTTAATAAAATGTAACCTGATACTTTAGAAATAAGTTGAAAGGAGGGTTTAGGGTTGAGCCCTCGAAGCCCCTGTGGTCCAATTAGTGTAATTCCAAGTATCGTCTTCCGAACAATTATTGTTTGTAGTTGAATTAAATGGGGTTTCCTTGGAAAGTCTTAAACACGGATCGTTTTGGAAAACTGAAAATTATTCTAAAATAGTTTGGTACATTTCCTAAGTTTTATTAATAATAACAACCTCAACAAACAATAATCTTAAATCACAAAGACTTACCGGGTTCAAACGAAATGGTACCAGGCAAGAATAAACTAAATGTGTTAGAACGAATGTTCAATTATTCGACAAGCTTATGTTGGAGCAAGCTAAACGCGTTACACAAATTAGCTTAGAACAAGCTAAATATACTAATATACAAGTTTACAATAATGTAATGTAGCTTGTACATTTTTATATTTAGCTTGTCTAATCATTGTAAGATAAGTGTACATTTGCTACAAAACTGAAATAATAAATAACAATGCCAACATACAACATTTGAAATTAGCTGAAGCGCTCGTAGTGCAGCTTGCCTAGTTTATTCGATTATCTATGTTAAGCATTATCCGTTGCGGTCATGACTTGGATGGGTAATTCTACTATGCGCTTTGGAGAACACGTAACCCATTGATTTTTATACCATGGTGGTAGGCAATTAGCGAATATCCGCCTGGGGATAGGTTTTTTTTATGTCATTGTGACGGAACAAGCATGAGGCCCACCTGATGTTAAGCGGACTAACTTCTGCCTATAACATATGCATTTCGTCTGTCACGAATTGCACTGCGCCCATCACCTTCAGACATAGTTGTTAAGTCTCATATGCCTGTAATTACTGGCTCTCAATGACTGCTGCCGGAACACACCGTTAGGTGCTTGCCGACAGATTTTCTACTTGAGGATGGTCACTAGCCAGGCGGGCATTCGCAAAATGCCCTTCCTCCATGCGGTGAAGCTCAAGCCCTCGGCGGATTTCGAACTATGGACCTGCTGCGAGGCAGTCCATAGCTAATGCCACTAAGCCATCACTGCTTCAAAATTCTACTTAAGCGTGGTAGCTAATACCACCCTCAAGTAGAGATCATATCCCCAATCACCAACCGGTGTATTCCACGACTGTCTTTGATAACCAGTAATTTTAGGTTAGCCTGATCAATATCTTTGACAGTTCCCGTGAGTATGAAACATATTTATGTTTTCAATAACTGTTGCGCGGAGTTGTCACCTTGATTAGACGCGTGAACTCACCTGATGAAGGGTATCGAACATGCCCGAACACCAAGGTCGACAATCTCGACCAAACGGATGACTACAGCCGGTTATTGAAAACATAATAACTTTGACCATAATTATCACTTACCTTCAAGCAAGATAGTGGTGAAATGGTACCCTAGCAGCTATTAATAGAAAAAATCGGTAAATAAGTAACTTAAATACAGCTTTTCCAGATACTTTATTATTCTTTCGCTTTTCAATGTAATAGGTAATTAACCCTTACATTTGGATACTTTAATATGGATAACATTGATTTAATATTAATAATTCACTAAAAATGGCCGTGGGGTGCCGGGCTAGATTGTCAACCCCCATCTCTATCCATGGGTATCGTAAGAGGCGACTATGGGTAACACACCACACGGTGGGCAGCAGCGCTTTCTGAGGAACTGATATCTCACACTGCGATCCTCAAGACGCCTGCCAAGAGTGGGAATTATGGAAAACCACACACTTAATGGGAGAGGTGTCAGCAGTAGACGGTCCGGCTAATACAGTACTAAAATGGAACTTATCCTCAAAATATGATAACGATGTAAAGAGACGAATTACTTAGCATTCCATGGATTCACCGTGCGGGTGCCGGGTCCATAGCGTTGCAGAGGAAGAGGCAAGTCCAGGTGCCTGGGACTTGCAACCCAGTGAGAAAAGTTAAGGGGCCCCTTTATGATGCATCAATGCTCCCTTTCACCGCTCTACTTCTTTGTAATATTGCGTAGAATGTAGTTTCGTACCAAGAAAATGTTCAAACTGGTTGAAAATTTGAGTACATGTCAATGAGTCTAATATCTTTGCTTTTAGTCTGCCAGTTTTGAAATATGTAGTTTTAAAATTATTTGCATACATATTTTTATATGACATAGTTGATTTTTATAATTTAGAAATAAAAATAAATATTAAACTACAGACTGTTAAACCAGAAGCATAGATAAAATTACACGCATACGAATCTTCACCAAGTTTGAAAACTTGGTACTAATTTTAAATATGATAAAACTACTTATTTTTTTGGGGGTAGTTTAGCCTTTGACCAGAATCTCACCTGATGGTAAGTGATGATGTGGTCGAAAGTGTTAACAGGCCTAACCTAGAATTACTGGATTTCAAGGACAGCTGCCTGAACACACCGATCGGTGTTTGGCGACAGATTTTCTACTCGAGGTGGTGGCTAGCCAGGCGGGCATTCGTAAAATGTCCTTCCACCATGCGGTTAAGCTCAAGCCTGCGGCGGAATTCAAACCATGGAAAGGTCTACGAATAGTATACCGGGGTAAGATGGGTTACATAAGAGAAAAAAAAATCATAATATGAATATCAAACTGTATAATAAAAATCTCTTACAATAGAAGCTACACTTACAGTTTTCTTTGACATAATAGTAGCCTATATCGAGCTAAACACATATATTTTGATCAAATATTAACTCAATGGTACTTGCCAATATTCCATATTTCCCTATGCTCAGGGAAAAATATGAAACGCTGTGTGGCGTAATGAACACACACTTTATTCTGCTTGGCAACGATACATCATTACTTTTTACTAAGTATATAATATATAGCTGTTAGGCTAGCATATATACCTCTTCGTCATCATTCTCTACACCTGCGCAAGAATTACGGGCATAGCCATGGCACACACTATAAATAACCTTTTTTTTGCCGATAGGTAAGCCTTTGACCCCAATCTCACCTGATGGTAAGTGATGATGTGGTCGAATACTTATATTAGACCCTACCTATCCTTCAGTAGACTGTTTCATCGTCTTCAGATGTGTTACTGATCTATGCTGAATATGAATATGTAATTTGCAGACTGGGCCCCCAGGTCAAACGC
Organism: Plagodis pulveraria; assembly: GCA_963890685.1. Lineage (NCBI taxonomy): Eukaryota > Metazoa > Arthropoda > Insecta > Lepidoptera > Geometridae > Plagodis > Plagodis pulveraria. The sequence goes on along the minus strand of OY982961.1, from coordinate 4,756,602 downwards.
CGCTACAGTGTCCTAAAGCAAAGCTTACCAATAAAAATGTAATGGGAACTGTTTGGTGGTCTCAGCATGGTGTAACACTATAGCTTTCTCCGATCTGGTCAAGCAATAATGGCAGATGTCTACTGTGCCGAACTCTGAACAATGATAGCAAAACTAGCAGTGAAACATCCCCGACTCATGGATCGATCTTCACCATTATTGCTCCATGATAACGCGATTTCCCACACAGCACGAGAAACCATTTTAACTCTACAGGAACTGAAATTAGAAACCATTCGTCACCCTCCGTATTCGCCAGACTTTGCTCTAACGGACTACCGTTTTTTCGTGATTTGGTCAATTTTCTACGTGGTAAAATTTTTCTCCCCAGGATGCAGTACAAACTGCTTTCACACAGTTTGTCGATGATCACCAAAGTTCTATAGCAAAGGAATAAATGACCTTCTTTATACATGGCAGCAATGTATAGATAATAATGATAATTATTTTTATTAAATATAATGTTAAATTAATAAAAGAATTTCAATTTTTCAGTGCAAATCGGCAATTTCATACCTTAACCCCTAATAATTGCTGATAACGACGCGTTGTGCAGTGGTCAGTCAACGCGAGTAAGATAATATATATATAACATAATGCATCGGTTTTTTTAATTCAAACATTGCATTACTTGAGCAACTACAAACCAGTAGCTTGTCCAGTCATACAAAATGAATTTAAGCGTGTTGGCATCGTTGATAGTACTATTCATAATGTCTAGTGCACAAAGCCCTCCTCCTAAATTACAATACGACATTGCCAATGCACCCAATTTGTTTGCTGAATTTATCAAGGATTACCACAAAGTATACAAGGACGAAGGCGACAAAGAAGTACACTATCAAGCGTTTCTTAAAAATTTGCAGGAAATAAATAAGCTGAACGATGAGTCTACAACTGCTTATTACGTTATAAATGATTATACGGACTACACAGATGAAGAGAAAAAATCTTTGAATACTCCCGGACATACTCAAGTAAGCCGACTTCTAAAATAAGTACTAGTAATATAAGATAATAAAATCCTTTAAATTACGTGACATAACCATTATATTTCACTCCATTCCTGCCACTCTAAACAAAAATAATCCTGAATAACATTTTCATTAATAGGTATAATAAAAAAATATTTTAAATATATTTGAAGAAAAATTTATTTAGAAATAACAGTATAGAAAAAATGTTAAAAATGTTTTAATAAAAATAAACTGCACTGTATCAGTCGGATCGTCCACTGCTGAACATAGCCTCCTCCAATTTTAAAGGGGTATTTGCCATAATCCCCACGCTTACCAGGTGGCTTGGAGATCGCAGTGTAAGATGGCAGTTCTTTAGAAGACGCTGCTGCCCACCTTCCATTATTTTTCACTTAGTCGCCTCTTACGACACCCACGGGAATATATGGGGGGGATGCAATTCTAACCCAGCCCCCCACGCGGAAATAAACATATTTAGTGACAATTCCGTCTAATTTTTCTGTTATAACGATGTGACGTCATAAATGCCACGTAGCCAAACTGAAAGAATTTTCAATGAGTATCGGTTCTAAACGAAGCATCATCAAGAGGTGTTGACTTTTCGAACGCATGATCGAGAATTACTTCTAGATTATTTGTACCTACAATTTTTAGAACGGTCATTAGCCAAATTTATTATATTAAATTTACCATGAAATAGCAAATTTGAGAGAACTGAAGGTATACGAGCGTAAATTTTATAAGATTACCTCAAATGTAAAGCTATGTAAAATTGTACCACATCCCGGCGTTGCTCACTCTGTCGTTCAAAGTCATACCTCACATACTATATAAATAATGTAAATTATGTGTATTAGATTATAACGTTAAACTAATTTTCTTTAGCTCGATGATTGTTTAGTTATATTTCTTATGTACACCCCCGACATTGTTCCTGTATTTCCTCTCGATACAAAGGTTGCCTGGAAGAGATCGCTATTAGCGATAAGGCCGCCCATTAAGATACAATAGTCAAAGTTTTATTTAAGATTTAATTTGTATTTTATTGGTGTAGCAATAAAGAATTATCTATCTACTTCTCAAAGCTCTCATCTCGACAGTATATATTAAAGTTAGATAATATTTGACACCCAACTTTCACTACCATACAATAATCTCGGCATTGACAATACTTGAGTTGATTTCCAGCATTCACTTTCTCATACGCAAATCTTTAAAGCGCGAAATTTAGCCTGGAATTGTAGATTGCTTCCACATATGCCTGGAATTGTAGATTTTCAAGCAGTAATGACTCAGTGGCATTGGCTACGGACTGCCGCGCTGCAGGTCCATGGTTCGAATCCCGCCACGGGCTTGAGCTTCACCGCATGGTGGAAGGGCATTTTGCGAATGCCCACCTGGCTAGCGACCACTCTCAAGTAGAAAATCTGCCGTCAAGAACATAACGGTGTGTTCCGGCAGCAGTCCTTGAGAACCAGTGAAATTACAGGCACATGAGACTTAACAACTATGTCTCAAGGTGACGGACGCAGTGCAATTCGTGACTTGTGACGAAATGCATCTGTTATAGGCAGAGGTTAGTCCGCTTAACATCAGGTGGGCCTCGAGCTTGTTCCGTCACAATAAAATAAAAAAATAAATAAAAAAAATACGCATCGGTTGCTTTTCCATCTTCATTAACAAGTCGCTTTTAACCATCATGGAAGGTAGTGCGGCCAATAAACAGACTAATCCTCTTGAATTATTTTACATACCAAGTCGTAGCATCAATTACAGGAGACGTTCAATCTCAGAGATCAATTTTGCACGGTGGAAGGGCATTTTGCGAATGCCCGCCTGGCTAGCGACCACCCTCAAGTAGAAAATCTGTCGCCAAGCACCTAACGGTGTGTTCCGGCAGCAGTCCTTGAGAGCAAGTGAAATAACAGGCAAAATGAGACTTAACAGGTATGTCTCAAGGTGATGGGCGCAGTGCAGTTTGTCACTTGTGATGAAATGCATTTGTTATAGGCAGAGGATACCGCTTAACATCAGGTGGGCCTCGAGCTTGTGCCATCACAATAACATAAAAAAAAAAAACGTTATTAATACATCATCTTCTGTTCTCATGCCCCGATACACCGATCTCACGTAGAAAATACACTTGAAGAGGAACTCGTTTATTCTTGGACCATATTTGCAATATTTCAAGTCTTGTAAACAACTACAGCCTTACTTATAAACGCTACTTAAATTTTAAACATTACTTAGCCGCTGATTAGCAAAATTTCTTACTCATAAACGCTACATAACGTTATCCAGTACCTAAGTACTGCTTAAATCAGCTGTCAATTTAAACACCGTCCCACCCTTGTTTAAATTTTAAGTAACAAGATGGCGCCCATATTTCTGATCAGCTGATTTAGTTACAGACCCACCAACTAATCTGTTCAGGTGGCAGAAAAAAGAACTACAACATTCCTTCAAATTGTGACAGTTCGTAGTTGATTTCCTTGACCAGTAGCGCCCTAGAAAGCTGCACAGTTAAGTTGGTGGTACTATACAAAGAAAAGTTTTATATTTACTTTTTAATTTCAAGATATTTAGCACTAGATACATGCTATTTGGCCATTTAGGTCATTCATAATACTTTTTAGTACAATGTTGTCAGTTTAAAATACGTTCGACCTCATTATCCATTGCTTAGCTAAACAGGTGCTATGTAGCGTTTATAAGTAAGAAATATTTAAGCATTACTTAAAAACTGTTTAGTTATCCATTACTTAGCAACTACATAGCGATGTTTTTATAAGTAAGGGGGATAGTCTTTACGTAGATTAAACTATGAAGATATTTCTACATAGTTTAATCATATCTTTTATCTTTTCCAATGCTATACTATTTTAATGTTTTTCTCTCCTTGCAGATGCTGCGTGAGCAGATATGAAAATATGAATAACGAGCTATTTTATATTTTTTGAAATATTTTCTTACATATATATTTCATTCAATTGAAATCGTTGATTAATATTTAATATGCCTGTAATTGTAATTGATAATATAACAAGTATAGATAACAAAATAAAACATAGTTATAACTTGCAAGAAAATTATTTATCATAATAAGCCCATCATTACAATACCTGTTTCTTTGTTACCCCTATGTCTCCTAAAATTTTATATGTGGATGCTTATTGTGGATTGAAGCTTTATTTTTCTTTTTTTGTTTTCTTAATACACAAATGAACCTTCATAGGTGACGTGCGCTAGACAGCAGTTAATATTCCTAAAACCTTACACGACTTAGCAAGCTTTACTAAAAGCGCTTCAAAGTTTTAAATATCCGAACAACTGAAGCCAAAGTTAAAGTATCCTCTCAAACAAAAACTTCTCGAGTGCATACGTGTCGCAATCCTAGCGGCATGCTTCGGCGAGTTGGCGGAATTATCCCTGATTGGAAAACCGACGTCTCATGAATGCCTAACGAGTAGCGAGCATACTGTTTGCATGTCTTAGTTTCATACTGCATCAAATATTTTCAGATATCATCATGCTCAGCTTGAATTTATTAGAATTGTGTTGACTGTATTATACTTCCATTATATTTACAAACTAGAGGCTGCCCCAGCGCTTTTTGATAAACGTCTTCGCGCGGGTATATAACAAAAAAAAACTGTTTTACGCGACTGCTCATGAATAGAAGTCTTATGTTTTCAGGGTTCATGTATGTGTGTGAGTTTCATTATGCCACCATAACTTCAAAACGGCATAACTGAGTTTGATATATGAGATATCGTAAGATTCATCTTGATAAAGCAAGTGTAGTTACAAAAAAAAAAAAACTGGCGGATTTTAGACGCAATATCATGAGAAAAACATTATTTTTCTTTACAAACCCGTGGGGTATCAAAATTAAGAACTTTAAATAACGATTCCATAAACATATATAACTTGCAGTTTTCAGATCAATGGTACGATAAAACGTTTACCGATAGTAAAGAATTTTCAATCGGGTTTTTTTTTATTACTGATAGATAAGCCTTTGGAAATCTCTGGAAATGTGGTGCTGGAGAAGAATGCTCGGGGTTTCGTTGTCTGAGTTTCGAACGAACGTCTCGATACTTCGAGAACTCGGTATCAAGCAGCGTCTATTTTCAATAGTACAATCTCGCATCCTTACATTCTTCGTACATGTTACCCGGCGTGACAATCAGTCCTTAGAACACCTTGTGATCCAAGGAAAAGTGGAAGGCACTAGACTGCGCGGAAGGTCACCCACTCGTTGGACTGACCAGATCAAGTCTGCCATCGGAGGTTCACTAAACCAGTGCAGCAGAATGACCTCCAGCAGGCAAAGGTGGCGAACCATCGTGAAGAGCATCACATCTGCCCCTGCCAGTACTACTACTACATAGCGACCGCTCTGTCAAGAGCGTACCGGATAAGAAGAAGAAGCCTTTGACCACAATCTCACCTGATGATAAGTGATGATGTGGTCAAAAGTGTTAACAGGCTTAACCTAGAATGACTGGCTCTCAAGGACAGCTGCCGGAACACACCGTTAGGTGCTTGACGACTTGAGGGTGGTCGCTAGCCAGTCGGGCAATCGCAAAAATGCCTTTCCACCATGCGGGGAAGCTCAAGCCCGTGGCGGGATTCGAACCATGGACCACATCATCATTTACCATCAGGCATAAAAAACACTCTTTATTTGGGCAGTCGTGTAATAAGTGGTTGTTGGATATAACTAGATAAAATACTAATAATTGTTACTCTTGATAAATAGAACTTGATACCAAAGTAATTTTGACATTATTGAGATGATTATTTACTTCCGAGCATATTGTTCACGCAAATCAGATAATGGACAGTATTCTTGCTAATTTGGTCATGAAATTCTATACTTACTACTACTGCGTAGTGCGCAGTAGGTACGTCTCATACCCTCTTGTTCAGCCGTGGACAGATTTTTTTTCATTATTAGCGATAAAAAAATAACATAATCTCACCTGATGAAATGCGGTCGATAGTGGTAATAGGCTTAATCTAACTAGCTATCAAAGATAGCCGGCGAAACTCGCTGATAGGTCCTTGGCGACAGATTATGTAAATAAGAGTGGTTACCTTGCCAGTTGGGCATTCGCATTGCTAAATAAAAATAGCAGTATAGTTTCTGTACACTGTACTGTACTGTATCAGCCGGATCGTCCACTGCTGAACACAGCCTCCTCTATTAAGGGGGTATTTTCCTAATCCCCACGCTTGGCAGGCGGCTTGGGGATCGCAGTGTAATATAGTAGTTCTTTAGAAGGCGCTGCTGCCCACCTTCCAGTATTTTTCCCTTAGTCGCCTCTTACGACACCCACGGGATGATATGGGGAGGTGCAATTCTAACCCAGCACCCCACGAGGTTCTGTACACTAGTTGTAAGTAATAAAGAAATGACAATAATTTATTTCTCCATCTTCCAAATCCTTCTTTATATTGTACAAAATTGCCTCCGCTATACTGGACAATTAATTATGACAAAGCTGCTTACGAAAACGTTTAAGATTTTCGGGAGAAATTTACGTTTCTATTATATCTTGAGCTGCTGGGAAAATAAAAATAAATTGGTTACATAATACATACATACTAATTAGGTACTATGTACTTGTTTTAACGTTGAATTGATGAAATGGGCAGGCTTCAGGTGCCCCTTTTCTACATAGTCACTTTGAAGAATACAAATTGTTCTGCATGAAACTGCATTACTTTCGCCATTCGATTACCAACATTGAATGATAGTACTCGCCAAACATTAATTATCACTATCCCACAACTTGAACATGTTTGGCTCCTTTTACTGAAAATTATCACGCCTATAGATTTATACTTTGACATAGTAATTTTACTCGTACATATATAGATGTTTTAATATTGTTATGTTTGCATTGCAATAACGCCTGGTATGCATGCGGATAACACTACAAAATTATAAGGTTGCGTCATCATTTACAAGTATAAAACCAATTGCAAAGTTGGTCTTGTTTGTAGTACAACGTAAGTTGTACTATAGATGTCGTTCCATCCCAATGCGATGGTTGAAGAACGATAGGAAAGATTTGAGTTATGAATTCTTGTCATGTTAGTTCAATTGGTTAGAGCATACCCCGGCTAAAGGGGTGGATGGACGCGGGTTCGAATCCCGCACATAACTAAAATTTTTCCTATCGTATATTTGTAATTTTTCCAATCGTATATTTGTAATTTTGTAATATATAGATAGTGTTACCTATCAAAAAAAAATTACATTAATAATTTTGTATTCATTAGACAGAATATAACTGTAGTAACCAAGATGTAATAATGCCATCTCTTAGAAAACTAAAGAGAAAAACATGGCTGCAACAGAACTAAACTCGATCAATCGATGTATTTAAATACATCGTTGTTAACCCACTTAATACCTACTAGATGACTTCACTAAAATCAGGTTGTAAAATAAACGCTAACCCTCCATAACCTCAGCTTTTTGCTAGTATAACGTATAACTCCTCTCCCTGGTTAGGGGAATGGCATCCAAACTTCGTAACAGAAGGATAAGTATTGTTTTATTTTTTAATCTTTATATATACGGTCACAACAAAGGAGACGATCGCTTACTGTTCGGAACGTAGCTCGTACATTAGCAATCACCCCGAGCTCGATACGAAGCGGAATGTATGAAATTTGATGGTGCTGAGTCCGAAGAAATAGAAATAATGAACGATGTTTGTTGAGTATGAAATAGAAGGCTAGAAAGCATAGTTGCTCCAAGATTTTACAATGTATGAGCTATGATTAGTTATCTAGAATTAACTAGCTTATATTTTTAGGAGGACAGGATACCAGCTACCGCCTACGTCAAAATCAATAGATCCATCGCAAGTTAAACTGGCATGTCTTGATGACGAGCCTTTTGAAGCAATGATGGCCGAGCGGTAATAGCTATGGACTGCCGTGCCGCAGTACCCTGGTTCGATCCCCACCGCCGGCTTGAGCTTCACCGCATGGCGGAAGGGCATTTTGCGATTGCCCGCCTGGCTAGCTACCACCCTCAAGTAGAAAGTCTGTCGCCAAGTTCCGGCAGTAGTCCTTGAGAGCCAGTGAAATTACAGGCACAATGAGTTTTAACACCTATGTCTCAATGTGACGGGCGCAGTGCAATTCGTGACTTGTGATGAATTGCAACTGTTATAGGCAGAGGTTAGTCCACTTTACGTCAGGTGGGCCTCGAGCTTGTTTTGTCACAATATCATTAAAAAAAAATAACTTAGAAGCGCTCCTAGCGAAGTTTATTTAGCTGGTCTCAACCGATCAGCAAAGTTAAGCAGCGTCGCGCGCGGTCATGAGTTGGATGGGTGACCGCTAGTGACATTACTACTGAGCGTTTCCGTGCTTCAGAGGGCACGTTAAGCCGTCGATCCCGATTGTTGTATTACTGACTCAACCGGAGTGTCCATTGTAAAACACAGCCTCTCCCATTAGTGGGAATTTGCCATAATCCCCACGCTTGGGAGATGGCTCTGCTGCCCACCTTCTAGTATTTTACCCTTAGTAGGCTCTTACGATACTCACGGGTCGAGATGAGGGGTGACTTTCTAGCCGGGCACCCCACGGCTAAATCTTTCTACACAACTAATCTATGTAATGTAAGGTACTGTATCAACCGGATCATCCACTGCTGAACACAGCCTCCCCTATTAGGGGGGTATTTGCCATAATCTCCACGCTTGGCAGGCGTCTTGGGGATCGCAATGTAAGATAGCAGTTCTTAAGAAGGCGCTGCTGCCCACCTTCCAGTATTTTTCCCTTATCGCCTCTTACGACACCCACGGGATGATATGGGGAGGTGAAATTCTAACCCGGCAACCCACGAGTGTCAAACGTAAGGTAATAAGTACCTAATGTAAGGTAAAGAACCTGAAATAAGTTTTTTTTTTTTAATTGCCTGATCCTAAGTAACCGCGCCAACGGGACGTCAGCCCCTATATTTGTCATACTTTCTTAATTGACGTTCACAGCTAACGATGCCTTTAGCATCTCTGTTGCGAAACCTTGGTCCTAATTTTGACTTACTACGACTAATATACAGTACAAAGTTTAGTAAAGGAGGATACCTTCACACCTTAAATAAGTAAGAAAACATACTAATAATTTAAACAAATTTGGTGAAACTTCTCAAAAATTTCCATTGAATGTCTTACAGCGTAATATAATATGTAAAACTATATAAATAATTTGTACATTGTATACCAAATTTTAATGCCCGTGGGGTGCCGACCTAAAATGTCAAATACTACCCGTGGGTGTCGTAAGAGGCGACTAAGAGTAACACACCAGAAGGTGGGCAGCAGCGTTTTCTGTGGAACTGATATCTCAGACTGCGATCCCCAAGATGCTTGCCAAGCATGGGGATTATGGCAAAACCCCCTTAATGGGAGACGCTTCACCAGTGGATAATCTGGCTGATACACAACTAAATTATAATATATCATGTTATTACTAACGAATCATCAATTATAAGCATAATTCAACTTTTATCAGTAGCTTATCTGTAGCTCAAAATCTACTCGATCTACCCTGTCAGCCGAATTGTATACTGCAGAACACAGCCTCTCTTATTAAGGGAGGTTAACCATAATCTCCACGCCTGGCAGGCATCATAGGGATCGCAGGGTAAGATAGCAGTTCCTTCAGACCTCAGAAGGCGCTGCTGCCTCTTACTGATATTATCACCGTTGTCCCCTCGTAAGACCCACACGAGAAAAGAAAGGGGGATGACTAGAATGCATCAGCACCAGCATCCAACTTGTAGCCCGAACGAAATCCAACACACGAACAGCCTGGCATTCCATGTTCACTCCATCTATTTTGATAAAATGTAATGGAAACTGACTTGGTGATATACAAAACTAAACAAAACAATAATTATATTCATAGAAATTATGCGTGCATACACAAAAAAATAATAAATAATACTCGTCGACTTTAGAACCTTCCTCTTATTTTAGAAGTGGGATACAATTATTTACCGAATATGCGTTCTGCAGAATGGTGCCTGGCATGCAGACTCCACACTGCAACGAGTCACAAAGCACCGCTCAGTCACAAAGCACAGCGCATGTTCACGTCGACCTCCGCCGCGCATACCTGAACGCAGACTCGCTTTGATCGAGTATTCAGTTTCTAGCCGGGTCTTTCGACGTCAAGTCTCCCAGACGAGAAACATTAAATACTATTTTGGTTTGAAAGATACGGTCCTGACAGATGCCGAACGGCGACTGGGCGTTAGATTAGTATAGATATTGTTCATTCATAGAAAACCGTTATAAAGAGTTATACCAACACTCGAAAAGGATTTTCAACATTTTCTACAGTCAGGTAGAAAGCTCCCAACCAACTTCACAAAAAACAATTTTGGGTAACCTTCTTCGGCAGGCAGAACGTTTGCCCTATTGTAAAATTAGTCAAATTACAAGCCTGCCCAATTGCCTTTTGTAAAGTTATAATCGAACTTGGTAGCTTTTAAACTTCGTAACTGAATCCAATAACGAATTTCGTTATTCCGTTAATGCGATAAACGGTACGGTTAAGCTTTGGTAGAATTAGCTATGGACTCAATTTATTTATTAACTTAACAAAGTTTTAGGCTTTCAGTAATTTCGTGGGTGGTCGAACTTTTTTGTCTGGGACTTTTACATATTACGTTATTCAATTCTGCATTTCGAATGTACTTACATATAGGATTTTACTGCATTTTGACATAACCTCACTAAAAACATGACAGATACCTACTGTATGATGAACCTAATACCATTTTTTTCTTTTTATGTAATTGTGACGGAACAAGCTCGAAGCCCACCTGATGTTAAGCAGACTAACCTCTGCCTATAACAGATACATTTCATCAGAAGTCATGAATAGCACTGCTAGATTTCTTCTATTAGACTCAGAAATATCCACACAAAATTTCACTGAGTTTGAACACATCGTATGTATATGGTTAAAATATTATGAAACTTCGTTTTACTAACTTTCTGGCCGCGGGTCCGCTCGCGGGTATAACGGTTATCGCGCAAAATCGTTAACCTCTTTTTGCGCAGTTAGATAAAAACTATCCTATGTCCTTCCCCGTGTCTCAAACTATTTCCATACCAAATTTCATTTAAATCGGTCCAGTTGTTTCAGAGACTATTAAATGCAAACAAACAATAAAATCTTTCCTCATTATTATATTAGTTTAGAAAAGTAATTACGTACGATTTTATTGTAGGGTGTTCATAATATATAGTAAGTATCATAATATACTTATGTATACTTTTAGACATAGCGGGAAGAGGTCGGTACTTATCCAGGAAATAGAATGCCTTAAGCATCTTACCTAGTCTGTATATGTAGATACTCCACAGCATCCCCGCGATGACTGGAAGTCCCTACTGGTTCCTGTGCAAAACATTCTTTGCTTGGAACACACGGTTTATCTAAAAACGCGGGCCATTCACCCATTCACGCTGTCAGATTGTAATTATGATAGCAAATGTCTCTGGCTGGTGACATGAAAGGAACCCATGAAAAGAGGGCACTGTAAATAACCTTTTAATGTTTTAATCCTCGTTTCTGAAGGGATGGAGCAGGGCAATCACACCGCCGTTTCTTTTTATATTTGTAAGAAATTAGGGCGTTGAATTTTATATCGCCGTTCAGTGGCGAAATTTCCATTAAGTTAACGATAACAAGGAAGTATATAGAAACAAACAAAAACAACTAATGTCAATTACCACGTTAGTACCTTCTATTACTCTCTGTGCATAGAGTGACCGTTTTTACCGGCCAGGTCTATACTACACTGTACTGTATCAGCCGGATTGTTCACTGCTGAGCACATCCTCCACTATTTAGGGGTTTTTTTCCATAATCCCCACGCTTGGCAGGCGTCTTGGGGATCGCAGTGTATGATCGCAGTTCTTTAGAAGGCACTGCTGCCCACCTTCCAGCATTTTTCCCTTAGTCGCCTCTTACGACACCCACGGAATGATATGGGGAGTTGCAATTCTAACCCCACGTATACAGCTGATATTTATATCACACTAGCTGCGCCCCGCGGTTACATCCGCGTGGTGATGGATGATGATGATAAAAAAGTATCCTATATCCAGTACCTAATCTATTTCCATACCAAATTTCATCAAAATTGGTCCAGTCATTTGAGCGTGAAGAAGTAACAAACATACAAACACAATCACAATCGTTCGCCTTTGTAATATTAGTTTGATAAGGATCAATTTATTAATATTAAATATCCAAACAGGAAGAATATAAGATAAAAAGATTAAATAAAATGACAATTATAATGAATGGATTCAGGCGTTACTTTGCGGAAATCCATATTTAATAATAACCAATATTTTAAGAAAACATCAAATTAATATTTTACTTAATAAAACACTTAAAAAATATAAAAATATATCTAGTGACAATTCCGCCTAATTTTCCTGCTAAGCTGACGTGACGTCACAACGCCACGCAGCCGGAAGAATTTTCGACGCGTTTCGCTTCTACACGAAGCATCCTCAGGAGGTCTTGACTCTACAAGCGCACGATCGAGATTTCTCGATCTTAGCAGGAAAATTAGGCGGAATTGCCACTAAATATATTTTATATTTTTTAAGTATTTTATTAAAATATTATTTTAATGTTTTCTTAAAATCTTTAAAAATTATTTTTATTTATGAATGAAATTTATGAAATTTTTTATAGTATATTTTAATAGTATAGAACGGTTAAGCACAGCTAAGCGAACTACGATACGAGCGCTTCAAAATGTTTAAATTCTTTTAGAAACAAATTTGAATTTGTTCCCCAACTGTAGATTTTCAGACAGGTGAAAAATGTATTAGGATACTAATGTGTGCTACTAATAAATCTCATCACACTGTGAAAGACAGTTTCATGGTACGGTAAATGTCTTATCGAGCGTATCGCGGCCAGTTTGTCTTGTACAACAATGCGTTCTTTATACTGACCCTCGGCTTAATTATTTGATAACGACCCCGCGGGGTTTTTCTTATTTGGGTCGCGAAGAATTATGGTCCAGTTTAATGTTGGCGCGAAGAAAAACTACAGTAACGATCAAATCAAATCAAATCATTTATTTGCTAAAATACATGTCACATAAGATCGTATAATAATGGTTAAGGATACAATGTATTTAGTCTGCAAGCAGACGTGCAAATTTTTGTGTAGTATTTATTAAGTACTTAAAATTGATGTTTTACAAAATTCTTTAAATTCTTTCACACTGTAAAAACAGTTGTCAAGAAGCCAGTGAGTTAAAGAGCTTTTAAATTTGTTACCATCCTATATTTTGATGTCGTTTGGTATACAGTTATAAATGGTTAGACACATATTGTAAATATTTTTTTTATATAAGTCCTTCTTAGCACGAGGTTCATACAATAGATTGGTGAACTTTGCCCTTTTTTGTCGTGTAAAAACTTCACCACGTTTCTTAAAAAAATCAGGCTGTTGTTTAATGAAGACACAAATGTCTTTTATGTACATGCACGGTAGAGGAAGTACGTTACATGTTTTAAAAAGGGGTTTACAGCTGTCTAAAAACCACGCCTTATTTATAACCCTAATACATCTCTTTTGGATCATGAATACTCTATCTATGTCGACTGAGTTGCCCCACATGATCAGTCCGTAGCTAAGCAAGGACGACACGTGTCCATGGTATGCCACCAATGCTGCTTCTTTAGATACAGTTTGCCTAATTTTCTTTAGAGCAAATACATAACGTTCAATTTTCTTACACAAGAAGTCAATATGAGATTTCCAATTAAGGTTTTTGTCCAGGGTAATACCCAAAAAATTAAAATTGTCAACATTATCTACTATTTCATTGTTATAATAAATGTCAAGGGGTAATGCATTAGAATTATACGAAAGAAATTGAATTATTTTGGTTTTATTGATATTAACGTTTAAATTATTTGTTTCCATCCAACGAATAACATCTAAGAGGGCTTTTATTTACAAATAACTAAATAACTGCAGGGTACGTGGTGCCGTTCTTCATCTTAGTTCTTTACTTTAAGTATCTTATATTAAGTTAACTATGTGACTACATCATCTCTATGTGAATAAAAAATATATAGAACAGCACGTCCATAGCTGTTTTAAATGTATTTTATATACTTTAGAATTTAATTTAATCTTCGAATTTAATTCTTATATTTTGTAGTGTACCCTTTCTTCATATAATATTACATATCAATAGCACACGATTATTCTGATTTTGAGGTTACAACGGTATAACTAAATAAAAATAAATGTAAATAAATAAGGGTATAACCATATAAATACCACCCATAGAACATATCTTTAGATAAAAACGTAATTATCAAGCTTTAAATGGATGTACGCAAACTAGTTTATCTGTATCACCCTAGGATTGTCCACTGCGGAACATAGCCTACCCCGTATATGGGGGGGTGTGTCATAATCCCCACGATCGGCAGGCGTCTTGGGGATCGCAGTTTAAGATATCAATTTTTCAGAAGGCGCTGCTAACCACCTTCTGGTATTTTACCTTCAGTCACCTCTTACGACACCCACAGGTAAAAATGGGGGGATGACATTCAGGACCGGGTTATAACTAGAATATAGTATATATTTCAAATATCCGAATATTTCACAAAGCATTACTGTTTTAAACCCATTTATTAATATAAAACTTATTAATGCTCGTCTTGTGTCGTGAAGGTTTGTGTTTTCATGGCGCTTTCTATACTAGTAAGTAGTTTCGTCATATTTTATATGCCAATTATTTAAACACGATAAAATTATGCACGCATCTCCATGAGTTTAATATATATGCTTCTAGTTAGCCAGGTTTTCTTTATATGTTTTATATCTAAGTGTGACAATATCCATACAAAACATTGTTCTGATTAATTTTGAAAACACATATTTTTACGGAAAACTGATAAACCAGAAGCTTATTAACAAAGTTTGACCCTTTTAGTAATTTCGTGAGAGTTTTTAACTTTTTTACTGGTAACTTTTACATGTCACTCGGTTAACAAAATATTACAAACGATGTACAACACTACAGCTTCTTTAATGAAAACATTAAGACAGCCTACTAGCCATTGTTAACTCGAAAGCAGTCCAAATTTTCCAGCCCACTACCAGTTGGCAGCGTGCCCATCGTGTTGGCAATATTGCCTCACTGAAATGTAATGATTATACGTTTAAAAGTTATTAAATTCTGCAGTACGTGTACAAGTAGTACCACCATAATATGGTTCCAAAGGAAGACCAGCGCTGGCTGACCAGGATTACGCTAACTTAGGGCCAATTTGTGAACGGTTTATTAGATAGTTTTAATTTTAATTAAGCATCTTAGTGTCACCGCATTGTTTGTGTCACAAAAACAAAAAAAATAATTCTTGTCCTCTTTTCCTTATTAGTATCTGCTATACATTTAGTTCTACTATGTCACATGTATACCTTAAGTAATAGTATACTATTGCAAATACCGTAAAATAGCTTGTCTCGTATCATTGAAGTTCTCACCTGCAACTTGTTTATCAAACTCGTACTCAACCTCCGATTGCCATTTCCGTAGAGGAGGAACATATGGTGCTTTTCTCAAAAAAAATGCATGGACATAAAAATATAATTATATTTCCCTACATTTGTCACTAAATTTATATTAATTGTTGCTTCAAGTACTGCTTTACGTCTTAATTTTCATATATTTTATTGTATTTTCTTTTGTTTTCGCTGGAAGTAGCTTACATCTTCGCTTTTTTGGCCTCCGATCTAAGATATCGTGCAGTGCAATTAATATCCATTTCACTTTCGAAACCAACCGACCTCATTATATAATAAACAGAAGAAGGTCGGCTATGGATAGTTTCGGACAAAACAGGTACACCACATAAACTACAAAAATGCTATTGTAGGGATACATAGGAAACACTAATGCTAGGGCATAGGAAGATATACAGTAAACACTTATGCTAGAAATATGTAGGAAAAATAATGCTATAGCTATTTGGTGGTGTTGGTAGTGTGGTGAGACATGGACGCTAAGAGACTGAGAAAAAAAGTAGACGTTCTGGAAATGTGGTGCTGGAGAAAAATGCTTAACATATCACGGACTCAACTTCAGCCCAACATTACCATACTTGCCGAACTCAATGTCAAACCAAAAGCCTTTCTTCCATCGTACAAGGTCGCATTCTCAGTTTCTTTGGACATGTTTCGCGGCAAGGAGCCAGATCTATGGAACTCGTTGTAGGGCAGGGACAAGTGGACTGCATAAGAGCTCGTGGCAGATCACCCATGCGTTGGACAGAGCAAGTGACAGCTGCTCTAGCTCGTCCACTCCACGAGTGTACCAGGATGGCAGTGGTGCGAGAGGAATGGCGTCGTATTGTAAGGCTTGATGTGACCACCACGACCACTCTGTCCAGAGTGTAGCGACTAAGAAGAAGAAAAACTGAATTTCATAACAACGGCTGGTCTATACTGTGAGTCTGACTTGTTCTTATTACAAGTAAGAAAATTAAAAAAAAAAACGACTGTACCAACTTCCAATACTGAACAGTATGAAATAACTCGTGTGAGTGGGACTATGAGAATGACAACACAAAATGTTTTGAATCAAATTTTTTTTTCATTTTTTTTATGTCATAGTGACGGAACAAGCCTGAGGCCCACTTGATGCTAAGTGGACTAACCTCTGCCTATAACACATGCATTTCGTCACAAGTCACGAATTGCGCTGCGCCCGTCACTTTGAGACATAGTTGTTAAGTCTCTTGTGCCTGTAATTTCACTGGCTCTCAAGGACTGCTGCCGGGACACACCGTTAGGTGCCTGGCGACAGATTTTCTACTTGAGGGTGGTAGCTAGCCAGGCGGGCAATCGCAAATTGCCCTTCCACCATGCGGTGAAGCTCAAGCCGGCGGTGGGTATCGAACCAGGGTACTGCACGGCAGTCCATAGCTATTACCGCTCGGCCATCATTGCCTGGACTTAAAAAAGTTATTTCATAATATTAAGTATCAGACTTCTGTTATTTTTTTTTAATATTACATGTCAATTTCAAGGCTCTTAATTCAAATCACAGTATAGACCAGCCGGTTTTAATGATATTTAGTTTTTCTTCTTCTTAGTCGCTACACTCTGGACAGAGTGGTCGTGGTGGTCACATCAAGCCTTACAATACGACGTCATACGTCGTAATATTTTACGACGTATGACGTCGTCAAATTAAAACTACCCAATAAAGCGTTCACACATTGATTTCACAAATTGGCCCTAAGTTAGCATAATGCTGGTCAGCCAGCGCTGGTCTTCCTTTGGAACCATATAATGGTGGTACTACTTGCACACGTACTGCATAATTTAATAACTTTTAAACGTGTAAACGATCTCAGTTTCACTGCCGTACCAACGGTGATTGTAAATTAAACACGATGATCCGTAAGAATAATTCGTTATAATATGACTGGAAGTCATATTATATCGAATTATCTTTAATACAATTTGCTTCATAGAATGCGTCCGCACAGTTCGGTCGTCCAAGTAAGAATGCATCACACTGCCTTCGCTCTGCCAAGCCACCGTTCCGACTGTGTTGCCAGTAAAAAACTGCTAAACGTTACAGAATAAGTTGCTATCGTAAAAATTGCTAGTGTTGCCTATAAAAGTAAAGGAAATTTATTAAAACCTTACACTCGACCATCCTGATGACATGTATGACCTCAGACATGCACCAGGTGGAACCAGATATAACCTTACACTTGGCAGAACGAGCTATTTTGTAATTATTCTTTTACAATCCAACTAATAATCAAAATAATAACAATACTAGTAGTAACATAAGTTATACAAGCAAATCATCCAGAGAATAACTAGAGTAAATTCATAACTTGTAAGTACAATGTAAAGCATGTAATCACGTCTATGGTAATATTTATTTGTATCATATACTAGAAAGCTAAATGAATTTAACCATTATATCGACTAACGATTTTTAACAGATCTTTGTAACCATGTAACCATGTAACCATGTAACCATGTAACCATGTAACCATGTAACCATGTAACCATGTAACCATGTAACCATGTAACCATGTAACCATGTAACCATGTAACCATGTAACCATGTAACCATGTAACCATGTAACCATGTAACCATGTAACCATGTAACCATGTAACCATGTAACCATGTAACCATGTAACCATGTAACCATGTAACCATGTAACCATGTAACCATGTAACCATGTAACCATGTAACCATGTAACCATGTAACCATGTAACCATGTAACCATGTAACCATGTAACCATGTAACCATGTAACCATGTAACCATGTAACCATGTAACCATGTAACCATGTAACCATGTAACCATGTAACCATGTAACCATGTAACCATGTAACCATGTAACCATGTAACCATGTAACCATGTAACCATGTAACCATGTAACCATGTAACCATGTAACCATGTAACCATGTAACCATGTAACCATGTAACCATGTAACCATGTAACCATGTAACCATGTAACCATGTAACCATGTAACCATGTAACCATGTAACCATGTAACCATGTAAACATGTAACCATGTAACCATGTAACCATGTAACCATGTAACCATGTAACCATGTAACCATGTAACCATGTAACCATGTAACCATGTAACCATGTAACCATGTAACCATGTAACCATGTAACCATGTAACCATGTAACCATGTAACCATGTAACCATGTAACCATGTAACCATGTAACCATGTAACCATGTAACCATGTAACCATGTAACCATGTAACCATGTAACCATGTAACCATGTAACCATGTAACCATGTAACCATGTAACCATGTAACCATGTAACCATGTAACCATGTAACCATGTAACCATGTAACCATGTAACCATGTAACCATGTAACCATGTAACCATGTAACCATGTAACCATGTAACCATGTAACCATGTAACCATGTAACCATGTAACCATGTAACCATGTAACCATGTAACCATGTAACCATGTAACCATGTAACCATGTAACCATGTAACCATTTAACCATTTAACCATTTAACCATTTAACCATTTAACCATGTAACCATTTAACCATGTAACCAGTAACCTTATATCATTGTATCCATGTATCCTTGTAGCCTTGTATCCTTGTAACCCTGTAAACAAATAACAACATAAAATATCTATCCTTGTAACTAAATAAAAACATATCAATCATAATAACCTTTCACATACAAAATCCTTATAACTGATTAACAATATTTATTCCATTTAAACCAAATAAAATTAATAAACACATTGTATAGTACATAGTTTTAATAATGACAATATGTGTAATTATTTGTCTTTATAACTTTTTTTTTTGTTACTATTTCTATTATTTGAGCATGGTGAGCTGTTAGTTGAGGACATGTCGATATTTAGTGAGTACCCTTTGCGATAGAGCTGTTAACGTTGCAACCCACGCTTTATATGGTATCAGGTCAAGATACGAACGCATTGGTACCTCGTACTTGACCCGAACCAAACAAAACGAGCATGTTTATTTTAGTGAAAAAATATGATAATTAAATATATTCGGTAGTGCTTTCTTAATTATCCGTATCATCCAAAATCAGTGAGTTAATCATTCCCTAACACTTTGATAACCCTGAAGGGGCCTTCGTAAGATGGCATTAGTTTCGTACATTGACCTTTATTTTGAAATGCCATTTTCGTTATTTTAACCAGATCACCCTTATTCTAGGCATCCTGCCTGCAGCGGTCGTAATACTCCTTCTGTTTAGCTTTCGATTTTTCGTTTGACCTCATCGCGAGGGCTAGGTAAATCAGAAACTTCACGAATGTCTTCCACAACCACATTAAGGGTTGGCTTGATTTCACTATGCATTGTAGAACAAAACATAACTTCAGTTGGTGTCTTTCCAATAGTTTTCTGCACAGTGTTATTCAGCCTCCATTGTATGTTTCCCAATTTATTATGGTCGTTCGATCTCGGAATTGCTACAGTGTTTAATATTTGTTTTATGCCTCGATCAAAGCAGAATTTTCTGAACGCATGCGAAGCAAGAACCTCTATCACTTACTAGCCTATCGGGGACTCGAAAAATGTCTTGTGATGCCTTTATGACGTTTTGACTATTAGTGTTTCGGACAGGTTTGTTAAACAAAAACTTGGTGAACGGGTGTACAACAGTTAATATATTTGCGGACTCCTTATTTGATTTCATAAGGGAAGCCAAGGTGGTCGATGTGTTAGGTGTGAAAAGGTATTGCGGCTTTTTCTATACGGTGTAATAACCCCTCTCGACCCTTTGTCGTCTCTAATATACGCACAATCAATTCATGCTCTAACATATATTTTTAACAAATTGCGTCACTCTTCCAAACCAGTAGGTTTTCTTTTTACGTTCAAAGGTTTTCATTATACATCTTGCACAGCTGCATCTTTCGGTATTACCTTTGTCGCCACCAATATACCTTAGTATTAGATTGTTTTTTAACCCATTGGCATCGGCGATAATGATAACAATAGAATTTCATTCATAAATTGGTAATAGTAGTCCAGTACGATGCCAACTTATTAAACAATTTCTTTTTAATTATCTCTAATGTAATCCAGTCGCTTGAAATCTAGGTTACTACCGACAACACATCGTATTCTGAGTAACTCTGGGTCTCAAATCTGAAAAGTATGAAGCCAGTCATCGTCGGGTATAACTAGCACCGATGGTTATCTAACGGGAGCTGAAGTGTCCACTTCATTGTAGGATTTCTAGAGGGCGTCAACATGACCCATTTTCACCCACATATTCAATACAACTATCAAACTCCTGTAACGCGATCCACCTGCGGGAAATTCTAGGTATAAGATCACGCTTCTAAAATGTGTAGCGCAAAGCACTGCAGTCGCTTACCACCCTGAAAGCCTTTCCTAAAACCTAAACCCTGAACTTATAACCGACAACGTTTTAAATTCGTATGAGTGAAAGTTTCTTTCCTCGCTCCATCGTCCACTCCCACGTAGCGTTTTTCTATAGTTATTTAGTGAGTGTAGATGACCCAATCGGACAAATGACTGAATACATTTTTGAAAGATACTTACAAGTCCCAAAAATTGGCGTACGCATGAGCAGGCATATACAGGCATATAAGACTTAACAACTATGTCTCAAAGTGGCGGGCGCAGTGCAATTCGTGACTTGTGATTAAATGCATCTGTTATAGGCTTAGTTAGTCCGCTTAACATCAGTTGGGCCTCGAGCTTGTTCCGTCACAATAACAACGTCGTGCACATTTTGTGGTAAGGGAAAAATCTATCACGCTCTGAATAAAAAATTTGAACTATAATTAAATATTTGCTGTCCCTGGACGTATGCAAGCCGCTAGGTAATCAATTTAACTCTGCAGGAAACTGCACTTTGAAAGTTCAATTTGAGTTGCGCGTTTTCTAATAGTTTGAGAAATCAAGAGTGATAAACCATGCCTGACTAGACAATCTCGCTATTTCATCTTCTATTATGTGGATGGGGTCTTTCCTTTACGGTTATCGAATTCAGTAGCCTATAATCTACGCAAAGTCGTATGCTGACGTTCTTCTTTCGCATGAGTATTATCGTGTCGTCTCTCGGATGATGCCCGCTTCTAACATTTCGTCGACCATTTCTCTAACCTCTCGTTCATGGTAAGAGTAGCGATACGGTCTGTAAACAACGGGGCGCTGACTACTAATTCTTTATTCATTTCTGTAACGTTTGTACAGCCAAGGTCTTCCAAGTTACGAGCAAAATACTGTTTATGGCGTTGCAGTATGTTTATGAGTCTCGCCCTAGCCACATTGGTGACTGTTTCGCCTAGCTGTACTAGTCTTTCGTCGAGTTGTTCAGTAAGGTTAGATACGGTTTGTATAGCTGTTACTACGGAATCTTGCGTGTTTGCAAGTTTCTAAACCGACTTCACCCTTTCTACTTTTGAAAACACCGTTTTCCTGGAGACAGCGTGGTACTACGCATGGCTGTAACCTGACTATGAGTGAACCACCCTTTACTCTGTAAGCTCCGCCGCAACAACGTATTGTCTCCCTAGTTTCCTACTATCTTGGAATCGACTATCACTCTGCCTGTGAATGGCGACTCGGTCATGGCTCGAACGCTGGCAGGGCCATAAAGTGTACAATACGCTTGAATCCTCACTCTTTCTCGATGATCATATCATCATCTTGTACATATTATAATTATTTCTGTATTGACATGTATAAATTGAAGGCTGATAACGTCCTTGTAGGTATATATAATCATGTGAGGTTGATCCGTGTAAAATTGCCCATGAAGGAAGGGCTTCTCCAAGAAACGCTCCTCTGCTACGCGACATGAAACGATAGCATCCGCCCCATCTATCGATAAGTTTAATTTGGTCGAGCATACCGAGCATACAAAGTTATTGCCGTAACCCTTCATAGTAGATGGCTTATGGTCATGAGTCAGTCCGAGACTTGCAAACCTGGTTTGGGTTATCAAAGTGACTTCACTACCAATATCAATGAACGCTACGAGCGGCACACCTACGTTTACTTACTCAATTAACTAATTGCATGGGGTAGTACTATAATTACGTATGGTTTTTGCCTCATCATTCGTTGATCGAGTATGTTTAGCTTAGAGTAGCATAGTTCAGGCCCATGCCCTATTTTCAAACAACGGCTGCATTTTCCTAGAGGTTTAGGACATCTGGAGAAAGGGTGACCTTTCTCTTGACAATTGTATAAGTAATAGAATACACCAGGACTGACTCTTGCATTAGTCCTGTTGTTTAGCTTATCATCACCCGTATTTGCGTTCCTGTCTCTAGAAAACGGCTGCGGCGCGTATAGTGCATTACTATTGATCATCAAAGACTTTAATACGTCGTCAGGCTCGTTACACCGCAGTGCTAAGGCGCTAGGCCTTGTAGTCCCGTCACTAATGCCATGAATAATGCAGTCAACAGCGTGTCTACCGGTAATTTCGAATTGATTGAGAGCTAGCTTTTCGTAAGCTTTTCGTAGTTTTGCTTACATGGAAAAGAATTTGATAACGTAACTTGCCTTTCACCTCAAGTATAGAATATTGAAATCTGGCTTTCATACCAAGTCTTAGCTAGCCCTGACAATATCTGTATTGCAATATAATTTACGGTCCTTTCATCCCAGCCGTAGACTTTTGCACACTCGTTTACCTTTTTTTTTAACTAAATACCCATACGTTAGTTTTTCTCGGAAGGATTAAACTCTGGGATGATTTTTTTACTATCATTATTATAAATACTGTGTGCTCTGGCCTGGCTGCGATGGAAGGATGTCCTTAATAGACTGAATGATTTGGGTAACCTATTACTACTACGTGACCTTTTGCTTGGTGTCCAGCGGGATGTCTCTCGTTGTCCACGTCAGGCGGGCGGCTGAGGCTGCAACTGCGGCTGTCGCGCCTTGACCCATGGTGTGACCCCGTTGCTCGTTCCGTTGGCGGCGCAGCCCAGCTTCACGTTCCCGTTGTAGGTCGAGCTCCAGCAACCAGCAGACGAACTCGCTCCAGCTCCTGCCTCAGCACCACTTCACGCTCCAGCAACCTGCGGCTGAGGCTGCGGCTGCGGCTGCGGCTGCGGCTGCAACCCCGACGTGTGTTATTGCAACCCTGGCTACGAATGACACTGCCTCCGGAGCGCGAACGGTTGCTTCGAGGAGTTTCCACACTCCGTGCCTTATTATCTCAAGGCTCCATCACCTGAAACTCGTATCATAAAATTGTGTGCATTAGGAACAAGTTGAATAAAGGATGTATATGTATTTTTTTTGTTTTGTGAAGGTAGTTTGAAAATTCAAAATATCTCGGAAACGGTGCGTCCTACACCAAAAATAAGGAAATTTTGACCCCCCTTAACCACACACTGCGGTGTGCCAATTCGAAACAGTTTTTTTTTTTTTTTTTTATTTAAATATTTATATATATATGATTTGTTCTATTATTTCCGTTATCATATTAAATGAGATGCGCAGACATGGATCCATATTATTCAAGCATGCACTCATAATAGGAATCCACTGAAAGGTGTAAAACACCACGTGTAATGTTGGTCTGAAAACACGTGCTCGTCTAGATGGCCGCGCACTATATATAATTAGTCGCGGTAGGTTCATAATTCTGTTTAATACTACGTTTATACCAAAGGCAAGTATTTTCCATGCGGTTGCTATACTAATTTATCACAAGACCAATTACTAAAAAAAACACCAATAACGTGTGGACGTGTACTTACAAGTTTTGTCTATCCCACTTCTGAGATGTAAACGATCTCAGTTTCACTGTCGTACCAACGGTGATTGTAAATTAAACACGATGATCCGTAAGAATAATTCGTTATAATATGACTGGAAGTCATATTATATCGAATTATCTTTAATACAATTTGCTTCATAAAATGCGTCCGCACAGTTCGGTCGTCCAAGTAAGAATGCATCACACTGCCTTCGCTCTGCCAAGCCACCGTTCCGACTGTGTTGCCAGTAATAAACTGCTAAACGTTACAGAATAAGTTGCTATCGTAAAAATTGCTAGTGTTGCCTATAAAAGTAAAGGAAATTTATTAAAACCTTACAAACGTATAATCATTACATATCAGTGAGGCAATATTGCCAACACGATGGGCACGCTGCCAACTGGTAGTGGGCTGGAAAATTTGGACTGCTTTCGAGTTAACAATGGCTAGTAGGCTGTCTTAATGTTTTCATTAAAGAAGCTGTAGTGTTGTACATCGTTTGTAATATTTTGTTAACCGAGTGACATGTAAAAGTTACCAGTAAAAAAGTTAAAAACTCTCACGAAATTACTAAAAGGGTCAAACTTTGTTAAGTTAATGAATAAATTGAGTCCATAGCTAATTCTACCAAAGCTTAACCGTACCGTTTATCGCATTATCGGAATAACGAAATTCGTTATTGGATTCAGTTACGAAGTTTAATTATAACTTTACAAAAGGCAATTGGGTAGGCTTGTAATTTACTAATTTTACAATAATGCAAACGAGTGCTTCAAAATACATTTTGAAGACACCAAACTAGACTATAAATATACTAGCTCTATTAACGAATAAACATCAGAAACTACCCACCAACCTCAACAATTCAAAAGTTACTCTTAGGCTGCAGTTACACAAAAATTTTTGTATAGAGTTTTTGTATGGCTGCCGCTTGTTGCCAAGCTGCCTCGCATAATGAATGAATGAGCGCAATTTCCTAATATATATTAGCCGTTGTGCTATTCTGATGTATAAGCTAATAACATTTTAAAGTTTAATAAAATCCGTCCAGTATTTTTTGATGCGACAGAATCCAACAATTTTCACAAACTTTCGCTTTTATAATAAAAGCGCGATATAATCTTTTACACGATATAAAGTTTTATATAGTTGGCTTTCGGGTTGAATGGTGCTTGTCGTAGAAATAAACTTACAACAATATAGAAAATCATTTATTTATTTAGAAATGAAATGAGATAAAATAAGGTTTATTTGTCCTAAACATGGGGACACAATATATAAAATGTCATAAAGTGGTTTTAAAGTTCCAACATGTTCTGCTATGTACTTACAAATTTTGAAATATGTATATATAAAAGATATAAGATCAATAATTTAAAAAATTACACACAATTTTTAAGGAATTAACTCAGTACATAATTTAAAAGTCAGTCTTAATATTACAAAGTAAAGATTTTGTTTGAAAATAAAATAATAGATCGATAAAAATTACTACAATGTCATAAATTATTACATTATAATAAACAATATTACATAAATTATATTATTAGAAGATAAAAGTATGTCATTACATGTCAGAACGTAAATAATAGTTTTAGACTTTAAAAAATCGTCAAGGTAAGTCTAAAAAAAAGACGTCATTCTTAAGTAAGCGATATGGATTTTATCTGAATTAAAATGATTATTAATATTATTATTAAGTCTATAGGGATTTCGCTAAAGATTTTTATCGCCGTATAATATGAATTGATTTTAAATAGTCCTAAACTAGACATAGGCTTTACCAGATTTTTCCAAAGGCGAGTTGAAACATCACCTTTTACATCGAAAAAATATGCGTTTTATTTTACAAAAAGACTCAATTCTTTTATATAGAGACAAGGAATAGGTAAGATGTTTAATTGTTTAAGCAAATGCCTACATGTGCCTCTACGTCGTGCTGAGCATAAATCCCGAATAAATTTTGTTTGACTCTTGAAAGCTCTTTCATTTTCTACCGAGTTTCCCCATAAAATCAATTCGTATCTTAGATTAGAACCAAAATTTACGTGATACCTTGAGGGCTGCCTTTTGCGAAACTATCGGTCAAGAATAGCACCTGACAAAATTAAGAAAAAATTTAATTGATGACATTCCAAAGGAAATTTCCTAATTTCTAACATTTCAAATGGTGAAATCCATTGTTTTAGGAGAACACCGGTTACTTTTTGGCTGATCCATACACATCATTTAAATTGGTAGCGGTGATAGCGCGCGGCCTAAATAAACGCGCCCTTACCGAGGTCCAAAACTAATTTCATAATTGATGCTTGAAGTCGATTCCAATTATTACTTTCTTGAGCGAGTACCTATGATAAAAAGTCTGGAACTGGTAACATTAAGGCAGATTTTCATAACGTTATAAGACTTATACGAACATGGACCTCACGAAATCACATAATCCTCAAAAGAACTGGTTAAAATTCATTTGTAAATCTTTGTATTATTTAGGCGTTGGAGACTGTTGGTACGAAACTACTGCACATACAGATTTTCAGAAGCTCTTGTACAAAATATGGATGATTTTATCGAACTTCTACACCATTTCCTTTATATCCAACGAGTTTTTAGCCTATTGCCGCTCAGATTTCAACGATAAAGAGAGAAACGATTTGGTACAGTTAACATTAGGGCATGTCGCGATCGCTGGTAAAATAGTGTTTACTTTCTGGGAAAGGGGGCGCATCAAGCAGGTCTTGGAAAGACTTCTGGAAGGTGCAAGGGATATCTTCGTATCTAAAGAGTTGGATAAAGCCAGTGTAAGACAGTCAGTGCGACTATCGGTGGCTGTTGTGTCAGTGTCTTACTTGTCATTGCTGGCTTCTACAGTGGATGGTATACGAGCATACCTAATTGAAGGTATGGATAAAATGGTGATTTAATATTTGATTACTTTAAAAGGTATGAGATCCGTACAGTAAGTACGGATACGGATACCTGGTAACCAGATTTTGATTTGAGTAATATGTGTATAATAAAGAAAACTAGCAATCTAATAATTTGGAACAAATTACCTGTTGGCAGGTGCTTGGCGACAGATTTTAGATTGGAGCATGGTAGCTAGTCTGGTGAGCATGAGCATTCTACATTTTATGTTGGTGAAGCTCAAACCCACATTAATATTTGCAGCTAACTATAGCTAATTTACTTACCATATGCTATAACTTCTTGCGCAGATATCCATTCCATAGCCATGACCACTAGACCATCATTACTTTTATTTTAAACGCAGATCAGTTGCCTTTCATTAAATTATGTTTTTTCTCTCTGCAAGATATTTCATTGTATTATTTAACTTTAGTTGAGCTTCTGTATATAAATGGTTTTCTTTAGTGCCTCCTCTATAGGTACGTGTAATTTGATATGACTTGGGTTAGTAACACTCCCAAATCCATTAAACTTTGTCTGGTTTCAATTTTCAGGGATTCCTATGCGCACAGAAGTGACCTACTACCCACCGTCATCAGCTTCGGGAGTGCCCATTAATATTTTACGGTTTTTCATCCAATGCCACTGGTGGTTTATCGTGACCATTATGGCGGCAGTTGACAGTCTTTGCATTAGTTCTTTGGTCTTCGTGGGATATAAGTTTAAGGTTTGTGCTATTGGATCTAATCACGCACAGATTATAATCAAAATAATATATAACACCAAGCCAATTCTTTTCTTACATAGCCCTACTTGTGTTCATATTGTCCTGAACATCAACACTTGGTCTGACAGCTTAGTCAGCGTATTATATTTTCCATATTGGTACGATTAGATACCTAAGGCCACCATAAGTAGTATGATGACATAATTAACAATAACTGATGTATTATGCTACAATTTGTCTTTACATTTTATCAAACGTGGCTCGGTATCTACCGAAAAGGCGAAGATACATAATAGTGCAGATGACGCATTAGACTAGGTAAAAATGTGCTAGAACGTCTGCAAGCTCTAATAGTCTTTGTATACAGTTCTCCTGTCTAATAATGATACGTCACATATTTTCTTCTACCTTTTATCAAAAAGGATACGAATGAGATTTAATATGTTTTCTAGCTCGTGCAGGTGTACTTCAATAGCTTAAGAGAGAAGGTTGTAAATAATTGTCAATCGCAGACCAGGTGGGTTGCAGGAGAGGACTTTAGACACGATTTTGTGATCGGTATCAAGATGCATGAGGACGCTTTGTGGTGAGTACTCTCAAGATTAGTGTTGCAAACTGCAACTATTGAGTATAACTGTTTTAACTGTTACAGGTGCGCGAAGAATGTTCAGAAGGCATTGGGAAAACTCTACGGTGTCCAAATTTTTTAAAGCGTCGTTCTTCTTGTTATGTCTCTCATAAAAGTAGTAGTAAGTACAAAACTGTTCTTTGTGGAGTAGAATGTTGAAAATTTCAACATAATTTACAGATATATCTGACAGCTAAATTTATTATTATTTTCAGACTACGGAGCGCAACATAGTCTTCCTGTTAGCGAATTTCTTTTCCATCGCTTGCTTGATTCTACTTACCGGTGCTTATATGCTGCCGGCAGGAGACATTACCCATGAAGTATTTATTTTTCTTAAACTTACTTGCACTATCTTTCTCACCGGAGCTCAAAAAAATATATATACAAACCTATTAAGTAGAACTGATATCCATTATCACTTCTTCAACTGTCACTAAGTGACGATATTGCCCAAGATGCTCGCAAACAAGATCGTGCTTAAACTTATTATCAAGGACTGCTACCGGAGTACATGGTAAGGTTCTTGGCGATAGTGTTAGCCATGGAGCATGTTCTACAAGCGGTAACGGCCATATGTTGGACCGCTCAGTTAACACTTTTAAGCAGACAAGTAATATCAAATATTCAAAAAACTTGACTATTAAACTCAACGCATGCATTGCTTTTCTCTCTAAACCAATATCATCATGCTATAGTAAATAATTATATATGTATGAATATATACATATTATAGTATATTTACTGAGATTTGGTGCTATGTCTGAAGAGACTTAATGTATATCTAGAATGATAATGCACGTGTACTTTATTTTGACATTTGAACTCAATGGTAGAAATTATTCTAGGTGTTTTTTTTTTATAGCTCATATCCTAGCCTATGACCACTAGTTATCTCTCCTGATGGTAAGTGATGATGTAGTCAAAGATGTTGTTCAGGCTAGCCTAGAATTACTGGCTCTCAAGCACAGCTGCTGGAACACACCGTTAGGTTAGCGACAGATTTCTACTTGAGGGTGGTAGCTAGCCAGGCGGACATTCGCAAAATGCCCTACCACCAAGCTGTAACGACTGCCATCGTAAGACAACAACCGGGACCGACGGCTTAACGTGCCCTCCGAAGCACGGAAGCGCTCAGTAGTAATGTCACTGGCGGTCACCCATCCAACTCCTGACCACGGCGGACGTTGCTTAACTTAGCTGATCGATTAAGAACGGCTATAAAACTTCACCACGAGAGCTTCACAAATAAAAGTTGTGTATGAATTTGAAGGTTATGGGGAATGGAGAATATGGGCTTTGGAGAATTTAAATATTCTCTTACACAAGTAAAGGCTCATTTAAAATTTTCTATTTCTGAAATTCAAATGAAAATTCGAATTTCAAATTGTTATGTACCTTCTGTTTAATTACAGTTGAATTGCTTAGCACTATTTCATGTGATTGTAAGTGATAATGTAATCGAAAACGTTGTTCTGGCTAACTTGAAATTACTGCAAGGAAAGCTGCTGGATCACACCGTTAGGTGCTTGGCGGCATTGTCGCGGCGGATTGTCTACCTGAGGGCAGGCTGATATTCGCAAAATGTTTTTCACTGTGCGCTCTAACGACTGCTATCGTAAGACAACAACCGGGACCGAGCCCTACAAAGGGCTGAAGCACTCAGTAGTAATCCCAGTACCCGTCACTCATCCAAATCCTGACTGCAGAGGACGTTGCTTAACTTAGTTAGCTGGCTAATAACGACTAAGCAAGTTACGCCACAAACACTTCAATTCTAGTAAGGTTATAAAACTACTCACTGATGATTTTACAAACAGCTGATAAGATTTATGACTAAGAACTAACGCATGATTGCCTGATTCCAATTAAAAGAGCATAGAGAAACTAAAATTCCACAAGACAGTCAGTCACGCAAATCAAGACACTCACACATAAAGTATTAATACCAATTAAACCCCTCCTCAGAAACCGACGTTGATCTTAAATGAATAAATAGAACACGTATCTGTCAGCACCATATCGCACGGGGTGCTTAGCATAATGATGGATTTCGAAAAAGAGAAGGATTAAGTTACACAGTACTAGTTTTCCAACATTAGATGATATTTGATGAAAGTTTCATTCAGTTCCTCTCCTCAGGCATCGTTAGTGTCGACAGCGATGTTCCACTGCGGCTGGGAGCTGGTCTACGTGCGAGACTTGCGTGTCCTCGCAGTGCTGGCGCTGCAGAGGAGCCAGGCGCCGGTCTACATGTGGGCATTTGGGATCTTGAAGCTTTCTTACGCCAACTTTATATCCGTCAGTAACTGTCATAGTAGTCACCATGAAGCAGTAATGGTTTAGTGGATACGGCTATAGACTGCTGCGCACGGGGCCCGTGGTTTGAACTCCACCACGAGCTTGAGCTTCACCGCATCATGGTGGAAGTGCATTTTGCGAATGCCTGCCTGACAACCACCTGCACCTGTCCTTTATAGCCGGTACTTCAACGTTTAGCCTTTACAAATAGTGAATTTATTCGTAGTTTATCTAGATAACACCTTTCACTTACTTTGAAGCAGTGATAGCAGATGATGTGGTACTAGCTATGGACTGCCGTGCCGCAGGACCATGTTTCGATCCCCACCGCTGGCTTCAGCTTCACCGCATGGTGGAAGAGCGTTTAACGAACTCTCGTCGGGATAACTACCGCCCTCAAGTAGATAATCTGTCGCCAAGCACCTTACAGTATGTTCCAGCAGCATTCCTTAAGCTTGAGAGCCAGTAAATTTACTCGGAAGTCTACATAAAAAGTAGAATATATTGTCACTTCATTCTCGTTGCACAAAAAAACAGACCTAATTCTAAATCTATCGTATATCCAAAATTACCTTATAATCAGAGAGTAGTTAGTTAAAACATTTTTTTTTAAATATCAGAAACAGAGACAATATCCCACAGGTATCACACAGATAAAAATGATTGACAATATAATCTTTAACAGGGAGCTTTGAGTCTCGTGTTGTACATGAAGGTAAGGAATATGTCGGCAAGGAGGCGGCTCAAGCTTTTGCACAATATTTTTCGGGAGAGTTTCTGCCAAATATTCCTTTACTCGATTATGTAGCAGTTGATGCTGGTAATGGTGATAACTCTGCAAACTACGTGCATAACTATGAAATTTTGTTGAAAGAAGTAGTTATGGTAATAAAGTTGTTGAAACCTGCAAGCTCTCCTGGACTTGACAACTGTCCTGAGTTTATTTTAGAGGGTTTTCTATGATTACGTAAATGTACCAATCTGCTATATTTTGAATCAGGCACTGTCTAATGGTGATTATCCTCGCCAGTGGAAAGTCTCAAGGGTGAGACCAATTCCTAAGGCTAAAGGTTCTACTGGAATGTAATTGTCTGTTGGAACTTTTAATTAGCATAATTTAAACGAAAACAACAAATTGGCCTTAGTTTCTATTAAAATTAATAATTTGGAAGCAGTGATGGCTCAGTGGCATTGGCAATGGACTGCTGCGCAGCAGGTCCGTGGTTAGATTCCCGCCGCGGGCTTGAAATTCCTCGTATGGTAGAAGGGCATTTTGCGAATGCCCGCCTGGCTAGCGACCACCATCAAGTAGAACATCTGTCGCCAAGCACTTAAGGGTGTGTTCCGGCAGCTGTCCTTGGGAGCCAGTGTAATTACAGGCACATGAGTCTTAACAACTTGTCTCAAAGTGACGGGCGCAGTGCAGTTCCCGACTTGTGATGAAATGCATCTGTTATAGGCAGAGGTTAGTCCACTTCACATCAGGTGGGCCTAGAGCTTGTTCCGTCACAATAACATAAAAAAATTATATAAAAAAGTACGAAGAAAACATCATAACATGTTCAAGTTAGTGTTGCAGAAAAGGTATTTTTGAGGTTCTTGTACATGAAATTGTATGGATATTATCCTTTCCTATATGCTACAATATTTTTACCTGGAGTACCTGGCTTTAATTCTTTAGAGCTAGGCGTAACTACGATCTCATAACATGAATTGGATGGGTGCCCGCTGGTGACATTACTACTGAGCGCTTCCGTGCTTCCCAGGGTACGTTAAGCCGTCGGTCCTAGTTGTTGTCTAAGGATGACAGTCGTAAGAGCATGGTGGTATCAAGTAGAAAAGCTGGCGCCAAGTACCTAACGGTGTGTTCCGGCAGCTGACCTTAGAGAGCCAGTAATAAGTAGGTTATCCTGAACAACATCTTCAACCACATCATCACTTACCATTAGATGAGACAGTGGTCAATAGCTAGCCTGTTAGGTATAGGGATATTTTTTTTTTCTTTTATTAGTTATTTGATAATATTTGCTATAATTCTAGATTGTTCGTAGCATCAAAACTATGTGTTGTTACCCATAAAGTACTCACGTTACATTATTTTTGTGCCATTGCTGTATTGTTTTCTTCTTTTTCAGGTAATTCGTTCGTCTTACTCCTTTTTTGCTGTAATGTATTAAACTTGACTGAAATTATGAATAAAAAAATGCGCATTAGTAAAACAACTTTTCTTTTCGGTTTTCCAGAAAAGGGTGATTATTACAAAACTACTCGGCTGTATTAACGTAATTGAAATCGGTTTTAAAATTGTTTAAATATGTGTACTAAGTACTTACGAAAGTTTTAATCAAATATTACAAAACGTACACTACAATTATTTTTGTACCCCCAAATTTCTCCTTGAACGGAAATCGAACCCGCGCGTCCTAGTTTTACACATCGTTAGTAAAACCAGCGTATAGCTGATGAGCTGTAACTTATTGTTCATATTAAAAAGGTTGATTTCTAAATATCATTACAAGCACTATCGCGTGCTAAGCGTGCTGTGTTCCAAATAATTTGTAAAATATAAAAACCGGCCAAGTGCGAGCGCACGAAGGGTTCCGTACCATTATCTGTAACCTATAATCTTGCAAGTTACAGACACTTTTCGCAGTGTCCGATCGAGCTTGCGATTGGATGAAAAAAACCCTATACTTACTAAATTCGGAATTACATTCATAATTATTTATATTTAAAGAGAACACAGAACTAATTATTCTGTGAATAGTTAAAGCGTCTACCTGTCACCGTTATTAGTATCGAGCAAGGAAGGGTAAAAAAATCAAGTTTGTTTGAATGGGAGCCCCCCTTAAATATTTAATTTATTTTAGTATTTGTTGTTATAGCGGCATAAACATCATCTGTGAATTTCAACTATCTAGCTATCACCGTTCTTCAGATACAGCCTGGTGACAGACGGACGGCCAGCGAAGTCTCAGTAATAGGGTCCCGCTTTTACCCGTTGGGTACGGAACCCTAAAAAGGTCGAGTTGGTTGGTTGCCTCATCTCGATCGCATTAGACTGGGTTATGTGGTCCAGTTACCTATATATTTTTATGTCACATTAATAACTCGGCAAGAAGTGGAAATCCATACATAAGGTATAATTATAATGTACAGAAATTAATAATATAATTTACTTTTATTTGCGAAAACATGTGATGTCATACATATAATATTATATAATAAATGCATGTGGTCTTAAACTAGGTCTGTATCAACATGTTGATACAATGTACGAGATGGACTTATTTTGTTGCTCTATGAGTTAATTTTCAAATATATGTTTTATAATGAATAGATTCAGGCGTTACTTTGCGGAAATCCATATTTAATAGTAACAAAATTTTAATATATTTTAAGAAAACATCAAATTAATATTTTAATAAAACACAATGTAACATAAAACATATCTAGTTTTATGTTACATTGTTAAATTATAACACTATTTTGAGTAATTTTTAGCAGTGTGATGTTAACCTGTAGATGTTAGAACTAAGATTGTTTGAGATATCTAGGGCCTGTTACAGAATGTTCGAGTAAGTTCCGGTTATACTAACCAGAACATAAAATAACTGAATGATAAAAATGCAGCGCGTTTAGGCTAAATCGATGACTCTGAAACGCAAAGATAATGTTTTATTTATTAAATATGTTCTGGGTAGTATAACCGGAACTTACTCGAACATTCTGAAACAGGCCCTTAGGAAAATTAATTTGTAGGTAGTTCCTACTAACTACACTATCGCATTAGGTATAACCTGTAATGGTAGATGTAAGTGTTTTGAATAAATAAATAAATGTTTTGCCTATTTTAGGCGTACAAATGTAGTGTGATTGGCGTCATAATAATAATAATAATCATACAATAATAATAATTATCACATTAATAATAACATTGAAAATTGATTGTTGTTACAAAAATATCGAAAGGTTTTTTTATATTAATAATAATGGCATGTCAAGGTAATTGTAGCAATAAGAAATTCATTGTCAGTTAAGAATTCGATTATGCTGTGATAGCATATTTTGACTAACATATTTCTTATATTTTTTTAGAACGATTAATAGAACGTTTTTAACGCATAAAAATGTTTTGGAAATTATATTTTAATTATAGAATGTAACAAAATGAAATATTAAATATCTTGATTCATTATTTTTACAAAACTGCCCTTAACTTATTAAGAGTCAGAAACTTTATTAATATGTTACCCACAAGCTCTTTATCAAACTTTATCAGGCATGGCTCACTCTACACTATAGGTACAGAGCTACAGGTACATCGGCGTATCCGTCCAGACGGAGTTATTCTAGGGTACGCGCCACTTCAGAAGAGATCAGAGCTATGCGTGGCTATGCGATAGAAAGAGAGACGCATTGTAGGTGAATATAAATATTAGGTACTACGTGCTTTGTGAGCTGAAATGCACTTTATTGCTTCTTCGCTAGAGTCGCTTATTTATTAAAATGGCTTTGCGCAGTCGTCCTTCTAGTCCTTTTTATTCTGTAAGTAACTTCATTAAGTTTCTATCCAGTGTTCCGGCTGAAGCTGAACTTGAGGGTATAAGTGATGGACTGCACAGTATGTATATAATATAGAATTACATGATCAAATTACAAATGTACTATCCTATTCGAAGGAATTACAAGTGATTAAGAAATGAGGAAGTGGTTAGAAACAAAACCAAAATCCGCTCTATAATATTCTGTCTTTAATAGCAAAGCGGAAACCTTTATTGTTGTCTTAATTGGATACATTGTTTGATAAAGACTTGGATTTAATTAAAGGCTGTGTTTCTTATAGTGATATTAATTATTAATAAACTACATAATGCGACAGATTATTTCCTCTTCTGTTAGTGCCCCTTCAAATACTGAAGGTTGGCGATCAACTCATAGATTGGTTTCTGTCCCTCGCAAGATGAAAACGGTACGCGGTACTCACGATACCTGTCCACTTCCTGATCTCTTTCAGACAAGTCTTTTCTTACGATCAGCTTTTTTTTCTCCTGCGAATACTATTCGTCAGGAAAAGAAAAGCTGGTCGATACCAGCAATATTGAATACAATATTGTATTTGAATTAAATAATATTATATTGTAATACAGCATACATGAAGCAATGATGGCTGAGCGGTAATAGATATAAACTGCTGTGCTGCTGGTTCCTGGTTCGATCCCCACCACCGGGTTCAGCTTAACCGCATGGTGGAAGGGCATTTGACGAGCTACCATCCCCAAAGTATAAAATCTGTCACCAAGCACTTGCGTGTTCTAGCAGCAGTCCTTGGAGCCACTCAAATTTCAAACACACGAGACATATCATCTGTATGTCTCAAGGTGACGGGTGCCATGCAATTCATCACTTGTGACGAAATGCATCTGTTATAGGCAGAGGTTAGTCCGCTTAGCATCAGGTGGGCATAGTGCTTGTACCGTCACAAACACAAAAAACTTAAAACAAAAACTGGTTAAACCCTATGACCTATATATACTAGAGGCGACATCTCAAACAAAGTTAGTTGACCAGTGCAGGTATGCCGGCCGGCATACTCTCCCCCACACGCAGGTGGGCACTCGTAGAGATCACACGCACTTTACGTTCGAAAATTGTGTAATAAAATACACAATTGATAATAACAATTTTCGAACGTAAAGCGCGTGCAAAGTACCTGCACTGGTCGACTATTCTCGTTTGATATGTCGTGTCTAGTATATATAGGTCCATAGTTAAACCAAATTATTTTAGCAGTTAAAAATAAGGATGTGACCAAGTAGTATTGTGCTGGTTCCCAAAAATTAAAACGTTTTATTACTAGTGGCTCTCCGAGCTGTAGACTTCGCGAGTCTGCCCTTGCATAGCTTACAATTGAATAAAGGTTCACTGCGCATCCTAGTGGGAGAATGGGTCAAGAAATACAAAAATCTAGATATGTAATGTAAACAATAAATTATTTACTTATCTCTTTTAGGCAACTGACGTGCGTATCAGAACATTGCCATTAAATTAAGCGCAGGCTTCCATACTTTCAATGATGATTTTGAAAAATTTCCAAAAACTGAATAGACTTAAAAACTTTTATGGACTTATCAAACCTGCTCACAAAATTTCGTGAGAATCAATAGAGAAATGCGACCTGTAGAG
Source organism: Plagodis pulveraria (assembly GCA_963890685.1). Lineage (NCBI taxonomy): Eukaryota > Metazoa > Arthropoda > Insecta > Lepidoptera > Geometridae > Plagodis > Plagodis pulveraria. The sequence goes on along the minus strand of OY982961.1, from coordinate 4,719,474 downwards.
AACAACCGGACATACGAAAGTATTTTTGTCTAAGTTGAAGCAGAGACGCTTGGCTCGCACTAAGTTCTCGCTCGGTCAATAAAAATCTGTAAAGTTTTCAATCATTTTAGAAAACATACTAACTTATTAAAAACCGGCTAGGACCTTCGTTACATTGACCGGAAAGATTCCGACCAGTTTCGGACTGTTTTGAAGTCTCTAGAAAGAAAATTTCTTTCATCAATATACCTGATGAATATAGGCTATAGAATTTTTTTATTTTTTTTTGTGTTAAAAACCCGTGCGACGCCGGCGCTGCCCGCTGGTTTTATGGTAAAATACCTATTAGAAAGACTTTTTATTTGTCTTTGCTAATCTATCTTTGCGAGCGCAGTGCATTGTCACATGCAACGGTGACACTGTAACTGTAATGACAAGGCGTGATGCTTCCCATCAGGCACCGCCTTTTCCTCTCTCATTCAGTAATGAGAAGGTACCAGTTGATAAATAAGAAGGTGCTGGTTTGGGGCTTGTTAGTTTTTATCTGAGGCACGAGGCCCACCTAATGTTAAGATACATTTTATCACAAGTGACGAATTGTATCGCGCGTCAGATTGAGACAGACAGTGGTTAATTCTCATGTGCATTTAATTTTACCAATATTTCAAATGGTATTGGAGAGAGTGAAACAATATTTTCATGAAGCAACATCGGGATCGTAGGACAACTTTTTTTCCCACGCTTTCAATAGCAGTATTTTGTGATTTCAATCCCTAATTTCTTAATATGCCATATGACTGTTCTCATTTGCTTTAAAAGATGTGCTAAGTTTTTGACTATATTGAAATTATAATACGTTCAGTATGCACTTATTGTAAAAACTACAACATTGATGCTGCGAAACAGGCAGAATGCGATTAGGTATAATGCAATATAGGTAGTCTACTGAATAGGCAGTTTATTGTTTTAGACAAGTAACGACTTAGGCCAAACACTACTTAAGAATGAATTTTGAAGCAGTGATGGCTCAGTGGCATTGGCTATGGACTGCCGTGCAGCAGGTCCATGGTTCGAATCCCGCTCAGAGCTTGAGCTTCACCGCATGGTGGAAGGGCATTTTGTGAATGCCCGCCTGGCTAGCGACCACCCTCAAGTAGAAAATCTGCCGCCAAGCACCTAACAGTGTGTTCCGGCAGCAGTCCTTGAGAGCCAGAAAAATTATAAAATTACAGGCTAATGAGACCTAACAACTGGACGTCTCAGTGTGACGGGCACAGTGCAATTCGTCGCTGACGAAATGCGTCTGTTATAGGCAGAGGTTAGTCCACTTAACATCAGGTGGGCCTCGGGCTTGTTCCGTCACAATAACATAAAAAAAAAAATAAAAAAAAAAAAATGAAGTTTAGAGCCAAAACGCGATTTAGACTAATTACGTTACAGGCATACAGAGAATAAAGGGTTTCAAAGATCACTGAATATATATTTGAGGCTAAGCATTTTGACAGATGAAAGCATTAGGTCACGCTTAGGCTTGTCTCTGAATCTCAGCCTAAGTAATTTTTCCAAATTAACGCGGGCATAGCCCGTATATAATATAAATAAAAGCTAGTATAAAATAAAAAGCTACGTTTGTACATAAAGAGCTACGTATTTACTATCCGTTCATAAATAACTTTGTAGTCGTTTCCGAATAAATGATCATTTGTTATAAATTTAATTAGAGTAACCGTTCCACTGGTTCTTGCAAAAGACATTTATCTTTTATCCTTTGTTAATTTAATTATATCCAACATGCCACGGGCCCGTTTTACTGAACCCTTTCGCCAATTTTAATAATATAAAATATTTCGTTGTTATCCGCTAAATATTGGTTTATTTATTATAAGTCAAGACGCTGAAAAGTGCTAAATAGCTTAATTTGAACAGATTTTTAGCAAAATATATTTATTACAAAATCACAAATATACGATAGGAAAAATTTAAGTGATATGCGGGATTTTATAAAAAATAAAATCCAATCGTATATTTGTGATTTTGTAATGTAATCCGCATAGCAGGCGTTATTGCAAACCTAACAATATTAAATATATATTTATATTAAGTTTTTATCAGTAAGAAAATTATATGTTAATCTTGATTACATTATCTAAGGCTAAAAAAGTCCGAAACACATTTCCTTACAGTTTTCTCAATAGAATAAAATTGCAAAGTTGACTCTAAATTACGCTTGTAACGTCAATATCTTAATTATTTACGTATGAATGTGTATGAAAATATATTGATTAAATAGAAAAAGCTTATCAAGAGGGACAAGAAAAGTAACATTTTCGATTTAAGTTACTAGTTTTGGCTTACTTTCGCATTTTACCTATACTGATTGCAATGTCACAATCGTTACCTCTCTTTCGATCCTACGCAGTCTGATAGTACCAACATTTCTGCAATTGACAGCGTCTTAACTGTTAGACTGCCTGTTTGATGGAAGGCCGTAATGCGTCACTTTGTAATCCTGATATCTTTGAGTTTGACGCTTGGTTCGGGCAGTTATTTAAGGAACAAAAAATAAATAAGAGATAAATAATCGTTCACCTCATAAGCTTGTAGAAGTTTATTTTTCATTCGAAGTCTGCGGGGAAAAGTGCTCTTTATCCGCTATCGTGAAAAAAGGTTTTTGAAATTCGAACGTCAATAAAAGTTCTAGAAATTCATTTAGGTTAAATGTAGCACAATTCCAGTAATTTAATTTTAAATGTTTACTATAAATTAACGCAAATTTATTACATAATTTAAGCTGTTTCTACACCTATACATTTTTTCTAGACCTTTGCATTTACTTCGCTGGAATGAGGTGAAAAATTGTGTTGCGCTCAGCAGCAGTTATTTTTCTTCTCGTACCTTTGAAACTTCCGGTACGCTCAGGATTATATATTTTGTTATGTACCTAATTTAGTTTAATTATATCCTAGATCCCTTCCTTAGATTTCAAAAAAAATACTCGCGCCAAATAACAACTGTGCTGCCTTGCATACCAAATAATTTGAGTAACTGTACTGTATAAGCCGGATAGTCCACTGCTGAACACAGCCTCCCCAATTGTGGAGGGATTTTGCCATAATTCCCACGCTTGGCAGCCGTCTTGGGGATCGCAGTGTGTAATATCAGTTCCTCAGAAAGCGCTGCTGCCCACCTTCTGGTGTGTTACCCTTAGTCGCCTCTTACGACACCCAACGGGATAGATGAGGGGATGACATTCTAACCCTAACACAGGCATTTTTTTTCGTTTCGAAGATTGCTTTCAGTAACATCATCATCATCTGCTGGAAGACATCCACTGGTGAACAAAGGCCTCTCCCATAGAACGCTACAAAGCATGGCTATCAGCTGCTTGTAACCATTATTTGCAAGAATACAATGATACGTATACGTACATTTTGAGTTCAAATCTAAAATGCGTAGTTTCTGTATTCTGTCTGCAAGCAGACGTGCCTACTTCTGCCACGAGGAGTGACTCTTTATACATATACCTACCTACCTACCTACCTTACTGACCACCTTGTCTGAGTCTCTTCTCCATATCCCCCTGGATATGTTTCATACATATTGTACGGGGACTAAGGGAAATAATGCGCCAAATGAACAGCATGCTCTTACTCATGTCAATGTGCATGTGATGTTACTGCAAATTGGGTACACAATAGGGCTTGTTACCAGAGATAAAGCGGGTAAACTACCAACAATATAGTATCTAACGAGGAATGGGGTAAGTCAGGTAGCCTGTCACAAATTCTAAGATAAATCAGTTTTCAATTAATAATATTGTGTCAGTTATGTATTTAAATATCAAGATCACAAGATACTTTTACAGGTGTTCCTAGTGCTTACTCCGTCACAAACACACAAAATAGGTTGTTACATTTTTTCCAATAACCCTGATTGTTTGTACATGTTATATATTGTTATTCAATTCTATGTCTAGAAACTATGTACGTACCTGCACGTGAGGACGTACGGACCAAACCGCAGGTGAGGTCCGGTTATATACGAGGCCAGGATGGCTTTCTTACTGGTTGAGGCTTGTATAATGTAAAAATAGTAAATATGGCAGGATTTCACATTCAATTGCGGTAATGGTGTTTGTGTTTTATTTTTATGTTTCTTGTTAAACTTTCTTTCATTTTTGAGAAAATTACTCAAAAATGAAACAAAGTTTAACAAGAAACACATAAAAATAAAACACATACACCATTACCGCAATTGAATGTGAAATCCCGCCAGTCGTTGTTTTTTTTACTAACAAGTTTGCGTTTAGTTTTGAACATTGTATTATTTTTACATTACATGAATGTTTTAGTAAAGAAATGTAAATTATTGTTTTTGAAAGTCCATGTTAATATAAGAATGGAAAGTTTTAATCCAACATGATTAATAAACTGGAATTTCTAAATATAAAAATAAAATCCCACATTACACTTCTACAAAATCACTAAGTACAAAACGCAACGTGCATACTTTTTCTGCGTCGCGTTAAGTGTCACAGACTATTACAAGGCTGTTAAAGGCTCCAAAAATATATCAATGTCATAGCAAAAAGAGAGGTAGATATATATTTGGAGCCTCCCTCCTATGACCAGGTTATAATGGCTAAGCTCTAATCTGTGTCTGGTGCTTTGTTTTTATTTTCTAAGCAGATCTAAAGATAATGACCTACTCTGTCCAGTAAGTAAATTACATACTTACTCACTGGACAGTTGGAGATTCCAAATTTAAAATCTCGCTTCTTACTGGACAGTTGTGAATAAGTCCCCGGTAAAGTTCACTTTCTGGATACTTTTTAGAGATGATATGGCAACATTACATACCATTTTTGAGAAAAAGAAATATTTTCTACAATTATGTAGTTTATAAACCATTATGTTCATTATAATAAACACACCCTTTAATTAAATCCAACTCTTTAGCAAACAATGTTTCTAATTACGACAACAATAAAGGTTTCCGCTTTGCTTTTGAAGGCAGTGAATAAAGAGTGGATTTTGGTTTTGTTCCTATTAACATTCTAACCACTTCCTTATTTCTTAATCAGTTGTAATTGCTTCGAATAGGAAAGTAATTCTATAAAACATGAGTAATTCTATGAAATTCTATACTTACATACTGTGTAGTCCATCTACTTATACGCTCGTGTTCAGCCATGGGCAGAAACTTAGTTAAGTCACAGAATAAAATGGACCAGAAGGATCACTCCGCAAAGCTATTCCAAGAAATAAGCGACTCTAGCTACGAAGCAATAAAGTGCACTTCAGCTTGCAAAGCACGAAGTACCTAATATTTATATTCATCAACAATGCGTCTCTCTTTCTATCGCATAGCCACGCATGGCTCTGATCTCTTCTGATGCACGTATGGAACGTACCGTAGAATAATCCCGTCTGGACGGATACGCCGACGTACCTGTAGTTTTTTTTTTTTTATACCTGATAGGTTAGCCTTTGACCACTATCTCACCTGATGGTAGTGATGATGTGGTGGAAGATGTTGTTCAGGCTAACCTAGAAGTACTGGCTCTCAAGGACAGCTGCCGGAACACACCGTTAGGTGCTTGGCGACAGATTTTCTACTTGAGGGTGGTAGCTAGCCAGGCGGGCATTCGCAAAATGCCCTACTACCATGCTATAACGACTGCCATCCTAAGACGACAACCGGGACCGACGGCTTAACGTGCCCTCCGAAGCACGGGAACGCTCATTAGTAATATCACTAGCGGTCACCCATCCAACTCATGACTGCGGGCGACGTTTCTTAACTATGCTGATCGGTTGAGAACAGCTAAGTAAACTTCGCTACGAGCGCTTCAAATGTACAGCTCTGTACGTGCCGAGTGAGCAGGTCTGATAAGGTTAAATAAAAAACTTATAGCTAACTTATTAATAAAGTTTCTGTCTCTTAATAAGTTCTGTCCAATAGGGCAGTTGTGTAAAAATAATGAAATATTTCACTTTGTTAAATTCTATAACTTAGTAAAATACAATTTTTAAATCATTTTTATGCGTTTAACTCGTTCTATTTATTTATGTATCGACATGTAATTATATTTCTAAATGTACGGATTTCCAATAGTTGTCGTGTGAACTAATGTAAAATAAAAAAAGTTAAACGACCACATAATCCAGTTTATCGCGATCGAGATGACTACCAACTTAACTTTTTATTATTGATAAGTTATAGTTCATCAGCTATGCTGGTTTTACGTACGGTATGAAAATCTTGGACCCGCGGGTTTGATCTCCGTTCAAGGATAAATTTTGGGATACAAAATAATTGTTATAAATGTACTTTTGTAATAATTACCTTTTGAAGGAAAAACAAAATTGTTTTTTTTTTACTAATACACAATTTTTTACTCATAATTTCAGCCAATCTAATACATTACAGCAAAAAAGGAGTAAGACGAACGAATTACCTGAAAAAGAAGAAAATAATAGAGCAATGGCACAAATATAATGTAACGTAAGTACTTAAGGGGTAACAACTGTCATGTTACGTAACATCTAAGGAAGTTTATTTAAATAACTATACAAATAATTTATTTTTTTATTTTCTTTTTACTTATAGCTGATATGACCACTATCTCACCTGATGGTAAGTGATGATGTTGTCGAAGTCGTTGTTAAGGCTAACTTAAAATTACATGCTTTTAAGTACAGCTGCTCGAACACACCGTGAAGTGCTTGGCAGACAGATTTAATACTTGAGGGTGGTAGCTAGCTAGGCGGGCATTCGCAAAATACCCTACCACTATGCGGTAACGACTACCATCCTTAGACAATAACAGCAACCAACGGCTAAACGTGCCCTCCGAAGCACGGAAGCGCTCAGTAGTAATGCCAATAGCGGTCATCCATCCAAGTCATATCCGCAGTGGGCGTTGCTAAACTTAGTTGATCGTTTAGGAACGGTTAAGCACACTTCGCTACATGCGCTTAAAATAAACGGATAAATAAAGTCTACAAAAAAATGTACCTGTCAACATTTCTAATCTAACACTCAAAGTATAAAAAAGTTTTTGGGTACCATTCTGATTCAAAATAATTAACTTCGATGTCTTCTCGTGTTAAGTCATAAATCGTAAAGGTAAAAAAAACTATAAGTAAATTCATAAATCGTAAAGGCTAAACGTTGAATTACTGGCTATAAAGGACAGGTGCCTAACATACCGTTACAGATTTTCTACTTGTTAGCCCTTCCACCGTGCGATGAAGCTCAAGCTCGTGGCGGAGTTCGAATCATAAGCCCCTTGCGCAGCAGTGAATAGCCGCGTCCCTAAACCATTACTGCTTCATAGTGACTACTATGACAGTTACTGACGGATATAAAGTTGGCGTAAGAAAGCTTCAAGATCCCAAATGCCCACATGTAGACCGGCGCCTGGCTCCTCTGCAGCGCCAGCACTGCGAGGACACGCAAGTCTCGCACGGAGACCAGCTCCCAGCCGCAGTGGAACATCGATGTCGACACTAACGATGCCTGAGGAAAGGGACTGAATGAAACTTACATCAAATATCATTATCGTGATCGTAAAACTTCTATTGTTGAACATAATGATTCTCCTTTTCGCAATCCATCATTACTATCATGCGATGTGGTATACGATGGTGGACATACGTAATAATGGATAGTAGTTCAGTTTTTGTGATTTTAACATGTGATTGCCTACTTATCTTAGTATCTATTACAATACCTAATAGTGTAAATTTATTAATATCTTTTAAATTTTGGACGATGACCTGTCCACCCACTGCACTTTCCCATTGGTCTGTGGACGGGGAATTCAAGTTTTACATCCACCCACTGCAATAGAGTGAGAGCAAAACCATTTGCTTCATCGAAACTACAAAGAATAATTTGTGCCTTGCGATGCAAAAGTAAAAATTAAGTGGTGGTTTCTGAAATGGGCGGAATGTTATAATTTTGGTTTACGCCATATTAAGTTGAAGGTTGTGTTCATGTAACCAGTTTGTTCTTTGTTCGAGCAATTTGGTGAGTTTTATGTTCAAATTCAAACTACTTTTTGTTGATGTAAGTAGAAAAATGTCATCTGCGAAGCAAATGTCCGTCCGTCATGATTTTAGGGAGATCGTTTATGTAGGTCAAAAACAGAAGACATCTTAAAACACTTTCCTGCATTATGGAAGCATTTGTAATAATGATATCTGAGCGGATGGTTTTATTAGTTTTGTCTTTATAATTATAATAAAACACTTCAACGAGCTGTTCTCGATTGTTAAGACACGATTTGAACACATTTGCCACACCTTGGATACCTAAATTATTTAATTAATCTAACAGAGTTTTAAGCTGGACTTTATCATTTGCCTTCGTCATATCAAGTAAAATACTTTCATTGTATTTGTCAATTCCTATGCTTTGTTTTAAATTGCAATCAGTGTTTTATGCGTTTCGTCTTAGTCTTAATCTTGGTCAATAAACTGGATGCTTGTGTTTAATATTTACGTGTTTTTTTTATAATTACTTGTCTGTCAAAGTCTGCAGAACATGTTACAATGATAACATTATCGCCAAGTACCACCATATACTTTGACCGCAGTCCTAGACAACCAGTTAGTACAAAGGACATGTTTTCAAACATCTTGGATAATATCGTCACTTAGCAAAAGTTAAAGAAGTGATAAGTATATGATGTAGTAGGTTTTTATCAGATCCACATAATAGTTATGCACATATTTTGTTGAGCTCCGGTGAGAGAGACAATAAAAGTCAGTTGTAAAAAAATAGATACTTCATGGGTGACATCTCCTGCCGGCAGCATATAAGCACCGGTAAGCAAACTCAAGCATCCGATGGAAAAGAAATTCGCTAACAGGAATACCATGTTGCGCTCCGTAGTCTGAAAATAGTAGTTAATTTAGCTGTCAGATATACCTGTAAATATCTAGGTTACTCGACGAAGAAGGCAGTCTTATACTTACTACTATTTTTATGAGGCACATAACAAGAAGAATGAAGCCTTCAAAAATTTGGACACCGTAAAGTTTTCCCAATGCCTCCTGAGCATTCTTCGCGCACCTGTAACAGTTAAAACAATAGTCAGTAATTGCAGTTTGCAACTTTAATCTTGAGGGTACTCACCATAAAGCTTCTTCATGCATCTTGATACCCATCACAAAATCGTGCCTAAAGTCCTCTCCCGCAACCTGCCTGGTCTTCGAATGAGAATCATTTACAACCTTCTCTCTTAAGCTATTGAAGTACTCCTGCACGAGCTAGGAAACAATTAAATCGCATTAGCATCATTTCTGATAAAAGGCACAAGAAAAGATGTGATGTCATTATTAGATAGGAGAGATTTATATAAGGAAAGTGAAAGCTTTCAGATGTTTAGCACATATTACCTAGGCCACTGCGTCATCAGATCTGTATGTACAGAAAATATCCTGGCCTTTTCGGTAGATACTAGGCCATGTTTTGATAAAATGTAAAGACTAAATATATTGTTAATTATGTGAACATAGCATGGTGGCCTTATCTAATCGGACCAATGTGGAAAAATACTACAAGCTTTAGCTGTCCAAGCGGACCAAGTGTTGATGTTCAGGGCAATATGAACACAAGAAAAGAGGTAGTTGACAATTAGCTTGGTGTTAAATGTTATTTTGATTATAATCTGTACGTAATAAGTTCCAATAGCACTATATAACAACCTTAAACTTATATCCCACGAAGACCAAAGAACTAATGCAAAGACTGTCAACTGCTGCCATAATGGTCACGATGAACCACCAGTGGAATTGGATGAAGAACCGTAAAATATTGATGGGCACTCCCGAAGCTGATGACGGTGGGTAGTAGGTCACTACTGTGCGTATAGGAATTCCTAAAAAGTTAAAAAAAGCTATACAGTACTAAGAAAACCAGATAAATAGTTTAACAGATTTTGTAGTATTACTGACTCGATTCATGTCAAATTAACAAGAAGTAACAAGAGTACCATAGAGGATGCACTTAAGAAACCCATTTAGATTCAGACATTATACTAAAGCTTCAATAACAAAAAAAATTCAATAACATCTCTTGCAGCGTAATACTTGAAGAAAAGCAACAGATCTAAACTTTTGATATGAGTTTAAAATAAAAGTAATGATGGTCTAGCGGTCCATGGCTTTGGACAACTGCGCAAGAAGTATATTAGCTTTGGTTAGCTGCAAATATTAAAGTGAGTTTTAGCTTCACCAGCATTAACTGCATCACACAAAATGCTCTGGTGACTAGCCCTGACCAGTTATACTATGCCCAAATCTAAAACCTGCCAAACCTACACTAGCAAAAGGTAATGTGTTCGAAAATATCAGATTCCTAGTTTGCTTGCTTAGTCAGTTTCAATTAATATAATCAAAATGTGTTAGATTATCAAAATGATTTCTGTTAATCTTACTACCACATTAATACTACATACTTGTACCAAATATATATTCCAAATGTTGTCATTCAATGTTCATTTCGATTTATCGATTTGACAACTATTCCAAACTTTTAAACTGCAAATACTGGTCAAATTTCTTAATCCTAAACGGGTCTATTCACTAATAATACTACTAGTAATGGTCAATGTTAATCTATGAGCAATAAATATGAAATGGTAGAAATAAGTTCCACAGTAGATAGTACAAGAACTTATCGAGTATTCGATAAACGATATTTATAGTAATACCCATACGTTTTGTGCCCAATTATCAACGAAACATATTAAAACGGCTAAATCAGTAGTGATATAATGCACATTTAGCGCATTATTTTCCATGAATGAGCTTCTCCAAATGAACAATTAACTGGCAGGAAACGAAACAGTCCTGACTCTTTACCAGGTACGGATCTGGAACCTTTTAAAGTTATTATAATATAATTATAAATACCTTCAACTAAGTATGCTCGTACGCCATCCGCTGTAGCAGCCAGCAATGTCACGTAAGACACAAACAGAACAGCCATCGATATTCGCACTGACTGCCGCACGCTGGCTTTGTCCAGCTCTTCAGATACGAAGATATCCCTTGTACCTTCCAGAAGCCTTTTCAAGACATTCTTGATTCGTTCCTTTTCCCAGAAAGTAAACACTATTTTACCAGAGATCGTGACATGCGCTAATGATAACTGTACCAAATCGTTTTTCTCTTTATCGTTGAAATCTGAGCGGCAATAGGCTAAAAACTCGTTGAAAATAAAGGAAACGGTGTAGAAGTTGGATAGAATCATCCATATTTTGTACAATAGCCTCTGAACATCTGTACGAGCAGTAGTTTCGTACCAACAGTCTCCAACGCCTAAATAATACAAGGATTTACAAATAAATTTTAACCACTTCTTTTGAGGATTATGTGCGTTCGACAGGTCCATGTTCGTATAAATCTTCTAGCGTTATGAAAATCTGCCTCAATGTTACCAGTTCTAGACTTGTTTTAATTGGTACTCAATCAAGAAACTAATAATTGACAACGACTTTAGGATCAATTATGAAATTAGTTTTGGATTACGGTAAGGGCGCGTTTATTTAGGCAGCCGCGTAATCACCGCTTGCCCGTGACACGGCAAATATTTTACAGACAGACTCCACTGTCCGTTGGTCCGTCCGTACGTATATCACGGCATAGGTCATTAAATTGTAGGCAAAATGAGTTATAAACATGGAATTTATATATTTTGTGAAAATGTTTTTCATTATTTAAATTAGCCTCCGTCACATTAAACTGTTTTGCACTCTAACACCTAGTTTGACGCATAGATAAATGAGCAGAGTATAATTATAACATTTGTGGTATGTATTTATATTCCCGTGGGGTGACGGGCTAGAATGTCACCCCCCATTGTTACATGTGGGTTTTGTCAGAGACGACTAAAGCTAAAGTAACAGAAGTTGGGCAGCAGCGCGTTCTGAGGAACTGATTACTTAAACTGCGATCTCCAAGACGTCTGCCAAGCGTGGAGATTGGGGCAAAACCCCTCTTAATGGGGGATGCTGTGTTCAGCAGTGGACATTCCGGCTGATACAGTATTTATCTAAAAAAAAGTTGAGACCGTCAAAGGTGTAAATTGCGTAGCATATTACTCTACTTTTCACACCTACTGAAAAACCGGGCCTCCATAAATTAAGAATATTATATTTTGTGATTAATACACCTAAATCAAAAGCTCAATTACATTTGTACAATTTCTGGTGGCCTTTATTTCAGTACTCAATAGTGTAGAAACATGTGTCTGGGTGTCATTTTTAATCGTGAACATTGGTGACTCGTTTTCTGGCGTGACGTTTTTGGCTGTGTGTGGAATCATATTGGTTGCCAAGGATCCACAATATTTGACGATGTTATGTAATGAATATTCTCATTGATACGACCACTTATTTTATTATTATTCACCATTGAATTAAAACATATTTACAGCTACCGTGTCGACTAGGTGCGGTACGTGGAGAGCAAGCCAGAAGTCTCCAAAAGTATCATTGATGTTATAAGGCCGCAAATCTCTGCGGCATCAAACATCAACGCCAACAAATTTTGCCTGTACTAAAATGTTTTTCAACAAGAACTTTGTTTTCTAAAACAAAATAAAACAAAGAATTTAGATGACGATAATTCAAATTTTTATTGTATTATGAAGAGAAAAATTTGGCAATTATGAATAAACAATGATATCTGGCAAATGTCCACCACGAGCACGCTGACAGATGTCGATTCTTTCATAAAAGTTTTTAATCACTTTTTGGCAAAATGGCGGGTCTATTTCGCGAGATGTTAACAACTCAATTTAAAAACACCCGAAAGCAAAGTTAAAGTTAACCTTTTTGTGCAGATAGGTAAAAAATAATATTTTAGGTGAATTTTTCAGCTGGCAGTACTCGTTTGCCCTATTGTAAAATTAGTCAAATTACAAGCCTGCCCAATTGCCTTTTGTAAAGTTATAATTGAACTTGGTAGCTTTTAAACTTCGTAACTGAATCCAATAACGAATTTCGTTATTCGGTTAATGCGATAAACGGTACGGTTAAGCTTTGGTAGAATTAGCTATGGACTCAATTTATCTATTAACTTATCAAAGTTTCAGGTTTTAGTAATTTTGAGGGTGGCCGAACTTTTTTGTTTGGGAACTTTTATATTTCACTCTCTGTTAACAATATATAACGAACTTTATACAACAATACTACAATGAAGACTACAATGAAAGCATTTAGATACGCTACAAGCCATTGTTAACTCAAAGGCAGTCCAAATGCCAGCCCACGACAGTTTTTCTTCTTGAGAATGATAGCTAGGCAGGCGGGCATTCGAAAAATGCCCTACCACCATGCTGTAACGACTGCCATCGTAAGACAACAACTGGGACCGACGATTTAACGTGCCCTACGAAGCACGGAAGCGTTCAGTAGTGATGTCACTAGCGGTCACCCATCCAACACCAGGCGTTGCTTAAATTAGCTGATCGATTAAGAAAGGCTAAGCAAACTTCAGTACGAGCGCTTCAAAATAGTAATAGGATAGATATTATTGCAAAGGCCACGAACTAGCTTGTCTCGTATCATTGAAGTTCTCACCTACGCGCTGCGGCTCGTCCTTCAAACTCAAACTCAACCTCCAATTGCCATTTCCATTGTGGAAAATATGGTAATAGTACCATAGGGGTATAGGATACTGTGAGCAACTACTGCGTGAATAGGGAGTCATGATCAAAAAAAGAATCTGACGGTTGGTATATAGCATATTTGACCAATTGGTATATAAAATATGACGAGTAGTTTTTGTATGAAGTTGCTATGAAGACGCAAAACCTTAGTGAAACAAGTTAATAAAATATACGGTACTTAAAGTGAAGAACCTAGATAAAGAACGGCACCTCGATCCCTGCAGTTATTAAGGTATTTGTAAATAAAAGACACAATTGTTACTGCAGTTTTTTTCTTCGCACCAACATTAAGCTGGACCATATTTCTTCGCGACCCAAATAAGAAAAACCCCGAGAGGTCGTTATCAAATAATTAAGCTGAGGGTCAGTATAAAGAACGCATTGTTGTACAAGACGCAGCAAACGCCGTCAACACCAGCTGTTCCATCGTCCTACGAAACGAACTCGCCACGCTCAAAACTCTCCCACGCAGCGAGCGTTGGTTCTTTTAAACTTGTTTACCCATGAGTTTCAGCATGTCGATTTGTTTTCCAGCTCCATGAACATTGTTGTTATTAATCTTAGGGTGTATTTAAGCCATAATCATAATATTTAAGTTAGGTAGTAAGTGTTTTGGTGTTAACTGTAAGCTTTCTACTTGTATTAAATAAATAAATAAATAAATAAATAAAAGACAAACTGGCCGCGATACGCTCGATAAAACATTTACCGTACCATGAAACTGTCTTTCACAGCGTGATGATATTTATAAGTAGCACACATTAGCATCCTAAATCCCTAATACATTTTTCATTACACCTGCTTGAAAATTTACTATTGGGCTTAGATTATTGATGGGTCTCCGCTCGCGCTCCGCGCGCGCGGAGACCCATCAATAATCTAAGCTATTGGGATACAAATTCTAATTTGTATTTTGGAAAGAAAAAGAAACAAATGAAAGGCTAGTTGGTTTAGCTCACCCCGCGTGCTAGATATTACACGATGCGTATGTAGTTATCTTGAGATTATTTTCTATGCGCTATGGTCGCGGCTGACGGTGCTAAACTGTTGTTTTGGCAATAACGTACATATATTGATGGAAAGTTTATGGATCTGTCGACTCTTCGCGTGCTGTTAGTCAACACCGTTTTTCTAACTACCTCCTACAAATCACTCCAGTTATCCAAGAAAACTCGAGTAATGAAGGTAGTGAAAGAAAGTTTCGTTTAGAAATGAAGATATTGAAGAAAGTTGTTAAGTTTGCGACCACAGATCAAAGTCTTTGTATGCGACACACCAATGTTGCTAACATTAAATTCATATGGGCAGTTGAGCTTTCTGTTCCGATTGGTCAGCATTCATGCTTCTGATAAATTTGGTTATAAAGTTTAAATATGTGAATTAATAGAGATTAATAATATTGTGCATTCATAAGAGTTACGAGGGCTTTTTTGGTTAAAAAATGCGTGTATTGCTCGGTGCTAAAATATTTCGTTCACGATTAGCTCTTGGCGTATATTGAATTTTTTTTATTTTTATTTTTTATTTTATTGTGACGGAACAAGCCCGAGGCCCACCTGATGTTAAGTGGACTAACCTCTGCCTATAACAGACGCATTTCGTCAACGACGAATTGCACTGTGCCCGTCACACTGGGACGTCCAGTTGTTAGGTCTCATTAGCCTGTAATTTTTCTGGCTCTCAAGGACTGCTGCCGGAACACACTGTTAGGTGCTTGGCGACAGATTTTCTACTTGAGGGTGGTCGCTAGCCAGGCGGGCATTCACAAAATGCCCTTCCACCATGCGGTGAAGCTCAAGCTCTGGGCGGGATTCGAACCATGGACCTGCTGCACGGCAGTCAATGCCACTGAGCCATCACTGCTTGAATTCCTCGTTTCGCTTAGGTTTCTACTTTAAAAGCCCTATCTGAGCTCAGGGTTCTAGTAAAGAATTCTTTGCATGACTCTGAAAATAGCCCCAAAAGTAACACCCTCAAAATAACGCCTTCGATGATCAATATTCTACATTGTCCATTTAAAACATTAGTAACTATTAATACATTTAACGGATCAATACAAATTATTATCTGGCATGAAAATAGATAATTATTAATAGTTGGGACCCCTGTAATTTTCCCACAGTACCATATTTTTTTTTATAGCCGTAATGTTAACCCTTGACCATAATCTCACCCGATGGTAAGTGATGAATGATGATGCAGTGGAAGGTGGTTAACAGGTTTTACCTACAATGAGAACTGGCTCTCAAGAACCGGCACACCGTTAGGTGTTTGGCGACAAATTTTCTACTTGCGAATGATTGGCTAGCTAAGACTCGCAAGTCTCAAGTGGCTTGTAGCCATACTTATATTACTCGCAATATGTGTAAGGTGTAAAAAGTATTAAGTGTTTCTATGCCCGCTGTGTTTCATAAAATTTTATTAGGGTTTTTATGCAGTTGTCGTATGAACGTATGGTCCACTTTAAACAAAAATTAAACCTGCGTAGTGTTCGATTTAAGAGAGTTTTTTTTACGTGTGTTGTCATTGACTTACAATGTTTGTTGTACGTCTTTCAAGTCAGAGCCACAAAAATGTAGGTGTGCATGCATATGCATGTAGGCATATTTATAAACTCATCACTGGCATCCGTAAATAGGAATGTTGAACTAAAGTCACAGGGGATGGTGCGCGGTCTATCTGACTCTACTTCATCCGATCGAAAGAATTGCACTTATCTTGGCACGCGAAAGTGCTTGCAATATATAGAAATATAGAACGGCAGCGACATCATTTCGAGAGTTTCGTGTTTGAAAAAGCACTTCTTTCAAAAAGCAAGTGGTTGATGACCGCGCACAATCCCTATGACGGTTGAAGTTTTCCTTTTTGTTGACCGCAATCTCACCTGATGGTAAGTAATGATGTTGTCGAAGGTGTTAACAGGCTTAACCCATTGGCATCGGCGATAATGATAACAATAGAATTTCATTCATAACTAGGACATAGTGGTCCTGACGATGCCAACTTATTAACCTAGAATTACCTAGTTTATTAGAGTACAAAATTTCGGCTCGTTGAGCGATCCTCGATATCCCAGTGGCTAAGGCACCCGGTGCGTAAAATCGGGGGACGTGGGTTCTATTCCCACTTACGTAGCAAAATGTTGTTTTCTCAAAATGTGTAGTTGTAGTTTTCAGTTACTATAAAATAGTGTGTTGTGATTTAAAAATCAAAATATTTCTTTCTCTTTTTTTATTTTGTGTTTGTAAAGGAACAAGCGCGAGGCTCACCTGATGTTAAGCGGTATCCTCTGCCTATAACAGATGCATTTTATCACAAGTGACGAACTGCACTGCGCCCAACACCTTGAGACATACTTGTTAAGTCTCATTTTGCCTGTTATTTCTACTCACTTGACAAGTTATGCTGTTTGCATAGTGTTCACATTCTACCTGCGAAAAATTGCTATATTGGGCAAAGAAACGTTCCAGTAAACCTAAGAGAATTTTCATTTTGTTTTAACGGGTCAGTGAGCTTTCATTATACGAACATGAATCACTTACAGTATCGAGTATGGAAAACTCTGCAGATAAAATATCTTTCCTTTCTTTTTCTCAGTATATAACAACAACAAAGCCTGTCAATGCCAGGTTCTGTGAATCGGAAACATTTCTTGGCAAGATCCCGCATTACCTATATCACGGCAGAGAAACATTCATCTTTCAATTTCAAAGTTTGTATACGACGTAGAATTTGTATCACACTGAGGTCTTAGGAGCATTTTAGTTTCGGAGGCACGGTATAGTTATAATTATTGTTTACTAGCTGTACCTCCAGACTAATTATTCACATTTGAAATGTTTTCGGCAAAAGATAGATAGTTAAAAAACCTGATTGTGGCGAATATTCTATATTTTAGAGTTTTATCTTAGCAAGCTTGCAAAACTAAATAAGGGTTCTGCGCTACCCGTGGGGTGCCGGGCTGCCCGTGGAGTTTTCAGAACAGCCGGAACACATCGTTAGGCGACAGATTTTCTACTTGAGGTTGGTAGCTAGCCAAGTGGGTATTCGCAAAATACCATTCCACCATGCGGTAAAGCTCTAGCCCGCGGCGGGATTCGAACCTTGGACCTGCTGCGCGGCAGTCCATAGCCAATGCCACTGAGCCATCACTGCTTCATACAGTTAGGATACGTTCCCCCTTTCCAACACATCCCAGACTATACTGGAGGTGTTCCAAATGGAACGCACTGTGATGCCAAATATCCAAGGAAATGTAGAGTTTAAGCAAATGTAAAAGTGTCACAAATTGCTCTGCGGTTTTATGTATATTTTTAAACAACAAGTAACTAGGTCAGAATGCTTTGAACACAATGGAAAATGTAGTTTGGTTTACATTAGCTGAAGCAAGTTACTGAAATATGTTTTGTACGTTATCAACAACCATATCCCGCCGCGCAAAAATTGAAAAATTTACAAAAACTAAACGGACATAAAAAATCATAAATTTATCGAAACGCTTACAACATTTCTAGAATCGGTACATAAATGCGACCTATAGTCCTGGGGCCCAACTCCCACCTTCTAAAAACTATTATGGAAAACCAACATCATTATTTCATTACAGTTTGAATATATATTTATATGTACTATGATTCGTACTACGGCCGTCACGAAACAATAATGCTGATATAGCGCTATCTCTATCGCACAAATGTCTTGATTCAATGCATGCAGCCCGCTCTCACGTTGAAATTCTAATATAAGTTTACTATAGTGACATGTGGTAGTGCAGATTAAAATTGTTAATGTTAGGTTAAAATAATACTAAATTAAGAGGTGGGAGTTGGCCCCCTGTAGAGGAGAACAGCCGAATATTCACGTGACAGGTACTTATACGACACCATTTTTAATCGTCTGTTTCTGCCACGTACCTGTAAGTTGTGGAATGCTCTTCCACCTGAGGTTTTTCCTCAGGTCTACAATCTTAACCGCTTCAAAAGAGACGTGAATAGAGTCCTTTCTTTTAATGGTAGGCAACGCACCAGTAATGTTGCGGATATTGCAGGTGTTCATAGGCGACGGTGACCACTTACCATCAGGTGGACCGTCTGCTTGTTTGTCACCTTTTTTATAAAAAAAAAAAAAAAAAAACCAAGCTAAGACGTTTTATTCGAGATTCACGGTATAAATGCAATTTTAGGGACTGTTTCACGAAATTTTTAAATTTAAAGCATTTTAGAATTGAGTTTCTATTCTTGGTCATGCGCTCGAGAGTCAAGGCCTCCTTATCGTGTTTTGTGTAGAATCGAAACGCGTCGAAAATTCTTCCAGTTGGACTGTACGTGGCGTTTATGACGTCACGTTGACTTAGCAGGAAAATGAAGCGGAATTTTCACTTAACCGCTTAAGATCGTCTGTGCGAATTTGAGCACCTATTGCACATGCTTTATATTTTTATATATTTAATATATTACTGTATCAGCTGGATTGTCCACTGCTAAACAACTGAGCTTCCCCTATTATGGGAGGGTTTGCTATAATACCAGCGATAAGATTACTTACCATTTGATGAGCCGTCTGCACTTTTAACCTCATATCCCATTTAAAAACTAGTGGCTCTCCGAGCTGTACACCTCCTGAGTCTGCCCTTGCATAGTTTACAATTGAATAAAGGTTCACTGTGCATGCTAATGGGAGAATGGGTCAAGCAATCCAAAAATCTGGATATGTAATGTTAATAATAAATGATAAATCAATGACACGCGGGCCCCAGCGAAGGCTAGTTGTATCAGAAATAGGTAGGTAAGTAGTTAATATACAATCATTTTACATACTTGGTAATGTATTTATCTCGAATTAATATACTGGCTACAAAAACATGGAAAATAAATAATTGATTAAACGAGAGAGAGCGCCTATCACTTTTACTTTAACTGATGGCGTATCAGAACATTGCCATTAAATTAAGCGCAGGCGCCCATACTTTCAACACCTTATAATAAATATCTCCGTCATTTTGAAAAATTTCCAAAAACTGAATCGCCAAAAAATTTTATGGACTTATCAAACCTACAGACAACATTTCCTGAGAATTGGTTGAGAAATGTGACCTGTAGAGGAGAACAACCGGACATACGACAGCATTTTTTTCTAAGTTGAAGCAGAGACGCTTCGCTCGAGCTAAGTTCTCGCTCGGCCAACAGAGACGCTTCGCTCGAACTAAGTTCTCGCTCGGTCAATAAACACCACTGCGTCATGACAACATCACGCTACCTCAGTAAGTCACACGCAGATTTAGATCTAACACTATGTACTGGTACACCCTTATATTATGCCACCGGTATGCCTTTATTAACAAAAAACTATGAACTATATAGAACACTACAGCTTCTACAATAAACGCATTTAGATCCCTATAAGTCATTGTAGACTCATAGGCAGTCCAAATGCTCTAGCCCACTACCAGTTGGCAGCGTGCCCAGCATGCTGGCAGCATTGCCCCGTTGAATTGCAATGCTTATTCTTTGAGCCAAATAGGTGCCAGCATTTTGATCACGCGTCGCATCGACCAAGCGCTCTGATAAGTTTTGGAAAATACGATGAGCTCCCGGTCCCCACGGACCCAACGTCTCTACACCAAAGCTCAAATATGTAACCCATACCGAAGCTAGCATACTTGCGCCACTTGAATTGCTTATATATAGTACCTTACATCTAACATTATATATACCCTTACTGAATCGAGATGAAAAGTATGAGTTTTGCAGGATGTAATTAATAATTTCAATACACATTATCAAATTAAATATTAAGAGGCCTTTTACATTTTGCAGCCGTCTCACTCGCACTTTTAAAGATTATTTCAAATAGCAACAATATGGTTTATATTTTTTAAAATGTAGTCAATCTTTATTTCGCTGCATGCAACTATAGATGTTCTCAACATATTTTTACTTTGTTACATGTTGAGTCCAATTAGAATTAGAGGCCCAAAATTTAAAATAACTAAATTACGCGTTTTGGATCCCCCATAACAGATATCAAAATGAAAATTGGTAGAGAACATCTATAGTTGCATGCAGCAAAATAATGATTGACCACATTTAAAAAAATATAAACCATATTGTTGCTATTTGAAATTATCTTTAAAAGTGCGAGTGAGAAGGCTGCAAAATGTAAAAGGGCTCTTGAGTAAAAATAAGTTTTCTGTATATCTATACCTGCGACGTGATAAACGTGAGTATTAAGTTAAATACTAGTCGCGGGTTATCCAGTTTCATTTTACAGCTATAGTGACTTTTCAAAATCATAAAAGCAATGTTTTTTTATTTAAGCATTATAAGTTGTTTCGAGCATGTCAAATGCTCAGCTGCATATGCGAGCTCCCGGCAAGCTGTGAAAGTTTTTGCTGGTTAATTTATCTACATCTATACTAATAATAATAAAGAGGAAAGATTTCTATTTTTGTATACAACGAATAAACTTAACAACTACTGGACTGATTTGGATGCAATTTGGTATGGGAATAGTTTGAGATCCGGGGAAGGACATATGATATGTTTTATCCAGCTGCGCAAAAAAGGTTAATGGTTTTGCGCGATAACCGACATACGCTCGAGGGGAGCCGCGGTAGCTATAATAATACCTAGGGTAGACCGGGGGCAATAGTACCACGTTGCAATAGTAACACTGTAAATATCTCTATAAGTATTCATGCTGCATATGTGAGCCAACGTCAGACCAAGCGTCGAACAGTTTTGGACTCGTTCACCAGTCGGCGGCGTGATCACGGCGATACGGACGTGATGTTCGGGAGTTTTTGAATTTCACCTCGTCAAGGTAAGTTTTGTCTCTCGTGTAATTAAATTATTACTCTATTGTAGCACGAATTTTTGATTAAATATTGCTATCAAACCTTTTCTATGGTATTGAACTTAGCAATTGAGTATAATTTATGCCTCATTGTCTGTGTTTTTTTGAGTTATTATGCTAAATCGCCAAAATGGCTCCTTGGGGGCAAACGTAACATGATTGTTGGGGTCAATAGTAACGTAACTATTGACCTCGTGTTACAATTGACCATAGGATAAAAAAATACTGACTTCTAAAAGGAAGGGTTGTTAAATTTGTCATTTCAATTTTTTTGTTAAGGGGCCATTCAAGTATTCCGTAAGCAGGTTTATTACAATTATTTAACCCTCCCCCCTTGTCCCCCTGGTCAGCAAAAGTAATTTTCAAGCGTTTGTAGCATGCAAATTTAATATTTCTATAACTTCAAATAGTGTTAGCAAAAATGAGCACAACATTTTCAATAATATATTACTGGGGGCAATTGTACCATGGGTCAATTGTAACACCATAAAAAATTCATTTTGTTGATTATATGTTTGTGTATATCGAAATATATAGATGTACGTTCAAATCCTTAGCTATATAGCAGAGCTGAAGCCAAATTAAGTTTAGGAATAAGAAGATTTAATTTTGTTTATTGTATAGAGCTAAAACAGGGTTTATGTTCAATTTAGTTACTTTGTTGCGTTAATTACATAAGATTGTTTTGAATATTTAAGTTCCTTATTATAGAGACTGATTAATATATTATAAGAAAGCAAATAAACAATAGTGCAGCTATCTCTGATAACAAAAAAGTATTATTTTAAGAATCATATTTTTTGTTACAATTGACCTGGAGTACAGTGCAATTGTAACACTGCACCTTGTATGATTCTTACTACATTTTCATTGACATATGTAAACATTTGAAGAAAATTAAACAGAAATCTATGTAGGTTTTGAATATAGATTCATGGTTACATATACATATTCTGAAAAATATAAGTAGTTTTTGTTCAATCAATCGAAAATCAAAAAGTGTTACTATTGCCCCCGGTCTACCCTAT
The DNA here is from genome assembly GCA_963890685.1 of Plagodis pulveraria. Classification (NCBI taxonomy): domain Eukaryota; kingdom Metazoa; phylum Arthropoda; class Insecta; order Lepidoptera; family Geometridae; genus Plagodis; species Plagodis pulveraria. The sequence continues at coordinate 4,696,924 of OY982961.1, read as the reverse complement.
ATAAATATGTGTGAAACTATAGAGAATTTCATTTTAACATTTTTTATTCAATATATTATAAGTGAGAATATTGTTTTTATTTTCCACCACAGACGTGAGTTTAACTAACGTTTAAAACTAATGTTAAACTCACGTCTACTTTATCAGCTTTATTATTATCTGATTTCAAATTTTCATATTATTAGGTGCAATTTCACCAAATTAGGATTTAATTGATACGCGGATAACTTTATATTAAAAACCATAGAGAAAAGTAGTAGGTACACCGGCTATGACTTTAGCTGCCATAGACCGTCAGGCCTAGTGGCAGTTTTTGCATTTGTAGGCTTTCTGTCGTTGCAAAAAGGAAACTTCTTTTTAAAGACTTTTATGACAGTGACAGCAGCGTCGACATAGAAATAGTACTATTAACAGTAGTAAAGTGGCCATATTCGCTTATAGTTTATGGAGCTATATCACCAATTTTTTTGTGCCTTAGGATAAGATTATTTACTTTGCTACAGGCGTTTGTCTAATATTAAATTGCAAAGTCAATACCGTGGCAAATTTATATTACTGCAACGTCATTGAACGTGACAAAGATCTTTTTTTATTGCTCATTGGTAAGCCTTTGACCACAATCTCACCTGATGGTAAGTGAGTATGTGGTTGAAGGTGTTAACAGGCTTAAACTAGAATTACTGGTACTCAAAGACAGCTGTCGGAACACACTGTCATGTGCTTGGCGACAGATTTTCTTCTTGAGGGTGGTCGCTAGCCAGGCGGGCATACGTAAAATGCCCTCCCACCATGCGGTGAAGCTCATGCCCGCGGCGGGATTCAAACCATTGACCTGCTGCGCGACAGTCCATTGCTACAGCCACTGAGCCATCACTGCTTCAAAATCTTAATAGACTAAAAAACAATATATGAAATAATAACAAATATTTTAAAAGTATTTTAAGAAAACATTTAGAGAACATTTGAACATTTGAAAGAAAGAACATTTGAGCGCACGATCGAGACATGTCTCGATCGTGCGCTCGTAGAGTCAAGACCTCCTGAGGATGCTTCGTTTAGAAGCGACACGCGTCGAATACTCTTCCGGTTTGGCTGCGTGGCGTTTGTGACGTCACGTCGGCTTAATAGGAAATTAGGCGGAATTGTCACTAGATATATATCATTTTTATAAAGATTTTTTAAGTGTTTTATAAAATAATTAATTAAATGTTTTCTTAAAATACTTTTAAAATATTTGTTATTATTAAAAATGGATTTCCGCAAAGTAACGCCTGAATCTATTCATTAACAATATATCATTATTTTGATAATAATGTACCTACTCGTAAAAACAAAATAATCATCTTTTTCTCGTATAGTTTTATACTAGTTTGGTAAATTTGGATTATATAGGCTTTGACTGGCGTTTTACATTACTCACTGGATTGAATTTGCATATCGAAGGTTTGTGGCGCTTAACATAATCCAATGTACATTCCGCGGTCGGTAGGTAATTGCTTTTCGTGATTGAAAAAGTATCGGAAAATTCGTTTTATTTTTCAGTACCTACTGTAGATACTGTCTGAAGTTTTATCGTCATTAATGTTCATTGTGTGGCCTTGTAATAGTAAATTAATTGTGTATAACCTACGAATAAATATGAATTATTCGTATTGTATAACAGAACATAATATTGACAATAAATTATGTAACAGTTCATCATTTCGGCAAGTCTTCCGTCTATAGGATCCACTATCTAAAATCTAAAATTAATAAAATTGAAATTTGAAAATCTACTGTAATTTTAAAGAAAATTCTGTCTTTTGCTGTCGAGTGGAAAAAAATATTATACAGCGTGTCAATTATTATAGCGTAACCGTACATCGCTAGTGGAGACGCAAATTTTGATGGTTAATACTCTATACTACGCAGTAGATTTGACTTTGCTAAGGGAAGGGATATTTTGGATTATTTGTCTAGATGTCCATTTTGCATCCGCTTCGCTTAAAGGGGATTTTATGCTAGATGGGCTACAATGTCACCCCCCCATCTCTACCCGTGGGTGTCGTAAGAGGCGACTAAGGGTAACACCAAAAGCTGGGCAGCAGCGCTTTCTGAGGAACTGATATCTCACACTCAAATCCCTAAGACGCCTGCCAAACGTGGGGATTGTGGAAAATCCCCCCATAATGGGAGAGTCTGTGTTCAGCAGTTGACTATCCATCTGATACAGTATAAAAAATATTTCACAACCAATTTTGGGTTGACGTAAGGAATTGTAGGTACATCAGGTTTCGTCTTATGAGATAAGCACTCATTTTATTATTATTACAAATAGACTTTTAGAAACAGTGTGAAATATTTTACCTTAGGTTATAATCACAATAATAACATGTTCATATAAACATGATAATGAAATCTCTTATTCTCTTATAAACAAAATATTTTATTATACATAATAATAAAATAACGTAACTAAGATAAGTTTATATTTAAAATATCCACCAAATCACTATTATGAATAGTTATAGATCTAGGATTAGAGAATGTGTTGGAATTAGCAGCTCAACCTGCAGTCCATCGTTTCAACTCTAAGCCGACCGCTAGTGATTAGAGGTCAGCGTAGAGTGACTTCAACCACTTCAACCGCACACATATTTGGGCCTAGTCTGTGCGGTTGAAAAGGACACGTGTCGAATGCATTGACGTACCTACTAGACGCGACATCTCTAACGAGGATAGTCGACCAGTGCAAATATGCCGACCGGCATACTCTCCTTCACACGCAACTGGGCACTCGTAGAGAATACACGCGTTTTACGTTCGAAAATTGTGTATTGAAAATACACAACTGATAATTCATAAATTTCGAACGTAAAGCGCGTGTAATCTCTACGAGTACCCAGCGGGTGTGAGAGAGAATATGACGGCCGGCATACCTGCACTGGTCGACTATCTTCGTTGGAGATGTCGCGTCGTGTATATATAGGTCAATGGTCGAATGCTGTGGGCAATGAATATTGATACATCTATACTGCTTTCATAATTATAAGGTAGATTTGGTGCAGCGGCGCAGACTTTGATCTTACAGATTAATGCGGTTTTACTTTAAAGATAAATGACAGATTTACATTCGATCTGCATCGATTTGGTTATATTATTTGCAATTAGTAATTCTCGGAAATGTAAGCTGCTTTTCACTGAAAAACGGTAAAAATTAGTTGAAGATAGGATGTTGCCTATCTTCAACTAAATGTGGTTTTGACGATGTTATGACAATGACTTGAATTTTTGTGTTGTTGGATTACACACAACCATAGTCTTCCGAAACACCAGCTTTTACCGGTTCAAAGTTCAAAGCACGCACCGTCAACAACAAAATTGATGCTCCGATTTGCGATTAAAAAAAACGTAGATCCACCCTCACAATTTCTCAGAAAACCCAAAAAGAGGAAGCTTTGAAAGAAGTGCTTTATGCCACACCTAATCAAAGGCCTTCGCTATGTCCAAACTAGCCGCCAACGCCTTACCCTTGGACTCCACTACCTCCACAAATCGATGCGTAAGGTATATAGAAGTTCACTGAGCGTCCGCGACGAAAACCGTACTGGCGATCGCTAATCAGCCGGTGCTCCTCTAGATGTCAACCGGTATCAGCTCCGGAGCACAAGTTCACAACACTATCGGAGGGATTTGTCATATGATAAAGCCCCATCGCCTTATGAATTTCCAAGGATACCGTACTTTACGTACTACGCATTGCCGCAAAATAATGCCAGGAATAGAAGAATCACATCGCGGTAAAGTCAGTGGTGAGTTCCCTTGGTAATCCAATGTCCAGTTACACGCCAGTAGAAAGTGCAGGAGTTCGGCCTGATTTAACCCATTGGCATCGGCGATAAATATAACAATAGAATTCCCTTGGGAAGCCCTGGCAGAGATCAGAACGCGTGGAAGGAAGGTTGGCTAATCTGTCACTGATTCTGCCAATATGCTCCAACTTCGCTTTTACGATAAGATTTTTGAAGGACCTGGAGTTAAAGTTATGCGGGGGGGTTGGTAGACCCCCTGTGAAGGGGAAGTTGCGACCCCCCCTCCCCCTTCCGAGATGAGATTTGTTTTTTTTTTATTTATAACCTCACTATTGTCAGACATCTATTTTACGTGGAAGGGGCGGTGCGGGAGAAGGTAGACAATCCAGTCCAGCAGTGGTGTCGAACATTGTATCAACGATATCGGTAGAGTTGGCCAAATAAATCGGTATATTTGGGACCAAAATCGCTAAAATGAAAATAAATTATATTCAATCAAATAAGTTAGCTTATTAAAAACAAGTTACAGACTTACTTATTTTATAACATATATACACAATTATTTTTTCACTATCATTAGGATCATAACAATATTTTTTCTCCATAGCCGCGGTCGTCTTTGATTTTTTAATGACAATTAAACAGTCGTTTGGTATGTAATAGTCATTGACTTAGTAGAAAGCCAATTTCTCTGTTTTGGTTTTATAAGATTAATATGCGAGAATATACGCTCAACATTGGCGCATGAATTAAGCAGTGATAGAATATAAAAGACGAAAGTAGTCAACAAAGGAAACATTTGTTTATCATCGCCACACTTAAGTAAACTTATGTTGTCCCAAAATACACTGGACAGCAAATAAACCGAGCCACCCGCTACCTAGGCACTCTAATTCGATTTTCTCAAAAACTAAAAAACCTACAAATATCAAAGTTGTACCTACAGAAAGTGCGTTTCATGGTGATTAAAATGAAAGGAAATTCATTGGGTTTATTCAATATTTCAGTGTTTATTAAGGATTTTACAAAAAAGAGTCGTTTTCCAGTCGTGACAATCGTTAGTAATGTTAAAGTGAAACAAATAAATTAAAGCCAAAAACTCGTACGTACTACACGTACTCCCTCCCCTTGCTCGGATAACTGCCAGCATCCTTGTATTCATCGACCTTATGAGCCTGACGATAAAATCTTGAGGAATTGTATTCCACTCCTCTTCAATTGCGATTCGCAGCTCTGGAAGCCTTGTTGGAGCAGGTACCCAGGCTCGAACCCGACGTTTCAGCTCATCCCATAAGTGTTCTATCGGATTCAAGTCCGGGCTTCGAGCTGGCCAGTCCATCGTACGAATGCTGACGTCGCGTAGATACTGGGTCACCACATGAGCAACAAGAGGCCGTGCATTATCATGCACCAATTGCATATCCTGTCCGATATGTCCGATATATAAGGTACCACATGGTCTGCGAGGATTTCAGTAATGTAGCGATGAGAAGTCAGTCCACGTGTGCGGCCCGTCGGTTCGATGAAAACTAACGCTGTATGTGCTGTCAACGAGATGCCGCCCCAGACTATTACAGATCCTCCTCCATAAGCAACAGTTTCCTCGATGCAACACTGAGAATAATAACGTTCTCCAGGGCAACGATATACTCTCTGACGTCGATCACTTCCATGTAGACTCACCCTGGTCTCATCAGTGAAGAGTACATTACTCCACTGCTCTAATGTCCAATCCCTATGCTCTCGAGCAAATTCAAGTCGTGCTCGACGGTGTGCTACCGTTAATGCTAGGCCTGTTGCAGCTCTTTTTGGGGTCAGGTTCCATTCAGCAAGTCTTCTTCTGACGGTATCTGAACTTATGACCACTTGGCGTTCGTCACGCAGACTTTGTTGGACTTGAACTGCGTTGAGGTGGCGATTTCGCAGAACAGTAAGGTGGATATAACGATCATCTGCTGCTGATGTAGCACTAGGTCTGCCCGTACCTGGACGGCGATCGAATGCTCCAGTCTCTAGGTATCGTCTGTAAACTCGTTGCACCGATGATCTGCTGATTCGAAGCCTTCGAGCGACTTCACGTTGCGCAATGCCTGCTTGAAGTAATGCTACAGCTTGAGCTGCTTCCTGAGGTGTTGTATCCATTATTAATCGAAAAAAGTAGCAAAAACACACGCGTCTGAGCAAACGATGGACAAAAACTAAAGAAATGATAAGAAATATCCGACTACCCTCATTGTAGAGAAAAAGAACGCTAATTTCAAACTCTGGTGAAAACAGAGCAAATCGTTAGCATTGTGTTTGTTGCTTGATTACAATGTGAGTTGACGGTATTTTCAAATTAATTTGTAGTCATTCTAATCACCATGAAACGCACTTTTTGTAGGTATAACTTTGATAGTTGTAAGTTTTATACTTTTTGAGAAAATCGAATCAGAGTGCCTAGGTAGCGGGTGGCTCGGTTTATTTGCTGTCCAGTGTAGTTCTACGTCGTCAAGGTAGGTTTTGACTAGTTTACAATTTCTTAAAATACGCCACTCTGTATCAATTTGCTGGAAATCATTGCTGTTAACAATATTGGGAAAGATTCTTATAACAGGAAATATCAAATCAGTTTTGCCACTTGCAATATTCATTGCATCAAATATGTCTAAACTAAACTAAAACTAACTAAAATATGGCTTCGATATCCATAAAATTTCTAGGATTTTTAAATTAAATATCAAAATCAATTGGATTATTAGTTAAATAACGATGCGATACCAATAAAAATGCAATAAACACAATGTGATAACGTAGGTACCTAGCTGCCGTCGTCACTTCGCTAAAAAAAAGACCAAAATATACTGCGTTAACAAAATAAATAGTTTCAGTACCCGTTATTATCATCAATACCGATAACCAGTTGCGTTATTGCGCTAAGGCGTAACTCTAGTATTGAAGGATTCCCCAAATCATAAAACCAAAACAGGGTTGCCAACTTAGAACTTTAAAATCGGTAAAAAATCAGGATATTTTTCATGACTTCTTGAAATCGTGGAAAAAACATTGACGTATATATACTAGACGTGAAATCTCAAACAAGTATAGTAGAACAGTGCAAATAAGCCTGCCGGCATCTTCTCACCCACACGCTACTGGGCACTCGTAGAGATTACACGCGCATTTCGTTCAAATATTGCGTATTCAAAATGCCATCCTGCGGCTTAAAATACTGCAAAAACCATTAGGGAAGAACAAATAAAAGCGATGGAATCACTTTTAACAACTAAATTCAGATTTAGGAATTAAACACGTCCTATTACATTATTATTTTGTCGATTTGTAATCGCACAAGGCCGTGCTTCACGGCACAGCGTAGGCAGTCATGTTAACGTAGTGAAATTCATAGATTAAGTGGACAGATATGATAAATAGCAACTTGAGTTAATTACCAACTTTTTACTCTCGACGACAAAAGTTTGACACATGTCAAAATTCTTTCTGTTTATCATCGTAACTTCCAAATGGCTGGACCGATTTGGATTAAATATTTGAAAAGTGACGTGATCAAGTGCGATGTTAATTACTATTTTAAGCATTGCAATCCAACGGGGCAATGGTGCCAGCATCCTGGGTACGCTGCCAACTGGTTGTGGGCGGGAGCATTTGTAGGCCGGCAATGGGTTTTGCGTTGCCTAAATACTTTCAGTGTAGTAGTAGCTGTAACGTTGTATATAGTTTGTGATGTTTTGATAAAAAAGGCATACGGCCGTTAAAAAAAATACTAGGGCGTTAATTGCTCTATCCTTAATGAAAATCGGTAAATCCGTTTTTTTTGTCTTAGCTTACCTTAATTTTCGTAACTTACGCTTGACAATTTACTCCTCAGGTTTATTTATCTAATACATTAATATCATGAACCATCATTAACAGCCATAACGTCCACCGTTGAACATAGGCATCCCCCATTATTGGCAGGCGTTTTGGGGATCACAGTGTAAAATTACAGTTCTTTATAAGGCACTGCTTCCCACCTTCTGGCATTTTAGCCTCTTACGACTGCCACAGGAATACATAGGGAGGTAAGTACAATTCTAGCCCAGCACTCCACGGAGCATATTCATTATTCCCCTCATGAATATATTAAGTCAATTATTCTCTTGAAATAGGTAACTATATAAATACACAAAATTCGGATTGAATAAAAAAAACCTTAAATAAGAAATATAATATGTAGGTACTTAAATGTATGTATGCAAATTACGTTTTTTTTTAATCTAGGTTTTATATTATGATATTATTATATTATGATACCATCCAAATTTAAATCTAAGTAGATTAAAAAACAAAATATAAGTATCACTTAATTATATTATTAACACGTTTCTAGTAACAAGTTGTAACTGGAACCAAATTAACATTTACTGTTTGTTAACTAATATATCTACTCTTCACAAAGTTTCGTAGGTACAAAAGCTATGTCCATTCTGTGTGCTGATAGTCTTTAATCTTGAGAAAGCATACCTCAGAAGTATTCTAGCGCTGAATGGTTAAATAGATTGGTTAGATGATGCAATTAGCTTTAGCGCTGTAAGCGAACTTTTGTAGGAAGCATTAGCCTACAAGTGTTGTAGCGCTGCGTGTTTTGATCGTTTGGTGAGACGATATAATTAGTTCTAAGCTGCAGTCTGATTTCGTAAAGCGCTGAAGCGCACTTAAGTTTAAAATTAGCAAAAATGGAAGAGAATTTTGCGTTAAATGACTTCTCTAGTGTAACGTCATCTCGATGGGAAAAAACGATACGTTTCGGTATTTCGGTAGGACATACCCCATAGTATGTCCTACCTACCTACGGCAGAAATACCGAAAAATCGGTACGTTCGAGAACGCTGATTCAGACATGCATTGTTCCAGTTACGGCAATTGCCGTATTATCCGGCTTTCGATCGGGTATATAATCAAAAGTAGGGCATAAGGCAGCTATTTCAAAGCCGTATAAGATTTGTATGAAATTTATAGAGCCGAAATGGGAAGCGCTGACAAAACCGATTTTTTTCATGTCAGGGAACACATTAGCTACTATTTATGTCTAGAAGTTCCCTTATGCTGTAGGTACCTACTCGTAGACAGAAAAAATGTTGTTTGTAGGTACATCTAACGACTTTCTTATTTAGGCATATAGTTCATCAATATTGTATAGTAGGTAATGTAATGTGCGTGTGCAAGGAAATATATATATTTATAGATAGATAGAAAACTCATTATCGTTACACCACTTTCATAAAATTTTACATATTAAATTATAATAACATGATACAATGGGCGGCCTTATCACTAAAAAGGTTCCTTATAGTGAGGACACCACTGCATATCCGCAATTATTGCGTCACTGCGCAGTAAATATCTACTATTCAGTGCGTTCGCAGCAGAAAATAACATACCAGTTATGGCTATGGACTATCTATGGGAACTGTTAAAATCGTGCAACTAGTACAAAAACTTAGATGTGTAATCGACCCGTTTTTTTACTATTCCCCAGATATACGGCAGTTTTTAAGTTGAAATACGGCAACCCTAAAATTTACTTGGGGTCTTGGCATAGAACATAAAATAATATGGTCTTGGTACAACACCGATCCTGCGCAGTGTTGCCGTTCTAGGGACTTTGTCGCTAGAACTAGGGGATTTTGTGAATGTTTAGCGAATAAAACTCAAAAATGTATTATTTGTATTTGTGTATGTATAATTTTTGACGACTTTTAGGCGAGTCAGGCATCCATCTTTATTTTGAAATTAAAGATACTGACTTGTTGAAAATAATAAATTAATTTAATTACATTCGTGTATGCTATTTTTCCAATTTATCCCAGACTATGTAATTAATCAAGTTCGCAAAGGAAGACAAAAATAAACTGAACAGGGTTTGTAATTTTAAAATTTATTCACAAGTGCCTAGCTTATAATTATTATCCTGAAATAGTTTTTACATAATATATTGATCTCATATATAAATAAGTAATTAAAACTGCAAGATAAATAATAAAGTTAACAATATTTTTTATATTGCCTTTTCATTTAAAATGTAATGAACAGAAACTAAGGATGACAGCCGCTTTAGTTCGATTGGGATGCATAAGCTGCTGATGACCGAGATTGCTGATTACAACAAAAAATGTGAATATATATTATATGTATTACATATCATAACAAAATAGAGAAGTATATAAAACTGTTTTATATAAACAGAATAAGTTGTATTTTCTTTCATGGAAAATATTTAATGGTACATCATCTTCTAGTAGCAAAACGAAACGAGAATCGGTACTATTTTTGAGCGTTACATACATGTAATATGAGTTTTAGCGACATTTAGATTTTAGACAATTTTTATGGAACGATTTTTTCCATATCTAGAGGAATTTCTTTAACTGGCTAGAGACTTTTAAACTTGTTGAACGGCAACACTGATCCTGCGCCTAAGAATATTTGTATTTTGTATTTCATTCATGTTCATTCAGCTCTCTGTCTGCGCCAAACGACGTAGGAGTTCCGGCCGGCCGTTTGTTTATCATATTGAGCGTAGTACTGCTAATATTAATTTACAGTCAAATTTTCACATACCAGATAACAATTATTATACCCGATTACGGTCGTATTTTATTTAATTGTATGCTTGCTATTTTCGTTAGGTTAGTCTGTTGTCATCCTGTTTATCATTTACGTTTAATAACATGCGAATTTAACTGTTGGGTGAATTATATCTGTAGTGAAGTGAGTTGTTCGATTTTATTGGAATTTAAACCCTGCAAGAGAACATTGAGGTGAGTTACTTAGTTACCATTTATTTTAAGTTATATACCTATTGTATAGGAGGGTTATATCATTCAAGTATTTGTATTTCGATTTGACATAGGCCGGTATTTTTCATAATATTTATTTACCAAATGCAATTTGAAGCGCTCGTAGCGAAGTTTACTTAGCTGTTCACAACCGATCAGCAAAGTTAAGCAACGTCACGTGCGGTCATGAGTTGGATGGGTGACCGCTAGTGACATTACTACTGAGCGTTTCCGTGCTTCGGAGGGCACGTTAAGCCGTCGGTCCCGGTTGTTGTCTTAGGATAGCAGTCGTTATAGCATGGTGGTAGGGCATTTTGCGAATGCCCGCCTGGCTAGCTACCACCCTCAAGTAGAAAATCTGTCGCCAAGCACCTAACAGTGTGTTCCGGCAGCTGTCCTTGAAAGCCAGTACTTCAGGTTAGCCTGAACAACATCTTCGACCACATCATCACTTACCATCAGGTGAGATAGTGGTCAAAAGCTAACCTATCAGGCATATAAAAAAAAAAAATGATTTATACCTTATTTTGATTAACTAAGAACTGAGAAACGATAATACCTATTTACACTGAACGGCTATATAAAATTCAACGCCCTAATTTCTTACAAATATAAAAAGAAACGGCGGTGTGATTGCCCTGCTCCATCCCTTCAGAAACGAGGATTAAAACATTAAAAGGTTATTTACAGTGCCCTCTTTTCATGGGTTCCTTTCATGTCACCAGCCAGAGACATTTGCTATCATAATTACAATCTGACAGCGTGAATGGGTGAATGGCCCGCGTTTTTAGATAAACCATGTGTTCCAAGCAAAGAACGTTTTACTCAGGTTTCAGTAGGTACTTCCAGTTATTGGGGGACATTGTGGAGTAGGTTAGGATACCTACTGCTTGCCAGACTAAAAATATATATCAATAATGTGTGTTAAAAGGCCAGGCCCCGCGTCCTGAATCATCCAACGCCAACTTTACACAGTCTCAACCTAAAGCCAGGCCTATTCAAATGTACCTACCTAATTAAATTAGAATTATAATTACGAATTATTCCATAACTCCAAACAACAAGTCATTATCCGTTTATACCTATTTCACTGATAACACTCAACATATAGGTAAGTACCTAGTACTTACGTATTAAAGACGCATTTACCTACTTACTTATCACTACACATAATGATAATATAAATTGTATACTTCTAGGTTAGCCTGAACAACATCTTCGACCACATCATCACTTACCATCAGGTGAGATAGTGGTCAAAGGCTAACCTATCAGGCATATTATTATTTAAAAAAATGTTTGACTCATAATACCTACCGCCATAACATAACATACGCCATATTATAAACCAAGTAGATAACTATTAATATACTTAATAATAACAATTTTTTTTGAATCAAGACCGCCTGATGGTGCTTTGTGTAGAAGCGAAACGCGTCGAAAATTCTTCCGGTTTGGCTGCGTGGCGTTTGTGACGTCTCGTCGGCTTAACAGGAAAATTAGGCGGAATCGTCACTAGATATATTTTTGTATTTTTTAAGTTTTTATTAAAATATTAATTTGATGTTTTCATAAAATATTTGTTATTATTAAATATGGATTTCCGCAAAGTAACGCCTGAATCTATTTATTATATTAATATACTTCCTGTCATTTACTTATAGAGACTGAATAATTGGTTATTGAGGTTTTCCTATAAATACATTTCTAGTAACATTTATGAGTCTGGAACTGTGTCCGGTCGATGACAATAAGTTCTCCTCTTATTACACAGCAACAATAATATTCATGACGTTTGTATGTTTTTATACACTTCTGTCTACGCCAATGATTGTTTTACTTAACATCGGGAAAACAAATTGATTTTATGTCGAAGTCAAAAAATATAAGCATTGCCACAACAAGCAAATTGAAATAAAAATCAGGAATATACACAAAGTTTCATCAAAATCCGTTGAGCCGTTTCTGAGGTGAGCGGCAACAAATTTCCGTTTCACATTTATAAAATATTAATTAATGTGAAGTGTGATAAGATTAAGCAAATGCAATTGATAACATTTATGTAGGTAATCACTCGAGTAAACTTAGTATTGAAAATCTTCGTGATACTGATAAGATAACGTTACATAAATTATATGGTTGTTAGGCTAGCCTTTGACTACAATCTGACCATCTTATCAGGGCCCCAATTCTCTTAGCTATTGACCAAACGCCACACTACTGCAATGCTTCTGCGATCGAATTGCTGTTAATGTCAAATTCGGTAGTCTGCTAATTTTAGCTCCAAATCGCAGTTGTATAGCAATACGTCGCTATCGTATGGCTGTGCTATGGCTTGCAAGTTTTGCCACTAAAATTATAATGAAACCATCTATCAATCAAGCATCAGTCAAAACATCAATACAGTTTTCCAGCAATTAATACATTAAATATGCATATTTAAGTCATATAGCTATTTTTGTATCTAAAATCCTCCAAAATATTTTATGCCACTGTAGCAACCCAATCGCAACGAAATAGCTTACAGCATACCAAATATGTCAAAAACTATTGATAGCAAGCCACTGATTTGCGATCGAACCTAAATAGCGGACAGACTACGGATATTGTCAAAAACTAAAATGTTCATGCAATTAAGTTGCGTTAACGCCGTTCAATAGCTTAGAGAATCGGGCCCCTGATAGTAAGTGATAATGTGGTCTAAAGGAGTTCACAGACGGCAGCTATAATATATCATATTATAGCATACCTGTCGGTATTAAGATACGAAAATATAAAGATATATATTATAGCTGCCGTGTGTTGTCACTTGTCAATTTCTATGGAAAATGTGATGAGATGTATTGAAATATATCGAGTTATAAATATATAGCTTTATATTATAGCTGCCGTCTGTGAAACGCTTAAGATGCTTAATGTGCACGATAAATACGGACAAAGACACGACATCTCAAACGAGCATAGTCGACCAGTGCAAGTAAGCCGGCCGGCATACTCTCATCCACACGCAGCTGGGCACTCGTCGAGATAACACGCGCTTTACGTTCGAAAATCGTGTACCTATTCAAAATGCCATCCTGCGTCCTAAGATACTGCAAAAATTATGATGCAATTAGCTTCAGCACTGTAAGTGAACTTTTGTAGGAAACATTAGCCTACAAGCATTCTGGCGCTGCGTGTTAGGATCGTTTGGTTAGACGATATAATTAGTTCTAAGCTGCAGTCTGATCGCGTAAAGCGCTGAAGCGCACTAAGTTTAAAATTAGCAAAAATGGAAACGAATTTGCCTCAAATTACTTCTCTAGTGTAACGTATTATCTCAATGACAGACCATTACGTGTTCCCCGAAAGATTTTCTATTTTAGTGTGGTGGCTAGACGAAATGCCCTACCATCATGTGAAGCGCATACCCGCTACGGGATTCAAAACATAGGCCTCCTGCGCACCAGCCCATTTTTTTCTCACCATCATGAAGCACTCGTAGCGAAGTTTACTTAGCTGTTCTCAACCGATCAGCAAAGTTAAGCAACGTCGCGCGTGATCATGAGTTGGATGGGTGACCGCTAATGATATTACTACTGAGCTTTTCCGTGCTTCGGAGGGCACGTTAAGCCGTCGGCCCCGGATGTTGTCTTACGATGTCGTTATAGCATGGTGGTAGGGCATTTTTCGAATGACCGCCTGGCTAGCTACCAACCTCAAGTAGAAAATCTGTCGCCAAGCACCTAACGGTGTGTTCCGGCAGCTGTCCTTGAGAGCCAGTGCTTCTAGGTTAGCCTGAACAACATCTTCGACCACATATCACTTACCATCAGGTGAGATAGTGGTCAAAGGATAACACATCAGGCATAAAAAAAAACACCGCTAACTCCCAAAATTATTTGAATTGAGAACCTCCTCTTTTTTTTAAGTTTAGTAAATAAGTGGTTAGAATTTTAGTTACGGGATTTATCTAAAGTTAAAGGACATTTTTCAGCGTTACAATCATGAAGTTTTAACAGTGGTTATAGAATAAAAAATTTGAAGTTAGAACGTTGGTCCAAATATGAATATTGGATTAGAATTACTCACTGGCAGCTGTTGGAATATACTCTATAGGTGCTTGGAGACAGATTTGCAGGTCGAGGGTGGTAGTTTATTTATTTATTTATTATTAAAACAATACATCTATCCTTACAGGTTATTTCCTAATACAATAGAGTAGTTTAATCATCAATATACGATTACATCAATATATAAAACATTCATAGTAACAATTAATTAATTACACATTTAGTCAGAGGCCTTACAATAACAAAAATAATATAATACAGCCCTTACGAACATGAGTAGAATATGACAACGTTTTCCGCCACCCGATTTAGAGCTCGTATGGTGGTCGTCAGTGGTGCTTTGTTGAGCAGGTTAGTTCTTCCGCGAGGAACCTCGAACAAAGGTGGCTGCCTGCGCCGCCCCACGTACTCATCTTAGTCGGTAATCTGTAATGTTAGCTATCCAGGCCGGTATTCGTGAAATGCCTAAAATGTTAAAATTATACTAATTCTGTTCATTAATATTTATTGTTGGCAATCGCTGTAGCATAGCAACAATGACAACGTGGAGGCAAGAGGGGGGGGGGGGGGCTAGGGGCGTCGAACGACGTGATCAAATTTCAGTTCAATAATAACAACATCTGCATTGTATATGGGCCCAGCGTGTAACCAATAGTGTTTTAACAAATATTCTGATTCATAAATCGGTAGATAAATACACCAGGAAAAATTGGACTGGCCATTGTTTAACTAGATATTTATAGAAGTATCTCTTATACGGCTATGCCTATTTATTTATTAATAACAATAGCTAACTTACAGTACTAAACCAAAGTGCTAACTATTTTAGATTCATAAACATGTACTTTAAACATATTTGCGGTGGTCCGTATTGTGTCAAAAAACACATCCACATCCTGGATCTGCGTGGTAGCGGAAGAGCCAGCGCGGGTTGTGTATAGGAGCATTCCTGGCATAGCTCGTTCTTGAGACAGGACAAAGAAACAAATTATGCCTACGACGTTCACCAGAGCGGATATAGGTTTCGGGAACGAATAATTTAAGAGGCCTTTTACATTTTGCAGCCCTCTCACTCGCACTTTTAAAGATAATTTCAAATAGCAACAATATGGTTTTTTAAAATGTGGTCAATCATTATTTCGCTGCATGCAACTATACATGTTCTCAACATATTTTTACTTTGTTACATGTTGTGTCCAATTAGAATTAGAGGCCCAAAATTTAAAATAACTAAATTACGCGTTTTGGATCCCCCATTACAGATATCAAAATGAAAATTAGTAGAGAACATCTCATAGTTGCATGCAGCGAAATAATGATTGACCACATTTAAAAAATATAAAACATATTGTTGCTATTTGAAATTATCTTTAAAAGTGCGAGTGAGAGGGCTGCAAAATGTAAAAGGCCTTTAATGGCGCTTAACACAGTTGGATCGACTATGTTACCGTGCAGTATCATACCGTAGTGAAACTATCACCGTTAAAGCGCGTATAGAAATACTCTAAAGAGTGAGAGAGACAGTATTATGTAGTTCAATCATCTAGTCACTAGTGCTTCAAACTAACTTCACGTGGAACTTTTTGACGCGCGTGAACGATGTACCCTATCGCATGAATGACAGGACAGGGTAATTCGTTCGGGTAAAGCGGACCGATGAAGGCGTTTAGAAAAAGAGTTTAGATAGAAAAACGTGGTAACTATCATGTTATTTTTGCGAGAGGCATTGGAATAATTATGTCAAACTTATCATGAAACCTCCCCTTACCCTAAATTTAATTTGAAATGACATTCAATCAATAAAATGTCATTGATATTTTGTGTTATATTCGCGAATTTTGGAGGGAGATTTCCGTTATCGTCACGTTGGAGCGCGCGTTCGCTGGTATGAATTTTATTTATCCATCTATCTCTAGTCAAATATCTACTTAACATGATGACTCTTATTATATCTAGTTTAATACTTGGATCATTAAATCTTTTATAAAATCTACCTATGTGTTACAGATTTAGACCGCCGCGGCGTGACTTCCATTGCTGCGCAAGCAAGTCTTCAAATTACTGGAAGTTCTTAAGAAAGCCTTACCTTGATCTATCAATCATCAGTTTGCGCTTGGCTCCCAGGGCGTGCAGACGTATGCAACATAGTGCCGGTACACAAATGTCGAGATGGTGGCGAAGGGAAAGGCCGGCAGGAAGAGATGTGACAGGTAATCCTTTCTTTTTAGTACTTAAATCTTTGTTGGTTAAAACGCTTAAGTGTATAAACTGTAAAGGCGCGTTTCCCGCGACGTGTTTTTCGAAACATTCAACAAAAATTCGTACACAAATATTTGCTTCAGAAACACGCAAGTAAATTTCATTGGTTCACGTAGTATTACTTGCTCAGTGATGGGTTCAAATGCCAGTGCTCCGACTAAGGGATGATTTATATTAGACCGTGCCGTGGCCGTGGCGTGCCGTGTACGTGGCCCGGACGGGGCATTTTGTATGAAGCAGTTTATATTAGACAGTGCCTGATCCGTGTCCTGTAAACTGCCTCATACAAAATGCCCAGTCCGGGCCACGTACACGGCACGCCACGGCCACGGCACGGTCTAATATAAATCTACCCTTACTCTACCCTGCGTGGGGAGTATAGTACCACCAACTTAACTGTGCAGTTGGCGAGGGCGCTGCTGATCAAGGAAATCAAATACAAACTGTCGCAATTTGAAGGAATGTTGTAGTTCTTTTTTCTGCCACCTGAACAGATAAGTTGGTGGGTCTTTACTTAAATGTGTAGATGCTTTCCGAAAGAACCTTTTTATTCTGTGGCCAGACACGGAAAAGGTTCGTAGTTTTGTGTTATGTTAAAAATCATCAAATCAAATCATTTATTTATTAAAATGTTGTATAAAGCACAGCTGGTGGTAAATTGATAAATATGTTGAGACATTGTGCCATAACAATGGTGTGTAAATATTATTTAAATGTTACAAAATTACTTATTAATAATTAATGTACAATGTTATAATAAATAAAACTAATTAACATAAATTTTATGTCAATATCTTTTGTTTACAATGTAAATTCAGTTAAAGAAAATAAATAATTATACAAATTTTGCTAGTAAGTAGATTAATAAATGATTTCGTTATTTAGTTTTATATGTCATAAATTCCTTTAAGTTATAAGAACAAGCAGGTAAACTATTAGCAGGAGCCTCTAGCCCACTAATTCTCGCTTCTTTTATCTAATAGCACAGTATAAGCACAGTAATTCTAGGTTATCCTGAACAACATCTTCGACCACATCTTCACTTACCATCAGGTGAGATAGTGGTCAAAGACTAACCTATCACGCATAAAAATAAAAAATAAAAAAAAGTATATAAAATGCAAAATACTTACTAACAACTTTAAAACAGCTACTTAAGTAGGTAACTATATAAAATTTTAACCACGCGCGAATCGTGTCCTTTTTGCTTCGCAACCCTACTCATCAGTTTCCACTTTTGATGTATGGAGAGCTATTATTATTGTGACTTTATCGTTTCTACGAGTAGATAACTAACTATATTATTCATGGAGACAAGTAGCTCCAAGTAAGTTACTAGGTAATAATAACAAATATTTTAAAATATTTTATGAAAACATCAAATTAATATTTTAATAAAACATTTAAACAATACAAAAATATATCTAGTGACAATTCCGCCTAATTTTCCTGCTAAGCTGACGTGACGTCACAAACGCCACGCAGCCAAACCTAAAATATTTGTTATTATTAAATATGGATTTCCGCGAAATAACGCCTGAATCTATTTATTAAGTTACTAGGTACCTACTTATGTTGTTTTTTGTTTATCTGTGTACACAACATAAGTAGGTTCCTACCTTGTGTCATGTTAGGTCAATTGGTTTGACCGTACCCTGGCTAAAGGGGGGGATGGACGCGGGTCCGAATCCCGCACATGACTATAATTTTTATCTCTCGTAAATTTGTAATTTTGTAATATCGGTACCTACCTACTATACACAACATAAGTAGGTACCTACCTACTGTACACAACATAAGTAGGTACCTACCTACTACACGGAAAAAAAAGATTGTGTCAAATCAAGAATATATCTATTGGTCAAGACATTCCGTGTTTCATATATGGGGAAAACAATATATTCTTGTGATTAGTAAATATTTGTCTTCTTAATAATTTTTCGCGCAAGTATTTATATACTTTAACTAAGATTATTATTTTCTTATTAAAAAAAAGCAGTTATGTCTCTGTCTAAGTAAATCATTGCTCTAATTTAAAGAATCTGAAATTCTCAAATTTAAAACAATCCTTGAATAAAAGAACTCATACGTTCACTCATTCATTAGATTCTAATAAGAAAAAAATATATTTTACTATTAAGTACATAAATAGTTCAGTTAAGATATTATTCTTACTTCTAGTAAAATATATTCTTCTGAGTATATATTTTAATTAGACCAACAAAAGAGTTTTCTTCGTACAAGAAAATTACTTTTAGGTAAACAAAAAATCTTCTTATCTGAATATTGTAACTTATTTAAGTTAAGAAACCATAATTCTGGCTTCAACACGTATATGTTTTCATACGGAGATCAGTTTATATAGAACGAATAATTAATGTTCTCCAGTGAAGAATTTTCAGTTCTCATTTCAATATTAAGTGTTTTACTGTAAGTAGTTTTGATCTTAGTATTCTAATGGGTGTTTAACCCGAAAAGTTGTATTGATTGGTTCAAAAGAATTTGTATTTTGCACGAAGATCGAATTGTCTACGGATAGAATATCAGATTTCTTGACTCGACAATGGAATTTCACTGGAAGAAACCTCAGTTCTTGTTCAAAATAATTACATGTTTTACATGTAAATTTTAGTCGTCTTGGTAAAATAATAGTGCGTTTTATTGTAAGAAGTCTCATTACTTGGTTCAAGTCATTACATGTTTCATACGGAAATCAGATAATATATTGATAAGACTATCCATTTTCTAGCTTCAACAATAGTGTATTTTAGTAGAAGGAGTCTAAGTTCTTGGTTCAACTCTCTAAATGTTTCATACGGAGATCAGATTATATAGTGTGAAAAATATAAATTATCTTGGTTCAATAATGGAGCGTTTTACTGGAATGAGTCTCAGTTCTTGGTTCAACTCATAAAAGTGTTTCATATGAAGATCAAATAGTATTTTGTGAATAATATCAATTATCTTGGTTCAATGATAGTGCATTTTAATATAAGAAGTCTCAGTTCTAGGTTCAACTCATGAATTGTTTCATACGGAGCTCAGGTTTGTTTCATCTGAACTCCATATATATTGTACAACATATGAATTATTTTAGTTCAATTATAGTGTTTTGATTGGAAGAAGTCTCAGTTAATAAATATATTATAAATTATAGCAAACTGTGAAATTGTTAATGAAGCACGCAGATTTCAAGAAGATATCGTTGTTCTTCAAAGTATTATTAATACCGTACTACCTAGATAAGAACTTCCTTATTTGAAACTGAAACTTCACTGAAATAGAAATAAAACTAACAATCACGTAAGATTTTCCTTAGTATGCAATGAGATATACCTACACAAAAACCTTTTATGAATAAAAAAACTCGAATTATCTATGCTTCAAATTTCATCATTGAAATACTGAATAAGAACAAGATAATTGATATTTTCTACTATATACAATAAGATATTCATATAAAACTTTTAGTTAGTCAACAAGAACGAAAACTCACTTACAGAAAATAGCCAGCCTGGTGCACTGTCCAGATCTTCCAATCTGATCTCCGCCTTTCAAGTCTGCAAATAACGTAGGTTAATAGTTAAGTGTAGTTCTAAAAGGGATCAACTAAAAACATCTATCATCGTAAAAATAAATAAAATACAATAAATAATTTCAGTTGAAAATTATTTATTTATAAAATAAATTAAGAAGCATACAATTTTATATTATCATTATCAAAAATATTATACATAATTGTAACAGTTATGTACTGCGCCCCGCGGTTCATCCCGCGTGGTGATGGTGAAAAGTATCCTTTGTGTTAATCCAGTGCTTCATCTACCTCCATACCAAATTATATCAAAGTTGGTCCTACCATTTGAGCGTGAAGAAGTAATAAACATACAAACACACTTACAAACTTTCACCTTTATCTACCACCAAATAATATGATTTTTTTCTCATTATAATCAGCACCACATTTTATGTTACGTTATAATATAAAGTATGGTTGAACACTTTGCTTGTTGAGTCGAGCCTTTTCTTCACCTCCTCCAGTTGAGTTTGGATATCTCCAGGATCCTAAAAAAAAGAGCTACAGTGAAAATATTGCACAATCCATAAACTTTTTATAGATGATAGGCATATTTTGACCACAATCACATATTGTTGAGTAAGTGGTAAAATATAGCAAACAGGTTAAACCTAAATAAAATTAAAACTGTCTTTCAGAGTCAGCTTCCAGAAGGCCCCGTTAGATGATTATCACACATAAATCATCTAAACTGCAAGTTAGCGATTAATCAGCGGTTAATCATTATTATAATCTATACAGAATCATGAAATATGATTAGGAACACTTTTAAAAGTTCTGTATACTAACTACTATATTACTATAAAATACTGACTGTGTATATATATGTTATATTATAGTATGTAATAGATAATTTGATGAGATATCCTAACATCATAAGAAAAATATATAATATAATATTTTTAAATTTGTTTAAATATGTATTTTATACTTGATGAAATTACCTGAAAAACTATAACAAAGTTCACAATCTGCTCCAACGTGGAAAAAAATCGACTCTTATTTAGTCTTCCTCTTGGGGGTATTGAGTAGCGTAGCGTAGTAACACTTGTGTTTCATTGGTTAATTTTTGATCTGGAATGGAAAAAAACACATGTATATACTTGAATATAGGTTTATCTTACAAAAAAATCTATGTGTATATAGTGTAGAGAGGATAGGTATATATATATATATATATAAATACATCGAAATTCATTCTGAATAACTAACGAGGAACAGACACATAAACAAACACAAACATACATTCGCATTTATAATAATTATAATATTTAAGGATTATTTACCAACATCAGCCTGCTGTTGATCTCTATCATAAAAAGTTATCTTTAATTCTTGATATGAGTAGGTGTGTAATACAATAATAATTATGTATTACGAACCTACCGTTCGTTAACTTGGCTGTACCAACTTAGTGTAACCACACAGCACGTTCCAGGCAAAGAAAATCTAGCAGCCTCTATGATGGATATTTTTGACTATCTACAGTAATTTATATAGTAAGGAACAAACTTACCTAAATGAACACTAGTTGGTTGCTATCTCAAGCACAACTTGAATAAATATTCACTTTATAACACTATATTAAACAAAATTTACGAAAATGCCATTGGGCATTGCACGGCGCGTGTACCTTTCGCTCGCAACGGAAATTGTGTTGTGTGTAGCCAACATCGCCCTTATAAAGTCCCGAAACATATTCGTATCGTGATTATTACCAAATGAGCACATTCGAATAACTTTTCATTTAGGTTGACGATTTGTGTTAAATACAGCCAGTATTTGTAAGAAATAGATGATTATCTATGGCTGTATTATTAGAGAGTCTGTACATATTTGAAATTATTATGAAAGATCGTAAAAAAAAAACAGTGACAATCACGATTACAACACAAGAAGTATAGATAAAATCGCGGTACCAGGTTTTAGTTAGCAAAGACAAAAGTAAAAAGGTTAATTGTGTGCGGTTTTATAATAACATTCCCTAACATATTACAACGCTCACAGAAGGAAAGTTCAAGTTGCACGTGGAAAATAATTTTGATTAAGAAATCCTATTCCAGTTTGTGATTACATAAATGACAAAAAAGCTTGAACAATTCCTCTCCTCCACTCCTCTGCCAAGCTATCACCTGTCACCTACGTAATTAAAAGAAATATTAAAATTATTTTTTACAGTATGTAAAATATTGTTAAAAGACATTTAAATTAATGGTCCCGAGTTTCTTGCCCGTTGTTCTTGCAGTGGCACTGTAATTTTTTTTGCTGAACGTAGCAGTACGTTGTAGAATATTTCAATATTAAAATTTTTAAATGACCTTCATAAGAGCGTCGTAGATGCCTAAATTGAATCAATGATTTTGACTTTGACTTTGATTAAATATCATAACTTAACGAAATTTCTGATTTATCACAAGTTTAGTTTTTGAGATAGACCTCGTGAGTATTGTATAGGCACCCAAACTTAACAAATAGGTCCTCTAGGCCTTGGCCTTTGCCACTTATGGCGGTGAGTATGAACTATCACGTGGGGGGTCCATTTATTTATTTATTTATTTATTTATTCAGTTTGTAATAGTAAGCTTACAGTTAAAACCAAGACGCTAACCATCTTAAATAATTACATACTACAACATAATTATACTTTATATATAAACTTAGCTACATCGTGAGCACACTGTTCATGAAATCTAGATGTCAGGAGCAGTGCTCTCAGGAAGTTTCAAGAACTTACACAGAAACACTCTTAGGCTATTAACAATGGTTCTCGGATTGTCTACAAAAACATCTACTTCTTGGAACTCGTGCAGGAAACCATTAAGAATTGACAATACTCTATGCGTGGGTGCATTACTTACGTAGTTAGTTCGTTCATGGGTTCCTGCAGCGGGTTTAATATTCAGTGCATGGTGATTGGGCATTTTACTAATGTTCACCTGGCTAGCTTTCAAACCATTTTGAATTAGGAAATGAGAAATCGAGACCTAAAGGTAATAATCGGACAGTTTTTAAACCTTTTTTACTTCAGATACGAATATATATATTAGGGCACTAGGGGGGTTCAAACCCTGCCGCTTTGCCGTTGTACTATGAGTATTTTAGACTCCCAGCTATTATCTGACTATTAGCTGAGTAACCTTATATTTTTCAAATTATAATTTACTTATTTTATTCTTAATATGAATTGAAACAAGCTTATTCAGCATGCAATATTGTTTATAATGAATAGTATTCTTAGGTTCAGTAGTTTCCCCACATCAAGGGAGAACTAGACAAAACTAAAATATTGCAACACTAAATAAAATTGGGAACAGAGAAAACCATCTCAAACTAAAAACTAAGTACTTGGTCTGAAAATACACATTTTTAATGGAGAAATAGTTATTCTTGACTGGAAATTTGTCTTTTTACTTTAAAATTCATGGTTTTGATTGAAGAGCCAGTGAAGAAAACTGTTTTTTTAATTATGTTTGTTTTTTTTATTCCTCATATTGTATGGTGGGGTGCCGGGCTGAAATGTCACCCCCCATCTCTACCCGTGGATGTCGTAAAAGGCGACAAAGGGTAACACACCAGAAGGTGGGCAGCAGCGCCTTCTGAGGAATATATACCTTAAACTGCAATCCCCAAGCCGCCTGCCCAGCGTGGGGATTATGGCAAACCCTCTTAATGGGCGAAGCTCTGTTCAGTGGACAATCCGGCTGATACAGTATGATGTATATCATTTACTAGTATGTAGATATATATTTGTTTGACTTCTACATTTAATGGTTTAAAACTCTATTAAAAAGGTGGGGAAAAAAACAAAGAAAAAAATACATTTCGAAATGTTTGTTAGGACTAGCAAAAGTCAACCCTAAGAGGTTGTTAGCATTTTACCAATAATCCTGTATATTTGTAGCCAAAAAAAAACATGTTGAGCCAAGATTGCTTTTCTTTATTGAAGATGAGTAACTAATGTTACAATCTATCACTTTGCATTGAAAACTTTAATATTCTTCATGTAAGAAGATATCTAAGTCACTCTCTACAGTAGAGATATATTTTCTTGGTTCAACGTGGGATATAGTTTGATCTCTTAACCTAAGAATGTCGTATCAAATATCAATCAAGAACATGGTTCACTTAAGTTTAGTATTCGTTTTCTGAAGTGAAGATGAATAACTTCAACAATTAACAATATATCAATATTGACTCAAAAACTTAAGATTCTTCATGTAATATGAGTCATTCTCTGCAATTGAAATTTATTTTCTTGGTTAAATAAAGAGTACAGTTTTGCTGTGATGCTAATGCCTCTTAACCTAAGAACAACGTATCAGTAATCAATCAAGGATGATTTTTCTTTACTGAAAATGATTTACGTTAGCAATTGAGAATTATTCATTATTGACTTGAAAACTCTGAAATTCTTCATTTAATATAAATCACCCTTTGCAATCGAGATTTAGTTTTTTAGTTATCAAATAAAATTGTTTTGCTTTAACACTAATGTCTCTTTTCCTAATAATACCGTAACAAATATTTATCAAGAATAAAGGTTTAAGATCAAGATTTGTTTTCTTTACTGAAGATAAATTACTATAACAATTAAGAATATATGATTATTGGCTTGAAAACTTTAATATTCTTCATGTAAGAAGATATCTAAGTCACTCTCTACAGTAGAGATATATTTTCTTGGTTCAACGTGGGATATAGTTTGATCTCTTAACCTAAGAATGTCGTATCAAATATCAATCAAGAACATGGTTCACTTAAGTTTAGTATTCGTTTTCTGAAGTGAAGATGAATAACTTCAACAATTAACAATATATCAATATTGACTCAAAAACTTAAGATTCTTCATGTAATATGAGTCATTCTCTGCAATTGAAATTTATTTTCTTAGTTAAATAAAGAGTACAGTTTTGCTGTGATGCTAATGCCTCTTAACCTAAGAACAACGTATCAGTAATCAATCAAGGATGATTTTTCTTTACTGAAAATGATTTACGTTAGCAATTGAGAATTATTCATTATTGACTTGAAAACTCTGAAATTCTTCATTTAATATAAATCACCCTTTGCAATCGAGATTTAGTTTTTTAGTTATCAAATAAAATTGTTTTGCTTTAACACTAATGTCTCTTTACCTAATAATACCGTAACAAATATTTATCAAGAATAAAGGTTTAAGATCAAGATTTGTTTTCTTTACTGAAGATAAATTACTATAACAATTAAGAATATATGATTATTGGCTTGAAAACTTTAAAACTCTTTTAGTTAGATAAGTTTCTGTCTATAATGGACATGTATTTTCTTGGTTCAATAAAATATATTGTTTTCCTGTTAATCGTAGATTCCTAAAGAATACAATATCAAATAAATATTAAGAATAATCAAACACAGATCAAGATTTCATTTCTTCACTAAATATGAATAAATACAACAACTAACAATCAATTACTTTTGCTTTGACAACTTTAAAATTTTCTATCTAATATAACTCACTTCTGCCGTTGAGATATTTGTCTTGGTTATATCAAGTATATAGTTTTGATGTAAATCCAATGTATCTTAGCATGACAATACAAATTCATAGATTAATAAAACAATATATGTCTCAAATTTAGAAAACTGTCATTTTTAAGAGTAGAATAATTTTCTTGCTCGGACATATGTATATCCTTGTCATTTACTTCTCTAAATTATTTTAAATGAACAAAAGAAATATCTTGTATTAAGCCCATTGTTGTTGAAAGAATGGAAATATTTTCTTAATCCAATAAAACGTTTATTATTCTTGTATAAAATTTCAGATTTCTTACGTTAACTCCGTACGTAATTAGAATGAGAATCCATAAAATATTTCATTCAAAAAGATACTATTTTCTATAGTTAAGACCAAAAATATCTCTGACCAATAGTTATACTCTTGATGTAAAAATATATGGTGAGAATAATATTATTTATCTTAGAGAAAATGACCTTACTTCACTCAAGAAAATATTTTTATTTTAAGTAAATATATACTTGAGATTAAACAACACTCCCGAGAATAATATTATTCTTGGATTGACACTTTGTCAGGACCCATTTTTTTCCGTGTAGGTACATATCTACTATACACAAAATTTGAAATTTTATAATATAGGTACCTACTTACTGTACGCAACTTAAGTAGGTACCTACGTATTTATGTTGTGTACACAGATACCTTGTGTCATGTTAGCTCAATTGGTTAGAGCGTACCCCGGCTAAAGGGGTGGATGGACGCGGGTTCGAATCCCGCACGTGACTATAATTTTTTCTCTCGTAAATTTGTAATTTTGTAAAATAGGTACCTACCTACTGTACACAATATAAGTAGGTACCTACCTACTAGGTACCAATCTACTATACACAACATAAGTAGGTATCTACCTACTAGGTACCAATCTACTATACACAACATAAGTAGGTATCTACCTACTAGGTAGCTACCTACTTATGTTGTGTATACAGATGAAACTGCATTAACATTTGTTGGGCGCATATTACTCTACGGTTCGGTGCCAACAGACTGATTTATGGGTGGACCTCCATCCGGAGCGGATGAATCACTGACTCATCCACCGGTATATAAGTCCTACTCCTACCCGTATCAACGACGTCGTCGCTCGATTAAAGCTGGTCAATATACTTTGTATGGAACTTCATACATATTACGGATACTGACGCACACATACAAGCAACATCGAGTCGTGTCAGACGGCGAGTAGCGTGGGCAATATTACAGTACGGCCGAAGTCAGAGCATTTTAATAAATATATCTGAGTCACCCTTAAGTAGTGACACTTAGTCTGCAAAATGTACACAGAGAAAAATCTAAAGTCAAAAGCGCCCTAATGACGGCCAATTTATATGGTATGAAGGCAAAAAACCGACCAAACGTAAATACGTACAAAAACGCCTTCCAACTAGAAGGCGTTAAAGGAGGTCAGTGAAGGCGAATGCTTCTTTTCGTCTTCATTTAAGGTGTATTTTGTGGTCTTTCTTAAATATTGACTTTTCGATGAGGCTGATTAAGTCGTACGTTATAGTGATAATCACCGTATATAAACCGCCGTAAAAGTAAGGTATTTTTTTTTTCAATTATTATCGTATAACAAGTTCAATTCTGAAAATACTTTACGGAAGGCGTTTTTTGACGGTTGTGTTTATTATAAAACATGGTACATTTTTATTGATTTCGCTTTGCGTGGTGAAAATCATCTTAAGAGTTGTGAATTCACCTTGCATAGTTACAATTCAACGGTAAAAGGTCAAATTTGATTAAAGCTCCAAAGTCGTTTTTCTCAGTCCATCGAAATAGTAGGCTTATTATGAGGAAGAGCGGGTACTCGTACCTGCTGAAGGAAATTGAACTTTATAATAATGTAAACGGTTCAGTTCAATGCTGAGTCTAGTAAGAAAAGCTTCATGAAAACATTGATGGCCGAGCGGTAATAGCTATGGACTGCCGTGTCGCAGATACATGGTTCGATCTCCACTTTTAGCTTCACCGCATGGTGGAAGTGCATTTTGCGAATGCTCGCCTGCCTAGCTACCACCCTCAAGTAGAAAATCTGTCACCAAGCACCTAACAGTTTGTTCCGGCAGCAGTCCTTGAGAGCCAGTAAAATTACAGGCACATGAGACTTGACAACTGTATGTCTCAGTGTAACGGGCGCAGGGCAATTCATAATTTTTGACGAAATGCATCTGTTATAGGCAGAGGTTAGTCCACTTATCATCAGGTGGACCTCACGCTTGTTCCGTCACAAACAATTATAGGTATACCCAACCTGTGAAATGTATCTTTTATAGGCAGAGGTTAGTCCGCTTAACACCAGATGGGCCTCGAGCTTGTTCCGTCACAATAACATAAAAAAACCTTATTTATTAAAAAGTTTACTATTTTTATTGATACAGATAACAATATGGATATTTCTGACGAGAAATCCATCAGCTGGTCTGCGCTGCGTGTCAGTTCTAGTCGGGATATTATTATTGATGACGGTAAGACTTTTTTTTTATACCTTATAGGTTAGCCTTTGACCACTATCTCACCTGATGGTAAGTGATGATGTGGTCGAAGATGTTGTTCAGGCTAACCTAGATGTACTGGCTCTCAAGGACAGCTACCGGAACACACCGTTAGGTGCTTGGCGACAGATTTTCTACTTGAGGGTGGTAGCTAGCCAGGCGGGCATTCGCAAAATGCCCTACCACCATGCTATAACGACTGCCATCCTAAGACAACAACCGGGACCGACGGCTTAACGTGCCCTCCGAAGCACGTGCACGCTCAGTAGTAATGTCACTAGCGGTCACCCATCCAACTCATGACCGCGCGCGACGTTGCTTAACTTTGCTGATCGGTTGAGAACAGCTAAACTTCGCTACGAGCGCTTCAATATACATAATATATTGATACTAATCTCCTACTTATTCCTCCTTCTCTTATCTCAAGCTATGGGACTTGGCACAGAAATTCTGCTTATATACCTTTTGCACATATACAGTCGACTCTCGTTAATTCAAACCTGCAATAATTCGAACCTCGCTATAATTCAAAGTTATAGCGAGTTCCCTAGAAAATCTCTTTATATTTCATCTTATGCTTTTGAAGCAGTGATGGCTCAGTGGCATTGGCTATGGACTGCCGCGCAGCAGGTCCATGGTTCGAATCCCGCCCAGAGCTTGAGCTTCACCGCACGGTGGAAGGGCATTTTGCGAATGCCCGCCTGGCTAGCGACCACCCTCAAGTAGAAATTCTGTCGCCAAGCACCTAACGGTGTGTTCCGGCGGCAGTCCTTGAGAGCCAGTGAAATAACAGGCAAAATGAGACTTAACATGTATGTCTCAAGGTGATGGGCGCAGTGCAGGTCGTCACTTGTGATGAAATGCATCTGTTATAGGCAGAAGATACCGCTTAACATCAGGTGGGCCTCGCGCTTGTTCCATCTCAATAACATAAAAAAAATGCACTTGGTAATTCGAACGAAAAAATCAACGCTACGCAACATAATGACGCGTTAATACGAACTTATCGGCGTCAAACACTCGACAATTCGTAAAGAATAAGTCACTTGATCCCCTTATGAACAAGTCCGAGTAATCCACCCTGCCGCCATTGCAGAACAATGTTGAAGCTTGTATCATCGTACAAGGGTATATTCCATTTGACGCTAATAACGTTATTTTCGATAATTCGATAAACCATGATCACATTCTGCGTCTATGGTTGTCATCACTGTGATCGTTTGTAACTGTTTTCCCCTGTTCCATTTAAGATAAGAACGCTAAGAATGCCACTAAAATTTGCCACTTCTGTCACTTTTGACATTAGATGTAGCGTTTATGGCTAAAATAACGCCAAGACCCATGTGGAACAACTGTTTGGGAGTGTGATCCTTTTTAGCGTTTTTAGCGAATCTAACTTCAAATGGTAAGCACCCCAAGAGCCTTTGTTTTGGTAATGATTAGTTTGACATACACTTCTGCAAGAGGTGGTTTGTTTAGTTAAGTTTCAGTTACTGTTACTCATTTGTTCGTTGTATACAGATTAAATAAAAGTATGTGTTAGTTATGAGTCCTAAAAAGTATGAATGCTTGACGATAGCTGAAAAGAAGAAGTTCTCTCAAAAATTTCAAACCATTTGATATTTCATACACTCAATAATTCGTAACGTTTTAAGAGTCTCTCGAGTTTCGAATTAACGAGAATCGACTGTATCATTTTTCGCGCAGTCCTTTCATACTTTGTTCAGGTTTCCTCGCCCTTTAAATCCGTCCACATTGATACTCGATACTCTTACTCTACTCTACGTTTATGCATTTAAACTCTCCCAATGACATGCTCATATTGCCTATACCACACTAGTCTCTCTTCGACTTTTCGTCCCTTACACCTACACTTATAATCTTAACAATAACTTGCTCTGATATGGTTATTAATCATTTATATAACTCGTGGCTTTCCGAGCTGTAAACCTCGCGAGTCTACCCTGCATATAGCTTACAACAATTTAACAATGATAATGACTGAGCACATGTACAGACGAGAGAGTGAACCTATCATTTATAGGCAACTGAAGGGTATTTCAGGGACATTGCCGTTAAATTTAGCCAGGCGTCCATACTTTCAACACCATATAATGTATATCATATCATATCTCCGTCATTTTGAAAATGCGACCTGTCCGGTTTTAGTGCGTTTAATTGAGGAAACAGTGGGGTTACTGATTTTATCTTTAATATTTTCAGATACACAACAAGAGATAGTACAACCAAAGCTCGTTTCACAATCTCAACCAATATCTTTAACTGAAAAAACCTCAGGTTTGTATACATATTTAGATTTTTCTGCTAATTGAATGCTTACATTTTACGATATCTGACATTGATTTAACTATTTACAGGTGTAGAATTAATCGATATTACAGAAGAAGATGCTGTACAAATAAACGTCTCACCCTCACAAGTTTCATCGTCAACTGACCATATTGTACCCTCCTCTTCAACTATAGAAAACGTCAATTTAAATAGCAAGTCATCGCCAAAATATTTAACGGAAGACATTTCAATAATTATGAAATCCCCATCAATATATCCATCTCAAGAATCACTTATGAAATCTTCGCAAACTATTTTAACTGATGAAGCAAACTTAAAATTATCACCAATTGATGAAGTAATTTTAAAAACATCGCCAATTGACGATGGATATATAAACACATCGCCGACATATTCTGTTAATAAGCCGGTTTACAAATCCTCACCAACATTTTCAAGCAATGAGACATCACAAACTTTGGAATCATCTGTTATAAATTTAATTGAAGACAGCCCATCGACATTTAAAAAAACCTCACCATTAGGAGAAACAACGCTGCCGATAAACTTATCGAAAAATTCTGATTTGTGCCCATTACCAACATCATTTTTGCAGCTTTCGGATAAGATTGTAGACTGTGAAAAAACTCTACCTAGTAAATCAACAAAATATAGCAAAATGGAAATTCAACTATTAGCGCGTCATATTAAAGAAAGTGTAGATAAAGAACTTATTGGCGTTAATTTAGAAGCAATAAATAATAACCCTTTTATATTAGAAGAAAGATGTAAGATAATAGAGAATATTACAAAATCTGAAAAAAACCGTGAAACATTGGCTAAAAAGCCAATGTTTCACAACCACAATCCAGATCTCAAACATAACAATGGTTTTACAGAAATGAAAGTTCAGAAAATGGTTGCCGGTATTGATAATACTGTCGAACAATGTGAAAAAGAAACTATTTTAAAAACAATGAATAGTAAATCAAAAACATTAAAAGGACAACTAAAAAAGTACACAAAGAAAAACGCAAAAGAAGTTGATTTTAAAAGAAATAAAGGTTTGGTAGGAATGAAAATACAACCAAAACAAGTTAATAAGAGAAACAACGTAACTAATACATATAATATTAAAAATAAACCACATATGACTAATACTTCTAAGATAAAAATAAATGAGTTGGATATGATGACAGCACCTAGTAGAGACAATATTATAAGTGACAATTATCGTAGCCAAATAAATAAGATATCAAAACATTCTCCACATTTTGACTCTAAACAAGAAGATTATTTAAATTTCACTGTAACAATGAGCAAAAACGTTGATATAAAAAGAAATAAAGATTTAGTTGGTCATAAATTATGTATAAAAGGAAGAAAAAACAATTCTATATGCTTGAAATCAAAGGCCATGAAGCATAAAAAAGAAAATGAAATACTAAAACTGACAAGCATAAGTGCAACTCTAGGAAGCTTAGGAACGCAATTAATACAACTAACTGATATAGAAAAAATTCAACAAGATGAACCCCAAATTCACAAGCAAAATATAAGTATTCAAAAAGAAACAGATAGTCAAAACCGACTTCCGATGAAATCACGATGCATAAATAGTGAAATAACCGATATAGGTATTGTGGATATAAATAATGATCCTAAACTCTATGTGGATTCTTTCTCTCCCTACAAGAGAGATATTAAAAGTACTCATATTAGCCCTACGACGAGTTCAAATGTTAATTCAAACCAAGATTTCAATGAGCAAACTTGTACTGCAAAAACTTGTGAAGAAAAACATATTCAAATCCACCAAGATAAAATAATGCTGCTCAAAAATATACATAAAAGCAATGATAAAATGTCAACATTCAATGTTGATAAAACCAACTTGTCAGTATGTGGGTGTGTATCTGTGATTAAGTCACGTTCTCAATTTGGAGGTAGTAATACCAATTTTAAAATGAAATGCTCAGAAGAATCAGATTGCTCAACAAAGGCGAGTGACAACTTGAACAAACTAAACAATGATATATCATTCAGTAAAAATAAAAAAACTGTTCTCAAAGATTTGGACCGAAACAACGCATGTGATGATCCACTTAACGATGTATCAGAAAATCATGTACAAAACAAATTAAAAGCACACAAAAAATTTCAAAGGAAATCAACTGCTTCTTGTACAGTCTTGAAAGGAATAGAAGATCATAGTGATTTTGAAATTTCCAAACCGACCAAAAAAGTGCGTTTCGAGAAATTAAAATCTTCAGATGACACTTACTCAATCGCAAATAATTCCTATTCAACATCTGAATCAGCTAGTAGACTCAATAGTGTTAAGGACAAAATACACGAAAAAAAATTGAATACTGATTTGGTTCAACACACCAGTGCAAACAATCCTCAAATTGAAAATAATCTAAATTTGACAGCCACAAATGATATTGAGATTAGCTCTACTAGTGGTGTTACTGATTCCAAGATATTACGTTCAATACTTAAGAAAAAAGTTAAACCTTATTCAAGTAATTTACAAAGATTACAATCCCAGAAAATGAATTCAAATAATAAACTTTCTGAGTCAGTTAATTTGAAAAGTCACGATTTTATAGTTAATGAACCATCTGTCTGCACAACTCCAAGTCACACAAAGAAAAGAAAAATATTAAAAAATAAATTAAAAACTCCATCAAAATTACCTGCACAAGAATCAAGTCATTTTCAACAATATTCACTTATAGACAAAAGCAAACGAATTGACAGCTACTTTGGAGATATACCCAACTCTACGAGTCTGAATTATTACATACCACAAAACGAGGCAATGCCTGATGCAACAGGATCACCGCAAATGTCAAGCTATTGCCCAGGCTCATTATCACAGATATCATCTAGGAATCATAATAGATTAGGTCAAGACTGTAATAAAACCCAATCACATCCTCCAAAACAACAGGCATCCACACAAGAGGTGCGAGTTTTGGAAAAAAAAACACAAAAGCAGAGTAATACACTGCCAGAATTTCAAAGAGAAATCTACACAGTAAAAAACGCTATAGAACAGAGCATATATTCTTATGCCGATATAGGTCATATGCAACAAAACTATATTAACCCACTAGAATCTCGTAATAGTAACCGCCAAGAAGTTGAAAAATATAGCAGTATTCCGGCAAGGGTATATGACATACTCTCAACAAATGTCTTTGGCATTCCATTGCCGAATCATAATATACCGCCTCTACCATACTACGACCCCCTTGAAATCTAATGGTACTCTACTGATAATTCTTCTATAAGTGACATCGAAAGACCCAATCCTCCATACGAAAAACGCATAAATCAAAAACAGGACCGTGATAAAAGATGAACATTGTCTAAACCAGGATCGAAGGAGATGAAGATCATGTCCCGAAAGTACAAAGTGAAAGTGCTGAGTAAATGTTGTAAAGGTTACGTACGCCAGATGGCTTGAGTTTTTGGATATCTCATTAGGGTTTTGTGATAGAAACGTATTTGGCTCGCATTAACTCTGTGATAAATAATAATGCTAAAAACTTTATAAAGATTATACCAAAATGTAATTAAATTAACTTCGGTCAATACCTAAAAGTATTTACATATTGTAATCCATGGCCAGTTTTTTTGTTCTAAACAATGGCTGCGGAGGGTGCACTGTTCAAAATAATAAGGAGAGTCTGTAATGAAATGAAGTGAATATTTTGATGATTTATTTTAATGTTTAGCTTAAGGTTTGTGGATAGTGTTTTATTTTATTTTATATATTGATTGCATATTGTTACGTTACGACCTTCGAAATGATATACTATAGAATCATGAACATACATCAGATGACAGCATTAAAGTAGCCGCAATAGCTTATAGTTGGCGTTTATCTTCATTTATATTACCTACTATGCATTTTGAGAAAGATAATTTGTATCATATTATTACAACCCGCCTCAATAATAAGGTTTAATTACAGTTAAGCATTTTACTACTTATTTATTGCTGTTTTTGTTATCAGCACTATTCGGCACCTTTCAACACTCAAACAGTGAAAAGTTCATTCACTGTTCCGTAACCATAATCATTTGATCAAACATAGGCGCGTTTGCCAAACATTGGCTTAACAATTTTAATTTTGTTTCATTATTAATAATTTTAATGCTTATATCACAATAAACTGTCACTTTTTGATATCTAAAAACCGACGTATAGTACCACCAACTTAACTGTGCAGTTTTCGAGGGCGCTACTGGTCAAGGAAATCAACTACAAACTGTCACAATTTGAAGGAATGTTGTAGTTCTTTTTTTTACCGCCTGAACAGATAAGTTGGTGGGACTGTATGTTATTGCTTTCGAAACATTTGTATGCGATGACTTTTAGAGTACCAACTTAAAGGAACATTTTCAGGTATTTGACCAAGTCTTGGCGTTGGCTGTGTTTGGAAGTAAGTTGAAATAAGAGCACACTTTTATTTGTGCTCTTATTTTTCTGGCTGCGTCAAGAGGTAGGACATATATCTGTAGTAATATATTTTTTCGAAGGTTACGACGAATGCGAATAACTTTCATAAAGTACTCTTATAAATTTATATTCATACGTTAGTTAGTTTAAAACTACGAATTTGTCAAATTTGTTTAAAGATTTTATTTTGTAGGTACGCATACCATATATAAATTGTTTATTGAATAAAATATATTTTTCACATTTTCATAATAATTCTCCTTTACTCTAATATTTCAGGGTAGTTTTAGTAATATAAACACTTATTTTTGTACTGGCAAATGACAAAAACAAGGGAGATCGTTATAGTTACACGAATTGAAGATTCTGCTTATCAGTAATGAAGGAAACCACTTCTCGGATCTGATCTTGATTATTCACAAAGTTGTTCCTATATAAATTTAACCAACTTCGGTAAAGTGGTTTTTATTTTTTCTATTCGTCACTTTTCACGACTCCCACAGGAAGGCATGGGGTGCAATGCTAGCCCGGCATCCCACGGGGTAGTTGTTACAAATTCCTTTCAAGCTGGCTTCCGTGTCCAAGAATACGAAACTCACACGAACACAAGAGTCCTGGAGAATAGCACACATTTCACGAAGGAGGCTCTTTAGAGGTAAAATCCCGGAGGTGGACAGCAGTGTCTTCTACGAAGCTGGATCGTACTGGCGATCTCTAATCAGCTGGCGCTTCTCTAGATATAATTGTTCAGGTATATCGGGATAAAAAAAAAACCTTAATTACATACGATTTTGTATGGCTACAGATACATAAACCGGGAGTTATAATATAGAATAAATAGGTCTAATTCTCCTGTGGAATTCGTAGGAAGCGACAGAGATAAAAATAAGGTGGGCAGCATTGCCTTCTGAAAGAATGCGATCCCCAAGCCCAAGCCAAGCATGGGGATTCTGGCAAACCCATCCTTATTTGCATCATAAGTGACGATGATGATACAAAATCGCATCGCAACAGTAGGAAACTATTAGATACCAAAGAGGAACCAGAACGTCACAATGTATATAATGCCTCAGATGAAACAAAACTTAAGCAGTTATGACCCAGTGGGAATGCCTAAGGACTACTGCGCAGGGGGTCTATGGTTCTATCCCTATCGGATTGAGGTTCACCACACGGATAGAGCCTGGCTTTGGTTTAGATTATAAAACATCGATTTAAGGGGGGTGGTGGGTGGGACGGGTGCGGGGGAAGGGTAGAGCTCAGGTTTAGTATGTAGATAATGTACTTCTAATTGCTAAAACCTATGTTATTAGTGTAGTGGATTGGGCTAGGTTCAAAGTGAGTCACAGATCGGAGAGCGCACCAATTCCACCTGGTCCCTACCCCTAGTGTAAAAAAAAATGCGGAGCCAGAAACTTGCTGGACGGCGATTCTCGTGCAGTGATATGTATATCACAGTAGATAAATATCGAGAAAACATGGCGAATATCGAGTCGTGGAGTTTTGTGTTATTCTCGCAATATCACTATCGATAAATTTCAAGCCCGAGCGATCGACACGCAACATTGCGATATCGGGATTATCATTATACCTTCTATAAACATGAACACAAGTTCATCTATGGACATATTTTTATATCTACCACTCGCGAGAATAGCATTTTTGTGAAAAGTCGATATTTTAGGGTTATTAATAGTCTATAGGTGACACGGGATAAATATCGAGAATCGATAAATTTATCCCAATTCTGAGAATTGCCCCCCTGGGGCGATATAGTGAGACTTATGGCGAGAGCAAATAAAAGAGTCAAATTTAATCATAAAAAAGATTTTTTTTATGAAATTTAAAAAAAATATATCTTAGAAAGGGGGGAGGGTGGGGGTCGCTACTTCCCCATTCACAGGGGTTCTACCCTTCCTACGCAACGCCCCTCCACGTAAAATAGATGAATGAATAGTAAGGTTATAAATTTTAAAAAATATATCTCCGAAAGGGTTTGCAATTTCTCTACCCGTTCAATGTTTTTGACCACTTGTTCTAATTTTTATACAACCTTGATATATTCCTCGCTACTGAGGTCTGATTTAAATTCTTATTCGTTTTAAACCGTCTACTTGAATTTACATCGTATCCGAGGCCAGTCATGTATAGTACAGAACAGGTATATATATGATGGCTACACTACACTTTAAAAATAAATATTGTGTGGGTAGTTTGGTAAAGTTTTCTGACAAGATTGGAGGAGTTCTGGAAAAAGGTCAGATTAAGAAGTATTTAATGAGACTGCCCCACTGGGAATCAAGCATGACGTATTATGTCACAACTCTCATCTGCATAAAAGGTACCACAGATGTTTTACCAAATGTTCGTATTAACTGGATTAGGTGGACTGACTGCATCGTGAAAGTCGCGGGTAGCCAATGGTTACATCGCGCTCTATGGAAGAGGCCTTTGTTTGACAGTGGACGTCTTCCGGCTAATGATGATGTATTAATTACCCATAAAAGCGATAACGCAGTCATAGTAGAAAGAGTGGGGAAGTAGGCCATCTCCGGCCCAATCCGAGATATAATTACCTACCACACTTGCCTGCGTCAGGTTTGTCACTTTTAGCAAAATTTTAATTCAGTGCCTAGATATTGGCAAGGGCTGGGAAGTTGTATTTTTTACTTATTTTGTGTAATACATTCTCGTGGAAAAGTTAGCCCCGGCTGGCGCACTGAGAAACAGGTCCAGATTTTATTAGTGTGCGTGCGGGACGCATAGATACTATGGCACACACATACAAGCCGCGCGCGGTGCGTTTGTATGAATGTAACTTACTGCCCCACTCTTTCTACTATGACGCAGTCCTCGTATACACAAAATATTATGTGTGACGATTATCGATGTTGTACAATTGTTGAATTGCGAGGAGATACATTTTTGAACCACGCTTATTCATATCACTCTGGCTGCAATTGTCATGGTCTGACCACAAGTTCTGTCATACTATCAGTGTTTCAGAAGTATTTTATTTTTTTATTGCTAAATAGCAAGTGCTAAGCGAGACGTCAACGCGGGCGCCCTGAGCACTCCTTGAAATGACCACCGGATGTGGTTGAAACTATAGTCGGAGCTATCTGACTTATTCACGTGAGTTATCCCGTATTATTTACTAAAATAGGTGGCAGTCATTACATTGTGTTCCGGATTGTAGGACAATATGTACCCAGCGAACGTTAAAGCAGAAGCGGCTGATAAGACAACCACTATCTTCTTACCGATATATCACTTATGAAGTTGGGTTGGTACAATAGTGTTTCAAGTTCAAAAACGTGCTTATAGTGTACTTGATTTTGGCCACAGTTTTATGCCCGTCCGCCTTGAGTCAACCACAAGAGCACCCGAACTAATCTCACGTGGCGGTACAATTTTACTTCATTACGCAGGACATAGAAGCAGTGATGGCTCAGTGGCATTGGCTATGGACTGCCGCGCAGCAGGTCCATGGTTCGAATCCCGCCCAGAGCTTGAGCTTCACCGCATGGTGGAAGGGCATTTTGCGAATGCCCGCCTGGCTAGCGACCACCCTCAAGTAGAAAATCTGTCGCCAAGCACCTAACGGTGTGTTCCGGCAGCAGTCCTTGAGAGCCAGTGAAATAACAGGCAAAATGAGACTTAACAGGTATGTCTCAAGGTGATGGGCGCAGTGCAGTTCGTCACTTGTGATGAAATGCATCTGTTATAGGCAGAAGGTACCGCTTAACATCAGGTGGGCCTCGAGCTCGTTCCATCACAAAAAAAAAAAAAGGAGATAGTAGTAAGTAGAACCTAATTTAAAAATACATAGATAACAATTTTAAACATAAGTCGTAAACAGCTTTGTCATTAATTTTCCAGTATTTAAAAGGGAATTTTGTAAAATATATTAGAAGAGGATTTGGAAGATTGAGGAATAAATCATTGTCTTAGTAATTAAACAACTTTAAACGGTTTAAATCGCGTATATTTATCATGACTAGTAGTCACCCCGTGACCACGATCATTGCAAAGTGTTTTCAAACACGTTGGGACAAAAATAATGATAAATATACGCGATTTAAACCGTTTAAAGTTGTTTAATTACTATGTGTAATAATCGCGAAAACCTAAGACAACATTAAATCATTGTCTGTTGTTATTAATACTTGCTTTTGTCCGCGGCTGAACACGAGGATATATAAATGGACCTCATCTCTATTTATTTAGTTTAATATTGACCTACTTTTGTTCGTTATGGTTCAGGATTTGATGCTTCAAAATTTTGGTAAATTTGGAACCATATCATCTCAATCATGGATAAAACTGTTATAACTCGCCTAAAGTTCAATCAAAAATACTCATTGTTTTACAACATCATCATCAGCCCGAAGCCATTTACTGTTGAACAAATGCTTAGCCCATAGACCGCCACAATTAACGTAGCCGTTAATTGTGGCGGTATATGGGCTAAGCATTTGTTAATTGGCTATTGGCTAATTGGCTAATGGGCTAAGCATTTGTTCACCCACTTTTAACCATTGGTTACTAGCAATATTAACGATATTTTCAGTGCACCTAGTTGGGGCATTAAAATTCTGTCTTTTGGTGTAATGTAGTAACCACTCGAGTAACCTCTCTTCCGGTTCGCAGTTCGTCGAGCAATGTGATCTGCCCATTGCAACTTCAAGTTGCAAATTCTGACAGCTATGACGGTGACGTTGGTATTTCGGCGAACTTCCTGGTTCCAATTTTTATCGCGCACATTAACTCCGAGCATAGCTTTTCCATAGGTCATTGGGCGACTCTGAGCTTCTCCATGAGGGTCATAGTTAAGGTCCACGTATCATAAGTCATCACTGGCAACACAGACTGGTTGAAGACTTTGGCCTTCAGGCTCTACAGGATGCTAATAAATGTTAACAACTTCCATAGTTTTTTTTTTTATGTCATTGGGACGGAACAAGCCCGAGGCCCACCTAATGTTAAATGGACTAACATCTGCCTATAACAGACGCATAACGTCAACGACGAATTGCACTGTGCACGTCACTGAGACGTACAATTGTTAGGTCTCATGTTCCTGTAATTTTTCTGGCTCTCAAGGACTGCTGCCGGAACACACTGTTAGGTGCTTGGCGACAGATTTTCTACTTGAGGGTGGTCGCTAGCCAGGCGGGCATTCGCAAAATGCCCTTCCACCATGCGGTGAAGCTCAAGCCCGCGGCGGGATTCGAACCATGGACCTGCTGCACGGAAGTCCATAGCCAATGCCACTGAGCTATCACTGCTTCAAAATCGTATCGTTCCCCAAAAACTAGTGGTATGGGTGCCATATAGAGATAACACATAATTTTCATCTTGTCCATTTTCATTTTGCGATTGCCCGCCTGGCTAGCTACCACCAAGTAGAAAATCTGTCGCCAAGCACTTAACGATGTATTCCGGTAGCAGTCCTTGAGAGCCAGTGAAATTTCAGGACTTGACAACTATGTCTTCAAGGTGACGGGCGCAGTGCAATTCGTCATTTGTGATGAAATGCATCTGTTCTAGGCAGAGGTTAGTACGCTTAACATCAGGTGGGCCTCGAGCATGTTCCGTCACAAGAACATTAAAAAAAACACGATTATGAACATCACGACACAACACGAAATGTAACATGCGTAGCGTATCTTTAATATTGGCATAATTATGTAAAAACTGTAGGAGTCCAATATAAATCTATAAAAAACTATCAATCGCTAAGACTTAATTTGAATGAAGTGATGCCTCCATTCTACAAAAACCATGGAAGTAATAAGTACTACGTACAACAGGAATGAGCTCTATCTGTACATCTTGCAGCTAAAATAAAGAAAATAAAACCTTATGCTAAGGGCGTAAGAGTCTTGTTGCGCGCAAAATAAAAATGAAGCCGAGTGAGAAGGTAACCACTGAACCCTGTGTCTCGTTCTAACAGTGACCTAGAGTTGCCAGAGTTAAGTTGATTTCAATCCTTTCGTTGTTTGTAGAAAAATATGTGATTGATGTTATGTAATGAAGTAAAACCATTTACTTCTAAAATGTTTCTAAATATAAATAATAATTGATTACCGACATGTTAAAGCAATATTTTTTGTTGCTACGTGTAAAGCCTTATTAACGCAAAAACTTTGCTATAGCCTATAGGTTTTCTTTTATTTGTATGAAATACGGACACCTGACCTGACAACCCCACTTGAAATCGCAGACTCGGACTTATATGGCGGATTGTTTTTTGATTGTGTGATATTTTGGAAGAATTTTAGTTAAAATGGGGAATATTTTTGTCGTGGAGGCTTGCGGAATCGATTATTATCCTGAATGTGGTTTATCTTTTCATAGGTAATAGTTTTAAACATAATTTGTTAGTGATGAATTACGGTGACCATGCATGACTATCCAGTCCTAGTTCAAGAACAAATAACTTAAATACCAATGCATTTTTTTATTCCTTTCTCTATTAAAATCACTTCGTTTCAATTTCAGATTTCTTAAAGATCCTAATGTTATGGAAAAAATCCACCACAACCTCCTCAATATATATTTGAAGATCCACATGATATTCAATTGGTGAAGGAGTTAGCGAATTCATATCTCAATTTTCGTTTAACTCATAATGCAAAATTAGAATCAGTGAAACATATAAGGAATAAGCTGGGTTTGCGGCAGAAACTTCACAAGACTGTTTTATTTAACAATGTCTGATTTAGAATTAAACTTAAATGTAAACTAAACTGCTTAATTCTTAACTAATTAATTGGACAGCCGTCGAAACACACCGTTAGGTGCTTGGCGACAGATTTTCTCCTGGAGGGTGGAAGCTACGCAGGTGGGCATTCGCAAATTGCCCTGCCTCCATGCTATAATAACTGCGATCCTAAGATAACAATTGGGTCGACGGCTTAACGTACCCTACAAAGCACGGAAGTGCTCAGTAGTAATGTCACTAGCGGTCACCCATCCAAGTCATGACCGTGGTGGACGTTACGTGGTGATCTGTTAAGAACGGCCAAGTAAACTTTGCTTTGCGTACTTTACACTTATTGTCCGCATTAAAGCACAACTGGCACTACCTAGGTGTATGAAAATCTTAAAATAGTAGGTAATAAGTTAACATTAGAAACAATAGGTTATATATACCTACCTAGGAAGGTGTACGTTTCCTTACCTTTCGATGTCTTTTGAAATTAAGAAAAAAGTGATGTTCAGACCTGTGTTATTATTTATGCAGCCAAATGCAATGCTGTATAATCATGCCCTCATTCCAAGCTACCTAATAGTACCTAATAGGTACTAACCTTTTATTCTGTGCTACTAGGTACGTAAACAGCCTAACAAACACCAACAAGAAATACGGCGCGTTGAAGTGAGAAGACGTGCGTTCCGGGCGGCGCCCGGCAACCCTTGTAGAGTAAACGCGACTTGTTGCAGCCGCCGATGTAGCTTTGTACCTAAAGTGCCGAGTGAACCAGGCCTGCCTATATGACGCGAGTATGAAAAGCAAGCAAAAACAGGAAATGTATAGTGCTCAATAGGCAAATGTTGCTATCTGCCTTAATGGGACGAGTATTGCTAAGCTTATAGAGTATACTGTTGCTGTTAAATTGTCTACCCTACATGTATAGTGTTTTTTTTTTTTTATTACTCCAGTGAGATGGATGATGTGTTTAGTAAAAAACATGTTTTATGTGCCTATTTTAAATACCCAAGAATGTTGCTGCACTGGAGGAAGACATTGACAACTGTAACACAGGTACGACCTAGCACAGTTGTCAATGTCAATAACTATACCATAAAATTAGATCATATACCATTAAATCAACGTTATTGTAATTAATGTATAGTTAAAAATGTTCTATGTGATTTTTAAAAAATAAATATTTGTTTTGGCATTTATTTGTATTTATAGGGCAAGTTTACCATTAGCATCTTCGGTTAAAATCCATCTGAAGCAATGATATGCTGACGTCATATCACAAATCAGTTTTTGTAATTATTGTCCTTAAATCATATTTCAATATGGTCACCATCGCCAGAAAGGGATAAGAGGTACAGTTACTGTGCTCTCGTTCGGCTTCAATTTTACGACAACAGCTCATTCCTGTTGTACGTGGTACTTATTACTTCCATGACAAAAACATACAATCGTTGTTGACATGTAAGTAAACTCTTTGAATAAAAACATTAAAAAGTTTGCATGCTTTTTTTTTGTTAAACCTCCATGTTATGTAGTTACAGCTACCTATATATTCGTATTACAAACCATAGTATTATATTATAATGAACAAAACAGGTTTCAGTTTTACTATAATCAGCGTTCTAAAAAGTTTACATTATTATCAAATTACGTACTCTTTGCATATCATGCCAATACTTTGGAAAAGAAACCTTCGTGTCTTTATAATATGAACTATGTTTTAGGTCGCGTGGATTTCGAGTACCTACCTACATGCTGAATGCAAGAACTGCTGATTCATATTTTAAATTTGTAATTCGAATAACAATATTTTTTATTGACAAACTTCACTCTAAACAACATAATATAAACAAGCTTGCTTTTCCACTTGATTTGCAGTATTCGTAATAATTCATAGATTAAGTAATATAATTATTATAACATTATATGAGAGTTATGTTATGAATGATACAATTTCTAAAATTATATAATAAAATACCGACTAGATTGCCCTGGTAGATATGTTTCGTGAAAACTGTGATGAAAATTTGATAAAGGTGTCTACATGCTGGTAAGTTTTTTAAATAATGCATAATACTAGAAATGAAAAATATAAATAATGCTAAGCATATAATAAAATTTTAATTATCCTACTTTTCGCACGATTTGTCGGTGCCTATATGTATGACCGCAGGTTACCATCAAGCACCTTCAAGTTAGGATGAAAGCCGTGGGCCAAAGTGTTGTTATGATTTTAATTAAGAATATTTTTTATGTCCTCGTAGTGGAGATTATCTTAACAGATCAACTAGATTAGGTATGCTATATGCTACGTGATCGCTAAAAGAATTCACTACTAAGCGCTTATAGTACCACCAACTTAACTGTGCAGTTTTCGAGGGCGCTACTGGTCAAGGAAATCAACTACAAACTGTCACAATTTGAAGGAATGTTGTAGTTCTTTTTTTTTCGCCTGAATAGATAAGTTGGTGGGACTATACGTGCTTCGGGGGGTACCTTAAACCTACCTACTTTTCTTCTATATTCCTGGTTGTAGCTTGTCGTTAAAGCTTGATTGAAGGCTATTTTATGAATGCTACCACCTGACCCTCACGTTAAAATCTGTCGCTAAGCACCTAACGGTGTGTTCCGGCAACTGACTCTCAAGGAAGAGTCAGTAAAATTACAGGCACTTGAGACTTAACAACTGTATCTCAGTGTAACGGGCGCAGTGCAATTCATCATTTTGACGA
This sequence comes from Plagodis pulveraria, assembly GCA_963890685.1. Classification (NCBI taxonomy): domain Eukaryota; kingdom Metazoa; phylum Arthropoda; class Insecta; order Lepidoptera; family Geometridae; genus Plagodis; species Plagodis pulveraria. The sequence goes on along the minus strand of OY982961.1, from coordinate 4,652,157 downwards.
AATGCTTCTATTATAGGCAGAGGTTAGTGCACTTAACATCAGGTGGGCCTCGCGTTGTTCCGAAACAATTACATTAAAAAAAAGGTTTTATAAGTGAAACCGCTGCCACCTGGGAGGGAAAAGTAGGGATATTTTTCCACTATGAGTGGAATGCAGCTTTCGAATCTTCATGCTATTATTATTAATTATTTTTTTTATGCCTGATAGGTTAGCCTTTGACCACTATCTCACCTGATGGTAGGTGATGATGTGGTCGAAGATGTTGTTCAGGCTAACCTAGAAGTACTGGCTCTCAAGGACAGCTGCCGGAACACACCGTTAGGTGCTTGGCGACAGATTTTCTACTTGAGGGTGGTAGCTAGCCAGGCGGGCATTCGCAAAATACCCTACCACCATGCTATAACGACTGCCATCCTAAGACAACAACCGGGACCGACGGCTTAACGTGCCCTCCGAAGCACGGAAACGCTCAGTAGTAATGTCACTAGCGGTCACCCATCCAGCTCATGACCGCGGGCGTCGTTGCTTAACTTTGCTGATCGGTTGAGAACAGCTAAGTAAACTTCGCTACGAGCGCTTCTTAGCTGTCACCCATCATGGTGTAGTGGGACCTCGAGTACATATCCCCACCCCCCCAACAAACAGACCCCATCGGACAGGACCCATCACCAAAGTACCATTGCAAGGTCTTGGTCCTTGTTGAGCTGTTTGCTTGGTTGTGCTTGACATTAAGGGTTAATGTCTTAATGTGTGACACCAACACCATTATGGGGGCTCGGCCAAGTATGGGTTGGACTAGCACTGAGCATTCAGTACGAACACACAAAAAATATTATTTTCATACAAAAACAGAATGAAAAGGACAGAAGGATTGCTCCGCAAAGCCATTCCAATAAATAATCGTCTCTAGTGGCAACGCAATAAAGTGCGCTTCAGCATGGATTACCTACTCTTTATAGTCCTATACGGCGTCACTCTTTGTATCGCATAGCCACGCCTAGCTCTGATTTCGTCTGACGCAGCACGCACTGTACAACAATCCTGTCCGGACGAATACGGCGATGTACCTGTAGCTTTGGAGAGTAGTGAGTTCGACAAATGGATGTGCGACAAAACTGTACTGCGACTTACCTTAGATCACTTGTAAGCTAGAACGACCTAAGATTTTTTTACCTGTAGATGAGTAGTTAACTCCACAGATTAACTAGACGAATGCAAGGTAATTGCCGTAGTTGCTACCAGTCTTGCACTTCCGAGCGTCCGGTGAATACGTTGCCGATAATCGTGTGTTTTTAGGAAAAGTTATGGACAATATGCATTCCTGTCTTTAGACAATGTACTAATTAAGCAGGCACTGTGAGACACAGGAAAATGTTCATGCGTAAGTTGTGCTATTATTATTACAAAAGAAAATATAGTCATTTGTTTTATCTTAGGCGACTATTGTCACAATGAAATGGATGAGTGAGATTTTTGGATCGTTTTGTGTGAGAGTGAAAGAGATCGCAGCGTAATTTTTTTTGACATATTTGGTATGCTGTAAGTTATTTTGTTGCCATTGCGTTGCTACAGTGGCATAAAATACTTTGGAGGATTTTAGATAGAAAAATAGCTAAATGATTTAAATATTTTTATTTAATGTATTGTTTACTAGAAAACCACTTTATTGATGTTTTGACTGATGCTTGATTGATAGAAGTTTTCATTATTATTTCAGTGGCAAAATTTGCATGCCATAGCACAGCCGTACGATAGCGACGCGATTGCTATACAACTGCGATTAGGAGCTAGAATTTGCAGACTACCGAATTTGACATTAACAGCAGTTCGATCGCAGAAGCATCGCAGTAAAGTGGCGTTTGGTCAATAGCTAAGAGAATTGGGGCCCAGCTCTTATTATATGCTGTTTTATTGTTTAATTTGTACTGTAAACGATTTTATGTTTTTACAATGCATCAAAATCAATTTAAAATCATCAAAAATAAATTGTTTTCCTTAACTTTTGGATTAGGTATTGATATAATATTATTCGTTAGAAATCGGACGGAAGAACGAACAGCGAAGGATTAGGATTTTTAAAGAACTTTTGAAATGAAGGATCTTTCTGTTTGGTAAAGTACTTTTCTACACTGTCAATAGGGTTCATAAGGGTGCTTAAAAAGGTGTCTGTAGACCCTTATATATACTGTCCACGTACGCTCAATATTTACATTTATGAGAAATGGGGTCCCGTTTTCTTGTACGGAGTCATTCGACCATTTTTTCATGGAACTTGTGAATTGAATTTCTGAAAAATTGAGTTACTAATTTTGACAAGATTTTCTTAAATATATCGTAATAGTTTTGTTACGATTTTTTGACGAAAGTTAATAAAATATAGACTGTGATCATGTATTTTATTATACGAGAGATATTATTGATATGAGAAGCTAACTTCTTCGTTGGAATTAGTTGACACCGTGTTTTTCCCCTGATATATTATATGATACATTATAATATTCAACATTCAACCAAATCAGCAAACGCAATTGCAATCAACAACTTGCAATTTGTAGGTATTCTTGTTTCATATATATATATTCTCACTATGTAACACAGTGCCTGTTTTACTAGCGTGAAATAACGTCTAAATAGAACATTGTCAGTATGGCCATGGAATGAAATTGAAATAAAAAATAATTTTCGCTTCTCATGCTCGTAAAGTCCTTGTTTATGCCCGATGTACTTAACGGCTTTTTAAGCTCTGGTGCATAAAAGCCTTCATTGATATCTCATAACATCTAATTTTGTTAACATATCTTACTGAATATAAAGGGTCCGCCAAATATTTATTTTTAAATGCTATAAAAAACTAAGTACTTAATATTTTCTCAAATTTCTTTTTTTATTTGAAAGTACAGCCCTTCCGGTTAATAATGGAAACTAATTTCATTCAAATGGCTGCCTCGGCTGGCCAAGCAAAAGCCTACACGATCGGTCCAATTTTTAAGCACATTATCGATTGTGAGCAGCTGGCAACATTTGGTTTCAACAGGACGGCTCTACGTGCCACACAGTTAAAGCTACACTCGATGTTTTGCGCCCTGTTTTTGAAGATCGCATTATCAGCCGCAGAGCTGATGTCGTTTGGCCACCTCGGAGCTGCGATTTGACACCGTTGGACTATTATTTGTGGGGTGCCGTCAAAGATAAGTGTTACGCCGACAAGCCACAGACAATTGACGCTTTAAAGGACAATATTCGTGAAGCTATTGGTGAAATTACAGCTGCACACGATCGATAATGTGCTTAAAAATTGGGCCGATCGTGTAGGCTACTGCGTGGCCAGCCGAGGCAGCCATTTGAATGAAATCATTTTCTATTATTAACCAGAAGGATTGTACTTTCAAATAAAAAAAGGAATTTGAGAAAATGTTCAGTAGTTTTTTATTAAAGCATTAAAAAAAATAGTTATTCGGCGGACCCTTTATGTTCTTGATAAAAAATTACCTTTCATTTGAGTTTTCAAGCAAAACTGACTACATAAGTTGAAGAAAAAAAATTGAAAGATAGTTTTAAATTATTCCTGAAAATGATGTTTGTTGCGATTATCATTGTATTCGCCGGACACGGCAATATAATGACGCTACGTACTATCTATTATTTAATTATTGCAGAAATGAATACAATGGCCTTAGCAAATAATGACAATTTTAAGAGGAGTCCGGACGATATTATAACTATAAGTGAAAGCGAAGACAGCAAGGATGGCTTCAATGAAGACTTTCAAATTATTGGTAATTTTACAGTCAGTTATGCAACATAAACTTCATTAATTAAATAGTCGTTACTACTGATCAGAAAACAATCCGAAAAGTTAAGCATACTTTTCCTTCGCATATTTAATATAAATTATTATTATGTATAAGGGTTATATGGGGACTATTCAATTAAAATTTCTTATTTCCGCAACGTCTAAACCTTAATAAATATTTTTCCCATTTTTGTACTTAACTATCTATTTTTATGTACTTTTTATAAGAATAAAAATACAATGTGATTAATAATGCTACTTTCTTTTTTCTCTTTGTACAGAAGCAGACCTGATCGATGATGGTGTTTCTGAAGATGAAACTGAACAAGATCAACTGAATTCCCAATCACCAGTGAAAAACATCACACACACTTCAGTAATATATTCTAGCAATGAACACTTTATGCATCATACCAAAAAACTATGTCTCAGAATTGTAGACATCAAAAAGTATCCATGGTACTACACAAAGCAGATAAATAGAATGTATTTTAATACTGCTAAACAGGTTGCAACTGAAAATTACAAGGTTAGTTTAAGTGAATCATCTGTCCCAGTTTCAAATAAAAAAGATACGAGTCCAATAGTAAAGGAAAGTGACACAAGGGCGAAAAATGACACGACGCAAAACCAATCTAGCGATAGTAGTCTATGTAAAATAGAAATACCTATGATAGCTAAAAACGTGAAAATAAAAAAACAAATACAGGAGGGAAAATCAACATCCGATTTTATACAACAAAGACCAATAAAGATTGATGTTAAGAAGAACATCGGTTTAGTCGGAATGAAAATTCGTCCAATGGATGTAAATATTAAAACTACAGAAAAAAAGAACATAAAAACTTATAACACAAAATGCGGAAACAAAAGGATGAAAAATAATGGAAAAACAGCAACGGAAAGCTACTACGTAGAAAAAGAAACAGACGAGGTCAATGCTATGAAAAAAAATACTATAGCAGTTTCGGAAGAAACAGGAAACACTGCAACAGAGATAATTAAAGGAGGCCATAATAATTACAGCGATCATTCTTGTAAATCAAAGTTTTCTGAAAATAGATTTAGAGAAATGAATATAAGTTTAAAGTGTAGTTTAAAAATTCCTGCAGGAAAAATAGATGAAGTTATCAAAAAATGCGAAGAAACCAGATATAGTCCAAGTTTAACCAAGCAAACACAGAACAAATATACTTCAGATAGTGAATATAATGTTATAAATAGTAAACTCACTGAAAATCCAATTGATGTTTTTAGTTTAAAATCTCAGAAAAACTGTAGAAACATACAAAACTACAACAGAGATGAATATGTTGATAATACTCGATCCAAACCTATGCCGATGTCAAAAAAACTTAAACTGATAAGTAAAAAGAAACATATAAATAAACAAATTAATAAAACAGAAATGGAGCAAACGAAAGTGTTTACTAGCGTTGTAGAAAATACAAAAACAAATAATGATTTAAACCTTAAAATTAAATCTATTATTAATAATAATAAAACAAAATTCAATAACACTGAAAGAGCTCCTAATTTTAAGCAGGATCCAGAAAATTATACATCAACTAATCAAAAAATAGCACAGATAAGCAAATCTTTGAATAAATCAAATTTTATAAAGGACAAAGAAACTGTCTTCGATGTTTCATTTACTAAGCTAAAATCTGATGCGTCTGAAAATCAAAACTTTAATAGTAATATAGGAACTGCAGCATACTGTTCATTACAAAATTGTACTGACAATTGTGATTCAGCCATTATCAAGAACGATGATATGAAGAAAATGAATTATCTGGCTAGCCCATTTGTTCATGAAACAGTTTTATGTAAAGATAATAAAACTATCTCTTTAACAGATAATTGTAAAACTGCTGATAATGTGTATGCTGTAACAAATTTAACTTTGCCACCCATTAACCATAATGAGTTAGAGGATGCATCAAAACCTCAGCTTTTAGACTCTAAAAGAAAACAGACACTTAAAAAATGCCTTGTTAGTAATAATAGAATATTTGACGACTATTTGCAAGTGGATAGAATAAATAAAGCGGTCATCAAATCTGCAGTTCCTGACCCAATTCAAGCAATAGCTAAAAGTTATGTACATGAAGATAAAATGAAGATAGTAACAGCGCAGTCATTAATTTCAAGACCACAACAAGAAGTAGTTAAATTACAACAAGATATTCGTCAAAATCTTAGAAATATTGAGAATATGGAATTAAACGCTATTGTCAAACCATCAAGTCATCCAAATGAACAGCAGATTTTGAATAAAAAACAAAAAACGAACATACAACAAAAACAAGATAACAACAACAAGTCTTTAGTTTATAGCCCCACACCGCAAAGCACACAAATGCATAACAGAACACAGCAAAGTCTAAATTATGGAATAAACAATGTGTTTCTTGGAACTATGCAGTTTCCGTATTATGGAAGCAGTACAAATCAAGAGAAAAATATTTCAAAAAAGTTGCCAATAATGCCACCATTTATATCCATACCGCAGAAAAGGCAATATCAAATTACTTCCAGACAAGTGAGACCGATAATTAATCCTCTAAAGTACAGGAGTCATGTTTGTTCAACAATTCCGTATTGGAATCCTCAAATGACGCCCATCAGAAACGAGCATAATAGTGGTTTTATACAAAATAATAATGGTAACGCAAGTCACACGTCTCAAAATATGTTAGGTAATGAAAACTTGCCTCCCGGAATTCGCGATGTCCAAACTTCAATTAAACATTTTCCTCAGAATACTAACTCTCCTTCAGCTCGAACCCCACTAACACCACCACAAAATTTACAAAATCAGTATAACTGTAATAATTTCACAGAGACTTCCATTATTGGTAAAAATAAAAATGGCATTGTTAAAAAAATTAACATATCTAATTACCCACTCGTCCCAGAAAACGATACTGAGAGCATAGAAAAATGTTTAATAAATGAAAAAGTCGACTATGATTCTACAACAACATATTGCGTTGCACCTGGTGTGAGACCAGCAGAAAATAAACCAGTTTTATCTAAACCAAAAGTTACGGAAGTGCTTGAGAAAGCAGTAACATTTGAAAACCCAGTAACTAATTTGAAAAGTCCGTGTGCGTTGCCAAGTCCATCAAATCCAGTAAAACGTTATAAGCCAGGACCACTTTCAAAAAAAATTAAATTATCTAACTATATCCAAGATTCTTTTCAAAATAATGAACAAGTTCCGCTTCATAAGCAATATTCACCTCCTATTCTACCAATTCCAACCTACGAAACTGTTTTGTCTAAGGCAAAACCACCAATAGTATATGAAAAGCCTTCTTTAATTTTTAATAAAAACAGTGCAGAAAATTCTGATATTGAAACAAATGTGACGATGAGTTTAAGTAACAGACGACCTAATCAAGAAAACTGTAAGAAAATTTCGCTTGCCGAATACAAAATGAGATTGAATTGATTTTATGTATTCAATTAAAATTATTCAGCAGACTTGAAGAAAACATAAAATAATCTAGACTTTAAGGTAGGTGTTTAGTTGTATTTTGGGAGTTGAGGATGACAAGATCAATTCGCTATTAATTATTAGAGAATTTAAGATATAATGCCACTGTTTAAATATATTAATATGTCGATAACTAGAAATTTTGTTCAATAGAATGTAAAAAAATTACTCGAAGTATACAGAGCATTTTACCAATAATAAAATGCTAACAACCTCTTAGGGCTGAATTCTGATAGTCCTAACAAAAATTTTGAGATTTTTTTGTTTGTTTATATGTATTTGACGGAATAAGCACGAGGACCACCTGATGTTAAAAGTCTCTTGTGCCTGTAATGTAATATTTCATATTTTTAATTACTTTGCCTGATGTAAATATTCAAAACTCTATTCAAAGGGAGCGCGGCGCGGTTAAGTGTTGCAATATTACAGGCATAAGAGACTTTTGACATCAGGTGGTCCTCGTGCTCGTGCAGTCAAAAACATATTTTTTTTTTTTTTCAAAAGTTATATAAATTCATATCAAAATGTTTATTAGGACTAGCAGAAGTCAACCCTAAGATGTTGTTAGTTAGCATTTACCAATTAGGTACCCTGTATAGTTTGATTCTAAGTTCCTTGATGTTTCAATTATGTTTGTTAAATATTCTTCTCTTTAGTCCCAAAATAGCCGTTGTTTTATCTCAAGCAATAAAAAAATAATTTCAATATTTCAATTCATACTTGTTTTTATTGGTGAATGGCAATAGGCTAGCCCCCTATTAATGGGACCAAAACCCAATTAGCGAAACGTAGGTGTTTACACACCTATGCCTACACCTTCGGGTAATATAGGCGTGATTATATGTATGTATTTTTATGGTATTTTTTTTAAAAACACTTCGTGTTGGACCTTGCTCTATAAAATCTGCCGCATCCGGCCCTCACTAAACCATGCGTATGCCGGAGAAAGCGTCTAAAGAAAACAGAGAATTACAATTTATAACATTTATGTGCTATTCATTTTATTTACAAGACCAATATAAACACACTTAGGTAATGTCAGTAATTATTATTACAATTATAAAAACAAATATTTAATATCTAACGCATAATTTCTCATCTTATCCATAATTAAGATTAAAGTGATATGTTCAACTCTACATGTAGTTTTCGTCATAACAATGTAAGTTTGACGAGAGAGTTAGCGGGGTGTAGAGTGAGCGGCGAGCGCGGGTCTGCGGCGAACGGCTCGGCGCGCCGCTCGGCGAGCATGCTCGCGCTCGCGGGACTAATGTGAACGTGCTGTAGCAGCCGAACGAGGCAGCATTTCATTTGGATCATGGCGAAACGTTTTCCTGAAACAATACAATTATGCGCGTTGAATTTCTCAATTATTGGTTGGCTATAGAATACCACTGTGTGGTGCCGGGTTAGAATGTCACCCCACCATTTCTACCTGTGGGTGTGGCAAGAGGTGACTAAATAAGTAAAATACCGGAAGGTGGGCAGCAGCGCCTTTTAAGGAACTGATATCTTAAACTGCGTTCCCCAAGACGCCTGCCAAGCGTGGGGATTATGGCAAACCCTTATATTTAGGGATATAGAGGAAGTTATGTTGTAGTTATAACAATCCCACTGATAAGTACCTACAATATAGGGAAAACGTACATTTCCCGGCTAAGTAACATGGTTTTGTTATGTTTAAATAATTTAGATAAACAATATAGTATCTTCAATCAAACATGAGTGTTTTTTATTATATATTTTTATACTGTACTGGGTAGCGCTTAACCACTATCTCACCTGATGTTAAGTGATGATGCGATCGATGATTGAGCGCGCTTACCCAGAAGATATCTATTCACTCGCGTCTTGTGACCCCCATATTGTACTTAACCGGAAACACAGACTCAGGCAGAGTGTTCCATTCCCTGGCAGTTCGTATGATGAACGAAGACTCAAATCGCTTCGTTCGGGTAAATGGAACATCAACCATATAGCGGTGGGGCTGAGTATCCCTGGATGTCCGATTATAGAATGGGGATGGCGGAATCAAATCATGCAGTTTTGTGGCACACTTCCCGAAATGTATCCGATAAACAAGCGACTTTGCGGCGATGCTCGAGTTTCTGGAGTTTACCGTTTTTATTACTTTCAGCTATAGAAGTCGACATCACATCACTATTAGTCGGTGGTATAGTTTAACTTTGAAAGACCTACCGTACCACCAGCCTAATGGCCAGAGGTACGGTGGTCTGTCACGGTATTGTTTCCGTTCATTTGCCGTGGTACCATTGGCTCAATGGTACCACGAAAATACTGATTTTATTAACCGTGGTACCATTGCATGGTAAGACTAAAAATGCCCCTGACCTTGCTTAATTCTTATCTACACAGATGGACGTCACAAATGTAAATATCAAGTGTTCACAGTCGATGAAATTTTGCGCGCACGTCCTTAGGCCACGCAGCTATGCCGGGATTCGGTCGTAGTCCACCTGCTTAGTTCACCTGGGTGGACCACGGGCACTTTTTCTTGCCGGTGGTCCACCTCAGTCCACCTAGATGGACCTTGGACATTACTCGTTCAAAAACATGTTATAAAGTTCGTCATTTTTCCCTTATAAATGTACGGCGGGGAAAGTTATATGGATTTTCAATCCGTAGCAGTGAAGGAATGTTATATGAAAATCCATACCTGCCCTGGTAGCGTTCTTTTGTTTTTAGCTGCTTACTTAAAAAAATTCAATCTCAAAAAGGTTTTATATCAAATAATTAGAAAAAAAGAGGTGTGATTTTTATTTGTACTCGATTTCCAATGAAAGGAGGTTGGCAACCTTTTTTTGCACTACGAGAAAAACAGCGCGGCAATTTGTTATGTTTGGTTAAATTTTGTTTCTTATTAAATTGATATTTTAACAGTACGATTTAATTATTCTAAATTGTTTTCCAAAATGTCATCTGATAGTGAAAGTGACGATTTTATAATGTGATGACGCCACCAGAAATAAGAAATGCAGCTCTGAAGTCATAAAGAACTTACTGCCTGAGAAGTCTCGAGGTAAGTACGAGAAAACGTATTATGATTTTATTTTCCTCGTAGGTGTAGTATAAAGCACTATGTATCACTCGGGAGAAAGTTCTATTTCTGTTCTCGAGTTACCTTTAAGCCCTCCGCTGCGCGTCGGGATTAAACAAACTCTCGAACAGAAATAGATCGTTTTCTCCCCTCGATGTACAATGTACTATTCAAGATTATTCCGAACAAGTATAAATCTAGTCGATGAGTTTCAAAGGAAAAAACATTGTTTTTTTCTATCAATATAGCGTCATCAATCCGCTAGTTTGTCTTTTTATTTTATTTTTACGTTAGTGTCACTTACGCTATCAAGACAAATCTAATGAGGTCTCATAGATTACCATTAGTTAACCCGTTATTGCCTAATAGGTATAATAAAGACACTCACAAACACACATACATACATACATACATGAACCCTGAAAACATAACACTCCTTCTTTGGGCAGTCGTGTAAAAATCGTTGTGTAGGTATGGCAATTCCTATTTTACATCGAGAGATAAAATAGGGATTGCCTATTAGTGATTGTGTGAGCTGTAGACTTCGAGACATAAGATAAGTTTTTTTTTACATTTTCAATCCCCATCTCAACGGTCAAAATCCAAAAACTTAATAGACCAAATGAATTCATATAATTATCAAACTAATTCACAAAATTTCACGAGAATCGGTTGAGGAATGCGACCTGCAGAGAACAGTCGGACATCCGTCAGACAGACATACGAACATTGTGCTAATACGATAGGTCAATGCATATGAAAGCATTTTTGCCCAAGCTGAAATGGAGACACTTTGCTCGCGATTCGCTTGGTAAAAAGTAAAACGAATAATCTACAAGCCAAATAGACTCAAGGTGGCATAATTTCACTGAAGTTCGAAAACATGGTATATTATAAAGTATGACAAAACTACGTTTGTACGGAAAATGGATTATTGCAATAATAGCACACGAGAGAAAAAATTTTAGTCATATGCGGGATTCGAACCCGCGTCTATTCACAAGTGGAGCGACACCTTTATATGTTGTCCTACAACACATCCATCCCAATACGATGGTTAAATAAAGAACGAGAGGAAAAATTGGAGTTATGAGTCAATGTCATATTAGCTCAGTCGGTTACAGCATACCCCGGCTATAGAGGTGGATGGACGCGCGTTCGAATCTCGCATAAGACTATAATTTTTTCTCTCGTATATTTGTAATTTTGTAATGTAATCCGCCGAGCAGACTTTATTGCAACCATAACAATATTAAAATAGCACACCTTTATCAATTATATTTACTCAAAGTCACGGTGCAAGTTTCCAGCAAGACTCATTCTCACCTAATTAGGTATTCGGAACAATTACTACATCAGTTATTTTACATAGTGCCCACGTTTCAAATTATACTTGTGTAAAACGACACCAATTCTTGCTAAACAATAAGCTCCAGTTGCAATATTTGCGGAGCTGAGTGTGTTACACGAGAAACTGATATTGTATAATAATATGGCGTTCCGATAGTACATCGATAACATCTACAATGAATGCGAAATATTATCACATTAACTATCAATAATATCACAATAATATCACATTTCGTTATTCAGAGACGTGTATGTACGAGTACATGATGTAAGACAGTCTAAGACCAGTATTAACAAAGCGTCGTCGGCTTTATATTTCGTATTCAGAGATGTAGCTATACAGAGTCCTACTTCCTTCATGTAACAACATCGTACGACAAGAAATTTCTTCAACGCTTTCCATAGTAGTGAATTTCGTTATATGCAATAACTGTTTTTATTTGCTGATTTTTATTAGATGATATTCTTAGGAAGGTTAAAATTCAATGTAAAAGCTACGCTTGGCGGCGCCACTCCTGCATTAAGACAGTCTAGAGTAATCGGTTACCACTACTTACCACGCGCTAAGTTTAGGCGTTGTTCCAAGCATTTCTGGCTAAGCTATATGAGGCACTATTTTTATGAGTGAAAGCATGAGTTAACGCTTAGACTTGTCTCTGAATATCAGCCAAGGTTTTTTATTTGTAAAGTTTTGGGCAAACTTAGCGTCTTCCGTTTTCATACACAGTGTTCGTATAGATTTTTAAACAGAAAAAATTACATCGTGATTTTATTTTGGCATCTAATCTAAGCAGAGGGTCGTTGCGATGTAAGGCCAGTTTTTAATATTGAAAGAATTTGATCACTTAATCCATGCGCATCGTGGATAATTATAACAATAGAAATTCCTAACAATCGACATGGTCCACTGCGGAAGCTAAAAGGCCAAGTAGCTTATATTTTACGTAATTAAAGACGTTCTTCTCGCATTGGTTCGCTACGTAGTACTTTTCTGTTGAACGTGTTCTAAGAATGAAAAACATGACCATATCAAGTTTTGTAAGCGTAAAATATTATGAACTCCACACTAAGAAACGTGCTGAGCGTTTTTCCTACATAGGCCGTATTCCATTTGAGTTATTTTAGATAATTTTGACAATTTGCGACTATGGATCCACATTTACAGTCCCACCAACTTATCTGTTCAGGCGGCAGAAAAAAGAACTACAATATTCCTTCAAATTGTGACAGTTTGTAGTTGATTTCCTTGACCAGCAGCGCCCTCGCGAACTGCACAGTTAAGTTGGTGGTACTATAATATGAAACATAGACATATAATGTGATCAAAATTATCGAAAATAACGAATTTATCGTCAAATGGTATACGCCCATAATATTTTAAAGAGCGTGACGTTCTATTCGCGGCAGTTCATTAGCGAGCAAAAATAGTAAAATTTAAAAAAACGTGCTGTACGCTGAGGCACGAATAGTCGAATATGTGAAACTGCTACAAACCCCATTGACTCATTTCGAATGCACTACATGTAGCACAATAACAAACTCATTGATTTCATGTTTACATGGGTCCAGTTTACCTACTGGATAGCCAAATAGATTGCTACTAAAGTCAATGTTTTTGAAAGTCCTAACTTTGTTACCACTTAAGCCACATATAGGGCCTTTTAAGAGTTGCCAAGTTAGTATGTCTACTGTTTTATTTATATAATAGAGTAATAAAAATACATATTCTGTCAATATTATTAAGAAAAGGTCATCCTGATTCTTTTGGATGGAATTACATTTGCGATATTATGAATACAAATATGTAGATACTTATTTTCTGAAGTATATTTTCTCTCTATGTAAATCCTGCAGTATCGTGATAACAAATCTAAAATAGGAAATTTGAAAATATATAAACTGACTGATGATTTTTTTAAGTCCGTATTTTGTATGCCTTATGTGATTTTGGACAAAAATTTTAATGTTATGGCCACGTCAGAGCGCGTACTGAAATAATTCCTATTTCAACTTATAGTTTGTTTCATTGTCGTACTCGCTGGCAACGAAACTAATTTACCAGCTATTAAGGTCTTAAGGTAGAAAAAAGTCTGTAGCCAAATATAAAAAATAACACTTATTTTACTTTAATAACTTGGTTTGCTACATAGTATTACATGATCATGGCATTTGCGACACTAAATTAATATCACTTATAATTTCTTGAATAGTCTCTGAACACTATTGAACATTAATAATAAATGATTACTAAATTTATATAAACATTTAAAGAAACGTTACATTAATATTTAAGAAACATTCGATTCAAGTGTTCGAAGGCTCGGAGAGTCAAGATGCTTCGTGTAGAAACGAAACGCATCGAAAATTCTTCCGGTTTTGCTATGTGGCGTTTAATGACATGTCATCTGATAACTTTATAGGAAAGTTAAGCAGAATTGTCGTTTAGATAATATATTTCTATATTTTAGTGAGTGTTTTTCTGAAATATTAATTTATTATTATATGTTATACTAGCGGCTCGCCCTGGCTTTGCACGGTTATTTAACAAAAGTTGTTATAGCTGTAATAGTTACATACATGGTAACGGAGACTTTTTTATAGATATTGATGTCCTCTATAAAATTGTAGTACATCACTTTCTTTTAATGTGCTGCGCGGCGCGGTACAGTGTTGCGGCGCTCCTGGCTCGGAGTAGGCATAGTCTTTTACTACGAGACACAGAACTTAAAAGTGTAAGATAGTACTAGAAAAACTTATTGTTTTAAGCTTTGAGCCTCTCCGAGTCAAGAGTGCCCGCCGCAGCAACACTGGACCGCGCCGCGCTTCCTTTGAATAGAGTTGTGAATTTTACATCGAGCTAAGTAATAAACAATATAAAATATTAAATTACTAGGCACTAGAGACTATTAACATCAGGTGGTCTTCTTGCTTATTTCGTCAAATACACATAAACAAACAAAAAAAAACATCTCTAAATGTTTGTTAGGACTAGCAGAAGTTAACCCTAAGAGGTTGTTAGCATTTTACCAATAACCCTGTATATAGATTTAAAAAAACCTCAATTTTCTTCCTAAACCAAGTTGTGGAAATCGACTTCTAAAGAAGTCAAACTAACGCGAAGCGCTTTTGAAGCGCTCGTAGCGAAGTTTACTTAGCTGTTCTCAACCGATCTGCAAGAAAAGCAACGTCGCGCGTGGTCATGAGTTGGATGGGTGACCGCTAGTGACATCACATTACTACTGAGCGTTTCCGTGCTTCGGAGGGCACGTTAAGCCGTCGGTCCCGGTTGTCGTCTTAGGATGGCAGTCGTTATAGCATAGTGGTAGGGCATTTTGCAAATGCCAGCCTGGCTAGATACCACCCTCAAGTAGAAAATTTGTCGCCAAGCACCTAACGGTATGTTCCGGCAGCTGTCCTTGAGAGCCAGTACTTCTAGGTTGGCCTGAACAACATCTTCGATCACGTTATTACTTACCATCAGGTGAGATAGTAGTCAAAGGCAAACATACCAGGAATAAAAAAAAACAACAAATAACAGTGTAAAGACTGTTTTAAAACAATAATAAAATTAATAATTAGTTAGTAAAGCCTTCCTACGAATATCTTCCAATGCATGTAAAAACAGCTATTGCATATAACGAAATTCAAGATTACGAAAAATATACTAAATATACTACTATGGAAGCAAGAATTTACTGTTATACCTACGATCACGATGTTACTACATGAAATTAGGTATGTACAGGGTTATTGATAAAATGCTAACAACCTCTTAGGGTTGACTTTTGCAAGTCCTAAGAAACATTTTGAGATAGTAATTTTTTTTTTGTTTTGAAAATTTTTTTTTTAAATATATTTTCATATTTTCTGATATTCTATGTGTTTTTGACTGAACAAGCACGACTACTACCTGATGTCGAAATTCTCTTGTGCCTGTAATGTATTATTCCATATTTTTATTACTTTGCTCGATGTAAATATTCAAAACTCTATTCAAAGAGACTACGGCGCGGTCCAGTGTTGCCGCGGCGGGCGCTCTAGGCTCGGAGTATGCATAAAAACACAAACATTTTTTTTTTTTTTTTCTAAACCAAATTATAATCATCTCAAAATGTTTGTTAGTACTAGCAGAAATCAACCCTAAGAGGTTGTGAGCATTTTACCACTAACCCTGTATATATCAGAACAAGCTTTCCGGCCGCGGCTCCACCCGCGCGTATGTCGGTTATCACGCAAAACCATTAACCCCTTTTTGCGCAGTTGGATAAAACCTATCTTATGTCCTTCCCCGGGTCTCAAACCATTTCCATACAAATTTCTTCCAAATCGTTCCAGTAGTTTTTAAGTTTATTCGTTACATACAAAAAACACAAATCTTTACGCTTTATAATATTTGTAAAGCGTATAGATACAGATATTGCCCTTGTAGTACTTCTACTCAAAATTATATGTCTATAAGAATTCTGCTGCTACTAGAATAAAAATAAAATGTAATTTACCGATGCAGTACCGCGGCCCGTCGCCGAACGGCATGTAGACTCCCGCCGGGGGAGGCGCGCGCTGCGCCCACCGCTCCGGGACGAAGCGCTGCGCCTGCTCGAAGTACTGCACAAACACACATACATATAAAATAAATGCGGTAATCTTTTTTTTTAGGTTATTATGACGGAACAAGCTCGTGGCCTACCTGATGTTAAACGGACTAACCTCTGCTTATAACAGTTGCATTTCGTCACAAGTCACGAATTGCACTGCGCCCGTCACTTTGAGACATAGTTGTTAAGTCTCATGTGCCTGTTATTTCACTGGCTCTCAAGAACTGCTGCCGGTACACACCGTTAGGTGCTTGACGACAGATTTTCTATTTGAGGGTGGTAGCTAGCCAGGCGGGCTTTCGCAAAATTCCCTACCACCATGTGTGATGGCAGTCGTTATAGGACTGCCATCCTAAGATAACAACCGGGACCGACGGCTTACGCCTATAATAATATTATATATTATTATAATATATTATATATTATTATAGGCTGACCTTTCTAGGTAGGCCAGTTTTGCGATTATTATATTTATTTTATCCATAAAGTTCAAAACAATTCCCATACCAAACTATTAATCGAATTGTTTTTGATAATACTTAATTTTAGGGAAATCTCCCAAACCAGAAGAATAGATAATAGGCTGATGGACAAACGTGCAAAGTTTCACTAAGTTGGAATACTTAGTATTTAAAATAGGACACTATACGTTTGTATGGAAAGCCCTCTGTGAACTCTACTCTTCAACGCAGGATATCGTTCTCGTAAGTCTCATATAATCCTATCTCACCTTTTCATCCCTCTGTATCCCCAGCGTGGGGAACAGAACGATGGTGCCCTTCTCTACAACAGTGGTGGTGCCGGGGATGGTGTACTCCTTGGTGCACATCCGCTGTATGCTCGGGAACGGTGGGTATAACCGCAGAGTTTCTGAAAATAAATGCAGAAGTTTTAATGCTCGTCCTTTTATGACAAGTGGAAAAGACCAGCAGGTGGATGCGACATCGCCGCAAATATCTAGTCTCACGAAACTGATGGGAAGCTGAACAACTGATCACGAAAAGACAAGTTTTTTTTATGCCTGATATTTTCTGTTGGCCTTGACCACTATCCCACTTGATGATAAGTGATGATGTGGTCGAAGGTGTTAACAGGCTTAACCTCTAGAATTACTGGCTCTCAAGGACAGCTGCCGGAACACACCTTTAGGTGCTTGGCGACAGATGTTCTGCTTGAGGGTGGTAGCTAGCCAGGCGGGCATTCGCAAAGTACCCTTTCACCATGTGGTGAAGCTCCAGCCCGCGACGGGTTCCTAACAATGGACCTGCTGCGTGGCAGTCCATAGCCAATGCCACTGAGCTATCACTGCTTCAAAAAATCTTTCCTCTATATAATATTAGTGTGGAAGTGTAGATGTATGTCACCTCACGTTTCAACATGATGCAGTAATGTTGCTGCGCATTAGCACACTACAGAGTTGCCTGATTCCACTTTTAAAACCGCGGACCGCGGACCTTTTAAAAAGGCGTGGGTCGGCCTCCATTCAGAGAAAGACCAGGTGGAGAAGCTGACAAACACAATAACGTTTTGTGGTATGTACGTACCTTGTATAGCCATTTCCATATATATTAGCTCTTGTAAAACCTCGTAGCTGATCTTCCCCTCATGCCGTTGCAGAACTTCCAGAATCTCCTGCCTCATCTTCTCTTGGACTTCGGGATGTGCGGCCAGCTCCAGGCAGAGGAAGGCCAGGGTCGAGGAGGTGGTCTCGAACCCGCCCAGGAATATGATGAATGCGTTTGCTGAGATCACCATGTCGGCTGGGAAACGCATGATTATTAGACAACTTGTTATCGATTTTTCAAATAAGATATGAATAGGTAACGCTGTACGTCTCCGGAATAAGAAAAGTTCCATATCGTCCAGGATGGTCGTAAAAGCCGACTAAGGAAAATAAAAGCCTCCCCCATAGAACGCCACAAAGAACGGCTATTAGCCGCTTGTAACCATTGGCTATCCGCGACTTTTACGATGTCCACCTAGTGGGGGGCCTACCAACTCTACGTCTTCCGGTGTAGCGTGGTAACCACTCGAGAACCTTTCTTCCCCATCGGTATCAGTTCGTCGAGCAATGTGGCTCGCCCATTGCCACTTCAACTTGCAAATTCTGAGAGTGATGTCGGTGACTTTGGTTCTTTGGCGAATATCCTCGTTTCGGATTTTATCGCTCAAAGAAACTCCGAGCATAGCTCTCTCCGCGCACAACGGCCATAGTTAAGGACCACGTCTCAGTGCCATAAGTCATCACTGGCAACACACACTGGTTGGACTTTAGTCTTCAGGCTTTAAGAGATGTTCGATAAATAACTATTTATGTATTGTTTTTTACTCCTGACAGTTTGCCTATCATGAAACCTGTTGATAATTATGGAATCAGCGGTAAGCAAGCTTGATCTAGAAGGTACTATAGCTCTCAAATACATCTACTGTAGCACACTGTTCGTGCTTGGCTACAGATTTTCAAATCATTTGGTTGTAAGCCAGACGCGCATTCGCAGAAGGTTCTGCCACCACGTATAAATAACTGCCGGCGCTCCTATAGCCAGGGTATGCTCAGACCGCTAAGACAACATGTCATATTACGCATAACTACAATTTGTCGTTTCTTACTCAACGACGTATGGGTATAGCGACAAGGGGTTCGAATCCCGTACATGACTATGATGGCGCATGCGTCATTGTATATAAATATTACAATCCTATCATGTATTGTAGACTTATGTACCTACTCACCTACCTCTACGCGACCTTCTCAGAAATGTAATCCTATTAAAACTCAGAGGTAAAATTACTATAACGACTACAACCAGTTTAAAAGTTAGCTTCAACTAAAAGCTTTAATTCTGTTATCTCTCAAATTCTTGACAAAAGTTAGAACGAGTTTTTCAGAACAAGTTTTTAATTTAGATGAAATCACATAAGCGCTCTGTATCTATGTATGTATTATGTAGTAGATATGCCAACGATATTAAAAAGGTCGGTTATGCGTCTTGAAGGCTTAGCGGCGAAGACACCCGGTTAGTAAAGTCAGGGATCTCGGATTCAAAAAACACAAAATAGGCGTAAATTTTGAAGCAGTGATGACTCAGTGGCATTGGCTTTGGACTGCCGCGCAGCAGGTCCATGCCGCGGGCTTGAGCTTCACCGCATGGAGTGGCATTTTGCGAATGCCCGCCTGGCTAGCGACCACTCTCATGTGGAGAATCTGTCGCCAAGCACCTAACGGTGTGTTCCGGGAGCAGTCCTTAAGAGCCAGTAAAATTACAAGCGCATGAAATTTAACAACTATGAATCAAGGTGACGGGCGCAGTCCAATTCGTGACTTGTGACGAAATGCATCTGTTATAGGCAGAGGTTAGTCCGCTTAACATCAGGTGAAGCTAGTTCCGTCACAATAACTATAAAAAAAATTGTTATATATACATATTTTTTTTTTATAACTGTGTCAGAACCACTTGTTACCTATGCCTATAACAGATGCATTTCGTCACAAGTGACAAATTGCACTGCGACCGTCACCCTAAGACATGCAGTTGTTAA
This sequence comes from Plagodis pulveraria, assembly GCA_963890685.1. Taxonomy (NCBI): domain Eukaryota; kingdom Metazoa; phylum Arthropoda; class Insecta; order Lepidoptera; family Geometridae; genus Plagodis; species Plagodis pulveraria. The sequence continues at coordinate 4,632,316 of OY982961.1, read as the reverse complement.
GACTAACGTGCCTGTAATTTTTCTGGCTATCAAGGCCTGCTGCCGGAGCACACTGTTAGGTGCTTGGCGACAGATTCTCCACTTCAGGGTGGTCGCTAGCCAGGCGGGCATTCACAAAATGTCCTTACACCATGCGGTGAAGCTCAAGCCGGCGGTGGGGTACGAACTATGGACCTGCGGCGCGGCAGTCCATAGCTATTACCGCTCGGCCATCATTGCTTCACAATATGATGATATTACGAGCAAATATTTTATAAGTATTCTAAGAAGAAACTAAATCAATATTTTAATAAAACATATAAAAAATATAACTAGTATTTTCCGCCTAATTTTCCTGTTAAGCCAACTTGACGTCACAAACGCCACGCAGTCAAACCAGAAGACATTTCGACGCGTTTCGATTCTACACGAAGCATCCTCAGGAGGTCTTGACTCTAGACTACGAGCGCACGATCGGGACGAGTGATGTTAGACGTATGAAGATTATGACTTACTGATCTCGACGTCATCTACGTCACTTTTTGTGTTGTTGTTGGTGTCATCATTGCGCAGCATCATCATCATATCGATGAAGTCGCCACGCTTCTCTTGTTCACCTGGAAATTATACATTTTGAATTCAGAACCGCGTATTGACTCGTGAAAAATCACAAATATGTAGTACGATTTACGCATAGAACTTAAAAATATTTTTTTACCCAAGAATGGAACCGACTTCAACACTCAAAATGTGAGAATTTTTTTGGTAATAAAATTTCATTTTATATAGTGACCCTTGCTACTTATGGGATCGATTGTCATTAACTGTCAATGACTATATCATCAAGATAGGAAAATACTTTTCAGTTGTTAGACTGTAACTCAAAAACGACTTGATCGATTTTAATGAAATTTAAATGGGACCACACAACAAGCGTCAGCTTTCAAATAAAAATAATCATCAAAATCGGCTCTCCCAGTCAAAAGTTCTGAAGTAACAAACATAAAAAAAATACGGAGGGCAAGTCAATTCACAAAATCTCCCTAGAAATTGCAACCTACTCATAGATTTATTAAAATTGTAGAACTGATTGTATTGGAAAATAATTATGTAAAGAATTTATTTGATATTAATATGACGTAAATTTATGATACTGTTCGGCAATTTATTATACGTTTTAATTTTTGAACAAATGCCTTGTTTTTAGGTAACACTAGTCATGCTTTTGTTAGAAATATATTTTTTTATTCCGGAGATTAAATGAATTAACTTTATTTATTGGCAAGCATTGTTTTTGCTTATGTATTTCATCAACCTCATATAAATAAAAAGTAATAATGAAGGTTTTAGAATATGCGACCTCTTTCGGTTTATTGATGAATTACTTCAGCGAGTAGCGCTGGTAGTGAGATCGTATTAATAATTGTGAACCGATAGATATTTCCATTTTGCAGTTAACTAAATAGATGGCGCTAATATTAATTATATTAAACATCTGATATTTTACTATATTTTATATAATTACTATATTTTCACCCTTTTTAGAACGGTGACAAGACGTACTTATACAGATCTTCTTCTTTTGAGACCATTTAAATACGTTTTTTTAAGTTATTGCGACGCAACAAGCTCGAGGCACGCCTGATGTTAAGCGGACTAACCTCTGCCTATAAAAGATGCATTTTACCACAAGTCACGAATTGCACTGCGTCCGTCACTTTGAGACATGGTTCAGTCTCATATGCCTGTAATTTCAAATTGTTATGTGATTTTGTTATTTTTATTGTCGTTACCTTTTTCTCTTGCCCGTAGCACAGTTGTAACGATGTTGTAGAAAAAATCGTGAGTTTTCTTCGGTATTATTCTCATCCTAAAGAACAATACGAAGGCGGGCCAGAACTGACGCATAGTTCTGAAAACATAAAAAAACGATATGTAAAACGCAAACTCAACAAAAAATCGTTTTGTATTGTAATGTATAGAACTTTCGGATCAGTTCGTTGAACGGGTTTCCTAGAACATGCCACGAACTGCATATATAAAAACGAATCTTCCATATGTGTCGATTAAATTCAATGAACATATCTTTAACTCTATTAAGGCCGAATTTCACTCATCGAGGTTTTAATTAATACGCAGATAACATTAAAATAAGATAGCCCTTTGCTACTATAAAACGTCAGACCTAGCGGCAGTTTTTGAAATTGTTAGCTTTCTGTCTTTGAAAAATGAAAACTCCTTGATATGGACTTTAGTGACAGGTGACAGCAGCGTGGTTTCTAAGTTCACGCTTTTGACACTGGCAAATGCACAAGACGTGCAAGACTATATCCCGACATTGGGAGCAAATAGAACAAAAAAAAAAGTTCACGCTGCAGTATCATCAGCTGAAGCAAAGCGGCCATGTTTGTTTTTAGTTTATGGATCTTTATCCTAAAATTTGACGGTTAAAGGTTTAAGATCTTGGATATGATTAATTCCTTTGCTACGGTAGCCGTTTGCCCGATGTCAAATTGCATAAAAGCGAATACCTACCATGGCAAATGTAAAATACTGCAGCATCATTGGACGTTTGTTGACAATGTCTATCATATTTTCTTGGTTATAGATATTAGAGATATTCTCGTACAGTTTTATCCTAGTTTGGTGAAACGGTCCCTTAATCTATTTGTGCTAAGAAACACTTTTTAAAGTGCATTGTTTTAAAACTATGAAAATGAAATCTACCTCTTAATTAATGAATATTTAGTGAATGAATAGCGCTTTTCATGCAAACGTAAATAATAACTGTTGTACTAGGATATCATAGGTACATGATATTCATTCGTACGAGAACTCGAATATCAGCTACCAATATAATACCTTACGACTAAAGGTGAATTCAAATCTTGCAATGTAGGTCAAACAGCGTTCACCCAGACAGCGACCATGTAGGTTATAACTATAATAATAATAATGTTTATTTCAGTAACTAAAAAATATACAAAAACTAATTAAGCGACCAGAGATTCCTTTTAAGCCTGTAACTGTATCGTTTCCAATTCATAATTGGCGAAGCGAATCGAGAACCTTCTCCTTTTTTGGAAATTTAAAAGTATAATAAATTGTGGAAGTCGGACCATGAAAATGGGAGCTCAAGAGTGATTTGAATAAGCATCAGCATGGTGCCTTCAACAAGTTGCATAACACTTTTCACTGTTAAAGTCGGTTTCGTTTTTTGACCGACTTGTTTTTTCTTTTTTTAAGTTATTTTGACGGAATAGGCTCGAGGCCCACCTGATGTCAAGCGGGCTAACCTCTGCCTATGACATGCATTTCATCACAAGTCACAAATCGCACTGCGCCCGTCACTTGGAGATATAGTTGTCAAGTCTCATGTGCCTATAATTTCACTGGCTCTCAAGAACTGCTGCCAGAACTCACCGTTAGGTGCTTGGCGCCAGATTTTCTACTTGAAGGTGGTAGCTAGCCAGACGGGCAAAATGCTTTTCCACCATGTGCGGTGAAGCTCAAGCCGGCGGTGGAGATCGAACCAGGGACCTGCGGCACGGCAGTCCATAACTATCACCGCTCGGCCACCATTTCTTCAAAAAGAGGTCCTCAATTATTTTTTTTGTGTTCTTCATAACTCATTACAGGATATACCGTAAGTATTTTTACATTCGAAAGCTGGTGATTATTAAATTTGAGTAAGACCTGACGAGTAGTATTTGAGTTATTCCTAATAATGCGTATTCTATGTTTGAAGTAATTTTTTTATGTTAAAATTTATATTTTTTTTGCCAAAATATATTTTTATTGACTCAATATTTGGTATTTTAAATATTCTTACTTATGACAAAACAAAGATTGTTGGTACCTGGGTACACATTTATACTAGAAGTCCTATAAAACACGATTACCCTCTAAACCAATACTAGTACTATATAGTGAAAGCGATAAGGTTATACACACAATGTTTTGTTCGGACAACATAGAGAAAGTACATCAGTAACAAGATTATAACAAAAACCCACAAATTACAACGAGTCTATTCATTTCCCTTGAGCCCTTCGGATCCCTCAGAAACTTGCTGAATAAATAACTTTTATCGTTAATCAATTTATATTACTACGTCACCATAAAGTTATTGTCACGTTAAGGTATAACTTTGTCTACGTTTTTTGAAGCGCTTGTACTCTTAGGCTGGTAATAATAAATACATTTTTTTTTTATACTGAACTGAGTATCACTTGACCATTATCTCACCTGATTTTAAGTGAATATGCGATCGATGATGGAGCAACCTTACTCAAAAGATACCTATTTACTCGCGTTTTGAAGACCCCCATGTTGTTCTTAACCGGAAACAGAGACTCAGGCAGGCGGTTCCATTTTCTGGCGGTTCATATGATGAACGTAGAAGCAAATCGCTTCGTTCGGGTAAATGGAATGTCAGCCATATAGCGGTGGCGCTTCTGAGTATCCCTGGATATGTTCTGAGAATGGGGATGGCGGAATCAAATCATGAAGTTCTGTGGCACACTCCCCGAAATGTATCCGATAAAAAACAAGCGACTTTGCGGCGATGCTCGAGGCTCATTTTTTTTATGTTATTGTGACGGAACAAGCTCGAGTCCCACTTGATGTTAAGCGGACTAACCTCTGCCTATAACAGATGCATTTCATCACAAGTGACGAATGGCACTGCGCCCGTCACTTTAAGACATAGTTGTAAAGTCTCATGTGCCTGTAATTTCACTGGCTCTCAAGGACTGCTGCCGGAACACACCGTTAAGTGCTTGGCGACAGATTTTCTACTTGAGGGTGGTAGTTAGCCAGGCGGGCAATCGTAAAATGCCCTTCCACCATGCGATGAAGCTCAAGCCGGCGGTGAGGATCGAACCAGGGTACTGCGGCACGGCAGTCCATAGCTATTACCGCTCGGCCATCATTGCTTCGAACTCTGGAGTCTCTTGCCTACTAGGTGGTCGTCGTTGATGAGGTCCAAGGTGAGATTGAGTTTTGACGTATAATGTAGGGAAACTCAAGAACAGCTTCTTAAGGTCTCATTCTTGACATCCAATTATTAATTATTAGACTGGGCCTGTTTCAGAATGTTCGAGTAAGTTCCGGTTAAGTATAGTTTATATTTTTTTTTTGTTATTGTGACGGAACAAGCCCGAGGCTCACCTGGTGTTAAGCGGACTAACCTCTGCCTATAACAGATGGCAGATTTTCTACTTGAGGGTGGTCGCTAGCCAGGCGGGCATTCGCAAAATGCCCTTTCACCATGCGGTGAAGCTCAAGCTCGCGGCGAGATTAGTACCATGGACCTGCTGCACGGCAGTCCATATACAATGCCACTGAGCCATCATTGCTTCAAAGTATTAAATAAATTACCACTAAGTGTTCACGTGCTTTGGGGGGCTCGTTAAGCCGTCGGTCCCGATTGTTGTTTTAGGATGACAATCGTTACAGCTTGGTAGGGGACAGCCTGGCTAGCTACCACCCTCAAGTATAAACTCTGTAAACAACTACGCTTGTTAGCCAAGCACCTAACGGTGTGTCCCGGCAGCTGTCTTTAAGAGCCAGTAATTCTGGGAGCCTGACAACATTTTCGACCACATCATCACTTACCATCCGGTGAGATAGTGGTCAGCTATGCATAAAATATCAAATAAAAAAGTATTTACGTAAATATGGCATCTACTAAAGCAGAACCGAGGCGCGTTGCATCTATTTACATCCGATTCGAAGCACGTGGAAAGGAAAACAAGTAATAAACCTGAACCACTGCAAAATTGTATTAAAAAAACAAACCTTGTTATAGGTTACCATCCAACCGCTTTTATGCCGTAACATTATTCAACATTGCATATAAACTTGTTCAACGGGTTTATCGTACTTTAGTCTATTGAAGTCTGACCTATGTGAATATCCTAATATGGTATGCCTAGCCTACTTAAGGCACTTCACCTAGCCAAAATCTGAAACATCGGCAGGCTCTTATTTCGTCCGTGTTTTCATGTATTGATCTACGTTTACCAGGTACTAATACTGAAGCAATGATATCCTAGCGGTTATAGCTATGGACTGGGGTGACACTGGTTCATGGTTTGAACACCACCGTCGGCTGTAGTTTCACCGCATGGTGGAAGGGCATTTCGTGAATGCTCGCCTACTACCACCCTCAAGTAGAAAACCTGTCACTAAGCACCTAACAGTGTCTACCGGCAGCAGGCCTTGGGAGCCAGTAAATTACACATGAGACTTTACAACTGTATGTCTCTGGGTGATGTCGTCTAAACTTTGCTCTAGAAACATTCTGGAAAGAATATAACTATCTTATCTTTTGTAAAGCAGTACGTGCCGGATGCTGCCTTAACAGCCTGTTCCTATTCAAGACTATTACTGACCACATCTCCATCTATGAATATATCAAATAGAAGGAATAATCTACCATTAATCCATGCCCATACGATGATTAAAGACGAGTGGAGTGGACGAAAGATAGAGTTATGAGTCATATGTCATGTTTGCTTAAACTGTCAGTGCATGCCCGGCTATAGGGGTGGATGGCGCAGGTTCGAATACCGCACATGACTATAATTTTTCCTCGCGTAAATTTGTAATTTTGTAATATAATCCACAGAGCATGCGTTATTTCAAAAATAAAAATATTAAAATTATAGGGTTGCCTCATCATTAACAAGTTTAAATCTAATTGCAGTTCAGTCTTAAGTCTTGTTTGTAGTACAACGTAAGTTGAACTATAGGTGTCGCTCCATCCCCATACGATGGTTTAAGAACGAGAGGAAGAAATAGAATTAAGAGTCATATGTGATGTTAGCTCAGTCGGTCAGAGCATACCTCAGCTATAGGGGTGCGAATCCCGCTCATGAGTATAATTTTTCCTCCCGTAAATTTGTAATTTCGTAACTACCATTAGTATAAAAAATCAGTATATACCATCCCACAACGAAACATGAAAAAATACTTACTTCTCAAATATATTAAACACTGACATCTCGTAGAACGCCTGAAGTGCCACAGCAAATGGGTCTTTCTCATTATACATGACGCCACTCTTCAATCCGAAAGCACAAGGCACTATAGCATCAGCAGTATATCCGCCCACGAGCTTCTCTGAATCCAACACAGCTGATAGTAATTGCTTTGAATCTTTATGGTATTCTGCTTTTTGGTTTTCATTTTTTGTTGTGATCTTGCCATTCTGTGGTACATCGTTTGTGTTGACACCATTCCTTAGTAATATATCCTTAGTATCAGTAGCCGCAACTTTATTTTCTTTGATGCCATTGTCTTTGACGTGATTTTCTATGGTCTCTTGTCGCCTTTCAAAATCATTTTCACTGATACGAGTATGGGTTTCATTATTACTAGTTGGTTCTTCTTTCTTAATGTTACTATAATTTTTGGTATTATTATCTACTTTGTTTTTAAGCAGATCTTTTACACGGACTATGAAATCTTTTGCAGTGTTGTCTATCAGAGGGAACATTCCTCGCAGTTTGTTTGGTCTGAAATTAAGAAATTATAGCAATTTATAGCATAGCATTGGTGAAAAACATGTGCTGTGTATGTACCTATTTACACTTGAGCAAACCAAACCTTTTTCTACTAATTACAAATATTTTATGAAAACATTAAATTAATATTTAAAATATAAAAAAATATATCTAAAGACAATTCTGCCTGATTTTCCTTCTTTCCTCGATCGTTCGGTCGAAGATTTAAGACCTCCTGAGAATGCTTCTTGTATACGCGAAAAGCGTCGAAAATTCTTCCGGTTTGGCTACGTGACATCACAAATGTCACGTCTGTTTTGTCAACAGAAAAATTAGGCGGAATTGTCACTAGATATATTTCTTCCATGTTTCAAATAAATATCTAAAATAATAATTTAATGTTTTCTTAAAATATTTTTTATTATTAAATATCGATTTCTGCAAAGTAAAATATGAATCTATTCATGAATTAATAAAATAACTCTATTTGCTTGTAAAAATAGCGTGTTTAAGGGTAAAATTAAATCTAAATAATTATAATGTTATGATTAAAAAATGTTGGTCACTATGTTCTAACCTGTTGGTTAACATACATATAATACATTCTGGATCAGTATAATACATTCTAGAGCCGGATTGTCCATTGATGAACACAAGCTCCCCCATTACGAGGAGTTTGCCTTACTCTTCACACGCGTATTGGGGATCGCTGTATGTATATCTTTAGATAGCAGTTCCTCAGAAAGCGCTGCTGCCCACCTTCCGATATTTTACCCTTAGTCACCTCTTATGACACCCACGGGAAAAGATAGGGGTTGACATTCTAGCCGGAACCCCACGAGCTACATAAGTCGTATTAAGTTCCTCCCCGTGACTCCTGTACAGGCAACTTATCCAACGCTATAAAATTCACATCGCTTAAACTTTATGGTGCAACTTACCTATCAGTATGGGTAGATAATATTTAAATTAATAAATAAACCTTAATTGGCTTTAAATTGCTTCACCATATCCATAATTGTGTAAACACTTGCTTGTGGAGATGTCTTGAGAAATTGCAAAAACACGAAGTATCAACCTAAATTTCCAGCGAGCTTCTTCAAACTCGAAGAATGTTCTAGAAGAAGTGAGGTGTGACTACGAAGGAAGGAAGGGGTATGTATGACAGAAGGGTACCACATTTAGGATTCAAGCATTCGAACTTCGCTCGCCCACGAAATGGTAACATGTTGCGTAAGAAATAATTAGGGAACCGGAACTCCTCTTCCTTCGTGGGTATAACTGTGTGTGTTACCACATATACCAACAACCTACGAGTCGGTTCTTTTCGAGCTTGTCTTTTCTCTTCCAAGTCAAAGAATGTTTCAGAAATTATTAGATGTACCAGAGGATTACCATATAGGTACAGGAAAATAGCTTCACGAGCGCTGGAAGAATCCACTAGTGACGATGCTTGTGGCGATGACAAACAACCTAAGTGTCGCTCCATCCCCAAACGATGTTTTTTTTTATGTAATTGTGACGGATCAAGCACGAGGCCCACCTGATGTTAAGCGGACTAATCTCTGCCTATAACAGATGCATTTCGTCACAAGTCATGAATTGCACTTCGCCCGTCACCTTGAGACATAGTTGTTAAGTCTCATGTGCCTGTAATTTCACTGGCTCTCAAGGACTGCTGCCGGACTACACCGTTAGGTGCTTGGCGACAGATTTTCTACTTGAAAGTGGTCGCTAGCCAGGCGGGCATTCGCAAAATGCTTTGAAGCTCAAGCCCGCGGCGGGATTCGAACCATGGACATGCGGCACGGCAATCCATAGCCAATGCCACTGAGCCATCACTACTTCATTAAAGAACGATAGGATATTTAGAGTTGTGAGTCATATGTTATGAGCATGCCTCAGCTATAGGGGTGGATGGCGCGGGTTCGAAACCAGCACATGACATTTTTTTTTTCTCTCGTCGTTTAGTCAATGATATGTCAGGTGTAGCTTACTTACGTCACTAGAGAACCGGAAAATGTAATTAAAAACCAAAGAGCTAGTGAAATACATAAAATTAAGATCAGTTTATAGGCTAAACTTCTGCCAGGTAACAACACCGCGCTATCAGTGAAATAGTGTTCAGTAATCAACACCATTCGCGAGCTTATCGATACATAAGCGTTGTAGTATGGGGATGCATAGAATGAATACTTCAGGGCTTGAGTTGAGGCAATGTCGAGTGAAACCGTGTGCGCCAGTCATGCATTACAAAATGTGAAAATCCTTTTAATCCCGAAAATGGTGACCGAAACTTTAAAGTATTGGCGTAAAATCGAATAAGAGTTTCCCAAAGTTTGTGAGAATAGCAAATACGGGAACCAACGGGCCGCGTAACAGCCGCAAAGAAACAGAAATGATCTCAGGAACTTTCCAACTTCTTATTGAATTTTATTCACGTTGTATTCTTTAGTGTGTTTTTGATGTTTACCTGCTTTTTATACCGGGATTTTGTTTTGGAGAAATAACTATTTTATTTCGATGACTATCTGGGTCAGTGTATTTAACGTAATGCATTAAAATACACATCAATCAAAGCATAGACAGTAAACCTTTACAAAAAATTCCAAAATATAGATAGGTACTGATCTGTTACTAATTTTTAGCACAAAATATATTACATAGATAGGGTGTCTATAGGACATAATGGAGTTCATAATGTGACTCAGTATTTGGTGTGTCTTATTTTTCAGGTGGTATATGTGGGTTCATGTCTAGAGCAATGTATAAATACATCTTTCTTTCATTTTATTCAATAGTTCATACTTTTCAGTATTGGACTTCAGTTCCGGCTCTTTTTATTCATTGCACACTGCTTGCAACATCGATTATCATTTAATCCCAATACTGGTCATGGTCAAGAGGTGGAATTACTGAGATCAAGGCATATTATCAAATTTTGTTATAAAAACTATCGTGGTTTTTAGGTAAGAGGTTACTCGCTTAGATAAGCCAGATAAACCTGACCATAGTTTCGTTATAACACATCCAACGTGATCTTCGGGCGTGTTGGGGACTAACGCGAGCGTCCCCAACTCACGTTGCTTTGAGAGTTAATTATTTGATTGACTATTATTTGTTATGTAATTGACTGTCGTTGATTTTAACATTACTATTTTTTTAATATTAAGTACATATGGAATTGCTTAGATTTGTATTATTTCATTAATAATATCTTATATAATGAAACTAAACCTAAACCCTGATCGTTCCCGGTGCAAAGGTGCCCATCACACTAGCTGCATTCCCACGTTGAATGGCGATGGCCAACCTCTGCACCAGGAACGAACATTCACGCGTTTTTTCCTTGTAACTAAAGCCCAATCTCTAATTAAACCTTTTCTTCGTAGCTTCTACGCCCAACAGCCTATGATTTTCACGGCGATTGGTATACAAAAATGCAACTTGGTTTAAATGCCGTGTATTTATGCCATTCTTTTCTTGCGGTACTCTGCTGCAGCCACCGGCGAGAGAACGGTGCGGCCGAGGTCCCAAACTTGGCACTTTCCCAAGTTTCCATTGTTATATATTTCAGTTAATTGAGTATAACAAACTGCTCGCTTGGTGCTGATAAAATTTAAGTGAGACCAACTTGGATGTTCCTCCTACCCAACAAAATAGAATTATCAAGATTAGATGTTCCAAAATAAAGTTATACGTGGTCATACATAAAATAAACTATACACAGGTACGCAACGACTGTGTAAGATTTTAAGAACTAGTTAAGCAAGGGACGTTGGGTCCGTGGGGACCGGGAGCTCATCGTATTTTCCAAAACTTATCAGAGTGCTTGGTCGATGCGACGCGTGATCAAAATGCTGGCACCTATTTGGCTCAAAGAATAAGCATTGCAATTCAACGGGGCAATGCTGCCAGCATGCTGGGCACGCTGCCAACTGGTAGTGGGCTAGAGCATTTGGACTGCCTATGTTTTTATTGTAGTAGCTGTGGTGTTGTATATAGTTCGTAGTATTTTGTTAATAAAGGTATACCGCTGGTAAAAATAAAGTTAAGCATACTTACGAGAATATAGGCGATATCTTGGCCCTCAGCCTTTTCCACTCGTTCCCCCTGAGAAACAGAACTGACCCGGCCAGCGGGTCCACGTCTTTGTTGAAGAAGAACCCCCGGTCCACAAAGTGCTGGAAGTCGTTAACGCAGACTCGCTTGATCAGCTCAGGGTCGCGGATGACCAGCGTTCGTTGGTAGAACTGGTGCGTGCCTGGAAAACGATTGAAACAGGGTATGTAATTTTGAAGTAATGATAGGCATTGCAATGGTTCGTAGAACTGACTATGCTTTGCCATGCAGAGGCCCTGCAGTTAGAATCTTACGACAACCTTGAGTTTCATCGCATGGGGTTGAACATTTTGATAATCCTCGTCTGCCTATAGCTGTCACCCTCAAACAGAAAATTTGGTTTATGTTTCGACTGTCCGTACGAACAGTTGCCTTTCTAGGTTAAAACTATTTAAAAACCCTTGATCATTAACCACTTTAGCCACTGCTTAGCTAGATCTAGAAACATTTTTGAACTTATAAGCCATAGAATTTATAGTGACAAATATTTTAAGACAACGTTTCATTAATATTTTAATAAAACACTTAAAATTTGAAAAATATATATAATGCCAATTTCGCCTGATTTTCCTGTTGAAGACCTCTCGATCGAAAATTCTTGATCGTGCGTTCAAAGTCAAGACCTGCTGAGGAGGCTTCGTGTAGAATCGAAACGCGACGAAAATTCTTCCAGTTCGGCTGCGTGGTGTTTATGACGTTACGTCGGCTCTCAAGAACTGCTGCCGGAACGCACTGTTAGGTGCTTTGCGTTTGATTTTCTACTTGAGTGTGGTAGCTAAGCTAGTCAGGGAAGCATGCGCAAATTGCCCTTCGAACATGCGGTGAGGCTGAAGCCAGCGGTGGAGATCGAACCATGGACCTACGGCACGGCAGCCCATAGCTGTTACCACTCGGCTATCGTAGCTTTAAAAGTTACATATATTAGGTATATGCAAGTCGGTTTTGAATGGACTGCCATTGCCTGGATAAAAAAGAAAGGTGGAATAGAATGGGTTTACGCTCTTCTAATTCTATTTTAATTATAATAATAATAAATATTTATAAAATATTTTATGAAAACATCAAATTAATATTTTAATAAAACACTTATTAAAATATTAATAAAGCGAAACGCGTCGAAAATTGTTCCGGTTTGGCTGCGTGGCGTTTGTGACGTCACGTCGGCTTAACAGGACAATTAGGCGGAATTGTCACTAGATATATTTTTGTATTTATTAAGTGTTTTATTAAAATATTAATTTGATGTTTTCATAAAATATTTTTAAAATATTTGTTATTATTAAATATGGATTTCGGCAAAGTAACGCCTGAATCTATTTATTATCTTAATTATAATATATTTATAGAGAAAATAATCCTCATACTATATACCAGTCAACACCCTGCATGAGAGGGGAATAACAAAATAATTAGACCTGACAATTATTTTGAAACTTAACCTTTAATATCAACTTGCAATAATGGTTGTTTTAGATTCTGATAATTTAATTATAATTATGCACCTGAGCTGCTGATTTAGAACATAATTACGAAAATAAATTATGATTAAAAACTAACATTTTGGGTGCCACTTATCTACTTGTGGCAACACTGCAAATAATTGGTGTGTTTAATAACAGCAATAAAAGTAAAAATGGTGTTAGAAGTTCAGAAAACCAGTAACCAGGTCTAGAGTTATTGCTGAGTGCCATGCTGCCCTACAAAAATTATCAAACAATTACAAAGTAATAATAACATGGACGAAGGGACATAACATGTGCCCGGGTAACACCATGGCAGATACTCTGGCCAAAGACGGGGCAAAACAACAGGTTTGTGATGACGCAAAGAGCCTTTGCAAACCATCAGTAATGGAAATACGAAAACTATTGCGTCGTCACACCGAGAGAGAACAACAAAACCTGTGGGATAAGTTAGAAGACTGTAAACATGCGAAGGCCATGTTTCCAACTCTAAACAAGAAGCTGACAAATAACTTGCTAAAGCTACAGCGGGATGAATTGCGCCTTGTTGTAGGCCTCTTTACGGGGCACTGCAACCTGAACTACTTTCTGCATAAAACGGGAGCAACAGACAGTCCTCTATGTAGAGGCTGTATGTGTGAAGTAGAGACCGTGGAGCACGTCCTATTGCACTGTGAAGCCACGGAACAAATAAGAGTTGAAACGGGTCTATGTGAGCCATTCTCACCATCAAAATCCTTTCCACCACCACACACGTCACTGGAGCAGCTATGCCAGCGACCCAGAGTCCTTCTCCGCTACGTTAAGGAGTTGGGATGGCTTGGGTAGAAGCTGGCGGGGGAAATGCACAATCCACCCCAAGCGGGACCGCTTGGGGTGTATTGTGTATTGTGCATTGTGCAGGACATATCGCCCCCAATTAGAATAAGAATATGAATAAGAATAATCCTAAAAAAACTGAATTTAATTTTATGGTACCTTTTTATTATCATTACTTTATTTTTTCACACGTACCTATGTTAAATTTTGTAACACGCAGCCTCATGTGCTGTATATACCAAACTTGGAACTTAAATTTTTACATAGTAATTAAACAACTTTAAACAGTTTAAATCGCGTATATTTATCTTGAGTTATTGTGAATGAGTTAATTAGAAATTATATATTTCTTTCGTTCTTAATAACTCATGTGACAGATAAAACCAATTAGTCACCCCGTGACCACGATCACTGCAAAGTGTTTGAAACGTCGGGACAAAATGAATGATAAATATACGCGATTTAAACCGTTTAAAGTTGTTTAATTACTACTTTGTAACTTTGTACTACTGTAATCCACAAATCATGCGTTTGCAAATTGCAAAAATGAAAATACTTAATATGATAATAATGGTTTGGTATTTTTATTGTAAATATTTATGTACTGTATCAGCCGGATTGTCCACTACTGAACACAGCCTCCCACATTATGGGGGGATTTGCCGTAATCCCCACGCTTGGCAGGCGTCTCGGGGATCGCAGTGTGAGATAGCAGTTCCTCAGAAAGCGCTGCTGCCCACCTTCTAGTGTGTTACCCTTAGTCGCCTCTTACGACACCCACGGATAGAGATGGGGGGGTGACATTCTAGCCCGGCACCCCACGGGCTCTTATGTATATAAGTATTATTTTGAAAATTTATATCGTTAGGGTACGGAACTCTAAAATGTCCGGAAAAGTTGTAGAATAAATTATAATTATAATTTATATATACTTTGTAATTAACATAAATGGTTTGAACCATTTATGTTAATTACAAAGTATATAGGTATACCCAGCTCAGATCATGTAGGCTTTATATGTATGTATATATATGTACTTAGCCCTTTAATAACTAGAATGCGTGTCATATCTGCCTACCAATGCGCTAGCCTAATACTCACATATTACCCAATACTTATCAATAACTTGATTCAAAGAACCAACTGGAAGCATTAGAGGTGACTCCGTCACGGTCCACATTAGACCTGTTTCATTTCGCAACAACCGCACTCGAATATGTTCAGCAATTTAACAAGACTCTACCTTCTCTATAATTTTAAAAGGCTGCTTCAATGAACTTTTCCTCGGGTCCCACGGGTCTACATTTAGTTTAGTTTTAGTCATTGACAAAACTGTAACTCTTACAAACGCAGACTTCAAACATGATGTGGTTTTTGTTTGTACTTCTATGAAGCAGTAATGGCTCAGTGGCATTGACTATGGACTGCCGCGTAGCAGGTCCATGGTTCGAATCCCGCGTTGGCTTGAGCTTTTCACCGCATGGTGGAAGGGGCATTTTGCGATTGCACGCCTGGCTAGCGACCACCCACAAGTAGAAAATCTGTCGCCATGCACTTAACGGTGTGTTCCGGCAGCAGTTCTTGAGAGTCAGTGAAATTACAAGCACATGAGACTTAACAACTATGTCTCAAGGTGACGGGCGCAGTGCCATTCGTGACTTGTGACGAAATGTATCTGTTATAGGCAGAGGTTAGTCCGCTTAACATCAAGTGGGCCTCGAGCTTGTTCTGTCACAATAAAAAAAACGGTGCTTGTCTTCACCGATCGACCAGGTAAAAGCAACGTCAGCCGCGGTCATGAGTTGGATGGGTGACCGCTAGTGGCGTTACTACTGAGCGTGCACGTGCTTCTATGGGCACGTTAAGCCGCCGCCGGTCCTATGGTGTTGTTATAGCATTATGTTAATATGTAGTGCATTTTGCGATTGTTGGCCTGGTTAGCCAGCATCCTCTCCTCGGCAGCTGTCCTTGAGATCAGTAATTCTAGGTTAGCCCGAACAATATCTTCGATCGCATATTTACTTCTATACCTCATACGTGCGATAGTGGTCAAAAGATAGCCTATCTAAAGTAATATAAAAAAGAGGAAAGATTTGGATGTTTGTTTGTATTGAATAGGCTCTGAAACTACTGGACCGATTTGGATGAAATTTGGTATGGAAATAGTTTGAGACACGGGGAAGGACATAGGATAGTTTTTATCTAACTGCGCAAAAAGAGGTTAATGGTTTTGAGCGATAACCGATATACCCGCGGGCGGAGCCGCGGCCGGAAAGCTAGTAAGCAATAAAGTAGTATTTAGGTGTGTTTTGTTTTACTTTACATTTTATACTCCGAAATAGTATGGCAAATTATAAACATGGCCTATACCAAAAAGTTTACCTAAAAGTTCAATCAATTGAAACAGTTCAACAAAAAATGACCGGCTAAGTGATACTTACCCGAAGAAGCATAAATAACAAATGTGTTGTGTTTTGGTAGGTGTTTCACACTTAACTGGTTTTATTTAGTGTTAATGTGCAGAAAATAATGTAAAATTGGGTATGTGCATTAGTTTAATGCACGTGTGAGCAAGGAAACCAACATTACTACAGTACCTACTATTCTTAAGCGCTGTGTTTTGCAAAGAGTTACAATTATTTTTTCTCGCTAATAAGGACGCAGGAGGCGTAGGATGAGTTATAAATAGATATATATATGCGTAACATTCTATAAATCCATAATTATAAGAACATCTAATATTTTAATTAAATATTTTATTAATATATAAGAAAAACATTAATATATTACATATAAAACATATCGTAATTAAACAACTTTAAACGGTTTAAATCGCGTATATTCATCATTATTTTTGTCCCGACGACGACGTTTCAAACGCTTTGCAGTGATCGTGGTCACGGGGTGACTGGATCACTACAAAGTGTTTGAAAAGTCGGGACAAAAATAATTATAAATATACGCGATATAAACCGTTTAAAGTTGTTTAATTACTATGTGTAATAATCGCGAAAACCTAAGACAACATAAAACATTTTTTTTTAAACAATTTTCCGAGACGTTGCGACTTTGTTGGATGATTTCCGAGTAGGTAATTATTGTCGGTTTTCGTCTTAGGTACTCGTATTCGTCAAAACAAACTGCAGATCAAAAGAGAACCATATTATCTTATGATCTTTGAAAAAACTAAACAAATAATGATACATACTTAGATATTATGATAAATACTTAGACTCGCTTTGTAATATAGTACTTCTAGGTTAGCCTGAACAACATCTTCGACCACATCATCACTTACCATCAGGTGAGATTGTGGTCAAAGGCTAACTTATAAAGCATAAAAAAAATGGTTTATAGATGCATCCCACGTAAATTATAATAACAATTTATAACGCACTAGTGAAACCGCACTTACTGTACCTTACGAGAGATATGGGAATGTGCTGTCAAAACTAAATTATCTGAACTACAAATACTACAAAATAAAATTATTAAAATGCTTTTTAATAATCCCCGCTTAACATCGACAAATCTACAATGAAAAAAACGAATGAACATAAAAACACTGTATAATTTTAACATTTGTATTTTTATTCGAAAAATTCTTAATAGGAACATCCACACAAGTTCAACGTTTACCAAACAAAAAAAGGTTTCAAACCGCTGCACTCGCCGGGCTAGTTATCTTGTACTTCCGAAGACTCGGACAAATTAGTGCAAAACAATGCTTACTTTTGTATGAGTGCAATTTTATAATAAGATACCCCCAAATATAATGAATGTAAACTCATTTAAAGCATTGAAAAGGCAACTACAATGCGATTTAAATAAGAATAGGACGGGCTCTCGGCTAACTTCACTCATATTCTAATAAGTACGATCAGCAGAACAAATTTAAAAATAAAGCAGAGCCATTTCGGAATTAGGTAATTTTAAATGAGTGACCCGAAATTGTTAATATTAATAAATTCATATTTTTAAGGTAGACAGCACAGACGCCATTTTGGTTTGATGAAAACGCGGGCGTCAGGGTCTTATTTCTCCGACAGTGTACTACTACGCGACACGTTTCCGAGTGTTTATTGATCTTATCATTTAATTTTATTTTTAATGTTTAATTTGTTCTTGTTGACCGTTTAATATGTTTTTGGTGATTGTTATGTGTTTTTGTTACCCGTTACGATGATAACGATGAGTCTGACTCAGTGGGCCATCAGGACATGCGGCATCGAAGAGCTAAGCGATTCAAATTAAGATACCTAAGTACAAAATATTGCTAACAAATAAAATCAGTTCGAATTATTTGTGTGTTTGCTGTACCTACAGTCACCTACAACTTCGTTTACCTACCTATGCCTACTTGTTTTTTTACACGACTGCCCACATAAACGTGTGTTAAGTTTACAGGTTTCATGGTTGTACGTATGTTTGTGAGTTTATTTATTTCACCATAACTTCTAAACCGCTTAACCGATTTTAATGTACGAGATATCGTTAGATTTATATAGTTCGTGACACTATGTACATAAAAAAATAAAAAACAAACTGATAGATTTTAGACGCCATATAGTGACAAAAACAATTTATTTTTTCTTCCAAAGTCATCGTGTTGGGTATCAAAATGATTGGCTTTAAAAAAAGATTCCATAAATATATTAACTGGCAGTTTTAATTTCAATTGATCGATAAACCACTTAACGAAAACGAAATTACATTATTTGCAGTCGGATTTTTTATTTTCTTTATTAATTTATACATGTTATATCATTTCTTTTTTTGCACACTGTACCAAGTTCTAGTTTTGACGTCACAACATGGCGCTAGACCGATCCTATTCTTATTTTAATCGCATTGTAGCTCTGTACCTTATTGAGGAGCAATAAGTTAAATAAGTGATGGATGACTAAAGTGATAGTTTGATTAGATACTATTAATTGCGACGACGAATGTCTGTTGAATATTTTAAGTCTAAACATGTTCTCGTGTAAGTGACTTTATGTCTTATTTGAGAATAAACTTCTCTGTAAACCTAAACCTATTGTCGCGAACTACCGCGAAACTTGCAAAGCTTGAGTAGTCTATGGGTTATCTATGGGTGATGTTTTTTTGAAGTTTGTTTTGAATTTATTTGATAAAGCTTGTTTTTAAATTGAAAATAAATTTAATTGGTAACGGTGAACATGGAAATGAAGCGAAGCGAGGTTTTCAGATCCTGGTGAGTGTTCTGTAACCTATATTGTTAAAGTCAATAGGGAAATTAGGAAACAAGATGAATGTTTGAGAACTTTGAGTATGATTACATGAAATGTAATCTAAAAGAAGCAAGCATGAAGTGCCAAGCTTGCGGTGGCTTGGGACGGACTATAAGGGGAGTTGAGGAGGTCCGTGGGGGCCCTAGGCCCCATGCTAAAATATAATATGGCACGAATTTTGAATAGTTCTCATAATGATAATGTGTAGTTATTCTTGTTTCCTGGTTAACCTTTGATACTCGTTAAATTCTTGTCGTCATATGAATATGTCCTTTCAACTGAACCTAGGCTTTATAGCACAAGTGGCGACACCTATATTATTTGTATGATCTTTGGAAAACGTTTACGAACGAAGCTTAGTTTAGTTAGTTTTAGTTTTTCAATCCAATAAAGTCGCATCTCCTCGTAAGATTCTTAGGATAGTAATATCTAAACTAATATAATACAGAGCAATGATTTGATTGTTTGTTTGTTTGCATTGAATAGGCTCTGAAAGTACTAGTACGATTTGAAAAATTCTTTCACCATGAGAATTCAACATTATCCCTGATGAACATATACGACAGAAAATTTTCTAAAAGTTAGGGATCCATATGAAATCTTCAATAATGTAACCCAAAGTGCGAAAAAAATACGCGTACACTGCGGAAATTTTTGAAAATAGAGCAGTGATGTACAACAATTTTATAGAAAACATATCACACAATAACTATAAAAGTATACAATACCTGTTAGTCTAACTCAGCCATAGTCAACCTTTTTTCATAGAGGCCACAAACACGGTCCGTCATAGAGTCGAGGGCCGCAAGCATAAATTATTTAGGTCTTAATTAAAACGTAATTCGAAGTTAACAATGTAGTTACTTTATTAATGAAAAAAAGAAGTTTTAACTCAGATGTTTATGTTATTATGCGATTTTTGATACTGTCAACACGTTTTCAAAACTGTATCAAGATCTGGCTTGTCGCTACATGCTATCCTTATAATATCATCCCGATGATAATATTATGTAAGTTTGTTTCTGTTAACGTTCTTTGTATATTTCATCTTTGAAAAACTCGATTCGCACACATACGTAGACCCAAAGAATGTAAGTAGGATTTTGGGCACATCTTTGGACGCTTTTATATTTTTGGGGAACAATACTCCAAAATTACATGCAACCACAGATTACTAATAATAGGCTGCATTCCGATTCACGCCAAAATCGCTGCTAGCGCTCGGCTTACATTCCCGTTCTAAAACACCCATTCTCTGATGGTCACAAAATTTTAAATGGTTTACAATTTTGCTAATTCAGATGGGCCAACGCGGGCCGCATGTTGAGTATAGCTGGTCTAACTATAACAGTTACGTCACAATAACTACTGTTTTACGAGTATTGAACAAAAACACTTATATTTATGTTATTTTACCGCCGGGCGGACCGCTAGTTATTATATAATTAGGTAAGAACTAGGTATTTAAATAGTAAGCTAGAGGGCCAGAACTTCCGCTCACCAAGAAAACTTAGGGTGGAAGGTGGAATCCTAAGCTAAGTCCTGTCTGAGCGTGTAAAACGTACAAGAGAGATGCGACGATTGTTTTAATTTGACTTTCGTGTGGAAGCATGGACTGAACAATGCGACAAAATGTGATACGAGGTTTTAGTGTGATGAAATGAGATGACTTTGTCACAAGTGTGGTCGATGACAGAATTCTTGGGCTGACAACAACTATGTAGCTCAGAAAGCTGTGATACCGTAGTAGATTTGGATAACTGAAATATACTCCAATTTTTATGTTCAGGTTATTTTTTTATGATTTATAGGTTTGCCTTTGACCACTTTCTCACCTAATGGTATGTGTCAAAGGTGTTGTTCAGGCTAACCTAGAATTACTGGCTCTCAAGGACAGCTGCCGGGACACATCGTTAGATGCTTGGCGACAGGCTGTCTACTTGAGGGTGGTAGCTAGCCAGGCGGGTATTTGCAAAATGCTCTACCACCAATCACCATGTTATAACGACTGCCATCCTAAGACGACAACCGGGACCGACGGCTTAACGTGCACTCCGAAGCACGTTAAAACGAGATGTTCCGAATGGTTTCCGGAAGATACAGCTCTCATGCATTGTTTAAAGCCTGTGGTCAGAAACTTCGTGTTCCAGAACCGTCACGACCTTCTTTTTTTAATACTGTGGCTCAAATATAGGAATGTAAAAGATCGTATTTTTTCTGTACATAATTAAAATAAGTATTCAAACTAATTTTTGATATCTCATACTCGGAAAATAGTGTTTGTTTGTTTGATCCGAGTAGCGGGTATAAGACTCTGCTCCCCATCTTAGAGCGGGATCCCTTAAGACCAGGGCCTTCAACCAGTGCGTCCTACCGGTAATGACCTACGGAGCCGAAACGTGGACACTCACCGTGGGGCTGGTCCACAAGTTCAAGGTCGCTCAGCGAGCGATGGAGAGAGCAATGCTCGGAGTTCCTCTGAGGGATAGAATTCGGAATGAAGTCATCCGCCAGAGAACTAAAGTCACCGACATTGCTCGCAGAATCAGTACGCTGAAGTGGAAGTGGGCTGGTCATGTCTGCAGACGAACAGACGGTCGGTGGAGCAGACATGTGTTAGAGTGGAGACCACGTTTAGGCAAACGTAGAGTAGGACGTCCTGCCGCACGGTGGACCGACGATTTGAAGAAGGTGGCGGGCGGTGGATGGATGCGGGCTGCCCAGGACAGGGATGGTTGGCGCTCTTTGGGGGAGGCATACGTTCAGCAGTGGACGGCAATAGGCTGATATATATATATATATATATATATATATAGGTATAGGTCTAGGTATAGGTTACAACGACACTAAACTTGTTTCGCTGCAAACGAAGTCGATATCCACGGATATTTTTTGCAAACGAAAATCTTCTAAAATAATCATTATTTGAATAGCAGTTTGAATAAAATACAAAGATAAAGTATAATGTTTGTATTTTTTTCAATACCTACTGTAAATTACCGGTGTTTATAAGATACCTACTGTATAACTGAAGAACGACAAATAGGTAGGTACTTAGTATAGGTTACCAAGAATGACTTACCTCGTTTTATTCTTAGGGAATCTACAAAAACTCCTATCCATTTTTCGTTATGTTGATAAGCAACCGTAAACAGCCAAGAGTACCCCATTCTCAACTTTTAAAATGCTCTTACAATCGTCACGCTTCGTCGTCACGCCATCGTGCGCGAGTTGCGCGTCCCGTACTCAGGTAAGCTCAGCGACAGCTCAGAATCGGTGGCGGGGTGAGGTTGGCTCGGTTTGGTAGGGGGAGAGGAGTGCCCATTCTATACGTAGTATTAGTATATGTTCTATGGTCACGTCATCGTGCGCGAGTATCGCGTCCCGTACTAAAGTCAGCTCAGCGACAGCTCAGAATCAGGGGGGTGAGGAGTGTCCATTCTATACGTAGTATTATTATATGTTCTATGCCATGGTAACCATTGTTGTAAGCAATATAGTCAACGTTTTTTAGTTGTTACATACTCTGCTGTAACTATATTTGTAAAAGCTACTACATAACAGACTTTCTCAAGTTAATGTATTATTATTTTCATGAGCTAGAGGGTAAGAACGAAAAAAAATTCAACCTATTATGAGTGATGTGATGACGGCGGTGATGCAGTGTTCCATATTTAAAATTTAAAAAAGACTATTTAGTTTGGCGGGAGACTAACTAAACATAAAGTAGGTACCTACATATAAAAATAATCGCACAATTTTTTTTTGATCTACAACTTGTATTTGTTGTAACTTCTGTTTTAATTTTATATAGAAATCTACTTCTCATGTTATAATTTTCAATAACAATTCTATTTTTTTTTCTTAAATTTGTTATGAAAAGTAGATTCCTGAACACGGGTGTAGGTAAGTCATCAATTCCAATTCGGACTGTGGCTATTTAAATTCCTCGTATGGCACAATTACCATACGTTATATATACGTAAATTTAAATATAGATTGTTATACAAGAGTCGAAGAAAATATGATTTTCTTCGACTCTTGTATAACAATCTATATTTTGTGGTAAACAAACGTTTAGAGAAATACAGAATCTAAATTTCAATACCGCAAATCATAGTTTTGAAACGGAATGAGACTCAAACTTGAAATTTTTATATTTTGTGTAAAACGTTGACCTACAGATGATGATTGAACAAGAAATTAAATATAATTACTTTTCAAGGGGGCTCCAAAATAAAAAAGTATAGTAGCCAAAAAAAACTTTTATACATTCAAGCATGTGGGGGGGAATCATCGTTTACAGCTCATCAATTACAACATAAAAATATACAAATAAAGGACCATCAAAGTAGACAATTTTAGACCATTTTTGTTACGTGATCTAGGCCAAACTAGTCCGAAGTCAGAAATTTTGGTATAATATAGTTAATTGTGTGCATTGTGGTAGGGCATTTTGCAAATGCCAGCTTAGCGCCGTCAGCTGTATTTTAAGCCAGTAATTCTAAGTTACCCTGAAAAACATCTTCGTCCACGATATCACATACCATCAGATAAGGTCGTCGTCAAAGGCTAGCCCATTAGCTATAAATAAAAATAAACCATATCCTATAATAGGTTAATTAGATACTGAAAATGTCAATTTATCCATGCGCATCATAGATAATGAGAACAATATAATTTAATTCATAGAATGAACGATATCGTCCACGGGGATTTCAAGCTGTAAGCAAAACCAGCAAACATGTTTACTTTTTTTTATCCCTTACAGGTTTACCTTTGACCACTATCTCATCTGATGGTAAGTGATGATGTGGTCGAAGATGTTGTTCAGGCTAACCTAGAATTACTGGCTCTCAAGGACAGCTGCCGGAGCACACCGTTAGGTGCTTTGCTACAGATTTTCTACTTGGTAGCTCGCCAGGCCGACATTCGCAAATTGCCCTACCACCATACATTATTACTTTTAAAACTGTTTCAAAGCAGAATCCTTTAAAACGAAGCTCGATTCGCACTTCAGCTTTTTTATATATTCAGTCGTTAACCATCTATAAATAAAATAATATCTATGCACGTTAAAAGAAATACATGAACACACGATTGCTATATCCGTGGTTTTTGTCGCAACATGTTTACATACACAATATCCAATTGCAAAAGAATGAAGGTTGTACTCACCCAAAAACCTTTCGTTTCTGTATGTTTCGTAAATCCTTTTGAAACACATGCCACCCTGCTCCTTGAAGGTGACCACTGACAGTATGTGACCCACAATGGGCCATGCTGGCGGAGAGAAGACCCCTCTCGAAGTCCAATAGTCATGATCATACGTCGTTATAGCCAGGACTATCACAGCTGACAGCAAAGCAAACAGGATCCACCAGATTATGAGGTTTCCAAACGTGTAGTACTTCAAGCCCCATGTAAGGATGATGACAGCTTGGACCATTGATCGTTTGAACCCAAGCATCTTGGCGGGTCACCTCAGCATGACTTACGTTATTGTGTCTCTAAAAGAAATCTGTCAATGTTAAGACTGCTTGTTCTCTACATAGTGTTAATAAGATAGTTTGTTTTGGCAAGGATAATAATGAAATATGTATACGGTCTATTTTTTTTTTTTTATGTTATTGTGACGGAACAAGCTCGAGGCCCACCTGATGTTAAGTGGACTAACCTCTGCCTATAACAGTTGCAATTTATCACAAGTCACGAATTGCGCTGCGCCCGTCACATTGAGACATAGTTGTTAAGTCTCATTGTGCCTGTCATTTCACTGGCTCTCAAGGACTGCTGCCGGAACACACCGTTAGGTGCTTGGCGACAGATTTTCTACTTGAGGGTGGTCGCTAGCCGCCTGGCTAGCATTAGCAAAATGCCCTTCCACCATGCGGTGAAGCTCAAGCTCTGGGCGGGATTCGAACCATGGACCTGCTGCGTGGCAGTCCATAGCCAATGCCACTGAGCCATCACTGCTTCACTTGTTCTCTACATAGTGTTAATAAGATAGACAGTTTGTTTGGGCAAGGAAAATAATCATCTATGTATACGGTCTGTTTTGGAAATAGCAGTTTTTAGGGTTCCGTACCCAAAGGGTAAAAACGGGACCCTATTACTGAGACTTCGCTGTCTGTCCGTTCGTCAGTCCGTCTGTCACCAGGCTGTATCTCAAGAACGGTGGTAGCTAAACAGTTGAAATTTTCACAGATGATGTATTTCTTTTAACGCTATAACAACAAATACTAAAAATAAAATACAATAAATATTGAAGGGGGGCTCCCATACAACAAACTTGATTTTTTACCGTTTCTTGTTCGATACTAATAACGGTGACAGGTAGACGTTATTAATCAAAATAAAATAAAATAAATAATTAAGGGGGCTCCCATACAATAAAAGATGTTTGCACCGTAACTACCCAGCTCAATCGGACCTGGGAAAAGTGTCTGTAACTTGCAAGATTAGGTTACAGATAATGGTACGGAACCCTTCGTGCGCGAGTCCCACTCGCTCTTGGCGGGTTTTTATTTATTATCATATACATTATAATTATAATAGGACTATTAGTTAGAACTGTAATTAATAAGCATCTGAATATCTGGAGGATTACTAATTATCACAACTATGTGATAATTATGAGAAGTTTAGATTAGAACATTGACGAAGTTCGTGGACGATTTTACATAAAAAGAGTACCTTATACTAAGTACTCGTAAAAATTTCATATAAAGTTAAAATTACAAGTCCAGTCAAAAATATATTGTTTCCATTATTATCGTTTTTCCTTCTTGCTGACATTAATCAAATATAATTGTTATTTCAAGTCTTTAAGTACTATATTTTGCTATTTTTTTTAATCTGACATGCCTAACTATAACTATTTTGTTTATGATAATAATCAATTGTACTTTTATGATCTAAGTTGGTCGAAATAAATGATTTTATTGTTATGATTATGATAAAAAAATTAGCAGCACTACGTAATCATCAGATGGTTACAATGAAGGATCACAAAAAATAGACTGTACTACTGTCTGATCAGTTTGTGGTGTAGTATCGCTCCCAAACGGATGAAACAATTTTGATCAAGTTTATTTTATTTTAAGGAAGGTGTTTATTGCGGTTGCTCTTAGCTGGGTTGGACGAAAATCTTATCAGAAATCTTTCACTAGGACAATTTTTAGCGGAATTTTACGAAAATCTAATCAAAATCTATCTCAAAAACATTTTTAGCGCACCGATTTCTGCAAAAATAGATGCAGATCTAATGTGAACGTGAATATTTATTAGCCCAAGGTCATGCAAGATTTAAGTTAAAACTTTTATATCAGTGCTTTTCATTTAATTTCTGATTATGTTTATATGTAGATAATATAAACAACAATAAAAGAATCGAAAGAAAAAAGATCATGGTCTTGAAACAATCTAAAGCACGTTACGAATTCATGACTCATGAATTTAAACGAACTGCCACCGTTTGCATTTTGTTTTTAATTTTTAGTTGTTATCCAATACAGCAAAGACAAATCGCTAGCCATTGTTCGTCCATTAATTTGTATTTTATCTCGTTTTCCCGGTAAAGACCAAACTTGAGTTACATCATTAGGTACATCAGTATTTATGTAAATATATTTTCTTTTAGTACATCTATATGCATAGATGCAATTAGAAAATTAGGTGACAATTGACAACTAGGTATATTTTCTCGAAATAGCATAAGTAATTTACCCCTATCCCTACTCCACAATATCCTTCATGTTCAGATTCTTTTCTCCCTCTATCGTCTGGTAAAAGCAAATACCTCATCATGATAGCAGTTTTCAACGCTTTGTCGGATTTTGTTACTTTTTATTCACATACATTTTAGGGACCTTCACTTCAATTGACATTCAGTCAGAAAGTAAGTGGACTTCGGATTTGACTTTTATTTGTATCATTATGAAGGTATATATATATCTAATATAATTATTATATTCTTTATTTATAGGTCGTTTAAATGCTTTTATTGTATTAGCTGTAGTGTTATATATAGTTTCGTAGTATTTTGTTAGCAAAAGGCATACCGCCGGTAAAAAATAATACTTATGTAGCACCCTTTTTATTCTGTGGTAGCACACACTTATCAATGGGCCCCAAACTCGGCTAGGCCTCATATGAGTTATTAAAGTAGGCCTCTATTTTGGGGACCCAAAAGACCACATGAGAGACCCTTCTGGTTTCTGAATGCAAATACATCATAAAGAATTGTAATGATGCCACAAGTGTGTTTCATATGCGGCCTACTAGGACATACAGATTGCCAAAGGCTGGATTAATCGCGCGGCTTACTCAAATGTTACAGAAGGTAGGTTAACCTATTACAAATATAAAATTTGTACTAAAAACCGGTACCTACATTTTATAAAATAATAGAGCTATCAATCCAAACTCGTTATAAGTATTACATACTGTTACATCTGCAACGTCTTGTGTGTTACGTGTGTTACACAGGTTGTTACAGTTCACAGAATTTAAAATGAATCTAAAAAAGCCATCAGAAGCCTTTTATATACACTTTTTTAAAGTTTGTGATCTATCTTTCTTTATAACCTACTAGCTGCTACCTAACTTTCTTTATCAGATATCTTGATTTAATGAAGAACAGATACCGTAGTAAAATTATTTTGTAACAGTATATAATACGCCGGCTCTGTAAACATACCTTTATCTTTTTTATAATAGAACAGAAGTCCGTATTTGCACCAAATAATGACTAAATTGGTATCTACAAATTGGGCAGATTATTCATTTTTAAAAATTTTCTTAATATGAGAGGACAAGAGATTAATGATAATATATCTGCTAAAATTTTGTCGAGAGAAGAGCCTACCGGTATTTTTACAAAAGAGTTATTCCCTATCAATATTTATAGCTCCGTAGAGCAGTGTTTCAGTAGAATTATTGAAAATTTTGTGATGAAATTTAAACCTATAATTTATAACTTATTAAGTTATAAGTATATACCATAAGTATATACCATAGTATATAAAAATTTTGGACCTATTTAAAAAAAAAAAAAAAAGTATATACCTACTTAATTATGTTCTCATTCTCAAATCGTACACGCACAAATATAAACTGCAATCCGTCACTCACACTAGCACAATTACGCAGGGGCGCACTTGAACATATTTAATTAAATTTCGCTAACACACACTTGTAAAAAATTTCATAATTCGAACATTTTAATTCTTTATCTTTGAATGATCGTTTGACGTTCGATATATGAATGGTCTGGTTAGTGTATTAGCCGCGCGTCATAGCGTCGGCGGCATGCGCGCGCGAATGCGTTAACGAGACTCATGCGCAATCCACGATGCTGTAAGAGAGAAAGTTATGGCAGGGCCGGAGCGGAGCGCGAGATGTATCTGTGTTCTGAAGGGAGTCAGTCACAAGGTCGCTTGCTCAATTAAATTGATCTTGGTTTTTATGATATTATAAATGCTGAGTGAATGAAGCGTTTCGGATGCAATATTCTTTTATGGTAGCAGTATTTATGTGTAAAATAACGTGAAATAAAAGAAAACACACAAAATAGCTAACAATAAAGTCTGTGATGCCATTCAAAAACAAGCTGTGACAGATGAACAGTCAGAAGCGAGTGATGCTATAAGGAATAGATTTGTTTAGAATTACATATTTACGAGAGAAAAAAATATAGTCGTGTGCATGATTCGAACGATGGCATAAAACATATAATAATACTAACGATGGTTAAATAAAGAACGAGAGGAAAAATTGGAGTTATGAGTCATTGTCATGTTAGTTCAAGCGGTTAGAGCAAACCCCGGCTATAGCGGTGGATGGACGCGGGTTCGAATCCCGCACATAACAATATTATTTTTTTCTCTCGTATATTTGTAATGTAATCCGCCGAGCAGGCGTTATTGCAAATATAACAATATTAAGATTTGTTTAGATTTGAAATCTAAAATCCATCAATGATATTTTTAATATAACCTTTTAGTAGGTACTTAATTAGTTGTTTATATTACTAATAATATGCGACTAATCGCATGCGAGCTGATTACTGTTTATCAGATACAGTCCCATACACTATAATATATATGGAATGGTCCATGTTGGAATATGCATTACAGCCGATAAAACCCAATTACACTAGTAATAATGGAACTTGCCGGGTCCTCGACATTCAGACGTGATACACTACCACGCATCAATGAGCCACTAAAAGCAAGATAAATGTGCATTAACCTTGAGAACCTCGTGTTGAATTTAATTATTTCAACTTTATTACAGCCTTACAAAGCCTCATAGCTCCGTAGTTCATTCATAAAAATCAGAGCATAATAAATGCGTGTTGAGTCCGCCCCTGTGTCATCTAAGGTCCACGCTACATTGCACAATGTGTCCTCAAAGGTCCGCCGCGCCGTCGTCTTAACCTCAATTCTGTTTACTCTACTTACACAATTCCCAAAATCGCAAACCATACTCAAAATATTAGTTAGCATTATACCTTTTTAATTTATACCTTCTGTATATAAATTTATTTAATTTTGAGGTCATGGACGGCTGGCGAAATATTGATTTCGCATTGGCATAGATCGAGGCGGGAATATGGAGACGACACATGATATTTCCTGTCTCTCTTGAAGGTATCGATCGTTCTAGAACACTTGGAAAATTTTCATGCAAATTTTGAGCAGGTAAGTTCTGTATATCTGCTACTACTAATCGGCCCGTGGGGTGCTGAGTTAGAATATCACTACCCCATTGCTACCTGTGGGTGTCGTAAGAGGCGACTAAAGGTAAAATACCGGGAGGTGCTTAGCAGCGCCTTCTGAGGAACTGATGCTTAAACTACGATCCCCAAGATGCCTGCCAAGCGTGGGGATTATGGCAAGCCCTCCCCTTAATGGGGGAGGCTGTGTTCAGCAGTGGACTATCCGGCTGATACAATAAAGCTCTGTACAGATATATCTATGAAAAAAGATGATTAACTTAAATTATGTCATTACTACCAGGTATCGTATTAATAATTGTTACATGTAAATATAAGCGGAATAGATAGCCTTTTTACAGGCTGTGATTACCAGTAAAGAAATATTCTAAAAGTCAAATATTTAGATACAACGTTTATCAAAAGACTCGCTTGAGGAACGAAACCCTCGAAACGTCTAATTAGTGAGTTCTTAACCGATCAACATATTTTATACCTACCACTGAGTGTGTTCCCCGTGGGGTGCCGGGTTAGAATTGCACCTCCCCATATCATCCCGTGGGTGTCGTAAGAGGCGACTAAGGGAAAAATACTGGAAGGTGGGCAGCAGCGCCTTCTAAAGAACTACTATCTTACACTGCGATCCCCAAGCCGCCTGCCAAGCGTGGGGATTATGGCAAATACCCCCTTAATAGGGGAGGCTGTGTTCAGCAGTGGACGATCCGGCTGATACAGTACTGAGCGTGCACGTTAGAAGCTGTCGGGGACCCCGCTGTTGTCATATGATGGCAGTACATTTCGAAGACCTTCGGGACGCCTGACAACTCCGGCTTTGCATGGTGGTAGAGTATTTTCGATACCCAACACGCCTACCGTGGGGATTATAGCACATCACCTCTTAAAGGGGGAGCCTGTGTTCAGCAGTGGACAATCCGGCTGATGTGGTACAGTAGAGAGTGAATTTCGTGAATGCCCGGCTAGCTAGCTGCCACCCTAAAGTACTTAGAAAATGTGTCGTCAAGCATCTAACAGTGTGTTCCAGCAGCTGTCTTTGAGAGCCAGTTCCTCATTCTAAGTTAAGCCTGTTTATATATTTTTTGCCACGACAACACTGCCATGAGATATTGTGCTCGAGAAAACAAAAACGGTAAATATAATAGAGTAATTGAAATATAAGGGATTGAATTAAATTAATAATTAATTTATTTACTAATTCCATCAACATTTTAATTTTCTCTTCGACGCGTGATCATAATTCTGGAACCTATTTGGCTCAACGAATAAGCATTGCAATTCAACGGGGCAATGCTACCAGCATCCTGGGCACGCTGCCAACTGTTATATGGACTCTCAGTGAGTCTGCAATGACTTATAGGTTGCCTAAATACTTTTTCTGTAGTAGCTGTGGTCAAAGGCTAACCAATACTTTGAAATAGGTATATTAAGGTATTGTGCAGACATAAGGCTTGTAAAAAGATCAAATCTTGGTTAAAAGAAAGTAGGGAAAGCCATAATAATAACATTCTATTGAACTCATATAATTGCTGTAATTTTTATTTATAGACGCACACTTTTACTTTTTTGTGTCATTATTTCGGTATAATTTATGAGGATAGTCGAAATTTATTGTTTTTCCCTATTAATTTCGACTAATAGGAAGATGTGGCTGTACATTAGGTTCACATAGGAGTTCAATATCTTTTTTTTTTCGACCATATCTCGGGTACATATCGGCTCTATCACAAACGAGGAGTACCAAAGATAGTTGACATAGGGTGGCAGAGGGCATTGTCTTTTTTTTATGCCTGATAGGTTAGCCTTTGACCACTATCTCACCTGATGGTAAGTGATGATGTGGTCGAAGATGTTGTTCAGGCTAACCTAGAAGTACTGGCTCTCAAGGACAGCTGCCGGAACACACCGTTAGGTGCTTGGCGACAGATTTTCTACTTGAGGGTGGTAGCTAGCCAGGCGGGCATTCGCAAAATGCCCTACCACCATGCTATAACGACTGCCATCCTAAGACAACAACCGGGACCGACGGCTTAACGTGCCCTCCGAAGCACGGAAACGCTCAGTAGTAAAGTAATGTCACTAGCGGTCACCCATCCAACTCATGACCGCGCGCGACGTTGCTTAACTATGCTGATCGGTTGAGAACAGCTAAGTAAACTTCGCTACGAGCGCTTCAAAATAAGATAAAATAAAATATCTAAAGTAAGAATTTAAGTTTTCAACACATTATCCGTTACGGAAATTCAACGCGTGATTTCCTAATTCCACTTTAGGTCTCGCAACCAAAATTATTTAAAAGTGGTGTATTTCGCCTCCATGGCCAACGTATTAACAAACAAATAATACACCGTAAAGCAATCCGTTTCGTCACATATTTAAAATGCAATGTCTTTGTGATGGAATGGTTAACCTTGATGATTATTTTGACAGTTTAAACTTATTTGGTCATGTATACAGAAAACTACGTGTTTGAGATACTCCCTTTACGGGAGCGATGCTGATCAATTCGGAGCTTGAACCGAATATAACTTCGTGGGGTCCCGGGTGTAGATTTATTTTAATTTGAATTGAATAATTGATTAAAATTGTATAATCATAATATTTAACTCTTAATACAGTTAATTTGCAGTTATCGTGTTTGCGTCTTGTTTGCGTCTTAAGAACAAAGATTCTAAAAGCTGCATTGACATGGAGATATTCTTTTAATGTGTAGTTTTTAAGGGATGGTTTTCAAAAAAGTTCTTAAGTATTAGTTTGATCAAACTATATTTTAAGGTGGTCAATCTTTTTGATAATTTATTATACATCAGTATTTTCGAAAAAGACCTTGTTTTTTAACTACGCTTTTTCAGCCCATTAATTGTTCTTATTGAACGTTTTTGATATTTGAGAACTCTTGTTACCTCTGTTGCATTACCCCAAACAGTAATGGAATATCTTATTATTGAATGTATAGATTTTTTATCTAAAACTAGTTTAAGCTTATAGAGAGCGTCATTACCGCTCGCCAATAAAAGCTAAGATCCGAATCTCACGGCTTTATCACTTCCAAAGGACATCGAAATGTTAGGAAATGTTCGCCTACCTGTGTGCTGAAACTATGTTCAGCAGTATACAATCTGGCTGATACAGCACAGTGCAGTGCATTAAATCAGTAACGGAAAATAAAACCCTTTGCTCGATGAATAAAACAAAGGTCAATCAGAATGGGCGATGCGCGTGGCAGCTACAACATTTTGTTTGTCCAAAAACCACGAGACATTGATAAATTAATACTTTTCACAAGGATGAAAGAATGTTGTCTTTTGAACACGGATTTGTTAAGGATATAATTGATCACATTTTAGACAAAGTTAGATTTATAAATTCACTATCGTTGAGGAGTTCCAAAAAATAATTTTAAAACAGCTGCATATCCAATATTTCTTACATATTAATCAAGAGCCATTTTAGTGCTGCCAGTGATGACTTACGGCACTGAGACGTGGTCCTTAACTGTGGCCCTCACGGATTTAGGAAGGGAGAAGGGAACTCCCTTCCTAAATCCGTGGTGGCCCTTATGGACAAGCTCAGAGTCGCTCAACGAGCTATGGAGAGAGCTATGGAGGAGTTTCTTAGCGCGATAAAATCCTGAACGTGGATATTCGGCAAAGAACCAAAGTCACCGATATAGCTCTCAGAATCTGCAAGTCGAAATGGCAACGGGTTTGACAATGCTCGACGAACTGATAACTTATGGGGAATATGGCGGCTAATTGCCGTTATTTGTGGCGTTCTATGGGGGAGGCCTTTGTTCAACAGGGGACGTCTTCCAACTGTAGACGTTTATTTGCTGAACGTGGCAGTACAATGTAGAATATTTCAATACTAAAATTTGTTATTGACCTTCATAAGAGCGTCGTAGACGCCTAATTGAATAAATGATTTTGACTTTGACTTTGACTTTGTTGATGATAATTAATCAAACAGTTAAGAAAATACCTTCAGTACGGATTGGTTGCCAAAATGTCGGAATAAATTATATATATATTTTTAACCCCAACAATAACCCTATGAAACATTAAATAAAAGCATTCAAAAAAAAAATACTACAAACTATAAACAACAGTACAGCTACTACAATACTACAGCTACTACAGTAAAAGCATTTGGACTCATAGGGAGTCCAAATGCTCTAACCCACTGTCAGTTGGCAGCGTGCCCAGCATGCTGGCAGCATTGCCCCGTTGAATTGCAAAAAAATTAGAAAAATTAAAAAATTATTAAAAATTAATATTAGCATTCAAATAAATATAATAATGATCTTGTGACAATTCCGCCTAATTTTCCTTATAGTGCGCTCGATGAGTCAAGACCTCCTGAGGATGCTTCGTGATGAAGCGAAACGCGTCGAAAATTCTTCCGGGTCGGCTGCGTGGCATCTGTGCCGTCACGTCGGCTTAGCAGGATACATTGTTTTTGTGTTTTATTTAAAATATTATTTTAATGTTTTCTTAAAATGTTTGTTGTCATAAAAAAAAATTACAATAAAAACCAAATTTAAACGTAGAATACGCATTATTTTATTATGGACAACTCAAATGCACTCGTTAGATCTCAGTCAAATTTAAATGGGACCACATGAGCTGTCGAATGTAAAAAAGCATCAAAATTGTTTTTTTTTTATGCCTGATAGGTTAGCCTTTGACCACTATCACACCTGATGGTAAGTGATGATGTGGTCGAAGATGTTGTTCAGGCTAACCTAGAAGTACTGGCTCTCAAGGACAGCTGCCGGAACACACCGTTATGTGCTTGGCGACAGATTTTTCACTTGAGGGTGGTAGCTAGCCAGTCGGGCATTCGCAAAATGCCCTACCACCATGCTATAACGACTGCCATCCTAAGACAACAACCGGGACCGACGGCTTAAGAGGGCAAGGAACAGAACGTGCCCTCCGAAGCACGGAAACGCTCAGCAGTAATGTCACTAGCGGTCACCCATCCAACTCCAGACCGCGCGCGACGTTGCTTAAGTTTTCTGATCTTTTGAGAACAGCTAAGTAAACTTCGCTACGAGCGCTTCAAAACACCTGGTACACCCAGTAAAGAGTTATGCCGTAACAAATACAATAAAATAGTCGAATCGAGAACCTCCTCCTTTTTTGACGTCTGTTAAAAATAGGTTTAGGTTTACAGATATTTAATCCCATAACAAGACAGTACAGTCACTTTGAGAACATTAATTATAAAATAATATTAGGTACATCGTCGTAATTGGGAAGGTACTCATTCAACGTATTTATTTTGTTATGCTAAAATGTAGTCGCATACGTTGAATGAGTGTAATGAATAGATTCAGGCGTTACTTTGCGGAAATCCATTATTAATAATAACAAATACTTTTAAAATATTTTAAGAAAACATCAAATTAATATTTTAATAAAACACTTAAAAAATATAAAAATATATCTAGTGACAATTCCGCTTAATTTTCCTGCTAAGCCGACGTGACGTCACAAACGCCACGCAGCCAAACCGGAAGAATTTTCGACGCGTTTCGCTTCTACACGAAGCATCCTCAGGAGGTCTTGACTCTTCGTGCGCACGATCGGGAAATCTCTCGATCGTGCGCTCGAGTGTACTTTTTTAATGTGAGTGGGTATTTTATTGTAAAGTTTTGCCCCATCGTACGTTATTGTTTTCCGACCATAGTTAGTACGGATCCTTGGCAAAACTAAGAAACTAGCTCTTCGGGAACTACGTAACTACGTTCGTACGAACTACTAAAAATAACACCTTTTTAAGCGGTTTGTGACCGTGAATAAAGGTGATGAAAGTTTTTAACAGGTTTTTTCGCTAGCAGTTGTTGCAATAGTGGCTAATCCTATGAGGAAATATGTCGTAGCTAACGCTTTAGTGTGGTTTATAAGCATTAATGAAAGTGCGATAGCCGTTAACGACACTATATGCCCATCGAGCTGTCTGAGGCGTGGGCACACTGCAAGCGACAACAAACAAAAAAATTGTCACACTAATATTATGGCCGTATTCCACTTGATGCCACTATCGTTACTTTGACCACATTTTGTGTCTATGGTTCATATTAAATGTTAGGTATACCATAGACGCAAAATGTGGCAAAATTATCGATAATAACAATATAGGCGTCAACTGGAATACGCCCCATAAAGCTGAAAGTTTATGAGTGTGTTTGTACATTTGTTTCTTCTTCTCGCTCAAACGGCTGGACCAATTTTCATGAAATTTGGCAAGGACGTAGATGAGGCGCTGGATTAACATATATCATCCATCACCACGCGGGTGTAACCGCGGAGCGCAGCTAGTAGGTGAATAAAATATTCGTTTTTTTTATTAATATCTCCATTGCTAGCATGTCGTACCGGCTCCGGAGCATAATACCACATGGCAAACATGAGATAAGCAAAACATCAAATTTGCAAAATACCAGAATTGCTGTCGTGTGTGTCATCCGGTGTTTTGCGAACATATGACGATTAAAACTCTTTCAACTTTTTGAATCGTTATATTTCTAAAAGAGTGACTCTTTGGAAAAAAAGTATGTAGATATTTTCATACATATAGATATAAGATAGAGGCTAATTGTGTGATGAAAAGTACCGTTTTGCTGAAAACCGCGAATAACCCGTTTTTGACCTTTGATCACGAGTATTTTTTCCAGGTGTCGGATCGATGAGGACGTTTATAATGTTGTTTTAAACAACCCTGCCAATTTTCAGCTGGCTGCGAGTTATTGTAACTTCACTCATATTTTTTTATGTAAATTGACCGGAGTAATTTGTAAAAATTTACATATATTATATACCCCGTGGGGTGCCGGGCTAGAATGTCTCCCCCAACTCTACCCGTGGGTGTCGTAAGAGGCGACTAAGGGTAACTCACCAGAAGGTGATAGTGATATCTCACACTGCGATCCCCAAGACGCCTGCCAAGCGTGGGGATTATGGCAAACCCCCCTTATTAGAGGAGGCTGTGTTCAACAGTGGACTATCCCGCACTGTATCAGTACAATAGTAATAGTAACTCGCTAGATGTGTGGTGTTACCAAGTATCCTCTTTTTAGGTCGAAAATGTCGACCAAATCGGCCGTTGCGAAAGTTATATAATTTCTTAGTATATGAACATAATGAATTCATTATATGAAATTACACTGACAAAACTCATTCACATGCCTACTTAGCCAACATCACTTGTGCAACGTAAAGTAGGCTGTATTTGTATAGGCCGATATTATATTATTGGTTGGGGTTTGTTTTTCCTTGTAACATAAAATAGGGTTTTATGTTTCTTTGTTTCGCCATTATGGTTTTAACAAAGAATTTATAGACCTCTAATCTCTATTCCTACTTGTTCAATTGGCCAGTTCAGTTCACTGAACCAGCGAGAAAAAAATCTTAAAAGTTGATGTGGAATAGTATATTGTTAACCAAGGGTGGTAAGTATCAATTCCACCCGAGATATTTAGGGTGCGTACGGAAATCACTGGGTGAATGAAAAAGTTGTTTGTGCTGTCCGGAAATCATATCGTTGAAGTTTTAGATTCACTCGAGGTCGTTCGAAAAACAAGTTCACTTTTTTATGTTATTGTGAATATGTGAATTTTTGTGTATTAAGTATACGCTAAAATTCCAATTACTTATAATTTAGTTTCTCAGATACATTCTAAGAAAGTACATTTATTAGGTGACTTTAACGCCAAAGTCAGTAAAATGCAAAAAGAAGATATTTTTGGTAAACGCGTTTATGGACAGGGAAATTCACATTGACATAAGTTAGTAGAGTTTCTACATAAAATTTGCAAATTATAAATAGCTCGTTTAAACGTAAAAAAAACACAAAAGACATCGCCAAACACAATTGGCGATCGCCAAATGGGAAACAATGAAATTGACTATATACTCACAAAACCTACCTTCAAATGTCCAATGCTTTATATAATACCTAAGTAATCTGAAATGAAATAGTCACTATTCTGTGATCAGAACATCAGTATATAAATATAATTATGTAACTAAAATAAAATTTAAGACTAAAATCTGCTGTAAATTACATTATTACAAATTTACGAGAGAAAAAAATATAGTCACGTGTGGGATTCGAACCCGTGTCCATCCACCTCTTTAGCCGGAGTATGATCTACTCTAACCAATTGAGCTAACATGACACAATGACTCATAACTGTAATTTTGCTCTCGTTCTTCAACCATCATATAGGGATTGTTGTTTTTTATTTATTTATACAACAAAGGTGGCGAACAAGCATACGGCCCGCCTGATGGTAAGCAGTTACCGTAGCCTATGGACGCTGGCACCACCAACAACATTCGCGCGTTGCCGACCCTGAAGAAATCTCTTCACGCCCTTTTTGAAGAACCCCATGCTGTACTCCATCGGGAAAACCACGGCGGGGAGCTCATTCCATAATCTGAGCGTCCGCGGAAGGAAGCTCCTTTGAGCCCGCACAGTACGAAACACTTCAAATATTTAATTATGTGATGTAATTCGCCAAGCAGGCGTTATTGCAAACATTACAATTAAAAAATCTACTGTAAATGTTCAGAAAATTCAGTTTTTGCCGTCGGGTGTAATAATGTCGTATGGAACGTGTGCGATTTTATTGCATAGACGTACTTCGCTGCCGGAGACGCAAATTTTGATGTGTAATGCTTTATGTTACGCAGTAGATTAGACTATGCCATTCTCGCAAGGTATGGTACACGTAAGGTGAACTTTTTAGTATTTAAATTCCAATCATTATATATATAAAATTCTCGTGTCACAGTTTTCGTTGCCATACTCCTCCGAAACGGCTTGACCGATTTTGATGAAATTTTTTGTGCTTATCCGGTATCTATGAGAATCGGCCAACATCTATTTTTCATCCCCCTAAATGTTAGGGGTAGTCCACCACTAAATTTTATTTTTTATTTTTTAGACAAAATTTTTAATTTCTATTTTTTTATGATACAACATACAAATAAATCCTCAATTTTCAACCTTCTACGATCAACCCTTATTTTTTAATAGCCAATTATTTATATGGCAAAACAACGTTTGCCGGGTCAGCTAGTGTTCTTATAATATGAAAACTACTATTCCTATCGCGCTCAAACAAACGGGAAACGATCGGGGACCGCACCCCGCTCGTATTGATGAGATGGAACTGCATACAATTTTGAAAATGAATTAATTATTAAGAAAATACACGATAATAAAATAACAGGCTAATGAGACCTAACAACTGGACGTCTCAATGTGACGGGCATAGTGCAATTCGTTGTTGACGAAATGCGTCTGTTATAGGCAGAGGTTAGTCCACTTAACATCAGGTGGGCCTCGGGCTTGTTCCGTCACAATAACATAAAAAAAAATAAAAAAAAATATATTACTAATAAATGTTTATATATTTTTGGCTATTGATGCTTTTAATTTGAAACAAGCGTGGGACGGTCCGTTATCAGTCTGTCCGTAACTACAAATACAAACAAGACGCATACATTTTGAGTACAAATAGTACACAAAATAACATAAAATCTATTGTACATTTTAAGAAAATTCAGTTTTTTGCTGTCGTCAGCTTTAGACATATCATGGTTGGTTTGTAAGTATAATTATAGTAAATTATGTTTTGTTTTTAATAGGCTAGACTTTGCCCACTATATCACCTGATGGTAAATTATGATGTGGTCGAAGATGTTGTTCAGGCTAACTTAGAATTACTGGCCCTCAGATACAGCTGCCGAAGTGGGACGCACCGTTAGGTGCTTGGCGATAGATTTTCTACTTCAGAGTGGTAGCTAGCCAGGCAGGTATTCGCAAAATGCCCTACCTCCATACTATAACGACTGGTATCCTAAGACAACAACCCGGACCGGCGGCTTAACGTATCTCAGTAGTAATGCGACTAGCGGTCACCCATCCAAGTCATGACCGCAGCGGAGATTGAAGCGCTTCATAAGTATATGAAATAGTAAATATCTAGTAGGAATAAAGGCTTTTTTTTAATTTATTTTATATCTTCCTACGGGAGTAGTAAGAGGCAATGAAGGGAAACCTAGTAGACAGCAGTGCCATTTGAAGAACTGGCATCTTACACTGCAATCTCCAAGACGCCTGCCAACCGTGGGGGTTGTAACAAATCACTAATAAGAGAGGAATCGGGAGAGGCATACGTTGGGAAAAGCTAGGGAGATGCTGTTAACTATGTAATTATATGTATATTAATTCAAATTACAATGAAAACACAATTCATTTGTATAGAAATTTTGCAGGTTTTGAAACCGGTGAAAATAATTAACCCTCTATTAATGAATATTTTTTTAACTTGATTTTACTATAATTATTGACAAATTTGTTATTGTTTTGTAAAACTCCTGCTTTATGATTTTCTATTGCCTAAACGCTACAGGTAAAAGTATAAATTAATAGTAATTTAAATATTTATTTGGAAGTAAATAAATAATAAAAGAATATTTGATATAACCCTATTCCGAGAACTTGTATTGTATGTGATTTCACTTTGATAACTGACTTCCTTTTGTACACAGTAACAAATTCAATGTGTTTAATTGTAATTTTAATAAATATACATAATATTACATAATAAAACAAACATATACCTAAGACCTAAATTGTGGAAGAATCTAGGTAGAAAATAGCAATAAAATAAACTAGGACTTTTTTATAGTAATATATATTTATTCATAGAAACGCCAGATGGATAGTAAATAGCTACAAAGATAATACACAATTTAAGAGCGATAATAATTCAGTCTGTGGAAAATTTAATTTAGTTATTGGTACATTATAAACTGTTTGTAATTTGTGGCACTATACTATTTCCATTTCTTTAATCTTTATTTTCTCGATTACAGCTCCTGTGAAAACTTGAACAACATTATGTATGCATTATTTTATAAAAATATGACGTTTACGCACTTACAAGGTTATACCAGAGTTTCTCCGACTCTGGTATAACCTTGCACGTGCGTAAACGTCATATAGTATAATTATGGAACAAGTTTATGGTGTTTGTTCGAGGTATCTGTCACAGATTCAGAGCTGAACTTTACTTGAATAGAAGATTCAAGTAGCTGGCGAGTCTGACGATTGTGTTTAGTCCTCTTCGACCCCAGCCGTCGTCGTCTCGGGCGCGGCGGTTGTAGTAGGGAGCAGCGCCAATCCAGTTTCGCTCTCAATCCATCCCAAGTATGCAGAGGTAGGCGCAAAAGCTGAAAGATGGAGGAGAATTAGACAGATTTCTTAAAACACATATCTTAATATTGCTTTCGACTAAAGTTACGTTATATTTGAAAAAAATTACACATTTACGAGAGAGAATAATTATAGCCATGTGTTCGAACCCGCGTCCATCCACCATGTCACGGTTCTCTGACTAATAAAGGATATGAGTTGAAATTGAAATTCAGATTATAATAAGTGTAGAATGTAGACTCAAAAAAAATATTATAATACAAATTCCGTTTTATTTTAATTGTTATTTTTTAGGATTTGCTCCATTACACTTGAAAAGTTAGCCGAAAAAAACTATTTATCGCACTCAAAGCATAAGCTGTCCTAGCCTGGAGATGATAGAACACAAATATATTTAAAAAATGGTTCTGTCAAAGTTGTCAAACTAATTACGTTCCGGGGAGTATCTCAAAAACCAAACTAAATGGGACTCTAAAATGTAGGTACATTATGTAAGCACGTCCTACGCGCATCCTTTCTTAAATATTGAAAACGCGGATATTTTTTAGATTTTTAGCTGAGATCTACACCAAAAATGTTGTTTCTCTTGTTGTCACGATGCTTGTCTCAATAGATCCCTCTATTCTCTATACCTAGGAGCCGCATGTCTCATTTAATTGGTGTTTTTTTTTTTTATAGTCAAGTAAAAATGTATAATATACTTACTTCCAGCGCTGTCATCGTCACCAGCTTTGACCAAAACGCCAACTTGTACTCCATCGGACACCAGAGGAGCTCCGATGTCGAACTAAAATGATAACCGGATGTTTTTTTACATACGATAAACAAATTCAAGTCGTGGATATATAGATGAATGCTCCGAATCTCCTGGAGGGACAAAGTCAGGGATTAAGAAGTTCTCAAAAGAATGTTTAACAAAAAACTTGAATTGCTCATCACAGTAAAAAAAAGAAAGGTCGCATATTTTGGTCATCTACACAGACACACAAAATACAATTTAATTAAAACTATTATTGAAGGAAAAATAGAGGGAAGGAGGGGCAGAGGCAGAAGGAGAATAGCTTGGTGTGACAATTTAAAATCTTGGACCGGTCCTGCAGACGCAGCTGTTCTAAGCAGAACAGCTCAGGAAAGAGTCATATATAGAAAGTTGGTCGCCGACATCCGTTAGGATATGGCACAAGAAGAAGAAGAAGATAAGCAAATGACATGTGGTAGAAAACTTCGAAGCGGTGGCCAGTGTGACACACGTTGAGACTCTCTTGAAGAGTATCGAGGAACAGAGGCACTTCGTGTGTATTCTTGGTATATCGACAGGTTGAAAAAATATCGAAACATGCAAGCATGTAT
This sequence comes from Plagodis pulveraria, assembly GCA_963890685.1. NCBI lineage: Eukaryota > Metazoa > Arthropoda > Insecta > Lepidoptera > Geometridae > Plagodis > Plagodis pulveraria. Next base: position 4,589,850 of record OY982961.1, on the reverse strand, counting down.
AGACATGATACGAAAATTGGTTTTGCGATAGTGAAACAGTAATGTGGAATGTCTATATATGTAATAACAAATTATCAATTATTCTGAAACGACTATAAAGTTAACTAACAAATATTTTAAAAAAACGTAAAATTAATATTTTAGAAAAACACTTAAAAATATATCTATTGATCTCGTGACTCTTCGAGCGCCGCATCTTGATAGTCAAGGCCTCCTGAGAATGCTTCGTATAGAATAGAATTTAAAAAATCTTAAAAAAATCTTGTAGTTAGTACGAGTAGCACATTTTACAGTTTAAAAAACAAATGAAAATCATTTAATTTGTAATGGCTTTTAACGGATTAGGGCGACTAAGCATTCGCCACGTAGTAAATTCACCACCCTTAAGAATATTATTTGCAGTTGAATTCATTTTGAAGCAGTGATGGCTCAGTGGCATTGGCTATGGACTGCCGCGCAGCAGGTCCATGGTTCGAATCCTGCCGCGCGGGCTTGATCTTCACCGCATGGTGGAAGGGCATTTTGCGAGTGCCCGCCTGGCTAGCAACCACCTTCAAATATAAAATCTGTCGCCAAGCACTTAACGGTGTGTTCCGGCAGCTGTGTCCTTGAGAGCCAGTAATTCCAGGTTAAGCCTGTTAACCTTCGATCACATCATCACTTACCATCAGGTGAGATTGTAGTCAAAAACTTACCTAGCAGCTTTATAAAAAAAAAACATGCATTGAAAGCAAACTTGCCACAAGTAATAAATAAATGAAGACACTGCTTTCTGCAACACAGTATTAATACTAAAGCAGAAGGCAGGGCTTCATCTATAGAAATAAGATAACCTATTATGTTGAACAAGTAATAAATATTTTGTATTTGTATTTTGTATAGTATGAATTGTATATTTAAATATAAAATTAATCAAATAAACTCGACTTTCTCACCAAGAATTGTACCAACCAATGCAGCATATAATATGGGCATTCGCAGGTATATAGCTAGCTCGTTTGGTCTACCTATACAATAAGTAATAAAAATACTCTGGTAGTATATCGAAGAAGGAAGAATCTCTTTGAAGCTGTGATGGTCTAGTGGCAATGACCATGTGCTGCCGCGCAGAATGTGATAAACCAGGCAATAGCTTCACCGCATGGAAGCAGAGCATTTTGCAAATGCCACCTGGCTAGATACCACCCTCAAGCCGAAAATCTGTCGTCAAGCACGTCAACGCACCAGTTCTCACCACGACAGGCTGCTGAAACACACCCTGTTCTGCGTCCTTGAGAGTCAGTCCTGTACTTTGAAGCAGTGATGGCTCAGTGGCTTTGGCTTTGGCTATAGACTGACGCGCAGCAGGTCCATGGTTCGAATCCCGCTGAGGGCTTGAGCTTCACCGTATGGTGGAAGGGCGTTTTACGAATGACCGCCTGGCTAGCGACCAAGCTCAATTAGAAAATCTGTCACCAAGCACCAAACAGTGTGTTCCGGCAGCTGTCCTTGAGAGCCAGTAATTCTAGGTTAAGCCTGTTAACACCTTCGACCACATCATCGGTGGTAACACCAGGTGATCAAAGGCTACGCTATAAGAAGAAACTAATTACCTCGGTAGTTGTACCGGCGTCGCTGGTGGCAACGATGGATCCGTCCTCCTGTACCAAAGCAGAGACGTCGAAACAGCTCAAGATTTCTCCAGGTCCTAACAAAACACAAAATAAAACATATTGTATAATAACAAATATTTTAGAAATATTTTAAAAAAACATCAAATGCAAAGTAACACTTTAATAAAACACTTAAAAAATATAAAAATATATCTTGTGACAATTCCGTCTAATTTTCCTGTTAAGCCGACGTGACGTCACAAACGCCACGCAGCCAAACCGGTAGAATTTTCGACGCGTTTCGATTCTACACGAAGCATCCTCAGGAGGTCTTGAGCCTAAATTTCCTATTGTCTTGACTCTACGAGCGCACGATCGATTGTGCGCTCGTAGAGTCAAGACAATAGGAAAATTAGGCGGAATTGTCACTATATATTTTTATTAAAATATTAATTTAATGTTTTCTTAGAATATTTTAAAAATATTTGTTATTATTAAATATGGATTTTGGCAAAGTAACGCCTGAATCTATTCATTAAACATATTGTCATATCACAACTGTCGCCTGAAATAACAAGTAGGTACATACACATTGTAACTTAAAAATTTGTGGTAAAGACTTCTGTTTCAGATACAGAAGTATCTTAAAATCAAAGAATAAGTTGAATTATTTTTTAATCATTTTTATGTTAACTTCGATCAAGAATTCAGTGACATCACATTATTTTGATAAGTATGTTTTAATAATAAAAAAATTCGCAATAACGCATGCTGTGCGGATTTCATTACATATTTACGAGAGGAAAAATTATAGTCATGTGCGGGATTCGAACCCGCGTCATCCACTCCTATAGCCGGGGTATGCTCTGTGCTAATTCTTGTCTCTAGGTTGATATTTTACATAGATACATATAAAACTTAGAGATATGGACATCATGCGTATCCAATTCCAGACTAGAGTAGCCTATATCTCCTAAGGGCCTCCTCGAACTACTTTTCTTGTTTTACTATACGGTACAAATCATATAAAGGCACGTACGAAAGATGGACGAAAGCACTCGACGGGTAGCGTAGGCTTAACATTAGGTACGTTTACTGCACTGTATCAGCCGGATTCTCCACATGTTGAACACAGCCTCCATTAAGTGGGATTTGCCATAATCCCTACGCTTGGCAGGCGTCTTGGGGATCGCAGTTTAAGATATCAGTCTCTCAGAAGGTGCTGCTGCCCACCTTCCGGTATTTTACCTTTAGTTGCCTCTTACGACTCCCACAGGGGGGTGACATTCTAGCCCGGCACCCCACGAAGGCACGTTTACTCGTTCAGAATCCTAAAACGTATGAAACAAGCTTCGAGTGGTAACTCGTCCAAGACAGTCTACGAACTACTTTTTTTTTTCTGTAGACCAGCTAGTGCAATATATTCCGAGAGAACAGTAATTTCCCACAAGGATGTACATGATGGACTTCATTGAGATATCCTCAAAGCCGACTCGTAATGAGCAGTCACGACGGCTAACGTATAGTAGGGTGCTGCTGTTAAGTTCTTGTATTGCCCATTGGGTATTAAAATATATTAAAATTAAGGTGACATACCGCCGTCTTCGTTAGCTCCGTATCCGCAGAAGGAGATGGCGTTCGCAACTTCATTGATGATTAGACTGACGGGAGAGATGGTGTCTGAAAAACAAATATACAACAGCACGTTTACAACAGCAAATTATATTTTAAAAACTAACGTGGTTTTCACTCATTTTAGTAAATAATACGGCATAACTCATCGTGGAAGCGCATTTTGCGATTGTCCGCCTGGCTGGCTACCACCCTCAAGTAGAAAATCTGTACACCTGTTTGTTTCGACAGTCCTTGAGAGCCAGTGAAATTACAGGCATATGAGACTTAACAACTATGTCGGGCAGAGTGCAATTCGTGACTTGTGATGAAATGCATCTGTTCTAAGCAGAGGTTAATCCGCTTAAGATCAGGTGGGCCTAGAGCTTGTTCCGTCACAATAACATATTAACATAATTCGAAGCAGTGATGGCTCAGTGGCATTGGCTATGGACTGCCGTGCAGCAGTCCATGGTTCGAATCCCGCCCAGAGCTTGAGCTTCACCGCATGGTGGAAGGGCATTTTTGTGAATGCCCGCCTGGCTAGCGACCACCCTCAAGTAGAAAATCTGTCGCCAAGCACCTAACAGTGTGTTCCGGCAGCAGTCCTTGAGGGCCAGTGAAATTACAGGCATATGAGACTTAACAACTATGTCTCAAGGTGACTGGCGCAGTGTAATTCGTCACTTGTGATGAAATACATCTGTTCTAGGCAGAGGTTTGTCCGCTTAAGATCAGGTGGGCCTAGAGCTTGTTCCGTCACACACAATAACATAAAAAATAATAATAAACTCAAGACCGCCCCGACCAATCAACCCACCTCTCGCAACCTATGACGTCACGCGCGCTACGAGCTGCCGCCCGCAGTGCTGAGCTGAATCGGAGCTGAAGCGGAGAGCCCGAGCTCTCCTTGAAAAGACCACCAAATGTGGTTGAAACTATAGTCGGAACTATCAGACTTATTCAAGTGTGTTATCCCGTATTATTTACTAAATCATCAATTGTGTCGACTGTCTACATTCTCAGAATCTAATAACTTTTTTTTACATAGTTCCTAGGCTAGCCTTTTACCACTAACTCATATTATGGTAAATGATTGTTTGTGAGGATGAACATCAGGTTCTTCCCCACATTCAATGATATGTATAACTTCAATATGCGAAACAAAAATAGTTTATGTGCAATGCCGTCTAATACTACACTTATGAGTAAAAATATATTTCGTATGGCCCCTAAAATATATAATAAACTGCCAAAGAACTTAAAAGAGTGTAATATATCAAGTTTAAAACATAAACTAAAAAAACTTCTAGTTGAAAAATGTTATTACAGTATTGTGGAATGTTAGAGGACAATTTAGGACAACAATTGTAATATTATGAATTAATTTGATTTTTATTGATAACATAGTATGCGTAATTAAATATCTTTGCGAATATAATATTTAAATGAATATAATTTAACATAATGTGAATGTATTTAAGTAATTTTTATTGGTACCTACCTAATGACAACTAAATGACTTCTATTGATGACAATACTATATCTTTGTTATGTAACTAGAAAAAATTGCATGCCTAAATGGTAAGAATGTATGAGAACTATATTGTTAATTTTACCATCTTGTTCTACATTCTACAAATAAACATATTTGAATTTTAATTTGGGCTAAGATGTTGTTCAGGCTGCCCTATTATTACTGGCTATCAAGGACAGCTGCCGGAACACACTGCTAGCGTCTATGCACGACATTATATTACTTTTAGTCTGGCAACACTGCCCATAGATAATAACTACTCTCTACTTGATAACTCGTCGTGGCGCACGCGCCTCAAATTGTAAATCCTTACTAATATTATAAACGCGAAAGTTTGTAAGTATGGATTTATGTATGGATGTTTGTTACTCTTTCACGCAAAAACTACTTAATGGATTTTAATGAAACTTTACAATAATATAGCTTATACATCAGAATAACATATAGGCTATAATTTATTAAGATATTGTGTGAATTAACCAAAATATAACGATAAGTGTTAAGTAAATAGGAAAAAATTCTGCCATATGTGACCTATTCCTCTCAATTGATCCTTATTAAACTAATATTATAAAGGCAAACGTTTTTGTGTTAGTATGTTTATTACTTCTTCACACTCAAACGGCTGAACCAAATTTGGTGAAATTATGGAACATAGGTGTTGGATTAGCACATGATACTTTTTATCATGATCATCCATCACCACGCGGGTGTAACCGCGGGGCGCAGCTAGTAATTTATATTTTAGTTGAAGTTCTGCTTGTAACAATTATTGTGGAAGTGCATAAATTTCATGGTGTCAGAACAAACGTACATGTGTTTCATTCAGTGTACCTACAAAGTCAACATCCAGCACGCACTTCGTCAAACACTGTTAGGATCTCCTAACAGTGTGTTCCGGCAGCTGTTCTTGAAACAGATTTTCTACTTGAGGGTGGTAGCTAACCAGGCGGGCATTAAAACCTACCACTTTTTAAACAAATGTTATTTGACTTATTATTACAAAAATGTTACTACTCGATCAAGAACTTCTTAGAAGATAAACAACTAAAATAAGTATCTAATGGGACTATTAATTATTTGACATAAATTTAACATGACATCTGTATATATATTAATCATAATTAGGGAATGACTTCGATCTTTTTAATTTATTATTTTGTTTTGTATTTTGTAACAAAACATTTGCACACCGTTTAGGTAAAGTTTTGTTGGAACTGTATTTTAATGCTTTAACAACTCTGCAATATTGTACCTAAAACTTTAGCAAATAAATATTCATTCATTCACTATGCTATGAGTATCGACTGCCATCGTAAGACAAGTTTGTAACATAAAAAAAAACTATTTAATACATAATTTTCGAGAAAAGGCGAACGCGTGATGTCAGGTAAACTCGGGTAGCAGTGCCTGTGTAACTTTTTGCAGTAGCTTTTTTATTTTATTGTAATTTTATTGTTCCAAAAAGTCTCAGTAAAGACCCAATGCCAAAAAGACGTCAATTATAAAATGGAGAACACTCGCAAATTTAAAACAGATGAGAGTAGTACCTACTACAAGATTTTTGCTTCGCGTTAATTGCCGTTGGCATCCACGAGGCTTCAAGCTGCCAACTTTTTAAGAGCATCGCTACGTTTCTCCTTTTGATTTACAAACATTACCAATCGTGTTACCTGCCCAAAGGTTTTTTGTAAAGTTGGTCAGAACTTTTTTTATGTTATTGTGACGGAACAATCACGATGCCCACCTAATGTTAAGCAGTATCCTCTGCCTATAACAGATGCATTTTAACACAAGTGACAAAAGCACTGCGCCCGTCACCATGAGACATACAGTTGTTAAGTCTCATCATGTGTCTGTAATTTTACTGCCTCTCAAGAACTGCTGCTGGAACACACTGTTAGGTGCTTGGCGGCAGATTTTCTACTTAAGGGTGGTAGCTAGCCAGACGGGAATTCGCAAAATGCCCTTCCACAATGCATTGAAACACAAGCCGCGGCGGGAATCGAACCATGGACCTGCGGCACCGCAGTCCATAGCTCGGCTATCATTGCTTCAAAATTGCATTTGTGGATATCTCAGGTGTCTCTTCAGTTCTTACTGTCTTTGAAATAGAGACATAGAATAAGACTTAACTTTAAAACAGATCTAATATCACATTCCAGACAACTTGTTAAAACCGTTTTACTTGGCACGTTCAAATTAAATGTATGTCCTACCCTAAATTATTTTTAAGAAAAAAGTATCTCGTTTTGTTACATACGAATGTTTTAATAGTTTAATGTGACGTGAAATTGGAGATTATGTTACATATGATTATGGAAAAGCGAAAACACCTAACACAATTATTACTTAATACTTAAAAGGTGATTTCAACAATGGTATACTACTGTATCTCCTTATTACTCAATAAAGCATTATTATTATTATATTGTTCGTACTTGGCATCTCAAGAGTTGGAACTTGATTAATGGAACAAGCTGTAACCACTTTTAATTGTCTCTCGCACGCCTTTCAGGTTTACCACGTTTTAGATACGGATATCGAGTGATAAACGATCAGTACGTCACTAAAGATTGTAATTGAAGATAACTTTATTTTATCTAATTAAAAAAATACATTATCTGTTGATATATTAAACGCCTGACACCGTCGAAGTTATGGTATCATTATTAAAGTCTAAGTAGGTTTTATAATATCACCGAAAGGCTCACTAGATGAACAATGGTGGACGAGTAAACAGGTTTAATTCAGAATAGTACCTGACTCTCAAAGGCAGCTCCAGAACACGCCGTTATGTGCTGGGCTAGGTGCCCTTTAGCTATAGGCATTCCCAAAATGCCCTATCACGATGACGTAGATTTTGACAAGTGTGAGTTTTTTTTTAATGTTATTGTGAAGGAACAAGCGCGAGGCCCACCTGATGTTAAGCGGTATCCTCTGCCTATAACAGATGCATTTCATCACAAGTGACTAACTGCACTGCGCCCATCACCCTGTTAAGTCTCATTTTGCCTGTTATTTCACTGGCTCTCAAGGACTGCTGCCGGAACACACCGTTAGGTGCTTGGCGACAGATTTTCTACTTGGGGGTGGTCGCTAGCCAGGCATTCGCAAAATGCCCTTCCACCATGCGGTGAAGCTCAAGCTCTGGGCGGGATTCGAACCATGGACCTGCTGCGAGGCAGTCCATATCCAATGCCACTGAGCCATCACTGCTTCAAAAAGTCAAGTGTCAAAGTCACGGTTAAACTTTGTTATAATGGGAGAATTGTATCTCTTCTCACTTGTTTATTCTTGCACAGAATTGATACTCACTTTGTTTGCATGGTAGACTTTTTTTTTTTTTTTTTTATGCCTGATAGGTTAGCCTTTGACCACTATCTCACCTGATGGTAAGTGATGATGTGGTCGAAGATGTTGTTCAGGCTAACCTAGAAGTACTGGCTCTCAAGGACAGCTGCCGGAACACACCGTTAGGTGCTTGGCGACAGACTTTCTACTTGAGGGTGGTAGCTAGCCAGGCGGGCATTCGCAAAATGCCCTACCACCATGCTATAACGACTGCCATCCTAAGACGACAACCGGGACCGACGGCTTAACGTGCCCTCCGAAGCACGGAAATGCTCAGTAGTAATGTCACTAGCGGTCACCCATCCAACTCCTGACCGCGCGCGACGTTGCTTAACTTTGCTGATCGGTTGAGAACAGCTAAGTAAACTTCGCTACGAGCGCTTCAAAAACTGCTTTGTCAAATCGAAATACTTATATTATTATTATCTCTTGAGGATGACAGCTATTGCCAACACTATGATCTCTCGTGTGATTTGGGGCAAAACATTGTTGTGTAATTTTTTTTCAGACCACTTAACATCAGGTGGGCCTCGGGCTTGTTCCGTCACAATAACATAAAAAAAATAAAAATATATATATATTAGGTCCTTACATATGAAATTGGCGTTTTTCGTACTGGCCACTTTAATCACGAATTTCTCCTCTTTGGTAAGGAATTCCAAATTCAAATTTGTACAGCTATAGACTCATGTATTTGTGCTTCGATGATCGTCATTCATTTGTTTTTTTTCTTCTGTTTTTTTCTGTTTGCGTCACTCATTTTACAAAATGGAAAACCTTAAATATCGCATTATTTACGAGTACGAGTTCCGCCGTGGCACTAGTGCTGCGGAAACAACTCGAAGGGTGAATGATGTGTATGGCGGTCGTGTTGCAAAAGAAAACACAGTTCGTTTTTGGTTCCAACGTTTTCGTTCTGGAAATTTCGACCTGCAGAACAAGCCCCGTGGACGGCCTGAGATTCAAGTTGATAATGAAGAGTTGAAGGCTATTGTGGAAGCGGATCCATCGCAAACCACGTCCGAGTTAGCTGCAGGCTGCGATGTTAGTGATAAAACTGTTTTAATTCACTTGAAGCAAATTGGGAAGATTAAAAAGCTTGAAAGGTGGGTACCTCACGAATTGACTGAAACAAACCGGCAAACGCGCGTCGACTGCTGCGTTACATTACTAAACCGGCACAATAATGAAGGTATTTTAAACCGAATCATTACCTGTGATGAAAAATGGGTTCTTTACGATAATTGGAAGCGCTCAGCGCAATGGTTAGATCCTGGCCAGCCAGCCAAATCCTGCCCCAAGCGAAAATTAACCCCAAAAAGTTACTTGTAAGCGTTTGGTGGACTAGTGCCGGTATTGTTCATTACAGTTTTTTCAAATCTGGCCAGACTATTACGGCTGATGTCTATTGTCAGGAATTGCAAACCATGATGGAAAAGCTAGCGGCTAAACAACCTAGGCTGGTCAATCGCTCCACGCCACTGCTGCTTCACGACAACGCTAGACCACACACTGCGCTACAGACGGCTACTAAATTAGAAGAGCTTCAATTGGAAAGTCTGAGACATCCTCCGTACTCCCCGGACCTTGCTCCAACAGATTACCATTTTTTTCGAAATTTGGATAACTTCTTGCAAGGGAAAAAATTCAACTCCGATGGGGCAGTCCAAATCGCCTGCAAAGATTTTATTGATTCCCGTCCGACTGGTTTTTTTAGTAAAGGGATCAATGAACTACCTATGAGATGGCAAAAGTGCATAGAAAATAATGGTTCATACTTTGATTAATTAAATATATTATATTAAAAAATATTCGACTTTTTGTTCCTCCCATACAAAACGCCAATTTCATATGTAAGGACCTAATATATACATAATATATATATATATATATAGCAAAACTATGAAATAATTGATTTTCGATCGCTTACATACGAAAGCCGATTTTAAAACTGCTAAACTAGCGCCAACGTGTCAAACCGAACGCACTACTACCTACTCATTACTACGACGTGGACGGAATCCTTCATGCTAGAGGCGACCATACTTTGTGGCATTGCTTTATTTTAATTCGCTATTGATGTTCTAGGCCAGTAAGGTCCTTACAAACCAACTGATACCTATAGTATTATATTGATGGGCTTCAGTTCGTATACGTACCGGTATATGTTACATCTCTGTTGATGGAGATGAGTGCAAGCACATTGTCGGCACTGTCTCTTTTGGCACTGGTTTCCGTCACCAGCTCAGGGTTGATCACATTAAGTGCCCCATAGCGGATCCAGACGAAACGCACGCTGAGAAGAGAATAATCATATGTATAGATAATATTAACAAATATTTTTAAAATATTTTAAGAAAACATCAAGTGGCAATTTCTCTCGACTCAAGACCTCCTGTGGATGTTTGTGTAGAAGCGAAACGCGTCGAAAATTCTCCCGGTTTGGCTGCGTGGCGTTTGTGACGTCACGTCGGCTGAACAGGAAAATAAGGCGGAATTGTAACTATATTTTTATATTTTTTAAGTGTTTATTAAAATATTAACTTGATGTTTTCTTAAAATATTTTAAAAATATTTGTTGCGGAAATCCATGTTTTATTAAATATGGATTTCCGCAAAGTAACGCCTGAATCTATTAATTATATTTATAGATATATTTACTCTACGTGGGGTACTGTATCAGCCGGATCGTCACTACTGAACACAGCAGCATTACGGAGGGGTTTGCCATAATCCCCACGCATAACAGGCGTCTTTGAGACCGCAGTGTGCGATATCAGTTCTTTATAAAGCGCTGCTGCACACTTTCTGGTCTATTACGCTTAGGGCCTGTTTCAGAATGTTCGAGTAAGTACTGGTTATACTACCCAGAATATATTTAATAAATAAAACACTACCTTTGCGTTTCACAGTCATCGATTTAGCCTATCCATCGGTTAAAGCTTGAAACGCGCTGCATGTTAACTATCATTTTTATCATTCAGTTATTTTATGTTCTAGGTAGTTTAACCGGAACTTACTCGAACATTATGAAACAGGAACTTAGTCGCCTCTAACGACACCCACGGGTAAAGTTGGGGGGTGACATTCTAGCCCCACGGGAAACGTGGGGTGCCCAGCTAGTGTGCACAAAATCTGAAGGGTATGGGTGCCGATGAAATCTGAAGGGCATGGGTGCCGATGAAATTACAGGCACATGAGATTTAACAACTTGATGTCTCAAGGTGATTGCTGCAGTGCAGCTCGCCACTTGTGACGAACTGCATCTGCTATAGGCAGAGGTTTCGCTTAACATCAGGTGGGCCTGCTTATTCCTACATGATAGCATAATAAAATACTGTTTGTTTTTCTTATACGTCACCGAAGAACAAACAAGGCATTATTTATTTTGAATCATCTATCCGCATACAAAATTTTGGAACTGTGACTTAAAAAAAACCAGCAAAGTGCGAGTAGGACTCGCGCACGAAGGGTTCCGTAACCTAATCTTGCAAGTTACAGACACTTTTCGCAGTGTCCGATTGAGCTGGGTAGGTACGGCAAAAACCTTTTTTATTGTATGGGAGCCCCCTTAATTATTTATTTTATATTAATTAATTATATTTAAAGAGTACATAAAATTAAATATTCTGTGAATAGTTAAAGCATCTAACTGTCACCGTTATTAGTATCGGGCAAGAAACGGTAAAAAAATCAAGTTTGTTGTATGAGAGCCCCCCTTAAATATGTATTTTATTTTATTTTTAGTATTTGTTGTTATAGCGGCAATAGAAATACATCATCTGTGAAAATTTCAACTGTCTAGCTATCACCGTTCTTGAGATACTGCCTGGTGACAGACGGACGGACGGCCGGAAGGACAACGAAGTCTTAGTAATAGGGTCCCGTTTTTGCCCTTTGGGTACCCTCTAACAAAGTACTTTCCTACAAACGTTTTCACCCATTTTCACCCCCTGAGGGGTTGAATTTCTAAAAATCCTTTCTTAGTACACCTCTACGCATCAAGACGAATACATCCTTCAAATTTCAAGTCTTTGCGACCAGTGGTTTAGGCTGTGCGTTTTCTGTCAGTCAGTGAGTCAGGACTTTGATTCTTATATATATAGATGTCGAGATACTAACTCAACGACGTTGCTTGCAGCAGTGAGGACCCATCTTTCGCTGATGAGCGAGCCGGTGCCAGAGTTGAGAAGCCCGCTGGTTGCGACGGCGATGCGCAAGTGCACCACCCAAGGGTTCTCGCCAGGAGCCGCGACGGCTTTGCTGTCTGGGAGATACAAACAATAACATTATATAGATAACTAGCTGACCCGGCAAACGTTGTTTTGCCATATAAATAATTAAATGGCTATTAAAAAATAAGGGTTGATCGTAGAAGGGTGAAAATTGAGGATTGTATGTATTTTTGTATGTTGTATCATAAAAAAATAGAAATTAAAAATTTTGTCTAAAAAATAAAAAATAAAAATTTAGGGGTGGACTACCCCTAACATTTAGGGGGATGAAAAATAGATGTTGGCCGATTCTCATAGATACCGGATAAGCACAAAAATTTCATCAAAATCTGTCAAGCCGTTTCGGAGGAGTATGGCAACGAAAACTGTGACACGAGAATTTTATATATTAGAGATGTTAGGGTACGTTGTTGAAAAAAAAACATACTTTTAATATAGGTTCCCTTTTCTTGATAACATCAATCCAAGTGTATAAGCATAACAATGTGCCTTCCAAAGCAGTAGGTATACCTAGTACCAAATCAATAAAAAATATAGCACGCATGGTTCTCTTTGAACAATATAAGATAGTAACATAATAAAAAAGACTTACTCTTTGAAATGGCGCTGCGACCCTGTAAAAAAAACAGTTTGCATTAAGGTATGACCAACTTTTGAAGCAGTGATGGCTCAGTGGCATTGGCTATGGACTGCCGCGCAGCAGGTCCATGGTTCGAATCCCGCCGCGGGCTCGAGCTTCACCGCATGGTGGTAGGGCATTTTGCGAATGCCCACCTGGCTAGCAACCACCCTCAAGTAGAAAATCTGTCGCCAAGCACCTAACAGTGTGTTCCGGCAGCAGTCCTTGAGAGCCAGTGAAATTACAGGCACGTGAGACTTAAGAACTATGTCTCAAGATGACGGGCGCAGTGCAATTCGTGACTTGTGCTTGTAAGCTATTTGGATCTCAACAAATTCGCCTGCAAATCTGAGATAGTTCAGCATGAGTCTATTTGTTTTTGTGCCATAGCCCATTCGAGATTTCTAATTTGCCAGCATGTTCGTACAAATGTTGCTACCTTTTTATGTGGTACTATGCGTCAACCACATAGTACCACACAACTACTAAAAAGCTGAGCTCTGTGAGGGCTCGCGTATATTTCAAAATCTGATTCTAGTGGTGTCATCTAGTATTAAGTAGATTAACTACGATCTATTTGAGTATTGAGTTTAGTTCTGTTGCAGCGATGTTAACTCTTTGTTTTTCTAACAGATGGCGTTAGTACTACAATAACATTCTATCCAATTAATACAAAATTGAAAATGTTAATTTTTTTGCAATGTTTATAATAATTGTTTTGACAGATAACACATCTAGATATGATGTTAAATTACTATGTTAAAGCACAAATCTATAGGCGTGATAGTTTTTCAGTAAAGTGTGCCACACTATATTCAAGTTGTGGGATAGAGATAGGTGTCGCTTCGCTCGCGCTAATAAGCAACTCTAGCTTCGAGGAAATAAAGTGCACTTCAGCTCGCGAAGCACGGAGTACCTAATATTTATATTAATCTACAAGGCGTCTCTCTTTCTATCGCATAGCTCTGATCTCTTCTGACGCGTCGCGCACCGTAGAATATCCCATCCGGACGGATACGCCGATGTTCCTGTAGCTTGGGTGTGAGCCCGTAAGTTAGCCAGGCGTGACTATTGCGTCACTATTATGCCATAATTGAACTTGAAGCACTCGTAGTGAAGTTTCCTTAGCTGTTCTGAACCGATCAGCAAAGTTAAGCAACGCCGCCCGCGGTCTGGAGTTAAATGGGTGACCGCTAGTGACATTACTACTGAGCGCTTCCGTGCTTCGGAGAGCACGTTAAGTCGGTACCGACGTACCGATTGTTGTCTTAGGATGGCAGTCGTTATAGCATGGTGGTAGGGCATTTTGCGAATGCCCGCCTGGCTACCTACCACCCTCAAGTAGAAAATCTGTCGCCAAGCACGTAACGGTGTGTTCCGGCAGCTGCCCTTGAGAGCCAGTACTTCTAGGTTAGCCTGAACGACATCTTCGACCACATAATCACTTCCCATCAAGTGAGATAGTGGTCAAAAGCTAACCTATCCGGCAACAAAAAAAAATATACTCGGTCTCATCCATATGTTATTTTTGGCATTCTCGGTAGGACCATGTACCTACTACTAAGTAAATTCCCTAAATACAATTTAAAAAATTAACGGCGTCATAGTATAGTTTGTGGTATTATTTCATAAATATGAGCTTTAAAACAGATAAGTTGCACTTAAGCTAGAAATGGAAACCCATTTCATGAAATTAGGTACTTAGATACCTAGTCAAATATTTAAATAATACTTAGGCAATTGGACAGATACTATAGTTTTATTATCATTTCCTAAGTAAGAAGCATTAATGTGATGTATTAGAAGCGAGATTAGATAAGGATAAATATTGATAGGTAGATTTCATACCTAGGCCTTATCGTTGAAAACCATTAAAATATGATTACAAAATCACAAATATACGATAGGAAAAATTTCTTTAAGTCATGTGCGGGAACCCTTAATGTTGTTGTTAAAATGACTTTAAAAAAATGTCCTATCGTATATTTGTCATTTTGTAATGTAATCCGCATAGCACGCGTTATTGCAAACCTAATAATATTAAAAAAAAAACATTAAAATATGATTTTTTTTACATAGGTAATCATCACGGCCGTACAGGCGTAAGTGCCCCCTTCGAGGACGTATTTCCCGGTAGCAGGCAAAACACTATATATAGCGCTGCTCAAGTAGCATGTGCCGTCATGTCCAAAAGACAGCTCATACGTGTAACCGGCTACATATAGATGACAACGGACGTGGCGTCATCCTTGTCGATACACCTCGTCTCATTTTCACAGTTCTCGCGAAGTACTCCCGTGTCTAGGCGATACGACGATGATTAGTGTGGGGAACAAAACTACTCAGATTTCTGTAGTCTTGAAATTGGAAGCTTTTATGAAGCGCTCGTAGCGAAGTTTACTTAGCTGTTCTTAACCGATCAGCAAAGTTAAGCAACGTCGCCCGCGGTCATGAGTTGGATGGACCGCTAGTGACATTACTACTGAGCGTTTCCGTGCTTCGGAGGGCACGTTAAGCCGTCGGTCCCGGTTGTTGTCTTAGGATGGCAGTCGTAATAGCATGGTGGTAGGGTATTTTACGAATGCCCGCCTGGCTAGCTACCCTCAAGTAGAAAATCTGTCGCCAAGCACCTAACGGTGTGTTCCGGCAGCTGTCCTTGAGAGCCAGTACTTCTAGGTTAGCCTGAACAACATCTTCGATCACTTACCATCAGGTGAGATAGTGGTCAAAGGCTAACCTATCAGGCATAAAATAAAAGCTTTGAAAGCTTCAGCCCCATGTAAAAATGCCGACACGCAGTACGCAAACGTTAAAAACTGTGCTAAAGAAAGAGGAGGTAGATACGAAGCTACGAACGCGTTAAATATAGGTTAGTTTATTGAAAGTCTTATGAACCCATGAAAAAAATTATTGTTCTTTAAGTGAAATTTGAAAAAGTGTGCTGAACTAATATGTAAAATATTAACACTCTTTAGTAGAAACAAAACTTATTTATTTTATCTTACTATATTTTTTTATCTTTGATACAATCGTATTTTTTTACGTCCGTAGTAGATAACCTATCTAGGATAATTCTAGCTGGAAAATAGATAAACCTGCCTATTAGTAGGTAAATGGCATATTTTGATATTAGGTAGGTAAGTAATATGAAACCTTCATGAACTGATTTGCATTTTTTTCTTTCATTCTCATCAGTCAGAAAACGTACATTTTCGAATGTTTCGGCTTCGCATGTTTACCCGGTTCACGATAATGTCATATGTCCAGATCCACCTTAGCTATAACGGCTTTCGGTTTCGCTACTCGAGAACTTTTCTTCCCCACGAAGCGATGTAGCTTGCCTGTCAATTGCCACCCCAAGATACATGTCTTCAGGGATTTTTTCCCTTACTGTTATCACGCAATGAAACTTTAAGCATTGATCTCTGTTACAAAAATGTGCTGAATATATGCCCTTTGTATTATGCTTAATAAAAAGGGCGTAAAGACCACTTTTCAATTCGGGTAAAATCTGCTTACCTGTACAGCAACAACGGCACACAACAACAAAACAGCGAGGACCTTCATCTTGCAGCTTCGTAGACACACTGACAATTACACCTAATTAATTTACTGCTAATTATTAGAAGCACTATCAGTGATTACTGATTATACGCCCGTCACGTTATATCTTAAGCCAAAGATACTGTTGTCGATTAATTACCTACAAAGATCAGTGATATTTCTCCTAATCCTGTGATAAAGTCTTCGTCGACTGCCTTTGGTTTTTCTGTAGTTACGTAATTAAAACTTTTTACCTTGTGTTTGAAGGTACCTACGTAATTTAACTTAGGAATGAGACTATCAGTCTCTGTATCCCAGAGGATAGATTTTAGAACAGCATTAATTAGGTTTTAGTATTTTAGGTTAAGTAAGTAAGCTTTTCCGCTGTTGGGATACTTCATCTCCAGAGGGTAGATAGAAGTGAAGAAGATAAGGGAAATCAGAGCGGCATAGGAGGAAAAGCGGCAGCCCTTCACTTTTCGTTATTCAAAATGATTGCCTGACGTTGCCGTTCTTTCTGCATAACAAACCTCCTGTCCTAATCGATCTGTGATTGGGTAAAGGTATAAAATAGAGCGCATGGCTGCAGTGACGATGTTTGTTTTTGGGATGTATTGTTGAGAAAACGAACGTAAAATCAACCTGTTTAACAGTTAGAATTCTCGATTTGCGTCATCGTAAGCAAGTTTAAAGCTAATAGTAAAATTAGTTATGTTTGTTATTCATTTGGGTGCAGATATCACTCCATCCCTTTAAAACTGTCAAACAGTAAAAACGAAAGGGTAAATTTCGGCTATGGCTCACTCACTCACGATAACTCAATTGGCACATTATGTCCCGGCTATAGTTACGAATTGTTACGAATCACGCTAGTGGTTAAATTTTTAATAACTAGTCTACTTCACTTTGAAAACTATCGCGAGTTTTATCCATATTAACTTATTAGGAACCCCAGCGCGTAACGCGCTGACGCCCGTGCTTGTCGCTTCGCGCAATAGTGACTCCCAGACGAAGGACTTCAAAAGTCCGAAACTGGTCGGAATCTTTCCGGTAAATATAACGCGGGTCCTAGCCGGTTTCTTATAAGTTAAACTAGTATACTACTTTACTAATTTATTTAGATGTCATGGGACGAAAATACGATGATACAGGTAGGTTATTGAAATACGCAGCTACTATTTTTTGAACTTAATATTTACAATAGAGAACTTAGTCGCACGACGATAATCGCACTGGGTCTGCGCTGACCCTAAAAGTGTTATGAAGATTCCTGACGATTTTTTGAAGGAATTATGATAAAAGATTAGGTTTAATATACAGCACTAGTTAAGTACAACAGATTTAACCACCGCACTCTCTTTGAATACAGTTTTGAATATTTACATCGAGCAAAGTAATAAAAAACATGAAATAACAAATTACAGGCACAAGAGACTTTTAACAACAGGCCTCATGCTTATTCCGTCAAAAACACATAAAAAATATTTTAAAAAAACATTCTACTAATACCTTTGTTAGGACTAACAGAAATCAACACTAAGAGGTGGTTAGCATTTTTCCAATAACTAAATTTTTATATTATAGGGCTGTGGTAGGTACTTACGCAGCAATACCGCGATCCGAGCGACGTTAGTGGTAACATAACATGCAGCGTACTTTTCCTATATCACCCTTTACATCTTAGGGTATGTTCCATTAGTCGCTAAGAACGTTATTTTCGATAATTTTGATCACATTCATCTATGGTTGTTTTATGTTATTGACATTTTTCTATGGTTGTGATCACGTGATCGTTTGTAACTGTCATCCCCGTTCCATTTTTGGATAAGAACGCTAACACCACTAAAATTTGCCACTTTTGTCACTTTTGACATTAGATGTAGCGTTTAAGGCGAAAATAACGCCAAGACCCATGTGGAAAACTTTTTGGGAGTGTGATCGTTTTTAGCGAATCTCACTCAAATGGTACGCACCCATAATATGATAGTTTTGTTTGCAACGGTTGTATAATAAGGGGTATTAAAACACGAATATGGGTTTAGTGATAATAGTATAGGTATCAAATGAGTGTTTTAATACCTAATTATGTAGGTACAGTTGCATACAAGACTTTATCTACACCCATGATATGAATACTCTATAAACAGTTCTGAAACCAAAGGGTGGTGTACAGTGCTTTAAGAACTATATGTAAATTCATAAAAAGTTTAATTGCTGAATATCTAATACAAATAAACTATGTATCGGTAATAATAGACTTTTTATTGTAATAATTATTTACATTATGGATGGTACAATTATTCAAATGCACTTGAATAAAAAAATTATATAATAATAATATTTAGGGATTCATTTGAATTTTTCTACTTTCTCTTTTTCTCTTGGTAAGCCTTTTCATATAGTTTTCTCGACTTTTCTTGTAATAATTGGTTAGAAATGTCCTTTGTTGCATTAGAAATGTAAACAACTAATACATTTTTGTTTTTTTTTAATATGTACCTACTGTTATGTTATTTCTGGTATGTTGATAAAAGTAGATTTATCCATAAAGAACATCACTTATTGTACTCTAAAGCTTTTTATTCTCAAAAATGGACGGAAAAATTTCGTGTCATCAATACTTTATTTAATTTTGTTACGACATGTATATTCTTAGATAGCTTACTTATAAAATAAACTACATAGATGGTATCGCTACGTCGTATAATAAATTATAAGAAACGACATGTAGAATAACAGGTACATGCAAGTCGTTCCAAAACAATAAATTATTATATAACATGTCCAAACCATCCATAGAACAATGTGTGTTCTCAATATTCAAAAACAATAGTGAATTCAAATGACAAAATCTATATCTCATCCATTAAAGGTCACGGCTTTTTCTACGATGCCGAGGTCAGTAATATATTTTTGAATTTTTACAATTAAAGAAAAAATGCAAGGAAAACTCTTGGTACTTTACGACAACCAACACGCCGGTTCCCTCGGCTCAAGTTGCTTGTCATAGCAAGCAGACATTGCTTTCTATTCAGAAGTTTCAAAAAGACCAGTCAGTCCCCATACGGCCTAGAACTAGCACCTACTGATTTTTTGTTCCCGAAGCTAAAGATATTCCGTTAAAAAGCTCAAGACGGCCATTGACGATAAAGACAAAATTAGTTGATCTGGTTCCAAGTCTAGTGCAGTGGGTGGAGGAAGAACTTGAATTCCCCATCCACCAGTGGGAAAGTCCAGTGCGTAGACGGGGCATCGCCCAATTTTTCAGAGGATGACAGTTCTTTTTTGAGGGTAGGTATTGAAAAGGTAATTACACATTGTAAGTGTAATATGATTGCAGGGTATGTTTGAAGCATCCGTAGCGAAGTTTGCTTAGCCGTTCTTAACCGGTCAGCTATGTTAAGCAACGCACGGTCATGACTTGGATGGGTGATCGCTAGTGACATTACTACTGAGCGCTTCCGTGTTTCGGAGGGCACGTTAAGCCGTCGGTCCCGGTTGTTGTATTAGAATGGCAGTTGTTATAGCATGGTGGTAGGGAATTTTGCGAATGCCCGCCTGGTAACGGTGTGTTTCGGCAGCGTGTGTGTGTTTCATTTGCCGTGGTACCATTAGACAGTTCCAGCTGTCCTTGAGAGAATTCTAGGTTAGCATGATCACATCATCTTTGACAACGTCAACACTTACCATCACCTGAGACAGTGGTCAAAGGACAGACTATAAGGTATAAAAAAATATATTTAGAAAAATAAAATTGTTTCAAATTTTATGACTTTTCTACCATGGTCCATATTCATACCGAGAACGGTTTTAACTCCCCTCATGGGTACCTCCTAGGTATTCAAAATAATTCCAAACGAAGTATGTCAAACGAAATGATACGGATACCACACAATAACAATCCAGTGAAACACCAAAATTATACAATAAACATTTATTCATTTCCTTTGTTCGGACTCTTCGACCAGGATTTCCTGAGCTCCCCATCCTTGGGCAGCGACCAGCTCTTAGAGCGCGGCCGGGGTCTGGGCTGGATGGGCGCGGGTTGTTTGCTCGGTTCGTCAGCTTTAGGCGGCGTGTGGCGAGTGTTGGAGTTGGACCGGCCGCGGCTGCGCGACCGCGACCTGCGGCGGGACTTGGAGCGGGAACGCGATCGGCTGTGGTGAGATCTGGAATTAGATAGAAGTACTTATATACTCATTAAACACCTTATAACACCCTTGGGGTGCTGAGCTTGTACCTCCCTTCTCTCTCTGTGGGAGCCGTAAGAGGCGACAAAGGGAATATACCAGAATGTGAGCAGCAACGCCTTCTGCAGCAACGCCTTCTGCAGAAATACCATCTTACACTGCAATCCCCAAGAGCTACCAAGCATGGGGATTATGGCAAACACTCCCAAATCGGGGAGGTCTTTTTCAATGGTGGAAGTTTTATGACTGTTGATGTGATGGGGTTATAATGAAAGAGTAAAAGACAAGGACAATAAAAAAGTTCCTACCTAATCGGGAACTAGTCTGCGAATTACTGTAGTAGTGACTTAACTAAATGGCTTCCTCAATTAGGTATTTAGAATAAATTTGTAAAGATTAAAAAAAACTGAGTAAAAAAACAGAACATACTTCTAAAACTTTCAGTATTTTTTGGTTATAAAGTACATAATATACTTTAGTTATCTAACAAGATTAGATTTTGAGATAGGCCTCGTAAAAAAGGTCTATAGTAATCGTTTTTTTTTTTAACTCACGACTCACGCACGAAGGGTTCCGTACCATTATCTGTAACCAAATCTTGCAAGCTACAGACACTTTTCGCTGTGTCTGATTGAGCTGGGTAGGTACGGCGAAAACCTCTTTTATTGTATGGGAGCCCACTTAATTAGTTATTTTATTTTAATTAATTATATTTAAAGAGTAGATCAAACTTAATATTCTGTGAATAGTAAAAGCGTCTACCTATCACCGTTATTAGTATCGAGAAAGAAACGGTAAAAATCAAGTTTGTTGTATAGGCAATAGAAATACATCAAATGAATCAAATGGCTTCAGACATTAACCTATCAAGATACTAAAGTACTCTTGATAGTATTGAAATAATCGCTTCACACACACTTCCTCACATACACACTCCCTCACATAAACACACACACACACACACACACACACACGCACACACACACTTTTTATAAATAAAATATTTATATTATATTTGCACTCAACTCTAGAGCTCTAGATGACTACATCTCACATGCTAGGTATGGAGGGTAGAGGTAAGGAGAGTCTACATTAAAATAATGTCCAGCTGTAAGCTATAAATAACAGTTCGAAAACCTTCCTGAATGGCGCTGGTGTAGACAAAGGGTATGGTATGAATGTAGCAATCGTAAAGGAATTAAAGTATGCTGAATAAAAAAAAATGTCCACTAAAGTAGTTAAATGAAATTAATGTAATGAAAAATTATTTATTTGACAGAAAAATAAAAACACATGACATTAAACATCAACAAATACATAACAATTACGACAATTTTGAAAATATATATTAGTTAATATGTTGTTATACTTGTAAATTTCAACTACTTGCGTAGTGTACTGTAGTACTACTGTAGTAGTAGTAATGAAGTAAATATAACCTTAAAGAATTTTTATGAGAAAGCGTGTAGCTAGAGTGATTTTATTTCGTGAACTGTGAATAACACGTTTATTGAATTTGGCGCTCCCTTTAAAATCTACCCTGATACTAATGTGGCGCCACCATAATTTATTGCATTTGGACCATATTTGGACGGACACTTTTTCATATACACAGATGATTCTCCTTCCCTGTACCCTTCATAATGATAGGAAACATGAAAGTCTTTTCTATCAACTACCTTCACATTTGTTGTACTTAGACCCCCAGAGACATATCACATAATTGATTAAATTACTTGTACAATATTTGTTTAGCTTCGCGTTCGCTATTTCAAGGGCATTTTACGATTGCCCGCATGGCTAGCTATCACCCTCAAGTAGAAAATCTGTCGCCAATCACCTAACGGTGTATTCCGGCAGCTGTCCTTGAGAGCCAGTAATTCTAGGTTTGTTCTAGTGGCCAAAGGCTAGCCTATCAGGTATAAAAAAAAGTCTACAGAAAAAGCTATGAACATAGTCGCTATGTTTTGGGCCATGAAATCCCAGACATTTATTAGATTGTTAAATTTCATATCAACTTGTTATCTCCACAGAGATAATTATAATCTGAGGCTTAATGAACTTTAAATCAAGAGTAGCAAGTAATCCTTTCGGTATTATAATTTATAATTAAAGATTATTTTTGCCTAATCACTTATTGATTAAAATAATTCTTCATTTGTTAAAACTATAAGTAGTTAATAGTCCGGTCAATTTAGACCAAATAATGAGAGTGAAGTTACATAAAGTCCCAACAAGCTGAATTTCTGTGAAATTGTTCAAAACATAATTATAAACAATGTCTAGAAGTTCCCCATCATTCCCGTGTATGGAATTTTTTTTATTTAAGGTCAAAGGTCAAAAAAATGAGTTTTTCGCGATTTTCAGCAAAACGGTAAGTTTTATCTTAAAGTACCGCAGACAAAAATTGTAGATCATAAAATTATCTATAAAAAATGTCTCAATACTTTTTTTCTTACGAGCCACCGTTTCTGAGATATAACGATTCAAAATGTTATAAAAGTTATTATCGTTATAATATGCACACGTTTCCACGCCACCTTTGAGGTAGTGTACTTAGCGCGTTTTTTTAACGTGGTTTCCCCAGTAGGACTACTCCACGGGTCAGGTTGTGATCCTGTTTCATGTAAAACTATTGCAAAATAACGGAAATTTTCAAAGATTGGAAAAGATAAAAGCGATGAAAATTAAAAAAAAGTGTTGAAGTTCATTCGTCTTATTCGTAAGTTTCAAATTCTTGTTCTTCTTCTCCTGCTTCTTCTTCATCTTCATTTTGGATGCAAGTAAATTGCGTCAATAGCGATGTATCGCATGATACTTCGTCGGAGTCAAACGAATTCTCCATTGTTTGTGATTCAATATTAGAGCACGACCGGCCTTGACAATTTGTGCATGCCAAAGAACAAAACAGTCCGACTTTTTTGCAACCACATTTAGCACTGCATCCCTTTTTGCAGTTCACTGTTTTGTTCTTTGGCATGCACAAATTGTCAAGGCCGGTCGTGCTCTAATATTGAATCACAAACAATGGAGAATTCGTTTGACTCCGACGAAGTATCATGCGATACATCGCTATTGACGCAATTTACTTGCATCCAAAATGAAGATGAAGAAGAAGCAGGAGAAGAAGAACAAGAAGAAGAACAAGAATTTGAAACTTACGAATAAGACGAATGAACTTCAACACTTTTTTTTAATTTACATCGCTTTTATCTTTTCCAACCTTTGAAAATTTCCGTTATTTTGCAATAGTTTTACATGAAACAGGATCACAACTGACCCGTGGAGTAGGCCTACTGGGGAAACCACGTTAAAAATACGCGCTAAGTACATTACCCCATAGGTGGCGTGGAAACGTGTGCATATTATGACGATAACAACTTTTAAAACTTTTTGAATCGTTATATCTCAGAAACGGTGGCTCGTAAGAAAAAAAGTATTGAGACATTTTTCATAGATAATTTTATGATCTACAATTTTTGTCTGCGGTACTTTTATGATAAAACTTACCGTTTTGCTGAAAATCGCGATAATCTCATTTTATTGACCTTTGACCTTGAATAAAAAATTTTCCATACATGGGAATGATGGGGAACTTCTAGACATTGTTTATAATTATGTTTTAAACAATTTCACAGAAATTAAGCTTGTTGGGACTTTATGTAACTTCGAATGTCTAAATTGACCGGACTATAAGTATTCTGTAAACCTTACTATGGTAAAAATGTCTGAGAATTTTTAACATACTTATAAAGTTACAAAAGTAAATTAAATGGGTTTCAAATACAGTAGAAACTCGATTATCCGGCCCTCAGTTATACGGATTCGCGATTATCCGGACTACCAACCTCGACCAACAACTATTAGTCGAATTTATACAAGCATGAATTTTTCGCATGGTTGTAGCGCATTTGCGAATGCCCGCTTGGCTAGCAACCATCCTCAAGTAGAAAATCTGTCACCAACCACCTAAGGGCAGCTGTCCTTGAGAGCCAGTAATTCTAGTGAGAGACGTGCTTGTCACGTTTATATATTTAAACATGTCAAAGCGTTACAGAGTTGTGTTATCATTTAATACACACATAGTTTATATATCACAGAATATGATAAAGAAACTGAAAAATAAACTTTTAAAAGACGCTTGGTATTGTGCGTTTTTACAAAAGCTATTAATTAAACAATTGATAGCTGGTCCTCCGCTATGTAAAAAAGCATTACAGTTAAATAAAAAATAGGAAGTGATGAATCGTCCGTGGAAAATAGCGGATGGTTGTACAGATTTAAATTTCATCATGTAATTAGTGAATTGGAAACACTATGTGAAAAAATGTCATCTAATGTAGTTGCAGCAAACTCTTTTAAAGATAATTTTGAGATGAAATATAATTAATTGACTTTGATCTTATTAATAATTCTGATAAAACCGGAAGTCATTACTTTCAAAATCTTTATCTTCTAGGCGAGAGAATTCAGCTCCAGCAAAGCTGCTATAGAACTAGCAAAGAGCAAGTAACAATGTCAGTTTGCGCGAAAGTACCCATAAAAGATAGAGGGACCCATAAAATACCTCATAGGAAAATAAAAAAAACCCAGTTGTTATAAAAATATTGTGTCCTTCATTTACAAAAATAACGAAAGCGCATCGATGAACTCCGAAATATTAATTGACTGGTATGTATGTAAACATTGTAAACTAAAAAAGAATGTAACATTATGTACTATATATGCACAAAGTAATAAACACTGAACACTGCACAAAACTCACTTTTTTCATACATTCGTTTATCCGGATTTTAGATTAACCGAATGCCTAACGACAACAATTAGTCCGGTTAATCGAGTTTCTACTGTAATAGTATATTTTAGGCTCTAGTTTAGGCTACGCTGACGGATAGTTTTAAATACCGGAGCTTTATATGCCACTGAAGCTACCAGATCAGACCTACTCAACAAATCAATATACCTTGGTTAGGCCCAAGAAGACCCTTCTGCACTTATCAAACACCTAGGGTAGACTCATTAAGACCCCATTCAACGAATCCAAATACTTTAGGGAGAGCCAAGATGAACCCTACTAGACAAATAAAATTAAAATACATTGTTTAGACCCAAGAGGGTCCGTCTCAACGAATTAAAATACCTTTCATAGATCACAATGATCCATCTCAACGAGTTAAAATACCTTGCATAGATCCAAAATGACCAGGCTCAACGCATTTAAATATCTTGTACAGACCCAAGATTATCCATCTCAACACATTAAAATACCTTGTAGACCCATGGTGACCCGTCTCAACGAATGAAAATACCTTGTATAGACCCAAGATGACCCGCCTCAACGAATTAAAATACCTTGCATAGATCCAAAATGACCCGTCTTAACGCATTTAAATACCTTGTACAGACCCAAGATGACCCGTCTCAACGCATTAAAATACCTTGCATAGATCCAAAATGACCCGTCTTAACGCATTTAAATACCTTGTACAGACCCAAGATGACCCGTCTCAACGCATTAAAATACCTTGCATAGATCCAATATTACCCGTCTCAACGCATTTAAATACCTTGTACAGACCCAAGATGACCCGTCTCAACGCATTAAAATACCTTGCATAGATCCAATATTACCCGTCTCAACGCATTTAAATACCTTGTACAGACCCAAGATGATCCGTCTCAACGCATTAAAATACCTTGTATAGACCCATGGTGACCCGGCTCAACGCATTTAAATGCCTTGTACAGACCCAAGATGATCCGTCTCAACGCATTAAAATACCTTGCATAGATCCAAAATTACCCGTCTCAACGCATTTAAATACCTTGTACAGACCCAAGATGATCCGTCTCAACGCATTAAAATACCTTGCATAGATCCAAAATTAGCCGTCTCAACGCATTTAAATACCTTGTACAGACCCAAGATGATCCGTCTCAACGCATTAAAATACCTTGCATAGATCCAAAATTACCCGTCTCAACGCATTTAAATACCTTGTACAGACCAAGGTGACCCGTCTCAACGAATTAAAATACCTTGCATAGATCCAAAATCACCCGTCTCAACGCTAGCCAGGCGTATTCGTAAAATGCCCAATGCTATATCGGCTGCTATGTAAGACCGGGACCAACGGCTTAACGTGCCCTCCGAAGCACATGCACGCTCAGTAGTAATGTCACTAGCGATCACCCATCCAACTCATTACTCTCACACTCGCACTTACCATTAGCTAGCATAATGACAGTAAAAAGTACGTAAAATTAAATAATGCTTACCGTGACCTGCGACTCCGCGATCTTGTCCGGCGGCTCCTGCTCCGAGACCGCCTCGACCGGGAGCGCCGGCCCCGCGAGCGCGAGCGCGAACGCGAACGCGAATACGAGCGTCGGCGCGACCGCGAGCGTGTGTACGAGCGCCGACGCGAACGTGAACGCGAGCGCGAACGGGTGCGCGCTCGGTCGTCGTGCTCGTTACGTGACTCCGACTCCGTTAGTTTCTTGAAGTATCTGGAATCAACATCATCTCAAATTATCTCAAATAAAAAAGCGATTATAAAATCGCAAATATACGATAGGAAAAATTTTAAGTCATGTGCGGGATACGAACCCGCGTCTCTATGATCTAACAAATTGTCATGTTAGACATGACGTCATAACTCAAATCTTTCCTATCGTCCTTTAACCATCGTATTGGGATGGACATCCCGCACATGACTTAAAATTTTTCCTATCGTATATTTGTGATTTTGTAATGTAATCCGCATAGCAGGCGTTATTGCAAACCTAACAATATTAAAAAAGCGATTACTCCAAGCACGAGTTTTTATAGTTTACATTGTAAATATCGTCTAAAATACCTCTAAGATACCGATTTCTAAAAGATATATACACCGTGTCCCAAAATTCAACGATAAGCCGGCATCGGTGCATGGACGTACTCATGACTCCTCGGAAAAAAAAAAAATTTTAACTGTTTTTTTTTATTAATTACAGAGACTTTTATAAATTTCATCGATATTCGATACCCATTATGCTATTTTCAACTACCATGACCACAATTTTTGACATATTTTTGATATTTTTTTGCATTAGCAACCTAAGAAGGACGGCTATCTACCACAATCCTTTAAAATTACAGAAAGTCTGTAGTTATTTTACAAAAATCAGTAAAAAAAAATTTTTTTCTTATAATTTTCATAGATTTTAACATTCTATGCACTTTCTATAGTCTGGGTTAAAAAAAAAAGTATGGACACTACCATGGCAAGTTTTATTAAAAGTTGGCGCAACTTTATAAAAGTCTCTGTAATTAAAAAAAAAGAGTTATAATTTTTTTTTTTTTTTTTCCCGAGTAGTCATGAGTAGGTCCATGCACCGATGCCGGCTTATCGTTGAATTTTGGGACACGGTGTATACGTCCACGTGTCCACTAGGGGCGCTGGTAAAAAGCGTATCCTTAGAACATACTATGCATATAAAAAAACGGAAATCGATGCACAGGATAGCCTTTTGGCACACGTGTACTCGAGGTCAAACCCCTTATATGGGGAGTTAAAACGTCGTGTTTTTTTTTTATTTCTGATAGGTTTCCCTTTGACCACTGATTCACCTGATGGTAAGTGATGATGTGGTCGAAGATGTTGTTCAGGCTAACCTAGAAGTACTGGCTCTCAAGGACAAAAACGTCGTCTTTTTTAGTATGAATAATAATTGTCTCTTCTTACTATCGCCTGCGGTATCAATTGAAACATATCTTTGATCCGATTCTTAAAAAATTACATTTATAAAACATAGTAAAGAGTTTTGAAAAACAAATTAAAACAGGTGTTTTTTTATGCATTTATTGAACCCGCGTCCCCCGATTTAACTCACCGGGTGCCTTAACCAGATGAAGTCTAGTTGTCTGGTTGATAGCCTCACCGCCATTAAGACATTTAACGTAATAAGAGTACAAAATTCGCCTTAGTCGAGCCAGCAACGATAGCCCAGTGGTTAATGCGCCCGGTGAGTAAAACCGAGGTAGCGGGTTCGATTCCCACTCGAGGTGAAAGAAAGAATTATGCTCCAAAAAATTTGTAAATGTGATATGTCATATCTAACATAATGAAAGTATTTCTAAATATGATTACAAAGAACTATAGCGTGCTTAGCGGAAATTACATTTACAAATGATAATCGATCAAAGAAGGTATGGATGGAGGCCAAAGAAGACAATGTGCTGATAGAAGCCAAAGAAGGTATCAATGGCACCAAAGAAGTTATGGATGGTGGCTTAAGAAAGTACGAATGGCAGCCAAAGAAGCTGCGGATATAGCAGGGATTCCCAAATTGGGTTCCGCGGAACCTAGAGGTTCCGTTGTATACTCACCAGGGTCCCACCAAAATTAATTATTTTTAGCTGTTAAATAATACCACGGTTACAAGTGCACAATTTTTTTTGTTCCGTGCAGGAATCGATCCCGACTCTTCCGTTTTGCA
Organism: Plagodis pulveraria; assembly: GCA_963890685.1. NCBI lineage: Eukaryota > Metazoa > Arthropoda > Insecta > Lepidoptera > Geometridae > Plagodis > Plagodis pulveraria. Next base: position 4,560,688 of record OY982961.1, on the reverse strand, counting down.
CCCAATGCGTGATCCAATAGGCATCGGGCGCGATATCGGAGGAAGCGGGATCGATTCCCGCCCGGGACCAATAAAAATGTGCCACAATAGTTTGTAAATGTGATAATGAAAGTAATTTGAAACATATAATAACACAACAAATTATAATAAATAAATTAATAAAACAACAATCGCAGATGTACCACATCGCACTGCAACATGAAATAGGGAAAGTGGGCTTTAAGGGGATACCCCAGTAAAAGCAGCCGCGCTGTAAAAGCGTTCACTTTTCTGCGCTCGTAACATAGATAGCCTAGTCGTTTTGTAACCGATCAACAAAATTAAGCAATGTTCGCTGAAGTCATTACTATACAGATGGGTGACCGGTAGTGGAATTTATTACTGAGCACTCAGTACTTCAAAAGGCTAGTACTGTACGCTATTATGTCTACATCCGCCTGGCTAGCTACCACGCTCAAGTAGAAAATCTTTCACCAAACACCTAACTGGTGTGTTACGGCAGCTGTTCCTGAGTGCCAATTTCCATTTTAGGTTAAGCCTGTGCCCGAACTTCGACCGCATCATCGCTAACCATCAGCAGTGACATAAGGCTTTCTTATTGGATATAAGAAAAAGTAGTTATTAAAATATAATCTATTCGTAAATGACTCATGGTTAATAATGCGGTTTTTTGAATATTATTACTTGTAATACTGTTGACTGGCGTCAGGCCCCTCGAAGTAAGGCATCCTCGGACGGCCGCGCCCCCTCCCCCGCCCCCCGCGCATCCCGCGACGGATGTACCCCTCCGGCGGGGGGTAGTACGCGCCACGGACAGGGTAGTACATAGGGTCTGCAACATTTGAATTTGTTTCGATTACTTAACCAAAAACGTATGGATGGTGGCCAAAGAAGGTATGGATGGGGCGAAAGATGGTATGGATGGAGTTCAAAGAAGGTATGGATCGAGGCCAAAAAAGGCATGGATGGAGTCCCAAGTAGGTATGGATAGAGTCCAAAAATGTGCTGATAGAAGCCAAAGAAGGTATCAATGGCACCAAAGAAGTTATGGATAGTGGCTTGAGAAAGTAAAGGCGGCCAAAGAAGCTGCGGATATAACAGGGATTTCCAAAGTGGGTTCCGCGGAACCTCGAGGTTCCGTTGTATACTCAGGGTTCCACCAAAATTATTTATTTTTAGCTGTTAAATAATACCACGGTTACAAATATTATTTTGAAATATTGCAAAATATACAATGAGAATGACTCATTACATGTTTATTTTATTTACGTAGCCAGATGTAGGTTTGAACGTACGTGCTTTCGCCCTAAGATTATAATATAATGTATGCAGTTCACACTAACGCGCTCTAGGCAGGGTTGTGAGCGCCGCTGCGTTGCTTCTGTGCGGTTAGCGGAATCTGTATCTCTGATTGAGTTTTGGGTTGGGGTTAGGAGTGAGTATTCACTCCTAACCCCAACCCAAAACTCATGGTATCATGAAGTAGCCAAAAACGAGCTGAAGAAGAAAGAAAGGCTATCTTAAGGTTGCTTCCATTCGTCACGACGTATCATTTAGTGATCAACACTGATATCACATTTGTATGGGATTACATGAAATAAAAGTTATTTGGGTGCTATTCTGTTATCTTTAAAGTTTAGGAAGCCCTGGGATAGAGGGTAAAGATGATCCGATAAAGGCCAAAGGAGGAATAGACGAATGCCACTGAAGTCACGGATGTCCGTCCAACAAGGATATGTGTACATATCCTTCTTTACTCAGTCCATCCTTACCTTGCTCGAGTTCAAGTACAATTACCCAAGGAATAAAAAATAAAGATGCGCCTTAAACCGTTGCAGCCCGGCGAGCGTTGGCGCTTGGCACGCATTTTTTTAAATACTGTCGTAATCATTACTTACAAATGAACCTATCTGGCGGGGATGGAAAGGTGTGGTGATATGATAATGATGATTAAAAAGTACAGACACTAATTATTATTAAGTTGGCACTAATGAATGCCAACATGTTTCAAGTTGGATTGCATAAGTGGTTGGTCGAGGTGTGTTTTTATTCAGTGACTGAATCATTTAATTATGAAATATTGCAACATAACAAAATTACAAATATACGATAGGAAAAATTTAAGTCATGTGCGAGATTCGAACCCGCGTCCATCCACCCCTTTAGCCGGGGTATGCTAGGGACTGGTTTCCACCAGTCCCTTCATCCCAATACGATGGTTAAAAAACGATAGGAAAGATTGGGAAAGAAGAGAGAGTTATGACGTTATGTCATGTTAGCTCAATTGGTTAGAGCATGCCCCGGCTAAAGGGATGGATGGACGCGGGTTCGAATCTCGCACATGACTTTTTCCTATCGTATATTTGTAATTTTGTAATGTAATCCGCATAGCGTTATTGCAAATATAAGAATATTAAAATATTGCTACATAATTTTAATAAAATTTAATTTACATTTATTTATTTTCACATCAATTAATTGAATACTTAATGTTTAATTATTATCAATTTTGTTTCTCTTGACATTAGTATCATAGTATTGACGTTGCGATATTCTAATAATTTTCATGATGTAATGGCAAAAAACATGCACGGACATCCCTCCATCTGTCAACTGTATAGATGTAACTATTTAATTATATTATTACATTGTAACCATGTTTTTAAGCAATTAAACATTATTATTATTATTAAATCGAGTATTTTTAATTTAATCCGTGAGATGAAGCGCCGATTAGTGAAAGAAATAGTTACTTCAGGTCCCGGTCGTTCTTGGTTAAGGATAATAATTGCCAAACAGTGGAAAAATGCTGCCAGAATCATAAGTTTGGGCAACTCGGCAACAAGTAGTAAGGTACAATTTTTTTTTCTTTTAAACCAGCTTCGATATCTGAGGAGGCTCTGATTGAGTTTTATTTTTATATTTCTTACCTAAGAACTCCACCGTTTTTTAAACTACTTATGATATTATTTTTTTCGAATGTATAGTTTTATATTGGTCAATTCATCACCTATAGTTCAGTAGTTTGGGTTCGATCTGAAAACAATTGTAATACAAAGAAATTTGCTTTCCTTTGTTTTTTCAGTTCACGAAGTCGTTTTTTTAATACTTCATCTACATTATTTCTGAACCAATCCCCGTGAAAATGTGTGAGCAATTTCGATAATTTTACGGACTATTTGTCGTATTTTTTTTTGTTTTTTTTTTAACTGAATATAAAAAGATTTATAAGTCGCGATGTTTACCTCATAGTGCCACTCATATCCTGTATGTATGTTTTATTATTATTTTATACAGATTTATTGGATTTTTGTCCCGGTAGACATCGAGCTCCTATGTTACTTTCAAAATACATACTGTATCAGGCGGATTGTCCACTGCAGAACACAGCCTTCCTCATTTAGGAGGGGAATTATCCGTAATTCCCCTTATCCGTAATTAGGCGTAATCCCCATGTTTCACAGGCGTCTTGGGTAGATATGCGATTTTGAAGCGCTCGTAGCGAAGTTTGCTTAGCTGTTCTCAACCGATCAGCAAAGTTAAGCAAAGTCGCCCGCAGTCATGAGTTGGATGGGTGACCGCTAGTGACATTACTACTGAGCGTTTCCGTGCTTCGGAAGGCGCGTTAATCCGTTGGTGGTAGGGCATTTTGCGAATGCCCGCCTGGCTAGCTATTCAAGTAGAAAATCTGTCGCCAAGCACCTAACGGTGTGTTCCGGCAGCTGTCTTTGAGAGCCAGTACTTCTAGGTTAGCCTGTACAACATCTTCGACCACATGATCACTTACCGTCACGTGAGATAGTGGTCAAAGGCTAACCTATCAGGCATAAAAAAAGAATATAGCCGGGCTAGAATGTCACCCATTCTAGCCCGGCACTCCACCAGCCAACATACTTACTAAAATACCTAAATTGAGTGAAATTCTAAACATATGAAAGTTATAGAATAGTCCTAATTGTAAGCTGAGAGCTATACATACGGAAATAATTAGTTAAGGGGATGGCTGGTCAATTTGTCCAGTTAAATGGTTAAGGAAATTTTTGGACTTATTGTCCAATTATCCCCTTCCAACACTCAAAGACAAAAACTCCCTGCGCGTTGCAGGGGATTACTGGAATACGCCAACGGTAGATATATTCTACGATAAACGTAGTCATCCCATCATAAAAATTATGCAGAAAAAATATGGCGGAAGCATGAAAGCAAGCATTTTTTTGAGGACATAAATGCTTTTATGATTAAATTTTCAATATTAATAATCAGTATCTTGTGCATTTATTTACTGATTAATGAATGAAAAACTGATGAAAATTAATTCATTGTATATACATTTTGACCTGACATAATATTATTGTTTAATTTGTAAATAATAATATAACTAATAGTTGATTGTATAATTAAAAATTGTTTTTAATAACTAATGTAAATGGTGATATTACCGTATATACTTAATAAATATAATATAATTAAAATAAATAGATAAAATAAGTAAAAGTTTCTTTTTTGGCCACCAAAAAGTCTGTACGTTGCAGCACAAGTGAAGTCCTATCTTATAGGTTGAACTGGCCGTACAGTTCCCCATACAAACGCCGTAGGGTGATCACTCCCTTATTTGAGATTTTAGGTATAGAATTAAGCATAATATCGATTGAACTCGTCATTATCTAGGTTTGTATCGTAACGAAATTTTCTACACGATAATTACGTTGAAATTTATGAGCCTTGAAAACATTATATGAAAATGTTTTGAGGCCCATAACTCTCAACTTAATTATCTTTTTAAAATTTCGTTACGATACAAACCTAGATTAATGACGAGTTCAATCGATATCATGCTTTGTTTTGGACCTAAATCTTCAAACAAGGGAGTGATCACCCTAAAAAGTTTGTATGGAGAACTGACCGGCCAGTTCACCCTTAAGGCTAACAACAATGCATACCCATATCCTCACAGTAACAATATGTAATTGCAAAGTTTGTAATAACAATACGAAATAGGCTAGCGGATAGTTTATTTAGCTTTTCGACGTAAGAATACATAACAAAACAAGCGCAAAACTATGAACTGGCCTATATGGTTCTAAAAACTTATTTATTTTTATGTTAAAATTGTTACTGTAAGTTAATGAGGACAATTGAAGTTTTACAAAACATTAAGGTTCCTTTAAACTAACAAACATGTTCGACACATCAAACTGGATCAAACGCGTCAAACACGTATATTGATTGACAAACTCGTTAAGACTCGTTAGAAATCGTGTTTACACATTTTTATAGCAGAAAATTATTAGTCTCGAGCGGTAACAGCGTTTTACGCACCGGGCGCCTTAACCTTTTATTTTAAATGTTTAAAATAATTAGAGCAAAAAGTTCTGCTCAGTGGAGCCAGTCTCGATAGCTCAGTGGTTAAGGCACCCTGTGAACCCGATCTAGATGAATCATTTTGTGCTATAAAAATATGCAAATATTTCACAAACATGTTTGTTCATTTACGGGCACTTAAGGTTGAACTGGCCGGTCACTTCTCCATACAAACGTCGTAGGGTGATCACTCCCTTATTTGAGATTTTAAGTCCAGACTTAAGCATAATACTGATTGATATCTTGTGGCATGTTATGGTGTATTGATATGTTATGGCGGTATTATGAGTCAAACAGTGATTATGTGTAGTGATAAGTAAGTAGGTAAGTGCGTCGTTAATACGTAAGTACTACTTATGTGTTGAGTGTTATCAGTGAAATAGGTATATACGGATAATGACTTGTTGTTTGGAGTTATGGAATAATTCGTAATTATAATTCTAATTTAATTAGGTAGGTACATTTGAATAGCCCTGGCTTTAGGTGAGACTGTGTAAAGTTGGCGTTGAATGATTCAGGACGCGGGGCCTGGCCTTTTAAGGTTGAACTGGCCGGTCACTTCTCCATACAAACGTCGTAGTGGTGATCACTACCTTATTTGAGATTTTAAGTCCAGACTTAAGCATAATACTACTAATTGATATCGTCATTATCTAAGCTTATATGATGCCAAAATTTTAAAAAGATAATTAATTTGTAAGTAATGAGCCTCGAAAACTTTATTTGAAAATGTTTCGAGACTCATAATTCTCAAGTTATATTTTTTATTAAAATTTTGGCATCATACAAGCCTAGATAATGACGATATCAATCGGTATTATGCTCTATTTTGGACCTAAATCGTCAAATAAGGGAGTGATCATCCTACGACGTTTGTATGGAGAACGGGCCGGCCAGTTCACCCTTAACAAACACATTGTTTATATACCCTAAGAAGATACTTGACTGCATAGTTATTATTTATAAGCTATACCTATAGATAGGGAGGATCATCCTACGAATCGTGCTGCGGGGCATGAGCTTCAAACATCAGTGGTAGAACATTATGCGAATGCTCACACGGCTAGCTACCACCCGCAAATAAAGTCTGTCGCCAAGCACCTAGAGGCAGCCGCGATGTTATACAATCGGCTTAGTTATAGCATAGTTAATTTTGTTTTAAATAAACATTAGTTTTGTGTTTAATGAAGTTAAAATCAACATTATGAAATTGTGTAGGTCGAAAACAAGCTAATTTATGTAGTTCTGTTATTTTCACATAACAAATTTTGTAGTACATTTTTTTCTATTATTTTTCTTTTAATTATACGGTAAAATCAATCCCCTGCCCATGGTCTACCTACATATTTCACCTGGGTGGACCAGGGGTAAATTTATTTTCCAGTGGTCGAGCTCTGGATAACTGGGATGTACCAGAGGGTAATTATAATTTCCCCTGATCCACCTAAGTTCACCTGGGTGTACCAAAGGCAATGTATCTTCCCGTGATGTATATGCTGTTTTTGTTACGTACGGACAACGTCATCATATAGGTCTCATTATTTTTAACATAGTTGTTTTTTTTTTATAATGTATGGTGACAGCAACAACGATTGAACTGTAGTAGGTCTTATCAAAATCTATTTCATATTGAAAATTATAAAACGACAAACGTCAGGATGAGACGCAATCAAGGATACAATATGCGGTATTAGTTTTATAGTAAAGCTACCTCTAAATTCAGTCTTCAATTCAATTACTAATAATAGGTTCTATAGTTCATATATGCTAGATGGACCACAGGAAACCTCGATAATAACTATGTAGGTGGACCATGGAAAGAAATAAAACCTTTTGTTTTTATATAATTGTGACGGATCAAGCACGAGGCCCACCTGATGTTAAGCGGACTAACCTCTGCCTATAACAGATGCATTTCGCCAAGTCACGAATTGCACTGCGCCCGTCACCTTGAGACATAGTTGTTAAGTCTCATGTGCCTGTAATTTCACTGGCTCTCAACAACTGCTGCCGGAACACACCGTTAGGTGCTTGGCAACAGATTTTCTACTCGAGGGTGGTCGCTAGCCAGGCGGGCATTCGCAAAATGCCCTTCCACCATGCAAACACCCACACATTTAGACACCCAGTAAACCTGAGATTTATAAGGTAACAACGGAGGAAAAATACCCCGTGAAGTATGTAGGAGGACCATGGGCAAAAACATAGTAAAAACCATATAAACATGCCCATATTTTAATTACTCTTTTTATTATATAAAGTCACGAATAAACTCCTTATTTTTTTTTTACTGGTGAAAGTTAAGTCATTTCCACAATCTCACCTGATGGTTAGTGATGATGTGGTCGAATATGATAAACAGGCTATAATGAGACCCTGGCCTTCAAGGACAGCTGCCGGAACGCACCGGTAGTTGCTTGGCGATAGACTGACAGGCGAAACAGTAAGAGAGCAAATGTAACAAGATGAGTAGAATTAGATATTGTTGTATTGTTTTGATACTCATACTTTGCGGCGGCGGGTAGAAGGCGGGCGGCGGCACTGCGGCGAACGGGTACCCGTAACCGTAAGGAGCCGGCATCCCATACATAGCTGAAACAACATAATACAGGGGTTAGAAGTTATGAAGCAGTGATGGCTCAGTGGCATTGGCTATGGACCGCCGCGCAGCAGTGCCATGGTTCGAATCCCGCCCAGAGCTTGAGCTTCACCGCATGGTGGAAGGGCATTTTGCGAATGCCCGCCTGGCTAGCGACCACCCTCAAGTAGAAAATCTGTCGCCAAGCACCTAACGGTGTGTTCCGGCAGCAGTCCTTGAGAGCCAGTGAAATTACAGGCAAAATGAGACTTAACAGGTATGTCTCAAGGTGATGGGCGCAGTGCAGTTCGTCACTTGTGATGAAATGCATCTGTTATAGGTAGAGGATACCGCTTAACATCAGGTGGGCCTCGCGCTTGTTCCTTCACAATAACAAAAAAAAAAAGTCAGCTTAATATATAGATAGATAGAGATAGATAACACTTTATTGACACAATACAAATTTACAAACTTAAAAACATAATTAGTAAAAGTAGATGTGACAATGGGCGGTCTTATCGCTGAGAGCGATCTCTTCCAGGCAACCCGTTACAAAAGGATTATTATATTTTGAAATGGACGAAGGTATATCTATTACAATGCTAATAAAAGTACAAAATAAATATTAATATCCAACACAAGAAAGAATTATACAGCAAATAAATAAAACGTAAATTACCTACATCATATAAGTATAAAATCATTTAAACAAACCAAAATACACAGTAGATTATGATACAAGTGAGCTAAGTTGCTCATTATACACGAGGCCGTGTGTTGCAGCCCGAGCCGTAGGCGAGGGCGTTTATCAGCCGTGTGTATAATGAGCAGCTTAGCTCACTTGTATCATACGCACTTTTTCAACACCCTTGCGAGGAAAAAAACAACACAAACAACATACGAAAATTATGGAAAATAGCGCGCAAGTTTTTTTTTTGCACGCGCCAAGTTTATTATGTTTGAAAACCTCTTTGATGTTACAAATCTGTATAACCCGGTCAAATTAAAAATGCTCTGTTTACTCGCATATAATTTGCAGTTATGTACAAACTTAATTCTATTACGCACTAGTGTATAATATTATTATGCACGAGGGTATCTTAGTTCGGTTTATGGCCCTAACAACGATATAATAAAGCCTCTTTACGAGCAAGGGTGTTGAAAAAAATGTTACGATGCAAGCCTATATAACGAAGAGATCAATCGATATCATGCTTAGTTCTGGACCTAAAATCTCAAATAAGGCTGTGATTGCCCTACGACGTTTGTATGCTGAACTAACCGGCCAGTTCACCCTTAAAGCGGGACCTGGATCCCCAGAATATCGTTCTATTGCATTATCAATTATGCTAAAGAGGATTCTGAATAAAAAAAAAACTACTGTAGGAATGCATATGATTTTTACATGACCTTTTTGTATACTTGTAAATTATTAAGACCTATTTATATTCTATAAAATTATCTATTGGCTACCTATTACAATTCAGATATACCCAACCCTTTTAAAATAGGAAAGATAGATAGACATTGCGATAAAATCTGGTTTTCTCAGACGGAACCCTAAAAAATAGAGTGTACAGACACCGCAACTCTTACCAGCAGCCTTGTTGAACTCCATCTCACGTTCGGGAGTGGTGAGCCGTTCGGACTTGATCCTCTTGTGGTCCCTCTCGTCGGCCGAGGACATGGAGCTCATCGAGGAGTCGCGACGTGCTTTCTTCGTCTCCAGGGCCGACCGGATTACAATGCGCCCTGGAAATATACGAAACACGGAAACTCAGTACATAGTATAAAACAAAGTCGCTTATCACTGTTTTTTTTTTGTTATTGTTACGGAACAAGCCCGAGGCCCACCTGATGTTAAGTGGAATAACCTCTGCTTATAACAGACGCATTTCGTCAACGACGAATTGCACTGTGCCCGTCACACTCAGACGTCCAGTTGTTAGGTCTCATTAACCTGTATTTTTTCTGGCTCTCAAGGACTGCTGCCAGAACACACTGTAAGGTGCTTGCCGACAGATTTTCTACTTGAGGGTGGTCGCTAGCCAGACGGGCATTCACAAAATGCCCTTCCACCATGCGGTGAAGCTCAAGCCCGCGGCGGAATTCAAACCATAGACCTGCTGCACGGCAGTCCATAGCCAATGCCACTGAGCCATCACTGCTTCATAAATGTTTGTCCCTATGTATGCTTAGATATTTAAAACTATGCAACGGATTTATGCGGTTTTTTAATAGATAGAGGTATTCAAGAGGATCGTTTATATGTATAATACATGCATAATATAGTAGAGAAACACTGATAATTTTAGAGGTTTCTAATATGATGACGTAAATAAACACTTTTTTTAGCGTATTTTTAATTTGTAGGGGTCATTATTTCATTCGCCATGATAGAGTCCTTGAAATCATACGAGAAGCGGCGAGTCTCTCGGTAGCTAGAGCAAAAAAAGGTTTGACCACAAACAAACGACAAGTCGCTTCTGTAAAAAATCTACAAAATCTAAATCCAAGCCTTACTCCATCTTAGGCGCAGCTCCCGATTGGACTCTTTTCATGGACATGTATGAAAAACACTACAAAATTCCTGAGGATGTTGGTGTTTCGTCATCCAGACCAGAAATATTTCTGTACTCAAAAATCTAAAACGGATCGTACCTATAGAACTTACTGTGCCGTGGGAAACAAACATACCTAAAGACCACACAATAAAAACAAACAAGTATTATGACCTAACAAATGAATTAACCTAAAACAGTTTTGTGGTTAATCTATATGCTGTAGATGTTAGAGCAAGGGGTATACCAGCGAAATCCCTGTAGCATTGTAAACTATACATGCTCAAAAAATTATTCTCTGTCCATCCAAAGTTTGTCTGGAAGAGATCGCTTTTAGCGAAAGGCCGCCCTTTGACCCTAACTATTGTTATTGTTTCTTTGTTTTTTCCTGTTTTTTTTGTGTCAATAAAGAGTTATTGTATCGAATCATATGGTATGCCTTCTGAATTTGCGTTGAGTTTCAATCCTCTTGTACATGTGCCACTAGCTAAATCTAACTGCAGGCAAAATTCCCACCTGTAATGTGTGAGCAGAAATTTCAATGATATAGACAAGAGAGTTGGCCTATGCGATAAGTGGTAACTTACCGTCTAAAGCACACTTGAGTTGATTTCGCTGGTCGTCGACTGCGGCCTCCTGTTGCCGCTTGTATCGGTCGACGATGCGCTGCCGGGCGGAGCGCTCGCCCGCCGCGTAGTACCGCCCGGACCGGTCGCCGTTACGCTGCAGCTCTGGACGTAACTGTAATCATTCAACACATACATCTCTAATTATCATAGAATTGGGAATACGGTCATATGGTATCACCTACTTATTTACTACTTATATTCAATTGAAAGTAATTCTAGGTTAGCCAGAACAACACCACATTGTCACTCTTCGACAATGTGGTGTTGTTCATGCTTTGTTTTTTTTTTATGCCTGATTGGTTAGCCTTTGACCCCTATCTCACCTGATGGTAAGTGATGATCTGGCCGAAGATGTTGTTCAGGCTAACCTAGAATTACTTTCAAGAACAGCAATAGCTGCCGGAACACACCGTTCGGTGCTTGACAGTTTGTCTACTTGAGGGTGGTAGCTATCCAGGCGAGCATTTGCAAAAGGCCGTCCCACCATGCCATAACGATTGCCATCCTAAGACCAATAACCAGGGCAACAGCTTCATATCCCGTCCGAAACATGTGCAGTGTGCACACCCCCCATCCAACTCATGACCTCAGTAGGCGTCAGGTGATAAGTTATAACCTATTAAGCGAGCTACGCTACAAGCACTTCATAAAGATTAAGCCTATTAACAATCTTCGAACACATAATTTCTTAACATCATGTGAGATTGTAGTCAAAGGCTAGCCCTATCTGCAATATAAGACGCAAAGGTAGTTAACCCAATCATGAGTTAACTTGTACTATTGTAAATGCAGCTAAAAGCATTTTAATTACATTGTGTTCGGTAAATAAAGGTAAACAATGCAGTCTGTTTCTGAGCGCGCGCGGACGCGAATTGTTTGTGTTGTATGCGATGAATTTGTAAATGTGTGCGTGCGGACGAGCGCGAGGCGCCAGCGTCGTCGCATTCTGTGGTTTGAAATTGGCCGAGGCGGCCGGCTAGTCTCGTTGGAGTTGACGCGTAGTACGAGTTCGAACAGCGGCTTGTTCGGGTGTGCGTGAGACAAATTGAGGTCGCGCCGACCTAGTGGATTAAAGTATTGCTAGTTTATTAGTGACGATAAACATTGGTGCTGTGTGCAACAAAGTGAGGGATTGTTATTTGTGACGCCAGGCGGTCAGTTAGTGCGAACAAAGGATTGCTGTTCGGCGGGAGATCGAGATCAGGGGAAGTATCCTACTATAATTCCGTATTGTTAGCTGTTGATCAATTATCTAGCTTTAGGGTTTTTAGCGATAATCCCCTTTCGACGGAGCGACTAGCACGTAGTCCGAAGGTAGGTCCTTCGCGCCGTTTTATACTCACGTGCCTAATAGCGGCTGGTGTCTTCCTGTGACGTTCCAAGAGCCCAGTCGAATACGCCACGACACAGTGGTAAAGTGTGGGACTACTGGAATTAAGAAGGGCCCCTGTCCATACAGTGACTTATAAAAGAAAACCCTGAACCTATAAGCCAGACTTGCACTTGACCAGGGGCGGTACTGTCTAATTAAAATGGTAATTGTTATGTTTTATGCAAACTTTTATTAATTAAGCACCAATGTATCTTCAGGCATAATATAACTCTTTTGATTTTCACGAAAGACAACTGTGTAACCGCTTTCTATTGACTGGAGTCTATTTTGTCCAGTTATAAATTAAATTCTTTATAATAATCTACGATGTGCCTGGGTTAAATCTAAAGTCAACCTTCCAGGAGCTGTGTATATAAGCATGGCCTACAGTTAGTTCCTATTCTAGGTTTAGCTTTTTTAACACCTAAGACCAACCATCTTACTCTCAGGGGAGCTTGTGTCCAAAGAACAATCTATTGACTATTAACAAATTTACAGCAGGTGCTGAAACGCCAGCAGCTATGTGAACAAACTTGGCTTAGCAACAGCATCTGTTTTTATGAATGTTTTCAACTGGTTTTGAACTAACTAAATATGGAACAAAACAGGTGTGGAACGCCAATGTCATAACAGCTGCTCAACCAGCACTAAGTGACAAACAGATTGTAGCTATAGAGCAGCTACTTAACACCTGTATCATAGACCACAGGCAGCTCCTATATCCTGGATTTAATCATTATTAGTACAGTTGTTTAGATGTAAGAAGGAGTAATCAAACTATCAAAAGACTGAAATTGGAGCTCAGAGCTAATAAACAGATTTACTAATCAAAAGCATGTAATATGAAGTGCTTTAGCACTAAGCAAAACTCTAGACATCAAAACATCCAATTATCATTTATGAACCAGGAGTGGGATTCGAACCCACAAACATCCAGGACATGCTCTGCAAATTTTGTGAGTCACAATTCAAGTTCCTCCTTTCATTCTAATAATCATATTGACTTTTGAAGAAACACAACTCAAAGAAAGTAAAAAAAATATGTACAAAATGTATGTGAACATGATAAACCCTATATCCAACAGTGGGTGGATATGATTGATTAATGATTAGAATAGTCAGCCTCACCTCTATCCGTTTAAAGAGTTCTTCGATCAGCCTTATTGCCTGTAACTTCTTCTGAGCTTTCAACAGCTTCTTCTGCTCTTCACTGATTTTACTATTAAGATCCATGTCATCTTTCTGCATCAACTTGGCAAGCTGCTTTTTCTTTCGTCGGTCTTCTCGCTCTCTCATCTTCTCTAGTTTCTCTCTCTCTACTCGCTCGTACTTTTGTCTTAAAGAATGAAAAATAAAACGTGAGCATGCCTCCTTTTGTCTGGAAAAGAGATGGCCCTTACTGAATGGTGATAGGCCATTTCGTAAAAGGCCTACGAATGTTCGCCTTACTAGCTACCGATAGATAATCTGGCACCAAACCTAAGTGTGTTCAGCAGCTGTCCTAGAGAGCTAGAATGTTCTAGATTAACATCTGAAGATCAAGCATGAGAATTTGCACACCTGTTGCATGTACATCTACTTCCACATCTAATTCACAAGCTCAATCTTTAGAATTGAATCCTGTTCACCAGATCAATTAGTTTACTAACTGGTTAGAAGGTGCTCTAAGGTCACCTGGAAAGAAAAATTAACATACAACCAGGTACATTAACAGATTGAGACTTGAAGATTGAGATTTGAATTTACTATGAATATAGAGAAATAACCTGTCAGTATCATAGCATATTAATCAATGCAAGTCAAATACAATCTGCTGTTTAACCCATTGGCATCAGCAATAATAATAACAATAGAATTTAATTCATAACTAGGTTGTAGTGGTCCTGACAATGCCAACTTGTGAACTCTGATTTCACTGGTGGGTACTATAAAATACCTTTAAATTCTAATCAAACAATGTGAATAATAATTCATCTACCTTTCTTTAGCTTCTTTTCTAGTAATTTTCTCTTTTTCTTGCTTTTCCTCTTCATCCTTAGCCCGCTGTCGAGCTGTTAGCCGTTCTCTGACAATAGCTCGTCGTTTCATTGCTGCATCAGTCATGTGTTTGGTTTTATCAAAATCAACATGAATGCCACACCATTCAGCAATGTCATCTTTTTTTCGTAATAACTTTTGCCCTCTTAGTGCATCCATGCATCGGACAAAGCCAACATATTCACCAAATTGAACATATCCATCAAAATATAGAGCTGCATCTTGTGGAGAAGTAGATATCCCTCTGATGGCAGCCTTCATTTGCATTCGAAATGGATCTGCAGCAGGCACATCGACTTGACGAATTGATCCAAACTTCTCAAACACCTTTTTGAATATATTTTCGGAAGGCGGAGCATCCTCATCCCGATCTCGATCATGAACAAACCATCGTATTGGCAAGTTTGATATATGTACTGTATCAGGACGCTCACCAGGCTTCATTTCATCCATATCTGTAGCATCGCGGAAAAATGAGTCCCATGAATGTCGACTAGGGAAGTCTAATTTTGCTTCTGTAACTTTCAGCTTCAAAGCATCTGGATAGTTTGTCAAATTGACAACCCGGTCATTAAGCCGATTAAGAACTCGTTCTAGTTTGTCTCGATTTTCTAACTCTGCATCAAATCTTATCACTTCCGTACTATGCTTCGACACTTTTAATACGGAAAAACTTTCAGGTTGGACCATTTTCCTTATTTTCTCCATGAGTTCCCAGTTGGATAGTGACTTGCCGTGAACCTTGTGTGGGGGAAGCTGGACAGAAATGTTTAACTTTGCGAAAGGTTTAAGATACAAACGCTGAGGCAGGTAGAGCGCCACAGCGTCTGATGTATCCCTGCATACCTGAATGTTCATTGTGAAACGAAAGGACCTAACCGATTATGAAACGATATGATTAAACATTTAATATGAACTATAACATCAATGGAATGCTAAAATAATCCCTATAACTACAAATAATATGATACAAGCTAAATATTGCGTTTGTAAGAAAAACTAAAAACATCCGAACGAATATATTATTCTTAATATGAAATGACCAGTAATATGTCCAGCGAAGGCCCCCATGGTTACGATCACGTCGAAAGTCTCGTAACGTGCTAGAAATTTAATTTAGATTGTCTGGCACAAAAATAAAACTAAATAAGATCGATCGTCAATATTTTTAACTTTTTTCCTCCATTTTCATGTTTTTTTTTCTTTTTAATTTATTGGCAACTGGATACGTAGTCTGTATATACAAAGTTACTTTATGGTCTGTATGCCTCATTTTCATGTGCCATGTGGGTACAATACAACAGGCCAGGGTGACCAGATATAAATCAATGATTCTGCGAGCAGCTCGGATAAATTCAACTCAAATCTGCTATGCGAAGCCCTTTTCAAGGACGCCAGTAAAATCATGCTAGAATTCTCCTATCAAATAATAAGAACAGAAGTATACGTACAAATTTCGAGTAGCTTTGACATTGTAGCAGTAACAATAAAATGAAAACAAGTATACGAAAGAAACTATATGTTTCTAAGTAAATACTGCTACCTAACAAATATCCATGTTTGTTACTAAAACATGTGCACAAAATCTGTTTCTTTTTCACGGAAATTAAATATTATATTGTTATATTATATATATTTATGTAAACGAAAGAATGTAATAGTTAATTCGGATTTTTATGTAAGATTTCTAGCACTATTATTTGCGGAATATCACGTATAAAAATTTTTGGACGTACTAGATGTTCACCTATTACTATTTGGAATCAAACCCGCGTCTCCCAGTTGAATGTAACAGGCGCCTTTATCTCTAGGCCACTGTAACGGAAGGAGATGCGATTTATTAAATAACCGTCATCATAGTAGTACAGCCATAAAGTAGACTACTGGACTACGTTAAACCGAAAGTGCTTTTTCAAACCTAACCTCCGCCATTATGGGTGCATACCATTTGAAGTTAGATTCGCTAAAAACGCTAAAAACGATCACACTCCCAAAAAGTTGTTCCACATGGGTCTTGGCGTTATTTTCGCCATAAACGCTATGAGGCTACTGGAACAGTTTGAATTCCCTACATCTAATGTCAAAAGTGACAGAAGTGGCAAATTTTTGTGGCATTCTTAGCGTTCTTATCCTAAATGGAACAGGGGATGACAGTTACAAACGATCACAGTGATCACAACCACAGACGCAGAATGTGATCAAAATTATCGAAATTAACGTTCTTAGCGACTAATGGAACACGCCCTATATTGCAATTATAAATATTGAACAACACTTCTGAATAATATCATGCACTCTACTATGATTTTTTTAATAAGTAATATTTGTCATATACAAATAGTACGTATTTATTATTTATTAACCGGCTAGGACTCGCGTGAAATTCACCTGATCTCCGACCAGTTTCGACTTATTTGAAGTTCTTCGTCTGGGAGTCACGATTGTGCACAGCGTCGAGAGCGGGCCTTAGCACGAAAATGGTAATGTGCTGAGGCTGCCTTTATAATAAATAATAATTATGGACAAAACTCGTGTCAGTTGTTTAGCTCAAATAGTACGTATTATATGAAGGCCAAATATGAAGCCAAAATAAGTTTTGGCTCATACACCGTATGCACTCCGAGTGAACTGGTCGTGTTTATACGTTTGTCGCCGAGTTATTAGTAAAGAAACAAGTTCTTATCGCGATCTGTGCGAGGGCCGGCCGGTCCAAGGCCGCTCAGGGCTCGGTCGCGATTAATTCGGAACCTAATTGTGTGGACGATTCGGTGCAAATTGATGTGGCAGGATGCGGTGAAGAAAATAACTTGTATGCTTTTACGCATAGAGAAGAGGACAATACCCAATTAGAGGAGATGGAACTAGAAGCTACCAACGGCTTAAGGAAGAGGAAAAACGAATCTAGGGAGGATGCCTCATCAGGGGAAGGGTGGTTGACAGTTCCCCGAAGAAGAAAAGCAGGAAAAAGGACGGTAGAAGAAGATAAAGTGGACTAGTCTGTTCAAGTCTGCGTTACATGTCAGAATGCGTTACCTAAGCAATTTTCACTAGCTAAACTCTTTCAAACACATGAAGTTAAGGACCTTACAAAGGTCAAATATGTCAGTAATACAAAAAATTTGATAACATTTGGTAACGAGGCTAGCGCGGACAAGTTTATACAAACAAAAGCGTTTTCTGAGTCTGCCCTCATAAAAAGATCATCGGCCCAAATGTACCAAAAAGTATGAAAACAGTGAGACCACAACTTTCAAATGCGTCAGCTGTTATGGTTCTCACATGGCCATGCACAAATCATGTCCGATCTTCAAAAAAGAGAGAAAGATTTGCGAGCTGATGTCTGAGTTTAACGTTACCTATAGAAAAGCTCTTACAATGTATGTGCCACCTACTCCAGTGTCAGAGAGACTCGTCAGGCCAACGGTTGATTTTGAAGATGATAAAAGAACCTCACCGTTGATAACAGCGGGTGAACCTTCTTGTGTACCCGACGTTGATTCGAGCCGTTCGTATGTTGATAAGGTTAAAACAAAGATTGTTAGTAAGGGAAATTCTCTCGAGCAAACTAAGGAACAACAGCCAATACTAAGTACCAGTCGTGGTCAAGTACCAGGTCAGATTCCGGGTCCAGAACTAGCAGGCTTAGGTGTAGGAAGAGGACGAAGGAAAAACAAAACACGTAAACAACCTCAAGCTTTAGAAAACACGTTTAACTGGGATAAGGACCCTTCCGAGTGTTCTGAGGAGTACGTAGCTTCAAGTATTTGAAGCTACGTACTCCTCAGAACACTCGGAAGGGGCGAAGTCCATGGGCGTATGCCCATGGACTTCGAAGAAACGGTAAATGAAGACAAACGCGTTGACTTCCCGCTACGTCCGTCACTGGGGCGGGCTTCTCTGATATAGCTGAAAATTTTCAAAAGTTAGTGCTCTGTCTGTGCTACTTTGTGCCCAAAAACTAGAATTTGTGCCTTCATAGTTTACGAGATATTTCAATTAGAAGGGGGCTCAAAACCTAAAATAATAAGCTGTTCTAGTACTGTCTTACACTTTTAAGTGCAGTGTCTCGTAGTAAAAGACAATGCCCATTCCGAGCTAAGAGCGCCTGCCGCCAGTGCAACACTTGACCGCACCGCGCTCCCTTTGAATAAAGTTTTGAATATTTACATGGAGCAAAAGTAATAAAACATATGAAATAATAAATAACAGAAACAAGAGATTTTTAACACCAGTTCACGTGCTTACTCGGTCAAATATACATAAAAAAAACACGAAAAAAACATTTTTTTAAATGTTTGTTGCGGCTAGCAGAAGTCAACCCTAAGAGTTTGTTAACATTTTTCTAACAAGTAGTATCCACTATTTAATTTCAGTCTGTAAATTATGCAAAAGTCAAAATAATTTAATCTATTTAGGCATCTACGAGACTCTGATGATGGTTACACTACATGCACTATAGGAGTGTTCAGCTTAAAACAAATATAGAGCCACTAAGAGAAGAACGAGAACAAGAACTCAGGGTCGTCTTTTAACAATGTGATATATATGATATAATATTAAAATATATTACAATATTTGTTTAAATGACGCAGCTGACAGATGATAGCTTGGCTGAGGTGGAATCGTACAAGTCATTTAAGTAATCACAAACTGTATGCTAGGATTTCATTGTTAAAATGTTTTCACATACAATTTGAATTTTCTTCTGTGTGCGTCTTCTAATATCTATACAATCTTTGGGAAATTCATAATAAAACCGTACTCAATTCCATAAGAAGGAATTTTTATTTGTCTTTGCTAATCTCAAACCTGCCACTTATTTAAAATTTTATATACTAATCATATAGGTTATTATTATTATTTTATACCTAATTGTGATTATCACCATATATATTTTCATTTTTATATACAGATTCGGTAAGTAAAAATATCAACTTCTCTAAAAATATCCCTTGGTTGGCTAGGATCCATTAACACCTATACCGTACACAGGCCTCACTGATAATACATTAGCAACATATTGTCAATGCAATGATAAGAACAACTATCAGAAGGACCCCCAACTTAAGTGCATAGTCATATACGACTACTTTTCGTAAAAAGATAAATAAAAATAGCTGTGTTATTACAGATTAACTAGTTTAATAAATACATACAGCTAATTTTGTATCATCAAAACATAGTAAACACATGAAACTACCACATTGAGTACTTCGATTGAGTCAGTATACACCCATACTTGTTATAGATGACCAAAGTAAACAAGCTAGTATGTTTTTTCTTGATAAATAAAATATTTTCTATTATTTTATTATAATACGTTGAAATGGAAGCTAAACTATACAGCAATACAGATTTTGAAAAGGATTAAATTAAAAACCAGCTTTGATACGTAAACGCAATTTATGATGATACTGGAGTTCAAGTTGTATTGGTCGCTATATCTCCATTTCTTATTCTATTTGGATCTCTGGCAAACTAAGAAAGACAGAGCCCGATAGAATATCAAACTGAAGCCACTAGTTTCTATATGTGTGTAATGGAAGTGTTGTCAAATGTAAGAAAAAATAGCAAATTAGTGGGATTTATGGGCAGATACGTTTTGATGGTATTAATATACAGAATATAATTACAGCAAACTCTGTTCGTTAATGTACAATAATAGTGCACAATCCTCACTATTACTATTTTATATAATGGTTCACAATTTTTTTCATGATATATCACACAAAAAATTAGTTTACGTTCTCTAGGACACTAAATAATTGACTAAGGTCGTGTTAGGTCAAGTATATGGTAGGGTTTCGACGCAGGTGCCGTAGTTCAAAATAAAACTCCTTTTAGTTTTTAATTAACCATTTTTTATAGCTGTAAGTTAAGCCTTTTACCACAATCTCACCTGATGGTAAGTGATGATGTGGTTGAAGATGTTAACAGGCTTAACCTAGAATTACTGGCTCTCAAGGACAGCTGCTAGAACTCACCGTTAGGTGCTTGGCAACAGATTTTCTACTTAAGAGTGGTCGCTAGCCAGGCGGGAATTCGTAAAATGCCCTTCAACCATGCGGTGAAGCTCAAGCCCGCGCTGGGATTCGAACCATGGACCTGCTGCGCAACAGTCCATAGCTAATTCCACTGAGCCAGCACTTGACGAGTCTTTTATAACCGATTTAAAAAATGGAGGTAATCATTTACGCCTATGTGTATGTAATATTGCCAGAACTGCACAGTTTTTAGATGTGTGCAATTATGCAATTTGGCACAAATGTTTAGAAGATACTATAGACTAATATTAGCTTTAGATAGCCAGATAGTTAATTTATTGGGAAAACAATTTACAAGTCAAAATATTCATTGTCACAAACATTACAGTTTCTAAACATTTGTGACAATTTCATAAGTGTATGTATGTTTGTGTGTTAGTGTATTGGTTTGTTTTTCCACGTGTTACGCAGAAACTAGAAATTGTATTCTAAAACTTTTGTTTTCGTGAATAAAGTACGTCTCAACGTTGGAGTTATTGTAATTTTTATCCAAATCGGTTCAGTTGTTTTCATGATATGGAATTAGAATTTTAAAATATGAGGGTTTCAACGATGCTGTACCAACTACGGGGCGAATGTGAACAGAATTCAGCAGGAATATCACTCATAATATGTAATAAAAGGATCTAGCATGCTTTATAATGCAAAAAAGGTGTAACAATAGTAGGTATTGAAGTGTGTTTGAAAATGTAACGGTCTTATACTCTGTGATGTTTTGTGAATAAAATTTTTAGATGGGAACATAACGAGTAAATACTATTAAAATACATAAATAAAAGTAATTTAAATAAATTAAACCGACTTTAAAATTATTACATTAACCAATAAGTGATATATAACACGAAAAACATCAAAAGGGCATCTACATAAGTAGATACGTAAATCTACTGGTCAGGTAGACGACCAGTTTTTTTTAAATAACATTATTTCTTACTATTTATTTCCGCTATAAGATACAATAGCATGTTAGAATTTCCCTAATAAACATAAGCTTTACAAAATTACAAATTAACGAGAGAAAAATTATAGTCATGTGCGGGATTCAAATCCACGTCCATCCACCCCTATAGCCGGGGTATGCTTTGATCGCTTGATCTAAAATGACAATGGAAGCGGGTTCGAATCCCGCACATGGCTATAATTTTTCTCTCGAAATTTGTAATTTTGTAATGTAATCCGCCGAGCAGGCGTTATCGCAAACATATTAATATTAAAACATTAACTTGTTTAATTACAGTATATAACGGTAGTGCCACGTACACCGATATTTAAAAACTGCACACTTTTGGAAACAACCTAAAATATATGTCTGGCAAAACTTTAGTTTACAGTTTTATTTGAAATTATAACCTAAATTGCGTTGTATAATATTAAAGAAAGTACATTATATATAATACTTACGTGTGTTTTAATACTCACATCGGATTTAAATTAATTAATTCCGTTATGTGTGACGTGCGTAATGTGTGACGGTTTATCTTGAATGAAGACAAAATTGGCAGAATTTGGATACGTTTGTGTGAGTGAGTTGTGTCTTACATAAAATTGGCTGAATTTTATGCTTCACTTTTGATTTTCTTTAGGCTCCTTTCTTACTTACAGAGCAATTAGCTCTGAGTATATGTACCAGTATTTAGTAAAACTTGTGTAGAGTATAAGTATCTAGTGACAGATTGCCTAGTGCCGTATTTAAAAATTTAGTACTCTTTTAATCCTCCATTTTCGCAAGGGTCGATTGCTCTCTAATAAAATATAAAATTTAACTTCGTTATATTACTCGTGTTAATTTCATGTTCAATAGGGTTTCGTAACAAAGTAAACGAAACTCTATTGTGATGCATATAAAAGTATTTAATTTTTTATGTGCTCACTCAATCCACACATTTCCGAAAATCAAAAAGCATTAATACAATTAGATTTGTAACCACAAATCTTATTATATTAACACAAAGCCCAGATAGTTAATGTTTTAGTATAAAACTTACTAATTAGGTATCTGCCACTTTACTTCTAATTAAACTTGTTTACTTTATGAGATATACTTATTTTATTATTTGTATGAAATTGCGTACAATGCGATTAAAATAAGAATAGGACGGGCTCTCGGCTAACTTCACTCATATTCACTCTAATAAGTACGATCAGCAAAACAAACTTAAAAATAGAACAGTACCATATATTTATACGTCATTTTAAATGAGTGACCCTCGACCCAGAGAGTAAATTTTAATAAATTCATATTTTTAAGGTTGACAGCACACACGCCGTCTTGATTTGATGACAACGCGGGCGTCAGGGTCTTATTTCTCCGACAGTGTACTAACTTTAACTTTTTTTACTTACTATAACGCGACACGTTTCCGAGTGTTTATTTTTTTACTTTTTAATTTGTTGTTGTTGACTGTTTAATATGTTTTTGGTGATTGTTATATTTGTTTTTGTTACCCGATACGATGATAACGATGAGTCTGACTCAGTTGGCCATTAGGACATGCGGCATCGAACAGCTAAGCGAATCAAATTAAGACACCTAAGTACAAAATATTGCTAACAAATAAAATCCGTTATGTATAAGTTACGATATACCTACTGTAGAATCCTATTTCCCCATACTAGCAACAATTGGTATTATCTTTGGTTACAGTGTTGTTATCGTGTAAATAAATAACGAGTATATTTTGGAAGTGATTGTTTTATTGAAGATTAACAATATACCACACCTACCAATATTTTTTCTTTTGTTTATGGCTTCACATACATATCGTCATATCGTTTAATATGTTCGAGTTCCTTAGTTCTTAAAAAAGTTTCGATACAAAAAAGATCGTGTTCAATAGTACAAATAAATTAATGTACCTTTTGTTTGCTCTTTTCATACCACTTCGTATTGAAATAGATACTTGTATTACTTGATTTCAACTTGTACGTGTATAATAAATAAAACTTTTACTCAGACATAACTTTTATTTTCTCTGTAATAAAGAGAACTTTCAATTCCCCATTTTGTACGTGGCTAAAAAGCTATCGGGTGAATTCACGCATTTTAAGGAAAATTCCATTCAGACTTATAAAAAAACTTAAAACTAAATGTCGATATAATTTTATGTTCTAGCAGTTACTCGTAAACTGTTTTATGGAGTGCTTAATAAAGTATCACAGTACATCTATAATTCGGAACCGCGGAAAGCCAAAAAAGGCGAAATTGTGGCAACACCACAGAAGGAATGCAAAAAAATATTATTTTTCTTTAGTCTATGGCCGATCGCCATGCGCATTGCGCGCGCATAAGAAAATTATTTTTTCCCGCCATTGCGCAAAATTATTCTTAACTCGTTTTCACTGTAGAAATTATAGTTATTTATTAATTAAGATGTCTACAAGTACTATTTATGAAGAAAATGTTTTTTTTTTGTATTATATTCTTCACAAGTGTGTCGTAAAACGTCGTATGATACCCGTGTACTAGGGTTGCCAGATTAAGGTATATCAATTCCTGGACATTTCTGGGGTTAGAAAGGGAGTTGGTACTT
Organism: Plagodis pulveraria; assembly: GCA_963890685.1. Classification (NCBI taxonomy): domain Eukaryota; kingdom Metazoa; phylum Arthropoda; class Insecta; order Lepidoptera; family Geometridae; genus Plagodis; species Plagodis pulveraria. The sequence continues at coordinate 4,536,576 of OY982961.1, read as the reverse complement.
GGACATCAAGTAAGAATCTTAATAAATCTATGGTTGAACTAACAAATTAATGTTTATATAAATATTGGTGAGTATAGTAGTGTTTTTTCCTAGGAAAAAAACACTACTAGGTACTCACCTTAGATGTAGTAGTGTTTTTTCCTAGGAAAAAGACTGGCAATTATTGTTAGATATCTTTGAGACAAAAATAACGTTACGTATATTAGGTAATGAATCGAAATAACATAAAATTTAACTTACAAACAAAATTGAGCCACTCTTTACGGCTAACTTATAACTCATTATGAAACTTTGGATGAACATTAAAAGAAAAAACTCTATAACCTTCTATAGGTATTTTAACTAAGCTTTGAATACCCAAAACTCGTGAATTCAGGGACAGTCGAGTGAAATTACTGGACACGGGACAAGACACCCTATTTCGGGACTATCCCGGATTTCCCGGACGTCTGGCAACCTTACCGTGTACACACACGAGTATCATTATATGATTACAGTCTTCGGCTCTCTGAGGGCATAGAACATATTATGCTGAGGGCTCGGTTCACTCATACATATATCTGTGGGTTCACTATGGCGCCTCAGCGGTAATCACCAACATTGCACACTTGTACAATGCGATTAAAATAAGAATAGGATCGGCCTAGCGCCATGTTGTGACGTCAAAACTAGAACTTGGTACGGTGTGCAAAAAAAGAAATGATTAAAACATGTATAAATTAATAAAGAAAATTTAAAACCCGAATGCAATTAATTTTTGTTCGTTAAGTATTTTATCGATCAATGGAAATGAAAACTGCCAGTTAATATATTTATGGAATCTTTTTTAGCCAATCATTTTGATACCCAACACGATGGCTTTGGAAGAAAAGATTAATTGTTTTTCTCACTATATGGCGTCTAAAATCCACCAGTTTGTTGTTATTTTTTTATGTACATAGTGTCACATGAGCTATCAAGATAAATCTAACGATATCTCGTACATTAGAATCGGTTAAGCCGTTTAGAAGTTATGGTGAAATGAAGAAATTCACAAACAACTACTATATACATACATAAAACCTGTAAACTTAACACACGTTTATGTGGGCAGTCGTGTAAATAAACAAGAAGTCATAGGTTGGTAAACGAAGTTGTAGGTGACTGTAGGTACAGCAAACACAGAAATAATTTGAACTGATTTTATTTGTTAGCAATATTTTGTACTTAGGTATCTTAATTTGAATCGCATAGTTCTTCGATGCCGCATGTGCTGATGGCCCACTGAGTTATCATCGTAACGGGTAACAAAAACAAATATAACAATCCCCAAAAACATATTAAACAGTCAAAAAATATTTAAACGAGAAGATCAATAAACACTCTGAAACGTGTCGCGTACACTGTCGGAAAAATAAGACCCTGACGCCCGCGTTTTCTTCAAACCAAAATGGCGTGTGCTGTCAACCTTAAAAATATGAATTTATTAAAATTAACAATTTCGGGTCACTCATTTAAAATTACCTATAAATATATGGTACTGCTTTATTTTTAAGTTTGTTCTGCTGATCGTACTTATTAGAGTGAATATGAGTGAAGTTAGCCGAGAGCCCGTCCTATTCTTATTTTAATCGCATTGTACCATAATGTAACTCACAACATTGACTTTTCATTTTCCCGACTAAACTCGACCTAAGTACATATAGTACTCTAATCATCATCATCATCAACGCCACACACACACGGGTATCATACGACGTTTTTCAACACACTTGTGAAGTATAAAAAGTAAAGTGGTAATTTTTCTCGGAAGAAATTTTTATTTGTGACTTGTCTTGATATAAGTAGAAGAGAGAGAGTGAAGAGTTTAAAATAAGACCTAATTTTGATTGACAATTTTTAGGTCTTATTTTAAACTCTTCAGGTTCTGAGCACATTGATTAAGACTTTGAAGCAATGATGACTCAGTGGCATTGGCTATGGACTGAAAAAATGAAGGTGGAAGGGCATTTTGCTAATGCCCGCCTGGCTAGCTACCAACCTCAAGTAGAAAATCTGTAGCCAAGCACTTAACCATAGTATAAAGAGTGGGAAGTAAGTTATCTTCATACAAACGCACCTCACGCGGCTTATATGTGTGCGCCATAGTATCTATGCGTCGCGCACGCACACTCTAACAAAATCTCGACCCGTTTCTCAGTGCGCCAGCCGGGGCTAACACCGCTCAAAGTTTGAGCGTCACGGCTTTTCGGCACCTCTAAATAAATTAAAAATGTGTGATAATCGCAGGAGATCTGCTGTGTGTTTGGCTGTTTCAACAATTCATCTATTTCAGAGTTGTTTCTGTTCAGATTACCTACTGAACAGGAAAGGTAAGCAAGTCACTTATTCTAGCATACCTATAATTTTTACTTGATGATGAGTGAGATACCTATAGATTTTATTAGTTTTCTATCAGACAGACGAAGTAGTCAGGCCTACTTTTCCACTAGAATGTATTACAGTCCGCGAGGTATAAGCTGAGCTTTGCATTTGTGTGAGTGTACATGGATAGTGTAGGTGTGACAACCGGCCTTAGGCGCGGCGCCATTTTCGCCCGGTAAAAACCTGATTTTGGGTAACCGGCCTGAGGCGCGGCGCCATTCTGTCTCGCCGCGCTCCTGCCGATTGGTGATCACTCACACTAATGCAAAGCTCAGCTTATGCCCCGCGGACTGTACCTAGGTATTTTTGATCTGTCAATTGATATGCCGCTATTGCTTTGTTTACGTTTAGTCATGCCGATTTCTCAGTGTTGTAGGTAGGTATAGTAACTAAATTCTTACAGTTATAAAATCGTAATTGTGAATCAGATAAATAGAGCAAAGGTCGAATCGTAACCATTCGTAACAACAACAAATATTAATTATAGTCTAAGAGACAGGCGTTAGTTTTTAAGGTTGTTTAACGATGTTTTTTAATCATTTCTTTATTCTACTTCTTATGCTAGATACTAATGTTTCGAAATATCATTACAAGCACTATCGCGTGGTAAGAGAAAATCATATTTTGAATTGTATAATATATATAATAATAAATATTTTGAACCCACACAACAAAAGTAAAAAATACAACTTCCCGGCCCTTGCCAATTTCTAGGCACTGAATTAAAGTTTTGCTAAAAGTGACAACCCTGAGACAGGCAAGTGTGGTAGGTAATTATATCTCGGATTGGGCCGGAGATGGCCTACTTCCTCACTCTTTCTACTATGACTTAACGGTGTGTTCCGGCAGCTGTCCTTGAGCGCCAGTGAAATTACAGACACATGAAACTTAACAACTATGTCTCAAGGTGACTGGCGCAGTGCACTTCGTGACTTGTGACAAAATGCATCTGTTATAGGCAGAGGTTTGTCCGCTCATCATCATATGGGCCTCGAGCTTGTTCCGTCAGAATAACATAAAAAAAAAGTCTCGAGGGAAGTCTTGAATTTTCATACAAAAAGAGAAACTTTTCCACCCCCCTAAACAATCACCGATTTTGATGATATTTGAAAATTTTATAGATGTTATCAATATCCAGGTTTATAGGTTTCGATTTTTATCATTATATTAAAGGAATTTGAATTAATGGGTATTTCAATACCGATATTTTCTTAAAACTTTTATCTAGTTTGTGAATTGCTTATATGAAAAATAATGATAAAAAAAGAAAAACCTATAAACCTAGTTTATTCTGTCATTTATAAAACAAGAGCAAACATATTTAGTTTTGATTAATGTTTACTATAAGAGAAAAGTTAAAAGATAAAAGAAAAATTTATTTTAATAAACTTTCAAGTATGCCTTTTTCGTTATATCAATTTCCTATACATATTGTTTTTAATATTCCCTATGATTGTTTAGTATAGGTAGAGACCAAATATTCTTTTACATTTTAGTGTTGACAAAGATTCCCCTGGAGCTGATAAGATTTTTCATGATACTCTCGAGTCGTCAACGGCCAAATTGGATTTGGTATCCTCAACAATAATTAGATCGCGCCTGGGACATGCATGCTCACCAGTTTTTCTTGCCAAAATTAGGGTCAGGCACCAATGTGGCCTTGAAGATGGAACCTTAGATCATATTTCTTCTGTGCTCTCTTATTCTCTGTACGTTGTTTTAAGTTCTGATATCCCTAGACATGTTAGTTTCAAATGTCTTTACACCTTTTGTATTTATTTTATGTAGTTTTATTAAGTCTAATAATATTCGTTTATAGATGTAAGTAATTATTATTCTTAAATACCTAGTTCTAAACCTATATTTTTGGTTTACTAACTGAACTATATTATATTGGGCATTCTTCATTTAAACCGTACGTTGGCCACATTCTGACATTGGCAGCACCGTCAAGCAGCGTTTAAAAGCCATCTACAGTTCGACCAACTTATCTGTTCAGGCGGCAGAAAAAAGAACTACATAATTCCCTCAAATTGTGACAGTTTGTAGTTGATTTCCTTGACCAATTCTTATTCTTATTCTATTTGGGGGCGATATGTCCTGCACTGACGTCCCGCTTGGGGTGTATTGTGCATTTCCCCCGCCAGCTTCTACCCAAGCCATCCCAACTCCTTAACGTAACGAGAAGGACCTTGGGTCGCTGGCATAGCTGCTCCAGTGACTTATGTGATGGTGGTGAGGATGTCGTCGATGAGAATGACTCTTGTAGTCCGATTGTAAATCGTATCTGTTCCGTGGCTTCGCAGTGCAACAGTACATGCTCCACGGTCTCATCTTTTAGCATACAGCCTCTACATAGAGGACTGTCTGTTGCTCCAGTTTTATGCAGAAAGTAATTCAGGTTACAATGACCTGTGATAAGGCCTGCTACAATGCGTAGTTCCTCACGCTTTATTTTCAGCAGATTGTTTGTCAGCTTCTTATTTAGAGTTGGGAACATGGCCTTTGTTTGTTTACAATCCTCTGTCTTATTCCACAGGTTTCGTTGTTCTCTCTCGGTGTGCCGACGTAGTAGTTCCCGTACTTCCATTGCTGATGGCTTGCAAAGGCTCCTTACGTCATCACAAACTTGTTTTTTTGCTCCTTTCTTTGCCAGAGTATCTGCCATGGTATCCCGGGCATGCACTATGTCCCTTTGTCCATGTTATCATTATTCTGTAGTTTTTTGACAGCCATTGAATGACACTCAGCTATGACTCTAGACCTGGTTACTGGTCTTCTGAGTGCATATATTACAGCCGCATTGTCTGTAGTAAAAAGAAGGAGCTTGTCCTCACGCTCACTTTCTAAACTAGGTGTTATGTCTAGATGTGATATTGCCCTCGCAGCTAGCAGTAAGCCCATTGCCTCTGCTTGCATTACAGTGGTGGTCTTATTTAGCCCTTTTGCGTCTGAGATTCCAAGTTCCGGTGAGTAGTAACCGCAACCGGCACCAGTCTTGTTTTTTGCGCCATCTGTGTAGATATTGTATGTCGGCACTAGATCTGCCAGTGCACTGTTCTCAGTAGCCAGTTTGTACTTCTTATTGTCAAGGTGGGTACTGGCTACTTTGTCAGTGCCGTGCTTTGATTCGGGGATTATTTTAGTGGCCTTGTCTAGTATTCGACAATGGTTTGTGATTTGTCCGGTGCCTATCCACTGGTTTGTTGACTTTATCCTTAGTGCTGCCGCCATCGCTTCTTGCTGTATATGAAGATGCAGTGGCGTCAGACCCAGGATGACATCAAGGGCAGCTGATGGTGTTGATTTTATACAGCCGCTGATCAAAGAGCAAGCCAGTCTTTGGGTTTGCTGCAGTTTCTTTATTGTAGTCACCAGACTTGTTCGTGGCCACCACACTACGAAGCCGTAGGTGAGGACAGGTCGTACTATGACTGTGTAGATCCATCGGCAGAGCTTCGGTTTCAGACCCCAGTCTTTCCCTACTGCTCTTGTACTTTGCATCAAAATTTTTGTAGCTTTTGTTGTGATGTGTTCAAGGTGTTTTCCTCACAAAAGCTTGCTGTCAAGCCAAATGCCTAGATATTTAACCTCCTTACTTAGGGTAAATTTTGTTCCAAACAGCGTAGGAAGGTTATAATTTACTAACTTTGTTTTTCGAGTAAACATGACTATTTCTGTTTTCTGTGGGTTCACAGATAGACTGTGACGTTGACACCATTCCTCGACTATGTGAAGAGCCCTCTGCATTTTTTCGCAGAGGGTTGCCTCAAACAGTCCAGAGACCATTAGGTATAACTAGGTCATCTGTGTATCCTACAGTGACCATACCATCTTTGTTCAGGAGTTCAACCAGCTCATTCACTACTACTACCCATAGCAGAGGTGACAAAACTCCTCCTTGTGGGCAGCCTCTCGTAACACGACAACGGGCTGTTCCAGAGGTTTCTATTCTCGCTGCTCTCTTAGAGAGCATGTTGATAACAAAAGTATTCACTCTATCATCAACACCCCTATTTCTCAGTCCATGGTTAATACTGGAAAATGTGGTTTTGTCAAAGGCTCCTTCAATGTCAATAAAGGTAGCTAAGCAGGACTGCTTGTTTTCCAGTGCTGATTCGATCTTGTGTACCACATGGTGGAGGGCAGTCTCTGTAGACTTGCCAGATTGGTACGCATGTTGATTTTTGTGGACAGGGTTTTCCGCTAATGGTCCACTTCTTAAGTATTTATCACAAAGTAGCTCCAAGGTTTTTAACATGAATGAGCTTAGACTTATCGGTCTGTATGACTTTGGATTGGTGTAATCGGTTTTACCTGGTTTTGGTATAAACACGACTCTGATTTCCCGCCATGACTTAGGTATATACTTCCATGCTAAACATGACCTGAAAATGGCCAGAAGATGAGTTTTTATCTTGTTAAGAGTCCACTGAAGAAGCGCTGGGAAGATTCAATCCGTTCCAGGAGCCTTGAATGGTTGGAAGGTGCTTACCGCCCAAAGCAGAGCTTCTTCAGTCACAATTTTGTCAGCAAAGGCCCAGTCTTCATTGCCAGGCTTTTGCATAGTTTCTATTTCCCATTCTTCTTCATTGTCTATCTGACAGTCTGGAAAGTGGGTGTGTAATAGAAGTTCAAACTGTTCCTGGTCTGACATCGTATAAGAGCCGTCAGGCTTTTTCAACATTCCTAGCTTTGCATGGGAGTCGCTAGATAGTACTTTTTTAAGTCTGGCAGTCTCACTTTCGGATTGAATAGTTATTGTATTTTTTCCACGATTTCTTCCGACTTTCTTCGACTGTAATCTTGAATCGGTGACGTGTTTTCCTATACTCTTGCCAATCTTCATCAAGATCGGTATTCATTGCTCGGTTGAAATGGTGTCTCATTTTCTTCCTCGCTTTGCGAAGTTCCTTGTTCCACCATCTGTCTTTTTTGTTCAGTATTTTAGTACTTTCCGTTTTTAAGGGACTAGATTTTTCGTAGCTTTCCCTTAAGGAACGTACCACAAAATCTATAGTCTCTTCAATGTTTTGGGGTACCAACTCAGTAGTCGCTTCAATTTGCGGCCCTACCTCTAGTGCCTTTTCAAATGTTTCTCTGTAGAGTGTTCTATCAGTATTCTTTGGGTTTCTGTAGGTGCGCGGTTCATGCTTTCTTACCTGTAAGCTGAACCTTATCCTTCTATGGTCCGATCCCGAGGCCTCATTTGTTGCGACCCGCCAATCGTTTATCGTCTCTGCAATTCCGCTGGTAGCTAAAGTAATGTCAATTATAGTTCTGGCATTGGATCTAACATAAGTAGGTTCAGTGCCTCTATTCAGAACTATGAGATCATTTCGTAGGATAAAATCTAATAAATCTTTTCCTCTATCATTTGTGTCTGGGCTCCCCCAAAGAAAGCAATGTGCATTGCCATCGCAGCTCATGACGCATTCTAATTTATTTACTGCACAGAAGTGCAGTAGATCTTCAACTGCTGAAGGTGGTGCTTCTGCCTCTATGTCCATATAAATCGAGGCCACTATAACAGTACTATGGGGTCCTTGCAGTCCCGTCTCTAGTTTGACTACCGTAAGGTCATCGTTGCATAAATGTGTTATCATCGATGCTTTGTATAAATTTGGTACATAAACAAAAGTCCGCGTTTTGATTTGCACAGGCGGAGTGAACAAATTGCCCCTTAGGGCGTTGAAACCACTCACCTTTCCACGACTTAGGTAGGGTTCCTGGACCAGTGCTATTGTGTTAGGTTGCTCTTCCAGGGTTCTTCGCAGAGCGGCGAAACCTGAGACGCTGTGTTGGAGGTTAGCTTGGATAATATTAATTTTACAATTTATGTCCAGCCTATCTATGCCAGCCGCATTAGCGGTTGAGTTTTGAGAATTATAATTTTGATTATTTTTGTTTTGTGGATCCATTATTGATTAGAATGAATTACCTACGCAATTGTTTGTTAGTGGAAGCGATCGAGAAGCGATACGCTCACTTAAATATTATTGTTGGGGTTTGACGAAGGAGTATGAGCACGGTCCGCCTCCATTACGGACGACGCCGGCGAGAGAATGTTGAGGCCCATAATGTCCCCTAAGATTCCATCGTCGTCGTCGTCCCCCACTGCCAGCAGACGGTCCACCTCCTCCCTCGACCAACCCCTCTCCTTGGTTAGGTCCGCGTCCGCGCCAATCAAAGCGACGGCGGGCGGCGCCGGCCCCGGCCCGCCGCTCACCGCATCGACAACAGCGTCGCCAGCGCCGGCCCCGCCCGACACCACCGCCGCCGCCAGACGAAGACTGTCGCCGACATGTAAGGCAGACGACAGCCCTCGTGTTGGAGATTCCTTGACCAATAGCGCCCTCGAGAACTGCACAGTTAAGTTGGTGGTACTATAAAGAAGAAGAGAGTGTATAAGTGGTGGTGGAATACCATACTGTGTGCAGCCATATTATTTTTATGTCTAGCAGAGGGTGAGAAAAGCAGGAAATAAATAAAAGAATTATAATTTTATGCATATAAAGAATCTTTTATTATTTTTTTAAAATATGAAATCAATGATTCCACCAACATTAAAGAGCTATTTTGTTGAACTTTTACATGTGTTACTAAATGTAAATAAGTACCTTAGACTACTTACAACTACGTCATAAATAATTTAGCATATGATTATTTACACAGCTCCATATTAAAATAGCCAATACAAACATTTGCTACCAAAGACTTTTACTAGTTTCAAGTTTATTTACACATCAACTTTGCATCAATATTACTGCCGAAATTAAAATAAATATTAAAAATAAAATTTACATTAAGTCAAGATGTAAGAGAAAGGAATTTATCTTGATTCTCATAACCAAAGAAAGTTGCAGTTAAATTAATTACAATGTAGTAGATTATACAATAAATGTCATTCCTCTGTGCACTACCATACAGCATACTGCTGGTACTGTCTTATTTATTTTTTACCCTCTGCACTACCAGGCAATGATATTGTTAGTCATTTGGACTATCTTTACCATATCAATGAAAATACTTGAGGATTTGGAGTGCCTGTAGGCCTGCAATTGCCTTTAGGCTGTCTAAATGCTGTTGTTGTAGTAGCTGTAGTGATGTATTTAGTTTGTTTTTAATAAAGGTTAAAAAAATAACTACAAACCACTTCTTAATATTTTGAAACATAGAAAATAAGACTGGTGGGATAAAAATATGCAAAAATATATTGTGAGAAAGTTTGCCTTATGTACATGAATTTACTATATATTTGTATATTTATATAGCCAAAATTTCTTCTCTAACTAATCTAAATAATATCCTTTGGAATGAATAGTTACAGTACAATGGTAGGACATGTTGTAATTACTTTACTCCTCACTGGTTTCATAGTGTGTTATTTAAATAATTATTTTATGTTTCACTTTGAAAAATAAACTCAACTGATGGAAGATTTGTGATTACATTTCCCTTTCAAATGATTGTTTTACTAAAATTATTGCAGCTTACTTAATAACTATAATTTCAAAGATTCTTTTTAAATTAGTTGACCTTCTTTAATTTTATGGAGCATATTTTAAATAATTTATTGTGATGTTATTTATATTTAAGCGTTTTTAAATGCAATTAAAGCAATACTTTTGATTATTGATAAAATAATGCTTATTCATTCAGTTATATAAATGCAAGGATTATTTTATATCTAATAAATGTATTGCTTTAAAGACATAAGTGTCGAAATCGACAGAAGGCAGCAAGAATGCGAATATGAGTATACAAGACACATTAAGCTGACCATCAATGTGCAAGCAGTCTAAAAATTATAGGTTATTTATATACATCTCCATAGCTACATTTTATTGTATACTCAGTACTCACATTCAATAATTTTGTAATTAAACTGCTAAAATGCAGACATCAACTATATACAATTGTATACAAAATAAACTCAAAAACTCACTCTTTAATAGAAAACATAGTTCAAGTAAAAATTTACATTCTCACATCTAAATAGGTTTTTGTTCATATGGAAATAATTAAAAAATAAAATTTTCAGTCTTCTATTAAACAGTAACATAGATCGTCAGAGATTAGATCTTCAGATTTACAATATGGTATTATACAATTTGTACACGTTAAATGGAAAAATTGACGCATTACTACGCACTATGTTAGTCTTCATGTCTTTCCACTATCTAGGCGCGTGCATCACTACGCCGATCCAATAAACAATATATTTTTCACTATCTTCCCATTTTAAACTATAAAAAGTCAATGTACTCACTCTAGCACAATCTTTTCACTATATTTTAATAATTTTTCAACACTTGTGTCTCCTTTTCCACACTGGTATTGTGTCATTCCACTGTCCAAACTCAGTTTTATCATGCATATGATGTGCACACTGTTAAACTAGTCACAAAATCCAATAGATATCACTGTCATAAATACCAATGTGAGTTTTTTATAATTACACTAATGATTCCGGATTGAACTCATGGTTCAGTCTATTGCTTGCTGCCTGCAGTGCACATTTAGCAGTCTTCAAAGCTGTATTATGCTCTTTTAAAATGGGCATTTAAACTGCCCAAACACCAGCCAGACATTGAGACAGCATACTGTAAGTATGCCCTGGAATATTTTGTATCAATATACGGCTGTCGCTAAACAGTCATGGTCCATTGTGGATATATGCAAAGATTTCTATAAAACTGAGCTTAGAATGACATTTGTTGAATATATACCTCTATCTCAGTTGTGTAGAAGTCTTTGAAAATATCAATGACACTTGTACACTCGGCAAAAGTTGTCCAGCTTCCCTGGCAGGCACACACTATTCGTAAAATGGGTGATGTACACAGGGCAGGCACAATTTCACTAGCATCCCCGGTGCAGTCACTGTTCGTAGGATGCGTGGTGTTGATAGGCGGCGGCGGCTTCATGCCAGGTGGGCGGTGGGTGTGGGTGCGGCTGGGCGGGCCAGCCGGCGTCGGCTCAGTTGGCGCGCGCGCGCTTGGCGTGGGCGTGCGGGGGCGCGTGCGCGGGCCGGGGGGAGGGCTCGTCGGACTGCAGCCCGGGACGCACCATGTACTTGAGCTGCGGCATGTGCTGCATCACGTCGCGGATCTGCACCAGCGCCATGCCGTTCTCGCCCGCCGCTGCTGACTTGCACTTCCCAGAGTTACGGAGCACTTGCAGTTGTGTACTGGAAAGATACACGGCTGTTAGTCCATCGGTTAGGTGGGATCAGTTGAATGATTATAAATTAACAATGTATTTAGATAATGTATAATTTTACAAAAAAAACTTTTATTGTGGTGAGAATAATCAATAAATGTTATAGCTCAAACACGTCACAGCGTGCGTACATATTTTTTTACGATACAAAATGAAATGCTCCCAATAAAAAACATCTCACGCACTTATTAGTTGCAGCGCACTGTACACAAAATTCTGTGTGACATTACACTATGTTCGACCTTAGAACATAAAACTCTATTTTTGAAGATTTATACAACATATATACGATCACTGCTGGAATATGCATTCCAAATTTGGAGGCCATACTTTAAATTAAATATTGATCTTCTTGAAAGAGTATAGTGTAAAGCAACCAAATGGTCCTATCATTGAAGAATGTGCCATATGAACTTCATCTCAAGAAACTGGGCTTGACTATAGAACAGCGCAGACAACGAGGAGTTCCAATTGAAACATATAAAATCTTGAATGGATATTATAATGTCCCAAACATGACACACATCTACACAAACAATCACAACAACAATCGGACGAGAGGACACTCCCTGAAGCTGCAAATTTTGAAGAGCTACAGCAAACCAAAAAACACTTTTTGCCAAACCGTGTAGTCAATGAATGGAACAGTATGCCAGAGACCGTTATTATAGCCCCGTGAGTGAACTGTTTTAAAAATAGACTACACAAACATTTTGAACTATAAAATTAATGTGCACTGTTTTTTTTTTCATATACACGCATCAGCTTCATGCTGCTTATTGTATCACAATAATAATAATAATAATAATTATGTCTTGTTCACACATTACTGTCTGCAGACTACTGTGTCACTATACTCAGATGTTACGTTTTTATGTCTTGTTTGACCAGTAATCACATTTGTAAGTGCCCTTTACGCTTTAAAACAGTAGTGTTTGCACATTACTGCTTCAAGGCAGATTATCTGTCACTGCAGTGGTATCCACCAAGACAGACTCTAAACGAAGTGGCCTACCACCTCATACAATGTTGTAATAATGGAAGCACTGATTTGTAAATTCATATACTATATTAATTGTATCTACGCATTGCAGATTAATTTCATATACTATGGCAGTGACAGTTTTATAGTGGCAAGATGTATGGTAAACTCAATATCAGTTTAGCCTATCAGTGTTCACAATCTTTCAACACATCATTACTTTATCATCGGGTGAGTCTGTGGTCATAGGGTAGCCTATCGGTAATAAAATAGGTAATATACTATATTAATTGTATCTACGCATTGCAGATTAATTTCATATACTATGGCAGTGACAGTTTTATAGTGGCAAGATGTATGGTAAACTCAATATCAGTTTAGCCTATCAGTGTTCACAATCTTTCAACACATCATTACTTTATCATCGGGTGAGTCTGTGGTCATAGGGTAGCCTATCGGTAATAAAATAGGTAATATACTATATTAATTGTATCTACGCATTGCAGATTAATTTCATATACTATGGCAGTGACAGTTTTATAGTGGCAAGATGTATGGTAAACTCAATATCAGTTTAGCCTATCAGTGTTCACAATCTTTCAACACATCATTACTTTATCATCGGGTGAGTCTGTGGTCATAGGGTAGCCTATCGGTAATAAAATAGGTAATATACTATATTAATTGTATCTACGCATTGCAGATTAATTTCATATACTATGGCAGTGACAGTTTTATAGTGGCAAGATGTATGGTAAACTCAATATCAGTTTAGCCTATCAGTGTTCACAATCTTTCAACACATCATTACTTTATCATCGGGTGAGTCTGTGGTCATAGGGTAGCCTATCGGTAATAAAATAGGTACTAACGAGTTGGGCCTGTAGAGCGTGATGCCGAGCGCGTCGATCATAGCTCGACAGCCTGTAAGCGGCACGCGCGGGAAGAAGTGCGACGCGAGGTCGGGCAGCGTCATCAGCAGTTCTGTGTACTGGTACGGCTTCGCGTTGATGCACGGGACCATTGTGTTCTCCACCAGCGCCTTCTGGACCTACACACAATACATATTACTTCTCACATCATCATGTTCTTACTCTTGTCCCACGCTAATAGTCTGTACAATATGTAATCCTTAACAGCTTTTTGAAGCGCTCTTAGCTAAGTTTACTTAGCTGTTCTCAACCGATCAGCAAAGTTAAGCAACGTCGCCCGCGCTAATGAGTTGGATGGGTGACCGCTAGTGACATTACCACTGAGCGTTTCCGTGCTTCGGAGGGCACGTTAAGCCGTCGGTCCCGGTTGTCGTCTTAGGATGGCAGTCGTTATAGCATGGTGGTAGAGCATTTTGCGAATGCCCGCCTGGCTAGCTACCACCCTCAAGTAGAAAATCTGTCACCAAGCACCGGTGTGTTCCGGCAGCTGTACTTCTAGGTTACCCTGAACAACATCTTCGACCACATCATCACTACCATCAGGTGAGATGGTGGTAAAAGGATAACCTATCTGGCATAAAAAAAAAGCAGTGGACATAATCTTAATGGTTGGCCTTGACACAACCCTCTTTGGGAATGCTTTCAATGGTGGTGTAGCAGCTACCATAGAGGTATTAAGAGCGTTAGTTGATGTGCACCCCAATGTGGTATTCTCTACATTGGAGTGCACATTAATAATTAATATTCAAAATAAAATTAAATGCTTAATTGGGTCTTCATTTTATTGAGTGGTGAAAACAATTTGCCACAATGTGCAAACAAAAATTACTAAAAACTTGTACTTGACTGTGTCAGGATGATACCTACATTATGGCATTAAATTCTTTGAAGCGATTTAGTATCTCTTTGCCCAATTTTGTCACTTCGCCATTGGCCAGTTGTAATGTTTTTATCAACTTCGATTATGTTCCTTTGAGCTTTCCTGATCTCAGAACACTTGACAGCAGAAAATATAATGTATAAGTTGGCATCGTCAGGACCATTATGTTCTAGTTATGAATGAAATTCTATTGTTATCATTATCGCCGATGCCAATGGGTTAAAAGCGTCCCACATTGTGAGACAAAATAGCAATAAAAGTTTTTTTTTATTCTAAGCAGGGTCGAACAAATCCCTTTTGCTCTTCGAACTTAAATTACTGAGGTATGAGGGTTAATGAGTCTTAATTCGAACTTGAATGTTTAATGAAGCAAAATCGTAAATGTCTGTTGACCTTCTATTACAGCTATGATGTCTACTACAGCCACCCACATTCAGGTATTTTTCTGTTCGTCACATCTTACACCAACAGGAAAATATGAGAGGGTGGAATTCAATCGCAGCACCCCACGGAGACTGTTGATCTACAATCAAGACTAATTAGTTAAGAAGCTTACCTTATACGGCGTATGGTTGCCAGTGATGCTGATGTCTGCTATGGGGGTAAGCCTTTTGCGATTGTCCACGGAGTGAGAAGTTGAGAGGCCATTCATTGCTCCACTCACTTGCGGGGGCACACTGAAATCAACATATTCATGGTTACAATCTTAAAGCAAGAGAGACGAATTACTTAGCATTCCATGGATTCACCGTGCGGGTGCCGGGTCCATCGCGTTGCAGAGGAAGAGGCCAGAGGGGCCTGGGACTTGCTACCCAGGAGGGTTAAGGGGCCCCTTTATGATATATCAATGCTCCCATTCACCGCTCGAGTCTCCTCCCCTACCTAACCAAATTTGATAAGATCCTACTATTGCCGCCTTAGATGCACGTTCTAGGATGGAATGGAATAAACTGTACTGTAACAGCCGAATCGTCCACTGCTGAACACAGCCTCCCCTATTAAGGGGGTATTTGCCATAATCACCACGCTTGGCAGGCGGCTTGGAGATCGCAGTGTAAGTTGGCAGGTCTTTAGACGGTGCTGCTGCTGCCCACCTACCAGTATTTTTCCTTTAGTCGCCTCTTACGACAACCACGGGATGATAAGGGGAGGTGCAATTCTAACCCGGCACCTCACGGGGCAAAATAACAACAGCATCGAACAATACCGGAACCGCAGAAGGATGTGTTGCTCTAAGGTCAAGGATTGCAGTCTAAGATGTTGGTTCTTCAGAAGTGGCTGCTGCCCACTAACCGATACCAGCCTGGTAACCCTCGGGGAATGTTCATCTGTCATATTATTTAATTTCTCTATCATAATAATACTGTACATTGCCCACATTGTCATTAACTGTAACATGGAGATTAAAGTTAAAAGTTCCAGCGAAGACACCCCAACACTGTGTAGCGACTACTACCCGAATAATATTATATTGCACGGCGGCGTCTTGGAACGCAGAACGGTTGAGCGCCTAATCGCTCAGTCTGAACAAAATCTTGGGATTTATGTTCTATAAAACGATTGTAACAGCGTCAAATTTGCTGTGATTATAGAAGAAATCATCATCATCAGAAAACGTCCACTGTTGAACAAATCCTCCCCCATAGAGCGACACAAAGAACGGCTATTATCCGCTTGTAACCATTGGCTACCCGCGACTTTCACAATGTCGTCTGACCACCTAGTAGAGGGCCTACCAACTCTACGTCTTCCGGTGTAGCGTGGTAACCACTCGAGAACCTTTCTTCCCCATCGGTATCAGTTCGTCGAGCAATGAGACCCGCCCATTGCCACTTCAACTTGCTAATTCTGAGAGCTATGTCGGTGACTTTGGTTCTTTGGCGTATATCCACGTTCCGGATTTTATCGCGCAAAGAAACTCCGAGCATAGCTCTCTCCATAGCTCGTTGAGCGACTCGGAGCTTGTCCGTAAGGGCCACAATTAAGGACCACGTTTCAGTGCCATAAGTCATCACATAGAAGAAATACTATTGTAAACCAACAAATAATAAAAACCAGCCATGCGTGGGTTGGTCTCGCCCTAATGATCCCAATTGAATGAAAACGGACACCTCGATGTGAAATTGCACCTCGCAGTTACCTACCCCCTTTATTTTTTTTGTTACAAAAAAAATGGCGATAGAAGAAAATCATAAATACATAATTAATTATGTACCTGAGTCACAGCTAGTGTACCATATATAACCTTATAATAAACTTAGTACTTGTTGACCTAAAGAAACAACTTTTGCAATGGCTCATTCTAGAAAATTATTTGTTATCTACTATGATATATTTGTGAACAACAAATAGTCAAAGAGTATTTATTTCAACATGGTAACAACAATTAAAATTAAGCACATCTTATTTTGTGTTAAATGTCTTTGTTCTGTAATCAAAAGGATGACTTATTTTTTTTATTGTTACCTTTGCAATAACGCCTGCTATGCGGATTACATCACAAAATTACAAATATACAAGAGGAAAAATTTGTACATCTTTTCCTACTACAATTTTTCCTCTCGTATATGTGTAATTTTGTGAGGATGACTAATTTTAATCTGAAGTGATTCATTAGGAATTTATAAAAATAGGTACTACCAGAGTCAACGAGACAGACTCTGCGTTGTTGTGAGTTAATATTCTTCATTGAAAACACTTCTTAAGTGCAAAAAACAAAGTGCTAGAGACCAGTGATATATAGACAGACAGAAAGACAGCGGAGTCTCATTAATTAATAGGGCTCCCCATTTTGCCCTTTAGGTATGGAACCCTAAAAATAAACCTATACATGATTAATAAAATGTATCTGCATATTATATTAAACAATATTTCACAAAAGTAACTTAGTCAAAATTAACCTGAAAATGCACACGTGCCAAATATGGCACATTTCAAACCCCGCGATATATAGAAAGGTGTCAAATATGGTACACAGCTGTAAGAGTAGTAGGTACATGAAACTTGTAAAAGCGCTTACTTCATATTCGTCGTGTTTGCTGAACTTCTCACTAATGGCGGAGGGGGCTGCTGGCTCATCGCCATTGTTATTGCATTGTTCGGAAACTGAAATAAACGAGACACAATCATGGACTATATAAAATTGTATTATAATTAAACTCCAGCGAAAATGTACGTGAAACGAAACGCCATCTTAGCATATTTGATACAAAAGCATTTTACATTTTCTTTGCCTCATGGGGTACCGGTCTAGAATGTCAACCCCCCTTCGCTACCTCTGGGTGTCGTGTAAAGTTAAAATACCAGAAGGTGGGCGCCTTCTGCGGAACTGATATCTTAAACTGCGATCTCCAAGACGCCTGTCGAGCGTGGGCATTATGGCAACCCCAAATGAGACTGTACAGCAGTGGACAGTCCGGCTGATAGGTAAATTTTTAATATATAATAATCTGTCACCAAGCACTTAACAGTGTGTTCCGGCAGCAGTCCTTGAGGTTCAGAAAAATTTCATGCAAATGTATGTCTCAGTGCGGCGCAGTGCAATGCGTCACATGACGAAATCTATCTGTTATAGGCAGAAGTTAATCCGCTTCACATCAGGTGGGGCCCGTGCTTGTACTATCACAACAACATTAAAAAAACTAGGTTATATGATAATAACTTTTTGAAGTACATACACAAATAGCATAATGGTTTCTTGGAAATAAAGTATAGTGACGCCATTTTCCTTTGTAAAGATAAAACTAGTTGTGAGTAATATAAATGACGAAGGTATACCCGGTATTGGGGGACTTGGAAATAAATAATTGCTGTAACGAATGTAGCTACCCTTAAATATTATAACCATTTATTTAATTGTTTCGATTTGCAAAATAATAGGTTAATCAGGGGCCAATAATTACTAAACATTACCCCTTATTCATAAACATTCCATAAATTTACGATAGTTTTATAAAACGTCATTAGTACCGTTTTATAAACCTACTATAAAGTTATGGTGCGATTATGAATAAGACCCTTACATTCTAGAGTGTAGTAATAATATTTTCAACACCTTTGCTCGTAAATTGAGCTTTATCATATCGTTCTTAGGGCCATAAACCGAACTATAACACCCTCGTGCATAATAATATTATACACTAGTGCATAATAGAATTATCCCTATAAAGTTAAGTTAGTACCTAACTGCAAATTACATGCGAGTAAATACAATTTTCAATTTAATCGGGTAATACAGATTTTTAACATCAAATAAAGTGGTAAGTTAGTTACAGTATAAGTAATTTTTTTAAAGAGCGCACAGTGTAATACAATAAATAACACATTAAAAAATTAAATTCCACAACCTATTCATAGATAATGTAATTTATTAAACAATTTTCTGTTATGCTGAATACTCGTTTATATATACCCATACAACTGGATTACATGTCATATAAAACATTATTACATGTAATGCCAACAGTACAGATAAAGCGGCTTTAAAAAACCGTACGAATTACAGTTTTAACGGTAATGCCTAGGGACGTGATATTTACCTGCACGTTTCGCTGCTGATGCTGGGAGCGATGCTGCGGCATGGCGGCGGCGGCGGCCGCGATGTTGTACCGCGCCGCGGCCTGCGCCTGCGCAGCTACTTGCGCCTGATAACAATACACAAAGAAACATTCTTTATCGTGCTACGAAAGGCAAGGGGATACATGTACATAATATTAGTTTCAACAAAAAAAATTACATAACAGATATATATATCCGAATACAGAAAATCTACTGTAGAATTCAAGATTTTGATTAAATTTCAAAGATTTGTTTGTATTTTTAAAAACTATAGCTCCGATCGCGCTCAATGAAACTGAACTGAACTGTATGTGAAACAGTTAAAAATTTTTGAAAATTAAATTTCTATAACCAAAAAACACGATATTTTGAATAAAAATAGCAATAAAATGCGAGTAACTTTATGACTATTTAACCTATTTACCTAAAAACAACGTAGAACGGGCTGTTGTCAGTTGCCGCAATTTATAAAACACAAAAAGTACATACACTAGGGAAACCAACAAAGATAACACAAAAAATCGTAAATTCTAATGTAAAATTTTAGCAAAAGTAGGTTTTTGCTGTCGGAAGTATTTTTGTTTGCCTCCTGAAAATGCAATGCTGGTATTTTTGTCATTGTAGTTAGCTATTTTTGACGACTTTTGTGTGGCATAAATCGATCAATCATTTCTAATCATTTGTTTAATCCACGGAGTAGTGGCATGCTGCGTACATGTTCAAAAACCACTGTTGTTGCACATTGTGATCATAATAGGACACTTTACCATCTTACTGTACTATTTAAACGAAAGTTGGTAGAAATTAACGAAGGCAATTTGAAGGAAAATTAATCAAAGAACCAATACTTCAAATAGTCGTAATATGTTCTATGTTACGAGATAAATATATTGTATCGACCGCAGATACAGTAGGACAAGGGTAGGAAATATATGCATAGAATTGATTCCAGAATTCCCCTTCCTAGTTCCCCGTTATTGGACGCATACGGTTTGTAATAAAACACCAGACCTCTCTCCCCTCTTTTGATATCATAAAACCCCTTGTCTAACAACATTGACTCACTTCCGACGACGCAGAGGGTGTACAAATCGTTCAAATTAAGAGGCTAATTTAGCCTTTTTGAGTTTAGTAGTATATGTGTTCATATGGCGACGGTAGAACCATACTGATCCAAGTATCATTTTCATTATATTGAGAAAAAGAAGGAAACACGTTTGAACTTCTAAAAAAATACGTGATTTATTATGCTTTAATCTTTATCGAAATGATGGCTAATATGTCAGACAAAATAAAAACTTAATATATAATAAAATATTTTCATTAAAAGTAGTAAAAAATGTTGGTTTCTGCAGATTAAAACAGATAAAAAATAAAAATTGGATCAGTATAGCAGGATATATTTTTGAAAGTAAATGCTAAAGTGAAAAATTGATTTCCTCTAGCTATATAAGGCGCTTTTTGTACTTGGATGAATGTGGCATCAATTGAATATATTTTTCCTTGCATTTGTTGCACATAGCTCCAATATAGAAAAAAAAACACTTGGATCAGTATGGTTCTACCTTCGCCATATATCATCTGCAGTAACCAAATATTGGAACCTATAAATATAGTTGCTTCTACCAATCAACGTGATTTAGGGAAACGCGCTGGGTACAGATGGTGGGACAGTAAAATTGTATGTTAATAACAAAGGGATCATTACATTGAAAATCGTATATCTCGGAAGAACATAATATAGTACGGCGCAGAACTAAAACTTAAACGGTAGATATTTGCTATGGGCAGGGGCAAATACTTGTCATTAGGTTGGTAACTTTCTAAAAGTATTTTTTTGTTACCTTCAACACTTATTTAACAATTTGTAACACATTATGTATCTTTTTTTTTATATTGTTAGGTTTGCAATAACGCCTGCTATGCGGATTACATTACAAAATCACAAATATACGATAGGAAAAATTTAAGTTAGGAAAAATCTCGCACATGACTTAAATTTTTCCTATCGTATATTTGTGATTTTGTAACATTATGTATCTATCTAATTAATGAATACTTCGTGACATAATGAACCGGAAGGCTTTTACAAACACACAGTTACCGTTTATGTAATAGCATATATAGATGAGCGCTAATTCCTCGCAGCTGAGCGAACCCCTGGTTCCACTATAGAAGCATATTATTATGGAACTAGGTACAAAGCAAACATGGGATTGCCGATATTTTTCTTCTTATATCATGCACTATTGCTCAAGAAATATACCAAATACACTAGTACTCATAGAATAAAAAAACGATGGGTTATTACAATATATTAAAAGTGTACATTCGTAGTTTTTTTATGAGATACACCCCATGTCCCATATTTGTCTCCAAATGTTTTCTATCCCTCTTTTAAGACTACCAACCACCAACAATATAAACAACCCTCGACAAATTTAGCTCATATACTTAAAATGTATATTTATACTAGCTACATGCTTACCTATTTTCACGAAGGTCGTAAAAGAGGTTGGAAAGTAATCGTCGACAGTTATAAGTAATAGGTATACAAAGTACGAATAATGTTCTAATGCCACGTCGTGGCATTTTAGGGTTTAACCGTTTCGCGCGTTCTGTTATGCCATTTTGGAGTTTGCTCGTTTCGCTCGGATAATTATTTAGAACTAAGTATAACTTATACTTTATGATAATTTCATATTTATAGTAAATATTAAATTTATGGGAGTTTTAAAATTAGATTGTTTTTTGCATTTAAGTTAAGTTGGACATTTTCGTGTTATAATACAGTGGGTCAGGATTTCACCCTGAAGGCGTTTTCCTTAAAACATACATATGAAATGAACCTTCTCCGTTTTCGAAATTGGTTAAAAATATGAATAATAACACAAACAAACAAAATTATGATAAAGTTGTCCAAGTAGGTATTATCTTTCTTCTTCGTCATTTCACTATCATTGTCACAATAATAAGAGAAGGCAATTTTAGTACCATTTTACTTATATTATGTTGAATATGAACATAGGATGATAGTTTTAGAACTAAACCAGGCCAATGTAAAAGCTCGAATTTGTTCGAGAAATTTGGCGTGACAGTTACGGATTCCTTCACAATGGCTCGACACTTTTTTCACACTCGATACTTCGCACTACTGTAATAATCGGCATACTACTGGCAAAACCAAGAGCTGTTAGAGCCAAATATAACATGTGTATTGCTTGTGATACAGACCTGTGCGAGCCTAAGCACTTGCTGCGTCTGTGCCTGGGTAAGCGTGCCGGGCAAACTCCAGCCATTGGTGAGGGCCTGCACGGCTGCGGCCGACAGCCCCGCCGAGTGAGGCATCTGCATGGCAGCCGCACCAGGGGAATGCCGCTGGCCGGTGGCGCGTCGCCCACGGTTTGAGTTGTTGTTCACGGCATTGAAGTTCATCCCAGCGGCGCCGCCCACGCCCACGCCCGTCACCACGCCCGGCGGCGGCGCGGGGGGCGCTCTCGTCCATTGCCCACCGCCTGACACAGATCCTGTCAAACAATTCCGAATTATTACTCAGTCTAGGTATTTTAAATAAAACAAGTAACCAAAAACACATGAAGAACAAACAAACATTCTCAACGTTTCTTCTACTAACATTTGAATTCGTTAAATATTTTAACTACTTTAACTAATTTTGAACTTTTTAAATAATGCTTTACATTTATTTATACAATGTCAAACCTATTTCTGATTGTGTTCTAAATTGGCAAAGAAAAGCCCAAAGGTCACTTATTAAAGGGTACTAATTTTTATCCCCATTAGCACTTACGAATAGATTACGAGGAGTATTGATGGAGGAAAAATTATTTTGATTTCTCAAAAAATAATTAAGAGTTGATATTGCCAACAGCGACGCGCTGTTAGTAAGAGTTCAAATGATAGTCCTCAAGAAAATAAAAAATGTGGAATGTTTGATATTGCCCACGAAGGATGTTTAAATCAAAGGTTTATTGAATAATTCTTGATTAATATTTCTAAACAGTATACTACTATATAGATTTACTGCAGAACATGTCTGTCTGTAAAAACTAGTTGTGACAGCTATAGTTTTGGGTAAGATCCGGTGGTAAAATTCGGTTCGGAAGGAAGCAGAACATTTATCATAACTTGCGTTTTTTTCAATTGTTGACGTGTAATAACTAATGGTAAGGTAAATGGGGGAGTAGTTGACACATAGGTCGGGATAGTCACCTTTAGAACAGTGTAGGGTGACCAAACTGTTTTAATGTAATAGTGAATTATATATTCTAAAAGAAAGGGTTTTACGTAGATTATTGCATGTTATTCACTTAACTCATAAGAGTAACCAATAAAAAATGAAAAATACATGAATTTAAAGTGTCACATGCACCAATTGTTGACATGCTAAAAATTGATTTGTTTGGGTAGTTGACATAGTCGATTCAGTAGTTGACATCAAACAAAGAAAAATAATTTATTTATAATGAATACTTTAATGAGGGCTTATTAATTTAAACCATCAACAAAAGTATATCATTATCATCATAATAGGACTTGTCTTTTATAACGGGCCAGTTAAAGTTACCATAATACATATCTTCAATTCTTCATCCTACTTCAAAAATGAAAGTAAAATCTTGATACTTCCTTCAATAAAAAAACCTCGGTATTGTCAGTAACTTTTCCAACTTTTTTGTTCTAAATCGGATCGCCAAAACTCAACACATCTCTAAGGACTCCCTATTTTTAGATGATGAAACATTTATTGGATCTTCATGGGATGGATCTTGAGTTTCTTCAATACATCTATGCAACTCTGGGTACATTATGTTTATTGCTGTAGCAACTGAAAGCCCTCTACTTACATTTTCAATAGCTTGTAAGAATATCCTGTTTAGGATAAGCAAACATCCTTTTTTATCGGATAGGAGGGCAAACGAGCATGCGGCTCACCTGGTGGTAAGTGATCACCGTCACCCACTAACATCCATAACACATAGGTCTCAAGGATGCGTTGCCGGCCTTTGGGGAGGGAATATGCTCTCTTCTTGAAGGCCCCTAAGTCGTATCTGTTCGGAAATACTTCACCAGGCAGCTGTTTCGAAATTAAGGCAGTGCAAGGTAGAAAATGACGTAAAAATCGCAAGCTCGTGCAATTCCAGACGTCCACATGAAATAGATGAAATATCATGCTTTGTCGGGACGTCCGACGGTGAAATTGAGCTGCAGGCATACTGGCAACATTTTTTTTCATCCCTGATAGATCAGCCTTAGACCACTATCTTACTTGATGGTAAGTGATGATGTGGTCGAATATGTTGTTCAGGCAAATCTAGAATTACTGACACTCAAGGACAGCTACCGTAACACACCGATAGGTGCTTGGCGACGGACTTCCTACTTTAGGGTTTTTTTATACCTGATAGATTAGCGATTGACCACTAGCTCACCTGATGGTAAGTGATGATGTGGTCGAAGATATTGTTCAGGCTAACCTAGAAGTACTGGCTCTCAAGGACAGCTGCCGGAACACACCGTTAGGTGCTTGGAGACAGATTTTCTATTTGAGGGTGGTAGCTAGCCAGGCGGACATTCGTAAAATGCCCTACTACCATGCTATAACGATTGCCATCCTAAGACAACAACCGGGACCGACGGCTTAACGTGCCCTCCGAAGCACGGAAGCGCTCAGTAGTAATGTCACTAGCGGTCACCCATCCAACTCATGTTGCGCGCGACGTTGATTAACTTTGCTGATTGGTTCAGAACGGTTGAGCAAACTTCAAAATCGAACAGTTCCTCAGTAGACTCCCCGTGATAGACACGGTAAAAGATGCAGAGTGATCCAACATCTCTACGCAGTACCAAAGGGTCGAGCCGGTCGGAGAGAACTTAATCGTCAACGATTCGCGTCGCTCTGCGTTGAATGCGATCAAATGGAAGAAGCTGATACTGCGAAGCTCTCGCCCAGAGGTGAGAGCAGTACTCCATGTGAGGCCGAACCTGAGCCTTATAAAGTTACAGGCGATAGACCGACGTGAAATACCGTCGTGTCTTCCGAGCACATCAAGCTTTTTAGAGGCTTATTTAGCATTATCTTCTAAGTGACAGCGAAATTGAACAACGCTCGATATGTCGACGCAAAGTACTCCAATGCTAGTGGAGGTAGCAAGGGGAGTATTTTCAAAACGGAGGGATACGACAATGGGCAATTATTTATCGGTAAACGCACAAACTTGTGTCTTTTTAGGGTTAAATTGGACTAAGTTCAGTCGGTTAAATTGGACTAAGTTAACATTTGACAACATGGTCTCGACTTCGGACACAAGTTTGTTCCGACTCTCGAACCAACGCTGTACCTTTGGAATGCACCACCTCCGCCCATCGATGAGTAAGGTATACTAAAATATCACCAACTGAGCAACCGCGACGAAAACCGTACTGGCGATTGCTAATCAGCTGGTGCTCCTCTACATACTGCAAGAGCTGGTTGTTGATAATAGATTCAATTATCTTGGAGTACAGAGATATTATGCCTATATGGCGGTAATTGGACGGATCTGAGCGGTCATCTTTTAAAGGTATCAGGTGCACCAAAGTCGTTTTCCTTGTTTTTAGGACAACGCTTGATGTGTAGCAGAGCCGGAAAGACGCGTTAGAACCGGTGTCAACCTGAAGCACAAGTACGCAGCACTATCGGATATGCTATCAGGCCCACCTGACTTGGTGGGCTTGATAGCATTTCCAATTGATGAATTTCCAAGGAGAACAGTGATTTACGTACTGCACTTTGCCAGAAAATTATATCCGGCTTCGAGGTATCACACCGTGGTATGTTCGGTGGTGAGTTCCCTTGGTCATCCAAAGTCGAGTTAGACGCAAAGAGAGAGCCCAGAAGATTGGTCAGTAAAGATGTCTGACTAAAAATCCCCTGGACAGCCTTGGCAAGAGACCAGAATGCACGTGTTCCCGAAGGAAGGCGGGCTAATCTCTCGCCAATTCTGTCGATATGCTCCGACTTCGCTCTTGCAAAATATATGTCCGGGGAGAGGTCAACAGAAGGTCCAACAGGGTGTATGATCATCCACATCAGGGATACGCGCCGGCGAGGGGACCAGTTGTGTTAGGTCATACGCTAAAGCGAAATCGTGAACATATCTCCCTGCAGGATTGGTGGTGCGCGGACTAAGCCATTCAGCATGGTAGGCGTTGAAATCGCCAAGTATCACGGTCTCTGCGGTGGGGATCTGCTCAGGCACGGAATTTGTAGCAGATGCTCCATGAATCGATCTATTTCGGCATTACCGTTGATATAGGACCTATAAAGACACACGCACATTCGCGGATGGTCATCGCAGTCTACGCTCAACCAAATGTTAGAAAGACTCCGTCCTTCAAGGCTGCTGAGACGACGAGCACAGATATCGTCTCTGAAATAAAGACACCCCACCCGTGGCAAAAAGAAATGCTCCAGTTTGTACTCTGGGTATGTGAGGTATGAGGTGTCTGTTGGAGAGCATATCTGTGTTTCGGTCAAAAAGAGCAAGGCCTGTTTAGCAGTTTCCAGGTGGTAGGACATCGTCCAGGTTAGAACGGAGACCCAGTATGTGGCAAAAGTCCACGGCTAGAATGGTGTGGGGTGACTTAAGCCTCCTGGTTCGTTTGCCTCGTACAGCAGAAATAGGTATGAGCACGGTTTTACCCCCTCCAGAATAAGCAATGCAGCCCAAGCATCCACCTTCAGGTTCAAGTCCTGGAGGTGGATCCCCGGAGAGGGATTCTCCAGCGCTTTCGTAGATGGTACCCTGCTCTTGATTGGGGGCATTGTTTTCAATTTAAAAAATATGTCGCAGTACTTGACACCGTATGCATATGTAGTTGACAGTCAAGTATTGGTTTTAGTGATAGGAACTAGACTCAGTATTTACGAAATGATTGTCACCTTACACTGATCACTACATAATGCAAACTTGACTTATACCTAGAAAACCAGTAGTTAACTTGGGTGTCAATTACTACTTAATGCTGAAAAAAGCGTAACTAGTAGTTGACACACACACAGTAACGGAACCCGTTGCACCCACCAGGTTAGGAGTGCAATCCGGGCGATGAGCATTAAACTACTTACAACATTATACATAAGCTAAGTGAGCTAATTGTCAAAGCAATACAAAAATGTGACTTAATGTAAATTCACACACCTCTCTTAATTTTGTTAGAAATATTATAAAAATCATATTTTACCGACACCCACACAGAAAAACACACGACATTACTAAGGGGTAGAATCAATGTTGTCAAAATGAAAAAAATAATGAGTCTGGATATATTTCCTATCAATACGATGCGTTCACATGACCTGTTCTATGAAAAAACTGTTTTTATATGTCTTCAAAGTTGAAAGTGTCAACTACTACCTCAATGTCAACTATACCCACTGTTACGTTAGCTTTAGTTTTCTTGAACGTACAACGAGTATAGATTCTTTTTACTTCAGCCATACGCATAATAAAAGTGGATTGAAGGCTGTTCGAGTGCATTTTTGGAATATCGCCACAAACGGATGTCGCTGCTCCTGTGCGTCTTGTTATCCAAGAATTGAGATAGGGGAATGACGTTGTGAAGATCGATCACACATTTTCCGAAAGAAAGTTATGTTTAGAGTCAAAGAGCTGTGGATTTTGTTTCAATAAATGAAATAATATAAAAAATAATGCCTATTGTCGCTCTGGAGTCTAACCTCTACTAATAAATCGTCAGTATCGTCACCGAGATTTGTTTGAATATTAAGGAGCCAAAGTTTCGAGCTGATATTTAATGGAATCGTCCCAAAGATGGATGAAGCATTCAATACAAGACCGGGCTAGATATTAATACAGATTTAATTAACGCCAAACTTTTCAGATGACTCACAGATTTAGTCCTGATCTCAAATCCAAAATTAAATTGAGATTGAAGTATAATAAGTAAGTAAAGTAACTGAAATAAACACAGCAGCAGCTATTGTTAGTGGGTTACCGGGAAAGGCAATTTTCGGAGGTTCCGAATGAGATTGATCATCGAATCGAAGCATAAAATTTGATCAGATTGGCATGACATAGCCCTACACACCAAGTTCCTCGCCCATCACCTCCTTGAGACTGGAATTGGGCTTTACTGCCCTGTGATGTACATATCTCTTTACCATAGCCGTGTCGTCTTTACAACAGCCATAAGCAGATAATTATTATGCAGCAAAATAGTAGCAGAGAGATAATCCCAAGGTATGAATTACAAAATGATCGAATGAAGGTTCTTCTTAAGGACCAGTCAATTTGATCTTTCTCTCAAAAGCCAGAAATTCAGGAGCTCAATCCAGTGGTACGCTGTATAATAACATTACTAGCAGGGCTGTCGTGACAATTCCTGGCTTTTAAAATATCAAGAGATGCGAGCGTGTGTTCTTACTCATCAATGGCCGTGCGTGAAATACGCACGAAGATCCCCAGAGAACCGGTTTCGACGAAATCCGAACTGTTAATCACTAAGAATATAATTTGCTTCCTGGTACCAGGCAGGAGCCTGTTACTCAATATCCATTGAGTTTATCCCGAAACTCCCGAAAAACTAAAATACCTACTACCTACACTAAAAGTTCCATCACAATTAAAGCTTATATAGCACAAATAAAAATACATATGTAAAATTAAAGCTAGTGGAAAACACATGCAATGGACGGGCCTATAAGTATTATTTTAAAGTTTACACTTATGTGTCCACAAACATGTCTTTTGGCACAGATATAATAACACATATTTATTTTACTATAATGGATGTTTTTTTAATATAATGAGTGTTACCCTGCCACAATCCATGTAAAGAGAAAAAAAAGTGATAACTATTTTTGGCGCATTACACTTTCTCTTGTGCAAAGCATACAATAAAATATTTGTATATTTTTTTTTATTTATCACATGCAAGTTTCTTAAATTATTTCTATTACAAGTTTAACAGGAGAATCCAACGAAAGGAAATTATTAATAACTTTATAAATCCAACGAAAGGAAATTTGTTTTGACGTTTGTGATGTCACGTCGGCTTAGCAGGAAAATTAGGTGGAATTGTCACTAGATATATTTTTAATTTTTAAGTGTTTTATGAAAATATTAATTTCATGTTTTCGTAAAATATTTTTAAAATATTTGTTATTATTAAAAGGAAATTATATATAACATTATAAATATCACATGCCCATGTGATTCTGATAACAGACTGTTTATTATCCTACTGTACAGCAGCAACCATCATGCAAATTAGTTTTTACATGTCAAGGTATTTTTTGAAGGTCTGACCTTGTTTTCTACACTCAAGAAAGCTGTTTTAATAATAATAAAACCTCAAGAGAACAATAACTGTACCAGTTTTAAATACTACATGTAATACTTATTTCAATGGCATTATTAGATATGTTAGATTTTTTTACATAGAAATAGTACTTGTCCATATATGGTACAGTTAACCTACTTAGACCTTGCAGTCTACTTGTATAGCATACTATGATCATTGTAAGGTATAAACATAGATCACTAAATTTTTTTTTATCTCCAATGTTTGTGTTCCACTCTATCTACGCGACATTGGCAAAATTGTGGCGACCCCTCGAAGCCATATGAAAAAAAGTTGAAGTTAGTTTTTTTAAACAGGTAAATAATTATAATAATAAACAAGAGATGTTCTGCGAGGTTCAGTACTCAACAAGAATTAAAACATTATATATGTGGTCTGTCTGTCTGTATGCTTTAGTGTCACCATTGACATTGCTTACTGATCTAATTAAGAATATAATAGATATGATTGGTAGCAAAATTATCCTGATTGGATAAGGGGTCCTGAGGGAGCATCATATAAACAAATGTCACGGAGCATTGATCTTATGAAAAAAGGGAGAAACGGCACCCGTACCTTGAACATGGCACTGTCAATTCAGGCATTGTGTCCTGATTCTCAGTAGTGTGCATATATGTGCATCTATTGGATGCTTGTCTTCCTGTCTTTTTCATTCATTAAATTGTATCATATACAAAGGATCAAATCACATTTATTGCATTATTACTGGTAACAATATTGATATTCCCATAATAAGTTTGTGTCTCTATAATATACCATAATTGGTGTACAATATTTTACAAGTCATAAAATTAATTATCTGCTATAGGATTTAATGTACAGTAATTCAGTAATTTTCACATGGATTCATAATTAAGGCAATATTAAATTCTAGTTAATGTCAAAGGTAAATTTATAAATTTATAAGTTATAATGTTCAAATAGTTATTAATCATAATGTTATATTTGTTTATTGTTAAGAAATTTGTCTACTGTGTAATAATAAGTATTTTCAGTCAAAAAATTTTTTTTGTGCCTTGTATGTTAGCTTTTGACCACTATCTCACCTGATGGTAAGTGACGATGTGGTCGAAGATGTTGTTCAGGCTAACCCAGAAGTACTAATGTAAAAAAGTTTTCATTTTCTTTTAAAAATTTTCAGCTTACAGTCTTATAAACTATCTTGTAGCTTAATATAAAGTTAAGGAGCCAAGAAGTACATGCTGTTTTTAAAATATACTGTCCGTGACTTTTCATAATGTGAGAATATTTAAATTTTGATGCGTGTATTAACTTTTAATATAAACTGTGCAGGATGCTCTCTTACAAATAGGCAAGCTTCGAAAATATATAGTGAACTGAGAGTGAGCATTTTGAGTTTCTGGAATAGAGGCTTGCAAGTTTGTCTTCACTTGGAAGTGTAGCTGTGTGCGTTATATGCCCGTGTTAAATTGTTCACTACATTATATCTTTGTGATATATTATCTTCCTTTTTTTTATTTGATTGATGCCACAGAGTCACCTAGCTGCAAGTAATGGGTACTGGCTGACTAGTCATAAGGCAGATTTTTGGATTACAAAATTACTTACAATAAGTTATTTATCAAAATTGCTATTTACATTTTATTATGCTAAAAATATTATGTTTGGTAGAATTTATGGACAAAAAAATTAACATGATTTTGAGCTACATTTCTAATTTTTGAAACATTGAGATGTGTGAGACACAAGTGCATTTTGTTTATGCCTACATCTAAATTCTGAACAGAGGTGTTTAATGATAATTTTTTATTCCAAATTTAAATTTGGTTTGTGGGTATAAAGAATAACATCTATTGCAATATATTTTTATTGATATCTGATTTTAGGCAAATCTTAAGAGAGCATATTGTGTAACAAATAAAATAATCATTTACTGTTACAGTGCTAGGATATAGATATCAATTTGTTTACTATGTTATATGTAAATTATTTAGAAACAGCTACAAATACTACAAAAGCTTGTTAAATTGGTTAAAAAACATAAACAAAAGTTTGAGATGCTCAAGGAGACCCAATCTGCATGGTTGGTTTTTACTAATAATAACAGATGTTTAAACAAATAAATATATAATTATACTTTATGTTGTCTTAGGTTTTCGCGATTATTACACATAATTAAACAACTTAAAACTGTTTAAATCGCGTATATTCATTATTTTTGTTTTGTTATATTATTATCATTATTTTTGTCCAGACGTTGACGACTTTGCAGTGATCGTAGTCACGGGGTGACTGACCCCGTGATTATACTTTGTTTGTTTTTATATGTAGTATTTTATATGTAGATAGATGTTACTTACGTTTATATTTTTAAAATATTTTTATTATAAATATGACATAGATATACTTTTGGGGCGTTCGTATAGCCTATCAGTTCCAAAAATAACACTCACAAACGCTAAAAATCATCACACGGGCCGTTCGTTTTGGGACTTCATGAGCAAAAATATTGTTTTCGCTCACCGCTCGGATAGCTTTGTCAAAAATAGCAAAAGTTTCTATCCAAACGC
The DNA here is from genome assembly GCA_963890685.1 of Plagodis pulveraria. Taxonomy (NCBI): domain Eukaryota; kingdom Metazoa; phylum Arthropoda; class Insecta; order Lepidoptera; family Geometridae; genus Plagodis; species Plagodis pulveraria. The sequence goes on along the minus strand of OY982961.1, from coordinate 4,504,680 downwards.
TAATACACAAGTGCCACTTTTGAAACTACTACGAACGCAATCGAGCCAAAATGAACGCACCTTTTATAGTTAAATTTAATTGTATATTGCTTTATGACATATTATGATTTGACCTCACAAACTTAAACCAAGCGCAAGAAAAAAATTAAATTTCATTCATACATGGACAATATTGGCTTTGCATGATACTTAGTGGTTACTGGTTAGTATTATTTTCATTTGGCTTTATTTATTACTTATGTGTGTGTAACAATAAATGTTAATTCAACCATGATAATTAAATAAATAAATACAAATGTTTTAAGAAAGATTAACAAATATTATCAGACTGTCTCTGTCCAGTTTAGTAATAGGGTAATTTCTAATATGGAGCCCTAACAAAACCATCGCCATGCATCACATTTGAAAATATAATATTATTTTAACACACATTTAGACACATTTTTAGCATTGGCTCCAGTGTTTTGAGATAATAACCTGAAATGAAGATGTTCAACATGTTTATGATATGCTCACCTTTGGCTGATATCAGGAGTTGGGTGTCCATAACTTTGTTGGGCCAGTACTCTTCAAAGTCCGTGCCTGGCGGAAAGTAACTCTTAATGTCTGATAAACTGATCACAGAACACGTCTCACTGGCAAACAGCTCATTCCTGATACCCTGCACTTTACAACAGAACTTCAGATATGACAGGTCCCAACCTTTCAGCTGATCTGCTTTTAACTTAAGATTGTCCGTCTCTCCTTCAAAGTAAAACAAAGGAACAAACTTCTGTCCATCTCGTACCGTATATGGTACAACTGATTCTTTATTTATTCTTATAAAACCACATTTGTCTTTGTTATTCGTGGAGCCTCTTAATAACTTATTGTAACACACATCTAAAAAGTTATAAAACTCATAAGCATCTGATAACCTAACAACTAAGTCTTTTTGGGTAAACGGCTCGCGGCCAAATTGTCCATCACAATGCCTGTTATTGATTTCATTCAAGAGTCGAGCCTCAATCTCTGTGATGTAGTAACTCCGGATGCAGGTGCAAGAATATATATCTGCATGGAGGTAATTCAGGTACTTGTTCAACAGTTTAATTTCCACCATTCGGACGGCGACATACTTTTCTGACGACCGATAAATGTAGGGTATGTGGCACTTGCCGAGCATATCCCAGCCAAAGTGACCCTTCCAGCTCGCTTCGTCAGGGGCAGGGGTTTTCTTTTCAGCGTCGGGTGCAGGCCGCGGCGTTTCACCGGTAGCCGCGGCCATACCAGGTTTCCGCGTGAGAAAGTTGAGGATTCCCATTTGCCCGCCAGAACCGGGCGGCGCGCCTACCATGGCACCGGGTGGTGGCCGCGCTGCCGCCACCGAAGCCGCCAGCGCTTTCGCCTTATTAGCCTCCACCATCTTTGCAGCGAGCTCCCTGATCTCCGCCTCATCAGGCCTCTCAGTCTTTACCTTCACTGTGGGATCAGTCATTTTGAGCGATTTGTCTTCAAAATTTCAAACACTGATTATCCAAAATATAAGTAAACAGTTCTGAAGCTCTTTCAAACCCGAGGCTACATCCTGCCCATTTACACTCACGAATTTCAGTCAAAAACATGTAAACAATCGCACTTCAGGATGCGCATTCGAGTTGTTATCAATCACTGTTATTTTGACATTTAATTTAAACACTTCCGTTCGACGTAACAGTACAAAACATTAGTAATCACTGGCATAAACTCTGAAATTAGAGTTCCACTTCGAGTCCATGTGACAAGGGTCGACGTCTTCACACTGGAATATAAGTTTCCGCACTCGTCCAACCTGACTTTTGAAAATTGTTTTTCGCGGTAATTTTTATTTTGAGGCCATTCAATGTTTTTTATGTTCTAAACTAATATTATGGAAGAAAACAATTTTTTAATAATTTTTCACACTGTGGTAGGTAGATAGGGAACATGAAACCCAAATTTTGTGAAATGCCCAATACCGTTGTGTAGTCTCGTGGGGAGTTCACATCTCGTGTACATTTTTCACCTTTTGGTGAGTCAGCAACGAACAAAATGGCCGCCGACAAGGCTTTGTTGGCCAATCCGGTACATTGCTAGCGGTCATACCTACCAGCCGATGACGTAAAGGCACTCCCCACGAGACTACTTCTCAAGGACATTTCGTTTTGTTCTATTTTCAAGCAAGCTATTTATAGAAAAGCTGGATAGAATTCAATCTAATGTTTTTCTTTTATATATATTTGATGACGTTATTTCAAATATTCTTAATTTGCTTGTTCAAAAACTATTTCATCAATACCTAAACTAATTTATGAATGTACTCTACAAAGTAGTCACTGTCGGTAGTCTCTTGTCGTGGTTTTCACGTTACTTGGGCGGTCCCAACACATGTTCATTGCAAACTTCGACCCTAACTTAATCGCATAAGGTTGAAAGTTTTACCACGTGTTTAGATTCTAGACCTTATTTCACGTCGGTAGCGAGACTAGTCGACGCGCGCATTCCTCGAACAATAATCTCGTGCATGAGTGAACGAGACAGCGGCAATGTAAAAAGTAATGTCAAATGTTTAGGTATTTTACTATGGACGTAAAGAGAACGTAGGTAGGTTGTATATAATGCAATAATTACAAGCTTACGTAACGTAGCACTTCTAACCTACTTTGGAAGTAAGTTGGTTTCGTTAGGTGGCATTTTTTTTTAATTTGCCAATAAAATTCTAAAAGCACCATAAACTACCGTTTAGGTCTCTAATTGGGTCAAGTTAGTTGGTAGGTAGGTAGGTACCTCTTATGCCGCATTTCCTATTTGCCGAGGTCAATCCATCATTTAGAATGTAGGTAATCAGGAGTAAGTAGGTACTTTATGTGCTTTATGCTTAGACTATATGCTTTATGGGTTAGATAGTACTTACTTAAGTTACCGATAGGTAGGTATACATAGCATTGTAGGTGCAAACACCCTAAAGCAAAAATCGATGACAATAACTTACCTACCTAGTTAGGTAATTATCAATAAATATTTTAGTCTTTCCAGATCCGAGAGTACCTAGATAGGTAGGCACATATTTAATTTAGTAGGTAATGATTATCTTCAAGTATAGATAAGTAGGTACGGTAGGTAGGTACGTACATATACATATATAGCCATCTATCCGCTTATCTCAATAAGTAGGTAGGTAATTAATTACGTAGGTACAAAAACTATCGAAAACTTACTACCTTCTGCACTATCTACCTACTTATTTTCCGTTTCTATACAGACTCAAATTACTTTACCTATCTAAGTAGGTAGGTACCTTGGAACAATTATTTTTAAATTCAGGGTTCCGCACTAAGATTTTTTAATTAAACTCTCTGGTTCCGCATCCTTATTAAGTACCACTTAGGTATATTGTTCTAAATATGGTTACAACAATCACTATCGCGTGCTAAGCGACTATCAAATTTACAAATTATTGGAGCACAAAACTTTTGTCTCCGGCGGGAATCGAACCCACGTCCGCCGATTTCGCGCCGCATACTTTTAAGGTTGAACTGGCCGGTAACTTTTCCATACAAACGCCGTAGGATGATCACTCCCTTATTTGAGGTTTTAGGTCCAGAACTAAGCATGATATCGATTTATCTCTTCATTATCTAGGCTTGTCTTGGCACCGATTTGTAAAAAAAATCTTCACATGATAGTTATAAGCCTCGAAACATCCCTGTAATATCACGAATTTTAGCGCATGTTTAGTCGTAAATAAACGACTTATAGAGCATGAAATCCCTAAAATTATTTACATAGAAGCATAGCTCAGTTCATGATCATTTTAGATAACATTTTGGAAAACAAATACATCCAGTAGTATAATCATAAACATCCTAGAGCCAAAGGTCGGCACACATAGTTTTGCGCGCTAGTTTTTCGTTCAAAATATTGGGCATCTCATGTCAATACTTCCATTCCGCGGTGAGGGAAGCGCGCGGGCGGGTCTCATGCGCAGCACACTAATATGTATATAATTAACAAAACGCACACTACCAAAAGTCACGTGCACCGCGCCGCGATCTTAGAACATAATATTATATTGTAGGAATGCCCTGTTGCTTTTTGGTGTGCACGTATGTATACACTACCAATATGTAGTGCCTATGCCTACTTACGTACTTATATATATATATTTACATATGTTGGGAGTTGGGGACCGGATTTTCTTTCGCATTTGATTAGTTTGTGCGTGATAGTAAGTGTCGGACGCCATAATCCATATAGATAGGTAGGTACTTGGGTAATATAAATACGTAACTATGTCTAGGTACTCACCTACTCTCACCTAAGTTAGAACCTAGTAGGTATTAGTCAATACGCAGGTCATGATAGCTATGGTGAGTACCTAATCATTTTAGCAACACTTAGACAATATAAAAAGCTGCATTTGGTTAGATGTGGTATGGACGTAGGTAGTCCGCATTCTTTTTAGAATATAGTCTAAGCAGTAATATAGCTTCGAGAAAGTACCTACCTAACACAAAGTAGTAAAGGGTTAGAATTAGAAGCTCAATGGAAGATACCTACCTATCTACGATATAATTATCATTTATCATATAGGCCTGCCTAGGCACGCAACTGTAAGCGATGTCAAGTCGACATTCGCGGGCGCGCATTACATTGCATACCTATCTACATAGCTATACGATCACAACAAATAATAAAGTTAGTACTATGTATCTACCTACGTAAATTAGTAGAATAAGTATGTATATTTGTAGTAGGTACTTATACCTAAGGTAGTACGAAAGTTTATATGGTAAACTTAGCGATGATTGTAGGCACTTACCTAATCAAAAATAACCTATGATTAGTTATTGATTTTTATTGGAAATAATTTAAATCAGTTACGGGTAGGTAGAGAATTTTTATTCCAAATGTGTTCTACCAGGATTGGTAGATCCATGATGCCATCGTACATTACCGCTTAGAGACAGATTTTGAAATCGGTACGACATATTGGCTCTCATCTCAAAGCTCGCTAGCCGGGCGAGCATTCGCAAAACAACCTACCACCATGCGGTGAAGTTCATGCCCGCGGCGGGATTCGACCCATAGACCTGTTGCGCGGCAGTCCATTGCTAAGAGCCATCACTGCTTCCCGTTAAGTGTTTAGTGACAGAATTTCTACTTGAGGGTGGTAGCTATCCAGGCGAGCATTCGCAAAATGCTCTTCACCAACGCGGGGAAGCTCAATATCGCGGCTGGATTCGAACCATGGACCTGCTGCGCGCTAGCTAATGTCACTAGCTAATGCCACTGGCCCATCACTGCTTCCCGTTAGGCGCTTACTGACAGATTTTCTGCTAGAGGATGGTGGCTAGCCAGGCGAACATTCGCAAAATGCCCTATGCCCTTCCACCAAGCGGTGAAGCTCGAGCCCGCAGCGGGATTCGAACCATAAACATGCTGCGAGGCAGTCCATAGCTAATGCCACTGAGTTCACGTTAGTTGCATGGTGACAGATTTTCTACTTGGGTAGCTATCCCGGCGAGCATTCGCAAAATGCTCTTTTCTTATGCCTGATAGGTTAGCCTTTGACCACTATCTCACCTGATGGTAAGTGATGATGTGGTCGAAGATGTTATTCAGGCTAACCTAGAATTACTGGCTCTCAAGGACAGCTGCCGGAACACACCGTTAGGTGCTTGGCGACAGATTTTCTACTTGAGGGTGGTAGCCATACAGGCGGGCATTCGCAAAATGCCCTACCACCATGCTATAACGACTGCCATCCTAAGACCACAACCGGGACCAACGGCTTAACGTGCCCTCCGAAGCACGGAAGCGCTCAGTAGTATTGTCCTAGCGGTCACCCATCCAACTCATGACCGCGCGCGACGGTGCTAAACTTTGCTGATCGGTTGAGAACAGCTAAGTAAACTTCGCTACGAACTCTCCACCACGCGGTGAAACTCAAAATCGCGGCGGGATTCAAACTATGGACCTGCTGCGCGGAAGTCCATAACCTATGCCACTGAGCCGTCACTGCTTTACAAAATATGTTGTAGTAAAAGCAGTAACTTGCTAATTATGTAATAAATAATTATTGTAGGTAAATATTTACTACATCAATGTGAAAAGAACAAACTAATATATTTACTATGTACCTACAAATCATTGTACCTACTTACTAAATATTTACCTACTATAGGTGAAATAACATCAGTATGTTATTATAAAAAGAACGAAAATTATAACAACAGGTACCTACTGTCCGAACCAAAATGTATTCCTCTGTGAATATATATCTAATATTATTTTATAAGAAATACCTACACACGTCGTGACGTAGCTTGAGACACTATCTCCGTCCGTCGTCAAACATCGTAATTCGTTCGGCATGGTTCGGCTTTCATTGATATATCGCAAACAAGTGTGCGTAATTAGCGTAGATGCAATACGGGTGTGTGATGCGCGATCACTATCTTCGTACTACTCATCACGGAGTCTTACCCTTTCCCACAAAGGTATAGGTGAAATAGCATGCTTTGTAGCCTCGCCCGCTGATAAGTTCGGGCCGCCGCGCCGGCAAGTGCATCCTTAAACCTCTCTTGTATAATTACTTATCTGTTTATATAGGTAATGAAAGTGGGTGAGTACTTACGTACAGATTAACTTAGGAACCCATCTACTTAATGCCTTAAGCAGGTTAGTAGCTTAGATTATTGATGGGTCTCCGCGCGCGGTCGGAGCGCTAGCGGAGACCCATCAATAATCTAAGGTTAGTAGTTAGGTAATTTGTACAAGTAAACCAGATACTAGGTAATTTGTGCAAGTAGGTGGTACTTACATATCAATTTCAATTTAAAAACTCTTCTTGTAGCTAGACTAACTATGTACTTGCTTCTATCATAATTATTTTTTGTTAACCTATCATCATTCCGAAATTCACATGTCCGAAATCCGAATTTCAGTCTAAAAAAAACCGTTCATGGGAGATTTGATAGCAAGAAATTAATAAAATGATAGGTACACAATTTTGTATATCGCAAAGATATCACTAAGTAACAAGGTAGGTAATTCAACTTAGAGTAGAAAGGTACAGTTTCTTCTATAAATAGAGATAAAATTTCAGAAATTTTGTTATTTTTTTTGGATACACAATCATATTATCAGATAGGTACCTAGTCAAATTTAGGGAGCACTCTAAAGGTTTTTTTAAATACAAAGATTAAAAATACGTCTTGCCGATACTGAGGCTTTAATAATGATATATAATAAAAATGAACAAAGGGCTTAATGTTAACTTAGGTAGACATGGTGGTCCTCCCAGAAGTCTTACTCAGCATTTGCAAGAAATACAACGATGTTTGCTGAATAAGCCCCCCCGAGGGGGATGCATAACTTCTCCCTCCCCAGAAATTATCACATTTAGTTGGACGAATGATTGTGTTAACCACCATTTTATGCCAATATTTACAAAATATATTGGTAAGTATTATTTCTCGCAGAATGTTGACCTATAAACGAGATCTTTATTACATCCTCTTTGACCGATATATTGCACTCTAATCGAAACTACATCTGTGAGTGATAAATGGTTAAGAAAATACAGTTATTTTATAATTGATAAAAAAAAGATAATGGTACGTAATTTTGTTCACAAACTAAAATGAAGTGAAATATAAAAGTTCTTATTTTGTTTTGCAAAAGTCCAAATTGGTATAGCATTTACAAATTATTATCTAAACAGACAGTAGCGCTGCAATCGCAACAACAATAACAGGCCGCATTTGAAATGCTTGTATGTGTATCACGCACACAGTATGCGAAGCTACTATTGTTTTTATAAGCGGGGTGCATCACTGATGGTAAAGACGTGCTTAGTGATACCGGATTTTAAAAGCTTTCTCATAAATGAAGGTGAAATATGTTTTGATATTGGGGTACCATAGAATTATTTTAAATTGATTATATATCTTCTTTACATAGGAGTTTTTGCAATGATGAAGTGAAATAAGTATTTCACTTCATCTAAATTGATCTCGTGCATATTAAGTGCGCGTGCACTGGATAAACTCCCGTTCGTAGGAAGCGGTGGTAAGTTGACTATGGGCAGCGACGTTGAGATATCCATTTCCGTATAGACATGATGATGACGTATTTTAAGGCCATTAATCGAGATTATGGCCTTAAAGTACGTCACAGTCACCATAGTCACATAGTCACGATGTCACAGGGCTCGTCGAGGGTCATGACGTCCATTCCATAAACGGGGTATTTAAATATTTCGTCGGCACACCGTTTGGTAAGCGTCGTTTTCAATTTTGTGAAAAGTATCCAATTTACATCGTAAATTTTCTGATTTTTTTATGTCCTCTATATAAATAGGATATTATCTGCAGCATGTAAGGTTACTTTCAAATTTCAAGAGTTGTTCTTCGCAAGTAGGCCCGGTACTTAGGGCATTGTTATCGTCATTGCATAGAAATTGGTCTCCAGTTGCGAGTGGGCGGCACGGGGTTGCGATAGGCAAGTACGTCGTTCCTTTCGCCAAGTAAGGATATTTAGGAAATATAGCTGAGGTTTGTGTTCGGTAAATAAAGGTAAACAATGCATTCTGTTTCTGAGTGCCCGCGGACGCGCATTGCTGTGGTATATATGCGATGGATTTGTATGTGTGCGAGCGGCCGAGCGCGACGCCGGCGCAATGACGCATTCCGTTGTTTGCAGTAGGCCGAGGCGGCCGCCGAGTCTTTTGGAATTTGGAACACGCGGGGGTGTGAAATTGAGGTCGCGGCGACCTGGTGGACAATAGCAGTGATCTGTTACAATTTAGTGACGATAAACATTGGTGTTTGTGAGTGAGGGATTGTTATTTGTGACGCCAGGCGTTCAGAGTCAGCAAGGATTGCTGTTCGGCGGGAGATGCAGAACAGGGGAAGTATCCAAGAACTCCGTATTGTTAGCTGATTGATAAATTATCTAGCTCTAGGGTGTTTAGCGATAATCCCCTTTCGACGGAGCGACTAGCACGTAGCCCGAAAATAGGTCGTTCCCGCCGTTTTATACACACGTGCCTAGTAGCACATATATCGGCTGGTGTCTTCCTGTGACATTCCAGGAGCCCAGTCGAATACGCCACGACACAGTGGTAAAGTGTGGGACTACGGGGATTAACAAGGGCCCCTGATTATACAGTTTGGTTTACAGGTTCAGAATACATTTTATACAAATACAAATAGCTTTATTGACTCAATTTACATAGGTACAGAGTTAATATGAATCCATAGGTTCCCGAACTAGCGTCAGCTGTGTTTCAGGAAATAGTTGTAAGTAAAATTTTCAGTTAATGGAACCTCCATTATAAACGTAATCTGGTTTTTCTTAATGTATGACTTTACAGAAATAGTTTCATCAATTCTGACTAAATGAGTCTATTAGGTTCATATACCAAATTGCCAACGGTATGTATCAATTTTAAATGGTTTAATAATTCGGTAGAGTTTACAATAGACTGGTGTAAAATAGAGCTTTTGCTTAGTGCTAATGCAGTCTCTACTTCGCTTAACTTAGTAAATATTGAAGCGCTCGTAGCGAAGTTTACTTGGCTGTTCTCAACCGATCAGCAAAGTTAAGCAACGTCGCGCGCGGTCATGAGGTGGATGGGTGACCGCTAGTGACATTACTACTGAGCGCTTCCGTGCTTCGGAGGGCACGTTAAGCCGTCGGTCCCGGTTGTTGTCTTAGGATGGCAGTCGTTATAGCATGGTGGTAGGGCATTTTGGGAATGCCCGCCTGGCTGGCTACCACCCTCAAGTAGAAAATCTGTCACCAAGCACCTAACGGTGTGTTCCGGCAGCTGTCCTTGAGAGCCAGTACTTCTAGGTTAGCCTGAACAACATCTTCGACCACATCATCACTTACCATCAGGTGAGATAGTGATCAAAGGCTAACCTATCGAGCATAAAAAAAAAAAAAAATATTGTACGAAAGTTACTTATAAAAAAAACTATACAATCCTAGAATATAAGAAGACACGGCTACATTATTTTCTTTAGCTTTAGATCTCTTGTAATGATGTTTCCAACTTCTCAAGGAGCTTATCAAGAATAAGTAAATTCTGATACATTAACTCAGTAGTGTTTATAAAGCTGTCTAAAATTTTGGAGACATCTGTTACTTTCTTTGAAACCAAAACTTGGTCATGAATTATTTCGGAAGTTATTTTATCATATTTAAGAGCGTCACCGTGATCGAGATTTCCCGTCACAATTTTTATAAGAGAGCCTAATGAGTTAAGAATGCCTCTCTTAAATTGCTGTGGAATTAATTGGTGGTATTTACCTATAGTTATGTCGCGTAGATGCTCTGCGTGCATTAATACGTATTTATTGGAAAAAAATGCGTGAGGGAACGTTTTGTTTAAAGCTATCAAGTTTTTAAACTCTGTAAATTGCGATATGACAAAACGTAAATCTATGTATATGTTATCTAAATTAATAGTTTTAATAATTGTCCGATTACCTATTTGCACATATGCTTGTCCTTCTTTTACCGGCAGTACTCCCGGATTACTCACAAGTAATTGAAGATGAAGGGTGACTGTCGACGTCACCAGCGTCAGAGTACACCACCTGTGGAGGGCTTGTACAATTTCCCTATGTGGGGCGACTGAACTTCAATGTCCAATTTAACCCCAAGAAGACACAAGTTTGAGCGTTTACTGTTAAACAATCTCCTTAGGCCATATTCCTGCGTTTTGCAGACACCCCTCTTGTCATTTCAACGAGTATCGAAATACTTGGCGTTAACATATCGTTCAATTTCGTTGTTACTTAGAAGATAAGGCTTAATTAGTCTATAAGGTCTAAAGGCGAAACAGTACTTGCGTCGGTTCATTGCCTACAACTTTATAATTTATCCAGAGTGACCCCGAAATACAATCCACTATTTCTAAGCCGAGTGAAACTTAAACAAACGCTCAACTTTCTGATAATCTAAAGCAAGCATGAACAATGAACAGAAGGGAAAACGTGCCACTAGTTTGACCAAACCGATGACAGTACATTTTATGCACAATCACTGAACAACACTATTAAGAATCTCCGAAGAACGCTTTCTTTTTCTATCTTCTGAGTCCAACTCGCACTTGACTGATTTTTTTCGTAGGTATTATACCTATATCTCTTCCGTTTTGAAAAAATGAAACAAAACCGGATATAACTCAAATTTTCCTATAATTATCTAATCTACACAGAAAATTTCACGAGATCAGTTGAGAATTGAGACCTGTAGGTGAGAACACATGGACAGACATACGTAAATATTTTTGCATAAGCTGAATTGATGATGCTTCATACTCACTCGGTCAATAAACTCGATTTGTTTGGTCTGCCAGTCTGCTAAGTCGTTTTTACTCCTCGATTGACTATTTCAATATTCCAAATAAAAAACAAAAAATAGCAAAACCAAAGTCATTCAAATCCATACAATATCAATATTCCAACCAGCAAGCAATGAAGTCCGTAAAAAAGCCAAAGTTAACAACCTGCAAAATTTTAACTTTGGCTTTTTTTCTCAACTGATCTCGTGAAATTTTCTGTATAGATTAGATAATTATAGGAAAATTTGAGTTATATCCGGTTTTGTTTCATTTTTTCAAAACGGAAGAGATATAGGTATAATACCTACGTAAAAAATCAGTCAAGTGCGAGTTGGACTCAGAAGATAGAAAAAGAAAGCGTTCTTCGGAGATTCTTAATAGTGTTGTTCAGTGATTGTGCATAAAATGTACTGTCATCGGTTTGGTCAAACTAGTGGCACGTTTTCCCTTCTGTTCATTGTTCATGCTTGCTTTAGATTATCAGAAAGTTGAGCGTTTGTTTAAGTTTCACTCGGCTTAGAAATAGTGGATTGTATTTCGGGGTCACTCTGGATAAATTATAAAGTTGTAGGCAATGAACCGACGCAAGTACTGTTTCGCCTTTAGACCTTATAGACTAATTAAGCCTTATCTTCTAAGTAACAACGAAATTGAACGATATGTTAACGCCAAGTATTTCGATACTCGTTGAAATGACAAGAGGGGTGTCTGCAAAACGCAGGAATATGGCTTAAGGAGATTGTTTAACAGTAAACGCTCAAACTTGTGTCTTCTTGGGGTTAAGTTGGATATTAAAGTTCAGTCGCCCCACTTAGGGAAATTGTACAACAGGATCTCTACTTGAGACATAAGTTTGTTCCTTGAGACATAAGTTTGTATGTGAGGCATCTCTGGTACTGAACCGTCATCCGCATAACAATTAATATCACTATACTTTGCGGGTGATAAGTGGCCGTGATCTTTAAAGTACCGAGGCGCTTTGTGAAATTGATAATAAGGTGCGACTCAAACTGTCTGCCTTGATCAATTGTGATTTTTGCTTGAAAACCGAATACATATTTTTTTTTTATTTCTGATAGGTTAGCCTTTGACCACTATCTCACCTGATGGTAAGTGATAATGTGGTCGAAAATGTTGTTCAGGCTAACCTAGAAGTACTGCCTCTCAAGGACAGCTGCCGGAACACACCGTTAGGTGCTTGGTGACAGATTTTCTACTAGAGGGTGGTAGCTAGCCAGGCGGGAATTCACAAATTGCCCTACCACCATGCTATAACGACTGCCATCCTAAGACAACAACTGGGACCGATGGCTTAACGTGCCCTCCCAAGCACGGAAACACTCAGTAGTAAAGTCACTAGCGGTCACCCATCTAACTCATGACCACGCGCGACTTTGTTTAACTTTGCTGATCAGTTGAGAACAGCTAAGTAAACTTCGCTACGAGCGCTTCAAAATAGAATCCATTGCGCTTACATACATTTCCAGCGGTGATGTCTTTCAAGGCGCTCTGCTTCAAGTATCCATTTGTTTGTTCGATAATGGTGAGAGTATACCTTATATTCTTTGCAGTATGTGAATGATGTCAAGGATCAGAAATTCGTATCTGGCACTATTTGGATATGGTTGATCAGGAGATTTTCACTAGAAGCGATATCACTGCAAAACTACAGTGACACATAGTATTGTGTCTATTTTTCTAGCAGCATGTGTCCCCCTGTTAATGATTTTGTGTATGGCTTTGAATGCTATAGCACGAAACTGTTTAGGTAGGTAGGGAAGTGCAGACTGCCCAGATGCTATGCAACAAATTGGTTCTTTGCAATATGGATAGTTCAATTTCAGCAGATTTTATCAATGATTGCAGCCATTCAACGATTTGCTGGGCTTTGGCTATCTCATTGTAATCGAACGTGGTGAAGGCATGTCTATTTGATTAATTCGTGACCAAAAATCTGCTTTAAGGTTTCCTGATTCTGCAATGTACTTGTACTGTACAAAACTGTCCAATGACATCAAGATATCAAAGTCGTCGTTGTGTGTTACTACAATTTTAAATTATTTTTAGCAATATGAAATTGCTGTAATTGTTCAACTGTCTCTGGTTTCTGGCACTCGGAAATAATTTTCACCCATTCATCGAGAGTTCGAATACTTAAAACGTGTTATCACAAAATATTTGGTCTGGATTTATAAGTTGTGAATTATAATAAATCTTTCAGAATAGTAGGTATTCGTTGTAAATAAATACTATTGTGAAAGATTAAGAGACCAGAGGTTGTGGTGTTTGCTCTCTTCTCAATATCTTCTAACGCAATTAAAATTAAATGATAAGTGTGCTGAACGTGAAAATACTATTGTTACGAGCTGAGGGTATAAATAATGCAATACGTTTTCGGCAAACTGACACCTTTATTCCACAGTTCTACAGTCACTTCACCATTTACTGAACACAACACTAAAACACTGACTGTTCGCACTTTAAAGATCACTTATCACACACTTCACTGTATTTAACTATTCGCGCTTGGAGCACTTGGTCCAAAGGTAATCACACTGTAGCTTATTTCGAACTCAATGTAAGACTGACTCGTCGGCCCGGACCCGACCCTATTTATACCCGAAAGTCAAATCTTCCAGAATATTCTATACTAGTCTAGATAGAAAAACAATAGGGGCCATAAATCACTCCTTTAACTTAAACAACTTTTGTATGCAATTCAATGGAAACTAACTACTACTTATACTGTAGTTGTTTACTAGTTGGCTGAGTACAAAAGGCGACCCTTTTTTTATAACATTTTTTTGTGAAGAGTATTCTTTGTTTTCTTTTACTTGTTTATCGACCTTGGATTACTCTAGATTGTTCGAGTCCATGCGCCGTAACACTGCCCCCTTCTAAGACATGCTCGAGCATAGTTGGAACCACGGTATGGCTGGTGTCACAGATGTGCTTTCGTGAACTGCACTTCGGTAAGAGAGAAGAAATGGTTGAATGTGCTTGTCCCAGTCCCTTTGTCTGCTCTCAACAACTTTTGTCCTTGATCACTATGAATTTCTAGTGGGACACCGAAACGACAAAAGACTTTGTGAACTAATTTGTCAGCAACAGTCGTAGCTTCCTGGTTAGGAATGGCGAACACTTCCGGCCACTTTGTGAAGTAGTCCATAACGACCATGAAGTACTTGTTGCCATTTTCAGTAACAGGAAATGGTCCAGCTATATCTAATGCTATTCTTTCCCACAGGGCTCCAACGTTATAGAGCTTAAGCGCCCCTCTGCTTCGTGTCTGGGGTCCTTTCACCGCGGAACAAGTAGTACATTTTCGGCACCAGTCCTCGACATCGTCAGGACAGTGAATCTAATAGAAACGCTCCCTTATCTTCAGCAGAGTCTTTTTCACACCCATATGACTTCCAGAGCATCCGTCATGGTAAAGTTGAAGAACTTCAGGAATTTTTGCTTTGGGAACTACCATTTGGAGATGTCACTTTGTCCCTCGAGCATTTTCCCATTTTCGGCACAGTACTCCATCTTGAACAACCAAGCTGTCCCACTGTGCCCAATAACTTTTTTCGCCGTCACGCTCTTTGCAGCAACATCGTTCCACTTAGGTTTATTGACACCACTGTTAATCCAATCCAGGATGGGGCGGAGGTCCGTGTCATCCTGTTGAGCTCTTTGTATTGCTCCTTTCCATTCATCGCTAAGATCCGTTCTCAGCAATTTCACTGGTACCAATACCAGTTCATTGTTTTCTTGTCGAACGCAATGCTTGCAGCTTTCGGTACAAGGTCTTCTTGATAAGGCATCTGCGTTCCCGTGAGACTTGCCACTTCGGTGTTCGATCTCGAATTCAAACTCTTGAAGCTGTTCGATCCACCTTGCCACGTGTCCTTCGGGGTTTTTGAAATGTAATAACCATTTCAATGCAGCATGATCAGTTCGCAGATGGAAGTTGCGTCCCAATAGGTACTTGCTGAAATGCTGCAAGGTTTTCACGACAGCTAGTAGTTCTCTTCTAGTGACGCAGTAGTTCCTTTCTGGTTTCGATAAAGATTTGCTGAAGTAAGCTATCACAATCATATATCAAAGCGAATGGACATCACTGTCTGAACCCTCGATTAACACGCATCAATTGCCATGATCGGAAGAACTAGATAAATTTACTGGGACAATAGTTCCTGACCTGGGGGGCAGAATTGTCTTCTTTAAGCAGTAGACCGATCCTGATCTTCCACTATCTATAAAAACTTCTTCTGATCCACATTTCAATACTCCTTGGTGCACATCGATCTTGCAGCTATATTTCCTCATAAAGTCTAAGCCGATAATGCAGTTATCAACAATATCAGCAACAATGACATTATGCAAGAAAGTTCTCTCATCCAGCTTCAGTTCCACCTCCTTTTCGCCTTGGATGGATATGTGCTGGCTGACGGTGGCTGTTAGCAGTTGGATTTGTGCATGGCTGCGGTAGTAGTCCCCAATAATGCGATTCGACAGTTGGGAACTCAAGATTGTTCGTGAAGCTCCTGTATCCAAGGTAAACTTACAAGGTGTCCCGTTGATTTCTCCATATCAAGCTGTACCCATCGCGGGCTTGTGAAATGAAAACTTTTGGGGCTATTTCTACACCAGCCAACACCTGCCCCGCAGTCCTGGCATTTACTTGTTTCCCTGCTGCTGTTGCACGGTGGGACTAACTGTCCTTCCTTCCGTGGGTCGCATTCCTTCTCCTATGATTCGCTTGGGGCAACTAGATCTAAGGTGACCCCTTTCCCGTAGCATCGAGGGCTGAATTTTTGCCGAATGTCGCGAGAAGGTTGTGTGGTAACCTCTCGAATACGATGTGATCGATGATCCTGCCGTACAGCTTCTACCTCCAAGGCATGGGCTAGGGCGTCCTATATTGATTCATGATGACCCAGCCTCACTGCAGCTCTCACTTCTAAGTCACGTATTCCATCTACGAATGCTTGAAGTAGGATTCCGTCGATGAGTGCCGGTGATGATTGATACGCCTTCCGTACGAGCATTTCCACTTCCAGCGCCCACTGCTGGAGATTTTCACTGCTTCGCTGGGTTCGTTCTTTAAGCTGAGCGCGAAATACATGCTCCAGATGAGCATCACTGAATCTAGACTCCAATGCCTCCAGAAGTTGGTCAAACGCTATGTCTTTTCCAAGGGCCTCCAGAACTGTAAAAGCTTTGTCACGTAGGCCTAGAGTAAGCGCTGTCATAGCCTGCGCTTTAGTCCAACCGTTGGCCTGCACTACAGCCTCAAATTGAATTTTGTAGGCCGACCACGAAGAGGTTCCGTCGAATGGGGGCAATTTGAACCCTCGAGGCGAAGGTGCGGGCGCCACTGGAGCTACCATGCTCTCTCCAGTTTTGAGAACGCTTAAACATTTTTGACGTCAGTGATCCCAGCTTCAACTTCTGCTATGCGGTTCTCGTGCTGCTGCACCTGATCCTCCACCGCTTGAATTTTCTTTCCAAATGTACCTGCAGGTCTTTCATCAGAAGAGTCTGCTCCTCTTGGCAACGGATCTGTTCTTCTTTGTCCTGTCGCAGTTGTTCCTCCAGTCGACGGGCCTGTTCCTCCTGGCAACGGGCCTGTTCTTCCTGGCAACGGGCCTGCTCCTCCTGGTGACGGGCTTGCTCCTCCTTGTCTTGTTGCAGCTGCTCTTCAAGACGTTGGGCCTGCTCCTCCTGGCTGCGGGCCTGCTCCTGAAGCATTGCCATTAGTGCAGCAAAGTCAGTTGCAGCCGGAGCAGCCATAGTCGAAAGTAGTGGCAGCGGTTGTCTCTGTAGTTGGTTGTTCTTCGGAGAGCACTGGTGGTGTAGCTCCTCCAAACCGTCTTTGGTCGATGTCCTGTTGCCGCTAACTCCTTGTTCGGATGCCTTCAACGTCGTCCTTTGGAAGCACAGGCATTATTTATCCCCAGTTCTGACACCAATTTGTTACGAGCTGAGGGTTCGGTATAAATAATGCAATACGTTTTCGGCAAACTGACACCTTTATTCCACAGTTCTACAGTCACTTCACCATTTACTGAACACAACACTAAAACACTGACTGTTCGCACTTTTAAGATCACTTATTTAACTACACTTCACTGTATTTAACTCTTCGCGCTTGGAGCACTTGGTCCAAAGGTAATCGCACAGTAGCTTGTTTTGAACTCAATGTAAGACTAACTCGTCGGCCCGGACCCGACCCTATTTATACCCGAAAGTCAAAGCTTCTAGAATATTCTATACTAGTCTAGATAGAAAAACAATAGGGGCCATAAATTACACGTTTAACGTAAACAACTTTTGTATGCAATTCAATGGAAACTAATTACTACTTATACTGTGGTTGTTTACTAGTTTCCTGAGAACAAAAGACGACCCTTTTTTTATAACTTTTTTTTTGTGAAGAGTAGGTACATTCTTTGTTTTCTTTTACTTGTTTATCGACCTTGGATTACTCTAGATTGTTCGAGTCTATGCGCCGTAGCACTATATTTACAAATAAATGAAGTCGTGAAGTCTTGGTCCTAGGATCGCTAGGTCTAATCACCTCACGGGCGAATTTCTCCATATTATTTATAAGACATGTAGAGGGCTGGCCCATTGACTTTTAGGTAGCCTCCATATACCAACTTATTGCATAATATTAAATTCATTCTTCAATTTAATATAATAATTGTTAGAGGAAGCGGACGAGGGTGAGCAAAGACAGCCGGAACCCGTAGTTTCAATATAACGCGCTACATTGTGCTATGGTACCCTGGTAACACAATAGGTTTAGTAATAATAATAATAATAAACCATTTATTTCAGGCAACTTAGCATTATAAATAACACAGGCCCATAAAATATATACCTTAAACTAACATATATTATAGTTTATATGAAGACAATATTTTTTAATTTAAGCACGTTTTTCTGATGACGCGATACACGAGGCGTCAGGTATCCGACCGAGGAAACGCCGGAACTTGACACCCTTCGGCCAAAATTCAGGTTCCATAAATTTTTGGACTTCGCGAGTCGGCACTCTCACCACAAATGACTTGAAGGTCACGTTGTGACGAGACTCCAATCGCTGAACTATTGGATTCATATTCGTTTTGAGCGCGATGTACTCCACCAGGTCTTCAACTTGCGTGGTGTTGTGCAAGCGAGAAACGTAAAGCTGTGTTGACGGCAACTCTGGGCGCAGCAGATGGTTATCGCCGGTAGGTGCAGTACCACTCTTATTCTTAGAGGAGTTCTTCTTCTTCTTTTTCCTCTCTACTTTTTTGTATCCGTCTTTATCACATTGGCTGTTTTGCGGGCGCAAAGGAACAGCCTTACGAACTGGGTCGCATTGACCCAATTTTTCTCTCCTTCCCACAGTTCGATCCGTGGTATGTCTTGCAACGACAGCGGCGTAAGCGCGTTCCGGCGTGGACGCGGAGACGCTTGACGTTATCGGCACCGAGGGAGCGCGGGGTGCGGGGCGCGGTGCATCGGACGGCGTCAGCGGTGGCGGCGGTGTGGTGACGACAGCGGGCGGCGAGTCAAATTTTGCTGACTCGAAACTCGACGACACGTTCTTTCTACCACCGCGATGTACGTTAATGTTATTGGCCCCAGGTGACCTACTTACTGAAATAATGTTTTTCAAAGCCATTACTTCAGCACGTAGGTCACTGATCGTGGTTTCAGAGGCCTCTAACTTACTCGAGATTCGGCTCATGCTGCTCTCTAATGAAAAGGAGAGATATATTGTCGATTATTTTAATAGCATCCACTTCTTCAGACCCTTGGTTGTTGACAGCACATAAATAAAAATAAATTCGTAATGGTGTGCGGAGTCTAGACTATACTCTATGGAGAGCGCGCCTTCTGTCATACCTACTGATAAGACAAATTTCTAACTTCCGATCGCCATGCATCAGAAGCAAACGTTCGCTTCAGAGCGATGTTTAGTACAAAATGTACGCGTAGTGCTTTCCGACTCATGCTGTAAATTTTCTAACATACATTACTTGCAATATGCAGGCAGTCTTACCCTGGTTAACTAAATTACATCGTGCTCCCTCCGGAGCTACTCAGAATATCTTAATGTAATAAATTTCGTTAAAACCCATACAAAATCACAAATATACGATAGGAAAAATTTAAGTCATGTGCGGGATTCGATATCGCGTCCATCCACCCCTTGAGCTAGGGTATGCTCCAATCAATTGAGCTAACATGACATGACGTCATAACTCAAATCTTTCCGATCGTTCTTTAACCATGGTATTGGATTAAAATTATAAGGTTGCGTCATCATTTACAAGTATTAAACCAATTGCAAAATTGGTCTTGTTTGTAGTACAACGCAAGTGGTACTATAGATGTCGCTCCATCCCAATACGATGGTTAAAGAGCGATAGGAAAGATTTGAGTTATGACGTCATGTTATGTTAGCTCAATTGGATAGAGCATACCCCGGCTCAAGGGGTGGATGGACGCGGCTTCGAATCCCACACATGACTTAAATTTTTCCTAACGTATATTTGTGATTTTGTTATGTAATCCGCATAGCAGAAGTTATTGCAAACATAACAATATTAAAATTATAAGGTTGCGTCATCATTTACAAGTATAAACCAATTGCAAAATTGGTCTGTTTGTATTACAACGCAAATGGTACTATAGATTTTGCTCCATCCCAATACGACCGTTAAAGAACGATAGGAAAGATTTGAGTTATGACGCTATGTCATGTTAGCTCAATTGGTTAGAGCATACCCCAGCTCAAGGGGTGGATGGACGTGGGTTCGAATCCTGTACATGACTTAAATTTTTCCTATCCTATATTTGTGATTTTGTAATGTAATCCGCATAGCAGGCGTTATTGCACACATAACAACATTAAAATTCGTTAAAACCCGTTCAGTGGTTTCAGAGTTCTTATTGGTAACAAATACAATAACAAATTTTTGCATAACAATATTAGTGGGAATGATAGGATTCGGTGAAATGAAAACGTGAAACATTAATAGGTAAAATTAAATAACTGTTAAATGATATTAGGAAATTAATAATTCGGCAGTATGATACGAGTACGTAACCTGCCGAGATTATTCGACAGATTGAGTTGAGGGTCTTTCCGACAAATCTATGGTGATAAGCAATTGTACTCGTATATAGGTAGTACGTCGTTATCTATGACTACAATAAAAAAAACTCTAAAATCGGCCCTCGCCCGAGGCCAACGACCGTTGCGGCGCGGTGCGGCCGTTTGCCATGATGCACGATCAAACAGACAGACAATAATCCGTACTCATCACCTTCCTACCCTTAGTCAACTCATGGAGGGTTGGTTAATATGTTTTCTGTAACAACCACTTAGTACACCTATATACTCGGCAAACATTGCGGTTAATAAGGGCCGGGCCGGGCAGTTAGAAAGGTCCTGGCTTTACGTCTAGTATCCTTCAAATCCTGCAGTGCAACACCCTAACCCTTCTCACTTCTACCAAACGTAAACAAAGAGAGCATGCTGGTCAACTGCTCCTTCGGCGCTTTCTTTCTTTATATAATTTGAAGCAGTGATGGCTCAGTGGCATTGGCTATGGACTGCAGGTCCATGGTTCTAATCCCGCGGCGGGATTAAACTTCACCGCATGGTGGAAGGGCGTTTTGCGAATGCCCGCCTGGCTAGCGACCACCCTCCTGTAGAAAATCTGTCGCCAAGCACCTTACGATGTGTTCCTGCAGCTGTCCTTGAAAGCCAGTATTTCTAGGTTAAGCCTCTTGACACCTTCGACCAAAAAAAAGAAAGGCATACCTCATCAGCATGCAGTACAAAAAAGAATGGCCCACATACATCGTAATACCTATGTAACTGGCCATATGTATACTATTTAATTATATTTTTATTACCTACATCTATTCGAAAAGAACTTTTTCATTTCTTATAAGTACTCGGAGTATTGTTTATTTGATCTGAGTAGCGGGTGGAAGACGCTGCTTCCCACCAAAGGGTGGGAAAAACTCGTAGTTAATGCTTCCCTCTCTTGGGCCGGAATGACTTGTAACCATGGCAACCATTGTTCTAAACAGATTTAATGTTTATGTGTTTTCGTTCTAAAATACTCTGCTGAAACTGTAACCATGGCAACCATGGTTGTATATACAATATTAGACGTCTATATTTTTTCGTTCTAAAATACTTTGCTGTATTATAAAAACTAATTACGACAAAATTAGTGTTTATGTAAAGGCTAAAAGTACTAGTTTATAATTGAATGAATGTGACTCTCTCAAGTTAGTGTATCTTATATGAACATTTTAGTCACTAACTATGTTTATAAGCGTAAATTAAAAAAAAACTTTAAAAAAATACGTTTTAAGTAGGATGGCTCCCGGGGAGACTCGTTGTGTTCCATGTTTAAAATAAAAAAAACTAGATATATAAATTGGCAGGATAGTTAGTCAAATTATAAGGGAATTATAAAAAAAAAATTAACAGAACAATTGCTTAAATTTTTAAAGAATTTTAGAAAAACTACTATTTTTACTTTTTTCATATTTTGATTGAAAAGTAGAGTGCTTAACACAGATTTAAGTTATCGACTCCTATTAGAAACTATTTCTTTATTATATGAAGAACTATTTAAAATTATTAGAAACTATTTAAAATTAATGCAGTTATAGTCCAAGACTATAACTGCATTAATTTTAAGTAGTTTCTACTCATGTTCTTGTTATCAATAAATATTATAGAAAATCAATTTTTCATTTCTCATACTCGGAAAGTAGTGTTTATTTGATCTGAGTAGCGGGTGGAAGACGCTGCTTCCCACCTAAGGGTGGGAAAAACTCACAGTAAATGCTTCCCTCTCTTGGGCCCGAATGACTTGCCACCATGGCAACCATTGTTGTGTAAACAAGATTACATGTTTATGTTTTTTTCGTTCTAAAGTACTCTGCTGTAACTGTAACCATGGCAACCATGGTTGTAAACAAATTTGGACGTCTATATTTTTTCGTTCTAAAATACTTTGTTGTATTATAAAAACTAATTACGACTACATTTAATTTTGTGTTTATGTACCTAAAGGCTAAAAGAACTAGTTTTTAGTTAACAGAATGAATGTGACTATCAAGTTAGTGTATCTTATATAAACATTTTAGTTACTAACTATGATTAAGTATAAGAGTAAATAAAAAAAAAACTTAAAAAAATATCTTTTACGTGAGATGGCTCAGGAAGGAGACGCGTTGTGTTCCATGTTTAAAATTCAAAAAAGGCTAGATATAGAAATTGGTAGGATAGTTAGTAAAATTATAAGGGAATTATAAAAAATCTAACAAAAAACTTACCTACTTAAATGTCACAAATTGATCTAATCCCAAATTAATGTTATATGCTCATGTTATGGTTTTCAGTACTTTTTTACAGAATTTTAGAATAACTACTATTGTTTTACTTTTCTCATATTTTTATTGAAAAGTAGAGTGTATAAGACGGATGTAAGTTATCATCTATTTGGACTATAACTGCATTAATTTTAAATAGTTTCTACTCATGTTCTTGTTACCAATAAATATTATAGAAAAACAATTTTTATATTAGGCCTACTCATATTCGTAGTGAAATGTAGAGTGTTTAACAAGGGTGAAAGTCAGAAATTCCTATTCGGACGATATCCGTCCGTAAACATTGTAAGCAAAATTTAACTTAAAATTTCAAAAATATTTCTATCATCTCAATTACTCAATTTTAAATAGTTATGTTATTATTATTAATGAATAATTTAGATAAACTACTATTTTTTACTTTCCTTATATTTGAAATGAAAAGTAGAGTGCTTAAAGACGATGGTGAAAGACATCAATTCCTACTCGGACTATATCTAGGTATGTACGTAAACAGACTACGGATAGATACAAACGTGAAACACGGCGCGTTAGAGCGAGATGACGTGCGTTCCGGGCGGCGTGGCGCGCGACAACCCACTGTAGAGTAAACGCGACTTGTCGCAGCCGCCGATGTACTTGTAGCTTTGTACCTAAAGTGTGGAGTGAACCAGGCCTGCTATTGTTCAGCTGGCAATATAAATCATTCTAGTTCCAATGTGTCATCAGCCTTCAACAATCTTAACACTTGGACGAACAATAATGGTCTGGAGCTTTCCGTCTCTAAAAGTAATTTAGAAGTTTTACCAGGCAAAGCATCTCTCAACCTGTTAATATTCTCTGTAATAGAAAACCAATTCCTATTCAAAATCAAGTTAAGTTTTTAGGTTTTGTTTTAGATTCTTAACTAACATTTCTCCCACATTGTGATTATGTCTCGGGTGTGTGGTGGGGAGCGCATCCCTCTTCTTTGAGAATTTTCTTCATTGCTCTGATAAGAAGTGTCATTGATTATGGCTCATATTTGTTACAGCCGTGAAGCATAGATGGAATAAGAAGTTAGATGCTATTCAAGCCAAAGCTCTGAGAATCATCACTGCAGCAATGAAGTCTAGTCCAATAAATGCACTCCAAGTGGAATGAATTGATTATGCATTTCATTTATGACGCCAGTATCTATCAGATTAATTTCTTCACTTAGATTCTCTAGAAATCCTATATTTTTCATGTTACAACAATTATCTCGACATATCACATCACATTCTAGTTATTGGTCACAAAACTACACCCTGTTTTATTAACAGCTGGCATACATTCATGGACTTATAAGCGCTTACTCATAGCATTGAAAAACTTCCCATTCATAATGTTAGGTATTAATGTATATCGCAGGATCTTGTAATTATCTACAGCATTGGTATTGATAGATATGATCCCAATGCTAATATTAATATTTAATTCAATAGTTCACGAAAGGTGGAATGGCAGGCACTACCTTTATAGCGATGCAGCCAAGCACACATCTGCTGATTGTGTTGGTGTTGGAGTTTATCACCCGCGGTATAATATTGTGCAATAAATTTAATTCCCCCTGAAACATCTGCTTTCACTAGCGAATGTTTTGGAATTATAAAAGCTTTGGAATATATACTGATTATGAAACTATTCAAAACTATAATATTCTCAGATTTCCTAAGTGTCCCTAGTGTGTCTTCAAGTTTTAGCCGAGTTTCCATTTAAACCTCGACCACACATTAATATAATATTTTCTTTTTATAAATTCTGAATCTTATAGTCAAATTTGTCAGACAGGCTACAGAAGGTTGGAATAAATGGCCACACTTCTTCTGGGTCATTGGTAAAAATGGGAGTAGCGTAGGGATCAATTTAGGGACCTTTTCTGTTTCTAGCGTATATGATGATCTGCCTTGCATGGTCAAAGATTTCTGCGATATTGTTTTATATGCAGATGATACCTCTCTGATTTTTAAAGTAGACTGGAAAGACAGTGGTGAACTCATTCATGTAAATAATGTGCTATCGATGATCTGTAAATAGTTCACAGCAAATAATCTTCTCTATAATTAAAAAAAAAGACGAACTATTTACAACGTATAACTAGTTTCAACATATGTAAAATTCGGTTAAAAAACAAAAGAAAAAAAAGGAAATAGGTTTTTTTTTTCATTTTTAAACTTTAGACTAGATTATTTGCGGTGAACCATTTACAGATCACAGATAACACATTATTTACATGAATGAGTTCACCACTGTCTTTCCTATCTATACTTTAAAAATCCGAGAGGTATCATCTGCGCCTCCTTTTGCAAGGAAGTGATATCGCAAAAGGAGGCGGCAGAGCTTGCAAGGGAGGAAGATCCCCTTGCGGCGCCACTGCGTAAACGAAGAAGGGGTGGGAGAAGGCGATTGAATAATCGTCAACTTCTCCCACCCGGTGGTGAGTAGCGAGAGAAAGGCGCGGGGGCGCCTTCTCTCGCATTGCACCTGTTCACCACCTCCGTTGGGCGGGAATGGCCAAGTATTCCTGGTCATTCCCGGGCCCCTCCTGCTGGGAGGGGCGTGTAGGCCCCGCTGTAAAAGCGGGCGGTCGTCGAAAAGGGACTGGACGCAAAGGCTCTGCCGGTCTCCCAGTCCTCCTCCACACAAACGATGCTGGAATACCGCTGGGTTGTTTAGTGGGTATACCGGTCTTCTACCGGGGAGTCCCACATACCCCCTCCATCCCCCGATGGAGGGGCATGCGTAATGCATTTTTCCCAGCGTCAAAAAAAAAAAGATAACTCTCTATTGACAATGCGACAGTCTGCCTGGGAATCAAAATGGCGTCAACTTTACAGTGGGATGGATCCACATATACATGATCTATCCGGAAGACTTAGTTCTGCTGCATATGCAGTTCGTATGATAAGACAGTTAACAGACGTAGATACTGCTTGCCTAGTTTATTTCACGTACTTCCAAAGTATTATGTTATTTCGTATGGTGTATTGCTATAGGGAGCTGCTGCTGAGATAGAGACAATCTTTATCCTACAAAAGCGTGCAATTCGAGCCATATATGAAATGGATCCTAGGGCATCTCTGAGGGAACTTTTTAAAGAATTTGATATTTTAACTTTACCATGTCTACAATATATTATGTATGTTCGTAAACATTTTAGTAAAGTTAAATTAAACAGTGACAATCTCGATAATAACACTAGGAATAAAGATAAAATAGCGGTGCCAGGTTTTTAATTAGCAAAGCTAAATAAAGGGTCCTTCGTAATTGTGTACGCTTTTATAATAAAGTTCCCAAACATATTACAACGCTCGCAGAAGGGTAATTCAAGTTGCATATGAAAAACATATTGATTAAGAAATCCTACTGCACAGTTTGTGATTACTTAAACGAAAAATTTGCCTGGATAATTCCGCCTCTGCCAAGCTATCGCCTGTCACCTACGTAATTTAAACAAATAGTTTAATAATTTTATTCATATCATATGTAGTAACATATGGGTAAAAGACGTTTAAAGAAATGGCCCCGAGTTTCTCGCTCGTTCTTCTCGCAGTGGCTCTATACTTTTTTTTTTGCTGAACGTGGCGTATATGTTTGTACTATGTATTTAGAAGTAACTAAAATTGAAAATGTAAAAGTAGATAGTTTTATTTTATTATACACAGGTATTATTGAATTTATTCCTTTCTCTATTCTCCTCTTCTATTCCTTCGCCATGTTTTACTTTACTGATCCGATTACCTACTCCAAAATTCCCGTTGAGTTCACCGCTGTCTTTCCAATCTACTTTAAAAATCAGAGAGGTATCATCTGCAAATAAAACAATATCGCAGAAATCTTTGACCATGCAAGGCAGATCATCATACACGCTAGAAACAGAAAAGGTCCCAAAATTGATCCCTACGCTACTCCCATTTTTACCAATGACCCGGAAGAAGTGTGGCCATTTATTCCAACCTTCTGTAGCCTGTCTGACAAATTTGACTATAAGATTCAGAATTTAGAAAAAGAAAATATTATATTAATGTGTGGTCGAGGTTTAAATGGAAACTCGGCTAAAACTTGAAGACACACTAGGGACACTTAGGGAATCTGAGAATATTATAGTTTTGA
Organism: Plagodis pulveraria; assembly: GCA_963890685.1. Classification (NCBI taxonomy): domain Eukaryota; kingdom Metazoa; phylum Arthropoda; class Insecta; order Lepidoptera; family Geometridae; genus Plagodis; species Plagodis pulveraria. Next base: position 4,477,793 of record OY982961.1, on the reverse strand, counting down.
ATAGTTTCATAATCAGTATATATTCCAAAGCTTTTATAATTCCAAAACATTCGCTAGTGAAAGCAGATGTTTCAGGGGGAATTAAATTTATTGCACAATATTATACCGCAGTAGCATAAGCAAGTAAGTGCTTATAATTCCAATAATGTATGCCAGCTGTTAATAAAACAGGGTATAGTTTTGTGACCATTAACTAGAATGTGATGTGATATGTTGAGATAATTGTTGCAACTTGAAAAATATAGGATGTCTAGAGAATCTAAGTGAACGGAAAATAAATTTATCTGATAGATACAGGCGTCGTAAATGAAATGCAGAATCAATTCGTTCCACTTGGAGTGCATTTATTGGACTAGACTTCATTGCTGCAGTGATGATTCTCAGAGCTTTGGCTTGAATAGCATCTAACATCCTTATTCCATCTATGCTTCACGGCTGTAACAAATATGAGCCATAATCAATGACACTTCTTATCAGAGCAATGAAGAAAATTCTCAAAGAAGAGGGATGCGCTCCCCACCACACACCCGAGAGATAATCACAATGTGGGAGAAATGTTAGTTAAGAATCTAAAACAAAACCAAAAAACTTAACTTGATTTTGAACAGGAATTGGTTCTCTATTACAGAGAATATTAACAGGTTGAGAGATGCTTTGCCTGGTAAAACTTCTACATTACTTTTAGAGACGGAAAGCTCCAGACCATTATTTTTCGTCCAAGTGTTAAGATTGTTGAAGGCTGATGACACATTGGAACTAGAATGATTTATATTGCCAGCTGAACAATAGCAGGCCTGGTTCACTCCACACTTTAGGTACAAAGCTACAAGTACATCGGCGGCTGCGACAAGTCGCGTTTACTCTACAGTGGGTTGTCGCGCGCCACGCCGCCCGGAACGCACGTCATCTTGCTCTAACGCGCCGTGTTTCACGTTTGTATCTATCCGTAGTCTGTTTACGTACATACCTAGTTTCACAGAATAAAAAGGCTAGTAGTTAGGTTGAAATGAGGACAACAAGGTACTGCATTGCATTTGGTTGCATGAATAACAACAAAGATCCGAATCTCACGTTTTTCTCACTTCCTAAGGACATCCAAAGGTAAGGAAATGTACGCATACCTATAGGTTTCTAATGTTAACTAATTTGTTACAATTGTGATAAGTGATGATGTGGTTGAAAATGTTGATCAGGCTAAACCAGTAAAGGAAACTGCCTCTCAAGTACAGCAGCTGAAATACCGTTAGGTGCTTGGGTACAGATTATAGGTATGATAAGCGGTTATTTACTGAATGTGTAATGTGCATTAGTTGTCAAATTTACTTTATGTATGCCTACATTGTATATATAGAACAAGTGATAACAGCGAGCTACTTTTATTTACCAAAGTAATAATAAAATATGAGGAAGGAAACTAACGTGATCCGAGTATAGTATACAGTAATAATAGGTTAGTCTGAACAATATTTTCCACCACATCATCACTTACCATCCGGTGACATAGTGTTCAAATGTTAGCCTATCAGCTATAAATAAATAAAAAGTCAATCCAGATTAAATAAGCTTGTAGCTAAATAGATCGAAGAAATATTATGCCTTTTACATAATTATTCGATTACATAAGTACATTTTAAAATTTGCTAATATGTACGTACATTATATTTGATATGTATTTATTTACTTTAATATTTATTGTCACTATATGTAGGTACGTACATAGCTGTAATAGCATGTAAGCACACGATCACAACCCTAACCCACTTACCGCGTCAGAAGAGATATGAACTACGCGATAGAAAGAGAGGCGCCTTGTAGGTGCCGGCACGGCGGTCATAAATGTTAGTACTCAGGGGCGTGCGATCTGGATTGCTCTTTATTGCATCGTAGCAGAGTTGCTTATTTATTATTTTTTACGTCATAGCGGAGTGATCCTTCTGGTCCTTTTTGTTCTGTGACAATACAGGAGATTATCTGCATATTGTAGTATTTTAACTCGGATTTTAGTTGATTATTCAAGGTCAAAAGTGTAAATGTTATAAAGTTCTGTACCCATGACTGAACTTTGTGGTAAACCTTTACATAAAAATCTAATTTTATTTGATATATCCAATTTCACAGATCTACCGTAAAACAAATTAGGTATAAGGTTACAAATAATAGGAGGAACATGTACAAGTTGCAGTTTTTCTTTATGTATTGGCAAGAGTACACTGTCATTTGTGGATCTCATTGTAAAGTTGAATCCATTTTGATTCCCAGGAAGACTGTCGCATTGTCAATAAAGAGTTTATCTGGGCCAAGCTCAATGTTTGTTTCAACATAAGTAAAATTTGGTAAAGAAAACTTTAAACATTTGGTAAAGGCCAAGTGATTAAAGTTTGAGCGAACCATTTACAGATCATAGATAACATTCATTATTTACATGAATTAGTTCACTATCTTTCCTATATACTTAAAAATACTTCTGCTGCATCATTCAAATATGTTAGCCACTTGAATTGGATCAGAGATTTTGTTTATTAATAGTTAAGACATAATTGAATGTCTAGGTTTATTTTTTACCAGTCTCCGTCTTAATAGTCTTCCAGCTGGTTTTTATTTTATTTTTAGACTAACGAATTCTGTTTCTTATAAAAAGAGATTTAGCACACAAGGAAACACACTTAAACATTTTTGAAAAGTTCCTAACACAATCATGAAACTGCTTGCAAGATGTTTAATTTTTCCTGCGATACTTACGAGTAAAAAGACTTATTATTTATCGATGTAGATCTACGAAATAATTCGTAGATGTAGATCAAATAATAATCTCTACTTTGTCTAATACCGCCCATCCGAATTTCAAGTTTCCATTTATTTGTTTCTTAATTTTTGGACAAACTTTTTTAAACTCTATCGACACTAATATTAAAAAGAGGAATGATTTGGATTTTTGTATGCAACGAATAAACTTAAAAACTACATGACCGATTTGGATGACATTTAATATGGAAATAGTTTGAGATCCGGGAAAGGACTTAGGATAGTTTTTATCTAACTGCGCAAAATGACGTTAATAGTTTTGCGCGATAACCGACAACGCGCGGGCGGAGCCGCGGCCGGAAAGCTAGTATTTACTAAAGAAAATAAACTATTATAAATGTCATTCGAGTCAATGTCAAGCTTAGCTTCTATAGGGGCGTTCGTTTTGGCTCGATTGCGTTTGTAGCAGTTTCAAAAGTGGCATTTGTGTTTTAGCGTTCGGATAGAAGCTTTTGCTATTTTTGACCACCAATTACTGCATGCTATCCGAACGGCTTAAAACATACTTTGACAACCGACAATATTTTAACAATTTTGAAACATGGAATCAATCTCTAAAATTAACAAAACAAGTAGGTACCTACTAAATAATATGGTATTTATATTATATATTTATATATAATATAAATACTATATAAAAAACTTGTGAAACTCTTCAATCGCGCCAAATACAACTGTCAAAACAGCAGTTGTCAAAAAACGATCACAACGATCCCACGGTAAGACATGGGTCAAAAATATCACTTTTCTCTGTCATTTGTAGCGTTTTCAAAGCTATCCGAACGGTGAGCGAAAACGATATTTTTGATCACGAAGTCCCAAAACGAACGGCCCGTGTGATCATTTTTAGCGTTTGTGAGTGTTATTTTTGGCACCGATAGGCTATCCGAACGCCCTATATGTTGGTACTGAGTATTTCTAGCCTACTAGTTGACTTGTTAACGGTCTATGTTCAATTTCATACCTCTCTGTTTCACTGTTTCCATCAAATTTTATCGCAAGACACTCATGATCTGATACACCCATCATTATTGACTTCTCTTTAGTCTTACAGTTTGAGTATATAGGTAGCTGAAGTGTCTGATGTCCTAGTGGGCTCACAGAATAGAAATTTCAAATCAAATGACTTAAAGAAATAAGATCAGTCTTGGCATCAGAAGCAGTGATGGATCAGTGGCATTGGCTATGGACTGCCGTGCAACAGGTCCATGGTTCGAATCCCGTCACGGGCTTGAGTTTCACCGCATGGTGGAAGGGCATTTTGCGAATGCCGCCTGGCTAGCGACCACCCTCAAGTAGAAAATCTGTCGCTAAGCAACTAACGGTGTGTTCCGGCAGCAGTCCTTGAGAGCCAGTGAAATTACAGGCACATGGGACTTAACAACTAAGTCTCAAGGTGACGGGCGCAGTGCAATTCGTGAATTGTGACGAAATGCATCTGTTATAGGCAGAGGTTAGTCCGCTTAACATCAGGTGGACCTCGAGCTTGTTCCGTCACAATTACATAAAAAAAGTCTTATTTTAATAATTAAAAAAAATATCTAAACTGAAATCACCACATACAAATATGCGGTTTTTGAATTTTGAGTAGTATACTTTCCAGAGTGGATAAAAATTCTGTAAAATTTTGAGCACAACCTTCATCTGTTGGTAATCGATATAGACACAACACGAGATGCCTGTCCACCTCCACACAAGCAACCTTATACAGACTCGTTCGACAGAACGCGTGACTAAGTCACGGCGTTCTTTGAATTTTAAGTTACTTTTTACAAGAAAAACACTCCCTTCTCCTTATACAGATGGTCTGTTAAACGCACTGCCTACACTCAAGTTCTTACATTTAATAATAACAAGTATTTTTAAAATATTTTAAGAAAACATCAAATTAATATTTTAATAAAACACTTAATAAATATAAAAATATATCTAGTGACAATTTGCGTGTAAACTCGAATCCTTGCTTGCACTTGTATGATGTGGGAGCTGTGCTACAAATTTTAAAAAAAAATACCTACCATGGATTTCATGACAAAAAGAAAGCTCGAGGGTTTTATAAGGGGCATTACGGCCAAGTTAACCTGTATGTTTAGATACTGTTTACGTGCCAATGCAAATTGTGCACGAGTGTATAAGTGTACTTTGAAACTGGGGGGATAGTACATTGTACATCGAGAGGAGAAAACGATCTATTTCTGTTCATTATTATAAAATCGTCACTTTCACTATCAGATGAAATTTTGGAAAATTATTTTTAACAATTAAAAGCGTACTGTTAAAATATCAATTTATAAAAAACTAAATTTAACCTAAAATAAAAAAATGCCGCGCTTTTATTTCTCGTAGTTCAAAAAAAGGTTGCCAACTTCCCTTGAAAATCGAGTAAAAATAAAAATCACACCTCTTTTTTCTAATTATTTGATATAAACCTTTTTGAGATTGTATTTTTTTCATGTTAGCAGCTAAAAAAAACAAAAGAACGCTACCAGGGCAGGTATGGATTTTCATACAACATTCCTTCACTGCTACGGAGTGAATGAATGAAAATCCATATAACTTTTCCCGCCGTATTAGGGAGAAATGACGAACTTTATATCATGTTTTTGAACGAGTAATGAGACGCTTTCTGAGTGGGTGTGGTACGCGCCTACATCTCGTCCCCCGAACGACTCGCTCACTGGGCTTCCCGGAAGAGGGATTCCCTCGGTGGGCTGACGTTGACAAGGGAGACAGACGAACCCAGATGTGACCACATTCCCTAACCAAGGAGAGGATGCCAGAACCTCTGACATTCCAACCCCACGACCCGACTGTTCTGACAACAGCCGGCGCGGGACTACCGCGGGCTCACAGTGCCCCACACCGTGTCCATGTGGCACTAACCGTTCTGCGCGTAGAAGAAGCATGAAATTGATTACCTTTCCTAATCGACCATTGCCAGGCGATGCCAGCGCCACCTCTTGCAATACGTTGAAAACAAAAAATAAACGTTGAAAACAAAAAAAAAATAATACGTTGAAAACAAAAAATACGTTGAAAATAAAAAGTTTTAAATTTAAGTCATGTACAGGATTCGAACCCACGTCCATCCACCCCTTGAGCTGGGGTATGCTCTAACCAATTGAGCGAAAAAAAAAAAAAAAAATTTCCTATCGTATATTTGTAATTTTGTAATGTAATCCGCATAGCAGGCGTTATTGCAATCATAACAATATAAAAATTATAAGGTTGCGTCATCATTTACAAGTATAAAACCAATTGCAAAATTGGTCTTGTTTGTAGTACAACGTAAGTGGTACTATAGATGTCGCTCCATCCCAATACGATGGTTAATGAACGGTAGGAAAAATTCGAGTTATGACGTCATGTCATGTTAGCTCAATTGGTTAGAGCATGCCCCGGCTAAAGGGGCGGATGGACGCGGGTTCGAATCCCGCACATGGCTTAAATTTTTCCTATCGTATATTTGTAATTTTGTAATATTAAGAACATGTTGAGTATTTAGTAACATGTAGCGAGATTGCAATGAAATTTCTGTTAATTAGATAACATTTTGAGACAATGTTTCAATTGCGTGTAAACTCGAATCCTTGCTTGCACTTGTATGATGTGGGAGCTGTGCTACAAATTTTAAAAAAAAATACCTACCATGGATTTCATGACAAAAAGAAAGCTCGAGGGTTTTATATGGGGCATTACGGCCAAGTTAACCTGTATGTTTAGATACTGTTTACGTGCCAGTGTGATGAAAATATTTTTATACCACACCCACTCAGAAAGCGTCTCATTACTCGTTCAAAAACATGTTATAAAGTTCGTCATTTCTCCCTAATACGGCGGGAAAAGTTATATGGATTTTCATTCATTCATTCCGTAGGAGTGCGTTCAGAGGCTCAGAGTGTAGTTGTTTCGTTGTTTGGTTGTTTTGCAACTTACCCTGAGGTATGGAACGACCGGTTGTTTTATAACCTCAAACAAATAGGGTAGTTGACACAGTCTAAAATAAAGTACAGTGTAACGTTAACATGATAGTAGTTGGAGCACATGACTCGATGAAATTAACAAATTATTTATTCTGCATTGGATTACCTTTATTTTGAATAAACAAAATGTGTTTAAATTTTCTTTGAGTCACGTGATCGCAAACGGAAGTAAAGGCGGAAGAGATGTCTTATGGACAAAAACAAAGGCACAGAATAGGAGTGCGTTCAGAGGCTCAGAGTGTAGTTGTTTCGTTGTTTGGTTGTTTTGCAACTTACCCTGAGGTATAGAACGACCGGTTGTTTTATAACCTCAAACAAATTGTGACATTGACAGACTTACATCATTATCGTAATAATAATTGCTATTTAACACTATCACAAATTCGTTTTCCATTTTTATTTATGTTTTATATTTTGAGAAATTATATTAGTATTTATATTTTTTGAGATATATGGGTGAGCGCATCAGATAGAATACGATATAAACGTCAAAGTCATTTCATGTCACGTGTTTTATGGTTAAAAAGTTGCAACCTTCAAAGGTTTGGAACGGTCCAGTTGTGACAACCGAACGCTCTACTCGAAGGTTGTGAACGACGTTAGAGTGAAAAGTTGCACTCCGAGTGCGCTCTAACCAAGGTTCGGAACGCACCCCAGTAATAGTAATTGGAGAGTTTGCTTCCAAAGGTTTTGACAGTGACAGTTGACATTAGTAATTGCTAATAGCAAGCAACCCACAAAATGTCGCATCACTATCGATTTACTACTTAGGCCCCTATTACACTATCAAATCCATTGGATCCCATATATTTAAAAGTGTAATACGTACATTTGACTCACTTATCTTTGATCATATTTCGCCGTGAGATTTGATCAAAGATCAGCATAGATAATAAAACCCAAACTCGGAACAAGAATCTATGGAAACATTTTGCAATCATTACTCATAGTTATACAACAACTTTAATTAAACAGTTGGAAAAGCTTGTCAATTGTCAAATGTTTATCATTATTTTTATTCCGATGTCACTGCACGCCATTGTTCGATCACTTGAAAGTGTTTACATTACGGGATTACAAAAATGTTTACTAAAATAGTGATTTTGAACCGTTTAAAGTTATTTAATTACCATATATGAAAAAGAATTGATAATGCTGCTACTCATGTATCCGTGCTTCAAACTGTGTTGGTTATGTGCGTAGAGGGAGTATACTATAGAGTTCGTGACACCCTTCTCTTTCACTCCGCATGAAAGAGAAGTATATACGAGCACTTAGCGTGAAAGAACAAGATGCAAATAGTCTATCATGCATCTCGCTTCGCGTGCCGTATATTTTCGTGGGAGTCACTTGTCCGTGCCCAACAACTTTTTCATTTTCTCCAATTTTGTGTTTATTGTGCGAATTTTCGTAAAAAAACTAAGTTTTACGCGTGTGTATGGTCTGGAACTGTTCATCAAAGATAGCCAAAACTTATATCTATAGCTAGAATGGTTCGTTGTAGTGTTTATAAGAGTAAAAGTAACAGTGAGGCGAAGATTGCGGGAATTTCTTTTTATTCGTAAGTTTAGTGTTTTTATTTTATGCAAAGGTCTTAAAACAATATATGTATTCGTAATAATGTCAGTTAGTGGTTTAGTGTTATTTATTGTATATTTTTAAAAATATTTCGACAATTTATAACCTGAAAAATTGAGGTTAGTGTTGCCACTTTCTACCGATGTCTTCCCTTAAGAATGATGATTAAATTTGGCATAACTTTTTATTTATGTACATAATATTAATGCTGTAATAAAATTTACTCGCAATTTGCCAAATTTGGCGTGAAACATGAAATAAGTACCAATTGATTTATTGAATTGATTTTGACCAATTTAATTAAAAGAATTGTATATATGTATTAGTATCAGGATAATTGAATTGATTTTGACCAATTTAATTAAAAGGATTGTATATAATATGTATGAGTATCAGGATATAATACCCTTTTTTTTTAAATATAGCAAGTCTTTGACCGCAGTCTCACCTGATGGAAAGTGACGTTGACTGTGGAAATGCTTGCCTAGCAGATAAAATAGTTCAGTATTGAAAAAAATAGTTTAGTTTCAGTTGAAGTTGGAATAAATTCATTTATGTTTTTTGTTTATTTTTAGGAATAATCTCCTGCATATACACCAAGAACTATGAACAACACAAAAACAAGCTGATGAACGATTGAAAAAACTCAAAGCACTTCGTGAAAAAAGCCGACGGCTTAGTAAGAAGGTCGCAAATTAAGAAGACGTTATCGCCGAATTAAAATTAAAAATGTTAGTGAGTGAAGAAAATTGTGATATATTAGCATCGTTGGATACAGTGAACAAAGATTTCCTTAAAAAGTTCCTATATCCTAGTTCTACTGTCAGAAAAAATTCTCCTGCCCACCGTAAATTTGCACTGTGCTTGCATTTTATTAGTCCAAGGGCATATAAATATGTTCGTCAGCAATTTAATAGTTGCTTACCACATCCGTCGACGTTAACTTCTTGGTACAAGAGTATAGATGGTAATCCTGGATTCACTACTGAATCACTGGAATGCATAAAACTTTTAGCAAGTAACGCTCAAAAACCTTTATTTTGTGCATTGAGCATGGATGAAATGGCTATTCGAAAACATGTCCAATGGGATGGGAAAAAATGTGTTGGCTTAGTAAACTTTGGTGCAGAATTAGATGGCCACAACGTGGCAGTTGCTAGGGAGGCATTAGTATTCATGGTGACATCCATAAATGATAGTAGGAAAATTCCAGTAGCCTATTTTCTGGTGGATGGTTGTACTGGAGAACAAAAATCGTCTTTAGTAATGCGGTGCATTGTTTATACCCTGCTAGCCTATTACTCCTAAACGTTTCGTCATCGATGCCACTTTTAAGCTTCCTCTGTTATAGTCGTTATCGTTTCTCGAAAATTATTGTAAAGTAAAATGTTACTGTAATTTGTAATAAAAAATACAATTGTTTTGACTTGTTGTATTATTTTTTCTCACATTATTGTATAATTTTTTCACACATTATATTTGACACACATTTAAACATCATCAAACACACTAGACCAAATATTCTACTTCTGTATCTTATTGACCGAGCAAGAACTTAGTTCGAGCGAAGCGTCTCTGCTTCAACTTGGACAAAAATGCTTTGGTATGTCCGGTTGTTATTTGTTATTGATAATTGCATAACACGCTAATACAAATATAGAATAATAATTATTGATCAATTATTTTTACCATACTTTGGGAATATCGTAAGTATATGGTATCACTCCACAATTTATATCTCTATCTCATGTGGCCACGCGACGAGTGCGTCTATAGATACTAAAGTCTATGGTTATGTGATTGTTTTATTGAGTCTATATACACCCCTACACTATGGTACACGTTATGCCAAACAACCTGTATAATCGATTCTAAAATCGATTACGCGCGACATTACAACAAGCAAGCAAAACGTATTACATTTCAGCACTATTTGTTTTTGTCCTTGTGACGTCATAAGCATACAGGCCGCCATTGAATGATGTTTTAGCGGCAATTTTAAAAGTTGAAATATAAAGATGGATTTCTAGTATTTCAGGACTTCTAAAAAAATTATTAAAAATGCTAGGTGTATATTTCAGTGTCCTAAATAATTTAACATACTTTAAAATAACAAGTCAACTACCCTATTGTGACATTGACAGACTTACATCATTATCGTAATAATAATTGCTATTTAACACTATCACAAATTCGTTTTCCATTTTTATTTAAGTTTTATATTTTGAGAAATTATATTAGTATATATATTTTTTGAGATATATGGGTGAGCGCATCAGATAGAATACGATATAAACGTCAAAGTCATTTCATGTCACGCGTTTTATGGTTATAAAGTTGCAACCTTCAAAGGTTTGGAACGGTCCAGTTGTGACAACCGAACGCTCTACTCGAAGGTTGTGAACGACGCACATACTGGTATATGCAGGATCTACGCGGCCAAAATTATTTTTTTGCTTATTTGGTACAAAAACAATGCTAATATGAAAAAAACATTTATTCATACAAAAATATATATATTTAGAAAACTTTGGGAATATATGTGGATTTGATGTACAAAAATGTTATGTTTCTATATAACTTTCTTCATCACTTTCTGATGAATTTTCAATTATATTTGGTTCCGCAGAAACGAACATGGCCAATGTTTCAGGCAAGAATGTGTTTGCTATCCTTTTTTTACTGTCCGCATGCTACTTAGCAAAGGGTCTGAACTGAGTAGAAGGCGGTTAAAAATATCTTGATTGCAATTTTATCTGGAAAATTTTCGCGCAAAATCTTGGCGGTAAGATCTGAAATGTTTGTTGCGAGCCTCAGCTGCCTCCTCAGAAAGCTGCCCAATTGGTAATAATGCCTTTTCGATGATGACTGCACCATGGACTAAAACCTTGTGCATTGTTGGCGTCATAGGATGCCAATTATATAAGTTAACATATATTCGTGCAGATTCAGAAGCATATTCTTCATATTTTACAGGATCAATTTGGTACCCACTTGAAATTGCTTCTAATAAGACTTTTAACCTATAAATTAGCTCATAACTGATGCCTGTTATGTCTGATGATAATCTGGGGTTCTCAAAAAACCTTCTGCTAGTATTTCCATCGTTTGTATTCCCGAAATTAGATTTAGGCATATCTACTATTAGACCTGTTTGAGTGCAAAACCTTGCCTGTATCTGTCTCTTTGTTTGTGCTTCTAGGTATTTTTCCTATTGCGTTTTTTCTCCCGGTATTTTTGTACTTTTAGTTTGTATTCTAAATGTAAATCACTTTCAAATATACGAATTCTGGCATGTAATACCGATATACCGAATTCAAGGGCTGCAAGACTCACTTCTCTTGTATTTTCCAGTTTATTAAAATCCTTGGATGTTGCTCCACAAATATAGCACTTACTTGTAGACTTCGTGCCTGTGGCTGCATTGCACACCTTTCCATCTACCATTGTCATTATAAATGTGTGCTTAACAATGATTTTTTTCCCTCTTATGTCGACCTCTGTTGGGACTAAAGAGCTAATAGCGCTTTTAACATGTCTTATTTCTTCTTCAGTGACGTCATTACTTTCCTTTATAAAACAGAATCTTATTGGTCGACAAAACCGCGGAGAAGGGGGCATTGGATTTTTCCACAAAACTTTTTCATTATTATCTCCACAAACTAATTGAAGGGGCACGAAATATATTTGAAATATATTTGCGTCGGAATCGGTATCGCTTTCAAGTTTTTGTTTAAACTGTGATTGTTGGGACCCATCACAGCCCCATTTACTTATTATTGTTAATTGTTCACGCTCTTGATCCTTTAAAGTTGTCAATACATCTTCTAGGTACTCCGATAACCGCCTAACGGTAACATCAATTAGAGGCTGTAACTCAGCTTGGGCACTAGTACTCGTTACCGTACATGAGTCTGGTGATGGGTAACAATTCTTCTTGGCCTTTTGTAAGACACTGTAGCACGGAAAAAACTTCTTATTGGTTTTTCTTATAATTTCGTACTGACCTTGTGTCAAATCGGCATCCACAAACATTTGCAACGCTTGCATCGGTGTCAAAGGGGGTCGCTCTTGCCTTGATTTTGTAAGACGAAATGCCTTTTTATATCTAGTTGCTCGTGTCGGCGTACTGGTGATATCTTTAAGGACATTTGATGCATCTCTTTTACCAGATTTTCCCAGCTCTACTTGCGCAGCATGTATAATGATATCTTTTTCATAAGCAGAGCGAAGTTCTTCAGTTTTTCGCCGTTTGCTCCGCTCGCTTGCCTCTTCAAACGATTTAGATGGTCGACCTGACTGTTTTTCTGAAGTGATAACAACAGGGATTTCAAAAGTACCGTTCAGCCATGACTCGTTATATTTAAGAAAGTGTTCTTCTTTATAATGGGCTTTGGACCACCTTTGTTTAATTTCCGACTTAAAATGAGCAAAACCCCGTTTCAAATTCGAAATTTGATCTTCATTGTAACCTTCACATGACAAAAGTTGATCTCTTAGATGATTTAGTTTTGCATCTAAATTAGGCAAATTGTGTTCCTTCATGCGATCAAACAAGTATTGTCGGGTCACAATGACGCACTCCTGACGCACTCTGTAAACCTAAAACAAACATACAATGTGTAAAAAGTCGCTAACGAAAAATCGCATTTTATTGCTATTATCTTTGACCCCTCAATACTAAATCTATCCGGACGTTTCCGGAGACGTTTTTGATTATATTTACAAGATAAATGTTCAAATAATCAATTACAATTAAAAGTATAGCCCGATCTAACCCGATACACAATCATATACACTAGAAAAGCAAAATTATTAAAGAAAATCACGGTATGGACTATGTACTTTTTAAACGTTATATAAAAATGTTGTTTATTATTTGATCATAACTTGATTAATGAAATTTGTAAGTCTCTTACCTGTTCTGTCAGAATCCATCACTTTCAATTCGTAAGATAAACTTGTAAACATAAAAAACCCTTTCAAAGTTTAGAGTTTAGAAAAGCGGCGAGAACAGATACGTACACTAGGTGAAACGGTCTAATTCCGACTGACGCTACGTGCGCGGGGCGCTCGGTAGCAGGTAGATGGAGCATGGGTATTGTCCCCAGGGCTGTGCTCTGTTCGTAGAACCCGTTTTTAGGAATGTTTTTGTTAATTCTATATTGGGACTTTTGGCCGCGTAGATCCTGCAAATACCAGTATGTGCGACGTTAGAGTGAAAAGTTGCACTCCGAGTGCGCTCTAACCAAGGTCCGGAACGCACCCTAGCAGTGAAGGAATGTTTTATGAAAATCCATACCTGCCCTGGACGGCGATTCTCGTGCAGTGATATGAATATCATAGTAGATAAATATCGAGAAAACATGGCGAATATCGAGTCGTGTAGTTTTGTGTTATTCTCGCAATATCACTATCGATAAATATCATGCCCTAGCAATCGACACGCAACATTGCGATATCGGGATTATCATTATACTCTCTATACACATGAACACAAGTTCATCTGTGGACATATTTTTATATCTACCACTCGCGAGAATAGCATTTTTGTGAAAAGTCGATATTTTTGGGATATTAATAGTCTATCGGTGACACGGGATAAATATCGAGAATCGATAAATTTATCCCAATTTTGAGAATTGCCCCCCAGGTAGCGTTCTTTTGTTTTTTTTAGCTGCTAACATGAAAAAAATACAATCTCAAAAAGGTTTATATCAAATAATTAGAAAAAAGAGGTGTGATTTTTATTTTTACTCGATTTTCAAGGGAAGTTGGCAACCTTTTTTTGAACTACGAGAAATAAAAGCGCGGCATTTTTTTATAATGTTTGGTTAAATTTAGTTTTTTATAAAATTGATATTTTAACAGTACGCTTTTAATTGTTAAAAATAATTTTCCAAAATGTCATCTGATAGTGAAAGTGACGATTTTATAATAATGAACAGAAATAGATTGTTTTCTCCTCTCGATGTACAATGTACTATCCCCCCAGTTTCAAAGTACACTTATACACTCGTGCACAATTTGCATCTTTTTGTTTTTAACGTATTGCAAGAGGTGGCGCTAGCATCGCCTGGCGTTGGTCGATTAGGAAAGGTAATCAATTTCATGCTTCTTCTACGCGCAGAACGGTTAGTGCCACATTTTTTTTTTTTTTTTTTTTTTTTTATGCTTGATAGGTTAGCCTTTGACCACTATCTCACCTGATGGTAAGTGATGATGTGGTCGAAGATGTTGTTCAGGCTAACCTAGAAGTACTGGCTCTCAAGGACAGCTGCCGGAACACACCGTTAGGTGCTTGGCGACAGATTTTCTACTTGAGGGTGGTAGCTAGCCAGGCGGGCATTCGCAAAATGCCCTACCACCATGCTATAACGACTGCCATCCTAGGACAACAACCGGGACCGACGGCTTAACGTGCCCTCCGAAGCACGGAAACGCTCAGCAGTAATGTCACTAGCGGTCACCCATCCAACTCATGACCGCGCGCGACGTTGCTTAACTTTGCTGATCGGTTGAGAACAGCTAAGTAAACTTCGCTACGAGCGAAAAACATGGACACGGTGTGGGGCACTGTGAGCCCGCGGTAGTCCCGCGCCGGCTGTTGTCAGAACAGTCGGGTCGTGGGGTTGGAATGTCAGAGGTTCTGGCATCCTCTCCTTGGTTAGGGAATGTGGTCACATCTGGGTTCGTCTGTCTCCCTTGTCAACGTCAGCCCACCGAGGGAATCCCTCTTCCGGGAAGCCCAGTGAGCGAGTCGTTCGGGGGACGAGATGTAGGCGCGCCCTGGCCGGCCCTCGGAGCCTGGGCGGCGCGACGTCGTGTTTTTCTTCTAATTTGTCCTTTAGGAAAGCAGTTTGCCAACCTCCGCTGGTACTAGCGGGATCAGGTCCACTCCTGAGCGCCTGGAGCACATCTTGGAGGGTGCATAGGGTGGTCTCGATGATGTCGTGCTCCGCTGTTGTCCTTGTCATTGCCTTCTTGCCTGTCTCGTTCACGCGTGGGATGTGTTGCATTCTTGGTCTCGCGGCCTGTGCACGTAGTGCTTGCACCCACAGAAAAGAGAATATATTTCGCTATGGGGTATGTTCCATTAGTCGCTAAGAACGTTATTTTCGATAATTATTTAATAATCGAAAATAACGTTCTTAGCGACTAATGGAACATACCCCATAGCTGGGATGACAGTTACAAACGATCACGTGATCACAACCATAGACGCAGATGTGATCAAAATTATTTTTATGACAGTTACAAACGATCACGTGATCACAACCATAGACGCAGAATGTGATCAAAATTATTTTTATGACAGTTACAAACGATCACGTGATCACAACCATAGACGCAGAATGTGATCAAAATTATTTTTATGACAGTTACAAACGATCACGTGATCACAACCATAGACGCAGAATGTGATGAAAACTGTCATCCCCGTTCCATTTTTGGATAAGAACGCTAAGAATGCCACTAAAATTTGCCACTTCTGTCACTTTTGACATTAGATGTAGCGTTTAAGGCGAAAATAACGCCAAGACCCATGTGGAAAACTTTTTGGGAGTGTGATCGTTTTTAGCGTTTTTAGCGAATCTCACTCAAATGGTACGCACCCATGCTTGGGCCGCAGAGATGGTTTCTGTTCTGTCGGTATAGGTATGGGTGCGGAAGGCAAAGTCTTGGCTCGGAGTAGGCATTGTCTTTTACTACGAGACATAGAACTT
This sequence comes from Plagodis pulveraria, assembly GCA_963890685.1. Taxonomy (NCBI): domain Eukaryota; kingdom Metazoa; phylum Arthropoda; class Insecta; order Lepidoptera; family Geometridae; genus Plagodis; species Plagodis pulveraria. Next base: position 4,461,703 of record OY982961.1, on the reverse strand, counting down.
AAAAGTGTCAGACAGTAGTAGAAAACTTTTTGTTTCAAGTTTAGAGTCTCTCCGACCCAAGCGCGCCCGCCGCGGCAACACTAGACCACGCCGCGCTTCCTTCGAATACAGTTTTGATTATTTACATCGAGCTAAGTAATAATACATTTGAAATGTAAAATTTCAGGCACGAGAGACTTTTAACATCAGGTGATCCTCGTGCTTATTTCGTCATAAATATACACATAAACAAACACAAAAAAACATCTCAAAATGTTTGTTAGGACTAGCGGAAATCAACCCTAAGCGGTTGTTAGCATTTTACCAATAACCCTGTATATCACTTCATATTTTTGGTCCCTCAAGTTTATATAACATTTTGTTGTTTTATATTTGAAGAACAACTCAAATCCGTAGCACTAAACCTATCCCAACTTATTTATACAGTTAGAAAAAATTATAGTCATTTATAGTTCAACTTTGCGTATATAGTTATTATTACTCTATTTATAAGTTATTAATTTAGTCAGTGGCGCAGTGACTATACTTTGATTAGGTACTTACCTGTAATAAAATACAAAAACAAAATCAAGTATCTTTATGTAATTAACTTAACACTCATTCATATTGTGTCCCATACATTTTTGATTTCCATTTTGAAATCAATGATACAATAATCTTAGCAATAAGTACTTTACTGTTCAAATTTTTTAAGGAGTCTCGGAAAAATATGGACCTAAAATAATACATATTAACAAGAACTAAAATTCTTAGATTACATGAACCAAAGAAAAAATCTTATTTTAAAACCTGTTGATGACGTCCCATGGTGTGTAACTGTCAGTGCATCTCGGAACCAAAAACTATCTCGGAACGATTTCACGCTTACGATTACGAAGCTCAAAACGTTTGTAGCTTAAACGTAACGTACCACCGCATTCAAGATTTTTTGAATGTACATCCTATTTTATGCTAAAATGTATAATTAATACAAAATTAAATAGCGTAGAAAATGTCTGTTTATTTCCTGTTCTATATTAGTTCATTTGCATTGATGTCATAGTACATTTATTATGTCGACTGAAGGACTTGTATCCAAGATTCCATTCACGGTAATTAAAAAAAAAAGTCACCATGTTGGCGTCGCTTGAAAATAGATATATCAGAAAATTTTACCTTTCTAAAATGACTTAGACATGTTTGAAAAGCAGTAAATTATTGCATATGTCGGCCTTATATTTTTACTTAAGTGTTTATTTATTTATTCATACGTGTACATAGTGTCTAATAGTGTAACATAGACTTGACGCATTAAACTAGAAGTTCTAATATTTTATAGCTCTATCGCTCATTTATCGTAACCGCGAACGTATGAAAATATTTTTCGCTGATTTAATGCCGGTTCACAGTCAAAAATGGAGTTTTATTTGCTGGTAGAAAATGTTGAGGACATCAAAGTCTGTCGATTCTGCCTTGTTCTTGACGCTAAGATGTATGACCTACAGAATGGACCTTTGGAAATGTACTTTGCAAACATTTTTGGGATTCCTGTAAGTAATAACTATTTATTACTATTTTATTAGCTAGTTGATAAACAATGCTGCAAAGGTGTTATTTGGTGTGATTACTATTATGGAAACCTGAGGAAGCAGAGGGTTCTAGGATTGAACTAAGAGCAAAGAGAGTGTTCAAAAGTACGAGACGCTAATTAACTTTGCTGCAGAGCAATAACACAAAATTGTTTACCTCTTTTGTTGAAAATTAGGAAAATGCTAGTTGCAAGTTGCAATCAAAACAACTTAAATATTGTAGTAAATTGAGAATTTTCATTAAAAAATAATAATAATAATAATAAAATAAAATAAAATTAATGAAGTAGGTATCATTGTAATTATGATTAAATTTGATCTTTGTAATCATAGATAATGTTAATGTTGGTAAAAGTATCAATCAATGTTTAAATTATTTATAAACACATTCTACCATGCCAGGTCTATTCTCGCCTGAAAATTTGGGTCACTATAATCCCCAAAATATTCAAATTACAATAATTTTAATTATACATAACTAACCTTGTATAGTAGTATTTTTTATATATAATTGTCTGGGTGTGGACAAATCTGTAAGGCAAGCTAGGAATTTATTGTCGTACTAACAGTTTAAACTCAAAATTATCTATTTGTTTAATTAGGCACTAAGTTTAATACAAAATACAATGTTATAAACTGCCCTGATAAAATCAAGAATCTGTTTATAAAATGTAAAATTGGTACATAAAATTGGCTTAAGAATAGATAAACAAATATATATAAGTCAATATAGGCAATTAAGAATATATAATTATTTATATATTTAGTTAACTGAGTTGATAAAACAGTAATGCTTATTTTTAAAAGTCCATATGAAATTGCAAATAATGTAAGTAAAGAGACAATAGCAGAGTGTCTTTTTTTCTCCCTTGAATAGATATTTAATCAACTGAAGAATGCAAAGACTGTTTACAAACTGATAGAATAAGTAGGCAAGTTGCCGGTTACAACCATCACTCATCACACATTCATTGATATTAAACTATTGATTGGTAGTAAACACCCTTAAGGTTGAACTGGCCGGTCACTTCTCCATACAAACGTTGTAGGGTGATCACTCCCTTATTTGTGATTTTAAGTCAAGCCTTAAGCATAATACGATTGATATAGTCATTATCTAGGCTTGTATGATGCCAATATTTTAAAAAGATAATTAAGTTGTAAGTTATGAGCCTCTAAATCTTTATATGAAAATGTTTCAAGGCTCATAATTCTCAAGTTAATAATTTTAATAAAATTTCGGCATCATACAAGCCTAGATAATGACGATATCAATCGGTATTATGCTTTATTTTGGACCTAAATTCTCAAATAAGGGAGTAGTCAATGTTGATCAATGTTGCAACCTACAATGTTGGTATGGAAAACGGGCCGGCCAGTTCACCCTTAACATGCAAATGTTACAAAAATAGCATTCCTATACACCCTGAAAATGTGGATAGGAATGCTATTTTTGTAACATTTAAATTTATTGGAAATATTATATTACAGTAATATGCATTATTATTCATTTAGACCAAATCGTAGAATCATAGAAGTTATGTTGAAAATATATTTTTTTTGGCTCTCCTGCAAAATCGAGTTTTGGTGCTTATGACCTTTGAGCCCCGAGGTATTGATATGTGTACCTATATTATAGTTATGTCCCAATAACTACTTTTTATGTGTATCAATTTATAATTTTTGTTAAATACCCGTTTGAAGCTGGGGCCGGCTGCTAGTAAGTGATAAATTGTTAAATATGCTAATAACATGTATAATTAACTGATAAAATGCTATCATGATTATTTCACTAAACAAGTTTACATTAATAATATCTGCATAAAGTTAAAAAAAAATATCAATGACCAAATAATAGCTATGGAGGATAATTTCCAGTTCATACACCAAAAGAGAGAAAATTTAGGCTTGAATTATAATTCATGATATTTATACTATAAATAGATTTGCAATGTTATTTGATAGGGTTATGTTAATATAAATTAATTATGTTAATATATTAATGACTGTACATATTTCTGTACTAAAAAACTAAAACACAGTACATACAGAACTTACTGGGAAATTAACATATGCATTTATATGCAGCAGAAGTTGGAACAAGGGATATAACATCAAAATCCCTTCATAACCTACTAAAGGCCCGTGGCTTGTCAACAACAACTGTAGCTTCCGGCCTAGAATGTGGTGGCATTAGTAGGATCTCACCAAATTTGTTTAGGTAGGGGAAGAGGTGCGGACGGTAGATTTTCATTGATAACGTCATAAAGAGACTCTTCTTTACCCTACACCCTGGACTGTAAGTCGATGGAACCTCAGACTTAGCCTCTTCCTCTGCAATGCAAACGCGATGGACCCGGCACATGCACTGTGAATCCTTGCTAAGTAATTTGTCTCATCATTATGTGCATCTTGTATTAGTTTTTTTCTACCAATATCTCTATAATGTAATAAACAGCAATATAATTTTATGTATGATTTATTTATTCCAGGTGGCGAGCACTTTGCATTTTCCTCCATACCTTTGCTACGAGTGTGCCACACTGGTGAAGAAATTCTACTTTTTTAAGGAGCGCTGTTTGAGGGGACAGACTGTACTATACAACATCTTGCAGAAGACTGGGAAGGTATATAATGTTTTTATTTTGAATAAGAAGACCAAGTTTTAGCTGTGTAAATGACAGCCATGCCAGCTACATTAGCTGCAACATTTATCAATGATTATAAATGTCCTTAAAAAATACCCTTTTGAGCCTATGGCCATTCTAGATCAAGCCTGCAAGTTGGGCGATATTATTTTATGCAGTAGAGAATATGCCGCTAAGCAGCTAATGGTTAGTTCCAGAAGCTGTCCTTGAGAGCCAATATATTGAGAATCAGCATGTAAATTTCTACCTTCGAGTGGTGTCACTTTACATCAGGAGAGATTGTTCAAAGGCTAAACTATCGTGACGACGACAATATATTGGCTCTCAAGGACAGCTTCTGGAATAAACTGTTAGCTGCTAAGCGGCATATTCTACTTCAGGGACCACCCTGAAGTAGAGAATATGCCGCTAAGCTAGCTAGCCATGCTAGCCATCCAGAAAACTAGAATATAAGCAATATAAGTTGCTTGAGGACGACCTCAGTGTACCTTCAGGTAGTAGGGCATTTTGGGAATACCCTCTAGCTACGAATCTATAGGGTATTCCCAAAATGCCGTACTATCGTGCTGTGAGCTGAAGGGCGCTGAAGGTTGCCATGGACTGCCATATGCCATATGGCATATGGTAATGGTAAATCTTCCCCCAGACCATAACAACAGGAGAGATATAGTCAAAGGCCAGTCCATGGTCAAGCTAAAAGCTAATTAGGGCGACCAAAGCGGGCCCTATCACTGTCCCACAACTTGAAAATTTTGTGGCCCCTTTTACTGAAAAACTAACACGCCTGTAGACTTGTGCTTTAACATAATAATTTCACCTCGTATTATAGATGTGTTATCTGTAAAAAAAGTTATAAACAAAAAAAAATTAACAATTTTGTATATTAATTCAGGTTGTAAAATAAACGCGAGCCCTCGCAAAGCTCAGCTTTTGCTAGTGTATAAGCTAGTTAATTGACACATCACTCTGGTTTCAGTTAACAAAAGCAGAAATACAGAAGTTGGACAGAAATTCTTTGGAGATAACATCAAACTTAAAGATCTGCACCACATATACAGAGTATGATATCAGCCTTGAAGGGGATGATCGGGATACTCAGCAAATTAAAGAAGAACCTACTATCTTAGATTGCAATAATGGTATGTCAGTTTTAGTTCTGCATGTGTTAAAGATGGATATAAGAAAGTTAACATTATAAGTATACTTGTACCGAACGAGGGTGAATTTCTGAAGAAGACGGTAAGGTTGTGTTCATAACTAAGTTCATAAAAGTTCTCATCAGACAAACTAGTTCTGAAGGGAATTAACTTGGTGGAGGTAACTCTAGTTCTAAACTGGATTTACTTTCAAGGGCCAATATAAACAAATAAGAAAAATATTATTGGTCACTAATATAACTAATGCAGAAATTAGGAACCTTCCAGAAAAGACCATATTACCTTCATAACATTTCTGGTGTTGTAGATGTCCAAGGGCGACGGATAACCGTCGTTTTACCGTCTTTACCGTCAGGTGAGACGACAGTTCATTTTCCACCTATCACATAAAACATATTGCTATTTGTGAGTTGTACAGCGCTATGCAGTAGGTATTCTTGTAACGTGAATAAAAAGCAATGGCAAAATCCCATCATGGATGGGCAGCCGGGTAATGTTCCCTTTACTGTGTTCCAGTTTGACGGGCCGGCGAAATTAGAGTTATGGGCGCAGTTTAGGAATGCATTAGCTATAGGCAGAGCTTACCGCTTAACACTAGGTGGGTCTCGTGCTTGATCCACCATAATCCCATAAAAAAACTTCTGAGCGTGCACGCGTTGCAGAGGGCAATTCAAGCCGTCGGTCCTCGATGTTGTCTTAGGATTTGTCAAAGTCGTAATTGAATGCGTTATAACTCTTAAGTAAAAATAGTACCTCACGTTCAACCTAGATGGCGTAGTAAAAATTGCAAGTTAGGCTGACACACGCAAACGGTTATCGCAAGGTAACAAGTCAGGTCCGAGTGCATCGTTGTTTCTATGAGTTAAGTTGGTAAACGAAATAAACCTTTCGGTCTCGTACTTTGAGTTTAATTTCAGTGAATTTTAGTGACTTGTGTGGACCAGGCCTCCGATCTCAACATTGGTCCGTCGAGTCGGGTTCCCAGTTTACGCGTTCGGGAGTGTTCGGTAGTGCTCGTGTGCCTCACAAGTGACAGTGTAGTGACATTTATGGATTTCGATGATCGATTATGGTAACAGTGAGTAATAGAAATAGACAATATTAAACTTTATTAACAAGTGAAGTAGAACTTATAAAATTTCTTGTGTAACTATAAAAGACTTAGTTAAATTCAGTGTTGATAATAACTTGTAAAAAATTCAATTTAATTTTGGACTTAGAAAAATCTTAACTAAAAAAGACTTGTAATATTTTTGTGAGTGCATCATCGACTTAGAAAAATTGTAACAAAAAAGACTTGTAATATTTTCGTGAGTGCATCATAGACTTAGAAAAATCGTAACAAAAAAAGACTTGTAATATTTTCGTGAGTGTATCATCGACTTAGAATAATCATGACGAAAAAAGACTTGTAAAATTTTCGAGTGAATCTTCAACTTAGAAAAATTTTGATGTGAAGAAAGACTTATAAAATAATACATTGTAATTTGAACTCTTATATTTAGACTTGACTAGTGGAAGTGTTACTATATTTTTTTGGACTTAAGTTAATTTTGCAAATTATAACAATGGCGGAGTTGTTATGTCAACAAGAAGAAATATTAAGGCAGTTGAAATCTTCTCTGTCAAATTATAAGAAAACTCCTAAAGTCCGGTTAAGTAAAACGTATATTCAAGTAAAACTAAATCTGATAGAAGACCTATGGACTAAATATGGAAATAACCATATGCTTCTAACAAAAGAGAACGTCAAGTCAGATAAATATTTTATGGATGACCACTATTTACAAGGAGAAGAAGCATATACAATGGCAAAGTGTGAGATGTTAGAATCTTTAGAAAAATATATCCCTGTTGCATCTACATCAGCTGCGATTACAGCACCGACACATATACACCAAACAGAAATAAAGCTTCCACGAATAAATCTAACTACATTTAGTGGCCGATATGCTGAATGGAGTTCATTCCATGATTTATTTATATCACTGATTGACCAAAACAAATCACTCACGAATGTTCAAAAGTTACACTACTTAAAAGCTAGCCTAAGTGGAGAAGCAGAGGCCTTGTTGCGACATATACCCATCACAGATTCAAATTACGAAGAAGCGTGGTCGTCTTTAAAGAAACGTTATAACAATAAGCGTTTTGTTGTCAATGCGTTACTGAAAAAATTGATGACACAGAAACCCATTACATCGGAGTCATCACATGCAGTGAAAAATCTACTAGACACGACTAACGAATGTTTAAACGCACTTAAGAATATGGGTATCGCAGCATTTACCTGGGATCCTATGTTGGTATATCTCACTGTAACAAAGTTAGATTCAGAATCAGTAAAACTATGGGAGCAACACATTGGTTGCAGTGAAGATATTGGCAATGAACTACCAACATACAAACAACTGTGTGTTTTCTTAGAATCGAGATTTAGAACACTCGAAGTTTTGGAATCATCAAAATCAACTACTTCACCCAGATCACGCACAAATCAGCAAACTTTCCACGCTGCATTCAATGTAACCTGCAAATACTGCAACGAAAATCACATGCTTTATCACTGTAAAGAATTTATACAACTACCCTACACTGAAAGAAAGAAGTTCATAGAAAAGAATGGTCTTTGCTACAATTGCCTGAACTCAAACCATACAGTATACAATTGTAGACATAAATCCACTTGTCGCAGATGTGGCAAGAAGCACCATTCTCTTATTCATCCTGAAAAACTCATACGAGAAAAACAAACTGACGAAGTAGCCACACCAATCAACAATGTAGCAACCCATTATGCGGAAAAAGAGACTCCTACAAACGTGCTGTTGGCCACAGCTATCGTAAGAGTGCAGTCAAATGGTGCTACATACAACTTGAGAGCATTGATAGATCAAGGGTCCCAAGGATCTTTTATAACAGAGTCCGCAACACAGCTCCTTGGGTTAAAGAAATTCGCGACGAATTGCACTATCAATGGATTGCACTATCCATCAAGGGAGAAGCCTCAACTCCAAAACTATGGTTTCATTTACTGCACATTCAAGATTCGATACAAACTTTACCACACCAGTAAAAGCATTTGTTCTCAAATCACTTACGCGAATGTTACCAACTACTGAGGTACATAACAGAGACTGGTCACATCTGCACCAACTAGAGCTTGCGGATCCAACCTACGACAAACCGGGTAAGGTTGATCTGCTGTTGGGAGCAGACGTCTTTGGTGCTATTATCACTGAAGGACTAAAGAAAGGCCCTCGAGGAACACCAATAGCGCAGAAAACTCACCTCGGGTGGATATTGACAGGCCAGATAGACAGTACCATGGCTTCGCAAGGCTACACCACTACACTCAGCATGCACATAAACATTGAAGACAATTTTCTTCAAAAGTTTGGGAGACAGAAGAAATTGCATGTCCGAGACACCTCACAGAAGAAGAGGAGAAATGCGAAAAACATTTCAAAGATACACATAGAAGACAGAAAGATGGACGCTACATGGTAGCCTTACCTTTTAAACAAGAAGATCCATCGTGCCAATACGGAGAGTCAAAAGATGTTGCCTATGCAAGACTAATGCACCTTGAGCGAAAGTTGGAGAAAGATTTAGAGCTAAAGAAAGAGTATACTGAAGTTATGAGAGAATACATAGATCTGCAACACATGGATGAAATAAAAGACGATAAAGACAAGAATAAACCCACTGCTGTGTATTTACCACATCATGCCGTCATCAGAAAAGACAAAACCACATCCAAGTGTAAAGTTGTTTTTGATGCAAGTTGCAAATATAAAAATAATGTATCACTCAATGACAATCTCATGATCGGTCCGAAACTCCAACCAGACTTAAGACACATCATCATGCGGTGGTGCCTACACAAGGTGGCCATAGTTGGAGACATTGTTAAAATGTACAGGCAGATTGGCGTAACTCAACCAGACTTTCAACGCATCCTATGGCGCGAGAATACTACCAAGGACATAAATCATTTCAAAATAAATAGAGTCACTTTTGGCACTGCAAGTGCCCCCTATTTAGCAACAAAAGTTCTACAGCAATTAGCTCATGATGAGAGAGAACAGCATCCATTGGCAGCAGATATTACCCTCAAAGACTTTTACATGGATGACTTGTTAACGGGTGCCGATAGCTACGAAAAAGGGGTTGAAATCTACAACGATGTAACCAAACTAATGAAGGCTGGAGGGTTTCAACTTCAAAAATGGAACACTAACGATTCCACACTTCTTAAAGCTATGCACCTTGCTGAAGAAGACGACGTTAACAAGGAATTAAATCTAGACATGACAATTAAAACACTAGGGATAGCCTGGAACAACAAAAGAGACGAATTTCAATATTCAATTAACTTACCCGAGCAAACCAAGGTGACGAAGAGAACTATTGCTAGCGATGTCTCGAAACTCTTCGATCCGATGGGTTGGCTTGCTCCGACGATTATTCTTGGGAAAGTTTTCCTACAAAGATTGTGGCTCACGGGCGTGAACTGGGACCAAGAGATATCTGAAACGATTCGAGAAGATTGGCTAAGGTATCGTGCCGAATTACCTGCCCTATCTGCAATAAAAGTAGAACGATGGTTACACACTACAACAACCCACACCCAACTAGAACTGCATGGATTCTCTGACGCGAGTACAATAGCGTATGCAGGAGTGGTATATGCTAGAGTGGTAGATCTTGAAGGCGATATCCACGTTCATCTGATATCCGCTAAGACGAAAGTAGCACCAGTAAAGACAATATCCGTACCCCGTCTGGAACTCTGTGGTGCTGTACTACTTACTCGGTTGCTAAAAGAAGTCGCTGAACAGCTAGACGTATGTAAGGAGAATAACGCATATACCGATTCTCAAGTGGTTCTGGCGTGGCTTCAAGGGCATCCCAGTAAATGGAAAACATTTATAGCTAACAGGACATCTGAAATAATATCTCACTTACCTGGTCATCACTGGAGTCACGTCCCGTCGAAAGAAAATCCCGCTGATGTAGCATCGAGGGGTGTCCTGGGTTCGATGTTGAGACACGAAGAATTGTGGTGGAAAGGTCCAAAATGGTTGCTGGAGGGAGAAAAAAGACATAAGGTCCCTACTGACTTACCTCAAAATCTGCAGCTTGAAGAACGGGTCGTACACTTCGTAGAATCTGAAAGACAAGATGGAAAAGAATTTACATGTTATTTATTTGAGAGATATTCAACACTAGAAAAATTATTAAGAGTAATTGCTTGGTGCAAAAGGTTCAGACACATAAGTAAAAAAAGTTTTCCTACTTACCTTACTGCTGATGAAACTGCAAGCGCTCTGACGGTTGCCATTCTTCTTTGCCAAAGAGAAGAATTTTCAGAAGACGTAGATTGCTTAAGGGAAAAGAGAGCCCTTAAAAAACGGAGCAAACTTCATTCGCTTAACCCTTTCTTAGATGAAATGGATGTTTTAAGAGTTGGAGGCCGATTACGTCATTGTAACATTCCGGAAGATGCTAAACATCAGATAATTTTACCTCATAATCATCGTCTTTCAAAACTAATAATAGCCCAAGCACATACCAAGACACTTCATGGGGGTCCAACTCTGATGCTCAGCTACATTCGGCAGAGGTTTTGGATCCTAGGTGGCAAAAGTATGATAAATAGCGAAGTGCACAAGTGCGTTGTTTGTGTACGACATCGAGCTGCTACTCGAACTCAATTGATGGCAGATCTTCCTTCCCAGCGAGTCACACCCACAAGAGCTTTCCTGCACTCAGGTGTAGATCTGGCTGGTCCAATAGACCTTAGATTATCGAAAGGGCGTGGTTGTAAGACGTACAAGGGATATCTCTGCGTATTTATCTGCATGTCCACACGCGCCATACACATTGAGATTGTTAGTAGCCTAGAAGGCGAGAGCTTTGTAGCGGCCTTTAAAAGATTCACAGCCAGGCGTGGGCACTGCAGTCACATCTGGAGTGATAACGCCACTAATTTTACTGCTGGAAATAAAATACTAAGAGACCTCTTTGAAGGTCAGCTTGAGAAGGTGACAACCAAAATTTATGACCAGCTATCCAGAGATGGAACTACTTGGCACCACATTCCCGCAGGGGCCCCACACTTTGGTGGGCTGTGGGAGGCCGGAGTACGCTCCATAAAACACCACTTGCGACGAATCCTATCCAACTCGACTTTGACATACGAGGAAATGTCAACGGTAACTAGTCAAATTGAAGCTTGCCTAAATTCTAGGCCAATATCGGCAATTAGCAACAGTATTGATGATTTCTTACCATTGACTCCCGGTCATTTCCTGATCGGTGAACCGCCAATTGTAGTCCCAGAGCAATCGCATCTAGACACTAATATTAACAGACTCACGCGGTGGCAACTAGTGCAAAGATTAGTCCAGCATTTTTGGAGTCGATGGTCGAGTGAGTATTTGAGCAGGCTTCAACAACGACCAAAGTGGGTGAAACAAATGGACAATAATTTAAAAATTGGTATGTTAGTGCTAATTAAGGATGAGAACTTGCCACCAGGTAAATGGTCTTTAGCCAGAATCGTTGAATTGCATCCCGGTGATGATGGACTTGTGCGCGTTGTATCTCTCAAGTGTAAAAACACAGTTATTAAACGACCCATTACCAAAATTTGTTTGTTGCCTATAGAAGTATGATATTTTGAGTATAATTGTTAATATGTATTTTCACGATGGGTGGCAAGTAGAAATAATATACATAGTTGTACATTTTATCAACTTAGTTTGTCATGATGGGTGGCAAGATTGTTAATCGCTACTGTAATTGCATGTTAAGAAATGATTATACTAAGTTTTCAACGATAGCACTCGGCTGAGTAGGTAACACCAGCTTTGATTTGTATACTTTTTACCAGGACAGGTAATTAATGTTTATGTTTTGTATGTTACTGTTTCCTTATTTATTGCGTTCCATTATTTGAGTTGTATTCGTACTTTGAATGGAACGTAAGTTTCTTAAACATTGTATGAAGGACATTATCATCTATAATGATCCTTGATGGGTGGAATGTCAAAGTCGTAATTGAATGCGTTATAACTCTTAAGTAAAAATAGTACCTCACGTTCAACCTAGATGGCGTAGTAAAAATTGCAAGTTAGGCTGACACACGCAAACGGTTATCGCAAGGTAACAAGTCAGGTCCGAGTGCATCGTTGTTTCTATGAGTTAAGTTGGTAAGCGAAATAAACCTTTCGGTCTCGTACTTTGAGTTTAATTTCAGTGAATTTTTATGACCAGGCCTCCGATCTCAACAGGATTGTAGTCGTTATTATGATGGAAGGGCATTTTTAATGCCCGCGTGGTTTTCTACTACTACCCTCAAATAGAAAATTTTGCGCCAAGTTACTTATAAGCTCCGGCAGCTCATTGAGAGCCAGTAATTCTTATTTAGCCTGAACAACATCTTCAAACACACCATTAGGTGAGAAAGTGGTCAAAGGCTAGCATATCAGCAATAAAGAAAAATAAACACTGAATTTACAAAACAAAAGACTGACAGCAATGGACTGGCGCCCAAAGCATAGATAAAAATATTATGCCCATAGGCAAGGAAGGTCGCTATAATTTTTTTTTTTTTTTTATGGCTGATAGGTTAGCCTTTGTCCACTATCTCACCTGATGGTAAGTGATGATGTGGTCGAAGATGTTGTTCAGGCTAACCTAGAAGGACTGGGTCTCAAGGACAGCTGCCGGAACACACCGTTAGGTGCTTGGCGACAGATTTTCTACTTGAGGGTGGTAGCTAGCCAGGCGAGCGTTCGAAAAATGCCCTACCACCATGCAAACAGTGAACGTTTAAACGTTTTGGAAGTTTAATTTTATCAGAAAAGTATTTATTTTGTGTTGTGTTGTGCTTCATAATATTTTATACTATCAGAAAAGTATTTATTTTATGTTGTGTTGTGATTCATAATATTTTATACTATCAGAAAAGTATTTATTTTGTGTTGTGTTGTGCTTCATACTACTATAGGTTTCAAAGTTTATGCCCAATTTATACATTTTTACCACCAGTCTACCCTAGGGACATCTTCAATGTCTTCTTGGAACGCATTCACGGCCGATTCGGGGCTCATAAAATGTGTGCCTCTAAGTTTGTCTTTAATTTTATGGAACAAAATATAAATGTCGCAAGGTGCGAGGTCTGAGTTGCATGGTGGATGCGTCATCAGCTCTACATTGGAATACGCTTCAATGTGAGGACGCGTCATTATGGCGAATCACGACATTCCCTCAGTTCATGAACATGGTTCATGAACTTTTTCCAAGACTGGGCCAGCAAGTGTTGTTGTACCAATTTTCGGTCACTACCCTTTGGTCTTCAAGCGATACTGTTGTGTAATGCCTGAAAAGAGACGCAACCATTTTCTTACCAATGCTTCGATTTTTCTTTACTTTCGTCGGTAAATCTTCAAAGGGAAGACCCATTCTGCCGACTGTCTTTTTCTTTCCGGTTCAAACAGTACACCCAAGTTTCGTCTCCGGTCATGATGTTATAGACAGCCAATGTCTTACATTTAACTTTTATCATTTTACTGCACCACTCCGACACGCATTCGCCTTCCGTTAAATCATCCGGTATCCATCGAATATAAAGCTTCCGAACCTTTAGATGCTCATGGAATGATTTTTTTTCATTTACACTTGGCTAATTTTATACCTATTACAGTACGAATTTACTGATAAGTAATTTTTTGTCAGTTTCAATCAGTTTTCGTACGGTGTCAATATTGGATTCTGTATAACCGCAGTTGCCGGCCGACGTTCACGTACTTCATCATAGAGATGTTCAAGTCTACTTAAATTCTTCGAAACATGAATACACAGTGCTGGGACATGGAGCTTCCTGGCCAGTCTCTGGCATCGCCACAGCGAAAGTGGTAAACAAATCATGGAGCGAACATTTTTATGAGTTCATTGTAATACACACACTTTTCTAAAGGACGCCACAATGAGTAAACAAATGACAGCCTCCCAAATTGAAACTAGTTTATTGAATTAATTTTTTGGCGCAGGTTTGGAAGTAACAATAGACATTGGCTCTATAAAAGAAGAAGAAGAAGAACAAGAGAATTACGCAGAGTTCCCTCCGGCCGAGTCCCACCATTCCAGTGACGACGAACCTCTCTCCACACATAAGACTATCAAAGATAAAAGGAAAGGAAAGAAAAGAGGGCGGAAGAAAAAAGTACTCGTAGAAACTGAAGAGGACATTGATGTAAGTATGATTGTAAGTAGTTGAAGTAGATGTATTTTGAAGCGCTCGTAGTGAAGTTTACTTAGCCGTTCTTAACCGATCAGCAAATTTCAGCAATGTCCGCAGAGGTCATAACTTGGATGGGTGACCGCTCGTGACAATACTACTGAGCACTTCCGTGCTTTCGAGGGCACGTTAAGCCATCGGTCCCGGTTGTTGTCTTAGCACGGCAGTCGTTATAACGTGCTGGGGGCATTTTGTGAATGCCCGTCTGGCTAGCTACCATCCTCAAGTAGTAAATGTGTCGCCAAGCAACTAACGGTGTGATCCGGCAACTGTGACTAATTCTAGGTTAGCTTGAATAACATCTTCGACCACATCATCACTTACCATCAGGTGAGATTGTGGTCAAAGATTAACCTATCAGGAATAAAAAAAGTATTATTTAAGACCCTAGGGCAAAGAGAGGCCCTTTTCAGATGAGAGAAGCACTTAGTTACAATTCATAATGCTTCTCAGAACACCGCCTAGCATTTAGTAAATCTTTGACGTTAACATTGAATTGCTACATATTACTATTATATATAAATATCAAATTCCTAATTCGTAAAAGGATAAAGTTTTTTTAGATAGAACCCGTAACAAAACTGGTCTGAAACCAATATAATAAGATGATGATATTCCACATTTTAAAATAAATATTTTTGTACCCATGTTTTCATATGTTGAACCAATAATACTGTATTATTAGCCGGATTGTCCACTGCTGAACATAGCCTCTACATCAAGGGGGGGTTTGCCATAATCCCCACGCTTGGCAGGCGTCTTGGGAATCGCAGTACTCAAAAGAAAAAAATAATTAGTTTATGCAATGGAGGTGACAAAAGAAATTTTAATGGAATTAATCAACACCGCATTTGTCGTTGCACAAAAACCGGCCAAGTGCAAGTGCGACTAGCGCACGAAGGGTTCCGTAACTAAATATTCTATGAATAGTTAAAGCGACTACTTGTCACTGTTATTAGTATCGAGCAAGAAATGGTAAAAAAATCAAGTTTGTTGTATAGCCCTCCTGAAATATTTATTTAATATTAAAAAAAAAGTATCTCTTATGTCGACTCTGATGCATGATTTCTGTCTTGTAGCATATAGTTGGAAAGGGTAATAACTTAAAAAACTTTTTAAAATAAATGTAAATTCGAAATAGCTTTGCTTTTTTTTGTAATGAATTTAAAATTTGTTGCTTTTCATAACATTTACACGGATTTCCCATTTTCTAATTTTTTTTTTATATTAACTGTATCAAGTAATAATTGATTAAAATAAGGATACATTTCAGAATACAAGCATAAGTTATTTTGTAGTATTGAAAAAATATTATGTTTTTACTTCATCGCATGGTGGAAGGGCATTTTGCGAATGCCCGCCTGGCTAGCGACCACCCTCAAGTAGAAAATCTGTCGCCAAGCACCTAACGGTGTGTTCCGGCAGCAGTCCTTGAGAGCCAGTGAAATAACAAGCACAATGAGACTTAACAACTGTCTCAATGTGACGGGCGCGGTGCAGTTCGTCACTTGTGATGAAATGCATCTGTTATAGGCAGAGGATACCGCTTAACATCAGGTGGGCCTCGCGCTTGTTCCTGAACAATAACATAAAAAAAAAAAAAAAAAAATGTTACTTTTACAGGTAAAACATGAGCCGTCTGAAACGCTGGAAGCCGAACGTGCACCTCGTAAGAGAGGCCGCCCTCGGAAGTCAGCGGCCGGTAGCGAGCCGGCGGCGGCGGCAGGCAGGGCGCCCCGCCCGCCCCCCGCCCGGCGCACCACCAACACGGGCGGGGTGCACGCTGATGACGTCAACCTCGATGACTACGTCACTACAGTAACGTTAACGGTATTACCTTCTACACGCCATTTTCTTTTACATAGGTACCACCAAGCACTTAACGGTGTGTTCCGGCAGCAGTCCTTGAGAGCCAGTGAAATTGCAGGCACATGAGACTTAACAACTATGTCTCAAGGTGACGGGCGTAGTGCAATTCGTGACTTGTGACTAAATGCATCTGTTATAGGTAGAGGTTAGTCCGCTTAACATCAGGTGGGCCTCGTGCTTGTTCCGCCATAATAACATTAAAAAACCTGCAAACCTGCCATTTTCTTTAACTGATACATTTTGAGGCTGTGATAACCCAGTGGCGATTACTGTGGACTGCCGAGCAGAAGATCCTTAGTTTGAATCTCGCACGGTATTGACCTTCATTGCATCACCATCGTCTCACCAACCGGACCGTTCACCGTCGAACAAGTTCTCTCTCATTGGGGGATTTCCATAATCCCCACGCTGGGCAGGCGTCTTAGAAATCGCAATAGAAGTTATCAGTTCCTCAGAAGGCGCTGCTTCCTACCTTCCGGTATTTTTCCCTTAGTCCTCTCTTACAACACCCACGGGATGAAGTGATGGGTGACTTCTTACCCAGCACCCACTGCAGGGTAAGGCATTTTGTGTATGCCTGCTTAGCTACCACCCTCAAGTAGAACATCTGACGCGAAGTGACTTCAGTGGTCCCCTCACCTCGCCCGCGAATCCAAGAATTAGGTTGTATTTAGTATATACCCCTACCGCACTCTCTAAGGCTAGTTATATCTACTCATGTCTACCCATTCAGACACACACGTAAAGTGTACCAACGCTCGTCCAACAGTAGCACACTACAAAAAAAATCAAGCATATCAACATTACAATTGGTACGGACATCTACACTAATGTTATAAAGAGGAAAGATTTGTATTTTATATTTATGAATGCAACGGATAATCTTAAAAACTTCGGGACGAAACTTTGGTATGGAAATAGTTTGAAACCCAGGAAAGGACACATAATACTTTTTATCCAACTGCGCAAAAGGAGGTTAATGGATTTGCGCGATAACCGACTAACGCGAAAAACGAAGGCTAGTCTATCATAATATAATAAAGGCCTCAGTAAGCGTACTCTGACTCGCCCTTGTCCAGTTTTTGATGTATCTTTCTTATCTCTTGTTCACAGTTAGAAGAGCAACTGGAAGAGATAGACAATCGGAAGACGTCGAGCAACTATTTGAACGCTGCCTTCCAGTGCAACCTCTGCTTCAAGGGTTTCATAGATACCAACGCGTGGAAACACCACCAACAAAAGCATGATCCAGTGAGTATTGCCCGATGACTTCCCAATAAACACAGCTTGAAGCGCTCGCTGCAGAAGTAAGTCGAACCGAACAAATAAGTATTTTTTATGCTTGATAGGTTAGCTTTTGACCAAGCTAACCTAGAATTACTGGCGTTCTAGGACAGCTGCCGAAACACACTGCTAGGTGCTTGGCGACAGATTTTCTACTTGAGGGTGGTTGCTAGCCAGGCGGGCATTCGCAAAATGCTCTACCACCATGCTATAACGACTGCCATCCTGAGACAACAACCGGGACCGAGGGCTCCTCCGAAGCACGTGCACGCTCAGTAGTAATGCCACTAGCGATCACCCATCCAAATCATGACCGCGCGCGACGTTGCTTAACTTTGCTGATCGGTTAAGAACAGCTAAGCAAACTTCGCTACGAGCGGTTCATAAGTTAGCAACGTCGGCTGAGGTCATGAGTTGGATGGGTGACTGTAGTGGCATTTAATGCTGAACGTGCACGGGCTACGTCAAGGTATCTTTATATCGATTATTGTCGCAGGATGACAGTCGTTATTGCATGGTGGCTCCAACCTTGAAGTAAATAATATCAAACACCTGACAGTGTGTTCCGGCAGCTGTCCTTGAGATTGTTCCTATTCTTAGATATACTTGTTACTTAAGAGTAGAGTGCAAGGAGCGCTTTTCATACAAACGTAGGTTCGTCATATTTTAAATACCAAGTGTTTAAACTTGGTGAATTTTTGTATGCATATTGCTGAGCCTAATATATATGCTTGTGATTTGCCAGTTTTTCGATTTATTATATCCCTAAATGTCAAAATAACAATTCCCATACAAAACGATTTTTTGAATTATTTATGAAAATACCTAATATTACGGAAATCTGGCAAACCAGGAACACAGATATTAGGCTCAAGGACATACATGCAAGGTTTCACCGAGTTGAAGTAATAAAAAATATGAAATTATAAGCACAAGAGACTTTTAACATCAGGTGGTCCTCGTGCTTATTACGTCAATTACACATAAACAAACACAAAAACATAAAAAACTAGTCAAAATGTTTGATAGGACTAGCAGAATTCAACCCTAAGAGTTTGTTAGCATTTTACCAATAACCCTGTATACATGTATATATACATGTATGTAACATCTTTCAAAAACTGCATCTTAAGATCTAGTTTAACTTTAGAATACATTTGTGTGTATGAGCCTGCAATGGTTAGGTAAGTAACAGTGGAGATAATGAAGCAGTGTTTATTGTGCAGAGTGCAGGGCCAGTGCAGTGCCCGGTGTGCAAGTTCAGGTTCTTGTCTCGGCGCGCGCTGCAGAAGCACGCCGTCAACCACGAGAAGAAGTACGCCTGCAGGTCCTGCACCTTCGTCTCCAAGACCACGTCAGTACATTACTATAACTACCTACTTACTTACTTACCTGTACTGCTAAGAATCTCAAACTGTATTGAGGATAAAAATAAGGATTTTATGGCAGATCCTGTGTTGGAAAATGAAGCAGTGATGGCGCAGTGGCATTGGCTATGGACGGCCGTGCAACAGGTCCGTGGTTCGAATCCCGCCGCACGCTTGAGCTTCACCGCATGTGTAAATACAGGCACATGAGACTTACAACTGTTTGTCTCAGTGTGACGGGCGCATTGCAATTCGTCATATGATGAAATGCATCTGTTATAGGCAGAGATTAATCCGCTTAACTTTAGGTGGGCCTCGTCATTGTTCCGTCACAATAACATAAAAAAAACCTAGGCGAATTAGACGCAAGAACCAATATACCGAAGTTATACAGTCATCATATCTATACTAATATAATAAAGAGAAAAGATTTGTATTTTTATATTTTTGTATGTAACGAATAAACATAAAAGCTACTGGACCGATTTGAAAAATTCTCTCACCATTAGAATCCTATATTATGCCTGATGAATATGGGCTATAGAATATTTTCAAAAACTTAGGGATCCATATGAAAACTTCGTTATTGTAACCCAAAGTGTGACAAATACCAAAAGAATCGTTATATCGCGGAAATTGTTGACAACAGAGCAAAGTGATGTACTACAATTTTATAGAGGACATCAATATATGCAAAAAAGTCCGCAATAACCATGTATCAGTTATGTCCTAATAACTTCCGTTTATGTGTTTAAATTTATAATACCCGTGCGAAGCCGGGGTGGGCCTGTAGTCATAAGTATAACAGTTGTATAAATGACAGTTATTATGACTATGACATTTCCTGTTGCAGAACGCAAGCGAAGCAGCATCAGAGGTGGCACAAAGGTGTCACGTACAGCTGTGAATATTGTGACGAAGTTTCCACGTAAGTCACACAACAAGTACCTTATCATTTTTGTAGCGGACAGGAGGATATCATAGCACTTAATTTTTTTAAGCAAAATATTTTTTTTTGTGGCAATTTATTAATATATAGCTTAATATTGAGGTTTCCATTATGCTTGCTTTGTGATTTCTAACGAAAGAACTGACTCTCCCAGCTAGCGGAAGGCACACAAGTGCCTGATCCTCGTAAACATTGTATTACCAAGTATCCTGGTGGATACTGGTAGCTAGCCAGGCGCTACTTTCGCGCAACTGCTCGTTCTGCGCGGCGCGAGAGAACCCAGGAGCTACGGGGGGCTGGGGGCTGCCAGTGGAGGGGCGGGGGGATCGGGGCGGCCAGTGGGCTGGGGGAACGCCCCGCGCACCGGACAGCTGATGGAAGTCCGTCCTCTTCGCCTCTTAGCTCTTCGTCGAAAACTCCAATCCACTCCGAAAACACTGCTGACTGTATCACACTCTAGACTGCCTAGCTTTTCGCACCACTGCAACACTTTTCGCGTTGCATTAAGAATAGGTGTCCAGGATGGCGGGAGGGTCCATCCACACGATCGTTGTAAAAATTGGAGTGACGGGTGATCTCGATAGCCTCAAGTACTTTTTGAGGCAAACGGCAAAAAAAACTTGTCCCTCTCATTACTTCATAAAATAAAAAAAATACACAAATAGCTAATGATATTCCTGTTTGTTAGGAAATGGACGTCGTACCTATCTCACGTGCGCATCAAGCACCCCTCGCAGCACGTGTGCGGAGTGTGCGGGTACTCCTTCGTCAGCCAGCTGGGGCTGACGATGCACAGGACCATGATGCATAAGGACGTGGTACGTATATACAACGTCATTATTATTGTTACAACGTCACTATCCAAATTCACTATCTTTCTACATAAAGCAGAAGAAGGAACAGTAGTCGGAAACAAAAAAAAAAATGCAATTGTATTAAATAAAAGATAGCTGTCGAAACAAACTCGAAATGTCATTAATGTCTTATATAGTTTTTTAGATTTGTTTATAAGGACTTTAATTAAGCAAATTCTAATTATATATATGTTAGTAAGAAAGGGACTGAATTCCACGACACAGGGTCACACAGTACACAAATTCTCTAAACTTAAAATTTATCTAATCTAAAGTAATTCTTATTCTGTTAAAACTAAAATCCACATTAGTGTAACACTTAAAATGGCAATTCTAAATAGAGGATTATTCTATTCAAGTGTAGGCAATTTTGCATTGGTTTTGTTTGAGAGCACTAAGTTACTAAACTTGACCAGGACTAAATTTGCGTAAAACATACCCACTCAACACAAGTAAATTTTAAGGTCTGTCATTCGGAAGCTATATACGAATTCAGATTTTAGTTTAAACAGAATAAGAACTACCATTAAGAGTAGTTCACGGAGCTCTTTCCATACAAACGTGATTTTGTCATATTTTAAATACTAACAGCCTTACTTATAAACGCTACTTAAATTTTAAACATTACTTAGCCGCTGATTAGCAAAATTTCTTACTCATAAACGCTACATAACTTTATCCAGTACCTAAGTACTGCTTAAATCAGCTGTCAATTTAAACACCGTCCCACCCTTGTTTAAATTTTAAGTAACAAGATGGCGCCCATATTTCTGATCAGCTGATTTAGTTACGAATGAGGTTATTGTTGAGTAGGCACACAAAACTATAGACAAACATACTCTGTTAATAAATCTTAAAAAATATATCAAGTAGAAACATACATTGGATGATGAAATAAATATTATGCGTACTTTTCGCGATCTTATTAAGGAGTGCACCGCAGCTACAAACCTGACATAAGAATATAAGGACTGTGCCATATCTTCCTATTGGACGTAGGTAATAATATGCAACTTGGGAAATAAATAATGCGCCCAATGGTGTATGTAATGTTATTGTGGTGTATGGTGTATGTAATGTTATGATATGAGCCAGCAGAATGTCACGTCTATGCACGTCTGTGAAGATATTGCAATTGTATTGGCTTCCAAAATACATAGAGAAGCTACTACAATTAAAAAATATCTTACCAGCATGCTTTTATGACGAATTTTTAGGAGTCGAAGTATTCTTATTTTGTATTAATGGTCTTATTTAATAAGATGCGAGCCTATTACTATGTACTAGACTACTTAGACCATGATATAAACTCATGATAATGCAATCAAACTATTGTGTAGTTTCATCCAAACCCTCAAGCCGACAAAACGTGAACAGAAGACAAAACACATAAATTTTCGCCTTTATAATATTAGGTCCTTACATATGAAATTGGCGTTTTGTATGGGAGGAACAAAAAGTCGAATATTTTTTAATATAATATATTTAATTAATCAAAGTATGAACCATTATTTTCTATGCACTTTTGCCATCTCATAGGTAGTTCATTGATCCCTTTACTAAAAAAACCAGTCGGACGAGAATCAATAAAATCTTTGAAGGCGATTTGGACTGCCCCATCGGAGTTGAATATTTTCCCTTGCAAGAAGTTATCCAAATTTCGAAAAAAATGGTAATCTGTTGGAGCAAGGTCCGGGGAGTACGGAGGATGTCTTAGACTTTCTAATTGAAGCTCTTCTAATTTAGTAGCCGTCTGTAGCGCAGTGTGTGGTCTAGCGTTGTCGTGAAGCAGCAGTGGCGTGGAGCGATTGACCAGCCTAGGTTGTTTAGCCGCTAGCTTTTCCATCATGGTTTGCAATTCCTGACAATAGACATCAGCCGTAATAGTCTGGCCAGATTTGATAAAACTGTAATGAACAATACCGGCACTAGTCCACCAAACGCTTACAAGTAACTTTTTTGGGGTTAATTTTCGCTTGGGGCAGGATTTGGCTGGCTGGCCAGGATCTAACCATTGCGCTGAGCGCTTCCGATTATCATAAAGAACCTATTTTTCATCACAGGTAATGATTCGGTTTAAAATACCTTCATTATTGTGCCGGTTTAGTAATGTAACGCAGCAGTCGACGCGCGTTTGCCGGTTTGTTTCAGTCAATTCGTGAGGTACCTTTCAAGCTTTTTAATCTTCCCAATTTGCTTCAAGTGAATTAAAACAGTTTTATCACTAACATCGCAGCCTGCAGCTAACTCGGACGTGGTTTGCGATGGATCCGCTTCCACAATAGCCTTCAACTCTTCATTATCAACTTGAGTCTCAGGCCGTCCACGGGGCTTGTTCTGCAGGTCGAAATTTCCAGAACGAAAACGTTGGAACCAAAAACGAACTGTGTTTTCTTTTGCAACACGACCGCCATACACATCATTCACCCTTCGAGTTGTTTCCGCAGCACTAGTGCCACGGCGGAACTCGTACTCGTAAATAATGCGATATTTAAGGTTTTCCATTTTGTAAAATGAGTGACGCAAACAGAAAAAAACAGAAGAAAAAAAACAAATGAATGACGATCATCGAAGCACAAATACATGAGTCTATAGCTGTACAAATTTGAATTTGGAATTCCTTACCAAAGAGGAGAAATTCGTGATTAAAGTGGCCAGTACGAAAAACGCCAATTTCATATGTAAGGACCTAATATTAGTGTGATTTAAGGAAGCGTACTTATAAAACAAAATAAAAGAAAGGTTGGGAACTTGGGTTCATAAAGGAATACGTAGATATAATCGGGCATAGAATTAATTTCGGATGGAAAAAGATAAGTAACTTCCAGAGGGATTTGAACCCGTAAGCCCAGAAAACCGTCCTAGTGCTTTTCCAATTATGCTATGGAGTCGGTTGCTGTCCAATATAACTCATAGAATATTATTGCACTTTGAATTTACCATATTCCGAAATAAAAACCCGCTTCAGAAGTCTCCAGTACATCTAACAATATGTACGAAAATCAGTACTTACCTACAAAGAAAAGTATTATTTTTACTTTTTAATTTCAAGATATTTAGCACTGGATACATGCTATTTGGCCATTTAGGTCATTCATAATACCTTTTAGTACAATGTTGTCAGTTTAAAATACGTTCGACCTCATTATCCATTGCTTAGCTAAACAGGTGCTATGTAGCGTTTATAAGTAAGAAATAATTAAATATTACTTAAACACTGTTTAGTTATCCATTACTTAGCAACTACATAGCGATGTTTTTATAAGTAAGGGGGTAAGTGTTCAAGAACCCATGAAATGTGGAATAATAAATTCGCTTACATCGATCCCAATATATGCGAAACGGCATGGCACATGGTTATGGAGTGTCCACGTTTTCTGGCATTAAGGCATGATTTGGAGATTCAGATGAACTCCAGACTTAAAATGCAAATCTGCATTTTAAGCCTCCAGCCGCATTCGATTACCCAAACTGGGTCTGAGCGCCTTCAGCAAAAACTTTAAATCCAGCTCAAAGCACAAAGCAAATCTGAAAGAGAAAGGTAAACGAGTAAGACGCACAAAGACCTTTATGGATGTCGTCAGTGCTACTGTCCACGGAATAAAGGGCAAACTATGTTATTAGCTTAGCAAGCCATTGTGCTTGTAATGATGTTTGAACTATGTGTTGTATTGTTTCCAGCTAGAGAAGCAACCAGATGCAGAGCTTTCAGGTCCGTACTGTGAAGTGTGCGACGTTAAATTCATATCGACGGAGGCCTACAACCGGCACAAGGTCACGTCTGTCAAACACGCCGACTCTAACAGCTTCAGGTAATGTTCAAGCAAATTTTAATTTGTATATTTAAATATTTAATAAATTTTAATATTAGTGTAGATGTAGATAGACTACTGTTTTTTTACAAAGTATAAGTTATCATTGACATCTTAATTTCAGATTGCAATTCATAACTACTCGTTTATTTAAAGAAGTGATAGTTTTTTTATGCGATCTTCATTTCGAGTAACAGCTGTCAAAATTAAAAGGCCTACATCTCGAAACCCATAAATTGAACATAGGTTAGTTGTTTCTTAACAAAAGTTATATCTCATTTAGGATCTTCATTTCAGATGAATAATATTTTATACATGGAGGTTCTTTATGGTACTGATTCACCACTATTCTCTTCGTACCAATGTGAAATATTCTCTTACTACGCCTTGGACTGTGAGGTTTCGGGCTAGAATGTTACATTCCCATCTCCAGCCCGTGGGTGTCATAATACGCGACTAAGGGTAACACACCAGAAAGTGGGCAGCAGCGCTTTCTGAGTAATTGATATCTCATACTGCGATCCCCAAGTCGCCTGCCAAGCGTGGAGATTATGGCAAACCCACCCATAATGGGGGAAGTTATGTTCAGCAGTGGAAAACCCGCCTAATACAGCCGGATTTTGCACTCGCCTCGACCACTGTCCGCCAGATATTAAAAAAGAAAACTTACTTAGAATCTAAAAGGTAGGAAATTAACGTACTCTCTAAAAAGTCACAGTAATATAAAATAAAATAAAATATTATATATATTTAAAGCGCTCGTAGCGACGTTTGCTTAGCTGTTCTTAACCGATCAGTAAAGTTAAGCAACGTCCGCCGCGGTCATGAGTTGGATACCCATCCAACCCGCTAGTGACATTACTACTGAGCGTGCACGTGCTTCAGAGAGCACGTTAAGCCGTCGGTCCCGGTTGTTGTCTTAGGATGGCAGTCGTTACAGGATGGTGGTAGGAATGTTGCGAATGCCCGCCTGGCTAGTTACCACCCTGAAGTAGAAAATCTGTCGCCATGCACCTAACGGTGTGTTCCGACAGCTGTCCTTGAGCGCCAGAAATTCTGGGTTAGCCTGAACAACATCTTCGACCACATCATCACTTACCATCAGGTGAGATAGTGGTCAAAGGCTAACCTATCAAGCATTATTACACAGACGACAGCTCGGAAGCCATTGGCAGATTCATGAGGTGGGCAACAGAGGCGAATAGAAAAGTAATAAGTGACTACAACCTTAAAATTGCCATTAAAAACCGGGACGAAGGGGTCGTAAAGGCTCATCTACAATCTTCAAGGTCAACGCCGGAACCAGTGGCCGGCCCTTCAACTTAGGATAACAAAAATACTTACTATATTAATTTAAAATTTTCACCGGCTAACAAACTAGATATAAGTAAAAAAAAAAGTATACATATAAAAAAAATGGACTCACTAGTGTTAAGATTTAACAAACTAACACCCTTCCCTTTAGGAAGACTGATGTATTGGAGACAACGACTACTTATAAAACTGAATTAAACTGATAAGGAAAAGGAACATCTAAAAAGAGTACGGACCCAGACTCTGTAGTGTAAAAAAGTAAATAATAAAAAAAAACCTATCAAGCATACAAAATAGTCGCATTTACATTGACAGACTATTTTCGTGCTAATTAATTTCATGAATCCAAAAATATATTTTTTACTATAATTGTGACGGATCAAGCACGAGGCCCACCTGATGTTAGGCGGACTAACCTCTGTTTAAAAAATCTAATATATAGTGTCCGTTTTCACCGAAATGATGTGTTATTTTATGAGATAATAATATATATAAAAAACCATAACGTGGTGTTGCCTCCACAGCAAAGGTTGCCGAGTGTGCGGCGCCACCTTCTCCAACCCTGAGGAGTTGCGCGTCCATCACCGACGGGAGCACGCCAGAACACGCCCCAAGAACTACGGCAAGAAGAACAACAAGGGGGAGTGGCCTGCTGACTGCCCACATGTGTGTAGAAAAATATACCTTAAAAATACTCTGTTTATACCGCGTTTGTATTAAGTTATGCACACGATACCGTTTGTAGTTATTGCAAACATCGATATTCGTGTCTAAGCGTTCTCATAGCAATGTTTTGATAATCTTGCTATTTTGATGATCGTCAAAGTTCATTGGTGAAAGTGTGCACTGTAACTCCGACCGTCCGTCCGTCTGTCAAATATTTATATTTGAAACCGTAATAGGTAGCGAGTAAAAAGTGTCACAGTATATGTTATTAGTAAACTGCATATAATGATGTAAAGAAAAATCGTTCAAGTGCGCGCTGGACTCACACACCATACCTTTTTTTTTTAGCCGATAGTCTTTGACCACAATCTCACCTGATGGTAATTGATAATGTGATCTAAGGTGTTAACAGGCTTAACCTAGAATTGCTGAATAGGCTCTCAGGGACAGCTGCCGGAACGCACTGTTAGGTGTTTGACGACACTATATATTTTCTACTTGAGGGTGGTAGCTAGCCAGGCGGGCATTCGCAAAATGCCCTTCCACCATGCAGTGAAGCTCAAGCCCGCTGCGTGATTCGAACCATGGACCTGCTGCGCGACAGTCCATAGCCAATGCCACTGAGCCATCACTGCTTCATTTTCCAACACAGGATCTGCCATAAAATCCTTATTTTTATCCTTAATACAGTTTGAGATTCTTAGCAAGATTATATTAAGACTGAGAAAAGGAAAAAAACGTAATATTAAGAGAACACTTTCTGGTATGTGCATCCTTGTTAATTTTTAAACGTTTTGTTATTATTTTTCCACGTAAGGTGTTAGAATAGCACCTCCCCGTATCATCCCGTGGGTGTCGTAAGAGGTGGCTAAGGGAAAAATACTGGAAGGTGGGCAGCAGCGCATTCTAAAGAACTGCCATCTTACACTGCGATCCCCAAGTTGCCTGCCAAGCGTGGGGGTTGGCATACACCCCCTAAATAGGGGAGGCTGTATTCAGCAGCGGATGATCCGGCTGATACAGTACAGTACAGTTATTATTTTTATTTACTAGGCAATACGTCATACTAACACATATTATGTCAATAAATGAATGAATTCTTGAATTCATTCAAAATAAAGGGGTTCCCAAAATTACCAATATAAAATGGAGTCTAAAAATCCTTCAAAATAACAACAATATTTTTTTTCCAATTCAATGGAACTTCCCTTTGATTTTTAAATCGTAATGAAACAGGATCTTTTTGAGACAATTAAGAAACGATCTGAAAAATTATCCTTGTAATATGTAAATTATTGCGAGCTAACTTATGTTTGCGGCTTATTTGATACCATGATAAGGTCCGCAAAATAAAAAGTTTGTTACGCAAGGCTTTGTCAAACTAACTACTACTTCACTGGCTCAGCGACCCGAAGTGAGTCTTGGCCTCCGATATGAGAGCACGCCACTGGTTCTGGTCCTGTGCAGTTTCTCGCCAGTTGTCTGCGTGAAGATCGGGTAAATCAGCGCTCACCGCATCGCCCCATCTGTATCTGGGACGTCCAACTGGTCGTCGGCCTGTTGGTTGACTCAGGTATGCTCTTTTTACGACCCGATCCTCCCCCATTCTTTCTAGGTGGCCAAGCCAGCGGAGTCTGTGACCTTTGGTCTCTCAAATAATATTCGGCTGGGCCACGAGCTCTTCGATTTCGGCGTTTTTTCGGATTCTCCACCTTCCGTCCGGCCTTTGCTTCGATCCAAGAATCTTACGAAGCATTTTCCTTTCTGATACCAGGAGTTTGTTCTCTTCTTTAAGTGTCAGTGTCGAGGCCTCACATCCGTACATTAGGATAGGCCTTATTACAGTATTGTAGATGCGGATTTTCGTGCGTCTACTGAGATGCCTGGACACCAAAACTTTATGCAGGGCAGCGCTGCAACGCAAGGCACTTTGGACGCGGATGTCAATTTCCTCTCCTCGGGATTTTGAGTTATTGACAGTACAGCCTAAGTATTTAAATTTGACAACCCCATTGTACAATGTGATTAAAATATGAATAGGACGGGCTCTCGGATAACTTCACTCATATTCACTCTAATAAGTACGGTCAGCAGAACAAACTTAAAAATAGAGCAGTGCCATATATTTATACTTAAATTTAAATGAGTGACCCGAAATTGCTAATAAATTCATATGTTTAAGGTTGACAGCACAGACGCCATCTTGGTTTGATGAAAACGCGGGCGTCAGGGTCTTATTTCTCCGACAGTGTACTACTACGCAACACGTTTCCGAGTGCTTATTGATCTTCTCGTTTAATTGGTTCTCTGACTGTTTAATTTGTTCTTGTTGACTGTTTCATTTGTTTTTGGTGATTGTTATATTTGTTTTTGTTACCCATTACAATGATAACGGTGAGTCTGACTCCAGGACATGTGGCATTGAAGAGCTAAGCGATTCAAATTAAGGCACTTAAGTACAAAATATTGCTAACACATAAAAACAGTTCAAATTATTTCTGTGTTTGTTGTACCTACAGTTACCTACAACTTCGTTTGCCTACCTATGACTACTTGTTTTTTCACACGACTGCCCACATAAACGTGTGTTAAGTTTTCAGGTTTGTTGTGTGTATGTTTGTGAGTTTCTTTATTTCACCATAACTTCTAAACGTCTTAACTGATTTGAATGAACGAGATATCGTTAGATTTATCTTGATAACTCAAGTGACATAAAAATTAAAAAACAAAAAACAAACTGGTGGATTTTAGACACCATATAGTGAGAAAAACTATTTATGTTTTCTTCCAAAGTTAGTAAAGTAAATGGAGGGCTTTAAAAAACGATTCCATAAATATATTAACTTGCAGTTTTAATTTCAAAGGATCGATAAAACACTTAACGAAAATAAATTATTTGCAGTCGGGTTTTTTATTTTCTTTATTAATTTATACACATATATCATTTCTTTTTTTGCACACTGTACCAAGTTCTAGTTTTGACGTCACAATATGGCGCTGGGCCAATCCTATTCTTATTTTAATCGCATTGTAAATGGTATCTCCGACTTGTAGATCTTGTGGTTTGGTGCCTCTGTTGGTGTATCGCTTCATGTTGAGATACTCAGTCTTGTCATAGTCGATACTAAGACCTACTTTCATTGCCGCCGTTTCCAGGAAAAACTGTCAAACAGACAGAGAAAACATGGTAAAGTGTTTTACTATAAATACAGAAGCAAACCGGTTTACTAGACAAAGCAGTGACGGCTTCATATTCAAGTATGCTATGCAAGAAGACAAGCGCTGCTTAGCCGCTGTACTGTATACATGAGCTGTTAAAGAAATGCTATGGTTTTTAAATCTTTTGTCAATTTTTGATAACTATGACGTCACGACAACAAGTTACTGCAATATGTTGTGTTACGAGTATGTATTGCATGCATTTCTTTTAATTTGTCAATTGCTTATTTTACTACTAACTGAGCAATACATAAAGTAAGCAAGTATAAATGAAAGCTTAACCAAAACGTACGATCTGTTCCAGTGCGGTGATATGATAGAGAACGCGCGGGAACAATGGACGCACTTCCGGCGAGCACATCCTGACAAAGCTTACCCCATACAGAAGAACTATGTTTGTGATATATGCGGCAAGAGCTTCCGGGTAAGTGTGCTTATCCCATTCCTGTAGGGGTCGGTGTAATATGTGATTCGCTGACAAACAATGTTTGCTAATCAAACATGGAACATGAAAAATAATTTATCAATAATGTATAAACCAACTGCATACCGTCAATAGCGAATGCATTTTTTTTTAACCCTGAATGCTCCATTACTTTTTAATAGCCCCAACTTCTACAAAATATTTTCTTAAGGATCCGTACTTAAAAAATATTTACTTAAGGTAGGTAGAGCCCTTTTAATGAGACTGGTGTCTGTCCGTATGCCACGGGATGAATAAATGGACTGAGTTACAAACCTGAAATTTTGATGTTGTTGTACTAGAAACAGAAAAAGTTCAGAACTCTTTTTTCTGTATCAACCCACTCAAAAGTCAAAATCATTTATTCAATTGGGGCGTATACGACGCCCTTATCAAGGTCAATCGCAAATTTTAATATATAAATATTGTACTGCCACGTCCAGCAAAAAAAAAACCCAAGGATACATTTCATGTATGGCCCCATTTGCACGCTTATGAAAGATTGTCTCTATCTCAGCAGCAGCTTCCCACAACAATTCACCACACGATATACACTATGGAAGTACGCGAAAGTAAATTAGCCTAGCAGTAGCTACGTTTGTTAACTGTCTCATCTTACGAACTGCATATGCAACAGAACTAAGTCTTCCGGATAGATCATGCAGATATGGATCCCACCGTAAAGTTGAATGCAATATTCATTTTGAATTTCAGGAAGACTGTCTCATTGTCAATAGAGACTTTATCTGGGCCAAGCTTAAAGTTTGGTTGAACATAAGTTACATTTGGTAAAGAAAACTTTAAACATTTAGTCTTCTTCTTTGAATTTAAGAGAACATTATTAGCGGTGAACCATGTAGATATCATAGATAACACATTATTTACTTGAATTAGTTCATTTTTCTATATACTTTAAAAATTAGAGAGGTATCATGTGCGATTAAAACAATATCGCAGAAATCTTTGACCATGTCATGGGGATCTACGCTAGAAAGAGAAAAAAAACCTAAAATAGATCATTGCGGGACTCCCTATTTTTACCGAAGACCCGGCAGAAGCGTTCCCTTTATTCAAAGTTTCTGTAGCCTGGCTGACAGATATAACTCTATAAGATTAATTTCTTTTTTGTTTTTTTTCTTTACCTCGAATACCATAGTGTGATAGTTTTCAATCCGAGTGTGGTACTCTACACAGTCGAACCTGGAAGATGTAGCTTCGTTTTTACACGGGTGCCCAAAAGTAGTGTAATGTATTAGTGTTGTATGTATGTTTAGGAATTTCTATATTTTACCATAACTTTTATATGCCTCTACTAATCTCGATGTATGGGAAATCCCATTAGTTGCAAACTTGAAAATTTTTAGTTGTACAAGTAATAGTAAAGGTTCTAATTAGTTCCTAGCAGAAATGTTTTTTTTATGATATACCTGGTAGATGTTACTCCATTTTTACACGACGGTCCAAAAGGACGGTCATAATGGTTTAGGGTTCATGCGTGTATGTTTAGGAGTATCTTTATGTTGTCATAACTTTTAAATGTTTTAATAAATTCGGACGTATGGGGTATCGTTAGAATAGGGTTGTTGACTTGTTTTTTTAAAGTATGTTAAATTATTTAGAACACTGAAATATACACCTAGCATTTTTAATTTTTTTTAGGAGTCCTGAAATACTAGAAATCCATCTTATTATTTCAACTTTTAAAATTGGCGCTAAAACATCATTCAATGGCGGCCTGTATAATTATGACGTCACTAGGGCAAAAACAAATAGTGCTGAAATGTAATACGTTTTGCTTGCTTGTTGTAGTGTTGTGCGTAATCGATTATACAGGTTGTTCGGCAGAACGTGTACCATAGTGTAGGGGTGTAAGTAGACTGAATAAAACAATCACAGAACCAACACAGTTTGAAGCACGGATACATGAGTGGCAGCATTATCAATTATTTTTCATACATGGTAATTAAACAACTTTAATCGGTTCAAAATCACTATTTTATTGAACATTTTTGTAATCCCGAAATGTAAACACTTTCAAGTGATCGAGACAATGGCGTGCAGTGACATCGGAATAAATATATAAACATAAGCTTTTCCAACTGTTTAAAGTTGTTGTATTACTATGAGTAATAATTGCAAAATGTTTCCATAGATTCTTGTTCCGAGTTTGGGTTTTATTATCTATGCTGATCTTTGATCAAATCTCACGGCGAAATATGATCAAAGATAAATGAGTCAAATGTACGTATTACACTATTAAATATATGGGATCCAATGGATGTGATAGTGAAATAGGGGCCTAAGTAGTAAATCGATAGTGATGCGACATTTTGTAGGTTGCTTGCTATTAGCAATTACTAATGTCAATTGTCACTGTCAAAACCTTTGGAAGCAAACTCTCATATTACTATTACCTATTCTGTGGCTTTGTTTTTGTCCTTATGACATCATTTCCGCCTTTACTTCCGTTTGAGATCACGTGACTTAAAGAAAATTTAAACACATTTTGTTTATTCAAAATAAAGGTAATCCAATGCAGAATAAATAATTTGTTAATTTCATCGAGTTATGTGCTCCAAATACTATCATGTTTACGTTACACTGTATTTTATTTTAGACTGTGTCAACTACCCTATTATCATTCCGAGTGACCCTGGCTGTAATTTTATCATTTATGCATATTCGAATAACAATTATTGGTTCGTCTATAACTTCAAATAATAGTAGTAGGTATATTGTATTGAAGGTCTTCAAGTGCAAGCAAATTAGTTCTTTCCTGTTAGAGTTTTATATAGAGAACGGAAAAGATTTTGAATTAGGTACATGCATACTGCTCGTTGCAGGGCATCTAGTGGACATAGGTCGTGACCAACTTTACTGGCTTTCAAAGACTGTGGACTCGCATTTCACTGATTGCCGCAATATGAGTTGTATTTGTTGAAATTTCCTAGAGTTCACGAAGTTAAAACATGTCACAGTTAAATTTCAAATGGGGTAACTTCCACGAATAGAAATTAAAATAGCCCGACCCATATTCTCGTGTGAGTACACTCTATTCTCTCTGTTATCCTGGAAAGTGAACATTAAATATATACAGTATAGTTAAATAGAGTGTTTTATGTAAAGGGCAACGCATTCCTGACGTACCACAAGCGCACGCACAGCTCGGAGCGGCTGTACAAGTGCTCGGTGTGCGGGAAGGCGTTCTACAACCGCACTAACCTCAACATGCACTCGCGGACCCACTCCGACACGCGCCCCTACCCGTGCGAGGTCTGCGCTAAGGCGTTCAAGAACAAGGGCGCGCTCGATCGTCACTACCGAGTGAGTACTCTCCTCTCCTCTCCTCTACTGTACTATACTGTACAGTATACTACACTATAACTATGTGCACTAACCTCAACATGCACTCGCGGACCCACTCCGACACGCGCCCCTACCCGTGCGAGGTCTGCGCTAAGGCGTTCAAGAACAAGGGCGCGCTCGATCGTCACTACCGAGTGAGTACTCTCCTCTCCTCTCCTCTACTGTACTATACTGTACAGTATACTACACTATAACTATGTGCACTAACCTCAACATGCACTCGCGGACCCACTCCGACACGCGCCCCTACCCGTGCGAGGTCTGCGCTAAGGCGTTCAAGAACAAGGGCGCGCTCGATCGTCACTACCGAGTGAGTACTCTCCTCTCCTCTCCTCTACTGTACTATACTGTACAGTATACTACACTATAACTATGTGCACTAACCTCAACATGCACTCGCGGACCCACTCCGACACGCGCCCCTACCCGTGCGAGGTCTGCGCTAAGGCGTTCAAGAACAAGGGCGCGCTCGATCGTCACTACCGAGTGAGTACTCTCCTCTCCTCTCCTCTACTGTACTATACTGTACAGTATACTACACTATAACTATGTGCACTAACCTCAACATGCACTCGCGGACCCACTCCGACACGCGCCCCTACCCGTGCGAGGTCTGCGCTAAGGCGTTCAAGAACAAGGGCGCGCTCGATCGTCACTACCGAGTGAGTACTCTCCTCTCCTCTCCTCTACTGTACTATACTGTACAGTATACTACACTATAACTATGTGCACTAACCTCAACATGCACTCGCGGACCCACTCCGACACGCGCCCCTACCCGTGCGAGGTCTGCGCTAAGGCGTTCAAGAACAAGGGCGCGCTCGATCGTCACTACCGAGTGAGTACTCTCCTCTCCTCTCCTCTCCTCTACTGTACTATACTGTACAGTATACTACACTATAACTATGTGCACTAACCTCAACATGCACTCGCGGACCCACTCCGACACGCGCCCCTACCCGTGCGAGGTCTGCGCTAAGGCGTTCAAGAACAAGGGCGCGCTCGATCGTCACTACCGAGTGAGTACTCTCCTCTCCTCTCCTCTACTGTACTATACTGTACAGTATACTACACTATAACTATGTGCACTAACCTCAACATGCACTCGCGGACCCACTCCGACACGCGCCCCTACCCGTGCGAGGTCTGCGCTAAGGCGTTCAAGAACAAGGGCGCGCTCGATCGTCACTACCGAGTGAGTACTCTCCTCTCCTCTCCTCTACTGTACTATACTGTACAGTATACTACACTATAACTATGTGCAC
This sequence comes from Plagodis pulveraria, assembly GCA_963890685.1. Taxonomy (NCBI): domain Eukaryota; kingdom Metazoa; phylum Arthropoda; class Insecta; order Lepidoptera; family Geometridae; genus Plagodis; species Plagodis pulveraria. The sequence continues at coordinate 4,426,592 of OY982961.1, read as the reverse complement.
TAACCTCAACATGCACTCGCGGACCCACTCCGACACGCGCCCCTACCCGTGCGAGGTCTGCGCTAAGGCGTTCAAGAACAAGGGCGCGCTCGATCGTCACTACCGAGTGAGTACTCTCCTCTCCTCTCCTCTACTGTACTATACTGTACAGTATACTACACTATAACTATGTGCACTAACCTCAACATGCACTCGCGGACCCACTCCGACACGCGCCCCTACCCGTGCGAGGTCTGCGCTAAGGCGTTCAAGAACAAGGGCGCGCTCGATCGTCACTACCGAGTGAGTACTCTCCTCTCCTCTCCTCTCCTCTACTGTACTATACTGTACAGTATACTACACTATAACTATGTGCACTAACCTCAACATGCACTCGCGGACCCACTCCGACACGCGCCCCTACCCGTGCGAGGTCTGCGCTAAGGCGTTCAAGAACAAGGGCGCGCTCGATCGTCACTACCGAGTGAGTACTCTCCTCTCCTCTCCTCTACTGTACTATACTGTACAGTATACTACACTATAACTATGTGCACTAACCTCAACATGCACTCGCGGACCCACTCCGACACGCGCCCCTACCCGTGCGAGGTCTGCGCTAAGGCGTTCAAGAACAAGGGCGCGCTCGATCGTCACTACCGAGTGAGTACTCTCCTCTCCTCTCCTCTACTGTACTATACTGTACAGTATACTACACTATAACTATGTGCACTAACCTCAACATGCACTCGCGGACCCACTCCGACACGCGCCCCTACCCGTGCGAGGTCTGCGCTAAGGCGTTCAAGAACAAGGGCGCGCTCGATCGTCACTACCGAGTGAGTACTCTCCTCTCCTCTCCTCTACTATACTATACTGTACAGTATACTACACTTTAACTACACGCTGTCCATCGATCAGAGAAATGTGACGATGATGACAGGTGTTGAGAGAAAAAAAAACACTGATAGAATCGGTTCACTTTCCTAGCCTTGCTGAGAGCACCGGTCCTATTGGTCAATTATTTCCTGTTACACCGCTCATATATCTCCCTGGTATATATCTGGTGACAATATGCATGCATTTTAATTGTCTTTTACCACAATATCTAGAGATAGATCAACAGTATATAAAAATGTCACATAAATCATGCGTTATTTATGTCATGAACTAACGAGGCGGACAAGTTACCCGCATGGTGGTAAGCATCACGCCTTTCTATTACAGTCGCAGTGCCACCGTTCTTGTTTTCGTCACACAGCACTGTACACGTCACACCGAGTTAGTTCTTTTGTCTCGTTCGCCCAGTAATTTCACTTGTCAAAGTGCTCCTTTTGTCTTAACATAGTACTATTTGTACACTACTGCTTCGAGGCAGAATATCTGACACTGCAGTAATACCCACCAAGACGGACTCTTCCAAAAGACCTACCACTTGGTAATATATCATCTGATAACTAATATATATAACACTTCTGACAAGATGTGATATTTTAGTTTCACTAATTTTAGTACATAATACGGGATAATTCACGTGAATAAGTCAGATAGCTCTGACTATAGTTTTAACCACATACGGTGGTCTTTTCTCCTTGAAAAATTCTACATTTCTCCTTGATAAATGCCACTAGATGTGGTAGAAACTATAGTCGGAGCCATCTGACTTATTCACGTGAGTTATATCGTATTATTTACTAAAATGAGCGTAAACCATGTTAGTTTCTATAATAAAAAGGTGATATGCTTGTTTTTAGTAGCTTACGCTAAGCTTTACACAGGATCTGGCTCGTACGACAACCGACCAAAAACACAGATACTCAGCAACATATTTTCTACTTAGTTTTCTTCTCCTTCTACATAGCAAATCTTGATATATATATCACTACAATTGATTTTTTCGTAATAACAGCAATTTTATTATAAAAAAAAAACATAAGAACGTTTCTAACTAATTGTATACACAATTCATTACACACATTAATTAATTAAGTAATTAATTGTGTAAAGTATACACAATTAATTATGTTACACTATTAGTTAAATATATTAACATAATAAAACTACAAACGTAGTGAAAATCCATTATGAGGATATGAGGATATTTTCTACCTCGCACTGCCACAATATGGAACCAGCTGCCAGTTGCAGTATTTCCGAACGGATACGACTTAGGGGCCTTCAAGAAGAGAGCATATTCCCTCCTCAAAGGCCGGCAACGCATCCTCGATACCTCTGGCGTTGCGGATGTTCGTGGGCGACGGTGATCACTTACCACCAGGTGAGACGCCTGCTCGTTTGCCCTCGTATCCCATAAAAAAAAAATTTTGAGATATTGGTGAATCCTAGCCTATCTAATATATAAAATTCTCGTGTCAAAGTTTTCGTTGCCATACTCCTCCGGAACGGCTTGACCGATTTTGATGAATTTTTTTGTGCTTATCCGGTATCTATGAGAATCGGCCAACATCTATTTTTCATCCCCCTAAATGTTAGGGGTAGTCCACCCCTACATTTTTTATTTTATTTTTTAGACAAAATTTTTAATTTCTATTTTTTTATGATACAACATACAAAAATACATACAATCCTCAATTTTCACCCTTCTACGATCAACCCTTATTTTTTAATAGCCATTTTAGTTATATATATATATATATATATATATTTATATGGCAAAACAACGTTTGCCGGGTCAGCTAGTAAGCTATAAGCTATAATGTTCCAGAGCCACACCGGCGTGAAGCCGTACGAGTGCGAGGTGTGCGGGAAGGCGTTCGGGCAGTCGAACAGCCGCAAGCTGCACGTGCGGACAGTACACCTGAAGCAACCCGCGCCGCATCTGCAGCGCGCCAGCCTCCTAGCGCGCAAACCTGACCTGAAGCTGCCTCTGCCTCTGTCTCTGCCTCTACAGGAACATCCCTTCACTCCACTCACGCTCACTGCCAACTAGGCCACTGACCACATCGGCTGGAAGCTGCACGCTAACCATTCACTTAATGATACAGACTGGGGACCGAGTCTAAACACCATTATACAGGGCTATTGGTAAAATGCTAACAACCTCTTAGGGTTGACTTCTGCTACTCCTAACAAACATTTTGAGTTTTTGATATTGTTAGGTTTGTAATAACGCCAGCTATGCGAATTACATTACAAAAACACAAATATACGATAGGAAAAATTGAAGTCATGTGCGGGATTCGAACCCGCGTCCATCCACCCCTTGAGCCGGGGTATGCTCTTACCAGTTGAGCTAACATGACATGACGTCATAATTCAATTCTTTCCTATCCTTCCTTTCTTTAACCATCGTATTGGAATGGAGCGACATCTATAGTACCTCTTTATGTTTATTTGACGGAATAGGCACGAAGACGATGTTAAAAAGCTCTTGTGCCTGTAATTTATTTTTTCATATTAGCTTAGCTTACTTAGCTAACTTCGCTCGGAGTAGGCATTGTCTTTCACTACGAGACACAAAACTTAAAAGTGTCAGACAGTACTAGAAAAACGTATTATTTTAAGTTTTGAAGTTTTGAACTCTCCGAGCCAAGAGCGCCCGCCGCGGCAACACTGGACCGCGCCGCGCTCTCTTTGGATAGAGTTTTGAATATTTGCATCGAGCAAAGTAATAAAAAATATGAAATAATAAATTACAGGCACAGAGACTTTTAACATCAGATGGTCCTCGTGATTATTCTGTCAAATACACATAAACAAACACAAAAAACAATAAAAATAAAATATTCATCTCAAAATATTTTTTTAGGACTAGTAAAAGTCAACCCTAAGTAGTAGTTAGAATTTTACAAATAATCCTTTACATAGCTCGCCGCTTACAGCTCTTATCGAAATTATTTAGGATGAAAAAAGATGACTTACAGCGGGACTGGTATCCGCAACCCCAGGATACAGTCCTGTAATATTTCCAATTATGCTATGGAAGCGGGTGCTAGACTATCGATTTTTTACAATGCTTATGAATGTACGCCATTCTGACGTTGGCGACATCTTCCCAAATAGCATGAAACTAAGTACATAGGCTGGTACGTTGAATTTACAAAATTTACAGCCAATTTCTAGAACGTTAGTCAAAACCTTGATTAGGTAACTGAATACTGAACGCTCATTAGTCACCTATCGCGTCATAGAATACCATTGACCAATCAGCATACATTATTTAGTATGTCAAAAAACCACGGTTTAGTCAACCATATCGGAAACGCGGTAAATTTATTTTTTTCATAACACTTCACATCCTATATAATTTCTATGTTCAGGCTTAGAAAAAAATACTTAGCTTAAATAGAAGTATCGTATCTGTGATAGTAGGCCGCGTTCGGATATTATTGTGAATGTAAAAGTTCCTCAATCGGTGTTCGTAAATCACCACCGTGAGTTTTTACAATTATCTACCCTAAGTTAGGCTTATCCGTAGAAATAGAAGCTCAAGCCCGAGGCGGGATTCGAACCTGCTGCACTGCAGTCCATAGCCAATGCCTCTGAGCCATCACTGCTTCAAAATTAGTTTTTATTATTCAGTATTTAAATAGCGTGAGTGAGTGTTGTTACATTGTAATTAGAAACAAAATTTGATCCGTTGGTTTGGTTATGCAATATCGGTGACAAAGCCGAAAAAAATTACATGCTATTCGAAGAAGAACTGATAAGTCAACTTAACATATTACATGACGTACCACCGCGAGTAAATGACAAGGTGTAAACTTTACACTTTGTGCAATAGAATAAAAAGGACCCTTTACAGTGTATAGTACCACCAACTTAACTGTGCAGTTCTCGAGGGCGCTACTGGTCAAGGAAATCAACTACAAACTGTCACAATTTAAGGGAAAGTTTTAGTTCTTTTTTCTGCCACCTGAACAGATAAGTTGGTGGGACTGTAAAGGGTCGGACCGGCTTCTGATGTATCCAGTATTATTTATAAATATAAATATCTGTGCGTTGTATTTTGTGCCTTAAGTTATATTACAGTTTAAGTTTAAGTTAGAGGAATTGAAATACCAGATAGCTCTAGTATTCAATAATAACAAATATTTTAAAAATACATTATATTAATATTTTAATAAAACACTTAAAAAATATATCTAGTGACAATTCCGCCTAATTTTCCTGTTAAGCTGACGTGACGTCACAAACGCCAAAAATGTGATTTCTCGATCGTGCGCTCGTAGAGTCAAGAGAGAATCTTCCTAAGGATGCTTCGTGTAGAAGCAAAACGCGTCGAAAATTCTTCCGGTTTGGCTGCGTGGCGTTTGTGACGTCACGTCGGCTTAGCAGGAAAATTAGGCGGAATTGTCACTAGATATATTTTTTTTATTTTTCAAGTGTTTTATTAAAATATTAATTTAATGTTTGCCTTAAATATTTTTTAAATATTTGTTATTATTGAATATAGATTTCCGCAAAGTAACGCCGTCTAGTATTATTTTATTACATACAATATTATATTAATATTATTCCTAGCGTCCAATAGACACGCACATTATAAAGCTTGTCATACTTATTTATCAAACTACATCTATAAGATAATTGTCATTAATTTTAAGTAGTTTTTATCATAAGAAACAATTTATTTAGATTCAGCTGATGTGGAGGCCAAGAAACAAAATAAAACATCTACTTGCCATTGTAAAATTCTTGTGCTATTCAATGTATGGTCACAATAAGTAAGAATGTAGTTATGAGTAAGTAATCTCAAAGTAATGTATGATCTGTGCATTTTCATGACAAACATAATGTATTATTTAAATTTTCAAATTGTAAATATTTCGAAAATGTCGAGGCAAATATGCACTGAGCTAGATCTGTTGGTAATTTTATACACCATGCATTTAATTTTTTTTTTGTGTAGTAGTTTAAGCGATGGGCCATTTTTTTTTAAATCAGCTAACTTTATGGCTAAATACATAAAATGAAATTTGTGAGAATATTTCACATAATTAAAATATATTTTTACACGATACAGAAATTGCTTTGTTTTTTTATTGAATGCTGAGTTGGTATATATAATACCAGCTTTCCTGCCGCGGCTCCGCCCGCGCGTATGTCGGTTATTGCGCATAACCATTAACCTCTTTTTGCGTTAGCAGATAAAAACTATCCTATATCCTTCCCCGGTTCTCAAACTATTTCCATACCAAATTTCATCCAAACCGGTCCAGTAGTTTTTAAGTTTATTCTTTCCATATAAAAAAAAACTTTCCTGGTTAAAATATTAGTGTAGATATCTAATAAAATAATATTATTGTGGAACTTCAACTCTAGACATGTTATGATGACGGAAAGGACTTCTTTATCATTCGAAATCTGAGTGCTGATTTTGAATCCTGAGCAAGCGAAGGATTCAACGATTGAATCACAAGCCTAACGAGTGATTCTAAAGTTGATTCCTGAGTGTGGTGAGGGATTCAAAGGCACGAGATTCAAAAAACTGCTCTCGTGTATTACACAACTATTCACTTCAGCAGCGAGAACACTTTAGGAGATAAAATAAGAAACAGGAATAGATTGATATAACTATTAACTTATTCAACTCACGCCAGCCACGAAATTTTATTCCCGCTCTTTTATTTAAATTAAGGCGTGTTCGGAAATAGCACCCATGATACTTGATTATTCAAAATATATTACATAACATTTTTGAAACTAGAATTAAATAATTGTTTACAAAATATACCGGCTAGCACTCACGGTGTTTGGTCGTAATCTCCGACCGGTGTTCGAGCAGTAAAGATGCTCATTCTCAAGGAATGCGGGCAGCTTCGAGGGCTGCTAGACGCGCACTGCAGTGCCCGGAAATTACGACCAAACACCGTGAGTGCTAGCCGGTATATTTAGTAAATAATTATGTCAACTCACGTTAGTTATTATGAAATAATAATTAACTATTTACAGGTATATTTTTTAATACACCATTAAGGTAGTTATAAATATCAGATTTATTTGCAGGAAACACTTGAAATAACGGCCTGTTTCAGAATGTTCGAGTAAGTTCCAGTTATACTACCCAGAACATAAAATAACAGAATGATAAAAATGACAGTTAACATGCAGCGCGTTTCAAGCTTTAACCGATGGATAGGCTAAATCGATGACTGTGAAACGCAAGGATAGTGTTTTATTTATTAAATATGTTCTGGGTAGTATAACCGGAACTTACTTGAACATTCTGAAACAAAGGGTCTGTTCACAAAAGACATAATTATCGTTTTTGCAAAATTTCTTTACGTTCTTACGAAATTTTGAACGTCTTTGTCTTTGAGGTCAAATTCAAAATCGGAACTTCGAAAGGGTTGGTCTCTGTCTCTCTCTCTTTCCAATGGCGGGAAGGAGATAGTGTGAATCTTTCGAATTGTATGATCAACCCAAGGCTGAATAAGATATTCGCGGGTATCTAAAAAATAATAATTAAAAAGTTACTTTGTCTCACTCAGTGAGCAAAATCGCATTTTGCTCACTGATTTCAGGCGGCAAAACCTCCATGTTTCAGCCATTGAAGTGAAAAAGTGATTTTTATCCGCCAGCGGATATATATAGATTTTTATACTCCTTTACAAGGTCCATTCAAATAAATTTACCTTCAATATTACCAATTATAGCAATTTTAATAATATAAATTAACTCATTTATAATCTTATAGCACATAGCATTTTCCTCGCTGAAGTGAGGAGAAAAATTGTGTTGCGTCCAACAAAGTTATTTTGCGTCTCGTACTTTTTTATGTGTTATATAGGTTAGGCATTGACCACTATCTCACCTGATGGTAAGTGATGATGTGGTGGAAGATGATGTTGAGACTAACCTAGAATTACTTGCTCTCAAGGACAGCTGCCGGAACACACCGTTAGGTGCTTTGCGACAGATTTTTCGCAAAATACCCTACCACTATGCGCCACCATGTACTTATAAAACCTTTGCTACGCTCAGGATTCTAGGAGGTTTCAATAATAATTCTCTCGCCAAATAACAACTCTGCAGCCTAAAATAACTAATGACTATTTCTAGATAGAAACCTGATATGCCTGTGGGGTGCCGGGTTAGTATGTCACCCCCCCATCTTGACTCGTGGGTGTCGTAAGAAGCGACTAAGGGTAACACTAGAAAGTGGGCAGCAGCACTTTCTGAGGAACTGATATCTCACACTGCGATCCCTAAGACGCCTGCCAAGCATGGGGATCATGGCTAACGCTCCCGAAAGGGGGAAGCTGTGCTCAGTAGATATGCTTGAAACCCGGGTCGAAGTATTCGATCCCAAACGTGATTGTTTTGCTAGTTCATTGATAATATTTAAATATCTGTGAAACTCAGGAGAACTCCATTTCAGATAGGTGTACCTGTGATATTTTATAAGTGTGTATAAAGCTTAGTTGAAAGCATTGAACAAAGTGATTGGTCGCCTGGAAGACCTAGATGTAGGTTTTAAACGCACAGCCAGTTCTTTTTTTATGTAATTGTAGGAACAAGCACGATGCATTTTCTTACAAGTGACGAACTGCACTGCTCTCGTCATCCTGAGACATACCGTTGTTATGTCTCATGTATGTACAACTGTGCTTGGAGTTTATTTGCGCGATAAAATCCGAAACGAAATCGCCGAAAAACCAAAGTTACCGACATAGCTTTCAGAATTTGCAAATTGAAGTGGTTACATTGAAACGATAACCGATGAGGAAGCAAGGTACTCGAGTGGTTATCACATTACACCGGAAGACGTAGAGTTGGTAGGCTTTCACTAGGTGGACTGAGGACATCGTAAAAGTCGCGGATAGTCAATGGTTACAAGTAGCTAAAAGCCGTTCTTTGTGGCGTTCTATGGGAGAGGCCTTTGTTCTACAGTGGACGTGTTCCGGATGATGATGTAGGTCGGTCTACATGGCCTACTGGAAGAGTATAGTTCGGTGCTATCTTATTGACAGCTGTGAAAAGGGAACGAGCCCTGCGAGGAAGTACCTTCATGTATAAGTATTCCTCTGTTTTCTTCTCAAATATGAGCAGATTCAATTATTTCACAGCATTAAAGTTTTAGGGTTAAGACAAATCTAAATCGGTATAAGTGGAAGTGAATCTGCAAGAATCTCTACCAGCAGATAGGTGAAATAAAAATGTAAGTACTCTTTCTCTTCAGGGGAATGAAAAAAATAGGTCACTTAGCATACGCTCACATTTTATCTCGTAGCACAGACTGTTACCATATCTGTTGTATTGTATTTTAATGTTTGTTATATATATTAGAAAAAATACATCTAGTGCCGACATCACATAGCGTATGCGATAAGGACAGGAGTAAGAAGATCGTTCGAAAGTGATAGTTGGACATACATAATGGGTCAACTAACCTATGAACCTACGATAAGATATAAGTAAATAAAACAAATAAATTCTTGTAGCAGCTACTCTTACTTGGTGTTAAGACATCTAGCTTGAAGCATCACACTTAGAATAGGGATTAAGGCATACGAACTAAAGGTATCATTAGTTTAAAATCAGGCTATTAATATGGTCTTAAAAATAGCTGTGCTCGGTGCTGGAATAAATGGCTTAGCTTCTGCTGTTAAAATAAAGGAAAAGTATAAAAATGTACAAGTAAGTTGCAATTTATAACATTATTTCGATATTTTTGCCAGGTCTCTTTAGCAAGAGTGGAAGATACGTTGGTATCTACCAAAAGTGCGTTCGTTTTGGCTCGATTGCGTTTGTAGCAGTTTCGAAAGTGGCATTTGTGTATTAGCGTTCGGATAGAAGCTTTTGCTATTTTTGACCACCAATTACTGCATGCTATCCGAACGGCTTAAAACGTACTTTGACAACCGACAATGTTTTAACAATTTTGCACAGTACGAAACATGGAATCAATCTCTAAAATTAACAAAATGTAGGTACCTATATTATTATTATTTAATTGTTAATGGCTTCAGATAGTTACCTACATATATAAAAAACTTATGAAACTCTTCATTCGCGCCAAACACAACTGTCAAACCAGCAGTTGTCAAAAAACGATCACAACGATCCCACGGTAAGACATGGGTCAAAAATATCACTTTTCTCTGTCATTTGTAGCGTTTTCAAAGCTATCCGAACGGTGAGCGAAAACGATATTTTTGCTCACGAAGTCCCAAAACGAACGGCCCGTGTGATCATTTTTAGCGTTTGTGAGTGTTATTTTTGGCACCGACAGGCTATCCGAACGCCCTACAAGACGCAGTGACATGTTCTGACTCTAATTCGTAATGTGCAAATTCGAGGTACTCTACCGTGTATAGGTGGGAAGGGCACTGTAGGAAGTGAATTACTTGGCGAACTAGACATAAGAGCTACCTAACGTCTTGGACTAATGTGTAGTGCTTGTGAAGCTGTACTGCACCTGTAATGGGCAAGCGTGACGCTAACCATCAATTCCGCCTTATCCATCACGTCGCGTAATGACGAAAAAAAATATCTCGCTACACTCGTATTTTTCTTCCATATAGGTATATGTTAAAGACATTAGATTTTCTAAGTGTAAAGCAAGCAGTGGACTGAGTACCTCTTCTTAGTGTCTAAAATAGCTGTTTAAATGTGAGTAAATTATACCAAAATATTTTTTGCTAGGCTGTATTTATACAGGGTTATTGTTAAAATGCTATCAACCTCTTAGGGTTCATACACCGTATGCACTCCGAGTGAACTGGTCGTGTTTATACGTTTGTCGCCGAGTTATTAGTAAAGAAACAAGTTCTTATCGCGATCTGTGCGAGGGCCGGCCGGTCCGAGGCCGCTCAGCGCTCGGTCGCGATGAATTCGGAACCTAATTGTGTGGACGATTCGGTGCAAATTGATGTGGCAGGATGCGGTGAAGAAAATAATTTGTATGTTTTTACGCATGGAGAAGAGGACAATACCCAATTAGAGGAGATGGAACTAGAAGCTACCAACGGCTTAAGGAAGAGAAAAAACGAATCTAGGGAGGATGCCTCATCAGAGGAAGGGTGGTCGACAGTTCCCCGAAGAACAAAAGCAGGAAAAAGGACGGTAGAAGAAGATAAAGTGGACGAGTCTGTTCAAGTTTGCGTTACATGTCAGAATGCGTTACTTAAGCAATTTTCATTAGCAAAACTATTTCAAACATGAAGTTAAGGACATTACAAACGTCAAATATGTCAGTAATACAAAAATTTTGATAACATTTTGTAACGAGGCTAGCGCGGACAAGTTTATACAAACAAAAGCGTTTTCTGAGTTAGAATGGAAGTGCATCAAAACGTCTGAGGTTGGCTTATCTTGTGGCGTTATTAAAAATATTGAGATGAATTTAACCGAAGAAATAATGCTACGTAGCCTTTCGTGTCAAATTGAGATCGTGTCTGCAAAACGGCTGAATAGACGGAATACAGAAGATAAGGGTGATGCCTGGGTTGTTAGCGAGTCAGTTCGATTAGGGCTCAGGGGATCCTCAGTTCCTTCACATGTGTTTATACACAATATGCGTATCAAAGTGGACCCTTACGTTTTCCCAGTGACTCAATGTGGCAAGTGCTGGAAATTCGGTCATTCGTCAAAATTTTGCCCTCATAAAAAGATCGTCTGCCCTAAATGTACCAAAAAGCATGAAAACTGCGAGACCACAACTTTCAAATGCGTCAACTGTTATGGTTCTCACATGGCCATGCACAAAACGTGTCCGATCTTAAAAAAAGAGAGAAAGATTCGCGAGCTGATGTCTGAATTTAATGTTACCTATAGAAAAGCTCTAACAATGTATGTGCCACCTACTCCAGTGTCAGAGAGACTCGTCAGGCCAACGGTTGATTTTGAAGATGATAAAAGAACCTCACCGTTGATAACAGCGGGTGAACCTTCTTGTGTACCCGACGTTGATACGAGCCGTTCGTATGTTGATAAGGTTAAAACAAAGATTGTTACTAAGGGAAATTCTCTCGAGCAAACTAAGGAACAACAGCCAATACTGAGTACCAGTCATGGTCAAGTAGGTACCAGGTCAGATTCCGGATCCAGAACCAGTAGTAGGCTTAGGTGTTGGAAGAGGACGAAGGAAAAACAAAAAACGTAAACAACCTCAAGCTTCAGAAAACACGTTTAACTGGGATAAGGACCCTTCCGAGTGTTCAGAGGAGTACGTAGCTTCAAATACGCCCATGGACTTCGAAGAAACGGTAAATGAAGACAAAACCTTTAAGTTTACACTTCTGCTTAGCAAGTTAAAAAATATAATATTTAGTAGGGAATCTTTAGATAAGAAGATTGAGCTATCTGTCAAGGTATGTATTGAGTGGGTCATAACCAAAGTCATTAGTGGAATAACGGCCAGATCTTTTTTAAATACTGGCCTTAATTATGGATAGCAGCGGTCTTAATTTTTCTGTTAACTTAATACAATGGAACTGTCAAAGTTTAAGACCTAAATCAGCTCCTTTTGAATTACTTCTGTCACAAGAAAAAATACATATAGCTGTTTTGAGTGAAACATGGTTAGAGCCTGAGAGCACTTTTAATATCAATAGCTATAAATGTTATCGACTTGACAGATCAGATTCATGGGGTGGTGTGGCCATATTAGCACACAGGTCAGTTCAAGCACGTATCTGCCCGACACGAAGTTTAAACTCTGAAATCGAATTATTACATATAAAAATTCTTAACTGTCGGCATATTGAGAATATTATCGCTATTTACTGCACTTCAAGTGTACAGGCTACGCAAAATGATTGGGACCATATATTTTCCATATGTCACAGTAAAACTCTTATTTTGGGTGATTTTAACACTCATCACACTAATTGGTCCTATACAACCAATAGAAGAGGTAATCAAATTATTCAGGCTATGTTAGACTCAAGTTTTACCTACCTTAATGATGGTTCTCATACCAGAGTCAAAATGGTCGCTGGCGTTTTGCAGCAATCCTCACCAGACATCTCATTTGCATCCACTGATACAGCACTGAACTTTTCATGGCTAACTACTAACGAGTCCCTTGGCAGTGATCATTTAGTTATAAAGATATCTTGTACTGTAAGAGTAAGTAGGAATTCAACAAAAAAACGCAACTTTAAAAGAAGTGATTGGAACTCTTATTCTTCATACATGGAAAATATAATGTCAAGTTTTGAAGTCCCGGCAGATCATCAATTATTTTATGATCACTTTTTAAAAGTTTTACAAAATGCAGCAGATGCACATATACCATATAGTAGAATACCTTTTGATATAAATTGTAAATTCACGCCAAAAGCTTACTGGAACCCTGAGCTGTCAAAAAGTGTGGCAGAACGTCGGCTTGCCTTGGGTAACCTAAGACGCTGCCCTTCGCCAGAAAATCTAAATACTCTTAGGGATAAAATAGCTGATGCACAAAGGCTAATTCGAGCGGCTAGAGGTAGTTCTTGGCGGAATTCATGTTCTTCTATTGATGAAATCACCTCTGCAACTGAGATATGGCGTAGAATGAGATGGATAAAGGGTCGGTACTCACATAGACAGAATATTAATAAGAAAAGTGCAGAAAAATTACTATCTGATTTAAGTCCTGATTACGCGAGGCCTCATTTTCCACAAATACATTCAAGTAACATAACTTTAGAATCAAATATTACTATTCAAGAATTAGAAAACAGCATAAAAAAAAATGATACCGCCCCCGGCTGCGACGAAATATCATTTTCCATGATAAAACATCTCCCCATAAATGCTAAGCTTATTTTGGTCCAGTTTTATAACCGCTGCTACTCATTTGGTTTTGTACCCATGCAGTGGCGAGATATAAAAATCATCCCAATACCCAAACATGGCCCGTCAGCTGGTTTACGGCCTATCTCACTGATATCCTGTCTGTGTAAAATACTACACTCAATTCTTAATAAACGACTTGAGTGGTATTTTGAAAAGGAATCATTATTCCCTGACGTTATGGTTGGTTTTCGCAAGGCACGGTCGTGCCTAGAAAATCTTACATGCTTAACATCACATATACAGATAGGTTTTTCTAGCAATTTAGTGACTGTAGGTTGTTTTATTGACATAACAAATGCCTATAACAACGTGGATTGATAAAAATTCTTGACGAGTTCCAAGTAGGACATAAAATATGTAGGTATTTATGGTCGTACCTCAATTCAAGAAAACTTCAAATTACGGTAGATGAAGGTGTTTTGACGCGATGGACAGGTCGAGGATTGGCTCAGGGTGACCCGCTATCCCCACTCCTCTTTAACGTCGCCACTATTAAATTATGTAAAAGCGTTAAAAATGTACAAATATGCCAATATGCCGATGATTTTGTAATTTATATTAGTAAAAAACATGCTAATGAGGCGGTTAGCGAATTACAGGCAGCCTTAAATGTGATTACTAATTTGATAAGTAAAATAGGCCTGGATATCTCACCCACTAAAAGTAAAATATGTGTTTTTAAAAAAGGTGTTTTTCGGGACATGTTTGATTTTAGGATAAATAATTGTCCGGTACCAGTATGTTCATCTGTTAAGTATTTGGGTATGTGGCTCGATAGCTCTTTAATATGGGGCAAACACATTAATGAAACTGTTAATAACGTACAGAAATTTATCAAGTTGTTTAAAGTTTTAGCGGGATCGGGTTGGGGAATGCATCAAAAACACTTAAGAAGACTATATATATCTATAATTCGTAGTAGAATCGATTCCGGAAGCTTTTTATATGACAACAATTGTCGAACTAACTTAATTAAATTAGATAAGGTACAAAACCAAGCCATGCGCGTGATTGGTGGTTTTATTAGAACTACACCAATACATGTAATGGAAAACGAGTTAAGTTTGCCCCCTCTTTCAGTTAGACGGAGATACTTGGCTGGAAAGTTTTGGTTGAAGTCAAAGTCATTTTGTAATAACAAAGCTATTCAACTCATTAATGATCTATCAATATCTAGTCGCTCGAGATATTGGCTTCACAAAAAGCTGCCAATCCTTACTTCTTTTAATTTGACATTAAGTTCATTTTCCATTCATGCCAGTAAACAACACGAAATGTTTTCATTATGTACTTGGGTAAGCAACATTAACTTTTTTTTTTATTGGCGGTATGCCCTTATTAAACAAATACTACAAACTATAAACAACAGTACAGCTACTACAATACTACAGCTACTACAGCAAAAGCATTTGGACTCATAGGGAGTCCAAATGCTCTAACCCACTATCAGTTGGCAGCGTGCCCAGCATGCTGGCAGCATTGCCCCGTTGAATTGCAATGCTTATTCTTTGAATTTTTAAATTTTATATTTTCTTATTAACTTGAACAATGTTGTAATTGACAACATTCCCGCAGTCGACCGCGCTAAGCGCTCGTATAGTTGTCATGATTTAAGGAATATATGTATCAACTACATTGAACAAAAATATAGTCACTTTTATAAAGTTTTCACTGACGGTTCCAAAGACGGAGCTGAAGGAGGTGCTGCCTTTTTAGATCCACTTTTGGGAAATTATATAAAATTAAAAATTAATTCCAACATTTCGATCATGCATTTGGAGTTAGTTGCCATAGCAGAGGCCCTCTCCTATATTGATTCTTTTGACTGCAACAAATTTGTAATCCTTAGTGATTCAAAGAGTGCGTTGCAACATATCGCTCGGTGCACCTCACATGTTCGAGGCACACCGATAGCGTATAAGATTTTAGAATCGATTTTTAAATTACAGTCAAAGCACAAATCTATCATCCTTCAGTGGATCCCGTCACATGTTCAGCTTAAAGAGAATGAGGAAGTTGACGTTCTGGCTAAACAAGCAGTCGTTGATGGTATTCCTTTAACAGTTATTCCATTACACACTGATTATACACGTCTTATTAAAAAACAATGTAAAGAGTTGTGGCAGGAATACTTTGATGAAAGGTCAAAAGAAAGAGGGATCTGGTATCGGACCATACAACCTCAAATCACAACCTATCCCTGGATTGATCAAATTTTCCTCAACCGACAAATATTGATGACAGCCCTCAGACTGCGTTCTGGGCACATTCCAACGAACAAGTTTGCATTTCTGATGAGAAAAGTGGCATCGCCCAATTGTGAAGTGTGCGGTTCAATAGAGGATGTACAACATGTATTGATGGAGTGTTCCCGGAATGCAGATCTCAGAAGAACCATATTTGGTTCATCACAGATTTATGAGATTGGTTTGTGTAATAGCATATTGGCCTCACCACTGTCTGATGAGGCCCAACAGTTATATGGTCTCGTAACAAAATATTTTGATAGGAATTAGATTGTATTTAGTTAGTAATAGTTTTAAGTACCGATGGGGCGATGTGGTCGCTACACGACAAAGACCCTTTTATTACATAAGCAATAAATTAAAAAAAAAAAAAAAAACCTCTTAGGGTTGACTTCTGCATCTGCATATTTTTTGTGTTTGTTTTTGTATGTATATTTGACGAAATAAGCACGAGGACCACCTGATGTTAAAAGTCTCTTGTGCCAGTAATTTCGATATCATGTCGATCTATGTAAAATTAAATATTAAATTACAGGCACAAGAGACTTTTAACATCAGGTGGTCCTAGTGTTTATGCCGTCAAATACACATAAACAAACACAATTAAAAAAAAACATATCAAAATGGTTTACCTTTAAGGACTAGCAGAAGTCGACTCTAAGTGGTTGTTAGCATTTTACCAATAACCCTGTATACATATTTGATAGTAGGTACAGCACCGAGTCTATGCTGAACTCACGTGCTGTCACCCCGGTAGAGAAAAAAAGCCAAAGCTGAGGGATTGTCGTGTTGTAGGTGGTGTTGATATCGAGTGAATTTTCCCCTAACACAACTGGTGATGGCTCAGGAGGACTCTGGTATCCATATCTATGCGGAGATACGCCAGGATCACTACTGACGTAAGTATCAATTATAACTACTGACTTCGCGAGGCCATTTTCATTCATAGTTTCATAAATTCTGGATTGCGTAGGTATATAGCCTTTTTGCAATGGCATATGAGCGTCACAACTAAACCGAGAGACCCCGGGCTGCATTCTCGGATTACCCATGATATTCTATGGAAATTTTCAATAACAAACAGTCTAACTCAAGAGTATGGCTCCATACCCTTCAAAAACATACCTATTATCGAATCAAAAAATCGTATGGTGGTATATTGCATCGAAGACTTTATCCAAAAATTACTTTAGGCTGACCAACCACCGAACATATGGTGATAGAGCACCTAATATATATCGAGGCAATAGGAAGTTTTGAAACGCTCATAGCGTAGCGTAGTTTGCTTAGCTGTTCATAACCGATCAGCTCCACTGCGATTATGAATTGGATTGGTAAACAACCGCTAGTGGCATTACTATTGAGCGCTTCCGGGCTTCGGAGGGCTCGTTAAGTCGTCGGTTCCAGTTGTTGTCGTAGAATGGCCGTCGTTCTAGTATGGTTCTAGGGTATTTTACGAATGCCCGCCTGGCTGGCTCGCTCGGTGGGCTATCGTTTAGGGCACCCGTTACGCAGAATAGGGAGGTCCGAGATTCGAACATAATTTAAATACTTTTTAACGAATGATGCGATTTTAATTAATAAGGTACCTATATGAAATTAATGTTTGATCATGATACAGTTTTATAATAATTTAATTATTGAACAATTTCTTTAATACATAAAGTATACCTACCACTGTCATCTTAGCGGCACTAGCACTCTATTTTTTTTTATGTTATTGTGATGGAGCAAGCTCGGGACCCACCTGATGTGAAGCGTACCTCTGCCTATAACAGATGCATTTCCACACAAGTCATGAATTGCACTGCGCCCGTCACTTTGAGACATAGTTGTTAAGTCTCATGTGCCTGTAATTTCACTTACTCTCAAGGACAGCTTTAGTTCCTGAATCCACAGACAAATAAATAATTCCGGGAGTAAGCGGGCATATTTTTTTTACCTACCTACTTATTTATAAGCAGTTACCTCCTATACTATTTTTTGGTTTCAGGAAATGGGGTGGTGAAACCTACGAGTACCTACACCAGCTGTGGTTAGAAGGAGGATACGGTATCTGCCTCATGCCGGTGTTCATCTTGTATCGAGACAAAAGCCGTTGGTTTAAACCCGACTGGTCCGACGATGTGTTTGGTTACCACACACTGGATGATAAGGATTTGGAATATTTTAATGATCTTTATTCTAGTCAATATGCGTGAGTAATAACTAATACATACCTATTAATTTATTAGGAACCGGCTGGAACCCGCGTTATATTTACCGGAAAGATTTCGACCACTATTTCACCTGATGTTAACTTATGATGTGGTTGAAGATGTTGTTTAGGCTAACCTATTATTACTGGCTCTCTAAGGACAGTTGCCATTCCGTTAGGCGCTATGCGACAGATTTTCTACTTGAGGGTGGTAGCTAGCCAGGCGGACATTCGCAAAATACTCTACCACCATGCTAAATGCAATCCTAAGACAAAAACCAGTACTGACGGATTGACGTGCCTTCTGAAGCACGGAAGCGCTCAGTAGTAATGCAACTGGCAGTCACCCATCTAAGTAATGACCGCGGCGGACGTTGCTTAACTTAGCTGATCGGTTGAAATGCTAAGCAAACTTCTATGCCTATATAGGCATAGAACATATAGTCAAGTATCCTAGAGCCCGAGTAGTGACAAAAACAAACACGCAGCGGATGCAATAATAAAATTGCTTGGCAATAATCATAATCGAATATTGTGACTTGAAGCAGACGTCGCGTCGCTTTAAATTATTAAATGAGATTATTGCATAGCATTCAAATTTTGTACCTCTTTTGTTGCAAGAAACTTGCATCGTGTAAATGGGTAAAAATAAATGCAACAAAAATTTAAAAGTGTTAGGTATCTGTTGCTAATGATTTATTGAATTCTGAGTGGAAGACTCATAATAATTGGGCTACATCATACTTTAGTGATGTAAGTACCCAAACCAAAGGTAATACCTATATCTATATAAAATACCTAATTAAGTACACTTATTTTAAAGCGCTGGGCACACCTTCACGACCTTCGTGTACTCAGGAACGCCGTTCATGAGCTACATGTACGAACGGTTCAAGAGTGCGGGTGGAAGGGTACTGCAAGCTAAACTATCTTCTCTTCGAGATCCTGTGCTCGAAGGGTACGATGTGGTCGTCAACTGCACGGGACTGAGTGCCAAATATATAGTCCCTGATGATGAAGTCTTCCCATACAGAGGGCAAGTTATCAGGGTAAGAGAGTAGTTTATTTATATATAAAAAGAAGAAAAATGTGTCAACTCTTCTGTCTATATAAAGTTACCTTTTTTTATGTGATTTTGACGGAAATTACAGGCACATGAGGCTTAACAACTGTGTCTCAAGGTGACGGGCGCAGTGCAATCCGTGACTTCTGTGCTTCTGTTATAGGCAGAGGTTAGTCCGCTTATCATCAGGAGGGCCGCGAGCTTGTGCCGTCACAATAACATAAAAAAGAAGAAAACAAGCACGAGGCCAACCTGTTGTTACGCGTTAACCTCTGCCTATAACAGATGCATTTCGTCACAAGTCACAAGAAATACAGTTGTTGAGTCTCATGTGCCTGTAATTTTACTAGCTCTCAAGGATTACTGCTGGAACACACTGTTAGGTGCTTAGCGACAGATTTTACAATACAATACAATACAATACAAAAATTCTTTATTGTTTACCAAGTAAAAGTAAATTACATTGATTAAGACTAATTATCCTATGGCAGTACAATGGGCGGTCTTATCGCTATGTAGCGATTTCTACCAGACAACCTTTGGATGGACAGAAATAAGGGACAAGGTAGACGGTGGTGAACAATAAATTAATGTTAGATATAATTGTTAGATTTTCTACTTGAGGGTGGTAGCTAGCCAGTCTAACATTCGCAAAATGCCGTCCCACCGTGGTGAAGCTCAAACCGGCACGGCGGTGGGGTTCGAACCATGGACCTGCGGCACCACAGTCCATAGCTATAACCGCTAGGCTGTCATTGCTTCCTCTACCTTTACCTATTAGGTAAAATCACGTTACTTTATGTGTATTTACCAATTTGTATATTGTTTTATCTTATTTTAGGTCATCGCACCTTGGGTCAACCAAACTGTGATGGACGAAGGCAGTGGAAACTATATAATCCCAAAGTAAGTATATTTATATTTATCATTGAAGCGCTCTTAGCGGAGCTTGTCTAGTCGTTCATAACAATCATAACCGATCAACTAGGTTAAATGCTACGTCCGCTACGGTCACTACTTGGATGGGTGACCGCTAGCCCATGAATTCTTTATTCATGTGCCGCTAGTGGCACTTACTAGGTATTGCGCGCCTCACGTGCTTCGGAGGGGCGGTTGTCAGTTGTTACAGCATTTTTCGAATATCCGCCTGATTAACTATCACTTTCATTTCATATGCATTGTTTGTTTTTTCAGGTTATTGTGTAAGCACAAGGCCCACCTGATGTTAAGCGGACTAACCGCTGCCTATAACAGATGCATTTCGTCACAAGTCACGAATTGCACTGTGCTCGTCACGTTGAGACATAGTTGTTCAGTCTCATGTGCCTGTAATTTCATTGGCTCTCAAGGACTGCTGCCGGAACACACCGTTAGGTGCTTAGCGACAGATTTTCTACTTGAGAGTGGTAGCTAGCCAGGCGGGCATTCGCAAAATGCCCTACCACCATTCGGTGAAGCTCAAGCCCGCGGCGGGATTCGAACCATGGACCTGCTGCGCGGCAATCCATAGCCAATGTCACTGAGGCATCACGCTTGCGAGATTAAAAAAAAAAACGATTTCAAAAAATTTCAATGATGAGTAATTTTTCAATTTACGTATTTCTTGTGTCTAAATTAAAATATTGAGAACCTTTGATTGGTATTTTCCTCGTGGGTTTAACTAGGATTTCAAATGTGGCCCAACTAATTGTGTCACAGACAAGAAAACTAATCTTTGCTTCATTCTTGTAAAAGTTTGTATGATGTATACCATGTACTTACGATCTGTGGGTATGTTGGGTGGGTGTGTAGCATCTATCGGCTCTACGCGAAACAAATAAAATATATAATATTGACAAACATCGCTTTACTTTTTATAGTGCGAATACCTGCGTGTTGGGAGGAACTCACCAGGAGAACGATTACAGCACCAAAGTGGACGAGAAGGACACCGAGTTTATTCTCACCGGGTGCAAGAGCATCATGCCTTCTCTGCAAGTGAGAATTACGGATTTAACTAATATTATTCTTCCTTCATTTTCGACCACATTTTTGAAGCATTGGTCGCGGTAATGTCTATAGAATGCCGTCCAGCCAGGTCTATGGTTCGACCATCGCCGCCGGCTAGAGCTTCACCGCATGGTAGAAGAGGATTTTGCGAATTTTCACCTAAGTAGCTAACATCCTCAAGTTGTAAATCAGTCGTTAAGCACCTAACAGAGTATTCTTAGGCAACATTCCTATATAGAGTGCTAGTATGTAATTATAAAATAACAGGCACATGACTCAATAACGACATGTCTCAGGGTGACAGGCGCAGTGTAGTTTGTCACTTATGACGAAATGCATCTGTTATAGGCAGAGGTGAGCGCTTAACATTAGATGGACCTTATGCTTATTCCGTAACAATCCCACAAAAAAAACAGACGTAGGGTATTGAACTGTTGATCCAATACATTCATCAATTCTCCACTCTAACGCCCTGAGATTGAACTACCCCACGATATGTGATGACAATTAAAATCACATAATATCTCTAATATCTCCTATAGGAGAAGTTGTTTTGGCAGAGAGTGTATAATGTGGTTAAGTTCTTGGAGTATTGAGGAAGATAGTAAAGGAATATAAATAGATACAAAGCATATATTAGAGATTACGGCTGCTACTATATAATAGTACATTGTACATCGAGGGGAGAAAACGGTCTATTTCTGTTCGAAAGTGTCCCCCGCTCGTTAACTCTGGCAACTCGGGAACAGAAATAGAACTTTCTACCAAGTGATACATAGTGCTTTATACTACATCTACGAGGAAAATAAAATCATTATAAGTTTTCTCGTACTGATCTCGAGACTTCTCAGGCAGTAAGTTCTTTATGACTTCTTGAGCTGCATTTGTTATTTCTGGTGTCGTCATCATTATAAAATCTTCATTTTCACTATCAAATGACATTTTGAAAAATTAATTAGAATAATTAAAAGCGTACTGTTAAAATATCAATTTAATAAAAACAAAATTTAACCAAACATAACAAATTGCCGCGCTTTTTTTTCTCGTAATGCAATAAACTATAAAGGTTGCCAACCTCCTTTCATTGAATATCGAGTAGGTACAAATAAAAATCACACCTCTTTTTTTCTAATTATTTGAGATAAACCCTTTTTGAGATAGTATGTTTTTATGTTAGCAGCTAAAAAAAGAAAAGAACTCTACCAGGGCAGGTATGGATTTTCATACAACCACTGAGCAAGTAACATACAACATCCTTTACTGCTACGGAGTGAAGGAATGAAAATCCATATAACTTTTCCTGCCGTACAGAAATGACGAACTTTATAACATGTTTTTGAACGAGTAATGAGACGCTTTCTGAGTGGGTGTGGTATAAAAAACATTAAGTACAATGAGGAAGAGGAATATGTTGTACAAATAATATAGTCTTGACAAGCAAAGATTTTGTAGTGTAAAAGCTGCTCCATCATGCCCGTCACTTCTGTCTTGGCGAAGACAGGTGTAACCTCTGATTTAGAAAACATAATTCTGAATTAAAATCTATACCGATTGTCATTGCGCTGAAAATGAGCTCATTATGAAAAAAATTGAATTCGGAACCAATTGTACCCGTTGATACCAACCTTCCACATTATTGGTTCTTCAAACTGTACACTACACTTACTTAACAAACTAAGAAGAAAATAACAATATGAACATGCTGTTAAATGCACGTCCTACTCGAGATAAACACTAGGTACATGCTTTATACATTTACTATACTTGGAATATAACTATTAAACATTTTTATTTACAATATTTTACGTTGACTACAATTTAGAAAAGAAAAATGTTTTTGGATTTTTGGTTGATGAATCGAAAATATCCAAACAATGACATAACCTGTTATAAGCCGAGCACATTCGATAGAGTGGAGAGTTCCTAGCATACATAGCATTGCAGGTGTCGAGACAAAATGTCATTCTATGTTGGAGACGACTAGATGGTCGATGAACGACCAGACTTAATTTGGAAAGTTAATTTGTATAATCAATTTTGCTATTCATAATTTTATGCAGAGACACAATATCAGCGGCACGTATGTGTGCTAACGTTGTTATCTGGAAGTGCCTAAGTCTAGACTCATATGAAAGCAGAGTGCTGCAGAGATTTGAAGCGTAAGATAAGTGGTAGAGAAACCGTTTTTGTATCCTTTCATGTCTATCAGCATGAACCGCATATGAAGGATTCCAAATAGGGCTGTATTATTCCAAAATTGAACACACGTAACAGTTGAAAAGAATTATGGATATCTGTGTCCTTGAAGAATTTAGTTTGCCTAATCACGAACCCCGCCAAACGTGCTCCCTTTTTAGCTATGAGATAGATATGATCACGAAAGTCCATTTTTGTGTCAATTAGTACTCCCAAATCACAGATGATTGAAACTTCACTGATTAGTACGTTGTCTACGAAGTAAACACCAGCTGTTGGAAGTAACTTCCTCGAGAGTCAGAGAGCACCAATTGCTAACAATGTTTATGTAGCATTGCAGAGATGTAATATCATTTAAGCAACGGATGACTGTAAATTTTTATATGAACCTTTTTATAGTGCCCCTTATGTTGTACACATTACAATAAAAAAAATGATTTTGAGAGTGCCCGCCTGGCTAGCGACCACCGTCAAGTAGAAAAACTGTCGCCAAACACTTATCGGTGTTTTCCGGCAGCTGTCCTTGACAGCCAGTAATTCTAGGTTAATCCTGTTAACACGTTCCACCAAATCATCACTTACCATCAGGTGAGATTGTTTTTTTTTTTTTTTTTTTTTTTATACCACAAAGGTGGCAAACAAGCATACGGCCCGCCTGATGGTAAGCAGTTACCGTAGCCTATGGACGCTTGCAGCACCAGGGGTATCACTCGCGCGTTGCCGACCCTGAAGAAATCTCTTCACGCCCTTTGATTGTGGTCAAAGGCTTACCTATCAGCAATAAAAAAAAGCTGTTTTGTCGTTCTGAAATTACAGAAATCACAACCCTAAACATTTTGATCAATATAACTTGAAACCCGGAATGTACAGGAATCTTTAAACGTACGGCTTATCTTAAGCTGGCGTTCGCACTACATAGGCATATTAGGTCTATTGTCAAAGTAGAAGTACCTACTCCAAAAAATTCAGATTTGCCAAACGATCAAACAGGAGTAGTCCATACTCCATGGACCATAACGGAAAATTTACGAAATTTCAGCGTCATTAACTTTGTAGTTTTTGAAAATATTCCTTGCCCATGTTAGAACTCTAGGCGCAACACAAGCCGTACTTTCTCTTTCAATCTTTTTTTCCTCAAAAAGCAAATAAGGCTTGCAGAATTTCCCAATAGGTACTTCACATTTTCAAGGCAAAAATTGCCTTGTTAAGATAAACTCTAAAACCTGGATTCGCCGCAGTCAGTTTGTTCATACTATCTATCTTTCGCCTATGGGGGTACGCTCTGTCTTCCAAGCTGACATGACATTTAACTCATTATATATTGCAAAAATAAAAATATGAAAATTATAGGGTTGCGTCATCGTTGACAAGTTAAAGCAAAAATAAGTCTTGTTTGAAGTACAATGTATGTTGAACTTGTGTGACTCCAGCCCCATACGCTAGCTAATTAAAAATAGAGTTATGAGTCATGTCATGTTAGCTTAGCGGTCAGAGTATATCCTGGCTATAGAGGTGGATGGTGCGGGACTATTATTATTCCCCTCGTTGTAATTTTGTATTGTACACCTTATGTTGAACTGAGGTCTGGCTAATGGAATAGAAATTATAATTTTTTTAACCCACTAAGGTGGCAAACAGGCTTACGGCCCGCCTGATGGTAAGAAGTTACCGTAGCCTATAGACGCTTGCACCACCAGAGGTATCACTCGCGCGTAGACTCGTGCGCGTCGACGTCACTTTGAAGAACCCCATGCTGTACTCCATCGGGAAAACCATGGCGTGGAGCTCATTCCACAATCTGAGCGTCCGCGGAAGGAAGCTCCTTTGAGCCTTTTGAATTTTTACATGATCTCGATTATAATTTACAGAGTGCAGAAATATACAGCCACTGGGTCGGGTTGAGGCCAGGCAGACCTTCAGTCCGGTTGGAGGCTGAACAAATTGAGGGAAAACTCATCATTCACAATTATGGCCACGGTGAGTAGATCAATAACTAGATTTCTAAATAAAAAATATTTTTCACCTCGCAAGAGGAACGTTTGTTTATTATTCGTAATCTGCGTGTAGAAAAGGCATTTGTATCCGCTAGCGTGGAAAAGAATTTCAAAATTCGAACCTCTATAAAAGTTCCTGAAAATTTAATAAAATAATTTATTGTTAAATACCCATGCGGAACCGGCTAGACAGCTATAAAAAAAACTCCAAGCCTCTGGGCTGATCACTGATCAGATTCATTTGATTATCTGATTCAAGTTGATGTTTTACATATAAATTCCTAGCCGCTAGAATTGCACCTCCCCATATCATCCCGTGTCTTCTTCTTCTTGTGCCATATCCTATCGGATGTCGGCGACCATCTTTCTAAATATGAGTCTTTCCTGAGCTGTTCTGCTTAGAACAGCGGAGTCAGTACCGGTCCAAGATTTTAAATTGTCACACCAAGCTATTCTCCTTCTGCCTCTGCCCCTCCTTCCCTCTATTTTTCCTTCAATAATAGTTTTAATTAAATTGTATTTTGTGTGTCTGTGTAGATGACCAAAATATGCGCGACCTTTCTTTTTTGCACTATGATGAGCAATTTAATTTTTTTTGTTAAACATTCTTTTGAGAACTTCAGCAGGTGGGCAGCAGCGCCTTCTAAAGAACTATCATCTTACACTGTGATCCCCAAGCCGCTTGCGAAGCGTGGGGATTTTGGCAAATACCCCCTTAATAGGAGAGGCTGTATTCAGCAGTGGACAATCCGGTTGCTATAGTACAGTATATGCTCCATACATAATACAAATCCAAATTTTCCACAGGTGGTTGCGGGCTGACTCTGTTTTGGGGCTGTGCTACTAACGTTTTGGAATTATTAGACAAACATATGGGCTACAAAATCAAAGACAAGTGTAAACTATAACTGTATATTATAAACCCATAAAAAAAACTATAAATAACCATAATAAAATTATTCATATAATCATCTGATACACTTAATTTAAGTAAAGTAGGTAGATATTTTATTTTTATTAAATATAATATAAAAACAGTTTTTCATATTTTTTTTCAAACTTTGGTATCAGTAATTAAGGTCACTCCTAAGCACCAAACACATATTCGAGAGGTGCGTTCGTTTTGGCTCGATTGCGTTTGTAGCAGTTTCAAAAGTGGCATTTGTGTGTTAGCGTTCGGATAGAAGCTTATGCTATTTTTGACCACCAATTACTGCATGCTATCCGAACGGCTTAAAACATACTTTGACAACCGACAACATTTTAACAATTTTGCACAGTACGAAACATGGAATCAATCTCTAAAATTAACAAAACATGTAATCTTCTATCGCGCCAAATACAACTGTCAAACCAGCAGTTGTCAAAAAACGATCACAACGACCCCACGGTAAGACATAAGTCAAAAATATCACTTTTCTCTGTCATTTGTAGCGTTTTCAAAGCTATCCGAACGGTGAGCGAATACGATATTTTTGCTCACGAAGTCCCAAATCGAACGGCTCGTGTGATCATTTTTAGCGTTTGTAAGTGTTATTTTTGGCACCGATAGGCTATCCGAACGCACTAGAGGTAAGATGAACACATCAGCATCTGTATTACAAAATCACAAATAAAAAAGCATCTATATATTTGTTTACATTAACATTTCAACGTCAGTAATTAATTGGACCCATTACCCCGTGTGATGCCGGGGTAGAATATCATTCTGATTAAAATATTCTGATTTAACAAATTAATTTTCAATGATCCTCTGAGTTGGAGCAACCTTGGCAATTCAATAATATATAAGTACTTATTCATAAGAATGATTCTTTTATTGGCAGTAAAACCCTTTACATTTAAAAATATATTATTATTTTATTTTATATCACATTTTGTAATTATAATGAAGAACTCCATTTTCTACTTTTTGGATTTAGCAACAGTTTCGTAAACGTCGGTTCTTCTTTGACTCCTGATTGGTATTTGACTCCTCACTTCTTCTACCGTCTGCAGATCTGGAAAGAAAATAATAATTAAAATTTGCACGTTAATTTCTATGTTCTTGATTTTTTAGTTTACACAAAATATGTTGAGTTGTGAATATTTGTACGTTTGAAACTTGTACATGTTATAATCGATTAGCATCGAGGCTGGAACCAGCTCAGAACTGTTCTTCTGGAGAGCTGGCTCCTGGAGAGCGTCCTCTTGGAACTAGCTAAAAATGTGCAACATTTATCTGTCTTTTCTGTATTTATCTGTACCTCAGAAAGTTTCCTGCTTGTACATAAATGGCCGTCTAACAGACAGAAAAAACTGTGGTCTAACTTTTTAGGTTATGGTCACAGTACATATGGAGCTCAATAATAGTAGTGTGAATGAAAATTTTTATAGTGTTTCGATAGAGGCCTAATAAGGAGCGTTGTTGTAATACCGGACACATTTTTGTCCAGTTGAACGAATTTGGTAATAGTTTTATTTCATCGTGTGCATTATACCTTACGAAAATATTACGGATATTGCAAATCGTTAAACGTTGATTGAGATCTGTGTATAGTTTTGTTACGTAAACTTAACAATTTCTTGATAAAATAAGAAATTTACGAGAGAAAATGTATAGTAGTCATATGCGGGATCAACTGTTTCTGTTATGTACGCGTGCAAAGGCACGTCCTTTTTTAACCGATTTGCAAAATTGGAGGAGGTTCTTATTTCAACTACCTATGTTTTTTTGTATGTTTGTTACTCGATTACTCCGCAAATTGTGGACTGATTTTACTGGTTATTGAATAGAGTATACCTCCAAGTTAGGCCCGATTAAACTTCATCTTTCAACTCTTGTCCATCGACAATGAATACTCGGCACCATCGTGAACAGAATTTTAGGCGAGTGAATAACCTTGTAAGAAGTATGAATCTTTAGTAAAACATAAAAAAAATATATAGTTCAAAATATAACGGAACGGATTTTTTCATCTGATTGTGATGGAACAAGCACCAGGCCCACTTGATGTTAAGCGAATTAAGGCGAGGTTGCACTTACTTTAGACAATTTTTAAAATCTGTAACTCGAATAGAATTGAAAATTTATAATAAATAAAATCATTTATATACAGTTGAACATACTCTCCAGGAATGTACAAAGTAAAAAACGTGATTATAAACAATTTCTTCGATAAAAAAATCAAACATGACAGCATATCGCTACTTAAATCAGGTAGAACTAAAAGATACTATCATGAAACTATGTGGAAGTTTTACCAATAGATGGAGCTTGTTATTTACTAGTAACGTTTGAAGGCACATTTTCAAATTCAGCTATAGTTTTTTAACAATTAAAAATAAACTACATATCTAACGATTCAAGCTCTCATAAAATCTTCAAGCGCACGTCATAGGCGCCATCGAGGTAGGACGCGTGTCGTTTTCTCCAACAAAATTCTCCCCGGCGATTACGAGCTAGAAATATTTATAAACAGAATTATTATTAGCAGAATGGTGACACTGCAACATTTATGGTTATCCGCTGGCGTGAATCTTTCATCAGGCGAGTGTCTTGTACGTCATTTCAAACCATGCCAAATAAAAAAAATACTTTCTCGACTTTCTTTGGCATTGTTTTCCCGCGCCACAGTATACAAAGTACAGTATGGTTTTCTAAACAATTCACTTATTTTAGTTCAGTGAGCTGTAAATAGTGTAGCCGAGCCTGTGGGGTGACGGGCTATGTCACCCCCCAATTTCTTAACCTTCCCCCAAAATTACTAACTGTGGGTGTCGTAAGAGGCAACTAAGGGAAAATACCGGAAGGTGAGCAGCAGTGTCTTCTAAGGAACTGATATCGTAAACTGCGATCCCAAAGACGCCTGCCAAGCGTGGGGATTATGTTAAACCCCTTTAATGGGAAAGGCTGTATTCAGCAGTGGACAATCCGGCTAATACAGAGCTGTATAGTTTGCTGATTTTTATACAAGACTACGTACATTGTTTATTCGTCATAAATTTGCGTTGCATTTGAAATGGAAAACATTAAAACTATAGCGATTAGTTTATGGTATTTTAGAATACCTATACAAAACTAAAGCCAATCATCATTGAAAAGTATGCAATAACTTCTTAAAGTCGTTACCATGCTCATATAAAACACTCCATTTTCTTGTTTCAACGTCCACAAGTTATTTCATACTAGCTGCGTCTTCCACGAACTGTGGGCATCCAACAATAGGTAAAAGGGAAAAACTACTTAGTTAAAAGAGTATTTTCACCGCTCGTATACGTGTCTTTCCTTTTTGATTCTTCCCGTTCTTCTCGTTGTCTTCTTTATTAAAAGCAAGGTTTATATAGCCAGCGTTTACTCTTTGCAAAAATGTATACGAAGCCCTTTTTTTTGTAAACACGTCTACTTCTCACGCAAAAACTTACTCTCAGCTTTCTATCCAAAGCTTGATAAAGCCCAACAAAATATTTGGCAATGCCGTACTCTACCAGTTACAGGGCATTCAGTAGCGATACTTTCACGGATAACGTTATAAATTACTGGATTGAAGTTCCGCGAAAATAACTTTTAGGGCTTGCTCCATATCGAAAGGGCAAAACCTGAAAATTTTGTATATATAAATAACTATATCAGCCGTTTTGTCCACTGCTGAATACAGCCTGCTCTCCAGTTACCTACTCATACTTAAACCATATGTAAAAATCGTGTTGAGGTATTTAGAAGCTAGTTGGCAGTATGTAAGATTTATTGTAAATAGGATAGATATAATAAGTAACAACGTTTGATGAGCTAAGTTGATTATTTCGTCTATTTTCAAGCAAACCTTGAATCCCTTAACTTTTCTTTTATTTAATTTTTTTACTAAGGCCTTGCTTGTAGGCAAATTTTATGATTCTGGTTCAACTCCCTATAGGTTATTGAGCCAAAATTTACACCTACAGAACACAACGAAACTTAGACAAAAAACCTTTAAAATTAAAATACGCATTATTAGGAACAACTCGAAGATTGTTCGTCAGATCTCACTCAAATTTAAATGGGACCACATACCGCATCCGCTTTCGAATATAAAAAAACATCATAATTGGTACAACCTGTAAAGAGTATTGTTGGTAAAAATAATTATAAAAAAGCAGCTAGTCCATTATTCATCTCTTGGTAAATGTTCAACACAATAAATCAAAATTTCAGGTTTGTTGCTCATTCCGTTTTCTAGCTAACGACCGGTGACATATGGACGGACATACAGACAGGCATCGGTTTTGCGGTTTGGGTTTGGAAGTTTGAAAACAATGAAACAATCTAATAAAAATAGGTACTTATTGTGAATCGCAAATTTTTAATCATTAATAGTAATAGTTAAAGGTTATCAACTGTGTTAGTTGCACTATAAGGGAATAGTCACAAGAATATAATAATTGAGTACTGGATTTAGTAGCAGATACCTAAAGTAGATCAACTGTTTTAGTAACACTATGACGCTGATAGCGTGCGGTTGGGGACATCGAGCGAACGATCTGACGAGCGCTGTGCATCTAAAGCGCAGCGCCACGTAGTGTCCACAGCCTGCAACTCTCGCACGCTAAATTTGCCTACTGATTGAGTGCAAGACGGCCTTAACCTCTGCCTTTATAATCGTACCTTATGGTACAATTCGTCAAATTACCCATCTTGGCGACTTGATAAATTTATCGAGTCATAATAGGTACAGTACTTACTTGTAGGGCGTTCTTATAGCCTACTGTTAGAAAAAATAACACCCACATATGTTAAAAATTATCATATTGGGCGTTAATTTTGGGACATTCGAGACAAAAATCTATTGAAACGTTTTGTTACACCGTTCGGAAAGCTTTGAAACAGCTACAAATGGCGTTGTGAAATTCACTTTTAGACCCAGGCCGTTAATTTTACAATTACGAGTTTGAAAGTTGAGCTTCGTAATAATGGAAGAATTTAGTCACTCGTTTTTCCAAGTCGCGTATTATTTATATTACCTTTGTTTGTATGAAATA
This sequence comes from Plagodis pulveraria, assembly GCA_963890685.1. Classification (NCBI taxonomy): domain Eukaryota; kingdom Metazoa; phylum Arthropoda; class Insecta; order Lepidoptera; family Geometridae; genus Plagodis; species Plagodis pulveraria. The sequence goes on along the minus strand of OY982961.1, from coordinate 4,395,188 downwards.
CTGCATTATAATGTCTAAATAAAACGTCAAATTACGCGCGCACGTTCCCTTTTAGAATGACAGCTATTATATAGAAGTGTTTTTTTTTTTATACTGAACTGCAGCAGCACTTGACCACTATCTCACCTGATGTTAAGTGATAATGCGATCGATGATGGAGCGCGCTTACCCAGAAGATACCTATTCACTCGCATTTTGAAGACCCCTACATCATCGTAAGGAAACACAGACTCAGGCAGGGTGTTCCATTCCCTGGCGGTTCGTATGATAAACGAAGAAGTAAATCGCTTCGTTCGGGTAAATGGAATATCCACCATAAAGCGGTGGCGCTTCTGAGTATCCCTGGCAGTCCGATTGAAGAATGGGGATGGCGGAATCAAATTGTGAAGTTCCATTGCACACTCACCGAAATGTATCCGATATAAAACCGATAAAGAAGCGACTTTGCGGCGATGCTCGAGACTCTGGAGTCTCTTGCGTACTAGGTGGTCGTCGTTAATGAGTCTCTTGGCTCTCCTCTCGATAGCTTCCAGTGTCTCCAGCTGGTATTTGGCAGAACCATCCCAAAGGTGAGAACAGTACTCCATACACGACCGGACTTGGGCTTGATAAGGATTAAGCAACTGTCCCGGTGTGAAGTATTGTCTCACCTTAGCCAAAACACCAAGCTTTTTTGAGGCAAGCTGGGCTTTGGTCTCAATATAGGAGCCGAAATTGAGAGTCGGTGTTAATGAGATGCCAAGAAGCTCAAGGTGGTTTCTTATCGGCACGGACACATCCCTGAAAGTAGGAGCCAGGTGAAAAGGGCTCCGTTTGGCGGAGAAAAGACACGCCTGGGTTTTAGCAGCATTGAACTTAACTAGATTGGCATCGCCCCAATCGGAGACTGCCTGCAAAGAAAAGTTCAAGCGCTGAACCATCGCTTCCCTATGAGACTGGATTTGTAATGCACTGGTTCGAGCGTTAGATGTGTAACTCTCCACAACGGTGCTGTCATCTGCGTACCCAAAAATACCGGGTTTCAGTAGGTCATTAATATGCAGCAGAAAAAGTGTTGCAGAGAGTACTGATCCTTGAGGGACTCCAGCATTTATAGCCAATTGGGCGGAAGAACAGCCATCGATGACCACTCGAATCGCCCGATCCTTCAAGAAATCTGAAATCCAAACGCACAAACCAGTGGGAAGGCCGTATGAAGGAAGCTTGCTAATGAGGCTATCGTGCCAGACCCTGTCGAAAGCCTTCGAGATATCGAGAGAGACAGCAAGCGCCTCTCCGTGGTTCTCGATGGCTGAGCTCCAGATGTGAGTGGCATACGCTAGAAGATCCCCAGTAGACCGGTTTCGGCGAAATCCGTATTGTCGGTCACTGAGGAGATCGTTCACTTCTAGGTATGCCAGGAGCCTGTTATGTAGTTCAGTACACGTTCCAACGTCTTACATAGTATGGAAGTGACTGAAATAGGCCTGTAATTGGCAGGGTCTGCGCGACTACCTTTTTTGGGCACGGGCTGCACGTTTGCAAGCTTCCAGGACTTCGGCACTTGACCAGTCATCATAGACAAGCGAAAGAGGCGAGTCAATACAGGAGTCAACTCTGGTGCACACATCCTCAAGACTACAGCTGGTATACCGTCTGGACCACTAGCTTTGTTCACGTCTAGATTGCGCAACGCTTTGCGTACTTCAGACTGCCGAATGCGGATTTCTGACATTAACGTCCCGCAATTTGGCAGACTAGAAGGTACAGCATTACCAGCATCTAGACGTGAAGACTCTGCAAATAGAGTGGCAAATAAATTTGCTTTCTCTTCAGCAGTATGCGCTAGTGAGCCGTCGGGTTTCAGCAGTGGAGGCAGTGAGGGTGTGGGGTCTTCAAGGTTACGGAGACGTCAATAACAAATGTCATCGCGAGCATACATACAAACTCCTGCTCTGGCCCTAAAGCTATGTTCAAGGACATAGCCCGGGTAGGCAAGGTATGCAGCGTCAGCTGGACATTTGATCTGCGTCTCCGTCCAGGAACAGAATATGCGGTCTTGCGGTCTCAAGATGGTGGTGGACTGAGTCGATATTGGAGTGCAAGCCTCGAATGTTTGAGAGGTGCACTTGAAGAGAGAGGACGTGCTTCCGCTGTTGGACCTTTATTCTGTTTTTGTTGCTTTTCATTTTATGGGGAGTGAAGATAGGTAAAGGGAAACGGAAGTGGAAACGAGGCGCATATTATCAACCCGTGACACAAATTAGGCTTTTCCACCCAATGGAAACCAATCCTGGAGACCGCGGGGACGCCCGAGCCCCCCCAGAGGTGTCCATCGGGACCTCTCGTCTGGTCGCCAACCAGCACGATGGCGCACCTCCAGGATTTTTCGCGAGATGGCGGGGCAGCCTTTCATGAGTGGCTGGCTCACTACTTGGGCCCCCAACTATCTGCGGTCGGCCAGCGGAGAACCGTGCCTCGGATCCCGCTGCTCTCCAAGATTGGCTGCCAGGTAAATTGACCCTCAATATATCACGACCAGCTATAGTAATAAGCGCAACTGTTTCCGACCCGTTTCCCATAATGGCTTCACCAAACATCATGCCGTAACGCGACCGCTTGGCGGCATGGCTTTGTCTGGTGGGTGGTAACTCGCCGCGGCCTAAGCCTACCACCTGAAAAGTACTGCTCTTTTGGCGCCACCCAGGGGACACGTGTAGGACATCGAGGGCTAAATCCTACGGACGCGAGCAGTATAGTCCCCTAAAAATCAGTTATCAGTCGTTCCATTTGGGACAAATCATTGGTGAGCGAAAATAGCAAAATTATCCTTTGCTTTCCGAACGCTTAGATGCAAATGCTAATTTTGTAACTGTAACACGTTAATATAAATCAATTATCAAAATGAACAAACTATTGGGGCACATTCAGAACCTTAGTGTGCACTCGAAGTGCAACTTTTCACCCATTGACGTCGTTCATAACCTTAGAGTTAAACGTTCAGTTTGTGACCACTCGATCGTTCCGAAGTTCTGAAGGATGCAACTTTTTAACTATATAAACCGGTCGATATGACTTTGACATTTATTGATGATAGAATTATAGGCCCCCTTTTGGATTTTGCAGTAACGCTTTTCAAATAGGTACAATAAAACTTGAATATTTTTTGTTAGTTCAACGCCCAAAAAGGAAATACGACAAACACTAAGAAAATATATTTTAATAACATAGTTAGTTATTGACGTTATAAAATAACGATGTCGTTCCGTACCTTCGAGTAGGTTGAAAAACAACCAAACAACACACTGAGGCTACACGGAACGTAGCCCCATGTTTTATCTAGGGCGTGTTCCATTAGTCGCTAAGAACGTTAATTTCGATAATTTTGATCACATTCTGCGTCTGTGGTTGTGATCACTGTGATCGTTTGTAACTGTCATCCCCTGTTCCATTTAGGATAAGAACGCTAAGAATGCCACTAAAATTTGCCACTTCTGTCACTTTTGACATTAGATGTAGGGAATTCAAACTGTTGCTCATAGCGTTTATGGCGAAAATAACGCCAAGACCCATGTGGAACAACTTTTTGGGAGTGTGATCGTTTTTAGCGAATCTAACTTCAAATGGTATGCACCCCTAGCGTATTCATGCGTAGCCCGCAGTGCCCGCACTGGGCCACGTACGAAGCCTCAGAGTTGTTTGGTTGTTTTAACTTACTCCTAGGTTCGGAACGACCCAGTTGTTTTACCACCTCAAATCTCAATTTTTGGCGGGGAACTAGGAAAATGTATACACTTTATGATGTTTGAAAAGCAACCGTTACCTGCGAAATACAAAAGAGTGCCTATAATTCTCTCATCAAGAAATGTCAAGGTCATTTCAGTTAAAGATGCAACGTTTTAACGACCGATTTTAATACTTAGTTAAAAAGTTGCACTCCGAGTACGCTCTAACCAAGGTTCTGAACGGGCCCCTGCAGACTTGACATTTGTCAGTGACAATGACAAACGGACACAAATTTCATAACATAACATAACCTAAAACGTTAAATCAGCCGAATCTATTCATTTATTATGAATATCTGTACAAAAAACTAAAACAGAAAGTAAATTAAGATCAGTACCTACCTACGCGTTCCATAACATTTATGATTGTGTTATCTTAAAGGTGGATACTGGCTGGTATCAGTTGAAAAAAGTTTAAGTGCAAGTAAAAATAGTTTTATCAGTTTGTCGTGTTGTATCATACTACAATGAATAGCTTGCGAGTTGGAACATCAAGGCACGTTAAATTCATCAATCGCTACAGAAGAATGCATTTACTGAGGAATCGAGCGTATATCGACGGTCAGTGGGTGACAGCCGGGAGCAATGCTGAGTTCCCCGTGCAGAACCCTGCCGACGACACTGTAATTACGAAAATACCAGATATGGATGCTAGTGACGCTAAAATAGCGCTCACGGCCGCTTCCGACGCCTTTAAGACGTGGAAAGACACCACGGCTAAAGAACGCTCCTACATACTGCGAAAGTGGTTCAACCTCTGTCAACAAAATGTGGATTCACTCGCGCAGATAATCACGGCAGAAGCAGGAAAGCCAGTGATAGAATCAAAGGCCGAAGTAGCATATGGCACTTCATTCTTAGAGTGGTTTGCTGATACTGCTCGTCACATTAATGGAGAGATTGTTTCAAGTCCATGGCCGAACAAACAGATTCTGGTGACCCGGCAGCCTCTTGGTGTTGTATCTGTCATCACTCCCTGGAATTTCCCATTGGCAATGATCACACGTAAAGTGGGAGCATTAATGGCAGCTGGCTGTACTTGTGTTATTAAACCGTCTGAAGATACACCACTCTCTGCTTTGGCAGTCGTTGACTTAGCAGAACAGGCTGGGGTGCCAAAAGGAGTCATTAATGTAGTAACAGCAAGTCGGAAAAATGCATCTGATGTGGGAAAAATAATGTGTGAAGATGATTCCGTTAAATGCATATCATTTACTGGCTCAACACACGTTGGAAAATTATTATATGGGATGGCAGCTAAAGGCATCAAAAGAGTAGCATTAGAGTTGGGTGGAAATTCTCCATTCATAGTTTTCCCTAGTGCTGATATAGAACATGCATTGGACCAAGCCATGTTAGCCAAATTCAGGAATAATGGCCAGGCATGTATTGGAGCTAATAGGTTTTTCATACATGAAGATGTTTTTGACAAGTTTATTAATGGTTTTAAGGCAAGAATTGAGAAGAATTGTATTCTTGGACCTGGTGTGGAGGAGGGTGTCACATGTGGACCCCTTATTAACCAAATGCAAGCAGATAAAGTTGCAGGAATTGTAGATGAGGCTATTTCAAAAGGTGCAACTGCTCTAATTGGTGGCAAGATCAACACTAAATTGGGAAGTAAGTTCTATGAATCTACACTATTGGCAAATGTGAACCCTGACATGAGATTATATAAGGAGGAAATATTTGGGCCAGTTGCTCCTTGCTTTAAGTTCAGAACTGAGGAAGAGGTGCTAAAAATGGCGAATGATACAAGAAGTGGCCTCGCTTCTTATGTATTTACAAAGGAATTAGGTCAGGCATTCAGAATGTCTCGGCAGCTGGAGACTGGTATGGTGGCTATAAATGATGGCATTATATCAGCAGCTGAACCACCATTTGGAGGGATTAAGGAATCTGGTATAGGTAGAGAAGGTAGCCAGCATGGGGTTGAGGAGTATACTGATCTCAAATATACTTTGATGTCTGGATTGGAAAAATGATGGAAGAAATAGCTAGATTGTTACCGCTGTTTATAATGTTTATTTTAAATAGGCTTTATACCTATAAGTATATGTAATGTAAGTGTAATGTAATAAGAATCATGAATTGCAATTTTTTTCTAGTGCCGTGTATATTGTTAAATGTGTATCATTCCAGTCTTCCGATATATTGTAATATTTTGTAAAATAATAATGAAAATCTATAAATATAATTATCATTATATTACGTATTTGTATCTCTGTCAATCACAATAAATATAGATAAATTAATAATACAAACTTGTATTCATTTCAAACACATATTTTCTAATGATCATGACCAAATTCAGAGAAGTAAAGTTACTATGATTTCACATACATACTGCATAATCTTTACATATATTTGTATTAAACTTGCTCATAAAACTATATTTCATGGCCATTCCCTGTATTGGAATTTGCTTCTTTTTTCACTAACACAATAAGCTGCCAGACACCAAGGAGATTATATATCTAACTTACTTAAAAAAAAAAACAATTTAGAATTATAAATACAACTCACATAGTGCATCTCTTGACTATTGGCTGTTTAGCGTGTCCAAAAGACATTTTTACCTTCAATTTTTTTTTTTATATATCTTACAAGCACCTGTTATTCAAATAGTAAAATATTAAAAAATTTACTCATACCGTTTTGAAAATAATTATATGATACTACTTATTTCAATGACGACTTGATCTATTATATACAGCTTGGACATCAGTGTCATAATGTACTATTATATACATGGATCTGATAGGCTAGCCCAAAAGTATATCCTATATTGCAGGTCAGTCCACACACTCTTTGACTACCAAATGAATACATTTATCAGTTTTCATATACATTTAGTTGGTAATTTACTATTACTTTTATTTTTTTTGGTATTACTATTTAGATTTAGAAGATTCATTATTCTAATAGTGAGGACTAAGTTATAAATACCACAATTAAAAGTTTTCTATTTAGATAACAATTATTATGTAGAATTATTGCGCAATATATATAATACCTACTCATGCTTTCAACTCACAACTGATAAAGCATGATCATAGCTTATTTAACCTCTCTGTGCTGTACACGGCTATCTTACGTGTTGATAAGTGCACACATAGTCAAAGACAGTAAATCTATATTGGGATAGATAGGAACCTCAAAGGCAGTTATCAAAACACAACTTAAGTGACTGATTACAGGTTTTCCTTTTTTTTATGTTATTATGATGGAACAAGCTCGAGGCCCACCTGATGTTAAGCCGACTAACCCCTGCCTATAACAGATGCATTTCGTCACAAATCACGAATTACACTGCGCCCGTCACCTTGACACATAGTGGTTAAGTCTCTTGTCCCTGTAATTTCAGTGGCTCTCAAGGACTGTTGCCGGAACACACCGTTAGGTGCTTGGCGACAGATTTTCTACTTGAGGGTGGTCGCTAGCCAGGCGGGCATTCGCAAAATGCCCTTCCACCATGCGGCGAAGCTCAAGCCCGTGGCGAGATTCGAACCATGGACCTGCTGCGCGGCAGTCCATAGCCAATGCCACTGAGCCATCACTGCTTCAAAACTTTCAACAACTTTTCAACTTTCTACTTAAATTTGGCCAAACCAGCAAGCAAAATGAAACACCTCATTTTAATTACTATTTGTTTAGCTCAAAACTCTCCTCATCAAACTCACACACTAGCACAGAGTTATCACTGCATCCAAAAATTAAAATATATTTAACTTGGTTTGGAAATACAGTTCACAATAATGATGATATAAATTTTTTTCAGTTGCATTTAAATAAATATATTGTGCTGCATCAGGATATAATGATCTTTAGCCTTGTTAGCTACGAGCAATTAAGTGTATGTCAGAGCTTGTTAGTGCGTCAGTGAAAGCTGCTTTGAAATTTTCTGGGTTTGATCACAAGTCTGACAATACATAAGTAATTGAGTTATTCTAACAAATGGAAAAGTGGCAGATCAGACTCAGGTGCTGTGCCCGGTAAATGACAATAGGCTCGCAATTATTTTAAAGACCAAATCCCATGTCTGGCGAAGTTTGGATGTTTAGACTATGCCTTCTACTTTGCGGAATATGATGATATGTTATGACTTATGATGATATGTTATGACTTATGTTACACAAACTACTTAGTTCATTTGTATACTAAGGGCCTGTTTCAGAATGTTCGAGTAAGTTCCGGTTATACTACCCAGAACATATTTAATAAATAAAACTATCTTTCTTTCTTTCACTATCTTTGCGTTTCACAGTCATCGATTTAGCCTATCCATTGCTTAAAGCTTGAAATGCGCTGCATGTGAACTGTCATTTTTATCATTCAGTTATTTTATGTTCTGACTGGAACTTAGTCGAACATTCTGAAACAGGCCCTAAGGAAAGCAGAGAGCATGATGAATTGAGATGACTAAACTGGTGATGGTAATATTAATGGTTTATATAGTACTGATATTATAAATGCCAAAGTTTATGTTTGTTATGACTCTCTGTGTTATCTAAACAAATGTTGATGAAATCGGGGGGTTTTAATCTGATTTTCTAAGTAGGTAGTTACCGGAATTCCATACAGAAGCTTATCATTAACTCATTATAGTACAAAAACATAACTATATGTTTCACTAATGAATAGAGACCATTAGTTTGCATTCAATGGATCAGCTTGCTGTGTGGCTGCAGGGTCCATCGCGGTGAATGGATGAAGTTAGAGGACTGTGGCCGAGGAGTAGAGACTATGTGGTGACCATTATGATGTCTAGAACATTTTATGTTCTAAGAATTTAATTTAATTTAAAAAATCACTAAATAGATAGAAAATATATTGACATTTGTGAATTAGTTTTGCCATTGCTGAATTAGTTTTTATCTTTAAAAATACTATAAGATATTTTTTTTTATCTTATGGTATCTGACATTTTATCATGAGATTTAAAGCAATAGAATTAATTTTAAAAATTTTAATTATCTACTGGATAGATGACCATAGCTGATTGAAATGACAGGTGTCAAGAATCCAAAATAATGATTGAAAATACCCAACATAAGAAATCCTTCAACACCACTGAAGCGCGCAGTGATAACTAAACTATCATAACTAATTAACGGTTTTGATTTCCTATTGATATATGTATATGTTTAATGAAATTGCATTCACTATTGTTATGGATTTTCTGGCAAACAAAAATAGGTACCTATGGACCGTTATTGGGACAATCAATACACACTAGGACCACGGGTAATAGGCCAAATGACTGTCAGCTCCGTACCTTCCTTCGGCCTTTAAAGCTATAGAACATGTTAAATTTGACTTATTTTATTATTATTATTATTATTTATTATCAGGCAGACAGTTGTAACAACTGATAGTTGCCTGTATCCTGCTACTCTCTACTAGTTTTTTTAACATTAAGATATTTGTCGAGTTGATTCTTGAACTAATTTACAGTTTTTTTTTTTTTTTTTTTTCATTTTTTCAATTTTCGAATGACCCTAGGCATATTGTGTAACTAAGTTGGTTAAGAACATCCAGGCAAGTTCCAGTAGGAAAGCTTCAAGAGTGGGTAGATGACTTACCAATGTCAGCGAGCAGCATGCCCGGCTTCTCGTCCAGCTTGTGTACGACTTGCCCCCAGGGGTCGATGAGGGTGGAGTGTCCCCAGGCCACGTAGCCGGCGGCGAGGTCCCGCGCGGGACTCACCAGCCCCACCCACAGCTGTTGGTCGGTGGCGCGCGCCCGACCCAGCAGCTCCCAGTGCTTCGGACCCGTAGTCATATTGAACGCACCGGGGTAAAGCAGAAGGGAGCATCCTGCACGGTTCATTATAATAAATAAGGTTTATTAAGCTAACTGTAATCATGCCGACTATACAGGGTTATTGGTAAAATGCTAACAACCTCTTAGGGTTGACTTCTGCTAGTCCTAACAAACATGTTGAGATGTTTTTCTTTTTTTGTTTTTTATATTTTATCGGTGCCTTTGAATAGAGTTTTCAATATTTACATCGAACAAAGTAATAAAAAATATGTAATAATACATTACAGGTACAAGAGACTTTTGACATCAGGTGGTCCTCATGCTTATTCAGTCAAAAACATTAAAATAAAACACAAAAGTAAATTAAAAAAAAATCAAAACGAAAAAAAAAAATATCTCAAAATGTTTGTTAGGACTAACAGAAGTCAACCTTAAGAGGTTGTTAGCATTTTACCAATAACCCTTTATAACAAATATATTTTGAAGTGCTGGTAGCGAAGTTGACTATGCCCTCCTTAACCGATCAGCTCGTTATGCAACGTCTGCCGCGGTCATTACTTGGATGGACCGCTAGTGGCATTCCTACTGAGCGCTTCCGTGCTTCTGAGGGCACATTATGCCGTCGGTCCAGGTTGTTGTCTTACGATGGCTATCGATATAGCATGGTGGTAGGCATTTTGCGAATATCCGCCTGGTTAGCTACCACCCTCAAGTAGAACATTTGTAGCTAAGCACTATGTGTTCCGAAAGGCTTTCATTGAGAGCCAGTAATTGTAGGTTAGCCTGAACAACATCTTTGTCTTTGACACAGTCGCTATGGCTATGGACTGAGGCACAGTAGGTCAATGGTTCGTATCCGGCCGCTGGCTTGTGAGATTCAACGCATCGTGAATGAATGTGCATTTTGCTTATGCACTCACTTATTTAAGTGTCCCAGTTGTTATTAAAAGTCAGTAATTTTACCATCTTTGGTCACATCGTCTTAACAACTGGTCAGATCCTGGTCAAAGCTATCAACTGTAAAAAAAACTACCAAGAATTGTAAAAGCAACTTACCCTGCATAGCCAAGAGATGCGCCATCTCCTGGAACCTCAGATCGTAGCAGATGCCCAGCCCGATCCGGACGCCCAGGTAATCGAACGTGGTGATCTGATCTCCGGCGGACAGCACGTCAGATTCACGGAATGTTATCTTGTTGGGGATGTCGATGTCGAACAGATGCATCTGGTGGGATGGGGACAAAACGGAGTAAAGTTTATTACACTCCAATTCTTTCTATGTCTGTTGACTTGTCTTTCGAAGAACCCCAAGTAAGTACCTTTTGAAGTACCCAACACATTCACATTTGCAGAAAAGGCAAATGGGGGTATTTTTTTATATTATGATTGCTGATAGATAAGCTTTTGACCTCAATCTCACCTGATGATAAGTGATTATGTGGTCTAAGGTTAACAGGCTTAACCTAACAAAAACAGCTGCCGAAACACGCTGATAGGTTTTTGGCGGCAGATTTTCTACTTGAGGGTGGTCGCTAACCAGGCGGGCATTCGCAAAATGCCCTTCCACCATGCGGTGAAGCTCAAGCCCGAGGATTCGAACCATGGCCCTGCTACGCGGCAGTCCATAGCCAATGCTGAGCCATCCCTGCTTCAATATCCGACTTCTACTATTGTATTACAAGCTTTCTGGAGATGGCAGCTAGTGCTGTGATAAAACCTCAACGCCGGCATTAGGTATGATACCACCCATAAGGATGACAAACCTTACTGCGTATACTGAGCCAGTAGCTTGTTACTTGCAAGAGTTGCAAGTTCTTCCACCATTTGAAAATATAATGTAATTTTTTGGTAAAAAAAAATTTTCACCCTATTTAGTGACCCTTGCTACTTATGGGATCGATTGTCATGCACTGTCTTTCAGTAATTGGAGTATAACTCAAAAACGGCTTGACTGATTTTGATGAGATTTAAATGGGACCACACGGCAAGCATCAGCTTTCAAATAAAAAAGAATTTTCAGTCGGTTCACCCAGTGAAAAGTTCTGAGGTAACAAACATAAAAAAAGTAATTTTGCGTTTTAGGTGGTTTAAATTCATAGACGTTTTGCAAGTTAGTTTGTTTTGAAAAAAATATACCAATCGTATAAAGTGATACCTTCCTATGCTGAGCCAGTAGCTTGCCACTTGCATCCCACACCGTGCAAGTGTTGTAGATCTTGTCTCCACACCGCTCCGGTACAGTTCCTCCCACCACACATACTCCTAACTCCGCAGCAGCCTTGGACAGCGCTCTGCAGGTCTCTCCTGAAGGCACTTCCTCTGCATACTCCTTGAAGTAACCTACAAATTTAATTTTATAATACGACTTATTTTTTTGACGGGAGGTAAAAAAGGCCTTCGCACTTCCCTTTCACCACGGGGGTTGATAAAACAGTGATTTGTTGTACTTTTTTTTTTATTATATAAGAATTATGCTAAAAATATTGTTACATATATTTATATGGAATTCTGGCTGTATGATATTTGTATATCGGACATAAACACCCAATATAGCCATCCGAGTTCATTTCATTTAAACATTTGTTGGATGCAGTAATTATCTTTTGAGTGTTATATATTTTAAAAACTAAACGAGTTGACATACCTATTATAAATAGAGAAGAATAGCTGTGATTGACATGTGATAGATATGATCAAAGTTTAAATGATTATACAGTATGTACCGAGGTCAATATCTTTAGCACTATATTTACATATATACTATTTACTTTCATTGATATGAATGTATTCTAGATTTGGGTACATGTAGTGTGGTACTGTATAATTAATGTTTGTAGGTCTTTGAAATTTTACATAATGCTTGTTATATACTTAGTAAGTGAGCGTATAAACTATATTTTTGGTAACAATATAAACTACAGTACATTTTGATTTTATAATTTTACAATATACAGCAACTTTTTGCCTCCGAGGAAAAAGATTACATCCATCATTAAGCATATTTAATTTCTAAAGTTGTAATAGACATTAAATATTTCTTCTTCTTATTTTATTTAGTGGCTTCTGCGGTATTTCCACAATTTCGCCCATGTCACGTGGGTAGAGAGTATGAGTGTGCGTGTGCATTGAGTGAGCACCCTCAGAAAAAAATCAATAAAATATGATAATTTAGTAAAAGCTCTTAAACAATTGTAAAACCAATATCCCTTTTTGTAAAAAGTTAAAACAGAAGATAAATCGTTTTTAATGTGCTCACTCAGTTCTCACAGAAAACCGTCAATATATTCAAATGTATTGAGTTTACAAAAATAAATTGTATACTAGGTAGTCAAGTTGGGGGCGAGCGGGAGGAGCTTTTAAAAATACAATTATTTTATTTAAGACGTTTAATGTCTTCAAAAGTTATAATAAGACTGCCTTAATTCTAAATTAAATCTAGTGTCTGGACATCAGACAACCGTGGGAGCGCATGGGCTTATCAGCTAAGTCTGCCGAGTCAGCTTATCAGTTGTTAGAAAATAGAACGCTGACATGTGTGATTCGTTGAGTCTACAGACTTAACTCTTCCCTCCTTAAGTTCGATGTTCTCTTCTTTAGGGGAACTTCGAACACATGAAAATAACTTTAAGTGATATTTATATAATAAGAAACACAGGATTACAAAAATAAGAATGTAGACTCCAAGAGTCCAAACGCTTATGCTACGCACTTCAATAATTGCCCTTTCACTTTCACTGTTTTCACTATCACTGTAACTTTTCTTTAGCGCCAATGACAGGAGCTTCAAATCCGCTAGGTCGACGCCTTCCAGGTTTACAGGTGTAGCAGATGTGGTTTTCTCGGGTGAGTACAGCAAAGGTAAGTTTACAATAGGTAATTTTGAGTATGTTACATTTTCAATATACGTTTGGTGCCTTTTGAGGGTAATGTTTCGAATTTTCACTTCGCAGAGGTCGTCTAAAGTAAGTATGTAGGTGCCTTTTACATTATAACGAAACATTTCGTTATTGCAGGTACTTGTAAGTAGCTCTTCATCTTTACTATAGAGTATCCATCTATTTCTCGTCAGGAACTGAACTCGAACCCTTTCAATAGTTATAGGAATTTGAGTGCATGACGTCACGTTCTCAACATTCGTCATCAAGTCGGTTACGCAGGGATCGTTAATGAACTGAGACATTTCATCATCTGTGCAGAGGAAGCTGGCCTCTTCGATTTCTTGACATGGGTGACTGAGCAATCTGATCTTCAACCCTTTCGCTATTAAGTAAGGATACTTGGGCAATATGACAACAGTGGAGTCGAGGGATATCACAGGTAAGGGTGTTAATTTATAATAGATATAAGTATCTTTTTCAATAACAGGTACTTCCAAAAGGTAAGTTATTTGGTTTCCTTTCAAGTAAGCTTTCAATGTAATGGTCTGTTCTATCTTAACTAAGTTTTCTAAGCTAGGCGTAAAAACTAATTCTTCTAATTTATTAATACGTTCAAGTAGAGGCAACAGCTTATTTGACTCTATTATGGATTGGTGTAGAACTCCCAATCTACTAAATGATAAACTGGTTTCTATCTCATCTAATTGTGCGTAGATTACTTGAAAGTTATGGATTAGTAGATTATATGTGCTTATAAACTGAATGCCTAAATGCTCTAACTCTTCGAGATTTTTCGATATTACACCTATTTTATTATTAAGTTGAATCAGGTTACTATTTAACACAAATGTAGAGTTCGTCAAAAGTTGAACCATTTCAGTGATTACCGTTAGCTTTTCATTATTGTAGTTATCTCTGATTTTAATATTATTAATTAATCTGTCGTATTTAATGGCATCGTCATTATCAAGATTTCCAGTTATCATTTTTATAAGTGACCCTAGTGGGTTAATAAGGCCTCTTTTAATTCGAACCGTTGGAATTATTTGGTTAAATTTAATTATGGTTATATTTTTAAAGTACTCTACTTGACTTCTTACATCTATCAAATTATCGGCAAATTTCTTATAAAAGTTAACCTTAACTAACTTATCTAAATCGGAGAGTCGTTGAACGTTAAACGTCAAATCTTCTTTTAGAGGGTTAATATCCAACACTCTTGCGATTGTCCATTTGTCTCTACTGATTACGGCAATTCCATTTTTCACGGGCAGGATTCCCGGGTTTTTATCAAGCACCTGAAGTTGAAGTGCCTGCAGTTGGGTCACCATGGCTACTGCCAGAGTGATGTGCCTGTGGAGGGCGTTTAACATTCTTTAGTGGAACCTTAGTGTTACGATTCTTTACTTGAATAGGAACTATGTTTCTAACAATTTCATCAGAAACTATGGCCTTTTGATAGCGTGGTTTGTCTTTACTGCTTCTTTTATTTACTTCTTTTGCAAAAATTGTATCGCCTATATTTACTTTAAGTTCTGTTTCTCCACCTCTTTTCTCTATTATTTTCTCTTTCTGTTTAATGGCTTGTTCTGATAAATATTTGTATAGAAATTTAGTTCTGTTCGCATGTTCTTTAATTAATTGTTGCATGTATTGTTTCTCAAAGTCCAAATTAAATACATTTTTAGAATCAGTATGTCCTAGCAAAACTTCAAAGGGGGTAAAACCAGTAGATGAGTGTATGGAGTGGTTATAAGCCATTATAGCATAACTCATTACAGTTGCGGCATCGCTGTATTTGTGTTCGTATTTGGCCAGTCGATAAATTTCTATGATAGTAGAATGGAATCTTTCTATAAGACCCATAGAATTAGGGTTGTTAGGGGTTGCGATATGTAGCTCTACTTTATATAGAGTTAGAAGTTCTTTTAAGAGAGCATTATTAAATTCTGAACCTGAGTCCGAACTAATTTTGAGCGGTACGCCATAAAATGAGAAATATTTAATGAGGGCTCTGACTACCTCAGGGGTTGATCTGTTAGGTATTTCCAACGCCTGTCCCAGTTTACTGAAAGCATCTATTACTGTTAAATAATAGCGTCCTTCAATAGAAAATGGGCGTTTTTCCATTAGCCAGCCCGGCACCGGCACGGCACCGGCATGGCCGTGCACCGGCACCGGCGCCGGGGTTTCGTTTTTCCACTGCGCCGGTGTCGATGCCGGTTTACGCCCGGTGAGTGGTACAGTACTGACACGGACTTCAGCACGACGACACGTAAAGTGTAATTTACGTTTAGATATAACAATGGTATCGTCAAGCCGTTGACTATATTTGTAATATCTTTTACATCTACGACGATAAGAGTCACGATGTCGTATTTGAACACCATGACCTTGACGCGTACCCACTGTAAGCGAACCAAAAACCAAATACGAGTCCCTCCGCTCCGCACCCTCCTACCCGCCCCGCGCAGCTACACACTGACACGGCTACAATTCATGTAAATATGCAATACACATGCAATTTTGCCGGGCCGGCACCGGTGGGAAGCTTGCTACCCCGGCGACGGCGACGGCGCCGGCAGGACTCAATGCCGGGCCGGCGCCGGCGCCGGTAAGTGAAAAAGCGAGCCATACATTTTAATACATTTTTGCTTTCCCGGCAACGGCACGGCGCCGGCGCCGGTGCCGGTGCCGGTGCCGGGCCGGGTAATGGAAAAACGCCCAATAGGTCCATAAAAACTTCTTCTAAGGGTTTTGATTGAGTATGCGTCATTTGAAGTTTAGGTTTTAAGGGTTTTCTATCGTATTTCATGCGTTTGCATGTTTCGCATGAATTTATAAAGCTAGAAATAGTTTGTTCCATTTTATGCCAAAAGTAAGTGCGCTTGATATGAATAAGAGTTTCTTTAATGCCGCGGTGGCAAGTTTTACCGGTATGATATTTACTAACGATTTCCTTTTGTTCCGATTCGTCTTCAATAAATATTACTCTTTTAGTACATTCGAAAAATTGTACTGATTCCTTTTTAAACAAGTATATAACCATTTGTGCAAACTGTCGCTTGTGTTCTTCTTCTTCAAAGTAAATGAAATATTTCGTATTATTTTTAATGTATTCTTTCAGGAATTGTTTCACGAGATCGGTTCTATTCAAAGGTAAGTGTACTTCTAAGATTCTTTGTTTAGGTCGAGATAGATTTTTAACAGATAGTTTATCTATAGACCAAGAATGAACTAGTATTTGATTAGGTTTGGTGTCAACGGCTTCCTGCAAAATTGGAATACCTTTTGATTCAGTATCCTGCCCTGAATGAGCAGTTTCTGTGCTGGAAGAGTTTCTAGAAGCTGTCAAAGTTGAACTACCAGATGAGCATGGTATTGAATAAGGGGATCGACATTTTATTGATCTTTCAGAATCTGATACCGTTATTGTGTCTTCGTCGTCTGAATCTAAGCATTTAATTTCATTATTTTGACCTAGAGTTTTCTTTTGTACCTTTCCTAGTTCTTCTATTTCATTCGTTAATCGACTAATTTCTCTGTTTCTAATTTCATCTTTATCAATGTTAACTTGTGTGGACATATTATCTTCGTTTCCCAAAGCATTTGTTCGAATACGTGATAGTGCATCTGCATTGCAGTTAAGTTTACCACTTTTATGAATTATTTCAAAGTTGTATTCGGATAATCGTAGTCTCCATCGGGTTAATCTACTATTTGTTTCTTTTAGGGAGTTTAACCAGGCTAAAGGTTTATGGTCAGTTACTATAATGAATTTCTTACCGTAGAGATAGGGGCGAAAGTGTTTCACTGCCCATACTATGGCAAGTAATTCCTTTTCAGTGACGCTGTAGCGCGTTTCAGCATCGTTTAATGTTCTGCTGGCATATGCAACGGGTTTATCGTTGCCAACGGAGCCTTGTGAAAGGACTGCTCCTAGAGCAAATTCTGAAGCGTCCGTTGTGAGTATGTATGGTTTTTCGGGGTCTGGGTATTGTAATATCGGTGCATTTACAAGTAACTCTTTACATTTTTGAAAGGCTGTTATGTACTTTTCGTCATCAACAGGCATTGCACGTTTTTGTCTCAATCTAGCTGTCATTGGTTGCGTAATTTTCGCAGTCCTTTACAAATTTTCGGTAATAACCGATTAGGCCCAAAAAGCTTTTGATCTCTGTGGTTGTTCGGGGTAAAGGGTAATCTAAGATTGCTTTAATTTTATCGTTGTTAGGCTTTAAACCGTCGCTTGTAATTGTGTGTCCAAGGTATAAAACCTCTTTTCTGAGAAATTCCGATTTATCTAACTGTACTTTTAAATTAGTTTTTCTGAGTCTGTCAAAAACGGTACGTAACTTAGCTATGTGTTCTTGTAGACTAGACGAATAGATTATTATATCGTCTAGGTACACTAGGCAGTGTATTCCTTGTAAGCCACGTAACACATTATCAATGGTTCTCTGAAAAGTTGCTGGTGCCGTTTTTAGCCCAAAAGGCATACGAGAAAATTCATAATGTCCTGAATTTGAGCTAAATGCTGTTTTTTGTCTATCCTCTTCAGCTACTTCTATCTGATGGTAGCCACTAGCCAGGTCAAGGGTACTAAAGTAAGTGCTGCGTCCCAGTTTGTCAAATAGTTCTGTTATGTTTGGTAGTGGGTATTTGTCGTCGACAGTCATTTCGTTTAGTTTTCTGTAGTCTATTACAAGTCGGTATTTCTTTTCATTAGTCGCGTCTAACTTCTTAGGTACAAGGTGCACGGGTGCACTCCAGGGAGAGTGTGATGGTTGTACTATTTTATCTTCTAACATTTTGTTTATTTGTCTATTAATCTCGTCGTTGATTACTTGAGGCTGTCGGTAAGGTCGCACAAAAATTGGGTCTTCGTTACGTGTTCGGATGTGGTGTTTAACGTCGTTAGTGAAGGTCAATGGTAACTTTTCAGTATAAAAAATGTCTTTATATTGTAGGCAAAGTTTTTGGATAGAGTCTTTTTCTTCAGGGTTCATGTGGTCTAAACGTAATTTGCTTATGTTTTCAGTTAAGATTTGGTCAATTTCAAAGTCATTTCTGTCATCAAGTTTATTTAAGTCACATTTTTCTATGTCACAATATTTTGTTACTGTTAGTGGTCTGTCAATTTTTAATGTCATTTCTTCTTCTCGAGTATTTTGTATAATTGTTGTCGCATAACCATCTTCACATTTTACTAAAGCAGTAGGCATTCTGACGCCATCACAGAATAGTTTGTAGTTAAGAATCGCTTCACCGTTTTTCAAATTAATCGGTAACTTTACTCGTTGTTCGGTACGTGGGGCAAGTTTAATTACGTTATTGGGATTGTATATTATAGGTATAGCTGTAGTTTGAGTGTAAAGAATTTCATTTTTCATATCTATTTTTGCATGCAGTTGTTTCAGGAGGTCGCTACCTATAAGTCCGTCGTAACAGCCATCTACGTCAAAAATATAAAATTTATGCGTTTCAGGACTGTTAAGGGTTGGAAATAAGGGTATGACGATTACTTCATTATGCCGGCTTGAAGCATGTGTGCTTCTAACTTCAAATGGTTCGTGGTATTTAAAATCTTCAAATAATTCATTTGCCTTTTTGGGGCTAATGAAAGATCTTGAACTTCCGGTATCTATCATTAGTTTAGCATTTATTTCCGGTATTACTATATATGGCAAGTTTAGTGTATTACAATTAAGTTTTATTATTTCAGGGGCTGGTTGGAGGCATTGATTTGAAAATTTTCATCATTTTGCAAAGCTGAATCTTGATCGTATTGTTCGTTATTTGCCTCATAAGTTTCAACGTTATACGTAGAGTCAATATCGTTATATTCATAGTAACATTCATTTTCGGGATTCTCATATACGTCGTCAGTATCAGATTCGTTAAGGTTATATAATGCGTTCATTTTAAACCCTTGTGGTTTTGTTGGAAGTGCTGTACGCATGCTCACGTCAGTGGACAGCTGAGGTGCTAACCTCTGTGCGGGACGGTAACCGAATTGTTGCTGTCCTTGATTTAGTTGGGGTCGGTAGCCAAATTGCTGCTGACCTTGGTTGAACTGAGGACGATAACCAAATTGTTGTTGAGTTTGATTGAATGAAGGTTTATAACCGAATTGCTGTTGATTTTGATTGAGTTGAGGTCGGTAACCAAACTGCTGTGGAGTTTGATTAAATGATGGTTTGTACCCGAATTGCTGTTGACCTTGGTTGAGTTGAGGTCGGTAGCCTAACTGTTGGTTGGGTGTTGTACCAAATTTAAATTTCGGCTGCATTTGCTGCAAGTTTGATGTATTGGGACCACTTTGGGGAATGCCAAACTTAAAATTATTTTGAGGCTGCGGGTTTGAAGTGAAGAAAGGCTTCATTCCAAATTTTTCTATAAAGGGGTTATGGTTCATTGTTTGAGGCTTTGGCTGCATTGAATTCTGAGATCGTAACATTTTATTTTTTGAATTATATTGGTACATAAAGTTTACCTCTTCGAGAACAATACTTAAAGCATTTTCTAATGTTGTAGAGCCTTTAAGGCGCACTATGCGGAGTAATTCTTCGGGTAAGTTGTACAAAAATACGTTTTTCGCCATGTTATTGTATATGATGATTTTACTTTGACGTAAGTTTACGTCATCAATTAGATTGACTTTGGCAAATAACGTACTTTTGACGTGCTGAATCCTGTTACAGAAATCGAGATAAGATTCGCCATTATTTATGTTTAATGTTTCTAGCTCTATTGCTATGCATTCCTCTGAACGGGGATCACCAAAATGTTGCTCAAAAGCTACTTTTAAATCAGTCCAGGTATCTAAGTCTTGTCGTTCGCTAACAAGAGCGGCTGCTCTACCTATTAATCGTGATGTTATAATGTTAAATATGTACAGGTCCTGATGCGGATTATTTTCGACCCTACAACAGCTTATTAAGTATTCGCATTTTCTTACGAATAAACTCAATAATTTTTCATCGCCGTCGAACTTCGGTACAACATTCGTAAATTCACGTGGAATGTGAACTATCTCCATCTTACTATAACTATTTATAAACTGTTATATACTTAAAGGTGAAATATATAAAAGCACTATTTGGTTTATTTATATCTATCTAACCTATTATATACTTTAAGTTGAAGTATATAAAGTAACTATTTTAATTTAAGTATGTATGCGATGAATTTATTAATCTATGTATTTATTTAACTATATTTCTTGTACACACTTAAATCTATTTAAAAGAAACCACAAAACACCTTTCAATTGTTGGAAATAGCGTTCGGATAATCTAGATACTTATAAATAAAATATGGAATAGGATTGGACTACGACTGGAAATAGCGATTAAGGTCTACTCACAGAATGCCCATGTCCCTCGTTGTTTGAGCCTTATTTGTCTCCTCCGGATCGTGTTAGCACCAGTTAGCACTCACTCACTTGATATTATAGTTCTTGACTTATTTATTTGGTTCGTTGATTCCCGTAAAACGTGTGAAAACGTAAGTCGCGGGGCACTGAAGTTAAGTATTCGCGACGCGGAAATCCTACCGGCTGCGCCAGTCAAGTTGGGGGCGAGCGGGAGGAGCTTTTAAAAATAAAATTATTTTATTTAAGACGTTTAATGTCTTCAAAAGTTATAATAAGACTGCCTTAATTCTAAATTAAATCTAGTGTCTGGACATCAGACAACCGTGGGAGCGCATGGGCTTATCAGCTAAGTCTGCCGAGTCAGCTTATCAGTTGTTAGAAAATAGAACGCTGACATGTGTGATTCGTTGAGTCTACAGACTTAACTAGGTTTTAGTAAAACTTGTGAAGAGTATAAATATTTATTGAGAGATTGCCTAGTGCCGTATTTAAAAATTTACAAATAGTTAATTGTGCTCACTCAATCCTCCATTTTCGGCCGATTGCTCTCTAATAAACTATTTATTTAAACTTCGTTATATTACTCGTGTTTAGTTCATGTTCAATAGGGTTTCGTAACATACTAAACGAAACTATTGTAATACATATATAAGTAATCAATTATTTTATGGGCTCACTCAATCGACACATTTATGAAAACCAAAAAAACATTAATATCTTCAGATTTGTTACCATTACAAAAAGTCCAGATAGCTCATGTTTTAGTAAAAAAAATTACTAAACATCTGCCATTTCACTTCTAATTAAACTTGTTTACTTTATGAGATTTACTTATTTTATTAATTGTATGAAATTTCGTGCTATAGGGTAACCATCTTTTATGTTTAAGTTTGTTCCAATGTTTTTTTCTTTTATATATGGCTTCACATATCGCCATATCGATTAATATAGTCGAGTTCCTTTGTTCTTAAAGAAGTTCCGAAACAAAAAAGATCGTGTTCAATAGTACAAATAAATTAATGAACGGTGGATGTAATAACAATAATAACCTTTTGTTTGCTCTTTTCATACAACTTCGTATTTAAATAGATAATTTCAAATTGTACGTGTTAAATAAATAAAACTTTTCCCAAATATAACTTTTATTTTCACTGCATTAAAGAAAACTTTGAATTGCCCATTACGTACGTGGCTAAAACGCTATCCGCGAAAAGCCAAAAAAAAAGAAATTTCATTCTTTGGTATATGATGAAAACAGATAAATTTTCCCCGCCATTGCAAAAAATTATTCACAACTCGTTTTCACTGTTGAAATAATAGTTATTTATTAATTGAGATAAGTACTAAATATGAAGAAAATTATTTTTTAGTACTATTTTCTTCACAAGTGCGTTGAAAAACGTTGTATGATAATCGTGTGTGTGGCATTGATGATTACCGTCCTCGGCTCTCTGAGGGCTCGGGTCACAATGGCGCCTTAGCAGAAATCATACATTACCACAATGTAACCCACAACATTGACTTTTCATGCACCAGACTAAACTCGACCTACATATGTATCGGGTTTCTTTGTTTCTGTAAATTACAGTATTATATTGTATTGTCTATATTATACTGAAAATAGAGAAGTATAGGCAAAAATGTTTGTAGGTACTAACTTAGAAGAAAAACAAAAAAGCTGTAGGCCAAAAACTAAAATCAGATACTATGATATACGGTTTTTTTGAAAATTAATCTGTCTTGAACATACGTTCAAGCATATCTTAAAAAGTACTGCACAGTTTGAAATTATCTATTTATATACGAAGTTGTATGAAAAGAGCAAACAAAAGGTTCATTAATTTATTTGTACTATTGAACACGATCTTTTTTGTTTCGGAACTTCTTTAAGAACAAAGGAATTCGACCATATTAATCGATATGGCGATATGTGAAGCCATATATAAAAGAAAAAAAAACATTGGAACAAACTTATACATAAAAAATGGTTACCCTATAGTACGAAATTTCATACAAACAATAAAATAAGTGTATCTCATAAAGTAAACAAGTTTAATTAGAAGTGGAATGGCAGATGTTTAGTAAAAATTTTTACTAAAACATGAGCTATCTGGACTTTTTGTAATGGTAACAAATCTGAAGATATTAATGTTTTTTGGTTTTCATAAATGTGTCGATTGAGTGAGCCCATAAAATAATTGATTACTTATATATGTATCATAATAGAGTTTCGTTTAGTATGCTACGAAACCCTATTGAACATGAACTAAACACGAGTAATATAACGAAGTTTAAATAAATAGTTTATTAGAGAGCAATCGGCCGAAAATGGAGGATTGAGTGAGCACAATTAACTATTTGTAAATTTTTAAATACGGCACTAGGCAATCTCTCAATAAATTTTTATACTCTTCACAAGTTTTACTAAAACCTAGTTTACAATTTATTTTTGTAAACTCAATACATTTGAATATATTGACGGTTTTCTGTGAGAACTGAGTGAGCACATTAAAAACGATTTATCTTCTGTTTTACCTTTTTACAAAAAGGGATATTGGTTTTACTATTGTTTTAGAGCTTTTACTAAATTATACTATTTTATTGATTTTTTTCTGAGGTTGCTCACTCAATTCACACGCACACAGAGAATGATATAGGATGGAGATTGCTCGGTGAAATAGGTAGTGGTTGGTGATCCCTGACCAATAATTTTGCATGTACGTTCTGCAACAGAATAAACAACACAGGACATACAAGATTAAATAGTTAATTGCACTGCTATGACAGACAGTTTATTTTCATTGCGTAAGTGAATTGAGGTTTATCATAGTTTATCTATTTGCACAGTCATTACTGGTTAATTCATTATACTGTCTGAAAATATTTTTATCATTAGTCTTATCACTGTGCAATTACATTTATATGTATTTATTATGTGAATATATGTGAACACTATTTTAAGTAATTATACATATATGACCATATTTGGGAGATCAAGAAATCACTGCTTATAGTGGAGGCTCCTTTATTTTTTGGGCAGCAATTAATTTGACGGAGCGTATGGAGTTAGTTTTCATAGAAAATGGAACATTAAATGCACACTGGTACATAACGGAAGTCCTAATTCCACATGAACAACCCACATTAACTGCTCCTAAAGAAAATTCCATTTTTAAGGACGACAATGCGGACGGGCCCCCGTTCTGGCGTCGTTGAAGCGTACATGCAAGAAGTTAGGATCCGTCGTTTTTTGATTGGCCAGCTCGAAGTCCTGACCTCAATCCAATTGAGCATGCCTGGGATGTTCTAAAGAGACGTGTAAGATCAGTGCAACCTGATCCACAAAACATCAGGATGCGAAAAAGGAATTGCAGAAGAGTGGGAACGTATTCCTCAAAACGTTGTTAAAACGTCGTGGAAAGTGAGCCCGGAAGGATTCAAGCTGTGATTTTGGCAAGAGGAGGTCACACTCGTCATTAGGTTTTTACAATGATTTGAATTATTATTTGAAGCAGTGATGGCTCAGTGGCATTGGCTATGGACAGCCGCGCAGCAGGTCCATGGTTCGAATCCCGCCCAGAGCTTGAGCTTCACCGCATGGTGGAAGGGCATTTTGCGAATGCCCGCCTGGCTAGCGACCACCCTCAAGTAGAAAATCTGTCGCTAAGCACCTAACGGTGTGTTCCGGCAGCAGTCCTTGAGAGCCAGAAAAATTACAGGCTAATGAGACCTAACAACTGGACGTCTCAGTGTAACGGGCACAGTGCAATTCGTCGTTGACGAAATGCGTCTGTTATAGGCAGAGGTTAGTCCACTTAGCATTGTTCCGTCACAATAACATAAAAAAAAAAAAAAAAATTACTCTTGTTCATCACGCCAGAATGCTTCAAATAACATGCCAATACATTGGCATGGCTTTCATGTAATATTCATAGAAGTAAAGAAAAAGTTTACAGTGGCCGATTTTTGCAAAACAGTGACATGTCGTGGGCTGATAGTTGAATTGGCCATATCACGATATAGCTAACCAGTTTTTGAAACGCCGGCACATCGTTATATCTTGTCGGTGTCGTAAGAGGCGACTAAGGGAAAAATACTGGAAGTTGGGCAGCAGCGCCTACTAAAGAACTGCCAACTAACACTTCGATCCCCAAGCCGCCTGCCAAGCGTGGGGGATTATGACAAATACCCCGTTTATAGGGGGAGGCTGTGTTCAGCAGTGGACGATCCGGCTGACACAGTACAGTATGTGGCCTGTGAGAACAGCAGTGGACGATCCGGCTGACACAGTACAGTATGTGGCCTGTGAGAACAGCAGTGGACGATCCGGCTGACACAGTACAGTATGTGGCCTGTGAGAACTATTTTACCTCGTAAGTGATGATATCGTTTGGATTTTGAACAGGCTCATAACCTTACTCTCGCAACCGGCTCTCGCAAAGACAGCCACACACACACACTACATTACTTAGTTTGCTACAAATTTTCTACTTGAGGATGGTAGCTAGCCAGAAGAACATTTGCAAAATGTCCGCCGTCCGCTGAACTCAAGCCCGCGAATGGCTTTGTATCCTGGACCTCCTGCGCTAAAATCAATACCGAAAACCGCCGAGTCATCATTATTTCATAATGGAGTGGTGTGAAATGAAAGAAGTTGTTGGCGTGGTACACAAGTTTTTAATATTTTATCGAAAAGCGTCTACTATATTATTGTAAATATGTCTTAATACTCGTATTTAAGGCTAGAGTGCACGCAGTTTCGCACGCAGTTAGCAGAAACTACGTTTCTATGGAAACGTTAAATGTTCAAACTCGACAAAAATTTACATGAATATTGCTAACATAAAAATAACAATTCCTATGCAAAACCATTTTTCCAAACATTTTTGAAACTACTCAATTTTACGGAAATTTGGCAAACCGGAAGCAAAGATACTGGGCTCAAGGATGTATAATGCTAAATTTCAACGAGTTTGAACTCTTGGTATTTAAAATACGACCAAACTACGTTTGTAGGGAAAGCGCTACTAGCACTCTATTTTTCTCGTAGGTATTATTTATCTTCTACTCTTGGTGCATGAGTTACGATCTCAAATCTCTTTGAACATGTATTCAGCAATGGTTTTGAAAACCTCAGGAGACTTTGAATCCAGCCAGCCTCGAGTATCAATTATTGATCAGTCAATATCAATAATAAACCTCAAACATTACAATCTCAATTTACAGGCATTATATTTGATAGCTAACTGTAATGTTTTGATAGCATTTTCAACAGCAGGTCCCTGGACAGGGACATTTCGTTCATTCTTTCCGAACATAGATTCTTCAATTCATACAAATCATATAAATCTGCTGCTTCTAACAATTGTTCGGACATTTTATTAATATTCGGCACTATTCCTGTATAAATATAATATAATAATTCTGGAAGTACAGTAGGATGGAATGGCGTTGCAATTTCATTTATGTTGTTATCAAAGTGCGCCCTAAAGACATCACTGCGACTAGCAAGAACTGCTTTGTGAACATTGTACGGATAACCAAATGTACCTATCTTTTATTTTTGCATCAGAATAAAGGCTATCGCTGAGCATTCTTTCCAAATTCTGACTCAACACACTCAACACAGTCTCATTGTTTATTCCTTTATTGTTAGATTTCGTACATATATTATCGTACATATAATGGAATAGAAGTTTCAATGGAACTAAATCTACATCATTTTTAAAACATATCCGTCAAAAAATGCCACCTGTTTGCTGCAACCCAGTGATACTCCTCAGTCACGTCGTTGTCTTTTCTTTTACATTTATTATCAACATTTATGCGTGTTTTGAGAAACAATTGGTGCGGTACTGAGTAGTATATCTCTATCAGTTGTCCTCTTTTACCTATAACTTTTAACCGCAACTGAAATTTTAAATCGTCGTCTTATCATTTCCATAATCAGCTCGTCTGTTTGTGCCAATTATTAAATTTGCACGATTCTCATCGACGCTTAACTTTGGGATCGTCCAGTCTAGCGTTAATAACTTACTGTCACTTTGTTCTTTAAAAACTTTAAATTCTAAAATGTAATCGTCTGCCACCGTACTGGTACTCATCTTTATAAATTTGAACACACAAGTCACAACAAAAGAAAATAACTCATAATACTAATACCATAATCGAAACTTTATATATACCCCAATTGCAGAAATTATCTTATCTAGTTAATTAGGTATAGATATCAGAGAAAATCTATAGATCATACGCAATATTCGGGACTAAAGGTATTTGTCGTCAATATATCAAACATTTTAGTGCGAAATATGCTTGGATTGCTTTTTTCACTAACTGGCTAGCATTTGATCTTAATCTCACCTGATTCAATCCTGGCATGCTATTATAGTACCACCAACTTAACTGTGCAGTTCGCGAGGGCGCTGCTGGTCAACGAAATCAACTACAAACTATCACAATTTGAAGGAATGTTGTAGTTCTTTTTTCTGCCGCCTGAACAGATAAGTTGGTGGGACTGTATATGCTTAGCATAACTTCTGAAGCACTCATAGCAGAGCTTGCATAGTCGTACTTAACCTATTAGTCAAGTCGATATCAGTCAGCGTATGCCGTCATTATTAGGATGGGTGACCGCTAGTAATTTAATTACTATTGAGCGTGCATGTGCTACGGAGGGCACGTTAAGCCGTCGGTCCCGGTTGTAGTCTAAGGATGGCAGTCGATATAGCATGTAGCGAATGCCCGCCTGGCTGGCTACCACACTCAAGTAGAAAATCTGTCGTCAAGTACTTAACGGTGTATTCTGGCAGTACCTGCTTGATAGCTAATCATTCTAGGTTAGTCTGGACAATATTTTCGACTGCATCATCACATACCATCTGGTCAAAGCTAGCCTATTAGAAAAAAATAAAAGCTGTTAAGGCTATTATTTATAAGGTAACAGTACCATGTAGAATATTACAATACGTGTATTAAAAATTTGTAATTGACCTTCATATAAAAGCTTCGTAGACGCCTAAATTGAACAAATTATTTTGACTTTGGTCCACGTTATTTTATTATTTTGCAATTTAGACAAACAAAATCACTAGAATAGATATACAGGGTGATTGGTAAAATGCTAACAACCTCTTAGGGTTGACTTCTGCTAGTCCTATGAAACATTTTGAGATAATATTTTTTTGATTATGAAAAAAAAAAAAGTTTTTATATATAAAGTTTTTTGGGTTTTAATGCCTACTCCGAGCTTAGAGCTACCGCCGCGGCAACACCGGAACGCACCATGGTCCCTTTGAATAGTTTTAAATATTTACATCGAGCAAAGTAATAACAATGTGAAATAATACATTACAGGCACAAGAGACTTATGACATCAGGTAGTCCTCGTGCTTATTCAGTCAAAAATATATTAATAAAAACAAAAATGCGTTTAAAAAATATTTATACTTATTTATTTATTTTATTTCACATTAATTTCAGATAATCCATATAGTGTTAGTAATACAAACAGAATAATGTTAGTTTTATACCTAATATATATAATAAGTATAAGTAGTTCCTAAATTACTATTTCATTACAAAAAAAAGAAAACTTCATAATTATTTTATATTAAATATAGCTATCGGCGCATGTATCTCATTCCAATGAGGCACAATTGGACAGTCAGATCTCCACAGTATGGTATTTAAAAGGCTGTTGCTACTACCCCTTACAAGATTTGAAGCGCTCGTAGCGAAGTTTACTTAGCTGTTCTCAACCGATCAGCAAAGTTAAGCAACGGCAGCTGTCCTTGAGAGCCAGTACTTCTAGGTTAGCCTGAACAACATCTTCGACCACATCGTCACTTACCATCAGGTGAGATAGTGGTCAAAGGCTAACCTATCAGTAATAAAAAAAAAAAAAATTGTATACTGTATTCGTAGGGCGTTGAAAGTCTTCTGCCTATAGTTGGTCCATAGACTGTAGGTGTACATAGTTTGGCAGTAGGCCTTAAAAAGGGTTATTTTTACATCAACCGCACACCTTACAAATCTACGAGTCAACATGTTGCTTCTAACTGCCAACGCCCTACGCTCCCTCTTCATATCAAGATCATCTGTGAGATCCTCGGTGACCCAATGTCCAAGGTATTTAAATTTGGTGGCTCTGCCTAAAATTGATCCTGCAAGACTAATTGGCGGTACCGATTCAGACACTTGTTACCAGCTTTGAAAATAAGCAGTTCACTTTTTTTGGATTTTACTTTAGACCATGTGCCTTCGCGTACCTCTCACAGATACCCAACAGTACCTGAAGAGCCCTGACATGGAGTCAACAAAACCATATCATCAGCATAACTAATATTATTAACAAATTTGCCGTCGATAAAGCTGCCAACTCCGGCTTTGTTGAGCCCATCAATCAGTCCATTCATGTACAGGTTGAACAGTCTTGGTGAGGTTAATCCGCCCTGCTTGACGCCGCAATTTAACCTGTACTCATTGGATAACGTCCCAGCCCATTTTACACAATTAATTTGATTTTCATACCAGTATTTTAAAAGACTCGTTACTTCTGTGTGTGCACTTGTTTCTTTCAGCAGCTTATTCCAGAAGATATTATATGAAACAAGATCAAATGCCCTAGACAGGTCCAAAAAAAAAGGCATATACCGGCGTTTTTCTAGTCGTGTAGTACTGAACAGTATGCTTGAGCCTCAATACTGCAGTTTCTGTGGACAGTCCCGGCCTGAAGCCAAACTGTGCCTCGTTTAATTCTACATACTTACTGAGTTGACGATCAAGCAAACCGTCCAGCACTTTAGCTATATGGGCCGATAGTTGTTCCCGTCAGATACATCCCCAGTCTTGATTTTTACAATTGGTGCTACTACTGTCTTCATAAGCGCGTGAGGAAGATAAGTATGACTAATACTTACATAAACTAAAAAAGATTGATAGCACTCGGGGTAGATGTACTCTAGCATACTTGCAAATGTTCAATACTGAGTTCATCATATCCAGGGGATTTGCCTCTTTTCATGTTATTGATAATTTAGGCCACTTCTTTAGCTGAAAACCTAATAACACTTTTAACTTTTTTTTATGTCATTGTTACGGAACAAGCTCGTGGCCCACCTGATGTTAAGTGGACTAACCTCTGCCTATGACAGTTGCAATTCATGACAACTCACGAATTGCACTGCGCCCGTCACATTGAGACATAGTTGTTAAGTCTCATTGTGCCTGTAATTTCACTGGCTCTCAAGAACTACTGCCGGAACACACGGTTAAGTGCTTGGCGACACACTTTCTACTTGAGGGTGGTAGCTAGCCAGGCGGGCAATCGCAAAATGCCCTTCCACCATGCGGTGAAGCTCAAGCCGGCGGTGGGGATCGAACCAGGGTACTGCGGCACGGCAGTCCATAGCTATTACCGCTCGGCCATCATTGCTTCAATTGCCCTGTTTTGACCTCAGCATTCAACAGTTGCGGCATTTGTGGTAGCGACGATTCAACTTTGAAATGTTTTCTGAAATATTCCGCTATCTGGCGCGGGTCACATAATATAAAATAAAAAAAAACACAACCCAAAAAAAAATATCTCAATATGTTTAATAATAACAAATACTTTTAAAATATTTTAAGAAAACATCAAATTAATATTTTAATAAAACACTTAAAAATATAAAAATATATCTAGTGACAATTCCGCTTAATTTTCCTGCTAAGCCGACGTGACGTCACAAACGCCACGCAGCCATTTTCTCGATCGTGCGCTCGAAGAGTCAAGACCTCCTGAGGATGCTTCGTGTAGAAGCGAAACGCGTCGAAAATTCTTCCGGTTTGGCTGCGTGGCGTTTGTGACGTCACGTCGGCTTAGCAGGAAAATTAAGCGGAATTGTCACTAGATATATTTTTATATTTTTAAGTGTTTTATAAAAATATTAATTTGATGTTTTCTTAAAATATTTTATAAGTATTTGTTATTATTAAAAATGGATTTCCGCAAAGTAACGCCTGAATCTATTCATTATCTCAATATGTTTGTTAGGAGTAGCAGAAGTCAACCCTAAGAGGTTGTTAGCATTTTACCAATAACCCTGTATATTGAAAACAATTATAAAAGAATATTACTAGTTCAGCTTAACTTCAAACTGCTTCTTTATGATAGTATTAAGTATAAACCTACGAATAAGTATAAACAGGATAGGCAGAGCACATTTTAGTTTGGCCGTGCAGATGTTTTAATAACCTTGCTAGGGAACTTGACATAGATATATTATTTACGTCCTCTGTTAAACTAAAAAGTACCCTATGTCATATTATTATATGTTCTATGCCTATGTAGTAAGTTTATTGTAGGCTAACCTAGCTTTTTATCTTTATTATAATGTAATAGCATTAATTATTTGAAATGTTCCTTAATAATATTTAGTAGCCGTTCATTTTTTTAAATTAGTTGCTATTATGAACATTTTTAATTGACCTTCAGATAATTGTCATTTCTAGATAGCTATTAATTTTCCTAAGATTGTTAAATAAATAACTAAAATATACTATGTTTATTCATTATATATTGTGTATTATATTATAAATGGGAATATTGGTTTATGTAGTATATGTATTTTATCTACTGTAATATATCTACTCGTACACATACACACACAAACATGATCCACTCATCCAATCAAACACTCCTGGTACACCCTTGCATTCATTCCCAGCTAGCACCCATACCTACTAACCACACTACTCAAACCCGTCTCACAAGTCTTACTCACACATGCAATAAGACGACAACATTTACAATACACTCCCACCTTTGCAACTGCATTTTGACCTAAACTGTTAAATAGATTTTTTACTAAGAATGTGTCCATTGACACCTATCTTATTGTCTTTAAAATTTGTTAATATCTAAATATTATATATAGATACCTACCTACGAACCTACCTCATGTTTTTAGAGATTAATAAAGATTATTATTATTATTATATATTTATGTTTGTTTTTCTTGTTGCACACCACCGTCTACTCTTTCGCGTATGTCCTGGCCATCCAAATGTTGTGTGTAAGAGATTGCATTAGTGATATGACCACTGATTGTGTTGCCATTGTATAACCATTATCATTTATAAGTTAAGCATACTTTTGTGCTTTTATCTGTAATTTTATTATTCAAGCACTTAACAGCATGTAACACCAGTTTTCCTTGAGAACCAGTAATTCTAGGTTAGACTGAACAACATCTTCGACCACATCATCACTTACCATCAGGTGAGATAGTAGCCAAAGACTAACCTATTAGATATAAAAAGACGGTTGTTCACGCCACCACCAAATGCATACAAAACAGGAGATGCGCGGGGGGTGCGGGGAGAATGCCAGGCTGCGCCCGCGATACTCGCCCGCATAGAAGAGCTATTATAAGATACTACGTATATTCTTATAAGTACCAATCTAATAGATATAGACATTAGTACGAGTATATAAGAATCTTAATATCTATTAGAAGATACTACGTATCAAATTCCTATAACGCTCGATCTCTATACCGTCGCGCTCCTATTTTACCTATGTACATTTACTATCTTCAACCTACAATAAACCCATGAGAACCTATTTTTACTTGTGTCGTATAGAACGGTAAAAATAACTTTTACCAGACATATTTTTACTACGTTGGTATAGACGAGACGAATTTACTTAGCATTCCATGGATTTACCGTGCGGGTGCCGGGTCCATAGCGTTGCAGAGGAAGAGGCAAGTAAGGTGCCTAGGACTTGCAACCCAGTGAGTAAGGTTAAGGGGCCCCTTTATGATGCATCAATGCTCCCTTTCACCGCTCAAGCCTCGTCCCCTGCCCAACCAAATTTGGTAAGATCCTACTAATGCCGCCTTAGATACACGTTCTAGGATGGAAGTTACGGTTGTTCTTGACAGGTCAAGGTTTATTAGTAGGTTGTATAGGGATTATGGTATACCCCTTGCTCCGACTTCTACAGCATATAAATTAACCACATAACCGTTTTTGATTCATTCATTTGTTAGGTCATATATTTGTTAGTTTATATTGTGTGGTCTTTAGGTATGTTTGTTTCCCACGGCACAGTAAGTTCTATAAGTACTATGCGTTTTAGATTCTTTGAGTATAGAAATATATCTGGTCTGGATGACGAAACATCTTATTAAAAACAAACATTTACATGATATATCATGTAAATTTATTAAAATAAATAAGATAAAATTGTAAATATATAGCTATTAATAACACATTATTCATATATAAGTATGTCTATTGTAATTTTGATTATGTGTTCTACTAACATTGTATTTGTCTTAGTTGTGATGTCTCTTTTGTTTTAGATAAAATAACCATCATGGTTGGAAAACATCTCGTGGATTCTCCCATGTAAACACTAACTGTTCTCTTCACATTAAACAATCTCCACATGATTTATGACACTAGCAAGTATGGACATTGGCAGAATTGTGACAATATGCCACAGAAGCCATTCATATAAGAAATCAACAATCAATCTTATTAAGAACCTTATCCATTTTGGAGGTCGGTTATAATTACTTTTTACATATTTCGATTAACTAAATATATGTTTTATAGCTTTTGGAGGTCCGTTAAAATTACATTCTACATACATATTTTTACTAGATTAGTATATTCTTTTTGAGAACCTCATCCATCTCATTCTTGGAGGTCTGTTTAATATATTCTTTACAAACATTTCAACTATTTATATATATATATCTTACCAGTTCCATAGGGGGAGTTGAAACACTCCGGCAAAGCCACCAGCTGCGCTCCTTTCTCCTTAGCCAAACGTATCTGGTTCACAGCCTCTGCTACATTCTTCCCCTTGTCTGCACCTACAGCCACCTGGACTAGCGCTACTTTTAGACCTAAAATGCAATAACGATAATTCACATTATATTTTAATGTCTAATGAAACATAATATGTGTTACTTTATATAGTAGAGGATAATATCCTAACAAATATTATTAACAGTTTTATTTATAGACTAGTAAAGCCGCGCAGTTTCACCCGCGTGCGTGCAAAAGCAGCGCTTTAGACCACTCAACCTACAAGGCAGTCATTGCCACACAATTATTGGGTCAATTCGAATGTTTGAATTGATTTTGATTACATTTTGGTTATCAAGTAATGGATTCGAAGGATTTTGAGCGTTGTAAACAGTGTAGTCCAGTGACAACAGCTATGGACCGTCCATGGTTCGAACCTGCTGCAAACTGAAGGTAAGTTTCAAACTCAATAAATCAGTTTGTCCTTATGGTCACATTGACTGATTGCGTCACACAGGAGTTGCCAACGCAATTTGAGAGTACTAAAGTAGTAAAACATTGTTAAAAAATATTTGAATTATTAATCGATAAAACCGAAGCTTAAGGTTCCCAATATGGTAGGCCATTTTGAGAAAGCTCATCTGAAAATAGGTCGCCAAGCACCTAACGTTGTTTTCTGGCACCTGTGCTCGAGAGTCAGTAATTTTATCTTTTTTTTTTCTTCCTCTTTGTTATCTGCAATCAGCTCTCTAGCCATAATCAGATGTGTTCCACGATTTTGAGGTGTTGGTGTCATTCCATTAAATGATACCGTATAATTATGTATTTAAGTTTTGTTTCTTTGGTCAAGGTTCAGTACATGCCATCTTTTTAGGCGTTTTACATTTTTATTTGTGTTCAATAGCTTCTTAGCCATCATTTATATGCTTATTAAGTCTTAGGAAATATAAAGATATTTCTGGCTGTGGTAGCTGACTTCCTGCTTTACCATTGGCATTTCCAGATATTCATGTATTTCTGTGTTTCTTACAAACCAGTGTGCGCTTGAGATAGTTCTTAGGGCAATGTTTTGGTATCTTTGGGAAGCCTGAACAACATCTTCGACCACATCACTTACCATCAGGTGAGATAGTGGTTAAAAGGCTAGACTTTGTAAAAAAACAGGTTGAATAAATGGAAATACAAAGGGTTTTTTTTTATGGGATTGTGACAGAACCCACACAAGGCCCACCTGATATTAAGTGTAACCTCTGCCAATATATATATTTATTTTTATAAGAGGCGGCGTGTTCCGTAGCGGAGCGAAGGTGGAGTGGGTGAAGCGACACTCAGGGGCGATATAGAAAAAGTTCTGGCGAGAGCCCATAAAAGGGTCAAATTTAATATAAAAGTGTATATGATGTGATATTAGAAATTTTCAAAAATTATCTTAGAAAGGGGGGACACACAACTTCCCCTTCACAGGGGGTCTACCCATCCCCCCACACAAGCCCCCACCCCTAGCCCCCTTAAATCAATGTTTTATAAACTAAACCAGAATCCTAAACAACATTGTCATCCACATCATCATCCACATCATCATCCACATCATCATTTATCATCAGGTGAGATAGTCGTAGCCTACCAGACATTAATAAGTTTTGAAGCAGTGATGGCTCAGTGGCATTGGCTATGGACTACCGCGCAGCAAGTCAATGGTCCGTATCCGGCCGCAGGCTTGAGCTTCACAGCATGGTGGAAGGGCATTTTGCGACAGCCCACCTGGCTAGCGACCACGCTCAAGTAGAAAATCTGTCGCCAAGCACCCCGTAAGGTGTGTTCCGGCAGCAGTCCTTGAGAGCCAGTGAAATTACAGGCAAATGAGACAAGTATGTCTCAAGGTGATGGGCGCAATGCAGTTCGTCACTTGTGATGAAATGCATCTGTTATAGACTGAGGATACCGCTTAACATCAGGTGGGCCTCGTGCTTGTTCCATCACAATAACATAAAAGAAAAAAAAAAGTTGGCATCGTCAGGACCACTATGTCCTAGTTACGAATGAAATTCTATTGTTATCATTATCGCCAATGGGTTAAGAAAACAAGGTATGTATAAATTTTTCAGAAGGTGCTGATGTCCACCTTTAGGTGTTTTTCATAGTCATCTGTATGCAAATCAGTGAATTTCAAATTAGTAGAAGTGCAATATATACAAATAATCAAGGTTAAAATGAAAACTTCATTATTTTATTTAATGATTATTCAAGGTAACTAGCCTACCAGACATTAATAAGTTTTGAAGCTGTGATGCCTTAGTGGCATTGGCTATGGACTGCCGCGCAGCAGCTCAGTCAGGTGATAATCCATCACCAAGCACCTAACGCCAGCTGTCGTTGAGAGCCGGTAATTCTAGTGAGAGACGTGCTTGTCATGTTTACATATTTAAAAATGTCGAAAGTGTAAGAGAGTGCGGTTATCACTAAGAGGCAAAATAAATTTTATTGATATATTAAAAAAAAGGAGAAACCTGTCTTAAGTTAGCTGATTAGTGTGGTGTAGGTACATCCACAATAAGTGATATTAAGAATACCAATTCAATATTGTTGTGCACCAGCAAATGAGATGGATAAGACGAGATTAAACATCGGAATATGATGAAGAAACTGAAAAATTAACTTTTAGAATACGCTTGGTATTGTGCATTTTTACAAAAGCTATCAATTGGACAACCGATAGCTGGTCCGTTGCTATGGGAAAAAGCATAAAATAAGAGGTGATGAATCGTCTACGGCAAGTAGCGGATAGACAAATTTAAAGTTCGTCATGGAATTCGTGAATTAATGGAAAATCAAGGTGAAAAAATCTCAGCTAATGTTGATGCAGCAAACTTTTATAACCATAATTTTGAGCAGAAATTGAACAAAATTAATTGACTTGGATTTTTTTTTTAATACTGATAAAACCGGATGAAACTGGAAGTCTTTACTTTCAAAATCTTTAGCTTCTAGGTGAGAAAGTTCAGCTCCAGCAAAGCTGCTATAGAACTAGCAAAGAGGGAGTAACGTTAGCTCAAACTGACATCAGTTTGCGCCAACATTACCTAGACCCATAAAATACTTCATTGGAAAATAAATAAAAACCCAGATGTTATAAAAATATCGTGGCCTTACTGTATAAAAATCACAAAAGCTCATCGATGAACTCTGAAATATTAATTGACTGGTATGTATGTAAACATTATAAACTTAAAAATATGTAACATTATGTACTATATATGCACAAAGTAATAAACACAAAAAATTGCGCAAAACATTAAAATTATCCGGATTTTCGATTAACCGAATGCCTTACGACAACAAATCCAGTTAGTCGAGTTTCTACTGTATTATGATGTCCAATTTAAAATATGTATGAATTACATCAGTAACAATCACATACATATACCGCATATAATTAAACCTCATTATTAAAGAAAACCCTGAAAATTCTTATCACTTTATGCAGATAATACATAAAGAAGATGTACACCTTATACCCTACACATAAAGACCAATGTCTATTGTTATCATAATAACAACAATCGCAGGTTATCGGAAAGACAATAACGTAAATTGTTTACTTTATGTACAGTATCGCGGCAGAAGAGCGATAAAAGTTAAGATGAAGAAGATAAAGAGTTGAATAAAATACAATACCCCTATAATGTATGCGAGGTTTCGGTGAAAACCGTGGATGCACCGAATCTGTTATTACTTCAGGACTTTCGCCGTCACACATTTTATATGAAAAGAAGAAAATGCAACCAATACTAAATTTTTGGTATTATTGTTTACCTCTTTTTAACATAACGAATAAAAAAATATTTGATATTTCCTCAAGTTTTGATTATGAAAAATTTTCAAAAGTTAGGTAGCTAAAGTTAGATAGGGATAGGTAAAAAAACCAGCAGACACCACCACAGATTAATCATATGTAACTATACTAAAGCCCTAGACACACCAAACGCGGGGCGGTAGCGTGGCGTTGCGGCCGCGGGGCGTGAGCAATGCGAGGTTCGTTCGTTATGGCTCGATTGCGTTTGTAGCAGTTTCAAAAGTGGCATTTGTGTATTAGCGTTCGGATAGAAGCTTTTGCTATTTTTGACCACCAATTACTGCACGCTATCCGAACGGCTTAAAACATACTTTGACAACCGACAATATGTTAACAATTTTGCGCAGTACGAAACAAATAAAAAACTTGTGTAACTCTTCAATCGCGCCAAATACAACTGTCAAACCAGCAGTTGTCAAAAAACGATCACAACAATCCCACGGTAGGACATGGGTCTAAAATATCACTTTTCTCTGTCATTTGATAGCTTTTTCAAAGCTGAAAAGAACGGTGAGCGAAAACGATATTTTTGCTCACGAAGTCCCAAATCGAACGGCCCGTGTGATAATTTTTAGCGTTTGTGAGTGTTATTTTTGGCACCGATAGGCTATCCGAACGTACTAGCGGTGCCCTTCAAACCGAATGCCAAAATACAGGCGCGTGTGAGGCGCGGGCCCGCCGCCAGCGTTGCCATATATACAGATTTTTGATATGCGATACAGATTAGCTTTGGATATAGATTTTATACAGAATTTTCACATTCTAGTGAACGAATTGCCGCAATTTGCTTAAAAATGGAACATATCAAAATAAATTACCCTCTCAAATCCCGTTCGTAATAAATAAATATTGTATTGTATTGTAATATTATTAAACGTTGTTTACAATATATATCCTTTATGGTGAATTTATATTAAAAAAATTTTTTAACAGATTCTAGTGCCAGCTTAGAGAGAATCTTATCATCTATACATTTTATGGAGACAGAACAACGCAATAGACTTAATTCAATTACTATTGAAGGTCTTTTGCATGGAAAGCAACTGATTGGTGTTTTATTTTGCCTCGCTGGTTATTTATGATGCTGTTTTTGCTTTTTAGGGAAGTTTTCTTATTCATTTTTAACTGATAAGCTAAGTTAAACAAAGTTCGCCGCCCTCATAACTTGGATGGGTGACAGCTATTGACATTACTATTGAGCACTTCAGAGGGCAGGGCCCCAATTCTCTTAGCTATTGACCAAACGCCACACTACTGCGATGGTTCTGCGATCGAACTGCTCTTAATGTCAAATTTGGTAATCTGCTAATTCTAGATCCTAATTGCAGTTGTATAGCAATTGTGTCGCTATCGTATGGCTGTGATATGGCTTGCAAATGGTGCCACTGAAATAATAATGAATGTTGGGGATATGGTGGTTGAAAAGATTCATGCGATTTGGAAGAAGGAATATAATATAAATAATGTTTACAATGTAAAAAGCACACGGAAGAGAATAATATAATTGATTGACATATTAAGTCACAAAACTAATTTATTCCTCCTCTTGTCTTTTGGTCTACAGACCTCCTTAGAGTTGTGGAATACTCACAACTTCTATCAATCAAGCATCAGTCAAAACATAAATACAGTGGTTTTCTAGTAAACAATACATTAAATAAATATATTTAAATCATTTAGCTATTTTTCTATCTAAAATCCTTGCTATACGCGTGCCATTGTCAAATACATATGCCACTGTAGCAACGCAATCGCAACAAAATACCTTACAGCATACCAAATATGTCAAATACTATTGATAGCTAGCCACTGACTTGCGATTGAACCTAAATAGTGGGCAGACCAAGGATACTATCAAAAATTACAATTTTCATGCAATTAGATATATAGAATGGGGCACCAGGTTAACAGTCGGTACATTATTGTGAAAATATTATGTACTTTGAACTATCGAGGTACCGACTTTAACAAGTTATTTCACACTTGAGTATTGATTTCACAATTGACTGTTTGGTAAATATTTTTACGCCCGTTTTAGTGTCCCTTTCTTAACGGGATCGATTGTCATTCACTTTAGATGAATATATCATCAAGATAAGAAAATATTTTTGGTTATTGGTGTGTAACTCAAAAATGGATTGACCGATTTTGATGAAATTCAAATGGGTTCACAAGGAAATCATCAGCTTTCAGATAAAAAAAAACATCAAAATCGGTTTACCCAGTCAAAAGTTCTGAGGTAACAAACATAAAAAAATACAGACGTATTGCGTAACTCCAATTGTTTATTAACCCATTGGCATCGGCGATAATTACAACAATAGAATTTCATTCATAAATTGGCCATAGTGGTCCAGTCCGATTTCAACTTATGTTGGTTAGTAAAGTTTTAATATAGTGTGTAATGTTGAATATAGGATAATGACACGGAAACCTTCGTGCAAAAGTCCGACCCGTTTGTAGCCATTTTTTTCTTACGTTTTAATTACCTCCGTTTTGGTAGTAAATCTAAAAACTGATTCGAATTTCTTTTTAATGTACGTACGTTAATGTAAGTACTCACAAATCTTCCTGAGGTTCAGTTGAAAACTGCGATCTGTAGGGTCATGAAAACATCGAAACCATAAACAAAACTAAAACACCGAAGGAGCGCGTGACCCGCGCGGGTGCGGTGCTCTAGTCAACGCGGTGGTGTGCGCGGGTGGTGTGCGCGGGTGGCGCGCGGCGCGGGTCCCGCGCGGGTGTTCGTTTTGAAGGCCTACATACAATCCCTTACATTACAGGTTAGTAATCTTTGCATTACAGATTGCGCGGGACCGGCAACCGCGCACGCCCCGCGTCTTGTATGCAGAGGGCTTAAATGGAGAACAGTTACAAACGATTACAGCAGGGTTGCCAACCTGTGAATTTTTTTCCTCGTACAGAAGCAGATTAAAATCTCGTATTTTAACTTTCGAACCTCGGACATACTCATTGTATGTGAAAAATGTGATAGAATAAAGAAAAAAGCATTTAAAAGACGTTTTATACAAATAATGCTTCTTTTGAAAGTTTGTTACAAATAAAACATTGTGTATGTATAATAACAAAATATTTTGCTTAACAATAGAATCTTACATAACATACTTTGTAGTTTGTACAGACTATGACGACCTATAACTATGGAGAGTAGAGGAACCCTCCATACCCATAACGTTTTCTATCTCTGTTGCAATTATAATGAAGGAAATGAATTAAACAAATATGGTACATTTTTGGATGTTGACATAAATGTTCCCTGCAATGAAAATTGTTATTTAAAGTTTCATAACTCAAAATCTCGTACATAAATGTACGAGGATAATATCGTCCTCGTACCTCGTACGAAAGACCAGAAATCTCGTAACTGTACGAGAAACCTCGTACGGTTGGCAACACTGGATTACAGTGATCACAACCATAGACGCAGCATGTTGTCGTCAAAATTATCGAAAATAACGAAATAGGCGGCAAATGGAATACGCCTAAAGTAAATAAAACAACAATAATTTTGTTTATAGCGCAGCGGCGCGCGGTACGGCAAATGTGAAAATCTAATAAACAGTAAATAAAGACAAATTTCAACAAATTATCATGAAGTATGTAATTTACGGTCTGCTGAATTATGTTTGACATACGCCTCCGCAATAAATAAGTATAATAATGATTTTTAAACCTTTGTTTTTATTTATTTTAGACTGACAGTCGACGGTCTTTTGGTCTATTTTCCGTATGATTACATATATCCAGAGCAATACGCTTATATGTTGGAATTGAAGCGAGCTTTAGACGCTAAAGTAAGTGTTTCGTTATACTGTATAATGTGTTTTCGACATATATAGTTCAAACATTTTAGGTTATGTTATGGTTGATTTTGAAACAAACAATATTTGCAGGGCCATGGTTTGTTGGAAATGCCTTCCGGTACGGGAAAAACAATATCACTTCTGTCACTCATCGTCGCTTACATGATCCAGAACCCTCACCATGTCAGGTATTTACTAGATTCATCATTGATCAAACAATCTAACTTAGTTATGCAGTGGTTCAGTTGTGAAAAGAGTGTTTTTGCTCTCTGGGCTCGTCTTTAGAATCGGTGTATGGGTAGGATTTTCTTTTAGCACCAATCAATTTATTTGAGTACCTATGGACTTGTGGAAACTCTTCTACTCACTTGCTCATTGTCATAGCAATATAACTTTGACTCCTAGATTAGCAATTGCCTTAAAGTCCAACACTCACAATACCTTACACTTCATTGTGTGGACTTCACTTCATATGTTATACCAACACAGACAGGAGTAAGAACAACTCCACACTCTCTTCTTACTCATGTTTTATTTAGTGGCCAATCTTTTTCAAATGGTGATGAGTGATGATTTACTTTGCTTGACTTAGGGCCTGTTTCAGAATGTTCGAGTAAGTTTTTTTAATTATTTATGCATGATAGGTTAGCCTTTGACCTCTATCTCACCTGATGGTAAGTGATGATGTGGTCGAAGATGTTGTTCAGGCTAACCTAGAAGTACTGGCTCTCAAGGACAGCTGTTGGAACACACCGTTAGGTGCCTGGCGACAGATTTTCTACTTGAGGGTGGTCGCTAGCCACTCATGCATTCGTGTCATTACCATTGGTTTCACAAATTGACTTAAGTCAGTGACACCACATTCACAAGGTATAATAACAATAACACAATAAATAAAAGATCATTGCCAAGAGATGGCGGGAAATACCTATTGCCACAACAGCAATTGCCATGGTAAACCGAATAATGTAATTGGCCCATCACCATAGTGAACTGAATGACATGATTGGCTCAATCGGTTGTTGCTGTTTTTGGCATTACCTAATAAAGATCAGTGAATGGAGGATTTGCACAGAATAATAATAGATTCAATTGTTTTAAATAATTACCAATCTGTAGCTGTTTCAGAACCGTGCAGTTGAGACATGCGTCCCTCTATATTTTTTAAGTTTAGTTGTAACTAGTATGTGTACAACTGCCTACCCAAGCTAACATATTTTACATTTTATTGTTTTACTATATGTACCATTAGCATTTACACATACAGCAAGAAGCAGTGATGGCTCAGTGGCATTGGCTATGGACTGCCGCTCAGCAGGTCCATGGTTCGAATCCCGCCGCGGGCTTGAGTTTCTCCGCATGGTGGAAGGGCCATTTGCGAATGCCCGCCTGGCTAGCTAACACCCTCAAGTAGAAAATCTGTCGCCAAGCACCTAACGGTGTGTTCCGGCAGCAGTCCTTGAGTGCCAGTGAAATTGCAGGCACATGAGACTTACCAACTGCGGCTCAAAGTGAAAGGCACAGTGCAATTCATGACTTGTGATGAAATGCATCTGTTATAGTCAGAGGTTAGTCCACTTAACATCAGGTGGGCCTCGAGCTTGTTCCGTCACAATAACATAGAAAAAAAATATACAATACTACTTAATGTAGAACAGGGCCTAACTGTTCAAATACACATTTACTATGGAGGGGTACGTCTTCTTGAGTGAACATATCCGTGCTACAAGTAGATATTGCTGTTTTTGTTGCAAACCTATAGTTCTACAGCTTTGCAACAAATATGCCTATGTCCGTTCATGCTATTTACATAAGTCATGAGGAGTAGGTATTTTAATGGTTCTTCTTCTTCTTCTTGTTTTGGCCTTTATCGTTGTTTGACGATATTCTGCCAATGTCAAAGTATGACCAGTGTATGTTTATTCAGAAAAGTCCGGTATAGACAAGTAGGTAATCGTATAACTGTTGAGATCTGTAGATATAAAATAGACATAATAGGTTAGTAGTTCACAGGCAGGTTAAACATTAAAAGGGTATAAAGTTTTGGTTTGGTATATATTTATAAACGGTATTATTAAGAAACTTATTATGAAATAATATATTTATGTTTTATTTAGTGCCTGCCGCACTTCACGAGAATACCACCGACCGACCCTTGTGCATTTAACATTCTTAAAGCGTATTTCTTGCCGCTAAGCAACGTGCTTTCAGCTTGGAGGCGTGGAGTGGACTGAGCTAAAAAATATAATAATTATTAATGATAAATGGCCGAGCTTCGAGTATCAGGCAAGGGTATTTTGGGCGGATAATTGCAAATGATTGACATAAGTCGTAAAAAGTCTTGTTAAAAATTTAAGAATCCACACCTTCTGTTTTCTTTATGTCATAATGTAAGTAAAATTCGTTATGTGTACGTTGTTCTTTGAAAGTGATGGAAGTTCGGTAGTGCTCTTTGGACGTTTTTGGTGATATTTAAACATATTTTTACTTAATACATTCTACAAGGTTTTTGCTCAATCCGAATTTTAGTGCTGCGGTTAAGCATCTCAGAAGATTTTATTACAGACTACTACTTAAAGTTTTTCATATAAATTTATGGAAATGCTACACCACTATTTCTTAGTAAGAAGCCTTAATGGAAGTTGGTTTTCACCCCCTAAGTTGTTAGAGGCTGAACCTCTACCCCAGTCTACCAAAAAAAATAAGTTAATTGTACCAAAAACATGGATTGTTGAAGTATATAAAATTTTTAACATTCCAGAAAATTGATCTACTGTTCACGAACATTGCCAGAAATTGAAAAAGTTTTAGAGGAGTTGAAAAACCTAATAAACTATTATGAGAAATGTCAGGGAGAGAAACCGAACCTCACCGGGCTGGTGCTCAGCTCACGGAAGAACTTATGCATACACCCTGAGGTAAAATGAACTTTAACTTTCTAACATTTTAATTTCTGCATTTATGCCTGCTAAGAGATAAGTAATTACAATAATAAGCTTACAAAATCTAATGAACAGAAAACAATGAAATATTATAAAAAAAAATGAAAAAGACAGTGTAAAAATATAAATATTACACAACAGCCCTGGCAAAAAAATTATAGC
Source organism: Plagodis pulveraria (assembly GCA_963890685.1). Classification (NCBI taxonomy): domain Eukaryota; kingdom Metazoa; phylum Arthropoda; class Insecta; order Lepidoptera; family Geometridae; genus Plagodis; species Plagodis pulveraria. Next base: position 4,350,814 of record OY982961.1, on the reverse strand, counting down.
CAGTATCGCACAGGATGAATTAAAGATTTTAACGATACCCCATACATCCCTGTGATGATGGAAAAAAAACTCATCTAGGTACCTAGATGAGTATATATTAAGTGTTTAAATGAACCCATTTTTTGAAGCAGTGAAGGCTCAGTGGCATTCGCTATGGACTGCCGTGCAGCAGGTCCATCGTTAGAATCCCGCCGCGGGCTTGAGCTTACCGCATGGTGGAAGGGCATTTTGCGAATACGCGCCTGGCTACCACCCTCAAGTGGAATATCTGTCGCCAAGCACCTAACGGTGAGCCGGCAGCCGTCCTGGAGAGCCAGTAATTCTAGGTTAAGCCTGTTAACACCTTCGACCCTTTACCATTAGGTGAGATTGTGGTCAAAGGCTTACCTACATATCAGCAATAAAAAAACCCTAAAACACCACAGGCATAAGCCTGAATTTACAATCCTATAGTTACTATTCATAGAAATATACAGCTACGACTTAGGGGCCTTCAAGAAGAGAGCAGATTCCCTCCTCAAAGTCCGGCAACGAATCCTCGAGACCTCTGGTGTTGCGGATGTTTGTGGGTAACGGTTGTCACTTACCACGACAGGACGAGGTGAGACGACTGCTAGATTGCCCTCCTATCCCAAAAATATATATATATATATATGTGTATACACAAGCAATATAAAAATAATGAATGTTGGTTGTAAAGAAAACTTCATCTACACCATAAAGTGGAAAGATTTATATTTTGTATGTTATGAATAAACTTGAAAAATACTGGACCGACTTGAAAAAATTCTTTCACCATTAGAATCCTACATTATTCCTGATGAACATAAGCTTTAAAATATTTAACAAAAAAAAATATTTTATTATACCCGTGGAGAGCTGGGGCGGTTTTATAATTTTGGTCGGTTAATATTTCATGAGCCAGTTTTTTTTTAAGACGAATTTACTTAGCATTCCATGGATTTACCGTGCGGGTGCCGGGTCCATAGTGTTGCAGAGGAAGAGGCCCAAGTCTAAGTGCCTGGGACTTGCAACCCAGTGAGTAAGGTTAAGGGACCCCTTTATGATGCATCAATGCTTCCCTTCACCGCTCGAGCCTTCTCCCCTGCCCAACCATTGAAGAATGATGTTTGAAGGACAGGCCAGTAAAATAATAAATTTGTTACTAAGAGGTATATAACTCAAAGACTAGGCCCAGATAATAAAACTCCATTAATAGTGAATATATGGCAGAACTCAAGGTACAAATCCGTTACACTGAAAAAACACCATGTGGGTCTGTATTCTTCGTACACATGAAGCAATACCTTACGGCAAATGTAGGTAAGTCTTCGAAGCACTTTCCATACAAACGTAGTGTTATAACTTCAATAAAACACTCAAATATGTATTAACGTGTATTTGGCTAAGTAGCCATAATAGAAGTGAACCTTATCTTATTTCTACATTGCATAGTGTCACCAAAGGTAGTGAGGGTATTATAATATTGTAGTACCCTCAGAAGTTCAGACTATGATATCTACTTACAACCTACTCACACATATATAACACGTAGTTTCGACAAATTTTAAATACCAAGGGGTCAAATTCATTCAAATTGTGCGTGCATGTCCTTGAAACTAATATCTATGCTTCTGGTTTGCCAGTTTATTAGTAAGTATAAGAAATATAAAAAAAAAACGAAAATATAGTGTTGTATGGGAATTATTATTCATTTAGGGGTAAAATATATAAACTGGCCAAACAGATGTATAGTTTTTTAGGGTTCCGTACCCAAAGGGTAAAAACGGGACCCTATTACTGAGACTTCGCTGTCCATCCGTTGGTCACTAGGCTGTATCTCAAGAACGGTGATAGCTAGACAGTTGACATTTTCACAGATGATGTATTTCTATTGCCGCTATAACAACAAATACTAAAAATAAAATAAATATTTAAAGGGGCTCTCATACAACAAACTTGATTTTTTTACCGTTTGTTGCTCGATACTAATAACGCTGACAGTTAGACGCTTTAACTATTCACAGAATATTTAGTTACAGAACTCTTCGTGCGCGAGTCCCACTCGCACTTGGCCGGTTTTTTTTTGTATGTTATTGTGATGCAACAAGCTCAAATCCCACCTGATGTTAAGCGGACTAACCTCTGCCTATAACGAATTGCATTGCGCCCGTCACCTTGAGACATAGTTGTTAAGTCTCATGTGCCTGTAATTTCACTGACTCTCAAGCACCAAACGGTGTGTTCCGGTAGCAGCTGGTACACACCGTTTGGTGCTTGGCGACAGATTTTCTACTTGAGGGTGGTAGCCAGCCAGGCGGGCATTCGCAAGATGCGCTTCCACCATGCGGTGAAGCTCAAGCCGGCGGTGGGAATCGAACTAGGGACCTGCGGCACGGCAGTCCATAGCTATTACCGCTCGGCCATCATTCTTCGAAATAGATATTAGACTAAAGAATGTACACATTTACAAACTATTGGAGCACATTTTTTTATTCCGGGCGGGAATCTATCCGGTTTCTTTTTATTTCGCAGACTTTTTTTTTATGCCTGATCGGTTAGCCTTTGACCACTATCTCACCTGATGGTAAGTGATGATGTGTGCGAAGATGTTGTTCAGACTAACCTAGAATTACTGGCTCTCAAGGACAGCTGCCGGAACACACCGTTAGGTGTTTGGCGACAAATTTTCTACTTCACCATCCTAAGATAACAACCGGGACCGACGACTTAACGTGCCCTCCGAAGCACGTGCACGCTCAGTAGTAATGTCACTAGCGGTCACCCATCCAACTCATGGCCGCGCGCGACGTTGCTTAACTTTGCTGATCGGTTAAGAACAGCTAAGTAAACTTCGCTACGAGCGCTTCAAAATACTTACTTTAACTTAGTTTCTTTTTAGTAAATGTTATTTTCGCTCAGCACGCGATAGTGCTAGTAATAATTTATTAAAGTAAGGTATATACATGCAAAATTTCATCGAGCTTATACACTTGGTACATAAAATATGGGGAAAACTATGTTTGTATGGAAAAGCTCTATGTGCACTCTAGCCTTAACATTTATATGTTTAACACTCCATGTAAACAAAATAGCTCATGTTCTACTTTATTATTTCAGGTGTCAAGAGAGAGAGAAGGCAAGTTGGTCGATGGTAAATGCCATGCTCTAACTGCAAGTTACATTCGAGACAAGCGAGAAACAGATAATTCTGTGGCGACATGTAGGTTTATGCAATTATTGACCAGTAATAAATCATATTTTACAAATTATTCGAGTTATTTTTTTTTGTTCCGTACGGGAATCGAAATCGCGGTCTCCGATTCCGGAATAGGCACCCGGCGCATATTGGAGGATGCGGGTTCGATTACCGTCCGGAACAAAAAAAATTGTGTTCCAATAATTAGTAAAATGCGAAGTGTTTATGTTGTTGCCAGCCATAATATAACATAGACTAAAATAATTTAGTGGATGTTACATTATGGCTATAATGGTCTCTTCTTTCTTCCAACTAACCAACATTTAACGACTTGTTTTATAGTAAAAATAAACCACCTTCTATTCAATGCACAAGTATGAAAAATCATTTGGAATTCAATTAACATAAAACAAATCTGATTTTAAAGGGACTCCTATAATCGAACAAAATAAGCCCGTATTACCCTGTTGCGTTTTCTATCCTTTTCAAAAGATTAATTGTAGAGAAGCGGGTTTATAAATTGTCTGTATTTTCTAAAACTTTTTGGGTATAACTGTACTTTTTTGCAAATTATGGAACTTTAAGTCTAGCATTAGTTTAATTTTATACATATTTTGTAACATTTTATGACTGTTTGTTTGCTTAATAAAATAAAAAATAATAAAACAAGATATCGAAATCGGCGGACGCGGGTTCGATTCTCGTCCAGAACAAAAAATGTTTACTTCAATAATTTATAAATGTAACTAACATATTCTATACATACTTTATTACTGTAGTATTAATTATATAAGCTGGATTGCAAGTCTTAGAGCCACCTGGGTTCTTCCCCTGCAACACGATAGATTTGACAACGAAGACTAATTAATTTTTATTAAATATCTTTCAGGTCAGTTCTATGAAGGTTTCAACAGAGAAGGAAAGGAATCTATGCTCCCATATGGAGTGTACACAATGGATGATCTCAAACAGTATGGCGCTGATAGGAACTGGTGTCCATACTTCCTGGCAAGGTTTGCTGTGAGTTCATTTATAAAAATTGATGAGGCAGCTTCTTCAGCAAGGTGATGGAAGATGGTATTAAAACGTTAGAATTTCGTACAGAAATACAGCGAAAGTAACAAAAATAGATTGAAATAGATCACTCCGAAAAGCCATTCCAATAAATAAGTAATTAGCTCTATGCAGTTAAGTGTACTTCAGCTCACAAAGCACGGAGTACCTAATATTTATATTCAACTTCAAGGCGTCTCTTTCTATCGCATAGCTCTGGTCTCTTCTGACGTGGTACGCACCGTACAATAATCCCGCGCGGATGAATCGAATTTTTAATCCCCACGCCTGAAAAGCGTAATGGCAGACTCTCAAGCGCCACCGTTATATGGTGGATGTTCTATTTACCCGAACGAAGCGATTTGCTTCTTCGTTCATCATACAAACCGCTAGGGAATGGAACACCCTGCCTGAGCCTGTGTTTCCAGTTAAGTACAATATGGGGGTCTTCAAAACGCGAGTGAATAGGTATCTCCTGTGTAAGCGCGCTCCAACATCGATCGCATCATCACTTAACATCAGGTGAGATAGTGGTCAAGTGCTACCCAGTACAGAATAAAAAATAAAAAAAGACATTGCAAAATGTTCTCAATCAATCAACAATAGATGGGTAACTTTCCTTAGTCGTTATCTCGGTTAATATGCCTACTTTCAGGGATATACGGCAGATGGGATATGTACTAGTGAAACTACCCTCCACCATTTACTATCGACCAATGAAAATGATGCCCTTCCTTTGTCACAACTAGTCACAAGCTGCAACATTGTTGCGCAGTCATTTAATAATCTTTTTTTTCAACACCCTTGCTCGTAAAGTGAGCTTTACTATATCGTTCTTAGGGTCATAAACCGAACTGTAACACCCTCGTGCATAATAATATTATACACTAGTGCGTAATAGAATTATCCCTTTAAAGTTTCATAATCTACTATTAAACAACGAACGCCACCAACATATATTGAATACAACGGTTTTCAGATAGTCCACGCCGAAATAGTAGTATACTCGTACCACTACCTCCTGGACCCGAAGATAGCCGAAGTCGTGTCCAAGGAGCTGAACAAGGAAGCAGTGGTCGTGTTCGACGAAGCGCACAACATAGACAACGTGTGTATAGACTCGCTCAGTGTCAAGGTCACGAGGCGGACCATAGACAAGAGCACGCAGGCGCTGCAGCAACTCGAGAAGACTGTCGCCAAGTGAGTTTACTTTTTTTTATATTATAGTGATAGAACTAGCTCGAAGCCCACCTGGTGTTAATCGGACTAATCTCTGCCTATAACAGATGCATTTCATCACAAGTCACGAATTGCACTGTGCCCGTCACACTGAGACGTCCAGTTGTTAGGTCTCATTAGCCTGTAATTTTTCTGGCTCTCAAGGACTCCTGTCGTAACACAGTGTTAGGTGCTTAGCGACAGATTTTCTACTTGAGGGTGGTCGCTAGCCAGGCGGGCATTCGCAAAATGCCCTTCCACCATGCGGTGAAGCTCGAGCCCGCGGCGGGATTCGAACCATGGACCCGCTGCCCGGCAGTCCATAGTCAATGCCACTGAGCCATCACTGCATCAAACTTACACAACTCTAGTGTTTTTTTAAGAATTATGCTGATTGATTTGTGCATGTGTAGAAAGGTTGGATGAAAGAGATTGAAAGAATAAGTTTAGAAGGGAGTGAATATAGAACAACTGGCAAACAATGAAGTCCTTGGGGTAGTATAAGAGTATACTGAGGTAGCGATGCATCACTTCAAATGATATTGTACTGTACGTTCAGCGTGCGAACAATACTTTTTTTGAAGCAGTGATGGTTCAGTGGCATTGGCTATGGACTGCCGTGCCGCAGGTCCATGGTTCGAATCCCGCCGCGGGCTTGAGCTTCAAAGCATGGTGGAAGGGCATTTTGCGATTGCCCGCCTGGCTAGCGACCACCCTCAAGTAGAAAATCTGTCGCCAAGCACTTAACGATGTCTTCCGGCAGCAGTGTTTGAGAGCCAGTGAAATTACAGGCACATGAGACTTAACACCTATGTCTCAAGGTGACGGGCGCAGTGCAATTCGTGACTTATGGCGAAATGCATCTGTTGGCTAACCTCTGCCTAACATCAGGTGGGCCTCGTGCTTGATCCTGCACAATCACGTAAAAAAAATTAAAACAAAATACAATTATTGCTCAAGTTCATCACGAATAAATATGTAAAGAATTGTTCAAGCTCAAAAACAGCAGATGTGATGCAGAGGTCGACATTCTACTCCAGCACCCCACAGGGTAAAAAATATACCAATCCCATTGAATTTGGAAGATTGTGCATGTTTTATTAATTGTGAACTTGATGAGTCCAATATCATATAGGTTACTGTATGTATACACTTCTTAAATATTAATTTAATGAATAGATTCAGGCGTTACTTTGCGGAAATCCATATTTAATAATAACAATTTTTTTTTTAATATTTTACGAAATCGTCAAATTAATATTTTAATAAAACACTTAAAAAAATATAAAAATATATTTAGTGACAATTCCGCCTAATTTCTCGATCGTGCGCTCGTAGAGTCAAGACCTCCTGAGAATGCTTCGTGTAGAGGCGAAAAGCGTCGAAAATTCTTCTGGTTTTGCTGCGCGGAGTTTTGTGACGTCACGTCGGCTTAGCAGGAAAATTAGGCGGAATTGTCACTAGATATATTTTTATATTTTTTAAGTGTTTTATTAAAATATTAATTTGATGTTTTCGTAAAACATTTTAAAAATATTTGTTATTATTAAATATTAATTCTTTTTTTTATGTTATAGTGACGGAACAATCACGAGGCCCACCTGATGTAAAGGGGATTTACCTCTGCCTATAACAGATGTTTCATCATGTGACGAATTGCACTGCGTCCGTCATACTGAGACATACAGTTGTTAAGTCCCATGTGCCTGTAATTTTTCTATCTCTCAAGAACTGCCGCCGCAACACAGTGTTAGGTGCTTGGCGACAGATTTTCTACTTGAGGGTGGTAGCTAGCCAGGCGAGTATTCGCAAAATGCCCTTCCACCAAGCGGTGGGGATCAAACCAGGGACTTGCGGCACGGCAGTCCATAGTTATTACCGCTCGGCCATCATTCGTATCACATACTCTATATAATTTAAGGACCAAGTCGCCTAACGGCTTGCGTTCGCACTATGCAAGAATCATAAGATCCGTCCAGCAAAAAAGCAAGCGAACTGTATGGCGTGATCAGACTGTATGTATATGCCATTTTAGTTTGAAATCCTGATGTGACTTTGTTAAATTTTAATAAGTTAAAAACTACTATGGAAGCTACGCTACGAGCGCTTCAAGTAACTAGCTTTCAGCTACTATGATTATATGTATATGTCACCGGTTTATTGTACTAACTGTTAGTTTATAATAAATCTAGTTAGATGTAGCGGAGCTACTTACTTAATTATTAAATTTTATTCCCATTTATTTTATTAATAAATATGTATTAGTAATAAATATGTTATTAGAAATATATAATAATAACAACATAATTTAGTATTAACAATATACGTTATTATTATATAAACGCATTGTACTGGACTATATATATGAATATCTTAATAAATATATATACAAGTGTATAATTATAAACCAAAGAAATAAATATATATTAAGTGCATTATTATATAGTTTTATATAGTATCATGTTGTATTAGAATCAAATATCATCATATCAAACTATTTTACTGTACATGCATATTATATTAATATTAATTAGCGGACGGACAACAGTTCACGTCAAATCTGTTTGTATAGCGAGTGCATGTAAGGGGCGGAGCTTAGCTGTGCGGGCGCAGCTGGACCGGTCGTCCGGCCGGCGGTCCACCACCAGTGTTTCATACGATTTGCCGCGAAGCGCACGTCGCTCGAGCTACCGCAATTACTTACGCACTCTCGCATCGCTTTAAGCTATCTATCATTTCTGTTTTTGTTCCTTCAAAACTATCTCGTACATACTCCTTCTATTGTCTTCCGTCTGTCGTGCTTTAGTAGCTAGTGCGCGGAATTTTATAAGCGTTGTATGTGACGATAATATATCATAGTGGAGAACATTCATTGAGTTGTTTGCCTGTGAATCTAAACCTTCCCTTGGACATACGACGCAAACCGTGGTACACCACCACCACATTGGTGACCTACAGAGAACACAAATATGACCGAGCCGAAGGAACGAAGTGAATCTGCGAGTCATACTTTCGACGTGCATCGTGTTGGCGTAAGGGTACCCCCGTTTTACCCTGAGAAACCTGCGTTATGGTTCGCGCAGCTCGAGAGCCAATTTGCGTTAGCGAACATATCGACGGATACAACGCGTTTTCATTATGCCATGGGTCAATTGGATCCTATCTACGCGGCTGAGGTGGAGGACATAATAACAGCACCTCCTTCCGTCAACAAGTACGAGCGTCTGAAGACGGAGCTGATCAAACGGCTGTCAGCTTCGAGAGAGAAAAAGGTGAAGCAGTTGTTGACACACGAAGAGCTTGGAGACAGGAAACCCTCCCAGTTCCTGCGTCATCTGCAGCATCTTGCTGGACCAGGTGTGCCCGATGAGTTCCTGAAAACCTTGTGGACGAGCCGGTTACCTAGTAGCACGCAATCAATAGTAGCATCTCAACCGAGGGCTTCACTGGAAGAACTTGCTGAGTTAGCTGACAGGCTGCAGGATATTGTACCGGTCAGTCCCCAAGTAGCTTCGACTTCAAACGGTAACAATGCAATGGTTAGTCAAATAGCTGAATTAACCCGCCAAGTACAAGTGCTATCAACAAGGTTAGATAGGATGTCACGATCCACTAGGAACGAATCAAGCTACCGTAATCGCAGTCGTTCCAATTCCAGAAGATCCCAGTCTAACTACAGGAAATATCCACAGTGCTGGTACCATTCAAAATACGGCAACAAGGCTAATAAGTGTGTGAAACCGTGTGACTTTGCGGGAAACGTGTAGGGCAGTTCGTGATGGCGACCGACGCCTGTCCTTTATCCGGTCGCTTGTTTGTTACTGATCAGCGGACAAAAATGCAGTTTGTTATAGATACCGGTAGTGATGTATGTGTGTTTCCCCGTTCAGCTGTTAGGGATCGTCGCGCGAAAACTGATTTAGATTTATGTGCAGCAAATGGTTCCGTCATAAAAACATACGGATACGCTAATTTAATTTTAAATATAGGTTTGCGCCGCGACTTTCCTTGGCAGTTTATTGTGGCTGATGTAATTAGGGCCATAATAGGCGTAGATTTTTTATCGCATTATAATATTATTGTAGATGTAAGAAATCAACGACTAGTTGACGGACATACAACGCTCGCGACCACGGCTTTGCTTGCGAAAAATTTTGACGATGTTTCTTCGGTCAAAGTGATGTCAGGTGATTCAAATTTTCATGCTATACTAGCACAATACCCTGACATCACCCGTCCACCTGGTATACACATCGCACCTAAACATAACACACTTCATTACATTCGCACAACACCAGGGCCACCTGAGTCTTGCACGCCGCGCCGGCTTGCACCAGATAGGCTTAAAATTGCGAAGGCAGAGTTTGAAGCTATGTTACAGATTGGTACCTGTCGACCTTCAGAGTCACCATGGGCGTCTCCTTTACATCTTGCGCCGAAGAAGGATGGCTGGCGTCCCTGCGGCGATTACCGTCGACTCAATGCACGCACCATTCTGGATAAGTACCCAATCCGCAATATTCAGGATTTTTCTCATAACTTGGCTGGCTGCACTGTGTTTACTAAAATCGATTTGACCAAGGCCTATAATCAGGTACCTGTAAATCCACCCGATATTTGCAAAACTGCGATCGCAACCCCTTTCGGTTTATTCGAGTTCCCGTATATGTGTTTTGGTCTTCGAAATGCGGGGCAAACCTTTCAGCGTTTTGTCGATGAAATGCTAAGGGGCCTTGATTGCATATATGCGTATTTAGATGACATACTGATCTTCTCTCCGGACCAGGAGAGTCATATAAAAGACCTACACAAGGTTTTCAGTAGACTCAAAGAATATGGTATGGTGATCAATGTTAACAAATGCATATTTGGAGCTTCTGAGGTTGAATTTCTGGGTTATCACATCTCAGCCGAGGGCACAAAGCCTCTACCTGAAAAAGTAGAGGCCATTAAGAGTTTCACCACACCTAAAACGGTGAAGGAGCTTCGCAGGTTCTTGGGAATGGTGAACTTTTATCGCCGGTTTATTCCAGATGCAGCTCAACATCAAGCACCATTAAATGTTCTTTTGACAGGATCTGTGAAAGGTTCTCATCCTGTCACATTTGGCAAAAATGAACTAGATGCCTTTGAAGCTTGTAAGCAAGGTCTATGCCAAGCCGCTTTGCTGGCACACCCTGATGACAGCGCAACGTTGGCTTTAGTGACTGTCGCCTCTGATACTGCGATGGGGGCTGTGTTACAGCAGATGAAAGGTAATGCTTGGCAACCTTTAGCGTTCTTTTCCAGAAAGTTAAGCAGCGCCCAAACCAAATATTCTCCTTATGACCGCGAGCTTCTCGCTATTTATGAAGCGATAAAGTATTTCAGGCACATGGTCGAAGCTCGTAGTTTTATCATATACACGGACCATAAGCCCATTACATTCGCCTTCAGCACCAGAAAAGAAAACTGCTCGCCTAGGCAGTATCGTCACTTAGATTTTATATCTCAGTTTTCCACCGATATTCGCCATATTTCAGGTAAAGACAACGTAGTTGCTGACCCTTTATCCCGTGTTGAAGAGATTGTGCAACCAGTTGATCACAAACGGTTAGCTACCACACAAATGTCCGATCCAGAACTGAAGCAGCTTCTCGTTGGAAATACGTCGTTAAATTTGAGTAAAGTCAAAATGCCTGGCACAAGCATTGAACTTTTCTGCGATGTACGTGGTATCACCCCGAGACCTTATGTAGCTAAGAGCATTCGACAACAGGTTTTTGAGAGCTTGCACTGTTTCTCACACCCTGGAGCCAAAGCTACTATAAAATTGGTTACAGATCGTTACGTATGGCCAGGAGTGCGCAAGGACTGCCGTGAATGGGTACGTAGCTGTTTAGCGTGTCAACGCTCTAAAGTGAATAGACACGTCTTTTCACCACTAAGCACATATCCATTACCACGCGGTAGGTTTCGTGACATACACATTGACCTGATAGGTCCTCTACCATTATGTCAAGGTTTCCGATATTGCCTCACGGCAATCGATCGATTTACACGTTGGCCGGAGGCAATCCCTATACCAGATATGACCGCTGAAACTGTGGCAAAAGCTTTACTGAGTGGGTGGATTTCACGTTTCGGCTGTCCAGTCAAAATTGTTACAGACAGGGGCCGACAATTCGAATCGGCACTTTTCAAGACGCTATCACATATTGCCGGTTTCGATCACAAACGCACAACGGCTTACCATCCTTCGTCCAATGGTATTGTGGAGAGGTTCCATCGCCAACTGAAAGCCGCGATAGCCTGCCACGCTAATAGCTGTTGGGTCGAATCGTTACCTTTGGTGTTATTAGGCATCCGTAGTTCTTTTAAAGAGGATATGAAGTCATCTTCTGCAGAACTCGTTTACGGAGAGCCTTTACGCTTGCCAGGTGATTTTTTTCAGCCGTCTGATGATGCATCACTTGATGTTACTGACTATGTGGCTCGAATACGCAAGTTTGTTAAGGACTTGAAACCGCCACTTATATCACGACATAGCGGACATCACTCTCCTTTCGTTTATAAAGACCTGGCCACAACTTCCCATGTCTTCCTTCGTGACGACACTGTGGCCGGCTCGCTGAAACCCGCATACACAGGACCACATGAGGTCATTCTAAGGGGAGATAAAGTTTTTAAAATAGTGGTTACCGGTAAGCCGGTCACGGTATCTATAGACAGGTTGAAGCCCGCCTACATACTACGTGATACAACTACCTGTACCACATCATCTCATTCATCACCTACACCCATACCAACACATACAACTTCTCACGATACAAATCAAGGTGTACCTAAGACCAAAGATGACATCGTCAGAACAACAAGATCAGGACGTAGGGTAAAACTTCCTGACTTTTATCGCCCGTAGGGACGGTCTCAGGAGGGGGGTGATGTAGCGGAGCTACTTACTTAATTATTAAATTTTATTCCCATTTATTTTATTAATAAATATGTATTAGTAATAAATATGTTATTAGAAATATATAATAATAACAACATAATTTAGTATTAACAATATACGTTATTATTATATAAACGCACTGTACTGGACTATATATATGAATATCTTAATAAATATATATACAAGTGTATAATTATAAACCAAAGAAATAAATATATATTAAGTGCATTATTATATAGTTTTATATAGTATCATGTTGTATTAGAATCAAATATCATCATATCAAACTATTTTACTGTACATGCATATTATATTAATATTAATTAGCGGACGGACAACCGTTCACGTCAAATCTGTTTGTATAGCGAGTGCATGTAAGGGGCGGAGCTTAGCTGTGCGGGCGCAGCTGGACCGGTCGTCCGGCCGGCGGTCCACCACCAGTGTTTCATACGATTTGCCGCGAAGCGCACGTCGCTCGAGCTACCGCAATTACTTACGCACTCTCGCATCGCTTTAAGCTATCTATCATTTCTGTTCTTGTTCCTTCAAAACTATCTCGTACATACTCCTTCTATTGTCTTCCGTCTGTCGTGCTTTAGTAGCTAGTGCGCGGAATTTTATAAGCGTTGTATGTGACGATAATATATCATAGTGGAGAACATTCATTGAGTTGTTTGCCTGTGAATCTAAACCTTCCCTTGGACATACGACGCAAACCGTGGTACACCACCACCACATAGATTATAAACTGTCGATAGATTGTGAATGGAAACTAAAATTTACAATCTAACCTTTACATTTTCGTAAGATTATAAACTGACCATGTCCAGCCGTCAAATTGTAATTATGTTGATCAACAACAATTTACCATAGATCTACGAAAATATCACAGTGGCCATAAGCAAAATACGTAGGTACAGATTTTTAATGTATTAATTTTTGGCTTATGTTTAATTTACTACCAGATATATTAACATGTAACAGACAAAAATAGTTAATGATCAACAAAATTAAACCCGCATTATAATGTTAACTTATAACCAAAGTTTTAACATCTCTCTATCCTATTTAAGCAAAATGACTCCAAATAAATCATTGTTAACCCAAAATTAGTAAATGATCAACAAAAGTAGAATATGATCACCAAAATTAAATTCTCGATTAAAATTTTTGCTAAAAGAACTAAGGGTATCAAATTTTATGGTGGTCATTATTTTTAATCCCCTTTTTTTTTTAAATGTACAAACTTGAAATGAATGTGTTTTTTTTGACTGACTATTATTTTTCTTCGTAACTCTATGGAATAAACTCATGCCAACACGTACCACGTGCTGTCGTATAACGGCTACCAATCAGAGGACGGTTCACAATTTCGCGGGCGATATATTTTCAGACAGAGCAGTAATTGGTTCATTTATTTGTAATCTGACGGGTTATAGATAGTTAGATTATACACTGCCAGCTACATTTGGTCAGTTTATAATCTTATGAGAATGTAAGCGTTAGATTGTGAATTTTAATGTTCGTTCACAATCTATCGACAATTTATAATGTCACTAGATTTTTTATTAACTAATGTATCGTACAATTATCCAATGACATATATAAGTGATTTGAGAGGTTGGTTTATCCGTTGAAATGTAATGTATGTGTATATAGGATCCGCGAGGAGGACGCGGCGCGGCTGACGGCCGAGTACGAGGTGATGGTGGAGGGGCTGCGGGAGGCGGCCCTGCAGCGGGACACAGACATGATCCTGGGGAACCCTATACTGCCCGATGAAGTCTTAAACGGTACCTAACTCGTAGCTGCACGTCTATAAACCATTACGCCGTTTGTGTTTTTCTTACTACGATCCATACATATCTCTTTCGCTTCATCTACACTTATCAATGCTTGCATACATAAGCGTCGGTTTAGTGTACTCCTGAACTGAGCTTTTTTTCAGAACGTCTTCAATCTGATTTCGAAACGTTCTTCCCCTTCCAACACTTCCGTTCACTTGTCCCATGTATACCTGTAGTCATTCTCATTTCATTCATTCTCTCCACATGTCTAAACCATCTTAATATACCTTTCTAGATGTTTGTCACTACATCCTCATTCACACCATATCATTCCCTTATCACAGTACTCTTTATCCTGTCACTCCGTTTGACTCCAATCATGCTCCTCAATGCTCTCATCTCCATGCATTTATTCTACTTTCATGCATTTTCTGCAATACCCACCTTTCAGTACCGTACATTAGTGTAGGAAACAACACTCCTCCACTGAACAGCCAGACAAGCCTTCTTACTGTTCATAAACGCGTGCAATGCTTTATTCGACAGATTTCCAGCATTCACTCTCCTTTCTATATCACTTTCACACTCTCCATCTTTTGTTTGTTTCCCAAGTATACAAACTCTTTCACTTGTTCTGCTTTTTCATCTCCAATTACAATATTGCGATCGGTCACTCTATCATCTCGTTCAAACATCATAACGCTTAGTCTCATTCAAACACAAAACATCTATATGTCGGAGAAGCATTATTTTCGTCGACATCGTCATTAGTGGTCGCGGGCTTAGTGGGCGTCATCAGGGTAAAATGCGGGCACAAAACACAATGATCACAATTTCACAATATTTTAATTTAGATTAAATAATATTTTGTCACTCCACAGTAATATCGAAAGGAAAATCACAGTTAAGACCGAGCAGCGGGTTCAGGGCACCGATCTTACTTTAACCAACGAATATACTTTCAACGATCCAACTCGATCAGTCGCTTTCTTTCAAAAGTGTCGCAAAAACTGTCAGCCTTCCTAAAGTAAAGATGGCGCCTCGACCCCACTCGAGACACGTGCTCTGCTCTGATTGGTCGTTACGTAAATTACAATATACCTAACTTTTTTTACATTTGTAAGGTTTTAAGCTATAGAAAAAAGGAACAAAACAAATTAAATTAAATTATGAATTTTAAAAGTTATTAAAATGTAAACATAGAATATTGTGCGTTTTACATGCAAACAACTTGTAGTTGTTTGTGACTTGTAGCTTCCTCCGACATATATGTCTTTTATGCATCATTTGGCATACTTCATCCACTTTACTGTCCATTCCACCTCTTACATTCATCGTAGCAAAGCGGCTCTCCGTGGGTCGCTTTCCGCCCCCGCGAGGAACGAGGCGTGATGGCGAACCTCATCGCCGCCATTTGAGATTTAGTTAAAAAAAATTGAATCCATGCGGTTCCAACGAGTAGCTAGGGAAAAAATAGGTCCTCCTGACAGAACCCTGTATGCCAGGATAAGGGTAGCCGTGTTCTAGGGTTACCAGGTCCCAGGGCAGTTTGGTACGCTTAAGACTAGGTACGCCCCTAGTCATATACCACATAGGCACGGCAGACCCCGGATTGGCGTGACGAAGAAAGGATATGTATGAGTTTGGGTAGGAAATAGGTAAAGAGGATACTACTACCTCGGAAGGGCATGGTAGAGGTAGTAACAGCTACCTCTACCATAGGGACATCCGCATCCGGGGTCGCATACCCGCGTACTACCACAACCACCGGACGGATGTCCCTGACGATCATGTATACAACATGAGACATTTTGTGACAATTTGTGTAAAGTGACGAATTGCACTGCGCCCACCACCCTGAGACATACAAATACAAATAATTTATTGATAGCTCCATAGCTACAAGTCGCATTGTAAGAATATAATCTGTTCAATATTCTTAATTAATATTGTCACATAATAATATTATAAGTACAATGTTATTATACAACACATAAACATTATTAAAAAGTAATTATTTCCATATAAAAAATCATGTTAAAGGCATTTTATAAAATTCGTCTAGATCATAGAACACATGATCAAACAACCATTTTTTTAGTTTGGTTTTAAATAGCACGGTGCAGGTTGCATCTCTGATATTTTGCGGCAATCTATTGTATACAGTCTCACATGCCTGTAATTTACTGGCTCTCAAGGACTGCTGTCGGAACAAGCGTGGGGATTATGGCAAACCCCCTCATAATGGGGGAGGCTGTTCAGCAGTGGCCGGTCCAGCTGTTACAGTAAGTTCGATTTTAGAAAGATAGGTACACATTTTGTTTCAGAAAGCCTACCAAAAATTTTTTTTTATTATTTTAACGTAAAATGCTTGGACGATTCGGCATTCGTATCTGCATTTTGCTGGTGCAATTTTAATTAGAAATATAGTAAAAATTATGAAAAAATTGTTTAAATAGAATTTCTCAGTGCTGTCTTAGATTTTCTAAATTCTTCGAATACTGCGTGTTAACATAAAATTTCTACGTGCAGTTAAAATAAAATTTCTGTAGGTATGTAGTACAAATAGTTTATTAATAACTCATGTGACAAATAAAACCAATTAGCCACCCCGTGACTACGATTACTATAAAGTGGTTGAAACGTCACCGGGACAAAAATACTGATAAATATACGCGAAATAAACCGTTTTAAGTTGTTTTATTACTATTGAATTTCTTGCCGGTTTTTTTTTCAAAGTGAAGCTTTCAATCTTTTTTGGCAGTAGAATGTAGATATTTAAATGTTAAATTACGTAATTAATCTTCATAAGATCGTTGTAGATGCCTCAATATAAAGAAGTTTTTGACTTGGTACCCAGCATGGTGTGGGTTGTCATCGACTAGTCTAAAAAAAGTTCTGTCTAAAAAAAGCTAAGAAATGTTGTCTAAATTCTTAATTTGAGACTATTTTTGTTACCAGTTTATCCCAAATACTAAACTAGTAAGGAAGATCGGAAATGTTGGATTTTAATAACAATATAATCTATTATAATAAGTATGGGAAACGTCGATTTAATAGTTACGGGTAGTTGCGACGCGACGGGTAGTCATAAAACGTGGGCCGAATCGTGGTTTTTACTATATCACGTATACATTCAGGCGAAAATGTATCGGGAATGGATGATTTGTTAATGGTTCCATATTCAATAAAACATGGTTGTTGTTAAATTGGCACAACTGTTTTCCATTTTGTGTCAGGGTTTGAGTTGCATCTGTTATTAAGATTAAATACAGTGTTTTAAGTTATATATACTGTGTCTGAAAAAATACCATACCAATAAGGCCTATTGGTTAAATATTCTTCTGTTAAGGCTGCTATTGGCCTATGCATTTAATACGGCGATACAAGCGCCACGCGAAGTGTGGATATAAATGACAGGTCCATCTCAACCACCGCCGCAACCACTCGCGAATTATATAATAATAAATAAATTCTGAAGCACCCTTCGAGGCTGTGAAAACTTCATAAACATAAATACATAATCAACCGCATTACACTACCAAAACCCACAGCTAAGTGCCTCTTTATGTTATTGTGACGGATCAAACTCGAGTACCTGATGTTAAGCGGACTAACCTCTGACTATAACACATGCATTTCGTCACAAGTCACGAATTGCACTGCGTCCGTCACCTTGAGACTTAGTTCTTAAGTCTCATGTGGCTGAAATTTCACTGGCTCTCAAGGACTGCTGCCGGAACACACCGTTAGGTGCTTGGCGACAGATTTTCTACTTGAGGGTGGTCGCTAGCCAGGCGGGCATTCGCAAAATGCCCTTCCACCATGCGGTGAAGCTCAAGCCAGCGGCGGGTATCGAACCATGGACCTGCTGCGCGGCAGTCCATAGCCAATGCCACTGAGCCATCACTGCTTCAAAATTTTCAATTGCCTATTTTTCAATTTGTGAATTGTGTTGTTCCTGCACTCCTTTCATTCGGTAACATAAAGGATAAGCAAGTCCGAACTTGCGCATTTGGCTAGTTTCTAACTTGTTCAGTTGTCCCTAAAGTTTGTATTTTGTGTATTGTTTCAGAGGTAGTTCCCGGCAACATACGGAATGCAGAACATTTCCTGTGTTTCTTGAAGCGTTTCATAGAGTACATAAAAACAAGACTGAGGATACAGCACGTGGTACAAGAATCACCCGCAGGTAATATCTTTGATGTCTTTTTATTCTTAACACACGACTTCAGTTAATAACAGCTTAAGTTCGTAACAAATGTGAATAGATAGATAGATAACACTTTATTTCACTTTTAAAATTATTAATCCTTGTTACAAGATAGATTAAATTATCTTAAAAATAGTACAATCGGCGGCATTATTGCTAGGCAGCAGTCTATTCCAGGCAACAGTAGGCCTAATAGATACACGTTAATTTAGATGGAGGTACAGGCTGAAGTGCATTATGTAATCATATTAATTAATACTTAAAATATATATAATACACTAAAACATATGTTAATAAATAAATTAGTATATAGATATACACAATTATATATTTAATAAAAATTATGGTTGCAAAGTTGGGTTGTTAATCATTATTGTTCATTATCATTGTTGTTAATTATTATCACAGAGAGGTAAAATAATGAATACGTTATCATGAATCCGGGATTTTTCTATGGTTTCCATTTAACTAAATCTTTTACCTATAGTTAATTGGACATATCTGAAGAGACTGCGGTACAGTCCAGGTTTCGATTGAATCGAAGGCTTTCTAAACAACAAACGCTAAACATAATGGCCGATTATACTCCTCAGTCTTTTGTATACTCTGGCGGAGCGTATGGATGTGGTCTATGGTGCTAAAGCCTTTTCGGAACCCGGCTTGTTCGGGAGGCTGGAAGTCATCAAACCTACGAGCAAGACGATTCGTAATGATTCTCGATAACAGCTTATAAACATGTTTGTTAGTAAATCAAACCTACCAGCAAGACGATTCGTAATGACTCTCGATAACAGCTTATAAACATGTTTGTTAGTACATCAAACCAGCAAGACGATTCGTAGTGATTCTCGATAACAGCTTATAAACATGTTTGTTAGTACATCAAACCTACGAGCAAGACGATTCGTAATGACTCTCGATAACAGCTTATAAACATGTTTGTTAGTACATCAAACCAGCAAGACGATTCGTAGTGATTCTCGATAACAGCTTATAAACATGTTTGTTAGTACATCAAACCTACGAGCAAGACGATTCGTAATGACTCTCGATAACAGCTTATAAACATGTTTGTTAGTACATCAAACCAGCAAGACGATTCGTAGTGATTCTCGATAACAGCTTATAAACATGTTTGTTAGTACATCAAACCTACGAGCAAGACGATTCGTAATGACTCTCGATAACAGCTTATAAACATGTTTGTTAGTACATCAAACCAGCAAGACGATTCGTAATGATTCTCGATAACAGCTTATAAACATGTTTGTTAGTACATCAAACCAGCAAGACGATTCGTAATGATTCTCGATAACAGCTTATAAACATGTTTGTTAGTACATCAAACCAGCAAGACGATTCGTAGTGATTCTCGATAACAGCTTATAAACATGTTTGTTAGTACATCAAACCTACGAGCAAGACGATTCGTAATGACTCTCGATAACAGCTTATAAACATGTTTGTTAGTACATCAAACCAGCAAGACGATTCGTAGTGATTCTCGATAAC
This sequence comes from Plagodis pulveraria, assembly GCA_963890685.1. NCBI lineage: Eukaryota > Metazoa > Arthropoda > Insecta > Lepidoptera > Geometridae > Plagodis > Plagodis pulveraria. The sequence continues at coordinate 4,330,898 of OY982961.1, read as the reverse complement.
AGCTTATAAACATGTTTGTTAGTACATCAAACCTACGAGCAAGACGATTCGTAATGACTCTCGATAACAGCTTATAAACATGTTTGTTAGTACATCAAACCAGCAAGACGATTCGTAATGATTCTCGATAACAGCTTATAAACATGTTTGTTAGTACATCAAACCAGCAAGACGATTCGTAATGATTCTCGATAACAGCTTATAAACATGTTTGTTAGTACATCAAACCTACGAGCAAGACGATTCGTAATGACTCTCGATAACAGCTTATAAACATGTTTGTTAGTAACGAATTACATAAATTGAGCCACTGATATTTTATGTGGTGGAGTTTTAGTACATTGGAATATTAGTGCAGTAAGAAGATTATTGTAAACAAGAAGACAATGTAGTACCTTCACACGATGTTTTTCAATTCGTTTGTGAGAAAATTTCAAGTGAAATACAGCCAAAAAGTATCTGCCAAGACTATTTTAAAACGACCTTCATAATTTCATGTATATAATTAATAGAATAGTGTAAATCAATATGATTTGTAAATTATTTTAATAATGGTATAATAACACAATATAATGTACTATCATTTATAACTTAATTATATAATAAGTCATCATCATGAAAGTACCGTCGTATAGAACTCCTTGGGCGTACTTGATGTATTATTTTGAAGCAATGATGGCCGAGCGGACTGCCGTGGCGCAGTACCCTGGTTCGATCCCCACCGCCGGCTTGAGCTTCAACGCATGGTGGAAGGGCATTTTGCAATTGCCCGCCTGGCTAGCTACCATCCTCAAGTAGAAGTTCTGTTGCCAAGCACCTAACGGTGTGTTCCGACAGGGGTCCTTGAGAGCCAGTGAAATTACAGGCACATGAGATTTAACAACTGTGTCTCAAAGTGACGGGTGCAGAGCAATTCGTGACTTGTGACGAAATGCATCTGTTATAGGCAGAGGTTAGTCCGCTTAACAACAGGTGGGCCTCGAGCTTGCTCCGTCACAATAAAATCATGTTCAAGAATAAAAAAAATACACTAGTGCGTTTCATTACATAGCGGGGGCGATAACTTCCTTTAACAGTATGTACACAGACCTAAGCTAAGAAAACCTTAAGAGTTAACAAGATTAAAGAGAATAAATCTTAAGAGCTAGAAGAGTTGCCAAGAATAAAGCTATATGTAATGCGATAATGTTGATATTCGAGAAGCATATTATTTCCTAGGTATAGTTGCCCTCGTTTATTTGAAAGTTTCGTTATGCTTAGAATAAGATACCTGTTTTTGAAGCGCTCGTACCGAAGTTTACTTAGCTGTTCTCAACCGATCAGCAAAGCTAAGCAACGTCGCGCGCGGTCATGAGTTTGATGGGTGACCGCGAGTGACATTACTACTGAGCGTTTCCGTGCTTCGGAGGGCACGTTAAGCCGTCGGTCCCGGTTGTTGTCTTAGGATGGCAGTCGTTATAGCATGGTGGTAGGGCATTTTGCAAATGCCCGCCTGGCTAGCTACCACCCTCAAGTAGAAAATCTGTCGTCAAGCACCTAACAGTGTGTTCCGGCAGCTGTCCTTGAGAGCCAGTAATTCTTGGCTCGCCTAAACAACATCTTCGACTCACCGATATAGCTTTCAGAATTTGTAAGTTAAAATGTCACTGGGCACATTGCTCGACGAACCGATAATGGGGAGAAAGGTTCTCGAGTGGTTACCACATTACACCGGAAGACGTAGAATTCGTAGGCCTTCAAGAGGTGGACTGACGATATTGTAAAAGTCGCGGGTAGTCAATGGTTCCAAGCAGCTTAAAGTCGTTATTTGTGGCGTTCTATGTGCAGTAGTTCAACAGTGGACGTCTTCCGGCTGATGATGATGATGATGACACAGACCTAAAGTGAGGTGAAAAAGTTTGAAAAAAAATACACGAGAGCAAAGTTATTTGCAATGCGGCAATGTTGATATTGCAGAAGCATGTTGTTTTTTTGGGTGTAGTTCCTTTGCTGAAGATGTCATACATTGTATATGTGTACACCAGGTTTCCTAAAGGACGTGGCAGCCCGCGTGTGCATCGAACGCAAGCCGCTGCGGTTCTGCGCGAGTCGGCTCTCGTCGCTGATGCGCACGTTAGAGATCCCGGACCCCTCGCACTTCGCCTCGCTCACCCTCATCACGCACCTCGCCACGCTCGTCTCCACCTACACCAAGGGGTTCACCATCATCATAGAGCCCTTCGATGACAGGACGCCGACCGTTTCCAACCCCATATTACACTTCTCGTAAGTTATTCTTTAATATATCCTCACTTCTAAATATTACAGTCATGTGCGGCATTCAAATCCGTGCCATCCACCCCTACAGCCGGGGTATGCTCTGACCGCTAAGCCAATATGACATATGACTCAGAACTCAAAGAATGTCTGTTATTTTCTATACTGATCTGGACCTGACATGAAAAATCTTTGTCTTGGCATTATTATTAGTCCGTTTGTTGTGTTAAAGTATTTATAATTCCATCCGTATTTATAATCTGTGAAAGGAAATCGTCCCTCCGCCACACATGACATTGACAATCACAGTAGGTTTTTTACGTTCCATTCTGCATATAGTCTGTAGGTTAATAGTAGATTTTTATTATACACTTCTGGACTCATCTATTGGCCCACCTTGTATTTTCAGTTTCGTTTGGTCCTAGCTAAAATTTTATATTAGGTCGAGCAAAAAGTTTTTATGCAGTTTTGAACCTGGCACATTCACAATTTCATTCAATAGTCTTTTTTTGAATTTCGAACACAGAATTTAAAGAAACAAAAGACAATTTGGAGCCTGTTTGTTGATATCAAACAATCGAATACTAAGAAAACTTGGTTTTATTGGTTTACTTGGATTTAATTCTTGAAAAAGTGATTGATATCTTTGGTTTTGCAACAAACATTACTTATTCTTAACATTAAGGTGAGGTTCTATCAATAATCTATGGATACTTCACCTGAAGTCGCCGCCCAAGCTGTGGCACTTATTCAGGCCGGACACAGCCAAAGAAACGTGAGTGCTCAACTTAATTTAAGTCGATCTGCGGTCCGAAATGTTTATCGGAGGTACCTAGAGACTGGCGGCTTTGTTCGTCGCCAAGGAAGGCCACGATCTCGGGTCACAACTGAAAGGCAGGATCGATTCATCATGACGACCAGCTTGAGAAATCGTCACCTCTATCGACTTCCACGGAGTATCTGTGAGCGCTCGAACTGTTCGGAGAAGGTTAAAAGAACGCGATATGGTACCACACAAGCCAGCTAATGGGCCCAAACTAACGCGAGCCCACCGAACAGCGCGCCTTCATTTCGCACGCAGTCATTTAAATTGGACACAGCAAGATTGGAGCCGTGTACTCTTTTCTGATGAGTCTAAAATTGTGTTACATGGCAATGATGGAAGGAAGAAGGTCTACCGACGTAAGGGAGAGCGTTTCGCACAATGCTGCTTTGAAGAGAGGGTTGCTTATGGCGGTGGCTCATGGACTGTCTGGGGCGGTATATCTGCGAGCGGCAAAACTCAACTTGAGGTTGTTACAGGACCACGGCTGCCAACATTAAATGCTGAAAGGTACATTCGTGAGTGCTTAGAACCTCACGTGATACCATACGCGGACTATGTGGGCCCAAATTTCCTTTTTATGCATGATAATGCAAGAGCCCATGCGGCCGGCATCGTCAGGGAATATCTTCGGGATGTGAACATCACAGTTATGGACTGGCCAGCCAGAAGCCCAGACATGAACCCTATTGAGCACATGTGGGACGAGCTAAAAAGACGTGTTAGGGCTCGTCAGCCAGTTGCCCAGACGATGCAGGAGTTGAAAACTGCCATAGAAGAGGAATGGGAGATGATCCCTCAAAATTTCATAGAGCGGTTGATAAACTCTATGCCTAATCGTATGAGAGCTGTGGTAGATGCCCATGGAGGCAACACGCGTTATTAAATTAAATCTTTATTTGATAAAACATGTTTTTTATTCAAAAATCAATTGCCTTTAACAAGGCGCATATCCGACTTGTTAGGCGTAGCTCCATGTCGTATGGTATTCTGAATTCAAATTTAAAACAATACGATCGAAAAAGATGGTAAAATGTGCCAGGTTCAAAACTGCATAAAAACTTTTTGCTCGACCTAATATAAAATTTTAGGTAGGACCAAACGAAACTGAAAATACAAGGTGGGCCAATAGATGAGTCCAGAAGTGTATAATGTCACTTTAATACTTATGTATACGATTATGCACGTATTGTACATTATTATAACATTTATAATATTGTTTTTACAATTGCAGTACAAAAATATTAGATCGATGAAGTTTAGAATAGACCTATAGGAACATATTTAAAAACAAAGAGTGCGTTCGGAATGTTAGTGTAATTTTAATCGGTGTTCGAAATAGTTTTGCAAAAAAAGGAATATCATTTTTACTACGGCTTGTCTTGGAATAACGTTTATTATATTTGATATAGAAAAAAAGAGTCATATTTTCAACTTCAACAGTCCTTCATTTTTAGACACCATCTGGATCTAGCGAGGTACGTTCTGGGCATCCATCTTTGTCCTCTCTTTCTTAACCATCGTATGGGGACGGCGCGACATCTATAGTTCAACTTACGTTGTACTAAAAACAAAAATATTTTTTGCAATTAGCTTCAACGATTGTTAATGACGTAACCCTATATATAGTTTTATTAAAATGTCCTACTATTACAGCAATGAGGTCCACCGATAAATAAAATATCATTGTCATAAGAGAAGGTTTACATAATCTCTGCTTGGTCCCAGAACTCGCAGTGTAAGGTGGCAGTAATTCAGAAGGCGCTGCTGCCCACCCTATGGTACTTTTCCTTTCGTCGCCTAATACAACTCCCTTAGGAAGATATGGGGAGTTTTTTTATATTATTGTGACGGAACACGCACTAGGCCCACTTGACGTTAAGGATGCACTTGCCGACGGCTCGAACTTATCAGCGGGCGAGGGAACAAAGCATGCTATTTCACCTATACCTTTGTGGGAAAGGGTAAGACTCCGTGATGAGTAGTACGAAGATAGTGATCGCGCATCACACACCCGTATTGCATCTACGCTAATTACGCACACTTGTTTGCGATATACCAATGAAAGCCGAACCTTCCCGAACGAATTACGATGTTTGACGACGGATGGAGATAGTGTCTCAAGCTACGTCACGACGTGTGTAGGTATTTCTTATAAAATAATATTATATATTCACAGAAGAATACATTTTGGTTCGGACAGTAGGTACCTGTTGTTATAATTTTCGTTCGTTTTATAATAACATACTGATGTTATTTCACCTATAGTAGGTAAATATTTAGTAAGTAGGTACAATGATTTGTAGGTACATAGTAAATGTATTAGTTTGTTCTTTTCATATTGATGTAGTAAATATTTACCTACAATAATTATTTATTACATAATTAGCAAGTTACTGCTTTTACTACAACATATTTTATAAAGCAGTGACGGCTCAGTGGCATAGGTTATGGACTTCCGCGCAGCAGGTCCATGGTTCGAATCCCGTCGCGGGCTTAATCTTCACCGCGTGGTAGAAGAGCATTATACGAATGCCCGCCTGGATAGCTACTACCCTCAAGTAAAAAATCGGTCGCCAAGCACCTAAAGGGAAGCAGTGATGGCTCAGTGGCATTGGTTATGGACTGGCTGCGCATCAGGTCCATAGTTTGAATCCCGCCGCGATATTGAGCTTCACCGCGTGGTGGAGAGTTCGTAGCGAAGTTTACTTAGCTGTTCTCAACCGATCAGCAAAGTTTAGCACCGTCGCGCGCGGTCATGAGTTGGATGGGTGACCGCTAGGACAATACTACTGAGCGCTTCCGTGCTTCGGAGGGCACGTTAAGCCGTTGGTCCCGGTTGTGGTCTTAGGATGGCAGTCGTTATAGCATGGTGGTAGGGCATTTTGCGAATGCCCGCCTGTATAGCTACCACCCTCAAGTAGAAAATCTGTCGCCAAGCACCTAACGGTGTGTTCCGGCAGCTGTCCTTGAGAGCCAGTACTTCTAGGTTAGCCTGAACAACATCTTCGACCACATCATCACTTACCATCAGGTGAGATAGTGGTCAAAGGCTAACCTATCAGGCATAAAAAAAAGAGCATTTTGCGAATGCTCGCCGGGATAGCTACCCAAGTAGAAAATCTGTCACCATGCAACTAACGTGAACTCAGTGGCATTAGCTATGGACTGCCTCGCAGCATGTTTATGGTTCGAATCCCGCTGCGGGCTCGAGCTTCACCGCTTGTTGGAAGGTTTTTTTTTTTTTTTTTTTTTTTTATGCTTGATAGGTAAGCGTTTGACAACTATCTCACCTGATGGTAAGTGGTGATGTGGTCGACGATGTTGTTCAGGCTAACCTAGAAGTACTGGCTCATAGGGCATTTTGCGAATGTTCGCCTGGCTAGCCACCATCCTCAAGCAGAAAATCTGTCAGTAAGCGCCTAACGGGAAGCAGTGATGGGCCAGTGGCATTAGCTAGTGACTGCCGCGCAGCAGGTCCATGGTTCGAATCCAGCCGCGATATTGAGCTTCCCCGCGTTGGTGAAGAGCATTTTGCGAATGCTCGCCTGGATAGCTACCACCCTCAAGTAGAAAATCTGTCAGAAAGCACCTAACGGGAAGCAGTGATGGCTCAGTGGCATTAGCTTTGGACTGCCACGCAGCAGGTCTATGGTTCGATCCCGCCGCGGGCTTGAAATTCACCGCTCGGTAGAAGGGCATTTTGCGAATGCTCGCTTGGCTAGCTACCACCCTCAAGTAGAAATTCTGTCACTAAACACTTAACGGGAAGCAGTGATGGCTCTTAGCAATGGACTGCCGCGCAACAGGTCTATGGGTCGAATCCCGCCGCGATATTGAGCTTCACCGCGTGGTGGAGAGTTCGTAGCGAAGTTTACTTAGCTGTTCTCAACCGATCAGCAAAGTTTAGCACCGTCGCGCGCGGTCATGAGTTGGATGGGTGACCGCTAGGACAATACTACTGAGCGCTTCCGTGCTTCGGAGGGCACGTTAAGCCGTTGGTCCCGGTTGTGGTCTTAGGATGGCAGTCGTTATAGCATGGTGGTAGGGCATTTTGCGAATGCCCGCCTGTATAGCTACCACCCTCAAGTAGAAAATCTGTCACTAAACACTTAACGGGAAGCAGTGATGGCTCTTAGCTTAGTGGAAGGTTGTTTTGCGAATGCTCGCCCGGCTAGCGAGCTTTGAGATGAGAGTGTGTCGTACCGATTTCAAAATCTGTCTCTAAGCGGTAATGTACGATGGCATCATGGATCTACCAATCCTGGTAGAACACATTTGGAATAAAAATTATCTACCTACCCGTAACTGATTTAAATTATTTCCAATAAAAATCAATAACTAATCATAGGTTATTTTTGATTAGGTAAGTGCCTACAATCATCGCTAAGTTTACCATATAAACTTTCGTACTACCTTAGGTATAAGTACCTACTACAAATATACATACTTATTCTACTAATTTACGTAGGTAGATACATAGTACTAACTTTATTATTTGTTGTGATCTTATAGCTATGTAGATAGGTATGTAATGTAATGCGCGCCCGCGAATGTCGATTTGACATCGCTGGCAGTTGCGTGCCTAGGCAGGCCTATATGATAAATGATAATTATATCCTAGATAGGTAGGTATCTTCCATTGAGCTTCTAATTCTAACCCTTTACTACTTTGTGTTAGGTAGGTACTTTCTCGAAGTTATATTACTGCTTAGACTATATTCTAAAAAGAATGCGGACTAGCGAACTTTGAAGCGCTCGTAGCGAAGTTTACTTAGCTGTTCTCAACCGATCAGCAAAGTTAAGCAACGTCGCGCGCGGTCATGAGTTGGATGGGTGACCGCTAGTGACATTACTACTGAGCGTTTCCGTGCTTCGGAGGGCACGTTAAGCCGTCGGTCCCGGTTGTTGTCTTAGGATGGCAGTCGTTATAGCATGGTGGTAGGGCGTTTTGCGAATGCCCGCCTGGCTAGCTACCACCCTCAAGTAGAAAATCTGTCGCCAAGCACCTAACGGTGTGTTCCGGCAGCTGTCCTTGAGAGCCAGTACATCTAGGTTAGCCTGAACAACATCTTCGACCACATCATCACTTACCATCAGGTGAGATAGTGGTCAAAGGCAAAGCTATCAAGCATAAAAAAAAAAAAAAAAAAAAAAAAAAAAAAAAAAAAAAAAAAAAAAAAAAAAACTACCTACGTCCATACCGTATCTAACCAAATGCAGCTTTTTATATTGTCTAAGTGTTGCTAAAATGATTAGGTACTCACCATAGCTATCATGACCTGCGTATTGACTAATACCTACTAGGTACTAACTTAGGTGAGAGTAGGTGAGTACCTAGACATAGTTACGTATTTATATTACCCAAGTACCTATCTATATGGATTATGGCGTCCGACACTTACTATCACGAACAAACTAATCAAATGCGAATGAAAATCCGGTCCCCAACTCCCAACATATGTAAATATATATATATATATATATACGTACGTAAGTAGGCATAGGCACTACATATTGGTAGTGTATACATACGTGCACACCAAAAAGCAACAGGGCATTCCTACAATATAATATTATGTTCTAAGATCGCGGCGCGGTGCACGTGACTTTTGGTAGTGTGCGTTTTGTTAATTATATATTAGTGTGCTGCGCATGAGACCCGCCCGCCCGCTTCCCTCACCGCGGAATGGAAGTATTGACATGAGATGCCCAATATTTTGAACGAAAAACTAGCGCGCAAAACTATGTGTGCCGACCTTTGGCTCTAGGATGTTTATGATTATACTACTGGATGTATTTGTTTTCCAAAATGTTATCTAAAATGATCATGAACAGAGCTATGCTTCTATGTAAATAATTTTAGGGATTTCATGCTCTATAAGTCGTTTATTTACGACTAAACATGCGCTAAAATTCGTGATATTACAGGGATGTTTCGAGGCTTATAACTATCATGTGAAGATTTTTTTTACAAATCGGTGCCAAGACAAGCCTAGATAATGAAGAGATAAATCGATATCATGCTTAGTTGTGGACCTAAAACCTCAAATAAGGGAGTGATCATCCTACGGCGTTTGTATGGAAAAGTTACCGGCCAGTTCAACCTTAAGCATTAACCTTTGCCTATAACAGATGCATTTGATTACAAGTGACGCACTGATCCACCCTAAGGCATACAGTGGTTAAGTCTCATGTGCTTTTAAGTTACTACTGACTCTCAGGACTGCTGCCAAAACACACTATTAAGAGCAATGGTGACATATTTTCTACTTAAAGGTGGTAGCTAGCCAGGCGAGCGGTGAAGCTCAAGCTGATGGTGATGATATTCTAGTCCTCACGGGTGAATCTGTTCTTGTAGCTAAGGCGACGTTGCCAATAATAATGTTGATAAATGATTAAATTATAATATGATAATTTGTCATTCCAGATGTATGGACTCTTCAATAGCAATGAGGCCAGTTTTCGCAAGATTCCAAACGGTCATAATTACATCAGGTGAGGCTTTAATTTTAATACTATGTTTTTACAATATATTATATAACACGTCATTTTTTGAATAATGGTAATAATAGTAATAATAATGGTCTTCCAGACCAGACATATTTCTATACTCAAAAAATCTAAAACGCATAATACTTATAGAACTTACTGTGCCGTGGGAAACAAACATACCTCAAGATCACACAATAAAAACTAACAAATATTATGACTTTACTAATGAATTAACCAAAAACGGTTATGTGGTTAATCTATATGCTGTAGAAGTCGGAGCAAGGGGTATACCAGCGAATTCCATATATAACCTACTAAAAGACCTTGGACTGTCAAGAACAACCGTAACTTCCATCCTAGAACGTGTATCTAAGGTGGCATTAGTAGGATCTTACCAAATTTGGTTGGGCAGGGGAGGAGGCTCGAGCGGTGAAGGGGAGCATTGATATATCATAAACGGACCCCTTAACCTTACTCCCTGGGTTGCAAGTCCCAGGCACCTGGACTGGAGCCTCTTCCTCTATAACGCGATGGACCCGGCACCCGCACGGTGAATCCATGGAATGCTAAGTAGTTCCTCTCTGTATGAATGGTCTGACTACTGTTATAAAGTCGAGTGGCAGAAGAATACTTGCATGTAAGTAGCGTAGAATAAAGGAGGGAAGAAAGAGAACATGGTGATAAAACAGTTTGTATATTCGTCTGGTTAGCTCCAAGAGAGAAAAAAAAGCATGAAACGTAGTGTTACGGACTCTTATTGGGCGATTATTCAGAGACAGTTTCCATTGTTGGTCTAGCTGCGTTGAAGCAGTGATGACACAGTCGCAATGGTTATGGACTGTCACACTATTGTTGTAAGGTAAAACAACAACACAAAAGTTAACGCGTTTATTAGGTAACTAGCGGCCTGCACCGACTTTGTACGGGTATATTACAAAACATTTTAAAAAAATATATAAAATCATCAATAAGTAGTAATTGTAACATAACTTTAATATTTGGACATATGGTGTTGCTGGAGTTTTTGTAGATATTGATGTCCTCTATAAAATTATAGAACATCACTTTGCTCTATTGTCTACAATTTCCGAAGCGTAATCGATACATAATCAAAGTTTTCACACGGATCCCTAACTTTTTTAATAATAAGTATAGCCTATGTTCATCAGGGATAGTGTAGGATTCTAATAGTGAAACAATTTTTCAAATCGGTTCAGTAGTTTTTATGTTTATTCGTTACATACAAAAATACAAATCTTTCCTCTATATAATAATAGTGTAGACAGACGACCTAACTACAAGGGGGGCATGCGACGAAGTATCATAACTTTATTAGAATGTTATAAGTATCCCTACAGCGATAAAAGAGAAAAAAATATCCTATCATTTTTATACTTAACTTTCTGCAAGTGTAATTGAAGAGTGTTGCGACACACTAAAAACTAATACAAACATAAAAGCTAATGATGGCTCAAATTATGATGTCCGCAAAACCAAAAATATATGACTTCTTTCTTAAGTTTTCACGATTAGTACACATTTACCGAATGAAATTGGGTTTATTTTACATTATTTTTATCCTGACGTTAGCCATGATCTATATCACTGTAATGTATTTAGAAGTTGTTTAGCGTTGACTTTAACATTGATATATTGTGAAACCTTCTCAAATAGAAGGATTAAATGGCAGCACACTTCTCTATACCAACGTCGAAGGGTTATCACTCCCTTAATAGAGATTTTAGATCGAGAACGAAAAAACCGTGAAAATGTAACATGAAAAGATATAGGATTTTGAACAGTTAAAAAATTAAAACGAGAAAATTAATGAATCCTTAGTTCTGGAAGTAAAACCTCAAACACTCAAAGGTTAATTACTCCTTTCAAGCGTTGTTTTATAGAGATTTGACCGGCCAGTTCGCCCTTAATAATAGGGAACAAATTTCAACCATGACTCATTGCCACGGTAGTTCAGATTGGAAGGGCATGCCCTTCCCGACTCAAATTAGTCGCCTATCTGAATCCGGCTCATTGTTAAAAATTATCTCATTGCTATGATTTTGTTACCAAGCAGTATCGTCACGCCTTCCTTACATCCCATGGTTTTTTTTTATTTGTAAGCAAAATATAGCGGAAAACAGCTCCATGTCGGCAACACTCCAAATGTTACGTTTTTTTTTATATTTCAGGCACTCTGTCTCCACTGGATATGTATCCTAAGATCCTGGACTTCAACCCGGTGATAATGAGCTCCTTCACGATGACATTAGCCAGGCCTTGTATATTGCCCATGGTGAGTTGAGTACCACTACTAGAGGTAGACCAAAGTGAGTATGGTTCTCGTCTGGGCTATACTGTGTGATACGATGACACGTAACCGAGGAGTGAATTTGGAGTTGACGGCTGATTTGAGATCAACAATGAATGAATAGTTAAATATATTGAATTTACTTGTGTGGGATACAGTACAAGTGGGTTGCGGCTAGATAAACCTAATAATGATAAAACACCTAACGGTGTGTTCCGGCAGCAGTCCTTGAGAGCCAGTGAAATCACAGGCACATGAGACTTAACGGGATGAGAAGCTCCTACAGAAAAATAGGTTTTAATAAAGTGATGCTGTCTCGCCGCTAAACGCCTGAACAGAATAGTGCGATAAGGACAATTGCAGCTTCTTCAAGTTTTGACTTAGAATTTGCGCATAATTTCCGTTCTGGCCGAAAACTTTTCTCCTATAATAAACATTTTTCAAATCAAAAATTTTGGTCTTATATAACTGATCTTATATTATAATAAACTAGGTTTATAGCTTTTCCTTTTTCTTTATTTATCATTATTTTTCCAATAAATAATTCACAAACTAGAGATACAAGTTTTGAGAAAATATCGGTATTAAAATACCCATTAATTCAAATTCCTTTAATATAATGATAAAAATCAAAACCTGTAAACCTGGATATTGATAACATTTCCAAAAATCATCAAAATCGGTGATTGTTTAGGGGTACATACGTTTTCTCTTTTTGAATGAAAATTCGAGACTTCCCTCCTGTCTTAACAACTATGTCTCAAAGTGACGGGCGAAGTGCAACTGATGAAATGTATCTGTTATAGGCAGAGGTTAGTCCACTTAACATCAGGTGGGCCTCGAGATTGTTCAGTCACAATACCATAAAAACATAACAAGCACACAAGTGGGATACAAGTAGAAACATAGAATAGCATACAAGTGTGAAACATGTAGATGCAATAAGCAGCGCCCCAAATCTTTTGTGAGTTGGTGTAAGAAAGATAGGCTCTCAAAGTTTCAAAGGGCCGCTTTAATCCATTGACCAACAAGGCTGAGGATAGTATTTTAATATTTTTATTTTTGCAATTACAGATGCTCTGCGGGTTTACAAATTTACGATAGGAACAAATATAGTCATGTGCGGGACTCGAACCCGCGTCATCCTATCCTATAGCCGGGGTATGCTCTGACTGACTGAGCTAATTTAGCCAAAAAGGAATTTTTGTGTAGTATTTATTAAGTACTTAAAATTTATGTTTTACAAAATTCTTTAAATTCTTTCACACTGTAAAAACAGTTGTCAAGAAGCTAGTGAGTCAAAGAGCTTTTAAATTTGTTACCATCCAATATTTTGATGTCGTTTGGTATACGGTTATAAATGGTTAGAGACATATTGTAAATATATTTTTTTATATAAGTCCTTCTTAGCACAAGGTGCATACAATAGATTGGTGAACTTTGCCCTTTTTTGACGTGTAAACACATCACCACGTTTCTTAAAAAAATCAGGGTGTTGTTTAGTGAAGACAAATGTCTTTTATGTACATGCACGGTAGAGGAAGTACGTTACATGTTTTAAAAAGGGGTTTACAGCTGTCCAAAAACCACGCCTTATTTATAACCCTAATACATCGTTTTTGGATCATGAATACATAATATTTTTTTATATTATTATGATTGCAATAACGCCTGCTAAGCGGATTACATTACAAAATTACAAATATAGGATAGGAAAAATTTAAGTCATGTGCGGGATTCGAACCCGCGTCCATCCGCTCCTTTAGCCGGGGCATGTTCTAACCAATTGAGCTAACATAACATGACGTCATAACATGTCATGTTAGCATGCCCCGGCTAAAGGGGCGGATGGACGCGGGTTCGAATCCCGCACATGACTAAAATTTTTCCTATCGTATATTTGTAAAATACATAATATATTTAATAACATTTGTTATTAAAAATATGGATTTCCGCAAAGTATTGCCTGAATACAAACACAAAGTAAGAAGTATATTTTGTACATATATACAAAAATAATGTAATATTTTTCAGATAGTATCTAAAGGCAGCGACCAAGTGGCGATATCGTCCAAATACGAGTCCAGAGAAGACGTCGCGGTCATAAGAAACTACGGACAGTTGCTCGTCGAAGTGAGTATTGTACATTATCTGAAAAATATCTAAATACAAATGATATATCAACATTTTTAACCGACTTCAAAAAGGGTGGAGGTTCTTGAGTCGAGCGTATTTTACTGTGTTATCTCTATATAGGGTAACTCTTTATTGGGTGTACCGATTTTGATGTTTTTTTTTTGCTTGATATAAATTAGCATTTGACCACTTTCTCACACAAGGTAAGTAATGTGGTCGAAGATGTTGTTCAGGCTAACCTAGAGTTTTTTTTTTATTGGCGATATGCCTTTATTAAACAAATACTACAAACTACATACAACAGTACAGCTACTACAATACTACAGCTACTACAGTAAAAGCATTTGGACTCATAGGGAGTCCAAATGCTCTAGCCCACTATCAGTTGGCAGCGTGCCCAGCATGCTGGCAGCATTGCCCCGTTGAATTGCAATGCTTATTCTTTGAGCCAAATAGGTGCCAGCATTTTGATCACGCGTCGCATCGACCAAGCGCTCTGATAGATTTTGGAAAATTTACCTAGAGTTGTATGTTTGAAAGCTGTCATGTGGTCTCATTTAAATTTGAATGGGATCTCACGAGTAGTATTTGAGTTATCCCAAATATGTGTATTTTAATGAATAAATTCAGGCGTTACTTTGCGGAAATCCATATTTAATAATAACAAATATTATTAAAACATTTTAAGAAAACATCAAATTAATATTTTAATAAAACACTTAAAAAATATAAATCAATAACATCAAGACCTCCTGAGGATGCTTCGTGTAGAAGCGAAACGCGTCTAAAACTTCCGGTTTGGCTGCGTGGCGTTTATGACGGCACGTCGGCATAGCAGGAAAATTAGGCTTAATTGTCACTAGATATATTTTTATATTTTTTAAGTGTTAAAATTAAAATATTAATTTGATGTTTTCTTAAAATATTTTAAAAAATATTTGTTATTATTAAATGCGTATTTTATGATGGAAGTCGTTTCTTTTTGTTAAATTTTGTTGTAATTTGATTTTCGCATTCCTCATACCACGTCCGTACCACGCCGGTCAATCCCACAAGATTTTAATATGAATAGTGACATATTTAGTGACAGTGAAACTTTGGACACATGTTTATTTATTATTTATTGATGACGATAGTTAAGATAATGAATAGATTCAGGCGTTACTTTGCGGAAATCCATATATAATAATAGCAAATATTTTCAAAATATTTGTTATATATAAAAAATATTTGTTATTACTAACAATAGTTAACTTACAGTATTATACCTAAATGCTAACTATTTTAGATTCGTAAAAATGAAATTTAAACACATTTGCGAAGGTTCCTATTGTGTCAAAAAACACATCCACATCCTGGATCTACGTGGTAGCGTTAAAAAGAGCCAGCGCGAGTTGTGTAGGTGCATTCCTGGCATAGCTCGTTCTTGAGACGGCATCTTAGTGTTTGGGGACCCACTGTGGGTTCGCTTGGTGGGTCCCTAAATATAAAACGCCTGTATATGTGGTTATAGCCATTCAACGCTTCAGTTATAAGTGCTTCTTTCAAGCTTCCCTTGATATGCACATTCGTTATCTTCTCCATTTTAGTTACATTTCTTCAATGAAGGTGTGTGTTGTTTGTTTGTTGTTATATAGATATCGACGGCAGTGCCGGACGGCGTGGTGTGTTTCTTCACGTCATATATGTACTTGGAGAGCGTGGTCGGTGCGTGGTACGATCAAGGTGAGAACATACCTACTGACATTAGCTTTACTAGGGGTAAACCCAATCACGAATTATCGATATAATATTAATTAATTATATCAATTAACATAGTTATATGTCATTAGTTTTTCGTGAAGACTAACGAAAATATTAATAAATAATAATAAAATTTTATTGACCATTTTTTTTTTAATTTCCGTAGCTTTTTTGATAGGGTTTGTAGTTATATGCACTTTGACTATATAGTCACATATAGAATACAAACATAGTATTTTTTTTTAATAATCCCTATAAACAAGTATAGATAAGCACTTGCAATTTTGCCAAAAAAAAATCTTATTTTTTATGACTAGGTTGGGTTAATTTTGTATTGAAAAATATAATAAGCGAGGTTTGTAGAGTACTCTATACAATAATTACAACAATCGAACTAGGCAAGGCCTGTATCTCGGGCACCTTTGTGACCTTTACAACTAGATTTTTACCTAATTATACAATTCCTTTTAATCAGTCATGCTCGGAAGCGTTCAATTAGTCAATAACTTTTAAAAATACCATTATTTTATATTACCGTGTCTGAAATCTTACAACACCAGCCCCTTATTATGAAACTCCTCTCGTGTCAAATGAGCAACAGTGTATATGCTCAAAGCTACAGCAGGTTAAGGATGTAAAGTACTTGGGCATATATATTGATGAACTGTTATCCTGTACCAAACGCATAAAAATAGTAATAGAGAGTAACAGGCTCAGTTAGCTACTGTTTATTTTTAAAAGGTTGAGATTGGTGGCTGAAAATATTCATTAGACAATCATATTCAATGAGGTGTAGTATACATCCCCGTGGGGTGCCGGGTTAGAATTGCACCTCCCCATATCATCCCGTGGGTGTCGTAAAAGGCGACTAAGGGAATAATTATACTGGAAGGTGGGCAGCAGCGCCTTCTAAAGAACTACTATCTTACACTGCGATCCCCAAGCCGCCTGCCAAGCGTGGGGATTATGGCAAATACCCCCTTAATAGGGGAGGCTGTGTTCAGCAGTGGACGAGTCGGCTGTTAAAGTACAGTACAAATATCTATGTTGCGCCTAATTGTTGTGAAACTGTAAACCCCATGCGCGGGTGCCACTTGCCTCGTAAGCTCAAATACCCACGCACCACAATTAAAATTAACTTGTGTGCTTGCACACAACAATGAAGGAATTAGTGCCAGCCACCTATTGTCGCCTTATGGCGTGAATGTAAAGTCCGAGAGTGGCGTCACATCTATATACGTGAACCGCGCGTGGAATTAAAATTCTAGTTCACGCCAAATTGTGTGAATGTGGAGAGTGATTATACTTACGCAATGCAAATGTCTAATACATTTTTTTATAATGACACCGGATGCGTGGCGACAGATTTTGTACCTACTTGAAAATTTGTCGCCAAGCTTATTGGTTTGGCATTGGTAAACTATACTTCCACAGAACAGAATAAGCTTTGTTTTTTATGTGTTGCGGTAGTTTCAGGCAGGGTATATACATGTATACTTGTTTCGACACTTTAAATATTGTTTTGTACAATGTGTGTATTACAAAAATGTGTTATGTGGCAGGTGTGGTGGCAAGCCTGCAGCGGCACAAACTGCTGTTTATCGAGACGCAGGACTCGGCAGAAACTAGCTTCGCTCTCATCAACTACATCAAGGTAAGTCAATCTACATTTTCAGGGTATCTATATTATTTATGCAGTGCAATCATGTAACTTTATTAGTATCAATTTTTTTTTTATGAAATCGTTAGCACTAGTTAGCAACGGAGCTCTATTGCGATGAATAAACTGACCTCCATACTAGTGATCTGTAAAAGATATAAGCTATTTAAAGTTTAATTCCAAGCATATAAAGCACTTACCGTGAAGTCCGCGCCACGAAGTGTTGCACGCTTTCTCCTTGCAATTGTGAACGTCTATTAAATTTACCAGCTTGCAAAATTTCGTTGACCTCCGGTTCATAGAATTTGTCCAAAGCGGCCAAAATGTCCCTAAACTGGACTTTTGTCCGGCGTAATGGCACTAGGAGTGATACATTTTTTTGATTGATTGATTTTGAAGCAGTGATGGCTCAGTGGCATTGGCTATGGACGGCCGCGCAGCAGGTCCATGGTTCGAATCCCGCCCAGAGCTTGAGCTTCACCGTTTGGTGGAAGGGCATTTTGCGAATGGCCGCCTGGCTAGCGACCACCCTCAAGTAGAAAATCTGTCGCAAAGCACCTAACGGTGTGTTCCGGCAGCAGTCCTTGAGAGCCAGTGAAATAACAGGCAAAATTAGACTTAACAGATATGTCTCAAGGTGTTGGGCGCAGTTCAGCTCGTCACTTATGATGAAATGCATCTGTTATAGGCAGAGGATACCGCTTAACATCAGGTGGGCCTCGTGCTTGTTCCTTCACAATAACAAAAAAAAAAATACAATTAATGTACATGTGTCCTACCCACACTGAGACAGGAACAAAGATCGCGCCTTTGGATCGTCTCCTTCGATGAGTCCTGCGATATAGAGTGCTCTTTATAATCGCCTCACACATCAGTTTTTGCATTAAACTGCCTGGGTAACACAATATTTGTAACATTGAACGCCATTTCCCACACAATTGCAATTATTTTCCGATGTCGCTACTAAATATACACGCCATTTGAGTTTAATTCCAAAACTGATTTTTAATTCAAGTACCCTACATTGACACGCATAATACCAAATACAGACGCACCAACTTATCTGTTCAGGTGGCAGAAAAAAGAACTAAAACTTTCCCTCAAATTGTGTTACGTGCAACTCCACCGTCAGAGTACTAATAGAAAACAGTAAACCAAATCATTTTTGACATTTATTGATAACAATAGTTAACCTATTACGACAGGAAAAATAATGACTGTACGGTGTTCTCCGTACATAAGAAAATGATACGCAGAGTAAGGGAATAAATGGTATTTTAATATCCCAAACTAAGCTTATATGGTTAATGGTATGGTTGGTGAATACACGCGGATGGTACGGTGTCCGATTGTGCACTGGTGCCGCGGTTTACTAAATGTGGCATGAATGCGTAAACCGCTGCAAGCAACCAATGTACAATGCTTACATCGTACATGCTCCCGAGGGAGGCACGGAGAACTTATGAAGATGTAGAATGATGGTGAATGACAATGGTACAAGGTGATAAACAATATATTGGTGATATTATAAGATGATAAACAAATATTATTAGGTATATATTAGTCTTAGTGTCCTTTAACGTTGTTGGTCAAAATGGTTAACTCGGTTTAAAACGGGTGAAATAGATTTATTTACACGCGCACTAGACACTTTTTCCTCACCACTGCTTTCATCACTACTTTGGTCTGCTTTACCACATAAACACTGATCACTACCACGATACGCAAAACTAGCACTAGGTCCTGGTACCGGCGTGAGCGCGAGTGTGGCGGCGGCGGGCACGGCAGCAGCGCGCGCGGGTGCAGCGCGCTGCATGCACGCGAAGCAACGCTTACGAATGCGTCGCACTGCGTACCCCATTGCTCCAGCTCCCACAATACCCATCATCAAATAGATGACGATATAATGGTGTACGTCGTGTGATGATATTTGGTCTACGGGGACGGGTTCCATTTTCATTTGATCAATTTGTTTTCTGAGATCTTTAATGTCGTGGTCATAGCTGTTTACAGAATGGATCTCACT
This sequence comes from Plagodis pulveraria, assembly GCA_963890685.1. Classification (NCBI taxonomy): domain Eukaryota; kingdom Metazoa; phylum Arthropoda; class Insecta; order Lepidoptera; family Geometridae; genus Plagodis; species Plagodis pulveraria. The sequence continues at coordinate 4,311,451 of OY982961.1, read as the reverse complement.
TAAGGGAATCGGTAAATTAATGACGTTGTTTATCGGCGGTATTTCAATGTTTAAAATATCTGCTTGCACCTTTAAACCGTTCGATAGCTGTCTGTGCGAAACTACGGTGACGTCATCCCCTTTGATAAGGCAGCCTTCCCCCAGCGATGTGATCCCGACCTTGCTGAGTCGGTCAGTTGTAACTAGATGCCCGCATATAATTCTTATCGGACAAGGCTCACAACAAAAGAATAAGTAGGTATTAACCTTGGCTAGCTGTATCCACGTGTCTCTACACGGGATCGAGTCTACTTTGCACCTTTGCAATCTTTCGTCTTTAAGGCATAGATCTTCATCGGATTTCATATGATAGATTGGTCTTTGTAACGGACATAGTAATGTGTCTGTATCGAATTGTGTGCATTGTTGAATGTCTAGATCGGATAATGGTACATACGCATCCTTAGGGAGATTCATAGCAATATGACTAGCAATAGGCGCTAGGGTGACCATATTGTTGCCAACCTTATTAGGTATTGGTATCATTTTATAGACTTCATAGATATCTCGGCTCACAAGTAGAATTTTAATCTCAAAAATGAAAAACGCTTTTGTCATTCTCGCTTTCACTTTTAGTAAATTGTATATTTTTGGTAAATCTGAGTGCAAGTTGTTTATAGGCAAACATATCTCTTTAGATAGCTGGCCCGATATAATGTTCAATTCGTCTAGTAGTTGCTCAGGTTTCAAAAGATGTATGTTGAATTTTCCATAATAAATATTTGTGACTGTATCCAGTAGAGTATCTTGAATGTTTTTCAGACTCATCAGTATGCTGTTTGCTGTAATCGCAGATAGTGCAAACTCATCAGTCAGTTTTATGTTCAGAATGTCTTGGTTTAAGACATTTGCATATTTTTCTAAATTATTAAGATGCTGGTTAAATATCTTGTGCTGTTTATCCATAGCATTTTCCATCCTTTTAAGTAAATTATATTTCGACTCTACTATGGAAGTTTGGTTTTTCCATAGTAAGGCGAGATGATTTTGGTTACTTCTTATTGAACTAATGTCTTTTGCATATTGTTCGGCGAATTGGTCATCGAGTACGCCGATTAAGCTGTGTGCAACATTACCGACTACATTGATAAGTCCTCGGGTTACTCGCACGCGCCCCGATGTGAACTGCTGACCGAGCAAGGCTTTGTTATAATGTTCTAATTCCTTATAACCGTGATTCAATTGCAACAAGATAAGGTTACAATGTGTTTTCATTTCTGATTTCAAACAAATTCTTTCCATATGGTTAAGATATTCGCTAAATAGGTTTGTTCCTCGCCAATATGGGTCCATGTCGTAGTAAACTATAAGCTTCCATTGATCCCGAATGAGATGCATGTTAGATAGTTTGTCAAAATAAATGCTCTGGTTGTTATTTAATTTCGATATATTGGAAGCACATTGAACTGGTGACATTATTAACATAAATAACATAAGTGCCATGGTGATAAGGTAACATGATCCTTTTCTGTTCGATCGTTTTGCCTGTGGTGTTCTGTAACTATTAGTTGTGATGTTATTTGATGCGCTTTGATCATCTGGTTGTCGTAAAGGTTCATTGAATTGTTTTGTTTGATTTGCTGTAACGTAATTGGTTTCGCTATCGCTGTAGATATGTCGGAGGGTTCCCCGCCTGGCGGTCAGTCTTCTCACAGCCGCTAGATTAAATTTTTTAATGTCCTGTATATCGTCTGAGAAAGCCGTTGGACACACACATTTAATTAAAATGTGTTTTGCTTTTCTCAACTCTGGTATGGTTAAAAATGATGGTTTCTTTTGGTAACATGACCCTATACGTAACATCCACGCTAGTACGCGCGTAGTTCGTTTAAAGCTACTGTGGTTATTTATTACACTATTTATGGTGTCATTTTCTTGGTCTTTTGTTACGACGCTGATGTGTATATGTTTGGTTTTTTAACTTCTTCGTCCGTGGTGTACGCAGGAATTGCTTTGGTTTTTTGGAAATCAAATGATGAAAGCCATGCAGGTCCTTTCCACCAAGTCGAGTGTTTAGAAAGTTGATCTGCTGTGATTCCCCGGCTAGCACAATCTGCAGGGTTGTCACCTGATTTGACGTAATTCCAACATTCAGGTGGCATGATATCTGTGACTTGCTTCACCCTATTCGCGACGAATGGTTTCCATCGGTTTGAGTCGCCGTTGAGCCAACCTAAGACTGCTGTTGAGTCTGACCAGCCATAAGTTTTGATGCTATATTCAGATAAACATTCTTGAACGGTTTTCATCAGTTTCGATAGTAAATGTGCCGCGCATAATTCCAATCTTGGTAGAGAGATGGTTTTCTTAGTTGGAACCAAACGCGATTTTGCCACTACGATGACCACGGAAGAGCCTTTTTTCTGTGACTGATCTTTATTGTTGACTTTGCAATATATTACGCAAGCGTAGGCTTTGGTAGAAGAGTCACAAAATCCATGCAACTCCAAATTATCGTCTTTATGACTGGTCAGCCACCTTTGCACCCGAATCTGCTTGATGTTATCTAGATCAGTTCTTATTTTCTGCCATCTGATACTAATTTCGTCGGGTAAAACGTCATTCCATTGCAAATCAAGTTGCCAACTTTCTTGGAATAGAAGTTTAAGACTTACTGTCACTGGTGACAGCCAGCCGAGTGGGTCGAAAATTTTTGAGATATCTGATAGGAGTGATCTCTTTGTTGCTTTGTTTGGTGAGTTTTCGGGGACTTGGAGTTGGAAACTGAACTGGTCGTCATGAGGATTCCAACGCAGGCCTAAAGTCTTGGTCGTTTCTTGGTGTCGAAAATCAAATGCTTGACTATTAAAAACTGATGAATGGCCATCATCAAGTAAATCTACTGCATTAGACGTCCATTTGCGCAAGTTGAACCCTCCTGAGTTCAACAAGGTCATAAGATCTGATCTAATTCGTTTTGCAGATTCAATGTCGTGATGCCCATGAAGAAGATCGTCCATGTAAAAACTACTTTCTACGATCTTTGCCGCTTCGGGAAATCGGTACTTTTCGTCTTTGGCCAACTGCTTAAGTGTCATCATTGCCAAAAACGGTCCAGCCTTGAAACCAAATACCACTGTTGACATCTGATATTCCCGCAAAGGTTGTTTTGGACAATCTCTCCAAATTATTTTTTGGTAGTGCTGGTCATCTGTATGAACAAGAATTTGCCGATACATTTTCTCTATATCCGCTGTAAATGCTACTTTATATTGCCTCCACATTATGATAAGTGATAACAAATCTTGTTGTAGATTCGGTCCACGGTACATAAGGTCGTTTAGGCTACTTCCCGATGAAGTAATTGCTGACGCATTAAAAACGATTCTAATAGAAGTTGTTGTTGAGTCGTCGCGAAAAACACAATGGTGCGGTAAGTAGCACTCCGTCGGTGTCTGGTTACCTTTACATTCATGCATGTGACCTAAATGTATATATTCGTTCATAACTTCCTGATAACGTTTGGCAAATGCTTCGTTTTTGGTAAATTTTCTTTCTAGTTGTCGAAATTGGGCCACTGATTTAGATTTTGAAGCCCCCAGCTTCTCATCTATGTCTGGTTTTAGTGGCAATTTTACAACGTAGCGTCCGTTTGGTAGGCGCCTGGTTTCCTTTTGATATTGAAGAACGCACTGCTGGTCTTCATTTGACATGTCATTTTTACTACCTGCTATGTCCTCGATGTCCCAAAACCTTTGAATATCTTCTTTGGTCATCATAAGGACATTGCAGTGATATGGTTGTATGTTAGAGCATTTCCCACTTATTATCCAGCCCAGTTGTGTCTGCTGCGCAATATGTGGTGATGTTTTGTCACGAATGAAGCCTGGTAAGATTATAAGTGTATAAACATCTACACTTAATATAAGATCGACTGGTCGGCTTATATAGAATTCAGGATCAGCGAGTTTTATATGCTTTTGATACGGTAGTAGTGGTTTTTCAAATGTTTGGTGTGGTAACTTGTCGTTCTGAATCATGTTTTTCATAACAAAAGCTTGCGTGTTGAAGGTAAAATCATTATATGTAGATGATGCTGTGATCTTGATGATACCTTTGCTGTGGTTTGCTTTAGAACCTACTCCATACACTATCCACTTGCATCCTTTTCTCGGCAGGCCTAATCGTTGTGCAGCGTTTTCTGTAATGAGAGATGATTGTGCGCATGGATCTATTAGAGCACGCATGGTGTGAAGAGATCCATTTTCATCACCAAACTCACGCAATTGAGAATGGTTTGCTTCAAAATCTTTCCAATATGTTTCTAAAAGATCTAGCTTTCTTTTTATATAATCGGGCGTTTTGCGTTCGCGTCCCGTCTTTTTAGAGGAAGAGATGCTGATCACAGCGATGTTCCATCGCTGTGATCAGCGTTCCTTGGTTGGTAAGAAGATCTTCCAATTTCAAAAAGTGGTTATTTATTGGTAAATTGGAAAGATCTTACTTGGTTTACTGCTGTCGTGACTGCTTGGCTCAGCGCCGCGAAATTGCTTAAGTAAGCGATTGCGAACCCCACGCACCGCTCCTTTGTCCACGGCTACGAAACTTCTTGAAATCCAGACTCTGGTCAATGGTCTAGATTCCGATTCGTTCACTTTTGGTTCACCTTATATTACACTGGTTTTATTAAGTTCACTTGGTAGTTCCACAGTCACTGGTTTCACCTTACACGCGGATGATCCTACACGTGCCAACACGCGCGCAAGGACACGATGCTCGAAGGACCACTATGTACGGTGTTCTCCGTACATAAGAAAATATTACGCAGAGTAAGGGAATAAATGGTATTTTAATATCCCAAACTAAGCTTATATGGTTAAAAATGGTATGGTTGGTGAATACACGCGGATGGTACGGTGTCCGATTATGCACTGGTGCCGCGGTTTACTAAATGTGGCATGAATGCGTAAACCGCTGACCGCGCGCAATGTACAATGCTTACATCGTACAATGACAGTCACATGTGCGGGATTTGAACTCGCAAAATCCACCCGGCGTATGCTCTAACCGCTAAGCCATCACGACATATAACTCATGACTCTAATGTAGCCGCGCTCTTAACTTATGTAATGCACACGTGAGTTGAACTATAAATATCGCTCCATCCCATACGACATTTACGAACGAGAGGAAAAATTAGTTATGAGTCATATGTCACACCACGATGACTTAAGAACCGAGACGTATATATATACGCGTGTATTGCATATATATACTATTTTGCATGTAAGGGTAAATAGATTGCAGGGGCTTCTTTTCGACAAATAGCTCTCTACCATCCTTAAGATGGCAAAAAAGACGTCATCGACTACTGTTGGTGACTTCATCATCATCATCAGCCGGAAGACGTCCACTGTTGAACAAAGGCCTCCCCCATATAACGCCGCAAAGAACGGCTATTAGCCACTTGTAACCACTGGCTACCCGCGACTTTCACGATGTCGTCAGTAAACCTGGTGGGGGGCCTATTAACTCTACGTCTTCTGGTGTAGTGTGGTAACCACTCGAGAACCTTTCTTCCCCATCGGTTATCAGTTCATCGAGCAATGTGGCCCGCCCATCGCCACTTCAACTTGCTAATTCTGAGAGCTATGTCGGTGACTTTGGTTCTTTGGCGAATATCTACGTTCCGGATTTTATCACGCAAAGAAACTCCGAGCATAGCTCTCTCCATAGCTCGTTGAGCGACTCTGAGCTTGTCCATAAGGGCCACAGTTAGGGACCACGTCTCAGTGCCATATGTCATCACTGGCAACACACACTGATTGAAGACTTTGGTCTTCAGGCTCTGCGGGATCTTCGACGAGAAGATGTCGCGTAACTTCCCGAACGCTGCCCATCCGAGTTGGATTCTTCGGGCGACCTCTTTGTCGAAGTTGGACCAACCTAACTGGACAGTCTGTCCCAGTATATATAATGGTCAACAACTTCGAGCGTATCGTTCCGAACAACTACAGGTACGGGTGCAACATGGACATTAGACATAATTTTCGTCTTGTCCATGTTCATTTTAAGACCCACCCGTTGGGAAACTCTACTGAGGTGGCTGAGCATTGTACTGAGTTCCTCAAGCGACTCTGCCATTATGACTATGTCATCGGCGAAACGAAGGTGAGTGATGTATTCGCCATAGATGTTGATGCCGAATTCTTTCCAGTTCAAGAGCTTAAAAACGTCCTCCAACGCATTTGTGAACAGTTTCGGAGAAATAGCGTCTCCCTGTCTCACGCCTCGTTGCAGTTGGATTGGTTCCGTGCTCTTGTCCTGTAGTCGAATCGACATGGTGGCGTTCCTATACAAACACTTCAGCGCTTCGACGTACCTATAGTCGATTTGGCATCGCTGGAGAGACTGCAGTACGGCCCAGGTTTCGATTGAATCGAAGGCTTTCTCATAGTCCACAAACGCTAAACATAATGGCCGATTATACTCCTCAGTCTTCTGTATAATCTGGCGGAGCGTATGGATGTGGTCTATGGTGCTAAAGCCTTTTCGGAACCCGGCTTGTTCGGGAGGCTGGAAGTCATCAAACCTACGAGCAAGATGATTCGTAATGACTCTCGAAAACAGCTTATAAACATGGCTCAGAAGTGAAATGGGCCTGTAGTTCTTCAACAAGGTCTTGTCACCTGCCTGTTTTTTAAACACAAGTGCATAAAAAATATTATTTCATTTAAATTTGTCTTTAGAGGTTCAATTTATAATGTGATTCATGTGTTTGTCTAGGTCTTTCATAATACACATAGATCAGGGCCAGGGGTATTATTAATCCTGACCTAAATTTTGTCGAAACAATGACACTCAAAATAGAATATTAATCAAATATCAGGTTCAAATTCAATTTTTTTGAGATACCTAAGTAGAATGTTAAATCAACTTTTAATTTCCTTGCAATTAAGGTGAAAATCTGAGTGTATAATTACTGCTTTAAAGCCATTTTGGCCTCGACTTAAATAAAATCGGAAAGTTGTTTTATGTCCTCGTTGACGTTGTTCGAAAAACCCTAATTGGAGTTAGCGGAGATCGAGATTTAAATTTGGTTCTATTTGGTAGTTTTAGTTTATATATTCCGATTATTTGCGAAGCACGAATACTTCTGATAGATTAAGTTAGTTAGGTAAAATATTTATGTGCTTAAGAAAAATTTAAATTAAAAAAATAACGCCGACTTTATAAGCGAATACGCTTTCATTTTAATAGATTAGGGATCACTCACATAATATGCAGGGGTCGAAACTCGTCGGATCTCACTCAAATTGAAATGGGACTACATGACAAGCACCAGCTTTCGAATATAAAAAAACAACTATAAAATCGGTACACCGTGTAAAGAAATATGAGATAACACAAAAAAAAACACTTTCTTTTTTTTATGAAGTCGAATAAGTATATTTTTGATTAATAATATTGTCTAGGTCATAACTGGACAAAATATGAATTCAAAACTGAAAAATACATCAACTGTCACTTTGACAGCTGCCACTTTATAAACCTGTTTATGGTTAATTTCTAGGTCAAAATTAGGCCAAATATGCAATCGAAATTGAAAAATGCGACATCAACTGCCCCTTTGACAACTGTCACACCTAAGACCTATTTTTTCGTTAATTTCTAGGTCGTAATAGCCCAAACATCAAATATTATATTTTATTTGGAATGCGTTATTACCACAATGACTGTATAAGAATTTCTGTAGGTGGAGCACGGTCCCTTAGTCCCGTACCCGATGATTGCAATAATGACCTATATTTGGGCGAAAGGATACATGCTGTATGTGGTGATGAGATGTTTTGTGTTTAGGCATGCGAGAGCGGTCGCGGCGCAGTACTGCTGTCAGTGGCGCGCGGGAAGGTATCGGAGGGAGTCGACTTCGACCACCACCTCGGGCGGGCAGTGCTCATGTTCGGGATACCGTACGTGTTCACGCAGAGTCGCATCCTCAAGGCGAGGCTGGAGTACCTCAGGGACCAGTTCCAGGTACGTATCCACACACTTGGACTTGTTAAAACCTAGGTCTGACTGCCCAAACCCCAATTTCATGTAATTGAATTTGGACGTTTTGTACTTTGACTAGTTAGTTTATCGGTTTAACTAACCAAGCCAAGGAAAAGGAGCTTCGATATTTGACTACCGCAGTTGCATTGTCTACCCGGTAATTTGATCTTGATCTTGCTGTGTAACGTATATGCGTATATTTGCTCGTTATATGTTGAGAACTTACTGAAGGATTGTTTACTTATTGCATACACAATTAGTTATGTTTCTTTTTCGTTTTCGACTAGTAGCTAATTTTTGTTTTTAACTAATTGCTATAGGAAAGTAATAACCCATGGTCCAATTGCATCAGCATGGTACAATATTATTCTCAATTTATAGAATTTACTTCTACAATAATCAAATAACCTCATGAAATAATGCTTAATTTTTTTTTATGTTGTTGTGACTGAACTAGACCGAGGCCCACCTGATGTTAAGTGGACTAACCTCTGCCTATAACAGATGCATTTCCTCAACGACGAATTTGCACTGTGCCCGTCACACTGAGACGTAAAGTTGTTAGGTCTCATGTGCCTGAAGTTTTTCTGGGTCTCAAGGACGGCTGCCGGAACACACTGTTAGGTGCTTGGCGATAGATTTTCTACCTGAGGGTGGTCGCTAGCCAGGCGGGTATTCGAAAATGCCAAACCATGCGGAATTGCTCAAGGCCGCGGCGGGATTCGAACCATGGACCTGCTGCTCGGCAGTCCATAGCCAATGCCACTGAGCCATAACATAACTGTCTAGAGAGAGCACGTTGAGATAATTAGTGTAGGCGCTACGTTTAAGGATGCACTTGCCGGCGGCCCGAACTTATCAGCGGGCGAGGCTACAAAGCATGCTATTTCACCTATACCTTTGTGGGAAAGGGTAAGACTCCGTGATGAGTAGTACGAAGATAGTGATCGCGCATCACACACCCGTATTTCATCTACGCTAATTACGCACACTTGTTTGCGATATATCAATGAAAGCCGAACCATGCCGAACGAATTACGATGTTTGACGACGGACGGAGATAGTGTCTCAAGCTACGTCACGACGTGTGTAGGTATTTCTTATAAAATAATATTATATATTCACAGAGGAATACATTTTGGTTCGGACAGTAGGTACCTGTTGTTATAATTTTCGTTCGTTTTATAATAACATACTGATGTTATTTCACCTATAGTAGGTAAATATTTAGTAAGTAGGTACAATGATTTGTAGGTACATAGTAAATGTATTAGTTTGTTCTTTTCATATTGATGTAGTAAATATTTACCTACAATAATTATTTATTACATAATTAGCAAGTTACTGCTTTTACTACAACATATTTTGTAAAGCAGTGACGGCTCAGTGGCATAGGTTATGGACTTCCGCGCAGCAGGTCCATGGTTCGAATCCCGTCGCGGGCTTAATCTTCACCGCGTGGTAGAAGAGCATTTTACGAATGCCCGCCTGGATAGCTACTACCCTCAAGTAAAAAATCGGTCGCCAAGCACCTAAAGGGAAGCAGTGATGGCTCAGTGGCATTGGTTATGGACTGCTGCGCAGCAGGTCCATAGTTTGAATCCCGCCGCGATATTGAGCTTCACCGCGTGGTGGAGAGTTCGTAGCGAAGTTTACTTAGCTGTTCTCAACCGATCAGCAAAGTTTAGCACCGTCGCGCGCGGTCATGAGTTGGATGGGTGACCGCTAGGACAATACTACTGAGCGCTTCCGTGCTTCGGAGGGCACGTTAAGCCGTTGGTCCCGGTTGTAGTCTTAGGATGGCAGTCGTTATAGCATGGTGGTAGGGCATTTTGCGAATGCCCGCCTGTATAGCTACCACCCTCAAGTAGAAAATCTGTCGCCAAGCACCTAACGGTGTGTTCCGGCAGCTGTCCTTGAGAGCCAGTAATTCTAGGTTAGCCTGAACAACATCTTCGACCACATCATCACTTACCATCAGGTGAGATAGTGGTCAAAGGCTAACCTATCAGGCATAAGAAAAGAGCATTTTGCGAATGCTCGCCGGGATAGCTACCCAAGTAGAAAATCTGTCACCATGCAACTAACGTGAACTCAGTGGCATTAGCTATGGACTGCCTCGCAGCATGTGTATGGTTCGAATCCCGCTGCGGGCTCGAGCTTCACCGCTTGGTGGAAGGGCATAGGGCATTTTGCGAATGTTCGCCTGGCTAGCCACCATCCTCAAGCAGAAAATCTGTCAGTAAGCGCCTAACGGGAAGCAGTGATGGGCCAGTGGCATTAGCTAGTGACTGCCGCGCAGCAGGTCCATGGTTCGAATCCAGCCGCGATATTGAGCTTCCCCGCGTTGGTGAAGAGCATTTTGCGAATGCTCGCCTGGATAGCTACCACCCTCAAGTAGAAATTCTGTCACTAAACACTTAACGGGAAGCAGTGATGGCTCTTAGCAATGGACTGCCGCGCAACAGGTCTATGGGTCGAATCCCGCAGCGGGCATGAACTTCACCGCATGGTGGAAGGTTGTTTTGCGAATGCTCGCCCGGCTAGCGAGCTTTGAGATGAGAGCCAAAATGTCGTACCGATTTCAAAATCTGTCTCTAAGCGGTAATGTACGATGGCATGATGGATCTACCAATCCTGGTAGAACACATTTGGAATAAAAATTCTCTACCTACCCGTAACTGATTTAAATTATTTCCAATAAAAATCAATAACTAATCATAGGTTATTTTTGATTAGGTAAGTGCCTACAATCATCGCTAAGTTTACCATATAAACTTTCGTACTACCTTAGGTATAAGTACCTACTACAAATATACATACTTATTCTACTAATTTACGTAGGTAGATACATAGTACTAACTTTATTATTTGTTGTGATCTTATAGCTATGTAGATAGGTATGCAATGTAATGCGCGCCCGCGAATGTCGATTTGACATCGCTGACAGTTGCGTGCCTAGGCAGGCCTATATGATAAATGATAATTATATCGTAGATAGGTAGGTATCTTCCATTGAGCTTCTAATTCTAACCCTTTACTACTTTGTGTTAGGTAGGTACTTTCTCGAAGCTATATTACTGCTTAGACTATATTCTAAAAAGAATGCGGACTACCTACGTCCATACCACATCTAACCAAATGCAGCTTTTTATATTGTCTAAGTGTTGCTAAAATGATTAGGTACTCACCATAGCTATCATGACCTGCGTATTGACTAATACCTACTAGGTTCTAACTTAGGTGAGAGTAGGTGAGTACCTAGACATAGTTACGTATTTATATTACCAAAATAATTATGGCGTCCGACACTTACTATCACGCACAAACTAATCAAATGCGAAAGAAAATCCGGTCCCCAACTCCCAACATATGTAAATATATATATATATATAAGTACGTAAGTAGGCATAGGCACTACATATAGGTAGTGTATACATACGTGCACACCAAAAAGCAACAGGGCATTCCTACAATATAATATTGTTACGAGCTGAGGGTTCGGGATAAATAATGCAATACGTTTACAGCAAACTGACACCTTTATTCACAGTTCTACAGTCACTTCACACTTCACTGAACACAACACTAAAACACTGACTGTTCGCACTTTACAGATCACTAATCACACACTTCACTGTATTTAACTATTCGCGCTTGGAGCACTTGGTCCAAAGGTAATCGCACTGTTTCTCGTTTCGTACTCAAAGTAAGACTGTCTCGTCGGCCCGGACCCGACCCTATTTATACCCAAAGTCAAAGCTACCAGAATATTCTATACTAGTCTAGATAGAAAAACAATAGGGGCCATAAATCACTCGTTTAACGTAAACAACTTTTGTATGCAATTCAATGGAAACTAACTACTACTTATACTGTGGTTGTTTACTAGTTGCCTGAGAACAAAAGGCGACCCTTTTTTTATAACATTTTTTTGTGAAGAGTAGGTACATTCTTTGTTTAGTTTAACTTGTTTATCGACCTTGGATTACTCTAGATTGTTCGAGTTCTTGCGCCGTAACACTGCCCCCTCCTAAGACATGCTCGTCCCGAGCATAGTTGGAACCACGGTAAGGCGCCAATCGATCCACATGAACAATCTTGGATACTCCTCGTTGACCCTTTCGTATCCGGTACGTGATGTCGTTGATTTTGTTCACCACCAGGTATGGTCCGTCCCATTTAGGCTGAAGCTTCGGTGACTTCCCTATACTGCGTACAGGATTACGCAGCATTACTTTTGAACCTTCTTGAAATCCGGGTTTTACCAGTCCTCCACTGTACCGGGTCTTCTTCATGTCGGAAAATCCAAATCTGTATTTATCTTGACGCTCGCAGATATTCTTCTGTTTGCGGAGGTCACTCACAAAACCCTTTACACTGCTTGTTTGAGATGCTCTTCTAGTAGCACAAATACTGCATTTGTTACACCAGTCCACAACATCGCTCCGACAATGGATCCAATAAAACTGCTCTCGTATCTTTAACAGTGTCTTTCTCACTCCAGGGTGACTTCTTGAACATTCGTTGTGACATTGTCGTAGAATTTCACGAATTTGCGCTTCCGGAACAACCACTTGCAGGTGATAGTTATCGCCCCGAACATTCTCCCATTTGCGGCACAGCACACCACTATGGCTCATCAAGCTGTCCCACTGCGCCCAATAAACCCTTGTTGCCATACCCATTCCAGCAACAACATTCCACTTGGGCCTTCCAGTGCCAGCTTCCATCCATGACAGAATAGGCCTGATATTCGCATCATCCTGCTGTGCACGTCGCATGGATTTCTTCCAGTCATCGGTTATAACTGTTCTCACCATCCTTACTGGTATGACTTCCTTCACTTTGCCGTCGTGAGTTTCTCTAATGTCGCTGCGTTCTATATTAGAGTGAAGTTGGTCGCGCTGTTGATTCCATCCTTGTCGAAGTCTGTCTTCCGATGTCAACTTCCATCTGGGGCAGCTGGATCTCAAATGCCCTTTTTCTCCACAGCTGTAGCATCTCGGGCTGAATCTTCGATAATTTGTATCAGACAGTGTATCTCCTTTCCTGGTCCATTGCATATTCACACCAGTAGAAAGTTTTCTTTCCCATGTTCTATCGTGTCTTCTGTCACTCTGCTGCGGGCAGTTATACCGCAAGTGACCCCTTTCTCCACATTCAAAACATCGAGGGCTGACTCCCTGGTTGTTATCATGGTAACTTTGTGTTGTAACCTCTCGAATGTGATGCGATCGATGATCATGTCGTACAGCTTCTACCTCCAAGGCATGGGCTAGGGCGTCCTTTATTGATTCATGATGACCCAGCCTCACTGCAGCTCTCACTTCTAAGTCCCGTATCCCATCTACGAATGCTTGAAGTAGGATTCCGTCGATGAGTGCCGGTGATGATTGATACGCCTTCCGTACGAGCATTTCCACTTCCAATGCCCACTGCTGGAGATTTTCACTGCTTCGCTGGGTTCGTTCTTTAAGCTGAGCGCGGAATACATGCTCCAGATGAGCATCACCGAATCTAGACTCCAATGCCTCCAGAAGTTGGTCAAACGATATATCTTTTCCAAGCGCCTCCAGAACTGTTAAGGCTTTGTCACGTAGGCCCAGAGTAAGCGCTGTCATAGCCTGCGCTTTAGTCCAGCCGTTGGCCTGCACTACAGCCTCAAATTGAATTTTGTAGGCCGACCACGAAGAGGTTCCGTCGAATGGTGGCACTTTAAATCCTCGTGGTGATGGCGCAGGTACTACTGACGCAGGTAATCCAGCTCCAGTTTTTAAAATGCACAGCGTTTTTGCCATGTCATCCATTCGGGCTTCCACTTTCTCAAAGCGGTCCTCATGCTGGTGGACCTGATCTTCCACCACTTGGAGTTTCTTCCCAAACGTTGCGTGCAGGTCTTTCATCAGAAGAGTCTGCTCCTCTTGGCGACGGGTCTGTTCCTCTTGGCGACGTGTCTGCTCTTCTCTGTCCTGTCGCAATTGGTCCTCCAGTCGACGGGCCTGCTCTTCCTGGCGGCGGACTTGCTCCTCCTTGTCTTGCTGCAGCTGCTCTTCAAGACGTCGGGCCTGCTCCTCCTGGCGTCGGGCCTGCTCCTCCTGGCGTCGGGCCTGCTCCTCCTGGCGTCGGGCCTGCTCCTCCTGGCGTCGGGCCTGCTCCTCCTTGTCGTGTTGCAGCTGCTCTTCAAGACGTTGGGCCTGCTCCTCCTGACGTCGGGCCTGCTCTTCCTGGCGTCGGGCCTGCTCCTGAAGCATTGCCATTAGTGCAGCAAAGTCCGTTGCAGACGGAGCAGCCGTAGTCGAAGGGGCTCCTGACATAGTGGCGGTGGTTGCCTCTGCAGTCGGCTGTTCTTCGGAGATCACTGGTGGTGTAGCTCCTCCAAACCTTCGTTGGTCGATGTCCTGTTGCCGCTGACTCCTCGTTCGGATGCCTTCAACGTCGTCCTTTGGTAGCACAGGCATTATTTATCCCCAATTCTGACACCAATTTGTTACGAGCTGAGGGTTCGGGATAAATAATGCAATATGTTTTCGGCAAACTGACACCTTTATTCACAGTTCTACAGTCACTTCACACTTCACTGAACACAACACTAAAACACTGACTGTTCGCACTTTACAGATCACTAATCACACACTTCACTGTATTTAACTATTCGCGCTTGGAGCACTTGGTCCAAAGGTAATCGCACTGTTTCTCGTTTCGTACTCAAAGTAAGACTGTCTCGTCGGCCCGGACCCGACCCTATTTATACCCAAAGTCAAAGCTACCAGAATATTCTATACTAGTCTAGATAGAAAAACAATAGGGGCCATAAATCACTCGTTTAACGTAAACAACTTTTGTATGCAATTCAATGGAAACTAACTACTACTTATACTGTGGTTGTTTACTAGTTGCCTGAGAACAAAAGGCGACCCTTTTTTTATAACATTTTTTTGTGAAGAGTAGGTACATTCTTTGTTTAGTTTAACTTGTTTATCGACCTTGGATTACTCTAGATTGTTCGAGTTCTTGCGCCGTAACAATATTATGTTCTAAGATCGCGGCGCGGTGCACGTGACTTTTGGTAGTGTGCGTTTTGTTAATTATATATTAGTGTGCTGCGCATGAGACCCGCCCGCCCGCTTCCCTCACCGCGGAATGGAAGTATTGACATGAGATGCCCAATATTTTGAACGAAAAACTAGCGCGCAAAACTATGTGTGCCGACCTTTGGCTCTAGGATGTTTATGATTATACTACTGGATGTATTTGTTTTCCAAAATGTTATCTAAAATGATCATGAACTGAGCTATGCTTCTATGTACATAATTTTAGGGATGTCATGCTCTATAAGTCGTTTATTTACGACTAAACATGCGCTAAAATTCGTGATATTACAGGGATGTTTCGAGGCTTATAACTATCATGTGAAGATTTTTTTTACAAATTGGTGCCAAGACAAGCCTAGATAATGAAGAGATAAATCGATATCATGCTTAGTTCTGGACCTAAAACCTCGAATAAGGGAGTGATCATCCTACGGCGTTTGTATGGAAAAGTTACCGGCCAGTTCAACCTTAAGGCCGTTTCTTGACTAATAGCGCATTGCATTACCGCAAGTAAGAACTAACTCTTTGCAGTATATGCTTCTCGATCTCCACGAGGTACTTAACTGGGAAGTGATAAGAGAATGGAACACTTGCCGGCACTGCCCCATATTATAGCATGTTTATTATTGTTTGCAGATACGTGAAAATGACTTCCTGACATTCGACGCGATGAGGCACGCCGCGCAGTGTGTTGGCAGAGCTTTGAGGTAAGTTGTCACCGCACGCGATTCTTAGAATACACTTTTCTAAACATAGGTGTGAACCACGTGTTATATTCGTTATCTCGTAAATAGAATGGAGTTAATTTTTTTCATACAGAATATTTTTAACTTTTTTCGACTTTGTATACATCTCTGCGTAAAGACAGAAAGAAATAATATGACTATCGGAGCTTTTAGAATATAAAAATGGGCAGCGTGTTTTTTTATTTTGGTCCCATGTATAAGGAGGCTAACCCATTGCGGTCTACGGGGCAAAGGGGAGGGGAGATTGGGCCCAGAGCCTCGAGATTACAAAGCGCCCCTTTCACGCGTTTGTGTGTGTGAATGTTTAGATCTTAATGCACTTGCCAATACGAAGAGTTGTCTTACTTATATTTATAATGTTAATACATACATATATAAAACCACATCTCTTTCATCTAATAATAATCATTAATAATTCAATAATATAATCATTATCAGCGCAAAGCGTCGATTTAGGGTGCTCCCTAAATCGACGCTTTGTGAAAGAGATTTGTAAGGATCGTCCTGACCTAGCCTTTTTTCAGAACGTCTTCAATCTTATTTCAGAACGTTCGCCTAGGTCTTCCCCTACACCTAACACTTCCGTTCACTTGTCCCATGTAAGACATGTTAATACATATATATAATTGAAATGTAATATTCCAGAGGTAAAACGGACTACGGCATAATGATATTCGCGGACAAGCGGTTCAGCCGCAGCGACAAGCGCACCAAGCTGCCGCGCTGGATACAGGAGCATCTCAAGGACTCGCTCTGCAATCTCAGCACGGAGGAAGCTGTGCAGGTAATTACCTACAACAATTAGATACATAATATCTTGTAAATGTGATGTTCGCTGAACATACGAAAGCGCTTAAAATCAGTAGAAATAAGATGCCTCATAAGTATATTATGTATTTTGAAAACTGTTAATAGTATAGTAATTAAACAACTTTAAACGGTTTAAACCGTGTCAGTCAGATCACTGCAATGTGTACGATACGTCGGGAAAAATTATAAATTAAACCGTTTAAAGTTGTTTAATGACTATATGTAATAATCGCGAAAACCTAAGATAACATCATATTAATGATTTGCTTCAAAATCGCCTACAGACACTTATTGTAAATTTTTGTAATGTCGCGCGCGTATTTAATTACAAGTATTATAAATTTGTAATGCAATAGTTAGTTTCGTGATCTTTAACCACGAGTAAACGCCCAAGATTTTAAAAGTTTTATTGTAAATGCATATTGACGGGAATAAGAGTATAAATGACTGTTTGCAGATCTGCAAGCGCTGGCTGCGGCAGATGGCACAGCCGTTCACCCGAGAGGACCAGCTCGGAGTGTCGCTGCTCACGTTGCATCAGCTGCAGTCTCAGGAACAACAGGACAAGATAGAGAAACAAGTCATACAGAAATAGTATTCACAATCGTTTACCACTTAAACATATTTTAATCCATATTCGCAAGACTGCTATTCATAGTGGCAGGCTAGCTACCATCCTCAAGTTGAAAAACTGTCGCCAAGCACCTAACGATGTGTTCCGGTCCGGCAGCTATCCTTGAGAGACAATTCCCGTTTTAGGTTAAATCTGTTCCACCACCTTCGACCACATCATCAATATCCATAAATTGAGATTGTTGTTCAAATACTGTCGTGTCGCTTCACTTGTATACTGTCTTAGAGAGGACAAAATCGAATATTTATATTTATTATTTAAGTATCTATATTTTTTGTAACTCATGTTGTAAATAGTACTACGTGATAGGATTTACTCAGTAAGTTGCGAAATAAAAGGTTTTGCATATAATATGTTTTTTAATAGAATTTTCACGGTTTTCTAATGGGATTGTACCTACGTTACTACGGCGGCACAGCTCTGATTTGGCTTGAATTTTCAGCGCCTCCGAATCCTTAACGATACTTTACAATAATGGTGGCCCCACCATTCCATGGAACAGAAAATACTGGACACTAAGCACATAATTGCTTTACAAGTCTAGTAAAACATCAATAACTATGTCGCTGCCAGGGTGACTACGCGACAGTTGGTTTCAGCATTTATAACAACAAAGTCAAAGCGTCAAAGCAGTTTACTAACTAAATTACTATACATCCTCGTATAACTTTATACAACACGCACTAGAGTTTTACTTTGCGCAGTACTTGAAGACGATGTTAATTATGTAATGATTATTGGTAAGGGCCTGTACCACAAAATAAATCAGTGCCGTCTTCCCATCGACAGGCAGGAAACGCTTATCATGGCTGAGCCATTATTATTGATGTTTTTTCCATTAAATCAAGACATTCAATTGCTTAGATTTCTTATTTAATTTTTGGAGCTCTTTGTAAGTTTTGTGTAATTCTGTCAGTTGGACAGTTTGATCAAGCTAGCCGCAGTGACAATGAACAAGGCAATAGTTTTACAAAGAAACCAGTATCGGAGAGATTAAAAAGGTTTGGGCCAAATCGGAGCATGTGCCATAACCGTGGTTACGTACAAAAAGGTGCTATATATTTAAAAATCAGTAAAATAAAAGCATATCTTTATAATCGCCATAAATATATATTATAGATACATACAAACACAACCAATACATATTCGACTGAAGTCAACTAGATAAATCTTCGAGTGAAAACGACCAACAAATCTAAATATTGTAAAACGGTGCAAAAATATGTTTGTACTTAACGCATACCTTAACTACTCGCTATTGTGGTACTAACGAAATGCAACACTACAAAAATACTATATTTATAACTAAACAATATAATACTCATAGAATTTGGAGACTTTAGCAGTACCTATGTAAAAGTCTAAAAAAATAAAAAGTTACTAAAACAATACAAAGTTACCATTACAAAACAAGAAATTTACGAGAAAAATTTAAGTCATGTGCGGGAAAAATTTTTCCTCTCGTAAATTTGTAATTTTGTAGTATAAATATAATTTGTACGCAGAGCATGCGTTATTGCAAACATAAAAATATTAAAATGTTACCATTACTTTGCCGTAGCTCCCTTACAGGTTGATTAGGTCTACGACATGGTTTATGCCGGTAACATTAATAGTTAATACGGCATTTTTTTTACTGTGACAGTTTAAAAACATACAATACAAATTTGTTGGCCCTAAAATATGAACTAAATTATTACTAAAATTATGACTATCGTTTGAGAGGTTCTAAATATCAAACGTATTCGCACAATAAGAATAGGACTGAACTAAGTTTTATGTAAAACAAGTCCGATAACCTAAAAAAACGTTAGTACAATGTAGTCAACATATCATGAAGTAGTATGTAGCTTCTGACAATATATATATATCTCGAAAACGGCACTAACTTCAACAGTTAATTGCCCAAAACTGCTGCGAAGGACATCATCAAATACTATAAAATAGTCTCTCGTGTAGTATATTTCTAGAATTAGTGTGTTACAAAAAAATAACCTTAATTAGCTGCAGTAATCCGTAAATTTCAGTGTGATATACTTCCGAGATCTAAATTAATATTTATTTGACACTTTCGATTCTGTTCGTGCACAAGTGTAGCTCGGCGAGGCGACGTATCGACGTGTCCGCTCAAGGCCATGGAGTTTTGTACGTTGTTATAAATTTGTGCCCGATTCGAAAACGTACATCAAAAAAATAATACACAACAATCTCAATATCATATTTCATTTTTAAGTACAAATCAAGCTCTTAAAACTATATCATAAATCAAATTAGATAGATAACCTATCTTACTTTTCGTTATTAAATGTACTTCATTAAAACTTATGTACATTTAGATTGTCTTATCTCTTAAAACTTCAGTGTTATTACTTTATCATAGCTTTAGTCGCCTTAGGTAATAAAAAAATATCGCAACAATAAGTTCAAAATATATGTATTCTTAAAAGAAGTACTAGTAAAAAAATAATAATTTGGAGGAGCGTGTCTTATCTAGTTATTTAGAGTCTCAAAAGTATTCACCGAAGTCTACTGAAAATCTATATGAAGCGACAATTAAAATATTGATAAAACTTTGTTACATCTCGTCCATATGTTCGTCGTGGCTTTCTTACATTAAATTATACATAGTAAGTACATGGGTCATATAGAAAATAACAGATTTAGTGAGCCTAGAGTAATTTGTAATATGTTATGCCACGAGCGCGTCAATGTAAATTTGTCACATTTTACACATGTATCACTAATTTGCCGTCTGAGGCGCTCTCTGTAGGGACAATACATCATTCCAATACACAAAGTAACGAATAATAAGAATTCGGTAAGTACATGAACGGCGAGAAATTAGAAATGCATACATTACTCGTTTAGCTAGGTTTATTGTTAATGTGAATTATTGTATAATTTGCGAGAAGATTATTTCCTACATCACCAAATTTAGATATTTAACACGACAAATTAAATAATGTGACATTATAAAGAGATATTGTAAGAGTATAGATATCCTCATAAGTCTTGTGCTTCTTCTTATTTTATTTAGGAGCTTCTGCGGTATTTCCACAATTTCGCCAATGTCGCGTGGGTAGAGAGAATGATATACGATGGAGATTGCTCGGTGGAATAGGTAGTAGTCGGTGATCCCTAACCAATAATTTTGTATCCTAGTTCTTTTGCAGTTCTGTTATAGACAAATTATGATGTTGGGTTGTATAATGCTAAACCTTGGCCATCCTACAAAGTTTCTTGCAAGTCTTATTTGCCAGCTCAAACGACGAACGCTTACCGAGCTAAATGCTGTATGACAATTGGAGTGTATCAAAACTACAACTGTCAAAATTAAAGAAATACTCTAGATAAAGAAAAAATAATAAAAAGTGGATTTATTTTACTGCTGGTTAAATTTCATAATCTATAAGTCTATGCAGTTCTTAGGAACTCGTTTCATGACTCGCAGCATGGATTTTTGAAAGGTCGCTCCACTGTTTCCAATTTAATCCTATTTAACGACTATTTAACAGAATCAATGGAAGGTGGTGGACAAATAGATGTAGTGTATACCGATTACAGCAAAGCATTCGACAGAATTGACCATAATACTCTATTGTTCAAGCTTTTCAGTGTAGGTATCAGGGGGGACTTACTACGATGGTTTTCCTCCTATATAGAGAAAAGGTCTCAGGCTGTAGTGGTGAGCAATTATATATCTAGCTGGGTCACCATACCCAGTGGGGTACCCCAGGGCTCGTTGTTAGGCCCGTTGATTTTTGCGATTTTTATTAATGATATTCATTTATGTATTCATAATTCATATCTTCTATGTTTTGCTGATGACATGAAAATATTTAAAGCAATAAAATCCCCAGAAGATGCTTTCAAACTACAGGCTGACTTACATCGCCTTGACCACTACTGTCAATTAAACAAACTAGATCTTAATCCAACCAAATGTGCCCTTGTCACGTTTTCTCGGAAACAAATTGAAATCCCTACATCATACACCCTTAAACGGCAATCTTTGGTAAGAAGCTTCGTCATTCGTGACCTTGGGGTTGTTCATGACTCTAAATTATTATTTGATGAGCATATAGATAGTATTGTTAATAAAGCTTCCAAATTGTTGGGATTTGTAATGAGAACATGTACTTCATTCAATAAAGTGAAGACTTTCAAAATATTATATTGCACTTTCGTTCGTAGCGTATTAGAATATGCTTCACAAGTGTGGAACCCTCATTATGAAACTTATATCGTACGAATTGAGCGGATTCAAATGAAATTCATAAAATATTTATGTTATCGTCTAAAAATACCGTATAAATCCGATAATTATCTGTTTTTGTGTAAAAAATTCCATCTTCTTCCTCTTTCTAAGAGAAGAGAAATTGCGGACTTAACGTACCTTCTTAAAATTACCTCGAACTCCGTTGATAGTTCAGAACTATTAAGTAAAATTAATATACAGGGACACTCCAAAGTGTTAAGGTTTAATCCCCCTATAAATGTCCCAAAGGTTATCACTAACTATAGAAAGAATTCGTATTTATTGAGAGCAAGTAATAACTTTAATGATTTATGTAAGCGTTACGATATTGACCTATTCTGTACAAGCATAGCGTCAGCTAGGCGACTAGTAAGCAGAGAGTTTTTTGATTAGTTATTATATTATAATTAACAATAAATAATTCAGTTGTGGTCTTTCATGTTCACAATATTTATAATTACTGTATTACCTAACCGTGAGGACCTTTAATTGGCTTCATGTTTTCTATGTACTTTTTCTAAAATGATATATTGCTGTTGGTCTTCCTAAGATAAATAAATAAATAAATAAATAAATAATTTTCGAATATCGCGAAAACAAAAGCCCGGCCTAGCTGTACAGTAAAATTAAAAACATTAAAATATTCCGTCTACGACAAGACACGTTCACCGCGCTCGCATTATCGGTACACTTTGGATAACTATCATTATAACCCTATTAAATGCTGATTTTCTATCACTGTCGGATTGCGTAGGAGTGAAAGAGAGACTGGGATGCTAAAATCACGGTCAGTTTGGATGGCTAACTAAAGAATGCTTATTAAGCACAAAGCTAGTAACTTAAAACGAAAACCACTCAACTGTCCCTCATGACAAACATTTGATATTGCATTGTTATATTTTTATACACATACTTGTATAATTACCATAGTTACGTTATAAGCGTAAGTTACAGTCAACTTTACAATTTTATTCTATTGAGAAAATTTTTCGCTTCAGATAGTATGATCAAGATTAACATATAATTTTCTTCCTTCCAGAAACTAAATATATTTTGTTAAAAATCTGTTCAAGGATAGCTATTTAACACTGTAATGTATAGAGCTTATATTTATTCTGTAAAGTGGGATAGGCCAGCTAAAATGTAGTGTTAGTCGCAATATACGTGAACAAGTCGAAGCATCGTTGAAGTATTATTCCCTCGTAATTCCCAGTTTTTCTGATATTTCCTAAACACTTGCCAGCGCTTTAAGCGCCAAATTCCAAAGTGTACCTTAACGCAATATAAACTGGCACTTGAGCCCACAGCTTTTTAGTAAACAGTTAGCATATTTAGAATCACACCATACGTTATTGCTTCACTCATAATGATACAACGTTCAATATTTTCATTCTTGTTACACAGCACACGTCCATTTCTTACTATACAATTTTACAGCGTGAATTCACACTAGTTTATACTACACAATATTATATATAACTATACATAGATAATCAATGTCTGGCGCCGAATTAAGTATCTAACTACCTAATATGTTTTTTTTATATAACTTCTTCTTATTATGTATATTTTTTGAAGATTTCACTGCGAGTTCTACAAACAAAAAATTATGCAGACGACGCGCGACGCTCAACGAGATGGCTAGATAGTCTGTAGTTAGTTTTAAATCGGCACAAATATTTGTCACATCCAAATCTTACGTGCGGACACCGTCCAGATCATAGAAAACTATTTATATAATGTAAATCATAAATGTAGGTAATAGTAAGATTTAGGTATAGCTACCTATAACGTAGTAATCACGTGGAGTGCTACTGTTCGTTGTGTTTCTGTATGGGTCGCGGGTGTGCGTGCGGGTGTGTGTGTGAGTGCGGGTGTGTATGCGGGTGTGTGTGCGGGTGTGTGTTGTTGTGTCCCCGCCGGCGCGCGTTGTGCAGCGCGTGTAGCAGCGCGCGTCCCGAGGCGGCGCACAGCTCGGTGCCGTCGCGCGCACCCATCACGCGCGCTCCGTTCGCGAGACTGTTGCATATGTGTCTGCCGACAACAACACGATACATATACAACTAATAATAACCACCTTAATAGTAGATTATGATACAGTTACACGTTGTCATTATACACGAGGCTGTGTGTTGCAGCCCAAGGCGTAGACGAGGGCGTAAATCAGCCGAGTGTATAATGAGCAAGTTGCTCACGAGTTTCATACGCACTTTTTCAACACCCTTGCGAGGAAAAAAAAATATTTTGCACAAATGCGATACAAAAAACATACGAACATTATGGAAAATAGCGCGCAGGTTATTTTTTGCGCGCGACTATTGTATGATGGTTGATTACATATAAATCTCTTTAATGTTACAAATCTGTATTACCCGGTTAAATTGAAAATGCTCTGTTTACTCACATATAATTTGCAGTTAGGTACTAACTTAACTTTGTAGGGATAATTCTATTACGCACTAGTGTATAATATTATTATGCACGAGGGTGTTATAGTTCGGTTTATGGCCCTAGGAACGATATAATAAAGCTCACTTTACGAGCAAGGGTGTTGAAAAACATATTAAACAATGTAGGGACACATGCAACCCCATACGCTCAGATGTCCCCCCCGCGTTTGTACCGAGCGTCCGTACTTCAGCCCACCTTATTAGTGTAACCTTTTATGTACCTAAATATGTTATTCTGACCGAGAATAATTAATGTTAATCACCGAAATGTAGTAGTTTGATTTACCCATCCCAGTAGACAGTCAAGAACACGCATATGGAAGAAATAAGGGCGCACATGTAAACCTTGATAGGTGACGTGCGCCACGATTGCAGATAACGATTCTTAGAATCTTAGAAACAAAAATTTAATATTGAGCAAGACACGTGTTAAAGACGTATTATTATAAAATAAATAAATAAAATGTATGGCAACAATAGTAACACATTAAATAAGTACTCACCTACATATACAGGGTTATTGGAAAGCGCTAACAAACTCTTAGGGTTGACTTGGGTCTGCTAGTCCTAGCAAACATTATGTGAAGTTTTTTTTTTTGGCGGACTAAGCACGCGGACTTCCTGATGTTGAACGTTTCTGGTGCCTGTAATTTATTATTTCATATTTTTTATTACTTTGCTCGATGTAACTATTTAAAACGCTATTCAAAGGGAACGCGGTGCGATCCAGTGTTGCCGCGGGCGGGCCCTCTTGGCTCGGAGTAGGCATTATTTAAAGTTAAACAAAAATGTATACTAATAAATTACAGACACAAGAAACTTTTAACATCAGATCTGAGGGCCATGCCTATTGCCCATGCTTATTCCGTCTAAAACATATAAAAAA
Source organism: Plagodis pulveraria (assembly GCA_963890685.1). Lineage (NCBI taxonomy): Eukaryota > Metazoa > Arthropoda > Insecta > Lepidoptera > Geometridae > Plagodis > Plagodis pulveraria. Next base: position 4,286,539 of record OY982961.1, on the reverse strand, counting down.
GAAATGTATAAAAAAGCTCAAAATGTTTGTTAGGACTAGCAGAAATTAACCCTAAGTTGTTGTTAGCATTTTTCCAATAACCCTGTATATAGGCTAAGAACATCATATTCCTGGTTATAATAATTAACCTAAAAATATGGCCTACAAGTAGCGCTAGTTACAGTGCTGCTTGTAGGCCAAGTTAACCCAACGCTATAATTTTAGCCTCATTGCTCATTATATATGCAATAGCTATTTATGAGCTGTCAACCCCGTGATCGTTACATGCTTTGCCATCCTACAATATGCAGTGATGTAATTTATTTAGTATAAATTTCTGATTGGCATCGAGCAGAATTTTCCAACTAAGCACCTGGAAGCTAAATTTAACTTTTTTTTTTATTTTTATGCCTGATAGGTAAGCCTTTGACCACTATCTCACCTGATGGTAAGTGATGATGTGGTCGAAGATGTTGTTCAGGCTAACCTAGAAGAACTGGCTCTCAAGGACAGCTGCCGGAACCACAGCGTTAGGTGCTTGGCGACAGATTTTCTACATGAGAGTGGTAGCTAGCCATGCGGGCATTCGCAAAATGCCCTACCACCATGCTATAACGACTGCCATCCTAAGACAACAACCGCGACCGACGGCTTAACGTGCCCTCCGAAGCACGGAAGCGCTCAGTAGTATTGTCACTAGCGGTCACCCATCCAACTCATGACTGCGCGCGACGTTGCTTAACTTTGCTGATCGGTTGAGAACAGCTAAGTAAACTTCGCTACGAGCGCTTCAAACATTAAAATGACCTCAACTTAACGAAGTGATGAATGCATGGATAATTAGTTACTTATATATTTAATATTGCCTTCAGGAATGATAATAATATTGAAAACTGCAGGTCCAGCGTAAGTATTAATAGAGGTTGGTGGAAAGACATTATTTCTGCCGCTGTTTTCTCCTACGAACTTGTAGAGTACGACACGTACAGTAGGTACTCACCGCACCATGTGGAAGGGCACGTGCCCGTTGGCGAGCCACTCGAGCGCACCGCTGCCCTCGACGGCGGCCGCTCCTACGAACTTGTAGAGTACGACACGTACAGTAGGTACTCACCGCACCATGTGGAAGGGCACGTGCCCGTTGGCGAGCCACTCGAGCGCACCGCTGCCCTCGACGGCGGCCGCTCCTACGAACTTGTAGAGTACGACACGTACAGTAGGTACTCACCGCACCATGTGGAAGGGCACGTGCCCGTTGGCGAGCCACTCGAGCGCACCGCTGCCCTCGACGGCGGCCGCTCCTACGAACTTGTAGAGTACGACACGTACAGTAGGTACTCACCGCACCATGTGGAAGGGCACGTGCCCGTTGGCGAGCCACTCGAGCGCACCGCTGCCCTCGACGGCGGCCGCTCCTACGAACTTGTAGAGTACGACACGTACAGTAGGTACTCACCGCACCATGTGGAAGGGCACGTGCCCGTTGGCGAGCCACTCGAGCGCACCGCTGCCCTCGACGGCGGCCGCTCCTACGAACTTGTAGAGTACGACACGTACAGTAGGTACTCACCGCACCATGTGGAAGGGCACGTGCCCGTTGGCGAGCCACTCGAGCGCACCGCTGCCCTCGACGGCGGCCGCTCCTACGAACTTGTAGAGTACGACACGTACAGTAGGTACTCACCGCACCATGTGGAAGGGCACGTGCCCGTTGGCGAGCCACTCGAGCGCACCGCTGACCTCGACGGCGGCCGCTCCTACGAACTTGGACACGCTCGCGCACGAGAACACGACCGTCACCCGACTGCCTTCCTGCAATACAACGATACCGTTAAAGGGAATTTCAGCTGACTAGTTGCTAGTTCATCTGACTATTGTACTGTATCACGTTATACACGTGATTTGAAATAGATTATTAATGATATCTCATATTTATATTTATATATATATATATATATATATATATATATACACCGTGTCCCAAAATTCAACGATAAGCCGGCATCGGTGCATGGACCTACTCATGACTACTCGGGAAAAAATAAAAAAAAAATTATAACTCTTTTTTTTTTTAATTACAGAGACTTTTATAAAGTTGCGCCAACTTTTAATAAAACTTGCCATGGTAGTGTCCATACTTTTTTTTTTAACCCAGACTATAGAAAGTGCATAGAATGTTAAAATCTATGAAAATTATAAGAAAAATTTTTTTTTACTGATTTTTGTAAAATAACTACAGACTTTCTGTAATTTTAAAGGATTGTGGTAGATAGCCGTCCTTCTTAGGTTGCTAATGCACAAAAAATATCAAAAATATGTAAAAAATTGTGGTCATGGTAGTTGAAAATAGCATAATGGGTATCGAATATCGATGAAATTTATAAAAGTCTCTGTAATTAATAAAAAAAAACAGTTATAATTATTTTTATTTTTTTTCCGAGAAGTCATGAGTAGGTCCATGCACCGATGCCGGCTTATCGTTGAATTTTGGGACACGGTGTATATATTGTTAACAATGTATTACATACTATATAATTACAATATTTAAATTACATAGGTGATAGGCGATAGCCTTGGCAAAGGCAAAATTTTCCAAGATTTTTTGTCTTTGAAGTAATTACAATCTGTGTAGAATGATTTCTTAATCAAAACGTGTACCTCGAATTTATCTTCTGTGATCGTTTTAATGTTTGAGAAACATTTTTTTTTATCATAATACTGAATACAATTACCTAAGAAATACCTTTTATTTTTCTTTGCTAATCCAAAACCTAGCACCGCTATTTTATCTTTATTCCTGGGATTGTAATCATTGTTTAATTCAAATTTACTAAAATGTTCACAAACATTTATAATATTTTCAAATATACTCGTACACAGACTTGGTTAAGTTAAAATATAAATTTATTTAAAAAGATCCTTCAGAGATTTTCTCCATTTCTTATATGGCTCGAATTGCATGCTTTTGTAAGATAAAGATTGCTTCTATCTCAGCAGCAGCTCCCCACAGCAATACACCATACGACATAATACTGTGGTAGTACGCGAAATAAACTAGCATAGCAGTAGCTACGTCTGTTAACTGTCTTATCTTACGAACTGCATATGCAGCAGAACTCAGTCTTCCGGAGAGATCATGTACATGAGGATCCCATTGTGAAGTTGAAACTATTGTGATTCCCAGGAAGACTGTCGCATTGTCCATGGGATGGGTTACATTAATAAGTAAACGTTATTTTTATTATTATTTTCTTAATTAGGAGTAAATTTTGGAATTGTGTGCATCACTTTTCAAGATATTACGTAGAATAGTTAACAAACCTATCTTCAAGCATGATAAAACTGATGAAATTTTGTATTTATTTATTTAATTACATGGAAAACCAACAGCTAAATATAGTAGTAATAGCAACTTAAATATATACAGAGAGCCAATTACAGGTTTTCACGGATAGAATTACAATAAAAAATGTGAACACTCAAAAAATACACAGATCAAGTTGTAATGATTACATAATTGCATGCCACAATAAATTTTGAGATAAATAATTCAAGCTAAAGTGACATAGAATATATTCTACAATTGTAAACGATATTTAGATATTATTATTATTTTTATTTATTTTTTTCCTGATAGATTAGCCTTTGACCACCATTTTACCCAAAGGCAAGTGATGATGCGGTCGAAGACGTTGTTCAGGCTAACCTAGAAGTGACAAAGACTACGACTATTATACAATTGAGATACATTTATGTAATTACACTGTTTACTACTGCATACCGAAAAAAGTCGCACTCAAGGTGCGTCTTGCCGTGGGAACACTACTCAAAAATGGGTCAATATTATGCAGTTTAGTGAGTTTATTAAAAGTTCTACTCGCTCGCACTATATACGTATTCTGCCTATACTTCGTGGAAGCTCTAGGGACTCGGAATGGGGGGTTGAACCTCGGAGATTTCTGCGGAATATTGAAGAAGATTTTGCTGAGCAATTCCGAGCAATCTATATTATTATGAATAAGTTTTAATAAATACAAATAGTCAGCGATGTCCCGTCGCTTATTCAGAGGCAGGAGGTGAAATTTTTTGCATAGGTCAAGATAATTAGATGAATTATAAGGTACTTTGAACCGGAAGCATAGGTATTTAATGAAACGTTTCTGAATAGCTTCAATACGATCTATATAAATATGGTAACAAGGGTTCCAAATCTGAGACGCATATTCCAGATGACTCCTTACATACGTGCAGTATAAGATTTTTATAGTTTTAGCTTTTGTAAAGGATTTAGATAGTCGCATAATGAAACCAAGTGATTTAGAAGCTTTGTTTACTATATCATTTATGTGAGTATCAAATAGTAATTTAGAATCATGACGCACTCCCAGGTCATGAATACTAGCGCTAATAGGGAGGTTCTGTCCTTGTAAGGTATAGTTAGTGGGTATGGCTAAGTGATTCCGGGTGAAGGTTATGGCAGTACATTTAGATGGATTGAGATCCAGCCTGTTTACTCGACAATAGTCCTCTAAGCGAGACAAATCTGCCTGAAGGGCAATCATGTCTTGTCGACAAGTTATAGTTTTAAAGATTTTCATGTCGTCAGCGAAACATAATAGTTTAGAAGATAATAAGCACATATCAATATCATTAATATAAAAAATAAAAAGGAGGGGTCCGATTAAGGACCCCTGGGGTACCCCGCTGGGGACAGAGACCCAGCTAGAAATATAGTTGTTAAGAGCGACAGCCTGGGATCTATTGTCAATGTACGACGAAAACCACCTTAGCAAATCACCGCGAATCCCCGACCAATTTAGCTTATGTAACAAGATGCTATGATCAATACGGTCAAAAGCTTTACTGTAGTCCGTATATACTACGTCGACCTGATGCCTATTATCCATAGCTTCAGTTATAAAATCGTTAAGGAGAATAAGATTCGAAACAGTCGATCTACCTTTTAAAAAACCATGCTGAAATGTGCTAAGTGAATACTTTAGCGCGGAATAAACTTGATTGTATACTATCCTTTCAAAAATTTTGGCAATAATGCATAGCTTGGATATAGGTCGGTAGTTAGTAATCTGGGTTTTCGTACCTTTTTTATGAACCGGAGTAATAAATGCTGACTTCCATATTTGGGGAACAGTACAGGTAGAAAGCGATTTTCTGAACAAAAGTGCAATAGGGAAAGCAATAGACGATGAACATTGTAACGGAACATACCTTGGAAAGAAAGTTCCGTCACTAAAGACGAATAATATAGGTAAAGAATCTAAAGATCAGAAATAAATTATTCATTCTTAGTAAAAAGTTTTAATAGACAATATTTATGTATAACTAACCTAACTACTAACCTTATTGAATTTTTAAATCAGTAAAGAGATTCCAGGAACTCATTTTATGTTCAAATAATAACAGGCAATGAATATTTTGAAAAAAAGAATACGATAAAAATTCAATCTAGAGGATCTGTCAACAAGGCAGGAATCGAAAGAAAAAATTGGTCATAGTAAATTCTCGTGCTTTACATATTTTACTTTTTTACTACAATTAACTTATGTACACATAATATAGAGGAAATGTTTGGAAAAGTACCTGGAATGAATGCAAAATGCAATATATAGATTGCTTAAATTCCGACAAGGAAAGGTGACTAACAAGGTGAGTAGATTAGTAATATATACGTGAAATAAAACATATAAAACATATCAAAGCAAAGTGTAATTATATCTAATATCGTTTGGGAAACAACATGTTTGGAAATTTGTGTTTTCATATAATATGCGGATACTTAATTTCCTTTACATGGTCAAGAGACCCTTTCAATATTGATATTTTATAGAAAATTTGTCATGGGAAATTGATCTTATAAAAGGTATTTAATTCATTTTAAAGATTAATCTGTATCTTAGAATTATTCTGCACTGTTCCTTACATGAATTCGCATTCCTATGTCAAATTACAGAGGTGAAATTATTAGAATAAAGTTATCCTGAGAACATCGTATTCATCAAATAATACCAACGTTTTAAAATAAAGTTATCATAAAACTGTTCAAGCCGATAAATAAAATCAAATATGCAAATGTACGGCAATGCTAAGTCTTGGGTCTTTCAGTTCAAATCTAATGCAATAGTAAACTATATACATTTTGAGTTCAAATCTATTCCAACGTTTTATGAACATTATTCGAGAGAATTTATTTTGTCTAAGTACTAATGCTAACTTATAAAGGTATACGATTATTCTACTCAAGTATTTGGATTGATATTATAATGAATGCTTTATGTTTGTTCAACCAAGATGGATTGACATTTTTTACGACAAGAATGAGGCATATAAGTCCTCGTACAATAATATGAAGTTTAAATTCTATTCAACCATGATAATACATTGTTGAACATTGGTGCAAATGCGACCACACTTTTAATAAGTCTTTCTGCTGTAAGGATGAAAGATGTTATATTCGACATGAGAAAATCAGAGGGAAGATAATAATTCCTCTTAACCTTATATATTCATATTTGAGTACTTGAGTCTGAATAAAAGTATAATTCACTTTTGATATCACAAACACGTGATTTTACAAAACTTAGGCAAAGTAAGTCCTAAAATATAAAACCAAACTTTTCATTGAAATCAATTATAATATTGATAGTATTATGATACTCTGATACACATTCTATTTCAAACTGAGAAATATTATAACAATGAAATTAACTAATAAGATATGTTATATTTACGAATTTTGTAAAAGGAAATTGAAAAATTAATCAATCAATGACACTCATTATATGGATATTATCAAATAATGAATTATCCAATAATGTGATAAAATAGGAAGTTAAGCAGTATTTGATTTAAGGAGAAGGCATTACCTAAGTGAACCGATGAGCATTGGTGTCGTGCACCGTAAAGGAGGCCTTCTTAAACGTACACCAGGGGTTGCAAGTCCCTGGCACTTAGAATCTGAACCTTTCCTTATAACTGCTAACTAAATACGATGGATCCATCTAATTATCAAATAATTAACTTTTACAAAACAAAATATTATAAAATAACTATTTGCTATTTACTTCAATAAACGTTATACTTCCAAAATTTAATAGTGTAGAAGTCACGAAACAAAGTAAACTAGAAACTATCAGTCTAGTTCATTCTGTTATTCTTTTAATTAGACGAACTTTAAAATAGTTCAACTTAATTTAATCAAAAATTATCATATAATTTTGTACAATATATTTTCTTATTTTAATATTCATTTTACTCTATGACGTTGTGAATATAATTTGAGGAAGTTCTAAGTAAATGGACAAATTGTACTTTGGAATACAATATGCAACATTTTTTGGAATTGTCTTTATATTTCCGATAGATAGAGTTTATATAGGTATAGTTATTATTTTAGTTAATCTAACACGAATTTTGTAGCATATTATTTAATTAATTTTAGTCTATTTCTATTTAGATCTTCAAATGATTGAAGTCAAATATAATATAAGGTAATTACGGAGTTCGTTGATTATACTTTTTGGTATATTTCCTTTCGTCAGTCTCTCTCACATAACATAATTATAGTTAAGTTAAACATCTTAGTTTTCTAGAGTTAAACTCTAGTTTACTATGTTATGAATTTTAGAGGAAATATCTTCTGATACTTTCCACTTGCTTTATTCGTTAAGCAGCTAAGTACCTTAGATTCTTATTATTAAACTATAATATGTTTTGCAATTTTTGAGTAAATTTTATGTTATTGTGATCGAACAAGCTCGAGGCCCACCTGATGTTAAGTGGACTAACCTCTGTTTATAACAGTTGCAATTCATCACAAGTCACGAATTGCACTGCTCCCTTCACATTGAGACATAGTTGTTAAGTCTCATTGTTCCTGTAATTTCACTGGCTCTCAAGGACTACTGCCGGAACTGTAGATAGTCTTAGGAGTCATGACAATATATTATATGTACATCATTCAAGTAAATTTAGTTTCATATTGTTTTCCCTACAATAGCCAATGCATAGTTGTTTATATTTATGCTATTTAAAGCCGAATTTCTATATTACCTATTTATCTAGATGTTATGTCAGGTTTTCCCGGTACCTATTTGTGGTTTGAGATTATCTACAATATTAATTTATACACGTGGTTTTAAATTTAAGTTCTGTACTTTAGGTTCCATATACCTACTTTTATCTGTTTTAAAAAATATAAACGTTGTTTTCCATTGTAATTTCTCACAGATTTCTATAAGGAACATATTTACTCACATACAAAAATTATTTAGCCTTTAATGATTTAATACCCTAATGATTTAATAAATTTTTAACGATTCAATACCCTAATGGTACTTCGTTTATAATTGCTTTGCCTTGAATTTATGGTCTAGAAAAATATACATATAATTATCTCCTATGTAACTTTTTAAACATTGATTTTCTTAATTTTAGACTTCAGGTTCCCTCATATTCACTATTGGTCTTAGATACTTAATTCCAATATTTTATGAGATATCTATTATTCTTTGTTCACTAATTCGCAATGTTTACGTTATTCTAATAATACATTCAAATTTCATAACTTTAAATTTTCTATAAAATTACTAAAGTATAAATACTTAGGTATCTTTATGATTTTTATTTTAATTATAAATTTCAATTTGATAGATTTCAAATTATCGGTTAAGTATATACTATATAGGTGTATTATCTGTTAGGTTAGTTAATTTCTTTCTTAAGTACCTTAAAAGAAAATGGATTACTACAATAGGTCACTTCTTAAGGTCCTACCATTATACTAGACGATTCACATGCCATATTTCAAATCACAATAATTTTAGAATATAGAAAAATATATTTAATGCATTATTTTAGGCTTCTTTAGTACTTTGAAATTTTGGGATCAGAATTTTTAGTTAAGCACGATCGTTAAGTTTAAGCAAAATAGGATCAGTTTTGGGATCAATTTAATTTAAGTTTAATTTAGTTTCAATTTTAGGTGTTTAGGTGTATTTTTTTTTTAGTAATGTTTCTGCGTTTCTTATAAATCCTAATTGAGTAATTTAATTAATTTAGGGTTTTAAAAAAAAATAGTAAAGGGGGGGCGTTACAACATGGAACAAGGAATTTAGCCGAAATATTGTCAGGTCCAGCCGTTTTTGCTTTATCTAATTTACTGAGTAAAATTTTGATCTCATTCTCTTCAACAAAATTTTAGTGATATCAGAAACAACGTCAGGGCGCGAAAAAGTAGGAAACGAGCTAGTTTGGAAAGTACTTGAATGATTACTTGTATGGGAAGTAGAAAGAAAAGTTGACTGGAAATATGAAGAAAATGCACTGCAAATAGATTCTCCACTAGAAAGATTTTCATTATTAAACTCCATTGAACTAGGCATGGAATGCGATTTAGTTTTATTTTTAACATATGACCAAAAACATTTAGGATTATTTTTAATAGCTTCTTCCGTTGATTGTAAGTACTGACGGTAACATGTAGATTCTAAAGTTTTCACCCTATCACGCAAGTAAGTAAAAGCCATTTCATCACACTTATTACCATAAATTTTAAATTTCCTAAAATATTTATATTTTTCCTTGATAGCTCTCTTGAGAGAAGAATTATACCACACTGGAAAAGTTTTATTAGTAAGCACCTTAACAGGTACGTACTTAGTATGGAGTTTCCAGATACTTTGGTTAAAAAAATTCACTGCTTCATCGACAGAGCGAGATGAGAATTCATAAGTCCAGTCGGTACTAGAAATATCGTTATTAATCGAGCCAAAGTCTGCCTTATTGTACAAATAAACTGTACGTGGTGCATAATCTAAAATGGGACAAAAAAAGTTGGCGGTTAATAAAAGTGCCGGGTGGTAGGCATCACAGGGTACAAATGGATCCAAGCACTTTGACACAGTAATGACCTGATCAGAAAGTACTAAATCAAGAATTTTACCAAATTGATTTAATATCCCATTAAACTGGCCAAGACCTAGAACCTTCAATTCATCAGAAAGTAAAGTTTCGTCAACACTTGTAATGCCTGTAGGACATAATGAAGAGGTAATATTACAGTGAATATTCAAGTTGTCAGAAGGTACCCACACAATTCCACTCATATTGAAGTCGCCCACAACAAGGAATGAATCAGACGGGTGGTTTAATACTACTTCATTTAGTTTTGAAAGAAAATTGTTAAGCTGAGCATTGAACGACAACCCGTTGTTTTGTTTACAAAGGTATAAGACACATATAAACACATTGACGAACGCTCGCGAATTGGCTTGCTTAAGACGTACACATAGCCAAAGATCTTCCGCCGTGGAGTTAAAAAGAGGCTGCAGAGTAACTGGTAGATCCCTTTGGGTTGCTATTAAAATTCCGCCACCTCTTGATTGTCTGGTTAATCCCAAATCCCTATCACGACGCCAAATAACATTGCGTTCATCAAACAATTCCGAACTTAACACGCCGTCCAACAACCAAGTTTCAGTTAGAATTATAATTGGATATGAATTAAGACAAACTTGACGGTAAAACTCACTGGTTTTGGTACGAAGCCCGCGAACATTCTGATAATAAATTGTAAGGTGATCGCCAGAATCATTGGAAGCCATCATTAATAGAGATTTGGGAATACAGACCGAATACGTAGCAGTATACAGAGATAATAATTATAATTTTAAGACTAGATTGCAAAATATTCAAATTAACGTAACATAGATGAGGGTAGAATAAAAACGATATGCATAGTGAATAACCACTAAGAACCATGATGTAAACAAGATAATGAAATAGCATGTAGCAGTAAGCAAATAGTCTATGTGCGAGCGAGACAAACTCATAAACGTCGATAGCAGTGATAAGCAGAACAGCGCAATAAAGAACCGGTCGTAAGGCAGGGGCGCACAACATTGAATTAAAAGTTAACATAAACTTAGAGCTAATATCTCGATTAAAAATATAGAACCATAGCAGTTTTCATAATTCAACATAAAATACCAGCACGACCAACAGCTTAGACGATTTTGTTTAAATCGTTTTCCTGCTTGATGACTATCACTTTGGAGGTATCGTTACGACGCACATGGATCCTTTCCTACCAAAGACGTCAATTTCAACCTTAAAACATTAATTACGGATGTATTATTTTTTACCTAGAATTGCCGGAAGATACCGTGGTGTCAAAGCAAGGTGTCGGCAAAAGAGTTTCTGCTTGAGGGTGGTATCTAGCCAGGCGGGCATTAGCAAATAGCCTACCGCCATCCTATAACGACTGCCATCGTAAGGCAACAACCGGTACCGGCTTAACGTCAAGAACAGAAAGCACTCCGAAGCACGTGCACGCTCAGTAGTAATGGCTCTAGCAGTCACACATTTAATTCATGACTGCAGCGGACGTTGCTTAACTTAGTCGATCGGTTAAGAACAACTAAGCAAGCTACGCTACGAGCACTTAAATCCCATAAGGAGACGCATTACTGTCTCAACACCCACGTTTCGTTTGGTCACATGTAAATTACTGTTGGGTTGCAGAGCTCGAGTAGCACCACCCTGTCATCTTGTCGTAAGAGCCGACGAAGAGAAAAAATATCAGAGGGTGGGCAGCACCGCCTTTGAAGAAGTCTCTATTACCAGCCCTGGTTCACTCTGCACTTCAGATACAGCATATCCTTCAGGAAGAGATTATTGTACGGTGCGTGCCACGTCAGAAGAGATCAGAGCTATGCTTTTACATTATTTTAGAATGGCTTTGCTGAGTGATTCTTCTGGTACTTTTGAATCTGTGATATTACACTGAGATTATGAGCAACCCTCACTGATGGAAACCTTTCATTGGTGGGACATTCTGGTAGATGTAATGATGATAAATATCAGCTATATATCAGCTAATATCAGCCATTGCCAGCTATATTTATAAGTGGTAGCAATCTTTAACAAGAGGTCGTAATGGTGGGTATCACCATCCAGCCATATCACATTGTTATGTCTGCAATAACGCCTGCTCTGCGGATTACATTAAAAAATTACAAATGAACGAGAGAAAAATAATATAGTCATGTGCGGGATTCGAACCCGCGTCCATCCACCCCTATAGCCGGGGTATGTTCTGACCAACTGAGCTAATATGACAATGATTCATAACTCAAATTTTTGCTCTTGTTCTTCAACCATCTCGTATGGGGATGGACCTATATTTCAACTTAGGGTGTACTTACTACAAACAAGGCCAATTTTGCAATTGCTTTGAAATGCGTAAATGATGACGCAGTTAGTTCAGCCGGTCAGAGCATACCGCGGCTATAGGGGTGGATGGACGCGGGTTCGAATCCCGCATACTATAATTTTTTCTTTCGTAAATTTGTAATTTTGGGACACTACTATGTTTAGGCGTGGAGGGCATGTGAATCCAATATAACTAGATCAAAACTTAATTCTAATTGACCTCGAAGTATGACATATCCATTCTTTGGAAATGCAAGTGAACAAGTTACTTTGGATAACTTAAATCTCCGGTCAGATAAAACCGTATCATGCATGCTATATCAGTTCCTTAGAAAGCGCCGTGGTTCACCTTCCAGTATTTTACCTTTAGTCGCCTCTTACGACACCCGCAGGTAGCAATAGGGTGGAGACATTCTAGCCCGGCAGCCCATGGGGCGTTATAGAAGATATATAGAAAAGCAATGTGCGGCTTCGGAGATGATAATGATTTGCTGGCTTGCTTGGCTAACTACTTATCAAACCAATTAAGTAATATCTTGGTTAATAATAACAAATACTTTTAAAATATTTTAAGAAAACATCAAATTAATATTTTAATAAAACACTTAAAAAAAAAAAAAATATATCTAGTGACAATTCCGCTTAATTTTCCTGCTAAGCCGACGTGACGACACAAACGCCACGCAGCCAAACCGGAAGAATTTTCGACGCGTTTCGCTTCTACACGAAGCATCCTCAGGAGGTCTTGACTCTTCGAGCGCACGATCGAGAACGACGTGACGTGACGAACGAACGGGTGACTCATTCTCGATCGTGCGCTCGAAGAGTCAAGACCTCCTGAGGATGCTTCGTGTAGAAGCGAAACGCGTCGAAAATTCTTCCGGTTTGGCTGCGTGGCGTTTGTGACGTCACGTCGGCTTAGCAGGAAAATTAAGCGGAATTGTCACTAGATATATTTTTATATTTTTTAAGTGTTTTATTAAAATATTAATTTGATGTTTTCTTAAAATATTTTAAAAGTATTTGTTATTATTAAAAATGGATTTCCGCAAAGTAACGCCTGAATCTATTCAATATCTTGGTTTTCAACAGATTTTTTTAATGTACTTTTTTTTACACGCACAACCCCTCCTAATGAAATTGGTACATTTTAAATTCACATACATAAATAACATGAAGTATGACAAACATGAACATACCTGTATGATTTTCTGTATTTTCTTGGCGGTGGTCTGCGTGAAGGGATAAGTGCCAGTAGTCTGCGCGACATCCACAGCATGGGCATCGTCCGCCTTCACCACCACGAACCGAGAGTTCTCGCCTCCCCCTGCCGCCGTCCCCGCCGCCCCTTCCCTCCCCCCGACGCCCGCTTCAGCATACTTCTCGATATTAGCCAGCAATGTCTTCCCGTTTGGAGACATAGGACTTTTAGGGCCGTTATTGTAAGGCTGCGGCGAAAAGCCCTGCGGCGCCTGCCAATTGGAGCGCCCTTGCCCGTTCCTAAACCCGAAAGAATTCGCATTCTGATACGCATTATTTCCGAAATCATTTTGCTGCTGGTACGAGTACGGTCGGTACTGCTGCTCTTCCTCCACTCTCATCCTCCAGTTGGGAGAGTCTATGGTCAGCGGCTTCGGACGCTGGCCGATGCCAATCGGCTGGTTGAGGCCTACGTTCTTCTCTTCGGCACCCAAAACGTGCACAACAGTATTCAGGATCTGGTCATCCAGCGGAGTCATCGGCTTGGCGGGGTTGGACATACGCCGGATGATCAGTGCACACAGCTTCTGCCTCAAATTGTATACACTGATGGCATCGGATGCGTCCGCCGTGAAGGCCATCCAGTCATCCAGTGTCAACACTGCGGTGTCGGGCGAGGAGTTGTTCTCGTCCGCTTCGCTGTCGGAATCGCTGGAGAGGCCTGGAGGGTTGGCACGCTGAGTTAGGGCTCCGGGAGGCAGCCGCAGCGGCCCACCGAACAGCGCCACCGTCAGCGGAGTCACCAGCGTGTTGCATCTTATGAAGCAGAACCGTCCAGCGCGGGAGATCTCCTCGAAGGCAACCCAATCCGTCGGCAAGCTGGCCACAGACTTCTGCGAGCCGCTGGCCCCCCCGCCACGGTGCAGTGTGGAGCTCGGGTGAAATGCTACCTTAACCTCTTTAGAAGTCCGCAGAGTGGAGGAGTCTCGGTCAACGCGGGCTACGGAAGGGTACAGGCCGCCAACTAACACCGCTTTTACCACGTGCCATTTCTCCGAGTTCAAGTTGACATCTTTGATATCTCCCGATCCCCGTGCCTTAACGAGACAAAGCGCCCGGAGCTGAGCCAGTAACTGCGAACGGTATCCAACGATCATCTCCATGGTAGCTCCGCAGATTAAGTTCTTCGCGCAGAAAGCGCGTTCGCTGCCGTTAGCCCTAGCCCCCTGCCACGCTTGGAACGCTCGCAACACCGACATGTGATCCGAATAGCTTTCCGAAGCGAACTCTTTCCTGGCCATGCTGCCTCGCTTCCTGTTCTCCGGGTTCATAGATATCTGGAAGGGCTCCTTGTTCGCGAGACTGCAAACGATTGTCAAGATCGGGTCGAGGCACTTCATCACGCATGCGTACAGCAGCATTTTACCGAGTTTCGGTTCCACGGTCAAGTCGAGTAGATGTTGCCCGATTTCCGTCAGGTCTTCCATGGGGGTGAGCGCTCCGATAGTCTTGAGCAGAGTCACTGCGTTCCTCACGGCCAGAAACGACGGCGGTTCCAGTGCCTTCGATAGGAAATCCGCTATGGGTGTATTTCCTGGAGCGAGCAGTTTCGTGTGGAGACATAACTCTTGCAGCGGCACCCGCAGTATCTCCGGGATGGAGTTGAGAGGCAGAGTTTTGAATCGTCGTTTGGAGCACATGTGGAAGCAATGTCCCGGTTTGGTACGTCCAGCCCGTCCCGCCCTCTGCTGGCAGCATGCCCGGGACGTCCACACACACTGCAGCGAACAAACACCCCCGTTGGACTCGTAGTACTTCTCTTTCACTTTGCATGAATCCACTACGTACACCACATCGTCTATGGTAATAGAAGTCTCCGCTATGTTCGTTGAAATTATAATCTTCCTCGCGTTTGGCAACGGATTGAACACTTTCTTCTGGTCGAGCGTTTGCATGTTGCTGTGCAAAGTAAATATCTGATATTTCATCACATTCATTTCTGTACACGACTGTATCATGTCTCGGATGGTCACTATGTCGTCGTATCCGGGGAGAAATATCAGTATGCTCCCTTTGGGCAAGTTGACGTGTATGTGTTTGATGAGAGCGAGCATGAGGTCGTGATCTATGAGTTCTTCTGAGGACGTGTGGTGGTATACGTCCAACAGGAAGTTGTCAGCGGCATCGTCCTCGTTGTTCTCCTTAGTTTCCTCCGTGTACGTGACGGTAGAGAGTAGTTTCGCGCATTCTGCGTGACCGTTATCTACAGCGTGGTCATACGCAGATTTACCGTCGTTGTCTTTCGCCGAGGGGTCCGCACCTGAGAAATGACACCTAAATGTTAATAATTAAAGTATAGATATTTGGGTTCGAGTAACGGCTAATGCAATGGTACTTGTAGCTATAATAGTAGTAAGTATTAAGTGGTTGCTTTTTCCAAACTATTCTTGGATCCTCGCGTAGGCTCGGTGGAGAATCGGAACAGCGAACATTATTTGAGGGTTCGCGCTGAACGCAAATAGAAATTAGGTAGGTACCTATGTGCAACATCTGCGCTACAGTCTCGTGCAGCCCCCTGGCGGCGGCGGCCATGAGGCCGGAGCGCCCGCTGCTCGAGTGTGCGCACTGCACCGGCACGCCTTCCGACAGGTACATGTACAGGATCTGGCAGAACGAGTCCTGTTCAACATACAACATTATTACATCAATCTACACATTCATTTATTTCATCCACAATCGACTTATGGAGTTGTTTGAAAACAATTTTTGAACAGGGCGCTGTATGTTTCTTACCGGGCAGTAGTCATGTAACAGAATGGTCTTAATTTATTCTATATTACTCTAGCTTTTTGGTTTAAATAAGAGTTGTGTTCTGAACCGATCGCGAGTCTTGGGTTCGCTTTATTTACACATCAAAATAACTTGGCACCTCCCTGTCACTTTTGTGAAGTTGTTAAAATTGTCTTTGCACGGTCTTGTGAATGATTTGGTAAAAAAATAACTTGGGTTTAGCTCTTAGGAAGGACTGTGCTTTTGAATAGACGTTCTTGGCTACGGAATCTGACTATGATATGTTCATGATCTAACTTAACGTAACTTTCCTCATGCCTCGGATCCAGAAGGATGTATCGCCGGAGAACCTTACTGTAAGTGTTTGAATTATCTTTGTTAGGTTAGTTTTATAAGCATATTGTAAGCTCCGCGAAACGCGGACAGTATCAGTCCGTCTCAAGGGCTGTTCCAGTAGACCAGGATTTTTCTACCACTGCACTCATATTTCCTGCTTGAACAATTCCTGGACGATACAAGTTGTCTGGATCTCCGATGCTGTTTATTACTCGGCATATCACTCCACTAAAGGAAGTAAGCAGAGCTGATCATGTTGGAAGGTTGTAATTTATTCAATATTTATTCTATACGCACTGCTATGGCATAATATACATTTTTGCAGATTAATCTTGTATTAATCTGCAAAAATGTATATTAATAGAAATTAGATCAAATTTTGAAGTTTCACAGAAATGACCTAAACATATCAAATTATTATATACAGTTATCTTTTAAATTTAAATCATAATGTATGAAAATGAATAGAATTCGTAAAATTTAATTCCCTTCAATAAAATTATAAATTAAATCTACTAATCATGCAGGGAGTTCTACTACCAAAAATAATTTTATGGCGTTTTCCCAACATATTCTTAGAAGAAGTACTCAAGATTTGTAAACTCCTATATATCGACATACGCGCAACCACATACCAATTGCTCTGTGACGGCATCGGATATTTTATTAAATTGCTACCCCATTATAATAAGAATAAGTCACTTATTTCAGGCAACCGATAATACAACGATATAACAAGTAACATAATTTGTTAACATTAGACAAAAGTACATTATCATATACCAACAACAATAATTCAATCGCGAGAGGACAGTTTGTGGCTAGTCGTACGACACTGCAACGTACACTGCAAGCCCTGATTCTTCCTCGGGTTAAATGAGACCCCTGACTGCCGGCTTGCCTACCATGTTTGACCGCCGTCTGGGGGTGGAGACGCTAAGTTAATACGGAATACCTATATTCAAGGGTGGTAGTGTTTTAAGAAAGGAAGTGTTGTAATTCAGGCTCAGTGAAACTGCAGCACACTTCTCTTCATCCTTTAACCATCCATAGTAAAATTATTTAGTATACTTTTGTCGCCAACGCTAGCGGCCCTATGCGAACCCGTTTAGTGAGACATCACCTTCATCATCGAGAAAATTAAAACTCCTATTGGTAGGTGCCCATGTGACATTGCATAGCCCGTTTATAAAATTAAATGGATCATAATAATAGTTAGATTTTCACTCAATTACGTGAACAATTTAATTATGGTCTTTCAAAAAGTGCAGGTTTTTTTTTTCTATACAGGTCTCTGAGTTTGCGTCGGCTCCAAAGCTGCCTTTGATTTCAGAAAACTAAAGAATTACACGTTAACACAATTTCAAGTAGTAAGTAATAAGTAAGTATCTTAAATTGTACAAACATGCGCGAATAAAATAATAGTAATTCAAACAAGTTTTATTATATTTTTCATAAAGACAAAATGCAATTAGGTATATGTATTTTTTGCGTTACTCACCAGAGTGCCCTCAGTGAAACACTGTTCGAGGAACTCGTCCATATCCGCCTGCAGCGCGGGATCCAGGCCGCTCTCCTTCTCCTCCTTACTCTCCTTACTGACGCTCTCTTCTGCCACCGACTTCTGTCCTAGACATCATACACAAACTATGGATATAATAGTCAACGCAGATATATCGGCTCGACACCGTAACAATTTCGCCTCGTGTCATCCTCACTACTAGCGAGCATGTCTTGAAGAATCGAAACGTAGCAGATACGTTAGTATTCGTTGCAGTACAGAGTTCCATACAAATATTACTGAACGGCTTGAGTTTATGCGATAGCGATCCGCTGCCGGATGGATTAGTGTGCGCCAACACTTTACGGCTCATTCAAATTCTAGACAATGATAGCGTTCACTTCCACTGATGAGATTACAAAAGCACACACTATAATAAAAATAAAATTTGTATTACACGAAAACTACTCCAAAACTAGAAATTATGTTTTACGAGTCCATATAAAATAAGATTACATAACTTTTAACTTAATTGAGTATAAATCAAAAGAATTTCGTACATCTATCAGAAAATAGAACAATAAGGTTTTTAGGCGATATTTCTATGAAGAAAATTTTAATGTAAAAAGTTATTTTCCTTTACAAGACTAAGAGAGAATAGGATACAGTCTAAAAATATACATACAGCTCAATATTATATTCTCAACTCACATACTTAACTTAACCCATTGGCATCGGCGATAATGATAACAATAGAATTTCATTCATAACTAGGACGTAGTGGTCCTGACGATACCAACTTATTAATAGGATACAAACAATAGAATAGAATTTCATTTTCTTCAATCATACTTTGAGCTTTCAACTTGCGTGAGACGCATGCACAAGTTACCAGACGCATGCGTTTTGTGCCTACGTTATGAGTTGGTGGCGTTAAAACACTTGTACGACAACGCACAATCACGCATGCTTCTTCGCAAGCTGAAAGAACAAGATGTCAGAACACCAGTGTAATTAATTATAACTCAAGTTCTGTGGTAAAGTCTAGTAATATGATCGGTATATAAAATGCAAAATCGGTGAGAGTTAGTACAACTAAAAATATAACTCTCCTCATGCAGTCAGCTAAAAAGGCGTACCTTCAAGCTGCGACCAGTAGCTCTGTCCAGATTTGAGTTTGTTCTTCAGTTCCTTCTCGACTTGTACCATCTTCCTAGTGGAATAGTTGGTGAGCTTGAGGATATCCTCCAGGAAGTATCGCTGCACGTCGTGCAGCCGTCCCGGTATACTCACCACGGGGCAGTTATTGAAGTATCTGGAGAAGAACAAGCAAACTTACTTCTGGATCAGAATCAAAGCAGCCGAATCCAACCTCATAATTTCTTAAAAAGATATGAAGCTAGCCTCATTGAACGGTCATAAGGTCCAGCATGAGGGTAGGTCATCTTGGGAATGACCACCAGCTGTCATTGGTAGCCAGTTTCCCATTCTAAGTTAAGGAGTTATCAGTTATCTTCGACCACATGATCGCTCTTCATCGAGTGAGGATTGTGGTCACTGGCTAACCTATCGGCACTTAAAATAATAGCGTAATAATGGTCCAGCTTAGTGCAACCCTACATTTTGGAATTTTGAACGATATCAGTGGATCCTGGTTCAGCGGACGGCGTAAAATTCTCTCAGCTAAAAGGCAAACTCTCGGGTCGAGTAGAGCGTAAGCGCCTGTGAAAACTATCGTGTGACACTCGCTTGATGGGGGATGTATAAACAGTATAACAAAATGCTAAGGACCATTACAAAAATAGGGAAAGACTCAAAATTTCACGAATAAATGAAATAGTTGTGATTACATATACATAGAAAGATTATCTGCTGCAACATTTAAATTAGTTTTTTTTTTTAAATTTAACATTGTTATTTAATCAAGATAAATACAATTTTTATCTATACATTGCTGCCATCGAACAGGAAGGTAATTTATGCCTTTGAGATAGATCTCTGGTGATCTAGATTAGTCAAACTGTGTGAAAGCATTTTATACTGCCTCCTGGGAAGAAAACTTTTTATTACGTAGAAAATTGTCCAAATCACTTAAAAAATGGTAGTCCGTTGGAGCAAGATCAGGCGAATACGAATGGTTTTTAATTGCAGTTCCTGTAGAGTTAAAACGGTTTCTCGTGCTGTGTAAGAACTCGCGTTATCATGGAGTAATAATGGCGAAGATCGATTCATGAGTCGGGGCTGTTTCACTGCAAGTTTTGCTATCATTGTTCGGAGTTCGACACAGTAGATATCTGCCATTATTGCTTGACCAGACCGGAGGAAGCTATAGTGAATAACACTATGCTGAGACCACCAAACAGTTATAATTATCTCTATATTGGTAAGCTTTGTTTTAGGACACTGTTGCGCCGTTTGACCTGGGGCCAGCCATTAAATTTTTCGCTTAAACGATTAACGATAAACATCGTAAAGAATCCACTTTTCATCACATGTTACAATTCGATCCAATATTCTTTAATTTCTGTATCGATTTAACAAGGCAACACAAGCGTTTCTTTCTGCAGATCAGTCCAAACATGAGGCACCCATTTTTCACATATTTTTTTTATTGTTTGACGCTAATGAGTCAATATTCTTGGTAAGGTAACGTTAAACCATGCCGCTAATTCCTGGGTAGTTTGGCTCGGATCGGCTTCCACCATCTCTTTCAATTCATTGCTATTCACCTGTGTGGGCGGTCTACCAGGTGGTTCGTTCTTCAAATCAAAGTTTCCATCACGAAAGCGTTAAAACCAAAATTGCACGATGCGTTCATTAGCAGTCCCCTCTCCAAACGTTTCTGTCGCGTTAGTTCCGCGTCGTTACTCGTATTCAAAAAACACTCGAATTTTTGAAGTATCCATCTTTCTTGTCTTAAGCTAAATAAAAAAAACAACTGAAAACGATAATCGAACGTGGCACATTTTTAAAAAATGAACCTCATAGGTGTTCAACAAAAATCTCAAACCATGAAGGTTCTATGTCAATTCGAATACCTATTACAATAACACGGCAGTTTCATACCCCTATTATTATAAAGAGGAAAGATTTGTATTTTTTTATGTAACGAATAAACTTAAAAACTACTGGACCTATTTGAAAAGTTGTTTCACCAAAGAATCCTAATGAATTACTTATGAACATAGGCCATTTTTTTTTGTTTGTTACCCGTCCGGATCTGTTGAGTATTGCTAGTTAATAATAAAGTTATTTAGTATGAAAAATCAAGCGCTCTCCACGCAAGTCTAAGCAAACAGACCCTTAGAGGGAACTCCACATGAATGATACAAAGGGGGAAGATAAGGTCCGTGTGTTGCAGTAGATAGTTACCTGGAGAATATCTGCGTGTCGCAGGTGGCCGACATAAGCACCAGCTTGAGGTCCTTGCATCGCGGGAGGGCGTCTCGCAGCGCGATCAGCAGGAAATCACTGAACTTGTCCCGCTCGTGCACCTCGTCTACGAATATGTGGCTCACTCCTGGGGGACACATTCATATCATCACGCCTGCATATCCTCCAAGGGGTAAGGGAAGCTGTCCTAACTCCATAATATGTCGAAGTTGAGTCCGGCGCTAAGCCGCGCGTGGAGGTACTAGCTCTGTGACTGGCGGTGCCTTTCAAATAGTTTATTGAATTCGTGCTGCATGCATTTAACAGCACTCAATTGCTCTTGTGACACCACAGTAGGTATGAAAAATTTAACACACTTCGTTTCGTTCTTTTAAAGAGCAAATGGCAGCTGTCAAATATCTAACATGGCGGAGTCAAGGAGGCCACCTAACAACGCATCCCAACAACATCGAAATTCAGCCTTAACAGGTATATGTTCCAAACCAAACGAATGCGCATGTTGCCCGTAGTGAAATTGAAATGTATTTGCTTATAGCGCTGTTATTTGATAAATAGGTCACTTGAAGAGCCAAAAAAATATGTCCGATCAAGCCACGATTTCAAACAAAAACCCAACATAAAATACGCATTATAATGGATATCTCAAATACGACTCGTCTCACTCACCAGTGAGAGAGGTGTCCCCAGCCATAAGGGTCCTCAGCAGCACCCCGTTAGTGCAGTAAGTGAGGACGGTGCGGGGACTCACGCGGGACTCCAGTCGAATCTGGTAGCCGATCGACTGTCCTATTTTTTCCATGCGCTCGTATGCAACCTAGAAAAGATAAATTGTTTTTAAATACAAACTCAATCATTATTTCCTGATAAATTTAAATGGCGGGGTCAACGCCGGTACATCAACCTCACACCGATTGTGCGATGTAAAGCCGCGGACGGAGTGGACGCGACGCGCTCGATGCAAGCGTACATGTTGGAGACGCGATCCTTGGCGCGTCCGATCCGCGGACCACCGATCATAAACGGATCGTCCGTTGTGGATCCGTCTATTAAAAGATGCTATGAGGTAGATACTCTATGTGGGGCCGAACCTGAGCATTATAAAGTTGATGGCGATGGGCTGACGTGAAGTACCGTCTCGTCTTTCCGAGCACAAAAAGGCTAATTTTGCCTTATCTTTCAAGTGACAGCGATATTGAACGACAACGACTCGAAATGTCAACGCCAAGTACTCCGATACTAGTTGAGGCGGCAAGGGGAGAAGACTTCAAAACGGTGGGATACAACCCAAAGGGGGACAGCTTAGCGGTAAACGCAGAAACTTCTGTCTTCTAGGGGTTACATTGGACTAAGTTCAGTCAGCCCCACTTCGATACATTTGATGGTCTTGACTTAAGACACAATTTTGTTCCGACTCGGGACAACGTTTTCCCGAGAAAGTTAGCACGGCCGGTATATGAGGCATCTCCGGTACTGTCATCAGCATAGCAATGAATATCGCTGAGCTGCAACATGTCATTGAGAGAAATAGAGTCAGAGATAGCACACAGCCTTGGGGCACGCCAGCATTGACCGGATTTAGTTCGGAGCATGCACCGTCGACAACGAACTTAATGCGCCAAAATACTGGAGATCCACATATACAATTTCTTGGAATGCCCATAGGAAGGAAGCTTTATGTCACACCCGATCAACGCTCTTCGCTCACGTGCTCTAATAGTTTCTTAACAAGCTAAAATAAAACTAATCGCAACTTACCACTGCGATATATAAATATGATTAGTAGTAGTTAGTGGCAAAATTATAACATATGCGGGTATGATTATCCTCACCAGTGAGGAATTACGACAGTGATACTTATGGTAGAACCGGCACGCCTTTTTCATACATTACTGCATGCACTGCTACACAATTGTAATGTTTTATCTAATATATAAATAAATTGCTTATAAATTAATGTGACAGAAGTAAACTGGGGATGTAACCTTACAGAAGAACCAGCGCGTGTTTTTTTACCGAGAGCGGTCCTTTCTTCGCTAAGTAGCCATCAAATGTAATTTCTTTTCATGTCTTTTGCAGATGTTGAGTGCGGAGGAGTTACGCCTATTCTTCCTTCAGATTTGTAATCTGACGGAAAAAAGAGCGAACCTCCTTCGGTGCTATCTTCTTTTCTTCATGCTTGCTGTTACCCGTTACATTAAAAGAGGAACTAGATTAGGAACAAAAAAATAATTGAAATTGTTAAGTATTGATAAAAAAATAAATTTATATAAAATTATGGATATGGATATTGCAGTTTTAAATTAACATATATTACCTATATGTAATTTAATTATTATGATGGATGAAAGAAAAATACTGCTTATTATTTGTGAGAATTTGTGTGTGCTTGTGGTGAAGTGCTTGTTTATAGGAGTGAAGTGATTATACATGTACTTAGTCATATATTCTTAATTTATTCTATGTTCATTCAATATTTATCAAACACTGATATAGTAAAATCAAAATATGTATTAAGAGTGTTGTAAAAACCATGTTGTATGGGAGTATGAGTAAGAGTGAGCATTATTATATGTGTGAGAGGGTAGTTCATTGTGTGTATTATTTATGTTATTTATTTTATTTAACAATAATGTATATATAAATATTTATATGTAAAATTATTTAATAATAATGTAAAAATCAATTTTTCGGATCAGCAATTTAGAATAGGAATGCGACGAGGGCCCATGCGAGCGAGCGTGGGCTTGAGCGCTCATATGAAGCAATACCTAGTGAAAAAATTTGACGGCAACCCGTGCTCTAATAGTCATCAATACTTCACGAGTTAAGATCAGACTAACTACAAGTTACCATGGGATATAGAAAACAAATTGGAAAAAGAAGTACTTATGCGGATATGATTATGGTTTTTCCTCACTGGTGGGGATAATGACAGTGAACTTCTGGTATGATCTGTAAATATACATTTCTGGATGATGTGGGCGCTGCTACACATTTATTTAATTTCTTATCGAACTAATAAATAAATAAATACACATATACGTGGTAGAAGTAGACTGGGGATGTAACCTTACAGAAGAACCAGCGCGCGTTCTTCGCCGAGTGGTCCTTTCTACGCCAGGTAGCCGTAAAATATAATTTCATTTCTGGTGTTTTGCAGATGTTGAGTGCGGAGGAGTCACGCCTATTCTTCCTTCAGATTTTTAATCTGGCGGAAAAAAGAGCGAACCTCCTTCGGTGTTATCTTCTTTTCTTCATGCTTGCTGTTACCCGTTACATTATAAGAGGAACATGAAAATGTTAAGTTAGATTAGGAACAAAAAAATAATTGATATTGTTAAGTATTGATAAAAAAATAAATTTATATACAATTATGGATATTGCTACAGTTTTAAATTAACATATATTACCTATATGTAATTTAATTATTATGATGGATAAAAGAAAAATACTGCTTATTATTTGTGCGAATTTGTATGTGCTTGTGATGATGTGCTTGTTTATAGGGGTGAAGTGGTTATACATGTACTTAGTCATATATTCTTAATTTATTCTATGTTCATTCAATATTTATCAAACACTGATATAGTAAAATCAAAATATTTATTTTTTATTTACTTCACTTAAAAAGTGTTGTAAGAACCATGTTGTATGGGAGTATGAGTAAGAGTGAGCATTATTATGTATGAGAGGGTGTGTTCGAGAGTGATTCATTGTGTATATTATTCATGTTATTTATTTTATTTCACAATAATGTATATATTAATATACATATATGTAAAATTATTTAATAATAATGTAAAAATCAATTGAACGCGGTATTTTTTCTGATCAGCAATTTAGAATAGGAATGCGACGCGTGGACGTGGGATCAAGCGCTCATATGTAACAATACCTAGTGAAAAAAATTGACGGCAACCCGTGCTCTAATAGTCATCAATACTTCACGAGCTAAGAACAAACTAACTACAAGTTACCATGGGATATAGAAAAAAAAATATTGGAAATGGAAGTACTTATGCGGATATGATTATAGCTTGTCCTCACTGGTGCGGATAATGACAGTGAACTTCTGGTATGATCTGTAAATATACATTTCTGCATGATGTGGGCGCTGCTACACATTTATTTAATTTCTTATCGAATTTATAAATAACTTGCTTATAAAATATATGTGGTAGAAGTAGACTGGGGATGTAACCTTCCAGAGGAACTAGCGCGCGTTCTTCGCCGAGTGGTCCTTTCTTCGCTAGATAGCCGTAAAATGTAATTTCTTTTCTTGTCTTTTGCAGTTGTTGAGTGCGAAGGAGTCACGCCTATTCTTCCTTCAGATATTTAATCTGACGGAAGAACAAGCGCGCCTCCTTCGTTGTGATCTTTTCTTCATGTTGACGATAGGCCATAACATTTATTAAATTATAATGGCCCTGCGCCAATTACACTATTGATAATATAGTCGATAATTATATTAATATTAACTTAACATGTGAAATCAATACATTATTATGAAATTACATTAATAAAATAAAATTTAAGAAACAGTAACAATGTCAATCAAACTTAAGTCATTATACAAAATATGTCCCAATTAATTACTAATAAAAAAAACCTGTATTAATAATTACATTATAAATAAAACTTCATGTTAAAAATAAAATTTAAGACCAAAAAATATCGTTTCCTAAAGAAACAGGAAAGAGGAACAACATGAAAAGAGGAACCTGAGAATGTTTAGCTAGAGTAAGAACATACAGAAATAATTGAGAAAATTTGGTATTGATTTGCTCTTATTTTTTAATTGCTGATAGGTTAGCCTTTTCACCACTATCTCACCTGAAGGTGATGTGGTCGAAGATGTTGTTCAAGCTAACCTAGAATTACTGGCTCTCAAGGACAGCTGCCGGAGCACAACGTGCTTGGCGACAGATTTTCTACTTGAGGATGGTAGCTAGGCAGGCGAGCATTCGTAAAATCCCTACCACCATGCTAATAAGAATATATAATAATAATCGAATAAGAATACTATGTATATGAGTTTAAGTGCGTGTGTGTATTGTAATAAGTGATGAATGACTAAAGTGATTTGTGATTATTTTGTATAACTATTTCATTATATTGTTTGATTAGATACTATAAATTGTAACGACGAATGTCTATTGAATATTTTAAGTCTAACCATGTTCTCGTATATGTGACTGAGAATAAACTTCTTTAAACCTATATAGAATAATAATTTGTAGCAAAATAAGTACATATTATGCGGATATGATTATCCCCACAAGTGAGGAAAAGCTGGTGGGGATTACGACAGTGAACTTCTGGTATGAGCTGGTGGTAAAACCGGCGCGCTTTTTTCATATTGAGACACGTTTCTGCATGATGTAAACGCTGCTACACATATGTTTAATTACTTTACTAAAAAAAAATTGCTTGTAAATTAAATGTGGCAGATAGGCCCCCACCAGTGAGGAACAGCTGGTGGGGATTACGACAGCGAACTTCTGGTATGACATGGTGGTAAAACCGGCGCGCTTTTTTCATATTGAGACACGTTTCTGCATGATGTAAACGCTGCTACACATATGTTTAATTACTTATCTAAAAAAAAATTGCTTGTAAATTAAATGTGGCAGATAGGCCCCCACCAGTGAGGAACAGCTGGTGGGGATTACGACAATGAACTTCTGGTATGAGGTGGTTGTTAAACCGTCGCGCCTTTTTCATATTAGGATACATTTCTGCATGATGTAGGCGCTGCAACACATTTGTTTAATTTCTTGTCTAAAAAATAAATAAATTGCTAGTAAATAAAGTGGCAGAAATAGATAGGGGATGTGATCTTACAGAAGAACCAGCGCGCGTCCTCCGACTAGTTCATTTCTTCGCATTGTATATGCGTACAATGTTATTTCATTTCTTGTCTTTTGCTGATGTTGAGTGCGAAGGAGTCACGCCTATTCTTCCTTCAGATTTTTAATCTGACGGAAGAACAAGCGCGCCTCCTTCAGTGTGTTCTTCTTTTCTTGAAGACATTGTCATGAGATCTGACGGGGCTGCGTACTTGTGTTCCTGTAGGGCTGCAGTAATGAGTGAGAACGTACCCTTTCAGCGACGGAGACGGCGGAGATCCGGCGCGGCTGCGTACAGTAGATCCTGGCCGGCAGCTTGTGTTCCTGACAGTGTTCTAGCACGAGCTGCGGGAGCTGCGTCGTCTTGCCGCAACCCGTTGCACCCGCCACTATTATCACCTGCAAGTATTTCTCACTTATACATATTCATACTTAGACATATAAATAGAAACAATATATTTGTTTACACACATACATGATAAAGTTAGTCAAAAAATATGTATTATATAATTATGTATATTATACTCTACTGACTAGGACAGCTGCCGGAAGACACCGTTTGGTGCTTGTCGACTGCATCGCTGCGCCCCATCTTGGCAACTTAGTCAGGCCGACTGATTTTAGGGTCGCATGCGGGGGTAGTTTTTTAACCTACTTCGTAAAAAGGGGGATGTGCTCTATTCGACTGTTTTTTGTTTTTGTGTATGTAACTTCATAACTCGATATATAAAAATTTAATAATGTTAAATAGTTTTTTAAACGTTCTTTTTTGTCTATTCCCTTGCAATGATTGTGTCATGCTGTTACTTGATGATGTAGGATTACCGACAGTGCAGTGGCCTCCCGGTCTAACAGTTGCAGAACATAAACTTTCATTTAAAAGGTAAATAGGGTAAATTGATACTTTTGTATTTAATAATTATGGCGAGCAGAGCGAGCCCTATTATTATATTATCCGACAACTTGTACATTTTGTGGCCCCTTTTATTGAAAATCTATCAAGCCTAAAGATTTGTGCTTTAACATAGTGATTTACCTTCATATCTAGATGTGGTATTTGTCAAAAAATATAATTTTATAACTGTAAAAAATAAATACAGTAACAATTTTGTATTCAATGGATAGAATGTTATTGCACTACCATAGTAGAAAGAGTGGGGAAGTAGTCCATCTCCGGCCCAATCCGAGATATAATTTCCTACCACACTTGCCTGTCTCAGGGTTGTCACTTTTAGTAAAATTTTAATTCAGTGTCTAGAAATTGGCAAGGGCCGGGAAGTTGTGTCTTTCACTTATGTTGTGTAGGTTCAAAATATGTATTATTTATAATTTATTATACAATTCAAAACATGATTTTCGCTTACCACGCGATAGTGCTTGTAATGACATTTCGAAACATTAGTATCTTTCATAAGAAGTGATTAAACAATTACATAAAAAACATTGTAAAACAACCTCAAAAACTAACGCCCGTCCCTAAGACAATAATTAATATTTATTGTTGTTACGAATGGTTACGATTCGACCTTTGCTCTATTTATCTGATCCACAATTACGATTTTATAACTGTAAGTATTTAGTTACTATACCTACCTACAGTACTGAGAAATCGGCATGACTAAACGTAAACAAAGCAATAGCGGCATATCAATTGACAGATCAAAAAATCCTAGGTAAAACATTCTAGTGGAAAGGTAGGCCTGCCTACTTCATCTGTCTGATAGAAAACTACCTAATACAATCTATAGGTATCTCGCTCATCATCAAGTAAAAATTATAGGTATGATATAATAAGTGACTTGCTTACTTTTCCTGTTTAGTACGTAATCTGAACAGAGACTACTCTGGAATAGACGAATTGTTTAAACAGCCAAACACACAGCAATAAGTTCTCCTGATAATCACACATTTTTAATTTATTTAGACGTGCCGAAAAGCCGTGACGCTCAAACTTTGAGCGGTGTTAGCCCCGATTGGCGCACTGAGAAACGGGTCGAGATTTTGTTAGAGTGTGCGTGCGGGACCCATAGATACTATGGCGCACACATACAAGCCGCGCGCGGTGCGTTTGTATGAAGATAACTTACTTCCCCACTCTTTCTACTATGGTACTACTAACGCCATCTGTTAGAAAACCAGAGAGGTAACATCAATGCAACAGAACTAAACCTAATACTTAAATGCATCATAGTTAACCTACTCAATACTAGATGACAACACAAGAATGAGGTTGTAAAATAAACGCAAGCCCTCACAAAGCTAGCTTATTGATAGTAAATATTAATAAGCATTGTTTCCATTAAGATTATATATGATAGCTACAGAACTGATTGTAATGAAATTTTCAGGCAGTCTGAACTATGAGCATATTCTAGGTAATCTTTTTCATACCATAACAATTTTTTGTAGATTTAGCTAGTAGTAAAGGAAGTGAAAGGTTACCTGATTGTGAGTGATGGCATTGATGAGATCATGCCTTTGTTCGTACACAGGTAACTTCTCTCTGAACTTGATTAGGTCTGGATTGTACGTAGTATTAGGTACCTGAAAATATAAAATGTATTTTAACGTCACTATACATCTTTAGTGTCCCTAAGATTGTAAGAAAATCATAAACAGTTGAAATGGAACAGATTTAAAACGTGATTATGTAAAGAATAACAATATGTAACTCCCACAAAAAAAAAAATTACAACTGTTGGAATGTAATTTAGACTTACATTTATTTTCCAAACATACATGTCAGGCTTGAAATGAGAAAAATCCACAATAACATACATATTTCTTATACTACACCCACTCAGAAAGCGTCTCATTACTAGTTCAAAAACATGTTATAAAGTTCGTAATTTCTCCCTTATAAATGTACGACAGGGAAAGTTACATGGATTTTCATTCCTTCACTCCGTACCAGTGAAGGAATGTTGTATGAAACTCCATACCTGACCTGGTAGCGTTCTTTTGTTTTTAAGCTGCTAACATAAACAATCTCAAAAAGTTTTTATCTATACTTATAATAAAACTGTATCAGATCCAATTCTGTACATGGCAGACATATTGAAAAAAATATTTTTAGAGCTCTTTGTTCTGACACTGATGCCAAAACTATATTTCTTTTTATTTTTACTATCTGTCTGTCTGTATCCCGGCCGCGCATCACTCCAAAACTACTGAATGGAATTCAATGAAACTTAACACAATTTGAGTTCATATTATAAAGAAGTCAATGTATACTTTTTATCTATAAATTCAGCATGGTTCTCTCGGGCAACTAGCGGTCACCCATCCAACTCCTGACCGCGGCGGACGTTGCTTAACTTAGCTGATCAGTTAAGAACAGCTAAGCAAACTTTGCTATGAGCACTTCATTCAATATCTACAAAAAAGTCCCCAATACAATATGTCTAACTATTACAGTTGTGTCACAAATCACAATCTACTTTGAAAGTGTTTTAATTTATATTTTTTTAAATACACGGGCAAAGCCGGGGCTGGCCAGTAGTAATAAATAAATTGCATAATCTTGCCACTTGTAGTCTTTGCCCTATTTTTTTTTCAACAGCAAGACAGCATTATGTTCATTGACATTATGCTATATGCCCCATATACAAATAAATAAGTTTATACCTGAGCTACACCATTATTCAACTGGCCCAAAGCTTTGTGTGCCAACTGGGGACTTCGTTCTTTCTCTGGACAGCTGCTCAGGTCATCTTTCTCTTTGGTGGTAATTGGAAATGCATTTATAAGTTCCGTTATACTGCACCGCATGTTTGAGTCCAGAATGAGCTTAGCATCATTCTGTATGATAGTGGAACCGATGCGCTTGTATATTGTTAGGAAGCGATTTACACCTGGAATGTTTAAATAATTGTAATGTAATTTTAAAATATTAACACTGCCCGTAGGGTGCCTGGATAGAATGTTACCCCATTTCTACCTGTGGGTGTCACAAGAGGCAACTAAGGGAAAAATACCGGTAGGTGAGCAGCAGGTATGTTTGTTTCCCACGGAACAGTAAGTTCTATAAGTACCATGTGTTTTAGATTTTTGTGTATAGTAATATATCTGGTCTGGATGACGAAACACCAATATCCTCAGGAATTTTGTAGTGTTTTTCATATGTGTCCATCACTTTTGATGGACATCGGACACGACCTTCATTGCTGAAGGTTGTGGTCACTCTTGGCTAAGTGGGATCGGACAAACTGTTTCCATTGATTTTGGTCCGTGACCTTTCTCAATGTGGGATAGAATTTTGACATTTTAGATGAAGTGTCAGATTAGGGTGTCTCTGATCTGGTCAGACCATCTAGTTGGTGACCATCCTCTTGATATCTTTCCTGCTTATAATAGGAAATTATAAAACCTATTAAAACGGTTTTTCTACTCAGCTCATCACACTCAGTCTGTAGGTAACATATATATTCCTTGTCTCGGGACAGTAACATAAATATTCCTTGTTTATGTTATTCAACCAATGATAAGTAGGTATCTACTTATCAGTAGTAGTACAAATCTTATTATACTAAGATTTGTGGGAGGGTTACGATTGTTTCTTAAAATAAGATGCTTTTTCCATGGTGTTGTAGGAAATATTATAACCGGAGGGTTCTTATCAGATAGTGTTCCATTCTTTTGATAATTTTATTTTTTGGCTGATTCTTTTTGGAATGAATATTTTCTTTACAGAATCCACGAATCTACAATGCAGAAAAGAAGCATATTTTTCCTCCATTTCTCCATTACTAAAAATGTTATCTTTTTCTATAAATTGACTGTTATGATTATTGTTTTCTCCGTTTTGTGTTTTATTGAAATATTAATTTAATTGTTTCTTAAAATATTGGTTATAATTAAATTGTATATAGTTTTTTTCACTTATGATATTATACCACCCTTTTTACTCATAATGCTTTTGTTTTGACATACAACATTTGGTAGTAGTTGGGCAGCTTACAAGTAGATTTTTATAATGAGTTGGACATGTATTCAACTCATGAATCCAGGATGGTTTCTTGAGTTGCGTTAATATATTTATGGTTTTATTCCAGTAAGTCATATGTGTGGGGGTATGTGTACATGTATGTGTGTGAGGGGGAAGTGATGTATGTGTGAGGGAATAGGTGTCAATGAGTATGGGATTGAGCCAGAATCTTTAAACATGAGGAATAAAATGCAAATGTGATTGTATGTTGAAATTGTCATAATATGAGCAAATAGACAAAAACGCGAATTCAAATGTAGAAAAACTCAATCAATCGAAGTACCTATATAAAACCATAATTCCCATACCTTTCCCGCGCGATTTGGACTTCAAGCCTAATTTGGCAACCGTCTCGTGGATGAAACCTCGTTCTTGCGCCGATAGAAATGTTGGAAACTTAAGCTCGGTCTCATTTTCGTCACTCAAAAATTTATCCAACTGAATCTTTAGAGCGATGCTAACAGATTCAGCAATCGGAAAATGTTTGTTGCCCGTATGCCGCTTTCCCTTTTTAGAACTCATAATTAAAAACAGGACCTAACAGCACACAACACAAATGAAATATACATTAATTTTTAAATTAGAAAAATCATGACCGAAAACAATACAAAAAATGTTGAGTATTTGCTTATGACCATAGATCAATACTAAAATTACTTTTCTTAGGGTACGTAGGGTATGTTCCATTAGTCGCTAAGAACGTAAATTTCGATAATTTTGATCACATTCTGCGTCTGTGGTTGTGATCACGTGATCGTTTGTTACTGTCATCCCCGTTCCGTTTTTTGATAAGAACGCTAAGAATGCCACTAAAATTTGCCACTTCTGTCACTTTTGACATTAGATGTAGCGTTTAAGGCGAAAATAATGCCAAGACCCATTTGGAAAACTTTTTGGGAGTGTGATCGTTTTTAGCGAATCTCACTCAAATGGTACGTACCCTAATGGAACATACCCTTAGGGTGCATACCATTTGAAGTTAGATTTGCTAAAAACGCTAAAAACGATCACACTCCCAAAAAGTTGATCCACATGGGTCTTGGCGTTATTTTCGCCATTAACGCTATGAAGCTACTGGAACAGTTTGAATTCCCTACATCTAATGTCAAAAGTGGCATTCTTAGCGTTCTTATCCTAAATGGAACAGGGGATGACAGTTACAAACGATCACAGTGATCACAACCACAGACGCAGAATGTGATCAAAATTATCGAAATTAACGTTCTTAGCGACTAATGGAACATACCCTAAATGATACTAAAATATCAAAGAGAATATCTCTAATCTTTTCCTAGACATGCGATCCTATTTCACTTGGCATACGAAATTTTTATGTTGTGGGATTTGTCCTTTTCCAGCAGGGCTGGATTCATACCCTCATAAAGTTATGGTACCTGGAAAGTAAAATTACACTATTTTTCCAAAATTATACTACGTTTGTCGTTTCAAGTTTTTTTTCATATCGTATAACGTTTAGTTTTTCGGCTTTTATGTTTTGTATAAAGGCGAAAATTGACGTCTTAAAGTTAGAATAAAATATTTCTTTTTCCTTTTATTTTTTATAGATTCATCTTTTATATATTGTACTAGATCGCGTGAAACGCTATATTCGGAGAAGAGTTTTACAATATCTAATATATTTCTGCAACAATTATCGAATATACCATTACCTTAATATATACCATTTGTCACGAGTAAACATAATTTTAAATATTTTATTATGGTTTATGTGTCCAATAAATGTTCAAGATAATACGAGCAATACTATTGAACACTTGCGAATACCAGAATCATGTAGAATGGGTTCGAAATCTAGATAAAACCGTGTAAAATCTGTAATTTTATTTGATTTCCCACCACAGATGTGTTTTCAGTTCACCAAATAAAAATGCATTCGTAAGTAGTAAATAATCTTTTATTCAGTCGAGGTTAAAATATTTACGTAATCCTATATTGATATCAAGACTGATTTATATCAAGTCCAGGCAAGTGGACGTCGATCTCGGCTAACTCGCCAATCGGAACTTCATCCTTAGCATTGACACGATATAACATGTTGTCAGACGGTATACATTCTATGCAGTTATTGGATTTACTTTCTATTACTGGATCACAAGAGAGTAACAGGGTGTCAATGGAGTGGGTTGCAGGTCATTTTTTGATTTGGTTATTGATAAATTAAGTTTGCTGAACACTCTTTCACAATCAGCGTTTGCGTGAGGTAAAATAAGGAAATCAAGAGCAAATTTTGTAATATTTTGAAAGGCATAGTTTTCAGACATATCAACCCAAGATCTTAGTAAATGTTGCGAAACACACAGAAAATCCCGATATTATAGGGTAAATTTTTAAAAGTAATAGGGTTTACCAATAATAAATGTAGGTTGGCCTTAAGACAAAATTATGGTATTTTCGCGTAGTATAGTGACGTTACGATACCACATACTTCACACTATGAAATAATGGTACAAATAGTATAATTATACTATAAAATCCAACACTGTTTCCCAGGCCTGGCGCACAGCGCACTCCACACATCAGGTGTAAAGCTACAAGTACATCAGCGTACCCGTACGGACGGGTATATTCTACAGTGGGTAGTCGTTGTCGCACGCCACGCCTCCACCGCCGATCTAGAAATGCATATTCGTCGTCGTCACCCGCCTATGGTTTTTATTATTGTATATAATTTGGTTAGTACTTAGTTAAAAATTTCATTGTATTCGGCTGCATCCATAACTACAAGAATCCAAACCTCAAGTGAGTTAAGATAATCACTTAACCATATCTGTTGAAATAGTAAGAACAGGATTAATAAACTAGGTTAAGCTTTGTTGCCTAGGAATTATTTATTCGTGGTTTGTTGCTTAGTTGCTTAGTGGAAGCTTGGGATAGTGGAAAACATAATAGAAAAATAAATGGAGATAATAAACATAGAGAAAACTAGATTTTTTTGTACTTGACACACATATCAATATTTATGAACTCTTGACAGATATCAGCAACAAACCATAACTGTCTTCTTTTTAATCTAAATTCAAACTGCAATGGCCAGTGCTGGTGTCTTCGAGACCAGCTCTAACAATCAATGCTCGCCGGAACCAGTGGCCGGCCCTTCAACTCAGGATAATAAATACTTACTATATAAATTTTAATTTTTCACCTAACAATAAAAAAAAAATTATACAAATAAAAAAAAAAAATGGACTCACTTTAATGTTAAAACACCCTTCCCTTCAGGAAGACTGATGTATTGGAGACAACGATTACTTAATAAAATGTATTACTATGATAAGGAAAAGTAAGATCTCAAAAGAGTACGGACCCAGAGTCTGTAGTGTAAAAATATAAATAATAAAAAAAAAAAAAAAAAAAAAAAAAAAAAACAATCAATGCTCACGATTCCAAATGGATTGGCTTAAAAACTACCAATTTGGCTGGTCGCGTCGTGAGTGACTTTGCCTTTGCATGTGACCTCTCCCAACTCGTTCACCATAACTACTGACAGTAAAAGCTATGACCCTTCACTGCTGGCTATTTTTATAAAATCACAGCCCGATCTGTAACAAGTATCAATAGAGGCACCACTGGGTCAATCCGACCACTGCCTCATTCATACTTCAGAACTACGTTCCCAGTATATTACTTTTCTCTATGGTTCAGACCAAACCGATACCGTTCCCTCTAGTAAGCGCAACGTTTGGCACTATCAGTCAGGTGACTGGGACATTCTGGGATCACTTGTTATTAACTTAAGCACTTCTTCTTCATCGTTGGGCGATATCAAACGAGCGCCTTCACTAACAGGCCTTTGGATGCCCTTCTCTGCTAATCTCAAGTGCAAGTTGACAAAAGTTTGACGACTTGGTGTAGGCCTGTTGGGGTATCTTCGTCAATATTCTTGTACAGCTGCATTTTCGCTTCCGTTGCAAAAGGCACACACGAAGTGTATGTCGGCAATATGTTGCGCTGAATATTGACCGTTTTCCATATTTGTATCAAACTCTTAACGACAGATAGACGATAGATATGAATACGGCACGTAAACAGTACGGACGGAAAATGAGAAGTAGCATCAAAGTAGCGACAACTAATTTAACAAATCCTTAACACTAAAACCTTAAAACTAAGTTTTAATATTGAATATTGTTAGGTTTGCAATAACGCCTGCTATGCGGATTACATTACAAAATATACGATAGGAAAAGTTTAAGTCATGTGCGGGATTCGAACCCGCGTCCATCCACCCCATGAGCCGGGGTATGCTCTAACCAATTGAGCTAACATGACATGATGTCATAACTCAAATCTTTCCTATAGTTCTATAACCATCGTATTGGGATGAAGCGACATCTATAGTACCACTTGCATTGTACTACAAACAAGACCAATTTTGCAATTGGTTTTATAAATGATGACGCAACCTTATAATTTTAATATTGTTAGGTTCGCAATAACGCTTGCTATGCAGATTAAATTACGCAATTATATAGTAGTTCTTGCTGTTGGTATTAAATTAATTTTTTAAATTCAAATTCATTTAACGTTTCAGAATTTGCGAGATCGACACCCTTTTGTAGATAAATTGAAATTTTGAAATGTGCTACTGAGATAACTACTGGTAAAAATGGTAACGACCAAAACCATAAAATAACGTCATAAATCTTCCAAAAATTTGCCCCTTGACTTGAACCGTGACGAGGCTAAAAGCTGGCCGCGTAACAGATGAACAAAACATCGGCAAAATCGGCTCGATACCAGAGTTGAAATTTATAGAGTATTTATATCCGAACACCACTGCTCTAAAACTAACTAGAATTGACATATCTACATACCTATGCACATATCTATGCAGTTTGTATTGACACGGAAAGAGTATTCAAATATTATGCGTCATATCTGTTCTTAAAATGGGATAAATAAGCAGTATGTGTTACTTTCATTCTCTCACAAAACGATCCGAACATCTCGCTCATTCATTTCAATAATCCGACTAGTGTGGCTGCTCCGAGACTGGTAGCGACTACGGCAATTACTTTGGATTCGTCTAGTAAATATGGAGAGTTCACAAGTCATCTACAGGTAAAAAAACTTAGCTCGATACCATGGATCTATGAAATTTATGGATAGAAACTATTGTCCAATCAAATAACACTGTCTTTTTTTAACTCAGCA
Organism: Plagodis pulveraria; assembly: GCA_963890685.1. Taxonomy (NCBI): domain Eukaryota; kingdom Metazoa; phylum Arthropoda; class Insecta; order Lepidoptera; family Geometridae; genus Plagodis; species Plagodis pulveraria. The sequence goes on along the minus strand of OY982961.1, from coordinate 4,249,098 downwards.
GTAATGTCTTAAGTAGAAAAAGATAGGGAAACGTTTCTCACTACATAATTCGGAAACATTTTGAGACACAATCTTGACGACACACGCCACTTTATATACCATACTATACATCGTATTTAATTCATTTTTTTTATTTAATTATGGGCGTTTCCTATACATTGAACTTCTTAGGGCTTCGTCGGAATTTCGACTCTTATACAGTCGATGTGATGATTTATTTTCTTTATTGGAGCTACATTACATTTCTTTTCCACAATTTTGAATTGGCTAGCTACTTAGTATGAAAACATAACTCACGTCCATTATTATACCAAGGGGTGAGATAGTGACTCAATGCTAGCCAATCAGTAATTGAAAAGTATTTAAAGTAAATCGTATTAAAAAAGGTCACCATTTGTATCATTATTTTATTGAGAGTTTGTTTATTTATTTTGTCAAAGAAGTGAAAGAAACCTCCGGTCTGATTAAAAAACTTATATATTCTAATAGTATTTAAAAATGTTTTTATCATTCTGTAGGGATTTTGATAAAATAAAGAAACTAGTATGCTTATACGATTTTAGTATATTAAAAGATATAAATTACACAACTATGGAGCAAACTGGATTTTTGCACGGTGGAAGGGAATTTTGCGAATGCCCGCCTGGCTAGCGGCCACCCTCAAGTAGAAAATTTGTCGCTTAGCACCTAGCAGTGTGTTCCGGCAGCAGTAATTGAGAGCCAGTAAAATTAAAGGCACATGAGACCTAACAACTGTTTGTCTCAGTGTGACGGGCACAATGCAACTCGTCGTTGACGAAATGCGTCTGTTATAGGCAGAGGTTAGTCCACTTAACATCAGGTGGGCCTCGGGCTTGAGCCACCACGATAACATAAAAAAAACTGTTTTTATCACATACCTCTGCATAATGGGTCTGACAAACGTTTTTTACTTTACATGCCAAATAAATCTACAATAAATAACGAAAACTATTGTGTTTTTACTATTTTCACATCTTAAAAAATGGCTGAGATATTAACGATCAAAGTGCGTATTTCCGGCCGAAGGTTTTTAAAAACGCAGGCGGGCTCTCACTAGCCGATGACGTCACACCCTGGGTCATTCAACAGTCACGATGTCGTTCGCACGCCGCTGCGCAGTAAAAATCAAAATTATAAAGTTCTCTTAGGTAAAATTGAAACAAATACTGTATAGTGTTTCAGTGCTTCAATTCGACAGTTAAACAGTCGATAAACTCTTTTTTTATGTGCCTTAAAGGCATTTGATCGTTAGTATCTCCATTTTTTAAGATATGAAAATAGTAAAAACACTGTTACCCAAAAATGAGAATAAGTGGATGACAGCCATTAAAAGAGTTGATACAATATGCCCTAAAACTAAACCGCACTGCTGTGAAGACCATTTCGATGTACCTAAGTATTTGTTAACAATTAGTTTATCCTTCTTCTGTACTTATCCTTGCCACATTTGACCTACGTAACCTACCTCCTTCTTGATTACTTTTGATGGTTAAATAGGTACCTTGCCTACTACCTAATATCTACCTATGTAAATAGCCCTGTAAATAGCATTTATACCTGTTCTCATTTTAATATTTCTCATTTTAATATTGTTTATTTTTACTAATTATTTATTTTATATCATGTATCATGGTATTAATATTGTATGTAACGCTTTGGTTTTTTTTTTAAGCTGTAATGTTGCATATTTTTTACTGAATAAATAAATACAAAATAAAGCCCTGACGAAATACTAACTTATTAGAAGATATATTAAGTGCTCGCATACTGAAAGGCTTAATAATTTTGATTATGAATAATTAAGTATGTGTAGGCACCACCACACATATGTGCCGCTATGTGTCCTTGAGAACCAGTAATTTTACATTGTGGTAGGGCATTTTACGAATGCCCCTCTGGCTAGCTACCATCCTCAAGTAGAAAATCTGTCACCAAGCACTTTATGGCCTGTGATGCTATGTGTCTGTGAGAACCAGTAATTTTTGCATGGTGGTAGGGTATTTTGCGAATGCCCGCCTGGCTAGCTATAACCCTCAAGAAGAAAATCTGTGGCCAAGGACATATTGGCTTGTGCTGCTACGTGGCCGTGAGAACCAGTAATTTTGCATGGTGGTAGGGCATTTTGCGAATGCCCCCATGGCTAGCTACCATCTTCAAGAAGAATTTTTTGACCCTTTTGTGTTCTCCATTGCGCTTGAACATGGAATTAGCTATTTTTATTAATTTTGTGTAATCTTACATAAATGATTATACTAAATCAAATAGTTGACTAAAGGAATTTTGCACCAGAACTCCTACTTTGTTTCTCGATTGAGGTGTGGCATAATTTCACCGCGTAAAAAATCACATATTTCTTTGTTAATTCATGAATACATTGCGTTTCACGTGACTGAAAGCACTTATCACGTATCATCACTAATACCTATGCGGCTTATTTCTCACGCGTTCAATAAGTTTCTGTACAATGCCTCTTTTACTTCTGTAATTTTTGTGTCTATGGTTCATATTAAATGTTATACCATACATCAATGTGGTCAAATAATCGAAAATAACGAAATAGGCGTCAAGTTGAATACGCCATTGGTTTTCCTCTTTCTTTGACAAGCTGTGTTGAAAACGAGTGTGTATAATGACCGGCCAAGGAACGACCGGCTCGATAATTGGCGACCCAAGAATGCCCGACCAAATACTTCATGCATGTGTACATCGATTATCGTGCCGGTATTTCACAGGCTGCGCATTATTGGGCTGGGATTTTCTCCCCGATGGGGATATAATATGGCTCATACTGCCCGGCTCAATAATACCCGGCCGATAACTCATGTACATCATGGATGTACTCCGTTTATCAGGTCGGTAATTCTTGGGTCGCTTGTTCTCCAGGGTGGATTGCGCAGCCCGTGAAATACCAGCCTGATAACCCATGACCATCTCCTATTGGCTGATTGTATTCATTGCTATTGGTCAGTATTTACTGCCGAATTGATGCTATTGGTGGAATGTCTTTGACAGTATGGTAAAAATTATAAGGCTGTATTCATAATGAAAGACAAATTATTCCCAAAATCACAATGCTGACAATCTGGCAAACCAAACTATAATGACGGCGACGAATTGTAATTGATGTTAATTGTGAACTGGAAAGAAATGGAGTATAGGATAATTTATGTGCTCAATAAAATAATTCAGTGGTAAAATTGCGCACATATCGCGATATCTCTAAAGGGTACTTTATAAACGACCGATATCTTCAAAACGTTCTTATTTTCTCTTGTTTCCATTCAGTTGTTCTACTTGCTTCTTTGGTGTACTAATTTGAGATTATATTTCAGTTTCGAAAAGCGCTCTTTAAGTTAGACTTCAGGACAGAAGCCAGATAATAAATCAAAGTAAAATATCCAAAAAACATCGGAACTGGTGGCAGTACAGAAAGATTTGTCAAGTCTTGGATTCTGGCAAAGCGGATGTAATACAGGATACTGGCTACCGTTATTAATCCTATGCCATGAAGAATTAGGCGACCAGTAGTGTATGCGCGCCCAGTGCCCACCGATTAGCTCAACGAACGATTGTTAGTGTGCTTGTTTGAGTTGAAGTCATTTAAATTCGGTACCTATTAGTGTCGGTTCTGTAAGAATTGTCTTAATTTAAAAGCCTCATCTAAAAAAGCCTTATAGCTAAACTTGCAATAACTTTTTGTGAACCAAAATAACATATTATACTCCTTGCCCATACCCTACAAGAATTGCGACAGGCCAAGATAACTTATTGATGCATTTTGAAATGAACTATGTTATGAAGGTGAAACTTAAAACTGAGGAGTTGAAGAACAAATCTCACTTTTCCACTTATGAAAATTTTGTGGTGTTTTATTGTATGTGCATAAAATGATAAATTGATTAAAGCATGTAAGTGAAACATTGTAGAAAACACCTTATTTTCCTAAATAAATTTTCATTTGAAATCGAGTTTCAAACAAAACCACACTTTTCCGTCAAAATAAAACAGTCTTCCTTGATTTGTTTCAAGAGCTCACTTTATTGAAGTAAAATTAAATGGCATCACTAAAATTTCATCAAAACCACATAAAAACATTGAGTTTAGAATAAATATACTGAACTTTATATGATGCTTAGTCTTTTTGCTTGACATCCTACCTTTTATTGCTGGGCGGAAAACCAATCTGGATGAGGATCCAGTGCTTTTTTTATGTGATTGTGATGGAAGATGCATGAGGCCCACCTGATATTAAGCGGCCTAATCTCAGCCTATAACAGATTCATGAATGCACAAAACACCCCAAGCAGAACGTCAGTGCAAGACATATCTCCCCCAATTAGAATAAGAACAGATGCATTTCGTCACCAGTGATGAATTACACTGCACCTGTCACTCGAGACATTCAATTGTTAGTCTCATGTGCCTGTTATTTTACTGGTACTCAAGGACTGCTGCCAGAACACACTGCTCAGCTAAAAATTGGATCAGCATTATTGAATGAACACTAGATTCCACAATTGCGATAAAAAATATAGTTCTTTTTAAAATTAACATTATCATATCAGTTATTATCAAACCACACTATTTTTATTGGTAAATATCAAAACCTAGCTTTTCCAGAAGTTCTTACCAAAACCAAATGTCAAATATCAATATAATTTATCAATTAATTCTATCGTCATTCTATTGGAGGAATTGGATGCTGAAGAAAACAAACACTTCTTCAAATTTCACTCCCAGCTTTCACAAAGCGGAAAACACCAGTGACAACCACCACTATGAAGGTGAAGTGTTTCATATAATGTAATGAAAATACATGTAATTCTTTTATAGCAAAAATATATTAATTTCAGTTAAATTCACACATTTTACATATCTATTTTGTGACTAAATATTACTGTGACTAGAGCACTATAAACACAGCACTATTTACATAATAGTAATTGTAGCTAAGTATGTGCTATGTAGTCACAACAGTATACAACATATATATGTTATAAAGTACCTAATAAAACTTCTTAATTTTTATAAAAGGGCTATCTAATTATTTTTATTCACACAAACTCTAAAACCCACAAAAGGTCGTAGTTTTTAATTAGTCTTTTCAGCTTCAATGATTGTAACTAATTCCCATCGCCACATATTTTATTCTGGATAACATTATATGAATATGATGTATTAAATCACAGTTCATTTTTAAAATGAGTTTATACCTACACAATTAATAGCGACTAAGTATTGTAAACCGTTAACAGTTTCCTAAGCAACGCAACAATTGGCTAAGTTTCTTAAAAACTTGTGTTTCATATAATTATTGGTATTGTCATATTATAATAAGATGATATCGCAGTGAGCATTTATAATGATGAAATAGATAAACAAATTATTAATCTGTCGTAACAGCCTATTTAGCCTTGATAATAATTCTTGTACTAAAATCAAACGTACAAAAAAATATCCAGAAACAGTTTTTATAGTCACTTAATGTTTCTTACATTATTATTGTAAAATTTTTGTTGCGGGGTAACTAGGTATATCTCAAAAACTACTAGGTATGACCTATATAAACTTTAAAAAACATGAATTTTAAACATGAGCACTAATATATTTAACTAAAATACACCTAAAAAGCAAATACAGTTATGGTGCAGACGATGTACCACTAATATTAATAAAAACAAATTTGCAGTACAGCTGATAATTAACCAATCGTTCAGAGAATGTATACGTTTCCTGATTTATTAAGTCCATAAGAAATCCTCAAAACAACTACAGGCCACATACATACTACATACATAGCGCTCTTGCTTACCTCTTCAAAAGTATTTGAAAAGATAACGCAATTACGCTTGAACTCATGCTGCGAAAATATTACAATTTATACATTATAAGGTGTTGAAAGTTAATTTGCTTAAGTTAGTTTGTTGAAAGCCTGCGCTTAATTTAATGGCAATTTTCTGATACGCACGTCAGTTGCCTAAAAGAGATATGCTCTCTCTCTCGTATAATCAATTGTTTATTTTCCATGTTTTTGAAGTCAGTATATTAATTCTAGAGAAATACATTACCATGAATGTAAAATTATTGTAATTTACTACTTACCTATTTACGATACAACTAGCTTTCGCTGGGGCCCGCGAGTCATTGATTTTGTTGGACATAAGTAAAAGAAAATAATTTATTATTTACATTACATATCTAGATTCTTGGATTTCTTGACCCATTCTCCCATTAGCATGCACAGTGAACCTTTATTCAATTGTAAGCTAGCTATGCAAGGGTAGACTCGCGAAATCTACAGCTCGGAGAGCCACTAGTTATACAATATTTACAAATTACAGTAACATTTCTATTACACCTACTTATAAACTAACACAAAAATATTTGTTTTAAAAAAAATGTCTCAGAACTCAAGACATAATTTCTGTATTAGTCCGAGACCTGGGACCTATGCCACGGCTTTTGAGCATAGTTCAGAGACCAGGTGCTCCTTTATATGTTTGTACAATATGCTTTATTTTGCCAAATGATAAATTTATTTATTATTATTTACTTGTGTGTTCAATTAAACTGGACAACTACTAATAAAATTCTAGTTGCCTTGTTTAATTTAAATACAGCTGATTTGTTGTAGCGACAAATGCCCGGCAGAAAGGACACTGATTCTACTGTTCTCGCTTCAACTGATTTATGCAATCGGAGCAGAGAACATGGCCGCAAGGTATTAGAATTAGACGCGGCTCGTTTTCTTTGCAGACTCCGCAGCGTAAATAAAGTTCGTGTTCGGGCTGGGGCTGGGTCTGAATGGCAGGTTGCGTGGCAAGCTCTAGGAGTGGGGCGGGCTCTACGTCAACAACCACCTCCTGCACCGCATCCGGCACCTCGTCCTCGTGCACCACCGCACCCACCATCGTCCATCGTGCGACTGGATGCTAGGAGGTACTGCCTGAGGCTGATAGCACCCCTGTCTAGCGCTCGCTCGTTGTTGAGGAGGACCGAAGTCCTCACGTACTGATGGATGCGGTTGCGGTGGCGCATGTTCCCGGCCATCAGCGCTGCCCGCCGTGATGCGCTTATGGAAAATATCTCACTGGCAACGTCTGAAAGCGAATAAGTAATAACAAATGTAAATCATTTACATTAACTCATACAAATAAAAAAAACAAGGAGGCGTAAACTTTCTAGCTCATCAATCAGACAAAATATATCAATTAAATGTTTTTATCAAAAAAGGTTACAACTCATTCGAGCTTATGTAGTTTTGAGGACTTTGCCCTGAATACCCACTTAAAATATTCACTTACATCAAATAAATAACTTATACCAGTGAATCGCCAAATATTGGGGCTGGAACCCAGAGCGCGCTTTAACTGGGCGTGAAATCTTTCGGCGACGTTGTTAGTTTTGTGGCGACTGTTGTGCACGCTAAATGTCTCCGGACCAACCTATGTTGTAGACAGAAAAAAATAATTAAAGTCTTTTACCTAAGATGATAAATCTTAGGTCAGTTTAATTTTTATGTTATTGTGACGGGACAAGCTCAAGGCCCACCTTATGTTAAGCGGACTAACATCTGCCTATAACTTATGCATTTCATTTCTTTTCAATTCACGAATTGCACTGCGCCCGTCGCCTTGAGACATAGTTGTTAGGTCTCATGTGCCTGTAATTTCACTGGCTCTCAAGGAATGCTGCCGGAACACACCGTTAGGTGCTTGGCGACAGATTTTCTACTTGAGCGTGGTAGCTAGCCAGGCGGGCAATCGCAAAATGCCCTTCCACCATGCGGTGAAGCTCAAGCCCGCGGCGGGATTCGAACCATGGACCTGCGGCACGGCAGTCCATAGTCAATGCCACTGAGCCATCACTGCTTCATCAACGTTTACCATTGATTTATTAAATACTAGCTGTATCTGCGCCTTCGTTCGCGATTGCCGTACTTGCAGACTAATTATTCAAATTTGAGCGCTGTTTATCTCATATTATGCAAAGCTGTGGTCAGCGGTGAAGCACTCTTAGTAAAACATAGCTCAGAAAGGAACTTTTTACTTTGGATTTGAAAACTCCCAGATTGTATTTTCCAGAAGACAGTAGTTAAGTAACTTAAAGAGTTCCACCCCGGTTCACACAATAAATATTGAAGCACACCTTGCTTCAATATTTATTGTGTGGCGTTTCTTTGGAATTTCGATTTTAAAACGGCGCGGCGTCATTTTGCCTAGGTTCTCCTTGTTTGGCGGTAAAACTAAAATATAGGCTCGTCTTTAGAATCAGTATACACCACAATGTACCTTAGTTTATTTTTACAAATAGATATGGTTATCTTGAATAATCACACGAAATTTTATCGACCGGAAATCAATAGTTTTTAGGTGTTCAGTAGTTTTTGGGAAATATTTTTTTAAGTTTTACTCCTCACCTTTATTATTTGTGTATTTTACACTTTTAATAAGTACATCGCATAACCATATGGATTCAAAATACTCGTCTGACTGTTCCTGACCGCGAATTATTCAGGTGGCTTAGATTAGGTCGAATGGTGTGACAGAACCGAATCGGAGCACCCACCTTCCAAGCAGTCTTGTCTGCCCTACCCCTTGAGTGTTTTTTATAAGCCGGAGACGTGGAGTGGGAGCGGCGCTAGTCTACTCGCGGTGAGAAGCAGCGGATGAAGCTAAGCCGGAGCGGCGAAGGCTGGACGCCAAAGGCGTCCAAAAGCCGAAGCTGCCTGCGGGGTGCCGAGCTGTCCATGGGGTGCTGGGCTGTCCGTGGGGTTACAATTATTCTTACAAAAAAAGAATAATTGAATTCGGACTATGCGTTAATAAATTACAATTAAGTGTACATTTTGACTTTCATTCTCTTTCCCGAGGGAACCATGCTGAATTTCTGGATAAAAAGTATACAATAACCTTCTACGTAGTAGGTATGAACTCAAATCGTGTTAAGTTTCATTGAATTCCATTCATTAGTTTTGGAGTGATGCGCGGCCGGGATACAGACAAAAATAAAATATAGTTTTGGCATCAGTGTCAGCTACAGAGTGCTCTCAAATATTTTTTCAAAATATCTGCCATGTTCAGTATTGGATCTGTTACAGTTTTATTATAAGTATAGATTAATAGATACGGTTACGATATTTCCTTTTTGACGTAACATGAACTTCGTCATTAAGATTTATAGCGTAATAAATACCTATGTGTAGGAAGTGAAAAGTTTTAAATTACCCGTGTCATCCACTGCGTGACAAAGTAATCGTGGAAGTCGTTGCTGTATGGGAGACCCTCGGCAAGAGCGATGTCCTGCACCTCTAGCACAGCGGCCGCAGGCAGCAACGCCAACGCGCCGTACAGCTGCACCAGCCGCCAGCCCTTAGAGTTGCGTCACACCTGCACATAAGTTATCTAATTTATACGCTTACACTTGATAGCAAATTATCGATGAATAGGTACTATAAAAACATGCTGACAAAAAAGTAGCTATTCTAGGATCATACAATAATCAAACCAAGACATATATCGTTAATCAAACACATCGATATATATATATATATTTTAAATATCTATCAAAGATTTTTTTTTGTAATGATGTATGCTTAGCGGATTACATTACAAATTTACAACGAGAGGAACTAATCGCGCACATGACTAGGTATAAGTTTTCCTCTCGTTGTAATTTTAAACATATTATAAAAATTAAAAACAAAGTAATTACTACTCACTCTAATGCTACATTGCCGGGCTTTTCGCATTAGCGCTTGAACCTAGTGGAACAGGCAACCCTGCACCCTCGCTCCAGTGACAGACTCGAGCGCGCCTTGAAGGGCCGGCTCAAAATCCGTCACCACGTGCTGTGGGCGCGGGTTGCCTGCTGCGCTCCAAACTTGTCGGATGACTGCCTCATTAAGAGGCCTCCGACGGTTTTCCATCAGCGCCATAACAGTACGGCAGTAGGGTATATATAAGGCATGGCCCTCGATGGCACAGTGTAGGGTTAAAATTTGGCAGCCGTTTAAGCCCGCCGGCATCGTTGCAAAAGTGCCATCCGCGAAAACGGCCTCACTTTCGCGGAGGCATTCTCCGAACCCCGGCATCACTAAAATTACAGCTGAAGCTCCGCCCGCGGAGACCGTAGCCAAAAGCATGGCGCTGTGGCGCGAGTTTTCCGCGAGCGAAGCACCGTAACCGTCAGTAGTAGTCGGCGCCGCGGGCTGCAGGCGCCTCCTCCACTTGCGCATCGAGGGTGACACTGCCTCCCAGAGCAGGTGCGGTGCGGCGTCGGGGTATCTGTCATGAGATAAAATGTATGAAAAAAATGATTGTAATTTGTAGTAATATTATGTTTATAAATATGATTTCAAGCACTATCGCATGGTTTCAGCACACAGGGTATAAAAAGTTTCCGGCAAAAATATTTTTGTTTTTTTATGACGACGATACAATGTTGCATACCTTGCTGCTTCTTCCCGATATATACAATTTAGGTAGGTATTATCAGCCGTCGCTCTCTGTTTTAAATTTGTAAACATCTTGTTTCTGTAACAATTATTCATGGTTTACATCATCGAGAAACTAAGGTTTTTTTTTATGTTATTGTGTTGGAACAAGCGCGAGGCCCACCTGATGTTAGGTCACACCGTTAGGTGCTTGGCGACAGATTTTCTACTTGAGGTTTACATATAATCAAGCGCGTAGATCCCCGAAAGGGCAGTCGTTGAAAGCATCAAGTGTCACGATATAATGGGTTGAGGCCCAATGTAGCCAAATAATGCAGGGGTGAGCCTAGTGCCATTTTTTATATTAGAAAGGTATGTTGACTGATGTTGTTGATATGTTAAATCAACAATTTGTAGCGCTCGTTGCGTACCTAGCTTACTTAGTTAATATGGATTAGTATAGATACAAAGTATACTAGTTCATTCGCATCTCTCACATGCTCTCTTGTATCCATCACCCCACTCTTTCGATTTCCAACATAACCTTTGAAGCAGTGATGGCTCAGTGGTATTGGCTTTAGACTGCCGCGCAGCAGGTCCATGGTTCGAATCCCGCCGCGGGCTTGAGCTTCACCGCATGGTGGAAGGGCTTTTTGCGAATGCCCGCCTGGCTAGCGACCACCCTCAAGTAGAAAATCTGTCGCCAAGCACCTAACGGTGTGTTCCGGCAGCAGTCCTTGAGAGCCAGTGAAATTACAGGCACATGAGACTTAACATCTATGTCTCAAGGTGACAGGCGCAGTGCAATTCGTTACTTGTGACAAAATGCATCTGTTATAGGCTGAGGTTAGTCCGCTTAACATCAGATGGGCCTCGAGTTTGTTCCGTCACAATAACATTAAAAAAAAAACCTACGACGATCACACACGTTTGAAGCGCTGGTAGCTGATCTTGCCTAGATGAACTTTATTAACCAACATCCACTTCGATCAGTGACAGCTAGTGGTATTACCAACTACTCAGCGTGTACGTGCTTCGGAAGGCGCGCTATAGCATGGTATAGCGCGCTATAGCATGGTAGGTCATTTAGTGGTTATTGTTATTTTTTATATAGATATATCAAAGATAACATTATCGCCTCACAAGCTTCGAAAGGTGTTGTGGGAAAAGTTTTTAAATTCGAATTTAGAAAAGTTCCACAAAAAAATAATTTACTTTCGTAATTTTACTTAAAATTAACCCAAATGTACTTGTATTTCTTGTACCCATTTCCGAGGCTTGCATAACGAATATCTATTGCCCGCTTTAAATGTAATAAATTAAAAATTAGTTATATTATAAATTATATTGGCCTTATAAATAATCTCCAAATCTTACGTACCTATTATAAATCTGAAGCAGTGATAGCAGAGCAGTAATAGGCAATAGCCGTGCGGTGCGGCAGTTCCACTATTCAATGACGATCTCCACTGCCGACTTGAGCTTTACCACACGGTGAAAGGGCATTTTGAGAATATCCGCCTAGTTAGCTACCACCCTCAAATAGAAATTCTGCCACCGTTTACCTAACAGTGTGTTCAAATCCAACAGCTGTCCTTGAGTGCTAGTGATTCTATAGCGGAGACATGAGAACATCTTTGACTCCATCATCACTTACCATCAGGTGAGATAGTGGTTAAAGTCTAGCCTTAAATAAATAGATTCTTTCTATTATCAGATCAGCTTGGGCTTGTAGTACCTACGTTCATAATTGTTATTTATTGTAATTATTGTCATCAAAACTCCCCTTAAAATGGTACCTACCTACTTTTGGGACTGATTTTTCAATTGATTTTTAAAATATTCACCTACCGATTCTCAACCCCTGGTGTCGCGTCATGGTCATGGTCGTCCACGACAGGGCCCGGCAGTCCATTCTTCATATTAAAGCGCGCAGGACACAGCTTGAAGTGGCAGCGTAGGGATAGCAGGGATCCTCTTGTGCGTGCGACCACATAAAAGTGGCCGTCACGGGAGAACCACCGTGTTGCACCTCTAATAGGTTCTATTTCCATGATTATATTGAGAATTAATCAGTAATTATAATATATAGTAGGTACTAGCTTCGGTGGCGGGAGCGTAACGTCAACTAAACTGTGCAGGACGAGTGACGACATCAATATTTACCTTAAAGGCATAGCATTACATTGTTTTTATTAGAACTTTAGATGTTTGTTTATGTTAGAACTCATTTATGTTACAAACGATATTATAAGTGACAGGCGATACCTTGGTAGAGGAGGATTTTTTAAGGAATCACAAACTGTGGAGTAGGATTACTTAATCAAAATGTTTTTTACGTGCAACTTGAATTTTCCTTCTGTGAGCGTTGCAACCGCACACAATTATATGAAGGAACATAATTTAAGATACTCGAAAATAATGTTATAAATAATGCCAATGGCCTTGAGCATCTGAGCCCAATTGAGCTCACTATACCGGCGCATCGCCGCAAACTTCTTTTTAATTTTTTTTTTATCTCTGATAGTTGATCCTTTGACCACTATCTGACCTGATGGTAAGTGATGATGTGGTTGAAGATGTTCTTCAGGCTAACCTAGAAGTACTGGCTCTCAAGGACAGCTGCCGGAACACACCGTTAGGTGCTTGGCGACAGATTTTCTACTTGAGGATGGTAGCTAGCCAGGCGGGCATTCGCAAAATGCCCTACCACCATGCTATAACGACTACCATCCTTAGACAACAACCGGGATCGACGCGACGGCTTAACGTGCTTTCCGGCGATGTTGCTTAACTTTGCTGATCGGTTAAGATCCTAAGTAAACTTCGCTACGAGCGCTCCCAACATAATCACCATAAATTCCATAGGTTGTAGTTTTGTTGTAGCTTTTATTGTAGTAGCTGTAGTGTTGTATATAATATAGTTCGTAGTATTTTGTTAACTCAGATTTTGATCTCATTGTAGAAAAACTTGGTATGGCCGATTTTTCGATTGCAGACATGCCATCGGCCTTCCAATCCTATTGTAAACATTTGGTCACAAATCAAAGAACGTATCTTTAAAAATGTTGTGATGCGCACGCATGGACGATTTTATACTAAACTAGCTGCGCCCCGCAGTGTTACCCGCTGTTTTACATAAATTTCATGAAAGTTGACCGGGATAAGAAAATGCGCTCGTAGCCATTTTTTAAAACCATACCAACCACCAATCATAACAATTTACCAACCAACAACAAATCATAACAACTTACCAACCAACAACAACCATTACTTATTTTATGTTATATATTTTTTTGTAGACCAAAGCATTGAAATTTACTCTTTCTTGAAAATGTATAAGGGCATACTGCTGAGTTAGGGTATAATCTATCTCCCCCGAAGGGTTCCCGCCTTGTCGTGGCGGTGGGGCTTAGTAGCCGTGGCTTCGTCACCCACGGTGAAGAAGGGGGTGCCCAGGTGGGTATAAGACCATACTTTAAGACTTTGCCCTTCACTTTAATTTATCGTAATAGAAAAGCTACCTACAGAGGAAATTGCAAGCGCTTGAACTGGAATGGCAATTATGGTGATTCTGGGTATCAATACTCCCTCCCCCCCCCCCTCTCCCTACTGCTCTTTTGGCTTATATTATATATTATAAGGAAAGTAGTATTCCACGCTCATCCCACGGAAAAAATGCAAATTTTCGTAATAAAAGTAGCCTAAGTAGGTATGTGTTATTCCAGGGTGTTATCTAACTCCATATCAAATTTCACAAATATTGTTTTAACCACGCCCTGGTTAGCTGTCTTACAAATATATAACAATTCTTTGCTCTTCCCACGGGAACATTATACATTTTCAGAACACAAAGTAGCCTATGTGCTATTTCAGGGTGTTATCTGTTTTTTTTATTGCTTTGACTGCAATCTTACCTGATGTTGTGGTAGAAGGTGTTAACAGGCTTAACCTGTATTACTGGCTCTCAACGACAATTGGAACACACCGTTGGCGACAGATTTTCTGCTTGAGGGTGGTCGCTAGCCAGGGCATTCGTAAAATGCCCCTCCACCATGCAGTTAAGCTCTAGCCCGCGGCGGGATTCGAACCATGGACCTGCTGTGTGCAGTGCCGGTTTTAGCACTACCAGCGCCCTGGGAGAAATTTCTACAGTGCCCCCAGCGAGATTGAGTCTGGCATATAGCTACTCAAACTCATGAAAATAAGTTAAGAAATAGAATTCCACAGAACTCCTTAATATATTTAGAAACCAAAGTCCATGTTTTCCACAATAATTTCATATTCGAATCACAAATTTGGATACCTGCAAATGTCCATACTTTTGGATACCTGCAGTTTTTGATCTTTACTAAAATTTAAAATAAAGACAGAGAGAACCACATTCTGATAGGTATAGTTATCATACACAAGGCATAGTTTTTGCGGAATCTTTTTTACATTGTAAAACATTAATTATCTACCTACATTGTTTACATTGTAAAAAAAGACCAATATTTCGAGTTCTCATTTACTTTACTTGACTTTTTAAATCTTTTAATGAGTGATATTATGATAGTCTTCAAAAGACAGTTGAAAAATTCAACTTGCAATTTATTTTCTAGAGACGTTACTGGGTCATCGCGGGCAGTTTCACCAGCTTGACATTTAACACGTCGAATTCTTGTTGTTGCTCAATTTTTAGTTCTTCAGCTAACTCTTTTGCAGTTAAAATGGCACTTTTAATGCATTTACAGATATCAGAGATCCATGTTTTCTGATAATAGAGATTTACTGACGACATTTATTTGAATAGTATGTCTACCAAAGAACCAAGAAAGAACTTCAGTAATCTGAGTTTCAGTAGCCAATGTAATTAAAACGTCATAAACGGCACTAATTTGAAAGCGGGCGGCTTTAACACTGGCTTTATTCTCGCTTCTTTAAGAGACTCAATGTCGCCGTAGTGTTTAGAGCAAACCATGTCCTTTAAAACTGACCATAATTTGTAGTCTTAAGGGTTGAGGTTTGGGCTAGATGAGGGCTAGTCTGGAGACTAGCTGAACTAGAGTTCGGGATTTTAATCCAGAACGTTGGTTTAAAGCCAGGCTTTGGTGTTTCGTGCCTTGTTACCAGGTGCCGAGTCCCACGGAAGGCGTTTTGATCGATCCACTCTCTTTTATTGTTAAGATTTATTTCGGGCGTGTCCTGTAGGTATAACATAAGCAAAGAGTTTCAAGGTCTTGTTTTATAATACGCGTGCGACAGAGTCCTAGCGGGAATCTTCATTTCTCGCAATAAGATATTTGCTTCCTAATGGGATTTCGACGATTTCTTGCTTGCAGTATTAGCAGCTTTTGTAGTTCTAATAGCACTCGGCCGCCCCGATCTTTTATGGTATTCGACAAAGGAAATGTTGTTGTATCGGTTGATAGTACGATATAGACGAACATACGGCTGATACCTACCATGATTTTGACGTGTCTGGAATATTAACGACGGCTCCATACCCACTTCGTGCAAGGCTATCTTCTTTAACACCCCATTGCATATTTTAATTTGATAATGAACACGAAAAATATGTAAAATGGCGCGAAATCGAAAGAAGTTTTTAAAATAACTAGCTTTCCTGCCGCGGCTCCGCCTGCGGGTATATCGGTTATCGCACAAATCCATTAACCTCTTTTTGCTCAATAGGATAAAAACGATCCTATGTTCTTCCCCGTGTCTCAAACTATTCCCATACCAAATTTTATCTTAATCGGTCCAGTAGATCGGTTATTGCGCAAAACCATTAACCTCTTCTTGTGCAGTTGGATAAAAACTATGCTATGTCCTTCCCCATGTCTCAAACTACTTTCATACCAAATTATATCCTAATCGGTCCAGTAGATCGGTTATCGCGCAAAACCATTAACCTCTTTTTGCGCAGTTGGATAAAAACTACCCTATGTCCTTCCCCGTGTCTCAAACTATTTCCATACCAAATTTCATCCTAATCGGTCCAGTAGTTTCAGAGCCTATTCAATGCAAACAAACAAACAATCAAATCATTCCTCTTTATTATATTAGTTTAGCTAAACGTTCCAAATACAAAATAATTAACAAGTAGCAAAAAATAAAAGTTTTTATGTAACAGTGTTTAAGTTAAAAACTTAAACACTGTTACATAAAAACTTTTATGTAAGTGTGTTTTGACCAGACTATAATATTACTGAGCGTGTAAGTGGGCCAGACTAGTTATAAACTTTTACTTGTTTGCAATTTCATTTCTTTTTCGGCACTCCGTTTTATATATTTTAAACCAAATAGGATTTTTTTGACAGTATCAACGTGTATGACATTTTAAATACTAATCAAATAATTAATACAAATTCAATTCAACCGGCAACTTATGAATTCTCTCTAAGTACCTATAATAATTTCTAAAAATAAATGAATCAAATTCTGAAAACCTTTTTACTTTTACTTGAGAATAACAGTTACACATTAAACACACAATATATTAGCATTTCCGAATCAAATGAGTGCCACGGCGCAGATAATTACCATTTTTCTAATAGGTATGTAGCGAAGGCAGTCTGAGTCCATGGCGAAGCCAGATTATGACTCCGTGTAAATTCATAAATAAAAATTGAACTTTTTATCATGTATCTATATATATTTATATTCAAATTCAAATCAATTTATCTACTGAACTATACTTATAAACTTATGTGTTTAAAATAATACTTTGACTAGGTCCAAACCACTGTTTGAAAATTTCAACAATAGTGAATGCCGCATTATGTACCTATACTTACCTAACATGCGTAGATAATGTATTCGAAAATCCAATTTACTACTTATACCTTATATATAATACCTATAACACTTCAATAACATGTAGCGTTATAGGTATTTATTAAACTTTGGTAAGACATTAGAAAATACCGAAAACAGTATTTATGTGTTCATTTGATTACCAAGTAAGTGGTGTGATAAATAAATACAACAAGACGAAAAACTATATCCGCTGAGACTTATAGCTAATCCTTATTTCCATAGTGCATGTATCCTCTCCGAAAATTTTGTTGCAATACATATGGAACCAGATCGAATCATTTTAGATAAACCTATTTGTGTAGGATTCACTGTATTAGAGCTTTCTAAGTCACTTATTATGGGTGCGTACCATTTGAGTGAGATTTTTTTTTTTTTTTTTTTTTTCTTTTTTCCTCTAAATTTTGAGGAATTGGCGTCGCACATTGTGCATTTGCCAGAGTCATGTTTTTATTTTTTCAATTTAAAACGGGGAAACTGATCGGTATTTATAAACAAGGATTAGATACGGATAAAAGGATAGGGTCAGGAGAGTTAAGGAATAAAATTGAGACAATTATGCTACATAAAATCATTACAAAAAAGCATACAATATATACATTTTTACAACTTAATGTCATTAACTTCAATAAATGAAGCAATGACTTTATATATAGAAATAGAATTAGAAGATAATAAACATAGTATATTAGTGGGAAGAGGTATATTAAATTCTATCAGACTTTGGTATAAGAAAGAGTAATCGTATCGTGGGCAGTTTAGGAAGATGTGATTAGCATCACCCACATCCTGCCCACATTCACAAATATTCGAATCTTTTACACGAATACGAGCAAGGTGTGCTGGACTGCACATGTGTCCTAATCTCATTCTTATAAGCACGGATGTAGCTCTCTTATTTAGTTTAGCAATGTAAAACCAGGGTTTTACTGGAATGTTGGGTTGAATGCAGTAGTAATACTTGCCCTTCAATCTAGCACCGTTTTTCCATACTTCACTCCAAGATTTTTGAAGATAAAGCTTGGAAAGAGCGGCAATGTCTTCACTATAATTTTTGTAAGGATACAAGTCACCACATTGTACGGCGCTATTAGCGAGTTCGTCGGCTTTTTCGTTACCGATTATACCGCTGTGACTAGGAATCCAAGCAAAAGAAACAGAGAGGCCCTTATTCACACATTTCAAAAGCATTTCTCGACAAGCTACAATAATCGGGGAGTATGCATTTCTTTTAAAAGGAAATCTTTCAAGTGCCTGTATTGCACTTTTTGAGTCAGAAAATATAACCGTTTTAGAAAGTTTCATTAAATTAATGTATTCTAAAGCTTTATAAATACCAAAACATTCAGCTGTAAAAATTGAAGTTTGGGGAGGAAATTTTACTTTCTGGACAATTTTGTATTGCTTATGAAATAATCCCACACCAACACAGTCGTTGTTAGAATGTTTGGAGGCATCACAATAAATTTGATGCCATCCCTGCCAATTATCATCAACTACTGAATTAAAAAAAATATTTGCCAACAAATCACCTTTATGGATCCCTAAATCAAGGTGAACGGTTGGTGAAATAATTAATGCTTGATAGTCAGATTCAAAAAGGGACAGATTACGAGAACAGTGTGTTTGTGCATTTATTGTTTTATAATTATTGTGGGCTTGGATTAAACACGGTAGAGATTTATGTTTCCAATAAGGAGAAGAATCGATTTGCTCTATAAGGAGAAGAAGTTTTGACAAAAGTGTGTGTTCAGAAAACTGCAACATTTTACTAAAGAATCTATCGGCCAAATATTGTCTTCGTAGGTAAAGTGGAGGATCAACACATTCGACTTGTAATGCGTTTATCGGGCTGTTTTTCATTGCTCCAGTTATTATCCGAAGGGCTTTCGTCTGGATAGCATCCAATTTCTTCATTCCAGCTAGGCTACATGGTTCCAACAAGAAGGTTCCATAATCAAGAACACTTCTTATCAAGGCATTGTAGACCAACTTCAAAGAAAAGGGATGTGCACCCCACCAAACGCCCGAGAGACTTCTAAGGATATTAAGCGAGCGCTCACACTTTGCAGCAATATGGGTACAATGTGACAAACCGGAAAGTTTAGCATCAAATATGACACCCAAAAATTTTGTTTCTGTTTTAATAGGAATTAATTCCCGATTGTAGTATAGCGTAATAGGTGGAGGCATACGGTTTCTAGTGAACAACAGTGCACAACTCTTAGACACTGAAAGTTCCAAATCGTTCTTGTCTAACCAAATTTTCAGCAATGTTAAGGAGTTTGATAAGTGAGAAGAAGCTGCATTGACGTATTTACTAGAACAGTATAAAACAACATCATCAGCATACTGCAAAATATTGCACGATCCATTTAATGAGCCTTCTAGATCGTGTGAATAGATATTATACAGAATTGGACTTAGAACGGAGCCTTGGGGCAGTCCCTTCCAGATTATTCTACTGTGCGATTCTATTTTGATTATACGTCCAGACAATAATTTTATGATAAAATTTGTAAGGTGTATTGGAAAAGATAATATTTCCAGCTTTCTTTTTAATAATTTTATGCTGACATTATCATAGGCGGATTTAATATCCAGGAAAACGGCTACAACTGATTCATTTTTAGAAAACGCCAATCGTATATCTGACATAAGTATGCCGATATTGTCGTATGTACTTTTTCCTTTTCGGAATCCGAATTGTGACTTTGAAAGCAAATTTTTATTTTCTATAAACCATTCTAATCTATTTTTAACTAAGTGTTCGGCAAGTTTAGCGATAACCGGCGATAACGCTATGGGACGGTAAGATGAAGGTTCAGAAGGATTTTTATTTGGCTTTAAAATTGGCAACACTATCTGTGATTTCCATGTCAATGGTATGTCAGTGTCGCTTGTCATAATTATTGAATTTATCAGTTGTAAATAATAATCTAATGTATTATCTCCAAGATTTGAAAAAAAGGAATAAGGAATGCCATCTTCGCCCGGAGCTGAATCCCGAACGCTAGAAAGCACACCTTTGAGTTCATTAATAGTAAAAGGAGAATAAAGGAAGTCATTATCATTGCGGAATGGCGATTGTAAAGGTTGGAACAATTCTTGTTCCGGTACAAATGGAGGCGCTAAATGGTTGAGGAATTCTTCAGACATGGATGGTGGAATTGTGCTAAAGGTGGAATCGGAGACACCTAGCCGGAAACGTTTAATTTTGGTCCACATCACTGAAGGAGGCGTTTTAGGCGAAATAGAAGTGCAGTTTTGTCTCCAACCTAAAAACTTTTTTTCTCTTAAAAATGTTTTTGTGTTAGCAATTATGTCTATTAAAATATTGAAATTTTCGTCAGTCATATTTGTATTGTATTCTATCTCTGCTTCTTTCCTTTTTTTTACTGCCTCAGTACATTCACTGTCCCACCATGGAAGAGATGGTAATCTACCAGTAGAAGCATTCTTAAGGGGAAAAGAAGCATCAGCTGCTTCTGTAATCAATTGACATAGAGCTGTACTACATTCCTGTTTACAATTATTAGCTATGTCAGGTAAACGTTGACATTTATCCTCAGTATATTCTTTGAATATTGGCCAGTTATCTTTTATTAATCTATATTTCATTCGTGGTTTAGGTGGAATAGTTTTAACTTTGTTACCGGGGAAACATATAATTATGGGATAGTGGTCACTGCCAAAAGTAGATGAAAGAGTTTTCCATGATAGTGCAGAGGCTAAAGTTGGAGAGGTAATAGAAAGATCTACAGCACTAAGGTTTTCATGTGGTTTTGTGCGTCTAGTTGGAATACCAGTATTTAGTAAACAAAGACTGTGTTGGTCCAATAAATCTATCAGTTCTCCACTGTAACTTCCTGAGATTGAACTACCCCATGATCTATGATGGCAATTAAAATCACCTAATAGAAGAAGTGGTTTTGGCAGAGAATGTAATATATGGTTAAGTTCTTGTAGAATTGAGGAAGATAGATAAGGAATATAAATAGATACAAAGCATATGGGCATTTTCATTTTAAATGGTGCTGGTTTTAAAAACAGCTTTTAAAAATACATTATTCTTTTAGGATTTAAGAACTATGAATTATGGTAAAAAATATTATAATTTATGTGATATATATAAAAGTTCCAAGCAGAAATGTCTATTTTATGTCTTAATTTAATATATTAGTAGTGGATTGGGAAAAAAATGTCTTGTTAGTAACAAAAATCAAATCGCGATAAATATTTAACTGCTGGAAATTAAATGAGAAAATCTTTCCTAATGAGCTTTTATATTTCAATTAATGAAACTCAAAATATAATACTAAAACATTAGATATTATTTTTTATTCAAATTCAACTATTTGGTCAGTATCGTAACATCTTGTCCAAATAAAAGGTTTATCTTTGTAATACATTTTTGATTTGTTAATAAATGAATAATTTATAAATAGAATCTATATTGTTGTTTTTTATCCTTTTTTTATAAAAAAATATTAATATTGGTTAGCTTATATAACTTTAGTTTTTTGAAAGAAATACGGCGAAATATTTTAGGGACAGTCACTAAATGGACATGTGAAGTGACGAAACAGAATTATTAAGAATAGTACTCACTGTTTGGTTAAAATCTTATAATATAGTTCTTCTAATGAGTAAATAAATTTGACATTTATTAAATATAATATACTGAACTAACGATAAATTATGAAAAATATTAACATTCCCACAGTCATGACAGCGTACCTATTGATAAAATAAAATGAGTCGACTTCCAGGACCAGTTAAGATTGTCAGATTAACAATCATAAAAATCTTTCTACTCCAGAAATATATCCCTGTTAAAATATATCACCATTTCGAAAAGCAATTATACCACCTGTAAGTTAAAAAAAATATTATCGATCATTATTTTTAAAAAGTTTCGTCCAAATTCGTTCAGCTGTATTTGCGTGAATAACTATAAAAACATCCAAGCATACAAACTTTGAAAAGCATAATATTAATATGATCTCTAAAAAGTTGTTGTTATCATACTTTATAAACTCCGTTAAGGTAAATCGTCATGAATGAGTAATAAGCTTTATAATGTCTGTTTCGTAACATTTTTGTCCATCCTATAGAAACGGTTGCTAACAGGACGTGACGAATGTCGAATTCATTTTAAATATATCTTGAAATACTTGAAAATGTTATTAAAAACTACATAATTCAACTTCTATATTCTTCAGCATGCTTTGAGGTATATATACAGCTCAAGAAGAGATAGAGACAAATTTTAAATTCGTTATAAAACGTTACTAACCACGATATATTTTTCTTGCCCAAAATTTCACAAACTAAAGAGTTCCGCGCCAACAGGACACCTTGCGTAACAAACTTAAAAAAAGCGTTTCATTCTTTGACATTGTACTTGAATTTGCCATATAAACCAAATTTACTCCATAAATGGGACATTTTAGTAGTAAAAAACGCGTGACTATCCAGACATGTCCTGTAATCGCGAAATCGTGAGACAAGTTTTTTTATATTATAAAATATTTATAGATAATTATTGATGTAAAATACTTAGTTAAAATGCAGCAATAACTATCTAACAATGAAAATAAATTGTCGCTACCTTTCCCCAGGGTACAAAAAACTTCCGTAAAATCAAATTCAAGGAGGCAAACTGTCATTGGGACAGCATAGTTTTACACATTTTCGAATAATTTTTATTTAAAATAAAATATAAAATGTAATATTTCAGGGTACAATAAATCAGATTTATACAGAAAAAACAGGTATCTCAAATATCGTCAACTTTTTCATAAAATAATATGTTTCCAAACGTATTTTTCATCGGATTGTTTTTAGGGGACAACCAAAAAACAGCCAGCACCATTTAAAATGAAAATGCCCATATATTAATGACAACAGCTGCTACTATAAAAAAATCATTATGATCAGGAAGAGGAATATGGTTTATAACTAAATTGTTCTTGACGAGCAGAGCTGCTCCGTCATGCCCGTCATTTCTGTCTTGGCGAAGACAGGTGTAACCTCTGATTTTGAAAGGAGAGTTTGGCTTTAACCATGTCTCTCCCAAAGCAATAACAGATGGTTCATATTTATTGATTAGGTTAATTAATTCTGATTTTTTGTCAATCACACTTCGGCAGTTCCACTGCAGCACCACATGAGGGTATTGCAGTGGAACTGCCAAAGAATGATTACAATTGTTCATCATTTGATGGTGTATATCCATTATGGATATTCATTATATTTTTGAGAAGGTCTAATATAGGGGCAGCGTGGTTCGGTTTTAAAAGGTTGGACTGAGAAAGGGTGCTTATTAACATGATAATGATTTCAGTTAAAGTTTGATTATTATTAATAGTATTGGATGAAATAGCACATCCATTTGGTGGAGACGGCATATCATACTCTTTTATAATTTCTTGGTGAGTAGCACGATCATATCCTACAGAAGGCTGACGTGCCTGCCGTGGTTTCGATGCTACAGATTTTTTATAGGAGGTGGTGGATGATGATGAAAATTTGGTGGATGAAATTTTTCTTTCTGTAGGAATTGTTTGGTTTGTGGACAGAATTTCTGCATAAGATTTTGAGACAGGTGGATAATATTTAGAGGCTTCAGAGTATGATATGCAGGATTCAGCCATGGATTGCTTAATTTTTCTCTGTCTGTCATGCTCTGGGCAACTCTTGCTGGTAGCAAAGTGAGAACCAGAACAGAGACAGCAGGATGCACCTTGTTCTACTATATTGCAACTATCAGCTGTGTGTGCCTGGCCACACTTGTAACAACGAGGTTTAGACCTACATTGTACTTTGGTATGTCCAAAGCGACAGCAGCTATAGCATTGAATTGTTGGATAAGTATAAAGCTCAACTGGTAATGCATTATAACAAATGTATATTCTCTTTGGTAATACCTGACCATCAAAAGTAACTACCACGGTCTGTGATGGTTTCCATGTTGGTGTTCCTGCTACAGTAGTTTTGTAATTTAACCTTCGAATTTTCAAGATCTTTCCACAACCTAAAGGAACAGTAGTGTTCTCCATCACCTCTTCAGGGGTCCACTCAGCTGGGACTCCTCTGACAAGGCCCATGCGCGTTAAATTGAATGTAGGAACAAATGCTTTTAGTTTATTCTTAATTAAACTGTCATGCACTAAAAATGCGTTAGCATTTTCGAAGTGTGTGAATGCTAGGGAAATTCTGTTTCGACCGATCCGTTTGAGACTGCCATTTACAATGTTGTTGAAACATTCCTTTTGCAAAAATTTACCGAAGGCAATAGGGTGTAAAGAAGTGTTGTCGTCTGGATTTGTCTGTTCTCTTTGAACATGTACAATAAAGGGAGCTACATCCGTGGGTTCATACAAAGTCCTACCAATGGGTGGAGGACGAGGATGGGTGTCAGTTGTCTTGGCAATTAAGGTTTCATTATTAGAAGAAATGGCAAGAAGAAGGAAGAAATGGCAGGAAAAGAGTGGCTTCGATCTTTCAAGTCGAGGCATCCAGATTTGTCGATGAAGAAACCTGAGGCCTGTAGTTTGGCTCGTGCCACTGCCTTCAATAAAGAAACAGTCAAACATTTCTATGACAACCTTAAAAATGTTATGGATCGTCATCCCTGTTTTGGTAATGGTACAAGAGTGTATAACCTCGACGAAACTGCCACCACAACTGTTCAAAAGCCCCAGAAAATGTTGGCTCCAAAAGGTAAACAAAATATTGGCAAAGTAACTAGCGGGGAAAGGGGTACATTGGTGACTACATGTGCCATTGTTTGTGCAGCAGGACAAGCATTACCTCCGGTTCTCATTTTCCCGAGGAAAAACTACAAAGATGTAATGTTAAATGGTGCTCCACCAGGATCCCTTGGACTTGCGACTCCAACTGGATGGATGAACGCGGAGCTATTTATTCACGTCATGCAACATTTTATTAAGCACACCTCTGCAAGTCATGAAAATCCTGCGCTATTAATATTTGACAACCACGAATCTCACCTCAGTATTTAAGCTTTAAATTTAGCCATAGAATCTGGGGTGACAGTTCTAACGTTGCACCGTCATACCACAGCAAAGATGCAGCCTCTTGATGTGGGACTAAATGGCCCCTTCAAAATATATTACAATAGCGCTGTGGATTCGTGGCTGATGAAGAACCCTGGAAAACCAATGACTATTTACAATGTCGCCGAGTGTGTGGGTCAGGCACACGCGAAATCAATGACGCCAATCAATATAGCGTCAGCTTTCAAAAAATGCGGGATTTTCCCGTATGATGCCGACATTTTCACTGATATGCCATCATCAGTTACTGACAGAGATCAACCAACAGGGCCATCTTCATCTGCTGACGCACCTGATGCACTGCAAAATATAGATAATCTTCCCAGTCCTTCATCAGATGCGACACGTGCTGATAGTCCGTCTACATTGGATGAGATTATAATTGACTTGGTTCCTGCTAAAGACCCTAAATTTGCACGTGAGGCGCAAGGCCATATTTTACCAACCAGAGCAACGATGCTGCCAGTCAAGGATGTTTCCCAGAGTGAGGCTCAAGAACCAGTGCCTAGCACTAGCACACTGAACAAAGAGCTGACACCGCCTATGGTAAAAGTTTCGTCGAGTTCCAGAGCTAAATTCAAAACTCCTGAAGAATTTATGCCTGCTTTAAAGGCTGGCCCGCGGAGTGGAAAGCGTCGAGCAAGAAAGCTTGGTAGGAGCATGGTTGCAACAGACACGCCAGAGAAAAACTTAATAGCTGAAGAAAAGAAAAAATCACAAGTAAGGAAACTAGCGGCAAAAGTAATGAAGCGTCCTGTTTTATCTGATAAAAAAGGAAAACATAGACCTAATTATACTAAAATTGAACCAGATCCTGAAACTAGTACCGATGATGATGAGGAAGTTGTATGCCTGAGTGAAACCGATTTGAGTGAACTAGACTATGAAGAAGACTTTGATGAGGATAGGCTGCCTTTTATTACAGAAACATTCAAAAAACTTGAGCGTATTCCCCTTTATAACGATTATGTGCTGGTTTTATTGAACAGTAAGAAACTGAAGGTATATTATGTAGCAAAGATAGTCGATGTAGTAAGTGCTACTAAATACGAGGTTTCTTTTATGAGATTAAAAGTTAAAGATATGATGAAATTCTACATGCCATTAGAACCCGATATGTCAGAAATTAATATAGAAGAAGTAAAAATGATTCTTCCTCCACCACAAATAAATGGGACGAAAAGCCGAAACTCATTCTATGTTTTCCCAGTCCGCGTATCACCAAGTATGAAGTTGCGTTAAGTTTTGATATATGTGATTTTAAGACTTATTATTCTTTAAGTGGGTATCTAAATAATCTTGCTTTAGACATTTTTGCCTATTACAGGGTGACTATTATTTAGTATTTGTGATTTTTGTAATGTTGAGACTGAGAATTTTTAAGTAACTAAAGAATCGCTTCTAAGTCAAACCTAAAGTTAACTTTTAATTTAATTTAAGTCTTAATAAAGTGTAATACATTTAATTAAACATTTTATAATTTACTTCTTCCAATAAAAAACAAAAAAGTGATTGCTATTAACAGTGTATCATAGTTGGACACAAGGTGTTTCATTGTGTACATCCAGGTGGACACATTGAAACAATTCCCTTCTTTAAAAAAAAATCTTCTTATTGGTTATTTATATATTTATTTATAAAATTATTTATGCCATATTACACCTAATTAAGTAGACTTCATTCCTGTTAAAAACGGAATCCATATCTTCAGAAACGAGAGAAATATGGAACTGTGAATTTTTGGTGTTTCATTGTTCGACACCGTACCCTACTACTATAATCAAGAAAATCTCGTTCTTCTTCTGTAAATTCTATTGAATCCATAACTATTTTTGTTACTGATAAATGCAATTCGTAGGCCAGCACGTACAATAGGTATAAAGCGGTTCACTTCATCAAATTAATGATTTGTATATGTAATAATAATAATAAAAAATGCGTTATTTTCATAAACTACATGTATCCATATAACATTGTGTAGAGGCCTTCTTTTAAGTAAATGTATACAATGCGATTAAAATAAGAATAGGACTGGCTCTCGGCTAACTTCACTCATATTCACTCTAATAAGTATGATCAGCAGAACAAACTTAAAAATAGAGCCGTGCCATATATTTATACGTAATTTGAAATGAGTGACCCGAAATTGTTAATTTTAATAAATTCGTATTTTTAAGGTTGACAGCACAGACGCAATCTTGGCTTGATGACAACGCGGGCGTCAGGGTCTCGTTTTTCCGACAGTGTGCTACTACGCGACACGTTTCCGAGTGCTTATTGATCTTCTCGTTTAATTTGTTCTTGTTGACTGTTTAATTTGTTTTTGGTAATTGTTATATTTGTTTTTGTTACCCGTTACGATGATGACGATGAGTTTGACTCAGTTGGCAGGACATGCGGCTTCAAAGAGCTAAGCGATTCAAATTAAGATACCTTAATACAAAATATTGCTAAGAAATAAAATCAGTTCAAATTATTTATGTGTTTGCTGTACCTACAGTCACCTACAACTTCGTTTTCAACACCCTTGCTCGTTATCGAGCTTTATTATATCGTTCTTGGGGCTATAAACCGAACTATAACACCCTCGTGCATAATAATATTATACTATACTACACAAATTATATGCGAGTAAGCAGAGCATTTTCAATATAATCGGGTAATTTATCCCTACTAAGTTAAGTTAGTACCTAACTGCAAATTACATGCGCGTAATCAGAGCATTTTCAATTTAACCGGGTAATACAGATTTGTAACATCAAAGAGGTTTATATATGTAATCAAACATCATACATTTGCCGCGCGCAAAAAAAAAACTTGCGCGCTATTTTCCATAACTTTAACGTATGTTGTTTGTATCACATTTGTGCAATTTTTTTTTTCTTGCAAGGGTGTTGAAAAAGTGCATATGAAACTCGTGAGCAACTTGCTCAATATACACTCGCCTGATTTACGCCCTCGCCTACGGCTGGGGCTGTAACACATTTGTGTATAATGAGCAACTTAGCTCACTTGTATCATAATCTACTTTTACCTACGTATGACTACTTGTTTTTTTACACGCCTGCCCACATAAACGTGTGGTAAGTTTTCAGGGTTCGTGTATGTTTGTGAGTTTCCTTATTTCACAATAACTTCTAAATGGCTTAACCGATTAATATACGAGATATCGTTAGATTTATCTTGATAGCTCAAGTGACACTATGTACATAAAAAAATTTGGTGGATTTTAGACGCCATATAGTGAGAAGAACAATTTATTTTTTGTTCCAAAGTCATCAAAATTAAGAGCTTTTAAAAACGAGTCCATAAATATATTAACTTGCCAGTTTTAATTTCAATGGATCGATAAAACGCTTAACGAAAATAAATTATTTGCAGTCGGGTTTTTTTTTATTAATTTATACATGTTTTATTATTTCTTTTTTGCACACTGTACCAAGTTCTAGTTGTGACGTCACAACATGGCGCTAGGCCGATCCTATTCTTATTTTAATCGCAGTATATATACAGTATACCTGTGTCATATCAGAAGACCTCGCTCTTCCATATTTATAGAAAATTCATAAGTAGGTTAACATAAATAAAATACATATATATATAAATATATTTGGGATTGCAAACAAACACAAGTCTATTTAGTACCATAGGTCAGATATAATATATTATTTTAGTACCTAATAGTAGACAACAATTTAATTTATAGTACCACCAACTTAACTGTAGTTTTCGAGGGCGCTACTGGTCATGGAAATCAACTACAAACTGTCACAATTTGAAGGAATGTTGTAGTTCTTTTTTCTGCCACCTGAACAGATAAGTTGGTGGGTCTGTACCTATCAGAACGAAAACACGCCATGTTGACAGTTTAATTAGGGCGTATACCATCTGACGCTAAACTCGTTATTTTTGATAATTTTGATCACATTTTATATCTATGGTTCATATAAAATGTGGATCCATAGACAAAATTATCGAAAATAACTCAAATGGAATACGGCCTTAAAGTAATATAACCTGAACGCATCCTTTATTTGTTCCATAACGTTGGTATACGATTCTGACCATGAAGCATTGTGCGAATTATGGTGGACTAGACCTTATTTCTTGGCTTTCAATTATCAGGCCGGTAGATCCGTGGTCGGTAGATATCGTACCGGCAAGATATCTCACAACCCAATAATCCATGTACAATACTGGACGCCAGTTCTTGGGTCGCCAATTATTGGGGTGGTAAATCACGGGTCGGTGACTATTGGCTGGGTATTATCGCTCGGTATGATTTAATCCGGTCAAGGATTTGACATCCCAATAGTTCCCGGCCTGATAACTCGTGTACATGGACATGAAGTACTTGGTTGCCAATTATCGGGCCGGTAAATTACAGGTTGGCAGTTATTGTGGTCGGCTATTAACGTCTCCCTTGAAAACGTGTGACATGTGAGGTTTTTTATGTAGGAATATTCTATTTTCTCCGTTTTAGTCAACACCCGCTCCGTAATCGACTATAATTATTTATTGAATATGTCGAAGAACATCAAGCATTTAGTTGTGGACACTACAGCATTTATAAGATCGGGTAACCTACAAGATATAGCAGAAAAAGTGTACACTATTCAGGAAGTCATTGATGAAATTACGAACGACAGGCAAAGGAAGAAGCTTGTGGTGCTACCTTACGATCTTATTGTCAAAGATGTATTCACCGAAAACATTAAATTCATCATGGAATTCGCTAAAAAGACAGGGGATTACACAAGTCTTTCTGCCACGGATATTAAAGTTATGGCCCTAACGTACCAACTCGAAAAGGAATATGTCGGCACAGAACATCTGAAATCAGAGCCTACAACACAGAAAACGGTTAAGGTAACTGGCCTGTCCAACTTCCACTTACATCCAGAACCTAAGTCAAATGAGGCCCTGGTGGCTAATGTGAACCAAGAAACAGGGGAACCTACTAAAAATGTAATCAATTCTGAAACTGGAGAAGCTTTGAACAATAGCGATTCTATGCCAATAATTATCACAGAATCTGTCAATATCAACAGCCCAGACAAAGAAGTTGGCTACAATAATGTCAATCAAAGTGATGATGATAAATTAGCTCAAGATATTGCTGCACAAATTCAGAATTTAGATTTGAAAAAGGAGAGTGAATTGGATGATGTCATTGTCAAAATATCTGATGAAGAATATTCTGAATCAGGTGAGGATAATGACACTGAGAGTGATGACAGTGATGGAGGCGAATGGATTACACCTGGTAACTTAGCAGCTAAAAAGAAAGAATTACAATTAGGAGAGTTTGAGGAGAAAGCTGTGGAAGTTGCTAGTATCACTTCAGACTTTGCAATGCAGAATGTAATGAAGCAAATTGGATTGAATGTAACATCTATTGATGGTCGTATTATAAAACAACTGAGAACTTTTATTTTTCGGTGTACTACATGCTTCAAAACTACAAGTGTTATGACTAAACTGTTTTGCCCACGATGTGGTCATGCTACACTAAAGAAAGTTGCAGTCAGTATAGATGATGAAGGGAATCAACACATACACATCAATGGACGAAAACCACTAACTGCCAGAGGTAAACGGTTCAGTTTACCAACTCCAAGAGGGGGTCAGCATTTTCAGTATCCTATTTTATCAGAAGATCAACATATTCACAAAAGATTTGCCACCAAACAGGCTAGGAACAAGACAAATGCTTTAGACCCTGATTATGACGCTGGATTCTCACCATTTGTAATGAAAGATGTCAACTCTAAATCTGCTGTTTTAGGAGTTAGAGCTAACAAGCAAGATATTAAGTACTGGATGAAAAATTACTCTAAGGGTAAAAAAAAGTGATAAAATATGTATAAAATAAATTTTATTATCATTATATTTCAGATTTATACATTTTTAATATGACACATAAATACCCTCTTTACTTATATCTTCATTATGGTTTACTCAAGAGTTTTTCTTCTATGAAATTGAAGACAGAATCAATGCAGGAGTGAGAGGTCATTTCATGTTTCTGATGACCTGCAAAGCAGCATAATTAATTATCTATTACTTATTATTGCTATCATTAAAATTCAAGATATAACAAATTGCTTTAAGGTTACCTGCAGATACCCTATTGATGTCAAAGTCAGGTGTTTTCATAGGTGTGTCTAGAGGAGCTGTACTTGATATCCAATTCCTGGCAATCTGAAAATAATAGGGGAGCCTCCAAAATAAATAATAATATTTTAGATGTTAGAGTAAGGGTGGTTTTAATAAATCATACCTTTATATGTCAAACGAAACTATAAGGAATGGTGGGGTAATGTTTGATATTGTATTTATTTAACAAAAATTACATTGAGAGCCAGTAATTCTAGGTTATCCTGAACAACATCTTCAACCACATCATCACTTACCATCAGGTGAGATAGTGGTCAAAGGCTAACCTATCAGAGATAAAAAAAAAAATAACTAACATTGGTGATGGATATTTTGCTTAGGAACATTTTAAAAATTGGCCATCATAAACTTGAACATTTTACAAAATTATTTTCTGAGCATAGGACTTATTTTATATACGAATCTTTTCATGTTTACCACATAATCTATAACAGAAGTTGTATATGACAAACTAACTCGGTATTAACTTAAGAATAAATAACACAGCAGAACAGAAACTTCTGTCCCAAAAGGTCACAATATAGTCCACATGTTATAAGGCTAAGTCAGGCTGTGACGGCCAGCGTCTCCGCAAGCGAATTTGCCTGTTTGTGCTTTTCATACCATTCTAAAACATATTACAATGGCGTCAAGTTATTGTGGTATGTTTGGTTGCACAAACTTCAAAATGATGCCACAATTCAATAAAAAATGTCTTTAGTTATGTGATTTCTCTCCTATTATATTACAAATTTATTAGCTATTCCCAATCTGTTAGGAATGCAAATAGTTTGTATTTAATTATCATTCCCAGATTTGTCACACCATCATGTTTGTCTCAGTATGTCAGATAAATTTTGGTTTCTTATTGTTGTTAACATAATAATATAGGTATTTATGTTATATTTCAGCGATATTATCTTTAGACTATACATGTTGCTTACTGTTAAATATAAGCAATATTTAACAGAAAGCAACATGCCACGGACGACAGAGGGGCGTAATGACGTGAAGGGGGAAGTAGGTATATAAATGGCGGTGTTGGAACTCAGACAAAAAAAGATTCCATTCTACTCTGTTGTTATTCTTATGGTACTACCCAGGTAGTACCTTATCCTTACCATACTATACCCTAGCAATTAATCCCTATGCCAGTAAAACTATTCTTACACATATATATATAAATTATTGTTGTAGTAAAATGGCCTTCAGCAACTAGCCCCAATTTAAAAATATAATATATAAAACATTAATTATTGTGCTATGTTTAATCTAATATTATACAAGCTAAACTCAATGTCAGTGTGTAGTCTTTTTTATCGTAGTCCCGGTCTTTCTTCAACTTCTAAATCTGACTTCTAAACTGAGCTATCACTGCTTCTTCTGAAGCAGTGATAGCTAAGTGGCATTGGTTATGGACTGCCGCGCAGCAGGTCCATGGTTCGAATCCCGCCGCGAGCTTGAGCTACACCGCATGGTGGAAGGGCATTTTGCGAATGCCCGCCTGGCTAGCGACCACCCTCAAGTAGAAAATCTGTCGCCACGCACCTAAAGGTGTGTTACGGCAGCTGTCCTTGAGAGCTATGTCTCAAGGTGACGGGCGCAGTGCAATTTGTGACTTAAACTTTATACTTAATCCATATATTTTTAAGCTGGTAAATATACCATAATACTTCACACTTGAAATCAGTTGATATTCATATAACATACCTGTTTCATATGATCAGTAATCTTAATATTTGAATACCCATGCACGGAGTCAGTAAAAGCTATAGCTTTGACTCTTGTCTCAAAATCTTGTTTTAATTGATCTGCCAAAGAAACTGTGACTACTCCTCCATAACTATGTGCTACTATTATTATATTCTTTGCATTTGTTTGTGTGACATATGTATTCCATACATAATTTGCATGTTCTTCTGCAGACCCACTGTGTTTGATCTTCTTTCCATCTGGCAAGCAGTTGTCATTTGTATTTAACACCATCACCCCATAGTCTTTGGCTAAAGCTTTTTTTATAAAAGGGATTTGACTTCCCACATCTAAATTGTCATTTATGATGAGTCTGAAACATGTAAAAATTATTAGCTTGTTTAAGTGACTGAGAAGTGGTAATTAAAAACAACTTACGATCTAGCCCACTGTCCAGCTCTCACAGCACCTGATCCATGAATCAATATCATCAATGTGACTTTTTTGTCATAATCATTAGATACAAATATGAATGTTCCATTTTTAGCATCCTTTGGAACAGGCAACTTTGATAAATTAGTTTCAGTTTCGAGGAGTTGATACACATAATCTGTAACTGCTGTTCCAAGTTCTTCATAATGCGCTTGACATTCCTGGTGTTGGTCACTCACATTGAACTGAAACGGCTCATTTCCCGGCTGTCCATCTTTGTTTATTTTACGAAGCTGTCGATCTGTTGTTTTTAAACACCTTTGTTAAATAAAGCACATAACAATACATCTTATATGTTAGAATTTTAACTATGCAAATATTTTGATAATCAGTATAATGTAAACAATAAGAATGCTGATATGAAAACATCACTTTCTAATTATAATCCTCCACATGGCTGTGTTAGTTATAACTAGGGTTGCCATATCAAAAACATCTTGCCTGTTCAATGTATAAGAAAATGATGTTTATGTTGAATACCTACTGTTTTGATGAAACTGATTGAAACTACTAACTACTGATTTGAAAAAAAAAAAAACATTTTTAATTTGTAATTTCCAAGCCGGTCAGGTAATCAATTACAGGGTACATAGCCCTCCTATATAAGACCTTACACTAAAAAATATTATTTTTGTAGTGTAAGGTCTTATTAGGAAGGCTTCATACAAAGCCATAAGTAGTGACCATTTGTACTATGCGAGAAATACATTTAATTAAATAAATAATCACTGGAACATTTTGTTTTGCCTACCAATATCTCTTTATAAATTCTCTTCTCTTTTTCTTATGATGTAAAGGGATAAAACATAGTTATCTTTTTATAGATTTATAGACTTGGAATCTTAAAAGCCTATTATTTACATCAAATAGGTTTTGAGTTGTGTTTCTTTTGATTATTGTGTTAAAATATTTGTAAAACAAAATATAAATGATGCTATTTAAAGAGAAGAAAAAAGTTTTATAACTGGAAAAATAATTTGTAAAACAAAATATAAATGATGCTATTTAAGTCTATCAGTATCATGTCAATTATCAATAACAAGTCAATCAAAGACAGTCATTGTTTGAGATATATTGGCCAGTTGAAAAGGAAAGGAGAGAATTAGTGTATTGATGTAATCTAAAGAATTAAGTGTAGTGCGAGTGTTGGACTTTGAAGGCAATGGCTAGTCTAAGGCAAAGTCATCTTTAGGTATGATGATGAGTGTTACTTGTGACTACACCAATGCCAGAAGTTTCAATGAAAACCGATTAATTTCCTGGTCCTAGTAAATAAAAAGAGTAATCAGATTTGCGAGGGGTTTTTCGCTAGTCCCAACTTAAAGAGGGGTTTCTACACGTCTCCCCCTACCGTTCCCGCCCCTAAAATCGATTAGCAGCAAACTAAAGTCCTACCTTAGAATTTTTCTTCATTTGTTTATTTGTATGAAAGACGTTCCAGACGTCTTTAAAATTCCTGCCACATTCGAGGCAAAAAAACATAATTCTAGACGTATGGCAACCCTAGTTGTAACAATTCAAGCTCTGGAATTAAATTATTTACATAGATTTATTTATAGAACTTCTATCGTAAGACCTTGAAGTCGAGCCGGTGATATCTAGGGACGTTAAGGAGCTTAACTTTGAGAAGGGCGTAGCCATTTACTTACCAGAGTTGAATGTATATCCAAGTTTGTTCATAATCTGAACTGGGTCCATAATTTTATCATCAGCTACAGCACTAAATTGTTTACATGGGACGGGTGAGCGATTACGGCGAAATGACCCTATCAATTTGCGAATCATTAAAAAACGTATTGACAGTCACTCTACTCAGTCTGAAACTTAGCACAATTAAAGTAATTCAACACAACAATTAAATACGTGTAATTATATTATAGTGGTTAGTTACTGATTCATTTGTTTTGTTTTGATAACGAAAACGTACGGCGATTCTCTCTCGCCTCGCGCAGTGATAAAATTATCACAACAGATAAACCTTGACCAGAGATTAGTAACACTGCCAGGTATCGAGTTGGAATGAAGTATTTAACTTTTTTATAGATTTTCACGATATCGAACCCTAGCTAGTGGTGGATAATATAGCACAATATAGCGCCATAGTATAGCGCGTTATTGCTTTCAAAGATTACTAACCTATTGCTTTTGGCGTATACAACTCGCTATGTGTATATTCTCTTCGCGTTCGCGTTGTTCCACATGGGTCTTGGCGTTATTTTCGCCACAAACGCTACATCTAATGTCAAAAGTGGCAAATTTTAGTGGCATTCTTATCTTAAATGAAACAGTGGAGAACAGTTACGAACGATCACAGTGATCACAACCATAGACGCAGTATGTGATCAAATTTATCGAAAATAACGTTCTTAGCGACAAATGGAATATACCCTTAACTCATCTTTGTATTTATGTCATTATGTGGCGGTAGTTTTGAATGTGATGGGGTGGCAGGCTTCCTTGGCTTGGCGGCATGGATCAAGGGGCTGGCATATAACGTAATGGCGTTACGTATGATTAAAAGCACTAGCCAAATCCACATTTACAAATCTTTTGAGCGCAAAGTTATTGTCCTTTAAAAGGTCGAGGTAAAATTATTGTTCTGTGAAAAAAATTGTCATTACCGGCTTAAACAAAAGGTACTCTAACGATTTGAATATGGAGTAGATTCATCATCACATCAACCGGAACGTCCATTGTTAACGCTACAGTGTACGCGCACGAATTCTCTGTTTTACTCGCGTGGGGTAAATATTAAGACCATATTCATATAATCAATGTTTAGGTTAGGTTTAGGTAGCATCATGTGATCTTGGACAATATGCACATCAATCACTTTTTCATGTTCTCTGTGCACTTCGATCTGAATTTTTTTCAATATCTCCGCCTTGCTGTTTCTGATGTATCTTAACTTTAGTACCCGTGGAATATTTTTAAAACTGATTCTAGAGTGGAAACTGGGCATTTCTAGTAGTTGCTGTACTAAGATATTGTGCGTTCTAGTTCTTGATGAATTTGGTGGCCTTTTGTATCAACGAGTGCCATTTCTATATATATATATATATATTACATTAGATGGGTTTGCGTTTGACTCCATCTCACCTGATGGTAAGCGACGACGAAGTCGAAGATGAATCACGCTTGCCCAGAAGAAACCTATTTACTCTTTATTTGAAAACACCAGGATTATACGCACCTGGGAAGACTGACGATGGGAGAGAGTTCCACTGCTTCGCTGTTCGCTTGATAAAAGAGCTCTAAAATCGCTTTGAACGAACATGCGGCAAATTGACAGTGAAGGGATGAAAGCTCACTCCGCGTCTGGCAGTCTTATAGTTAAATGGAGAAGACAGTATGAGATTATGTAGCTCTTGAGCACATTCACCGAAGTGAATGCGATAGAAAACCGACAGACAAGCTACTTGGCGTCTATGCGACAGACAGAGAAGTTTTCTCTCAACTAGCTTGCTGTCACCAATTAGCTTAGTGGCACGCTTTTCTACTGAGTCCAAAGCCGCAAGCTGGTAATTTGCTGAACCATCCCAGAGGTGGCTGCAGTACTCCATGCAAGAGCGCACTTGGGCCTGGTAAAGAGTGAGCAGTTGCGATGGAGCAAAGTAGCGCCTCACTTTCTTCAGTATGCCAAGTTTTTTGGCTGCGGTGTTGGCTTTGGACTCTATAGATTGGCCATAGTTGAGGTTGGGAGATATTCGCATGACGAGCAACTCAATGCCATTTCCGAACGGTATCGGTTCACCTTGGAAAGGCGGAGGAACAACAATACAGTCCCGTTTGGCAGAGAAAAGACACGCTTGCGTCTTTTTGGTGTTAAAAGAAACCAAATTGACTGCACCCCAATCAGACACCGCTAGTAAAGTGGTGTTTGCTCTCTCGATCATGGCAGCTCTTGAAGACTGGATCTCAGATTTCTTGGCTCTAGGATTAGGAATGTATCTCTCCACTACTGTACTATCATCTGCATACCCAACAATACCCTTACCGGTGTAAGGATGTCGTTTATATGCAGAAGAAATAAAGTAGCAGTGAGAACAGATCCCTGGGGTACTCCGGCATTAATATTCATCTTTTCTGATGAGCAGCCATCTAGGACCACACGAATAAATCTGTCGCTCAAGAAATCGCGTTTCGCTTCTGCGAAACGCGTCGAATACTATAGGAATATTAGGCGGAATTGTCACTAGATATATATCATTTTTATAAAGATTTTTTAAGTGTTTTATTAAATAATTAATTAAATGTTTTCTTAAAATACTTTTAAAATATTTGTTATTATTTTAGCTCTGTTACAAACTCCCCATCATTGTCTTCAGTATCGCTAGGTGCGATATCCTCTGTATAAGTACCTACCCTCACATCTTCTAACACCAGCCTCGTATCATATATACCGGACGTTCCGCCATAATGATGACAAATCTGTAATAAACAATACATGGATCATAGTACAATACAATGTACATTGTACAAGTGTTATCAAAACTGTGAATATAACTGGGAATCTTTCCGGTAAATATAACGCGGGTCCTAGCCGGTTCCTAATAAGTTAATACTGTGAATATAGTCGACTCTCGTTAATTCGTAACTCGAGGGACTCTTAAAATGTTACGAATTATAGTGTTTGACGCCGATAAGTTCGAATTAACGCGTTATTTTGTTGCGTAGCGTTGATTTTTTCGTCCGTATAAGTGCATAAGAATGTATTGATTTGGTTATACAAAGAGATTTTCTAGGTAACTCATGATAACTTTGAATTACATATAGAGAGGTTCGAATTATCGCTGGTTTGAATTAACAAGAGTCGACTGTATCTAAATATATATGATAAAGGATTCTGCGTTCGGAAGTGATAGCGAGTAAACTTGTGGGAGTGATTTTGCGTTTTTATTCAGTTTAGTGTGGATAATTCCACCATATTGATTATTATAAGTGTTGTGTTGTCCTATTTAGGTGTCGGTAAGATATAATTAGTAGTAGTTTTTGTGTTTAGTTGTCTAATTCGGTGTTTGAGGTTCACCTAACCTCAAACACCCATCATGGATTACGATCCACCCGACCCTCCGGATCCTCCGGACTCTAATTCTACTTCAACCGCAACTAAGAGGCGGATTGAGATAGAAGAACAACCCCCGGCCAAGAAGGTTATAACATCACCTGAGCTGGCAACGGCCTCTATTGAGACTGTGTACACGGACTCGTCACTAGTAGTTGGCGGACTCGCTTACACATCTCTGGACAAGGGCCCCTATGTGGTCCATGTTTCCCGAGTAGAACCCGATCTATCTGCAGGAACTACCATTAGACCTATCAAGTTTGGGCAATTTCTGAAAACACACAAGGTGTCCAATGTTTGTATTGAGGGAGTTAAAAGAGTAGGCAGGAATAAAATATCAGTAGAGTTCACTTCCGCTGAAGACGCCAACAAATTTATCAGCTTCCCTATATTAGCCATGTGTAAATACACTGCTACAATTCCCACATACAACATAACTCGCATGGGGCTCATACGTGGAGTTCCGACTGATATGTCCATGACAGATTTTGTTACCTCACTCGAACTCCCTGTAGGATGCGGTAAAGTTTTAAAAGCGCGTCGTCTCAACAGGAAGACTATAGTAGACGGAAATCCAACTTGGGTCCCCACCCAAACAGTGGTTGTTACTTTCCTTGGACAGGTTCTTCCATCTAGAGTTTACTCATACTACACATCTCTGCCGGTTGAGCTCTACCAGTACCCCACCATCCAATGCCACTCATGCTGCCGGTTTGGCCATACTAAAGCCCAGTGCAGGTCAAAACCCAGATGCTTCCGTTGCACCAAAGAACATACGGGTGATAGCTGCGATGTGTTAGAAAAAGACTCCACTTGTCTACATTGCTCAGGTCGGCACTTTGCTACCAACAAGAATTGCCCAGAACTAGAGAGACAAAAGTCCATAAAGGCTGTCATGGCTCAAAACAGTATATCTTATGAAGAAGCTGCTACTCAATGTCCTAAAGTATCGAGATCATATTCTGAGGTCTCCCAAAGCATACTTGCTCCCCCCTCCACTTCATCTCCTTCTTTGGCACAGCCAAGGTCGTCACAGCCCCAACACAGTAACTCATATGTCAGAACAGTATATGCCAGCCCTCGTACGATAAAGCATCCCACCGAGATATAGTTGCCACCCCTGCATCTGCAATGCCTAACGGTTGTGCTTTAGGCATTAACCAAAGTACAGAACCTGCTCCCCATAACGAGAATATGTTGGAGACATTGTTAAATTTAATCATAAACATAATCTTAATGAACCCTCAATCCATACCGTCCAACGTTGCCGATAAACTTAGACAAATAGTATCATTTACTGGCCATAATGGATCCAGTAACCGTTCTGCAATGGAACACCCAGAGCATGCGACCAAAGAAGCATGAGCTGGTTCATTTAATTTCAAAATTCCACCCGTCAGTCATTGCCATCTCGGAGACATGGTTGGTTCCTGGTTCCCAATTTAGGGTTCCGGGATACTCCTGTCTCCGGGATGACAGGGCTGACGGGTATGCTGGTAGTGCTTTACTCATAAAGCGCTCCCTCCCCTTTTCCCAAATTACCATCCCATCCCATTCCCCTGATATCAACATTGTTGGTATCAGATCCTTGGATATCTCTTTCATCTCTATTTACATACCCCATCCCAACTCTTCCTTAATACCTGATATACTCCTTCTCCTTTCTTCTATTCCTACCCCAATGATGGTCATGGGTGATTTTAATGCCCACCACATTATGTGGGGCTCCCATCATTCCAATTTATTTGGACTTTCCCTCCTGGAAATATTTAATGAGGTCAATCTTTGTGTGGCTAACGATGGGTCTCCCACTCATAGAGTCTATCCAACCCAAAATCCTAAAAGTGCAGTAGATCTAACTTTATGCTCACCTTCACTCTCATCACTGCTTACATGGAAAATTCTTCCACTTACCTATGGAAGCGACCATTTTCCCATTATCATCTCTATTCCTAATAGAGTAATACCATTTCGTAACCCTAGCCCATCATTAAAATATAAACTTTCTTCTGCTGATTGGCTGTCATACTCTGCTACTCTAGACAATAAATTAACTGCATCTTCTATCTATCCTTTGGACATCGACCCTCTTATGTCATATGACTTATATATAGAAAATATTACTGCAGCCGCTGACCTTCACATTCCTTTAAAGAAAGCTGCAAAAGACTTTGTAATATCAACTCCATGGTGGGATTCTGAATGCACATCTGCGGTGTCAGATAGGAATCAAGCTGAACTGAATTATAATTTGTGTATGACAAATGCAAACTTCATAAAATATCAGCAGGTAGCGGCTAAACTTAAGAAACTTTCTTTCAAAAAGAAAAAGTTTGGATGGATAGGTTTTTGTGAAAATTTGGCACCTAAAACACCAGCATCTCTTGTTTGGAAACAGATAAAGCGATTTAGATGTTCTACAAACATAGAAAATATATCAGCAAATGATCCCACAAGTTGGCTGGAGGCCTTTTCACATAAACTTGCTCCTCCTTCTGTCCCTTCTCTGGATTCTCTTCCTTCACTCCCTAGCTATCTTCCTTCCTATGATTGCTTTGATCAGCCTTTTTCCTTCCATGAATTGACTCTGGCACTAGACGGACTGACTGACTCATCTCCAGGGATTGATGGAATCCCATATTCTTTTATAATTAAGTCTTCGGTCAAATGTAAGCAAACATACTTAGATTTAATAAACTACTTTTTTGAGCATGGCATAGTACCTGACAAATGGAAAACCCAACTTATAATTCCACTTTTAAAACCTGGAAAGGATCCTTCAGATCCAAGCAGTCGTAGACCTATTGCAATGTCTTCAGTTATGGCTAAAATTATGGAACATCTGATAAAACATAGGCTTGAATGGTTTGTTGAGAACAGGCTTATTCTAGCCAAGACACAATTTGGTTTTAGAAAGGGTTATAGTACCATGGATAGTCTAGGCCTGCTAACAACGGATATTAACATTGCATTTAAGGAGCAAAAATATCTCGTGGGGGTGTTCCTTGACATTGCTTCTGCATATGACAATGTGTTGCTTCCACTACTCAGGAATAAACTTATTCAGCTGAGTATTCCTGCGAGGCTTGTACAATTCATTTGCAACATGCTAATGGAACGTACAGTAGTCATTAAACATGACCAACATACCCTCCCTCCTAGAACAGTTTGGAGAGGCTTACCCCAAGGTTCAGTGTTAAGTCCATTACTTTACAGCCTTTACACCTATGATTTAGACAGATCTGTGGACTCATTCTGTGAAGTACTACAATATACCGACGATCTGGCGCTGTATGTACAAGTGCAGTCCATAGAGGAGGCAACCCATAGACTGAATATGGCTCTCTCGTATCTCGGGGACTGGCTATTTGACCATGGTCTATCGCTATCTGCTTCAAAAAGCTCAGTGGTAGTGTTTACTAAAAAGAGAATTATCCCTCCGATCAAAATACTTATAGGTCAGGAATCTATTCCACAGCTAAACAGTACTACATT
The DNA here is from genome assembly GCA_963890685.1 of Plagodis pulveraria. Taxonomy (NCBI): domain Eukaryota; kingdom Metazoa; phylum Arthropoda; class Insecta; order Lepidoptera; family Geometridae; genus Plagodis; species Plagodis pulveraria. The sequence goes on along the minus strand of OY982961.1, from coordinate 4,206,854 downwards.
TTTGGGCATCAAGCTGGATTCGAGAATGTCTGGTGTCCCCCATTTTAATACTATTTCACAAAAGGCAGAAAAAAACGTAAATATTCTCAGATCTCTTTCAGGTGTTTGGTGGGGTTCCCACCCATATTCCCAAAAACTGCTTTACAATGCCATAATCCGAAGCCATTTTGATTATGGTTCATTTCTTTTAAATATGTGCAATAAAATAGGGCAAGAGAAGATATGCAAAATTCAATCCAAATGCCTGCGAATTATCCTTGGAGCCATGAAGTCCTCACCTATTAATGCCATGCAGGTTGAGTGCACAGAACCCCCTCTTCATATTCGCAGGCAATTCCTTTCAGACAGATTTATCTCCAAATTAATTCAAAACTCTAGCCACCCCTTACTTCCAAAATTGAGTCTTCTTTCTGACCTGTATGATTTGCGGAATACAAATAATATCCCTTGCCTTCTTCGCAGCTTCATTAAATTCACAACCCTTCCTGATCCTCTCATTCAATTGTCAATCAATCCACTGTACTCAACTCCCTATGAAGCACTTACCTTTGAACCTCAAGTCCTTTTACATTTCGGTATTAATAAAAATTCACCTAATGCATCATCCCAGTTCAGTGAATGCATTAGTTCCCAATTCATCGGATGGCACTTTTTATTTACTGATGCATCAAAGCTGTCATCAGATAGTGCTGTTGGTGCAGCGGTGTGGATCCCCTCGGATAAAATTTGTCTACCTTTTAAATGCCCTTCCTACTCCTCGGTATTTACTGGTGAAGCCCTGGCTATACTGGAAGCCATCTCTTTTGTTAAGTCCCATAACCTTAACAATACCTTAATTTTTACTGACTCTAAAAGCTGTCTAGAAAGTATACTTTCCAATCCTTTCCGTTCTTCCTCTCGTTTCCCTGTAATTTTCCAAATTAAAAACATCCTATTTGAATGCCATAAACTTAATTTAAATGTTGTTCTGGCCTGGATTCCAGGACATTCGGGAATTCCTGGCAATGAAACAGCTGACTCATGCGCAAAAGCAGCTTCTCAAATTGGTTCACTTGAACATTTTAAAATATATTCTCATGACCTTTGTCTCCTCCCTAAAATACACCTGCAAAATTCCTGGTCAAAATATTGGGAGGAATCCAAAAAACAAAAAGGCAAGCATTATGGAGACATACAACCCCAAATTCCTAGATGTCCCTGGTTTTTTAAATTCCGCAATGCAAATAAAACTGTCACCTCCACAATTTGTCGTCTTCGGTTGGGTCATTCATGTACTCCTGTTCATTTAGCCAAGTTACGGATCAGGGATCACTCAATGTGTGAGTGTGGCCTGGACGAGGGAAATGTGGACCACATATTTTTTAATTGCCCTAAACTGCTTTGTTCTCTGTATGATATCCTCCCACCTTATATCCCCCGTCCTACTTCCCTTAAATGTTTATTAGCCTTAACTTTTACTAAACAAATTATACCTATATTATGTAAATTTATTAAAAGAAATAAGATTAAATTGTAAATATATACCTATTATTAACACATTATACATATATAATTATGTCTATTGTAATTTTGATTGTTCTACTAACATTGTATTTGTCTTAGTTGTGATGTCTCTTTTGTTTTAGATAAAATAATCATCATGGTTGGAAAACATCTTGTGGATTCTCCCTTGTAAACACCAACCGTTCTCATAACATTAAACACTCTCCACATGATTTATGACACTAGCAAATACGGACATTGGCAGAATTGTGACAATATGCCACAGAAGCCATTAATATAAGAATCAATCAATCAATATATGATAAATAAAAGCAATACTTACTTGAAACACTTCATAAATTAACGACAGATTTTGTGACGCCGATAGTGATACTGATCTTGAACCTACACTAGGTGACACAAGATGTAATCTAAAGTTTTAAAAAATATGGATATAAGCATTGACCTGGGGCGAATACTCACTCCGCGCGTGTACTTCAGTGTCAAACAAGGTCTCCCTCCCCCATTGGTAGGATTTGCCATAATCCCCACACTTGGCCGTGCACATTTGCTAGTTTGGGCCCCTATCACACAGTACTATAAAAAGAAGGGCTAATTGTATGAACTATTTTTGATCAAATTTTATAAACCTATCCTTAATTTTATAAGTGAGAAGGGCAAATAAAGTCCTATTAATGAATCTCTGCTCTCTTTCGCTGTCCTTCCACATGTCATAGGTCTCTAAATTAGAACAGTTATGTTTGCAAAATTGAAATTTAGATATTTTGAGTGGATTTTAGACCCAAAGATGAATATTGGACATGAAATTCAATTGAATTATGTTTATTTAAAAATAGAATAAAATGGGAGGTCATCAAAATAGTCAATTTTAAAACATTATAGTTAAAACTCTATTTAACCAATATATACTAAAAATGCTGACCTAAAATAAATCTTATGGGCTGTTGGAATGGGGACCTCAAAAGTAATGAGGCCTGACTAGGACTTAGCCAGTAGTTTTCCACTGTGTCCCACATGCCAAACAAAAAACAAATAAATGACACACTGTCACATAAAGCAAATTCAATAAACAAAAATTCGAGCTTATTATTGAACTGTCTGTGTACATGATGTGTGTAAAACAGGGGAAGAAAGTTTCTCGAGTGGTTACCACACTACACCGGAAGACGTAGAGTTGGTAGGCCCTCCACCACGTGGACTGAGGACATTGTGAAAGTCGCGGGTAACCAGTGGTTACAAGTGGCTAATAGCCATTCTTTGTGGCGCTCTATGGGGGAGGCCTTTGTTCAGCAGTGGACGTCTTCCGGCTGATGATTATGTACATAATTTGAGATTTGAGCAATCAATAGAGGTATCATCATAATGTATCCAAACTGGGAACAAAATAATGAATCAAATTGATAGGTGACCTGTATTTCAGCTAAAATACTATTACATAAATAAGATGCCATATTATTAATTTAATGCCACACTAATCATTGTACCAGTCCAGAAAAAGCAAACTGAATGACATGACTAGTAGAAAGAACAGCACATATACTCGCAGGCCTGCATTCCTTTGGATGGCTTGTTTGATTTGCTCATTAGCATCTTTTACATTCTCTGTAGCACCAACAACGGTGTAGGATATCCGATCAATGTCTTGTTCTTGTTGTAAGACCTAAGATAGAAAAAAAAATAATTAGGTGGTTATAGATGTAGATGCATTGTATTGAAAGGCCTTACTACTCAACTTCAATGCTAATTTATAAATTTAGAGTATTAAGTTCTACAAGAATTATAGTTGACAATGAGGACAATTTTATATTCATTTGTGCACAAATAGGCCTGTTAATGCCATGCTTACATGAATTTTAATCAAACTTTTTGAAAAGTTGTGCTATGTTTGTAATATCTCTTTTTCACACAGAACAGTATGTGTACAAGAACCATGAAATAGCTTCCAGTGTTCCTTACCTTTTCAGTAAAGATTTCTTGCAGCTCAGCAATATGTAGAACTTTGCTTTCAATTTGTTTCACCTCTTCTGACATACTATTAAGGTCATTGAGAAGCTGCAAATTTTCAGATTCAAACATTTGTAATTCTTCTGCACTAAGTTGTCCCTCATCTGACAGTACTGCCACTTCGTTTTCTGATAGATCTAGTTTAGTTTTAGCATTGTCTGTTGTATCAGGCTCTTCTTCAGTTATTATGTCTACTCCAAGGTCATTTTCAACAGGTTCTTCAACTTTTTGAACAATAAATGGGTTAGGAATGTTGGATTTTGTTTGTGGTAGTTCTAACCGGGAAAGTTTCCGAATATCCATAGCTCGTTTCACTCTTATTGCTTTTAATTCACTATGTATTTTACACACAGCTTTGAGATATATGTCAATAAGATCTATAACAGCATCCATGTATTCACGCATTTGTGTAGAGACTAATATCTTACGATTATCATTTCTGAATTCTTTTAACAAGTGTGAACAAGTGTTGATTATTCTCTGGGCACCTGTGTCGATTTGATCACGTTCCTCTTCGCTCATTTCATTTCCTATACCACACGTACTGAAAAAGCTCAAATATCTCTCTCTATGCTCTAGCAGAAAGTCTCGCAGTCGAGTTATTTGGGAAGTTATGTCTTTCGCTGTTGTTGTAAATCCACTTTTAGATTTCGTCCTCAGTATTCGTTGCTTGTCTTCACTAACAGGACTCTGTATGCCAAACGTCTTGTTCCTAGTCTTCACCGTCTTTATACATGCCTTGAACAGTGGCGTAATATCCATTGTATTGTATCAGATACAGCCAAATTAAAATCTTAATTGGTAAAATTAATTCATGCCCTTCCTGCCTGTTTGCAAAAATAATACGGAATACCTATCTGGAGAGTGGAGACTGTAAATCTTCGTACCTATCAATCGGCAGAGAAGTATAGACCTTTATTACATAAATGCTTAACAATTTGTGTTTAACTGATCTACCAAAAAATAAGCAACACTGAGCAAGTTTACATGTGCAAATATATAACTTCACTATTTGCTTTTAGAAGTACAAAGCTTAAATTAAAGTAGAAAGAGTCTTTACCACATTTTTACAATAAAAATGAATAATGATTCTCTAATCTCTATCCACTTGACCCAGTGTTGGATTTCGTAGTATAATTATACTATTTGTACCATTATTTCATGGTGTGTAGTATGTAGTATAAGACTGTCACTATACTAAGCGAAAATACTATAAATTTATATTCAGGGGTGCTTACCATTTAAAGTTAGATTCGCTAAAAACGATCACACTCCCAAAAAGTTGTTCCACATGGGTCTTGGCGAAGTAAATTGGTAAGGGGAAATTTCACGATTGGTGGCACTGTCTAAAAATATTATTTTCCAAAATTGCCAAAGTTGATTGCCTGGTTTTACATCACGCAAACGTTGACTGTGAAAGTGTTAAGCAAAGTTAACTTGGCGAAAACTTAATTGAGAAATAAACTTGCAACTTGGAGCGAGTTTTAGTCGATGATAAAGTAAATCTAATAATTGCATAGAATTTATGCCGTGGACTTAGATAATTGATGGGTCTCCGCGCGCGCTCCGAATAGATACCGCCGGTGTCCTTGTAAAATGCGGCAACTAATACAACGCCGAAGTCAGCGTACCCGAACCAGTCTCGTTGCAAGCAATGTGCAAGATAGGCATGCCGAGTGTTTTGATTAATTTTCGACATAATCTGAAGTAAAATGCCAGTTTGCGTAGTGAAACTGTGTAAAAATATTACTACAAGAAATAAGAAAGACACTAGGAACACATACCATAAATAAGTATCGTATATACTACTATAAAACATAAATGTGCAAGACGACATCAATATTTACGTTAAAGCATAACATTAGATTGCTTATATTGGAACATTGGACCTTAGTTCATATAGGTAGAATAGAACAGGTCATTGTTTAGCACAACGTAAATATTTACTGTAGGGCATAGAATTACTTTGTTTGTTATTGGAACTTTAGATTTTTATTTATGTTATAACTTTGTTTAGATAGGTGTTTAGTAGACGAAATATTTACTTTAATGCATAAGTATTGCTTTGTTATATTAGACCCTTGTTATGTTAGAAATTTGTTTATGTTGGTACGACAGAAATGGATTCAAGTAGCTCTGATTATTCGTACGTGATTAGTAAGCAAATAAGAATAAAGGTTTATTGTAGCCAAGTTTGGTATATAAGTAGGAAGTTTTGTGCAGAGAGCATGTAGTACCGAACCACTCTCCTAAGGGATAACAACTATAAGAAGAAACACGCAATAAAAGGAAGCAAATACTGAAAGGAAGCTTTTATTCAGGAAGAACAACTCCAACCCTCCAATCCAGCGATAGTGTATATGTGCCAGTACCCATCCAGTGAATACCTACCGAGCTTACAAACGGTGTGTTCACATAGGTACTGCACAATAAATAGGTTACAAAATAAGAACGACGCCATCAGTGTTGCCATGTACGCAAAATAAAGTTCCACGAGATTGAGATTCTTTAAAGTAACATTATTATTACTATATTGAATAGTGTATTTGCCTGCTACAAATATGGTCGCGAGTTCGATTCCCGCACAAGTATAAAATTTGTGAGATGAACATAGGTGTTTGTTTTGGTCTGGATGTGTCTGTAACTATGAATATATGGTGGTAGCTGACTTTTGCTCGTTATTTAACTAAGTTTAAAAAAGGAGGAGGTTCAAAATTCTATTTTTATTTTTATATTTTGAAGCGCTGCTAATAGATGTTTGAACACGATACCGGATAGATAACGATGGATGTGAGTGAAAAGTGAGAACTATACATTGGCTATTATATAGTAAAATATTGTTATGTTTGCTTGGTACAGATTTCCTGCTGATCCTGTTATTTTTGACCGTTGGACTGCTATAGTACGACGCAGCCGTGAAGAGAGTTGGTGGAAACCAGGAAAACGCAGTGTTATATGTTCCACACATTTCAATGAGTACTTGTACTTTACAAAAGGTGGTTTGAAAAGATTGTGTAAGGGAGCTGTACCACAACACCCGTTATTTTGACATCAACACCACCATTTTTTACAACAGAACGGTAACTGCAGAACCGAACACAACAATTCCTGTACTAAATTTTAATAACAGTGCGGATCCAAGCACATCATTTTCAGTTGTCGAAGAAGCCATTTTAGCTTCTGATGATGAAACTCCACCATTTGATGATTTTTTCCGAGATTGATTGGATTTTTGATACACCGAGAAAGATAAAGCTTAAAAAGGAAATTCACAAGAAAACTGTTTTACAATTAAAACATGCGAGAATAATTTAAACATTGCGTGAAAAGACTCGTCGACTAAAAAGAGCTTATTGTGGCTTTAAAAATGTGTTCAAATCTTCAAAACAAGAACGATTCATTGATAATGACATATATAACATTCTCAGTAAAAATGTTGTCGCAGCAGACTTATTCAATAATATATACCAGAAGCATAAAAGTGCAAAGAAAGTTTTGCCAAAATATACTATCGAACTCAAGAAATTCTATTTAACCTTAAACTTTCATTCTCCATCTGCATAATTACGTGAGGAGTAAATTTAGAACATGTTTGCCACATGCCAAAACTTTAGGCAAATGATATAGTAAAATGGATGGTGGTTCAGGCTTTACTTTGGAAGCGTTCACATTATTAAAACTAAAAGGCAATAATAATAAAAGCAATGTTATTTGCTCGCTGGTACCCGATGAAATGGCTATACGCCAACAAAGTAGCCTACAAAACAATATATTACAGAGTTAAATATAAAAAATTCCAAAAAACGTTCTTTTAAAGAACAAAAGAAAATTACTATTTAATGTTTTAAGCCTGTTTTAAACACGCAAGGAAATAATGGATTTTTAGGAATGTTAGTGTGAATTGAAAGTTTCAAACACATAACTACTCTTAGACGAAGGTTTGATACAATTCATTTCAACCTACAAATTGAATCAAGATCATATTGAATTATTTTTCGGTGCAATTAGAATGCATGGCGACTTCAACGATAATCCCAATGCTAAACAATTCAAAGGCATATATAGAAAACTACTGTGTCACTTAGAGTTAAAAACAGGTGATACTGGGAATTGTATCCCTCTGGAAAACATTGCTGTTTTAAATTGCTCCTCAGCGCTTAAATGTATGAATACAACTACCGTGAGTGAACTATTTGAAGAAAAAAATTTAGCGTAGTTGAGTGAACAAGAAAGTGTTAAAGATGAATTTGACGAGATTACAGAATTCTTGGATGCGCCATGTATGTCGAATTTTTAAAAATCATATTGTTGGCTATGTATACGGTTTTGTTGTCAAGTTCTTGACTAAGAAATTAAAGTGTATTCATTGTATTTACAACTTAACTGCAAGTATTCGTAGTTGGTTACAGAAATTTGTGACATTGAAAGATAAAGGTGGATTATCATATGCCTCTAAAGATGTATTTTTAATATGCATGGTTTCCGAATCCATAGTTCAGAACATAGTGAAAGTGTCAGACATAAAATCAAACCTGATGTATAAAAAACTGTTATTGATGTCATGAAAAAAATTATTGGGACTGGTTCGAGACAATATTTTGACTTTGACGCAATCCATATAAATGGGGCTGGTAAGATTCCAGATTGCCTAGATGGGTATGTTAAGCAGAGTGTCGTCCACCTGGACTACCTGTTTCTTGAATCCTAACTCGCCCGCCTTTCATGGGGCTGAAATTACGTAATACAAGCAAACTAACGATATAATTCTGTCTTCTTGTGTCGACGGCTCCACCCTAGCGCTTCCCTAATAATATACAATTGGCCAAGTGAATTATTTTAAATAAAATAGCCATTATAATTATTACAACAATGTATAATAATTATTTTAGTACCTATCCAGATTTATGCTTCGTAATGATATCGATTCCTAATGTTGATGTTAGACACGAATGATCGTTGAAGATTTCTAAAACCATTTTTTCCTCTGTCTTCACAAGTTGTCGACTAAAATACGGTTTGGCTAAAATTTAACTTATTTTCAGGTTACGTTATTTTTAATTAAATTTCCGTTTAATTATAATCCCGGATTAGGCTAACTACTTCTCCCTATACTATTCATTCACCCTTCACCAAAGATTACTAACTTTCTTTCACTTTGGGTATATTCCATTTGTCGCTAAGAACGTTATTTTCGATAATTTTGATCATATTCTGCGTCTATGGTTGTGATCACTGTGATCGTTTGTAACTGTCATCCCCTGTTCCATTTAGGATAAGAACGCTAAGAGTATATTCCATTAGTCGCTAAGAACGTTATTTTCGATAATTTTATTCACATTCTGCGTCTATGGTTGTGATCACGTGATCGTTTGTAACTGTCATCCCCGTTCCATTTTTGGATAAGAACGCTAAGAATGCCACTAAAGTTTGCCACTTCTGTCACTTTTGACATTAAATGTAGCGTTTAAGGCGAAAATAACGCCAAGACCCATGTGGAACAACTTTTTGGGAGTGTGATCGTTTTTAGCGTTTTTAGCGAATCTCACTCAAATGGTAAGCACCCTAAGAATGCCACTAAAATTTGCCACTTCTGTCACTTTTGACATTAGATGTAGCGTTTATGGCGAAAATAACGCCAAGACCCTTGTGGAACAACTTTTTGGGAGTGTGATCGTTTTTAGCGTTTTTGGCGAATCGAATTTCAAATCGTAAGCACCCTTTATAGGTTGCCTGTGACCGTAGAGACCTGTCTACGATATGATCAGGGTTGGATTCAGACCCTCAAAAAATTATGGTACACGTAAAATAAAATTATACTATTTGACCAAAATTATACTACGTTTGACGTATCAAGTTTTTTTTCATATTGTATAAGGTTTAGTTTTTCGGCATTTATGTTTTGATCTACGGCGAAAATTGACGTCTTTGGCAGGTTATAACAAATATTATTCCTTATATTTTTGATAAATCTTTTTTGTATTATACTAGATCGCGTGAAACTCTAGATTCGGAGAAGGGATTTTTCAATTTTTAATATATATCAGCAATACTTATCGAATATACCATTACCGTGATATATACCATTTATTACGGAAAATCGTAATTTTTAATATTTTTGACGGTATTGGTGTTCAATAACTGTTCAATATTATATGAGCAATACTATTTAAAACTTGCGAATACCATAATCATGTAGGATGGGTTCGAAACCTAGATAAAACCGTTAAAAATCTGTAATTATATTTGATTTTCCGCCAAAGATGTGAGTTTCTACCAAATAAAATGTATTCATAATTCGCAAGTAATAATCTTTTATGCAGTCGAAACAAAAATATTTACATAATCCTATTGACTCATTGATATCAAGTTCACGCAAGTGGACGTCGATTTTGGCTATCTCACCAATCGGAACTTCATCCTTAGCATTGACACGATGTAACATGTTGTCAGACGGTATAAATTATATGCAGTTATTGGATTTATTTTGTTTTACTGCATCGCAAGAAAGTAACAGGAAGTCAAAGGAGTGAGTTGCAAGGTCATTCTTTAATTTTGTTATTGCTAAATTAACTTTTCTGAACACTTTTTCACAATCATTGTTTGCGTGACGTAAAATCAGGAAATCAAGACCAAATTTTGTAATATTTTGAAAGAGATAGTTTTCAGACATATCAACCCAAGATCTTAGTAGATTTTGCCGTAAATACAGAAAATTTAGATATTTTAGGGTAAATATTTAACAGTATAGGGTTTAAAAATGGGTCGACCGGAAGATAAAATTATGGTATTTTCGCGTAGTATAGTGACATTACGATACTACATACTACTCACTATGAAATTATGGTACAAATAGTATAATTATACTACGAAATCCAACACTGGATATGATATTTCCACAGATTACTACGATTGCGGGTAAATAGCTCGTGAGATTAGATTAAGTTTGTTTACTGCTCTCAAAGAAAATTGATTACCAAGTTTCATGTTTTGTTGACAAATATAGATACATTTCCGGTATATCAAAGTACTTTGTGCATAATCTTCAGGAATTTATGTTTAGACAGGAAGTTTTTATTCGAGTTTTATACAAGCTAAGCATAAATATGGGATCAACAGGTGGTAACAGTCACCACAACAAACATTCTATACCAATTGATATTTTGGACGACCTTTGCAGGTTTGTAAATAAAGTTCGATCAGCAATTCAGCACCCGATTTGTTAGTAGTTATAGTTTCTCATATTAAATGTTGAATATATTTCGTTATATGTATCGCTTGCTCCTTGTGGACGAATTCTTAACAGGTTTTAACCAGGAGTGAGAAGCCAGGTACCAGGCTTAGTAATAATTCCATGGTTAAACTTGTAAAATTGATCTTCCACGGTGATGAAGCCCTTTCTTATGTTATCGCCAAAATTTCTATCATATAATATACACTAGAATGTCTAGATGAACACAACAACCGGAAGGAAGGATTTTAGTCTGTAATCGGTATACCATTGCGCATATGCGGGGAAAAAGGGATACGAGGGCAGAGCGTCTCCCTGAGGGGTGGGGGTTATAGAAACCTTCAGTACTTTAATAATAATGATTTTAAATAATTATATTAGCGGGGTATTAACATGCCCCAAGTGCGCTTATACCTTCTCCTACAAAATCGGGTACTCAAGCCACCAAATAGTTGAACACTGTTGTTCAACCCTTTGGTGTTTGGACCATAGGCCTAAATATGTAAATGTATATAATATGTATGCCTGTCTAGAAGTAACAGTCGCACACAGTACAGTATATAATCTATATATTATTACACAAATATTGTTAGCTGTACATTATGACAAAAATATAGGTGTCTGTGCATTATTTGATTTGTCATCTGTGCATGCATTCAATTAAGAGAGAGACGAATTTCTTGGGATTGACCGGGTGCCGGGTCCATAGCATTACAGAGGAAAAGGCCTGAGGGGCCTGGGACTTGCCACCCAGGAGTAGGGGTAAGGTTTTATGATGCATCAATGCTCCCCTTCACCGCTCGAGCCTCTACCCCTGTCTAACCAAATTTGATAGGATCCTACTAATGCTGCCTTAGATACCCATTGTAGGATGGAATTACAGTTGTTCTTGACAGGCTAAGGTCTTTAAGTAGGATATACAAGGATTTCGCTGGTATCTTGCTCCAACTTCTACAGCACATAGATTAACCACATGACCGTTTCTGGTTAATTCATTTGTTAGGTCATAATACTTGTTTGTTATTATTGTGTGGTCTTTAGGTATGTTTGTTTCCCACGGCACAGTAAGTTCTATGGGTACTAAGTGTTTTAGATTTTTGAGTACAGAAATATGTCTGGTCTGGAAGTCGAATCACCAACATCATGCCTTGCTATACCGATCGCCTCCTGACAAATGCCGCATGACTTTTCGGTGGCTTTCCCCATCATCTTACTAAGTTACTTTGGTCTGGATTTGAAAGGCGTTTAGATAGAATTTTAATATGGCATGATACCATTCGTATATCAAGGTAAATACAAACACTTTAACGCCAGAGGGATATAATTAAGTTTAAAATTAGAACTTCCATAATTTATTTCTCTAAAACTATAGATTTACTTAAGAATTAATTGATTATAAATTCATGAGGTTATTCAAGGTATAATTTTATTTTTATTTTTTTATTTAACTATATATCTGTAAAAAAATAATAATGGTATATTGTGGTGTAAGGTCATCTGGGGCAAAAATGTCCACAGGTCTAATGTGTCTGCTGTTTGTCTCAAGGTTTTACTATTTGTGCCATCTACTAAAATATGAAAAAATCTTAGATTACAAACTTATTGCTATGCACACAGTGGTGTGCATAACAAAATATTCTTTGAGTAATTGTTCTGGTCTTTTTATATTCTGTGCCACTGCAATGTGATGGTCACCCACAACGCGAGGAATTATTTCTGCAAAATCGATGTGTACCAAGGAGTATTGAAATGTTGATCAGAAAATCTTTATATAGAAGCTGGAGCATCAGAAATCGTCTACTTCTTAAAGAAGGCAGTTCTGCCCCACAGGCCAGGAACCAATAAGTTAATACAATTATCCCGATCATGCCAATCGATGAGTGCCGAGGGTTCAGACAATGATGTTCCATATATAACGGCACGAACTTTGATCAATGCATCAAACGAAATACATATAATCAAAAAACCACTCTATTGGGCATTTGAAGAACTATCCTGGGTGCGTCAATGCTATGAATCATTAGATGGCCATGACATCGCATTTGGATGGTTGCCATGAAAATGTATCAGCAGAACAAGTTGAAAAAACTCAGACACTGCTACTGAATGGGGACATCTCCTCTAACAATGATGCTGACATCGGGAAAACTGGATTGGTTCAGGGAAAACTGGATAGGTTCAGCATAAAATAAACATGGAAAATGAGCTGCCTATTGGCAAACGACCGAGAAGACTACTAGAAGCGAAACCATATGGAAACAATGATTGAAGAATGGAAAATGTGAACCATCATATATTCCATGGTGTCTCCTGTGGTTCTAATAAAAAATAAAGACAAAACGCGCTTCTGCGCGGATTATCAACGGCTAAACCATCGTTATGTCACGAATCCAATTCGAAGAATGAATACCCTGGATACACTCACAGGTATGAAGTTTACAATCGTAGACCTGAAAAGTGGGTACGGACAGGTAGAAATGAGCTCTAACCAAGAGGAGAAAACAGCATTTTTAATGGGTAAGAGTCCTTGAGAATACCCTTTTATGCCATTTGGGTTGTGAAAAGCTCCTGTAACGTCCGAAAGGCATATGGAGCGTATACTCATGGGGCTAATTGAAGATACCTGTCTGGTCTATCTGGATGACATCATGATCGTGGGCCTAATATTCGAAGATTGCCTTCAGAATCTTGAAGGTATACTGGTAAATATGAGAGGCAAATCTCAAGATTAGTCCGAAAAAGTGCACATTGGTCGGATGCCAATTGAACTATTTGGATCACGTCTCAGAAGATGGTAAACAAACTGATCCAGATATTGTCGCCGGGAAAAATTGGCCAACTGCAAGAGACGAGACACAAGTCCGCGCCTTTTAGGGATTATACACCTACGGTCGAAGATGCTGAGATAGAATTACACCCCCTATATCTTCCCTTGGTTGTCATAAAAAGTGACTAAGGAAAAAATACTAGAAGTTGCCCACTTTCTAGTAATTTTTTCTTAGTAGCAAGTAGTAAGCAAAGCCTTCTGGAAAATTATCACTATTAACTGCGATTCCCAAGACGCCTGCCAAGTGTGGGGATTATTGCAACCCAACGGGGGAGACCTTTGTTCAAAGGTGGACGTTCCGGTTGTCCGGTTATCTTAACGAAAAGGAGATCAGGAGATCGCTATAGCTTTTCACCTTGCTACCCGAGTGATGCTTGGCTTCCTACCTAGTCGGGGTAGTTAGAGTGATTTGAAAGAAAATAAATAAAACAAGCTTAGCTATATATTTTGAAATTGAACCGAAGTCGTGAGCTATAAACAGGTGTGATTATTTTGGGCAGGCTTCCTCTCTATCTCGTCGACTTAACTAAAGCGGTAAGTAGCAGTCAGCCTTCGTGGGTGTGGCAGCTGCCATCAAGTGACAACACAAGTTAGTCAGAGTGTCTCACTTTTAAAAATTATAGCCTGAAGGGCGTAGGTATTGCATCTCAGCTATTGTCCTCAAGTCATGTGCTCCTGAGTTGACTCCGGTGTTAGCGCCTTTTCATGCTCTCCTACTCCAAAGGATGCGTGCCGTCTTCGTGGAAGGTTGCTCTCGTACACCCCATTGCCAAGAAGGGTGACCGTACAGACCCATCCAACTACAGGCCTAAAGCAATCACTTCTCTACTCTGTAAGGTGATGGAGCGTGTAGTAAACAACCAGCTCCTAGGTTACTTAGAGGATCACCACCTGATCAGTGACCGTCAATACGGTTTCCGTCGAGGCAGATCAGCTGGTGATCTTCTGGTTTACCTCACTCACCGTTGGGCTGATGCAGTCGAGAGTAGAGGAGAAGCTTTAGCTGTCAGCTTGGATATTGCTAAGGCTTTTGATCGGGTCTGGCACAGGGCACTTCTTTCGAAGTTACCATCCTACGGTCTTACCGAGGGGTTCTGCACTTGGGTCGCCAGTTTCTTATCTGGACGGAGTATTCGTGTCGTTGTCGACGGAGCTTGCTCCGATCCCATGCCGATTAATGCTGGCGTCCCTCAGGGATCAGTGTTATCGCCTACGCTATTTATTCTGCATATCAATGACATGCTACAAATCTATAACATGCATTGCTATGCGGATGATAGCACGGGCGATGCGCAATATTCTGGCCGTGCTAATGCCCCTCGCGTTGAAGTAGAAGGAAGCAGAACCGGTCTTGTGTCTGAAGTTGAGGGTTCATTGGAACTCGTCTCGCATTGGGGACAGCAGAACCTTGTCCAATTCAACCCCAAAAAAACTCAAACATGCGTTTTCACCGCGAAAAAGACCGCTTCATAATCGCTCCGGAATTTTAGGGTGTTCCCCTAGAAATCGCAGAGAGTATTGGAGTTCTTGGCGTCCACATTTCTAAAGATGTCCAGTTTCGCTGTCACATCGCTAGTAAGGCCGGATTAGCCTCCAAGAAACTTGGTGTGCTTAATAAGGCAAAGCGGTACTTTACGTCGAGCCAGCGACTTTAGCTTTACAAAGCACAAGTTCGCCCTCACATGGAGTACTGCTCTCACCTCTGGAATGGCGCACCAAAGTACCAACTCCAGTCTCTCGATGCTATACAGCGTCGAGCGGTAAGAATTGTCGACGACCCCGAGCTCTCTGACCGCTTTGAGCCACTGAGCCTCCGTAGAGACATCGGATCGCTCTGTATATTCTACAGGCTCTATAACGGGGAATGCTCCCAAGAGCTGTTTGAGCTTATACCGGCATCGCGATTCTATCATCGTTCCTCGCGTCACCGGTTAAAAGCTCATCCACACATAATCGAGGTCTGAAAGTCTCACACAGCTCGATTTATGCGCTCCTTCTTACCGCATACTTGCAAAATGTGGAATGATCTTCCATCCAGCGTTTTTCCGCAGGGCTACAGTATGGATTTCTTCAAAAAAGGTGTTAAAGGAGTTTTACAGGGTCGGCAACGCATTGGTAACGCCCCTGGTGTTGCAAATGTCCATAGGCGACGGTAACCGCTTACCATCAGGTGGGCCGTCTGCTTGTTTGCCAACACAATATATTAAAAAAAAAAAAAATAGAAAATATATTGTAGGTAATAAAAGGTTGAAGTTATGTTATCAAGGTTTTCCTGAAAGGCACATACTAGGTTGAAATCAGCTAGAAGAGCATACATACTACAGCTACTTTATTCCTGTTACAGTGAAGAAGTCACGTAGGTAGATACCATGATTTACATACTTATTATCCTCTGTTAAAAACGAAACACCAAGAACAATATGAAAGTAAATTGAGGTGTACTGAGGTGATGATACTGTGTAGTGTGCGAATTAGCGATCTGTAATGTGGGAATAGCTCAGGGTTCTAGTGTTGTTTAAAGTAGTGCAAAGATTTTAGTATTATAACTAAAGAACTAGTTAATGAAGATTTTTTTATTTATTTATTCAAAATACATTAACAACTATCTTTACAGGATTTTCCTAATGCAATAGTGTAAGTAAAATTTATAATCATTACTTAAACCACAAACTACAATCAAATAATTTTTCAGTAGTTTCTTGCGAGAGAGTGATTAGAAAATATAAACTTACCTATTGCAAAAATGCGATACAAACAACTTACATATAAACCTCTTTGATGTTATAAATCTGTATTACCCGGTTAAATTGAAAATGCTCTGTTTACTCGCATATAATTTGCGGTTAGGTACTAACTTAACTTTGTAGGGATAATTCTATTACGCACTAGTGTATAATATTATTATGCACGAGGGTGTTATAGTTCGGTTTATGGCCCTAAGAACGATATAATAAAGCTCACTTTACGAGCAAGGGTGTTGAAAACAAATAAATAGCCAACTAATTGGAATCAATGACTTTTATTAGCCATTAATTTGTTTTCTTGTTTTCTCTTCCTCAGTCGTTTTATAATAAACCTACCAGCTGAAGACAGAGGAGATCTGGTCCGAATATGCTTCCAGATCGAACTAGCTCACTGGTTCTACTTGGACTACTATGTGACAGATGAGAACAATAGACTTAACCCATGCGGTATTAGAGAGTTTGCCGCACATATTTTTCAAGTAAGAAAATATATTTCTATATATGATTACAAGCACTATCGCGTGCTAAGCGAAAATCATATCTTAAAAAAGGGTAGAGGTCGAATGGTTTACGCATCGGTCGCGAAAACGGAGGACGCGGGTTCGATTCCCGCCAGGGCCATAAAATTTTGTACTCCAATGACTTTTAAGATTGAAAAATATATTTTTCTTCCATAGCTTTTTTATTTGCACTTCGATTTGCCTTTTTATGTAACATTTTGTTACACAAAAAATACCAGTTATAGGATCACTTAGCTTCGCCGAGCGCGGCTCTGGTGGAAAATGGCTAGCGGAGATCAGGCTAGACTAGACTATTTCTACATGTAAAACGGCGAAAGATGTAAGCAAGGAATGGAAGTTTCCGAGAGACGTGAGCGAGGAATGTGTGCGAGGGGGACGCGCGCGAGGATATGCGCATAGCAGTACCTCGCGCAGCTCAAACGTATCTTACACATTGTTCCACAGCTTTGCATCATTGTACTGATAATGTGACCCCCCCGATTTGTCTTAACCCGTGGGTGTCGTAAGAGGCGACTAAGGGTAACACACCAGAGGTTGGGAAGCAGCACTTTGTGAGGTACTTATATCTCACACTGCGATCCCAAAGCCGCCTGCCAAGCGAGGCCATTATGACAAACCCCCCATTTTTAGCGAGGCTGTGTTAAGCAGTGAACTTTACAGTACAAGAGTACTGCTCAGCTTCCTCCCACATCTCTCACACAGCTTCGCTACACATCTTCGTACAGTTTGAAGAGTGATTTTAGAATGACCTTTTTTCGAGCAGACCACGTCTACCTCAGGTACTTACATATACTATATGTAAGTACTATATAGTCGGAGCTACATGAATTCATTACGTGAGTTATCCTGTACTAAAATGAGTATGTTATTGTTTGCAGCACGTCCCGCAACTCCGCGGCCACATGTGCGCGCTGGACTCGGTGCTGGAGAAGTGGCGCGAGTACAAGCAGACCGTGCCCACGTACGGAGCCATCCTGCTGGACGCGGACCTCACGCACGTGCTGCTCGTGCAGTCCTACTGGACCAAGGCCTCCTGGGGCTTTCCCAAGGGCAAGGTCAACGAGGACGAGGAGCCGTGGAAGTGTGCCGTTAGAGAGGTTACAACACTCTTTCTTACATTGACATACTCATTATGCTAGTTATATTGTAAGGGACTAAAGAATATCTTTGATTGTCAGAACTCTTTAAAATTCCGTATTTGAAAACAGTACCCTATTGACTCCGCTGTCCGTCTTGCCGACCATTAAATGACTTTTTTTGGTGCCATAAAACGCCCATTTTTTAAATTTCCTGATAGGTTATCGTTTGACCACTATCGCACCTGATGGTAAGTGATGATGTGGGCGAAGATGTTGTTCAGACTAACCTAGAATTACTGGCTCTCAACTCAAGGACAGCTGCCGGAACACACCGTTATAGTACCACCAACTTAACTGTGCAGTTTTCGAGGGCGCTACTGGTCATGGAAATCAACTACAAACTGTCACAATTTGAAGGAATGTTGTAGTTCTTTTTTCTGCCACCTGAACAGATAAGTTGGTGGGTCTGTAGATGCTTGGCTACAGATTATTGAGGGTAGCTAGCCAGGTGGGCATTCGGAAAATGCTCTACCACCATGCTATAACGACTGCTATCCTAAGACAACAACCGGGACCAACGGCTTCACGTGCCCTCCGAA
Organism: Plagodis pulveraria; assembly: GCA_963890685.1. Taxonomy (NCBI): domain Eukaryota; kingdom Metazoa; phylum Arthropoda; class Insecta; order Lepidoptera; family Geometridae; genus Plagodis; species Plagodis pulveraria. The sequence continues at coordinate 4,188,349 of OY982961.1, read as the reverse complement.
GCACGTGTAAGCGCAGTAGTATTGTCACTAGCGGTCACCCATCCAACTCATGACCGTGGCGGACGTTGCTTAACTTAGCTGATTGGTTAAGAACAGCTAAGCAAACTTCGCTACGAGCGCTTCATAGTCCGTTGACATTGTCCCAGGATATGTGTTAGTATCCTTATTCATAAAGCTTTTTGTCTAACAATAACACAATATTAAAAGTAAAAGGAGAGGCACAAGACACCGTTTTCATAGGGTTCCGTACTATAATTATATTAGAATATAAAATCTCACAACATGACAGTGATTGAAACCCGCGATTTGACTGTCCCTAGGGCCGAGCCTTGCTCTTTAAACTAAGCTACCGTGGCAAAGTGAGTCATAGTTTGATTTGAAGCCCACCATTCACTACACGAGCCCTCAGTCGCTTATGAACATTGGTCAGCGTCATTGTACGTATAAGTTCCCGCGTTATATTGCGAAAATCGATTATTAATAGTAACAAATTCACTCAAAACATTTTAGAAACACATAAAAAAATATACCTACTGACAATTACTACTAAGGTTTTTTTTATGTTATTGTGACGGAACAAGCTCGAGGCCCACCTGATTTTAAGCGGACTAACCTCTACCTATAACAGATGCATTTCATCACACGAATTGACGTCACTTTTGAGACATAGTTTGTAAGTCTCATGTTCCTGTAATTTCACTGGCGCTCAAGGACAGCTGCCGGAACACCGTTAGGTGCTTGGCGACCAGTAAAAATACCCAAGTAACCTTTCTTCTGAATGTATTTTAAAGTGTCAAACCTAAGTCTTCTAGTTTCTTGTCTCTTCTTTACAGTAGCTCTATACTTTTGTCCTGAACACGATCTTAAGTGCGTCCTAGAAGCCTTAGTTAAATAAATGATTTTGACTAGACTAGACCCGTCAGCCGCCAATCCTCGACGCAACACAGCCATGCGAAGATCGCTGAACTATAATCTTTGCTCCTTATGGCTGTGGACCTACCTGACGTCTTCTCCACAAGGAACCCTACAGTGCGACCGTGAATTAACGCCGAAAATGTGATTGTGTTGTGACGAAACAAGCACGATGCCTACTAAGCGGTAACCTAACCCATGACAGTCTTAATCACCAAAAGTGACGAACTGCACTGCGCCCATCACCATGAGATATAAAGTTGTTAAGTCTCATGTACCTGCACCCATACCCTTCAAAAATAATGCGAACATTACTGCTTGGCTTGCCTAGCTTCGTCGCTCAACAATAACAATTTAGCTCATTTATTACCCTTTAACTTCCAGGTATTGGAAGAGACTGGCTTCGACATCGGCAAGCTGATCAACAAGAACGACTACATAGAAGCCACAATCCACGAGCAAATAGTCCGTCTTTACATCATAGGGTACATTCCTCGCGACACAAAGTTCCAGCCGCGCACCAGAAACGAGATCAAAGCCTGCGAGTGGTTCCCACTCGTCGATCTACCCTCGAATAAAAAAGACATGACACCGAAACTGAAGATGGGTGTCAGCCCGAACGCATTCTTCATGGTGCTACCGTTCGTGAAGAGAATGAAACGTTGGGTCGCCGAGAGGAACCCCCAAGTGTTCGCAAATACGCGCAGGACTCGTCACAAATCTATGGGCGAGATAGAGGCTACCACGACCAAGAATAAGATGCCCATATCCCAAGGGCTGCAGAATGAGATCACGGAGTATCAGCAACTGAACAGTCCCCAGCAGGTCTCTACAACTAAATATAAGAACGGTAATGGAAGTGCTGTGAAAAATGCCAGCAGTAACGTAGGAATCAATAGCAGTTCATCTAAGACTGTCAATAACAATCAGAATGTTAATAGAACACAGAGGAGAAAGGCCAAGAGGCTGCTGTTCACGCCGCAAAATACACACTCGGATAACTTATCGCCAGTACTAAAGGATAGTACAAACGTTGAATTTCAAGAGAGTGACCCATTGTTTAACTTCGTGGCTCCGTCTTGGGCCAATTTCAAATTTGACAAACAAGCGTTGCTGGAGTGCCTCACTTGAAAGGTTGAGTTGGCTGGAATATTGTGATTTAAATTGAGACTGTTTCTTCAAATATAACGAATATGGAAAAAGATTTTTCATATTTTTCATTGGGTATTCTTTTACCACTGCTCGTTTTACCCGTGGGGTAACGGGCTAGAGTTTCACCTCTCCCATCTCTTCCCGAGGGTGTCGTAAGAGGCGACTAAGGGGAAAAATACCGAAAGGTGGTCAGCAGCGCCTTCTGAGGAATTGTTATCTTATTACTGCGGTCCCCAAGACCCCTGCCAAGGGTTTTTTATGGAATTGTGACGTAACATGCACTAGGTGTTGCACCTGTTTTTAAGCGGTAACTTCTTGTAACAAGCAGTTCGTCACAAGTGGCGAACTGCAGTGCATCCATCACCCTGAGACATAATGAAGTCTCATGTGCCTGTAATTTTACTGGCACCTTCAAACCTTCCAACCGGAACATGTTACAGTAATGCGAACACTACTGTTTCGCGGTAGAAATAGATTCCTATGGTAGTAGTACTCCTTGGATGAACTATCATAAAGAGTTATAAGTACAATCGAACACAAAGAGCTTTACTAGCACTAAAATGAGGATTTTAACAGTGGAATAGTGTGACTCGACGAGAAAATAAATCCACACCTGTCACACCGACTTCTTCTTTTTTGTGCTATAGGTTAGTCTTTGTCTGCTATCTCACCTGATGGTAAGTGATGATGTGATCGAAGATGTTGTTCAGGCTAACCTAGAATTACTGAATCTCAAGGACAGCTTTGGGAACACACCGTTAGGTGCTTGGCGACAGATTTTCTACTTGAGGGTGGTAGCTAGCCAGGCCGGCATTTGCAAAATGCCCTACCACCATGCTATAACGACTGCCATCCTAAGACGACCGGGACCGACGGCTTAACGTGCCCTCTGAAACACGGAAGCGCTCAGTAGTAATGCCACTAGCGCTCACCCATCCAACTCATGACCGCGGCGGACGTTGCTTAACTTTGCTGATCGGTTTATCTATTTTGTGAGCCAAGAGAGCGGTGTCTGTTAGAATCCATGTTTGGGAATACATGCCGACAGGAGTGTATACTGATCTACCCGCAATGTTTCGTCAATCGCCTCTACTCAGAATTTATATATTACAGTGCTTCTTTTTTCATTAAATCTTATAGCTCTCGGCAAACTTCCTGCTTCGGCTGTCGGCGTCGGATTTCTATCAGTTGTAGTTGGCACTTGGTGCAGACTGGACGCTAGACTCGGATGTATATCAGCAATCAAACTAACAATCACAAGAAACATCAAAGTTTATTAGGCACCAAAATGTTGTAAATGCACTAAATATGTTCATAATTGCACTAAATATGCTCTTAAAATTGGCATATTCAGAATTAAATAGGTAATATCAATTGAGGAAGCTGGAGACAAACACACTATAGAGTTGCACCACTTCTCTTATAATTATTATTTTTTATTAAAGGGGCATAACTGGATTTCTTCGGAAATACGATGGTTGATGAGAGACATTACGAAAATAGTTGTAATATAGCTACTTACCTATTCTATGTATTGTATTCCAAAATACAAGGCCACTAGTCAACGCCGTGTCAGGAACGCCTCGACTTAGCAAATTGACGCGAGTAATGATTAGCTCCTGGAGTACAGTCCCACCAACTTATCTGTTCAGGCGGCAGAAAAAAGAACTACAACATTCCTTCAAATTGTGACAGTTTGTAGTTGATTTCCTTGATCAGCAGCGCCCTCGCGAACTGCACAGTTAAGTTGGTGGTACTATATCTCTAAAATGATGAGCCATCACTTATCTACATTTTTTTACTGCTGATAGTTTAGCCTTTGACCACAATTTACCTTAATGGTCAGTATTTTTTTTTTATTCTATAGTGGCGGAACATGCTCGAGGCCCGCCTGATGTTAAGCGGACTTACCTCTGCCTATAACAGATGCATTTCGTCACGAGTCACGAATTGCACTGCGCACGTCACCTTGAGATATAGTTGTTAAGTCTCATGTGCCTGTAATTTCACTGGCTCTCAAGGACTATTGCCGGAACACACCGTTAGGTGCTTGGCGACAGATTTTCTACTTGAGGGTGGTAGCTAGCCAGGCGGGCAATCGCAAAAAGCCCTTCCACCATGCGGTGAAGCCCAAGCCGGCGCGCGGCGGTGGGGATCGAATCAGGGTACTGCGGCGCGGCAGTCCATAGATATTACCGCTCGGCCATCATTGCTTCAAAAAATATGTGTGCTCCAGGTAGGTAAACAGGCTTAACCTAGAATTACGCAGTTGCCAAAACACATGCTTGTCGACAGATTTTCTTTGAGGGGTGGTAGCTAGTAGTTTTGAATCAACATTGTCTACATAAATTATTTATCTTTCAAGTTAGTTACTCATAACCTACGATTAATCCCTAAATTAATATAATATTTATTTTGTATCGTGTTTAAAATGATACACAAACATTTTTTTTACATTGGATGTCGGTTCTTTTATTTTTTCCATCGCCCACAATACTGGTCTTCGACAAAAGTTGCAACAATATTATCACAAAAGGGATCCCAAATTATCCGACGATGTAAAGACCATGACATAGGGGCAGATAGATAGACGGAAGAATGACATTAAAATAACAATACTGTTTATCTCTTTGGATACTGAATCTTAAAAGTCCCTAAAATGGGTTTACATTCTACAATCAAAGAATTGAGTAATAGTAGGTAGGTACCTACCTTCTAACACAACTGAAGTCATGATTGCGCAGGCATCTTGAAGCCTTACCTACACGCTTATGAAATTACAGGCACATGATGAGACTTAGCAACTGTATGTATCAGAGTGACGGGCACAATGCAGTTCGCCACACTGAGAAAAATCTAAAGTCAAAAGCGCCCTAATGATATTATAATTTATATGGTATAAGGCGAAAAACCGACCAAACGTAAATACGTACAAAAACGCCTTCCAACTAGAAGGCGTTAAACGAGGTCAGTGAAGGCGAATGTTTATTTTCGTCTTCATTTAAGGTGTATGTTGTGGTATTTCTTAAATATTGACTTTTCGATGCGGCTGATTAAGTTGTACGTTATAGTGATAATCACCGTATATAAACCGCCGTAAAAGTAAGGTTTATTTTATGGTCAATACTGCAATTATTATCGTATAACAAGTTCAATTCTGAAAATACTTTACGGATGGCGTTTTTGACGGTTGTGTTTATTATAAAACATGGTAAATTTTTATTGATTGGTGAAAATCATCTTAAGAGTTGTGAATTCATCTTACGTAGTTACAATTCAACGGTAAAAGGTCAAATTAGATTTAAGCCTTTAAGTAGTTTTTCTCAGTGCTCTAGTGACGAAATGCATCTGTTATAAGCAGAGGATACTGCTTAACATCAGGTGGGCCTCGTGCTTATTCCGTTACAATAACATAAAAAAACACCTAATAGTCCCAAGGAAACATCATGTCAGATTATTAAAATGAAGTAGGTTTATAACCAATCAAAATCAAAGTACATCTACACACTTTATTAATAAAGAAATACACCGCATTAAATAATATCACATCATAGAACAAAATCATAAATCTACAAAGTAACTTAGAAAATAAAATAAAGTATTTTATAAAATATAACACAAAAATATATTATGGATTTCCTTAAACTTCTTAGTTTAAACAGTTTTCGGTCAATAGTTTTTTTTTTACGATTTTTCTTGTTATGTTCTATTTTCACAAGTTATGTTTCATTAGGTGCCCAATGTTTTATTTGCCACATATAAGTATTTGTTAAAAAAACATACGTATTATATTTACTACATCTCACATGTTTACTTTTCTTAGAATTAGGTACCTACCTACTTTAGTAAGGTTTTATGGCTGTCAACTCAAAAGTTTATCTTTTAATTACAAGAAAACTTCATTACGTAACGAATATAACGTTAAAATTAGTTTATTTTAATCAATTGGATATAAACATTAGGAAGGAACTTAAATAAATTGTATTATCTATGACTGAGGGCACACACGCACACACTTACATTTGCCGGCTTATTTAACTAATTTAATATATTTTAGTTTCTTAAAATAAAATTATTTACCTTTCCGAAACGTGAAACTATTCAAACAACTAAACCACAAAGTTACTAAACTTACAAAGATTACTATTAATCATAAAATTCAGATTTATATATTAATATTAATCAAGTAGTCTAAAACTATATTACTTAATGTATGACGACAGTCATCAAATTTTCCTTAACTAGAAAGCTCTTATTGCGGGACAATTAACAATCAAACGAACGCTGTCTATGAATAATGCAAGTCCAACGCAAAAGTTGGTTAATTCAGTATATTTGAAAAAAATACACTGAATTAAACAAAATATGTAGAGGAACAACATTGCTGAATGTATATATCTTTATGCATAATAGTGATGTAGTCACAAATTGAAAAATGTACATGCATGATACACTGTCTATAATACTAAACTAAACATAAATTATCTCAATTTCCGAGTCGACGTACAAAGTTGGCGATCACGATATCACAGCCGTATATATCTCGTAACATTAATACCATTACTACTTAGTAATTTCATTTACAAGATAAAGTACCTGAGTTTTATTTGTTATTGTTAGCTCATCTCAAATAAATATCAAGGACTGTATCCTGTAAGTGACATTATTGATCATTAATACATAATTAAAATTACATAATACCCATTCAATGTCCGTACAAGTTTGTATGATTTTTTATGTTTAAATCAAATCAAAATTCGTTATTTGCCACATAGAAAATACAAAAAATGAAACAGCAATAGCAAACAATACACAAGAACAAAATAGACAATTTAAAAATAAAAAATATGTTAAAGTCTCACGGCACGCACCAATACAACACGAAATGTTACCACATGTATTACATAAGCTGCTGTAGTAGGTAGGATAACTTACTGTATCAAACAATCATTTTTAAGACCTTACGTTAAAACAAAACAAAGCCAAAAACGGTTATGTAATTTAGAAGAAGTTGAATAATTTGTAGAAGCCGGCGCAAGGGGCATACCTACCAGAGAAATCCCTTAAGACCTTGGTGTAAAGAACAATCGTTACTTTCATCTTAAAACGCGTATTTGAAGCGGCATTAAGAGGATCTTAATAAATTTGGTTAGCCAGCGGAATAGGCTCGAGGAGAAATAGATGCATTGCAGACATCATAGATCTGTACCTACTCTCTGGGTTCCAAGTCCCGGTGATAACTTAGCATCTAACCTAGCAACGCGATGGACTCAGACATTGCTAATTGCCTCAATAACTGTACAAACAATAAAAACATCTAAAACTAAAATGTTACTTGGTTTTCTATATAAAACAAAACCCGCCATGAGTTCTGGACAAATAAAAAACTGTCTTCTAATTCGTGTTGGCACGGACAAAGTAGATTTGGCAAAGTAAGTTTGATGCGAACAAAGTGGTTTAACGTCCAAGTAGTTTAACTTCGTGTTGTCTTAGGTTTTCGCGATTATTACACATAGTAATTAAACAACTTTAAAGGGTTAAAATCGCGCATATTTATCATTACTAATCGATCCGACAAAAATAATGATAAATATACGCGATTTAAACCGTTTAAAGTTGTTTAATTACTGGTTTAACTTCGATTACAATATGAAGCCTTCAAAGGAAACGTAATCAAACCTATAATTTGGCGGTGAGGTACAGTCTCTTTAGAGTATGAGAAGAGTTGCTACTAAAGCGGTAGACATAGCAATGACATATTATTGAAAAGCTTATCGACTATACTGTTTTATCGTATCTTTTTGCGATGACCTTCTTGCTCTTGTCTATCCTTCTACCTCTGCTCTTAAAGCCGTCCACCAACTAAGCTGGGTGGCTACTAACATAACTAATTTAACATTTTATCACTTTTCTTATAGTTAGTTTATTAGTTCTTTCCTTAATTATAATATATTGATCATGGGCTTACATCATTCTGTTTATATGTACATGTCTATATCTAATCTTATTTTTCAGTTTTATATATTATTACTTTATACCTAATTACTTTATTAATGATACCTACTTGTATGATACAGTATGATTTAATCACAGTAACACTTCAACTTTTATTAAATACCTAATATTGACAGAGCTTACACAATTATGTCCAAACATCCACTTTGGTGCACACAGACCTCTATGAAGGGCATTAAAAAAAAGTTTTAGGGTTTTGTTGCTATACCATCTAAATTTTATACTAAATCATGTATAACGCGAGATTCAGATAATTTTGGTATATTACCTAATATACATTCATTAATACAGAATTGATGTTTAGAACTGATTTGGTGTTGAAGAATTGAAATTCAGAATTGATTACATATATACAGGTAAACGTAAGATTTAGTATTATTTACGGTTTAAGCGGTAACATGTGGAATCATTGATGTTCAATACCTTATCAAAATATTACTAGCAATTTCACTTAAAACTCGCGAATACAATAATCATGTAGAATATTTACTAAGCCTAGCAACAAGCGCGATAAAACAGGTTTCGTTTTGAATTCCCCGCCATAGACTTCAGTTTCCACCGGTCAAAGAGACCGGTCACTACTCCATACGAATGTAGAAGGGTTATCACTAAACATGCTCTATCTCTTCATTATCTTGTCTTCTACCGTTACAAATTTGCAAATAAAAAATAAGCTTTGTTGTTACCAGTGTCGAAATTATCGACGTTTATAGCTTTCTTTTTATAATTTTGTAACGATAGAAGCCTAGATACCGAACATTTTCTGAACCTTAAACTCATATAAAGGAGTAGTCACGCTTCTACGTTTATATGAAGAAGCGACCGGTCAGTATATCTTAAATAAGCTAAATTTTATAAGTATTGTGATTTTTATAAACTAGTTTAGGGAACCATTTCTCAGTTAACATACAATTAGTTTTTTGAAGCACTGCTGCCCAAAATATTTTAAGAGTTACCGATGTGCGTGACGCAAACACAACACTGCGCTCGACAAACCCAGTAGTTTCACTACAGTGCCCACCAAACCTAAACATCCTAATATTTATACTGTGACCAATGGGCGATACTATTTGCTTAGTGAATATACTTACAATTAAATTAAATTTATAAATTATGTCGGTTGGTATGCGACTACTTATTTAAATAATACACTACTTTTATGACTGGCTTATATAAATGTTATTTATACATATACATACAATATTAAAAAACGCTATCTTAATTAGTAATATTATGCATTTTTCCCAGCAATTACGTTGATCGTGCCGATCAACGAGCAACTATGTCTGAGTGAGGTTAGATTTATTAAATGAACGTTATGACCAGATATAAAAAATGTTGAACTAGATGACTTAAGTAAAGAATTATAGGCAGACAAGTTTACTTTGGAATGGTGGTCATAGAACTTTTTCTATGCTTTATTAAGACTTAACTTCGGTGACGGATAGTTTAATATATCTAGCCCATTTAAAATCACTGATTTTACTCGTAATTAAGTCGTTTATTATTTTGTTCCATATACATGGTGACAATTTTAGGTATTCGATCGGTGTGACTCGTCATTTTCAACAATGTGCTTACAGACACGGAGTCTCACATGAAAACGTGTTAAGTTTTGAAAAAAAACTGGCGGTAGAATTTAGTGAAAACATCTTGTGTGCGCAATACGACCGAATTTCGATCTAAAACTGTCACAATGCAGGTATGTAGGTACTGAAGTAAGTAAACGATGATTATCAGTGGTAATAGAGACTTTGATAGGACCCATCCTAGTCAAAAATTTAGATGACGATATATACTACTAATGACTGTGTGAAAGAATGCTGATAATGATGATTTTCTTTAAATGTATCGCACCGAAGTTACATTTCCAGATATTGCGGATAAATTTGCACGTTTTGAGCCTTATACTCTGCGACAATTTTACCTTGTCGGTGACGGTTCAGTTTTGTTGACAGACCATTATATTAGACCTCTGTCAAATTAGGTTATAATTCTTTAAATATTTGGGTGATATTATCTTCATATGTTGCGTGTGACCGAACTTCAAGATATTACTGTCGCAGAGTAGGTATTTAATTTTATGTGAAGGCAATTCGACTCACTGCGAATCTGAGTTATGCAGTTTATAATACTTGGTCATCCATTACCGGAATATTTTATTTATAGCTGATAGGCTAGCATTTGACCACTATCTCACCTGGTGGTAAGTGACGATGTGGTCGAAGATGTTTTCAAACTACTCTAGAATATTTTGCGGGGACCGCATACCTATCAAGATATAACTGTCGAATAATAGGTGTCTATTGATCCGGAGGAAATTGTATCAACGAACGAACCGTGATTAAAAAAAAAATCCTATGTCATTTGAAATGATTTTATAAACGAACGAACCGTGATTTAAAAAAAGTTCCTATGTAATTTGAAATAATTTTATCAACGAACAAACCGTGATTTAATAAAGTTCCTATGTAATTTGAAATAATTCTTTTTTCTTTTTACTAATCTGTAGTTTAAAAAAAGTTTTTTTTTTTCATTTATTATTTACTATTTTGTAGTTGTCGGTCGTAGATTATATTGTCATTACTAATTAATAAATTCTTGTTTTTATAAATATATAGTTTTACACAGATCGTTTTAAATGTTACATACTTATGATTATAATCCCGTAGATCTAAATTACGTTGGCTCACTATCTTTCGGATATGAAATATCCTATAAGAATACTTAGTGTGGATATTTATATACATTTCTAACGTTAACATCAATATATATAGATACATCATGTCTTGAAAATGTACAATTGATAAACCTAACTTATATCTTAAACATAATTTAATAATTAATACATATAAAATATTATATTTCTATATTCTATATCTCATAACAATAGGTACTTAGTGTGATATTTACAATTAATTTTTCATGGTTCACTGTCAATGTAAGTCTCGAAAATGTACAGTTGTTAAATCTAACTTATATCTAAAACATAATAAAATAGCATTCCCCAGACGCGCTACCACCGTTAAGCTCCACGCCAGGAATTGAACCTTGGACTTGTCACTTCACTTTTTTTCACCTTTGTTCCTGATCTTTGAAAAATACGTAACTTTCGATTTTACTATCCCGCCTTGTAAAATAACAAAGCAATAATTAGTTCTACGATTATATCAATGAACACTCTTCGCTCTTGCTGACACAGTTCATGAATATATAGTAGGTGGCTGTGTGAATACATCATGTTAAATATGTACATTATATATATATAATAATTGATAAAAACAATTCATATTACTTTAAATTTCACGAACTTATCGGAGTGTTAAAAATCTTAGTTTATTTAAATTAATTTATTATCCCCATAAAACGTGTGTGGCTGGACTCACATTAATAATTCAAGACGATAATTGTCGCGAAAAATTTGTGTTTGTTTTCTAGGATGTTGCAAAAAGGTAATGTTTATGTAAAGTAATTATCCAGGTAGCGCGCATATACCTATATCAAAATATTCTTGTGTCTTATGTTAGTTTAATTGTAATCATTTGACACTAAATCAGATAGAGTTGGAAATTGTTGAAGTTGTTCCTCAGTAACAATAATGACCCCTGTACTGTACGCATAACTAGTAATAAATCAAACTTTGTACAGTATTTCGCACAAGAGTACTACGCAAAGTACCTATTAAATGGGGCTTGATAAATTTACACTTATAAAGGGGTAGGGTTGGTTCTTTGTGTGAGAAAACTAACTTTATTAAGAAATTCCAGTATATGTTAATTATCTTAAAGCGAACGATCGACCAACGTATAGACTATGAGTTCCGCAGCATGAAAGCATGTATGTACGCGGCGTCGGTAAAGTCTCTTCTAGACACATTCAAACAATGCTCAACATGGTGGAAGCAATTTAACAGCTGTGTATCAGAGAACCAAGAAGTAAATTTTTTGTGAGTGTACAACAAGAATTTAAAGGGTAGATCGGAAAATACGCCGCTCTGCGGTATTTGACGGTATGCTAGTGGTCTATCTCGATGACCTTTAAGTAAACATACTCGTATATCTATCGTCATGAATACTAAACTGCAAACGTATATCTCAATTGGTTTTTACGGCTCGAGTTATATAACGAGGAGAAAGTATCTTTAAAAGTATAGTTATTATTTTTGTATTGAGTTGTTTTTATCAATTGACCTTAACTACTTAAAATATGTACAAACGAATTACCCAAAAAAAAAAAAAACTTATACATACACTATACTAATATACTTTTATCATATATCTTCAGAAAACTTAATCTAATTAGATACTCCACATTTCATTACTAGCTAGTTAAAATTTTCCGCAATGCCTAATAATTAAATACATACTCCATAACACTTTATTTCAGCAGGTAATTAAATAATCACACATATGTTTAATAGTTAGGTACTCGCTTTATATATTAATCCATAAATAGAAAAATAATATGAGCAAATCTAAATTTCAAATATTCTAAATTTTAATATGCTGAACCTAGGAATTTTAGTTTCATAAATATAACTGTTGCTACATAAATACAGAGTACATGTCGATGCCAGTTATTGATTAATTTCAGACATTGGCACGAAATAATATTTAACAAAAGAGTGACATAAACCATTTTAACTAAGCGTAATTTAGAATTGTCACATTTCAGGGTCGGTACGAACATTTAGGTATGATAGGTATTAGATAAGTTGTGATTATTTTTTCTGGTTCAAAGTCGGCTGCACATAAGGTAAGTTTTTGTGTCTGTGTACAACTGAAGTTCCCATTAAGGTTGGATTGTTTGTAATTGGAAGTTAACAGAGTAAGACATGTCTGTCTGCATTGTTAAATGATATTTTAAATTAGTAGTTTCACAACTTCTAACCTTCTTAATGTTGTTTTAAATGTAATTATTCTCTATGTATTTCGGTATCTATTGTACATATTGTAAATGTGTTCTTGGTTAAGACATAAATAAATAAAATTTAAAAAAAGCACTAATTTCCCTCCTCAAGGACAGAAATCTTTTATAATTATTTTTATTGTTATGGGTCATATGTTATGGGGACATAAAGCCAGAATTAGTGGGTTTATGAACACATTCGCTCAAGTTATAAAAAAAAATATTTGCTTTGTATATCTAAATAGTAACATTAGTTAGGTATTTACATGTAAGCAAGGACTCACTGTTGAGTAATGAATAAATGAAATTAAATTTAAATTGTTCGGTATTAGGTGGGGAAGGATGGTTTTTTGCATTTTCCTTTTTATGCTTTTTTTTAATTTTTATGTATTTTTTATCTTACTTACTAAATAGATAAGTAGGTATATAATATTATACTGCTTCAACTTTATACAACCGAACTTACCCAAATAATTAATTAAATATCTAATATACGTATCATATATCTTCAGAACACTTGTCTTAATCTATTCGATAATCCACATTTCATTACTAGCAAGTTAAAATTTTCTTCAATGCCTACAATTAAAACATACATTCCATCACACCTTATTTTAGTAATTAAATAATCACACATTTTTCAAATAGTTAGGTACTTGCTTTTTATATTAATCCATAAATATAAAAATAATATGAGCAAATCCAAATTTGAAATATTCTAAATTTTAATATGCTGAAACTAGGAATTTTAGCTTCATAAACATAACTGTTGCTACATAAATACAGAGTACATCTCGATGCCAGTTATTGATTAATTTCAGACATTGGCACGAAATAATATTTAACAAAAGAGTGACATAAACCATTTTAACTAAGCGTAATTTAGAATTGTCACATTTCATGGTCGCTACGAACATTTTGGTATGATAGGTATTAGATAAGTTGAGATTATTTTTTCTGTTTCAAAGTCGGCTGCACATAAGGTAAGTGTTTGTGTCTGTGTAGGCACAACTGAAGTTCCTATTAAGGTTGGATTGTTTGTAATTGGAAGTTAACAGTGTAAGACATGTCTGACTGCATTGTTAAATGATATGTTATTGTTGTTTTAAATGTAAATATTCTGTACAGCTATGTATCTCGGTATCTAGTGTACATATTGTAATATAAATAAATATATAAATAAATTTAATAAAAAGCACTAATTTCTCTCCGCAAGGACAGAAATCTTTTATTAAAATTTTTATTTTTATAGGTGTTTGACATACAGCCAGAATTAGTGCGTTTATGAATACATTAGCTCAAGATATAAAAAATATATTTATTTGCTTTGTATATCGTAATTACATATAAGCAAATACTCACTGTTGAATAATGAAAAAGTGAAATTAACTTTTAATTTGTTCAGTATTAGGTGGACTTGGATGGTATTTTTGCATTTTTCCTTTTTATACTTTTTTTTTAATTTTATGTTTTTTTCATCTAAATTTACTATATAGATACTTATCTTTTAATTACCAACTTAGGTATATTACATTAATACATTAAACCGCTTCTACTTTATACAAACGACCTTACCCAAATAATTAATTTTATATCTTCTAAACTATACTAATATACTTTTATTATATATCTTCAGAACACTTAATCAAATTAGATAATCCACATTTAATTACTAGCAAGTTAAAATTTTCTTCAATGCCTAATAATTAAATACATATACCATCACACTTTATTTAAGTAATTAAATAATCACACAAATTTTAAATTTGAAATATTCTAAATTTGATTATGCTGAAACTAGGAATTTTAGGTTTATAGATAAAACTGTTTCTACATAAGTACGGAGTACATATCAATGCCAGTTATTCAGTTAATTTGAAACATTGTCGCGAAATAACATTTGACAAAAGAATGACATAAATAATTTTATCCAAGTGTAATTTAGAATTGTCACGTTCTAGGATGGTGCGAACATTTAGATACAAAATTAGTCCAAAACACAGAATGAACGCCGCATAATGCTTAGTGCATTAACAAATCTTAAAATTTACACACAAATGTCTTAGCGTAGCAAGTAAGCGTTGCTTGAGAATCTAGATGTCCTGTCCGATTCAAGGTCGGAGAATGATTGGGTTTTTATGAAACAATATTCTCAATAGCAGTAGCTAAGGAGTCAGCAGTTGTGGTCGGTAGGTGGCAATAGGTTGACCCCTTCTGATATGTGGTCAGCATGTATGGCAACACGTAGGGGTGGTGCGATTTGTAAATGTACATAGATTGCCATGTCAATACAATGTTCTTTAATACTACCAGGTTGATCAATATGTTTTTGGAAAAGTAATGAAACTTCAGGAAAGATAACGTTGGAAAATAAGTAACACCAAATACAAGTCTAATAATGATTTCGGTGCACTTTAAAAAATAAAATTAAAGTATCACGTGCACATGCTTAAAGTGTCACAAGTAACACATTGTGAGTGTGTTATGAAACTAGATAATTAGTGAGTTATTTATAAAATTAGTAAAAAGATGGCACTCTCTAGGACTACACCCGAAGATTATGGTTGTTGTTGGAAACGATAAGCTTTGTTTCAGTAAAGTTCAGCTTGGAATTCCCACCCAATATACAGGGTTATTGGTAAATGGCTAACAACCTCTTAGGGTTGACTTCTGCTAGTCCTAACAAACATTATTAATGATTAGGGTATTAATTATTAAGGTACACCTTTACCTATCAAAATCATTAATATAATTTTACACATATATATTTCTTCAATGACATTTATCTACAGCTATATTTTTAGAACCCCTTCTATTGCAATATGGCCGTCTCAAATCTTAGACAAGTTAATCTTAAATACAATTGGCTACATAAGCCAAAAGAGGCGATATTTATATTTACAAACTAAGAAATATACGAAGTAATAGCTAATTTAAAATAACTATATTAACCTATTTGGAATAGATTTTTTACTTATATTGAATTAGGTATCGGCTTATGTCTTTGACAAGCTTAGGTTAAAATCTGAAAGACAACGTGGATACATCTATATTGTTCACAAATATTATACATATACTTACACATATTACGTTTATTTTCTTTAAACTATTTATATATATTATAAATCAAAATGTAATGTTCTTGTGTGTGCGTGTGTACTAACAATTATTATTATAACACCGTTATTCTTTTATTGTTTTCTATCCAGATATATGAACTGAAAATATGACGTGACATAATTGTTACTGACAGCTGTTACAAACTTTGTTTACTAATGCAGAATTCAATACGAAATTTGGGTAAGACTCTTTACACGTTCACAAATGATCTGTTTTACACTTTTGTTTAAAAAAGAAATGTCTTAAATTTATATAATCTATATAATTTGTTGGTGGGTTTGTAAAAAATCTACATAAGAAATCCAATGACTTCCAATTAGTTCCAAATCATTATTTCACAGAAATTTTGAACATAGTTATTTAATCTTATTTTCTGAGTAATAGCTGTAGTAGCTACCTATTCTTTATAGCTATTAATGAAGTTTAATATAAGTTATTTTATTCGTTTCAAAGTATGCCTTATTTTAGCAGAATATATTAGTGTCTTCAAACATTGTTCATTTTCTATTGACCGAAACATTTTTTTTACTAACAAAATTAATTTTGTATGTTTTACAAAAAATAAACATTATTTAGGCACGTCTATATTTATAATCTTGTTTTTCATAATCGTTCGATGACAAGACATCACTTATTACTACGCACCGCACAAAAATTTTGCAGTGCACAGTAAGCTAAGTGATGATTGTTTACAGACTTTATGCAACAATTATGAATAAATAAACGCCTGTGATATTTCGGCATTTTTTAAGGTTTAAATTTTATTACGTTTCAGACGCGTATGTTTTGATTTTTATAAAATATACAATTTTAAAAATATACGTAAAACGATGTTCTCGTGTAAATTTATAACCGCGATTTAATCATCAACTGAGCTTATGAATTATGTCGGACTAGGACGGACCTCTAATTCCTTAATTTATTAATTATTTTAATTTAATTAATGAATAATTAGAGGTCTACAATTTCGTCTAAATTACACGAGTCGTTTTCCGTACTACTTTCTTGACATCCATGGAAATATTTTAACCAAAAACAATTTCATAAAGATTTTACCCTCACAAGTATAATAGGGCTATATTAAGTGAATCACATTATCGCGTTTCTTAAAAATATGTTCTTTTCGTCTATATGGTTTACTCAACAACATAAAAATACATCACTTTGGTGTGCTTATGTCGCCAAGGTAGTTTAGTTTCTAAATTTCATCATACAACATAAAAGAAAGTGCCGTCCAAGACTAATATGTTAAAGAATATAGTATGAAAGAATATAGTAAACAACTTGTCGGAAATCAGTATAATATAATCGGTCTTTGAAATTATTTTAACAGAAATATACGAAATAGTCTTTTTTAAAAAAAAACGACATCGTTCTTGCAAAAATGTGATAACACTCAAGCGTTAAAATGTATTAATTATAAAAAAATACAACATTATAAAAATATCTAATCCAGATCACATTAGAAAACAGTTTTTGTTAAAGTACCTACAAGGTCAAAATTATTTAGGAGCAAAATGTTAGAACTTTTTTGAAATTTTGACATTGATCTTGAAATTTCTAAGCACTTAACAAAAACATTTGGCTACATCCGTAAAATTTAGAGTGCCTTAACAGCAAAGCTGTATAAATAAGCGGAGCGGTAAGGAAATAAATGTACCAAGAAAGTAACATCAAACCTATGAATATAAAGCAATCCTACGGATGGAAGGCACCCTTAAAATGTATACTTAGGATACTGAGTCGAATTTACAAGAATCAATATTACGCAGCTGAATTCATGATCAAGAATTTGGTTCAAAACGTTGCATAACACAAACTGTAATTTGTTCATCAAATGTTATATTTAGCATGTTATCAGCCTACCGAATTAATAAATGGCTTCATAATGCGGTGCATATAATGACATAAATAAAATGTTTTCTCAATGTGAAATGGACTATCACATCTAAAATACGTCATGTAAATAATATAAGCAATATAATAATTTATTAATACTAGATCGTGTCTTATTCCTATGTGACAGATTGGAGGCGAAGAGAGCTAATTAATAATTTTAATGAGGTTTAGATTGAAATGACGAAATACGTTTATATTTGTTATCTTAAATATAACTTATTAATTTTTATAAAAAATATACAATATATTGACAGGTGTCATAATTGACTATTACATCTCACAAATCGACTTAAATCGCCAAAATAAATGTATTGGACTGTTTACTATTTAGTTCACAATCGGTCACATAGTTCACTACTTTAATTAAATTTATCAGGTCTTAGTTCCAGAGTGCCTGACGTGCCAGATCGTAATATTTTTCATAAATAGCCACCGCAAGAGACGGAAATATAGTAAACGCAAAATCATTTATTACATTATAATAAAACACTAAAAGGTTGCTGACGTTGCACTGCGTCTGTAATGTAACTGAAAAAGTAGGTTATCTATAGTCGGAATAAAAAATATCTATGATACATTTCGATCCCCCAGTTAGATCTAAAGACGAAATATGCAGCAAATTATGCTTCATTAAGTTCATTATTTGCATAAATACAATTAACATTTACCACGGGACTCTGATATTAACATAATCGCTGTTTCTTTTACTGTTGTAACCTGATTTGAAACCAAAACGTCTTTGTGAAATATATCGATTTGACGGTTCTTATGTTACCAGCGAACAAACATCCATACATACAAATGTTGTTTATGGATTACGGAAAAATATATATGATACCAGTAATATAAATTAACTGTGACTGTATCCTGTTGTGTAACCAGAAGGCAAATAAATCTATTTAATGGTTCCTCAGTTAGCAGCGATCACACATCCGTACATACAAATGTTCTTTATAGAATACGGAGAAAGATATATGAAACCCGTAGTATCGTGCAATTGTAACTGTAACCTGTGCTGTAACCAAAATGTCTTTGTCAAATAAAGCTGCTCGTTAGTTATACGGAATACGGAGAAAGTTATAAAAAAATATCGAATTCTCTTCAGTTATAGCGACATAGTTTCACACATTAGGAATGTAGACGTATGTTTATTGGTACAAAACAAATCGTGTCTCTTGCGGTGTGTGTTTATTCCTTAGACATTTATTTTCTTATTCTAATTGATTAGTTGAACCTTATCGTACCGTGCTTCTTTTATTTTATATCCCCATTTTTGTATGGGTCATCAGAGCAGTTGGTGTCTCTGGGTAATTTGATAATATCTCCGTTTTTGTCATGAGTAATTGAAGTAGTTGGTGTTGCTGGGTAATTTGTTAACGTCTTCGTTTCTGTCATGAGTCGTCAGAGTACTTGGTAAGTCTCGGGGTAATTTGTTAATGCCTGTTTTTGTCATGAGTCATCCATCAGAGTACTTGGTAAGTCTCTGGGTAATTTGTTAATGTCTCCGTTTTTGTCATGAGTGACCAGAGTAGTTGGTAAGTCTCTAGGTAATTTGTTAATGTCCCCATTTTGTCATGAGTCATCAGAGTAGATGATGGATCTAGGCAACTTTTTCAATGTCTTCATTTTTGTCGTCGAGTTGTCAGTGTTTTAGTATATCATTGTCATTCGCTATGGGCAATTAGGTATTTTGTGTTGTAAATTGTTTGCCATCCATTTTAAATACATATAAGATGTATCTTTGAGATATTAAAATAATGCTTAGTTTAGCTGCGATAAAAGGTAATTTCGGAATATAATACAAACGGACTGAAATTTTGATTCAAATTCTAGACATTTTAAGCCCTGATGCCTAAACTCTGTGTTCGAATATCATTCGCTATGGATGTATCTATGTTATTCGCCATCCCCGTTATAGTGAATGACTTCGAAAGACCCCCCTCACGATGACAAATACTCTTTTTTATTTTTTTGTTACTCGTTCTAATTTATACTTAGATGTTTCAATAGAGTTATATCTAACGACCCTTCGTCTCTTTATATCCATAATTGTTCCTTTAAATTCAACTTGTTAATATTATACCGAAATAACCTAACCGTGCCCTAGGTATCAGCGGTCTATTATAGATTTCATAATCTTCCTATCGCACTCTGCACTGCACCGCTACCCAAGACACGGTATAGCTTATGTACTACAATTATGAATTAGAGATTATTTAATGTGAGGCAGAGCTGTTTACATACTTAAGCATGACGGCGATCTGGCAACGATGACTGGCAGACTTTCTTACTAGAAGCGCCCCGCGGTTTTTTGGAATAAAATGTGTCCTATGTGTTATTCCAAGTTGTTAATTTCATCCAAATCCTCTCAGCCGTATAAGCGTGGAGAAGTAAGAAACATAGAAGCAAACGCATATCACCGTTATAATATTAGTGTGATTCTATTTGATAATTTGAAGCTTAGTATGCCGTGCTTCTTTTATTTTATGGCCCAGTTTGTGTCATATGTCATCTATCAGAGTAATTGGCGTGTCTAGATCATTTCTGAATGCCCCGTATGTCATGAGTCATCAAAGTATTGTTTTTAGATAATTTGTCAATGTTCCTGATTTTGTCATCAGTGTAGTTAATGTCTTTAGGTCCTTTATCATCATCAGTGCTTTAGTGTATTTTTGTCATTCATCACACTTTAGCGTATTTGTGTCTCAATTTATGCAAATGTTAATCTACTTCAAGTCATTTGTTATCAGTGTTCCCGTTTCTTTACCATTCGCTATGAGCAAATTGGTATTCTGTGGTACATCGTTTCGCACCCGTTTTAAATCAATATAAATAAACACACTGCTTTAGTCTACCTGTGACACAAGATCCTTACGGTCATAATACCAACCGAGTGACTGACATGTTGAAATAAATAATGTATAGAATTTAAGCCCTAATGCCTAAAGTTTGTGTTCGAATATCATTCGCTATTGATGTATCTATATTATTCTCCATCACCGTAATAACAAATGCCTTAAGAAGCCATATGGTGATAAGTACTCTTTTTATCTTTTTGTTATTTTGTAATAGTGTATTTTTTTATTTATTTTATTAACTTAGATGTTTCAATAAAGAGGTATACCTAACGACCTTTCGTCTCTTTATATCCATAATCGTTCCTTTAAATTCAACTTGTTAATAATATACCAAAATAGCCTAACCGTGCCCTAGGTATCAGCGGTCTATTATAGATTTCATAATCTTCCTATCGCTACTCTCTGCACTGCACCGCTACCCAGGACACGGTATAGCTTATGTACAACAATTATGGATTAGAGATTATTTAATGTGTTAAAAGTTAAAATGTGTTATTCCAAGTTGTTTATTAACTATCTGTATGCCAAATTTCATCCAAATCCGTTCAGCCGTATGAGTATGGAGAAATAACAAACATAGAAACACACTCATTTCACCATTATAATATTAGTGTGATTCTATTTGATAATTTGAAGCTCACCATCCGGTGCTTCTTTTATTTTATGTCATATGTCATCTGTCAGAGTAGTTGATGTCTCTAGATTATTTGTGAATGCCCCGTTTATGACATGAGTCATCAGAGTAATTAGTGTCTTTAGATAATTTGTCAATGTTCCTGATTTAGTAATCAGTGTTGTTAATGTCTTTAGATAATTTATCATCAGTGCTTTAGTGTATGATTAGTACTCTTTTTTTTCTTTTTGTTATTTTGTAATAGTGTATACTTCGATGTTTCTATTAAGAGTTATACCTAACTACCCTTCGTCTCTTTATGTCCATAATTGTTCCTTTAAATTCAATTTACTCATAATATACCCAAATAACCTAACCGTGCCCTAGGTATCAGCGGTCTATCATAGATGTCATAATCTTCCTATCGCTACTCTCTGCACTGCACCGCTACCCAGGACACGGTATAGCTTATGTAATACAATTGTGGATTAGACATTATTGAATGTAAGGCAGAGATGTTTACATACTTAAGCGTGGCGGCGACGTATAGTTTAATTTCTGGCAACGATGACTAGCATTAGGTCTCAAAAAGTACTGTCGAAATTTAGGCATTATGTTTTTTCGTACTGCATTTTACAGATTTTGGGTCATAATAAGCACTATTCTATTTGAGAGACAACGATAAAATCAAATCGATATGTAAAGACTGTAATTCTGAGAAAAAAAAATTGACGTCATATAAATACAGTGTTTTAGTGTATTTTTGTCATTTAACACATTTTAGCGTATTTGGGTCTCCATCTTACAATTTTTTATGTACTCTAAGTAATTCGTAATCAAGATACTTTTGGTCATAATACCGACTGACTGACTGACATGTTGAAACAAATATTAGACAAAATTTAAGCCCTAATGCCTCAGCTTTTTGTTCGTATATCATTTGCTATTGATGTATTTATGTTATTCGCCATAAACTTATAGTGAATGACTTCAGGTCTTCTAAATCCCCTCATGATGACACATACTCTTTATTCTTTTTTGTTTCTTTGTTATATTTTATACTTAGGTGTTTCAATAAAGAGTTATACCTAACGACCGTTCGTCTCTATATATCCATAATCGTTCCTTTAAATTCAATTTTTAATATTATACCGAAATAACCTAACCGTGCCCTAGGTATCAGCGGTCTATTATAGATTTCATAATCTTCCTATCGCTACTCTCTGCACTGCACCGCTACCCAGGACACGGTATAGCTTATGTACTACAATTATGGATTAGAGATAATTTAATGAGAAGCAGTGATGTTTCTTTACTAAAGCGTGATGGCAATATAAGGTATTCTTTCTAGCAACTATGACTGACATATAACCTCATAGAGTTGTAAAATTTGAGGCATTAGGGTTTTACTTATCTACATACATACATAACATCACGCCTCTCTCCCATAGGGATAGGCAGAGACCACAGATTTCCACTTGCTACGATCCTTACATATCTCTTTCGCTTCATCTGCACTTATAAATCCTTTCATACATAAGCGTCGCGGATTTTTTTCAGTACGTGTGCAATCATGTACGTGCGAAATCAATAATGATTTCGGAACGTTCGCATAGGTGTTCCCCTTCCAACACTTCCGCTCACTTGACCCACGTATACCTGTTTAGTCAATCTCACTTAATTAATTCTCTCTACATGTCCAAAACATCTTAACATAGCATTCTCAATTTTTGTCTATACATCCTCATTCACACCACATCGTTCCCTTATCACACTATTTCTTATCCGGTCACTCTGTTTGACTCCAATCATGCTTCTCAATGCTCATCTCCACTGCATTTATTATTCTTTCATGCTTTTTTCTGCCATACTCAACTGCCACTACCATCCTTATCATAATAAGGATTTTGGGTTAGAATTGTAAAGAAATTGAACTATTTTATTTCTAAGGTAATGTTAAAATTATATCGATATGTGCAGTGCTGAAAATCGGAGAAAAATGTCGACTAATATTCTTTTAAAGAGAATTGACGAATGCTAAGCGAAATCGTAGATAATGTATCGGATACAAGTCCCACTGAGAAAGTTCACGAGTATTTTTTATGGCATATTTTGTCAATATCATTATTGTCTTTATTGTAAATCGTATAGCGTTATTAGTCAGTAACCCCAACGTCAATTAAATATGTTCTAACGTCAACTTAATATATTCCACGACCACTTTACATAACCTCAACAGTACTGCATCCAAAACTGCATTCAGTAAAACCAAAGAAGTTGGGTAGAAAACAGTTTTTCGTTGATTAGATTTTTATGTGCAGTCCATCGTTAATGCCGCAATAAAACTGAGGTTAATTGCAGTCACCTATTAAGAGAAGGTGTTTATAATTAAAGACACGGTAAAATGCGACCAGAAGCAAATGTATCAAGAGGTCAGACAGATAAAAGACCTTCGCAGACAAAAGGAAGTCACTCGTTCACGCGTGCCAAGTTAGCCTTCATTATTTGTACTGCACTTAGTGGTCATGGGTCAAGTGGTCATCACGTGATCGTACAGAAGACATTCTAAAAAATAATGATAAGAACGCCAACGCGAACGAGTAAACGCAACCGTCTTCTTATTGGGAACATCCCATAAATAATTAGAAACTTTACATTAGAGAAAAACTTCCGCTTTACATAAGTTCTGAAACTTTACATAGAATGAGACGGAAAATTTTGGTAAGGCTTTTTTATATTTCTAGTCAGGTTAAACATAAACTAATATCAAAATCTTACAAGTTACAAAGTCCGTATTGAGCGTAGCGTACGCGGCTATTGCAGCTTTAGTCGTCGTTGGTGAACCTGGCGGGCGCGTTGGTTTGCTTGCAGCGGCGATGGACCACGCAGATGACGCCTGACAAGGCGAGTAGCGTCGGCACAGCGAGACCGATCGAGATGATCACTATCACGAACAGCGAGAATCTTTCAAGAGGCGGGGATCCGTAGCCCATTGTGAATGACCTGCGAACGAAACCGTTTTACCTGTATAGTTTTATCTGTTTGATTTAACTATAGTTATTAGTTGTGCAAGGCTGAAAAGTTGTTATTTAGTGAATTCTAGTATTGAAAGTTAAAGAAGCGAAGGACTCCAGGATTGATCCACGAGCGAAGAGTGGTTTTAATACAGAATCTTGAACGCAGCGAAGTCCTCAAAGGTACTGTACTGTATCAGCCGGATCGTCCACCGCTGAACTCAGCCTCCCCTATTAAGGGGTATTTGCCATAATCCCCACGCTTACCTCAAAGGTACGAGACACAAAATAAATTTGCTGCGAGAAAAATGCTAGGTGCAAGGAAAAAAAGCTAAAATGAAATAGTACATTTGCGATTATTCATACTGAAAATAAAAAGTTTCTTATTACTTACAAATAAATCTTTCCGATTAGTGACGTGTAAAATAATTTTGCTAACTAAACATACTTCTGTTAACGAGTTACAAATTTACAACGTAAGTTGAACTATAGGTGTTGATCCATCCCAATACGATGGTTAAATAAACAACGAAAGGAACAATAGAGTTATGAATCATTGTCATGTAAGCTCAAGCGATCAGAGAATACCCCGGCTATAGGGGTGGATTGACGCGGGTTCGAATCCCGCACAGGTGTCTTTAAATGGAGAGTAAATAGGTTTCTTCTAGGTAAGCTGCTCCATCTTAGACCACATCAATGCTTAACATCAGGCAGGGTGTGGTCAAACGCGAACCTATTATGAATAAAAAAAAAAATGACTATAATTTTTTCTCTCGTAAATTTGTAATTTTGTTATGAGGAGGCGTTATTGCAAACATAACAATATTAAAATACTTCTGTTAACTTTACTGTAACCATATATTATCTATGGTAACTTACCAAGAGGTGAAGTTATGTTGCTTGTAATATCCATCACCGGACAGGCCGAAGGATACGATCATTTCCTGCTTTATTATGGAGTCCGGGTCTTGGTTGTGTCGTGGTGCGAAGTACCGGTAGAAGGGTTCCATGAGGCCATCACGAGGGAATTCAGTCCTAAAGGCATAGAACATATAATAATACTACGTATAGAATGGACACTCCTTCCCCCCACCAAAATGAGCCTTCCTCACCCCGCCGCCGGTTCTGAGCTGTCGCTGAGCTGAGTTGACTACGGGACGCGCAACTCGCGCACGATGACGTGACGACGATGATTGTACGAGTATTTTAAAAGTTGAGAATGGGGTACGGTATGCTGTTTACGGTTGCTTATCAACTAAACGAGAAAAGGATTGTTTGTTATGAATAATTATTGTTTATTATACGAGAAGGACATACATTATTATTGTGATTGTAATTATTATCATAATTTGTATAAAATGTGAACTTGGAATGATACTTTTTGTATAGTGTAGGTATCTATTATTATATAATTAATGGAATGAAATGTGAAGTAATGTTACCTACTCGGTTGTGTGTTGCATATTCCTACGTCGTACATGGAGCTGGATTGTTGTGCTTGTAAATTTTTCTGAATGGTGGTAGGGCATTTTGCGAATGCCCGACTGGCTAGCCACCACCCTAAAGTAGAAAAGCAGTAGCCAAGCACCTAACGGTGTGTTCCGGCAGCTGTCCTTGAGAGCGAGTAATTCTAGGTTAGTCTGAATAACATTTTCGACTACATCATCACTTACCATCAGGTGATATGGTGGTCAAAGGCTAAACTATTAGGTATAAAAAACTTTTTTTTTTTTTTTTTAATTTCTGATAGGTTATCCTTTGACCACTATCTCACCTGATGGTAAGTGATGATGTGGTCGAAGATGTTTTTCAGGCTAACCTAGAAGTACTGGCTCTCAAGGACAGCTGCCGGAACACACCGTTAGGTGCTTGGCGACAGATTTTCTACTTGAGGGTGGTAGCTAGCCAGGCGGGCATTCGCAAAATGCCCTACCACCATGCTATAACCACTGCCATCCTTAGACAACAACCGGGACCGACGGCTTAACGTGCCCTCCGAAGCACGGAAGCGCTCAGTAGTAATGTCACTAGCGGTCACCCATCCAACTCATGACCGCGGGCGACGTTGCTTAACTTTGCTGATCGGTTAAGAATAGCTAAGTAAATTTCGCTACGAGCGAAAAAAATATTGTGTAATAACTATATACCTGGTATGGAGCGATGAATATTAGAAGCGACGTGATGGCAAGGTCCAAGTGGTAAAAGACGAAAAGGGAGGTCTATGAAAAGATGGAGCGACGACATCATAGCTATACAGCAGGAAAGGAGTGAATAGATCGAGTCAAGAACTGGGAAAACTGGATCAAACTGGAGGAGGCCTATACATAAATAGGGGTACCTATCCAAGAAGATAAATAAAAACAAAACATATAAATAACATGTTTATTTTTGAAAAATGTATTGTGTAGATATAAACAATTGCGCCTAATTTTCCTGCTAAGCCAACGTGACGTCATAAACGCAACGTAGCTCCACCTAGAAGAATTACGCACGCGTTTCACTCCTACGAGAAGCATCATCAGGAGGACTTGACTCTTCGAACGCACGATCAAAAAGTCCTGTCCTGTGAAGATGCCTCAGGTTGGCTATGTGGCGTATATGACGTGATGTCGGCATAGCAGAGAAATTATTATTCTCCTTTCTGCAGAAACGGTAATAGAAGCATGCGTAAAACTGGGCGTGAATAAGTCATAAATATATATAGTATATTGTTTGTAAGAAATTGTATGCAATTTTTTTTATTTTTTTTTATTCATAATAGTTTCGCGTTTGACCACACCCTGCCTGATGTTAAGCATTGATGTGGTCTAAGATGGAGCACGCTTACCTAGAAGAAACCTATTTACTCTCGATTTGAAGACACCCATGTTGTATCCATCGGGAAAAACTGATTATTTTCTTTTCTGTAGAAGGACTAACAAACATACACAGTCACATCCTCCCTCACAAACTTACACAAAATTTTTTTTTATATATTGCAGATATATATTTATAGCTTTTGACCACTATCTCACCTGATGGTAAGTGATGATGCTGCGGATGACGTTGTTCAGGCTAACCTAGAATTACTGGCTCTCAGAATCACTGGTGCTTCGCGACAGATTTTCTTCTTGAGGGTGACAATTGCAGAATCCCATACCACCATGCTGTAACGACTGCCATCCTAAGGCAACAACCGGGATCAACGGCTTAACGTGACCCCCGAAGCACGGAAGCGCTCAGTAATGATGTCACTAGCGGTCACCCATCAAACTCATGACCGCGACGGACGTCGGTTAACTTAGCTGATCGGTTTAACGGCTAAGCAAACTTCGTTACGAGCTCTTCAAAATATACACAATTTGGATATAAAAACAAAATAAGCATCAAATTGTACGCTGACGAGCCTGAAAGCTTGTTGATCTTAGTGTTGTAACGTTGCAAGCATAAATTCAACAAACATACTGAAATACTATAAGCGTAACTCATACATTACAATTCACGCACACATACAAGACGTAAGCGTTATTAGAGCACTTACCGATTCAAATTGGAGATGTAAGCGTTAGTGGATGACGAGACCTCACGTTTGGAGTCACTGTATGCAACCGGTCTGAACTGGATAAAACCGCCGTTCCCGGTGCTGGCAGACTTGGGACTCCTGATTTCGATAATCTGTTAGAATAAAGATGCTGTTCTATAATCCTGGAGAATCAGCTGCCTCAAGATATTGAATAAAATCACATCGATTTATAAATATATCATAAATTAAATTTTGGCTCTTAAGAGCCAAAATTTTCGCTCACGTGTCGGTGAAGCCATTAGTTATTTATTAGTATTAATTATTTTAGTTATCTATTATTTTAGTAGTCTAAACTAATAAAATAAAGAGGAAAGATTTGAATGTTTGTTTGTTTGCATTGAATAGGCTCTGAAACTCCTGGACCGATTAGGATGAAATTTGGTATGGAAATAGTTTCAGACACGGGGAAGGACATAGGATAGTTTTTATTTCACTGCGCAAAAAGAGGTTAATGGTTTTGCGCGATAACCGCGGGCGTAGCCGCGGCTGGAAAGCTAGTTTAAAGTAACTTTGCTGCCGGTAAAGCACAATATTTCACTTCACTACTAAAAAACCTAAGCCAGTTTCAAGCGGGATGATGTAAAAACTCTAACGATATCTATAGATCGAAATCTGTCCAGGCATTTTAACGTTATAATGGAATAAATATACTCACTTACATACATGAACCCTAAAGACATTACACAGAAATTTTTTGAAGCGCTCGTAGCGAAGTTTACTTAGCTAGCTACCACCCTCAAGTAGAAAATCTGTCGCCAAGCACCTAACGGTGTGTTCCGGCAGCTGTCCTTGAGAGCCAGTACTTCTAGGTTAGCCTGAACAACATCTTCGACCACATCATCACTTACCATCAGGTGAGATAGTGGTCAAAGGCTAACCTATCAGGCATTAAAAAAAAAAAAAAAAAAAAAAAGACAGTTGTGTAAAAATCAAAGACGTATCCTCTGCATATAACCAATATCGCAGAGATCTTTGACCATGTTAAGTTAATTTATTCTTACTTAGATTGCATTAATAATGGCTGAAAACAGCAAACTCCTATTTTTACTAAATACTCGAACAGTTTGTTGACAAGCGAAGGTAATATGAAGGCATTTGTATAAATTGAATAAATGATGTTGACTTTCATTATTAGTGGTCAACCATTTAGAGATAATAGATAATGCATTATTTACTTCAATGGCAAATCCATTGAAGCCCTTAGATTTTTTAGGGCACTTGAAAATGTTTGTTTTGCTCGTCCTGTAAAATTTTCTCAATGGCTCTTACTAGGTTTAGCTTAGGTCAGCCGATGTTCATATTCGCGCGGACGCGGATGCTGTCGTTCATGTAATTTCCAGGGACGCTGTGACGTCATATTACGGGTAGCGGATAATTATTTCTTCTTGATATAGTTGACGCGGGTCGCGTCCCCTCACTTCGGTTAGATAGCTCCTATTTAACATATTAATTCCGACATCGGGCGTCCAGGATTGAACATTTTATACACTGTAACTATCAGTGCCGTGGTGAACTCGTAGCTGACAAAGGCGGACCCTATCTGCGGACTCTGGACCGAGGGAAGTTTATGCAAATAGAATTCCTAGATTTACTTAACTGCAATTAGAATAAGTAAGGTGTTTTAGCATAAAATCCCTTCGGCGGGACGCTCAGCGAGACGCTAGTTGGTGAGTGGATTACCGCTAATTATAATGGTTCCCCCGTATTTACAAACATAGATCGGCTGGTGTCCTCCTGTGACTTCCAGGAGCCCAGTCGAATACACCACGACGTACGTTTTACGGTAAAGTTTGGGGCTAAGGGGAAAATCCCCCCTTACCATACAGCCGCTATAATAAACTATATGTTTCATCGATAAGTAACATCAACAGTAACGAAGTTAGACATCACTAAGCAATACAAAGATTTGATGTAATCATTTTCTCAAAACCAATCTTAATGACTTTTTTGTTCCCTCTCGCACATCGCCCTACTTTCGTAATTTGAATTCATAGAAAATATAATAGAATATATAATGAACATGCGGAGTCCAATGGGTAGTAGTGGTAGTCAGTAAAGTATTTAAAATTTACCTCAAAAATTCCAGGCGAATGCTATATAAAGATATTTAAAACTTGCCTCAAAAACTCCAGGGGTATGTTCGTCGTCCAAGCTCTTTCTTACATTCAGATCCCAGACACCAGCAGTACGGTCCGTGCTTGCCACCACGAAGCGGAGCGCGTACCGCGAGTAGTTGTACACGAAACGCTCGGTCCAGTTCACGAGGCTGATGTCGATCCGGGTCGAGTTGGCGGTGTGGATCAGGTGGGGCAAGTCCGTCGCGTAGTCCGAGAACGGCAGTAGGTCTAGCTGTATAACACAAGTAGGTACAGTTTATAAGAGGAGGGTAGGAAACAAATAATAGTACATTTTTTACTGTGGGGAGTAAGTGAAATATAACCAACAAGGGTATTATTTGAGCCTATATACGAGTTGGTAATGGCATTTTTTCCCTCTGAACTTCGACAATGCTTTATTTTGGCATATTTGCTTAAAAAATATACGAAAAAATATAGTGTGACAAGTCATTGTTTTAGGTTAGGTTCGATATTAAACTATTTAACTAGATACTTAATTAATCTCTGATAATATTAATTATGCTAGGATGATTTATTGAAGGAACTGATATCTTAAACTGCGGTCCCCAAAACGCCTGCAAAGCGTGGGGATTATGGCACCCCCCCCCCCTAAATGGGGGAGGCTGTGCAGTTCAGCAGTGGACCATCCGGCTGATACGGAGTTATCGAAGCATGATTTTCAACCGAAACTGTAACATATAAAAGTGTAGGGGTAGAGGCCAGGACAAGGGAAAGAGCAAGGGTAGGAGAAAGGGTAAAGACAAGTCGTACCTTTCCTTATCTTCGCCAGAATACGGGTGGGGGTAAATTCCTAGGGAGTCTAAGGTGAGGTAATGATAGGGTAGGGATAAGTAAAAGAGGAATTCGACAGTCATAATCGATGTAGACTATGTAGAGTAATCGTATGTAATTGTACATAATATATCTGTACGAGGTATTTGTATCTCGTACAATATTATTGTTATATGAATGAATGCAATATAATATTATATTTATTGATTGTGATCAATTATTACATCGTAACTTAACATTGACCTTGGTTACCGGTTTATCACAGGTTTTATTGCTTTTTCATTCGACTTTTAATTATGTATCATTAACGATAGTAGAGAGAAATTCACACGACTTCTTGAACATTTGGTGTTATTGAAATGTAGCTATGTGATGATGGAGAGTAAGGGCGAGGGTAGGGTAAGGGTAGCGGGTAAGGTATGGTTCCGGTGGGGGACGCGGGCACGCTGCTTACCCTGGTTAAATGAGCTATCCCGGTAGGTGACTCTGAAAGTTAAGCTAAAGACGAGTTCGATCTCGGCCTCTGTTTGAGTAAAGTGGTATTTTTTTACATACTACTAACTCGGCTCTATACATTGCATAATTAATTAACCATCATAATGGGGTCGAATCGGGTCGATTAATCTTTTAAAGGGTACGGAGTTGCAACATTCCGTAAAAGAACATGAACATGATCAATCCATTTGTTGTATTGATCACAGGTCCAAAATAGATATTAAAATCATAATATATTTTACTAGCTGACCCGGCAAACGTTGCTTTGCCATATAAATAATTTTGGCTATTAAAAAATAAGGGTTGATCGTAGAAGGGTGAAAATTGAGGATTGTATGTATTTTTGTATGTTGTATCATAAAAAATAGATATTAAAAATTTTGTCTTAAAAAAATATTTAGGGGTACCTCTAACATTTAGGGGGATGAAAAATAGATGTTGGCCGATTCTCATAGATACCGGATAAGCACAAAAAATTTCATCAAAATCGGTCAAGCCGTTTCGGAGGAGTATGGCAACGAAAACTGTGACACGAGAATTTTATATATTAGATTTAGGCGTCTACGAAACTCTTATTAAGGTCAATTGCAATTTTTTTTCATTGAAATGTTTTTCTGTTTATCAACTACTAGCGACCCGCCGCGGCTTCGCACGGGTGCAATGCTGATAATATATATACTACACAATGTCTTTTTATACAACGTTCACAGATTTTATTATTTTTAGACAATACAAACTTGTTTTCTTTAGAAGCTACTCGTGATAGAGCGACATTTAATTGGCCATGTGAAAAACACTCAACTCGCAACGAAAAATCTAATGCTGTAATGCATATTGATCTAAATTAAATTCACGATGTATTTAGTGATAAATGCTGTAATGCCTAAAATCGCTTCGTAGGTAAGCCATAATTTCTCGTAAAAAGTAAAGGATTAAAAATGGTTATTGTGGGTTATCCCTAAGAGATAGGTATATACATCACGGAATTTTTGGTGGACCTTTTTTTGGTGTACATTATACATTATTTTGATCTATCTCGTAGGGTTCAGTAGGCGTTTGCAATGTAAGCGCAAATAAAATTGTTTATTAACGTCATTACATTAGATCCTTCTAAAATATTAAGTGTTTCTCTACTATATTATGCATGTATTATACATATAAACATTCCTCTTGAATCACTCTATTAAAAGAAACCGCATCAAAATTCGAATGCGTAGTTTTAAAGATCCAAGCATATATAGGGACAGACAGACAGTGAGAAGTGACTTTGTTTTATACAATGTAGTGATAGTGATATAACGCATTTGTTTTTTTTTACCGGCGGTATGCCAAAAATATAATACGAACTATACAACACTACAGCTTCTACAATAATAGTCGTTTATGCAACTGTCATATAATAGAGGGTATTAAAACATGAGTTTAGTTTCTAAATAAGAGTAAACGAGTGTATATAGAATACCTAATTATATGCAGTTCCATACACTACTTTATTTAATCTCATGGCTATAGGTAGCTACATTAAATAAAATGTTTATCCGACAAAATATTACTCTAATTCGTATGTAGGAAATAGCGCCAAAATGGATAAAGTCTGTCATTGGTCTATGGCTCGGAACCAGCGCTCACCACAGATAATGTGTACTTAAATTGAATTGAATCTTCCTTGGTCGGGACACATTGTACTTTAATAATTAAAAAAATGTTTTAAAGCATTGTTTTGCTAGGAGAATAATGCTTTAATTTAACTTATTAATTTTCATAAAGAAGGATGTAAATAAAATATGGCAATAAAAGTCTGTATTTCATTTCATAATTAGAATATTACCGAATGAGATTATATAAAGACAACCTACAAGTCTTTGCAGACTCACAGCCAGTGTAAATGCTCCAGCCCTTGTACTTCCCTCACGAACTCGTTCATAAAGATTTATATTGCTATCATTGTATACTGCGCAGGTCATGTGGTCTTTGAGATAGGGGTCAAAGTTTTGCGCAAATTATGTCGATATGTATACCCATGCGGTTATACACAGATGAAATAATTTTTATGGATGTCATCATCATAATCAGCTGTAAGACGTCCACTGCTGAACAAAGGCCTCCCCCATAGAACGCCACAAAGAACGGCTATCAGGCGCTTATAACCATTGGCTACCCGAGAATTTCACGATGTCAGTCCACCAAGTGGACCAACAACTCTATGGATGTGAATTAATGAATGAATAAATTATTTATTTATATGTTATTGTGTAGGAAAACAAGTATATATTAATTAAAAATTAGAAAATCCGAGTGCAAATTATTTTATCGTTCCATTGAAATTAATACTGCAAGTTATTATATACAGGGTTATTGGATCAATGCTAACAAACTCATAATGCTAGACTTCTGCTAGTCCTAACAAACATTTTGAGATGAAAATTAAAAAAGAAACCGCTCCGCGCTCCATTTGTATAGAGTTTTGAATATTTACATCGAGCAAAGTAATAAAAAAAATTGAATTAATAAATTACAGGCACAAGAGACTTTTAATATGAAGTGTTCCTCGTGCTTATTCCGCCAAATACACATAAAAAAAAACATTTCAATATGTTAATGTTGTCTTAGGTTTTCGCGATTATTACACATAGTAATTAAACAACTTTAATCGCCAGAACCAGTCACCCCGTGACCACGATCACTGCAAAGTGTTTGAAACGTCGGGACAAAAATAATGATAAACATACGCGATTTAAACCGTTTAAAGTTGTTTAATTACTATTTCAATATGTTGTCTTCATCTAAGAATACCGTAAGAGTTTGTTAGCATTTTTCCAATAACCATGTATATATTTCTGGAATCGTTACTTAAAGCCCTTCACTTTGATACCGATGGGATTGGGAGTTTTTTTTTATCACCATAAGGCTTCTATAATCCGTCAGTTTTTTTTATGTACCTAGTGTCAGCTGCACAATCAAGACGATTCTAATAATATATCATATATTAATATCAGTTAAGCCGTTTAGAAGTTATAGTGGAATAGAGAAACTCACAAACATACATACATGAACCCTGAAAACATAACACTTTGAAGCAATGATGGCCGAGCGGTTATAGCTATAGACTGCCGCGCCGCAGTACCCTGGTTCGATCCCCAACGCCGGCTTGAGCTTCACCGCATGGTGGAAGGGCATTTTGCGATTGCCCGCCTGGCTAGCGACCACATTCAAGTAGAAAATCTGTCGCCAAGCACCTAACGGTGTGTTCCGGCAGTAGTCCTTGAGAGCCAGTGAAATTACAGGCACATGAAACTTAACAACTATGTCTCAAGGTGACGGGCGCAGTGCAATTCGTGAATGGAATGCATCTGTTATAGGCAGAGGTTAGTCCGCTTAACATCAGGTGGGCCTCGAGCTTGCTCCATCACAATAACATAAAAAAAACACGCCTTTTTATTGGCAGTCGTGTAAAAAATAAGGAAGTATTATTCAACAACTATCTACGCACTACGAATGATAAGTTGCCCCGAGTCTGAGGTTAAGTAAACAATGTAATCTGCAGCACGTTTTGCATAATAGCATATCAATGTGTCAAGGAAGGGCGTTTACACGTCGTCTCGTAAGTTACCCTACTTATTAATTGAGCGAGCGAGCAGTGCAGGCGAAGCGTCTCTGCTTTAGTTTGCAATGTTTATAACACATTACCTACCTAACGAAATAAAAATATTAGAGGGTCATGTTCATAGGAATAGGCTAAGTCAGTGGTTAATAGAAAACTGTTTTTATAGTATTAAAGAATATATGGAGGTTTAGTGAGATGTATATAATTAATATGATTAAATTGTTAATATTTCTCATATCTCTCTGTACCTGTACCGTTATTAGTATTGAGCAAGAAACCGTAAAAAAATCAAGTTTGTTGTATGGGAGCCCCCCTTAAATATTTATTTTATTTTTAGTATTTTAGTTATAGCGGCAATAGAAATACATAATCTGTGAAAATTTCAACTGTCTAGCTATCACCGTTCTTGAGATACAGCCTGGCGACAGATGGACGGACGGACAGCAAAGTCTCAGTAATAGGTCCCGTATTTACCATTTGGGTACGGAACACTTAAAAGGAGCAGGGGTGGAAAGAATGAAAAAAATATGGTTTGGATGACTATAGAAAACGTAAACCAATAACCAATATTATTTATATATAAATATGTGTTAGTAGGGTCTAATTTCGTAAACAGAATGAGTAACCAATCTGAAATTTTGATATGTTATGTACATGTACAATATGTACCTACGTTGAACTGAACATGAATTTTGGACTAGAAGTTTTATAAATTATTTTTCAAGGGGGGGCAATAAATAGGTAGCCGAAAAGAAAACATATGTCGCACCCTAGCATGAGGGGTGTTGTTGATAAATATTTCCGTTATCCAATTATCGTAAAATGCACTATGAGAAACAATACGCCCAATAAGCAGCATAAAGAAATACTTTAAGAAAATTTGAGAACAGCATTCGCGCAAATTTTGGTCGAAAAGCGACAAACGAAGATAAGACCTGTGCTGAGAAAATCAGAAAATACACCTATTACTGATGATGTGAAATCTCTTCTCATTGGTGACCATGCAGGTGTAGACAAAGAGAATATTGAATTACTTGATATTAACGCGTCAATGCTGGACTCTGATTTAGAGGATTTTGACGATGGCAAAGATTCTCTCTGCTAGCCGTTTTTTTTGTTTATGTAGTTAATATAAAATATTAATTAATATAATATATTAATGTTAATTAATGTTAATATAATATATTAATATAAAATATTAACTACGTAAACAAAAATATAATAGTTGTAAATAGTTATATTTAATTAATCATAGTTATAGGAGCATAGTCTTAAAATACTTATGTACAATTTTGACCTTACTTATACTGTTATTGTCTTTCTTGCACATAATTTTTATTTTAATATATTATTAAAACGTATTTTTATTATAAGTTATTACAAATTTTATTTACATTAACTATTTATATACATGTTTTATAAATTTTCACTTTAAACAATATAATTTTCAAAATAAAAAGTATCCTTAGTTCATATTTATTCCTAGTTATATTAGTATTAATCACCGTACTATTTTCATGTTCAACGCGATAAATAACTTAGTAAAATAACATTAAAGATGTGAACGAGAAATTAAAATTTCCAAAGTTTGCTACATGCAAAGCTGCACGGAAAGCCACAAGAATTGTATGTCATCTTGATCGCCGTGTAAGACGCCCATGTGAGTACCACTAAAGCTTCAGTTCTATTCAGTTAAAAAAAAATACCTTTAGTGATTTTTTTCCATAAAAAAAACTCTCGCATGGAGCTACTCATACCCTTAGTACTCATTATATTAGTAAAACAAAGGGAGCTCTACCAAACGCAATACATATTTTTATTTATTCATTTCGGACATTAGTTAAGACCACTGTGCGCCGGCTTGAGCTTCACCGCATGGTGGAAGGGCATTATACGAATGCTCGGCTAGCTAGCTACCACTCCCAGTAAAATCTGTCGCCAAGCACCTAACTAATAAACTGTGTGTGTGTCATAGATAAAATAAAAACATATACATCGACTTGAGAGCCATCCTGCTTATTTAAAAACTGAATAAATATATTTTTAATTTTAATTTGTGCGATAAAACAATGACGGACGTTGTTTTCGAATGTAAAATTGTTTTTCTTTTTGCGGCAACTTTTTATCTTTAAACGCGCTGACTTTCTGTCGCCATATTAGGTGCTGTGGTGACCACGCCTTACCTTCACCTCGAATCTACGGATTTCACAGTTTTCTTTGTATTCTTCTCGCAGCATCATCACATCTCCTTTGTCTGTCAGCGAGCTATCGTTCAGTCGCTATGTGAGAAGGTATGGTGACTACGCCTTACCTTTACCTCGAATGGACTTATCTAATAAAGTTTTTCTTTGTGCTCTCCTCGCAGCATCGTCATAGATCCATTGTTTGTCAGCGCGCAGTCATTCAATTGCTATGTGAGATGATGTGGTGACCACGCCTTACCTTTACCTCGAAAGAACTTATCTCATAAAATTGTTTTCTGCTCCCCTGGCAGCATCGCCATAGATCCATTGTTATTCAGCGCGCAGTCATTCAGTTGCTATGTGAGATGCTGTGGTGACCACGCCTTACCTTTACCTCGAATGGACTTATCTCATAAGGTTTTTTTCTGTGCTCCCCTCACAGCATCGCCATAGATCCATTGTTTGTCAGCGCGCAGTCATTCAATTGCTATGTGAGATGCTGTGGTGACCACGCCTTACCTTTACCTCGAATGGACTTATCTCATAAAGTTGCTTTTTGCTCCGCTTGCAGCATCGCCATAGATCCATTGTTTGTCAGCGCGCAGTCATTCAGTCGCTATGTGAGATGCTGTGGTGACCACGCCTTACCTTTACGTCGAAAGGACTTATTTTATAAAGTTTTTCTTTGAACCCCCTCGCAGCATCGCCATAGATCCATTGTTTGTCAGCGCGCAGTCATTCAATAGGGTTGTTGACTTGTTTTTTTAAAGTATGTTAAATTATTTAGGACACTGAAATATACACATAAAATTTTTAATATTTTTTGTAGGAGTCCTGAACTGCTAAAAATTAATCTTTTTATTTCAACTTTTAAAATTGGCGCTAAAAACTTATTCAATGGCGGCCTGTATGCTTATGACGTCACAAGTACAAAAACAAACAGTGCTGCAATATAATACGTTTTGCTTGCTTGTTGTATTGTCGTGCGTAATCGATTTTAGAATCGATTATAAAGGTTGTTCGGCAGAACGTGTACCATAGTGTGGGGGGTATGTACATACTTACTCAAATAAAGCATCAACAAATAAAACAAAGACGGAACCAACACAGTTTGAAGCACGGATACATGAGTGGCAGCATTGTCGATTATTTCTTATACATGGTAATTAAATAAGTTTAAACGGCTTAAATCACAATTTTATCGAACATTATTGTAGTCCCGAAATGTAAACACTTTCAAATGATCGAGACAATGGCGACCAGTGACATCGGAATAAAAATAATGATAAACATACGCTTTTTCAACTGTTTAAAGTTGTATTACTATGAGTAATGATTGCAAAATGTTTCCATAGATTCTTGTTCCGAGTTTGGTGTGGTTTTATTATCTATGCTGATCTTTGATCAAATATCTCGGCGAAATATGATCAAAAATAAAGTATTACACTATTAAATATATGGGATCCATTGGATTTGATAGTGTAATAGGGGCCTAAATAGTAAATCGATAGTGATGCGACATTTTGTGAGCTACTTGATATTAGCAATGACTAATGTCAACTGTCACTGTCAAAACCTTTGGAAGCAAACTCTCTAATTACTATTACCTAATCTGTGGCTTTGTTTTTGTCCTTATGACATCATTTCCACCTTTACTTCCGTTTGAAATCACGTGACTTACAGAAAATTTAAACACATTTTGTTTATTCAAAATAAAGTTAATCCAATGCAGAATAAATAATTAATTAATTTCATCGAGTTATGTGCTCCAACTACTATCCTGTTAACAATACATTGTATTTTATTTTAGACTGTGTCAACTACCCTATTGCTATGTGAGATGATGTGGTGACCACGCCTTACCTTTACCTCGAAAGGACTTATCTCATAAAATTGTTTTCTGCTCCCCTGGCAGCATCGCCATAGATCCATTGTTATTCAGCGCGCAGTTATTCAGTTGCTATGTGAGATGCTGTGGTGACCACGCCTTACCTTTACCTCGAATGGACTTATCTCATAAGGTTTTTTTCTGTGCTCCCCTCACAGCATCGCCATAGATACATTGTTTGTCAGCGCGCAGTCATTCAATTGCTATGTGAGATGCTGTGGTGACCACGCCTTACCTTTACCTCGAATGGACTTATCTCATAAAGTTGTTTTCAGCTCCGCTCGCAGCATCGCCATAGATCCATTGTTTGTCAGCGCGCAGTCATTCAGTCGCTATGTGAGATGCTGTGGGGACCACGCCTTAACTTTACCTCGAAAGGACTTATCTCATAAAGTTGTTATCCGCTCCCCTCGCAGCATCGCCATAGATCCATTGTCTGTCAGCGCGCAGTCATTCAGTCGCTATGTGAGATGCTGTGGTGACCACGCCTTACCTTTACCTCGAAAGGACTTATCATATAAAATTGTTTTGTGCTTACCTCGCAGCATTGCCATAGCTCTATTGTTTGTCAGCGAATTGTTGTTCACTCGTGACGTTAGGTGCTGTGGTGACCACGCCTTACCTTCACCTCGAATGGAATTATCTCACAAAGATTTTCTTTGTGCTCTCCTAGAAGCATCGCCATAGCCCCTTGTCAGCGAGAAGTCCTTCACACGTCACGTTAGGTGCTGTGGTGACCACGACTTACCTCCACCTCGAATGGACTTATCTCATAAATGTTTTCTTTGTGTACTCCTCGCAATATCGCCATAACTCCACTGTCTTCTTTTTTTTTATGTTATTGTGACGGAACAAGCTCGATGCCCACCTGATATTAAGCGGACTAACCTCTACCTATAACAGATGCATTTCGTCACAAGGCAGGAATTGCACTGCGCCCGTCACCTTGAGATATAGTTCTTAAGTCTCATGTGCCTGTTATTTCACTGGCTCTCAAGGACTGCTGCCGGAACACACTGTTAGGTGCCTGGCGACAGATTTTCTACTTGAGGGTGGTCGCTAGCCAGGCGGGCATTCGCAAAATGCCCTTCCACCATGCGGTGAAGCTCGAGCTCTGGGCGGGA
Organism: Plagodis pulveraria; assembly: GCA_963890685.1. Lineage (NCBI taxonomy): Eukaryota > Metazoa > Arthropoda > Insecta > Lepidoptera > Geometridae > Plagodis > Plagodis pulveraria. The sequence continues at coordinate 4,148,093 of OY982961.1, read as the reverse complement.
TTCGAACCATGGACCTGCTGAGCAGCTGTCTGTCAGCGCGATGTCGTTCAGTCGTCATAATAGGTGCTGTGGTGATTATGTCTTACCGTCATCTCAAATGAACCTCTTCCTTCAAGTTTATGTTCGTGTTCTCCTCGCAGCATCACCCTAACTTCTTTCTCTGTCAGTACACTGTTGGTGAGCCGCCATGCTAGATGGTGTAGGGACCATGTCCTGTGCTGACACGCGGGATCGAAGTGGCCGACGTCTTTGAAATCGTTGTATTCCACGATCTAAAAATAAAAGAGGCATGTAGTAAGTGCGAAAAGAGAGGTTTAGAATATATTTTAAATATGTATCGAAAGGGTCAAATAAACAAAATTTTCATAGAATGCCATGCCTATATTTTTATTATATTAGCTTCTAGATAAAATAATTCGTGGAATGGCGATTTCAGTATAACAGTGGCAGGAAGGTAATATTTTTTGCTTTGAATTTCATTTTCATATCCGTTACGCCCCCAATTACACTATCGTATATATATGATCATGTTAAGTTACCATAATAAAAGTTACGACAAAGCTTCTAGATCATTTTTGTACAGAGACTACTACAGAGCATAATACAAAAATCGAAAAATACGACAACCGTCATTTTGAAAGTTATCACACCTAAGACAGGTTTAAGGTAAATTCTATATGAGGAGGAGCCCAAATATAAAATCTTTACATAAATACATCAACTGTTAATTTGATAGCTGTCACATAATGATCTTGTTATTTACACACTCTCCGAATTGAAACATGTTATCAGGTTACTGACATATAAAGAAATCATAATCGCGGCTGCCTAATAGCTGTGACGGTCTCGACCCATTCCGCCACCAAAGATTTAGCCCACATGGCCTCTTGCAAAACATACTTATGAATAAATGGCGTATGGAAATTATGAGTATATACATCGTCCACGACTACAATTTTCATCTCAAACTGCCATTTTGTGGATCCAAAAGACGTAATATACCAAAATGGCAACCGCTTTTTTTTAAATTAGGAGCTTGCTTTCATCCCCTAACGCACGAGCATGCGCCATCGGTACATGTCCACCATTTTGATTTTAGGCTGCCATTTTGTGTACCCAAATTATGTATTCAAAATGGCGGCTGACGTTCGAATCTGACGAGCATGCGCTGTCCTCGATCCATCTCGGCGCTTTTCCGCAATTATAATTCAACGCTGCCTCTTTGTGAACCCTAAAGACGTATCTACTTAAAGAAATATTCACAATGGCGGCCATGGGTGCGGCTTCACCAGCTATGTTATAACTGAAGAGCATGCGCCCCCTATCACCAATTTGATTAAAATTCACTTTTATGACCGGCCGGCCGCTTTACGATTCGGTTAATTAGGGTGCAAAATGATAATAAGCTGTGCGTCTAATATGCTGCAATACCTACTCTACTAACATTTTGTTGTATTGTTGTTTCAGTAAGTACCTGTGCTGATTATTGGGTGCATATTTTATCGTTAACGAGGATGTGGAGCAAATCTACTATAAAGCTATGATTAACGCACAAAGCTGAAAGCCAGTCCAACGCTGCGTATTAATAACACAATCCATTCTATTGTATACATAACGTAACACGACATAGACTGTCAATCGCCATTTTGAACGCTCACATGAAGATGGGCAAACAAAATGGCGACTAACGGCGGCGCTATTGTAACGAGCATGCGCAGACAGTACCTATCTACCATTTTGATTGTAGGCTAGCATTTTGTGGATCCAAAAGACGTAATATAACAAAACGGCAACCGCTTTTTTTTAAATCAGGAGCTTGCTTTGATCCCCTAACGCACGAGCATGCACCATTGGTGTATGTCCACCATTTGGATTTTAGGCTGCCATTTTGTGTACCCAAATTATGTATTCAAAATGGCGGCTGACGTTCGAATCTGATGAGCATGTGCTGTCCTCGATCCATCTCAGCGCATTTCCGCAATTATAATTCAACGCTGCCTCTTTGTGAACCCTAAAGACGTATCTACTTAAAGAAATATTCACAATGGCGGCCATGGGTGCGGCTTCACCAGCTATGTTATAACTGACGAGCATGCCCCCCCTATAATCACCAATTTGATTAAAATTCACTTTTATGACCGGCCGCCTTACGATTGGGTTAATTAGGGTGCAATATGATAATAAGCTGTGCGTCTAATATGCTGCAATACCTACTCTACTAACATTTTGTTGTTTTGTTGTTGCAGTAAGTACCTGTGCTGATTATTGGGTGCATATTTTATCGTTAATCGGATCTTACGGACATCCGAGGATGTGGAGCAAACCTACTATAAAGCTATGAGTAACGTACAAAGCCGTACAGTCCAACGCTGCGTATTAATAACACAATCCATTCTATTATATACATAAGGTATATGATTTGCACGACATAGACTGTCGATCGCCATTTTGAACGCTCACATGAAGATGGGCAAACAAAATGGCGACCAACGGCGGCGCCATTTTAACGAGCATGCGCCGACAGTATCTACCATTTTGATTGTAGGCTGCCATTTTGTGATCCCGAATGACGCAATGTACCTTTATTTGTAGGAATTTTCACTAATTAAATTGTAGACTGCATTTTGTGTCCCTACCCGATTGTCGTACGTATTCAGATAGACGTCCTAAATTTTCATTTGGGGTCGCCATTTTGTTTAAGTACATCTTAACAAAGAAAATATATGATCCAATCAATTGTATCATTCGCAAAGGGCACAGGCATAGTAATAAGCGACACATCTGCGAGTATCACAAATATAAATATGAAATGTTTAACGCTCAAAATATTAATCATTTAAATTATAAATTAACATCAAGAATCAAGAAATTTTATCTACTCGAATATTATTTTTATCAATTACTAAAAAAACAAATACAATTATTTTTTTTCTGTTTTAAATCAAATATATTTATTAAATTTATTTTTTTATGTATTTCGACAGTCCGCGTATCTTCGAAGACATAAATATCTTAATCACTAGCAGCTTGATAGTATAAAATCTTAGTAAAACAATACTAAAAAAGTTTTCAAACTGTTTAGAAATCCCAAATAATCGCAAAGCAACAAGTCGCCCCAACACGCCGCGCCGCGCAAGACATAAATCTATTAAAACAACTCACCAGTTGCCGCAATCCGACGTTTTATCACTTATAAAGTATAGACAATGAATGATAGATGTCACAGCGCGACTTATCGCTATGTCATCTATCATTGCACTGACCGACGCCCCGGGAATACAGTTATTTATAGCTAGTGCAAGGCGTTGTCGCATCTGCGCACCATTATTGATTACCTCCCCTTGTACCTAGGATGTATAGGATCTGGTCTAGATATAGCAGATGGGAGCGAGATGGCAGTATATCATTTATTTGCAGGTAAATTATAGGGTATGATTATACGAAAAGCAAGTAGCGATTTCTGTAAACTGTTGGCAGCGCTTTTTGGAAAGAAGTCGATTTAAAAGCAACTTACCGATAGGATTTAACTTTACTGTTACGCCCCGTGGGGTGCTGGGCTAGAATGTCACTCCCCACTCCTACATGTGGATGTCGTAAGAGGCGACTAAACGTAAAATACCGGGTGGTGGGCAACAGCGCTTTCTGAGGATTTGATATCTTAAACTGCGATTCCCAAGACACCTGCCAAGCGTAGGCATTATGGCAAACCCTATTAATGGATTGGATGAATGGACCCTATAAACGGATTGTCCACTGCTGAACGTGATGGCCTTCCCGGCCACGTTCACTAGTGGACTATCTGGATGATACAGTAATACTACACTGTTAGCCAGGTCTATTAAGTATACTACTACCGAGAGCATTCCCAAGGAAGGTTAGCAGGCGAATATGTTATTTTATTGTTAGAGAGGTGATATTATAAATGCGAAAGTTTATGTACAGGATTACACAAAATATACTTTTCATCACAACTTTTTATCATTGTCCACGCGGGTAAAACCGCGAGGTGTAGCAGATTATTAAGGTAAAAGCTTATTTTCAGAAACCACTATTTTTATTTATTAAAAACTAGATTACTCAGTGAAATTCTTGGCACGTGCATAGCCTATCGATAGCATTGGCCGCATCGTGAACAGTTGGAGTTTTGTTTGGTTATCAAATAGAATTGTAAATGTTGTAAATTCATATTAATTTAATGTCCTTTATTTACATAAATGATAAATGCAGTAACCATTTAATGCAAAGCTTTTTAATAAACAAAATTGTTCAATATGTTTTCCAGCGTGTAAATAAACAAATTTGATATAGGTTTTTTATGTTATTTGTAGCCTACAAAATGAAAAATAGTACATCAATTGTCTCTTTCAGTCACAACTCAGACATATTTTTTATTTATATGCCTAAATAAAATATCTTAACTTAAAAATAGGACATCAAATGTTAATTTGATAGCTGTAATACACGCATGTGTGAGACTTATGTCTAGTAATTTGTAGTCTAAATACGACATAAAAACTGAAAAAATGACGTCAACTGTCATTGTGACAGCTGTCACACCCAAGACCCATTTACCCCTGTACTTACTGTAAAATTATAGTCATTTGTAGTTGACAAAATAACGACTGGCATCCTAAGACAACAACCGAGACCAACGGCTTAACGTGCCCTTCGAAGGACGGAAGTGCTGAGTAGTAATGCTACTAGCGGAGCCCCTTCCAACTGATGACCACAGCGGACATTGCTTAACTAAGCTAATCGGTTAAGAACGGCTAAGCAAACAACGCTACGAGCGCTTCATAATATAGTACATTCAGAGCTTCGAACCCACATCTTATGTTATAGCATGACCAAAATTAAACTACAGAAACCCAAAAATCTACATACAAAACAGAAGTTTAAAAACGCTGCTCGCTCCGCTCATGTCCAAGCTCGTTTAAAGCTGTAATAAGTAATAATAGATTGGGCGGGGAGGCGTCTACCGGTCAGGGGAGGCAGACAGACCCCTTCCGTCGCGGCAGCCTCATAAATCAATGATTGCTTGGTAACGGATGTTTACAGGGCGAATTTTATGTCGAATAAATTACAGATTTTTGGTATTCATTGAGCAGCGATTACTGAGGACTGAAGGATTTATTGTTAGCATAAATTTGTAAAATCTTTTGGTTTTTAGAGTTCCGTACCCAAAGGGTAAAAACGGGACCCTATTACTAAAACTCGACTGTTCGTCTGTATGTCTGTCATCAGACTGTATCTCATGAAACGTGATAGCTAGACAGTTGAAATTTTCACAGATGATGTATTTCTGTTGCCGCTATAACAACTGAAAATCGGCTAAGTGCGAGACGGGCTCGGGTACGTAAAAACTAAAAAAAAGGTTATAATATATTGTATAATGTGGTCCAAAACTATAAACAAGCTTGAACTAGGGCTCAACTGGTTAAAACAAACGGTTAGATGCTTGACGATAGATTTCGTATTTGAAGGTGGTAGTGGTAGCCAGACGAGCATTCGCTAAATGCCCTACCACCATGCTATAAGGATTGCAATCCTAAAGCTGTAACCGAGACGGCTTAACATGCCCTCCGAAGCACGTGCACGCTCAGTAGTAATGCCACTAGCGGTCACCCATCCAAGTTATAACCGCCGCAGAAGTTTCTTAACGTTGATCGTTTCAGAAAGACTAGCGGAAGGTGCCAACCCGCGCGCACTCGCGACTTTCACGCTCGCCAGTTGACGAATAAGCCGGCAATACAGCGTTCGCTTCAAAAACGATTACCATACAATATTTGTAAAGGGTAGGTAGATTTAATGGTGAGGAAAACGTTTGGGAACGTGTACACCACCACGTCATGACGGCCTGGACAGCTACTACCCTGAAGTAGATAAACTATTACTGTATCTTCCGGATTGTCCACAACTTAACACAGCGTCCCACATTTTGTATACGTTCTAATTTTTCTATTTTATTTTTTTATAATTTTTCTGTGTAGATTGATGTAATTGAATGTATTTAATTGTAATTTATAATTATGATTTTATTTCATTTCGAATTTTTCTACATTTATTATTATTATTTTTAATGTATGCCTTATATGGGTCTAGTTGCCCGAAATAAATGAATTTATTATTATTATTATTAAGGGGTTGCAATAATCCGCACGCTTGGCAGGCATCTTGGGGATCGCAGTATAAGATAGCAGTTCTTTAGAAGGTGCTGCTGCCCACCTCCCAGTATTTTACATTTAGCAATAAAAATACCATAACTTTTACTTATATACCTACAGGTTTGTACGGAACCCTCGGATCGCGAGTCTGACTCGCACTTTTTAAATTTTGGTTCCTCATAGTGATGTTACTTCGCCTGATGGCAATCGAAGATTGTATCAGAAAGCATAAAGCTACGGTTCGTGGTAAGAGATTCTGAACAGCATAATGGATGTCAAGCCCGGCCGGAACGTGTTGTTCGGGGTTATGGGAATTCTGGCCCGGCATCTCACGGGCTAGAGCAGTATAAGAGACCAGGCAATGTGACAGGATGGGTCCGGTGCATTCCTCAGTTCTCCTGACTTCTCGGGGCCCTCCGTTAGCTAGTCACAGAGGAAGACCACCGAGGGTGTTTCAGTGGGTGAAAGCTTCACATAACCCGGCATGCTCCCCATAGCACCCAGGTATATGTACAGATTACCCCCGTCACAAAAAAATATATATATAAGAGACCAGGAAAGGCATCATAGAAAGCAGACAAAACAGAATGCTTTGTTCAGCCCAGACTACCACGTGCAGGAAATTGTAAAGTAAAATAAAGCTATATAAGTATCTTTCTCGGATCAACTAGTAAATACCGGAGGATGTGGGGAAGAGATAAGGCAAGCCAGTGCTATAACCAGATTCGAAGGTCTGGTCCGAAGTCGAAAGATTGAAAAACACATGGAAGGACAGGCGGATAATGAAAAACCAGATTTGTTTAATGAAATGATTTGTTTTTGTTTTTCAATTTATCACTACATCGGCGAAAGTAGATCCTTGACATTTGGAAAAACCTATTGGTAAAAAAATTGGAAACGCCTCTTGATTTAAATCTTGAAGATTCAACTTCGTCGTTTGATGATTTATGTTCTTTGAACATATCTGTTAGACATGAAAATTCAATTGAGGCTTGTGAGGGCTCCATTGAATTCAAAGGGCTGGTTTAATAAAAAAGAGGGCGCGCGGCCGTTTACCAATACGTTAGAATTTAAGTTTTTAATGTATTAACGTTTATTTATTGAAAGATAACAAAAATTTTTAGAAAACATTACATTAATATTTTAATAATACACTAAAAATATATTTAGTGACAATTCCACCCAATCGACAGGAAAATTAGGAGGATCTGTCACTAGATTTTTTTAAAGTGTTTTGTTAAAATATTAATTTAATAATAAATAGATTCAGGCGTTACTTTGCGGAAATTCATATTAATAATAATAATATTTTTAAAAAAAATTATGAAAACTTCTCGAGATTTCTCGATCGTGCGCTCGTAGAGTCAAGACCTCCTGAGGATGCTTCGTGTAGAAGCGAAACGCGTCGAAAATTCTTCCGGTTTGGCTGCGTGGCGTTTGTGACGTCACGTCGGCTTAACAGGAAAATTAGGCGGAATTGTCACTAGATATATTTTTGTATTTTTTAAGTGTTTTATTAAAATATTAATTTGATGTTTCCATAAAATATTTTAAAAATATTTTTTATTATTAATTTAATGTTTTCTTATAATATTTGTTATCTTTAAACATGTATTTGCGTAAAGTAACGCCTAAATCTATTAATAAAATATCAAAGAAATGCAGCAATGTAACCTCTCTTTCTACTATGATGTAACGCAATCTATCTACCATTGACCATTGACCTGTGCAACTCTTTCAACTCAACCAAGCGTTAAATTTGGTCAATCTTGACAAGATCTGTAACCCTCATCAGAGAGTTTAAATAAGACAAAGACATATCATGACCATATCAAGAAGAAGTACTATATTATGATATATTTTTAATTTATTATATGTTACATTTTCTCCTGCGCCAAGCATTAATGTTCGCATTACTGTTCCAGTTTGAAATTAGAGACACATATGAGACTTAACACTTTTGTCTCAGAGTGATGAGCGCCTGACTAGCGGCCACCCTCAAGTAGAAAATCTGTCGCCAAGCACCTAACGGTGTGCTCCGGCAGCAGTCCTTTACAGCCAGCGAAATTACAGGCACATGAGACTTAATAACTATGCCTCAAGATGACGGGCGCAGTGCAATTCGCCACTTCTAACAAAATGCATCTGTTATAGGCAGAGATTGCCGCTTATCACCGGGTAGCTTTGAAGCAGTGATAGCTCAGTGGCATTGGCTATGGACTGCCGTGCAGCAGGTCCATGGTTCGAATCCCGCCGCGGGCTTGAGCTTCACCGCATGGTGGAAGGGCATTTTGCGAATGCCCAACGACTAGCGACCACCCTCAAGTAGAAAATCTGTCGCCAAGCACCTAACGGTGTGTTCCGGCAGCAGTCTTTGAGAGCCAGTGAAATTACAGGCACATGAGACTTAATAACTATGTCTCAAGGTGACGGACGCAGTGCAATTCGTGACTTGTGACGAAATGCATCTGTTATAGGCAGAGGTTAGTCCGTTTAACATCATCAGGTGCATGGGCCTCGTTCTAGTTCCGTCACAATCCCATAATAGAAAACCTCCTAATGGTGAGGCTTTGTTCAACTGTGTACGTAATGGCCGTTGCTATGCGATATGGAAAAAAATCTGCCAAAATGTATATACCTAAGTATATACAGGCATTGGGTCAAAGGATCAACAGTTTAAAATGTTATCGTTATACACGTACAAACGTCAAAATTTCCCATTTACAATAAGAACTTTGTTTAACTCGGTCAGTACCTAATAGATAGTGAATATAATATAGGGCGAACATAATATATTTAACGAACGCTCCGATATCAAATATGCAATGACTCACTTAATAGTCATTAGAATAGTGTTTAACCCGTCAGAAGGCGCGCTATTTGGAACATTGTGTTCGGAATATATGATATAGATAACGCTTTCTTCTTTTCGATGTTAGCGACACTAAGCACATCTTAAAAAGCGTCCAGATACAATCATCAACTTTGCCCCTAATGTCAAATTTGAGATGCTCTGTTGAGTATTGCATTGACCGCGTGTTGTAGTCGGTTAGCGAGGACCGTTTATAGACGTTTGAACCACATCCTGCGCAACGAATTCACATGCAGAACATAATCATTTGATCTGAAATCTATCATAAAGAAGTAATTTCTAAGGTCTTGAAGCAGTGACTTGGATACTGTGCATTGTGTCTTTGCGTGCCAGAAGGAGAAGAAGCGCATGGAAAACGTCGCATGCTTTGTGCACTCTTTGCACAAAGCATGCGACGTTTGTATGTCATACATGTTGTGAGAGGCAAAGATGCCGAAATCCCATGGATAAATATACCCGTTTTTTTTTTTTTAACTGTCATGAATAGAATAATATTGCATTTTAGTTGTATAGTTTTTTTACTCACATGAATAACATTTGTTCAAACTTTTAATTCAATTATGTCATCATATACATTTTAAATTCAATGGGGAGTTTGCTCGCTGGCGCCTTTATATTTTTAAGCGAGCGGCTTCTCGTGTTTTGATTTTATTTATGTTGTTAAGCCACCCCACCTCACCCCATAGTTGGGGGGAAGTCTGGGGGTTCATTAGGGAGGGCCGCCGCCGCCGGGTGGCCGGCACCACCCGGGCCCGGGCCCGCGCTGCTGATGCGTACCTAATCGGGCCGGTCACCGGACACTTCGCGAGCTATCATACAGTCAGTGAAACGAGACGTGCAAAAACCAACTATGATGAGAAGTTATTATCATAATAGTATCATATATAGCATAATGTTATCTCCTACTTTCTTCGGTACGTACATCTCGTTATGTTACAGAGTCCTTTTTAATAATATATGTAAGAACTGTATACTCCTGTGACAATGCAATAAAGCTATTTGATTTGGTCTTCGAGGCACCATTATGTCAAGCAATTTTATAACTTTTTATATTAGTAAAACAGGAGCACCTACAACAGGACTTTGGCTTCTGGGGTTTAAGATTAATTAATCCATGTGCATCATAGATAATGAGAACAATAGAATTTCATTCATAAACGGACGATATAGTCCACGCGAATGCCAAGGGGTTAAGCCATTAAAACCTAATTTAATATTGAACTGAATCATCGCAATATGTACCTAATATGCCATTATTTATGAAATAGTATTCTTATGATACGATCCTACCATTGGTAGGTCATCGGTCAGATCCCGTCTTGGTGGATACCACTCAACAGATATTAGAGTAGAGTGCACGGAGACTTTCCATACAAACGCAGTTTCATCATCACTACATAGTATAAAACAAAGTCGCTTTCTCTGTGCCTATGTCCCTATGTATGCTTAAATCTTTTAAACACGCAACGGATTCTGATGCTATTTTTTTAATAGATAGAGTGATTCAAGAGGAAGGTTTATACGTATAATAACATCCATTAAATAGTAGAGAAGTACTGTTATATCTGAGGTTTCTAATGTGATGTCGTAAATAATTAAATTTTTTCCGCTTACATTGAAAACGCAGGCTGAGCCCTACGAGATTTATCAAAATAATGTACTAAGTATTGTACACATTGAAAAGGTCTACAGAAAACTCCGCTAAGGTGTATGTCTATCTCTTATGGATATCCCACAATAACATTTGTTGTCATTTACTTTTTGCGACAAAAAATGGCTAATTTTCGAAGCGATTTTAACCAATACAGGATTTATCCTTATCTAATTAAATACCTTAAATACATTGTTGATTTGATATAAATCTATATGTCCCATTACAGCCTATGATTTAAATGAATATTTTCGAACGAGCAGTAATGAATAAATCAAAACTACTGGATCCATTTTAATCATTTTTTCATAGGCTATATATTTTATACCCGTGCGAAGCCGGAGCGGGCCGGTAGTATATACATATTTGTTAAATATTTGTACTTACGTTATTTGTTTGTTTGTAAGGAACTATGTAATTAGCTTATATTCGGAGGAGGGCGTTGACATGTGCGACACAGTTATATACCTCTGCACGTGTCATCGATTCTGGTATATTTGTAACTAAATCGTGTTATGGTTTCAAATGAAATTATTATCATTTTTATAAATTTTAAATACCGTGTTATCTCAAATTCGTTGAAATTTTGTATGCATATTGCTGAGCCTAATATCTATGCTTCTGGTTTGCCAGATTCCCAATTTATTGTTTATTTTATCCCTAAGTAAATGTCAAAATAACAATTCCCATACAAAACAATTTTTTGAATTATTTTTGAAAATACTTAATTTTACGGAAATCTGGCAAACCAGAAGCATAGATATTAGGCTCAAGACCATATCTACATGCGAAGTTTCACCAAGTTTGAACACTTGGTATTTAACCTTAAATCTTATTTTACAGTAGGTAAGTATATAATTTAACTAATTTTACAGTAGAAAGTGAAATGACTAGGCAAATAATAAACCAAAAAGGGCAGACGTGACGCTTTCCATCGCTTTTGTCCGTCTAGTCACTATATTGTATAAAGAAGTAATAATTATATATTCCATAAAAGACCACCGGATGTGGTTGAAACTATAGTTTTTTTTTATTATGCCTGATAGGTTAGCCTTTGTCCACTATCTCACCTGACGGTAAGTAATGATGTGGTCGAAGATGTTGTTCAGGCTAACCTAGAAGTACTGGCTCTCAAGGACAGCTGCCGGAACACACCGTTAGGTGCTTGGCGACAGATTTTCTACTTGATGGTGGTAGCTAGCCAGGCGGGCATTCGCAAAATGCCCTACCACCATGCTATAACGACTGCCATCCTAAGACGACAACCGGGACCGACGGCTTAACGTGGCCTCCGAAGCACGGAAACGCTCAGTAGTATTGTCACTAGCGGTCACCAATCCAAGTCGTTGCGTCGGACGTTGCTTAACTTTGCTGATCAGTGCAGATCGGCTAAGTAAACTTCGCTACGAGCGCTTCAAAAGTAGTTCAAATCAAATACCTAAATATGTCAGTAATGTATGTTAGCGTGAAATACTATCATCTTGTTATGATGTCGCATATCCATATATAATAAACCGATGAGTAATTGATAACGAATTGTTTCATACGGGTACTGTTAAAGCTGGGGGAGTATAGCGTAGTTAGTTTCAATTACCTACCTACCTTATATCAACGCGGAGGAACTTTAAACATATATTTGCATTTAGTTTACATTTTCCTTATAACGAAGTCCCGAAACAAACGATTATGGATATTTGAACGGAATATGTAATTTTGTTATAAAAACTAACGTGGTTTTCACTCATTTTAGTAAATAATACGGGATAACTCACGTGAACAAGTCAGATAGCTCCGACAATAAGCAACGTCGCCCGCGATCATGAGTTGGATGGGTGACCGCTAGTGACATTACTACTGAGCGCTTCCGTGCTTCGGAGCCGTCGGTCCCGGTTGTTGTTTTAGGATGGCAGTCGTTATAGCATGGTGGTAGGGCATTTTGCGAATGCCCGCCTGGCTAGCTACCACCTTCAAGTAGAAAATCTGTCATCAAGCACCTAACGGTGTGTTCCGGCAGTTGTCCTTGAGAGCCAGTAATTCTAGGATAGCCTGAAGAACATGTTCGACCACATCATCACTTACCATCAGATGAGATAGTGTTCAAAGGCTAACCTATCAAACATTAAAAAAAGAAATATCTCCGCCGATGCATTATTTATTATGAGTGAATCGACAGTAAAATCAATAAGCATCGAACCTCAAAATTTCACAAGAATCAATTTAGAATTAAGGAAAACACCCGGACATCCGCCGGACAGACATACCGAAGCGTTTTTGCTCAAGCTGAAACGGAGCCGATATATCAGGAGCGGATACACAAAGTTATATCCGCAAAGTTATATATTTTGAAGCAGTGATGGCTCAGTGGCATTGGCTATGGACTGCCGCGCAGCAGGTCCATGGTTCGAACCCCGCCCAGAGCTTAAGCTTCACCGCATGGTGGAAGGGCATTTTGCGAATGCCCGCCTGGCTAGCGACCACCCTCAAGTAGAAAATCTGTCGCCAAGCACCTAACGGTGTGTTCCGGCAGCAGTCCTTGAGAGCCAGTGAAATAACAGGCATAATGAGACTTAATAACTACGTATCAAGGTGATGGGCGCAGTGCAGTTCGTCACTTGTGATGAAATGCATCTGTTACAGGCAGAGGATATCGCTTAACATCAGGTGGCCCTCGGGCTTGTTCCTTCACAATAACAAAAAAAAAAAACATTATTGAACGAGCGAGCACGAAGAGCGGCTCCGTTTCAGCTTGAGCAAAAACGCTTCGGTATGTCTGTGCGGCGGATGTCCGGGTTTTTTCCTCAATGCTAAACTGATTCTTGTGAAATTTTGAAGTTCGATAATTATATGTTTTTTTTGTCGATTCACTTTTTGGAAATAATACATCGACGGAGATATGGGGGCTGTGATCGTAGAAGAAACATATATCAGTAACGAGGTCTTCCGCTCATAGAGCCACTTTACAGCCGTATTAATTGATAAGTAGCGGATAATTTACATGGCGACGCCAATAAAATCTAAGCGGCTGGTCATAAATCCGAACTTTAAAGGTTTACTGATAAATCACATATGTGTGTCCAATAAACGCATGTCTTTTATTACACCAAGACACAAGTTTTTGTGAGAGAAAAACCCTACTGATAGGTGGTTCAGATCATTATACAGTTAGATATACTTATAAAAAAACCGACTAAGGTTTTTTTTTTATGCCTGATAGGTTAGCCTTTGACCACTATCTCACCTCATGGTAAGTGATGATGTGGTCGAAGATGTTGTTCAGGCTAACCTAGAAGTGCAAGACGACTCGCGCATCGAGTATTCCGTACCAGTACACAATTTATGTACTTAAGTTTTATTTTTTCATAGAATATACAGGGTTATTGGTAAATGCTAACAACCTCTTAGGGTAGAATTCTGCTAGTCCTGAGAAACATTTTGAGATGGTTTTTTTTCGTTTTGAAAAAAAATAAAAAATGTAAGTATATATATTCCTCTCCTTTTTTTGGGTTTTAATGCCTCCTCCGAGCCAAGAGCGCCCGCCGCGGCAACACTGGACCTCGCCGTGGTCTCTTTGAATACAGTTTTGAATATTTACATCGAGTAATAATAAGTAATAAAAATATAAAATAATACATTACAGGCACAAGATACTTTTGCATGTATATTTCCTTAGCGGGAGCTCATCCGTTTTTTTTTCACTGAATAATAATCATATCATATCTGCCACTTGTATGTAGATGGTTGACCCTGACCTATTATCGTTTTTACCACAGAGTAAAGAGAACCAGAAGGATCACTCCGCAAAGCCATTTCAATAAATAAGCGACTCTATCTACGAAGCAATAATGTACATTTCAGCTCGCAAAGCACGGAGTACCTAATATTTATATTCATCTACAAGGCGTCTCAATAACAAAAACCGGACAAGTGCGAGTGGGACTCGCGCACGAAGGGTTCCGTAACTAAATATTCTGTGAATAGTTAAAGCGTCTACCTGTCACCGTTATTAGTATTGAGCAAGAAACGGTAAAAATATCAAGTTTGTTGTATGAGAGCCCCCTTTAATATTTATTTTTAGTATTTGTTGTTATAGCGGCAATAAAAATACATCATCTGTGAAAATGTCAACTGTCTAGCTATCACCGTTCTTGAGATACAGCCTGGTGACAGACGGACGGATGGACAGCGAAGTCTCAGTAATAGGGTCCCGTTTTTACACTTTGGGTACGGAACCCTAAAAAGCATTAAAAAGTTTCTAGTATATCTATGGTCTAGTCTCTGTAAGTTTTAACCGGCCAACTGTTTCTTATTGCGATTTTTGATGGCGTTAGTAGTACAATAACATTCTATCCAATGAATAAATATTAATACATTTTTTTTGTTAATGTTAATTTTTTTAATGGTTATTATATTATATTTTTTGTGACCAATAACATCTCTAGATATGAAGTCAAATTAGTATGTTAAAGCACATATCTATATGCATGATAGTTTTTCAGTAAAGTGTGCCACAAAATGTTCAAGGTGTGGGATAGTTAATAGGGGTCGCTCCGCTTGTCTTAATAACCATTTGAAAAACAATAGTTTTTATCGTGTAATTCTAAAATTTCATGCAGCGCCATGTCGTTACTATTTGGGTACTGGCATTGTTGCTCTTACATGTTAGCCTCCTGGTACCATTTATCTGTGAGATGGAGCTATAAAAATCGTCGAAAGTAGCTCGGTGGCCCAGGTAGCCAGGTACTCAACAATTATTGATGATATATATAATTACTTACTGCGTCAATTGCTGCGGCAAAGCTGTATGCCTTCGACGACAGGTCAGAGAACTCAAATTGTGCTGGATATACATCTTTCCATATAATATTAAGTGTAGAGTTGGGGCTCCCTATAGCGTACACCACCGTAGGGGTGTGATCTGTGAAGTCCCATAGCTGATGAATTGTGTCATTAGAACCCTCAGCTCTGATGTATATCAAGGGCCGTTTGTACTGGTCACAGTTTTGACAACCAGGGTTCAGTTTTGATACAATCTGAAAATAAAAATTATATAATCACATCTACAACAAAATATTAATTCAGGTAAATATTTATTTTAATATTGTTTTTTTTTTACATATTTGCATAAGTTACGGTACAGCTGATCCGGTGTAGCTGATGTAATATATTTCTTTTTTAATACTTATACTACGCTTTTTACCTAGGTTGGTAATTTAACTTGCAGAAGTTAGTTTTACTGTTTCAACAATCTGGTCTAGTTAATCTCCTTAATAGGGGTCATTATTCACGTCGCCATGATGGAGTCCTCGAAATCATACGAGAAGGAGCGAGTCTCTCGGTAGCTAGAGCTACCGAGCTAAAAAAGCTTTGACTACGAACAAGCAACATGTTGCTTTTGTAAAAGAAGGGTCATCTACAAAATCGAAATCCAAGCCTTACTCCATCTTAGGCGCAGCTCCCGACTGGACTCTTTTCATGGACAGGTATGTAAAACACTACAAAATTCCTGAGGATATTGGTGTTTCGTCATCCAGGCCAGATATATTTCTATAGTTTTAAAAAAAATCTAAAACGCATAGAACTTACTGTGCCGTGAGAAACAAACATACCTAAAGACCACACAATATAAACTAACAAATATTATAAATTAACAAATTAATTAACCAAAAACGGTTATGTGGTTAATTTATATGCTTTAGAAGTTGGACCAAGGAGTATACCAGCGAAATCCCTATATAACCTACTAAAAGACCTTGGCCTGACAAGAACAACATCGAACAACTTCAATCCTAGAATGTGTATCCAAGGTGGCATTAGTAGGATCTTACCAAACTTGGTTAGGCAGAAGAGGAGGCTCAAGCAGTGAAAGGGAGCGTTGGTGCATCATAAATGGGCCCCTTATCCTTACTCCCTGGGTTGCAAGTCGCAGACGCCTTGCTTTGGTGCTTTGCTCTTCCCCTGCAACGCCATGGACCCGGCACCCACACGTTGAATCCATGGAATGCTAAGTAATTCGTCTCTCTCATTAAATTAACCAGATGTCTTTTTTTCTCAATTGGTGAAAACTGATTTGGATTTTCACGCTATCTTTAATGGAAGCTAGCAGAGAGACTATTCTGAAGATGGAAGTTACAGTTCTTCTTTACAAACCAGATACTGTGGATTGAGAACAAAACTAAGTAGGCACTAGAAAAATTACAAATATTAAGTAGGCACTGTTTGAGTGTGGAATTTGGATAGACAGGACACCAAATTTACCTCTCATGATCTGGGACTCTTGATAGGAGAACAATTTCAATTCTCAACAAGTAAAAACTTACACTGTCCCTAGACACAGTTATTGGTAAGCACGACAACAACCAATATGTGATGTTGTAAAATCTTGGGTATACAGGGTCTAAGTTGGCCTTTCTGTGTATACTGTTAAAATATAAGACCTGTCTAACAATGCTAGAGCTAAATATTACAAAGATATTGAACTGGCTCCTTTGACAGACCCACCTATGTAGGTCCTTATTTAGGGATCACAATCACTTTGGGATGAAATTCAAGAAACCATCAGATCTCTTTAAAAATGCTGTTACCCAAACCCATTTTAAGTGCAGTGTACTTATAGAGCTTTAAAGTTCTTGAGCCTAATATATATGTTTCTGGTATGCCAGATAACAGTAAAATGATGTATTTTCAAAATTATGTGGAAAAAATCGAACTTTCACATTTAGAGATAAATTAAGTATTAAAATGAAAAATTGGCAAACCAGAAGTGTAAATGTTAGGCTCAAGGATATGTATGCAATATTTTACCAAGTTCAAACTCTTGGTACTTTATATTAGGTCCTTACATATGAAATTGGCGTTTTGTATGGGAGGAACAAAAAGTCGAATATTTTTTAATATAATATATTTAATTAATCAAAGTATGAACCATTATTTTCTATGCACTTTTGCCATCTCATAGGTAGTTCATTGATCCCTTTACTAAAAAAACCAGTCGGACGGGAATCAATAAAATCTTTGAAGGCGATTTGGACTGCCCCATCGGAGTTGAATTTTTTCCCTTGCAAGAAGTTATCCAAATTTCGAAAAAACTGGTAATCTGTTGGAGCAAGGTCCGGGGAGTACGGAGGATGTCTTAGACTTTCCAATTGAAGCTCTTCTAATTTAGTAGCCGTCTGTAGCGCAGTGTGTGGTCTAGCGTTGTCGTGAAGCAGCAGTGGCGTGGAGCGATTGACCAGCCTAGGTTGTTTAGCCGCTAGCTTTTCCATCATGGTTTGCAATTCCTGACAATAGACATCAGCCGTAATAGTCTGGCCAGATTTGAAAAAACTGTAATGAACAATACCGGCACTAGTCCACCAAACGCTTACAAGTAACTTTTTTGGGGTTAATTTTCGCTTGGGGCAGGATTTGGCTGGCTGGCCAGGATCTAACCATTGCGCTGAGCGCTTCCGATTATCGTAAAGAACCCATTTTTCATCACAGGTAATGATTCGGTTTAAAATACCTTCATTATTGTGCCGGTTTAGTAATGTAACGCAGCAGTCGACGCGCGTTTGCCGGTTTGTTTCAGTCAATTCGTGAGGTACCCACCTTTCAAGCTTTTTAATCTTCCCAATTTGCTTCAAGTGAATTAAAACAGTTTTATCACTAACATTGCAGCCTGCAGCTAACTCGGACGTGGTTTGCGATGGATCCGCTTCCACAATAGCCTTCAACTCTTCATTATCAACTTGAGTCTCAGGCCGTCCACGGGGCTTGTTCTGCAGGTCGAAATTTCCAGAACGAAAACGTTGGAACTAAAAACGAACTGTGTTTTCTTTTGCAACACGACCGCCATACACATCATTCACCCTTCGAGTTGTTTCCGCAGCACTAGTGCCACGGCGGAACTCGTACTCGTAAATAATGCGATATTTAAGGTTTTCCATTTTGTATAATGAGTGACGCAAACAGAAAAAAACCGAAGAAAAAAAACAAATGAATGACGATCATCGAAGCACAAATACATGAGTCTATAGCTGTACAAATTTGAATTTGGAATTCCTTACCAAAGAGGAGAAATTCGTGATTAAAGTGGCCAGTACGAAAAACGCCAATTTCATATGTAAGGACCTAATATATTATAATGAAACGAAATGGCGAGAGCCATAAATAAATACACTTCCCTTGAGAAAACTTCACGACAGTCTAATCGCATCTCTCACAAAAGACAAAATTGTCACTTAGCTTGAATGGGACTTTAAATGTATAAATAATGTATGGTGGACACTGACATTTAGAGTTAGGTTGGAGCCGAGAAAGAAAATTGAGCATAAACATGCTAGAGAGTTGATTCCATTTCTATTGATGATTAGATTTCCATTAAAAAAACCTCTTCATAACCCTGAACCATAATACATAAACAGCAACCACGACACCATCATTGATCAATCTAAGGCTTCAGCTCACTCTAAATATAGGCCGGGCTAGAACGTCACCCACCCCATCTCTACCCGTGGGTGTCTTAAGAAGCGACTAAGGGTTACACACCAGAAGGTGGGCAGCAGCGATCCCCAAGACAGTGGATATTATGGCAAAACCCCCCATAATGGGGGAGGCCGTGTTCAGCAGTGGACAATATGGCTGATACAGAGAATTGCAGTTTCAAATAGGTTTCAGGCTCAGACCACGGGAAGGTGAACTCCAGAACTCCGGTATCAACACAAAATCAGCACAGAACTGCTGGGACTGTTTTTAAAAAGTTCTGCTACAATCAATGCACCAGGTGAGTACTCACCAATCATTAATAAAAATATTGTGTTGGTTAGTGCAATCAGTTTCTTTTGGTAGAGTAACAGTTACTTCATAGTTTTTTTTTGTCCAAAGTAACTTTTTTGAATGCCACTGGTATTTGCTTTCTTAACCAGATCTTTACGAAGATGTTAATGAGATTTTTACAAACTGATGGGCATTTTTTAGACACTATATATTATGCCTGATACGTTAGCCTTTGACCACTATCTCACCTGATGGTAAGTGATGATGTGGTCGAAGATGTTGTTCAGGCTAACCTAGAAGTACTGGCTCTCAAGCACAGCTGCCGGAACACACCGTTAGGTGCTTGGCGACAGATTTTCTACTTGAGGGTGGTAGCTAGCCAGGCGGGCAATCGCAAAATGCCCTACCACCATGCTATAACGACTGCCATCCTAAGACGACAACCGGGACCGAAGCGCGACGGCTTAACGTGCCCTCCGAAGCACGGAAGCACTCAGTAGTAATGTCACTAGCGGTCACCCATCCAACTCATGACCGCGCGCGACGTTGCTTAACTTTGCTGATCGGTTGTGAACAACTAAGTAAACTTCGCTACGAGCGCTTCTAAATATACAGGATTTCAACAGGAACTCAGGCTGATTTAGATGTTTCCTTTTTATTTGATTGTTTTTTTCTTCTAGACAGGGTAAGTTGCTATTAAACTTATATTGAGGATGAGTATTGAAAAGGCCTTAAAACAAAGTTTATTTCATGTTTTGCTTCTATACAAATTAACTAAATTTTCTGGTATTTTAACCAATATTTCTTGAATCAATTAAAGAAGTGAGCTTCAAAGCCCTGGACAGGACATTGTGAAATTTCTTGTTCAGATAAACCCAGGACCTTGTTATTTCAAAATGATAAGGTGCACTGGGGCATGAATGTATCTGGATGAAAATCGGATAAATATAATAACCACCAAATAAAGGGGATTTATAAAGTATTAGCTACAAAGACTGTGATGCCATTCTGTTCTCACCATTCCACTACTAGTTTTGGAAATTTTGGTAAGTAATTTATATTTTTTGACAAGTTTTCCAGAATATTGGAGCCATCTGGTAGCTATTTCATTGATTGAATGGTTTAAATACACTTAAAATTGATTATAGACTAAAATCTGGTGTTTCATAATTAAAATGTTTATGGGCGAAAAACTTGTTAACTTGTTACCTAATCTATAAAATAAAATTTTACCTCACTGGTTGAAAATTGAACTAGCTACCAAAGTCAAGCTATGATAATAATATTGTGTTTGATGTACTCCCTGGATTTCAAAGTTTAGAAACTTAACAACCACAACTTTTTTGCAATGGGGTAAGACTGTATTATCAAAATTCAATTATATTAAATTCTATCCTCATCTCTGATATAGAAACAATATCTCAAATACTTGGTAAATAATGTATATATGAGTATAATACCTGACATTTAGATATATGTAGCTTATGATCTGAGCTATACTGATATAAAAAATATATGATGTACCAGTATTTTTAATGATTATTAGGCAGAGCTCTATAAATATAAAATATTTCTTCTGCGGGTGTTTTCCAAGCTGGGATATATTTTTGTTTGCAATATCCTTAAGGTGTCTAAAAAAAACCAGGCTGTCTTACCCCATTGGACCTTACTCTAAAAAGTTGTATGTTGTATGACATTTGAACAATGAGACAGTTAATCTTAAATGTAACAAAAGTACATAAATAATAAACTTAGTTTGTTATAATATTGGCATAAACATTGGGGTGGCCTAAATCAGTTATCAACATCATTAAAGGTTGTTAAATATTCGAACACTACCTGTAAAATTAAAACTATGAATGTAACAAACCCAAATATAACAGCACCAAACTCGGTAGTTATATCTGAGTTAAATCAGCTGATTCACACTTCCTAGGTGGGTGGATTTTCACAACAAACAACATAACAAACTCACTTTTCTATCTTGTCCATATGCGAAGCTCAGACCAATTATTAATAATGATAATTTTAAATTCATTTTTATCGTTCAGGGAAACAATTAATTACTATTACACAAAACAAATCGTCTGTCCTCGAAGTAGTAAACAAAAGATAAGACAGCCGTGCAGACAACAAATTATTATATAGATATGGCTGCAGACTGCAGTGGTAAGAACATTTCGATCCTAGTAAATACGAGCATATATTCGATACTTTTCTTTCGATACCAAATACATTTTATCATCGCATCATTCGTGCGATACTTACTCGGTATCGGAAAAAGTAGGTCGAATGATTGGTATCGGAGGCAGCTTGGGTCAATGCGTCATCGTAGTAAGTAGTAGCAATAAGTAAGTAATTCTATCCAATAGAATCAATGTGATCAATAAAATATATTCTGATCGCATCGTAGTGAAAAACCAACCGCACGACCGAACGAATTCCATCCATCCCACTATTTGCGACTACTCCCAAGCCCCACTGGAAGTGATCACGCCACCCAGATTGTCTTTCTTTCCTTGTGATTAAAATAGTTACTCTTCATCAATCGCACGCCCTTTTGTGACGCGTTCTTTTGATAGCGAATTAAATGATGACGATAATCGACGTTGATTATTTAACATTTGTTAGTTCACCAGTCGGCGATTATTGTTTGCAGGTTCCTCTATTCTTCGCAGGTTGTTTGCAGCTGAATCCTGGTTTTTACTCGAAATTATAGGTTAAAATATGACGAATAATGGTAAACATAAATAATGTACCTCTGTAATTTATATCTGAATTTATTAGTAGATATTGTATTCTAATTGGCGGAGCAGTCAAAACCAAATTTATAGAGGTTGAAAGGGCACAACGAAGTCTAAGCTTATGTAAATCAAAAGCAACAGATACCCAATGGATAACTTATATTCATTGTGTCAGTTACTAACTGTATATAGTACAATCAATTCTGGAAGTGCACAAGAATTTACTTTTTGGCTCTAAAATTCTCATCAGAAGAAGAAAAGATAGGGCAATTATTGTCCAAGTCACTAAAACTACTTATTCTAGTAATCAATTTGGAAATAAGTCAGCGCGCTTATTTAACGATATAAAAAAAATTGGATATTTATCCAAAAACGTATAACGATAGTAAAAAAACATCTAATCAGTTGGATACTTACTACTTCAAACATGTAAATAGGTAAATAACTACTACAAACATGTAAATAGGTAAATAATTTTAATGGATAGTACGCCAAATATTTTCCTATTATCTAAAGTTACTGGAAATCGCACTTTTCCCTCATGCACATTGTTCAAAATACAGATAGTTACACACATTTTCACACAGTACATACACACACACATTCCACATACCTACGCACCTAGATCTAAATAAAGTCTATTTATCAGAGATAATATGGACCTACCTATAAAATTTATATATAACTTTAATAGCTTTGTAATGTTTTTTGTTTGTTTGACTAAGCTAGTTTTAAGTTAGACTTAATTATTTTATTTTATTATTAGTTATATTTGTAATCATATTGACATGAAATGATTGAATAAAGCACTTAATTGTATATGTTCGAATTTCGAATGTTATATTTTTTAACACGGGCAACTAATTTCTTGATTAAAATAATGTTTGGCGGGAAGTGACCCATCTCGCATAGAGTCAAGGCCTAGTAAAAATCAAAGATTCGATCAGAGGTTTGACTTTTACGGAGCAAGGAGAGGCCGAAATCTCAACTAGCACGTGAAAAACATGCTGTCAGTACAATGCTCCTCATGTTTTCAAAAATAGATCTAATGACAATATTTAAGTTTAAAATGTAATGGAATTCTCAATTACTTTGAGTTCTGAAAATTAGTAAACATATTATTTTTCATGTAAATTAGTTTATTTATGAGTGACGCAAAACTTTCAGTGTACCCCACTCTAGGTTTTGTTTGTAATCCTCAAGTCGACTTATTTTTTATCATGATATCCTTAATGGCGCTCACTCTCAATTGCGAAAAGTCAAATAATTTGGCACCACTTGGGGTGGATAAAAGAAAGTACATATACACGATCCGTATCCCACACTAGGTATTTAGAAAAGGTTATTGACATCACTCATCTTATCGATGCTTTTAGGCTATTCCTGAGTAATATCGGGTTAGGATTTGAGTACTATCCATATTAATAAGTATCGATACTTTGTTGGTATCGGTACATCCTTGCTAAGTGAGTATTGTTATCAGATACATTCATGTCATTTTCAGCTTCGTTTGACAGTTGACGCACGTTTTGGTGTTACAAGGGTTTTACGAAAACTCTCCTGACCCTATCCTTGTTTTTTCGTACCTACCTAATCCTTGAAAATACGTTAATTTTCCCCGTTTTTATAAAAAAATACTTGTTTGAGAGTTTTTATGGACAGCTCGACCTCGACACTAAGACTAAGACCCGTTGTCAGTGCTACTCAGGGCAAGAGTAAACGGACAAAACTGACCCGAAAATGTACATAAGATATTCCGGACATCAGCCAATACGTAATCAGAATGGCTCTGAAACAGCATAATAACTTATTTGACAAATTATTGGAGCACATTTTTTTTTTCTTCGGGCGGGATTGAACCCGCGTTCTCATGCACTTCTTGATAAATAGACGACGTGCGCGCGAACGCTAAATGCACACAATCAAGTGACCTTACCTTTCGCCTCATCTCCTTACCCTCGCCATACAATACTGAAAATAGCCAACAAATACTTAAAATGACTTCCACACACACCACACGGTGTGGAATCGATAACTGAATGTGTTCCACCCATGTTTAATTTTCACATACACAAAATCAGTAGGTACTATTACCTAAGCTGTGGCACGTTGGCTTGAATGACAACGAAGACAAGCTAAAAGAAACATGCACGAAATAAATAAACCATTCCAAATTCAATTTTGAAGATTGTGTTTTGTCCTTGAATGCGAAATCGAAGCGGTAATTGTATGGGAGCTACACTTCTAAGGGTTAGCATCGTCCTGGACCACTATAGCCTTGTTAGGAATGACATTCTATTGTTATCATTATCGCCGATGCCAATGGGTTAGCAAATATATCGTGCCTCGTAGTAGGTAGGTATATATGAATACATATAAAAAACTTCAAGTCCTTTGCAAAGTTTCAGCTGTCAACAGCTAGTTATTTTTCTATTTTAACGTCAAATTGTAACAATAAAAAGTGCAGGCCTTATTCAAGGGGTCCGTATTGCAACAACCCGTGTGTTTTTTCTTGTTGGTAAATAATATTTATTTCGGACAATTTCTTTAACCTATGTTAGTTGTAGTTCATCCATATCAGAGTGCACGCACAACGCTACCAACCGGCAAAAATGGAGAAGCATTGCCAGATCAGTGATCACCGCCAAGAAGGCTGATGACGTTGAAGACCCACCATGTACCACCATCTTATCAACCTCGACCACTCAGTCAAGAGTGCCCGACTGAGAAAGACGATCAAATTCTCTCCGACCGGCTCGACCCTTTGGCACTACGTAGAGATGTTGGATCACTCTGCATCTTTTACCGCGTCTATCACGGGGAGTGCTCCTAGGAACTGTTCGATTTACTACCTGCAGCTCAATTTCGCCATCGGACGTCCCGACAAAGCATGATGTTTCATCAATTTCATGTCGATGTCTGGAAGTCTACAACCTTGCGATTTTCACGGCATTTCCTACTACGCACTGCCAAAATTTGGAACCAGCTGCCTGGTGAAGTATTTCCGAACAGATACGACTTAGGGGCCTCTTCAAGAAGATAGCATATTCCCTCCTCAAAGGCCGGCAACGCATCCTCGAGATCTCTGGTGTTGCGATGTTCGTGGGCGACGGTAATCACTTACCACCAGGTAAGCCGCCTGATCGTTCGCCCTCCTATCCCATAAAAAAAATGAAGAAGATGATGTTAGTTTTGGTCACTGTTTTAAATACTACATTTGAAATTGTCATTTTAAGTATTTGTTGGCTATTTTCAGTATTGTTTTGGAGCTTTGAGCGTTAAGAAATAATTTGAGGCGAAAGGTAAGGCCACTAGATTTTGTGCAAGTAAGGGTCGTTCGCGCGTCATCTTTTTAGCAAAGAGTGCATGAGTTCGAATCAGGAAGCTGGTTCGAATCAATAGGCGGCACGCTGCCTTACTATTATTGCCTGAACATATTTGCGAGCAAACGAAAATGGTTTCTGACTCAACTAGTAGTTATGTTTTAGTAGACGCAAATAGCTTTTACTCTTATTATCCTTATTTTTAATCACTGTTCGAAGTAATGCGCCATGAAAACATTCGTACCAACGTATAGAATAACTGACCTAAGTTTGGTACCAACATCTAGTGAACGGGTGCTGCTAGAGAACACCGGTCTGCTCTGAATGCTAGTGCCAATGACTTTACCGGAAAAAAAACTTTTCTTTTAGCACTGTTCCCTCTTAGAATGTTGTATGTTTTCTATTTCTTATTGTTCTAGTAATAATAATAAAAATCACAATTAAAAAAAAGATACGGAATCTGGAGTCTGTGAAGTGTGGTTTAAAAAAATAGTTTGGTACCAAATCAAATATGATAAACCTCTAAATCTTCTAAATTTTCAAAAAGTTCCGGTTGCTTATTCTATTCTTTTAAAATGAATTTGAAACCTGGATACCAAACTTCAAGATACATGTTCCAGGATATATTTATTTCAAAGCTTAATACTCTTTATCATTACAAATCTATACTTACTTATAATAAAACTCTAAAGGTCCAATTCTGTACATTGCAGAAATTTTGAAAATAATTTTTGAGAGCACTCTGTAGCTGATACTGATGCCAAAACTGTATTTTTTTTATTTTTGTCTGAAAGTATCATGGCCGCGCATCACGCCAAAACTACTGAATGAATTTCAATGAAACTTAGCACGATTTGAGTTCGTACTACGTAGGACATTGTATACTTTTTATCCCGAAATTCAGCGTGGTTCCCTCGGGAAAGGGGATGAAAGTCAAAATGTACCTAAACTTAGTTGCAATGTGTTAAGAGCCATTTCACAAAATCACGCTACTGAAGTTTTGGTAAATGCCAGCGCATCGCTTACACAAGCGAAAGAAGTGACGACGGAATAGCGTGACTGTGAGTAACATATTTTGATACTAGCACTCATTAATAAAGAAATGTAAGTTGCGAATTTAAAAATTGTGTGATTGGCATGAGTAAATAATCAATTTCTTGTCGATTACTTGCTAATGTTATAGAAAAGAAGTAGGCATGTACATTAAATAGTCAACCTACATCGTGAATCGTATATTTACATTTCATCCTTGATGAATAAAAAATAGATATGTTTGAATCATTTATTGTAACAATAAACTTAAATAATTAAAAAATTATACGGCTTAAAATTATATAAATATTTGACGTAACGGCATTGATTAAAAGTTGGGACTAAAAGCTCTTTCTTTTACATTTTCCAAAAATTGCTATTTTCCTCGTTCACACTCTTCAGTATCTATATCCAGTCGTTAACACTGTCTGCCATAATGACCATGCATAGGATTGAGGTTTATTTTTCTGTGCATCCGGAAAACAACTTAGTACCAACCACAAACGTCCCATGACGTTTATGGTTTTCCATTACTTAAACATGTCACCCTCATATTCCCATACCACAATATATCACCTATACCATTAAAAAAATAACAATTTCATCCATTTTATTTGAGTAGACCAAACAGCGAAATGTAAATATATACAGATTTTGAGGTTTTTTTGTTTTTAATCGAATATCTTTGATGCAATCTATAATCAACATATATACTTCTTGGTACCAATGCAATCCTCACTATATACTCTTATGTTCACTATTTCCTCTATGGAAAATAAATGATAATTCACCTTTTTATAGAAAAAATACTGGAAATGGGGTTTGAACACACGACAGGTGGGAAATAGTAATTAAATTGCTAATAATAACAAATATTTTTAAAATATTTTACGAAAACATCAAATTAATATTTTAATAAAACACTTAAAAAAGATAAAAAAAAAAAAAGCTCTTCAAGCGCACGATTGAGAATGAACTTTCTCGATTGTGCGCTCGAAGAGTCAAGACCTCCTGAGGATGCTTCGTGTAGAAGCGAAACGCGTTGAAAATTCTTCCGGTTTGGCTGCGTGGCGTTTGTGACGTCACGTCAGCTTAGCAGAAAAATTGGGCGGAATTGTCACCAGTTTTTTTTTTTTTAATATTTTTTAAGTGTTTGATTAAAATATTAATTTGATGTTTTCGTAAAATATTTTAAAAATATTTGTTATTATAAAATATGGATTTCCGCAAAGTAACGCCTGAATCTATTCATTAATTTAATTGCTATTTTTATTTTTTCGTAACTAATTCACCTAGAACTTCGATTCTTCTTTTAATATGATAATTTACTATTGTTAGCCATGAATTGTTACAGATTTTTACGCCAAATATTGTAAAGTAACAAGATTAAAACAAACCAATTGTTTTAAGAACTTTGGCGGGAAAACTGTATTGGAGAGCAATATTTTTTTCTGAAAAACTATACCACCTACGGCTTTGGTCCTTCTTTGATATTATTATTTACATGTAATTTATACACCCGTACCATTTCCGATTTTTTGGTTTAGAAGTTTAAAATTAGTTACGAGATTATTTAATACGCAAATTTGCATCGGTAAGTGTTTGCGTTGCAAAATGTATCGAGTGAACTTATACATATGCAAAATTGCGGTTTTCTAGGTTTATAACAGTTGACGTAGTTACGAGATTAATATGAAATGACGTAATGTTTTGGGGCCAAAATGTAATGTGTGCTGGTTTCAGATTTCATCAAAATATTCAAAATACTTCCGTTATCTCAGAAAAATATGGATTTTTCTTGTATGGGCAAGGATGCATCCTTTTGAAAACCATTTGGATTATGAAAGTCGGACTTACGCAGATTTTATGGTAAATTTGTAAATACGACTATCGACCGCTAACTGGTATCCCGGTTTGTACAAATGATGGAAAAGCCGGGAGGCCGGTTTGTACAAATTAGGAAGGTAGTTTAATTTCCAGCTGAAGTTATCGCTGTGTTCACTTATATACATTAACTCAATCCAAAAATATTGGAAATCAATTATTCGCCTGTCACCTTATCCTCCTAAAACAAAAGTTATAGTGAGTTACTAATTTAAACTAGAATAATATAAAAACTAGCAGACCAAAAAGAAGAAGTCAACCCTCTGAGGTTGTTAGCATTTTTCCAATAACGCTGTATAAGGCTGCATAATTGTGACGTTTCATTTTTTTAACACAATGGATGAACAGAAACTAAAGATGTAGTTACTTAACAAGACAACAATACTTATATTATGGACAACAAATATAAGTATAGTTTGTTACTTTAAAAAATAAAGACATGATCAAAACTCTGTGGTCGCACTATAAACTTGCGTCTAAGCGTTCCGCGTAAGAAACGTCAGAGCAAGGCAAAACGAACACAGGTCCTACCTCGACGGGCGCTCGCGCGGTACTGATCGCCTCGCGCTTGTACATTTCAATTTATGAGCATTTCGAGTTATGTTAAATATTTATTCTTGTCTAACAAAACAGAGTTAATATCACAGTTTATTAAAGATCAGATTAATTAAAGAATGAACTTTCTTTTCATATAATATCTGTTTGGAATTACACTTTATTACACGCAATATATCGTGATAAACTGCTGATATAATTCGTGGAAATTGGCGCAAGATCTTTATTTTTTTTTCTACAATGACGATTAATTATCGATATTCTAGTACACTATGTGTCAATAGGATTATATGCCTGATGCACAGTTTTTTTTTTTAGTTATTTTGATGAATCTTTATACAAGAGATAGAACACTGAAGTTGGCTATGTGTACTTTAATTCGTAAAACAAGGTGCGGGAGATTGGTCACTACAAAATAATTAATGTTATGTTTGTAAATCTGGTACATTAACTGAAAAGAGAACAAATTATTCTATTTTTATCGATTATTAAACAACTTGTAGATATTTTCTATGATAGTAAATTAAGCGCTTAAAATCTTCGTATACCGCATTAAAATGTAAAATGCCTCTTAACACGTGGTCCGATTTCAATAATTCTTATTTTGTTAGTATAGTGACGAGACACCCCACGGACCAAGCTGTCCGTGCACCCCACGGGCCCTTATTAAGTTTTCTTAGCTTACTAAGATAAAACTCTAAAATCTGGAACATTCGCCACAAACCGTTTTTTTATGCTATTGGTCTTTTGCCGGTTACATTTCCGAGACTGCGCAATGGAAGTGCACCATCTATTATATCTTCGTTCTACCTCCTAACAAGGAGAACCTCGGCAAAAAGACTTACTTACTTACTCCTCTGGCGCAGCGACCCAAAGTGGGTCTTGGCCTCCGATACAAGAGAACGCCATCGGTCTCGGTCCCGCGCTGCCTCTTGCCAATCGGCAGCTTGTAGCTCGCGCAGGTCCGACTCCACAGCGTCAATCCAGCGATATCTGGGCCTGCCGACGGGTCGGCGGCCACTTGGAACTCCAAGATATGCTTTCTTGACATTGCGATCCTCCCCCATTCTCTGTACGTGGCCCACCCAGCGGAGCCTTTGGGCTTTGGTCTCTCCCATGATATTGGGCTCGGCAATCAGGTCTTCGATCTCCTGGTTCTTTCGCCAACGGCAGCTGCCATCATCACGTTGGACCGGGCCCAGAATCTTGCGCATAATCTTCCTCTCCGCCACAAGAAGTTTGTTCTCTTCTTTGAGGGTCAGTGTCCAGGCCTCGCATCCGTACATGAGTATCGGTCTTATGACAGTTTTGTATATGCGGATCTTGGTTTTCCTGCTTAGTAGCCTGGACACCAACACCTTGTGAAGCGCTGCACTACAACGGAGGGCATTGTGAATCCGGGTGTCAATTTCCTCCTCCCTGGTGTTTGTGTCAGTTATAGTGCATCCAAGGTATTTAAATTTTGCAGCCCCTTTATACGGAATATCATCCACGAGCAGGTCTTCGCGTTTTTGCCTGGTGTTTTTATAGCGTTTAATGTGGAGATATTCCGTTTTTTCCTGGTTGATTTTGAGCCCAACCCTTGCAGCTTCGAATGTTAGAAATCGCATTGATTTCTCCACCTCTTTTCTTGTTTGCCCTAACAAAGCCAGGTCGTCAGCGTATCCTATAACCTTATGTTGTCCATTTAGCCGTACTCCGCAATCAAGTGTCATGACTTTCCTGATGACATGCTCTAGTGCCAAATTGAACAACATAGGGGACAGGGCACCTCCTTGCTTGAGGCCAGTAACAACTTCGAATATCTCGGTCAATTCGCCTCCTACTTTCACGCGCATTTTGCTCACTTTAGTAGCCACTTTTATCATGGTAATGAGTTTTTGTGGGATGCCAAAGTTGTTGAGTATCGCGTATAGTGAGTCTCGGTCGATGCTGTCGTAGGCCTTACTGAAGTCCGGTACTTGCCCGTGGAACACCTCGTAGAACACCTAGGTGTTCCACGGGGGAAAAAAAACTCCCGTGGAACACCTACGGTTTTCGGGTGTTCTACGACCCATCCACAAACAGTGAGTGCATGCTCTGAGCGTACTCCCACTTTTTTTTTGGCAAAAAGACGCCGTTTTAAAATCGAAATTTCAAAGAAACGCACAAAGTACTTTCCTTCAACATTTATTGTGCGAACCGCAAAGGAATTCTCTGAGTTACCTACTGTCTTCTGGAAAATACAACCCGGTAGTTTACAAATTCAAAGTAAAAAGCTTTTTTCTGTGCTATGCTTTACTAAGAGTGCTTCACTACAGACCACAGTGTTGCTTAATACGAGATGAACAGTGCTCAAATGCGAATAATTAGCCTGCAGGTTCGGCCAATGAAGTCGCAGGCACCTACAGCTAGTTGAGTATAAATTTATAAATAAAAAAAACTATATCTTCGCTAGGAAACGTGCCTAAAACACCTCACTTTTGCGTTGACCCCTTACCTTATGCCTTAAAAGAATTTACAGTCCAGTATTCAGTTGTACGTCTACCTTCTACACAATAATATCAAAATGTTAGATTTGTTACTCATTCCTTTTACAAGCTTTTGCATGGTGGAAGGGCATTTTGCGAATGCCCGCCTGGCTAGCGACCACCCTCAAGTAGAAAGTCTGTCGCCAAGCACCGAAAGGTGTGTTCCGGCAGTAGTCCTTGAGAGCCAGTGAAATTACAGGCACAATGAGACTTAACAACTATGTCTCAATGTGACGGGCGCAGTGCAATTCGTGAGTTGTCATGAATTGCAACTGTTATAAGCAGAGGTTAATCCACTTAACATCAGGTGGGCCTCGAGCTTGTTCTGTCACAATAACATAAAAAAAAAAAAAAACTTTCTCCTGACATACCGATGGACAGACAGACGGCCTACGTTTTTCTCTGTGGAAACACATCCGTAAAAATAAAATAACTTTGAACAGATAATATAAATGTATTGACACTTCATTATACAGAAGTTTCTTCAATATCCGCACTAGACTTTTTGCATTTCTGATCATCGCTCGGCGAGTGTTGTCTTTTATTCAGCTTGTTGGCCTTCTTGTTCTGATTCCGCAAGGCCTTGCTCATCTTCTCTTCTCCAACACTGGTACAAATAAAACATTTGATAATGAGATTTAATGTCGCACAGAATCTCTTATCTTCAACAAAATAATTAATGAATTGGAGAGTGACGCGTTGATATTGGTCGTACTGTTTTCTTACAAAGGCGCACCTCCATATTTTCCATGTTTTTTTGAGTGCATGCAACTACTACTGACTTCCTAACCGATCATATTTAAATGTTATTGTTTTATTGTATGTACTAAACGTAGCGAGGTATGCTTTTTTTTTTTTTTTTTTTTTTTTATTCCTGATAGGTTAGCCTTTGACCATTATCTCACCTTATGGTAAGTGATGATGTGGTCGAAGATGTTGTCCAGACTAACCTAGAATTACTGGCTCTCAAGGACAGCTGCCGGAACACACCGTTAGGTGTTTGGCGACAGATTTTCTACTTGAGGGTGGTAGCTAGCCAGGCGGGCATTCGCAAATTGCCCTACCACCATGCTAAAGCTTAGCCGTTCTTAACCCATCAGCAAAGTTAAGTAACGTCGCCCGCGGTCATGACTTGGACCTGCTTGATACCGGACGAGGGTCGTTCTATAAGGGATCTGCATCGCATTAACCAGTTGAAGAAAATACACGGCATAAAAACTCTATAAAATCGGTAATTTATTTGCTATATTTTAAGCAGTAATAGCTCAGTGGCACTGGCTATGGACTGCCGCGCAGCAGGTCCATGGTTCCCGCCGCGAGCTTGAGCTTCATCGCATGGTGGTAGGTCATTTTGCGAATGCCCGCCTGGCTAGCTATTACCCTCATGTAGAAAATTTGTCGCCAAGCACCAAACGGTGTGCTCCGGCAGCCGTCCTTGAGAGCCAGTAATTCTACTCTTAGCCTGAACAACATCTTCGACCACATCATCACTTACCATCAGGTGAGATAGTGGACAAAGGCTAGCCTAACAGGTATAAATTAAAAAAAAACCGAAGATCTGTACTAACTTTACGTTGGCCCTTGAGCCGGGTCCCCAGTAAGGCGCTGGGTTGTACTGGAACCTCAGGCAGCCGTCGCGTCTGCTCAGCGGGTTCGCGTCCAATCTCTCTGTCAGGTCTATTTGGCTCTTAATCTCTTGAGATAAAATGTATTTTGCGACTTGATCTGATTCCAATCTGAAAATAACATGAATTAGTTAGGTCAAAAATATTATGACTACAGGGTTATTGGTAAATTGCTAACAACCTATTTGGGTTGACTTCTGCTAGTCCTAACAAACATATTGAAATGAATTATTTTTTTAAAGAAAATTTTATATATTTTTTTGGATTTTTATATGTATTTGACGAAATAAGCACGAGGACCACCTAATGTTAAAAAAAAGATACTTTTTTGCGCCTGTAATTTAATATTACAAATTTTTTATTACTTAGCACGATGTAAATATACAAAACTTTATTCAAAGGAAGCGCGGCGCGCCTTTGAATTACCTTACTCCGTCATATACGCATAAACAAAAACAACAAAAAAAATCTTCCAATAAAATAAAAATCATCTCAAAATGTTTGTTAGGACTAGCAGAAATCAACCCTAAGAGATTGTTAACATTTTACCATTAATCCTGCGTACAGTTAACATGGTATATCTTATGAAGCAGTGATGGCTCAGTAACATTGGCTAGGGACTGCCGCACAGCAGGTCCATGGTTCGAATCCCGCCGCCGGCTTGAGCTTCAACGCATGTGGGAGGAGATTTTGCGAATGCCCGCTTGACGTCGTAAGATCGTGAAATTGTGGACAGTATGTCGATTATTTCGAAACGGCAACATCGAAACTAGTTTGCTTTTGCATAGATTATTAAACATTTTTATTCACCGGGGAAAGATTTTTTCCGAAAATGATTATAACTAAACCATTTCTTAATACTAGAGGCTCTCCGAGCTGTAGATTTCGCGAGTCTGTCCTTGCGTAGCTTACAATTGAATAATGGTCAAAAAGGCAAAAATCCATAAATCTAGATATGTAATGTAAACTCGCGGGCCCCAGCGAAGGCTAGTTGTATCGGAAAAAGGTAGGTATGTAGTAAATGTACATACTAGTTAATGTATTTATCTCGAATTAATATACTGGCTACAAAAACATGGAAAATAAATAATTGATTATACGAGAGAGAGAGAGAGAGAGAGAGAGAGAAAGAGAGCATATCTTTTACGCAACTGACGTGCGTATCAGAACATTGCCATTAAATTAAGCGCAGGCGTTCATACTTTCAACGAACGGTGTTACAAAAAATTAAATGTAAATGTGTGAGTGACATAGTGTTGTCATGACTCGGGCGTAATATTATCGACAGTTTTACTTGTTGAATCTTAGGACACATTCGTTTGAAATTATGGCCTATTCGAGTATAGTTCATTGAGACTATTGTAATGACCATAAACAACACTGAAATCACAGAAATGCACAATATGCAATTTCATTAACTTGGACAACTTGTTTTTCCAGTTATTATGATTTAAAAACCAAACTACTTACAAAATACGATGTTTTAAACCAAATATCATAACATGAATACAACCTTATTGATAACCTGGTCCTGTTTTTTTTTCTGTTAAAAATAAAACAATAAAAGTTGAAGTCAAATGCATATGTCATTTTTATTAATAATTTTAATTATTTTCTGTCATATTGTTTTCGGCCTTTTTGTCACAACTTGGAACATTAGTTAATAAGTTTTTTTTCCTTGGAGACAGTACTTGATTTGAAGGACCAGGTTACAAACCGTATGGCTAACGGTAGTGATATATCTCTATTTACGTAAGGACAAGGCCGCTTTATTTTCAATTTGATCTGAAAGGAAAAATAAAATTTAGTAGCTTTAAATTAATTAGCATTTTGATTCAAAGTTTACTACAAACTGAAGTTTTTATTAAGAGTCGATCAACAATCCGAACCTTTTTATCACATACTAAAAATTTGTTGGAAGACTGTAAGGACACAAACATTATTATACGCGTGCTTATAGTTATTTCAAATTCTGTTAAATAGCCATTTGTATAAAGATACTAATATTTTATGACAGAAGAGATATTTCCAATTGACACAGTCTAAAATAAAATACAGTGTAACGTTAACATGATAGTAGTTGGAGCACATGACTCAATGAAATTAACAAATTATTTATTCTGCATTGGATTACCTTTATTTTGAATAAACAAAATGTGTTTAAATTTTCTTTAAGTCACGTGATCTCAAACGGAAGTAAGGGCGGAAATGATGTCATAAGGACAAAAACAAAGCCACAGAATAGGTAATAGTAATTAGAGAGTTTGCTTCCAAAGGTTTTGACAGTGACAGTTGACATTAGTAATTGCTAATAGCAAGCAACCCACAAAATGTCGCATCACTATCGATGTGCTACTTAGGCTCATATTACACTATGAAATCCATTGGATCCCATATATTTAATAGTGTAATACGTACATTTGACTCACTTATCTTTGATCATATTTCGCCGTGAGATTTGATCAAAGATCATCATAGATAATAAAACCCAAACTCGGGACAAGAATCTATGGAAACATTTTGCAATCATTACTCATGGTAATACAACAACTTTAAGCTATGTTTATCTTTTATTTTTATTCGCACGCCATTGTCTCGATCACTTGAAGGTGTTTACATTTCGGGATTACAAAAATGTTCAATAAAATAGTAATTTTGAACCGTTTAAAGTTGTTTAATTACCATGTATGAAAAAGAATTGATAATGCTGCCACTCATGTATCCGTGCTTCAAACTGTGTTGGTTCTGTGATTGTTTTATTCAGTCTACATACACCCCTACACTATGGTACACGTTCTGCCGAACAACCTGTATAATCGATTCTAAAATCGATTACGCACGACATGCGACACTACAAAAAGCAAGCAAAACGTATTACATTCAGCACTATTTGTTTTTGTACTTGTGACGTCATAAGCATACAGGCCGCCATTGAATGATGTTTTAGCGCCAATTTTAAAAGTTGAAATAAAAAGATGGATTTCTAGTATTTCAGGACTCCTAAAAAAATATTAAAAATGCTAGGTGTATATTTCAGTGTCCTAAATAATTTAACATACTTTAAAAAAACAAGTCAACTACCCTATTATTTATTGAGTGTTAGGGGAACTTTTCACAGAAAACATCATAATAAATTTTTAATTATATATCTTTTGATAATATTTACTCCCTTATTCGTAAATACTCAATAAGCTATAAACTAATCTGTCAACTTCTCGCTAATTATATAATTTTTTAAACTACTGTATGATTAAACTAACTACCGGTTATTTTTGAGGTTCGTATATGAGCCCGAGCAGTCACGGCGAACCTACTACAAGTCAGACACAAACTATCGACTTTATCGATACTTGTGACGTCAGGACTTTGTCAAGTCCTATCGTAAACAAATGTTTTTATAGTTTTTCGTAAAATACCAACCAATTCTTTATTTAGCAATGTAATTTGATGATAAGTATGAAGAGAAACCTATTATCTAATATTTCCATAGTTCTCATAACTCATTTTAAAACAAAATGACGAAATAATGATTATCAAAAAAGCAGTACAAATAAACATAAATAACCTGTGAAACGTGTATATATTCGGGTTACTGCGTCTTGTAACCTCACATTCACTCACTGAACAAGACACCATGCTTGCAGAATACATATTTTATATTATAATCGTAAGATATTTGAGCAAATACATAAAATTCGTGCCGACTTGGAAGTGGCCGGGACGCTATGGCCTCTTACTCGCGTAAAAAATGACATACCGTCTTCTTGTTTCACTATCTCTTTTTCTCTCGCGACGGTTTGTAGCACCTTAGGACCTTTGGACTCCCACACTTCGTAGGTCTTTTGAGCGTAGCGAAAAAATCTTAAGTCTATGCTTTCAACACCTTATAATATATAAATATCCGCCGCGAAAAAAATCCAAAAACTGAATCGACAAATTTTTTTTATGGACTTATAAACCTGCTCCCAATATTTCGTGATAATCGGTTGAAGAATGCGACCTGTAGAGGAGAACAACCGGACATACCAAAGCATTTTTGTGAAAGTTGAAGCAGAGACGCTTCGCTCGAACTAAGTTCACACTCGGTCAAAAACATATTATTACAGTATACTTGATGAATAGATACTAGAAATTATAGAAAATTGTAACTTAATTATAAAATTTCTCAGTATCGGGTTGAAGTTCAATCAAAGAGAAAATAATGGTTATGACAGCTGACTGAAGGTATTTTTTTTATAGAAATTCTTGAGATAATTATTTAATAATGCAATAGTTCTTACTTAGCCGGTCTGACGGGATGATCCTTCTCCCACGTACGGATGATGTCCCAGAGCAGTTGCGGCGGCGCGGACGTCTTTATCGACATTTTGGACGCGTGGGAATAAGATACCTTGTAGCCGGCGTTCAGTATAGCTGATCTGAAACCAACCTTATAATTATAATAATATAAATAATATTCATACATGAAGATTATTCAAGAACTTTTTTTTATGCTTGATAGTTTAGCCTTTGACCACTATCTCACCTGATGGTAAATGATGATGTGGTCGAAGAAGTTGTTCAGTCTAACCTAGAATTACTGGCTCTCGAGGACAGCCGCCGGAACACACCGTTAGGTTTTTATGCCCCGTGCAGGATAGTATGCTCCAATTATTTGAAAAATGTGATTTTCACTTATTAGCACGCGATAGTGCTTGTAATCATATTTACATCCCTTCATCTCTTCCTGACGACGAAAAGTAAAAGTTACCGAATAAGCAGCATGCCATTTCTCACATGGGCGGGAGTAGTGTGTTGCTGAAAGGTCTAACTTTACCATAGCACTCACATTTACTAATCGTTAAAGCCAACGAAATACAAAAGAAATTTCCGTACGGAACCCTTTAATTTCTCACCTCATAACCAGCATTTTCATAGGCTCCAAATGCACCCTGCCGAAGAGCTTATCCATGGTATAATACAGTGGTACGTCGTACAGTTCCTCCCTGACCATAGACAAGACTCCCTCTATCCGCTTGGCGGTGCCGAACAACTCGGGGTTATTCCGTACGTGGGAGAGCACGCGAGAGACGAATGACTCGTCGTGAATTGGAGCCGACCAGATTGGACCGCCTAGCTGGAAAGGAAATAAAATATTTTTAATATTGCTATGTTTGCAATAACGCCTACTTGACGAATTACATTACAAATTTACAAGAGAACAATAAATGAAAATAAGGTTGCATCATCGATTAAGAGTTTAAAACCAATTGCAAAATTGATCTTGTATGTAGTACTACGCAAGTTGAACTATAGGTGCCGCTCCATCCCAATACGATGGTTAAAGAACGCCTATCGTTCTTTATATTTGAGTTATGACGTAATGTCATGGTAGCTCAATTGGTTAGAGCATACCCCGGGTTCAAGGTGTGGATGGACGTGGGTTCGAATCTCGCACATAACTTACATTTATTCCATCGTATATTTGTAATTTTGTAAGTTAATGCAAACATAACAATATTAAAATTATAAGGTTGCATCATCATTTACAAGTATAAAACCAATTGCAAAATTGGTCTTGTTTGTAGTACAACGGAAGTGGTACTATAGATGTCGCTCCATACCAATCGAATCCCGCACATGACTTAATTTTTTTCTATCGTATATTTGTAATTTTGTAATCTAATCTGCATAGCAGGCGTTATTGCAAACATAACAATATAAAAAACTAGAGCAAAAATTGGAGTTATGAGTCATTATGTCATGTTAGCTCAATTGATTAGAGCATACCCCGGCTAAAGGGGTGGATGGACGCGCACATGACTATATTTTTTTCCCTCGTAAATTTGTAATTTTGTAATGTAATGCGCCAAGCAGGCGTTATTGCAAACATAACAATATTAAAATTATAAGGTTGCGTCATCATTTACGAGTTTAAAACCAATTGCAAAATTGGTATTGTTTGTAGTACAACGCAAGTTGAACTATAGGAACGAGAGCAAAAATTTGAGTTATGAATCATTATGTCATGTTAGCTCAATTGTTTAGAGCATAGCCCGGATAAAGGAGTGGATGGACGCGGGTTCGAATCCCGCAAGTGATAATAATTTATTCTCTCCTAAATTTGGAAATAAAATATATTTAGATAATATTTAATGCGGGTAAGTAAGTACATGTATATATTTAGATATAAGTGTAAAAGTGTACTACTTAGTTAGGTAACAAAATATTATATAAGTAATGTTTAATTTATTTACTGACAACCTGGCAAATTTTTGCAAGTTTTTTCAGACGGGTTGTCGGGTAGAAATGGCTTTAAGCAATAAGACCACCCTTTTTATACACTTTTAGTCATTGCTTCATCATTTTATCCAAGACTACTAATTATACAATACATTGAAGCAGTGATGGCTCAGTGGCATTGGCTATGGACTGCCGCGCAGCAGGTCCATGGTTCGAATCCCGCCCAGAGCTTGAGCTTCACCGCATGGTGGAAGGGCATTTTGCGGATGCCCGCCTGGCTAGCGACCACCCTCAAGTAGAAAAATCTGTCGCCAAGCACCGAAAGGTGTGTTCCGGCAGTAGTCCTTGAGAGCCAGTGAAATTACACGCACAATGAGACTTAAAAACTATGTCTCAATGTGACGGGCGCAGTGCAATTCGTGAGTTGTCATGAATTGCAACTGTTATAGGCAGAGGTTAGTCCACTTAACATCAGGTGGGCCTCGAGCTTGTTCCGTCACAATAACATAAAAAAAAAAAAAAACGTATGTAACATTTTGTATTAACTAGTATTTAAAAGTATTTATTATTTTCATGGTGGGATATCTTTATTCAATGTAGAGTATATCACACGGTAGTCTTTCCTCGGGCGAAGTATATTGAACTCCTCACTGCGCTTAGGATTCTAAAATAGAAACCCTCGCTGGTAGGTGGTAGAAGATGATAATAAGACGTTCTTAATTGAAGAAAACAGGGTATATACAATACTCACATGGTGCCTCTGATTGCAATGCACACAGTGTTCCCCTACTGGCGGCACGGCGGGTAGGTACGCCTTCTTTTGGCTCGGGTTCTTCTCCGTGGGGTTCGGCTTGAAGCCCCCCAGCGGCTGCAGGGTCATGGTGTCACAGCCCGTGCATTGGTATACCATTGATAGTTTGCTGGAAATGTTGAGAATTTATATTTATTTGCTGTGAAAGTTATGGCAATAATAGTTTGGCAGCTGTCTATCACAAAGCAAAGAAAGTAACTTTTTGAAGCAGTGATGACTCAGTGGCATTGGCTATGGACTGCCGCGCAGCAGGTCCATGGTTCGAATCCCACCGCGGGCTTGAGCTTCACCGCATGGTGGAAGGGCATTTTGCGATCTGGCTAGCGACCACCCTCAAGTAGAAAATCTGTCGCCAAGCACCTAACGGTGTGTTCCGGCAGCAGTCCTTGAGAGCCAGTGAAATTACAGGCACATGAGACTTAATAACTATGTCTCGAGGTGACGGGCGCAGTGCAATTCGTGACTGGTGACGAAATGTATCTGTTATAGGCAGAGGTTTACCCGCTTAACATCAGGTGGGCCTCGAGCTTGTTCCGTCACAAGAACAGTGTCCTGCGATGCGGCGCGGCCACTATTACTTAAGGTAGTTAAAGTTAGGTATTTTAATTGTACGGAAATTGTACCATCTGTACCTAAAAGAAAAAAATAAGTACTATCTTCGTTTACGAACTAGAGCATATTTTAGGTGGCCGCGCTACACCATATACGTTCTAGCGCGGCCACCCTAATAACTAACGAAATTGCTTATTCTCATTTTAATCAAGTGTGTTAAGTAATTGTACGTATAAAGTACTTCACCATATATGCATCATTAATATTAAAAGCCTTCGAACTCTGAATTTCTTTTAATTTCCTAATTAAATTGAGCCGCGTGATGTAAACATCGTAGCAATCATGTTTACCTGTAACATTAGTATTATTTTATAGGCGTTTTATTATTATTATTATTACCTCCCTATACCAAAATTTGATATCATGTCGGGGATATAATAATAAACACAATATATCATAAATGTGTGACGAAAACAAACATAATGTAGAGTATATTTCATATCAAACGAAATAAATATGAAATTATATTTAAAGGGTATTAAAACCCTTTGTATCGTCCAGGAATTGTTCCAGCAGGAAATATGAGTGCAGTGGAAGAAAATATCTTCTGCTGGAACAGCCCTTGAGACGGACGGATACTTATTAGCGATTCGCGAAGCTAAGAAACTAGAATTTTGTACTCACTCATGAGGACTTTTTTTTTACTGCCTGATAGGTTAGCCTTTGACCACTATCTCACCTGATGGTAAGTGATGATGTGGTCGAAGATGTTGTTCAGGCTAACCTAGAAGTACTGGCTCTCAAGGGCAGCTGCCGGAACACACTGTTAGGTGCTTGGCGGCAGATTTTCTACTTGAGGGTGGTAGCTAGCCAGGCGGACATTCGCAAAATGGCCTACCACCATACTATAACTCTCAGTAGTAATGTCACTAGCGGTCACCCATCCAACTAATGACCGCGGGTGACGTTGCTTAACTTTGCTGATCGGTTGAGAACAGCTAAGTAAACTTCGCTACGATCGCTTCAATGCACCACATCAGCGATGAATCTGTAAAGGTGGTTAAGTACACGAATAACTACTTAATAATACTGACCAGAATTATGACAGATAAACGTGTACTTATCGAACCAACGCCAGCAAAGAAGCCCACCTTCGTATTTCTTCGATGACTTTCCAAACAATGTTATCAAAACAATTATAGGAACTCGCTTACCAGCTGGTCAAAAGGCGGCAAAACTCACCAAAGTCCGCTATTCAAGGTTACAATTTCATGAGTTCATCCAACAAAAAACATTTTAGCTAAGTTCGCGCGTCGCAAAAACCGAAGAGCCTATAAAATAATAGTAAAATAATGTTACAGGTGAGCGGTGCCTATAAAATAATACTAATGTTACAGGTGAACATGATTGCTACGATGTTTACATCAGGCGGCTCAATTTAAATATGAAATTAAAAGAAATTCAGAGTTCGAAGGCTTTTAATATTAATGATGCATATATGGTGAAGTACTTTATACGTACAATTACTTAACACACTTGATTAAAATGAGAATAAGCAATTTCGTTAGTTATTAGGGTGGCCGCGCTGGAACGTATATGGTGTAGCGCGGCCACCTAAAATATGCTCTAGTTCGTAAACGAAGATAGTACTTATTTTTTTCTTTTTGGTACAGATGGTACAATTTCCGTACAATTAAAATACCTATCTTTAACTACCATAAGTAATAGTGGCCGCGCCGCATCGCAGGACACACAAGAACATAAAAAAAAAATTATTGTGTTGGTGAACTGAAAAAAGCGTGACGGATGTTAGAGAGTAATGATAGATTGACATGGAGGGTTGACTTCAGGGGGATGGACATAAAACTTTTTACACGACTACTTAAAACCAGGAGAGTTATGTTTTCAGGGTACATGTATGTATGTTTGTGAGTTTCTTTATTCCACCATTACTTATAAACGGCTTAACCAATTTTAATGTACGAGATATCATTAGATTTGTCTTGATAGCCCAAGTGACACTAGGTACATTTTTTTTAAATATTATTGTGATAGAACAAGCTCGAGGACCACCTGATGTTAAGCGGTATCCTCTGCCTATAACAAATGCATTTCATCACAAGTGACGAATTGCACTGCGCCCATCACCTTGAGACATGCTTGTTAAGTCTCATTTTGCATGTAATTTCACTGGCTCTCAAGGACTGCTGCCGGAACACACCGTTAGGTGTTTGGCGATAGATTTTCTACTTGAGGGTGGTCGCTAGTCAGGCGGCCATTCGCAAAATGCCCTTCCACCGCTCAAGCTCAAGCCCGCGGCGGGATTCGAACCATGGACCTGCTGCGCGGCAGTCCATAGCCAATGCCACTGAGCCTACACTGCTTCATAATAAAAAAAAAAAAATCTAGTAGATTTTAGACGTGTGAAAAAAAAACAATACCGATCCATTCAATCCACCATCCAACCGTCACGTTTCAAAATGAAGGGCTATAAAAAAAGATTCCATAAATATACATACCGCGCATTTCAATGGAACTATAAAACGCAAATAATTTGCAGTCGGGTTTTTTACTTTTTTAATTAATCTTTACTTGTTACAAAAGCTTTTTAATGGCAGTAACATTTTTTTATATTTTTTTTATGTTATTGTGGCGGTACAAGCTCGAGGCCTACCTGATGTTAAGCGGACTAACCTCTGCCTATAACAGATGCATTTCTGCAGCTGTTCAGTACTGCTGCTGGAACACACCGTTAGGGGTTTGGCGATAGATTTTCTACTTGAGGGTGGTTGCTAACCAGGCGGGCATTCGCAAAATGCCCTTCCACCATACGGTGAAGCTCAAGCCGGACGTGGGGATCGAACTAGGGACATGCGGCACGGCAGTTCATAGCTATTACTGCTCGGCCATCATAAGATATTTTTGAATATTTGAGTTCTTTTTATATTCATTGCAGATATGTATGTAGGTAAGTAAGTAGATTAAGGCTCGATTCACACTGTTGCAGCAGCCCATAGCGCCTATTTCTGCAAGCGATGATGGGCCGCTTGTGGTCGCGCTATTTATGCAAGTCTTTCAACCGATACCATGCATTGCAGTGATAGAGATAAAGTCGAAAATAGTTTGACAGTAAAACATTCAGCCGAAATGCCACTTCAATCTGTTTTAAGAAGTGGTAGGATGAAGATGCTTTTTGTTATAAATTATTAATTGTTATGTTACTTTGAAGACTTATGATAAGGAATGAGTAACGAGAAAAAAAATATTTATATATGAATCTTGAAGCGCTCGTTGCGAAATTTGCTTAGCTGTTCTTAACCGATCAGCAAAGTTAAGCTGATCGGTTAAGAATCTTCCGCCGCGGTCACGAGTTGGATGGGTGACCGCTAGTGACATTACTACTGAGCGCTTCCGTGCTTCGGAGGGCACGTTAAGCCGTAGGTCCCGGTTGTCGTCTTAGGATGGTAGGCGTTATAGCACAGCGGTAGGGCA
Source organism: Plagodis pulveraria (assembly GCA_963890685.1). Lineage (NCBI taxonomy): Eukaryota > Metazoa > Arthropoda > Insecta > Lepidoptera > Geometridae > Plagodis > Plagodis pulveraria. The sequence goes on along the minus strand of OY982961.1, from coordinate 4,103,902 downwards.
TTTTGCGAATGCCCACCTGGCTAGCTACCACCCTCAAGTAGAAAATCTGTCGCCAATCACCGGCGTGTCCTGGCAGCTGTCCTTCAGAGCCAGTAATTCTAGATTAGCCTGAACAACATCTTCGACCTCATCATCACTTACCATCATGTGAGATAGTGGTCAAAGGCTAACCTGTACTGTATCAGCCGAATTGTCCACTGCTGAACACAGCCTCGCCCATTCCGGGGGGGGTTTGTCATAATCCCCACGCTTGGCAGGCGTCTTGGGGAGCATAAAAAAAATATTTATCTTACCTTGTTGTTTGTTTGCAGTGTATTGCACCCGAGTATACTTTGACAAACACCCTTATGTAAAAGTCAGCCGATATACTTAGCAGTGGTACTATGTATCGACTGTAACGATTTGCATGCGATTCTATGCATTGTAGCAGTATTCTTAGTGCCTGGAACAAAACATTTACATATAAGGGGCCGTCCAATAATCACGTGATGTTTTTTAGCATTTGGTGATATGTGGTGAGGTTAAACTGACCCCCCCACCTCCCGAAAATAACGTAATTTTAGTAGCTATAAGAAAACGTATACATCACGTTGTTCTACACGCTGCTTATCGGTACAAAAGTCACGCGTTTGAAGCAAAAAAATTAAACACGTGATATTTTACTACATCCCCTCCCCCCTTGTAATATTTAGTGATTTTTGTTAACCCCCCTTCCCTCCCTTCTAAGCCTCACGTGATTATCGGTCCCTAAACAAAGTAGTTTGTTAGTTCTGAAGCAATGATGGCCGAGCGGTACCTAATAGCTATGCTGACTGCCATGACGCAGGTCCATTGTTCGATCTCCACCGCCGGCTTGAGTTTCAGCGCATGGTTGATGGGTATTTTGCGAATCGCCTAGCTAGCTACCACCATCAAGTAGAAAATCTGTCACTAAGCACCTAACGGTGTATTCCGGCAGCTGTCCTTGAGATCCAGTAATCCAGTCCAGTATCTAGGTTACATCTTGGACCACATCATCACTTACCATCAGGTGAAATAGTGGTCAAAGGAGCCTTTCAGTAATAAATAAAAAAATACAATATAAAGCAATTTTAGATTAGACTTTTTTTACTATTTCTTTGTGTTTTGGTTAAATTCTTTATCAATTTGTGATCCACGAGACGAAACCTGTAACTCAAATTTTGATTTTCGCATAATGGTCCCCGGATTATACTTATTACAAAATAACAACGAGAGGAAAAAAATTTGGCATGTGCAGGAATCGAAACCACGCCATCCACCTCTATATGAATTTGGCATGTGCAGGAATCGAAACCACGCCATCCACCTCTATATGAATTTCACGATAGTATAATGTGGAGAAAATAAAACAAAAGCATATAATGCACACAGCTAGCACAGATAGTATAGCTGGTGCATGCCATTCATCCATGTATGTTTTAATAATAACAAATATTTAAAAAAAACATTTAATTAATTATTTAATAAAACACTTAAAAAATCTTTATAAAAATGATACATATCTAGTGACAACTCCGCCTAATTTCCTGTTAAGCCGACGTGACGTCACAAACGCCACGCAGCCAAACCGGAAGAGTATTCGACGCGTTTCGCTTCTAAACGAAGCATCCTCAGGAGGTCTTGACTCTACGAGCGCACGATCGAGACTCTCGTACTCTCCACTCGACTCGATGTCTCGATCGTGCGCTCGTAGTCTAAATATATATCATTTTTATAAAGATATATATCTAGACCAGATATTTGTTATTATTAAAAATGGATTTCCGCAAAGTAACGCTGAATCTATTCATCATGTATGTTTTAATGAATGACAAAGACAGAAAGACAAAAGCATGCAGTATTTTATACTAATTGAGAGTGGTACTTAGCCAGGCAGGCATGCCCTACTCAAACAGTCTTGTTGAAATGTCAGAGTTTCCAAAGTGTCCTTGAGCTTTTTCTGATTATGATAGTCAACATTTTGAGATATGGTGGGATCTCTTTTATCACAAAGCAAATGTTTTTTGTATTATATACACTCAACTCAACTATTAGATATGATTCTACTACAGGACCAGAGCATGGAACTAATCCAATTGCACCCAGGTGTGAGACAGGGAGATGTTACTTCTACAATACTGTTCACAAACTCATTGGTATATTACAAAATCACAAATATACGATAGGAAAAATTAAAGTCATGTGCGGGATTCGAACGCGCGTCCATCCACCCCTTGAGCCGGAGTATGCTCTAACCAATTGAGCTAACATGACATGACGTCATAACTCAAATCTTTCCTATCATTCCTTAACCATTGTATTGGGATGGATCATTGGTATATGTTTTTTAAGTCTTGAACTGGAAAGAATTCGGCATCAACATCTATGGCGAATACAATACATCCCTAACATTTGTTTCACCCAAACGTAAGGTATTATACAAATGGGTCATGGTTCACCTACCTACTTAGCTTGTCTCTTTTTTATTTTCTTTAGTCAGGCTTTTTAACAGTCTGACAAACATCTTGTATCATGCATACAACCAGATGACATACCATCTCATGACAGCATTTTGTTTTTAAACTGACAGCTCCATATTTGCAATAACAAGTTTCCGGGGAATTTCCAGCTAGCACAGCCATGTCTGTGGCAGTGACAAGCAAGAGACCTCCGTCTTGTATGCTCTGAACGGCCGAGTCGAGGAATATGGAAGGGCAACCATATGGGTCCAAGTCTATGGCTGCAAATCTTTTAGATTGGTGCTTGTGTTTGTACATTAACATGCTGAAAGAGAACAAAATATACAACTAGATAACAGCAGATTTGATAAATAATGTTAACAACCCAATCAAACTAAGGATCTAGGATTGGACTGTAGGAAAGTGTGAGTATGGCCTGCAAAGGAATGGCCTGGATGACTGAGGGACCACAATGTGGACCACATTTATTTTTATTTTCTCAAACTGCATTGTACCTATTACAATATCTCCCTATCTGATATCACTGTACAGCTTCTCTTCCTCTAACAGCCTTACTTATAAACGCTACTTAAATTTTAAGCATTACTTAGCCGTTGATTAGCAAAATTCCTTACTCATAAACGCTACATAACTTTATCCAGTTCCTAAGTACTGCTTAAATCAGCTGTCAATTTAAACACTGTCCAACCCATGTTTAAATATTTAGGTAGCAAGATGGCGCCGATATTTCGGATCAGCTGATTTAGTTACCATTGAGGTTATTGTCAAGGAGGCATACAAAACTATAAACACGACATACTCTGTAAATAAATCGTAAAAATATAGCAAGTAGAAACATACATTGGATGATGAATTAAATATTATGCGTAACCTAATTACTTTTCTTGATCTTATTGAAGAGTATACCGCAGGTACAGTTCCTGAATTAAGAATATAAGGATTGTGCTACACTCGTATATTCCTATTGGATGTATTAAAAGGCAACTTGGAAAACGATGCGCTCAATGAGTGGTGTAGGTATTTCAGTATTATATCACTATTCACGTTGATATATATGAGTAGGGTGTTGCTGAACATTGGGTGGAAAACAGTTTCTACAGAAAGGTAGCGGGTATACTATACCTGCTACTAATAACGTTGGTTGTCGATTATAAAATCAAAGCCAAAACTTTTTACATTTTTGTTCTCGTGTTGTTCTATGCGTTGTTAACGAGTATTTTAAATATGTTGTTGCTTTGTATTTTGTATTGATATAGCTGAGATATATAAACTGACCCTACATAAGGGGGATATATCTCCCTAGCCTAACAATTGTAAGTATATATAATCCTTGTTAGGGTAGGACGATTCAATATTACTCTATACCTACTATAGTAGGTCTAGAATACCGGTAAGAAGACGTAAATAATACTAGTAATTCAATTTAAAAGCAGAATTGAGCACTTATTTGCTTATTTCAGCATAGATGTCGATTCAGTTCAGCAAAAAAAATATATTTTAGGAGTTGAAATATTCTTAATTGTATTAAGCATCTCATTTAATAGGGCACGAGTTTATTACCAAATGGTAATAAACTGGTCCAAATTGGACGCCGGACTGTTACTGAAAATCACTATCTCATTAAAACCCCAACATCTGATCCGATCCGGTGATCGAACTCATTGTAATTTTCTTATAGCCGCGCCACGCGGTTTCACCCGCGTAGGCAATGATGATGAAAAGTAAGGAGAACCTAAACTAACTATTCTGTTATTTCATCCAAACCCTCAAGCCGTTAAAACGTGAATACATGTAGAAGACAAAAACACATACACATAAACTTTACATATATACATATAATCACGCCTGTATTTCCCGAAGGGGTAGGCAATGTTGCGTAAACACCCATGTTTCGGCCAATTGGGTTTTGGTCCCATGTAATGAGGGGCGAGCCTATTGCCATGTTTTCTCGAGCACACTAGACGAAACACAAGAACATATTACGGCCTTTATATTCCGTAAATTCATTTGATAAGCGATACCTTAAATTACATTTACTGTGATTTGAGGAATCGCTATAAAATGATTAAAAATAAACAAGGATTGGAATCTTGGCTTCATAGAAAAAAACGTAGACATTGTTTGGGATGGAAAAAGATAACTTCCAGCGGGATTTGACGGTATTCTGGAGTTACACCCGTAAATTCTGGGGTAACCCCATAATGCATTTCCAATAATGCTATGGAATAGATTGTTATTCCATAGCATAATTGGAAATTTATTAGGGCACTTTTGAATTTACCAAATTACAAAATTAAAACTCACTACAAATGTCTCCAGTACACCTAACCATATCATATGTACAAAAATACGTACCTACAAAGAATAGATATTTTTTAACTTTTTAATTTTAATATTTTTAGCACTAGATACGTGCTTTTTGGCAATTTGGGTCTTCCATAATACCTTTTAGTTCAATGTTGTCAGTTTAAAATACTTTTGACCTCATTATCCATTGTTTAGCTAAATAGTTGCTAAGTAGCGTTTATAAGTAAGAAATATTTAAGCATTACTTAAACACTGTTTAGTTATGCATTACTTAGCAACTACATAGCGGATTTTTTATAAGTAAGGGGGTAAATGTTCAGCTTGCAAGGTAGATGCAGTATTTGATGTACATGCAACAGGTATGCTAATTCGCGCAGCCAATATTAAGTAGTTAAATGACTTTTATCCCTAAACTTTTCTCAATATCTTATCCTTATATATACCTATTATTAAGATATTGATTGCTATGAAATATTGTTTAAATATATCTGTAATTGTAGTTATGATTTGAAACCAACTTCTGAATAAAAGATATAGGTTCTAAAGTCAACACATATTTTTTATAACCAATTTATCTTTTTACTGAATGGAAGATCTTGTTTTATTGGGTAGAATATGCCTTGAAGTTGATCCCATTCTAATTTAATCAACATCGGTCAAGTAGTTTCATAAAAGCTACTCAATTAACTGAAAAATGTATTTGGCAATAAAAGCCAATACCTGGATGATTAAATGGTAATTGCAACTATTGTCCGATGGTGACAATTACTGTAGATGCATCACAGAAAAACATGCAAAAAATAATATTATAAATACTGAAAAAACTCTAATAACATGCTGATTCATAACATTCCTCAAATTTTCATGGTTGTTGGACGTGAAGGGGCATGATACCGACTTTAATAAGTATCTTCATACTTTTCAGTTTAGGAATATGGAGGGCCATTTTTTTTTTAATTCACATTATGCTTAACCAACCAACAAAATGAAAAAGGATCACAGATATACCCGCTATCAACTCAACTTACCAAGCATCATCATGGCTTGTTTCAATAAGATTCTCCACCTGATTATGGACAACATTAGCCTTTATAGTCTCTACAGCTTGTTGTGAGAGATCATTGGCTACAATCTTTGTTATGTATGGAACTTCTTTAGCATAACGAATGCTACGTAAACCAGTGGCCGATAGAGCTTCCAGTATACTCACTTCAATCTGAAAGTATGATTATACAATAAAGATAGTATTTAAGGACTTTTGAAGTGGTAGAAGAAGGGTAATTTCGATAGTACTCTCTGGACAGAGTTGATTTAAATTCTAGGTTAGCTTGAACAACATCCTCAACCACATCATCACTTACAATCAGGTGAGATAGTGGTCAAACGCAAAACAGAACATGCTGAAACTTGTTAGTAGCCTACTAACTAATTAACACTGTAGAGTTAAGTAAACAGAGAGAATTAACGATTAGAGCTATACTCCTATACTCCAAATTAGTTGTTAGAAAACATAAGGAATGTACAAAAAGACTTGTATTATATGTTTTTAAACTATTTGTATTAGAATTATTTTTGAGGATGGATATGGTTATTAACTGTTACTTATTTCGCAAAGTATCATACAATCATACAATAATTGGCAGCACTTATCCCATTATAATCACTGACTATCAAATGATTGAAATTGGCTTCTGTAATTGTAGTTTCTTACATGTTCTAAATGATAGTGGCAATGAATGTCAAAGATTGATTCTATAAATAGCAGCTTTTTATTTTAGTTAGTAACAAACATGCATATGTAATCGCAAAACTGCCATAAAGCTGAGATTTTAAGCAGAATTTGGTTTTTAAAAATGATACATAATAGGCCAGCAGGAGTACTTAATTTACTTATCTAACCACCCTGATGGTACTGACAATGAGGGATCGACTTATAAATCAGAAAAACCCTAACATATCAACATACAATAAATAATAATAAATGTTTATTAACACAAAATAATTTTTCACTTATTACACTTGCCATTATCTATAGTTGACAAGATTTTAACAGATTGTAGGTACAAGTGAGCCCCAAACTAATTGTAAGCCTGTATATTGGGGCACTGAGTTGCAATCAAAAATTGAAAAAGAAAATTGTAAAAACTAAGGTTTAATACATATGATATGTGAGTGTAACACACTTGTTAGAACAAAAGCCCCTACAGTTCAATTTTCATGTGGATCATAAGATTTAAATAAATCTAAGATTAAAAAGTAGGTAATGGAATAACTTACATGGTTGTAAGTTGTTCATTTGTTTCTGTAAGGCTTATTCAGAGTTTACATATATTTAAAAGAAACATATCAAGAATTATAAATACTTACAATGATAAGTAAATTTATTGTGATTTGATAAAAGTATATGTTTTAAACAAAATCGTAGAAGGTGAGTGGGTATTTTAGTATGTGTTCGGTTGTGTAAGTGGGTGATGGCATGTTTTGTGATTGTCGTTAGTAAAATGTTTGAGCAGGTGAGGGTTTATGGTATGTGTATGTATTAGGGTGTGTAGCCATGCAGCAGTGTGTGTGTATTGCAGAATGTAATTGACTGTTTGTTTGAGGGAAATTGTTTGTAAGAGGAAAAGCGCGTAGGGTTTGTGAATTAGTGTCTTGCAATTGAAAATTAATCTTTTCATTAGTTTTGAACGAAAGTTTCACAACACATTCTTTGACTTTATTTTTACATGTGAATACAGTAGAATTTTTAATATCACTGAGTTTGTTAGCATTGTTGTATGTGTGAGGATGACATAATGCTCGACTTCTTTTGGATAAGAGATAGAGTAGCTCTTGGTACAGGGAGGCTAAATACACGCTTCAACATGAGATACAAATAATCAGGACTATTCAGAAAAAATTGTAAACAATAAACCAATATAACAGACCTTAGAATTACCTCCACTTCCAATCACATCTTCAATCACTTTCTCCTTTTTAGTTGCTCTCTTCTCAGCTTCAACAATCTTCTCTGCTTTATACTGCTCAGTGAATATGCTAAGAACAGCAATACTAAGATCTCTGTTGAATTCCTGCACAGGGTTGTAGAAAACTTTCTCCGATTTGAGGCAAATCTCTGCTCTACCTTCTTGTATAGATTTCTGATCTGTAGAGACCTCCATCCTCATTGTAAACTGCAATGTAACTACTAATACAGATTTATGTACGGCAAAACAATTTTGAGGTTAAATCGTCATTGAATTGGCTATATATTTAGTTATTGGATAACATACCAGGGCAGATCTGAATACTTTACGGAATTTGCATAAGATCATACAAACGCACAATCTTTAATACATAATTTAATAAATCTGAGTACTATATAAATTTTCATTATTTAATATTTTCATTTCACGTAAATCACAGGAAAATCGTACTGATGTGACCAAAGAGAATTTAATAGTCTGACCATAGAGTACAATGCGATTAACCCTCTCGCTCGCGCTGTCATTATGCAATGTGACACTTTGCCACCAGAGGTCATGGCGGACCAAGAAATAAAATTATCTAGTTTTACATTCTACGCCATATGTTTTGATCCACAAAACCAATTCAAATAAAATAAAGAGGAAAATATCAATTGATAATTACTTTATCACGATGATATATACTAAGATTTAGCTTTTTTATCTATGACAGGAAAATATATCTCCAAAACCAAGACACTATGAAAAATTATGCACTCACCATAGAAAATGTGTAACTAATCGACCTATGTATGGTTATTTTATAAATGTACCTGTATCTATATAAATGAGACTATACGTTTTGCTAAACTGCATCTTTAGTTTTTTTGGTTTTACTCAACATTTTCTAATAAAATAGGATTGAAGTCATTGTTAGCGCACACGTATATTAAGTTCAAGCTCACCTGATCGTGTAAATTTATAACATTATAAAAACATGCTCCTGAAGAATTTTGAAATAAAAGCCTGTATTATTCATGAATACATTTATTTCTTTCATTGAAACTTTCACTAGATCTCATAAATTTCATCAAATATTATAGAAATTCACTAATCACGACTACTAGTATTTACCATACATTGGAAGTACTACTATGAAGTAAAATGGCATCCTTTGACCAAATAAAACAAGTGGAATCTTATGAAACTTATATTTATTGCTTTCTAGATCTCTTACTAAATAACCTTAGTGTAAAATACGGAATAAAATATTTTTTTTAGAATCTTGCAAATATTTGTATGAAAATTATATTACTAATAGTGATGTTACTGTTATCGGTTACATTGTCGATAAAAAAATCCGATGTATCTACTATGTAAGCGTTTATTGCCAATAAAAGTTATTTTTGTGGCAAATTATGTGATTGACAGTTAATTAATTAAGTTACATGTCAATTCGAGTTATGAAGCAATGATTGCTAAGCGGTAATTGTTATCGACTACCGCATGGAGTACCATAATTCATATCCCTGCGAGTTGCTTTAAGTTTCACTGCATTGTGGCAGGGCATTTTATGAAAGGTTAACTACAATCCTGTAGTAGAAAATCTGTCGCCAAGCACCTAACTCCATACCTAAAGTCTATTCTATAACAATGTTCCGGCAGTGGACCTTAAGATCAATTTTCCATTATAGGCTTAGCCTGAACAACGTATTCGACCTCATATTGATCCAAAAAGCTGTGACGGTAATCAAAGGCTTACTATTCATGCAAGTTAAAATACGTGTTACATTGGAAGCAATACAATTTTGTCAGTTTATTTGATATAGGCGTAAAACTTCAGAATTCGTAAAGGGTCAAGTTGAATTTTTAGTAAATGTCTGAGTATTGTAATTTTTTGCTCCCAATTTCATTTGTAAAATAGACCGTGTACTCTTTTTTTGTTTATATTACTTTACATTGTAATCTGTACTTTCTGTGAAATTGAATTTCTGCTACTAGGAACATTCGCATGACGTTCAGACGTGCAAACACTTTTTTTCTTTTCTTATAACCATGTATGCAATAATACATGCACAAGTTTTATTTATAGACAAGCAGTGGGGGTTACAGAAAAATACTTATTTTATCATTTACCGCACTGTACGCCAAAGTCATGTAATCCCAACACTAAACAGAACACTAATTTGAATCAGAAACTGTTTGAATTGTTAACAACGACGTACAAACGTTCTCATCTGAAATGTAAATATATTTCAGGTATATCAAGGTAAAACACAGAGATACCGTAAATTAGCCCAAAATGTATTTTAGACATTATTTCTTCAGCTCCATCACATTGTCAGGGTTGTATCACATGGTTTTGTAAAACACATGTAAATAATAAATAAGGTTTTATATGCTGCGTAGAGTGATATTGAAACCTATACATTGAGTTCTGTGCACTAGCGTAAATTTTATTCTAGCTGGCATTATAAAATATAACAGAAATCCTGTCTACTTGCATATTAATACAAGTCAGCATTAAGAGATAGAGTATATAAGATAAGTGTACATTCGCCATCTGTTATTGACTAAATGGTTTTGTCTGTTCTATCACAATTTTCTGAATCGTCATACGATATGTAATTCAATAAATAAAAAACCTAGTACTTTTATGACAAATCCAAAAAAGTACAAGCATGTTCAATAACAAAAGTGTGTTTCCTGAAATCTGCTTCGCAGCCCTGCAACGGTAGATTCTAAAGAGATATAGAGGGAATTAATACAATCAAACATACATCTGGCAACACAATGAGACAAGGTTAACGGCTCTCGCGTATTTTCCATTTATAGTCCGTTTGCATATCAACCAACACTCGAAATTGCAGTTGTATTTTAGGAGAAGAAAGCTATGATTGCATGGTATGGTACTCTTTGAAACAACCTCTACCTCTACTGTAGGGAACATTACAGTCCGGATAATCGTATTTCATACACCAATGTGGTCTTAAACCCCAGTGTGTACACCAAATACATTTTCGTCATCCCAGGTTCGTTCTGTGGGCAACTTTTTCACTAATCGCGTCGGTGACTTCAATTCAGTGAAGAAAATGCCATCCCGTGAGGCGCTCTAGAGGAAGCAGATTAGCACGAGAACGCATACGTAAAGAGGTACCTTCACGCTGAGATTATGGTGCTTATCAATGATGGGTTTCTCTAAGGTTAGCCGAAACACAAAATAATCAATGAGAGTCTGAAAACCTCTCCAGAATAATGCGCGCATTTTGTATGGTTATATTTATTTATAATGTTTTTGAAAAGTTTCTTTGTACATTTGATGCACTGTTTCCTTTCAAGCATTCAAAAACATTTCCCGTGCAAACAATTTAATTGAGTCATTAATCAAACACTTATCTCACAAAAATACTATTGCATAGTAATTAAACAACTTTAATGGTAACTTTAAACTTTTATATTTTTCATGATCTTCTTTCTTCTCATGTTCTTGGTCGCTAAGTTATCTGTAATATAAAAATCATATATGTCTATATGTACACATAGTAGCTAGCAAGTAGGCATATAGCTTGATCCCACTGAGTAAAAAAAACAAAGTGATGTTTTACTGAAACGGGATACAGAAATCCATTCTGGTATATCACGATAAAGTGTCCCTTGTTCATCATTCTACTAAAGGCTAGCCCTGTACAAAAAACTACTAACAGGCAAATAGTGGAATGAATTACCAGATAAACTCATTTCTATATTAATAACTTTAGCAGAGCAATTTTGGAGTGCGTTTCAATTTGTGCAAATCGTACCAATAGCACGCTCAGAGCTGGTCCGATTTGTACAAAGGGCACCAAACCCAAACCAAATTTGCATGACTGATAAGTGTGATATTATCGATGACGTCACCACTCAGTGCTGACAGTACTCACGGCCCCACGGATGCGCACCGTGAGCACTCCATGTCATTAAACACTCTGAGCACATTTTGGACCAAGCATTGGCATACTTTCAATTCTGTGGCTTAACTGTCACAACAAATGACAAGTAAAAATAAAAAATCTAACACCCTTGATAGCTGTTGTTTTACAGTTCGTATTATATATCTCAAGTACGCTATAACATTATAAGATTACAAATGAATGTGAGGAAAAATTATAGTCATGCGCGGGATTCGAACCCGCGTCATCTACCCTATAGCTAGGGTATGCTCTGGCCGAATGAGCTGACATGACAATGACTTATAACTATTTTTTTACTGTCCGACACTTTTAAGTTCTGTGTCGTAGTACGTAGTAAAAGACAATGCCTACTCTGAGCTAAGAACGCCAGCCGCGGCAACACTGGACCGCGCCGGGCTACCTAAATATTCAAATATTTACATTAAGCAAAGTAATAAAAAATATGAAATAGTACATTACAGGCACATGAGACTTTTCCGTCATATACACATAAAAAAAAAAACAAAAAAAAATTATGAAAAAAATTTTTCCTCACAAAATGTTTGTTAGGACTACCGGAAGTCAACCCTAAGAGGTTGTTAGCATTTTACCAATAACCCTGTATATAGGTATTAAAATTTATTTTGCATAATCATCACCCAGAAAAACCTTCAACCTAACAAAGCATTTTTCATTTTACAAAAAAAAATGTGTCAATATCGTATTATTCGTATAACGAGCATTACAGCTCATTTTTCCGTGGCAATTTGGCAGTTTGATAGAGTAAAAATTTACCTGTAAATATGGTACCTGTGTATCAATAGGTTCATCGCAACGTTTTAGTCATCGTCTCTTAAAATTATACCGGGTGGACTCCATATCATATTGTCACGTGGATACAGTGAAAGATAAACGCTGAAGATTGGAACTTCTGAAACAGAAGTCAATTATGATGAAAATAGCATAACACTAAGAGATCTTTTTTTTTTACGATTTCTAGTACTATCACAAGCTTTGCAATAACATCCCGTTTAGAAAAATTTCTAGAGCGATTAATCGTGTCTTCCGATCTGCTTTCGGTGTAAAAATACCTACGCTAATTATTTATATATACAAATATAATTAGCGTAGGTATTATAGTATATGTGTATATATATATATACAAAAGTATATGTTTTTACAAAAATGATCGAACTTTGTGGTTGGTAGAGCATAAAACCAAAGATAGTTATGACATTGCCATTATATAATCATGTAAACAAGGTGTACTTTTATGTTAAGCAAATAAGTATTAGTATAGCTTCATTAAATCTAAGGTCAATAATAATATCAAAGTTTAAATTTATTATTTTTCACTTATAATTTTATTATTAATATTAATTTTCTTCAATGCATGAAATTTAAATATTATGAAAATGTTACAGTCTCTAGAGAGAATAATACAATTGGATTATTCTAAGCTTATATTTATTTTGTCTATATTGCATATTTAGTTTCGTAGCAAATATGTACAGTTGTTCGCAATAAAATAATTATAATTATTTATAATTGTAAATCTAGGTAACTGGTGAAATAGGTGCGCCCAAGATACAGGCTATGCCTAGTTTGGGGCACATTGTAAACGTTACTTAGGTTTAGATATAATTTTAAGAACATGAAATTGATATTGTGAACTCAATTCAAGTCTATTTCTGAATAAATTAAATTATTATTATTATTATTATATTAAAACTCACCGATCAATGTAAATATCGATAAAGTATTATCGACAATGTCACAGCGCTCTTCAAAATTACACTGGCATATGGCGACTAGCTCAATAGCTAACGGGCTCGTTTCGAATTTGCATTTTAGTATGAAAACTCAAACTTTACGACAAATGTTAGATTAATAACGCATACAAGGAGAAATTAGATACACATACTCGTAATTATAACAATCAATGGCACTATGTCAGCCACTGTTGAAACACGAATCAACAATGCTAGTCACGTAAATAATTATTGTTTTTACCGAAAACTGTTACTTATTTAGCACTATGTTATTTCTTTTACGCACTTATTATCTGTATGAATATCCATAAAACTACGTAAAACATTATTTTACGCACATTTATGTAAAACTGTCACCATAACACTTTTATTCAGATTTCGTTTTTCGCGCGCAAAACGAATGAAAGCATAAATATGTTTTCATATTCATACAGTTCGTTCTCTCTGACTATAATAGATTTTGTTCTCATTGAACCGTCAAAATAAAGCACGTTTCACACGCTACAATTTGTCCATAGACAATAACACACAATTTAGTTGTATAATTGAACAAAACATATAAATTCAATTGGTGAGCATGAAACCACACATGTGTGGTCATTTTGACTTTATGCACCTTTCAATACAACCACACATGTGTGGTTAAATTGCTGCAACGGTTAAAATAAGAATAGGACGGGCTCTCGGCTAACTTCACTCATATTCACTCTAATAAGTATGATCAGCAGAACAAACTTAAAAATAGAGCCGTGCCATATATTATTTATACGTAATTTGAAATGAGTGACCCGAAATTGTTAATTTTAATAAATTCGTATTTTTAAGGTTGACAGCACAGACGCAATCTTGGTTTGATGACAACGCGGGCGTCAGGGTCTCATTTTTCCGACAGTGTACTACTACGCGACACGTTTCCGAGTGCTGATCTTCTCGTTTAATTAGTTCTTGTTGACAGTTTAATTTGTTTTTGGTGATTGTTATATTTGTATTTGTTACCCGTTACGATGATGACGATGAGTCTGACTCAGTTGGCAGGACATGCGGCTTCAAAGAGCTAAGCGATTCAAATTAAGATACCTTAATACAAAATATTGCTAAGAAATAAAATGAGTTCAAATTATTTATGTGTTTGCTGTACCTACAGTCACCTACAACTTCGTTTTTAACACCCTTGCTCGTAAAGTGAGCTTTATTATATCGTTCTTAGGGCTATAAACCGAACTATAACACCCTCGTGCATAATAATATTATACACTAGTGCGTAATGGAATTAGCCCTACAAAGTTAAGTTAGTACCTAACTGCAAATTATATGCGAGTAAACAGAGCATTTTCAGTTTAATCGGGTAATTTATCCCTACTAAGTTAAGTTAGTACCTAACTGCAAATTACATGCGCGTAATCAGAGCATTTTCAATTTAACCGGGTAATACAGATTTGTAACATCAAAGACGTTTATATATGTAATCAACCATCATACATTTGCCGCGCGCAAAAAAAAAAAAGTTGCGCGCTATTTTCCATAACTTTAACGTATGTTGTTTGTATCACATTTGTGCAATTTTTTTTTTTCTTGCAAGGGTGTTGAAAATGTGCATATGAAACTCGTGAGCAACTTGCTCAATATACACTCGGCTGATTTACGCCCTCGCCTACGGCTGGGGCTGTAACACACAGCCTCGTGTATAATGAGCGACTTAGCTCACTTGTATCATAATCTACTATTACCTACGTATGACTACTTGTTTTTTTACACGCCTGCCCACATAAACGTGTGTTAAGTTTTCAGGGTTCATGTATGTATGTATGTTTGTGAGTTTCCTTATTTCACAATAACTTCTAAACGGCTTAACCGATTAATATACGAGATTTCGTTAGATTTATCTTGATAGCTCAAGTGAACTATGTACATAAAAAAAAATTGGTGGATTTTATACGCCATACAGTGAGAAAAACAATATATTTTTGGTTCCAAAGCCATCAAAATTAAGAGCTTTTAAAAACGAGTCCATAAATATATTAACTTGCCAGTTTTAATTTCAATGGATCGATAAAACGCTTAACGAAAATAAATTATTTGCAGTCGGGTTTTTTTTTATTAATTTATACATGTTTTATTATTTCTTTTTTGCACACTGTACCAAGTTCTAGTTTTGACGTCACAACATGGCGCTAGGCCGATCCTATTCATAATTTAATCGCATTATAAAGTAATATTTCAGTATTGTTCAGGGGGGCAATTCTCAAAATTGGGATAAATTTATCGATTCTCGATATTTATCCCGTGTCAACTATAGACTAATAATATCCCAAAAATATCGACTTTTCACAAAAATGCTATTCTCGCGAGTGTTAGATATAAAAATATGTCCACATATGAACATGTGTTCATGTGTATAGAAAGTATAATGATAATCCCGATATCGCAATGTTGCGTGTCGATCGCTAGGGCTTGATATTTATCGATAGTGATATTGCAAGAATAACACAAAACTACACGATTCGATATTCGCCATGTTTTCTCGATATTTATCTACTATGATATTCATATCACTGCACGAGAATCGCCGTCCAGGGTCAGATTCAGATCCTCAAAAAATTATTGTACACGGAAAATTAAATTATACTATTTGTTCAAAATTATACTATGTTTGATGTTTCAATTTTAGTTTTCATATCTTATAACGTTTCATTTATCAGCACTTATGTTTTGAATTAACGCGAAATGGTCGCCTTTGGCAGAAAATAAAAAAAAAACTATCTGATATTTTTTGATAAAACTATATACAGGGTTATTGGTAAAATGCTAACAACTTTTTTATTTACGATGTAAATATTCAAAACTCTATTCAATGGGCGCGGCACGGTCCAGTGTTGCCGCGGCTGGTTCTCTTAGCTCGGAGTAGGCATTGTCTTTTACTACGAGAAACATAACTTAAAAGTGCCAGACAGTACTAGAAAAAAATATTATTTTAAGTTTTGAGTCTCTCCGAGCCAAAACCACCCGCCGCGACAACACTGGAGCGCCACGCTCCCTTTGAATAGAGTTTTGAATATTTACATCGAGCTAAGAAATAACAACATTATATTTTATAAAATAATAAATTACAGGCACAAGAGACTTTTAACATCAGAACTCAGGTTTGTCACGTAGCAGTGATTACTTGCTATGGGCGTATTCCATTTGACGCCAATTTCGTTATTTTCGATCATTTTGACCACATTCTGCGTCTATGGTTACGATCACTGTGATCTTTTCTAAATGTTCTACAATGTTAATAACTGTACTATACAATTAGATCATATACCATAAAAACATAGTTATTGTAATTAATGTATAGTTAAAAATGTACCATGTGATTTTTATGAAATAAATATTTGTATATTTGTATTTGTTCTCCCCTGTACCTTATGGGTATGTTCCATTAGTCGCTAAGAACGTTATTTTCGATAATTTTGATCACATTCTGCGTCTATGGTTGTGATCACGTGATCGTTTATAACTGTCATCCCCGTTCCATTTTTGGATAAGATCGCTAAGAATGCCAGTAAAGTTTGCCACTTCTGTCACTTTTGACATTAGATGTAGCGTTTAAGGCGAAAATAACGCCAAGACCCATGTATTTTTTTTTTTTTTTTTTTTTTTTTAATGCCTGATAGGTTAGCCTTTGACCACTATCTCACCTGATGGTAAGTGAAGATGTGGTCGAAGATGTTGTTCAGGCTAACCTAGAAGTACTGGCTCTCAAGGACAGCTGCCGGAACACACCGTTAGGTGCTTGGCGACAGATTTTCTACTTGAGGGTGGTAGCTAGCCAGGCGGGCATTCGCAAAATGCCCTACCACCATGCTATAACGACTGCCATCCTAAGACAACAACCGGGACCGACGGCTTAACGTGCCCTCCGAAGCACGGAAACGCTCAGTAGTAATGTCACTAGCGGTCACCCATCCAACTCATGACCGCGCCCGACGTTGCTTAACTTTGCTGATCGGTTGAGAACAGCTAAGTAAACTTCGCTACGAGCGCTTCAAAAGTGGAAAACTTTTTGGGAGTGTGATCGTTTTTAGCGTTTTTAGCGAATCTCACTCAAATGGTACGCACCCTTAGGATAAGGGTATGTTCCATTAGTCGCTAAGAACGTAAATTTCGATAATTTTGATCACATTCTGCGTCTGTGGTTGTGATCACGTGATCGTTTGTAACTGTCATCCCCGTTCCGTTTTTTGATAAGAACGCTAAGAATGCCACTAAAATTTGCCACTTCTGTCACTTTTGACATTAGATGTAGCGTTTAAGGCGAAAATAACGCCAAAACACATTTGGAAAACTTTTTGGGAGTGTGATAGTTTTTAGCGTTTTTAGCGAATCTCACTCAAATGGTACGTACCCTAAGAACGCTAAGAATCCCACTCAAATTTGCCACTTTTGACATTAGATGTAGGTAATTCAAACTGGGGTGCGTTCCTGCAAGCCTTCAGCCAAGACAAATTTTGGCCCAAGCGCGGATACACGCCGTTCCAGCACTCCAATCGAGCTTAATTTGATCCTGGCAAGGTTTGATAATACCCGTTCCGGGCGACCGGTCAGAGCTAATTTTGCTCTACTTGGCCAAAATTTTACTACCTTTTGAATCGGCCAAATCTTGGCTAGCTGTCAAATGTGACAGATTGTACAATAAATAATTAATTGTGTACAAGCTAACGATTAGTGATTGCTATGCTATCTTTGCTTAATAACGTAATGGGGCTCATTCTAAAACATACAGAAAATATTTTATCACTTAAAAACATCACTGTCAATGTCATATTGTGACAGTAGCGCCAAAAGGTCGTTCCAGGTACCTTGGAGCAAATCTAGCTCGACCAATATTTGGCCCGGCCTTGCAGGAACGCGCCCCTGTTCCAGTGCTTCATAGCGTTTACGGCGTAAAAAATGCCAAGACCCAAGTGGAACAACTTTTTGGGTGTGTGATCGTTTTTACGTTTTTGGCGAATTTAACTCCAAGTGGTACGCACCCGACGACAACAAGACATTTCTTTTCTCTATGCTCCAGAAGTAGAAGAAGAATCTGGAAATTAACCTTGTTTAGTGGAAATTCGATTTTATAAATGAAAATATCCGTGATACAGCATTAAAATATCAATATGCACACAGCAAGCGTGCTTTTGAGAAATGGGGTATTCAATTCACATTTGAATACACCCCGTCTCATTCGAAGCATAGTAACCAAATCCAAAATTGCATCACACAATAAACCGGTGCTAAGATCTAGTTTTAGAGTAAACAGCTCCAGAAATGCTCAGATATGTGGATACAGTAGTGTGTGGAGTCCCAAGAAGTGTCAGGTTGGATTCACGAGGATGTTTTCTACAGGTAATAAGAATGACCAGCCTGAAGAAGATTCTGATATAAAAGATGATGCCACACTCTTCAGTAGCCATTTGCCAGCAACCGTGGCTGTACCTGAAGTCTGGCCACAGGTGCCAGTTATTGCTATTAATAGAAACCCTGTTTTTCCAAGATTCATCAAGTTGATAGAGGTAAGTGCCTCAAAAAGTACTGGCCAACTGCATTCTTCCTGTCCTTAACCCTTGTTATGTAGGGTTTGTATAATTGATTTCCTTTGACTCTTATGTTAACATGTTTTTTGATATCAGTACTTTCCATATATTTATTTATTTATTTATTTATTTATTATTAATGGACGAGCAGCAATATGCTGATATGTCCATATCATTGCAGTGTATATATATCATTCTTCACAGAGTCAAGCCACACACCCTTCATAACCGGCAGGAACATATGGTTGATAGCTAACAGATCAATTTCACCAAAGGCAACTGCCAATAGGGACCAATTTCCATTCTCATTTGATACTGATTGTGGTAACTGAAATTTTCCAAAAGGATTCCCAGTTGCCGCCAGTAGCAACTGTGAATGAACCATATTTTCAACTTATTTTTTATGCTTGTTAGTTTAGCCTTTGACCACTACCTCACCTGAGAGTGATTATGTGGTTCAAGATGTTATTCAGGGTAGCCTAGAATTACTGGCTCTTAACGAGAGTTGTCGGAACACACCGTTAGGTCCTTGGCGACAAATTTTCTACTTGAGGGTGGTACCTAAGCGGGCATTTGCGAAACGCCCTACCAACATGCTATAACGACTGTCATCCTAAGATGACAACCGGTACCTACGGCTTAACATGCCCTCAGAAGCATGGAAGTGCACAGTAGAAATGTCACTAGCGGTCACCCATCCCCTTTTGCTCATTTTGCTCGCTTTGCTCATCGGTTAAGAACAGCAAAGCAAACTTTGCTACGAGCGCTTCAAGGATGAAGGTTTAGACTTCCATGCAAGCATTCTCAAATTACTGTACTACCATGCAATAAAGCTCAAGGTGTAATTTAATAAATAAAATATTTTACAAAAAAATTATAACATCCAACATTTACGTCTCTTTGTTTATTAACATATTTGAAAACACTGATCAAGATGTAGAAATTGCTAAACATACATGAAAGCAACAGTGTGCATGCATGCCATACAAATCCATAACAAGTTGTGGATTTGTACCACACATCAAATTTCAAAACATAAAAGATATATGGTACAAATTTGGTGTCAGGACCATCAAACCTGTACACAGAACTAATCATTATGTCAGTATTGCTCGAATTACATGATGGTTTTCGTTTTTGTCCTTTCAAGTAGAACACCTTCTGCTATTCCTAACAAACATTTGGAGATAAATGTTATTTTTTTGTTGTGTTTAACAAAATTAGCACTAAAACCAACTGATGATAAAAGTCTCACCAATGCCTATTCCGAGCTAAGAGTGACCCTATGACAACACTGGACAGCGCCGCGCTCAATTTGAATAGAGTTTTGAATATTTAAATATTTAAGCAATAAAAAATATGAAATAATAAATTACAGGCACAAGACACTTTTAACATCAGGTGTTTCTCGTACTTACAACATCAAAAACACACAAAAAAAACTCTAAAACTCTCTGTTTAAAAATTAGGACTAGCAGAAATCAACCTTAAGAGGTTGTTAGCATTTATAATGACATTCCTTTTCTAGCTAACATTAAATATGTTTAGGAATATTCGCAATATTAATATTATAATGAAGTACCATACTCAAAAAAAACAACAATACAATACTTCAACAACTGAAAACGTGTTCCTTGGCTTCACCATAGACTACACATAAATCATATTGATAAAATATGCAAAAAATTATCAAGTGCGAACTACGCTCTTTTGAAACTTAAGCCTTTAGTCAATAAAACCACGCTTATATCCATTTACTATGCCTATGTTCATTCTGTTCTTAGTTATGCCATAACTATATGGGGTAACGGTGCTGATATAGGGAGAATATTGAGATGTCAGAAGAGATCAATAAGAATAATAAATGGGCTTAGAAAGAGAACATCAGCTAAGAAATATTTTGTACATAACAAAATTATGACAGTGATATCACTTTATGTTTTTAAATGTCTTTTAGAGATACACGAAGATAAAGATAAATATCTTAAGAAAATGGATACCCATAATTATAACTTAAGAAATAAGGAGAAATTGCACGAACCTAGAGTCAGACTTGTTAAAGTACGAAAGCAAGGCCCCTACAATAAGATAAAAATGTATAATAAACTACCTACATCACTATCAAAATTACCATTGCCAGATTTTAAGGCCAAATTAAAAATATTTTTCCAAAGCCACCCGTTCTACACTTTAAATGAATTTATGACTATGAAAATCAATGAATCTTCGTTTATCAATACTGACTAATTTTTCTTGCAATGGGATATTATTATGATATTATTATTTTATTTTTGAATTATTTGAAATCTGTATTATTTATTTATGAAAAATTTAATTTTATTATTTTGTGACCTGACATATTATTTGATTTTATCTGTTTAATAAATTGTATTTAATTTGATATACCTAATTGCGAATGTTGTTAATGTAAAAATTATGAATTAAGATATTATGTATTATATGATTAATGACATACCTAGTATAACGTACCATTGTTATAAGGTGAATAAAGAATCTGAATCTGAATCTGAATTATCCAATTTTATGAATGCACCTTCAACATATCCTTATATTTTTCCTTGGCTACCTTGGGCGTTGAAAACTCTAGTCGTTGACGTTAGTTAGTGGAATTAGAAAAATATACTTTCTACTATGGTATGACCACATCTCATAAATTACCTTCAGTATATACATATATGGAATTTTAACTTATTTATTAGCTTAATTAACCCATTGGCATCGGCGATAATGATAATGTAATAGCAGTGTATGAGGACTTTACCTGGATATAGTAAAAGCTTAAACAATATCAATTAGTGTTTTCTGTAATCAACAGATCTCAAATCCAGCATTGATAGACTTAATTCGCCGTAAAGTAAAGCTTAACCAACCATATGTCGGTATATTCCTCCGTAAGAAGGAAGGTGAAAATGAAAAGTCTGATGTAGTGTCCAGCTTAGATGACGTCCACAATGTGGGAGTGTTTGCACAAATACATGAAATGCAGGACATGGACCATAAGTTACGACTGGTTGTGATGGCTCATAGACGAATCAAGATCACTGGACACTTCATCGAAGATGAAATAGAGACTGGACCAGCAGGTATGTTTTGTTGAATAGTTGAAGACATCATTAAAAATATGTTTTTTTTCTGTACCTATCCAAAATAACATAAGATTTAATTTATTCGTATCTATGACTTTGTTTTCCAAAGTGTGAAATGACCATACAGAATTTATGTAAATCTGGTTTTGTATCAAATTTATTTTAGTTTCCAGTAGTCCTTCTTTGTGAAAATTTAATTGTTTGGTTTGAAACCACTATACAAAACAAGTATAACATATTATGTACCTTCTAAAAATCTTTACAGAAATAATGCTTTGAAATGTAATGTAATATTGTGCCTAATTATAATAATAATATCCTTTTATTTAGATGAGTATACATACATATTGTTATGAACATATTTTTTTTTTATAAGGAGCCTTGGCAACTCTTATCTATGTGCCTTGCACACATGTTACGAAAAATTCCTCACTCAAATGTTTCCACATATTTCTGTTCATGGCTGATCTAGTCCAAGTATCATCTGCTACCTCTTTGATTTTATCTACCCATCTCGTAAGTGACCTCTTTTACGTTTATTGTCTCTTGGATACTAGTGTACAAAACACTTGTTCCATTTCTCTGCACCTCTCAATGTGTGTCCCATCCATCTCTATTTTAGTTTTCGTATTGTTACTAAAGCGTCTTTATTTTTAGTTTGTTTATAATGTTTGAAGTTTTTTTTCCTAACTTGCATTTTTGCATAGCATTTTGGCAAGTTTCTAATATTTTCATATGAGTTTTTGTGAGAGCTCAGGTTTTTTGTTTATATACATTGCCTAACTAATACAGTAATAGTTTCCTAAACTCGCTATAATTGCTTAGCTTTAATGCAAAAAATTACAATGTTACTATAATAATATTTGTTCTGACACCTTAATACAACTTCATATTATATGAAGTTAGATTGTTAACACATTCTGCAATTTTAATTATACAATTTTAAAATGAGGGAAATTTCAATATCATCTCTGAAATGTGTTACATTTCAGAAATGAAGTTGAAATTTCCCTTGTTTAATGTGGAGTTTGACGTCACACGTGAAGAGACAGATGCAGAGAGAAGAAGACGAAAGTATCGGAACACAAGAAAACCGAAAGCCGAGACTAAAGATGAAGATATTGATGAAGCAGATGATACTGACAAGGCAAAAATTAAAGCATCAAAGAAACCCCTACCGGATCAAGTGTTGATGGCTAAGGTGGAAAATCTTATGCATGAGAAGTTCACACAAACGGAAGAAGTTAAGGCATTGACACAAGAGGTTATAAAGACGATACGAGATATTATCAATCTTAATCCGTTGTACAGGTATGTATGATATGTTACATTTCAAAACATTAAATTATTGCTAAGACGTTTTCCCGCCTCATAGGCTATTGTTTCACCCACACATCTTTTCCTGTGGGAGTCGTAAGAGTTGAGGAATTGATAAACATCAGAAAGTGGTTAGCAGCACACTGTGATTTCTAAAATGCCTGCCAAAGAGTGGAGATCGTGGCAAACCCTCCTGTTATGGCGGAGGCATTTGTTCAAAGGTGAATGTCTTGATTAGTGAGAAACTAAGGAGGATTGATGTGTGGAATGAAAATGCCTTTATGGGTTCATATCACTGTGGATTTATATCCTAGTAGATAACGCAATTGGTTCAAACTGTATTAAATCCAAGTGTGCTAGTTTTTTTTGTGCCTACAATGACGTCTCCAAAGCATTTAGTCAGGCGAATTCGATTCAAAGGCACGTCGTCAAACCGATCGAAGGCACTACTTGTCACAGACCTCAGTTTCTCCACCGTCGATGCCGCATACTGACAGACTCAACTCCGACAAATTATCATAGTTTGAGAAACAACTAATAACCAAAAAAGGGTCAACTTGTGGAATCTACTTGGATATATTATATCTGCAGTTCAAACCTGCCACATTTGAAATTGGCGTTTAAGCGTAACAGAATACAGAAGTCCCATTGGCATCGGCGATAATGATAACAATATAATTTCATTCATAACTTGGCCATAGTGGTCCAGCCGATGCCAACGGCCTTGAATAAATGCTATTCCATCATACAACACCCTCAATCATAGCGCCGGAAGTTAAACATAATCTGATTTGTAATCAGATTAGGTACATACATGTAGAAAGCATCTACTTTGAGTTCATGAATAATTCTTATATGTATGTGGTAAAATCTACTGACAAAATGAAGCTAAAACAGTTTGTTAAAATAGTTTTTTTGCTGTCGAGTGGAAAAAATATGTATGAAATGCTTAGTCGTGTTGCGCTACCGGAGACGAAATTTTTTTTTTTTTTTTTTATGCCTGATAGGTTAGCCTTTGACTACTATCTCACCTGATGGTAAGTGATGATGTGGTCGAAGATGTTGTTCAGGCTAACCTAGAAGTACTGGCTCTCAAGGACAGCTGCCGGAACACACTGTTAGGTGCTTGGCGACAGACTTTCTACTTGAGGGTGGTAGCTAGCCAGGCGGGCATTCGCAAAATGCCCTACCACCATGCTATAATGACTGCCATCCTAAGACGACAACCGGGACCGACGGCTTAACGTGCCCTCCGAAGCACGGAAACGCTCAGTAGTAATGTCACTAGCGGTCACCCATCCAACTCCTGACCGCGCGCGACGTTGCTTAACTTTGCTGATCGGTTGAGAACAGCTAAGTAAACTTCGCTACGAGCGCTTCAAAAATATATTACACGCTATACTAGGTTGCGGATTTAACTTTGCCAAATTCGGCAATGTACGGGATGTGGTACTCCTAAGGTGAATTTTTGAATGTAAAACATCCAGTATTTTGCTTATATTTTAAAAACTATTGCTCCGATCGCGCTCAAGCTAACGGGAAACAATCGAGGATGGTATGTATTGATACTGTATAGATGGGATCACCATTAGTACATAATACTTACTTAAGTCATCGGAAGAAGTCAGTCTTGTTAAGAATGCAAGAATTTTTGGAACGAAGTTCCTTATCGCGCGTTGCGAAAGGGGGCTAGACGGAAAAAATTAAGACCAAAAGTTGTAACGACACTTTTTACTATAGTTGTAAGCCGTGCGGCGTGCGCCTGTTTCTCTGTCTGTCTCTCTCTCTCTCTCTCTCTCTCATAGAAAGCAAGCCAGTTATTTGCATTTAAGTTTATATTACATTATATTTGTAATAATAAAAAATAAATATAATAACTTAAAAACAAATACATTTTATTACAATTCCTTCACTAATTAATCGAAAGGAACTTCGTTTCATCCGGGTGTCCCTTGACACGTCTCAAGTTTTTTATATTTCAAAACAGTATCATATTATCATACACCTAATATTTTTAGTTTATTATATTTTATCAGTGGGGCTTGTAATAAAGTGTCACATGTATAATTGAAAACCAAATCAACCAACAATTTTAATGTATTTCAGGGAATCCCTCCACCACATGTTAGCGCAAGGCCAGAGAGTGGTTGACAACCCAGTTTACTTGAGTGACTTAGGAGCAGCACTCACGGGTTCAGAGCCAGCTGATCTACAGGCTATCTTGGAGGAGATGGATGTAAGTCTTCAGCATTTTCTTCTGACCAATTCTCATCTGACACCAATCACCCCTACTTTCATACAGCTTTCTGTAGTTTAATGTAGTAATACCTTTTAATTGGGAGCGTTACATTGAAATTGGGAGAGGTCAAGTAAAGCTGGGAATTTTAACTTTTTTTATTGAAAGCCACCACTGCCAGGACTACCCTTAATGTACTATTCTAAACGAAGCTGCAGACTGCAACTGCGGGCTGATAGTGCAGCGTGGCTCTACTGGCTTGTATGTATTTCTGTGAACTGACTTCCATGTGCCGCGGCAGCTGCACCTCCAGCACTAGGCGACAGCTACGCGTGCCGACGCTGCACTATACTTGGTGCCAAATAGCATGGCAATAGAGGTCATTCGCTGGCCTTCACCACGATGTCACAAAATACATTGCTTCTATCGCTTATTCTATCGTTTACCATACAAACTATTGCTAAACTCGTATCGCTAGAATTTCGTGGTACAGAGCCTACAAGGACGCAACGGTACAAATAAACTACTCTAAAATATACGAAATCTATTGCCATACTATTTGGTACCGAGTATAGTAGTCGGTAGCGTTGTTCGGAATAGTATCTTTGTGTCGGAAGTGGGTTGGTAATATTGTAATTTTCGTTGAATGCAACCTCTGCCAGGACAACCCTTAAATAACGGAAATAGCTTGTAAAGATCACTTTGATAATGTCATTGAAAGCAACCTCTGCCATGACAATGCTTATATATAATGGAAAGGGTGTGTAAGTTTACATTGACATTTTCATTCAATGAACATCTGCCGGACAACTCAAATAAAAAATAAAGCATCATAGATGTCTATACATATTTATTATTCATATATTCTCTATCTAATAATTACGTTTTCAGATTCCAAAAAGACTGATGATGTCACTCTCTTTATTGAAAAAAGAGTATGAGCTATCGAAACTGCAACAGAAGATTGGTAAAGAAGTAGAGGAGAAAGTCAAACAGCAACACAGAAAGTACATATTACATGAACAACTCAAGGTGAGTATTTTTTTTAATGAGGTGCTACCCTTTCACTATTCTCTTACCTGTAGGTAAGCTGGAGGATGGTGAGCAGGTTAGAAATAGAATGTCACTTTAGGAAAGTTGCTGGAACTGTTATTGGTGATATTGATGACAGATTTTTAGTTTGAGGATGGTGTGTGCTGTGATTTTTATGTGTGATATGAGATAGTGGCTGCTGTACTGGAGAGCTATTAATAGATAGATAGATAGATAGATAACTCTTTATTGTACACACCACTACATTACAATAATACAAAATACGAAGGATTACAGTCAAGTGTTACAATGGGCGGCCTTATCACTAACAGCGATCTCTTCCAGGCAACCTTTGAATGGAGAGGAAATAGAGGAGTAATAAGACGGGGGTGCATTAAATTAATATTAACAGCCAGTTGAACAGACTGCTAACTTACAATTTAAACAGAAATATTTTCCTAAACAAAAACAAACAGAAATGACTTAAATACTAGCAATATGCCTTTACAAACTTACATACAACAATACAAAATAATATACACATAAACACACACACACACTCACTATACAATTTGTAACCAATTATGCTTTTTAAAGTACGTACATTTCGTATATCTATCCTACAATTGTGATGATGAAGTACAAGTGATAAGCAGCTTTGAACAGAACAGGTGTAATTAATCAGACAAGTAAAAATTTTTGACTTGAATTTTGAATACGTTTAACGATTGTGCTTGCCTGATAGAAATCGGTAGTGAATTCCACAATCGAACCGCTTTGACTGAAAAAGATTTATCGTAAAATATTGTGCCATGTTGAGGCATACTAAGGGATAGGTTTTCTGATGACCTTAAATTGAGAGCATTTGCAGTGTGAAGGAAATTAAAACGTTCCTTAAGATAGCGCGGGGTCAAAGGATTGAACAAAATATTGTAAAGGAGAGAGAGTATGTGAGCATTCCGGCGAAGACGAATAGGGAGCCACTTGAGCTTAGATCGAAATTGAGATATGCGGTCAAATTTGCGCAAGCCAAATATAAACCTGATGCAGAAGTTTTGAAGACGCTCAAGCTTATCTAGCTGTTCCTCAGTGAGATCTGGATAGCAGACATCAGCGTAATCTAGAATTGGGAGTAATAGAGATTGCACAAGAGCAATTTTAGTAGTAACAGGGAGAAAGTTGCGCAGTCTCTTTAAAGCACCTGCAGTGGCGTACAATTTGCGACTAGTTGCTTGCAGCTGAGGAGCCCAACTCAAGCAACGGTCGATGGTCAAGCCCAGATTTTTAACAGTTTCACTATAGGGGATAGGGACTCCATCAAAATAAATAGAAGGAATAATAGACCAGTCCACCCTTGAGATATAACGTGAACTGCCCACAATTATCACTTGGGTCTTGCTGGTGTTTATTATAAGGCCAAATTTTTTGCACCATTCGGTAATGCATGCTAAGTCGTCATTTATGGAATGTATGGCTTCAGAAAGCTTGTCGAGAGGTGCTTGAGAATAGATTTGAAGATCGTCTGCATATAAGTGGTAGGGAGAAGAAAGATTTTGTGAAATTGTATTGATGAATATTGCAAAAAGGAGAGGTGATAGAACGCCGCCCTGTGGGACACCAGCAGTTGTGTAACACCAGGAAGAGAATTTCTCATCTAACCGTACTCGTTGCCGGCGCCCAAACAGATAACTATGAAGCCAATCGAGTACTGTTGGAGATATGTTAATAGAGCGTAGTATAGCTAAAAGTATGTCGAAATCAACAGTGCAGAAGGCATTAGTGAAATCTAATAATGTGGGTACAGTCAAGTTTCCATTTTCCATTGAAAGGCGTATGTCATCAGTAACCTTTATAAGAGTACTCACAGTACTGTGCCCAGAACGGAAACCTGATTGGAATGGATTAAGGAGTCCACGACTAGAAAGATATTTGCTAATTTGACTATGAACAAGGCGCTCTAGAACTTTAGATAAAAATGGGAGAATAGATATAGGACGGTATTCGGAAAAAGATTTAGGGTTAGGTTTTTTAGGTAAAGGAACTATTTGGGCTTCTTTCCAGATGGTAGGATATATGCCGTTGGAAATGGAGTTATTAAAGATGAAACAGAGTATAGGAAGGACGATATCAAGGATAGGCACAAGCATATTACGACTAATTCCGTCGCCGCCTACAGCATTGGAAGTGACGGAAAGTAAGCTCTTCTTAACATCACAATCGAGTACTCGATCAAGAATAAAAGGAGAGTAGTCAGGAATTGGTAAGGATGAAAGATAATTAATAGTGTTTGATTTTTCGGAGACATCTATAGGAGAAGTTGAAGAGAAATGGAGATTAAGAGAATCTATGTTAATTCTAGGTTAAACATTTTAAAAGTTACGGGCCACATCATTACTTACTACGCATAGTACTTATTGAACTTACTGTGCCGTGGGAAACAAACATACCTAAAGACCACACAATAAAAACAAACAAATATTATGACCTAACAAATGAATTAACCAAAAACGGTTATGTGGTTAGTTTATATGCTGTAGAAGTTGGAGCAAGGGGTATACCAGCGAAATCCCGATATAACCTACTTAAAGACCTTGGCCTACCAAGAACAACCGTAACTTCCATCCTAGAACGTGTATTCCTAGGCGGCATTAGTAGGATCTTATCAAATTTGGTTAGGTAGGAGAGGAGGCTCGAGTGGTGAAGGAGAGCATTGATATATCATAAAGGGGCCCCTTAATCCTACTCCTGGGTTGCAAGTCCCAGGCACCTTGACTTGGGCCTCTTCCTTTGCAACGCTATGGACCCGGCACCCGCACGGTGCATCCATGGAATGCTAAGAAATTCGTCTCAGGTAAGATTGTGGTCAAAGGGTAACATATTAGCAATAAAAAAAAAACATTATCATAAGCACTGTAAGTAAAATACTAGGAAATTTAATATTTTAACTTGGAATTTGTGCGAAATCATACATTAGTTGCCAGATTGACTGGACCGTCGATTCCACTCTCGAGACAAGTTTCTCGATGCCGATGAAATTGGAACCTATCAGGGGCCTTATTATCTAACAAATTGGTAATAGAGAACTTAATTTAGACTAATAAGGCTTTTTAATTTCAAACAGATACCCTATATCGAATTTTAATTTCAAAATAAAGATCCAATAGATCCAACAAAAACCAATAAAAATCCAATGAGACAATAAGAAAACAAGACGTTCTATGCACGTCTTCTTGTCGCATAGTATCCACGTTATTTAATCACACGACACGCAGACGCGGCGCGGGGCGAATACGCACAGCAGTTTTGACCGGTGTGTGTCTCAATGATATCGTGAAGTATTATTCGTTTTATTAATTAGGTGGTGTTTTAAAAATAGCAAAGAAGTGACATAAAATCATTGACCTAATGTACTAGACGCGACATCTCAAACGAGGATAGTAGACCAGTGCAGGTATGCCGGCCGGCATACTCTCCCCCACACGCAGCTGGGCACTCGTATAGATTACACACGCTTTACGTTCTGTAAGTATGGCGCTCCGTGGGTCCTTTTAAAAAAACTATTGCTGCTAGAGTGGATTTATTAAAATGTAGAAATTTATATATAAAAAATTTACTAATGGAGTGACTGATTTACTAATTGAATTTACTCGACTGACTGCCGACGGGCGGCAGTGCATGTATATAGCCTTATATAACCTCGGTACATACACGTGGTTGCGAGGGGGTTTTGCATTAATTGCATTTTTACCACATTAGTTCTGTTTATAACAGTTCGCACTGGTCGACTATCCTCGTTTGAGATGTCGCGTCTAGTATATTAGGTCAATGCATAAAATTTAGTAATTTATTATAATACTGAACATAAACTATATATCATAGTCACAAAAGTGCGGTACTGCGCTGTTTTAGTAAAATGGATTTATGTGACACCGATAAGAAAAGAATTGTGAAATGAAGCAATGATGGCCGATTGGCAATAGCTATGCGCTGCCGTGCCTTTTAACTGTAGTTTATCTATTTGTTAACGTTATTTATTCAATAACTTGAAAAAATGAGTTTCTGAACACCCACCTTTAAGTAATATTTTAAACATGGCTTAACTTAACTGGCCAGTGAGGGCCGTTTATATATTTGAAATAAAGTTAGTTGACGTCTTATCTGCCATTATCAGAGTGTTGGGTTTTTTAAGGTTATATTTGGGGTTTGTTTTAACGCCAAATGTATTTTTTTTAATATGTATATAAATTTTCTTGTGGTAGGTAATATCTCTACAATTAAGAAAATTGAGAATGCGATGGTTAATTGGAGTAGTTATCTACTACTAGAATATATCTCATTTTTATGCAGCGTTTTCTAAACTCTATTACACAAAATTGAATGTAATTATGTACACAACCCCCCGTGCGGTGTCGGGTTAGAATTGCACCTCCACATTTCATCCCGTGGATGTCGTAAGAGGCGACTTAGGGTAAAATACTGGAAGGTGGGAAGCAGCACCTTCTAAAGAACTGCCATTTTACACTGCGATCCCCAAGCCGCCTGCCAAGCGTGGGGATTATGGCAAATACCCCCTTAATAGGGGCTGTGTTCAGCAGTGGATGAGTCGGCTGTGACAGTATACGTACACAACACAGGTAAGTACTCACGGTAACAAAAACAAAAATCACGCGCTCTCATAGTTTTTTTTATTGTGAACAAAGAATTTATTTATAAAAATTCTATATATAAATTCTTTGTTCTAAATAGTAGTTCTTTAGAAGGCGCTGCTGCCCACCTTCCAGTATTTTTCCTTTAGTCGCCTCTTACGACACCCACGGGATGATATGGGGAGGTGCAATTCTAACCCGACACCCCACGGGGATAAAATTTGTTGAAGCAGTGATGGCTCAGTGGCATTGGCTATGGACTGCCGCGCAGCAGGTCCATGGTTCGAATCCCGCCGCGAGCTTGAGTTTCACCGCATGGTGGGAGGGTATTTTGCGAATGCCCGCCTGGCTAGCGACCACCCTCAAGAAGAAAATCTGTCGCCAAGCACCTAGCAGTTCCGGCAGCAGTCCTTGAGAGTAAAATTGGACATGAGACCTAACAACTGTACGTCTCAGTGTGACGGGCACAGTGCAATTCGTCGTTGACGAAATGCGTCTGTTATAGGCAGAGGTTACTCCACTTAAATCAGGTGGGCCTCGGGCTAGTACCGTCAGAATAACATAAAACAAAAAAGTATTATGTTATAGAAAATAAAGTTTTTGTTGAATAACCTTTACCTGTAGCTTGGTACCCAAAATGCTGGGTGAGCCATGCCTTACTGTATGCAGATTTTTTTATAAACCCTTCATCTAATACCATCGTATTTAGCTACTATAAATGGATGGATAATTAACGAACCTTTTTGAACGTATTCAGAAACGCATGAACATATAAACTTAGTTTGACAGTTATATCTGATGATTGATTCATGAGTAGATAACTAGGAAGTAGAACTACAGGTGTCGTTCCATCCCCATACGATGGTTAAGAACGAAAGGATAAATTAGAGTTATGAGTCATATGTCATGTTAGCTTAGCGGTTAGAGCATACACCGTGTTACCCAGGCTATAGGAGTGGATGTCGCGGTTTCGAATCGACTTTATTTTCATCTCGTAATTTTGTAATGTCATCCGCGGAGAATGCATTATTAAAGTTTGAAGCGTCGTAGCGATGTTCACTTAGCTGTTCTCAACCG
Source organism: Plagodis pulveraria (assembly GCA_963890685.1). Classification (NCBI taxonomy): domain Eukaryota; kingdom Metazoa; phylum Arthropoda; class Insecta; order Lepidoptera; family Geometridae; genus Plagodis; species Plagodis pulveraria. Next base: position 4,071,490 of record OY982961.1, on the reverse strand, counting down.
ATCAGCAAAGTTAAGCAACGTCGCGCGCGGTCATGAGTTGGATGGGTGACCGCTAGTGACATTACTACTGAGCGTTTCCGTGCTTCGGCAGGCACGTTAAGGCGTCGGTCCCGGCTGTCGTCTTAGGATGGCAGTCGTTATAGCATGGTGGTAGGGCATTTTGCAAATGCCCGCCTGGCTAGCTACCACCCTCAAGTAAAAAATCTGTCGCCAAGCACCTAACGGTGTGTTCCGGCAGCTGTCCTTGAGAGCCAGTACTTATAGGTTAGCCTGAACAACATCATCGACCACATCATCACTTACCATCAGGTGAGATAATGGTCAAAGGCTTACCTATCATGCATAAATAAAAATAAATTATAATCAATTCTTTTATTCTACATGAATGCAAACATGTTAAGATTAAAAGGTTTCTTTGTGACTGAAATCTATAAATTATTTTAAGCCATATATATTTTTGATAATAACTGGTAAAAATAAATGCATTCATTACCTTTCAAAATTTAAAATCAGTGGGAAACATATCTAGATAAATATAATTATGGAACAGTTTTCCTTTCGTAGATTTCTCTAAGACAGGACAAAGAGATTGATGATAAAAGTTTGTGAAAGGCTCGTTTTTGTAATGTTAAAACTTCACTACGTATTTTTAAGTATCGTAGTTAAAAAGGTGAAATATGGACTGTAAATTGTTGCCAAATGTTCTATATCTAATATGATCTACGTCAGATCAGATTGGATGGAGCTATATATATTTTTTTGTAGTTTTGTAATACATAAAAATGGATTCTCGAAAACCATTCAAGTAATTCTGACGATGTTATGTCGAATTCAGGTGATAAAGAAAGAGCTAGGCCTTGAAAAAGACGACAAAGACGCGATCGGGGATAAATTCCGCGAGCGGCTGGCAGACAAGAAAGTCCCACAGGCGGTGCAGACTGTTATAGACGAAGAACTCAACAAGCTCAACTTCTTGGAAAGCCATAGCTCTGAATTCAAGTAAGTTATAAAGTTCCTACTCTTCCTTTTTCTGCCGTCGCCACGTCGTAGGCATTCGCCAATAAACATCTGAGTGACATGCAGTCACTCATATGACTTTTTTCAGTATAAATGGCATATGGAAAGTGATAACCTTATCATGATATCATATCACCAGGCGTTTGTGTTTAACCTCCCGGGCATAGTTTCAAACATCATACTGACGCTGAATTGTTGTTTTCATTAAAATCCAAGAATTGTCAGATTTAGCTCAATAGGTAAAATCTTTCGGAATCCAAGTCCTAAAGGTCCTTTGGTCCACCGAGGCAGCCACCAATAATTTGTCATATTTTGAAAATTGTATTCAGCCATCAAATTTATGTGAATTCCAGAGCAGACCGTATAAGTAACATTTGTGATATTATTTTAATGAGTAACCACCAAAAATTATAGCTAGTTCAATTTGATAGTGTAACTCGCTGCTACCTCGACTGGCTGACTTCCTTGCCCTGGGGAATGACGTCAGAAGAGAACCTCAAGCTAGAAGATGCACAAGTTATCCTCGACGAAGATCACTACGGCATGGAGGACATCAAGAAACGTATCCTCGAGTTCATTGCCGTGTCTCAGTTAAAGGGCAGTACCCAAGGGAAGATACTGTGCTTCCATGGTCCTCCTGGAGTTGGCAAAACTAGTATAGGTATGTCTGAATATTCTCTATGCTTAGGTTAGAGATACAAGCTAAATTAATTGCAGACGCACATGCTGCTGGCAAACATGATTAACTAACAAAAGTATGGGACAATAATACTATTTAATTATTTAAGATTTAAGTAAACAAACAACTAAACGAAATACTAAATATATTTGCTATGTACATCATATGTAATTGTAAAATTACATTTGCGCAACTTGGTGAAATAAGTCTGTGTCTGTGTGTGCAAAATACAATGATCTGAGGTCAATGACCTAAATCCTTTCTGTTCAGCGACCACATTTCAGACGATTGTATCTGAAATAAGCGACCATACTTTAGCAGATTGTTTTGTTAACAAGTTGATTTAAATCCATTAAGTGAACAAATTGTTGAACATGTTACAGTGAATTTAATCAATCATGGCATCAATAGATGATTTAAATGTTCTTGTCCTTTGTGACCATATATGTCCAACAATGTTCCAGTTTTTAAACGGGCCTTGGTACTAACATTTATGAAATGAGATAGGCAGATAGCTATATCAAAGCAAAATATCTAAAAGTTTGAATTTGATTGTATATCTCAAATAAATATGACCACCTTGCTACAGCTTATAATATATAATAATATTTCTATGCCAACAGCTACTATAACATGTCATTAAAGTCAAGTCAAGAACTTTTTAACCTGCTACATAGTTTGAGCTTGGCGACAGACTCTTTAGACAAGCTAGCTAGGCAAGCATTCTTAAAATGCTCTATCACCACGCGGTCAGGCTTAAGCCTGAAGCAGGATTCGAAACATGCACCCCATGCTTGGCAGTCCATAATGCCATTGACCCGAGTCGGTAGAAAATTGCTAAAACATTATATTTCCTTCCTCAGCTCGGTCCATAGCCCGAGCCCTCAACCGGCAGTACTTCCGTTTCTCCGTGGGAGGTATGACAGACGTGGCAGAGATAAAGGGCCACAGGAGGACATACGTTGGAGCGATGCCCGGGAAGATCGTACAGTGCATGAAGAAAACTGCCACAGAAAACCCGCTTGTACTCATCGATGAGGTTGATAAAATTGGCAAGTAAGTGATACATGAAGATGATTATAAGATTAAAATTTGTGAATTAACTATTTACATGTGTTAATCCAACTAGTGATAAATGGGAAGTATGCTACAGAATGCCTACTCACGAAGGGGTTCTGTCAACTTTAAAACTAAGGCTTAGTAAAATCAATCTACGCTAGAAATGGCCTTTTAATGTAATGAACACAACAGAATTTGTTCATCTGGCTAGCCACATCGATCTAGCAGGAAATATGTCGCGAAGCACTGTCAGGACTTTCCAGTAACTGAAATTAAAAGTCAATTTCTATTCTTGGCCTAGTTTTCTTACTCTTTCGACATTTATTTATTACTCCTAGGTTAGCCTGTACAACATCTTCGACCACATCATCACTTACCATCAGGTGAGATAGTGGTCAAAGGCTAAAAAAACAGGCATAAAAAAAAATAAAAAAAAACATCTCTTTTCAACAGTTGAGATAGTGATCAAAAGTTACGTGTATTACGTGTATGCTCTAACCAATTGAGCTAACATGACACAATGACTCATAACTAAAATTTTTGCTCGCGTTCTTCAACCAGCGTATCGGGATGGAACGACACATATAGTTCAAATTGCGTTGTACTACGAACAAGACCAATTTTGCAAATTGTTTTAAACTTGTAAATGATAAATTATTGCAAAAAAACAATATAACAAAATACAACTTTCTTTATTTGACATATCAATGTATTACAGATAAATTGTGAATCCAATAAATTGCGGTTCCAAACTAGTGTTAACTTTGTTTCAGAGCCAAAGGCTTCTCCCATAGCAATTATAAATATGATAATTATATATACCTAGACTATTTATGAAGGTAAAGTTTAAAATAGTTTACAAAAAATACAATTTAATTTAAAACATAATCATAATAAAAATCAAAGGTATACATAATAATTACATAGTATATAAAATAAGCTGGACATGTTCTGAACTAGACTTAGTAAGAACCTGCTTGTCCCTTAGGAGTGCTGGAAATGACCCGCTGTTCGATAATGTGACTTTGTAGCAATCATACACTTGTAGCTATCAATGTTTTGGTAATGTGCAATTGATATCCTGCTTATATCAATGGGAGAGTAATTACTGTAAAATTAATTGAAATCATCTGTTAACTAACCAATTAAATGGTGACTAACTAACTACTAACGATGACTAACCAACTAACCGCCTTTTATCTCTCGATCGCTTAAAGGGTGAACTTGCCGGCCCGTTCTCCATACAAACGTCGTAGGGTGATCACTCACTTATTTGAGGATTTAGGTCCAAAATAAAGCATAATACCGATTGCTATCGTCATTATCTAGGCTTGTATGATGCCGAAATTTTAATAAAATAATTAACTTGAGAATTATTTGCCTCGAAACATTTTCATATAAAGTTTTCGGGGCTCATAACTTACAACTTAATTATCTTTTTAAAATTTTGGCATCATACAAGCCTAGATAATGACGATATCAATCGGTATTATGCTTAAGTCTGGACTTAAAATCTCAAATAAAGGAGTGATCACCCTACGACGTTTGTATGGAGAAGTGACCGGCCAGTTCAACCTTAATACGAATTTTGTCATTAATTGATACCAAATAATTGACGATACATATATTATGTAAAGTTGAAGGTTACTTAAGTAGCTATCAAGTTTTCTTTACTATCTGCTCGGTCGTATTTTTATTTTAAGCTGGTAGGCTAGCCTTGACCATTATCTCACCTGATGGCAAGTGATGAAATTATTGAAGGTGTTGTTAACCTAAAATTACTAGCTCTCAAGGACAGCTGCCGGAACAACCGTTAGGTGCTCGGCGACAAATTTTCTACTTGACTTTTGCCCTAGCCATTGGTGCAGGTAAAAGGTGGGCAGGCATTCGCAAAATTCCCTACCGTAACCATGCTTTAACGACGTCTTAACGTGCCTTCCGAAGCATGTACTCACTCATTAGTAATGACCACAACGGATGTTACTTATTTGATCAGTTAGGAATGACTAAGAAAGATATGCTTTAAGTGCTTCATAAAAAAACTGATATAGTCTACAATTTAAATGAGGCAACTGTCCTTTAGAGGAGTCCACGGAGACCCTTCGTCAGCCCTGCTGGAGCTGCTGGACCCCGAGCAGAACGCCAACTTCCTGGATCACTACCTGGACGTGCCCGTCGACCTCTCCAAGGTGCTGTTCATCTGCACTGCCAACGTCGTCGAACAGATCCCCGAGCCGCTCAGAGATCGGATGGAGCTTATTGATATGTCTGGTAATTATTTATTTGAGTATTTGGTATTGGGATTTTAATGTGGTGCGAAATTTATGTTATCACAGAAAAAGTATCATTAAAACAGTCAATAAAAACCTTTAACCAATCTCTACAGTACTGTATCACCCGGATTGTCCACTGCTGAACACAGCCTCCCTCATTATGGGGGCTTGCCATACTCCTCACCCTTGTCAAGCATCTTGGGGATCGCAGTATGAGATATCAGATCCTGACAAAGCTCAGCTTTTTGCTAGTAATAATTTGATATATCAGCATCCAAACATCTGCTAAGTAACTGCAATATACACTATTTGCTATTTGAAAATATGCAATATATATTAATAAGTTGCATAGAAAAACTGTCAAACAATAGACGTCGACCACTCTGGGATCGATCAGTCCCGAGTGAGATTGAGAAGTTAAGTACCAATCAACCATAAAATCTATTAATAATCAAATAGCAAAACAATTGAATTACAGTAATTCTAAAGATTAAATATAATGGAAGTTTAGTTTAAATAAATAACATTCAACATATTTTTCAAATTTATAAACCTTCCAAGACAACTTGATTCACATATTTTTATTTAAATTAATTGTTATTTATGAATAAGCATTCCTTTACTCTTCATCCAAAGCATCCTGATTACAACATAGCAATGTCTTCCGCTCTCACACAGTCCGATACTGATGAAATTGCAACTCTTGTTATCGCTAGCTTAATATAAACTCTTTTCCAAAACGCCTTACCACCATGCTAATAGATGTTGATATGATGTGAAATATAATTACAGGTTACGTAGCAGAAGAGAAGCTAGCCATCGCCCAGCAGTACCTGGTCCCCACGGCGCGCACAAACTGCGGCCTCACGCCGGAACAGCTGGATCTTACGTCGGAGTCTCTGCACTCGCTGATCAAGTCATATTGCCGTGAATCCGGCGTAAGGAACCTGCAGAAACATATTGAAAAGGTATTGCTTTGCATTTTGTAGCTAAACTTCAAGTTTAGTCACAACAATATAATATAAACATCACAAATGCTTGTCAGAAGCGCTCGTAGCGAAGTTTACTTAGCTGTTCACAACCGATCAGCAAGGTTAAGCAACGTCGCGCGCGGTCATGAGTTGGATGGGTGACCGCTAGTGACATTACTACTGAGCGTTTCCGTGCTTCGGAGGGCACGTTAAGCCGTTGGTCCCGGTTGTTGTCTTAGGAAGGCAGTCGTTATAGCATGGTGGTTGGGCATTTTGCGAATGCTCGACTACCTAGCTACCACCCTCAAGTAGAAAATCCAAGCAAGCCAAGCACCTATCGGTGTGTTCCTGTAGCTGTCCTTGAAAGCCGGTAATTCTAGGTTAACCTGAACAACATCTTCGACCACATCATCACTTACCATCAGGTGAGATAGTGGTGAAAGACTAACCTATCAAGCATAAAAAAAAAAGAAAAAAAACAGTGATCAGCAACAATTCATACCACTTAAATGCCTCTGAAAGTCACTACAGCCAATAGCAACAGCTCTAGCCACACCCATTAAACGCCTGTGAGGGCCGATAGAGTCACTAGCAACAACTCTAGCAATATCAATTAAACGCCTATTAGGGCCAAAACAGTCATTAGCAACAACTTGCCATTCCAATTAAACGCCTCGAGGACGATAGAGTGCTTAGCAACAACTCTAGCAATATCAATTAAACGCCTATTAGGGCCAAAACAGTCATTAGCAACAACTTGCCATTCCAATTAAACGCCTCGAGGACGATAGAGTCACTAGCAACAACTCTAGCAATATCAATTAAACGCCTATTAGGGCCAAAACAGTCATTAGCAACAACTTGCCATTCCAATTAAACGCCTCGAGGACGATAGAGTCCTTAGCAACAACTCTAGCAATATCAATTAAACGCCTATTAGGGCCAAAACAGTCATTAGCAACAACTTGCCATTCCAATTAAACGCCTCGAGGACGATAGAGTCACTAGCAACAACTCTAGCAACATAAATTAAACGCCTATTAGGGCCAAAACAGTCATTAGCAACAACTTGCCATTCCAATTAAACGCCTCGAGGATGATAGAGTCCTTAGCAACAACTCTAGCAATATCAATTAAACACCTTTCAAGGCCCAAACAGTCATTAATAACAACTAGCCATACCAATCAAATGCCCTTCAAGGCCGAAAGAGTCTTTAGCAACAACTCTAACAGTACCAGTAATGGTAAGAATTGTTGCTAATGACCGTCCAACCCCAAAAAGTCGTTTAATTGGTATAACTAGTTGTTTGCTGCTGAGAAATTTGGCCCTGAGAAGTGTTTAATAGGTATGGCTAGAGTTGTTGCTAATGACTGTTTCGGCCTTGAAAGGCATTTAATTCGAATGCTTAGTTGTTGCTAATAAATGTCTTGTCAGAGCCAAATACTCATTAGCAACAACTATAGCCATACCAAGTAATGAGCCCATTACCTTTTATGGCTGCATGCACTCTCACGTGCTAAAAATGCACAAGGTATGATGAGTAAAATCTTTTATTCTAATAAAACATTAAACATTTCAGATCGCTCGCAAAGTCGCTTACAAGATCGTGAAACAGGAAACGGACAAGATGACGGTGAACGACGCTAACCTGTCGGATCTGGTGGGCAAGCCGACATTCAAACACGACCGGATGTATGACGTCACGCCGCCCGGAGTGGTCATGGGACTCGCCTGGACTGCAATGGGTGAGCAAATGTGGAATACTTGAATCGAACTGTGTTATGAAAGTGGAATATGTGGGTAGTTCGAAAAGTAATGTAAATGTTTGTAACGCAAGCGCTTGGCCATCTTGGTTTAGTTTTATCCTTTAATTAACCTTTTTAATTAATATATATTTGAAAGAATCTGAAAGAGTTTGAAATTTTATTTTAAAAAATAAGGTAAATTGTTTTTTTTTTATGTTATTGTGACGGAACAAGCTCAGGCCCACCTGATGTTAAGTGGACTAACCTCTGCCTAAAAGAATGAAGCATTTCGTCAACGATGATTTGCACTGTGCCCGTCACACTGAGACATACAGTTATTAGGTCTCATGTGTCTGAAATTTTACTGACTCTCAAGGACTGTGCGTTCCAATTCGATAAGTAATTGAGAATATTTATAGGTCAAATAATCAGCGAGAATAGACCTGACCGAGCAGGTACGTTGCACTTAAATGTTGTTCTGCTATATAGATCAAAAACATAGACGTCAGATATTAAGTAATTACATTATAAATAAATTAATTAAATATATCACTTCCATTACCTCTGATCACTCCTCTGGTTAAGCGGAACAGTAGATAATCAATAAAAAAAGAATATTATTATTTTCAACGGGTGGTGTGCCTTTATTAACAATATACTACAAACTATATACAAAACTACAGGTACTACTTACAATAAAGTCATTTAGACAACCTATAAATCATGGCAGACTCACAGGCAGTTCAAATTCTATTCCTTGAATATTGATATAAAATTTGGTGCTAGTACACAACTCGGCACCTTCATTCTTTCCAGAAATCTCTGATATTGATCAGAGTCAGACATTTTTGAGTCTAGAATATGCGGTAACTTTTAACAACGGCTTAATGTTAGTTTTTTTTTATATTTTTTTTTTATTTTAGTGTGTGTGTTTGGAGCGCGAGATCAAAAGATCAAAGAGTAAATGAGTATCAATAATAATTTTATTTTTACAGGTGGCAGCACGCTGTACATCGAGACGGCAGTCCGCAACATTAGTTCCGATGACAAGTCTCCCATGGGATCCTTAGAGCTGACGGGCCACCTTGGAGACGTGATGAAGGAGTCAGCCAGGATCGCACTCACCGTCGCCAGGAACTTCATGCATACCTACCGACCTGAGAACACCTTCCTCAACACAAGGTGAGATATTCACTGTTGCCTTTAGAGTACATAGAGTAACAAAATGCAGGAAGAATTTAGGTTATTGACCTTAGTAAAGTGCCGGATACATTTTTCCAAAATTATATTTATTAAAATTAATTTGCAAGACACAATTCTAAATAACTAACATAAAGCTGAGATTTGTCAAGGCTCGCGTTTATTTTACAATCTGATTCTAGTGATTTCATCTAGATTTTTTTTTATTTTTATTTATGCATGATAGGTTAGCCTTTGACCACTATCTCACCTGATGGTAAGTGATGATGTGGTCGAAGATGTTGTTCAGGCTAACCTAGAAGTACTGGCTCTAGTAGTATTGAGAATATTAACGATTTAAGTATTGAGTTTGTTCTGTTGCATCGATTTTAACTCTTTGGTTTTCTAACAGATGTCGTTAGTAGTTAGTGATCGTGGTCACCCCCTGACCACGGCGATGGGAAATCTTTTTACAATATTAAAAATCATATTTAACAAAAAAAATAAGTAATCCATCTGTGGAAATCATTAGTTTTGCTAGATTTGGTTTCATTTGATCGCAAAATCTACCAAACTCAGCCTATATATATATGTAAGATTTGCAGATAAGTCCTTAACTGAACTTTAACTTTTTTTGTTTACCTGAATTATGTTAACCTATTTTATTAGCTGCCTGATATGATATAGATAGGATGCCATCTCAATGGCTACCAAAAGTATTTTACGGATTATTAAAACGTTACACCTAATATTATAATGGCCCACGGGAAAACTATGTCTGAAAATATGTGTGTTGAAAGTAAGTTTGTTTCAGCCACTTACACCTGCACGTGCCGGAGGGCGCGACGCCGAAGGACGGGCCGAGCGCCGGCTGCACCGTGACCACCGCACTCGTGTCCCTCGCGCTGCGCCGCCCCGTGCGGGAACTCGCCATGACGGGGGAGATATCACTCACGGGCCGCGTGCTGCCCGTCGGCGGGATCAAGGAGAAGATCATCGCGGTATGTGCGCTCTATCTATGTCTGTACTAGTCAAGGGGAACTCGCCATGACGGGGGAGATATCACTCACGGGCCGCGTGCTGCCCACATAACATGAGTGGGATAAATGAAGATAATGAAACGATTTTTTTATTTTGCAGGCGAAACGTGTCGGCGTGAACTGCGTCATCCTACCTGAAGAGAATCGTCGCGACTTCGACGATCTACCCACTTTCATCAAAGAAAACATCGACATCCATTTTGTGAGCCAATACGAAGATGTGTTCAAGATCGCGTTTGAACAAGAACAGGTGTAACTACTATATTTGTAGCTATTTGTAATTTTAAAGGAAATTGTATCCATAGATAGCATTTTCCATAAACATAGTTTAAACTTATTAGGAACCGGCTAGGAGCCGGAGCTGCGTTATATTTACTGGAAAGATTCCGACCAGCTTCGGACTGTTTTGAAGTCCTTCGTCTATGAGGCATTATTGCGTCAAGCAAGCAATAAAGATAATTAATGTTATTATTATCAGCGCGTAAATGACGTTGCGACAGCGCTGTCTGCCCGGCTTAGCTGCATTTGTCAAGTCGCCGTCAGAACTGTCACTGTCACTGGTAAAATAGGGTATTTACCCTATTTTACCAGTGACAGTGACAGTTCTTCAGTGACAGTGAAAGTTAGTCTAGTCTATTTAGACTAGACTAACTTTATAAAAAAAAAATATAAATATACATTGTTTCGTCATATTTTTAATATCAAATGTTCAAACTAGGTGAGTTTGCATGCATGTCCTTAAGCATAATATCTATGCTTCTACACGAAAGCGCTATGAATACCACTTCCCTTAAGATTGTATGTATGTATTTTGAATTACCTTGTAGGTAGTTATTTGTAAGTAGTTAGTGGTAAGTCTGTATTTTGGTTTACTTAAAGTTTAGGGTGATTTGGTGTAGCTGCCTAGATTTGTACTGCATTCAACAATGTAGATCCATAGAGTAGCATATCTAACGTTTACCACAGATTATCGTTTTGCTAATTAAATCACAATAGAAGGAACATTTTTAACTACAAGAGTGACATAATCTCTTGACCGATTCTTTTAGAGGCCAAGACAAGATCTCCCAATCTAAGTTATCGTGTTAATCTGTCATTGTACGAATTTAGCCTTGTATTTTTTTTTATTAAATACTTTTAATATGGAAAGTCATACATCAGTGGCGAGAAACTCAAAATAATGGTGAAAAAATGGTTGGCATGCTGTATTGTACTGTACATGATCAGAATGTACACGAGTATTTCTTTTTATTTATAGCTGTTAGGCTATCCTTTGACTTTTATCTCACCTGATGGTAAGTGATGATGTGGTCGAAGGTGTTGTTCAGGCTAACCCAGAATTACTGGCTCTCAAGGACAGCTGCCGGAACACACCGTTAGGTGCTTAGAGACAGATTTTCTACTTGTGGGTGGTATCTATGCAAAATGCCCTACCACCAAGCTGTAACGATTGCCATCCTAGGCCAACAACCGGGACCGACGGCTTAACGTGCCCCCAGAAGCATGTGTACGTTCAGTAGTAATGTCATTAACGGCCACTCATCAGCAGCAGTTGTTTAACTTAGCTGATTGGTTAAGAATGGCTTGTATTATCATGAAAAGTTATTGAACATGCTTCTATACTGAACTTCCTAAGACATTCTAAACCAATCAACAAAATATTAAATATCCTCACTCATTGAATTCATGGGTGACCGCTGGTGGTACTATGGTTGGCTTTCATAACTGGGAATGACAACTTAACTTGCCTTCCGTTAAGATAGCAGTCCCAGTTATTTCTTAGAAAGACAGTTGTTATAACATGAGGGTAGGGCATTTTTTAAATGCCTGCCTAGCTAGTTATCATCCTCAAGGACTAAATCTATCGCCAAGCAACTAACGGTGTGATCCGACAGCTGTCCTTGAGAGCCAGTAATTCTAGGCTAGCCTGAATATCATATTGGACGTACTGTAGCTTGTTCTTAAGAGTAATTTTCTCACATGTTAGTACTGACATTTTTGTTATGGTTGGGAAAACAATAACAATAGAAGACGGCAATTTTCAGAAGTACACTTAATCCATTTTTGATTACTTAGTGCAAGTCACAAAGCAGTGAAATATTAAACATAATCAGTTCAATAAAATCCTACCAATCCAATTAACTTATCTAGCTACCGAGGATATTGTTGTGGGCATTTGCTAGTTTTTAACGATAATAAGACTTCAAAATATATGTAATGTTTATTTTGTATTGAAAAGACTTCATGTTGGCTTGCTTGAGTTGTTTGTTGTAAGAATATATTTATGTAAAATATCATGGTATTTGATGCCATGTTGTTATATTGTTGGAATAAATCATTTTTTAATATTCATGTAGTTTTGATAACTTATATTTTTAACAGTATTTTCGTTTGTAGGGATATCGTTATCCATAATGCCCAGAAATTAATAAAATCCTACCCTATTGGTGGAGGTGGAGGGGGTGGCATAATCCCCACGCTAGGCAGGCGTCTTGGCGCTGTTGCCCGTCATCTGGTATTTTTTCTCTAGATTGCCTCACATGACAGGTGTAATTCTAGCCTGGCACCCCATGGGGAAGATTGATATATCTTGTAATTCCTTGAATAACTTTGTAAGATTACAGAACCCATTGCTTCTCTTGGGCAGTGAGGGCAAGAATATTACATGTGAATCAGTTGGCCCAGGGTCAGTAGCATTCCAGAGTATGAAACTGTGTATAATGGATGACAATATTACATGGGACCTAAGAAATATGTCAGAATTGTCTATGCCATCATAAAGGGGCCCCTTAACATTACTCACTGGGTTGCAAGTCCCAGGCACCTCTAGCCTCTTCCTCTGCAACGCTATGGACCCGGCACCCGCACGGTGAATCCATGGAATGCTAAATAAATTCGTCTCATCAATATTTATTTGAGGCATCAATAATATACAATACTTTTTTTGTATTATAGACTCATATTGGTGATGCATACCAGAGCTAATTAAGTTTTACTGCGTCAGATGGTGGAGTATGAAGAGGACACATCTACAGCCTTTATGTAGCACTCTGAGACTTGAACGGATAACAAGAAGATTTAGTTTACAGTAATTCATATATTTCGTTAATATATTTTTTAAATACACAAATGGTTTCATTGCATACCTTACATAATAATAGTTTTAAACCTTGCGGAATGCATATCTTAGTATAGGTTTTGCCATAACTTATTTATTAATCGTTTTTCTACCATCTTCAAGCAGTTGCAATAATACCGGATAGACTTCATCATATGTGGCGATTTGGTTTTGTCTAATGTGGTTCTGATATCTCTGTAAAGCACCTGCAACAAATTCCAGCCTTTCCCTCTCATTTTTGTGGGAATCCAACCACTGCATTAGTTTCTGAACATTCCAACCGGCACAGGTATGTGGTGCCAATAACTGATGGCCACCGTAAGAAAACAGAAACATCATCACTAATGAATATGGCAAGCAAGCACCTTCTGACTGGCTCTTTGCAATTTCTAGTGGAGCCTTTTCTAATAAGGAGTGAAGGGCCTTTAGCTGCCTGTAATGATCTCCCAACTCTGTAAAGTCACTGATCAAAGGTGACAAAGCTGCTTCCAAATGCTTGCAGTCAATTTGCAGTTTCACTCTGCCAAACTTACTAAGAGGTCTCACATTACAAATATGGTTAATAAACCTCTCAATACAAGCTCTAGCAATATTAAAACAACATTCATTTAGAGCTGGTTTCTCACCAAACATAGACAGGTAAATGTCTTTGCATCGAGAAACAAATTGTTGCAGCTCTTTCATGTATGGAGAACATGATAATGACTTTCCTTTAGGGTCATCTGCCCTAATCAAGTCTGGTTCATCATGCATTGTCATTAAAATGATATACAGGGAGTTCTTAATTGACTCGGCAAATAGTTGTAGAACAGGCATGCTGGAAATGTCTTTTAAGCTGTTTTGGACAACCTGAACACTTTCTTGTGGCAGTGTGGTATTCATGTTCACAAGCACCCTCTTGATTTGCGATGAGAAGTAATAAAGAGCATTGCAGAGATCAGCATTCTTTTGCTGAGAACTAGTGGGAGGTTCTATAATTTGGGCTACATCACTGTCCAATGAAAGCCTTTGTTCCGCTTCCATATTCATTTGTTTGATGGACTTGGCTACACTGCTGGCCAAACTTATGCTTAACTGTTTGTCTCCCAGAGATATGCTCAGGGCTTCAGCTATAACTCTCACAGCATTATCGATCTGTTCCATAGTAGGGACTTGGCTCAAATGCCACATACTTCTAACGGGCTCCAGCAATTTGCCCAAAGATTTTGACAAAAATGAGTTCTCCCATTTAATGAGAGATGAGCGATTCATTTCCAAATCTTTACATTTCAATCGGGCTAGTAAGTCATTAAAACATTTGAGTAGTTTAGGGTAATCAATTTCAATGGACTGGTTTACCATAGTAGGGCTTTTTTCTAGTTCAGTACTAAAAATTACAGACAACTCCGTCCAAAAATTCTTTGCTATATTTTTGAAGTTCCCAATAGCATGGAGCTCATTTATCACATTCTGCAACATTATAACTTTAGTGCAGCTGTTATACATCTCAACTTTGAATAATTTATCAATGTTGTCCCAAAGTTTGATCTTGAAATCTTGTGAATTCATAATATTTGCCTTGCCAGGTGCCACTCTTCCAGAACTATTTTTCTTTATCTCAATTGATATGATTTGTACATTTAATGCACTGTTTATTTCCTTTCTCAAATCATTAAGTATTGTGTAGATAGTGTTTGTTATCTGTTCCTCAGTGCATTGCAAATTATGAAACACTTTAAAACATTGAAACAACATCACTTTGTCTTTGCTCAACAAGCTAGATTGTAAAAATTCAGTGGAGTTACTCAGTAGCTGCTTTCTTCTATATTCCACTTCTTTCAACACATCATCCAATAATATTATTCCATCGAAATCATAGTCACTGATAAGTTCATTCAATTCAAAAAGAATCATAGCTTCTTTGGAAGGGTTATCTTTGACGCTCTTAAGTTTGTTCCATAATGCTAATATTTTAGATGCGTGTCTCAGCAAATTGCACGTTGTTTGGACTCTCTCGAGCATCAAAGTTTGATTTTCAATAGCATAATACGGAGTGTGAACTCGTTCCTTCAGTTTATCGGCTCCGCGCAGAATACTTTGCACTTGAGTTTGAACAGAGTCTAAGCTAACTTCTAAGTCCGTGATGTGACTTGCCTGACTAAGAAGATCATTGTGCTTTGCAAGGACTTGCTTCTCCAAACTTTTTCCCAGTTTTTCGATTCCTTGGGCGAGTTTATTCACTTGGTCGGTCACTGACACGTTTTCGCCAACGAGTGGATTTACTGAATCGTTGAGAAACTTGCTGTAGAATTCATCATTTTCTATTTCGACACATACGTCTTTTGCATCCATGTTTTTGTTTTTCTAGCTTTCTGTATCAGTGCTTTGCTTTATAATTTTCTTTTAGAGTCTGAAAATCAGCAAGTGACATTTGAGTGACATGACATGACGACATTGTTTTTTTTTTTTTTCTTTTTTTTTTTCCCTGTAGCGGGGTATGGTCTCGCACGTCTTGTGCATTTGCCAGTGTCATGTTTTATTCTTCATTAGTAGTTCTTTGAGACGATTTCTTTTCTCTTCTCGACTTCAGACTTCTTGATGATATGACTTTGTTTTTATATTATTAGTATGTACAAAATTTAGGAAACGATAAGTTTAAATACAATAATTTATAGATCGGGATTCGAGGAAAAAATAGGGTCAGAGGAGTTAGGAAGGATAGGATGATAATAAATAGGTACATAGTATTGTATAAGATTAAGTTATTATGTATCTATAATAAATAGCATATCATATTATAGTTCGATGTCGTTAGCTTCAATGAATGAAGCTAACACTTGATAGATAGGGAGACAATTGCTATAAAGTAAGGAATATATATTAGTAGGGAAAGGGACTTGAAGATTTTCAAGGTCTTTGGACGACATTGTTTTTGTTTCAGACATCAGATAAGGATGTTCGATACGATCCGATACTTGTGTGCATCTGTACAACGGAATACGATCCACCCGATTTTTGTATCGATACAATGGCTTACGATCCTTTAGTGGATCGATACATGTACAATGAGGATCAGATCGAAAAATCGAACTAAGTAATTTGTATTCAATTCTAAATAAGATAAACAAACTTTAGCCGGAATATTTATTCGTAACACGTGACCTACATTTCGTGCCGCGTTCCCAAAATATGGTCAACTACGAAGGTTATACCAATACATAAATATTTCTCTAGCGGTCATCAGTAACCAAATATACCTTCAATTTCTGGATGATTATTAAGTTGGCATCGTACTGGACCACTATGTCCTAGTCATGAATGAAATTCTATTGTTATCATTATCGCCGATGCTAATGGGTTATTTGTAATGACAGATCATTTCCTTTTTTGTGTATTTTGTTTTGCTCTCTTGAAACACCAACAAGTTACTTATAATAGTTGTAATAAATATAGCTCCACGAAAAAAAAAAATACAAATATTTGGTCGTTTTCGTCGCCCTACGTTATTTGTCAATGGTAGGAACGTCTGTCTGTCTGAAAGCATATATTAGAGTTCCAAGTGGTCGCCGACTCGTCGACAGGCCCTGATATCGCTGGATTGACGCTGTGGAGTCAGGCCTTCGCGAGCTCCAAGTTGTATAAGATGTTTTAAAAAATACTTTCTATGATACTGGATCGATCCAAAAAATCGCATCGAATCACGAATCAATAGGATTGATACAGTGTATCATGATCCATTGCGATCCAGAATTATCGATATTCTGGATCACAATGGACGATAAACCGTACATTCCTAACATCAATCTGATCGCAAATCACCTAATAACCAAATACTGATACATAAAACTTGCTTGACTAACAGTAGAGACGTCAATGATAAGAGGCAAAACATCGCAGTTATGACCTACGAAATGTCGATGTCACAATATAATATCGATGTTACAAATGGAAAAATGGTTGTATTATACACTGAAAAATCTAAGTGTTTTAACATTTTCTATTAATTATTACAAGATAGGTATTTTAATACCACAGAATAAAAAGGACTATACCGGCGCCTGGTGCGTAGCAGCGGGCCTTGATTATATTAATTGTTTTTTAATAATATAAAACATAATTTAGGTATTTACCTAATTGTTTGTATCATTTTGCTTGGTCTAAGCTCTAACATTTATTTTGTTACATATTAGGTATATTATTTTAAATTTTTAAGAGCACGAAATATTTTACCTTTAGCCGGATGCGAATCCGCAACCATTCTTCCCTCGTTCTGGGCCATGCTCTGCCAATTTGACTGTTATTGACACTACTGTGGTGAAGGAGAGTGATAATCGGATATTAGTACATCGGAACCGGGTCATTGGTAAAAATGGGAGTACCACAGGGATCAATTTTGGGACCTTTTCTGTTTCTAACATATATTACTGAACTGCCTTGCATGGTCAAAGATTTCTGCAATATTGTTTTATTCGCAGATGATACCTCTCTGATTTTTAATGTAGATAGGAAAGGCAGTGAACTGACTTATGTAAATAATGTATTATCTATGATCTGTAAATGGTTCGCCGCTAATAATCTTATCTTAAATCATAGAACATATAATAATACTACGTATAGAATGGACACTCCTCTCCCCCCACCAAAACGAGTCTTCCTCACCCCGCCATCGATTTTGAGCTGTCGCTGAGTTGACCCGAGTACGGGACGCGCAACTCGTGCGCGTTGACGTAACGACGAAGCGTGTCGATTTTACGAGAATTTTAAAAGTTGAGATTGGTACTCTTGTGCTGTTTACGGTTGCTTATCAACTTATCGAGAAAATGATTTTTTGTTGTGACTAACGATTTTTTATTATACGAGAAGAACATAAATTACCTATTATTGTGATTGTAATTATTATCATTACTTGTATATAATGTGAACTTGGAATGATACTTTTTGTATAGTGTAGGTATCTATTATCGTATAAGTAATGGAGTGAAATGTGAAGTTATGTTACCTACCTACTCTGTTGTGTGTTGCATATTCCTACGTCGTACATGAAGTTGGATTGTTGTGCTTGAAATGTTTCTGAAGGTAGGTAAGGTACGCATAACCTATGAAATCTAATAAGTCATAATAACCGCATCAAAAGATGGTTAGGTAGATATGTACAACAATTATTCATAGGATGACAACCTTACACTTCACGCAAACATTTACGCGTGTACAAAACAACATTTGTGTAGTGTCTGTGTAATATGTAGTTAGAACGCGGCTTTTGTATAGAGAATGAGTCGAGTGTCCAGGCTGTGCTTAAATTAAAAAAAGACGAAATGTTTAAAGTTTTCTTTACCAAATGTTCCTTATGTTGAACCAAATATTAAGCTTGGCCCAGATAAACTCCCTATTGACAATGCGTCAGTCTTCCTGGGAATCAAAATGGATTCATCTTTACATTGGGATCCACATAATACATGATCTCTTCGGAAGACTTAGTTCTGCTGCATATGCAGTTCTTAGGATAAGACATTTAACAGACGTAGCTATTGCTCGCCTAGTTTATTTCGTGTACTTCCATAGATTTAGGTAGGGGAAATGCTGCTGAGATAGAGACAATCTTTATCCTAGAAAAGCGTGCAATTCGAGCCATATATAAAATGGATCATAGGGAATCTCTAAGGGATATTTTTAAAGAAATTGATATTTTAACTTTACCAAGTCTGTATATATTTGAAAATATTATGTATGTTCGTAAAAAAATGATTAAATTTAAATTAAAAAGTGACAATCACGATCACAATACTAGCAATAAAGATAAAATAGCGGTGCCAGGTTTTAGACTAGCAAAGACAAATAAAAGGTCCTTCTTAGGTACTTGTGTACGGTTTTATAATAAAGTTCCCAAACATATTACAACGCCCACAGAAGGGAAATTCAAGTTCCACGTGAAAAACATATCGATAAAAAATCCTACTACACAGTTTCTGATTACTTAAACGACAAAAATGCCTGGACAATTCCGCTTCTGCCAAGCTATTGCCTGTCACCTACATAATTTAAACAAATATTGTCATAACTTTATTATACATATAGTAAGTATCTAACATATTGTTAAAAGAATGGCCCCGAGTTTCTTGCCCGTTCTTCTCGCAGTGGCTCTATACAATTTATTTGCTGAATGTGGCAGTACAATGTAGAATATTTCAATATTAATAATTGTAATTGGCCTTCATAAGAGCGTCGTAGACGCCTTAATTGAATAAATGATTTTGACTTTGACTTGACTTTGGAACGACATTTATTTTATATTCAAAGTAAATAGAACTACAAACAATTTTACAATTTGCTTTAATCTTGTTTACAATGACGACGCAACGGAAGTCTAATTTGAAACGAATTCCGTACAAAAAGGCCCTACTTCAATGGAAAACAATATATAATTCAACATACGAATTTACTAGCCATTCCGTGGTTACAAATAGACATGCTTTGTCATTGGTTTAATATCAATAAGAAAGCAGTTAACTCGCGCGCGAGGAGACAGCTGGGACATAGTGGGGCGTGAACGAGGACCAAGTCAAATAGCACATGAATGAAGAGCCGTATTTCTTCATGTGGCATTAATAATTAGTAAATAATAAAATTAGTAAATAAAACAATATTATTATACGACTTTGTTTGTGATATACATATTGTTTTTGGGTTACTTTATACAATTCAATGAACTCTACATGTGTCCCGTAAAATATGATTAATTCATGAAATGTTTGCCTGGATGACGAATTCAACGATATACATTTGACCAAAATAAGGTAACGGTTATTTATCTGGCGACTGTTTTTCAGTGAGCGCAAAATATCTCTATTATCAATTATTTTAGAAAACAATGTGTTGACATTGTTTAGACTTGAAATTGACAGATAACTCGCTCGAGAGTGACTTTTCGTTATTCTTTATTTTTATTATCTGTATATTTTATTCAAAACCAATAAAAAAAAAATTATATTTGGCGGAAACTGCAAGCGAAAATGAACTGTCCAGAATCCAGAAAAAGCTTATCTGTACAACTATACACATAGTTGTACAGATAAGCTTTTTCTGGATTCTGGACAGTTCATTTTCGCTTGCAGTTTCCGGGTCACAAATGAGGTATATAGCCTACAATTTGGTCTCTGGCAGTTGAAGACTAGCGCTCAACATATTTCATAACTAAGCCATTCTCCTCTTGTTTTAATATCACCTGCTGCAGAAGAGTAATTGTCGTTGTCTGAAGTATATCTAAAGCCAAGAGCGGTTTTATTGATTGTTGTATCAGCGGATTGTCCACTGCTGAACACAGCCTCCCATATTCTAGGGGTTTCTCATAATCCCCACGCTTGGCAGGCGTTTTGGGGATCGCAGTTTAAGATATCAGTGCCTTAGAAGGCGCTTACTGCCCACCTTCCGGTATTGAACTTTTAGTCGCCTCTTAATTACGACACCCATTGTTAGAAATGGGGGGGGGGGGGGGACATTCTAACCCGGCACCCCATTGGGTTTATTGATTACCGAAGAGCAAATGTTTATTGGAATATCCTCCAATGGTATGCCGTTGCCTGTGAATTTAGATGTGAGGTACGCGGATATCGTCCATTTATGAATGAAATTCAATTGTTGTCATAATCTATGATGCTCATGGACATACCGATGGCTTTCATGCCGTTCTCCGTAAAAAGGTAGGATCATTACGAGGAGGGTGCGAGAGAGCAGCAACGTCATCTTGAGAACTGTGGCAGATCACCGTAGAGCACCTTTTCAGGAGCACTTCACGCGTACAATTTGCCCGCATAGAATGCCTCGTAAATCCATTTTATTCGTGCGTGTAGTATCAGTGTAACCTTAAGCTACATTAATAGTACTTATAGCTACATTAATACTTTACTAACAATAGCTAAGTTTTGTTTTTTTCTATACTAACATGCATATGGATTTCTGCTGTACGAAATAAAAGCATATTGATTTGAACTCAACGATAAACTGGTACCAGGCGAGAGTGCCTATCATATCCGTTCTGGAAAAAATAAGAAAACAATTCCATGTCACTTAGTTAAGCGATAATAGAAAATTTTTCAAAAAAGTTGAGATCGAGACCATTTTGCAGGTTTTTTTATTATGTTTTCCAAAATAACGGTGCTATTAATCGCAACCACAAATCAACGTAATAAACATTGTTAATTTAGTAAAATAAATTAAGTTTCATTGAGGCATGATTTAGAAAAATGTCACTTATTTTGGAAAAGAACGTACTACACTACCCCTGGCAAGTTATTTCAAATGGTAGCCATCATTTTCAAGATTGCCATTTGGTCAAGATTTCAAAATAGTGCAACACTCGCCACTTTTAATTGTTCATCTTTTAACAAGGTTGGCAAATCGTTTTGGAGTGCTGAATAGGTCCTTTCTGAGGCAATACAGAGCTTGTATTCGAGCCGGAGGCACACAATTCGAGCATTTACTTTGGTTTTAAGTAAGACAAAAAAATGCCACACCATAATTGTTTGATTTTGATTATTCTGCAAAAGAAGATTAGTTATTTGGTAATAGTAGTCGAGTTGTTCGAAATGAGGTCCATTTGCAAAAAAATAAGACATGACAGTTTTAATTGGCAAGTCAAGATTTTAAAATGGTGCATTTGAAATAACTTGCCAAGGCGCCAAATCAATTAACCGATTAAATTAAATTTGAAAGGTAGTGCTCGTTTTGTTTATTTTCGTCTTGATGAATCTGAAATAAAGCTTTAACTGTGTGATTTCTTTACGTATTCATTCGTAGGTTTCTTCTACACATTTAATGTGCCTGTTCGATTTCTTTTCTTGTTTTCATCTAAAAATGTCTTTTTCGCTTCTAATCTGTTACGCACATGTTTCCCTATATGACGTGGATCCAATATCTTCAAAATTGCAACCCGACATCTTAGCCGTAGCGTTTTTAAATACCTATATGTATATAACATCGTAACGGCTCAACAATCACAGCCATCGAATATCAAAGTTACAACTTCGGCTGCCACTCATGACATTTCTCTCTCATTTCTTCTCAAAAGACACATTTTTAGGTCGACCGCGTTTCTGCAAGACGGGCTGAAAAAATATATGATGGAGGAAATTTTCCCGTTACGTAAATGGTACTCTGACATTGCGCGCTTAAAGCAGAGAAATTACTGTTTTTCATTTCATAATACGTATACAAACCAGGATTAAATTATGATAATGGCATTATTACCTATACGACCTGCGATTTCGATATACTCTCTTTAACGAGAACCGCTCGTAGCGAAGTTTGTTTAGCCGTTTTTAACCGATCGGCAAAGTTAAGTAACACACGCCGCGGTCATGAGTTAGATGGGTGACCGCTAGACCGGAGAGCACGTTAAACCGTCTATCCCGGTTGTTGTCTGAGGATGACAGTCGTTATAGCATGGTGGTAGGGCATATTGCGAATACCAGCCTGGCTAGCTACCACCTTCAAGTAGAAAATCTGTCGCCAAGCACCTAACGGTGTTTTCCCGCAGCTATCTTTGAGCGCCAGTAATTCTAGGTTAGCCTGAACATTATCTTCGACCACATCATCACTTACCATCAGGTGAGAAAGTAGTCAAAGGCCAACCTATCAAACAAAAAACAAAAGTTTCTTCTTTTTGTTTCACCCATTTTAAAATTATTAATATTAACCATTACAATGACGACGATGAATAATTTTATTTGTTTACACAATCAATAAATTAAAACGCACAAGAAAACAAATAAAACAGCGTTTTCCTTAAAGATTTTATTTTATCTCAAGTAGCACACAGACTTGTGCTATGTTGTTACAGAATTAAATTATACATAAATATATAAAATAACTAGTCCAGACAAAATTGTGCACTAGCATTGAAATTCGTTTATATATTTTCGTTACAGATTTATGACACAGTTTTAACTTTTAATATGTACACAACTGCTGATTAGATTTATAAGGCTCTGATAGTAGACAGTTTTTGTAACATAGAAATATTAACATAGTCAATTCAACATTTAGTAGATGTTTAGTCAAAGAGCGATTTCATGGCCATGATATTTTCATAAAATGATATCAAGATGTATTCTTACAAACAATGCTTACTACACAAACAAGCAAATATAATGAACTCCATAGCAGTGTATTTTCAATATGATCCGGTAATAAACAAACGAATACAAAATGGCGCCGATCATTCCCTCTCATTTGCACTCCATAGACAACTGCTCCGCCCCGCGGTTACACCCGCGTGGTCGTAGATGATGAAGATAAAAGTATCATATGTGTTTATCCAGCGCCTCAACTACCTCCATACCAAATTTCAACATAATTGGTCCAGCCGTTGGAGCGTGAAGAATTAATAAACATGCAAACACTCACAAACGTTCGCCTTTATAATTTTTGTTTGATAAGGATCAATTTGTTACTACCAAATATGTTTTTGTATAATATTTATGGTTCACTACTTTGGCGATAATGGCTTAAACGTAAAAGATAGATATATGCCGTCGCGGGCTTTTTTGTAGGAAAATTTAGGATATTATAGATTTCCGTTATACATTATGTACATATGATACCAAAGGTTTTTGCAGATAGGTCGCATATGGCAAACATTTTTCCTACTTACTTGGCACTTATCTTTATTTTTTGAACAATTCACACAATATCTTTACAAATTATAGCCTATGTGTTATTCTGATGTGTAAGCTATATTATTGTAAAGTTTCGTTAAAATTCATTCAGTAGTTTTTGCGTGAAAGAGTAATAAACATCCATACATACATCCATTCTTACAATTTTTCGCGTTTATAATATTAGTAAAGACCATAGTGTGAGAGGAAATGATTATCGGCACCATTTTTGAATCGTTTCCATTAAACCGGGTTATACAAAAAAATATTACGTTAACTTAACACAAAATTAACTTATTACATATATAGTAAGCTGACAATATTCGTGGAAAACTTACTTTGGTTTCACATTTCGTTAGCATTATTCATTGTACATTAAAAGCAGTGAAAATGTATAGCAATTGCAGTGTAAAAGAGTATCTAAATTTGAAAAACGTTCGTAAAATTATGATATTACATCCATGCATTTAGTAATATGTTAGATGCACGGACCTAGATTTTATTCGATATTGTTACAGCAATAAGCTTTTTCGTAGCAGTCATTATATTCACTTTGAAAACTATCGCGAGTTTTATCCATATTAACTTATTAGAAACCGGCTAGGACCCGCGTTATATTTACCGGAAAGATTCCGACCAGTTTCGGACTGTTTTGAAGTCCTTCGTCTGGGAGTCTCGATTGCGCGAAGCGACGAGCACGGGCCTCAGCGCGTAACTGTCGTTGTTGACGGCGCTGTCTGCCCCGGCTCAGCTGCATTTGTCAAGTTGACGGCAACTTGACTCCCAGACGAAGGACTTCAAAACAGTCCGAACCTGGTCGGAATCTTTCCGGTAAATATAACTCAGGTCCTAGCCGGTTCCTAATAAGTTAAGTCATTATATTCTAGAAAAAATAGTTAGCAGATAATGTATAGCATAGATTATTCCTTTATTTGTTACAGTAGAAAATAGTATATAACAGTGATGTCAATAATTAGATGCAATAATTATATATGACCGTAATTTTAGATGATTAGGTACCAACCTACCAAATTCATTGGCATAGCAATTACCAAGCGACGCCATAGTAATACAAAGATACAAATTTTCGTTTATTAAGGCTAGAGTGCTCCTGGCGCTTTCCATAGAAACGTAGTATCATATTTTAAATACTAAGTGTTCAATCTCGGTAAAACTTTGCATGTATGCCCTTGAGCCTAATATATATGCTTCATTTTTGCCAGGTTTCCGTAAAAGTGTTTTCAAAAATAATGTTTAAAACAGTTTTGTATGGGAATTATCATTTTGACGTTTAGGGACAAAATAAATCGAAAAACTGTCAAACCAGAAGCATAGATATTAGATTCAGCAATATGCATACAAAGTTTCACCGAGTTTGAACACTTGGTATTGAAATATATGATAAAACTACGTTTGAATGGAAAGCGCTGCGTGCACTCTACTCTTAATTCAATTACATTTAGGGCCTGTTTCAGAATGTTCGAGTAAGTTCCGGTTATACTACCCACAACATAAAATAACTGAATGATAAAAATGATAGTTAACATGCAGCGCGTTTCAAGCTTTAACCGATGAATAGGCTAAATCGATGACTGTGAAACGCAAAGATAGTGTTTTATTTATTAAATATGTTCTTGGTAGTATAACCGGAACTTACTCGAACATTCTGAAACAGGCTCTTAATGTTACATTTATTAAACACTACAAGTATGATTGATATGACTTAACATAAAAGTTTTGTGTGCCATGCATCATTTAAAAAGTAATTGCAAATTTTTATGTGTGGATGTGACATTGTAGTTTAATGTTTTGTTAAATTTTTGTTATCGTATATTACAAGGTATCTAACATGAAAATTAGGTTTGTTTAATATTACTACTTGTAATTTACGATCACTTTCTATCAGAAGTTATAGCAAATATCTAACAATGTTTTTATACGTTGTGTATATCACTCGTGTCGTATCAGGTATTCATTTTAAGGCGAAAGGTAAGGCTATATGATTGTGTGCATTTAAAGGCCTCTCCCACGTCATCTATTTAACAAGAAGTGCATGACTTCGAATTTATAGACGTCACGCTGCTTTACTATTCTTGCCTGATCATATTTGCGAGAAAACGAAGGTTTTCGACTCAACTGGTAGTTGATTTAGTAGACGCAAATAGCTTTTCTCTTATAATCCTTATTTTTAATTACTGCTTGCAAAAATGGACCATGAAAACATTCGTACGAATTTAAAGAATAACTGACCCAAGTTTGGTACCAAACGAATTTGACACACCTCTAAAACTAATCCTGAAATTAAGGTAATTCAAAATTTCACCTAATTCTATTCTGCTGTAACTAACAAAATCCATTTAAGGTTGAACTGGCCAGTCACTTCTCCATACAAACGTCGTAGGGTGATCACTCACTTATTTGAGATTTTAAGTCCAGACTTAAGCATAATACCGATTGATATCGTCATTATCTAGGCTTTTATAATGCCAAAATATTAAACAGATAATTAAGTTGTTAGTTATGACCCTCAAAAACTTTATATGAAAATGTTTCGAGGCTTATAATTTTCAAGATAATTATTTTATTAAAATTTCGGCATCATACAAGCCTAGATAATGATGAGATCAATCGGTATTATACTTTATTTTGGACCTAAATCCTCAAATAAGGGAGTGGTCGCCCTACGACGTTTGTATGGAGACGGGGCTGGCCAGTTCACCCTTAAAACCAGGATAGCAAACTGCAAGATACGGATATATTTATTTCAAAGATTAACATGCTATATTTGTGCCACGAAACGTGCGTCAAAAAATAATAACACCACCAATTTTGTTTAGCCCCATACGCCTCAAAAATGCCTAATCCATTTTTTAAATGGTATACCAAATCCTTTTTTAACGGTATACCCACTTTTTAATAAAAGGAATACCTAATACAATATTGGTGATATTAACAATGTTGCTACATATTTCCTATAAATTGGGACAGGAAGTGGCTGTAAACTACAAACAGTACCTAGTAATAAACAAACATTGTATTCATATTTAAATATGATGATTCACGTACACAACCATTCTCTAATTAACTCATTAAAATCTCATATATCCATCAATACATGTCATGTCACTTATCAATATGCAGATAAGTATTTAATGTATTAAAGATACAGGACAGTTCATTCTGCGCATATAAACATTCTGTTTTCAATTATTATACACTTCGTAGAACGTGAGCTATGTCAAATACGTGCAACATCGGGAACAATTAATTGTTTGTAATAACTTTTGTTTTGATTACCTTATATGTAAGTATTAGGCTCTATTTAGACGACGCCGCGGCCGTCGGTTTCACGGTTCATGCGCGGCGCGTGCGAGGCGACCCGCGTTCGTAACGCGGTGGGTACTCGGTTTCAGCGCAGCGAACAAATCATACCCGACGCGACCTACACCTCAAAGGATAAGTTGGTGGGACTGTACGCGCGTACAGTCCCACCAACTTATCTGTTCAGGCGGCAGAAAAAAGAACTACAACATTCCTTCAAATTGTGACAGTTTGTAGTGGATTTCCTTGACCAGCAGCGCCCTCGCAAACTGCACAGTTAAGTTGGTGGTACTATACCGCGCTGCGGCTTCGTTCACACGAGGACGCGGTTCGGGCGCGGCTCGCCGCACGACCCAACCTACCCGAACCGGAGATGTCACGGCGTCGTCTGAACGGAGCCTTAACGTCGAGTGTCTTCTCATTATTAGCTGCTCATTAAATCATTTGTGGTTTATATTTAATATGTCATTTGTTAATTACAGTAAGTATATATAGTTTATTTGCACAACCCACATTTTACTCGTCGCTTATAGTTTAAGTGAGAGAGAAATCATCCTCAAATTCTCTATACAATATTCTTCTATTTTTAACCCCGATTCAAAACGTTTTTAACTCATTTAACTCACTTTTAACTCGTTTCGTACAGAAAATTATATAGGTTCATGCCGAAATACTCATCCCTGTAAGGACCTAATTCAGATGTTGGCAGACATATTTAAACTAAAATAGAACCTACAGCAAAGTTATTATTATGACTATACACTAGTTTTAAAAATCTATAAAAGTGGCATCTAGTGCAAGAGTACTATGTAACACAATAGCACCTTGAGAGTAACTTTTCTTCATAAGAATTATGATTGAATTGATTTATAATATTAAATTTACGTTTACATTATACCTTAATCACGTGTACTTCATTGTACACAACATTTTGTAAACGAAGACAATTTTAGCAAGTATTTATATTTCTACGAATGGAAATTATGTGTCAATGTTACTCCACATTGATATGGCATAAGGAAATCTAGTTATTCACATAATAGGCTATAAATTGTTACTGTGTCATGTATTTTACTTTTTAAATAATATTGTATATTTTTTTATTTCTGTTGGGTCTTGTCAATGGGATTGGCATCTGTCAAATTGGCGCTAGCACTAGCACTATTTACTTTGGAAATTTGGTCGATAAGACATTTGACATATTCCAAATAAAGTCCACATAAATTTGATAAAAGTTATGCTAGTGCCATTTTTTTATTGCTGATAGGTAAGTAAGCCTTTGACCACAATCTCACCTGATGGTAAGTGATGATATGGTCGAAGGTAATAACAGGCTTAACCTACAATTACTGGCTCTCAAGGACAACTGCCGGAACACACCATTAGGTGATTGACGACAGGTTTTCTTCTTGAGGGTGGTCGCTAGCCAGGCGGGCATTCACAAAATGCCCTTCCACCATGCAAATGTATAAAAAAATCTACCAGCCAATTCCATTAATTGAATTTATAGCAACAAAATGACAATAATTCTCCTCAAATCCCCTACTTTGACACAGTTTAAAATGTGTTACAACATGACTCAGTTTTAATTTAAAGTAAAATAAACGTAAGCATGCAACTCGAACACATTTTGTACTAATAACTTATACACACTTAACAATATACAACTAAAAGAATTATCTTAAATGTATACATATATAATAATTAAAATTTATTAATTTTAGTCAATAATATTCCATATTTAAGTATACTAAAATGAACTAATATAAAAAAATATCAGGTATTAGTTAAACAAAAACAGGATCATAATCTCATAAAATATGGTTTACAGACAGTTAGTAGCTTAAACAAGCATGTATATATAAGTGCTGGTTTATTAATGGTTTTTTTTTTTCAGTTTTTTGTTATTTTATTTTATAGGTAACATTTTTATCATACCTACATATAGTAAATATGTACAGAACACTTAAAACCAAGCGGAAAAAGTTTGCATATAACTGCCTTGATACAAGATACACTGGTGAGATATGATAAGGGAAGGTATCTGTCTTGTACAAAACATAGAACTTTACAAAAATACTTATCTGAAATTCTATGGATTTATAGGTTATATATTTTTTTTGTATGTTATTGTGACGGAACAAGCTCGAGGCCCCACCTGATGTTAAGCGTACCTCTGCCTATAACAGATGCATTTCATCACAAGTCATGAATTGCTCTGCGCCCGTCACTTTGAGACATAGTTGTTAAATCTCATGTGGGCCTGTTATTTCACTGGCTCGCAAGGACAGCTGCCGGAACACACCGTTAGGTGCTTGGCGATAGATTTTTTACTTGAGGGTGGTCGCTAGCTAGGCGAGCACTTGCAAAATGCCCGTCCACCATGCGGTGAAGCTCAAGCCCGCGGCGGGATTCGAACCATGGACCTGCTGCGCAGCATTTCATAGCTAATGCCACTGAGCCATCACTGCTTCTTATATATTTGAGTCTCATTGTTATAGTAAATCATAATTATTGTAATTTTTCATGTAGATTACTTAGTTTTACTTCGTTTACGTTAAATTTTAACAGTAATTAGTTAATCAGATAATGAAACAATAATATTTTTGTGTATATTTAGCACAGTTATTTTATGAGTCATAATACTTATAGTAAAATTTATAAGTCTTATCATAAGTCATAACTGATGTAATTAGTTCATTGTTGTATGGGTTAGTGTAAATAGTTAAAATAATATCCATTTTACATAAAATATGTTTTTCTCACAAATACAAAAAAAGTCCGTTAACATAACCGAAGTAATAGCCTAATTTGAGAAATAGTGACAAGAAAAATAATAAGATACTTGTATTAATAAAAAGCCATAGTTTCAGTGGGGTGCCGGGCTATATTTGCATCGCCCCATATCTTCCTGTAGGATTCGTAAGAGCAGACTAAAGGAAAGATAGCACTTGGGCAGCAGCGCATTCTGAAGAACAGCGCTTCTCAAGACGCCTGCCAAGAATGGGGATTTCAGCAACCAATAGTGTTGGCTTGGTTCAACGTTGGTCGTTTTGGGTGTCAATAATGATAATGTTGCTCAGTGGGAATTTTGTATTCCAAACATCCCCACGGGCGCTCCGTAGAACGCTGTATAACCTTCTATAATACGTAAAAGTAAGGACAACTTTAAATAATAATTTCCTTCACTTTGGAAACTATCGCGAGTTTTATCCATATTAACTTATTAGGAACCGGCTAGGACCCGCGTTATATTTACCGGAAAGATTCCGACCAGTTTCGGACTGTTTTGAAGTCCTTCGTCTGGGAGTCAGTTACGCGCTGAGGCCCGTGCTCGTCGCTTCGCGCTATCGTGACTCCCAGACGAAGGACTTCAAAACAGTCCGAAACTGGTCGGAATCTTTCCGGTAAATATAACGCGGGTCCTAGCCGGTTCCTAATAAGTCAATAATTTCCATGACAATAAACAATTTCAAATAGTCAGTCAAAGATAGCTTACTAAACCGAACGTGCCACAGACCTGATTATGAGAGATCTACGTTGTAAGGCCAGTCTGGGCAGCAAATCTTGAGAATACCAACTATAGGTACGTCTAGTCTATTATCAAACCTAAAGTGTACAAGACAGACACCACCCTACCCACCTATGGCAATTTACAAGAAGGTGCATTTGAACTTCCTGCCGGAGCCTAGCTTGTGCCCCCGCCTGTACTTCTTGCCTCGACTCTCCTTGTCCTTGCGGATCTCACGGACGAGCGTGTAGAACGCGTCGTCGACGCCCATGCGCGTCTTGGCTGACGTCTCCACGAAGGGCACGCCATAACTCCGCGCTACCTGTAACACGACAAATAAAATCTATTACTTCTACTGTATTATAAAATAGTTTGGACAGGACGTGGACTACCTTACAACGCAAGAGAGACGAATTTCTTAGCATTCCATGGATTCACCGTGCGGGTGCCGGGTCTTTAGCGTTGCAGAGGAAGAGGCTAGAGGGGCCTGGGACTTGCAACCCAGGAGTAGAGTTAAGGGGTCCCTTTACGATGGCATCGATGCTCCCCTTCACTGCTCGAGCCTCCTCCCCTACCTAACCAAATTTGGTAAGATCCTACTAATGCCGCCTTAGATACACGTTCTAGGATGGAAGTTACGGTTGTTCTTGACAGGCCAAGGTCTTTAAGTAGTAGTATAGGGATAAGTAGTTATATAGGGATTTCGTTGGTATACCCCTTGCTCCAACTTCTTCAGCATATAAATTAACCACATAACTGTTTTTGGTTAACTCATTTGATAGGTTTTTTTTTTTAATTCTTAAGGAACAAGCGCAAGTCCCACCTGATGTTAAGCGGTATCCTCAGCCTATAACAGATGCATTTCATCACAAGTCACGAACTGTACTGCGCCCATCACCTTGAGACATACCTGTTAAGTCTCATTTTGCCTGTTATTTCACTGGCTCTCAAGGAAACGGTGGGTTCCGGCAGCAGTCCTTGGCGACATATTTTCTTCTTGAGGGTGGTCGCTAGCCAGGCGGGCATTCGCAAAATGCCCTTCCACCATGCAAAAGGTCATAATATTTGTTAGTTTTTATATTGTGGTCTTTAGGTATGTTTGTTTCCCACGGCACAGTAAGTTCTATATATGACGAAACACCAACATCCCCAGGAATTTTGTAGTGTTTTTAATCTTTTCATACGTGTCCATCAAAAGAGTCCAATCAGGAGCTGCGCCTAAGATGGAGTAAGGCTTGGACTTAGATTTTGTAGATGACCATTCTTTTACAAAATCGACGTTTCGTTTGTTCGTGGTCAATTCATTGTTTGCTCTAGCTACCGAGAGACTCGCCGCTTCTCGTATGATTTCGAGGACTCTATCATGGCGGCGTGAATAATGACCCCTATCAAGGAGCACCTTGCATCCTACCAATAAGTGCCGTGCTGTACCTATCTTCTCCCGACAAATACCGCAAGACTTTTCAGTGGCTTTCCCCCATCTTACTAAATTGCTTTGCTCTGGGAGGGTCATCTGAAAGGCGTTAAGATAGAATTTTAATAAGGCAGGTGACCAATCGTATATCAAGGTACGCCACTTTAACGGCAGAGTGATACAAAAGTCAACTATTAATTAAGATAATTAATACACTCAGATTCATATTAAATAAATATTTTGCAAAACATTCAATTAATAGTTGCTCCGTTTTGTCATGCTAAACTGTCCAAATCTATTTAACAAAACAAAAAAAGCTGTCGTAAAATTTTACACAGTCATTCTTTATTCATAATTTCGTTGAGTGGTGGTTACCCCCTCCCTTTTCTTGTTGAAAATTGTTTTAACGCATTATATTCCTGAATTATGATAACGAACAGATTCATGCGTTACTTTGCGGGAACCCATATCTAATAATAACAAATATTTAAAGAAAACATTAAAAAAATATTTTAACAAAACATTAAAAAAAAACCTAGTGACAATTCCGCCCAATTTTCTTGCTAAGCCGACGTGATGTCACAAACGCCACGCAGCCAAACCGGAAGAATTTTCGACGCATTTCGTTTCTACACGAAGTATCCTCAGGAGGTCTTGATTCTACGAGCGCACGAGCGAGACATAAGAGAAGACTTCTCTTAATTTAATATTTTCTTAAAATATTTGTTACTATTTCCTGAATTATCTCGTATTTTCATACAAAAAGTGCAAGCTGCAGTGACTAGAAGGGATTAAAAACCAAGGATCCCATATCCAGGCGGTAAGTAAACGAGGTATCTTGAAAAGTCAAATCTGCTTTAGAGTCATAAGAGCAGCCCGTCTGTCTGGCTATTCACTACAGCACAAATTAGGTTTTTTTTAAAAATATATTTTTTAATATTTATACTTTTACACTACAGGCTCTGGGTCCGTATTCTTTTAAGATTTTCCTTTTTCTTATCAGTTTAAGTAATACAGTGTACTAAGTAATCGTTGTCTCCAATACATCAGTCTTCTTGAAGGGAAGGGTGTTACTTTGTTATAATCTTAACACTAAAGTGAGTCCATTTTTTTATTTGTATACAATTTTTTTTACTTATATCTAGCTTGTTAGCAGGTGAAACATTAAAATTAATATTTACAGTATTTTTATTCTCCTAAGTTGTATCTTCTGCTTGCACTATCATTTCAAGTAACTTATATCGTGTCGAGTTTATCGTAGAAACCGTGTGCGTTTATAAAAATTAATTATACAGTGTACTGAATGTCGTACAATAGTAATTTTAGAAAAAAATATTCAAGAAATATGATAAATATAGATAGGATTGTCAGGTTACTTCACCGTAAACAAGTTTAAGTTAATTGAAGAATTAGTGTTTTTCATTTTGGCTGCAGATGTCGCTCCGTCCCCTTGAGACGACGGTTAAACGATTAATACGAAGGGATAAATTAGAGCCATGACTCACTCACTCACTACGATATGTCAATTGGAAGAGCATGTCCCAGCTATAGGGACAGATGGTCACGGGCTAGAATCACGGTGGTAGTTTATTATTTTTCCTTTCGTTGTAACTCTATATATGTACTTAGTCATTTGGCAGGCTTTAATGCAAAATTACAATGTTATAAAGTACGTACTAATGTACCTTTTATTTATCGCTACTATTGCCAAAAATTAAAAAAAGGCAAGACCAAGATGATACGTAGCCAGTCTTGGTCTTGCAACAATATTGATCTTAGTCTTGCAACAAGAAAAAAAAATCAAGAGTCCTGTAAGAATTGCAAGAACAACGAAACAGAGTAGGTAAATTTTGAGCTAATAAAGTTATTAAGTACATAGTTACATAAGATCGTCCACTGCTTAACATAAGCCTCTCCGCTTAAAGGGGGTTTCGCCATAATCGCCATTCATGCACGATTGTAAGCACTTCGAACCGAAGCACGTACAAGTTTAAATAGAAGTGAATTAACCTTGCATGGTGGTAGAGTATTTTCCGAATGCCCACCTGGCTAGCTACCACTCTCAATTTTAAAATCTTTCGGCCGCTGTCCTTGAGAGCCAGTAATTCTAAGGTTAGCCTGAACAACACCTTCGACCACATCGTCACTTACCATCAGCTGAGATAGTGGTCAAAGGCTCAGGCATAAAAAACATAGTGATTCAGAACCTTGGTACGATATACAGTAATAATACTGACGTTGAATTGAAACTAATGAAAAACCAACATTTTTACTACAGGCACAGGTCTACATATTTCACGCATGTTAGGAACTGTTTGGAGATTGAAACCAAAGTCATAGTTTCACTTAACTGCAAGACGCAATATTCTTGCAGACTGTTCCAATTTTACAGCGTCAGCCTGATCTTGCTACAATATGACGATCTCGATCTAGAAAAATTGTAATACTAAGACAAATTTTGGTCAATAATAACTACTATTACCACCTAACATCAATAGCAGGGATTCCCAAAGTGGTTTCCGCGTAACCTAGGGGTTCCGTAGAATACTCATCAGGGTTCCACCAACATTATTTATTATTATATTATGTAGTCTATATAAATATCAGTGTTGATCATTTGATATGGGGTTCCATAAAATAAAAGGTATTTGGATGGTATTCCGTTCTTTAAAGTTTAGGAAACCTTGATCTATAGGACTATCTCAGTGTACATATCCACTCATATGCTCTTTATTAGCTCTTTTTTGAATACTAGTAAGCAAAGCCTATATTATAGTTTCTTCGGAAATAAATTTTCAATTTTTTTTTTTTACAAACGTTTAAAATAAGGATTGCTTTATAACATTAATTGGATTATTTAAATATTATAAATGAACGGGCAAAACACTCAAGTCAGGGCTCTTTTCCTGTCATGCGTATTTTCGCCCTTGCGCGGATCACGTCCGTATGCGGGTGATAGCCATGGAAGTAATAAGTACTACGTACAACAGGAATGAGCTGTTGTCGTAAAATTGAAGCCGAACGAGAGCTCAGTAACTGTACCTCTTATCCCTTTCTGGCGATGGTGACCATATTGAAATATGATTTAAGGACAATAATTACAAAAACTGATTTGTGATATGACGTAAGCATATCATTGCTTCAAATGGATTTTAACCGAAGATGCTAATGATAAACTTGCCCTATAAATACAAATAAATGCCAATACAAATATTTATTTTTTAAAAATCACATAGAACATTTTTAACTATACATTAATTACAATAACGTTGTTATAATGGTATGTGATCTAATTTTATGGTATAGTTATTGACATTGACAACTGTGCTAAGTCGTACCTGTGTTACAGTTGTCAATGTCTTCCTCCAGTGCAGCAACATTCTTGGGTATTTAAAATAGGCACATAAAACATGTTTTTTAATAAACATATCATCCATCTCACTGGAGTAATAAAAATAAAAAAACACTATACATGTAGGGTAGACAATTTAACAGCAACAGTAAACTGTATAAGCTTAGCAATACTCTGATCGTCCCATTAAGGCAGATAGCAACATTTGCCTATAGAGTACTATACATTTCCTGTTTTTGCTTGCTTTTCACACTCGCGTCATATAGGCAGGCCTGGTTCACTCCGCACTTTAGGTACAAAGCTACAAGTACATCGGCGGCTGCAACAAGTCGCGTTTACTCTACAAGGGTTGCCGGGCGCCGTCCGGAACGCACGTCTTCTCACTTCAACGCGCCGTATTTCGTGTTGGTGTTTGTTAGGCTGTTTACGTACCTAGTAGCACAGAATAATAGGTTAGTACCTATTAGGTACTATTAGGTAGGTTGGAATGAGGGCAAGATTATACAGCATTGCATTTGACTGCATAAATAATAACATAGGTCTGAACATCACTTTTTTCTCAATTTCAAAAGACATCGAAAGGTAAGGAAACGTACGCCTTCCTAGGTAGGTATATATAACCTATTGTTTCTAATGTTAACTTATTACCTACTATTTTAAGATTTTCATAGTGCCAGTTGTGCTTTAATGGGGACAATAAGTGTAAAGTACGCAAAGCATAGTTTACTTGGCCGTTCTTAACAGATCAGCTAAACAATTGTCAGCTACTAACAATTAAGTAACGTCTACCGCGGTCATGACTTGGATGGGTGACCGCTAGTGACATTACTACTGAGCACTTCCGTGCTTTGTAGGGTACGTTAAGCCGTCGACCCAATTGTTATCTTAGGATCGCAGTTATTATAGCATGGAGGCAGGGCAATTTGCGAATGTCCACTTGTGTAGCTTCCACCCTCCAGGAGAAAATCTGTCGCCAAGCACCTAACGGTGTGTTTTGACGGCTGTCTAATTAATTAGTTAAGAAAAAAGCAGTTTAGTTTACATTTAAGTTTAATTCTAAATCAGACATTGCTAAATAAAACAGTCTTGTGAAGTTTCTGCCGCAAACCCAGCTTATTCCTTATATGTTTCACTGATTCTAATTTTGCATTATGAGTTAAACGAAAATTGAGATATGAATTCGCTAACTCCTTCACCAATTGAATATCATGTGGATCTTCAAATATATATTGAGGAGGTTGTGGTGGATTTTTTCCATAACATTAGGAAATCTGAAATTGAAACGAAGTGATTTTAATAGAGAAAGGAATAAAAAAATGCATAGGTATTTAAGTTATTTGTTCTTGAACTAGGACTGGACAGTCATGCATGGTCACCGTAATTCATCACTAACAAATTTATGTTTAAAACTATTACCTGTGAAAAGATAAACCACAATCAGGATAATAATCGATTCCGCAAGCCTCCACGACAAAAATATTCCCCATTTTAACTAAAATTCTTCCAAAATATCACACAATCAAAAAACAATCCGCCATTAAAGTCCGAGTCTGCGATTTCAAGTGGGGTTGTCAGGTCAGGTGTCCGTATTTCATACAAATAAAAGAAAACCTATACGCTATAGCAAAATTTTTGCGTTAATAAGGCTTTACACGTAGCAACAAAAAATATTGCTTTAACATGTCGGTAATCAATTATTATTTATATTTAGAAACATTTTAGAAGTAAATGGTTTAACTTCATTACATAACATCAATCACATATTTTTCTACAAACAACGAAGGGATTGAAATCAACTTAACTCTGGCAACTCTAGGTCACTGTTAGAACGAGACACAGGGTTCAGTGGTTACCCTCTCACTCGGTTTCATTTTCATTTTGCGCGCAACAAGACTCTTACGCCCTTAGCATAAGGTTTTATTTTCTTTATTTTAGCTGCAAGATGTACAGATAGAGCTTATTCCTGTTGTACGTAGTACTTATTACTTCCATGGTGATAGCACGCTCCTACACACGCAGTGCAAAGATTTAGTTTGCCGCTTCAGTGTTGTGCCTGTAGCCAAGCCGCGTTCCGCACGCGTGATAGGAATAACATGTATGAAATTATAGGATGCCGGCTGACCGCATGAGTCAAGATGGTCGGTCAAGACGCGGGTGGTTTTTTATTTTATTTTATTTTTTATGTTATTGTGACGGAACAAGCTCGAGGCCCACCTGGTGTTAAGCGGACTAACTTCTGCGTATAGCAGATGCATTTCGTCACAAGTCACAAATTGCACTGCGCCCGTCACCTAGAGACATACTTGTTATGTCTCATGTGCCTGTAATTTCACTTGCTCTCAAGGACTGCTGCCGGAACACACCGTTAGGTGGTTGGCGACAGATTTTCTACTTGAGGGTGGTCGCTAGCCAGGCGGGCATTCGCAAAATGCCCTTCCACCATGCGGTGAAGCTCAAGCCCGCGGCGGGATTCGAACCATGGACCTGCTGCGCGGCAGTCCTTAGCCAATACCACTAGCCATCACTGCTTCAAAATCTATCTATACGCGTGACAGGAAAATCAGCTTTTGGGATCGAACGCTTCTCGCGGGTTTCGACTATACAGATGTTCATAATAAGGGCGAGTGCGCAGCTGCGTCTACGAATTCTCGGACACGGCGGCGCGCAACGGGCGGTTGCGGCGCGGTGGTTAATTGATAATAGGTATTTAAATATGAGTGAAACTCACAATACTTTCAATAGACTTTTAGACCATCGTTTGTGTAATTTATAGAACGACGTGTAAGGGTGTATAAACATAACATTCGTCACTAACCAGTGTGCTGTAACCTTCACCCAGTTCCTATTATCAGTTCCCATTCTACATATAAACAGGATATAAAATGTAAAGCTGTTATTTTCAAAACAAGAAATGATTTATTTATTTTCTCACTTATGTTGTATTTCTGCGAAATGCTTCCGTCATGTCCGTAGCTCAGGAATAGTTTTTTTTTTTATTGTGACGGAACAAGCCCGAGGCCCACCTGATGTTAAGTGGACTAACCTCTGCCTATAACAGACGCATTTCGTCA
Source organism: Plagodis pulveraria (assembly GCA_963890685.1). NCBI lineage: Eukaryota > Metazoa > Arthropoda > Insecta > Lepidoptera > Geometridae > Plagodis > Plagodis pulveraria. Next base: position 4,033,108 of record OY982961.1, on the reverse strand, counting down.
ACGACGAATTGCACTGTGCCCGTCACACTGAGACGTCCAGTTGTTAGGTCTCATTAGCCTGTAATTTTTCTGGCTCTCAAGGACAGCTGCCGGAACACACTGTTAGGTGCTTGGCGACAGATTTTCTACTTGAGGGTGGTCGCTAGCCAGGCGGCATAGTTAAAATATTACATTATATTCTTTGACCGAGATGACGAAAACAATATATAAATTTAAGTGATGTAAAGTTGGTAGGTACGCCCTAATAGCTACTTTTGTTATACTTAGCGATTATATAGGTATATATATAATAGTTATAGCGTTTTTATGCCAACGGAGAATAAAGGAAAATGTAATAAATAATGTATATGTGTTACAGAACCTACTATATACGTTATGAATAGATTCAGGCGTTACTTTGCGGATTTTGACTCTACGAGCGCATGATCGAGAAAATTACTTTATATAAGTTTAAAAACTAACATTGCTCTTCATTTTTGTGCAGTTGACAGTTCAGTTAAATCCTTAGAAGTACATGAGGAGATTTAAAACTTTAGTACAACTGATGAAAATATGACTTATTTTTTTTTGTCGCTGTGTTATATTTATATACTGAAATAAAATAATTATATTCTCTAGTTTCAAAATATATACATATATATAACTTATAATAGTATTAATTATTTTAAATAGTAAAAATGTACGGGTAGGTGTGATTTTTTTTCAGTTTTGTTACCATACTTTAACTTCAATAAAAAATAAAACTATGGTGGTTTTTACCACATAAAAATATTTATCGAAAAACACAGTATTTTTATATTATATGACGAATCGCCATGGAACAAAAAATATTAGATACAGTTAAAGAAATATAATTTTCTATCCGGTTTGTTACCAAAGGTTCCATATAAACAATTGCTTTTAATGTTAAGATACCGTTATCCAGAATATGATCAGAAGTTCAAAAATAATTAATATTTTAAAGGAAAATTATGTATATTCCTAAAAGTAAAAATTTCACGAGAAAAACATATATATTGAAAAAAAATTTAGGGACAGTAACAAAACGGATGGTAACAAAATTGTTAGGCTCTGATGCTCTGAGAACAAACATACCAGCAGCAGTAAGTACGGCAAATCAAAATAAATAATTAATTATTTTTTAACCGACTTTAAAAATGAAGCAGGTTCTCATTCGACTGTTTTTTTTTCGTCTGAAAGCTGATGCTTGTCATGTGGTCCCATTTAAATTTGAGTGAGATATGACGAGCAGTATAAGAGTTATTCCAAATAATAACTGCGTATTTTATTTTAGAAGTTGCTTTTATTGCCGTTTTTTCTGTAGATTTGAGGCTTTGACGAAAAAACCTATAGATGAAACAATCAACTGAGCTCTCCAAACTTAGTCAGTCATCACTATTATTTTTATAGTATAAAACAAAGTCGCTTTCTCTGTCCCTATATCCCTATGTATGCTTAAATCTTTTAAACTACGCAAAGGATTTTGATGCGGTTTTTTTTAATATATAGAGTGATTAAAGAGGAAGGTTTATATGTATAATAACATCCATTAAATAGTGGAGAAATACTGTTATTTTTGAGGTTTCGTAAATAATTACATTTTTTCAGCTTACATTGCAAACGCAGACTGAACCTTACGAGATTTATCAAAATAATGTACTAAGTATTGTACACATTGAAAAGGTCTACAGAAAACTTCGCTGTGGTATATGTCTATCTCTTATGGATATCCCACAATTTTTTTTGTCATTTACTTTTTACGACGAATAATGGCTAATTTTCGAAATGATTGTAACCAATACAGCATTAATACTTATCTAATTAAATACAATTATACATTAATAATAATATAAAATAATAATATTATATTAATATAGATCTATATGGCCCTTTACAGCATATGATTTAAATGAATATTTTCGAAGATATTACAGATTTAAAAATTGCGGGACGTAGCGTTTGCGGAGGTTCCGGCCGGCCCGGGCGGCGGGAGCGTGTAGTAGTGTAAAAATGTAAAAAGTAAATAGGTAAAAATTTAGTGTATGAATTTAGATATTCCAAAGATAGCAGGAAATCTTCATGGTTTAGGGAAAGAAGAATTGTTTTATTCTAAATTTATCGCGTGCGGGCCACGGGCAGTAATGAATAAATAAAAACTACTGAATCGATTTTAATCATTTTTTCAGTGATGACATAGGCCATATATTTTATACCGACCGTGTGCGAAGCCGGAGCGGGCCGCTAGTAACATATATACCTATTAATAATAAATCTTACATTTAGTACTGCCAACTAGTTTCTTAATACCTCGAAACGATTTTTAAATTTGGTCTAAGTAGGTAACTCTTTGTAGATAGTTTATATTTATTATTATCATATTATATATAAATATATATATATATTATTTATTTATTCAACTAAAAACGCCATGTGAATTTAGCTTTATGCTGTCTGTTTTGTTACTTTCTCGGTCCAACTATATGTTACCTTACCTGCAGTAACAAAACTGATGTAACATAGTGTGTTAATCTAACATTGGAAAAAATATTATTGCAGCACAGATTCTCACTCAGTTACAGTAAATATAACAAATTGCCCTCTATAAAGCATTTCTTTTTAACTGCATTATGAGAAATGTGTATATATAGGTAATTAATTGCATTGGTGCAAACCTGACGACAAATTTCTTCACACTGGCGACGAAATGACATTGATTTGTAACTTTTGAGATGGACATTGGTTTGTAATCATTGATTAATGGTGTTCCAAATAAAAATATGTATATTTAATGGAATCACTTTTTCAAGAAATTGAGGTAACAAACCGGAATTGTCCGGATTTATCAAATTTCGGGGACAACAAACTTATTTAATTTATAAATACATAAAAAGAATTAAAAGCTTTATTAATTATTTGCTTTATGCAATTTAAGTTTATATATTGGAAAAATAACGGTTTCAAATTGATGTTGTTATAGAAAATATTCATAAAATGTATTTTAAAAGTTTAGGTACCCTGGGGACATGCCAAAATGAAAGGGATGGTTTAAGTAAAATAATCTGTAAATATTTCGTTTTAGCTGAACTTCATTGAAATTTTATGAAAAACGTAGTAAAATATGTGAACTTTCATTTAAGAGGCTATATTAAACTGAATAAGTTCTCTATTTTATGAAATAAAATGATTAATGTGAAGGATATGCCAAAATGACAGTTGTACAAAAATTTTTAATCTCCTCATAACTCATTATGAAGTTGGTTTAATAAAGAAATTTATCCATATACATCATCCATTTAAGTTTTTGCAGATTTAATTTTTCAACAATCTAAGCAATATTATCAAATTCTATAATGGGTCTTTAAATTTATATTATCAAGTTTGCATAACCAGTTGGTGTTATTAAAATTATACTCGCGATAAGACCGCCCATTGTCACACCCACTTTAACTTATTATATTTTTAAGTTTTGAGTTTGTAGATTTGTATTGTGTCAATAAAGTGTTATCTATCTATCTATCTACTGTAGGGCTTCGTCGATAAATAATAAAAAATCTTACGAATTTTCCTAGTCAGTTCTGGTGAAGATAACAGTCTAATATTTTTACTATTTTCATAGCCAAAATAGAGATCTTGTTTTCTTTGAGTTAACCCATTAACATTTGACTAACCATTACCCCATAAATGTATAAAACTTTTATGCAGTTACCATACCTCTAAACCGCTCCGCACGTAACAAACAAGAAATTGTGACAGTTAATGACAGTGACATTGTTGACATTTGAGGTAAAAATGCGTACAGAAATAATTGTTAATAAAACGACTGCTTAGGTGATGTGGTGTTTGCGAGTGGCGAAATACATCGATTGAGGCGAAACACATCGATTGAGTAATCGATGTATTTCGCGCAAGAAATACATAAGACTAAACCTTTCAAAATCCCAAAGAAACCAAATCATGCCAAATACAGTATTTTCGTGTACTTTATTGTTCACATAAAGTATAGAGTACAATTACCTGAAATAACGTACAATACTTTATTATAAAGTACGGGTGGCAACCCTAGATACAAAGGACATAAAAATTACAAATAAATTGATCTTAGGTATTATAGCTGTCATACGTAAGAGTAATTTCTAGGTGCTTTTTATGTCATTTTCATCTAAAATATGAAATAGAAACGGACAAATATGACATTAACTGTCATGACATTTTGACAGCTGTCAAGCTTGAGATCTATTTCTAGATAACTATACTTATATTATACTGGTAATTTGTACCTAAAACATAAAATTAAAACATATACATACTACATCAACTGCCACGTTGATAGTTTTCACATCTATGGCTGCGGTATAGTTAGTTCCAATAGGTATACATAATCCATCTACTCAATTTGGTTCAATGGAATACTAGAATAATAGTTCTGGGCATGCTGGGCACGCTGCCAACTGGTAGAGAGCTGGAGTGTTTAGACTGCCTGCAAGCCTGAAATGGCAGCTAGGTTATATCCTACTATCATTAAGTATTAACTTGAATAAAAAATTACTTAAAATCCCTTTCTTTTTTTCAGTGCATTGTATATACCGACTTTTAAATTATAGAATATTATTTCCAAGAAAGTAATTCCAATCTACTGAAATGAATGAAAAACCTAACTTTTTTTTTTTAAAACCTGTAATAGAGAATGAATACGTAAACAAGCTTAGATATTGTGGCATAATGCCATCCACGCGTATCTAAAGCTGGGAACGCACTACAGAGTTGCGTCGCGACGCGGTATCTGAGCGACTGTCACTACCTAATATGCATTTACAGAGGTGCAGAGCAGTGCTGCAGCGAAGTGGCGCGACTTTTTCACAATACCAATACGGCGCGGCGTAACAGAATGATTCTTCCAACTAATGGCAAAAAATCGAAATGGATGAAGTCGTCGAAGTAAAATAATCGTGGTGTCTTGTAAACAAGCAGATATAGCTGAAAAATTAATATGTCTTATATTTGTGTGCAAGATATATTTATTTATATATTTTTGCTCCCCGACGAAAGAGACTTGGGACCTATCTTACGGGTCTAGAGCCTAGTTTAGGTTCCAGGTACTCCACCACTTATGTTTTATATCTACATTGTATCTGCCTTTTACAACAAATAAAGAGTTTTATTATTATTATAACAAAATTCTCGTTCGAAAAAACTGTTTTTACGACTCTTCAGAGATAATGATCGATTTCACACAGATTTTAGAACCTAAAATAAGGTCTTATGAATTGTTGAAACGTGGGTGGAACGTGAAATGACTGGATAATTTACTGCACCGCGTCTCTCCGGTGCCGAAAGGCGTGGCGCATGCGTGACTCAGAGTTGCCTTCGAAGACATATCTGTAGCACTGCGCCGTGCGTCTCCGAAGCCACATTACTATAGTGCGATTTACGCCATTTATAAATCCATACAAATTAATATTTCTCGAGCCGCGCCGTTTCGCTGCCGCGCTGTGCCGCAGTAGCGCGGTTTGGCCTTAGGCAATGACGGCGATCATTTCTAAGCGCCAAATCAATTAACCAATCCAATTGAATTTGGAAAATTGTGCGTGTTTTGTTACTTGTGAACTTGACGAGGCCGAAATCAAAGAGGTCACTGTATCAGAGTTATGCTTCTTTACTTTATTTATTCGTAGGGTATTAACAAGTTCCAGCGTGATCCGTTTATCTAGTTCTCAATCACTAAATAAATAGCTCAATAAATCAACAATGGAGTTATTGGTATAGTCGGAATCTGCGTCAAAAACTATATGAACTCCAAAAACACCTGTGTTTTTGGAGTTCAGAGTTCCAGCTCCTTATCTAGTAATTCCAACCTCCCTTTAACCAGCAGTAACACGTTATAGTACCACCAACTTAACTGTGCAGTTTTCGAGGGCGCTACTGGTCATGGAAATCAACTACAAACTGTCACAATTTGAAGGAATGTTGTAGTTCTTTTTTCTGCCACCTGAACAGATAAGTTGGCGGGTCTGTACTCTGTGCAGAGTAGAATCAGGTATTGCTGGCATCTGTGTTAATCATTTAAACGAAAGTCGGCCTGCTGAAGCTTCCACCTCCAAACCGATCATAGACCAGGGGGGCAACTCTCACCTTTTATAGTAAAAATAAATAAATACTGCTAAATTTTATACCTCCACGTCAATTAAGCAATCTTACAAACAGTAATAGAATCGCTCGTCGTTTTGATGACGTCACAAGATATTAATCACTCTTTTCGCGAACTCTGACGTACGAACTATTACTTTTTCAGCGACAAATCCGTCATGTTTATCCATCTTAAAAAAGTTACTTTTTAGCAGCGGATTTAAACTTGATTTTGGGTATTTTACGATAAAAATGGGTTTAATTATTGTGATAATTACGTGCAATGTTTTTATTTCTATTATTCTTTAACATATATACAGAAAAAATATTTTATGAGTGAAACTAAAAAAACTACAGACAGCTGTTGGGCAGTATACAATAAAATGTCGTAAAGCTATGGTAAATCCGTTCTATAAAATCGTAGTTCGGAACAGTGCGAGCGGCATAACGGTATATTATAAACATCTTGTATCTCGCTTGCACATCCGTGATACATATTTCATTCGTTCTTTAATTAGGATTAAACCAATATTGCTTTATGCGGTTGTGGGTCGGTGATAGTTTGTGTCTACGAATGATTATTTTAAGCATGAAACAAAACGCTCCTTTTTTATGATGGTTTCATAAAAGGTGGGAGTTGGCGCCCAGGCCTTTGCTAATACTAAAAGTCATCAAGGAGTTAGAAAAAGGACAAGAAATTCTGCTGGTTGGCTAAATGTTAAGAAATTGCGGTGAAATACTGGAAAGCCCTATATATGTATAAATAATAGTGTTTCTGAAAGAGTGGCCAAGCCTCCATACCACGACAAGTACAAAATTGAATAAAAAATAAAGTGTTACGCAAATCTGTGTTCGACAATTTTTCAAAGATTAAAGAGAGTTCGTTGTATGGCACACTCGAGTTATTAAGCCTAAATATAGATACAGCAGTGCCCAAAGTTGTAGGTACATTTCTGACTTTTTTCTTTGAGGTTGAAGACATTCTAATTAAAGTCTGCAAGGCTTTCATAAAGCAAACTAAGTACATGCCTGATAGTTGAGTAGGTAATAAGTAGGTGTTTTTGAGACGAAGTAATTCCTATAACGTATAATATCAATGAATATCATATAAGAGCTGTGCTTAATCACTACATAGTATAAAACAAAGTCACTTCTCGCTGTCTGTCGGTCCCTATATATGCTTTGATCTTTAAAACTAAGCTAACGACTTTGAGACGGTTTTATTTAACAGATAGAGTAATTCAAGAGAAAGGTTTATATGTATTATACATGCATAATATAGTAGAGAAACACTGATTATTTTAGAGGTTTCTAATGTGATGTCGTAAATAAACACATTTTTTTGCGCTTACATTGCAAACTCTGGCTGAATCCTACGTGATAGATCAAAATAATGTACTCACAGTATTGTACACCTTAAAATAGATAGCGGATTTAAACTTAATTATGAGTATTTTACGATAAAAATGGGTTTAATTACGTGCAATGTTTTTATTTTCTCTTTTTCTTTAAATTAAATGCAGCAAAATTATTTGATGAGTGAAGCTAAAAAATTTACAGACAGCTGTTGAGCAGCATACTATAATATGTCGTAAAACTATGGTAAATCCGTTCCATAACATCGTAGTTCGGACCGTAGCGAGCGGGATACCAGTATATTATAAACATCTTGTATCTCGCTTGCACATCCGTGATACATATTTCATTCGTTCTTTAAGTAGGATCAAACCAATATTGCTTTATGCGGTTGTGGGTCGGTGATAGTTTGTGTCTACGAATGATTATTTTAAGCATGAAACAAAACTCTCCTTTTTTATGATGTTTTCATAAAAGGTCGGAGTTGGCGCCCTGTCTGGATAATTAGATTTGGTAAATATTAGTTAATTAAAAAAAATTCATAGTTCAGTTCAGTTATACATGATGCCTAGGCTCTTTTGATGTGTGTTATGTGTATATACAGCATTTTGTTTCAATATTTTGAATATTTTAGAAAATAGTCAAATAGAATTAAACGTTTTTTGCTGTTCCTGAAAAAAACTGATATTTTGAGTTGTGCTCCTTTTATGTTAGTTGTGCGACTATTCCACTCTTTTATTTCTGTCCAGTAGACAGCAACTACAAATCGACCGGACGGCAACCCAGCGAAAAATAAAGATATCGAGAACTAATTAAAATGTATATGGAAGCATTGGAAGGTGTACTAGTATATAAGATTATCGCGATGAAAAATAACCGCGATTAAATCCGATAAACATTTATTTTTTAATGCCTTATAGGTTATTATTTGACCACTATCTCACTTGAAGGTAAGTGATGATGTGGTCGAAGATGTTGTTCAGGCTAACCTAGAAGTACTGGCTCTCAAGGACAGCTGCCGGAACACACCGTTAGGTGCTTGGCGACAGATTTTCTACTTGAGGGTGGTAGCTAGCCAGGCGGGCATTCGCAATTTGCCCTACCACCATGCTATAACGACTGCCATCCTAAGACAACAACCGGGACCGACGGCTTAACGTGCCCTCCGATGCACGTGCACGCTCAGTAGTAATGTCACTAGCGGTCACCCATCCAACTCATGACCGCGCGCGACGTTGCTTAACTTTGCTGATCGGTTGAGAACAGCTAAGTAAACTTCGCTACGAGCGCTTCAAAACTTAAATTATGTTCGAAGGTATGTTAACCGTTGCGTGCGTAATATTGCAAAAGTAGCACAATATTAGTCAAGACATCAGTCCACGTATTTAAAACAGTAACAATTCACTTCCCACAATAAGAACATGCTTTCGGATGTCACAAAAATATATTTTTTGGCTGTGTGAATGTTTACACAATAGACTTTTTTTTGCAGTACTTTCACTTAAGGCAGGGGTGAAGTATGACGACCTACGTGAGCGCTGATGCTTACCATCTAGCCACTGTAACATCAGTACAATATTTTATTATCTAAAAATACACCCCGTGGGGTGCCGGGTTAGAATTGCACCTCCCCATATCATCTCGTGGGTGTCGTAGGAGGCGACTAAGGGAAAAATACTGGAAGGTGGGCAGCAGCACCTTCTAAAGAACTGCCATCTTACACTGCGATCCCCAAGCCGCCTGCCAAGCGTGGGGATTATGGCAAATACCCCCTTAATAGGGGAGGCTGTGTTCAGCAGTGGACGAGTCGGCTGTTACGATACGGTACGGTAAGGCAGGGTATGACGACCTAGGTGAGCGCTGATGCGCACCATCTAGCCACTGTAACATCAGTACAATATTTTGTTTTCAAAAAATACACCACAAACGTTAAAAAAAGGTTTTGGCTTAGGTTTTATGGCTGGCTGTGAGTATGACGACTTAGCAAATCTCAGAAATTATCGTCTGAACAAGTATTTTTTTTAGTAAAACTTGCTTCATTTATATACGTCAAGAAATGGTTCAATTTCTGTGTTGTTTGCAAACACATCAAATGAACTACAATTTATACACGCTGAAAGATTTAATATTTGAAAGCATAAAGGTGGGTTTGGAGATGAAGTGGCATTGGCTAGGACTGCCACGCAGCAGGTCTATAGTTCGAATCCAGTCGCGGGCTTGAGCTTCATCGCATTGTGGAATGGCATTTTGCGAATGCCCGCCTGGCTAGCGACCACCCTCAAGTAGAAAATCCGTCGCTAAGCACCTAACGGTGTGTTCCGCCAGCTGTCCTTGAGAGCCAGTAATTCAAGGTTAAACCTGTTAACACCTTCGACCACATCATCACTTACCATCAGGTGAGATTGTAATCAAAGGCTTACCTATCAGGAATAAAAAAAAAGGGTATAAAATGAAAAAAATTAAATCACAATTAATATACCAAACAATAGAATGTAGACTATCTGGGTCATGTTACACAGCTGTACCATTTTTTATAGAAACATATATAGTTTCATCTAATGTAGTAAAAAACTTTTGTGACATCTTTTTTTGTCACGTCCATGGTCGCATCAAAAAAAACCCTAAGTGTCTTGGCGACACTGGCGGAATTTATTTGTAACCACAACTGGACACCGTCATCCTATTTACTAGTGGCGTCGAGTGATATAGCTGCGTATAAGTAGGGCTATATAACAGTTATTTTGTCAAACCGGCAACCTTAAGCTGTCAAGACCGTGGCACTTAAAAAGGTATATGTATATGAATTTGTCTTCCCAGATTTTTATAAATATGGTGTGTGGAATAACAATTAATCAAGTGATAATTTAAGCATGGCAAATTTGGTTTATCTTTAAGGTTATAGCTAACATGGTGCAAATATTTCACGTCACAGCCGTGGTTTTCATAGAGCCACGGCAGTGACAAGTAGCGCATGGTCGTGACATTCAGAGTTTGTTGGTATTAACTGAGCGTTATTAATTATTATTTGCAGACCAAGTGTAATTATATCTCAAAGAATTATATGCGCTTCGTAAATATGCCAATCTAAAAATAGTAACCAAATTTTTAATTTTATTCAAAATTAAGCGCATTCCAATGTACTATTGTGCAAGTGGAATGAAGAAATTCAAATTTATTTGCTTGAACATGGGTATGTGTACAAGGTATTACAGAAAATAGGTAGTGCTTCACATTCCACCATAATGGCATGCAAAATCATACGTTAAAATTATCAAGGTGATTTGTTCAATTAGCAGCATAATTACAAAATTTAAATGTCAAATTTCACATTCTAACCTTCAAACATACATGGTAAAGATTTAAATTTATGTCAGTTTTATTACAATATTAATATTAATTTACAAATTTTAATATTACATTCATTATATTATTCATTTTTCATTACCAGCTTATACAAATTTGTCATTTAAATAGTCTTGAATAGTGTAATAACATTTCGAAAACAAAAATTTAAACAATTTTCTCTTAAATATCATGACGCACTCTGATTCCAGTATCAATTTTGGTAAATTATTGTATAACCTAGGGGCCATACCAAACGCACTGTTGTTATAAAAAGTAGTTGTGCAGGGAAGTGTCCGAATTCTCTTTTTATGCCGTTCACTTCTGAGATTGATTCAAATTATTTCTTACAAATACTTAATACCACTTCATAAATATATAAACAGAGAAATGTCAATATATTTAACTCCATAATATACGGCTTACATGAATCAGTAGTTTGTAATTGGCAGACTGATCTAACACACTTCTTTTGAGCTTTGGATATTACTTCCCTCTACGAACAATTACCCCAAAATATTACCCTGTAGCGGATCACACACGTTACATTGGCGTGATACGACATAAGCACTGCTGGTCTGCTGCTACTGACCACACAAGGTTCTATGAAATCCATGAAAACTCATGTCATAACCATGTTGTCACAGCCGTGATTAGAACTATTTTTTTAATAACTTCCTAGGTACATTAAGTTTGCCAAAATGCAAAGAAATTATTGTTTTTATATGGGTGTTTCTACAAAAATTGGGTAACTCAATGTCATCAGTCAATAAAACGATGTATAATTATATTTTATTTATATTTCCTTATTAATTTTAAAACAATTAAAAGTCTTTTATTTGGCCACTCAATTTCAGCTATTCATTTTTAATACAAATTAGTAAAACTTCACAATATATTCTCAAAAAGTCAGTACTTTGGCGTGTCACAACCTCAAAAGCACGCAATCAAATAGCTGTGTATTAAATATTACCTTTAATACAATAAAACTTTATATTTCTTTGTAATCTGTAATGTATTTAACATTATATAATCGCAACTTTCATAATTTATTATTCTCGCATTTTTGGAAAAAAAAATAAGAAACTTTGTGTTCAGTTTTATTCGTCAGTCCGTTGTGTGTTGTTCGAATTAGAATTTCCCGCTAAATACTGGCGACTAAAATTCAAATCCGCGTTAAATTTCAAAGTTGGTACTAAGGTAAGCTGCAGACCGCCCCATTTTTCGGCCGACATTACTGTGCCAGTGCCAGAGTTGTGTTTATCGTGTGAACACATGCTGATCCAGACAAAATTTCAGTCCCATGGTGAGTTGCTATTTCCTTGTAAATTTGTACTTTATTTTAATTTATACATAACTAATATTGATTTGTTAAAATGTAGCTTCTTGATATTCGAAAACATCAAAATAAACGTTGGTTCTAAAGATAATTCAAATTCATGTTTGTTGCGTCAGTCCGTTGGCGTCAGTCCGTTGTCTAATATTGCGCCAAAGGACTGACGTGTTTCCAGGGTACTGACATTTTGAGTGTTTCTAAGCATTTTTTTACTTATTTCAGTTAAAACATAATAGGCATAATACAATAGGCTCCTAAAAAAAAAACATGTCTGTGGATAGAGAAGATAAATTGAAAAAGAAAAGAGAAGCCGAAAAGACTCGCTTAGCTGGAATAAAAAATGACCCCATTAAATTAGCTGAATACAAAGAGAAACAAAGGTTGCAATACTTAAAAAAGAAAAAAAAGGGACTAAGAAAAAAAATTAAAGACATGACGCCACGAGAGCAACGAATAATTCTAGAAAAAAAATGGAAAAAATATTCGTCAAAGTACAGGCAATAAAAACAACTTTTGCAAAATCATACTGATAATTTTCTACGCCAGAATACTCCTTCAACTACTGACGATGAAGCACAACCAATAGTTGGTGAACAAATGCGGTCCATTGTGAACGAAGATCGAAGAGCAAATGAAGAAAATTGTAAATACTGTGGAAAAATCTCCGAAAAACAGAGTTGAAGAAATGAGCGAAGATATGACTAAAAAGAAGGAGTTAGTGAAGAAGGCCCTTTTCGGATTAGTTATCAAACTTCAATTAGAAGAAAACTACACTAAAATAAAGAGTCATGAAGATAAAAAAAGTTCAAACAAACTATATCCGGAAATGTGGTAGATAAATAAAAATTATGGAGAATACCAAACAAAGGAGTGACTTTTAAAAAAGCAGGACATAAACAGCAAGAAAAAAAAAAGAAACGTCAAAGTTAAAGTGCAAAGTCTAATTCAGCAATTTTTAGAAGATGATTCTAACAGCCGTCAAGCAGCAAGCAAGAAAGAATTTGTGACTCGTAAACAAATTAAAAAACAGAGATCTCACTTTTATTACTTACCTATAAGGCATAGATTATTATTTGTAAGCAACATAACAATATTAGACATGTCAGAAGGCTGTTTTAAAGACAGAGATAGTATTACTTGGTAACTGCTATTACGTTAATTGGTATTTTTAAGGCAGAGAGAGTTATATTTTTGTTTCAATTGTTTGTTGATTGCTAAGAAAATGTTTATTGTTTAGTTACACTAACTCAAAGTAGTTAAGTAAAATAAAGATAAGTAGAAGCTGCTTTAAAGGTGGAGAAAGTTGTTTCATACAGTATTACGTTTTCTTTTATTGTTACTTAAGTGAATTAAGATTAAAAGTGAGACTCAAAATATGTGCTATTATTAGTTTCTAAGGAGTTTTCTTCTAAATCTTAATAAATTTCTTAAATATCTTATGTAGTTGTGAGTTTTATCAGTACTTTGTCACCCTCGTCAGTCCCCTGGAAGTCAAATTTGAAAAAATCTAAATATCTCCGCATTTACTTTAAAAAGTGACTGGCCCTATCATGAGCAATATATTCATTAGATTGGCTATCTTATAACGCGAATTTGTAGGGATTAGAGTTAAAAACTATCATAAACAAAATATCCCGAAAAGTTACCCAACTTTTGTATATTCGCCCATATGTAATTATAATATACATAAAATAAAATTATGTTACTTAAAATTTTTTGACACTACTTTTGAGAATTACCCTGATATGTTGTTCATTTTTATGCTGTCAGAGCGAGGGTTATACCAGCAAAATCCTTCTAAAACTTATTAAAGATCTTGGCCTATCAAGAACCTAGTAACTTGAAGCAATGATGGCCGAGCGGTAATAGCTATGGACTGCCGTGCCGCAGTACCCTGGTTCGATCCCCACCGCCGGCTTGAGCTTCACCGCATGGTGGAAGGGCATTTTGCGATTGCCCGCCTGGCTAGCTACCACCCTCAAGTAGAAAGTCTGTCGCCAAGCACCGAAAGGTGTGTTCCGGCAGTAGTCCTTGAGAGCCAGTGAAATTACAGGCACAATGAGACTTAACAACTATGTCTCAATGTGACGGGCGCAGTGCAATTCGTGACTTGTGATGAATTGCAACTGTTATAGGCAGAGGTTAGTCCACTTAACATCAGGTGGGCCTCGAGCTTGTTCCGTCACAATAACATAAAAAAAAAAAAAAAAAAAATCTTACAAAGTGAATCCAAAGCAGAATATGACATATTTTTTTATATTTGTTCTTACGGTGCAACCGCAAAAGCCTTTGCAAAAGGCCTAATATTTATCCGGGAGTACAGGAAACAAGTAGCAAATTTTTATAGCCACAAATAGTGATATCGCGATTAAAGAAACCTTGCATAAGGAACTTTTACTGTAAGTACATAAATGTGCACATAATATTTATATATATAGTAATAATAAAAGCATTTTTAGTATAAGAACCAGACCGCATTATATAAGCTTACACTAATCCATATGCTAATTAATGATTAATGCTCAGGAGATTAATATAATTATTCTCTATTGCAGTAGGGCTGGAGAGTATCCTAGCATTTATCATCTCAGACAGAGAATAGCTGCTTTGAAACCCTGTTTGCCACATTTTGAACTTAGCTTTGTGTACAGGAGTGTTCAGCATGGGTACATTCCCACCCAGGTGGAGAACCTAGGCAGAGCATGGCAATATCCTATCCTAGCAGCAGTAAGCTCTTTGTGAATGAGTTCACCTGATTGCCATCTGGGTATTGAAGCGATTGCAGCGAAGTTTGCTTAGCTGTTCTTAATCAATCAGCAAAGTTAAGCAACGTCCGCCGTGATCATGATTTGGATGGGTGACAGCTATGTGACATTACTACTGAGTGTTCCCGTGCTCCGTGGGCACGTTAAGCCGTCGGTCCCGGTTGTTGTCTTAGGATGGCAGTTGTTATAGCATGGTGGAAGGGCTTTTTTTTAACACATCAATGTTCTACGTACACAACGATAATGGAATTAAGTCGAAAAGATTTTAGAGAGATGATTTTAAAAGTTCTTTCTCTCCACAAGACTGCCACTCGTCTTCAAAAGGCTTTTGGGAGAGAAGCACCTTGTTTGAGCACCCTGAGGCGATGGTTTGCTGAATTTGAGAGGGGTCGGGTTTCTTTAGGTACATGATGAATTTCGGGAAGGGCAGCCTTCAACTGCCGTCAACAATGGTAATGTGGCTACTGTTGAGCGGCTAATTGAAGAAAACCTGTGGATTACCTATGAGAAAATTCGAGGACTATTGGGGATTTGTATGAACCAAATTCAGAAAATTTTACATGAAGAATTAAAAGTTTGGAAACTTCCCATGAACTGACAGTGGAGCAGAAGCGGGCTCATGTGGAATGGTGCTCACAGATGCTACTGAAGTAAGACCATGGGCATTCTAATGCTGTTTATGACATTGTCACAAACAGGCCATCAAAGAGGCCAACAAAAGTGAGGCAGGGGAGAAACGTTGGTAAAAAAATTATCGCGTTTTGTTTTCTCAGCTACGGGTCCCATCAGCACAATTCCACTTGAAGATCAAAAGAGTGATAATGCCGAGTGGTATTCTACCATTTGTTTATCCAGGGTTTATTTTAAAATATAAAGGAAAGTATTTTGAAAAGCAATAAACATAATATTTTGTTTATAACATGTTGTTTTTTTAAGTTACGCATAACTTTTAGTGTGACCTTAACCCCCGGTTTCTGAAACGCAAATCAGCGACAAATTTATTTAAATGCTTGTTAATCCATTGTCAAATGCAAATTGGGTTGCTGAAAACTTCATGTGACTGTTTGTCAACACTGATGTCAAATCTCCGATTAAACGCCAATTAATTCAATTTTGGGTTTCCGAAAAGCCTTTTTTGTATGTTAACGGTTTGTCAAAGTGAATTGTGCTAATTGCCCAAAATCGACCAATTATTTGAAGATTAACATCTTGAAATCGTAAAGATATATAAAATATGGCTTTATAAATGGTTTTAGGAGTAGCTACCTATATATTTCCTCTAATAACTGATACGATAGTACAAGTACATAATTATACCAAATATGATTACACATATTACTACTACGTAAATATGGTACTAAAGTCGACGTGATTTTTTAGTGTTGCTGCTCATTAGGTTTATCGTCATCACCACATCAACCGGAAAGTACAGCATTGAACAAGGTCTCCCACATTAGGAGATTTGCAATCCCCACGCTTGGCAGGAGTCTCTTGGGGATCTCAGTAGAAATGGTCAGTGTATAGAAGGCGATGCTGGTATTTTTCCCTTAGTCGCCTCTTACGATATCCACGGGAAAAATTGTGGGGGGTAACATTCTAACCCTGCACCCCACAGGACTGCTCAATACGGTGCTATAACCTCCTGACGGCCTTATTATACAAACCCCAGCTGTATATACTACCAACGAATGAATTCGCATGAAATCTTATGGATGACCGCCTTCCAGACCTCAACAATCTTTGTGGAAGCACCTTTCGGTTAAGAAAGGCGTTAAGATATGGTTTAAAATTTTGTTGTGCGTCTGATATGCGGCAATAACCGGATGTGAGCAGTGTATTCTTTTGTATTGCTGCGCTGGAGATCCATGGTTAGAATCTCAAACCACATCACAAAAGAATGGACTTACATTTCGCCGCATGGTGCAGGTGCATGGCGGGAGTTTTTAGAATGCGTTATTTGTTGGCCCTTATACAGAAAATCTGTCACCAAGCATCTAATGGTGTGTTACGAAGGCTGTTCTTGATGAAAAGCCTATTCTAGGTTAAACCTGTTTAGATGTTTCGAGTACGTCATCATAAGATATCAATCACTTACCATCAGTTGAGATATATATTTTTTTAGGCCTGTTAGTTTAGCCTTTGACCACTATCTCACCTGATGGTAACTGAAGATGTGGTCGAAGATGTTAGGCTAACCTAGAATTACTGGCTCTCAAAGACAGCTGACGGAACACACCTGTATGAGATTGGCGATTTTCTACCTGAGGGTGGTAGCTAGTCAGGCGGGCATTTGCAAAATGACCTATCACCATGAAAAACAAAGCCAACAACAAAAAATGCTGCTGTTTCACTGTTACCTTAATCAACTTTTATGATCATCCGACCAAAAACCAAAACGTAGTGATTACATACTCATTGCAACGGTAGAACATTCCCTAGATTAATAAGCTGGTAACCATAGTAACGGCGGCGAAGCACAGAAATGATTTGGCATTGATTTCATGTCAAAACAGAAGAGACCACGATATGCGTTAAATAAAGACAAAATACTACAGAATGAATGAAAATGAACGACTTTTTCAAACTTCATGTTGTCATAGATAAACAAGCATGTGTTATGTAATTTTAAGTTAATATGCGTTCCAGAAACCCGTTGAAAGTTAGCAGATTGTTAAATGTGACGGCTTGTTAGATGAATCGAGTTTTGACACGCGTACGGGAAACCGGCGGTTAGTGTATGAAACCTCAGTTTTGGGAATACCTGAATAATTCATGCAAAATTACATTTCATTGCGAATAATGCTGATGATAAAAGGTTAGATGAAGCCACAAGCAATTAAATTTAAGCTTATGAAGCTGGACCATGTTTCTTGTAGTGATTTTCCTTACATGATAAAGAGTTATTGTTGTTATTAATAGAACTGTCAAACTGTGCCGTTTTAAAGAATTTAAGCAGAAATGGCACCAGATCTTTCTTCTTCTTGTACAGATAATGGCTTTTATCTCCTTAACAGATGGTTATTGTGAAAAATTACTTGTATCTGCTTATGATAATTACAACCAGTAAATAGAAGTACACAGACCATAAACAAATTTTATTGAGTGAAGACATGAGAGAAGATGTTTAAAAATAACAGGTTGACAATAGAAACTGGAAAACAAATATTTCCACATATTTTTATAAGTTCCATCATGCTTCATTCCGAAAATAGCAATTGACAGTGTTAAAACGATAAGAGTTAGAGTGAGTGTTTTAATCGAGGATGGAACAAACATTTATTTAGAATGTTATGTAAACAAATACTGACCTCGCGCGCTTGAGCCATATCCACCGCCCACGCCTGTAGGTCACACTTGTTACCAACCAGCACCATGGGGACTTCCTCAGCGTCCTTCACACGCTTGATCTGCTCTCGATATGAACCTATGTCCTCAAAACTCTTGGCACTATTCACTGCAAACACTAGCAAGAACCCTTCCCCCGTCCGCATATATTGATCCCGCATAGCGGAATACTCTTCCTGCCCCGCGGTATCTAAAATATCTAAAAGACAAGTCTCTCCGTCGATCACTACTTGCTTACGATACGAATCTTCTATCGTCGGATCGTATTCGTCCACGAAGTGATTTTGTATTAACTGTATAGTCAGTGCCGACTTTCCGACGCCTCCGGCGCCAACCACCACCAGTTTGTACTCGGTCATCTTGCGAGATATGCAGTTTATTTTTCCACAAAACAGTGTCACGAAACTCACGCACAATATGTAAGAACGCTCGGTGCCGTGCCACACCTCGGAGATTACTCAGAACGGCATGGCTATCTCAGCCTATGTTATTGCACTCGCGGTACCCGTATTACGGCTAATTAATGTATTATTAGAGGCGACTGCAATAAATAACAATGAGGCGGTTCACTCACCCTTTTACCAGAGTTTGAGTACGTTCGAAAACTTCGAAAACAGTAGTATTGTAGTACTAACCTATACCTACTACATAAATCCACAGAAACTATTTTTACCTTTTTTTTTTATGGCAATTATTTGGAACATGCATCAATCATCATGTCAGAAGAGATTACAATGGAAGAAATTTGGAATTTTGCATCTGTTACAAAGGAAAAATATCTTAATCTATATACTACCTATAGAATCAACAAAGATATGGATTATTTAAAACATACAATAATGAAATATTGAACACAAGTTGAACTAAATGTTGCCTAAGTACCAATTTAATTTCGTTTATGCAGAAAATAATACAAAACAGTAATAATATAAAATTATTTACAGTTTTATATTATTTATAGTTATAGAAGATGTTAATATTTCAATGGTATTTATGTGTATATTACCTACTAGAAATGTTATTATATTAATGGGAAATGGGAATTTATTATGTACTTATGACCTGAATAAAGGAATATAATCAAATAAGGTTTGATCGGCTTCAATCAATATTTTTTTCACATGCAACTTGTATTACCCTTCTGTGAGCGTTGTAATATGTTTGGGAACTTTATTATATAACCGTACACAATTACCTAAGAAGGACCTTTTATTTGTCTTTGCTAATCTAAAACCTGGCACCACTATTTTATCTTTATTCCTAGTATTGTAATCCACTAGAAATCAGACGTGCCAAATCGATTGGAATTTTTAAAATAATGGTAAAAAATCACTACTTATCCAGTATATAACATTGTAATTATTTGTTTATATTATGTGTAATATATGTAGATGCATATTTAAGTAATTTGTTATATATGTGTTATTTAAAGGTATGTTATTTATGTATGTATAACTTTAGTATATATATATATTTATTATGTATATATGTAGGTATTTATTTATTTATTTATCACGTATTAGATTTATGTATCTGAATTTAATTATCTAACATTAATTTATTGTTCACCACCGTCTACCTTGTCCCTTATTTCTGTCCATCCAAAGGTTGTCTGGTAGAAATCGCTACATAGCGATAAGACCGCCCATTGTACTGCCATAGGATAATTAGTCTTAATCAATGTAATTTACTTTTACTTGGTAAACAATAAAGAATTTTTGTATTGTATTGTAATCGTGATTTTCACTGTTTAATTTAAATTTACTCAAATTTTTACGAACATACATAATAATTTCAAATATATACAGACTTGGTAAAGTTAAAATATCAATTTCTTTAAAAAGATCCCTCAGAGATTCCCTAGGACCCATTTTATATATGGCTCGAATTGCACGCTTTTGTATGATATAGATTGTCTCTATCTCAGCAGCAGCAACAGTAATACACCATACGACATAATACTGTGGAAGTACGCGAAATAAACTAGGCGAGCATTAGCTACGTCTGTTAACTGTCTTATCCTAAGAACTGCATATGCAGCAGAACTAAGTCTTCCGGAGAGATCATGTATATGTGGATCCCACTGTAATGTGGAATCCATTTTGATTCCCAGGAAGACTGTCGCTTTGTCAATAGGGAGTTTATCTGGGCCAAGCTTTATGTTTGGTTCAACATAAGGAACATTTGGTAAAGAAAACTTTAAATATTTCGTCTCTTTTGAATTTAGGAGAAGATTAGTACCGGCGAACCATTTACAAATCTTAGATAATACATTATTTACATGCGTCTGTTCACTGTCTTTCCTATCTACTTTAAAAATCTGAGAGGTATCATCTGCGAATAAAACAATATCGCAGAAATCTTTGACCATGCAAGGCATATTAGAAACAGAAAAGGTCCCAAAATTGATCCTTGTGGTACTCTAATTTTTACCAATGACCCGGAAGAAGTATTGCCATTTATTCCAACCTTTTGTAGCCTGTCTGACAGATATGACTCTATAAGATTCAGAGCTTTTCCACGAATACCATAGGGGGAAAGTTTACGTATCAGAGTGCAGTGCTCTACACAGTCGAATGCCTTGGAAAGATCACAAAATACGCCAACAGCATCATGTGAACTCTCCCAGGCTTCCAGTATATGCGACATCAATTGAACACCTGCATCCGTAGTGGATTTGCTCTTTGTGAAACCAAACTGATTCTCATTCAATAAATTATGCTCATCAAAATGGGATAGAAGTTGTTTGAGCATAATTTTTTCGAATACTTTACTCAGAACAGGTAAGATGGAAATAGGTCTATAATTGCAAGGGTCAGATGTAGACGCCGACTTTAAAATTTGAGTGATTTTACTTTGTTTCATTAAGTCGGGGAAGTTTCCTCTATCGACACAAAGATTGAATATTGTTTCTAAATATGGTGCAATAATATAAATTATAGACTCTAACACTTTTACTGACATACCCCACAAGTCTTCGGTACTCTTTATGTTTAAAACTTTTAAATGTTTTTATAATTTCAAATCTTGTGGTGTGTCTGAAAGAAAAGTCCGGTGATTTGCTGGGAAAATTATATTTTAACAGAGTTTCTGCTACATTGGGACAAGAATCCAATGACTTCTAGGCATCTAGGCGTAAGGTAGAAAAAAAATTCAAATATATGCGCCACTTGTATTGAATCAGAGATTTGATTTTTATCAATAGTTAAGACATATGTCGAATCTCTAGGTTTATTTTTACCAGTTTCACTATTTATAGTCTTCCAAATGGTTTTTATTTTATTTTTAGACTTGCTAATTTTGTTTCTAATAAAAAGAGATTTAGCACACAAGCAAACAGACTTGAACATTTTTGAATACTTCCTAACATAATCATGAAACTGCTTGCAAGATGTTAAATTCTTCCTGCCATACAGATTAAAAAAATAATCTCTACTTTTTAGAATACCTGTTGTTGCCCAATAACATAAAAATAACACAGAAATAGGTCTTGCTTGAGATCTATTTCTAGATAACTATAATATATTTTGTAGCAAAAATATAACAATTAATCAGATTAATAACTGGGCATCGTCAGGACTACACGTGCTCCCAACTGGTAGATGGTTGAAGTGTTTAGACTGCCTGCAAGTATGTAATTGCAGGTAGGTTGTCTAAATGCTTTCGTTTTAGTAGCTGAAGTATTTACTATAGTTTCAGCATTTTGATTAGGCAGCTCCATCAAATTAATTTAAAATGCCGCGGTGTGCTGTTATAACTTGCAGATTAAACAGCGGTGGCACAAATTCAAAGAAAGGAGAAATGTCCTATCACTAGTAAGCATAAAAAATAGTTCAAAATGTTTTGTATTTCGCCTATGAACAAAGTCAGTGCAAACGTTCATATTGGCCGTATTCCATTTGGGTTATTTTCGATAATTTTGACCACACTTTGCACCTATGGATCCACATTTAATATGAACCATAGACACAATAAAATTATCGAAAATAACGAATTTACCGAATGGTATACGCCCATAGTGATTCCTGATGTTTTTATCGACAAGTATTATCGATAAATTGTTAGTCACCAAATGTCATCTCATTCTAATATCTAATTTGCACGTTTCCGAGTGATCCCCCTGTTAGACAGAAATGGATTGACGCAACAGGAAGACCAGAGTGGATTCCAACGAAAACAAGCACTTTCAAATTCACTCAAATTCAAATTCAATTTATTTGCAGGAATGTAAGTAAATATTTATACAATAAAATGAGGCTAATTCGAGATTAGTTCGATTTTAACTAAACTATAACTTAATCAAAAATAATTTTCCGTGAAAATAAGCCTAATCATAGTCAAACTGTATTCTATTTTATTCGAGGAACAAGTGAAGTAACCATAGAGAAAAATATTAGATTCAAAAGATCCGCAATGACCGATTGTATCTAAAATTATAAATCGATATCTAAATAACTGATCATATAATCTGTTAAGCAAAATACTGATTGTAAATACAAGGATAATTTATTTTATTTTATTGCTGTATAATCGAATTTAGGTGTGGCGTTATATTATATGTAAATATATATATATCGGAGATTTCGAATGGTCTTTTCTCGACATTACAATTTTTAATGGCAAAGCTCTCTTAACGTGTGCGAACATGTGAGTATCGTACAAATGAAAAGACACAAATGACTAAAAATCACTTGGTTCATCGTAGCGATTCCAGTCCTCGCCTTGCAGAAACTTCTCGTGTCTCGTGATTCCGGTTAGGTTACCTCGTCATTATTGTGGTACCTCGACCATCAAGATGTCATCTTTAGTACACTTTCCAAGGTTCTGTTAACATCTGGCATCATCATGATCACTTTTGATAACACGTGGTATGGTGAACAACTATTGTAGAATCTATGAAATAAGATCAACTTCTAATCTTCTAGGCTTGTGCCAATATCTTCCAATCATAAAATGACCGTTTCGTATTAGGATCGCACTGATGTAGACTGATTAGTCCTCACGTCATATGTTTACTGTCATAAGTTTCACTACATAGGTGGTGCTTGTTCCGATGGTCGGTAGAAGAGTGCAGAATCAACTGCAGTGTCTAATGACGTTAGTACCACTGACTGAAATGACACACAAATTACACCGACAAATCTAAGTGTTGCCAGTCTCGTAGAAAACTAACTCCAGTTACCCAATGGATATTTTTAAACGTTTGTTATTTGATGGCTTGATGGATGAACGCTGAGAAGAGCCCGATATGTTGCAGTCTGTGTTACCTATCATCCTCAAGTAGAAAATCTGTCACCAAGCACCTAACAGTGCGTTCCGGCAGCAGTCTTTGAGATCCAGTAAAATTACAGGCACATGAGATTCAACAACTGTGTCTCAGGGTGACGGGCGCAGTGCAGTTCGTCAGTTGTGACGAAATACATTTATTATACCACTTAACATCAGCTAGCCCTCATGCTTGTTCCGTCACAATTACAATAAAAAAACTAACATAGAATGGCTACTGGCTCTCAAAGACAGCTGCAGAAACACACAGGTGCTTGGTGACAGATTTTCCACTTGAAGGTAGTAGTTAGCTAGGCAGGCATTCTGCCTCAAAGCAAAATGCACTACTACCATTTTGAAATGACATGCCATTAATATCTAAAATAACAACCAGGACCGATGACTCCACTACCCTCAAAGCACGGAAACACTAACTTTTTTGTAGTATATGTCACTTACAACTACCCATCCGAACAACTCAACCGCTTAACTCAGTTATTTGGTTAATAATGATTTTGTTAGTTCCTTAAAACATACATATAAAAAAATGTTTTGAGAATGATGGCCGCAAACCTCATCTAGTAATTATTTACCAAACACATGATGTTGTGTGGTGCAGAAGCTATCTTGATATAAAAAAAACCAGCAATCATTATATTCGATTCAACGCTCATCGATTATTCTCTAGAATATCTCTGGTAAAATAAACAAGAAAGCTTATTTTAATCTTGGCGATTAAAATTAAATTAGTTCAACTTATTCCGAATACCAAATAATGAATCTGACAGGACTAAGACCAATTATAGTTAAGTTTTAATCAAGTTCGTGATATGGAATCGACCCCAGTAACTTAATTAACTCTAAACAGATCTTCACATTCCACCATATTTGGCATGCAAAAGTGCTTATAAACTAGATTATGTACTTACTTATATACAGGGTTATTGGTAAAATGCTAACAACCTCTTAGGGTTGACTTCTGCTAGTCCTAAGAAACATTTTGAGATATTTTTTTTTGTTTAATTTTTGTTTTTATTTTATTATTTTCTGAAATTTCATATTTTTTTTTCGAATTTTATTCTTTTTTGTTTTTTTTTTTTTTATTTTGTTTAATCTTATTTTTTGTTTTTTTATATGTTTTTGACTTAATAAGCACGAAGACCACCTAATGTCAAAAGTCTCTTGTGCCTGTAATGTATTATTCCATATTTTTATTACTTTGAACGATGTAAATATTCAAAACTCTATTAAAAGGGACTACGGCGCGGTCCAGTGTTGCCACGGCGGCCGCTCTAGGCTTGAAATATGCATTAAAATACAAAAAATACTAATAAAAAAAAACGTTTGTTTTTTTCAAAACTTAAATACTATCATAATGTTTCATAGAACTAGCAGAAGTAAACTCTAAGAGGTTGTTAGCATTTTACCAATAACCCTGTATACTACCAGCGCTCATTCTAGGTATCTATAAGTATAACATTTTTAATTTGTTCTGTTTTTTTTTAAACTGGATATCATTTCTCCAAATCTCACAAAGGTCTACCCACATTAATGTCATATAAAATTAAAATATTGATTAACCATTCATTCCGTACAATTAAATGCCATATTAATCGATGTCAAATTTCTAGTATCAGCCATCATGAAACAGTTTACAGCGTTGAACTTATACTTCCAACCTGTAATAAAATAACATTAATATATACTCATTCGAAATAAATTATGTGCATTGGTTATTTAAATACTATGTTACGGAATAATAGCATTTATTAAGAAGAAAATCAAATAATTTCCGCTAATTATTAGATTACTACATTATTTAGAGTCATATTGATTTCAAGGTCACGTCTATTATCTTTATCACCAAAAAATACAATTGTGCTATCGTTAGCAAACAGGACCATGGGATGATGATTTAGGCATATCATTTATACACACCAACAAAAGCAGAGGCCCAAGAACGCTGCCTTGGGGAACACCAAATCGAACCAACTTAGCATCGGAAGAGTATGCCCTTTCCGTT
Source organism: Plagodis pulveraria (assembly GCA_963890685.1). NCBI lineage: Eukaryota > Metazoa > Arthropoda > Insecta > Lepidoptera > Geometridae > Plagodis > Plagodis pulveraria. Next base: position 4,007,553 of record OY982961.1, on the reverse strand, counting down.
TTTGATTTTATGCAACATTTATTAACTTAAACAATTTAACACACAACTTCGTTATTATCAATGAGGTGAATATCCCATCGATTGCCATTCAATTTATTTAATAAAATGTGTAATCGAGACATACATAAACATCACAGTACATTTTTTGCTAAAAACATCAATATTATATTATGTTGATACCTATCCATAGAAATTTTAATATGTAAGAGATGTAAAAGAAGCAAGTCCTCCATTTAGTATGCAACTGCACCCACTAGGGTAGCAGGGGTCCAACTCCACCTCTTAAATATTATTATTTCTTCAAGCTTAAAATATTTATACTGAAATCCCTGCCATGGCAAAACAATAATTTTCATATAGCGCTACCTCTACTGCACAAATGACTTTTATTAATGCGCGCAGACCACTCTCATGTTAAAGTTTAATGTTTGTTTACTTTAATTATATACGATGGTGCGAATAATAAGAAAGGAATAAAACTGTATATGTAAGGTAATAAGACTGAATTAAGAGATGTTAGTTATATATCGCGTATATACCAGCGGTAGGCTCTACTTATGCACCCACTACTACATTTTTATATTAAAATAGCTTTTCCTAGCGACATCGGCCACGTGGATGCTACCACGTATTCGATGTTGCTACGATAAATTACCTTTAATTTATGAATTGATATTATATTCCGAATCGATAGTAAATTCTTGTTCACATATTTATTTAAACTTACTTGTACTCAACTGCCATTTACTTCTACTTGTATATACCACGACCTCGACCTAACCTCAACTTGTATTTTTATGAACCCCGTGTCCTATTTCTTGCCCTTGTCGCGATGATCGTAATTTTACTACAAATAAGCAAGCTTATTCGGCATCTGTATTGGTGAAGGTTGTCAATCAAGTCTGAAGTTGTGTAGATCAAAGTCAAAGTCAAAATCATTTATTAAATTTAGGCGTCTACGACGCTCTTATGAAGGTCAATTACAAATTTAAGTATTGAAATATTCTACATTGTACTGCCACGTTCAGCAAATAAATCGCTCGACGAGCTAAGATCTTCCACTCGAAAGGTTTATCGATAAATATGTACCACATCACTATGATAGGATACCACTTGCTTTCCTAATATATAAATAAAAACTTGCCAAGTGCGAGTGGGACTCGCGCACGAAGGGTTCCGTACCATTATCTGTAACCTAATCTTGCAAGTTACAGACACTTTTCGCAGTGTCCGATTGATCTGGGTAGGTACGGCGAAAACCTCTTTTATTGTATGGGAGCCCCCTTAAATATTTATTTTATTTTTAATAATTGTATTTAAAGAGAACATAAAACTAAATATTCTGTGAATAGTTAAAGCGTCTACCTGTCACCGTTATTAGTATCGAGCAAGAAACGGAAATAAAATCAAGTTTGTTGTATGAGAGGCCCCCTGAAATATTTATTTTATTTTTGGTATTTCTTGTTATCGCGGCAATAGAAATACACCATCGGTGAAAATTTCAACTGTCAAGCTATCACCGTTCTTGAGATACAGCCTGGTGACAGACGGACGGACAGCGAAATCTCAGTAATAAGGTCCCGTTTTTACTCTTTGGGTTCGGAACCCTAAAATGGTAAAATTTTTGTTGATTTAAAATATTAGATGTATTAAAACATAGTGCAGGCGTTGCACTGTTTAATGAACAGACGCAATTGGTTTCATCACCACTGTTACGTATTTTTTGTGATAATTTGCCACTACAAAATAGTTAAACATGTTTTTGTTTTAGGAAGTAATTTTTTAATACTTTTTACGATATTATTCATATTCAAAAACACATTACATAATATATATAATTTAAAATTATAATTTTAATCAATTTATTGCCATTATGATGTAATTGTCACTTTAAAAACGTATCACTTACCAATTGTTAGCTACAACAAAGAGCAGTGAATCACGCTCGAGTCTAGAAAAAGGCGTGCTGTCGCAGCTCGAGTCTATATAAAGGCGTGCTGAGCCGCCGGCCGCTCATTCTCGATCGTGCGCTCGTAAAGTCAAGACCTCCTGAGGATGCTTCGTGTAGAAGCGAAACGCGTCGAAAATTCTTTCTGTTTGGCCGCGTGGCGTTTGTGACGTTACGTCGGCTTAACAGGAAAATTAGGCGGAATTGTCACTAGATATATTTTTTAAGTATTTTATTAAAATATTAATTTGATGTTGTCTTAAAATATTTTAAAAATATTTATTATTATTGTATTATATCATTTAATTCTAGTATCGTCGATTTTTTTTTATTTCTCTGAAATCCATTAAGAAGACTATCATACTACTCTAGTGTTATAAAATAGTCGACATTTTATAAAATCTCGGAAATATCGAAAATACCGGATTATCGGTATTTTTTCAGACGTCAATTCCGAAAATACGGGTTTTGAAAAAATGGTTCGATATTGCGACCCCTACGGGGAGTAGGGGTCGGGATATCGAACATATAATCACGTGGGTGTCGTAAGAGGCGACTAAGGGAAAAATACCGGAAGGTGGGCAGCAGCATTTTCTAAAGAACTGCCATCTTACACTGTGATCCCCAAGCCGCCTGCCAAGCGTGAGGATTATGGCAAATACCAACTTAATAGGGGAGGCTTTGTTCAGCAGTGGACGAGTCGACTGTTACAGTAAGTACGAGTAATACTGGTGTTCTGGTTAGATATTTTATACGAAAACTAATCACTCGTAAACATAGATATGTACAACATCTGAATATTCTTTTGGTCAAACCAAAACCAATCATATATTTCAGATAACTATAACGCGTGGGAAATAAAGAAGCTCGTCAGTTACATACAAGTTCAACCATTTCAATTCAGTGTTTTTACTTCTTCTGGATGGAAGACATGTGAAGCGAAGGTAATTTTGTGGCTGAGGTACGCATTAGCGCCTGTTGTATCGCCACTAGCGCCGTGTGTTCTACCTATGAGATTTTCTTCCTCAGAACACAAGCAAAGCAATCAAACATCAGGCAAATGTATCTACGCCAAGTAAACAAAATAGAAATCACACAGAATTTCCGATGCTTTTTCAATCCGGAAAACCAATTACCGACCGTAGTATGTACACCGGATTCTGTTTCAGTGCTACAAACCTTTGAAATGCAAATTTAATCCATTCATTGACTAATGAGACTAATGGCATTTCACATTACTCTGATAGTATATCATACTACTAATATAGAATGTGAAATCTGATCAGGAATTGAGTTATTATGGAAACAAACGTGTGGTGGAAAATTATTAATAATAGGACATTGTACATCGAGGGGAGAAATAGAACTTTATCCCGAGTGATACATAGTGCTTTATACTACACCAACGAGGAAAGTAAAATCATTATACGTTTTCTCGTACTTACCTCGAGACTACTCAGGCAGTAAGTTCTTTATGACTTCTTGAGCTGCATTTGTTATTTCTGGTGGAGTCATTATTATAAAATCGTCACTTTCACTATCAGATGACATTTTGGAAAATTATTTAGAATAATTATAAGCGTACTGTTAACATATCAATTAAATAAAAAACAAAATTTAATCAAACATAACAAATTGCCGCGCTTTTTTTCTTGTAGTGCAAAAAAAGGTTGCCAACCTCCTTTCATTGAAAATCGAGTACAAATCAGGGTTGCCAGATATCAACTAACTCAAGTCGCCTAATTTTGCCTATCAAGTAGCCTAAATCGCCTATTATTTTATTTTTTGACAAGTAGCCTAATTCACCTAAGATTTTGTCAAAGTAGCCTATATTTAGCTCAAATAAAAACAAACTAGGTACCTATGTTGTAAAAAATAAATAATAATGTAGGTTGATACCTACTTAACGTACTAGGTATTATAATTGTTAAACATTTCCTGTTGTTTTAATTTAATAAGTTTCTGCAGATATTCCCCATCTCTATAGACGGGAGAATCCTCATTCCTACTAGAAGTGGTAGCGGAAGAAGTTGACCCAGCCGCTTCAATCGGTCTTCTTTGATACATACATTAACATAACATAAACATTGCATGTGTATGTTATGTCATACAAAATAATACGGTTGATGTTAAAATACAAATTTTGACTGTATTAAGTAATAAAGAATTCTCTCCCATTCAACTTAATTAAGAATTTAGGAAACATGTGATATAAAATTTCGCGCGCGGCTAGTTACAATTTGTGAATGAAGTTAGTAGCGTTTCTATACTCTCGATTTCGTGTTTTGATTTTGAACTGTATCTATCATACAGCGAGTTAGAATGAGTTACTACCCGGATGAATCTGTCTCTATCTCACTATTACAGTTAATAGATGCAATACCTAGAAGAAAGCAAGGAGCATGGAAAGACCCTGATGAAAAAACGGTGGACGTGTCTATTACTTTTCTTTACACTTTTCAGTTATTATGAAATAAAATAATAGAATTGTAGAAAGAATTTAATAGAATTGTAGTAATCCTGAAGTAGCCTAAAACGACCGTTCTTATTTTCCTAGGTAGCCTAAATGGCTACTGGTAGCCGATTGGTTTTTTTGGTCGCCATTTGACCCCCTAAGGTAGCCTAAATGGCGATAATTCGCCTCATCTGGCAACCATGGTACAAATAAAATATCACACGTCTTTTTTCTAATTATTTGATATAAAACCTTTATGAGATTGAATTTTTTTTATGTAAGCAGCTAAAAACAAAAGAACGCTACCAGGGCAGGTATGGATTTTCATACAACATTCCTTCACTGATACGGAGTGAAGGAATGAAAATCCATATAATTTTCCGCGCCGTAAATTTATAAGGGAGATATAATAAAAAACGAGTGCACACTTCGCCTCAACACAAGCTTATGCAATCACAGCCGTGTCGGAGCGTGAGTACTGATTGCAACACTGATTACACCGGGTTCTTCCCAGCGTTCATCCATCAAGCCACCAAGCAAGATACCTTCAAGCAGGTAGCTGGAGTGAGTTTGCTGAGCGGCAACACTGGTTTATCGAAGTCATATTCACTCAACTGGCTATGGTGCTAACGTAACGTCATGAAACACAGCAGACAAAAAAAAATCTACCTCAAAAATTGTAATTGAATCATAAGTAGTAATGTGTAATTATAATAATAATTTACTATGATGTTACGTTCTAAAGAATTATTTGTTGGAAAAAAAATAAAAGTGACCGTGACCGACACGGCGTCCCTTACATAGACGTTGCCGTGACGCTAATGCTTGCCTGGCTGGCTTCCACCCTCAAGTAAAAAATCTGACTCTAAGCTAACCTAATGTCCTTTTATGTTAGGTCACGTTGAAGCCAATATAAATTCTGCCCATTCTAGCTTTAGCCTGTTGGTCAAAAATTTTCAATCAATAAGTCATAATCAGAGATTTATCTCTTTCTTTGTGATATTAAGTAAATTCTATATTAAATAAACTAATTTTATTAAGATATTTCTCCATGATGCACACTATTCACTGCTTGTAATTTAATCAAGATCTGTTTAGGCATATTAATATCAAAGAGTTTAAACTGGCAGTTCCTTTTCCACTACCTAGATGGCGCTATCGCTATTTACGCTCTTTCCTATACAAAATGCGTCCGAATGAATGAAATCCTGCATCGCGCTAACGAAATAATCCTACGGTTCCGAAAGATATTCAGTTTAACTAAATATATTGACATCGGCAGCAATCGGCAACACTCGGTAGTCTACTGCAGCAGAATCACCAGGAAGATACGCATTAAAAGTTATTATAGTTCACGATAATATACGAGAAAGCTCTTTAAAACTGTCATATAATACTATCGAAAAAATATCAAAGCATTCCCGTTCAGTTGTTAGAAAATCTATTATTATTTCGTGATTTTCACAATAATTTATCATTTCATTAGTCAAGTCAAAGTCAAAGTCAAAATCATTTATTCAATTTAGTCGTCTACGACGCTCTTAAGAAGGTCAATTACAAATTTTAGTATTAAAATATTCTACATTGTACTGCCACGTTCAGCAAATAAATTGTATAGAGCCACTGCGAGAAGAACGGGCAAGAAACTCGGGGCCATTATTTTAAACATCTTTTAACAATGTGTTACATACTTACTATATAATAGAGTTATTACAATATTTGTTAAAGTTATGTAGGTGACAGGCAATAGCTTGGCGGTGGCGGAATTGTCCAGGCATTTTTGTCGTTTATGTAATCAGAAACTGTGTAGTAGGATTTTTTAATCAATATGTTTTTCACATGCAACTTGAATTTCCCTTCTGTGAGCGTTGTAATATGTTTAGGAACTTTATTATAACACCGCACACAATTACCTAAAAAGGACCTTTTATTTGTCTTTGCTAATCTAAAACCTGGCACCGCTATTTTATCTTTATTCCTAGTATTGTAATCGTGATTGTCACTGTTTAATTTAAATTTACTAAAATGTTTACGAACATACATAATATTTTCAAATATATACAGACTTGGTAAAGTTAAAATATCATTTTCTTTAAAAAGATCCCTCACAGATTCCCTAGGACCCATTTTATATATGGCTCGAATTGCACGCTTTTGTATGATAAAGATTGTCTCTATCTCAGCAGCAGTTCCCCACAGCAATACACCATACGACATAATACTGTAGAAGTACGCGAAATAAACTAGGCGAGCAGTAGCTACGTCTGTTAACTGTCTTATCCTAAGAACTGCATATGCAGCAGAACTAAGTCTTCCGGAGAGATCATGTATATGTGGATCCCATTGTAAAGTGGAATCTATTTTGATTCCCAGGAAGACTGTCGCTTTGTCAATAGGGAGTTTATCTGGGCCAAGCTTTATGTTTGGTTCAACATAAGGAACATTTGGTAAAGAAAACTTTAAACATTTCGTCTTTTTTGAATTTAGGAGAAGATTATTAGCGGCGAACCATTTACAAATCTTAGATAATACATTATTTACATGCGTCAGTTCACTGTCTTTCCTATCTACTTTAAAAATCAGAGAGGTATCTTCTGCGAATCAAACAATATCGCAGAAATCTTTGACCATGCAAGGCAGATCATTAATATATATTAGAAACAGTGTAACGATACCTGTGACTACGATGCGACCTACTATGTAGTGAAACGATACCATTCATTCTTAAGTTTTTATGATTCCCATCACGACTTTTTGTTATTACTGTTATAGGTAATTCAGAGTTCTTCATGATATTTTGTCATGACGCGTACTGAATATATAGTATTAGATAGTATTGAGCACTAAGAAATATTGTGCTGTAGCCTGATTTTTATCGCAACATCAATTCTTGGTAAATAGTTGTTATTTACATGCAAATTATATTTAAATACTCTTGGTCCGTTTATATTGGGAATACGGATATTTATTTCGAAATTCCTTTACAATTATCATGAATCATGACGGTCATTTTTTCTCAGTGTGAAACAGGCAAAACCTAGCTATATAGGCAGGTAGTGAAACCTGTGGCATTTAAAATATTGAATTAATCAGCCTACAACAATGCTATCCTGTAAAGAAATGGTAATGTTATGATTGGAAGATATTAGCACAGACATATACTTACGTGTGGAAGATGGTCTTATTATATGCTCTTTACTATGGTTGTAGCACTATGATGGTGATGATGCAAAACGACAGCACCATCTGGAGCCTTACCCGATAATGGATGATATCGACCATTTATGAATTATAATAATTAATATTAATAAAAGAAATATTAAATTTTCTTTCTTTATATATTATGTAATATTTTTTAAATTGCTGATAGATAAACCTTTGCACACAATCTGACCTGATGGTAAGTGATGATGTGGTCGAAGGTGTTAAACAGGCTTAACCTAGAATTATTTGCTTTGAGAGCCAATAATTCTAGGTTTAGAGCTGCCGGAACACATTATTAGGTGCTTGGCGATAGATTTTCTACTTGACGGTGGTCGCTACCCACCCGGCTAGGGTGGGCATTCGCAAAAATGCCCTACCACAATGCGGTGTAGCTCAAACCCGCGGCGGGATTCGAACCATAGACTTTCTTTTTTTATGTTATTGTGATGGAACAAGCTCGAGGCCCTGATGTTAAGCGGACTAACCTCTGCCTATAACAGATGCATTTCGTCACAAGTCACGAATTGAACTCACAGTCACGAATGTCTCATTTACCTGTAATATTACTGGCTCACAAGGATTGCTGCCGGAACTCACCGTTAGGTTCTTGGCGACAGATTTTCTACTTGAGGGTGGTCGCTAGCCGGGTGGGCATTCGCAAATATGCCCTACCACAATGCAGTGTAGCTCAAGCCCGTGGCTGGATTTGAACCAAGGACCTGCTGCGCGGCAGTCCATAGCCAATGTCACTGAGCCATTACTGCTTCAAAAATACCAATGAGTCCTAAATTAGGCAGCCTGAATTTTGGTAGCACAGAATGCTACAAATAAATGGTGTATTCTACCAGAATGCACAATTATATGGTGTATCGCACGTAAAGATTACAATTGTAAAGTAATTACTAATTAAGTTACTATAAGTTAACAGAAAAGAGTCTTAAGTCTATATTGACACAAAATATTCAATCATAAAATGATCAGAATCAATATACCATTAGCGTAGCGTAGAAGCTCATTCTCTATCGAGGTCTTGGATTGAAATATTAATCCTTTGATCTAAGAGAGAAATCCAAATTGAATTTAGTTTTATTGATGTAATAATTTCAAATTAAATTTCCAGGTGTTCAAGCCGCAGAAAAAATACCTTATGTTCATTTGAAAGAAAGAAAGAAATAAAAATGCTTTATTTGTGACAAACAATACAGTGACACTTAGGGCCTGTTTCAGTATGTTCGAGTAAGTTCCGGTTATAGTACCCAGAACATATATAATAAATAAAACACTATCTTTGCGTTTCACAGTCATCGATTTAGCCTATCCATCGGTTAAATCTTGAAACGCGCTGCATGTTAACTTTCATTTTTATCATTCAGTTATTTTATGTGTTGCTAAGTAACCCGAAACTTTATTAGGACATTCTGAAACGGAGCCTAAGATGATTAATTAAAATTAAAACTTCTAAACAATGTGTTCACAAATTGGTCCCAAATCAGCATAATGCTGGTTGATAGCCAGCGCTGGTCTTCTTTGGAACCATATTAGGGTTCCAAAGGAATTAACCATTTGGTCTACTAGCCCCAAAATCTTATAATAGAAATAGTAAAAATATAAATTACGGAATAGTGTTCTTTCCTTTGTCCTTCTTTGTTCCCACGTTTCGGTGGTAGGTGGTATTGTAACTTACTATACTAATAAGGCAATAGGCTATTATGTACGATCCCGACGAGCACTCATCTGGACGTGCAGATCCTCATGCGACGTGTGGCAACACTGCTGGTCTCTTGGAAGCGGTTCCATGAATTACAAAATCACAAATATACGATTTGAAAATTTTAAGTCATGTGCGGGATTCGAACCCGCGTCCATCCACCCCTTGAGCCGGGGTATGCTCTAACCAATTGAGCTAACATGACATGACGTCATAACTCGAATCTTTCCTATCGTTCTTTAACCATCGTATTGGGATGGAGCGAAATCTATAGTACCACTTACGTTGTACTACAAACAAGACCAACTTTGCAATTGGTTTTATACTTGTAAATGATGACGCAACCTTATAATTTTAATATTGCTAGGTTTGCAATAACGCCTGCTATGCGGATTTCGGATTTGCAAACCTATAACAATATTAAAACGGTTCCATACATTTTGGATAGTTCTGCGAGAAAAACCCAACTGCAAACCCACATAACGCTGTGAGCATCCGTCTTGAATCATTGTAATGGTTGCAGTAATCGTATCCATGTGCCTTCGTACTGGTGGCATGCTTAACCAGAGATGATAAATAATCAATAAAAATGAAAAAAATTATTTCTCCCTAAACAAGCAATACAAGCTAAGAAGATAATCAAAGTAAAATATTACTTGCTCAGTGAATCAAAGCAAAACATTCGTTGTTTCGAATAACAACCAATTAATTTTTTTCTTAAAATTATGGCCAGTATTTTTCAAATTAGAAAAATGAACACCAGCATGAAAGAGATCAGAAACCAAAGAGTTCCTAATATCAATATAATGCTACTTATCAGCTAATTTCAGTTTAGTAAAGTTCACTTAAATATTAATAGTGTGCAATTGCATTGAGTGAGCACCCTCAGAAAAAAAGGATAATTTAGTAAAAGCTCTAAATCAATTGTAAAACCAATTTACCTTTGGAAAAAGGTAAAACAGAAGATAAATCGTTTACTATGTACTCACTCAGTTCTCACAGAAAACCGTCAATGCCATATTCATATCTATTGAGTTTACAAAAAAAAAGCATTCTTGTTTTTAGTAAAACTTGTGAAGAGTACTTATAAATAGGGAGTATCAATAGACAGATTGCCTAGTGCAAATAAAATAATAAGTAAATTTATAAAAAGATAAGTGTGCTCACTCAATCCTCCATTTTCGCAAGGGTCGATTGCTCTCTAATAAACTATAAAATTAAACTTCGTTATATTACTCGTTTTTAGTTAATGTTCAACAGGGTTTCGTTATAAGTATTATGAGAACTGTCTTCATTTGTACTATCAAAATTGTACTGACCATAGTCAATCATAGGCTCATAATCTGGATCATCGACTGAATCGTCACTTGAAGAATCTATCAATACTTGCCAATAAATGTAGGGAAAGTAGTGTGTATCATATCATATACACTTGGTCCCTAAGAGAATTTTCCAGAAGTCAGTGTCAGGGGCCAGTTTATATTATAAATATGATGCACTTAAAAAAAAACGGTTAGAATAGGTAAATAAAAAAACAAATTTACATTGTATTTTAGGACCAGGAGATTTCATTAAAAAAAAGCTTTTTCCAAATTTGCTTTAGGGTAAGAACCTCAGCGTTACGCGTTTTACGATTATTTCAGTTTTCTTAACGTCGTTTTTGAACACATGGGCATTCATATAATATACAGAAATGAAACCAACTTCTTTGACCCTTGGATTGATAGACTGAGAAGCACCATCCACGCGTTAACCAGAGAACACCTGTCTGTATTGATCAAGTGTTCACATATTACGGGTTTAAAAGGCCTGGAAGAGGTGTTTATTTGATATATCATTTTTTATACCAGTTTAAGTACCTTTTTTGTGGGGGAGAAATGTTTTCGCTCTGCCCCTCCACCACGGAGGTGGCGGAAGGGGATGTGTGGGACTTAAACCCTCCCCATGAACAGTCCTCCGGCGCGGTGGGGCAAGATGGGGTCGCGTTCACATTCACCATCTTGCTCCGGCGGTAGGCCCGAACTTAACCGGGCCTCTGCGTCTATGGATTCAGTACCTAACTCAACAAATTAACCACTTGTTGATTTGTGACTCAAGCAATTTAGAAAATTTCATAGTTGCCAAATCCTGGCTTAGGTCAAATAAAATATTCGTTTAGACTATGTTGGAGATAATTAAGTAGGTACCAACCTATCAACCTAAAAATTGTTTTAGGTATATAATATATATATAATAATCTTAACTAGTAGGTTGGTACGTACTATAAATTATCTCCAACGTAGTCTAAACAAATACCTATCTTATTTCACCTAAGCTGGGATAGGCAATTATGAAATTCACGAAGAGATAGAACCCAAATGACAAGCAATGTCAGACTATAATGCCTAAAACAATTTTGTTTAATTAACTGGCCTTATAAACCCAATACTAAGCGCGATTATGACGACATACTCAACACAAAATATACACAATTTAGTTTCATTAATTGTATCTTCAGAGCAAATAGAGTGAACATAACGACATTATAAGTTGTTAAGCTATCTATTTTATTCAGTACTAGCTGTACCTGCGACTTCGTTCGCGATTGCCGTACCTGCCGATTATTTACTCACATTGGAGCACTGCTTATCTCATATTAAGCAACGCTGTGGTCTGCGATGAAGCACTCTTAGTAAAGCATAGCTCAGAAAGGAGCTTTTTACTTTGGGTTTTAAAAATTCCTGGGTTGAATTTTCCAGAAGACAGTAGTTGAGTTACTCAGAGAGTTCCTCCGCGGTTCGCACAATAAATGTTGAAGCAAAGTAGTTAGTGCGTGTCTTTGGAATTTCGACTTTAAAACGGTGTCTTTTTGCCGAGGTTCTTTCTGGTGTTAGAACGAATATATATTAGATTGTGCACTTCCATTGCGCAGTCTCCAAAATGTATCCGGCAAAAGATTGATAGTTTAAAAAAACTGATTGTGGCGATTGTTCCCGATTTTAGTTTTATCTTAACAGGCTTGCAAAACTAAATAAGGGTGCCGGGATGTCCGTGGGGTGCCGAGCTCACTCGTCACTATTCGAACAAAAAAATAATAATTGAATTCGTACAACGCGTTAATAATTTACAACTCAGTGTATATTTTGATTTGAACCCCTATTCCGAGGGAACCGTGATGAATTTAAGGATAAAAAGTATACAATAACCTTCTTCGTAGTAGGAACTCAAATCGTGCCAAGTTTCATTGAATTCCATTCTGTCGTTTTGGAGTGATGCGCGGCCGGGATACAGACAGAAAGACAGACAGAAAAAAAAATGTTGTCTCGGCATCAGTGTCAACTACAGATTGCTCTCAAATTTATTTATTTCGATATATCTGCCATGTACAGAATTGCATCTGTTACAGTTTTATTATTAGTACTTATATAGATTTTTTTTATGAGCTTTCAGTCTGTTTAGGTTAAAATGTAGAGTAGTTTAATCAGAAATGCGGTTAGCGATCGGATTGTAAGGCATGCCTACCTAATTATTCATTCACTCAGTATCTAGAAACAGTTACGAAAATCGAAATCGTTCATTAAACTTTTAATTAGTTAAGTCCTCTTTGGTGGTAGTTCGGCTACATATTGGAATAGAATGTTTAATTTCATTACGGAGTATAATGGCACCACATTTCATTATATTAATCTCATCGTGAAAATATAATCAGGGAAAGGGAAATAATGTACTCGAAGTTTCAATTACACCCTCTACTCACTGGAATAGTGTCGAATGGAAGCTATGTACAGGGTACATCCGTTTTTTTTTTTTTTTATGTTATTGTGACGGAACAAGCTCGAGGCCCACCTGATGTTAAGCGGACTAACCTCTGCCTATAACAGATGCATTTCGTCACAAGTCACGAATTACACTGCGACCGTCACCTTGAGACATAGTTATTAAGTCTCATGTGCCTGTAATTCCACTGGCTCTCAAGGACTGCTGCCGGAACACACCGTTAGGTGCTTGGCGACAGATTTTGTACTTGAGGGTGGTCGCTAGCCAGGCGGGCATTCCCAAAATGCCCTTCCACCATGCGGTGAAGCTTAAGCCCGCGGCAGTCCATAGCCAATGCCACTGGACCACCACTGAAAACCTCTTAATGCTTCGTATGATAGTGAGTTTTCACACAGAAACAGAACCTACAAAGCAATTTCTTGTGTTGGTGTGCTCGCATTATCGTGTGATAATATGACTATGTCAAGATGTTTATCATATTATTAGACAAATAAAATAATAAATGGAAGATTTTATGGCACGTAAATTTTATGTATAAAGAAGTTTATAATTTTTTTTTTCTTTTATAGTGTCAGTTTGTGTATAAAAATTTCAAGGGATGACTTGTATTTTTTTTTATGTTATTGTGAAGGAACAAGCGCGAGGCCCACCTGATGTTAAGCGGTATCCTCTGCCTATAACAGATGCATTTCATCACAACTGACGAACTGCACTGCGCCCATCACCTTGAGGCATAGCTGTTAAGTCTCATTTTTTGCCTGTTATTTCACTGGCTCTCAAGGACTGCTGCCGGAACACACCGTTAGGTGCTTGGCGACAGATTTTCTACTTGAGGGTGGTCGCTAGCCAGGCGGGCATTCGCAAAATGCCCTTCCACCATGCGGTGAAGCTCAAGCTCTGGGCGGGATTCGAACCATGGACCTGCTGCGCGGCAGTCCATAGCCAATGCCACTGAGCCATCACTGCTTCGAAACTGTATGTGTGTGTTAGTAAAGCCGCGTGTAAGGTGTGTTTGAGGTGGGGAGGGGAGATGTAAGTGTGGGTCTTAAATAATGTGTACCTATCATGGGTGGTTGGGATGTTTTTGGTGTGTGTATGAGAAAGAGGAGAGAAGTTGATAATGTAGGTCAAGATTACTTAGATACTTCAATACAATTATTGAAGCATGTGTGTAATCTTCAATATCCTCAAAGCTGAGGGTCCTTAACCAATTGAAGATAGCAATTCAGAATATTTTCTATTATATGTAATCAGATTTTTATTATTTGACTGGCTTTATTGTATAAATATAAGCTAAGAAAAATAAAACGCTTCACATGTTTTATTTTAGATCATAAACAATATCATTATTTATTTTGTTGTTTTATTGATATGGTTGCCTGTGTTCGAGCAATATAATGTTATCATGAAATACTTAATGTAAATATACCCAAGGACAGCTGCCGGAATACACCCTAAGGTGCTTGGTGGCAGGCTTTCTCCTGGAGGGTGGTAGCCAGGCGGGCAATCGCAAAATGCCGTACCACCATTCTATAACGACTGCCATCGTAAGGCAACAACCGGAACCGACGGTTTGACGTGCCCTCCGAAACAGTATTAATGTCACTAGCGGTCACCCATCCAAGTCATGACCGCAGTGGACTTTGCACGAGCGCTTCAGGGAGAATGGATGATATTCTTTATTTTTCTAATAGAGCCAGTGAAATTACAGGCACATGAGACTTAGCAACTAAGTATGTATCGGCGCAGTGCAATTCGCGACTTGTGATGAATTGCATCTGTTATAGGCAGAGGTTAGTCCGCTTAACATCAGGTGGGCCTCGAGCTTGTTCCGTCACAATAACATAAAAAAAACATTATACAGTTTAAATATGTATAACCAAAAGGGTATATAAACAATGTTTAGGTGCTGCCAAAAGGTAATATCTCAGCAAAATGCCGAACGTCTGAGACATCCGGCGCTGGTTTTCACATATACCCTGGCAGGTGGCTAACAAATAATAATATAGATAGCAAAATAAAAATAAAATATATACATTAAGCTCTTCAACAACTTAAAACCTAAAAGTAGGTACATACTATTCAAACAATAACTCAACATACCAGTTCTCAATAATTGTCACAACTTAGTTTTTTTTTTCCCTCCAAATTGTGAGGAATTGGCGTCGCACATTGTGCATTTGCCAGTCACAACTTAGTTATTACACAAAAAAAACCTAAATAAACATAGTATTGGTAAAACAATGCACAGATTAAATTTAATTATTTAATGAAGGGGGCTGGAGCATCTACAAGAAAGGAAAAAGTATATTATGGTTACACACCGGCATCATTCTTTCAGGTTCATCACATTGTTGCTTCATAATAATTAGAAATAAAATTTGTACTGATACTATTTACTACATAGACGTAAACCTTGATTAAGCGAAATTTTAGAGCTGTGTTCCGTTCATTTTCCGTGGTACCATTGACTCAATGGTACCACGTAATGCTGGGTATCATTGCATCGTTCGACTAAAATGCCCTTGGCCTTGCTTAATTCAACGGAAGAGAGAACAATATAGAACTATTTTTACGTTAATATTTTTTATTACAATAGATGTTGATGACTTTCAAATTTTCTAAGTGATCACAGACACAAAGTGAACAGCTGTCAAAGTGACACAAGTTGTCATATTTCTCGACTACTATTTATGATTCGGTTGAAAAATCGTGATTTTTTCTATCGAGATAAATATATGAGTCATGTTTTTGGATCAAGCATAGCATTTGTCATATTCTGTGGATATTGTCTTTTCTTCGATCATAATATATATGATCAAAGCGTATTTTATTCTTTTATGTAAGGCGTATATCTATACTCGTTCTAAGAAACATGGTAAACAATTTGCCTTATTGATCTCATTTTTCTTTTTTTTTCTTGGATAATCGTTTTTTAGGAATCCGAACAAAGAAGGACTAGCCCTCCCGATAGCAAGAAAAGCTAATGAAAAGTAAGTTTTAATAAGATTCTGATCACATACATTTATATTATTTTAAATGTTTTAATTTAAGTCTGACCGAGATACGACAGGGCAACAACTTCGTCCTTAACCACATAATTATATACGGAAATATATTATAAGGACTTTCTGTGGAAGCTGATAGAGAATTATCATATTTGCAAGTCATTACAGGCACGGTTTCGTAGCTATATTTAATTGTATGCTAGGTACCTCTAGAACATCGTTGTAATTTTGTAGGTAACCGAAATTGTAACAAATAAATTGTTTATTATTATTATTAACTAAAATCTATACTGCCGATGAGAGTTTCTAGTTGTAGGTACACATAAATGAATAGAAATAAATTATTATGATTTTTCGAAACCTGATATGTAGCCGTAGGCGAGGAATTACAATCTTGGCATTAGCTTGGTGATTGGTATGTCAGTTTACTCTATGCCTCAGGCTTGCAATATTGGAACGACGAACTTTCCGGACTGTATCATTGTAGTAGGATGTTTATTAAGTTATTAAGAAAAGTATATACTATCTATACTACTCTAGCTAGTCTATAGTAGTAAAGAGCTCTTTATCTACCATGTCTATGGTATTATGGGCTTCTTTTTAAATTAATATGAGTAGCATTTGGGCAAACCAGCGGGGCAAACTAGTTTATCTACGTAGCGTTCTTTAATATTTATCTTTACCTGAGCTGACTCAATAAATCAATAATATATCAATAAAAATGCAATACTGTCGCTTTTCAAATCTGAATTTGAAAAGCGACAGTATTGAACTCACGCACCGAAAGTTCCGTACAAAAGTCCGTATATAAGTAAAAGAGATGATATTTTTATTGCTAAATGAAATCCATAAGATATTAAAATCATTAAAAATCATAATATGATGTGCCAAAAAAATTATGCTTATCCCAATTTTGCCTTTATCTGTGCTTATAAGACGTTGCTTCGTACCAAATTTCAAGATTCTGAGTTCATGGGAAGTACCCTGTAGGTTTTGATTAAGTACCTTTTTTTTTTTTTTTTTTTTTTATATTCGTCGTAGGTTCGCGTTTGACCACACCCTGCCTGATGTTAAGCATTGATGTAGTCTAGGATGGAGCACGCTTACCTAGAAGAAACCTATTTACTCTCGATTTGAAGATACCCATATTGTATTCATCGGGAAAGACTGACCACGGTAAGGAGTTCCACTCTTTCGCAGTACGCACGAGAATAGTGGAAGCGAAGCGCTTCGTACGAGTCTTGGGAATATCAACCATGTACGGATGGCGCCTCCCCGTTTGTCTGGACGTCCGATGGAAAAAGGGTGAGGGAGGAACCAAGTCATGCAGTTCTTGTGCACCTTGCGAGTGTCAAAAATCTGCGGCATAAACGGCTGTATCTTTTGATTGCGTTGGCTTAGAAGTTTGATTTTGTCACAGCTCCAAAGGATCTGAGTATTTAATATGACTTTCAGCTTGATACCTCCACGCGTTCCTAAGAGAAAGGGTCTTGACAGGCAGATGGACAACAAAGTAATCCTTTATGGGTTCCGTTTTGTCCTGTAGAGGTACGGAACCTTAAAAATGTCGTCAAACACCTAAAGCAGTGTTCCGACAGCTGTTTTTGAGAGCTGTTGCCGATTCAAGGTGAATGCTGTTTACCACCATTGACGATTGCAAATGCGATTGTGATCAACAGCTAGTCTATCAGCAATATAAAAAATACAAAGTATATGCATCAAGTAAACAGAAGGTAGCTTAACATTGGTTTTGTAAAATGATGTTTTTTTTTATGCCTTATAGGTTAGCCTTTGACCACTATCTCACCTGATGGTAAGTGATGATGTGGTCGAAGATGTTGTTCAGGCTAACCTAGAATTACTGGCTCTCAAGGACAGCTGCCGGAACACACCGTTAGGTGCTTGGCGACAGATTTTATACTTGAGGGTGGTAGCTAGCCAGGCGGGCATTCGCAAAATGCCCTACCACCATGCTATAACGACTGCCATCCTAAGACAACAACCGGGACCGACGGCTTAACGTGCCCTCCGAAGCACGGAAACGCTCAGTAGTAATGTCACTAGCGGTCACCCATCCAACTCATAACCGCGCGCGACGTTGCTTAACTTTGCTGATCGGTTGGGAAAAGCTAAGTAAACGTCGAAATTGCACACATACTTTTTTTTTTAACGAGCGCTTAAAAAAAAAAGTATGTGTGCAATTTCGACGGGGGTTAAATAATTCAAGTACACTGAGTGTTTTGAAGATTCCGTTGTAGAGAACCGGACCCCATTTGGTAATGGGGTCCGGTTCTCTACAACGGAATCTTCAAAACACTCAGTGTACTCGAATTATTTAACCCCAAATTATTTAACCAAAGCCTGGTGGCTTTGGTTGTCAGTCTATTCATCTGTCCATCCGACTTTCAAAGGGCTGCATCTCTGGAACAGAAAGAGGTACCCACTAAAATTCTTGCAAGTTGAAAGAAACAGTCATGGCTCAGTTGCATTGGCTATGGACTGCCGCGCAGCAGGTCCATGGTTCGAATCCCGCCAAGGCTTGAGTTTCACCGCATGGTGGAAGGACATTTTGTGAATGCCCGCCTGGCTAGCGACCACTCTCAAGTAAAAAATCTGTCGACAAGCACCTAATGGTCTGTGGAGCCAGTAATTCTAGGTTGAGCCTGTTAGTACCTTCGACCATATCATCACTTACCATCAGGTGAGGTGTGATCAAAGGCTTACCTATCATGAATAAAAAAAAAAAAAACTCACAGAATCCGTGTTAGTATGGTGAGTTGTCCAACAAATAATAATAATTAACAAAAAGTAATTAAACAAAAGGGGTTCCAAAACCGGAAACCTGATTTTTGTAACGTTTCCTTTTTTTTTGCACTGACGTAATACACAAACGTCAATATTGGTATAATATTAATCCAATAACACACTAATATCACATGAATTAATAACAGTAGTATATATGACTTCTTAAAACTTCTGCCCTCCAGGTACTTTGAAAATTAGTTAGAAAATATTATATATTGTGAAATTGTAAATTTATCTTGCAAACCGTACTTGATCGAGTGACTAAATATATTAAAGAGTATGTGGAATCAGAACGGAATAGTAAAATAATTAAAAATAAACGGATCCCACCCTAAAATATAAGTGGGATCAGAACGGAATAAAAACTTAATAGAAAATAAAACTGATACCATGTGGTATCTCTTCGTGGGATCGGAACGGACCGTTTATTCTATATATATATACACCGTTTATTCATGTGCTAATATTATAAAAGCGAATGTTTGTGAGTGTGTTTGTCTATAAGTTTTATCATTTAAGCTCGAAGCCAAATGTTTAAACAATATAAGTATGTCACACACATGATATATACCGGGTTATTGGTAAAATGCTAACAACCTCTTAGGGTTGACTTCTGCTAGTCCTAACAAACATTTTGAAATATATTATTTTGTTTTGTAAAAAAAATGGTTTTAATATTTTTTTTGTGTTTTAATGCCTACTAAGATATAAGAGCGCCCGCCGCGGTAACACTGGACCGCGCCGTGGTCCCTTTGAATAGAGTTTTGAATGTTTACATAGAGCAAAGTAATAAAAAATATGAAATAATACATTACAGGCACAAGAGACTGTTGACATCAGATGGTCCTCGTGCTTATTCAGTTTTTTTTTTTCAAAACAAAAAAACAATATCTCAAAATGTTTCTTAGGACTAGCAGAAATCAACCCTAAGAGCTTGTTAGCATTTTACCAATAACCCTGTATAATGTTGTCTTAGGTTTTCGCGATTATTACACATAGTAATTAAACAACTTTAAACGGTTTAAATCGCGTATATTTATCATTATTTTTGTCCCGACGTTTCAAACACTTTGCAGTGATCGTGGTCACGGGGGACTACGTATAACCCTGTATAACTTTGAATAATTTAGATAGTTATCGTTGGACAAACATACATAAATATGCTCAGGCTCTCAACTTGCCTCAGAGACCTTGCTTCACTCAGTGAACAAATCCGCAAACTGCACAAACTGACATGTGTTCATCATTCGCTGGTCGTTTACTTACAGATTAAAAAAGGCTTAGCTGAAACTAAAGTACTGAGATAATTGCTCAGAACGCATTATGGGTTTCACTGAGGGATTTCAGTATATGTATCGGCTAATCGGCTTTGAAGTACGCAGATTATACATTCTATCGGGAACGGAAATACCAGACCGAGCGAATGGAGTTCTCTGTGCTAAGTTGGGACTAGACCTTTATATGAATGTGGGTATACCTACTTGATGTTAATCTGCTGACGGCTTAATAAAACAAAACTGGAAAGTAAAAAGTTCGTCTGAGAAAAAAGCACTTTTCGATAGATTTGACGCCTACTTTATAGACCTTTACAAGCAAAACTATTTAAATAGTAGGTATAAAAATATGTAACCTGTATATCTCATTCTGATTCACGCGGTGCAGTTCGTCACTTGTGACAAAATGCATCTGTTACAGGCAGAGGTGACCGCTTAATATCAGTTGGACTCCATGTGTTTTCCGTCACAATCACATAAAAAAAAAACTGGAAAATAGACACGTGTACGGAATTAGTATGATACATGTGTGGGATGTTGATCATTACACACATAAGGCGATAAGGGAGCCGAGTACCATATCGGTGTCACATCCCACACGCGTGTCATACAACGTTTTCCAACACAAATGCCAGATATTTATACAAAAATTTCGATGCGTAATATTTTTTTTACATTATTTCTGTATACATATTATTATTTACTTGACCGTTAGTAGAAGCTTATATATATTGAGATAGGCAACTCCATTTCCCGCTGAAGCAGTCATCTCTTTTTACCCTCATAGCGCTGTCTCTTTCGCACGCATCCCTCCCCTCACCAGACGTGCGAGGTAGCTAATGCTCCGAGCCTGCTCGTCATTGGCGTGACATTTCCCGCGCAGTACACTTGTGCTAAGAGAATTTATACTTCTTCATACTAAATTCAGTGACTTTCCAGAAGAATTCCACGTAAGTGCACAAGATTTTTCCATTTTGTATAACGATATTATCGTTCGATTTATTTAAAACCTTCAGGTTTTCGCAAAACGATTTGAGTAAAATTATACTTTTTTGAATACCCTCAAGTATTATTACGTTTACTTTTGATTGCTTGAGAAACATAGTTTAAAATTAATAACAATTTATTTTTAGAGTGAAACGATATTAAACATGGAATCTGATAAGCAAAGTGAACCCATTGCCATGGTTGGGGTGTCAGGTGCTAAAACGAGTAACAGTAAATCACGTTTACGTGAGCGGCGATCACGATCATCATCAAGTGGTAGTAGTAGTTCTAACAGCTCAACATCTTCGTCTAGCTCCTCTGGACAGGTTTCTAAGAAAAAGAGCTCACAGCGTCGTCGGCGCCGTCGTTCTAAAAAACAAAGAAGGCGCGACCGCCATCTTATAGCAAAATTGTCGAAAGACGTAAACAATTTACAAAAAACTGTTCAAGGTTATGAATACCCGCATACTTATGGCAGCGATGATGTTTCCGTTGTCAGCCGCGACGTAGATAACGATCTTTATAATGAATATTATGCCTCGCAGGCCTCACCATTGCCGATTACCGACAAATCGGTAGTCGTTCCGCAATTGACTTTTGACATCGAAACGAAATTAAAAGAACCCGCCGTTCCGAAAACTCCCATTAAATATTTAAGCATGTTAGATGATGTTCAGCGGTTCGGAAAAAACACCTGGGCAGATATTCGTTATGCAGAGACACAAAAACTGTACAACCATTCACCAGGATTTACGGAAATGGAGACAAACGAAGAGGTAATGGCGTACGACAAATCCTTCGCAGCTATCACTTTCGGTATTCTAAAGCAAAAAGAGGTTTTGCTAGGTAGTTTACACAACTTAATTACATGGTCTAAGACGCCAGACGCTACCCTAAATAATTTAACCGATAAAATTGATGAAATTTTCCAAAAAGGTGAATTGCAAAAGGTTACCCAAGACCTTTTACAAATGGCTTGCGGTCATAGAGCAGAAACAATTGAAATGAGAAGGGACAGTATCCTCAAGAATATTAAGGACCCTTTAGTAAGAGCAACTGTGAATAAAATTCCTCCGTCAAATACCCACATATTTGACTCTGAAGCCCTCACATTGGCCTTAGAAAAAGCCGGTGGTGTTAGAAAAGCTTTCTGGCCAGTGAATAAGCTAAACAGCGGGAATGCTTCGCGAGCAAAACCCCTTCATTATTCTACACGTGTCCCCTCGCAGGGGCAAATGCGTAGTTATGTGCCATCGCATGGCCACCCGAACCACGGCTATGATACAACCAACAGGCAGTATCACAACCAACCCTCGCAGGGTAACTATCAAGCCCACCATGGCAATACTAAAGCACCAAATTATGCTGACCTTGATCAACGTCCTTATAACAACAATAGGAGTTCTAATTTTCGATCTCGTGGATCAAGACACTCCAATAGAGGACAAAAACGCCGCCTGTCGCCTGCGGGCCACAAAGGTAACAAAAGGCAAAGACAATGACTCGCAACCCTTCCGAGCCGGTCAGTTAGCACATTACGTCAGCCAATGGAAAGTAATGGGAGCCCCAGATTTTATATTGCGCATAATAAAAGGGTACCGCATACCTTTTCAACAAAGACCGCCATTAGTAACACCAGACATGAAAGGCGATTGCCATCGCACGTCAGAATCAAAAGAGATGTCGTCAATCATAGCTCAAATGAAAAAACAAGACGTGTTAAAGGTAACAGCTCCCTCTCCAAGCTTTATATCCTCCATGTTCCTAGTTCAAAAGAGCGATGGATCATACCGACCGGTACTCAACCTTCGGTCTCTCAACCAGTATGTGTTAACAGAGCGGTTTCGACTAATAAACATGTTCCGCGTCCCAGACTTTCTCCAAGCTCAGGATTGGGTATGCAAAGTCGACCTGTCACAAGCTTATTACAATTTATCGATCGCCCAGTCGCACAGGCGATTTCTACGTCTTCTCTACAAAGACGAAATACTCGAAATGACATGTCTCCCGTTTGGGCTAAGTACAGCACCAAAAGTTTTCGCATGCTTAACAAATTGGATTGCGCAAATCCTCCGCGAAAAGGGACTGAGAATAATAATCTATTTAGACGATTTTTTACTGGCACATCAGGACCAAGGCATATTAGCCCAGCAGGTGGATCTGCTATTACAAACTCTAGAAATCCTAGGATTCCAAGTGAATCTCAAGAAGTCTGTTCTCGTTCCGCAAAAATATATCACATATCTCGGAATAGTTTGGCACCCCTGGACAAATCGCAAAGTACTACCACCAGAAAAGTCTTGCACCGTACTCAAAAAAGTGACTCGACCTCTAAATACAGGCAATATATCCCTAAAAGAACTTCAAAGCCTGGTAGGGTTGCTGAATTTTGCAAGCTTTGCTGTCCCCCTAGGCAGACTACACCACCGGAATACCCTAAAGTTTTTAAACACCCTACCCAAGTCTCCGACTACAACCAAATACATTCTACCTCCTTCAGTGGTAGCAGAGATGCACTGGTGGCGTCAGAACTATCATCTATCGTCCCCGATTCATATTCCACCTACAACACATTATTTAACAACGGACGCTTCAGATATAGCATGGGGAGGACAACTCAACAATCAGACCATGTCCGGTGTTTGGAAGAGAGACGAACAAAATCTACACTGCAACGTGAAGGAGATGTTGGCTATTCTAAGAGTAATAGAGGTAGGAGCAGCGAACATGGCCGGAGGATCAGTTCTGATACAATCGGACAGCCGATCGGCAGTTGCCTATCTTCGCAACGAAGGCGGGACCAAGTCGCAGTCACTTATGAAGGTCACATACCAAATTCTGCAGATCCTAGACAATCACCAAATTCAATTCAACATCTATCACATCCCCGGGAGGTTGAACAATCCCTATCCCGAAACAGGCGGACCCCAGAATGGCATCTAACGCAGAATTGTACAGAAATGATTTTCGCGAAGATGGGGACACCCGTCATCGATCTGTTCGCATCGAAGAATGCCCGGGTAGTAGTAAATTACGCAACCCTAGATCTGCACGATCACGAAGCATTGCTACACGATGCCTTCAGCGTGAGATGGAATTTCCCACTGGCATGGATATTCCCACCCCCATTTCTCATTCCCAAAGTGTTGATGCACCTCAACCAAGCAACAGGCTTATACCTAGTAGTAGCTCCTCGATGGGAAAAGGTTTTCTGGCGTGCGGACCTGAAATCTCGAGCAACCGCAGCCCCCTTCACTCTAACGAATCTCAAGCGATTTCTAGTCGACACGACAACCGGTTTGCCTCCCCCCAAGGTTCAGGAAATGGTTCTGGAGGTCTGGAAATGTGGGGGTGGGAAAACAAAATAAAAACATGGGATAACGACCAAATATCCTTACTTAAATCATCTTGGCGTTCCTCAACCTGGCGAACCTATAAAGCGCCTTGGAATCGTTGGATATCTTGGTCGAAACAGCACAACATAAATCCCATGCACCCTGAAGGACATGATTTAGCACAATTTTTAGCTGACCTTCACATTAAATTTAAATTTTCCTACAATACAATCCTTCTTCATAAATCTGTAGTGTCCACACTCTGTAACACAGAACTTTCGGGTAAATTAAGTGAGAATGTTCTTGTGAAACATATTTTAAAAGGAATATCTTTAAAAAATCCTATAGTTCCAAAACCACCGGTCTGGGACATTAATACTTTGATCAATTATATGAGTATTTACTCAGTGGACAGTACTAATACCTTTCAAGTTGTAAGGCATACGGTTGCGCTTTTATGCCTTTGTTCAGGTCGCAGAATTCATGACTTAACACTCTTGTGTGTAGACGCAGATCATTGCACTATCGAGGATGACCATATTATCCTTTGGCCCCAATTTGGGTCTAAAACAGACTGCAGAGATTATAGGCAGTCAGGGTGGAAGCTCATAGCTAACACACTAAATCAAAAATTAAATCCTGTATTTTGGGTTAATAAGACTATAACTATTCTCAAAGAAAGACGTAGCAGTTCTAGTACATCCAATTTATTTATAACATTACGTGGCCCACCATCACCTGCGTCCAGAACAATCATTGCAGGATGGTTCAAATCACTTCTGAAGGCAGCAGGTATTTCGGCCACGCCAGGAAGTGTGCGGTCTGCTGTGGCATCTAGGAGCTGGATTGACAATTTCTCCTTAGATGATATCTTAGAGAAAGGAAATTGGAAATCAGTAATAACATTTCAAAAATTCTATCGTCGAGAAGTAATGACTTCCATACCTGTTAATAATTCTAGTACTGATATTTCTACACTGTTTGTACCAGTTGATTAATTTTGTTAACCATATTTTATAATTGTGTCATCATATTACCACATTACTAAGAACATAGGTTATATTGTTTTTGATGATTAAGCAGCAAAAATATTTGCAAGTTATAATGGTTTATTAATCACATTAAAATAGTCTCTTTCACAACATATTGTGTTTCTTTTGTTCATTCTTAGGTATTACCTATTTACTTTATAACATATAGTAGTCTACTATAGATACATATCTATCTAGTCACATTGGCGTTTACTTCTAACTCACCAGCCGATAACAAACAGGTCTCAATATATATAAGCTTCTACTAATGGTCAAGTAAATAATAGGTACGTTTTACCTGAAATAAAACGGTTATTATATACTTACCTTAGTAGAAGCTTACTTATAATTTCTGCCTGGTGATATTTCGACTCAATGACGAGCAGGCTCGGAGCATTAGCTACCTCGCACGTCTGGTGAGGGGAGGGATGCGTGCGAAAGAGACAGCGCTATGAGGGTAAAAAGAGATGACTGCTTCAGCGGGAAATGGAGTTGCCTATCTCAATATATTAGGTCCTTACATATGAAATTGGCGTTTTTCGTACTGGCCACTTTAATCACGAATTTCTCCTCTTTGGTAAGGAATTCCAAATTCAAATTTGTACAGTTATAGACTCATGTATTTGTGCTTCGATGATCGTCATTCATTTGTTTTTTTTCTTCTGTTTTTTTCTGTTTGCGTCACTCATTTTACAAAATGGAAAACCTTAAATATCGCATTATTTACGAGTACGAGTTCCGCCGTGGCACTAGTGCTGCGGAAACAACTCGAAGGGTGAATGATGTGTATGGCGGTCGTGTTGCAAAAGAAAACACAGTTCGTTTTTGGTTCCAACGTTTTCGTTCTGGAAATTTCGACCTGCAGAACAAGCCCCGTGGACGGCCTGAGACTCAAGTTGATAATGAAGAGTTGAAGGCTATTGTGGAAGCGGATCCATCGCAAACCACGTCCGAGTTAGCTGCAGGCTGCAATGTTAGTGATAAAACTGTTTTAATTCACTTGAAGCAAATTGGGAAGATTAAAAAGCTTGAAAGGTGGGTACCTCACGAATTGACTGAAACAAACCGGCAAACGCGCGTCGACTGCTGCGTTACATTACTAAACCGGCACAATAATGAAGGTATTTTAAACCGAATCATTACCTGTGATGAAAAATGGGTTCTTTACGATAATCGGAAGCGCTCAGCGCAATGGTTAGATCCTGGCCAGCCAGCCAAATCCTGCCCCAAGCGAAAATTAACCCCAAAAAAGTTACTTGTAAGCGTTTGGTGGACTAGTGCCGGTATTGTTCATTACAGTTTTTTCAAATCTGGCCAGACTATTACGGCTGATGTCTATTGTCAGGAATTGCAAACCATGATGGAAAAGCTAGCGGCTAAACAACCTAGGCTGGTCAATCGCTCCACGCCACTGCTGCTTCACGACAACGCTAGACCACACACTGCGCTACAGACGGCTACTAAATTAGAAGAGCTTCAATTGGAAAGTCTAAGACATCTTCCGTACTCCCCGGACCTTGCTCCAACAGATTACCATTTTTTTCGAAATTTGGATAACTTCTTGCAAGGGAAAAAATTCAACTCCGATGGGGCAGTCCAAATCGCCTTCAAAGATTTTATTGATTCCCGTCCGACTGGTTTTTTTAGTAAAGGGATCAATGAACTACCTATGAGATGGCAAAAGTGCATAGAAAATAATGGTTCATACTTTGATTAATTAAATATATTATAACAAAAATAAAAAACAACTTGTTATTACTTATAATATATTAAATATATTATAATATTAACAAAAATTAAAAACAACTTAGATAATAAATGTTTTTGTTTAGGCATTTTTATAGACTTTAAAAAGGCTTTTGACACAATTAGCCATAAATTACTGTTATCTAAATTGGAAGACATAGGCATAACGGGAACAGCCCTCAAGACTTTTAAATCATATCTCACCAACAGACAACAGGTAGTAAAAATAGGGAGTTGTGAAAGTGGTCGGCAACAAATAATTTGCGGCATTCCGCAGGGATCGATTTTAGGAAGTTTGTTTTTCTTAATTTATATAAATAATATAAGCAAAATAGGTATTTCAGGGCATGTAACCTTATATGCTGACGACACGTGCCTATTTTATTTTGGTCGCAATTTACTTGAACTGGTGAATAAAGCACAGGCCGATTTATGCAAATTTAGCATTTGGTGCCAAAGCAACTTACTAACTGTTAACACAAAAAAAACTTCTTACATGATATTTACAGCTAAAAATAAAAAAATTCCGCAGCATCCACCATTAACCATAAATAACACAGTAATTCATCGATCACATCAGGAACAATATTTAGGTCTTAAGCTGGATGACATACTAAATTGGCGAGCTCATATTGATGAAGTCAAGTCGAAAATTTCATCAGCGACCGGAGCTTTGCGCAGGGTAACTGGATGCATACCTAACGCAGTTCGTATGACTATTTATAACTCATTAGTTAAATCACATTTACAATATCTTGTCGAAATATGGGGCTGTGCTGCTCAAACGCACATAAATGTACTCCAGATATCACAAAACAAATTAATTAAAACCCTTTTTAAATACCACTACCTAACTAATACTAACTTTCTTTATCAAACAACAAAAATATTTAACATAAAGCAACTTTACCATTACAATACATGTATATTAATAAAAAAAATATTATCACAAAAAATACGTACAGAAATAAAATTTACAAAAAGAACATTTACTTACAACTTAAGAAATTCAAACAAACTAAAGACAATAACTCCAAGAACCAAAATGTACGGTAATCGGAACATACTGTATGAAGGAGCACAGTTCTATAACGAGTTACCTAAAGATCTCAAAGACTGTCAAATTAATTTATTTAAAAAGAAACTAAAAAAATATATCTATGATAACATCTCGTAAGATCTCTGGACTAACATAAAATATTATTATAAAAACTTGGCTAATTAGATTAATTAGTTTTTAAGTTAAATAATTAACTGTATCTCATTATAAGTGAACTCTGTTCTTTATGAGAAATAAAAAAAATCATTAAACCTTATATTATATTAAAAAATATTCGACTTTTTGTTCCTCCCATACAAAACGCCAATTTCATATGTAAGGACCTAATATATAAGCTTCTACTAAGGTAAGTATATAATAACCGTTTTATTTCAGGTAAAACGGTCCTATTTTTGTAACAATTGCGCGCTGGAAAAGCGCGGGACTTGGCTAGCGCGTTATATTTTACATAGGTATTTATTTATATTAATTTAAATTAAGTAATATTTGTATATATCTTATATTCATTGTAGGTATTGTTTATTTTTTAGTTTATATTATCTGTAGGTAAGTCCAGTTATTGTAATTTTCGAAATCGAGGCTCAGTTCCTAAGGCTGCATCATTGTATCTGTAGTTTCCAATGAATCTGGAATGTAAACCGATGACTCATGGGTTTTTGCAAAAAAATGTAAAAGAAGCCGTTTAAGTATGGCGTGCAGAAATTGCAATAAACGAAGATGTAAACGTAATTCTAATTCTGAAGCCAAAAACATTGACTGCGTTTGGGATCATGTCGAAATAATCCCGAAAAATAACGGTCGTATGAAATTATGAAACCAGATTATATAATGCCTAAACCTAATTTGACACTGCCTAATTATAAAAGTTTAACTGCCAATACAACTGACTCCCATCCTCGTCCTATTTTTTTTATTGCTGATAGGCTAGCCTTTGACCACTATCTCACCTGATGGTAAGGGATGATGTGGTCGAGGATATTGTTTAGGCAAACCTAGAATTACTGGCTCTCAAGGACAGCTGCGGGAACACACCGCTAGGTGTTTGGCGACAGATTTTCTACTTGAGGGTGGTAGCTAGCCAGGCGGGCATTCGCAAAATGCCCTACCACCATGCTATAACGACTGCCATCGTAAGACAACAACCGGGACCGACGGCTTAACGTGCCTTCCGAAGCACGTGCAGACTCAGTAGTAATGTCACTAGCGGTCACCCATCCAAGTCATGACCGCGGCGGACGTTGCTTAACGTTGCTGATCGGTTAAGAACAGCTAAGTAAACTTCGCTACGTGCGCTTCAAGACTTCTTCAAGACACCTACTTCTACAACTGAAAAATATGAAATAATTTGTGGAAGTCGCACTATGTAATGTGAACTCAGAGTGTCGCAATCAGTTGACGAATTGAATATTTGCTCACGGGTAAGTCTACAGTAAATAAAATGCATAATATATGGACCAATACATTTCCCTATGGAACTACGGACATAATCTTGTATAAGATTCGTTTGCTCTTCTCCTCGCTCTACCATGAAATGCCTGTTTGTTAGATATGATTTGATGAAAGTGAAGTAGCTGAATGGTAACAATTATTTTATTTTGAAGAGACTATATACTGATGAGATGTGCTCTTTAGTGGAAGCTTGGGATAGCGGAAAACATGATAGAAAAATAAATGGAGATAATAAATATAAGAAAAGAAAACTAGATTTTTTTATGACTTGACACACATATACATGTTTATGTTGTACTTATGGTACTTATTCCTTCCATGATGTTTATAAACTCTTGACAGATATCAACGACAAACCATAACTGTCTTCTTTTTAATCTAAATTCAAACTTCAATGGCCAGTGCTGGTGTCTTGCCCGTTCTTCTCGCAGTGGCTCTATACAATTTATTTGCTGAACGTGGCAGTACAATGTAGAATATTTCAATACTAAAATTTGTAATTGACCTTCATAAGAGCTAAATTGAATAAATGATTTTGACTTTTGACTTTGACTTTGTCTTCGAGGCCAGCTCTAACATAGACAGTAATTTCTGAACCTTTTCTAAAGCTTGTGTGATATCAAAAAGTACAGCAGAGCAATACCTCTTTGCTTCCATGTCATTCTATACCTTCTCTAGGTACCTACTAATCTATGGACAGCTGCAGAGTTGCTCAGTGAGCTGCAGCATAATTTTGCATGAGTCTGAATTGATCAGATGGAATAATATGGGTACTAATACAAACTAATAAATACCTATGTACTAGTTGCATATTTTCGTGCTATGGTGCATGACTAACTCTTAGCAATGAAACACACTTACGGCACATGCACTCGATACGTGTAGTGTTAACGGAAAACAACGGTCAACGATAAGCATCTTTTGAAGCGCTCTTAGCGAAGTTTACTTAGCTGTTCTCAATCGATCAGCAAAGTTAAGCAACGTCGCCCGTGGTCATGAGTTGGATGCGTTTCCGTGCTTCGGAGGGCACGTTAAGCCGTCGGTCCCGGTTGTCGTCTTAGGATGGCAGTCGTTATAGCATGGTGGTAAGGCATTTTGCGAATGTCCGCCTAGCTAGCTACCACCCTCAAGTAGAAAATCCGTCGCCAAGCACCTAACGGTGTGTTCCGGCAGCTGTCCTTGAGAGCCAAGTACTTCTAGGTTAGCCTGAACAACATCTCGACCACATCATCACTTACCATTAGGTGAGATAGTGGTCAAAGGCTAACCTATCAAGCATAAAAATAAAAAAAAACTAAGCATTAATGCTACAATTTTTTATTCTTCCGTTTATTAAAAGTTCAATTGAACTTATAAAAAACGGGAGATCGGCACCCGTGATTAAAACATGGCATTGTAAAATCAGGCGACGTCTTCTGATTGAGTCTCAGTAGTGTATATGCGCCTACTGCATGCTTGTCTTTCATTAACACGTATCATATACAGTGTAGGCAATAATGCAGCTGTGTGCAATATAGGTATACTTGTGTTAAATTTTCTCCACTTTATATTGAAATTGATTGTTCTGAGCTGCTAAGCAAAATTTCCATTAACGCCCCCTATAAAACCACTCGATGTAATCTATTTGTACTCCCACTGTAGGATGTGCTACTCTCGTACGTACGTACGTACTACTCCTACTGTAGTAACTACCTACAGACAAAATTCATTCCTATGGCGATCTAGCAACAAATTTAATAAAATCTGCAGGCATAATTCAATTCAATTCATTTTCTTTCAGACATAGTCCATAGTTTTACATTAAATGAAGCGTATAATAATAATAATAATGTCAATATCAATAATAATTAATGTCAATAGCAATAATAATTACAGAAGTCAATAAAACATAATAATAAATAGTTCAAAAACATTCACATAATATAGTTACCTATCTATAAGAATATGGAGCCGAGCTGCATGGGTGATGATGGGGCAGTCAAATCTACCTGCAATAACACGCAAGAGACTATTGGTGCTGCCCCGGACACGGCTAAGCATCGAGGCCGCTCGCTTACGCCTGATGGCATGGAAGCCGTCTACACGAGCATCAGCAAACATACCCGAAGCGCTGCATCTCCAGGGCAGCCCCAACAGCATCCTGAATGTGTTATTATATTGCACGCGCTGAGCGCTGATCGTCCCCCGCGTATAGCTGGTCCACAGAGTACACGTATAAAATGACTGGCAGAAGGCCGAAAGAAGAAGATAATGATCTAGATCTATTTTGTACGAGCGTAAACTCAGCCAGACGACGGCGAGGTGAGTACTAATTTCTTCAGAGGCGATATTTAAATTCCATTGTAAGTGAATTTTAATATTATTAGCTAACTATTTTATTATCATTTTGTTTTCAAGGTTCCAAGGTATCTAGGATATTTTACTTTTTCATATAAATGTGTTTAATGAGCGATATTGTTACTGCACACACTTTGTAATTATGTTGTCAGTATACGTGAAAAACTATAATTAGCTTTATATTACTATAAGTGTCATATAAGTTACGTCAGCTGTTGGTTTTCCCTTAAATAAATAAATATTGTACCCTATCTTCCTTTTATATTTAAATCGATTATTCTATGTATCAGTATGTACTGCAGAGAGATGGGTACTTACTTAATCATTGTGTCGGAAAAACCCTATGGGTTCCAGGAATGTTTAGGCTTAGGGAGCTGCTGGCGGAAACTCAACATAAGTAGTTTGGGTAAATTCAATCGTTTTTGTGGAGGTTTACCTCATCAAAGATACGAAATAAACGACAATTGTTTTTTCTTCGCATCCAAATATGTAGGTACTGCTTTTGCTTTTGAATTGTTTATTTGTTTTAGTTTAGTCCTCGTACGTTAAGTTATATAACCAGTAATGTAAACAGAAAAATATGCTCGTTCAGAACCAACATCTGATGAACAAGCAAAAAAATAAATGGTAAGTAATGGAAAAAAATCAAGTTTGTTGTATGGGAGCTCCCCTTAAATATTTGTTTTATATTTAGCGTCAATAGAAATACACCCTCTGTGAAAATTTCAACTGTCTAGCTATCACCGTTCTTGAGATACAGCCTGGTGACAGACGGACGGACGGATAGCGAAGTCTCAGTAATAGTGTTCCGTTTTTACCCTTTTGGTACGGAACCCTAAAAAGGACACAACTATTCAAATTAAGAAAACAAATGCCGGAGGGAAGCTTTTCATCGTGGCTATATTACCGGTTGCAAAAATAATACGCAACATAGTACAATTCCAAAGTGAAAACCAATCATCATCAGCCGGAAGACGTCCGATCTTGAACAACGGCCTCTCCCATAAAAAATATATATAAATAAATATAAACTTATTAGGAACCGGCTAGGACCCGAGTTATATTTACCGGAAAGATAAATATAAAACCTAATATAAAATAAAAATTGCCAAAACAAGTCAGACGCTTCCCGCAGTTTCTGCCCCTCCCGTAGTGCTTTCGTTTGGCATAAGCGGAATTACCTGCAATTTACGAGAGCCAGTAATTCACATCTTCGACCACATCATCACTTACCATTACGTGAGATAGTGGCCAGAGGCTATGCTATCAAGCATAAAAAGAAAACGATATAAATATGACACGAGAGCCACCAGCTCCCCGACTTAAAGCAAACATTTCATATCTGAATTTGAAAACAAGTTGGGGAATTTTCTCATTGTAAGGAACGGCCATTGTCTCTCGATTAAGGGCATAAATGCCCACCGACAATGGTGTCTTTTACGAGACAAGTTATCCACCTTGTCTGATGTGATTTGTTTCCGGTTTTTTCATTATTTATATCAACTAGCAAAAAGCTGAGTTTTGTTAGGGCTCCCGTTTATTTTGCAATCTGATTCTAGAGGTGTCATTTAGTATTAAGTAGATTAACTACGATGTATTTGAGTTTAGTAATTCT
Organism: Plagodis pulveraria; assembly: GCA_963890685.1. Lineage (NCBI taxonomy): Eukaryota > Metazoa > Arthropoda > Insecta > Lepidoptera > Geometridae > Plagodis > Plagodis pulveraria. The sequence goes on along the minus strand of OY982961.1, from coordinate 3,973,835 downwards.
GTTGCAACGATGTTAACTCTTTGGTTTTCTAACAGATGGCGTTAGTAGTACAATAACATTCTATCCAATGAACAAATATTTGTTAATGTTAATTTTTTTATGCTTATAAAATTATATATATTTTGTCAGATAACACATTTAGATAAGAAGTTAAATTACTACGTTAAGGCGTGATAGTTTTTTAGTAAAAGGGGCCACAAAATTTTCAAGTTGTGGGGTAGTGTTAAGGCTCGCTTCGCTCGCCCTAATAAAACCAAAGATTTTAATAAAAAAACGAACATAGGGTACGTCCTAATATAACAACAATATATTCAAGTAGAAAATCTGTCGCCAAGCACCTAGCGGTGTGTTTCGGCAGCTGTCCTTGAGACCCAGTAATTCTAGGTTAGCCTGTGCAACAACCTTCAACCACATCATCACTTACCATCAGGTGAGATAGTGGTCAAAGACTATGTGATCAAGCATAAAAAAAAATGTGGAGAAAATTTTACACAAGCGTATATTGCACCTCGTAGGATGCTGGGCTAGAACCCCGTGGGGGCGGGGCTAGAATCTCGAAAAATTGATTAGTAGGTACCTAGAGAAGGTATAGAATGACATGGAAGCAAAGAGGTATTGCTCTGCTGTATTTTTTTTATATCACACAAGCTTAGCATTAGAATAGGTTTAGAATGATTGCCTATAGACTTTTCAAAATAAAATATTTGATACCATTCAACCACTTCAAATCATATCTAACATACAGGCATTTCACGGTAGAGCGAGGGGAAGAACATACTAATCTTATACAAGATTATGTCCGTAGTTCCATAAGGAAACGTATTAATCCAATAATATGTATTTTATTTACTGTAGACTTACCCGTGAGCAAATATTCAACGGTTGCAACCTATGTACTTATTCACACGATTATACAAACATATACGATCAATAAATCAATCAATTATTTATTTGTCAGAATACACAATCATTACAATTTCAGATGTTAGGAAAATATATAGCAATGCATTCAACCTGCAAGCAGGCGTACAAATATTAGTATTTATTCCTAAAATATATTAATATTTTTTTTTACATAATTAAATTTTATACATTAAATTATTCTGTCATGCTATGAAAACAATTGTCAAATAACCAATTGTGCAGTTTAGTTTTGAAGCTGTTTCCGGCCAAAGTTTTCAAGTTTTCCGGTAATTTGTTATAAACAGTAATAGCCATATTATAAACATTTTTTTCATAAATAACTTTCTGGCATAGAGGATGGTATAACAAGTTTTTATACTTAGGTCTTTTTTGTCTTGGAATAACATCACTTTATTTTTTTAAAATAGCTTGGATTTGCCTCTACAAAGATACACAAGTCTCTCTTATACAAACATGGTAGGGGAAGTATATAATTAATTTTAAATAGTGGTTTGCAGCTGTCAAGAAACCAAGCCTTATTTATGACTTGGATACACCGCTTCTGTACCTTGAAAGCCTTATCTAACTCAACAGAGTTTCCCCAGATTATAAGGCCGTAACTAAGAATCGATGAAACATAGCCATGCTAGGCGGCTAAGGCGGCCTCAACAGATATTGTTTGTCTCAGCTTTTTAAGGCAAACGTATAACGGCTAAGTTTTTGGCAAACTGCATTAACATGTTCTTTCCAATTAAGATTTTTGTCCAAATGTATACCCAAAAATGTATAGCAGCTTACTTCTTCTACTTTTTGATTTAGATATTTAATGTCAAGGGATAGTGGAATTGTATTATAAGATTGAAATTGAATTATTTTAGTTTTATTTATATCAGTCATTATTCTCTGTCCATTTGATTACATTCGCTAACGCTTCGTTCACAATTTGTTGGCATGATTCTTTGTCATTACATTTAACTATAACTGTAGTGTCATCTGCAAACTGAACACACCTGTGAACTGTGTGATCAGGGAGATCATTAATGTAAAGCAGGAAAAGCAGAGGTCCCAAAATACTTCCCTGAGGCACTCTTTTCTTATTTATTACAGTTTAAGATTTAAAATTTATGAGAGGAATAAATTTATAATTTATTCCTCTCATAAATTTTGTTACACTTTACTACTGTTTTTGTAATTTCAGTTAATTGTTTTCTATTATTTAAATAACAACATTGCCACTCCAAAGCATTCATTACCTCTAATGCCATATAAACTTAACTTGTGTAGCAGTTTACTATGATTTACAAAATTGAATGCCTTTTTCAGATCAAGAAGTAAGGAAACAACTGGAGTTCCCTCATTAATGCTCTCTTTAGCGGCTTTTATTAAATTAAAACAAGCAAACTGTTAATTTGCAAGAATTTTATGTTTACTCAGAAATGTATCAAGTCTATTTAACATAGCTTTTTCAAGTATCTTAGACAATAAAGGAACTATAGATATGGGACGGTAGTTATTAGGATCTGACGTATCCCCAGATTTGAAGAGAGGCTTTACGATAGATATCTTGAGTTGTTCGGGAAATATTCCACTCAGAAAAGATAGGTTGACAATATGCGAAAGTGGGACACATATCCAGTTCACACAAAACTTTAAAATTTGCGTCGTAATTTCATCATACCCACTAGTTTTACTATAACTAAGATTCATTATGATATTATAAATTTCATAATGATCTGTAGGGTTCAAAAATATAGTTTTTAAATTTATACTGCAATGTGTGGTTTAAGTTTGAGATGTTGTAGGGGGTTGATTTACAATTGAATCAATAAAATAATTATTAAATGTATTACAAATGTCAATGGGATTGATTGGTCACATTCTACGAATAAATATTTATTCGTAGGTCACATTATTCAAATTCATTTCTTTTATGTCATTTTTACTTATATTATTACCTACAGAAGAAGATGTTGCTTTCCAAATAGCTTTAAATTTATTTTTATTTTGTTCGATATGTTTCAGGTTAGTTTAAAAAAAATATTTGTCAGTTCCTTAGTAACTGAATTTTGTTTCAATGTGTCTGTACGATGCAAGCATTGTACATTGCGCGCGGTCAGCGGTTTACGCATTCATGCCACATTTAGTAAACTGCGGCACCAGTGCACAATCGGACACCGTACCATCCGCGTGTATTCATCAACCATACCATTAACCATATAAGCTAAGTTTGGGATATTAAAGTACCATTTATTCCCTCACTCTGCGTATCATTTTCATATGTACGGAAAACACCGTACATAGAGGTCCTTCGAGCATCGTGTCCTTGCGCGCGTGTTGGCACGTGTAGGATCATCCGCGTGTAAGGTGAAACCAGTGACTGTGGAACTACCAAGTGAACTTAATAAAACCAGTGTAACATAAGGTGAACCAAAAGTGAACGAATCGGAATCTAGACCATTGACCAGAGTCTGGATTTCAAGAAGTTTCGTAGCCGTGGACAAAGGAGCGGTGCGTGGGGTTAGCAATCGCTTACTTAAGCAATTTCGCGGCGCTGAGCCAAGCAGTCACGACAGCAGTAAACCAAGTAAGATCTTTCCAATTTACCAATAAATAACCACTTTTTAAAAATGGAAGATCTTCTTACCAACCAAGGAACGCTGATCACAGCGATGGAACAGCTTATCTCTTCCTTTAAAAAGACGGGACGAGAACGCAAAACGCCCGATTATATAAAAAGAAAGCTAGATCTTTTAGAAACATATTGGAAAGATTTTGAAGCAAACCATTCTCAATTGCGTGAGTTTGGTGATGAAAATTTTTCTTATTTCGAAGAGAAACATTACCAGCAAGCTTTCGACTTTTATACCAACGCAAAATCTCATATTACGCCCGATTATATCTGTAGATATGTCGGGGTGTTCCCCGCCTGGCGGTCAGTCTTCTCACAGCAGCTAGATTAAATTTTTTAATGTACTGTATATCGTATGAGAAAGCTGTCTGTTGCACATATTTAATTAAAATGTGTTTTGCTTTTCTCAACTTTGGTATGGTTAAAAATGATGGTTTCTTTTGGTAACTGGACCCTATACGTAACATCCACGCTAGTACGCGCGTAGCTCGTGCAAAGCTACTGTGGTTATTTATTACACTAATTATGGTGTCATTTTCTTGGTCTTTTGTTACGACGCTGATGTATATGTGTTTTGGTTTTTTAATTTCTTCGTCCATGGTGTACGCAGGAATTATTGTGGTGTTTTGGCAATCAAATGATGAAAGCCATGCAGGTCCTTTCCACCAAGTCGAGTGTTTAGAAAGTTGATCTGCTGTGATTCCCCGGCTAGCACAATCTGCAGGGTTGTCACCTGATTTGACGTAATTCCAACATTCAAGTGGCATGATATCTGTGACTTGCTTCACCCTATTTGCGACGAATGGTTTCCATCGGTTTGGGTCGCCGTTGAGCCAACCTAAGACTGCTGTTGAGTCTGACCAGCCATAAGTTTTGATGCTATATTCAGATAAACATTCTTGAACGGTTTTCATCAGTTTCGATAGTAAATGTGCCGCGCATAATTCCAATCTTGGTAGAGAGATGGTTTTCTTAGTTGGAACCAAACGCGATTTTGCCACTACGATGACCACGGAAGAGCCTCTTTTCTGTGACTGATCTTTATTGTTGACTTTGCAATATATTACGCAAGCGTAGGCTTTGGTAGAAGAGTCACAAAATCCATGCAACTCCAAATTATCGTCTTTATGACTGGTCAGCCACCTTTGCACCCGAATCTGCTTGATGTTATCTAGATCAGTTCTTATTTTCTGCCATCTGATACTAATTTCGTCGGGTAAAACGTCATTCCATTGCAAATCAAGTTGCCAACTTTCTTGGAATAGAAGTCTAAGACTTACTGTCACTGGTGACAGCCAGCCGAGTGGGTCGAAAATTTTAGAGATATCTGATAGGAGTGATCTCTTTGTTGCTTTGTTTGGTGAGTTTTCGGGGACTTGGAGTTGGAAACTGAACTGGTCGTCATGAGGATTCCAACGCAGGCCCAAAGTCTTGGTCGTTTCTTGGTGTCGAAAATCAAATGCTTGACTATTAAAAACTGATGAATGGCCATCATCAAGTAACTCTACTGCATTAGACGTCCATTTGCGCAAGTTGAACCCTCCTGAGTTCAACAAGGTCATAAGATCTGATCTAATTCGTTTTGCAGATTCAATGTCGTGATGCCCATGAAGAAGATCGTCCATGTAAAAACTATTTCTACGATCTTTGCCGCTTCGGGAAATCGGTACTGTTCGTCTTTGGCCAACTGCTTAAGTGTCATCATTGCCAAAAACGGTGCAGCCTTGAAACCAAATACCACTGTTGACATCTGATATTCCCGCAAAGGTTGTTTTGGACAATCTCTCCAAATTATTTTTTGGTAGTGCTGGTCATCTGTATGAACAAGAATTTGCCGATACATTTTCTCTATATCCGCTGTAAATGCTATTTTATATTGCCTCCACTTTATGATAAGTGATAACAAATCTTGTTGTAGATTCGGTCCACGGTACATAAGGTCGTTTAATCGGTCGAAGTAATTGCTGACGCATTAAAAACTATTCTAATAGAAGTTGTTGTTGAGTCGTCGCGAAAAACACAATGGTGCGGTAAGTAGCACTCCGTCGGTGTCTGGTTACCTTTACATTCATGCATGTGACCTAAATGTATATATTCGTTCATAACTTCCTGATAACGTTTGGTAAATGCTTCGTTTTTGGTAAATTTTCTTTCTAGTTGTCGAAATTGGGCCACTGATTTAGATTTTGAAACCCCCAGCTTCTCATCTATGTCTAGTTTTAGTGGCAATTTTACAACGTAGCGTCCGTTTGGTAGGCACCTGGTATCCTTTTGATATTGAAGAACGCACTGCTGGTCTTCATTTGACATGTCATTTTTACTACCTGCTATGTCCTCGATGTCCCAAAACCTTTGAATATCTTCTTTGGTCATCATAAGGACCTTGCAGTGATATGGTTGTATGTTAGAGCATTTCCCGCTAGTCATATTGCTATGAATCTCCCTAAGGATGCGTATGTACCACTATCCGATCTAGACATTCAACAATGCACACAATTCGATACAGACACATTACTATGTCCGTTACAAAGACCAATCTATCATATGAAATCCGATGAAGATCTATGCCTTAAAGACGAAAGATTGCAAAGGTGCAAAGTAGACTCGATCCCGTGTAGAGACACGTGGACACAGCTAGCCAAGGTTAATACCTACTTATTCTTTTGTTGTGAGCCTTGTCCGATAAGAATTATATGCGGGCGTCTAGTTACAACTGACCGACTCAGCAAGGTCGGGATCACATCGCTGGGGGAAGACTGCCTTATCAAAGGGGATGACGTCACCGTAGTTTCGCACAGACAGCTATCGAACGGTTTAAAGGTGCAAGCAGATATTTTAAACATTGAAATACCGCCGATAAACAACGTCATTAATTTGCCGATTCCCTTAAGTGAGATCCATTCTGTAAACAGCGATGACCACGACATTAAAGATCTCAGAAAACAAATTGATCAAATGAAAATGGAACCCGTCCCCGTAGACCAAATATCATCACACGACGTACACCATTATATCGTCATCTATTTGATGATGGGTATTGTGGGAGCTGGAGCAATGGGGTACGCAGTGCGACGCATTCGTAAGCGTTGCTTCGCGTGCATGCAGCGCGCTGCACCCGCGCGCGCTGCTGCCGTGCCCGCCGCCGCCGCCACACCTGCGCTCACGCCGCACATAGGAGTATTTACATGATCTAGCCGGCCAAAATTACATTTCTCAGAATTACGCTCAGATGTCTCAAATACCCCTCTGTGCGCCGGTGCCAGGACCTAGTGCTTGTTTTGCGTATCGTGGTAGTGATCAGTGTTTATGTGGTAAAGCAGACCAAAGTAGTGATGAAAGCAATGGTGTGGAAAAAGTGTCTAGTGCGCGTGTAAATAAATCTATTTCACCCGTTTTAAACCGAGTTAACCATTTTGACCAACAACGTTAAAGGACACTATGACTAATATATACCTAATAATATTTGTTTATCATCTTATAATATCACCAATATATTGTTTATCACCTTGTACCATTGTCATTCAACATCATTCTACATCTTCATGAGTTCTCCGTGCCTCCCTCGGGAGCATGTACGATGCAAGCATTGTACATTGCGCGCGGTCAGCGGTTTACGCATTCATGCCACATTTAGTAAACTGCGGCACCAGTGCACAATCGGACACCGTACCATCCGCGTGTATTCATCAACCATACCATTAACCATATAAGCTAAGTTTGGGATATTAAAGTACCATTTATTCCCTCACTCTGCGTATCATTTTCATATGTACGGAAAACACCGTACAGTGTCTATATTCCAGTCACCGCATATAATGATTTTTTTTTCTTTTAAATTGGTCAGTTATATAGCTACTTGTGCCTTTTTTTGATCTGGTATTCTATATATAGAAACTATTATTATATTAATGCCAATAATTTTAATCCCACAGCATTCGAAATAAAAGGGGTACAATACTCGAAGGAATATATAAGACCTTGGTACTTAATGTTGATTTTGCCAGAATACAAGTTCCACCTCTACATTTATTACGACAAAATTAAGATATTAATTTATAATATCAAGCTTAACATTAGCTTCTGTACCATTCTTAACAAATGTTTCAGTAAAACATAAAACATCAACCTCCCTGTGATTGATTAATAGTTCATTCAAGGTTATTTCGATCGAGTCAAGCTTACAACAGAGCCCTTGTATATTTTGGTGCATGATTTTTAGTTTACTTTGGTTTAAGTCTGATTTAATATTACATTTTTTATTGGCTATGGTTGATTTTTTGGCAGAGTTAGGTACGAAAACAGATTCTGCCACTGTAGCTTATATCTGATGTATCATTCTGTACTTTATTTTCATGTTTATGTTCCAGATTATTTATCAAACAAATTGAGTCATTATTGATATATTCAATTTTCCATGTTTAATTTATAAGTGAGCTAACCCAATATAGACGACTTAAGTTTGTTGGCATACAGTTTTTCACTTCGATAAAATTAAAATCGCTAGTTCAAATACGTGTTATAAAGTTCGTAATTTCTCCCTTATAAACATGCGGCGTTAAAAGTTATATGGAATTTCATTACTGCCCTCCGTAGCAATGAAGGAATGTTGTATAAGAATTGGTCAAAAGAATTGGTCGCCTTAATTGGATTGCGTAGAAAAAAACCTATACAAAGAAAAATAAATATCCATTAGAGCTAAGCTCTCAGGACCATACAAGATTAATGAAGTCAGCGGACTTCAATAATCATGATTTTCTCTTTTTTTATTGTAGGTGTAACAATAATAAATAACGTTTATTGATGAGAATAAGTGGTCTATCAACAGGCAATCACTTCTTTCTGTTTCTTTATTAGACGATTATGAGTGACCTACGCTGCTGATTAATTTGATTTTTCAAGTTGTAATTAATCACGAACTTTAATAGTCTAAGTTGCGAATAGTTTTAGTTTAATATTTAACGGGCTTTCAATCCACTTTCCAAATATTCAATTTCTCAAAAGTATTAAACTAACTGTAGCTAACTACTTCTAAATCAAGTTGCTATCCTTAAAAGTTTGCCTTTTCAACAGAAAACCAGATAAACATTATACAAATGTGTGCTGTTCTTTGACACGCAGCTTGTTTAACCTAAATGAAATATTTAATATCGTTTTCCGTTCAGAGTATATTTACTCTTTCTAAAATGAAACTCATGTTTACAGTTTAGAATTGAGAAGCTCATACATTTAGAAAGTATTAAAAAAATGCGGCATTAACTATAATTTTGACAACTATCACATATAAGATCCAGAAGTATGTCAACAATACTATAATATTAAGGAGTATATAAGAAATTGGTGCTGTAGCGGAGGCAAAAAGAAGCGTAGGGCGGCCGCTGCTTCGCCGTAAAGACCGCATCAAACGAGACTTGGTCTCATTCAACATCGAGCATAGCATAGGGGAGGAGCTTGCGGAAGACAGGAATCAGCGGAGGAACTACGTCAAAGAAGGCCAGAAGCTTCATGATGGAGCATGGTTCAATAAACTTGTTGAATCTAGAGCGAATCTAGAGCGAAGCGGCACGGAAGCGTTGCCTATCCACCTGACACAACACTTACTTGCGGTATGTGTAGACGTCATTGTCGGTCGCGGATTGGGCTTTACAGCCATGTAAAATGGTGTCACTCCAAAAACTGTTAAAATCCTTTTCAGACACTGTTACATACACATAGACGCAGAAGGCAAATAGATACGAAATGTGATGATTTCTATGAAGCAGGTAAGACAAACCGAGATCGTAAAACAATCTTTGAAGCGCTCGTAACGAAGCTTGTCTGTATAGTGTTATATAAACGTTGTTAGCTGCCGTGGTCATTACTAACGCACTTAAGGCACAAGAAGGTACGTTAAGCCGTCAGCCCCCCCCCCCTCCATGGGTACAAGTATACAACTGGCACTACAAGAGCCGCTTAGAGGCATTAATCAGCGACATTGGCTGCGTAAACGGTTCAACACTACTAACGTTGGACTATGAGCTGCTATGACGCTTCTGTACTGTTAATTTGTCCCAATTGTAGATGTGTCTTTGATCTTGTGATCGCTCGCTAGGTTTTTTATGGCGACATAAAAGAGCTAAAACAGAATTAGGTAGCACCAAAAGTCTTAAAAACCATTCTTTATCGCTATTATAGATGTCATTCAATTTATTTTACCGCTTTTGTATCTTCGAAAACGAGCTTGTGTTTAGAATTGTGGCAAATCCCTTTATTGGTCCCCCATTAAGGGGGGTTTGTTCAGATTGCAAGCAAACAACGGCACGTAAGACCTTATCAGTCGTGAAGGCGCGCTCCGCCATAGAAAATATTTGATACGCGTTTGCACGGGAAGAGTTTGTTTGTACACAACGTCTTAGAGTGCGTTTGAAATGGCAGAGACGCTAAAACAATAAATTAGGAAATACTAACTGTGCCCCGCGGTTACACCCGCGTGATGGAATGATGAATGAATAAATTATTATGATTAAAAGTATCCTTTTTGTTAATCCAGCGCCTCATATAACTCCATACCAAAATTTCATCAAAATTGGTCCAGCCGTTTGAGAGTGAAGAAATAACAAACATACAAACGCACTTACAAACGTTCGCCTTTATAATATTAATTTGATAGGAACCAATTATTTGCTTCTACCTAATATGCATTAGAAGAAATAAATTATCATTTTTTATAGTATTTATTGTTCACTATTTTGGTGAATTACTTACACATAATAGATAGATGTATACAATCGCAGGCTTTTTTGTAGAACAATATAAGATAAACATTTCCGTTATACATTATGTACGTATGATGCAGAGCCAGCCAGAATACGTTGCATATAACAGAATTTTCTCCTATTTACTTGACACTTATCATTATATTTTGGACAGTATCACAATATCTTTATGAATTATAGCCTTAGTGTTATTTTGATGTCCATTCAGTAGTTGTTGCGTGAAAGAGTATCAAACATCCATACATACATCCAAACTACACACTTTCTAAGAAATAAAACTAAATAATATTATTAGTAAGGTAAGGTTGCAATATACTACTTATTGCTATTAATTAAAATTTAGTGGAAGTATTTTCTTTTAAAGTCATTTAATTATGCCTACATTATATTGCAAACATATGAATTAAATCTTTGTTAGATAAATTGTAGAAAATATGGTATAAAGTTATTATAATTTTACTTACGCGTGCGTAGCTGAGGGCTGAAGTACAACATCAGAACGTTGTATTAGAACCAGTTGTAGTAGACACCAGAAACAAACAAAATTATAATACCTAAGTTTGTTTATTATCCTCTGCTTCGTATTTCAGTTGACATTGTAGATCTTTATAAGTAGCTACTTATCTCTGCGCCACGGTTAGTGGTTTTTTTATGTTATTGTGTCTGAACAAGCTCGAGGCCCATCTGATGTAAAGCGGACTTACCTCCGCCCATAACAGATGCCTTTCATCACAAGGCATGAATTGCCCTGCGCCCGTCACCTTGAGACGTAGTTGTTAAGTTACATGTGTCTGTATTTTAACTGGCTCTCAAGGACAGCCGCTGGAAAACACAGTTAGGTGCTTGGCGAGAGATTTCTTACTTGAGGGTGGTAGCTAGCCAGGCGGGCAATCGCAAATTGCCTTTCCACCATGCGGTGAATCTCAAGCCGGCGCAGTGGGGATCCAACCAGGGAACTGCGGCAGGCAGTCCATAGCTATTACCGCTCGGTCATCACTGCTTCATGGCCATCAGTTTGCTTATTACCCTTTGTTTCGTATTTCAAGTGAAAATGTAGACCTTTATAAGTAGCTACTTATCTCTGCGCCACGGTTTGTGGTTTTAGGCCAAGCAGTATTAAGCTTGTTTTATTGGGCGGAACATGTGCAGAGAATAAACTTTATCATTAAGAGCTTACAATTAAATAATAATAATAAATATTTATTTCCGATAACATCCATAGTTTTGTTAGTTACAATTTCCTTAAACCTATGTTAGTAACATAGGGGGTATTTCACTTTATTGAGTCCTACCCATGACAACACCTATCCAGTACTTTTGGATAGGACAATCGAAGCGAGATGCACTTATCTTCAGTACACTGTTGGAGCTACCTCTAAGACGGTGAAACATTGATGCTATTTTTTTGCGCATAAGAGCGTGGAAGCCATCCACACGTGCTTCCGCGAACATTCCCGAAGCGCTGGAACTTCATGGTAGTCCCAACAGTGCCCTGAAAGCATTATTATATTGCACCCTAAGAGCGTTGTAAGCTAGTTGCGTATAACGAACCCACAGGCTGCTCGAGTAAAAATTCTGACAGTAAGCTTTAAAAAGTGTTATTTTTACTTCTAAATAAGAAGATCATTTCATTATTTGTCCCAAAGCTGTTCAAGTTAACTACGAAACGCTTGTACCTAATAAAATATGTGACATATTTTATGAGGTATTATTATAAGTATCTACTTGTAAAGATAAACAATGTTGCTTGAAACATGAAGTAAAGGGTAGTAAACAAACTGAAGTAGTATAATTATGTTTGTTTTTGCTGTCAATACAACGTTTTAATGTCGTAATTCAGCCCTCAGCAACGCACGGGCAGTATTAAAAAACTTTATGTAATATACAGAACCATATCATGAAGCGCTCGTAGCGAAGTTTACTTAGCTGTTCTCAACCGATCAGCAAAGTTAAGCAGCGTCGCGTGCGGTCATGAGTTGGATGGGTGACCGCTAGTGACATTACTACTGAGCGCTTCCGTGCTTCGGAGGGCACGTTAAGCCGTCGGTCCTAAGACAACAACCGGGTTGTCTTAGGATGGCAGTCGTTATAGCATGGTGGTAGGGCATTTTGCGAATGCCCGCCTGGCTAGCTATCAAGTAGAAAATCTGTCGCCAAGCACCTAACGGTGTGTTCCGGCAGCTTTCCTTGAGAGCCAGTACTTCTAGGTTAGCCTGAACAACATCTTCGACCACATCATCACTTACCACCAGGTGAGATAGAGGTCAAAGGCTAACCTATCAGGCATAAAAAAAAAAATATCAAGGATACAAGCCTGTGGATTTGAACTAAAACTGATGGTGCATGTGTCTAACGTATGTTATTTTTATTATATAGTACTTTTTCTAATATTCATTATCGAGGAATCATATGCTCGTCATAGCAATCATATGCTTTTTCCGTGCAAACTTTATTGCCGTTAGGTTAAGCTTTTGGCAATATTCTCACCTGATGGTAGGTCATGATGTGGCAGATGATATATAGTAAAAGAACTATACATATAATGTAAACTGGCTCTGCAGGACAGCTGCCAGAACACACTGTCAGGTGCTTGGTAACAGATTTCCTATTTTAGCACCCTCAAGGTCACCAACTAGCCTGGCTATTACAAAGTACGGATTATTTAAGTCGCCCAAACGCTTCGACACATCTTATTTGTTAATTTCTTGATTCTACATAAGGCGATCCCTTAGACCAGTGGAAACGTTTCTGCACGTTTTTCCGACATAACCAGTTACCAAACATATTGACACTGGAGACTCCCAATGGGTTCTAACATCGTCGTATTGCCCCTGCGTCCTACAAAACATTTAAATGATACTCCACAGGGGAAACAATTATTTTGTATTTTGTCATTTCAGGCGGGCATACGCAATCTGCCCTTCCACCATGCGGTGAAGCTCAAGCTCGCGGCGGGATTCGAATCATGGACCTGTTGCGCTGTGGTCCATAGTAAATGCCACTGAGCCATCACTGCTTCTAAAATGAATATGGATTAAAACTTGAACAAGAATTAGTAATGTTTTCATGTATGTATACTACTTTATGCTTTTCTTAGATAATTGTAACCCCATTATCATTGAATTGTTTAATAGATGTACTGCTAACAAAATATTATCATCTATAACGGCTAATATAATTTTTCCACGGATTTATTATAGCTTTCTGGTGGGTACCGAAACCGCACAATATTTATTAAAACATGTCATCACTCACAGTCACGTCCGTGGAGAAATACTCGCATTGCCACGCGAAATGCTGTATACAAGAATAAACCTGTTTAAAAATATCTATGTAATTAATTCTACCTTTATATGAACAGAAAGAAAATCCAAAGCAATTCCTGCCCACGTAGATATTTTATCACAACAAGGCTAAAACCGAATAGTAAAATGTATTTTAATGTGGGAGTAGATTTTGCCATAAGCCAAAAACCAATTGCCATTTACGTTAAAGTGACACAGCGGAATTATGTGGCATAATATGTAATTTCCATTTCTCAACAAGTGAAGGATAATATTAGTCGGAATAAGTCCTGAGTGTCTAGTATTTTTAGTACCCAAATTTGATTTTTATTTCTAGTGTAGAAATAAAAACCAAATTTAGGCTGTAGCTGTAGGTGTTTGTAACGAAGAAAATTATAACTGAAAGGATAAATTAATTTATTCACGCGCCGACGATTTGCTGAATTTTGCAATAATGGCTTTCAATTGTAGATGAAACAAATTTTCTAAATGTACTTAGGTAATACTGTGCTCTTCGAAGGTTTTTGTTCTCAATCCTAAAGGAATTAAAAATACTCAATGCCTATGGGGTGCCCGGCTAGAATGTTACCCCCCCCCCATCTCTACCCGTGGGTGTCGTAAAGAAGCGACTAAGGGTAACACACCAGCAGATGGGCAGCAGTGCTTTCTGAGGAACTGATATCTCGCACTGCGATTCCCAAGATGCCTGCCAAGCGTGGGGATTATGGCGAATTTCAAAATGAAGGGCTTTAAGAAAAGATTCAATAAATATATATCACTTCACAATCACAGTTTTAATTTCAATGGAACGAAACAAAGCGAGACTGAAAAAAACAATGTGCAGTTGGGTTTTTTACAAATTAAATTCTACTTGTTCAGTATCTTTTCCACTTCCATGCTTCAAAAAAAACTTATAGATTTTATCGAAGCTTGCAAGAAAACCTAGATATTGTTGTATAATATGAAATAGTTATTGACTAAAAATATCATGCAAGCACCGAGTTGCTTCAGATGCCACTTTAAATATATTCTCAAGGGAAAATTCTCAGTAATATTATATTCGAACCACTTTGGTTCGAGCGTTCTTCGAAGTTCTTCCAAAAAGTATCGGTAAAAATGTTATCTGAAAATTTATTTTTTCTCTGATTCTTTAATGAGTTAAAGGAATAGGGCAAAATATACTTCTGAAAAATTCACAGAAAGAACTACAAAAGCTGGAAATCTATAAAACCTCCTTACGGATACCCTATTTTGAGAAACCGAAATGTATACATAATTTGTATAAATTGGCGAGGCAATTTAGGAAATATGTAAAATAATTTATGAATGGTTCTTGAAATATATTATTTCTTAGACAATCTACATCTTTACTTATAATAAAACTGTAACAGATCCAATTCTGTACATGGAAGATTTTTTTTAATTTGAGAGCACTCTTTGGCTGACTCTGATGCCAAAACTGTTGTATTTTTCTCTGTCTGTCTGTCTGTATCCCGGCCGCACATCACTTTCACACCACTCCAAAACTACTAATGAAACTTACACGATTCTTCATACTACGAAGAAGGACATTGTATACTTTTTCCCTCAAAATTCAGCACGGTTGCCTCGGGAAAGGGGATAAATGTCAAAGTGTACACTTAGTTGTAATTTCTTAACGCGTAGTCGGATTTCAATTATTCTTTTTTTATTGGAATAGTGACGAGTGAGCCCGGTACCCACGGGCAGCCTGGCACCCCATGGGCAGCCTGGCCCGTGGGGACTGGGCAGCCCGGCTTCATTATTTAGTTTTCCAAGCTGGCTAATATAAAACTCTAAAATCTGGAAAATTCGCCACAATCAGTTTTTTAACTAACAATCTTTTGCGGGATACATTTTGGAGACTGCGCAATGGAAGTGCGCAATCTATAGACTGTGCACTTCCATTGCGCAGTCTCCAGATATATCTATGTTTATAATAAAACTGTAACAGATACAACTATGTACATGGCGGCAGATATTATGAAAAAAAAATATGAGAGCACTCTAGCTGACTGCATAAAAAAACTAGTTTTTTTTATATCAAAAAGCTACAGTCATGTTTTAATACCCTCTATTATATGACAGTTCCATAAACTACTATTATTGTAGAAGCTGTAGTCTACACTAATATTATAAAGACTAGGGTAGATGTTTTTTTTATGTAACGGATAAACTGCATCGATTTGAAATATCCTTTCATTAGAATCCCCCTGATGAACATAGGCTATACAATATTTTCAGAAACTTAGGGATCCGTATGAAAACTTCGATAATGTAACTCAACGTGCGAAAAAATACCAAAAAAGTTGTTATATCGCGTACGCTGCGGAAATTATTGACAATTGAGCAAAGTGTTCTACTACAATTTTATAAAAAAAACATCCAATCTCCACAAAAAAAGTCCGCAATACCATATGTCTTACAGTTATGTCACAATAACTACTTTTTATGTGTCTCAATGTATGTTTTTCGTTAAATACCCGAGCAAGGCCGGGGCGGGCCGCTAGTGTAATATATGCCTGACAATATTTCTAGAATTGTTTCAGATTCGTGACGGATAAGGAAAACTAGGGGCTCTACAAAAAAAGATCTCAGTGGGTGGTGGGCAAAATAAGGTTGAGGAATTCCTTAAATTGTTTTTGTAATTCCAAGGCTTTCTGAAATGTTGTATACACCTATAATAAAATAATCAAGGAATATTTTGTCAGCTGTTTACTAAATAACTTATTGCTCTGCTTGGTGAAAGTTTTATATTTGTGTTTAAAAGACAGCTGCTGTTACTCCAATTGCTATAATTTCAAAAGGAACTCGTGTGAATTTCAATTGTAAAACATTAGCTTTTGTAGCTGTTGTAGTTATATCTTTAAGGCTAAAGTGCACGTAGTCCTTGCCATACAAACGTATACATATTTTAAATACTAAGTGTTCAAACTCGATGAAGATTTGCATGTATGTCCTTGAGCCTAATATCAATACTTCTGGTTTGCCCCCATTGTTACCTGTGGGTGTCGTAAGAGGCGATAAAAGGTAAAATACCGGAAGGTGGGCAGCAGCGCTTTCCGCGAAACTGATATCTTAGACTGCGATCCCCAAGACACCTGCCGATCGTGGGGATTATGGATGAAATCCCTCTTAATGGGGGAGGCTGTATTCAGCAGTGGACAATCCTGCTGATACAGTACAGACATTTCTTTATGACGGCATCTAAACTATAACTTATTAAGTACTTATATATATTTATATTGGAAGATTAATTTATAACTATACTTATTAATTAATCTTTCAATATGATCGTGCCTTAGTAAAAGCACTGTTATAAACTTATGTTGTTCAGGCTAACCTAGAATTACTGGCTCTCAAGGATAGCTGCCGGAACACGCTGTTAGGTGCTTGGTGACAGATTTTTTACTTGAATTATCACCAGGTGAGCCTGCTCGTTTGTCCTCCTGTTCCATAAAAAATGTTTGTTTAAGGCAAAATTACTTTTAATGTATTAATGCATCTATTAGTTAGTAAGCCGAGGTGAAGTCGAAGATGTACATTTTTGTCGGATGTCAGTCGGAAAATTTAGCCTTTTTATTCGGGATCTAATTATATCCAGTCACAAGTATGGAGATCGATGTCTCCATTGCAGTTGGGCTCAATTACTGGCTTGCGTTGTAAAAATTATGTTTTCAACCAGAAATTGTCCTGAGCTATTGTGACTAACAAAATTACATGATAACCGCACTGAGCCCCAATTCCTACCTGGTAAAAAACACAGCTTAGCATATTATTAATATTTACTGTTTCAGCCCGATTGACCACTGCTTAACACAGCCTCCTCTCCCATTTATGGGGGGGTTTGCTATAATCCCATCGCTTGGCAGGCATCTTGGGGATTGCAGTTTATGATATCAGCTCCTTAGAAGGCGCTGCTGACCACCTTCCTGTATTTTCCTTTAGTCAGCTCTTACGACACCCTAGGGTCGCAATGGGGGTGAAATTCTAATTCGAGACCCCACGGGGAAAATTTGAATTTCAAATGAACTTTTATTGTTACTGAACTTGTGTTATACGTTATACGACGATATAACAATTTGTTTGGTATTTTTTTCACACGTTGGTTTAAATTATGGGAGTGTTCACACTGATCCCTAACTTTTTAAATGTGATGAAACTATGTATATCAGGAATAGTGTAGGATTTTAACGGTGAAACAATTTTTCAAATCGTTCCAGTAGTATTAAATTTAATGGTTGCGTACAAAAATGCAAACCTTCTTCTCTTTCTCTGGCTACTCTAGACCACATATTGCCAAACTATTTGCGTTTGTTTTTGTAAAGAAAGAAATTCATATTTTAAAGAAACGAACCTGTATTGTGCACATTTCTTGTTTATTAAACCAGCTAACCGAGCAGAATTTAAAAACGCTTCAAACATAGCTTTAATTTTTTTATAGTAGCTTTAATATAAATGAGTAAACTGGATAATGACAATAAAGTACGTAACCATCACGCTGATCATCATCCCGACGAGTCTTCCATCCAGAGGAAGAACTTTACAAACACTGAACTTAAATGGTTGAGCTTGTATGTCCTTGATGAGCTTCTTTATTTCCCACGCGTTGTAGTAATCTGAAAAATATGATCATTAATAACAATAAGAACATTCAAATATTTCTTATATTTCTACGTAATTAGTACTCGTATAACGTATCTGATCAGAATACCAGTGCCTACAGGCATGTTATTGATATAGTTTGACAAAATATTATTCATCTATACATTGGAAAAATGCTAACAACCTCTTAGAGTTGACTTATGTTAGTTCTAACAAACATTTTGAGATAAATGTGATTTTTTATGTCTAACACATAATTCATCTCAAAATGTTTGTTAGGTCTGACAGAAGTCAAATCTAAGGGTTACCTATTAGCATTTCCCCAATAACCCTGTATACAGTGTTATTGGTAAAATGCTAACATCCTCTTAGGGTTGACTTTTGCTGGTCCTAAAAAACATTTTGAGATAATTTTAATTAATTAAAAAAAAAAAAACTCAAAATGTTTCATTTTACTAGCAGAAGTCAACCCTAAGAGGTTGTGAGCATTTTCCAAATATCCCTGTATAGTAAGCTAAATAAATACTGTTTGTGTACCAAGCTATTTGTCTTTCAGAGAGGTACTCTTATACTGCATGTGCTATGTAGGTACTCTTATACTATACGCACAGTTTTATCGCAGTGTGCTATGTGACTTTTTCCTATTGGGCTACGTAAAGACTGATTGAATGTGTTACACAAGGTTTTCTACTGGCGATCAGTTATCCGTCGATGCAACATTTTCGATACAGCGAACGTCGATGCAGGAACTGTCGATATCGTAAAGTAGACATATTTAGTGCGCTACATGATGACTCTGTATCTGTATTCTATACGACTGTTTTCTATGTATTCTATTCTGACGGTTGTTCAGTTTCTCCTTAGGATTCTTTTTCTCAGTGTGCTACGTGAGAAGTTACATCTAGTCCGCTACGTAGACTTTTTTGTCAGCTACGCGAGAATCATCTCAAAGTGTGCTACGCCAGGATTATTCTCTAAGTGCGCTACGCGAGAACTATTTCTTAGTGAGCTAAGCGACAATTCATTGTCCTCTCTATGAAGAGAGTCTTCGTGTACATGAATACTCGCTTCATAACACATTATGAAGTGAGTATTCATGTACGCGACTCGCTTCATTTATACATATACTTCATATACGTTGATTCTCTATTAGTGAACTACGTGAGGACACTCTTTCTCAATGCTTGATGACACTCTCTTCATGAACTTTCTCATAGTGCTTTACGGGAGAACTGTTTCGTAGTGCACTAAATCAAGACTCTTTATTTTTAAGCCACGTGGAGATCTCTCGTAGCGTGCTATGCGCGGACTCTCACTTACGCCTATCAATAATCTGCGACTCATAGGCAGCTACTCGGGGATTCTCACTAAGCTAGTTTTGTGAAGACTTCTTCTAAGTGCAACACGCTATCTTGATTCTCTATCTCTCTAACATCTACTCTTGACAGTATGTAGATAGATATTGCTATATATTAAAATATTAATGTCAAGTGGTTTACCATCTTCTTTAATCAGCTTATCGTGAAGTATAACTTTTATGTTTTCAGCCTGTGTAGATAACATGCCAGCATAAATCGCAGGTAGAAACATTAGCATATTCATAATAACCAAGGAAAAACAGGCAACTCCGTCTATTACATGAAATTGCTGCAATGACAAAATTATTTTACATTATACTATCTATGTTACTCGAGTATACTTTGTTTTTTTGATATAAGGGTTGACTTCTGCTAGTTATTTGTTTTTGTTTATGTGTATTTGACGGAATAAGCACGAGGACCACCTGATGTTAAAAGTCTCCTGTGCCTGTAATGTATTATTTCATATTTTTATTACTTAGCTCGATGGTTCAAAACTCTAGTCAAAGGGGGCGCGGCGCGGTCCAGTGTTGCCGCGGCGGGCGCTCTTGGTTCAGAGAGACACAAAACTTAAAGCAATAAGTTTTTCTAGAACAATCTGACACTTGTAAATTCTGTATCTCGTAGTTAAAGGCAATGCCTACTCCATAAGAGTGCACGCTGCGGCAACACTGGACTGCGCTGCGCTCCCTTTGAATAGAGTTTTAAATATTTACATCAAGCTAAGTAATAAAAAATATTATAATACAGGCACAAGGACCTCAAACATCAGGTGGTCCTCGTGTTTATTCCGTGAAATACGCATAAATAAATACAAAAATTATATAAAAATAAAAAAATCTTCAAAAAAACAAATTTTTTATCTTAAAGTGTTTGTTTTTGTGTGATTGTTGGATTTTTGAATGTTTTGAATTTGTGGAAACTTTGAAGAATCTCAAGAAGGAACTGGACCAGGAGGACCCATCACCATCGCCCTGGCAGTAAGTACTTACCTCATATAGTTGGCCAATTGTATGTTAGGTAGGGAAGCGCTAGAGTGGGGTCGTCGAATTAAGAAGACAGAATTATATCGTAAGTTTGCTTGTATTACGTCATTTCAACCCCGCGAATCGCGGGTGAGTTAAGATTAAAAAAAGCCAGGTTGTCCAGGTGGAAGACTCTGCTTACCATCCTTGCCTGGGCAATCTGGAATCTTAAACATATATTATCATACTATCCACTGCTCTGTCGACCGGGCGGGCAAGACGTAAATAAACATGTATCGCGTTAGACGTAAATAAACATATATCGGGTTAGACGTAAATAAACATATATCGGGTTAGACGTAAATAAACATATAAAACCTTACCGTTTTTAATTTAAAATATGAGAGTCTGTCATATATAAACACCATACTTGATGCCGTGGTCAGAGATAATCTCACAATGAACTGAAAAAATAAATTATACATGATTTGTAGATCACCACGTTTGGTCGGAACTAAAGTCACTTCTGAACATCGAATTTATTCACGTTAAGTTCGTATTAAACACTAAAGTAAGTTTATTACTTTTAATTCCTTCTTGCCACCGAGAAGCAAATATATTATTATTTACATGACCGTTAGTAAAAGCTTATATATATTGTGATAAGCTACTCCATTTCCTTCTACCATCACCTTCAGTCATCTTTTTCTAGCCTCATAGCGCTGTCTCTTTCACACACGATCCCCACTTACCAGGCGTGCGAGGCATAGTGCGCGCCGAACTAGTTGTCCGCGCCTTAGGTATGTGAGCGGTGGAGAGGCGGGGGCGCTTGCTTTGGTCGTCACTGTCTAAGATCTTATGTATGTAGCGAGCAGTAGGCAACCCACCTTCTTCTTCGCGCGGAAAGTGTTTTCCACACGGACGCGGTATCGGGCATTGTGAGCCCCTGCCCGCGGTATTCCTGCGCCGACTGTTGCTTGAGCAGTCGGGTCGTGGGGGTGTATGCCAATGGTATTGGTATACTCGTCATATTTGGGAATCTGGTCTTGTCCTGGATCTTCTGTCTCCCTAATCGCCCTCAGCCCACCGGGTGAATCCCTCTTCCGGGAAGCCCAGTGAGCGAGTCGTTCGGGAGACTAGATGTGGGCGCGCCCTGGCCGGCCCTTGTAGCCGGGGCGACGCGGCAGCATGTTGGGTCCGGTTGTTGCTGTCTAGCGGCAGGAAAGGAGCTTGCCTCACCTGGGCAACGGTAGTTGGAAAGGGGAAAGGCAAAGGAAAGGGCAAATCGTCCTCCTCAGTAACGCCCGCTCCCGCCCCCGCTCCTGTCCCAGCAGCTCGTGCCCCCCCCTCCGCCGTGAAACCTAAATTGAAGAAGGCTTCCGCTGCCACTGGGCCCAAGAAGGCGAAGGCGCTAAAAACGTCCAAATCCGCGGCTGTAGTGCTGACGCTGCAGCCCGAAGCCGCGGAAAAAGGCGTCACATACAGCGCCATTATCGAGACGGCGCAGGAAAAGGTCGATCTCCAAGGTCTGGGGATCGACCGGATCAACTTCCGCCAGACGGCCACGGGCGCCAGGATGCTCGAAATTCCTGGCTCCCAAAGCAGCGAAAAAGCGGACAGGCTCGCGGAGAAGCTCCGCGGTGTTCTGTCCGAGGTGGCCAACGTCGCGAGGCCCGTAAAGTCCGTGGATTTGCACGTGACGGGTCTCGACGACGCCGCCACAAAGGAGAAAGTTGCGGCGGCGGTCGCCAAGGTGGGCGGCTGCGACGTACTCCACGTCAAAGTCGGGGAGATACGTCGCAGCTACGGCGGGACCGGCTCCTCCCTTGTATCCTGCCCAATCCCAGTAGCCAAAGTGGTGCTGGCACAGGGCAGGCTGTTGGTGGGGTGGAGCTCGGTGCGAGTGGTGGCACTGGCGGCGCGTCCCATGCGCTGCTTCAAGTGCATGGGACTCGGGCATACGCGCCCACAGTGTCCCTCGTCGGCAGACAGGGGGGACCTGTGCTTCCGCTGTGGAGGCGCAGGCCACAGGGCGGCAAACTGCCAGAGAAGGGCCCCACACTGCGCTATATGCGCAGAGTCGGGGCGACCAGCTGAGCACAGGATGGGGGGACAAAACTGTGTCCCCCCAAAGACGAAGGGACAGGCCGCCAGGACCCCGGCCATCCCCCGACCGGCCGCCAGAGCCGCACCTGAGGCTGCTCGCCGCGCGGCGAGCATGGAGGTTGTGACGTCCGATTGATATGGATCAAGTCGGACAGCACAACCTCCTCCAGACTAATTTGAACCACTGCGTCAGGGCTCAGGATTTGCTTATGCAGTCCCTGGCGCAGTGGTGCATCGATTTGGCGGTCGCTGCGGAGCCGTACTACATCCCCCAGTCCCATCCCTACTGGGCTGGGGATCTCGACGGCTCCGTAGCCATAATTGGACGTGCCGGTGGCGGCTCCCCCCTCTCGGTGTCAGAGAGGGGTTCGGGGTACGTGGTGGCCAAGTGGGAGAGGTATGCGGTAGTCGGCACATACTTCTCCCCCAATAGAACCGTCGCGGAGCTGGAAGGATATCTAGACCTCCTGGCCGCGGCGGTGAGAAGGCAGGCGCCACGTCAGGTCCTCCTCATGGGGGACCTGAACGCCAAGGCCCAGGCCTGGGGCAACCCCTCCACTGACACTCGCGGGGAGATTGTCAGGGAGTGGGCGGTTGCCGCAGGGCTGACCCTGCTCAACAGAGGGTCAGTCCACACGTGCGTGCGACACAACGGGGGGTCCGTGGTGGACGTTTCGTTCGCCACCCCGGAAGTCGCAGCACGTGTCCAGGCCTGGAGAGTGGTGGCGGAGGTGGCGACTCTCTCGGACCACAACTACATACGGTTCGAGATCGCCACCTCCCACCAAGGAGGGACTCGGCGCGTGGATGGGGCACTCTTCCCGCGCTGGGCAATTGGTCGCCTCGATGCCGAGTTGGCTGAAGAGGCGGCTATGGTGCAGTCGTGGGTTGCCGGCCCCATGCACCCGGAGGTGGCCGTCGCGGCGAGCCGGTTCCGGGAGGCGGTGACGGCCGTCTGCGACGCTGCCATGCCGAGGTCCCGACGCCACCCCGAGCGCCGCCAAGTTTACTGGTGGTGCTCGGAGATTGAGGATCTCCGAGCGCGATGCTCGGAGACGCGGCGCCTCTACTACCACTGCAGGAGGCGCCGCCACGGCCGGACGGACGACCAGCTGCCGGCGGAGCAGCTGGCGGCCGAGCAGCTCCTGTATGGTGATATGAAGAATGCCAAACAGGAGCTGAAGATGGCCATCGGCCGGGCTAAGGCCCTAGGCTGGAGCGAACAGCTGGAGGGCCTCGACAGGGACCCATGGGGGCGCCCGTATAAGTCTGCCCGGAATAAGTTCCGGGGCAGAGCGCCCCCTGTCGCGGAGTCCCTGGAGCCAGAGCTCCTGGAGAGGGTGCTGGGGGGGCTATTCCCCGACAGCGACCCCCACTACACCCCTCCACCGATGGCCACCCCGTCCTTCCAGGAGGAGGAGGACCCGGCCTCCATTCCGCCTATTTCAGAGGTGGAAATGGAGGTAGCAGTCTCTCGCCTGAGTGGCAAAAGGACTGCCCCGGGACCAGACGGGATTCCCGGGCGGGTCCTCAGGATCGCCCTTAGGGAGATGGGCGGTCAGCTTCGGGAACTATTCGACGCGTGCCTCACGTCGGGTCAGTTCCCGAAGCTCTGGAAGGACGGGCGATTGTGCCTGTTGCGGAAGGAAGGGCGAGACGCAGACTCGCCCGCCGCATACAGGCCAATCGTGCTGCTGGATGACACGGCGAAGCTACTGGAGAGAATAGTGGCTTCCCGTGTCATCCGGCACCTGAGGGGAACTGGGCCTGACCTTTCAGAGGCCCAGTTCGGATTCAGGGCAGGGCGGTCGACGATAGACGCCCTGCTCTGGATCAAGGGGTGGACGCAGGACGCGGTCGGCGGGGGGGAAAAGGCGTTGGCTGTCTCGCTAGACATTGCCAACGCCTTCAACAGCCTACCGCACGGGACAATACGGGAGGCGCTCCGCTATCACGGAGTGCCCCTGTATCTGCGTGGGCTGTTGGCCGACTACCTCCGGGACCGCGAGGTCCTGGTGGAGGGACGCGACGGTCTGAGGCGACGTCGCGTGTCCTGCGGGGTTCCACAGGGGTCGGTGTTGGGACCGCTCCTGTGGAACATTGGCTACGACTGGGTGCTCCGCGGCACGTTTCCCGCAAGTATGCGGGTTGCGTGCTACGCGGATGACACGCTAGTCGTAGTCAAGGGGAGGGGCCTCGGGGAGACGGTGCGGCGGGCCACGGTGGCAACAACACTCGTGGTCGGCCGCATACGTGCCCTGGGGCTGGAGGTTGCCCTCTCCAAGACCGAGGCCCTAATGTTCCATGGGCCTCGGGGGGGACCCCCTCCAGGAACGAGGATGGACCTGGACGGGGTCCTGGTCCGGGTTGGGACCCAGATGAGGTACCTGGGTCTCATCCTGGACGGGCGGTGGACTTTTGGGGCCCACTTCACTCAACTGGCCCCAAGAGTCGTAGGCGCCGCAGCCGCCCTTGGGAGGCTGCTGCCCAACGTGGGCGGCCCGAGCGCCACATGTCGTCGCCTGTACTCCGGAGTGATCCGGAGTATGGCCTTGTACGGGGCACCTGTCTGGGTGGACGCCCTCGGTCGCGCCAATAAGGCCCTGCTGCGTCGTTCGCAGCGGGTCATCGCGACGAGGGCGATACGCGGGTACCGGACGGTGTCCTGGATGGCGGGATGCGTGTTGGCCGGTGATCCCCCCTGGGAGCTCCAAGCGGAGATCCTCGCCGAAGTGTACCACTTCGTGGCGGCGAGGAGATCCCGCGGAGAGCCTCCAGCGTGGGAGGAGGTCACGCGCATGCGACGGCAGGCGCGGGCCGCCCTGTTGCGGCGGTGGACGGAGGACCTGGCTCCACCGGTCCCTGGACAGAGGACGGTGGATGCCATTCGCCCGGTCCTTCGGAGGTGGGTAGGGCGGCGATTCGGGTCGCTCACCTTCCGATTGGTGCAGGTGCTTTCCGGGCATGGATGTTTCGGAAGGTACCTGCATCACATCGCAAGACGTGAGGCGACCCCCGCCTGTCACGAGTGTGGAGCGCCAGAAGACACGGCGCTCCACACGCTGGAGGAGTGCGCCGCGTGGAGTCCCATGCGGCGCACCCTCACAGCGGTCATAGGCGCAGATCTGTCGCTGCCGAGCGTGGTTAACGCTATGCTCGGCAGCGACGGATCGTGGCAGGCGGTGGTCTCTTTCTGCGAAGAGGTGATGGCGCAGAAGGAGACCGCGGAGCGGGCGAGGGAAGACGACGTCCTCGCAGACCCGCTCCGGCGTAGACGAACTGGGGGAAGGAGAAGGCGATTCGGGCGCCTTCTCGCTCTTACCTAGTGTTGTGCGGATCAT
The DNA here is from genome assembly GCA_963890685.1 of Plagodis pulveraria. Classification (NCBI taxonomy): domain Eukaryota; kingdom Metazoa; phylum Arthropoda; class Insecta; order Lepidoptera; family Geometridae; genus Plagodis; species Plagodis pulveraria. The sequence goes on along the minus strand of OY982961.1, from coordinate 3,947,874 downwards.
CGGTGGAGAGTCGGGGGATTCTCCACTGGCTTGCACGATCCCACACGTCTGGGGGATGGCCCTAATGAGCTGGGTCATCCCTCCCTTGGCCGGGGCCCGTCACCGGTGACGGGCCAACCGCCGGGGCGAGATGGTGATTGCTAACGCTACCCCATCTCGCCCCGACTAGGCGGCAGACTGCTCATCCCGGGTTTTTAGTGGGTAACCTCACTTACTACCCCCCCGTGGGGGTAGTAAGGCCCCTCAGGCGAGGACTCCCACATAACCACTCTGCTCCCCCCGGAGCCGGGTGGTATCCATAAAGGATTTTCCCGGGTCAAAAAAAAAAAAAAAAAAAAAAAAAAAAAAAAAAAAAAGGAAAGGACCTTGCCTACCCCCGATAATACTATCGGGATAGGGTCGGCTCCCTCCCTGAGCGCTTGAAGCACGTCCCGGAGGGTGCAGAGGGCGGTGTCGATCAACTCGAGTTCCGCCGCTGTCCTCGTCTTCGTCGGGGTTGTCTCGCTCGCGCGTGGGAGCGAGATAGGAATATGATGTTTTCTTGGTCGCGCGGCTGACGCACGTGGTGCGTCGGCTGTGCGAGTAATTTGGGCGGTCTGGTTTGGGGCGGGCGGTTGGGCGGCGCCCTTCCGCACGGGCTTCTTCTTCTTCTTCTTCCTTTTCTGTGTGGACTTCTTCTTGGTTGTTCCCTCGTGGCCGGCGCCACGGGCTGGCGGGTCGTTAGCGGCGGCCATGAGAGACGTAGTAGCTGTCTTGTTGGTGGTAGTGGCGGGCGTCTTGGCTTGTGTGGCACTCAGCGGGTGCGCTGTATCGCGTATGCCTGTGGTTGCTTCCCTTGTAGAGGTTATCGCTGTAGTGCCCGCGCGCTTGTTCCGTGCCTCCTCGCGGAACACAGCGCAGCGGGGGTTATTGGCGGTGTGCGCGCCACCACAGTTGGCGCACGTCGCCGGCTCATCAATGGGTCGTGGGCAGTCGCGCGCGTAGTGTTCGCCACCACACCGCACGCACGCCTGCCGTCTGAAGCAGTTATGGGAGGAGTGCCTAAATGCCTGGCATCTGTGGCATTGCGCTGGGCCCCTCCTCCCATGCCAGTGTTCGAGCTTCACTCCCGGCATACAAAGCAGCTCATCTACTTCGTATATGCCGGGAGTCAGGTTGGCTGTCCTCTTCATGGCGGCAAAGAAGATGCAGCCTGGTCTGCCTCTCCTTGCCGCGATCTTCTTGATATGCTCGGGTTCGTACCCGAGCTCTTCTAGCTCCTTCTTGATTTCGTCCGGGTTTGTGTCTGCCGGGAGCCCTCTGATAGCGAGTTTTAGGTTCTGCTCTTTGGGGAGAGAGTAAGAGAACCAGGTCATCCTCTCTGTCTCATCCAGGCTTGAGAGATAGGCCTGGATGACCCGGTACTCCTCTCCGTCGGTGGGCGTGAATCGTACCCCCTTGTTGAAGGGGCGTACGGATGGCGGTCTTCCTAGCTTCACCTTCAGCGCGCGGAGGTGCTTCGCGCCGTTGGGGAAGGTTTCTACCACGATCGGCGGGTATCTAACCTTAGGTTGTGGCGCTGGCTGTGGTGGTGAAGATTGTGGCTGGGTGGCGGTCAGCGTGGTTTCTGCCCACGAGGTGGATGTAGTCTCGGTATGGCAGGATGCGGCTGTGGTGACTGCCGCGTAAGTTGCGCGGCGTGGGTCACGTGGGTGTGGCATGGGTTGTGCAGCGACGTCGCGTGCACAAGTGCGCTTGTTTTCTTCTTCTTCTGCTTCATCGGCGCGCTTGCGGCGCAAGCCGGGGGCAGGAGCTTCAGTTGGGATGGGGCTTATCGCGGGGGACGGCAGTTCCCCGTGTTCAGCCCTAATCCTGAGGATTTCTTCACGGGCGGCGGCTGCGGAGCGCTCTAGAGAGCGCTTCATCCGTCGGAAATCTTCCAATTCTGGATCGACGGTGTCGATGGGGACCTTCCGGGTAGACAGAGATCTGTCTCGTGCAGGGGTTCTCGTGGTACCTCTGGGCTTCCTCGGTGCGTCAGGGCATCCGCCGCCGTAGGCGGAGGGCGCTGCTCGCTCGGTGGGAGAGCTCATGGTTGAGTTGCTGGCGTCGTGTGAACCATAAGCTGCTTAGAAACAGCTTGGCTATCGACGAGTTATGGCGGTCTCCGCCCTCAGTGTTGAGGGGTGGAGTTCGGAGGGCGTTTTCAATAAAACGCCCCCGAGTTCCGTGGTAACTTTTGGGGTTCCGTACACGAATTTAACTAGCGCAGAAAAACAGCAAGACTTTCCAAAAAGTAGGCAACCCGCCCCCTCGCCGCCCCTGTCGCCACCTAAGGCGCGGCTAACTAGTTCCGCGCGCACTATGGCTAATGCTCCGAGCCTGCTTATCACATTGGCGTGAAATTTCACGTGCAATACACTTGTGTTAAAATAATTTTACTTGTTCATACGAAATTCAGTGACTTCCCAAAAATACTCCACGTAAGTGCACAAGATTTTTCTTTCGTTTACTTACTTAAATTACTATTTTACTTACCAAAGGGTCGTATGACTTTTTTATCTTTATAGCAATATCACCCAGGGTTTTGTAAATTCGATGATTGGATTCGAAATCAACTACCACGGCTGTGTTCAAAACCTCCGCAAATCGCAACATACGACATTTAATTAAATAAAATGCATATTTGTTATTTATCACAATAATATCCAATGATATAACGACAAAAAAGCACGTAAAATTCATCCAGGCTTCATTATAACAAAATGAAAAATAAGTGCAAACGTAACTCGCAGTGATTAATCTATATGCTATAAGCGAACATACTAGTGCTAAATTTTTGGTTTCAAACGAATTCCTGTCTAATTTAAGTTTCAAATCAATACTTTGAAAGACCGTCAGACAACCGTACAAAGAGGCATCACTATTCATAAGTATATATATACAGACAGAAAGCAAGTACTGGAGTTCTTGAATATTGGCACTTATATAACTCAACAAAGATACCTTCTCGTCATAATAGTTAATAACCACTCTCATAATAGTTAGAGCGAACGCTTGTCCTAATGAACAACAATACACCAAATATTTAGTTGTACTCGATTTAAATTTAAAAAATCCGTAATCTACGCCTGTGATTAAGTGCATAAACTTGTAAAAAAATGACAAAACTTTGCTCCCATTGTTTGGGTCCGCTTCAATAAAATTGTTTAAAAATGTTTCTGAAGCCATGTTTAAAGTAACATACGCCCGATACAAACACAATCAATAATGACAATGAGTTGTATAACACAGCTACGTTTAGAAGGTGAACCAATAAGTAGACATTTTACGTCATCAGGGCTGACCCCACTGTAATTACATGGCTAATATAAAGAATGCACCCCAGACACCTATCAAGGGGGCGCCGCGTTTCCGTAGTTCAATATGTCGAGCAATAATACTTACTTTTCCTCTCATTCGCATTTTGTTTTATGATTTTATTAGTCCACATATGGTTAGTTTCGTAAGAGAAATCGGGACCCTATAACGAAAAGACGTTTAAAGGAATGGCCCCGAGTTTCTGGCCGTTCTTCTTGCAGTGGCCTCCATACAATTTTATTTGCTGAAAGTGGCAGTACAATGTAGTATATTTCAATACTTAAATTTGTAATTGACCTCCATACGAGCGTCGTAGACGCCTAAATTGAATGCCATAATAACATAATCAAGTTCATTTTTATTTTGATCTAGACTAACCCGCACTTAAGAGTATACCTAGAAACGGTATACAAAACACCAGCTCAGTAGAAAAAGGAGCTTGGCGTAAAAACAGTGAGTGAAAATAGTGTGTGACTCACCAAGATTCATGTGCGCAAGTCAATCCACCCAGGGGTAAAGCAGCAGCAAGGCCTAAACTTTGCCCTTGAACATCGCCGAGGAGAGCAGTAAGCCATTCAAGGTGTTCTTATATTGGTGTGGTGATCAAAAGTACCTATCAGGCCACCCAACAATCTAGAAGATCACGCACCTTGGCCTTCGTGTTGGCGAATGGGTTCATGGAGCGGAGAGAAAAAATTCTCATAGACGAAGCTCACACGAACCACTTCGGGGCTATTATAATGGCTGCACGATTGCTGAGGAAGTCGTCATCATCGGAGATGTCAACCAGCTGCCTTATATTGAAAGAGAGAACTTTTTCAATATAAGGTACAGCAATCCCAATGTACTGGGGTCCATCGGCCTAGAGTTGTTCTGCACGCACCGGATCCCATGGATGTTGCATTTGTCCTACATGAAGTGTACCCTGGCTTCTACTCTTCAAGTACTCGTGTTCACTCCCTGAAGCTTCAACGGCACACGTGCCATTATACCAAAAGCACCTCCCAAACACCCTATACTTGCCACTGACTCCTCTCTATACCGACCCCCGTGTTGATGTAATGTTTTGATTTCAAGCAGCCCAAAACAGTAGTCAAAACCTTTAAATACCATACGAACAATCGATTTTCGAGCTTATTTTGATTGTCTTTTTAGTTTAAATTTTACCAAAATTGATATTGAAACCTTAAAACACGACACCAACTGTCATTTTGACAGTCGTAACACCTAGTACACGCCTTGGTGTAATATTTTTCTTAAAATTATCTCAAAACGGAATTCAAAATCAAATAACACGAGATCATGAGGTCATTTTAAAATATTATAAATGAACCGGCATAATTCTCGAATAAGTGATCAAATACGTAGGTCTCAAGCATATAAGATGCTCATCATTATCAAGGCGAGTGTTCACTAATGTACGAGTAAACGAAACTATACAAACGATAAGCTGTATGATACAGAATTCACCCTTACCTTACCTTATATATTGCATCTCATCTCAATACCTTATTGAAAATAAAGTTTTTGAATTAATTAATTACTACATAATGATAAGATTAAGAAATAACGTATACAAAGTGTTAGTTGCATAACAATTTTTATGGAATTGTGAAGGACCACGCACGAGTTCAAGAGAAGTTAAGCGGTTGCTTCTGTCTATAGCAGATGGATGACATCACAAGTGAATAACTGCACTGCGGCCATTGGCCTGCCATACAATTGTTATGTTTCTACGCCTGTAATTGATTTTTGAAGCAGTGATGGCTCAGTGGCATTGTCCATGGTTTGAATCCCGCCGCGGGCTTCAGCTTCACCACATGGTGGTAGGGCATTTTGCAAATGCCCACCTGGCTAGCGACCATCCGAAGTAGAAAATCTGTCACCAAGCACCTAACGGTGTGTTCCGGCAGCCAGTAACACTAACTAACACCTTTTACCACATCATCACTTACCTTCAGGTGAGATAGTTGTTATAGACATATCTAAAAGCAATGAAAAATATGAAAAAAAATCTTACCAGCTCTCAGACAGCTGCCGGAACACACTGATAGGTGCTTATCGACAGATTCTCTACTTGAGGGTGTCAACTAGCCAGGTGAGTATTTGCTAAAATGGCCTTCCACCTTGCGGTGAAGCTCAAGCAGTTCATAACTCGACTATCATTATTTTAAATCTTCTAAGAACATGACAAGAAGGGAAATATTTAGATCTCGCTCTGACTAGCCTCGGGCCGGCACTGAACATCATTGATTACAATAGTTTGATTTTTATCAACAACACTGTGTTTAACAATGTATACTTATTACCCAACATACTAAATGTATTGTTTTTTGTCATATCAATACATTTGATCTGTTTATCTTGCACTGAAACAGTATGTTGTGCTTACCTCATTACTTTAATGTATGATTTTCTATTAAAATCAAACGTAAAGATATAAACAAAGAATGATGATATCTAGAGTGCACTGTCAAATACAAGTCGGGAAATCATAGTGGCTGGTCGATTTCATGGAGAAGGAGAGGCTGAACAAGAAAGGAGTTCTTGATCATACCGTAAATACATGTCAACAAAGCCTACCTAAACCTTTCGTAGAGAGGCGTAGCGTAGGGAAGGCAAGACAAAGCTGCTACCGTTAGAACCGACTCTCCAATAGCTATGACCTCGGCGAACTGAGGGGCTCCTTCTTTAACTTTTCAAGGTGGTAGATCTTTCAGCAAGAGTCCGTCTTGGTGTGGGAACGTTATGATTAATATAAAATTTCTGACGGTATACCACATAATTTTCTTAATAACTCTAAAACCAATTAGTCACCCCGTGACCACGATCACTGCAAAGTGTTTGAAACGTCGGGACAAAAATAATGATAAATAATCGCGATTTAAACCGTTTAAAGTTGTTTAATTACTATATGTACAGAATATTAAAAAAAAAAGTTTTTTTAATGTATGTAATTATTTTTTGTACAATATATTTAATAAAAATAATTAGTTGTGAAAAAATAAAAAGGTTGATGTCAACTTATTGCAACTATTTTACAAAATTTCAAACTTACTACTAAATATTATAGGCATTTGCGGGATCCGCGTCATACACCCCTATAGTCGGGGTATGCTCTGACCAACTGAGCTAACGTGACAATGACTCATAATTCGATTTTTTTCTTTCGTTCTCTATTTAACCATCGTATTGGGTCATTATCCCGTATATGACTACAATTTTTCCTCTCGTAAATTTGTATTTTTGTAATGTAATTCGCAGAGCATGTTGTTATTACATTAATTAAAATATTAAAATTATTGCAACTATGTATGCTAAATTGTGTATAATATTTTCTTTAACTTTGGAAATCTATACCTATAATAAAACCGTAACAGATCCAAATTTGTAAATTGATGATAATATTGAAAGAAATTTTGCCTTGGTAAGATAAAACTCTATAATCTGGAACATTCATCAGTATTTTTTAAACTATCTATCTTTTCCCAGATATATTTCGGAGATTGCGCAGTGAAAGGGCACAATCTAATTTAATATCTTCGTTCTACCGCCATACATGGAGAGCATCGGCGATTTACAATCTAAATTCCAAAGACTCGCACAAAGTACTTTGCTTCAACATTTATTGTGCGAACCGAGAAGGAACTCTATGAGTTACTTTACTACTGTCTTCTGGAAAATACAACCCGAGAGTATTCAAACCCAAAGTAAAAAGCTCCTCTCTGAGCTATGCTTTACTAAAAATGCTTCACCGCAGACCACAGCGTTGCTTAATATGAAATAAACAGTGCTCAAATGTGAATAATTAGTCTGCAGGTACTGCAATCGTGAACGAGTCGCAGGTACAGCTAGTGATAGCTGTACCTGCGACTTCATTCTAAAAATGCTTGAGACTACTACTGCTCCATGATAAGCATATATGATAAGTGAAGTAATGGATTGGATGGGTATTTTCAAAGATTGTTCAATGATTATCAACTTTTAAAATGACCGTAAAGTAAACTTGAAAGTAATGCGGGTTCTTATCTTTTGAGTAAATTACTAGTCGTACAAAAGTTAATCTAAAAATCAAATAATATCAATCTTCCATCACTACCCAACCCATACGCTGGACTTGCAGTTGCAAAATTATAATTATTCCTAAAAGCTAAAAAAGTAAGGCTGGCAATGCAGCCCTGGTGTGAGGAATGTGCGATAATGATCACTTTTTTATGCCTTATGGTTAAGCCTTTGACCACTATCTCACTTAATGGTAAGTGATGATATAGAACAGCTGCCGGAACACACTATTAGGTGCTAAACGACAGATTTTCTACTTGACTTATCACCTGGTGAGAAAATCTGTCTCTCGCTCGTTTGTCCTCCTATCCTATAAAAAAAATTTACTCAAGGCAAAATTACGTTTAAGGTATCAATGCACCTATCAATTAGTAAGCCGAGGTGAAGTCATTTAGATGTATATTATAGCCTGACGGCAGTCGGAAAATTTAGCCTTCTTATTAGGGATCTAATCATGTCCAGTTCACAAGTATGGACGTTGACGTCTCCATTACAGTGAGGCTCGGTTACAGACTTCCGTTGTGAGAATGATGCTGTCAATCAAAAATTGTCCTGAGCTATTGTTAAGATGTACTAACAAAATTACATGATAACCGTACTGAGCTCCAGGTAGGAAACCTGGTAAAAAACACAGCTTAGCATATTATTATTATTTACTGTTTCAGCCCGATTGACCACTGCTAAACACTGCCTCTTCTATTTAGACGGTTTTGATATAATCCCCGCGCTTGGCAGGCGTATTAGGGTTCGCAATTTAAGATATCAGTTCCATAAAAGGCGCTGCTGACCACCTTCCGGTATTTTACCTTTAGTCGCCTCTTACGACGTTAGTAGAAATGAGTTGAACTTTTAATGTTACTAAACTTATTACTATTGCTTTTGTTTTTGTAAAGAAAAAAAAATATATTTTAAGGAAATAATCCTGTATTTTACACATTTATCGTTTATTAAACCAGTAAACCAACCAAGCAGTCTTTAAATACACTTCTAACATAGCTTTACTTTCCAATTTTATGATAGTGGCTTTAATATAAATGAGTAAACTGGATAATGACAATAAAGTATGTAACCATCACGCTGATCATCATCCCGACGAGTCTTCCATCCAGAGGAAGAACTTTACAAACACTGAACTTAAATGGTTGAGCTTGTATGTCCTTGATGAGCTTCTTTATTTCCCACGCGTTGTAGTAATCTGAAAAATATGATCCGTTATATTAATAAGAGCGTTCAAACATTTCGTATATTTCTACGTAATTAGTACTCGTATAACGTATCTTATGACAATACCAGTGCCTCATCATTTTTTTTTTCATCATTTCAGCCGCAAGAAGTCCACTGCTGGATATAGGCCTCCCCCATAGATTTCCAAATAGAACGGTTGGAAGCGGCCTGCATCCAGCGTCTTCTTGCGACCTTAATAACGTCGTCTGTCCACCTTGTAGGTGGTCTTCCGACGCTTCGCTTGCTTGTTTGTGGCCTCCATTCCAAAACCTTTCGGCCCCATCGACCATCAGTTCTGCGTGCTATGTGCCCTGCCCATTGCCACTTCAACTCGCTAATCCACCGGTAACTTTCGTTCGTCTACGGATCTCCTCATTCCTGATTCGATCTCGTAGAGAAACACCGAGCATAGCCCTCTCCATAGCTCGTTGTGCGACTTTGAGCTTAATTATAAGGCCCACAGTTAGAGGCCACGTTTCAGTTCCATAAGTCATCACTGGTAACACACACTGGTTGAATACTTTCGTCTTCAGGCACTGAGGTATTATGGACGAAAAGACTCCGTGAAGTTTCCCGAACGCTGCCCAGCCGAGTTGGATTCGTCGATTGACCTCTTTAAGAAAGTTGGACTTGCCTAGCTGGACTGTTTGTCCTAAATAAACATATTTGTCAACAACTTCGAGTACCGAGCTTCCCACTGATACCGGGACGGGCACAACATGGACGTTTGACATTACCTTTGTCTTGTCCATGTTCATCTTAAGGCCTACCCGTTGAGAAACTCGATTGAGGCTTTCGAGCATTGTGCTCAAGTCTTCCATCGATTCTGCCATGACCACAATATCGTCGGCAAATCGTAGGTGAGTGATGTATTCGCCGTATATATTTATGCCGAGTCCTTTCCACTCCAGTAGTTTGAAGGCATCCTCCAATGCGGCAGTGAACAGTTTCGGAGATATGACATCTCCCTGTCTCACGCCTCTTTGTAATGGAATCGCCTTCGAACTCTGCTCCTGTACTCGGACCGACATGGTGGCGTTATTATACAAGCACGTTAACACCTCGATGTACCGATAGTCAATACGGCATCGTTGGAGAGACTCAAGCACCGCCCACGTTTCGATCGAATCGAAGGCTTTCTCATAGTCCACAAACAATACCAGTGCCTACAGGCATGTTATTCATATAGTTTGATAAAATATTATTCATGTATACATTGGATAAATACTAACAACCTCTTAGAGTTGACTTATGTTAGTTCTAACAAACATTTACACATAATTCATCTCAAAATGTTTGTTAAGTCTAACAGAAGTCAAATCTAAGAGGTTATTAGTATTTTACCAATAACCCTGTATAGTAAGCTAAACAAATACTATTTGTGTACCAAGCTGTTTGTGGACTTTCTTTCAAAGTGCTATGTAGGTACTCTTATACCATGCGCACAGTTTTATCGCTCTGTGCTATGTGACTTTTTCCTATTGCGCTACGTAAAGACTGATTGAGTGTGTTACACGAGGTTTTCTACTAGTGATCAGTTACCCGTCGATGCAACATTTACGATACAGCGACCGTCGATGTAGGAACCGTCGATATCGTAAAGTAGACATATTTAGTGCGCTACAAGATGACTCTCTTAGTGAACTACATGCTGACTCTGTGTCTGTATTCTATACGAGTGTTTTCTATGTATTCTATTCTGGTTGTTCAATTTCTCCTTCGGACTCTTTTTCTCAGTGTGCTACGTGAGAAGTTACATCTAGTGTGCTACGTAGACTTTTTTGTCAGCTACGCGAGAATTATCTCAAAGTGCGCTACGCCAGGATTATTCTCTAAGTGCGCTACGCGAGAACTATTTCTTAGTGAGCTTAGCGAGAATTCATTGTCCTCACCATGAAGCAAGTCTTCGCGTACACATGAAGACTCGCTTCATAGTGTGTTACGTGTGGATTCTCTATTAGTGAACTACGTGAGGACACTCTTTCTCAATGCTTGATGACACTCTCTTCATGAATTTTCTCATAGTGCTTTACGGGAGAACTGTTTCGTAGTGCACTAAATCAGGACTCTTTATTATAAAGCTACGTGGAGATCTCTCGTAGCGTGCTATGCTTGGACTCTCACCTACGCCTATCAATAATCTGCGTCTCATAGGCAGCTACTCGGGGATTCTCACTAAGCGAATTTTGTGAAGACTTCTTCTAAGTGCAACACGCTATCTTGACTCTCTATCTCTCTAACATCTTACTCCTGTTAGTATGTAGTGGTTTGGTATTGTCAAGTGGCTTACCTTCTTCTTTAATCAGCTTATCGTGAAGTATAACTTTTATGTTTTCAGCCTGTGTAGATAACATGCCAGCATAAATCGCAGGTAGAAACATTAGCATATTCATAATAACTATGGGAAAACAGGCAACTCCATCTGTTACATGAAATTGCTGCAATTACAAAATTATTTTACATTATACTATCTAGGTTACTTGTTATACTAGTTTTTTTGATTTAAGTAGGTAAGATATCATTAACATATCATTATGTCTTTATATACCCGAAGCGGTAGGTGGAGGTTTCTAAGATTGTTTTGGCCCTCTGTAATAAGCGAGCCTATTGACACCAACGAAGTTCAGTTCCAAACTCCGGACTGTTATTCATACATAAGGCTGCAGTCTTACAAAGTTGACGCAAAACATCTAATTTGTGCAACTTTGAAAATTTCCTGGTGTTATTTGTGCGACAAAAGCACAGACATTATAATACCGCATGGCAATGGGAGGAAACTTATCACATGCTTCGCACGAAATTTGGCAATGCATCCTCGAGACCTATGATAATGCGTCGGCGTTGGAGATCATTTATGACCAGGTGAGACACCTGCTCGTTTCATGCGAAGCATGTGATAATTTTCCTCCAATTGACGTCCGGTATTATAATGTCTGTGCTTTTTTCGTACAAAAAACACCCGAAATGCTGAGTATTTTATATATTTTAAGCAATACAGTATATAATATAAACACATTTAAAAACCTTTCCATAAATGACAAAATTGTCCAATGCGTCAACAATTTTCTAATAATATATAATGAAGATTCACTGTAAATGTTATTTTGGTATTTTTTGTCATCTGCACTGAGCAAGTAATATTTAGCCATCTGCATCACTTACGTCGTATATACAGGGTTATTGGTAAAATGCTAACAACCTCTTAGACTTGACTTCTGCTAGTCCTAACAAACATTTTGAGCTTTGTTTTTGTTTATGTGTATTTGACGGAATAAGCACGGAACAAGAACACCTGATATTAAAAGTCTCCTGTGCCTGTAATGTATCATTTCATATTTTATATTACTTAGCTCGATGGTCCAAAACTTCTGTCAAAGGGAGCGCAGCGCGGTCCAGTGCTGCCGCAGCAGGCGGTCTTGGTTCAGAGAGATACAAAACTTAAAGCAATAAGTTTTTCTAGAACTATCTGACACTTGTTTGAAGTTCTGTATCTCGTAGTTAAAGACAATGCCTACAACGACCTAAGAGCGGTCGCTGCGGCAACACTGGACTGCGCTGCGCTTCCTTTGAATAGAGTTTTGAAAATTTACATCGAGCTAATTGATACAAAATATTATAATACAGGCACAAGGACCTTTAACATCAAGTGGTCCTCGGGCTTATTCCGTGAAATACGCATAAATAAACACAAAAATATAATAAAAATAAAAAAAAAACTAAAAAACAACAAATTTTTCATCATAAAGTGTTTGATAAGACTAGCAGAAGTCAACTCTAACAGGTTGTTAGCATTTTACCGATAACCCTGTATATTATCATACTATCCACTGCTCTGTCGACCGGGCGGGCAAGACTTTACTAAACATGTATCAGGTTAGACGCATATAAACAAATAAAACCTTACCGTTTCTAACTTAAAACATGAGAGTCTGTCATATGTAAACACCATACTTGATACCGTGGTCAGAGATATGCTCACAAGGAACTGAAAAAAAAAATATACATGATTTGGAGATCACCCCGTTTGGTTTAAATTAAAGTCACTTCTGAACATCGAATTTATTCACGTTAAGTTCGTATTAAACAATAAAGTAAGTTTATTAGTTTTAATTCCTTCTTGCCATCAAGAAGCAAATATATTATTGACCGTTCGTAGAAGCTTACATATATTGAAATAAACTACTCCATTTCCTTCTACCACCATCTTCAGTCATCTTTTTCTAGCTAATAGCGCTGTCTCTTACACTTACCAGGCGTGCGAGGTTTAGTGCGCGCGAAACTAGTTGGCTGCGCCTTAGGTATGTGAGCGGTGGGAAGGAGAGGCGTTGGCGCTTGCTTTGGTAATAGAACATTTAATATTACTACGAATAGAATGGACACTCCTCTCCCCCCACCAAAACGAGCCTTCCTCACCCCGCCACCGATTCTGAGCTGACTTGAGTACGGGACGCGCAACTCGCGCACGATGACGTGACGACGAAGCGTGACGATTGTACGAATATTTTTAAACTTAAGAATGGGGTACTCTTGTGCTGTTTACGGTTGCTTATCAACTAAACGAGAAAAGGATAGGAGTTTTTATAGATGCCCTAAGGATAAAACGAGGTTTGTCATTCATAGTAACCTACAGTAAGTACCTACCTATTGGTCGTTCTTCAGTTATACTGTAGGTAACTTATGAAAACCGGTATTTTCAGTAGTTATTGAAATAACTACAAACATAATACCTTATCTTTGTATTTTATTCAATCTGCTATTCCAATAATGATTATTTTAGGAGATATTCGTTTGCAAAAAAAACCTATACCTAGACCTATACTTACCTACCATAGAGAAAAGCAATACACCTACCGACCTTTGCTACGGTTGACACGAAAGAAAAAGATTGTTTGTTGTGAATAATAAAATAAAAAGCCATTTATTCCAAATCTGAATTTCGATGTACAATATTTGTTAGTAAATCTCCTCCATCCTTTTCCATGACTCTCTGTCCTTGCCTAACTTTATCCAGTCGTTTCCTACGACGTGTATTATGTCATCAGACCACGGTCTTAATTGTCGACCAACATTCCTCTTCCCTATTGGACCTTTCCACCGTGTGGCTCCAATGGTCCACCTTCTGTCTGTATATCGCGAGATGTGTCCGGCCCATCTCCACTTAAGTGAGAGTGCGTGCCTTAGAGCATCTGTGAGTTAAGTTTTTTTACGAATATGTTCGCTCTTAATTTTTTGTATTCTTTTAATTTTCAGCATACTCCTTTCCATTGCTGTTTGACTGCATTTAATTTTTTGTTTTATTATTATATTTGTAAATGTCCATGTTTGGCAGCCGTACAGCAAACAGGGTAGTAGACATGTATCATATAATGTTCTTTTCATATACAAGCTGTAGTTCCCTTTTAGGATTTCTCTTAGTGACCAAAATTTCTTCCAAATCGCATTGATTCTTCTTATTACTTCTTCTACGTTACTTGACGTTTTAAATGAGATTTGCTTCCCTAGATTGATGTATTCGCTGACGTATTCTATATTGTTACCTTTTATCACTATCGGACATTCCCGATTGTTGGTAAGTATCTTAGTTTTATTGACATTCATTTCAAGGCTGATTTTGGAGCTTTCGCAGTCCAGTGAGTTCATCATTTCCTCTAAGTCTTTGGCAGTTTCCGCAATTATAGCAATATCATCAGCGAACCTCAGATGACTTAGGTATTGTCCATTTATGTATACACCCTTATTTTTCCAGTCTAGTTTTTGGATAAAATATTCTAAAGTATTTCTATAAAAATCTTCGGAGAACGAGGGTCTCCCGGTCTAACTCCTCGTTCTATGTTTATTTCATCTCCTCTAGTCTCTAATTTGACTCTACTTGTACTATTTGTATAGATATATTTCAAGATATTGATGTATTTGTAGTTAATATTTGATTGTAGTGCGTTCCAGATTGAACAGTGGCTGATGCTGTCAAAAGCTTTACTATAATAAATGAAAGCCACATATAGAGATCTGTTGTATTCTATGTATTTTTCTATAATTTGTTCTAATGTCTGTATGTGATCCACTGTGCTAGAGCCTGATCTAAATCCATCTTGCTCCCTTGGCTGTTTCTTATCAATGTCATTGGTTATTCTCTTAAAAATAATAGATGAATATATACTTGCCAGCAGGCTTATGGGTCTGTAATTTCCTATATCTAAGAGACTTCATTTCTTGAAAAGTAGAGTTATGTCTGATGTACACCATTGTTTTGGTACTTTTTCTTCTTGTAATATCATATTGAAGAGTCGTGTAAAGTGGCGTGTTAAAATAGGTGCTCCTATTTTAAGGATCTCATTGCATAATCCATCTGGTCCGGGACTCTTTTCATCTTTCAACTTTTTTAATTGTTCGTGGACTTTGGAGTCTTCAATTTGTTCTATACTGTCCGTATTGTTCATGTGGGTTATTTGCACTTTATTTGCAGGGTTATTTTGTTTACTATATAAGTTTTTATAGAAATTTGTAGCATGGTAACATCTTTTCTACATTTTGTTTCTGCCGAGTTATTCTCAAGTTTTTGAATCCATGACTTGTGTGTAGTTAATAACTTGTATGCTTTTTTTGCACTTCAATAATTCGTGATGTTTCTTGAAATAATCTCGTATCTGTGGTGTCTCGTATACGCATGGACCTGTTAGTCTCTTTGTATATTCTGATAAGTTCTTTTTTCATATCCTTGGTTTTATTATTTGTATGTATTAGTTCTGTGCGCCTTTTTATAAGTTGGATAGTGTCTTTAGAGAAAATATTGTGTTCATGAGGATGTGTATTGTTTTTGAATTTTAGGCTGTCTGTTATGCCTTTCTCTAGGATATTGTAGTATATTTGTATATCTGTACAGCCTGTTTCTAAATTTTCTGTGTGAGTTTGTAGGTTTTCTATGTAGTTTTTAATTTCTGTTTCTGTTTTAGAAATATTAAGTGATGTTGTGTAGGTTTTTCTGCTCTTTACTGGGCGACTTAAAAGTAATGTTGCGCTCACTAACCTGTGATTGGAAGAGAATTTAAATTTACTTAGTACCTCAACATTAGTTATAAGTTTGTGGTGGTTAGTCATAATAAAATCTATTTCATAATGAATAGATTCAGGCGTTACTTTGCGGAAATCCATTTTTAATAATAACTAATACTTTTAAAATATTTTAAGAAAACATCAAATTAATATTTTAATAAAACACTTAAAAATATAAAAATATATCTAGTGACAATTCCGCTTAATTTTCCTGCTAAGCCGTGGTGACGTCACAAACTCCACGCAGCCAAACCGGAAGAATTTTCAACGTTTTTCGCTTCTACACGAAGCATCCTCAGGAGGTCTTGACTCGAAAGCGAAACGCGTCGAAAATTCTTCCGGTTTGGCTGCGTGGCGTTTGTGACGTCACCATTTTTTGATCTTGTCCCTTGCGTGGAATGGAACGTAATTTGTAAAATGTCGAATTGTGAAACGTCGCATTGTGAACGCAGCTTAATGAATTTCTATGTTGGTAGCACTGACCTGACGTTCTCAAAGTATGTGTCTATGCTCAGCTGATATATATAACCTTAAAAGTTTCATCGGTTTTTTAGGCACTTAATAAGTTTGCACTTGAATTTTCCACTTGTTATGAAGTTTATCACACTATGATTGGAGTTCAGATGTTTGTCCACAAGATTTCGCAGTATGTTTACAGTTTTTAATATCTGAATCGGAGCAGTTTATCACAACGTGTTTACGTCTACGTAGCCGGAACCGGAAAAAAACGTGAATAATGATTGTTTATTATACGAGAAGAACATAAATTATTATTGTGTTGTAATTTTTATCATTACTTCCATAAAATATAAAATTGGAATGATACTTTTTGTATTAGTGTATGAAATGCATTATTTGGGTGAAATGTGAAGTAATGTTACCTACTCGGTTGTGTGTTGCATATTCCTACGTCATATATTGAGTTGGATTGTTGTGCTTGTAAATGTTTCTGAAGGTAGGTAAGGCACGCATAACCTACGAAATCTAATAAGTCATAATAACAGCATCAAAAGATTGTTAGGTAGGCTACGAATAAATATGAATTTATTCGTAGTAGGTAGGTAAGTATAACAATTATTCATACGATGAGAACCTTAGAGTTCACGCACACATTTGTGCGTGAACTCTAAGGTTGTTATACACCCGTGTACAAAAACAACATTTGTGTAGTGTATGTGTAATAGGTGGTTAGAACGCGGCTTTTGTATAGAGAATGAGTCGAGTGTCCAGGCTGTCCTTTGGTCATCATTGTCTAATATCTCATGTGAGTTGCGAGCAGTAGACAACCCGCCCTCTCGCCGCCCCTGTCGCCACCTAAGGCGCGGCCAACTAGTTCCGCTCGCACTATGGTTAATGCTCCGAGCATGCTCGTCACATTGGGGTGAAATTTCCCGTGCAATACACTTGGGCTTAAATAGTTTTGCTTCTTCATACAAAATTCAGTGACTTCCCAGAAAAACTCCACGTAAGTGCACAAGATTTTTTTGGTTAAATTACTATTTACTTACCAAAGGGTCGTATGATTTTTTTATCTTTATAGCAATATCGCCCAGAGTTTTGTAAATTCGATGATTGGATTCGAAATCAACTACCACGGCAGTGTTCAAAACCTCCGCAAATCTCAACATACGACATTTAATTAAATAAAATACATATGTGTTATTTATCACAATAATATCCAATGATATAACGACAAAAAAGAACGTAAAATTCATCCAAGCTTCATCATAACAAACTGAAAGAAAAGCGCAAAAGTAACTCGCAGTGATTAATCTATATGCTATAAGCGAACATACTAGTGCTAAATTTTTGGTTTCAAACGACTTTCTGTCTAATTTAAGTTGCAAATCAATACTTTGAAACACCGTCAGACAACCGTACAAAGTGACATCACTGTTCATAAATATATATATACAGACAGAAAGCAAGTACTTGAGTTCTTGAATATAGACACTTATATGTTTCAACGATACTTTCTCGTCACAATAGTTAATAACCACTCTCATGATAGTAAGAGCGAACGCTTGTCCTATTGAACAACAATACACCAAATATTTAGTTGTACTCGATTTAAATTTGATAAATCCGTAATCTACGCCCGTGATTAAGTGCATAAACTTGTAAAAAAATGACAAAACTTTGCTCCATTTGTTTTGGTCAGCTTCAATAAAATTGTTTAAAAATGGTTCTGAGGCCATGTTTAAAGTTACATACGGCCGATACAAACACAATCAATAATGACAATGAGTTGTATAACACACCTGCATTAAGTAGGTGAACCAATAAGTAGACATTTTACGTCATCAGGGCTGACCCCACTGTAATTACATGGCTAATATAAAGAATGCGCCCCAGACACCTATCAAGGGGGCGCCGCGTTTCCGTAGTTCAATATGTCGAGCAATAAAACTTACTTTTCCTCTCATTCGCATTTTCTTTTATGATTTTCTTAGTCCACATATGGTTAGTTTCGTAAGAGAAATCGGGACCCTATAACGAAAAGACGTTTAAAGGAATGGCTCCGAGTTTCTTGCCGTTCTTCTCGCAGTGGCCTTTATACATTTTTTTTTGCTGAAAGTGGCAGTACAATGGAGTATATTTCAATACTTAAATTTGTAATTGACCTTCATACGAGCGTCGTAGACGCTTAAATTGAATAAGTGATTTTGACTTTGACTTTAAGCCTAATCTGTCCGTCCTACCTTCAAAAAGCTATCCTTTGAATCTTGATAGTGAAGTGAATATTACAGTCCTAATTATATAATCGAGTTCATTTTTATTTTGATCTAGACTAACCCACACTTAAGAGTACACACCTAGAAACAGTATACAAAACACCAGCTCAGTGGAATAAAGCACTGCATGGTGCACTTTTGCATGGTGGTAGGGCATTTTGCGAATGTCCGCCTGGCTAGCTACCACCCTCAAGTAAAAAATCTGTCGCCAAGCACCTAACGGTGTGTTCCGGCAGCCGTCCTTGAGAGCCAGTACTTCTAGGTTAGCCTGAACAACATCTTCGACCACATCATCACTTACCATCAGGTGAGATAGTGGTCAAAGGCTAACCTATCAGGCATAAAAAGAGCTTGGCGTAAAAAAAGTGTTACAGTGAGTGAAAATAGGGTGTGACTCACCAAGATTCATGAGCGCAAGTCAATCCGACCAGGGGTAAATGAGCAGCAATGCCTAAACTTTGCCCTTGAACAGCGCCGAGGAGAGCAGTAAGTCATTTAAGCTGTTCTTTTAATCGTGTGGTGACCAAAAGTACCTATCAGGCAACCTAACAATCAAGAAGATTACGCACCTTGGCTTTCGTATTGGCGAATGTGTTCACGGAGCGCAGAGAAAAACGTCTCCTCATAGACGAAGCTCACATGAACCACTTCGGGGCTATCATAATGGCTGCACGATTGCTGAAGAGGTCTTCATCATTGGAGATTGAAGAAGTTCTCTCTTTCAATATAAAGCAGCTGGTTGACAGCTGCTTTATATTGAAAGAGAGAACTTCTTCAATATAAGGTACAGCAATCCCAATGTACTGGCTTCCATCGGCCAAGTTGTTCTGCACGCACCAAATCCCATGGATCCCATGGATTTTGCATTTGACCTACATGAAGTGTACCCTGGCTTCTACTCCTCAAGTACTCGTGTTTATTGCCTGAAGCTTCAACGGCACACGTGTCATTATACCAAAAGCACCCCCCAAACACCTTATACTTACCACTGACTCCTCTCTATACCAATCCCCGTGTTGATGTAATGTTTTGATTTCAAGCAGCCCAAAACAGTAGTCAAAACCTTTAAATACGATACGAACTATCGGTTTTATAGCTTATTTTGATTGTATTTTTAGTTTAAATTTTACCAAAATTGATATTGAAACCTTAAAATACGACATCAACTGTCACTTTGACGGCTGTAACACCTTATACACGCTTTGGTGTAATTTTTTGTTTAAAATTATCTCAAAACGGAATTCAAAATCAAATAACACGAGATTATGAGGTCTTTTTTAAATATTATAAATTAACCGGCATAATTCTCGAATAAGTGATCAAATAGGTAGGTCTCAAGCATATAAGACGCTCATCATCAAGGTGAGCGTTCAGTAATGTACGAGTAGACGAAACTATACAAATTATAAGCTGTATGATACAGAACTCACCCTTACCTTACATATATATTGCATCTCATCTCAATACCTTATTGAAAAGAAAGTTTTTGAATTAAATAATTACAACATAATGATAAGATTAAGAAACAACGTAAACAAAGTGTTAGTTGCATAACATTTTTTATGGAATTGTGAAGGACCACGCACGAGGCTCAAGAGATGTTAAGCGGTTGCTTCTGTCTATAACAGATGGATAACATCACAAGTAAATAACTGCACTGCGCTTATTGGCCTGACATACAATTATTATGTTTCTAAGCCTGTAATTTGATTTTTGACGCAGTAATGGCTCATCGACATTCGCTATGAACTGCTGCGCAACAGGTCCATGGTTCGAATCCCGCCGCGGGCTTTAGCTTCACCGCATGGTGAAGCTGAAGCCCGACCGACACGTACATCTGAAGTAGAAAATCTGTCACCAAGCACCTAACGGGGTGTTCCGGCAGCCAGTAACACTAACTAACACCTTCTACCACATCATCACTTACCATCAGGTGAGATTGTGGTTATAGACATACCTACAAGCAATGAAAAATATGAAAAAATTCTTACTAGCTCTCAGACAGCTGCCGGAACACACTGATAGGTGCTTAGTGACAGATTTTCTACTTGAGGGTGGTAACTAGCCAGGTGAGCATTTGCTAAAATGGCCTTCCACCTTGCGGTGAAGCTCAAGCAGTCCATAACTCGACTATCATTACTTCAAATCTTCTAAGAACATGACAAGAAGGGAAATATTTAGATCTCACTCCACGACTAGCCTCGGGCCGGCACTGAACGTCAATGATTAGAATAGTTTGATTCTTATCAACAACACTGTGTTTACAATATATACTTATTACCCAACTAATGTAATGTTTTTTGTAATATCAATACATTTGATCTGTTTATCTTGCACTGAAACAGTATGTTGTTTCATTACTTTAATGTATGATTTTCTATAAAACTTAAACGCAAAGATATTATCAGTAACAAAGAATGATGATATCCAGAGTGCACTGTCAAATACACATAGACATCTATAGTATGATACCCCAATTGATAAATGTCAAGAGGGGTATCATAACAGTTTCCTACGAGTCCAATATAATGATATCTTGAAAGTGATTTGTTTGCGGATGAATGGAAGGTTATATTGTTTGTATGTCGAAGGTTTTGTGAACGTGATGTTTGAGTGGATGAGTGAGTCACGCATACCCGTGAGGTTTCACTTGTATTAATGCTTCATTGCCATTGTATAATCGTGTTTTTAATTTATTTTCATTAATGTATAAATATAATGTAATATATGACATAATATTTGTAAAATTTAATTTATGATGAATTATATTGAATGTGTGCATGTTTAATTAATGTTATTGGTATACCGTTTTAATTAAATAAATAAATAAACAAAATCTTCAGGATGTTTGTAGGCCTCGTTATTGCAGTGCGTCCGGGATGTTTGCGGAAGCGCGCACGGATGGTTTTCACGCAAACATTCGCAAAAAAGTTGCCAGCATCATCCCGGCGCACGCGAGGCAGTCGTAACGGTATCATGCATATTATGATTGAATCCCGAGCAGACTGCCCTATCCAATATAAATGGGTAAAACGTTACTGGGCCAATCAATTTATCATGAATCATGTAGTATTTGTTTGACCTATTTCTATTTAACATAATTTTTTTTTTTAAATTCTTTGACTTATTGTACTATTATTGTTTTATTGGAATGTTACTGATTATATATGATTTTATTAACCTTTGTTACTACTAATATAACTAATATTATACTAATATTGTTATGACCATTGTTATGTTATTGTATGATTTTAAGGTATTTTGATATTTTGTATGATTTTTTCAATGTACATATTATGAGATCAAAAACATATTATGGTTTATAACTGTTATAAATTATTATTATTATAATAAAATGAAAAGTATTGATTTCAACCTTCCCTTCGATTAAGTAATCGTATATAAACAACCGCTTGATGACTTTTGTACCTACGTACAAACAAAATTAATTTAAATAGGCTATTGTCGTAGGAAAAAAAAACGCAAATTGATAACTGATCGTTGGCAAAATTGTATAACATGCCCTTAGGACAATGATATATGACATGTACATATAGGCGCTTTCTTATGATTAACGCATTCTTAATAGAACGACATAAATGTTTCCAGTTCGACACAGAGATTTCGTTTCATTTGGTCCATTACCTAGCTGGCGTACTCTTTCAAATTGACCAATATGACGATAAAATCACTGTCTCTCAGTAAATCACGATAAAATCTATCCTCTTCTGCGTTTCTCGGCTGTATATTTTATATATTTGTGTCTATCTTGAAAGCGGAAATCAGTTTAAGGCCTGCCTTCTCCGACAGGAAATAAGAGAAACTTTTTATGTGAATGTATAAATTGTAAGAATATTTCAGATTTCTTGAAGATTGGTAGGTAATTGCACCGTTAAACAAGTTGAGTTGAAATAGATATGAACAGTAATCAATTTTTTTTATGCCTGATAGGTTAGCCTTTGACCACTATATCACCTGATGGTAAGTGATGATGTGGTCGAAGATGTTGTTCAGGCTAACCTAGAAGTACTGGCTCTCAAGGACAGCTGCCGGAACATACCGTTAGGTGCTTGGCGACAGATTTTCTACTTGAGTCTAGCTAGCCAGGCGGGCATTCGCTAAATGCCCTACCACCATGCTATAACGACTGCCATCCTAAGACAACAACCGGAACCGACGGCTTAACGTTCCCTCCGAATCACGAAAACGCTCAGTAATAATGATACTAGCGGTCACCCATCCAACTCATGACCGCGCGCGACGTTGCTTAATTTTGCGGATCGGTTGAGAACAGCTAAGTAAACTTCGCTACGAGCGCTTCAAATAAGTATGATATGTATACAGGTTGGAACCCTTTTATTAATTCTAACAAGCATTTTGATAAGAAGTAAATACTTCGACGTATTTACCTTTCTATTGATTCATAACATAGGAGACCGTTTGAATAATATCAAATTACTTATTTATAGTCAACTTTGGGTATCGGTTACCGTGATGGCGGAAGGTGATGCTTATTTTGATTCTCATTATTTTAACCAACAAAGAGAGTGGCGATGTCAACAATCTACTACTCTGATTGGACTTCGTCGCCCAGAAAAAAAGTGCTTCTATATAAGACTAGGTCAATCTAAGCCTAGGCCTCCACGGGCGGGAAAACTTTGTGTTCAAAACATTTGTAAATGAGATTTTTATAGCATGCGGGCTTGAAATAATGTCTGCCGAAACACACAGGCAGCAAGATGAGCGTGTTTTACTTTACAGATATCTTAATTAAAGTAAACTTCATTCTTCTTTACCTGAGCTTCACCGCATAGTAGTATTGACCTACCTTCAATTCAAAAATCTGTCACCAAGTACCTACTTATCAGTGTGTTCCGGCAGCCGTCCTTGAGAGTCAATAGTTAATATGTATTTTGTAAAGCAAAGTAGTGGTCAAGTGGCCAAATGACCACCACTCAGACACTGAGGGTTCAGTACTAACAAATAATGTACAAAAGAATCGTTAATTTTCATGCATTTGATATACATCATATTTATTCGAAGTCTAAAAGCCAAACTTTTTAATTACAGTTTTAGTGTTATTTTTTTTTATCATATCTATTCGAAAAGAGCTAGTTTATTACTCACAAACAGGGACTGAAATAGCTTTTTAATCCCGGAGGAACAAAAAGTGATATGAATTTAAAATGTCGATATTTTTAATGAAAATTCCAATCACCAAAGAGATCCATCACAAACATTGTATGAACAAGGTACCAGCTACTTCTTTTTAAATTAAATATTTTATTTTATTACAATGTAAAAATTAACATAAAACTACATCCTGATATGACGTTTTCTGAGACTTTTTCTAATTCGCAAGCTCTAAATAAATCGATAACAGATGGTAGTGGTAAAATTATTACGATGCACTTCCATAATCGTTCAAATATAAACATTAGCCTCTAATTATTTCTATACTTACTATTACGTCTTATTTTTCCTAATTATATCTTAATAAATAAACGTACTATTTTAAAGGCTGTTGATGATGACGTTTCATAAAATATTAAACTTAGATATAAATAATTTATTCTCGTTCTTTTACCATTTAATTTAATTTAACTAAAAATTATATGAACGTAGCTGAAAAAAATTATCAGGTCAGACAGTAGTTCCCCTACTTTCAACTTAGTAAAGCAAGATATTTACGTTTTAAGTCGGTTATGTGGTCAAAAATGTTGTTCAGCTTAACCTAGAATTATTGGCTCTCAAGGACAGCTTCCGGAATACACCGTTTGCTGCTTGCCCGACAGATTTTCTATCCAGGGGTGGAGGAGTCAGGCGGGCATGACAACAATTCTCTACCACAATGCAATGACTCGCTTGTTAGTTAGTAATTATTGAGAATGTTCCTTGTTAACGGACACAACGTGTGGGCGCTATTCGTTAGTATAACAAGTAATCAATAGTACCCACACGTTGCATTTTACCATTGTATTTCAGATGGGAGAGGGTGCAAAGTACACGTGAGAAGATATGGAGTGTAGCTGAGATATCAAACAAGTTATGTCTGTATTTAATATTGTAAAATGACTAAACTATTCTTATATTCCTACGAGTATGTTGAAACCTAGCTGTAACCGTTAAATTCGTTAAACGTAGCCGGGACCTACCATACCAGGAGACATAACAACACGTACACTCATATGCACACTTATACACTTTTAATTTGCCGTTGGAGAGAGAAACCATTGAAAAGTTAAATTCTTCTTTCTAAAACTCTTCCTTTTAGACTTCTCTGCTGACCCATAGATACCTATCCGTCATACTTTCATATAAGTAATTAGATTTTATAAGCTAAGAAGGGATGGTTGGATGAATATATATTCAATTATGTCAAGTGAATTAAATTCAAATATATTTGGATGGAGTTGAATTCAAAATTCTTTATCATATTAATTTTGTTACCTACCTATAAATACCTTTACGGAAATTTCGTATCTATTTATATAGTTTAAATGTTATGATCATATCTGTCGTCTAAAATAAAATAAATACGTCATGAATACGCTAGTGATATCAACTTAATCACGATCGCTAGACCTTCCCTATTTTCTCTTATCCTTAGGCGCGTATCCTCCGGCCTGCCGGATTTTCTCTTATGTGTCCGAACCGGCCTGCCGGTTAGCGGTTAATAGTCGTGTTTACATATTCACCATAAAATCTGCGTAAGTTCGATTTTCATAATTCAAACGGTTTTCGTGAGGATGGATCCTTGGCTATGCGAGAAAAAATCCATAATATTCTGATATAACAGAAAGTATGTTTAAAATTGATATGAAATCTGAAACCAGCTCAAATTACATTTTGGCGCCAAAATTTTGTATAGATTTATGTCATTTAATAATAACCTATTAACTACTTCTAAAGTAATTAACCTAGAAAGCTGTAATTTTGCATTTGTATAGGCAATAAGTCAATAACGATGTTAAAAGAAATTAAAAGGATAAGGATTGATAACTTTTTTTTTTATAGATTTTTTTATTTGACCCCTGTTTTTGTTACGGCTGGAATTCCGGTGGTCTAAAAAAGAGGTTTAGTGTAAAGCTTGTATTTATCCGATCGTTATTATTTAAACGTTGTTAGTAAGCTACTATCATTGGCTATACAACAAAAAAAACCGCATTACTCCATGGTAACGAGAAGTTACTCAAATCATGAAATGAAAAAAAATAACTTTCACTCGATGCATTTTGCCGCGCAAACACTCACCGATCGAAATTTACGTAATAAATAATCTCGTAACTACTTTTAAACCTGTAAACCTAAACATCTGAAACAATTCAGGTGTATAGATTACATCTGAATAATCATATCAAAAGAAAAACCAAATTCGTAGGTGGTATAGTTTTTGAGAAAAAAAATAAAATCAGCTTAGGTACAGTTTTCCCGCCAAAATTCTTAAAAAAAATCGCGTTGTTTTAATCTCGTTACTACTTATAAAATATTTATCCTTACAATCTGGTATTATTCATGGGTAAAGAACCATAATAAATACACACATTAAAAAAAAACAAAGTTGTAGGTGGAATAGTTTCGGAAAAAAAAATAAAAAAAATATATAAAAAATGCCATTTCCCGCCATTTTCGTCGTCTGTTCAAACCCATTTTCCTGTAAAATTTTCCATGAAAAGGTCTATTTTCATTTCTTTTCCCGTAAAGAAAATATGATGAGGATTGCATTGGTACCAAGAAGTTTATATGTTGATTGGAGACTGCCACAAATAAACTCGATTAAAAAACAAAATACCTCAAAATCTGGAAAAATATATTTTTATTCGCTGTTTGATCCACTCAAACTAAATGTATGAAAATGTTATTTTTTGTATGGTATAGGTAATATATTGGGGTATGGGGATGTTAGGGTGACATGTTTAGGTAATGGAAAACTACTTAGTACTACAAAAAAACGTTACGGGGCGCGCGTCGCGGGATAAAAAAACGTGAGCAGTTTGGACGATTGTGTCATAGGAGGTGGACAGATTGGACGCACGAGGGGATGGAATTCTTGCTTTTCATTCATAATTATTGCGCAACGCCGTAGCTTAGTTCGTATAACGGCTACAGTAGCGGCGTAGCCAGTTCGTGTTGGAGCGTAGCGAGCTACGCACCGCTATGCGCTACGGCTGACGGGAACGCTACGTGTTTCGTAAAACTTACAAACTTTTCGAATAAAATATTTAAATGGACTTTTTATCGCGGTGATCTTGCTTTCTGTGTGTTTTTTTATAAGTTTTATATAATTTGACTGGTTTAAGGTATTATTATTTTAGGTGATATATAAATTTTAATACGGTACAAAACCAGTTAAATTAAAATATTTTAGTGTTAGTTTAAACAGTGAATAAACAATCACAAAATACTTTCCGTCAATAAGTTTAAAAGTAGCTAAACAATAAAAACGAAACTCCGACACACTAATTCCATTAAACTTTAGTGACAAAGCAATCTTGAAGTTTATTAACATTGACAAGATGATTATTACAAGTGACAACAGCTCAAATCAACCTGAAACAGTTTCATCTGAGGTCGATCAAATGTTTTGGGATTATTTTGACATGTCCAGTTTTAGTACACCGAACACGACATGCTGCCCGGAGACAGTCGCCAGGGATCAGGGGCTCGTGTTGGCCACGTACGGGGTGCTGCTGCTCATCGGAGGTGTCGGGAATGTGGCTGCGTTGTGGTCACTGTCGCGAGTGAGGAGGCGGCGGTCGAGAGTTGACCTCCTGATGACACATCTAGCGGTGGCAGATGTTTGTGTCACTTGTGGAGTTATACCCTTAGAGGTGAGTTACTGTTGGAGGTTCGATATTTAAGAATTGTTGAAAATAATAGAATATTTTATTGGACTTATGTCATTGACTGTCGTACTGAAAAAATCAGGATTACAATTTAGCATGCTATTGAGTTTAAAACAAAATTAAATAAATTAACAAGTTGGTATCACTATGTATATTCACAAAATATTCCTAAAACCAACTATAGAACCTTTAATTAGCTATAGACCAACTAATTCCTCTAAAATATTGACTAAATTTTTTTTTTTAATTTTAAATTTTTCTGTTTTCGTGATCTACGGATTACATTACAAAATTAGAAAACGAGTAATGAGATTGATAAAAACGAGAGAACAAATTAAAGTTATGAGTCAGATGATGATCATGGTCACAGCATACCCCGGCTACAATGGTGGATGGCGCAGGTTCGAACCCCGCACATAACTATAATTTATCCGCTCGTAATTTTGTAATACTAACAGAAATACTTTTCTTTAAGCTTTCGTATACTAAACTCATAATATTTTGATCATAAGAAAAATATTTTTATATTCATTTTTTTTATTTTTTTTTATGCCTGATAGGTTAGCCTTTGACCACTATCTCACCTGATGGTAAGTGATGATGTGGTCGAAGATGTTGTTCAGGCTAACCTAGAAGTACTGGCTCTCAAGGACAGCTGCCGGAACACACCGTTAGGTGCTTGGCGGCAGATTTTCTACTTGAGGGTGGTATACAGGCGGGCATTCGCAAAATGCCCTACCACCATGCTATAACGACTGCCGACAAGTGATGACAAGTGATGATGTAGTCGAACGAGGCTTAACCTAGAATTACTCGCTTTCGAGGACAGCTGCCGGAACACACCATTAGGTGTTTGAAAGATTTTCTAGTTAAGGGTGGTCACTAGCCAGGCGGGCAATCGCAAAATGCCCTTCTATCATGCTTTGAAGCTCAACTTCGCGGCGGGATTCGAATTAGGCCTGCTGCGCGGCAGTTTATAGTCAATGCCACTGAGCCATCACTGCTTCCTGAGCCATCGCTGCTTGGTTTCTTTCATTGAATGGTACTAAATGACTTTATTGTCTAATTTATTTAATATGTTTAATAATAGAACTACAAAATTTATTAATTAACATATAATGCCTATAATACAAAAATAATATGGCTTATTAAATGCAAAGAGTTGACAATTAAGGGGTAATTAATATGAGTCGGCAGCGCATTGACAGTTCTACTAGTAGGTATCGCAGATGTCTATAGGCGTTGAACTTTTTTACGATGACGCAACCGCATGCATTAATGCCTGCAATTTTATTTCTTTCGTCTTATTTTTGTTAGCTTAATTTGACTAACATAAATTTAAGCCGTAGACGTACTACGAGAACGTTGTTTGTTTGTTTCAGATTGGGTGGAAGTACACAAACGAGTGGGTGGCTGGGAACGCTCTCTGCAAGGTGCTGCAGGTGATGAGAGCCTTTGGCCTTTACCTTTCCTCCAACGTACTGGTCTGCATCTCTATTGACAGGTTCGTTTATAACCAACAGCCTCGGTTTTGACAACTTGCATTTAGTGATTTACCAATCCTTGTCTCATCCTACTTACATAACTGGTTATATGATCGCCATCTGTACCAACAGGTGAGAAGCTAGCATCAAAGTAATTCTTTTTCTTAGTCAGCATCTTCATTACTGAAGGTCGTGTCTAGTCTGATTTGACAGATTAATGCACTATGCATCAGATCGTAGCACTATGCTTATCAAAGTATTATTTCAAATAGTTAGCAAGGTAGAATTAGGCATTAATAGTAGTCGGTATTGAGGCTCACACTTCATTACCGATCGGTATATATGTACTTATTCTTAGTACTCTAAATGAACGAAATTCATTTTCTGGATTCTAAGATCGTTTTAGACAGAAATATTTTTGGTACTGGATGGTTAGATCCACCTATTTGACGTCTGAACGGTTCGGCTGGTTTGATTATCTTAATATAATTTCCACTCTTTTCCATTCTTTGACATGAAAGGCCGGAGTCAAACTTAATCAGTGAAGTGGATTTGATTTTTCTTTTTTTTTTAATATATGAGCATAGTTAGTTTAGTTTGAGATTTATATGTGACTACAAATTTCAAGCTAAACTACCTATACTTAAAAAACCTGGGCATTATTTACTTCCACTTTTCCAGCATGAAAAAAGTCGTGTTAGTGCTAAAAAATTACAGCAATCGATTTTTGCTGCGAGCGTGAGTAAAAATCATAACGAGCAAAACTGTTTCTTAATCTACAGAACTGTAGTTCTGTACGACGTCACATAAAATATATTTTTTCATAACTTTAAACTAATTTAATTTAGAATTGACTTATTGTTATATATTGCCTTATTTCTTCCCGGTAACCTATTACTTCTCACCGGTAGAGGTGAAAAGTTGTATGTTTCCTACGGGAGCAATTTTGTTGGTTTTATGCCAATAAACTCCTCCTCCTTCCACTCCCATAAAGCACTCTGTATATTAGAAACACTTGTGCGCTCGTGATTCAATTTTAGACTTCACCGCCAGCTTGTGATCGCACCAGAAACAACTTTACTCAGTTTGTTGAACAAACAACTTTTCTCGTTGTTTTCATCGTGTTCGTCATAAATATGTTCACATTCTTAATTAATTTTGTTTTCGCAAAGTTGAGGTTAGTACTTTAGTTCTCTATAGCAATCTTAATGTACTTAAATCTTAATTTGCGCTCGGAACGAAATTTGCTTAGCCGTTCTTAACCGATCAGCTAAGTTAAGCAACATCCGCCGCGGTAAGAATTTGGATGGGTGACCGCTAGTGACATTACTACTAAGAGCTTCCGTGCTTCGGAGGGCATGTTAATACACATGGTGGTAGGACGTTTTGCGAATGTCCGCCTGGCTAGTTACCACCCTCAAGCAGAAAATCTGTCGCCAAGCACCTAACGGTGTATTCCGGATGCTCTGATTAAGAGCCAGTAATTCTAGATTAGTCTGAACAACACCTTCGGACCACATCATTACTTACTTTGGTTTAAGCTATATTTAAAAAATAACTAATTTTGTCCTGAGGTAGTTGATCATACCTTTGGACATTTGGTATTGTAGTTGTTATCAGTGTTGTAGTTTGGTATGGTTCATTATTTAGACATCACACAATTTATTAATCGCATTGTTTTTATTCAAAATAGCGTAAGATATTCCTGTTTAACTGTGAGACCTAGAAATATTATGTATATAATAATATTAGATGTTATTGTGACGGTACGAGCTCGAGACCCACCTGATGTTAGGCAGACTAACCTCTGCCTATGACAGCTGCATTTTGTCACAAGTCACGAATTGTACTGCGCCCGTAACCTTGAGACATAGTTATTAAGTCTCATGTGCCTGTAATTTCACTGGCTCTCAAGGACTGCTGCCGGAACACATCGTTAGGTGCAGATTTTCTACTTGAGGGTGGTCGCTAGACAGGCGGGCATTCGCAAAATTCCCTTTCACCTTGCAGTGAAGCTCAAGCCCGCGCCGCGGCGGGATTCAAACCATGGATCTGCTGCGCAGCAGTCCATAGTCAATGAAACGTTCTGGTGTGTTATTCTGAATCGCCTCTTACGACACCCACGAGTAGAGATGACGAGGGGTGACAATCTAGCCCGGCACGCTACGGGAAAAATATTAGTATTGGTGACGCTATATTGCATAAACAGTACCAATAGTAATTATGGACAACAAACAGCTTAAAATTGCATTAAAAACTTACTTATATAAAGTAATAATACCTAAGTACATGCCTATCTAGGTTGGGGATTTCGCCATCGTTTAATAGCGAAAATTCCACACGAACGAGGCACGGATGACAAAGACGCGCGTTTATTTATTGGTAAACGAGGATATGGTACTTATAACAGCGCAATTCAACATATTTTAGTAGTCACGACTGTCTAAAAAAGAAGTGTTATCAGTTATGGTTTCAGGTTTTCATGTATATGTTTGTGAGTTTCTATATTCCACCATAACTTGTAAACGGCTTAACGGGTTTTAATGTAAGAGAATCATTTTTATTCATCTTGATACATAAAAACACGCAAACACTAGGTACATAAAAAAAGGAAAAAAATAAGCGGATTAAAGACGCCATATTGTGAGCAAAAAAATATTTTTTCCTTCAAATGCATCGTTTGGGGCATCAAAATTTTCAATTTTTTTACAATTTTCTTAATCTTTTTGCGTATCGCCCGTCACCTACGCAAAAATATTAAGAATATTGTAAAAATTATTTTATACCTAATATAGTTTGTTAAACATTGTTAAAAAGAATGGCTCCTAGTTTCTTGCCCGTTCTTCTCGCAGTAGCTGTATACTTTTTTTTTGGCTAAACGTGATAATACAATATAACTCAGTATGTGTTGCTGTAACGAGTTTTAAATGGTTGACCCTTTGAACTCGTCGACACGTTGCTCCATCGCAGCATGAAATAGGACAAACCAAGAAACACCCCACGTGTTTATAATACGATTCGGGATCAGAGAGTAGATCCAAATCCTGCGCTTGAAGTTTGATATTCAATCCAAAATTCTTACGTCAGTACCACAAATTAGAACGAATTTCAATCCATACGAATCAAAGGAATTCAATATAGTCAATCACTTCAATGAAGTTCACCGATTCTGGTACTTAAATATATACAATAATCTGTGGCGCCGAACGTAATGAAAAAGTGTTTAGATTCCAAGAAGGGCAGAAGAATATTTTTATCGTAATATTTTGTAATTAACCTCTATAGCGAGATGAGAGCGATGAGCGCCATAGACGCAAAGTTTAATAAATGATTTTGAATTTTATTTTGCCAAAAAAATAACCAGTTGTTTTGGTTTTTCAACTATACATTGTAAAATATTCAATACTTACGAAAGTTTTATTAGTTATACTTGGAAAATCGTTTCAATATTATTTGTAATTTTATAGTTAATATATACCTACACATTTATTCGTAGTTAATATACAATAAAAATGTTGAACTGGAAAACCGGGAGCATATTTATTGGGCTCATGAACGCCGAATATCTATTCATCTTGGATCGTAAGATAGAATATTCATTAATTAACATTTCACTCAGTTCATCCTTTGGAATATATAAATATATATCGCAAAGTAGTTGGAATATATAAACATATATTCCAAAGTAGTTGGAATATATAAATATATATCCCAAAGTTGATGGAATATATAATATACTTTGAAATATATGTATATTTCAAAGTATATAATATAAAAAAAGCAAAAAAAATACTTTATGTATGATACAAGCATTAGCAGGGATAGCTAAATACTCGTCATATCTCATCCAAATTTAAATGGGACTATATGACAAGCACCAGCTTTCGAATGTAAAATTTGCATTAAAATCGGTACAGCCTGTAAAGCGTTATGATAAATAGCGTTCACTTAATACGCACGCACACGTCTCTTGAGTTTTTTGGTTTACAAACTTAAGATTAGTAATAATTGTAACACTAGAAATTATTGCAAGTAGTTTGAACTCTGTCACTGAGTATTACTACTATGCCAAATATGCAAACATACTTACTTTGTTTTTTCGCAGTAATTCTATATAATGAAACCTGTAGGTGGAAACTTGTAATTGGCCCAATGATTACATGAGTGTTTAAAGTATAAGCTATAAGTTTTCATATAGAAAAAAAATACATTCAAATCGAGAATTTCCTCCTTTTCTACATTGTGTACAGAAAGTGCTACGCAAACACTATTATACTACGGGTATATCCTCCTGTTATGGAGAGTGTTTGCGAAGAGCTTTAGCGCATGTTCCATCAGCTATCTATTTTTTCGAGCACATATTTCCAATATTCCAGTTCAGTGCCAAGTATGTTATCCATCTTCGATTACATCATCTTCGGTTGAGAATCTGGTCTAAAGTTAGTCCATCGACAGTAATAACTTTATTATGATTTTGCCACAAAATATTTACCTCGAATAACGTATATTTGTGCCCATAGTATTCCTAGCAGAGCTCAAGATTATATTTAGTGATGGCTCTACGCTCCAAATTATTCAAATTAAAAATCGGCGTGTGGGGGTTTTTACGGCGTTACTGAACGCATAAAATATAGCCGGCATCATAAATGGTGCCCAACAACTTTCATTAACTTGGAACCTCTCCTAGACATTATTTTTTCGTATTTGTCCAAAAAATATCCACAATAAAAGAGTTCAAGATCGCGTTGCCTGCCTCACCTATGAATAGAGTCTGAGATTGCCTAGTGCGCCCCATGGCCCCAAGTGCAATGATAGACTCTTTTTTTAAGGGCAGGACACGCACAGATTTCTGCTGAGCACGCTTATTAACTCAGAATTATTACGTATATTTTCACGTATTATTTGTAATGATGAATGTTTTTTTAAGTGAGCAAGGTCTCGTTACAGATTTAACGACAATGTCTTGAAACAGATTCAAGTTATGAAATAAAATAAAAAATGACGCGTATAATGATATTACTTCTTTAGTTAGTTCTACTACTTCTTGTGCAATGTATTGTATTATTATTTCTTTGTACAATAAGTTTTTACGTTCGTTTATTTTTTAAATAAACTAGAATGAGTTTCATAAATAAAATAGCGGTATGATAAATTTATACTGCAACGATATATACTGCGTGAACAAGCATTAAAATGTTGGAATGTGGGATTTCGTCGTAAGGAGTTTACTCGGGTGTAGGTAGGGTGTCGCTGTCCACAAGCAACCCCTTTATAAAAAATACTTATCTAATGTTGCTCCAGGATAGTCAGCGGGCAGCAGCGAGGACCTTGTGACCTGGCCGTCTGACGATGGGGTGGCTACTACCTAATGCTTCGCTAAGGGCAACACTAATTGAAAATGCGTTGTATAAATTTTAGAAAACCACATTTATTATTAAAAATGTACATGCCTAATATTAAGAGTACGCCGTTCACTAACTAAAATTAACTTATTTCTACGCGCGGGGAGGGTACGACTTCATTACGCGCACATGGGGGTTTATAATTTAGAGCAAAGGTACCTTTGTGTATGAGAAACGAACCTCCTGTCGTTTGAATTGGCCATCCATCATATCCTTAAAAACTGTCTTCCATCATCCATTAAAATGCCTCTGGTTAACTTGACGCCTTGGCCGCCTTTTTGACGGGCCGCATCCGTCTACTCAAATTTTATCGGCAGACTGCGTGGCGCCATCCAGGTTTAGGCGCTCTCAGTCCTTCAGGATAATAGCTTAGATCGCTCGGTTTTATTAGGACCCGACCTTGTTAGGGTCCTATTGCCTCTACTTGGCAATACGTTCGTGGAACGCGAAAATGGTGTGCACGTACTGCCAGTGCGAGTGTCAACGGGGTCTGTCTCGAACATCGGTGAATGAGGGGTATATAAACGAGCTGGTGGGAGGCAGGGTATCACTCGATACTTTTGTCTTTCTTCTCGCTCGCTCGTATGTGCTTTCTTTTTCATAACCTCACCTTATTGTTCAATAATATTTTCTATATTTAACTCTAAAGCCTAATTTAAGTATACAATAAGCAAAGAGGAAAATGCAAATGCTAAGCTCTCAGATTTTTGATCATACATATAGAACTTGTACTTAATATAAAAATAAACCATGTGGCCGACCAAATTTCATTTTGTGATTTATAATTAAATGAGGATGGTTTTTAAATGAGTCACTACAATTACCTGACCTAGACAAGGTATTAAATAGGATTTAAAAATGAGCCTGGCCACTATAAAAGGAATATCTTGAAAACCAGAAGGGCTGCTTACAAATTCATTGACAAACTACGTATTGTTCTGTAAATGGTAAATAATCTATTAAACGCGAAATAATTTTATATGTGGGACGAGCACAAGATATTCAGTCATCGCCTCATCATCTTTTCCAGCTTCCAGAATGCCGGGAAGAGCAGGACTTTATTATT
Organism: Plagodis pulveraria; assembly: GCA_963890685.1. Taxonomy (NCBI): domain Eukaryota; kingdom Metazoa; phylum Arthropoda; class Insecta; order Lepidoptera; family Geometridae; genus Plagodis; species Plagodis pulveraria. Next base: position 3,912,666 of record OY982961.1, on the reverse strand, counting down.
AAACATAATTTTGATTACTTGTATTTATAAATAGCAAACTTTTTATCCTTGCGACGATCGTATTTTATGAGGCGCTTGTGGGCTTACAGACTTCTACTCAAAACTTTAGAACATTTTCTTATTGGAAATGTATGCAATTAGACAATAATACTACAGTCATCACACCTCTCTAGGTGCCTTCTTGGTAGTCCAGTCCATTGCAGGAAAATTTTCGGGCTGCGCAGTAATGTAGTAATGGCCCAGGTGTTATAACTTTCGTAATTATATATTTCATATGAAATAAATCAGACATCAGGTTTAATGTTCTGAGTTCTCATACTGTGGGCGTAGGTGTGGCTATCGTGCAAATGAAAAGACACATATTACGCGAACACTCTTGTTTTATTCTTACTTCACAGTTTATGGCAGGTGGCCCCCAAAATGAAACTTCGCAGAACACTCTTCGCAATCTCACTCTTTTAATTTTTGGTTATATATCGTATGTTGTTTTCAAAGTCTGCTGCTGCTGAAACTGCTTTCGTCTTCCATCACTGATGTACACTCATCACGGTCTTCACTGTCAACGCTTAACTGTCACAAATTTCACTACCTAATTAGGAGGTGTTGCCTCTTCGGCGGCTGGAATAAAACTGCAGTATTTTGCTTGGGTCATAAGCTTATAAGTCACAGTCATAGTCTATCAAATGACTATAGACTAGCAGCAATCACAGACTACAATAACGTCGATAAATCATAGTGTTGCCAGTATCGTAACAAACTAGCTCCAGCTACCTGCTTGATGTTTCTGCTTGATGGCTTAATGGATGAACGCTGAGAAAAACTGCGTGTGTGTATTTTCACAAAACCTGGCCCTATGAGAAATATTTTAATTTCTACAACACGCAAGGACCTTTGAAATTGTTCCAGTGTCCAATCAAGCGGACTTTTCGTAATAATAAATTCCGTGAAAGGGTTGTTTGGCTAAAAGGGGACAAAGTGAATACATAAAATCCGTCACACGGTTGAGGTTTCAGAGCAGGCCAAAGAAATACATTCATTAAAAAAACATATACTGACTCTAACTGGGACAGTCGGGTACAAAAATCAACGGGAATTATCTCGCTATTTTACAACAATTAGGTATTGAAGATAAAAAGTCATGATTAGACCGAAAATCATAACATTTAGTAATAGAAAATATGCCATTGTTTATTGGCGTCTGATGTGGAGTGCTAAAAATAAATTTAAGCAGGAGTGCACCGTCTATCAGACAAAACAAAGCACCAATTAATAATAACAAATGTTTTAGAACTATTTTAAGAAAACATTATATATTTTAGAAAAACACTTAAAAATATATCTATTGACAATATCGCGTAATATTCCTGTTTTGAAGCGCTCGTAGCGAAGCTTACTTAACTGTTCATAACCGATCAGCAAAGTTAAGCAACGACGCCCGCGGTCACGAGTTGGATGGGTGACCGATAGTGACATTACTAGTGAGCGCTTCCGTGCTTCGGAGGGCACGTTAAGCCGTTGGTCCCGGTTGTTATCTTAGGATGACAGTCGTTATAGCATGGTGGTAGGGCAATTTGCGAATGCCCGCCTGGCTACCTACCACCCTTAAGTAGAAAATCTGTCGCCAAACGTGTTCGGCAGCTGTCCTTGAGAGCCAGTAATTCTAGGTTAGTCTGAACAACATCTTCGACCACATCATCACTTACCATTAGGTGAGATAGTGGTCAAAGGCTAAGCTATAAGGAAAACAGGAGGACTTGACTCTTCAAGCACACAATCGAGAATTAGCGGACAGCATTTTTTTTTTGAGGAAGGACATAAATTTTGACTACCGCTGTTAGTCGTTCAGCTCCATACGGACCTTTGAGCGGCCGGCGGCTAAACACGCCTTTATATAGACACGAACGTGTATCACTGCTCTTTGTAGTAGCTATTAGTTAGAAACTTATTCGTTTTTAAGGTGACAATTACATTATAATGGTTGTGAATTGATAAAAAAAATATGTTTTAAGTTATATACAGGATTACTGGAAAAATGCTAACGACCTCTTAGGGTTGACTTCTGCTAGTCCTAACAAACATTTTAAAATAATATTTTTATTTTCCCTCCGATGGGGTAGACTTTTTTTCAACGATGGACGTTGCGGGATACATAAAAATGAGGTCGATTATTTTAAAAAAATACCCGTCAAAGTTGCCGTCAAACATACGCCATTTTTATTACCGACCTCAAAAATTAAAGTTGTTAATTTAGGCATTTACAATTTCAGTAAGTTTATTTCTAGCAATATAAATATTATGTGCTGTATTTAAATAACAAACAAAAAGAAACCGACCAAATGTGAGTCGTATGCGCACTTAGTTAATATTGTTATTATATATGTTTGACATATCTTCAACTTTTGCATACCATAAAGGTGGGAGATGGAGAACTTTGTACTATTAAGAACTTTTTATACCACCCATGTTCATGCAATAAATATATTTGAATTTAAGTACTAGAACGGAAACTTGGAAAAAAAAAATATTTTTATGTCATACAGTGACAAGACGGATGACACTGCACTGTACTTGTCACTCCAAGAAAATTATTCTTATATCTGGTTCGCCCAGTAATTCATTCTCTACAGTGCCCTTTACGCCTAAACCCAGTATTGATTGCACGCTACAGCTTGGAGGCAGAATATCTGACACTGGGGTAGTACCCACCAAGATGGACTCTTGATCAAAAGACCTACCGCTTGATGATAACTCGTCTTATCATGGCTGATTCATAGTAATATAAAAATAACATGGCTGATGTTTATAATAAATGACAAAAACATGCGTTTTGATAAAAACATAAATGGATCATATTTTTAAATGATATTATATTTATTAGAGATATTATGACATATTATCTATTCTGTTCTGTATATTAGGCATGTCTTAGACATTGATTTGTTCTGAAATGGTATTGATTATTAAATACATTCCAATCATCAATGTAGGCTTATGTAGATCAGTACAGTCTAGGGATGTCTACTTGCCGAGTGAGGAGTGAGAATTTGAATTGTGATTTGTTTTTTTTTGTATATAAATAACGTATATTAAGTCACTGTTATAGATAATCGATATATTATTAAGTAACTATTTTATTTCGTATATGGCACCAGATAATTGTACGATACGTTAGTTTATAAAAAACTAGTGAGATTATAAACTGTCGATAGATTGTGAACGAACACTAAAATTTACAATCTAACGCTTACATTTTCGTCAGATTATAAACTGACCATGTCTAGTTGGCAGTTTATAATCTAACGATCTATAATCGCCCGCAAAATTGTGAACCGTCCTCTGATTGGTCGCCATTATAGTTGCCATGAGTTCATTGCATAGAGTTAAGAACAAAAAGAATAGTCAGACAAAAAAAAACATATTCATTTCGAGTTTGTGCATTAAAAAAACTAAGGGATTTAAAATAATGACCACCATCAAATGCTTTGATACCCTTAGTTCTTTTACCAAAAAATTTAATCGGATACCAAATGTAGTAAATGATCACTATATTTTAGCGAGGTGTAGATATCATTTAGTCTAGGGCAAAGTCATATTAAGGTGTGACGACGAGCGAAGCGAGGAGGAGCGTTAGGTTACTTGTGACTACAACAACGCGCGAGCCGAGCGAGCGAAGCGAGCGTGCCGCGGCAGCAGCCGACGATGCGCCACATAAATTTTATTTCATATACTACTTTTTGTGCTCATTTACTACTTTTGGGTTAACTATGATTTATTTTGAGTAATTTTGCTTAAATATTTTAATTTACTATTTTTGTCTGTTATATGTTACTCTACTATATCTGGTGGTAAGTTAAACATAAGCCAAAAAATAGTACATTAAAAACATGTACCTACGTATTTTGCTTATGGCCACTGTAATACTTTCGTAGATCTATGGTAAATTGTTGTTGATCCACATAATTACAATTTGACGGCTGGACATGGTCAGTTTATAATCTAACGAAAATGTTTACATTTTCGTTAGATTATAAACTGACCATGCCGGCAGCAGCCGACGATGCGCCACATAAATTTTATTTCATATACTACTTTTTGTGCTCATTTACTACTTTTGGGTTAACTATGATTTATTTTGAGTAATTTTGCTTAAATATTTTAATTTACTATTTTTGTCTGTTATATGTTACTCTACTATATCTGGTGGTAAGTTAAACATAAGCCAAAAAATAGTACATTAAAAACATGTACCTACGTATTTTGCTTATGGCCACTGTAATACTTTCGTAGATCTATGGTAAATTGTTGTTGATCCACATAATTACAATTTGACGGCTGGACATGGTCAGTTTATAATCTAACGAAAATGTAAACGTTAGATTGTAAATTTTAGTTTCCATTCACAATCTATCGACAGTTTATAATCTAACTAAATTTATTATAGACTAGCGGTTAGTACAATAAAACGGTGACATATACACTGTGCAATCCGGTATTTGTTTTAATGTGTTTCTCTGTAAGTGAATATTGTTATTCTTAAGAGAAATTAAATTCTTAAACCACAATAAAGGTGTACTGTGCAATTGCAATATACATATACGTCATAAGTAGACCCCGGAGATGGTTTAATGTATAAATCGTAACAGTACTCGTATCTCAGTTTTTTTTATGTTACTGTGACGGAACAAGCACGCTGCCTACCTGATGTAAAGTGGTAACCACTGCCTATAACAGATGCATTTTATCACAAGTGACGAACTGCAGTGCGCCCGTCACCCTGAGACATACAGTTGTTGAGTCTCATGTGCCTGCAATTTTACTGGCTCTCAAGGACAGCTGTCGGATCAGTAAGGTGCTAGGTGACAGATTTTCTACTTGAGGGTGGTCGCTAGCCAGGCGGGCCTTCGCAAAATGGGTTATCACCATGCGGTAAATCTCAAGCCCGCGGCGGGATTAGAACCATGGACCTGTTGCGCGGCAGGCCATAGCCAATGCCACCGAGCTATCACTGCTTCAAACCTGTGTCGAATTTCAATGCTGCACCTTCAAAGTTTGGTTTGATTCACAGGTTTTTTGCGTTGATATACCCACTGCGTCTGTCTGTAGCGCTGCGGAGAAGCAAGCAGATGCTCTACTACGCGTGGGCAATGGCGCTAGCTTGCAGCTTACCTCAGGTCAGTAATTTTGACAACAGGAATCGTAAAAGACATCTCGTAGACTAAATTCACAATCAGGTCATACCCCTGAACATGTACAAAGACAGGCTATGGAGCAGGTTCGATCTTATAAGAAGTGCCTTCTGTTTTCACGCAGAACAGTTGTGATATATAAAACTCATATAAATACAAGCTTAGATCACTCAATTCCGGATGAAAACAAGCTAAAAGTTTAATTAGCAAATAGCAACAGTGCTTGTTAAACGGACGGTGTAAACAGGTCTGGAATGGATACTTTGAAAGTTCGAGTTCGTGGCTTATCTATGCCCCCGGTTTCTATTGCTCCTGCTTTGCCCTAGATTCTATTTAATAAGACATTCTTTTACTTAGTAAGATTTTGACTAGGTACTGTTTAAAATAATATTTTATTCCGAACCTTTAAAATACAGTACTCCTATATCTATCCAAATAAGCGTACGTGCGTCATGTTACTAAAATAAATACCTGGACCTAATTTTCTACATTTGAATTTCAATAATTGTTTATTGTACATAGTTGATTATATTTATACACCAAAACATGTGACTGATCACTACTTATGAGCAGATTATGTAAATTGTTAATTCTATATTTGGAGCTCTGAAATCTCGAGCATCCTCCCATGTCTAGCCTAATTTTATAAGATCCTACTATTGTTGCTTTCGATAAGCTTTCTAGGATAGAAGGTCCCGTTTTTATTAAAAGGTCAAGGTAAGCGAAATTTCACTGGTATGTTTCTTGCTCTGACTTCTACAGCATATAAAGTAGTAAATAATCGTTTTTGGTTATTTCGTTTTTAGGTTGGGCATTTGAAAAAGGCCCTAGCAGCATATGATTTGCTTCCGGTCACCACGGACCCAACTCTACACCAAACGGCTCAAATATGAATTATCAAAAAAAAAATCGTTATTATTTTATATATTTACATTATTTATTATTATTATATATCTCAAAAGTTTTAGGTGTGTTTATTAACCCCATTATACAGTAAGTTCTACAAGATAATATGTTTTAATTTTTTGAGTACATAAATATATCCCAGCAGTTGGTAAAAAGTTTTTTTCCGGCGGTAGGTGCGAAAATAGAAACATCGTTGCAAAAGTAGTAAACTTTAATTTTGATTTAAAATAGTAAATACAAGTTGTTACAGTGTAATTCTCGTGTTAAGTTAAAGTTAAGGTCACTATACCTGCCGGTTTGTGTTATCTGCATTTTCCCTAAACATATCACATTTATATATATCACTTTTCACTGCACTGTACTATGGAAGACGTCAAAAAGTCGCTTGTTGAAATGCAGCAACTGTTTATGCAACAAATGGATGACTTCCGCGATGAACTGCACAAGAGCTCCACTTCTGCTATCACACCAAACTTGGAAGCAGATTTTGCATCTTTCAAGACGTTCATCCTCGCTGCTCTGCAAGCACTCCAAACTCAGCTGGAAATTGTCGCTTGCAACCAGGACAACATGGAAATGCAAAGCAGAAGGAAGATCTTGCTTTTTCATGGTTTGCCAGAAACAGAAAAAACGGAAGACACTGCAGGCATTGTCACAAAAACTATAATAGATAAATTAAAAATCGCGGACTTTTCTATTGAGAGCATTAGTCGTTGCCATAGAATGGGGCGTGCTGTTATTCCTAATAAGCCACGCCCTATATTGGTCAAGATTCGTGACTACACCATGCGTAACAAAATTTGGAGTGCCAAAGCCTGTCTGAAGAAATCTGGCGTAACGTTGTCGGAGTTTTTAACCAAAGTGCGTCATGATGTGTTTATGGCTGCTCGACAGCGTTTTGGCGTCACAAAAACCTGGACCAGAGACGGCTCCGTATTTGTGCAGGTGTCTGACGGAACACGCCGTCGAGTGGCTTCCTTTTCAGAGCTGGATAAGATCAGCGAGCCAGTAGCTGCTGCTGCGAAACAAGTTCCAATCACCACTGCTTCAAAAAAACCTGCAGTTCCTGTAGTCACAAAACGACGGGCTGCTAGTTCTAGCAGGAAATAGTGTTACTTCGCGTTCGTAAATGCTTTCCCATACTTATTGTCTCTCAGTACCTATTAACATTTTAAATTTTTACGTATTATTCACATTACGCTTACTGGTGTCACACTGATACAGATACTTTTTATTCTACCGCCTGAAAACTTTTGTGTTTCTTTGCTGAATTCTTGTTCGTTAGTAGACGGTAGATTATTCATACCATTTTTTTTTTTCATTTTCTCAATGAATACCTCAGGTATCAGACACCTTTTATGTTTAGTTAAATTCGTCTTGATAATGAAGTAACATACGTTTAGTGAAACGCCCATCGTCAGTCAATATCTATCTCAGATAAGCTGTGATGTCCGTTGAGTCCGTTCACAACTTCACACTGCAATTGTATTTTTATATTATAGACAAACTTCGTTTACAGTTTAGATTCTGATACAATAGTGTTGCGTTTCGTTGCACAGTTGGATTTTGGGCTTAGATGGGTTGCATTCGGAATCTGTATTAGTTTATATTTCTTTTTCTGTTATGTTTTATTATATGAATTCAGATTGTTGTATTGCAAGGTTTTTGCACATCGCTTATTAAATTTAAAGTGTCTCAAACGCGTAAATCATACTTTGAAATAAATACGTAATATTTATATAATATGTAGATAAACACAGCCGGCGGGTTGAGAGAATGTTAAGAGAGTACATTTTGGTACTCATATTGTTTTTTTTTTTTTGTTTTTATACATATATTTTATAACATAGTATATAGGTATATATTTTATTTATTGTATATATATTTATAATGATAAACATATTTAACAGTAGCAGCACAAATGACAGTTTTGAGTATTTTTCCTGTTCTTCTAGCAGTATTAGTACAGATAGCTTTACTAGTAACCCTTCGCTTTCTGAAACGCTTGAAAATGAATTTTCTGATGTACCTAAAAATTTCAATGTTATTCATATCAATGCCCAGAGTATTCCGGCTCACTATCCTGATATGCTGGCATCTTTAGATAATAAAAACATTCATGCTATATTAGTCTCCGAGACGTGGCTTAAGCCCAGTCTTCCTTCCATATGTTATCCTCTTCCAGGTTTTCGAATCATACGTAATGATCGGACCGGCAATGCGGGCGGTGGTGTAGCTATCTACATTCGTGCACATATTCCTGTCTCGATTATTAGTATGTCAGCTCAGCCACCCTTGTCAAATGCTGGTGAACATCTATTTATTGAAGTAACTCTTTCCCATAACAAAATACTTCTCGGAGTCTATTATAGCCTGTTGCGTAAATAGAATTTTTAGCTGATGAGAGGAAAATGTATTGAATCACTTACCCAGTGCCGCGTGGCGATAGCTCCTGTTACCGGGCCCGGGTTTGATTCCAGAAAGGTTTTGCAGGTTCTGGCGACTCGTGTATGTTCCTTATGCTAATTTCACAAGCACTTAAAATATTTGGAGAAGATAGTATTATATTCCTCCGCGGTTTGTGTCACACGCGAAAAGTCAGCGAACGAGATGTTGCTGGGAAGACGGACGTCGTAAGAGTGTTTTGTTTCTAATGTGATAGGTGGCAGCACTTGTGGCTGCTGGGAGCGTATACCGCCTGAAGATAGTGCGGATGCTTCAAGTTTATGACCCAATACATTTCCATTTTAAATTATTAAAGATAATGAGTATTGTATTGTTTGCGCTAACAGGATTAAGAGAAGCTAGATGCTAATTATCCATAAGGCTTGACAAATGCTAATGGTAATACGGAACATGCCGCCGACCTTAAAATATGTACGTATTTTAACTAAATAGGTACTACTACTAACTACATCTAAAACTACAACTAGAATATCTATTGTAAATAGGATAATATCTATCTATTCGAGGGGTAGAGGACAGACCTTCACGACAGGTCTCTTTGTAAGGGAATTACCCATGCGCACTGTGACTACACGAGTAACACCGTCGGTTCCGGGATGTAACTTGTGCACACGTGCCAGACGCCACTGCAAGGGCGGCAGCGAGTTGTCTACCAGCACCACTACTGTACCCTCGGTGAGGGGTGTGTGAGATGACTCGCGGAACCATTTACTTCGTTGGGAAAGCTGATGTAGGTATTCTACGCTCCAGCGTTTCCAAAAATGTTGCACTGCTTGTTGTATAACTTGCCAGCGAGCAAGGTGTGATATATTTTCTAATTCATAATTCACTTCTGGAAGTGAAGTTAATGGTTCCCCGATGAGAAAATGTCCGGGTGTTAGTGGTAAAGGATCAATAGGATCGTTACTTTGAAGAGTTATAGGTCTAGAGTTTAAAACGGCCTCTATTTGACATAGAAGTGTATTAAACTCGTCATAATTTAAAGTTAGATTGCCTGCGACGCGATGTAAATGGGTCTTCATGCTTTTGACCCCGGCTTCGAAAATTGAACCAAAATGGCTTGCGTATGGTGGATTGAAATGCCACGTAATAGAAAGTTGATTAAGTTTATGGGTAAGTTCCGTTTGATTGGTTGCGTTATTAAGAAAAGTGTAGAGTTCCTTGAGATATCTGTTGCATCCAACAAAATTGCGACCACAGTCAGAATATATATCTGTGCATAACCCACGCCGGGAAATAAGGCGTCGTAAAGCATTGAGAAACGATTCAGTGGATAAGTCAGGTACGACTTCCAAATGCAGTGCTTTTGTTGACGTACAAACAAAGACGCTGACGTATGCTTTTATAACTTTAGCATTACGTTGCGGACCAGATTTAAGGTAAAAATGGCCGGCAAAATCAACGGCTACGTGCAAAAACGGGCGAAGAGCACGTACTCTTGCAGAGGGAAGAGGCGCCATAATAGGCTGCGGCGCAATAGGCCGAGTGCGAAAGCATCGCACGCAAAGTCGGGTTTGGGAGCGAATAGCGCGGCGCGCTGACAATATCCAGTATTTCTGAGATATTAAAAACTGTAAGGTTTGCGGACCTACATGTAGATGAGTCAAGTGGTAATAATTTATTAAAAGTTTTGTTATTGCATGTCGCTGAGGTAAAATGATCTGATGCTTAGCATCGTAAGGAAGGTGGCAATGTTGGATTTGGCCGCCGACCCTAAGAAGACCGGCTTGATCTAGAAAAGGTCTGAGTTTTTGAATACGGTTAGAGCAGTTATCGCCATTAGAAATGCGCGATATATCGTCCGCAAATTCTTGTTGTTGAACAAGATAAATTATTTTATGGAGAGCTGTTTTTGTTGCGTGGACTGTAAGTGGTAAAGATAATGATATCGTTATTTTATGACATTTTTGAGCTAGGCGCATAAATAGAGAGAATACCCGTAGAAGCTTGGTTAGCGACGAAAATCGCTCGATGAATTGTGTCAAAAATTCAGGTTCGGAAGCTGACGTAGAAACAAACGCAAGTAAGTTTTTACGACGTTCTTCATCGGTATTAAGGTCAACTTTTGAAACTGGCCACTTCGTTTGGTCATCAGAAAGCCAAGAAGGGCCATGGAACCAGTGCTGTTGATTTAACTGTGAAGGTAAGACACCCCGGGACGATATATCCGCTGGGTTATCTTCGGATCTCACGTGACCCCAGTGTGCAGCAGGAACACGTGATGTTGTCTCAGTTATGCGATTAGAAACGTAGGTACGCCACTCATGCGGTGGTGACCGTAACCAAGCCAAAGTGACTGCTGAATCACTCCAGGCGTAAACGTCTTTAATAGATATAATGTCACTATAAGTGTTTAGAATCTTTTCTATCAATTTAGATAGGAGAAGGGCACCTGCTAGCTCTAGGCGTGGAAGACTGACTCGTCGTAACGGGGCAAGTTTCGTTTTTGCCAGTAGTAAGTATATTTGTATAGTACCACATGCATCAATGATACGAAAATAGACGCATCCTGAAATTGCCTTCTCTGATGCATCTGAAAAACCATGTATTTGGACTTCAGTACTGGCCGGAAGTACATATCGCGGTATTGAAATAGTCTGTAGTAAGTGAAGTTCAGATATGAACTTGAGCCAAAGCTCGCTTATTCCTTGAGGTGGGGCTTCGTCCCAGCCTGTTCCAGCAACCCATAGAAGTTGAATCAAATGTTTTGCTAGTAATATGATCGGACTTAGAAATCCTAAAGGATCATATATCTTAGAAATTTCCGAAAGCATTATGCGTTTCGTACATGTTTGAGTTGTAGATTGAACTTTGTAGGAAAAGCAATCTGAATGGGGACTCCATTTGAGACCTAGTACTTTCACTGAAGAATCAGAGTCAAGTGCTGATAAAATGTGCGAGTCGTCTTTGTTACATTCATCGTTATGAACAGCAGATAAAAATTCAGAACTATTGCTTGTCCATTTTCGTAACTCGAAAGAGCCTGCTTTGCATATAGCAGTGAGTTCGCGTTGAAGAGAAAGAGCGTTTTCTAGAGTCTGCGCCCCAGAAACACAATCATCAACAAAAACTGAGTTTAGAAGTACTCGAGAAGCAAGTGGATATGAAGCTGCCTCATCCAAGGCTAATTGGCGTAGAACGCGCAATGCAAGGAAAGGTGAACTGGCAACACCGAATGCCACCGTGCATAGGCGGTATTCTTGGACAGGATCAGTGGGAAGTTTTCGCCAAAGAATCCGTTGGAAATCGCGGTCTTGTACGCGTAGGTTAATGAAGCGATACATCATTTTGATATCTGCAGTAAAAACAATTTTGTTTAATCGGAATTTCAAAAGAACTTCAGTTATATCTTGGTGAAGTTTTTCACCAATTAGTAAATTGTCATTGAGGGAGCGTCCGGACGTAGTCTTGCATGACGCATCGAAAACTATCCTCACTTTAGTGGTAGCCGCGTTTTTTCTTACTACGCAATGGTGCGGTATATAGTAAGGCGTTTTTTCGCAGTTTGAAGGATCTGGGACAGTCTCCATATGACCAATATCTATATATTCCTGAAAACACTGGGTATACTCTGCTCGTAAAGCAGGGTCATGCTCAAGTCGTTTTTCGAGTTTGTGTAAACGAGACAAAGTGATATCGCGAGAATCCCCGAGAGGGGGAGCATCCCTTTTGAATGGAAGTGCAACTATATATTTTCCGGTTTCATCACGGCTGTGAGTTTCAACGAAAATCTTCTCACATAGTTCTTCCTCTTTAGTCATTAGTTTGTGTTCAGAAACTGACTCGAATTCCCAGAACTTCATAAGCTGCAGGTCCAGCTGACAAGTGCTTAGGTTTGTATGCACTTGAACAGGAATTGAGTGTGCGATTTTACCATTTAATAAATAGCCAAATATGCTGTTGATTGCTACTGGTGTATTGTGTGGACCTTTAATATTGTCATTTAGTAAAATGCGGTCCGTGTAGTCAGAACCAATAAGTAGCTCCACGGGACGTGCCGAACGTAATTCAGGGTCCGCAAGAGGCAAATTTTATAAGTGCGATATTTGTTCGAAAGTACTTGGAATGGAGGGGACATACGACGTAATCTTTGGTAAGATCAGTGCTTCAACTAAAAGTTTCGGTTCCGTCTTGTCATGAGGCGTAACTTCAACGATGACAAACCCACGCGGCTGCTCGCTTCTATCCCCTATTCCCGACACTGTTGTGCTAACATGCGTGTGAAATCGCGGCAGGCCTAAGCGCTGAACACATGATTCCGTGATAAGAGTAGCCTGCGAACCCTGGTCCACAAGGGCACGCACGGGTCGTGGGGTGTAGGTACTTGAATCTGACGGACGGACGTTAACGAGCGCGGTAGTGAGTAAAACCGTACAATTGTTGTGATGCCCCGAAGATACATGCGAGGGCGCGAGCGCATTCGATGTTTCCGCTACCAAGCTGGCATGCTCAGGGGAAGATTCCGCTTCTAAAGCAAATGCCGGTTTAGGGGAAAATGAATCCGCTGCTAAGCCTGAGGCAGGCGTAGAGGTTTTTGCAACCAAGTCCCTATGTTTAGGGGAGTAGATATCCGCTACCAAACTGGGGGATTGGGGAATAAATGAGTGTTGATTCGAAAACGTCACATTAGATACGTTCTTATCTGAATCTGTGTCATTATGTATAGAAGTGTGGTGCCGCTGTGAGCAAACACGACAGTTGTGCTTTGATTTGCACTCGTTTAAACTATGACCAGCACATAAACAATTAATGCATATTTTGTTTAACGAAATAAATTGTTTTCTTTCAGTTAAAGTCAGTTTATTAATATGTTCGCATCGATATAAAGTATGTGAAGAATTCTTGCAAAAGGTACATTTTACTTTCGGCGAGTTATCATTAGTATAAGTAGCAGCATGAATGTTCACGGCGCTGGTGTGACGCGCTGGTGTGGCCGAGCGCTGCTGATCTGAGTAGGAGCGGGCGATGACGGAGCGCGCGGCGGCGGCGGCGGCGGAACCCGCGGTGGCCGAGCCCGTGGAGCGCGCGGGATGCGCGAGCGACGGCGCGTATCGAACGGCACTCATCGCACGGCTCTGTACTGAGGATGACATAACTTCCGAGGCCGATAACTCCTTATCGAGGAACTCTAGTAATATATCCACAGAAGGTATTTCACTTGATGACGTCAGAGAAATTTCAAAACGTTTGCGAATTTCAGGGGTAATTTTGCGTAACAAAATATTTAAAAGTATAAAACTCCAATGTTGAACTGGTAGATCTAAAGATTTTAATGCGGTTAAATTCTCATGATAAATATTAAGAATATGACGTAAGCTTTGTTCTGTGGTTCTTTCATTCATGGGTTGAACGTCTATTATTTTATCTAAGTGTTTAGTAGCAATAATGCGCTTGTTTTCATAACGATTCAGTAATACTTGCAAGGCATTTTCGTAATTAACTTCAGTTATAGGTATTGATTTGATTAAATTAAGTGGTTCACCGCGTAACGACAACAACAAATATCGAAAACGTTCAACGTTTGATAAACTTGAATTATCATGTACTAACGATTTATATAAATCGTAAAACGCATTCCATTCTGTAAGACTGCCGTTGAATGTAGGCAAAGATAACACAGGCAGGCGATGGTGAACCGGTTGCTGTGGCGATGTGTGCGCGCAAACAGCTGATGCATTTGCAATGCTTTGTTTACGTTTGATTTCTTTCGTTTCATCCAGAACGACTTGAATTTTGTAGTATAAATTATCAAATTGTTCGCGAATGGCTAAATGTTCCTCTTTTTTGAATTCACCGTTTTTTGCTGCATATTTTTCGATTTTAAGTTGAACTGCTATGAATTGCTTTTTAATTAAATTTAATTCTTTTACACGGACACGAAATTCGGCTTCATCTTCGGAACAATCAATCATACGCCGAAGACTTGAAATACATAAATCTCTTTCGAAAGTAAGTTGATCGTATTCCATGATTCTGCTAAGAAAGTAGGTAAACCAGTAATAGATATACGAATATTACGAAGAACTTACGGTGCTTGATATGTTAAAGTATGTGTTATATTGAAATAGATACGAGTATAGGTATTTATTAATATGTAGTATGTAGTTCGATTGTAAGACTGGATGTTAATATTTAAGAATAAGGCTATTAATAGATTAAAACATTCTCACGCGTAACGTAACGAATGTTTTAGGGATAGTGACCAGTGCGTAACGCTAGTGCGACTATCGCAATACTATAATAGTAATTGACAAGTATTGGCAAATTATTAGATGTTTAATAATTAGTGTATGTGATGTACTATGTACGTAATACTATAGTACGTATGGTGTGTATTGTCGTAAACAGATACAGCTAAATAACTAAAGTGCATATATATATATATGAATTAATAAATACTTTAGAGACTCATCGCTTTTGCTATCGCGCGCTTGTAGTGGCGCTCCAGCATTCGTGCACCGCTTCGAGTAAACTGCGTTTTTATGTGAACACTATCTACCCTCGGAGAGAATAAAATGTTAAAGTAGCAAAATTTCGAATATTTTGGCTATTTAACTATAACTAAACTATTGAAATACGTAATATGACAACAGATAAGTACAATACTCAGTGGATTGTTTTAGTACAATCGCTGCCTGAGATTATATTTCGAAATTAGAACCGACGCGTGGGGTTCGTAAATTATTGGAATTTTGTTAGTTCTCAGAGACAATTAGCACAAACAATACACAAGACCATTTGCTATCCGGCTCGAAGGTCCAAAATTATGTTGCGTAAATAGAATTTTTAGCTGATGAGAGGAAAATGTATTGAATCACTTACCCAGTGCCGCGTGGCGATAGCTCCTGTTACCGGGCCCGGGTTTGATTCCAGAAAGGTTTTGCAGGTTCTGGCGACTCGTGTATGTTCCTTATGCTAATTTCACAAGCACTTAAAATATTTGGAGAAGATAGTATTATATTCCTCCGCGGTTTGTGTCACACGCGAAAAGTCAGCGAACGAGATGTTGCTGGGAAGACGGACGTCGTAAGAGTGTTTTGTTTCTAATGTGATAGGTGGCAGCACTTGTGGCTGCTGGGAGCGTATACCGCCTGAAGATAGTGCGGATGCTTCAAGTTTATGACCCAATACATTTCCATTTTAAATTATTAAAGATAATGAGTATTGTATTGTTTGCGCTAACAGGATTAAGAGAAGCTAGATGCTAATTATCCATAAGGCTTGACAAATGCTAATGGTAATACGGAACATAGCCCTTCCCTAAAAATTAACTTCTTCTCCTCTTTTGAACAGATCTTAGAAAATCTTATTCCATCTTACAGTCACGCTATAATTATGGGTGACTTCAATACCTGCCTTCTCAAAAAAGATTCACGTTCGTCATCTCTAGAATCTTTAATTGCTTCTTGCAACATGCAAATACTCCCTTTAGCTGCAACTCATCATTTCCCAAACACAACACCTTCTCTTCTTGATCTTATGTTTGTATCCTCGCCCCAGCATGTTGCTAAGCATGGCCAGTTTTCTGCTGATGCTTTCTCATATCATGATTTGATTTTTCTTTCCTATAAAATTCGTCCTCCTAAAGCCAAGCCTCAATTATTCTTCAGCAAAACTTTAGTGGTATCAATCAGGAAGAATTTCTTGAAGATGCACGGAATATTGACTGGACTCCTGTTGTAAATGCTGATTTGGTAGATGAACAAATTGAGATCTTTAACTCGCTTATCACTCAGCTATATGACGTGCATGCTCCTCTACGGGCTATTAAAATCAAACATCTTCCTGCTCCGTGGAGCCACGGATATCATCTGAGAGCTCAGATGATATTAAAACACTGATGCACAAAAAGTAAATATAAAAGTTGTCCCAGTGATATTAATAAGACGAAATATACTCGTGCTCGAAATTGCTGTAATACAGTGCTTAGAGATGCTCAACGCCGCCATATCCATAAATCAGTTCAAAATGGTGATCCAGTCAAAATCTGGAAATTTTTACGGTCAATTGGAGTTGGTAAATCTCGTCAAGAGTCTATTCCCAAGGATTTAAATATCGATTATCTCAATCAACACTTCATTTCTTCATCTCACATTGATGAGACGAACAAAGTTAAAACATTGCAATTTCTTTTCACTATTCCAACTCCAGACTGCAGTTCTTTCAATTTTAATCAATTCTCTGCTTGTGACGTTAAAAAGAGTGTTTTGTCAATCACATCTAACGCTGTTGGAGTCGATGGTATTAGTCGCAACATGCTTATTCCTCTCCTAGATACCATTCTTCCCATACTCTGCCACATTTTAAATACTTCTATATCTGAAAGTGTGTTTCCTTCCACGTGGAAGGAAGCCCAGGTTATCCCATTTCCTAAAATATCCAATCCTAAGTCCTTCTCTGAATATCGTCCAATCTCCATACTTCTATTCTTGGCCAAAGTTCTTGAGCGTCTTGTGCATGATCAGCTTTCAAAATTCCTCTCTACGTAAAACTTGCTTAATCCATACCAATCTGGTTTCCGGCCAGGCCATAGTACGACTACTGCACTTTTAAAAATCACAGATGATATACGTTATGGCATGGAAGGAGGCCAACTTACTGTGCTGACATTATTAGATTTCAGCAATGCTTTCAACACCATCAACTTTGACATTCTACTTGCCATACTACGCTCTTTAAACGTATCTCCAACAGTAATTGATTGGTTTTCTAGTTATTTACATGGCCGTCGGCAGCGGGTGCGTTTCGAAGATTCGTTTTCTTCGTGGTGCAACTTGTTAGCCGGCGTGCCACAAGGTGGTGTCTTATCTCCTCTCTTATTTGCAATTTTTATTAGTTCATTATCAACACACATAACTTCTCCCTATCACTTGTATGCTGACGATCTCCAGATTTACTCTCAAGCTTCACTGAATGAGCTTGCTAGTGCTATAGAAACTACAAATTTTAATCTACGTCGAATAGCAGAATGGATTGATGCCTATGGCTTGAAAGTTAACCCATTGAAAACCCAAGTCATGATCATTGGCAGCAAACGCATGGTTGATAAAGTTGATTGGTCTACTGTTCCGAATGTCGAGCTTGGTGGAGTCATTATCCCATACAGCAAATCGCTCAAAAATCTTGGCTTAACACTAGATCAATGTCTTACTTGGAACCTTCAGCTAGAAGCTATTAGCCGCAAGTTATTTGCGTCTGCTGGCTCCATGAGAAGACTTCGAAACTTTTTACCAACTGCCACTAAAGTAGAGCTTGCGCAGTCTCTTCTGCTCCCAGTTCTTGATTACGCTGATGCCTGCTATCTAGATCTAACGGAGGACCAGCTGAATAAGCTTGAGCGTCTGCAAAACTTCTGTATTCGATTCATATTTGGTTTGCGTAAATATGATCATGTGTCTGAATTTCGTAATAAGCTCAAGTGGCTCCCTGTACGACTTCGTCGGAATACTCACATACTTTCTCTTCTCTACACTATTCTGTTTAGTCCCTCTGCCCCGTGCTATCTACGGGAACGTTTTGAATTCCTTCATAGCTGTAACAGCCTTTCACTTAGGTCATCAGAAAATCTCATCCTGCAGATCCCTGTGCATAGAAGCACTTTCTATGACCGTTCGTTCTCTGTACAGGCTGTTCGCTTATGGAATGCTTTGCCAGTCTCAGTGCGACGAGCACCGTCACTGAAGGTCTTCAATGATCAAATAAAAAAGTATTATCTGTCTCGGTCATCAAATTAATAATGCTTGTTTGAATTATTTATTACAAATGAGAATGTAAAGTTTTGTTTACATCAGTCTGTTATGTTATTGTATATATATTTATATATATATATGTATGTATATAGTATATATATTTGTAATTATATATTATGTGTAGTGTGTGTATTTATTTTATTATATGTAATATATTTATATATTTTATGAGTTTGTGAGTAGGAACATTTTTACTTACTTATATTATTTAATCGCACCACCGTTAATAAAAGTATGTTAACTCCTCTCCATCCAAAGATTGTCTGGAAGAGATCGCTTCTAAGCGATAAGACCGCCCATTGTACAACATTATATTTAAGCTAATATTAAGCCCACGTTTTTCTTACTTATGGTGTACAATAAAGTGTTATCTATCTATCTATATATCCATGACGAAACCTCAATAATCTCAGGAATTTTAGATATTGTATCTGACCTATCTATTATAATTAAATGTTCCATTAAGTGTAACTACGTATTTATTACTTTAATAAAAACAAATATATGTACGTCTGTATATACTTTCATTCAAAGCAATAACCACCAACCAGGGAGCAATAGAAACGGCGGGCTTAAGCCACGGACCCGGATATTGCGACATACGGTGTCAACACCGCATTGACCGGTGTCAATAACCTTAGCGCCATATGCGTAGATATACATGTATTATACCTATACATTTACTTATACCATTGTATGGTTCACCACATGAAATAACTTTGTTAAGATTCCAGATTGCCCAGATGGGTATGTAAGGCAGAGTGGCATCCACCTGGACAACCTGTTTTGAATCCTAAACGCCCGTGATACACGAGGGTGAAATAATGTAATACAATTACTACGTGAAACTTACATGCAACTTACGATAGGTTTTCGGTGTTCCTCCGTTGAACCCAGCCTACCGTGATACCTAACTGGCCAGATAGTTTTCTAAGGGTTTTTACTCACTGTTACGGCTGTGAGGTTCGATCTTCTGTTTTCCAAGCACAACACTCCAATTTGCAAATATCAAATTTATAGATCGCGTGAATACAAATTCAAAAAAAACAATCACGCGCAACAAAACAAATTCAAATTAAAATTACATGAAAATCAAACACAACCTTTTTTTTTAAACCCAAAAATGTCCAGGGAACTCAAATTGTAAAAACCAAAGACAAAGCGACCGTGCAAACTTCTACTCTTTTCACTCAAATTGTCCATAGACTCAAAGTAGACGACTACCTAGGGGGCCGTTCAGGACCTTGCCCACGCTAAGTTGATCGGTCCGAATAAACTTACTGTTTAACTTAATGTCAGGCAATGTGTATGACATATTCCCTAACATTAATAAGTGATAATTATAACAAAAAGATGACGCTAAGCAGGCGTCTTAGGGATCAGAGAATAAGATAACAGTTCCTCATAAGGCGCTGCTGCCCACCTTCCGGTAGTTTTCCCTTGTATATTTTATATTCGCCTCTTACGACACTCACTTCTAGGTTAGCCTGAACAACATCTTCGACCACATCATCACTTACCATCAGGTGAGATAGTGGTCAAACGCTAACCTATCAGACATAAAAAAAAAACTCACAGGCAGAGGAGGGCGGGTGACATTCTAACCCAGCACCCCACGGTTGCTTCAGAATGCTGTATGGAAAATAGTTCCGATTTATGATACATTCTATCTTGGTACGGAACCAGTGTTGTGCGAGTCCAGCTAACACTTTTACGGTTATATTGGGTGATGTGTCGACCCGCTAGACTCTCCCACTGGTGGTATTATAGATATGGGCACGTTGGCGATGACTTCTAATTTCTAATATGAAGTTATATCTTAATTTAAAACTTTTGTTAAGGTACCAGCAGCAGTCTTTGAGAGTCAGTAAAATTACATGCACATGAGACTTAACAAATGCACGTCTCAATATGACGTGTGCAGTGTAGATCGTCACTTGTGATAAAATGCATCTATTATAGGCAGAGGATAATCCACTTAACATCTGGTGGGACTCGCGCTTGTTTCTCCACAAAAACATAAAAAACGGAAGTGTGTCTGCGTAATTCGAATTAAAAGCCCACATTTTGTTCTAACTAACCTTCTCTGAAACGTCAAGCGCTTTGCCGTAAACTTTGAGAATCTGCTTTGTTATACCACAGATTACCGACAAAGTTATACTTAGAAAGTTTCGAAGCTCGATGATGCGATCACTTCACCGGAGGCGTTACGAAGAGAGGATTTCTGCTAAGTTATTCCCTATTCTCACTGAACATAAAAACTTGTTGAATGGAGCGAAATTGTTTATAATTAATGTTGTTTTTACCGACTTCAAAACAAGGTGGAGGTACTCAATTCTTCTGCTTGTTTTTTTTATGTTTGTTATTTCCGAACTTTTGACTGGGTAAACCGACTTTGTAGATTTTTTATTATTTCAAAGCTGATTTTTGCCGTGTGATCCCATTTAAATTTTATCAAAATTGGTCGAGCCGTTTTTGAGTTACACTCCAATAACTGAAAAGTATTTTCCTATCTTAATAATATAGTCATTGACAGTTAATGACAATCGATCCCATAAGTAGCAATAATCACTAAAAAGAGTGACTTATTTTTTACCAAATAAAAAATAAGTCACTCTTTTTAGTCAAATCAGAACCGACTTCAACACTCAAATATGTGAAATAGCTAGTAGAAGTCGGTACGATGCGTACAATATTGTGATAATAGGTACTTTTCACACATTTGAATGTGTGAAAAGTACGTATTATTTTCTGGGTTGCATTCATCTAATGAATCAACAGAACTCTAGGATCTGCGTGTCATAGCCAATATGGCTGTGCAAAAATACAAAATAGTTTATGAATCAATCATTTAAATTGTCAAATAAATATTGAAAATAATTAAAAAATACTCAAATAATTGATATATTAATATAAATTATTTGAGCCGTTTGGTGTAGAGACGTTGGGTCCGTGGGGACCGGGAGCTCATCGTATTTTCCAAAACGTATCAGAGCGCTTGGTCGATGCGACGCGTGATCAAAATGGTGGCACCTATTTGGCTCAAAGAATAAGCATTGCAATTCAACGGGGCAATGCTGCCAGCATGCTGGGCACGCTGCCAACTGATAGTGGGCCAGAGCATTTGGACTGCCTATGAGTCCAAATGCTTTTATTGTAGTAGCTGTAGTATTGTAGTAGCTGTAGTGTTGTATATAGTTTGTAGTATTTGGTTAATCAAATCAATTGAATTTTGGAACATATAGAGTGACCTACCTCTTAGATAAGCAAGCTCCATTTTCGATCGCATTGTCACTTTCCATCAAGTGAGATGGTGGTCAAATAGTTTACTATTTGGGGTAAGGACAAAGATTCAACGATGGACGTATAGCTCAAATAAATGAATTCCGATTTTTAGCCTAACATCTCCTAACATGGACAAATATGTTGTAAATCTTACATGTATGCATCATGCGACATTTCAAATGAAGGATTGCTATGAATGCTGCATACTTGACGTCCCATGTTATGGCCTCACACGAGGTATTATATACTATTGAAGATTTCTTTTAATTTTTATATCCGTGATAGGTCTTCATTTCATTTTAACAAAGATTATTAACATCAATAAGATTATCATCATCAATTTTAAAAATTGCCTGCCTTTATTAGGCACTGAACTTGCCCAAAATGTAAAACAAAAACATGTATGTTATGAGGTATATATCCTAAAAACTTACTCAAATATAAAATATAATATTTAAAGATTAATAACATAAAGTTTTCTACCGTCAACCCAATCCCCGTGGGGTGCTGGGCTACACTGAGAAAACCGACTTAAAGGCTTAAATCAAATTTGACCTTTTACCGTTGAATTGTAACTACGTAAGATGAATTCACAACTCTTAAGATGATTTTCACCAATCAATAAAAATGTACCATGTTTTATAATAAACACAACCGTCAAAAACGCCTTCCGTAAAGTATTTTCAGAATTGCAACTTGTTATACGATAATAATTGCAGTATTGACCATAAAATATACCTTACTTTTACGGCGGTTTATATACGGTGATTATCACTATAACGTACGACTTAATTAGCCTTATCAAAAGTCAATATTTAAGTAAGACCACAAAATACACCTTAAATGAAGACGAAAAGAAACATTCGCCTTCACTGACCTCGTTTAACGCCTTCTCGTTGGAAGGCGTTTTTGTACGTATTTACGTTTGGTCGGTTTTTCGCCTTATACCATATAAATTAGCCTTCATTAGGGCGCTTTTGACTTTAGATTTTTCTCAGTGTAGAATTTAACCCTATAGTACTTAGTAAAATAAGAGAATGCCTACTCCGAGCCAAGAGCGCCCGCCGCGGCAACAAGTAATAAAAAATATGAAATAATAACTTACAGGCACAAAAGACTTTTAGCATCAGGTGGTCCTCGTGCTTGTTCTATCAAATACATATAAACAATCAAAAATATAAAACATCTCAAAATGTTTGTTAAGACTAGCTGAAGTCAAACCTAAGAGGTTGTTAGCATTTTACCAATAATCCCTGTATATATGCGTAGAATAGAGGTTAAAGGTTACAAATCATTGGTCCCCTATATTGACGGTTAAAATAATACAATTAGAGCACAAGATTCAGCTCAGTAGAGTTTGTTCCGATAGCCTTGAAGTAAGGGCACTCGATGCTAATCCGGGGGGCGAGTATTCCCGTTCAGGACTAGATATTTGTGCTTTTATAAATTGTGAACATGAATTGAATATGTTTAATTGTCAACAGAGCTTCGTATTCCGCGTGATGCACCACCCTCGCGTGACCGACTTCCAACAATGCGTCTCCTTCGACGCGTTCAGCTCCGAATGGCAGGAGGTGGCCTACAATGTGTTCTGCATGAGCGCGATGTACTTCGTGCCGTTGGTCATCATCACCGTCTGCTACGTCTGCATTCTGTGCAAGATACGTTGCAGCAGTCAGGAACTTAACGGTAAATCTTAACTAACCTTACTTTCTGAACATACTGCGAATTACTTTTTTAATTACATTAAATTCAATCCTAGCAATCACGAACAACACCGACGCGTCAGGAAGTCAAAAATCACATTCTTATTATGATCATACTCAATGGGTTCTACAGAAATCGGGTAATTACTAGTTTACACATCAAGGGTTTCCATGTCAAAACACGATTTTGTGGTAAATAATTTTTTCTCAGTTCAAGCAGTTGGACTAGCACCTGGCCCCAATTTAAACACCATGTGCAGTGAAAATATTTAAAAGTGTACAAATAATAATATAAATTTGAAATAATAACACATTGCAAATGAACACCTATTGAAGGCTGATAAACATTAAAACTGTGAACATTGAATGTGTAGAGCAATACGTTGCGGAGAAGGGCGATGGGAGTGAGGGTGTGCGGCTGCGCGTTATGGGGCGGCGCGTGCTGGAGCGGGTGCGCCGGCGCACGCTGCGCATGACGGTCGTCATCGTCGCCGTGTTCGCGCTCTGCTGGCTCCCCTACGCGACCATGGCCATGTGGTAATGTACCGACAAGTGCTCCCCCCTTGCTGCTACACTCCTACACTTGTTCGCGCTCTGCTGGCTCCCCTACGCGACCATGGCCATGTGGTAATGTACCGACAAGTGCTCCCCCCTTGCTGCTACACTCCTACACTTGTTCGCGCTCTGCTGGCTCCCCTACGCGACCATGGCCATGTGGTAATGTACCGCCGCATGCTCCTCCCTTGCTGCTACACTCCTACACTTGTTCGCGCTCTGCTGGCTCCTCTACGCGACCATGGCCATGTGATAATGTACTGCCGCATGCTCTCCCCCTTGCTGCTACACTCCTACACTTGTTCGCGCTCTGCTGGCTCCCCTACGCGATTATGGCCATGTGGTAATGTACCGATGCACTCGGGGCCTTGCTGCTACACTCCTACACTTGTTCGCGCTCTGCTGGCTCCCCTACGCGACCATGGCCATGTGGTAATGTACCGATGCACTCGGGGCCTTGCTGCTACACTCCTACACTTGTTCGCCCTCTGCTGGCTCCCCTACGCGACCATGGCCATGTGGTAATGTACCGATGCACTCGGGGCCTTGCTGCTACACTCCTACACTTGTTCGCGCTCTGCTGGCTCCCCTACGCGACCATGGCCATGTGGTAATGTGCCGACAAGTGCTCCCCCCTTGCTGCTACACTCCTACACTTGCCGTAAATTACAATTCAATGAGAAAATAACCTACAACCTGTCGTTATATCTAGCACAATACGCCCGCAATTTAAGTTTATAGTTATGCTCAAACCGTAGCGCTGTCTCACGTACATTATACGAGTATAGCTGTATACATTACCAATCTGCACTGGAAGCAGGGAGGAAGCAATGTTCTGTACAAAATATTGTATTATACCTGCTTGGCTAGCCTTTGGCCAATTTTTTTCTGATCTTTCTGATAGAAATGATGGTGTAGATATTATTCACGCTCACCAAGTATTACTAGCTGTCAAGGACAGCTGCCGGAGCACACCGATAGATGCTTTGTGACAAATTTTCTACTTGAGTAGTTTCTACGTGGTTGCTAGCCGGAAGGTAATACAGTAATTGGTTTTGGAATAGGTACCTTATTAGACTCTGACTCTATGCTAAATCATCCCACCTTCTCCCTACCCAGGTACATGATAGATCGAAAATCAGCATCAGACGTGTCCCCCCAACTCCAAGACCTGTTGTTCGCCATGGCGGTGTCCAACTCCTGCATGAACCCCCTAGTCTACGGCTCCTACTCCCTGAACTTCAAAGGGGCTATTAGAAAGTTCGTGAAGAAAACTTGCTGCAGATGTAACGCTGGACCAGAAATGATAGGTAAGGAAAATGTTGGATTTATAATTTATACTCGAAAGAACGTAAGTAGATAAACGGTGACAAACACGATTACAACACTAATAAAGATGAAATAAGTGTGCCTATAGTTTTAGATCAGCAAGCCAATAAAAAATCCTACTGAAGGTCATGTAGCGCAGCTTGCCTAGTTATTCTTAGCTGATCAACTAGGGTAAGCTATATTCCCAGTGGTCACCACTTGGATGGGTGATTGATATAGCATTTACTACTGCGCGCTTCTGTGCTTCGTTAGATCATGGTGGAAAGGCATTTTGTGTAGTGGCAGGGAGTTGTGTGCGATGTGAAACAGCTGCCGCACGCCGTTCGTTTGTTATGATAAAAACGGCACACCAATTCCACTCGTAGCGAAATTTGCTCCGCCGTTTAACCGATCAGCAAAGTTAAGCAGCGTCCGCCGTGGGCATGCGTTGGATGGGTGACCGCTGGAGACAATACTGCTGATCAGTTTCCCTGCTTCGGAGGGCACGTTAAGCCGTCGGTCCCAGTTGTTGTCTTGGGATGGTAGTCGTTAAGCACGGTGGTAGGGCATTTTGCGAATGCCCGTCTGGCTAGCTACCACTCTCAAGTAGAAAATCTGTCGCCAAGCACCTAACGGTGTGTTCCAGCAGCTGTCATTGAAAGCTAGTAATTCTCAGTTAGCCTGAACAACATTTTCGACCACATCATCACTTACCATCAGGTGAGATAGAAGCCAAAGGCTAACCTATCAGGCATAAAAAAAGAAAGGAAAAAAAATAGAACAATTGTAATCACACACGTCACGTATCACACACGTGTACAAAAAAGTATTTTCAAGAATGATAAGAATAAAATAAAATACAATTAAATTAACAAAACAGATATTTCAAACTAAACAAAATTGAATGTAATTAGTAAATGCGTGCGGCGGGTGTGAGCGGCACTTTTGCGCCGGGAACGGTCAGAGGAGGGTTATTTGATTGGTATAAGAATATATTAATGTATTGACTTTGATTTTATATTAACTGTATATTGTATTATTTATTTTAATGTATTATAGATATTGGAATTTATAAATTACAAATGCCAAAATAAAAAAAAACCATTTCGTTGACATAATTATTAACATTCCATAAATTAGGAATGTTAATAATTATGACAACGAAATGTTTTTTTATCATTAAAATTAATTAACATTTTTTTTTTCCGGCAGTATGCCTTTATTAACAAAATACTACGAACTATATACAACAACTAGTTTTTCGGGCAGTGTGCGGGCCGCATGCGGCCCGCATCTATCTTGAGTCAGTAGGAACTGTCATAAAAGCACGTTATACATTAAAAAAAAGTAATATCCAAAACTCCAATAGAAGTATGAAATACTATATAAACTCTATATACAATAAGGAACCAAACTGTAGCCACCAAATCAGATTCACCCTACTGCCATAAAAAGGTGGTACGGGCAGAATGGTACGAAGGTTCTGAGTCACTTTTGTTAAGGAACCCCACTCGTAGGTGCTTCGGTTACCGCAGGCAGTTGCCATGGAGACCAGTCGGTGATGTGGAAAATACTCTCAAGTCGGAGCTCGGCCTTCGGCCTCGCAAGTTACTAATACGGCTCGGCCTGCGGCCTCGCCAAGCGCTCGCCCTTCGGGCTCACGCTTCATACGCTCGGCCTTCGGCCTCGCGGACCGAAAGTTCGGCCTTCGGCCTCACCAGGAGCTCGCCCTTCGGGCTCGCTACTACACTTATGTAGGACAGTAACTCCAAATTCAGTCAAAAATCCCACTAAAACTCCTAATTCAGTCGAAAATAAAGGTAAAACACTCCAAATGCAGTATAAAGAATGATAGGAGCACTTTGGTCACATCCAAAATGTCGGATTTCCAGATGGCCACCATACAAACTGCTCCGCCCCTACTGAAGCTCGGCCTAAAGGCCTCGCTTCAGCAGGCTCGGAGCATTTTGTATGGCGGCCATCTTGAAATCCGCCATTTTGGATTTTTGACAGATGTCATTCGACTGCTCTCCCGATTCCCTATGACATTTGTTCAAACACCCCCTACTTATCTCTTACCGTTTTCGAGATACGTCATCCATCTACACTTGGCAGGCGTCTTTTTAATGATTTTCGATTTTTCTCATACTCACCAAAACCCCCCGAACATTTTTGCCATACATCATTTTAGCCCTACTCGTCTCCTTCTAGGAGAACATTTATGTCAATCAGTCAGTCAGTCAGTCAGTGAGTGGTAATCGAGCTTTATATATTATTAACTAGTATTTCGGGCAGTGTGCGGGCCGCATGCGGCCCGCATTTATCGTTGTGCAAGTTTGAACAATATCAAAACACCTTATACATTAAAAAAAATTATTTCAAAACACCTAAAGATGTACGATTTCCCATACAAACCCTTAATACAATAGAGAACCGTACTGTTATCACCAAACCAAATTCACCCTACTGCCATAAAAAGGTGGTACGGGCAGAATGGTACCAAGGTTCTGAATCACTTTTGTTAAGGAACCCCACTCGTAGGTGCTTCGGTTACCGCAGGCAGTTGCCATGGAGACCAGTCGGTGACGTGGAAAATACTCTCAAGTCGGAGCTCGGCCTTCGGCCTCGCAAGTTACTAATACGGCTCGGCCTGCGGCCTCGCCAAGCGCTCGCCCTTCGGGCTCGCGCACCATTCGCTCGGCCTTCGGCCTCGCGGACCGAAAGTTCGGCCTTCGGCCTCACCAGGTGGTTGCCCTTTGGGCTCGCTATACACTAATGTAGAACAGTTACTCCAAATTCAGTCAAAAAACCCACAAAAACTCCTAATACAGTCGAAAATATAAGGTAAAACACTCCAAATGCAGTATGAAGAATGAGAGGAGCACCTGGGACAAATCCAAAATGGCGGATTTCAAGAAGGCCACCATACAAACTGCTCCGCCCCTACTGAAGCTCGGCCTAAAGGCCTCGCTTCAGCAGGCTCGGAGCATTTTGTATGGCGGCCATCTTGAAATCCGCCATTTTGGATTTTTGACAGGTGTCATTCGACTGCTCTCCCGATTCTCTATGACATTTGTTCAAACACCCCCTACCTATCTCTTACCGTTTTCGAGATACGTCATCCATCATCACTTGGCAGGCGTCTTTTTAATGATTTTCGATTTTTCTCATACTCACCAAAACCCCCCAAACATTTTTGCCATACATCATTTTAGCCCTACTCTGCTCCTTCTAGGAGAACATTTATGTCAATCAGTCAGTCAGTCAGTGAGTGGTAATCGAGCTTTATATATTATACTAGTTTTTCGGGCAGTGTGCGGGCCGCATGCGGCCCGCATCTATCTTGAGTCATTTGGAAATTTCACATAAACCCCTAATACTTTAAGAAAAAGAATGTTCAAAACTCCAATGGAAGTATGAAATCCCATAAAAACTCTCAATACAATAAAGAACCATACTGCAGCCACTAAAGCAAATTCACCCTACTGCCACAAAAAGGTGGTACGGGCAGAATGGGACCAAGGTTCTGAGTCACTTTTGTGAAGGAACCCCACTCGTAGGTGCTTCGGTTACCGCGGGCATTTGCTATGGAGACCAGTCGGAGATGTGGAAAATAATCTCAAGTCGGAGCTCGGCCTTCGGCCTCGCAAGTTACTAACACGGCTCGGCCTGCGGCCTCGCAAAGCACTCGCCCTTCGGGCTCGCGCATCATACGCTCGGCCTTCGGCCTCGCGGACCGAAAGTTCGGCCTTCGGCCTCACCAGAAGCTCGCCCTTCGGGCTCGCAACTTCACTAATGTAGGACAGTTACTCCAAATTGGATCATTCGGCCTTCGGTTACCGCGGGCATTTGCTATGGAGACCAGTCGGAGATGTGGAAAATAATCTCAAGTCGGAGCTCGGCCTTCGGCCTCGCAAGTTACTAACACGGCTCGGCCTGCGGCCTCGCAAAGCACTCGCCCTTCGGGCTCGCGCATCATACGCTCGGCCTTCGGCCTCGCGGACCGAAAGTTCGGCCTTCGGCCTCACCAGAAGCTCGCCCTTCGGGCTCGCAACTTCACTAATGTAGGACAGTTACTCCAAATTCAGTCGAAAATCCCACAAAAACTCCTAATACAGTCGAAAATATAGGGTAAATCACTCCAAATGCAGTATAAAGAATGATAGGAGCACGTGGGTCACATCCAAATTGTCGGATTTCAAGACGGCCACCATACAAACTGCTCCGCCCCTACTGAAGCTCGGCCTAAAGGCCTCGCTTCAGCAGGCTCGGATCACTTTGTATGGCGGCCATCTTGAAATCCGCCATTTTGGATTTTTGACAGGTGTCATTCGACTGCTCTCCCGATTCCCTATGACATTTGTTCAAACACCCCCTACCTATCTCGTACCGTTTTTGAGATACGTCATCCATCTTTACTTGGCAGGCGTCTTTTTAATGATTTTCGATTTTTCTCATACTCACCAAAACCCTCCGAACATTTTTGCTATTCTTCATTTTTACCCTACTCTGCTCCTTCTAGGAGAACATTTATGTCAGTGAGTCAGTCAGTCAGTCAGTGGTAATCGAGCTTTATATATTATAAAAATAAAAGCATTTAGATCCCTATAAGTCATTGCAGACTCATAGGCAGTCCAAATGCTCTAGCCCACTACCAAAATTAAAACATTAATTTCATAATTAAAGATCTTCACAATATGTCAAGCAAACAATTTTTTGAGTATCAGATTCGACATCCAGCTTGTCGACAGATTTTCTACTTGAATGTGTAGATAGTCAGGCGAGCATATTTTTATGCTATATATATACAAACTACATATTTATACCTTATACGCGGCTGTCCATAGGCATTGCCACTGGGCCATCACTGTTCTGCTCGTGCCCGCAGCGGTATGCACGGAAACATGATGAACTCACGAAAGTCTGAAGAAGCAATGTTTGAGACCCTACGGTTTGTAGGTAACTGTAAAAAGGTTTCTAGTTCAAAACATATATAGTTAAAAGTCAAAAGTCAAAAAGTTAGTATCTGCAAACTTCCAAGTGCGAGCTAACTTGAACCAACGCTCCATTTTAAAAGGAGTCAGTAACAAGCTTGAAGGTACAAGACATTCTGCGAAATTTCTAGAACTTTTTTCTATGGAGTTGAAATTCAGCACTTAATTTGCAGATACACTTTTATGTAGGTCTCGTTTATCGTAAAAAGTTAATTTACTTCATTAATGCTGAATGCTTATAAACGATGTATCAATGTGTGTTATACGTGTTTACTTTCTCTCTTTCACAAACTGGCAAAGAATATTTGTACAGGGACTATTGGGGTGACATATCCTTTGATACGTGCTCGAAGACTGTCACTAACTTGATGAGAACGGCACGCCGCCCATCCAAGTTTATGATAGAATATTTAATCAATATTTATACGAAGTTTTGTGATAAATTGCCATGTAATAGATTAAATGATTATACTGTTATGTAAGAATGATTTATTGCAAATCTCTTATTTGTAACACATAATGTATTTGTTTATTTTTTTTATACACGAGAATGAAAAAAGGTGGTCTAAATATCCACCACTAACGAGACCTATATGTTGACTTATAGTCTACTAAATAGAGAGTAACTTTCAGTATGAGACAAAAAAAATAAGCTGTCAGTAAAAACTTATGACTATATGAAAGGTGATGATGGTAATTGTGTGGTATTTTGGATGGGCGAGACATCATCCCACAATTCCAGTTTCGAATCTAGACAGTATTTTTGTTGATGATTGTTGAGATATATAATGTTTATTTTTAATCATGTTTTATGTTAATCTGTAAGACACGAATAAAACTATAGAATAGCATTTTTGCGTTTTCTTTCTTCCGGACTATTTCAGCGAGAACCTAACGTGGGCCACCAAGCGGCATGACACGACATGCGTAGATTAGTTCAAAATGTCCAATGGACAAAATTATATTAACGATATTTTTCGCATAAAAAGGTAAATAATGTGACTTTTCACTCAGTCACAACTTTTTACAGACTGCATATTTTTGGTTGCGGGTTATAATGACTCAGTTTTTGGTAGATTTTATTACATAGGTCTCGTTAGTGGTGGACATTTGGACCAAGCTCCATAAATTTAATTTAAAACATTCTCCTTTAATGTAAATTTATACAAAACAAGTCAAAATAAGTACTTAAATAGTAAATCAAATTGTTGTCACAATTATATAATTTGCTTGTAACAACATACATTTATAAATATGAGAAATTATTATATAATATAAATTATTAAAAACTTCTAATCGTAAAAATCAAAATCATAAAAAGTTTGCAGATAGTTGATAAGAGCATAATATTTTTATAATGTAATCAGTTTGGTAGGTAGAGCCTTTTGAACGGCGTACCTACTTTTATAATAAATGCGATTTTGAATTAGCATGCAAATATTTTAAAATTACAATTTATGCATGATGCATTTTATTTTATACTAGCTTTGCGGTGTATCGGCTATTGCGCAAAACTATAAACCTCTTTTAGCGCAGTTGGATAAAAACTATCCCAGGCCCCGTGTCTTAAACTATTTCCATACCATATTTCATCCTAATCGGTCCAGTAGTTTCAGAGCCTATTTAATGCAAACAATCAAACAATAAAATCTTTCTTCTATATTATACTCGTATTATAGTTTAGATGACCGATCTTGTCGCAGATACAACATCTGATGCAAAGTTTTATCGAGTTCCGTCGCGCGTTCAATTTCAAAATGAGGTTTGCTTGAAAAGCTTCATCAAGAAACGTCAGATTTATGCTTCAGTGGATATTGTAATCTACATCGTTATTAGTATCGTTTTATTACTTTCTTTGTAAAAGCGCGTATAAGACATAATTAGGAACCAGATTGCTTTCACTGTGTGCGTACTACACTAGGTAATATTATCTGATACGTGGGGCACACTAAAAGTTTTGCACTTTTAGCGAATCGGAACTACTTTGAATTTTGAATGTTTTTCAAACAAAATGAAATCATTTATCAACTGTTTTTTGTTCACACATCAAAGTTTAAGTATGCAACGAAAATGGAATTAAGTCGAAAAGTCATATTTTGTTTAGAACATGTTGTTTTTTTAAATTACGCCTAACTTTTTGGGTGACTTACGTATAAATAGCATAGCTAATTTTTGTGGTTTAGCATTGCATACAACTTTGTAATTGTAGTACTGTCATCCCTGCGTTGCCTAATCACAGATCAAAGAGTCTCCTGCAACTTCCAAATGAGAAATGTTTTTGTTTCTGCAGGTCACTCAGGTTTGATCTCAACCAGGAACAGAAACGTGAACCTTGAAGAGCCGCTGTGTCATAAGGTATGTATTAACAATATTATTGCATATCGTCATCTTCATCATCGACAGCCATAACGATCACTGTTGGCAAATTTTGCCAACAGTGATTCGTATGGAAATGGAATGATTTGCAGTAATGAAAATAAATTGCTTCCCACAATTAATTTCCTATTTTGTTTATTTTTCCGTTCTTTAAGGTAATGTAAGCAAGCATTCCAGATAAGATCCCTCTAATGTGAATATTCCCGTTTGGTTAATTAATTTAATTTGATATAGCAAATAAGTATTGACCGGCGATTGCCGGTGGTGCTTAAAAACAGTAATAAAACTTCAACATGAAAGAATTTTAGCCAAGTACTTAAATGTATTTACTAGCAGATGATCTTCTGAGCCAGTTATTTTAGGTCAGCCTGAGCAACATCTTCGACCGCTTCATTACTTAAATTACTCAAAAAAGCTTGACAGTTAATATATATTTAAAAATAAACGTATTTAATTCATTGTTTGTTACAGAGTAATCGGCGTCGCCTCGTGGTGAGGTTTGCCGAGACGTCACTGCAGACAGCAGACCGAGTTGAAGTGCCCCGAGCGGCGCGAGGCCCGGCCTGACGCCCGCCTGCGCGACTGCTCTGCGCTCAGCACGAACGTTGCCGCGTCTTGCACGAGTTCCAGCGAGAGCGAGTCACGCCCGTTTAAATGTTAAATAAGCAATTGCACAAAGCAATCTAGCAAAAGTTACTAAGAGAACCAGTGTGAAAATAGTGACACAAAGTTGATTAAAAAACAGTTTCTTACTTATAATATAAGTCAACATATGTACTTTTAAAAGGAACATAATACAATAAAATATCTTGTACCAATATTATAATTTTTGACATACAATATATCGCTGTGAACTGGCGTCCTATTTTAATCATGCAACTGCCATGAAAACAATATAACGAAAAAATCAGATAGGACTTATTGCCAGTTCACAGATTGTTAATGGCATCCTCATCTTTTCTAATTTGCTGTGGACAAAGGACCATATAATACTTAGTAAATCTATCATATTATAACAACTTTTTTATGGAAGTAAAAGATCTGAATCTGAACCTCAAGTAACAAATATGTCACCATCATCTGGCCTAAAATACGCAGTCGTTGCTGACCACTTCAAAGCATCCCGGCGGAGCCGAGTGCCCCTTGTGCCGACTGCTCTGCGTCCACGAGTGGTGCCAAATCTCACCCACATATTTATTTGTTCATATGGCATATTTTTACGGTAGGTATGGTAACAGTAATTTATGAGTTTGGTTTTGGTACTAATAAAAACGACCAATACAAAGAACTGAAACTTAAAATAATAACTTTATAATTGTGAGGGTAATCATATTTAAAATAAATACTTAATAAAAAAAATTAAAACATTTTATTAACTTTTTTATTTCAGAATATTATTGTTGAACTTTGTTATAAAAAATAAAGTGGTTTTCACTCAGTTTAGTAAATATTACGGGATAACTCACGTAAATAAGTCAGATAGCTCCGACTATAGTTTCAACCAAATCCGGTGGTCTTTTTCAAGGAGAGCTCGGGACGCCCGCGTTGACATCTTGCTTAGCACTCAGTACCGGATGTGGTAAAATATATGAATATCGCGCCGTCTGATGTGACGTCGAATCTTCGTATTTTCAGATCTTTAACAAAATGTATTTAGTTAGCAGTAAGATATTTGATCATATGTAAATCTTGACCACATTATCTAAGGACAAGAAAAGACTGAAACACGTTTCCTTACAATTTTCTCGATAGGATAAAATTGCAAAGTTGACTCTAAATTACTCTTGTAACGTAAAGATCTTAATTATTTACCTATGAATGTGTATGAAAATATATTAATGAAATAGCAAAACTTTCTAAAGAGGGACAAGAAAAGTTACATTTTCGATATACGTTACTGGTTTTGTGTTAATATGCTTACTTTTGGATATTATCTAAACTGATCGCGATTTCACCATCGCTACCTCTCTTTCACACCTACGCAGTCTGATAGTGACAAAATGTCAGCATTTGACAGCGTCTTATAACGTCTCAACTGTGATCTTAGTGAAAATATGACTCGTGATACGCCGCGAGCGTATTCATTAACGAAAGAAACTAGGTGCACTGAAATAAAATGTCACAGGCATACTAAGTATCTAAACGACGTCTATACAACGTCTGTTTAAGACTTTAGAAATAATATCAAAAATAATGTTTGTGAAAATGCCTGTCAAGAAACAGTTCGATTTCATCAAAATTAAAAACAATATTTAAACTTACATAATATTTAATTACTAATTGACGACGATGTGACGACAATGCAACGATGCGACGTCGTGGCAAAAAATATTTGAGTAATTTTTACAATGTAATAAGTGCGTCATCGGAGCCTTGATGATTATATGTATATGAAGCCGGTTTCATATTAACGAAAATTTTAAATTACGATTAGTGTCTCAGCTATTGGAACGCGAGCGCTGGATCTCTGCGTGTTAGTCTGAAGCAATGATTACCGAGCAGTAATAGCTATGAATTCAGCAAATGCATGGCCGGTAATGAGCTACCGAGCTTGAGGCTTTTAAAAAAATATAAGATACAAAGTTAATTTTATTTCTGGATTTTATTAAAAATATTTATACAATTAAAAAAAATTATGTTAAGCTAACAGTTGGATTTGGAAGTTGGATGAAGACTGAGGAGAAAGATGGTTGGCTGAGGTACTATGACGAACCCACGGTGAAGCAAAGAGGAACCAGGGGCCGTGCTGGCTTGGGCAGTCGGCCGCCCCAGAGGGGCCGCTCCACTGGGCTTTGCCTCTAAGTCCAGAATGGAGCGGCAACGTTTAAGCTGCGGTGCTGTACGGGCAGCACCGCATCTGAGGCGGGCTTTGGTGTTGTATGGGCGAAACCACAGCTGACGGTGAGGGGCAACGGCGGGAGAGGAGTGCCGGTATCCCGTTGCGCCGCTCTCCCTACTCCCGTTGGATGGCGGACGCGGAGGGGCCGCAGGGGAGGAAGAGTGTTGGTATAGCGAGGCGCTTCTCTCCCTGTCCTCTGCGGCCGAAGTAGCAGGCGACGGGGCTAACCCGTCGCACCTTGGGCGTAGGAAGCGGGGTCATCTGACGCCCATTTGCGGGCTTGGTCCCCGGGTGGTAGCGACGTGCCATGTGTTATGGTACGTCGTGAGGGGTAGCACCCCAGGAGGGGTCCGGCAACGTACAACCGTGGCGGGTTCGTGGTTGAATGCTAAAGCGTCCCTGCGATCCCGCCAAGAAGCGGTAGAGATGGAACACCGTGTGTTATTTAGTCGGTAGGGGCACTTGCTGCTGTGGGAGTAGTTGGTGTCGAGCCAGACATATCCCGACCACCTTCCCCGGGGTGGACGGGAATGCGTAAATGCATTTGTCACACGTTAAAAAAAAGAAAGGTACTATGACAAAAGAAATGATGATGAGGCAAGGAGCGGAGCTGGCAACAAAGGATGCATGTTATATATATAACAGTTCGATCCCCATCATCATCCTAAAGTTCACCGCTTGGAGGAAGGGCATTTTGAGAATGCCCGTCTGGCCAGTTACCACTTTCAATTTAGTTTCCTGGCGACAATCTGTCGCCAGGAAACTAATAGTGATCCTTGAGAGTCAGTAAAAACACAGGCACATGAGACTGAATAAATGTATGTCCCAGGATGACGGGCGCAGTTTGTCACTTTTGACGATATGTATCTGTTATAGTCAGATAGACTTCATATCGCTCTATAGGCTTAATTTTCCCCTAATAGAGGTGCGTTTTTTTCTCGAAAAACCATCTGGTCCTCCTATTTACCACCTTCCTATTCCTAGCAGTGGGGTAAGTCCTAAATGATTTCTCTAACAATACATAGGTTGATAAAAAATCATATATGTAAAAAGTTTTGGCTTCGACTTTATACAGCCTTTTCCACGCTTAACTTTTTTGGGAAAGTTCTTATTAATAATGACAAATATATTAAAAGTATTTTAAGAAAACATTAAATTAATAATTCCATAAAACACTTTAAAAATCTTTATAAAAATGATATATATCTATATTCTAAACGAAGTATCCTCAGAAGGTCTTGACTCTACGAGCGCACGATCGAGACTAAATAATTATTTGTTATTATTAAATGGATTTCCGCAAAGTAACGACTGAATCTATTCATTATCTAAAGCTCTTATTGGTAGTATACCTGCTATAAACTGACTAAGCACTGTACTTAAGTAATAAGTCGATAACCATGAAACTAATTATAATTTTTACCGTCAGCTGTCGTTAATAGCCTATTATCATTTTACGTCAAACCTCTTTACTATCTTCCGACAAATCATCATTTACCAATTACTTCATAAAGTACCCATTCATGGACACCATAACGACATCATTAATAGACTAATAGAGTACCGGCCAATAAAGTACCAGTCCCGGACGCCGTAACGTTTTTGATATGCGAATAATGACCAAACTTATAACGACCAAAAACTGACGTCACATAGACATTGCAGACGTTATTTACGAGGAGTGTAATAGGTCCTTACATATGAAATTGGCGTTTTGTATGGGAGGAACAAAAAGTCGAATATTTTTTAATATAATATATTTAATTAATCAAAGTATGAACCATTATTTTCTATGCACTTTTGCCATAGGTAGTTCATTGATCCCTTTACTAAAAAAACCAGTCGGACGGGAATCAATAAAATCTTTGAAGGCGATTTGGACTGCCCCATCGGAGTTGAATTTTTTCCTTTGCAAGAAGTTATCCAAATTTCGAAAAAAATGGTAATCTGTTGGAGCAAGGTCCGGGGAGTACGGAGGATGTCTTAGACTTTCCAATTGAAGCTCTTCTAATTTAGTAGCCGTCTGTAGCGCAGTGTGTGGTCTAGCGTTGTCGTGAAGCAGCAGTGGCGTGGAGCGATTGACCAGCCTAGGTTGTTTAGCCGCTAGCTTTTCCATCATGGTTTGCAATTCCTGACAATAGACATCAGCCGTAATAGTCTGGCCAGATTTGAAAAAACTGTAATGAACAATACCGGCACTAGTCCACCAAACGCTTACAAGTAACTTTTTTGGGGTTAATTTTCGCTTGGGGCAGGATTTGGCTGGCTGGCCAGGATCTAACCATTGCGCTGAGCGCTTCCGATTATCGTAAAGAACCCATTTTTCATCACAGGTAATGATTTGGTTTAAAATACCTTCATTATTGTGCCGGTTTAGTAATGTAACGCAGCAGTCGACGCGCGTTTGCCGGTTTGTTTCAGTCAATTCGTGAGGTACCCACCTTTCAAGCTTTTTAATCTTCCCAATTTGCTTCAAGTGAATTAAAACAGTTTTATCACTAACATTGCAGCCTGCAGCTAACTCGGACGTGGTTTGCGATGGATCCGCTTCCACAATAGCCTTCAACTCTTCATTATCAACTTGAGTCTCAGGCCGTCCACGGGGCTTGTTCTGCAGGTCGAAATTTCCAGAACGAAAACGTTGGAACCAAAAACGAACTGTGTTTTCTTTTGCAACACGACGGCCATACACATCATTCACCCTTCGAGTTGTTTCCGCAGCACTAGTGCCACGGCGGAACTCGTACTCGTAAATAATGCGATATTTAAGGTTTTCCATTTTGTAAAATGAGTGACGCAAACAGAAAAAAACAGAAGAAAAAAAACAAATGAATGACGATCATCGAAGCACAAATACATGAGTCTATAGCTGTACAAATTTGAATTTGGAATTCCTTACCAAAGAGGAGAAATTCGTGATTAAAGTGGCCAGTACGAAAAACGCCAATTTCATATGTAAGGACCTAATATATAATCATAAGCAAACACAAGCCACCAGCAAAAAACTAACAACAAAGTACAATTAAATCAAGTTTTTAACTACTTATGTACATCTAAGTTTTTTTGCACGACGAACTAATATCTATGGGGATGAAAGGTTCTCGAGTGGTTACCACTGACTGACTGCATCATCGTAAAAGTCTCGGGTAGCCAATGGTTACAAGCTGCTTATAGCCGTTCTTTGTGGCTTTCTATGGGGGAGGCTTTTGTTCAACAGGAAACGACTTCCGGCTGATGAAGATTTTTAAAAATAAATACTATTTGGAAATGTAGATCTGTTATGTATGTAAACCAGTAATTTAACTTTAGTATATAATTTATGCTGATATCATATATTGTTCAACATCAGATTGTATTGTATATATATCTTTATAATATCTAAGTGTATGACCATTTAATAACAGGTACTGTAAAGTTTAATATAATATAGTTATTTATTAAATGTGTATTTTTAATGGCGAGTGTTGTTTTATTTTTTGGCTAATTTTTGACACCTTTACATACTCAAAGACGAAGAAAACTGTTGGAAACCACAGTATATTTTCTAAAGAGTAAGGATAAATGTTAAATATATATACATATACATATGTAAAGGAATGTAAAGGTGCGGTTATCTCGAGATTATTACTGATATGGTTTGTAACAGATTTTGATGGTAGCAAAATTTTTCGATGGTAGCTCAATCCGCTGAGCCGTAGGTATCGAACACTGGACCTGCGGCACGCTTACCGCTCGGCTATCACTGCTTCAAAACTTTGTTTAAACTATGTTTACTACTCTGTCAAAAACAAAACCTAAAAGCATCGTTTAAAATATCAAAATATATGTAGATATAGTTCAAACAATCCAAGTAAATTAATCGTATCGTAATTTAATCACATGAACACAAACACACCTACTCTTACATACACACACACATCATAACCACACACATACACATAGATGCAATAATAGCCTCAGACGCACATAACCACTTCCATACCTTCACATCTCACGATCACATTTTTGACCAAAATAAATACACCTGTCTGTTTTGTGTAAATAAGAGCCATTGCGGAGATCGTTTTTTTAAATAAAACGAACTTATATAAGTAATACATGTAATTATGTTTGTCTAATCTGCTTTTTTGTTAGTTCTGTATCTCGGCCAAGACCAAAACCGGAGCTCAGCGTGAATATAACTTTTGCTGAATTTACCCCTATAACCCTAACGTATACTTAGTTATAATAGTGTTCTCAATATTATTTCGGTTTTTTTCATCGAAATACATAACTTAATTGATAGTTTAT
Organism: Plagodis pulveraria; assembly: GCA_963890685.1. NCBI lineage: Eukaryota > Metazoa > Arthropoda > Insecta > Lepidoptera > Geometridae > Plagodis > Plagodis pulveraria. The sequence continues at coordinate 3,873,006 of OY982961.1, read as the reverse complement.
ATATGTTTTATTTAAGCGGCCAAATATGACACATTATTTTTTTCTTTTATTATTAATACATATTTAAAAGACTATTAGCGTTATTACCATAATATATTAGGAGTAATATATTATGTAATAACGCTATTAGGGACAAATCAGTGCAGTAGGTCTCAGAACCAGGTCCGCCATCAATTCCGTTCTCTCACCACCTGGCTTTGGCTTCAGCTTGAAGGAACGGCATATCTCGCTGAGGACGCACTTCATCTCCATCTTGGCGAATTTTTGACCTGGAACAGTTAAGTCATATGATGGACGAGTTAATTTTTAGTCTATTGACTGCCGCTCAGGCTTTCGTAGGTATGATTCTAACAATAGACTTCTCAACATGGTGGTAGGGCATTTAGCATGCTTGGCTTACTAATGACTTGCCACAATTCCAAAAAAGTACGTTGGCCTGATAAAGAAAATAGTGGTCTACAATTAATACATTCCGATATAAAGCCAATTTCATTTGACAACCATCACACGAAATTTAGATCACTACAAAATTTACCATGAGACTGTACATAAACTATTAGTTTAAGCAGGCTTAAGTAGCAAGACATAGTACTTTAAATTTGACAGCTGTCATTGGAAATGAAACCATATAATATGAAATCAACTTTTAATGTCACAGCTGTTACATCAGATTTTTAATTCCACGTTATTTTCAAATGTAAAACAACCGTATAATAAGACTTCAAATGTTGCAGCTTCAGCAATTGAGGAAACACAATCTGCTCCTACCCAGAGTCCCGGATCGTAAGAGGTAAATTTGGTATTCCGTCTACCTAGACACATACACTGGCATTTACTTGGTTTTGTTCGCAGTCCTTTAGTCCGTGCATAGAACTCATCCACTTCTCGTAAAAGTTCCTGACATTGTTTTGTGTTACGTGTCAGTATTGCAAGATCGTCAGCAAAGGCTGAATGGACTTTGTGTACATCTGATTTTGATCTTAAACTGATAGCCTCACTTTTTTCATGACTAATTAGCTTGTGAATTAAAATATTAATTACTATATTAAATGCTATTGGTGACAAGCAGCAACCTTGGAACAAACCCACATTTTATTGCAATGTGTTAGTATATCCCTTTTTGGATGATTTTAGGTTTTGAAGAAAGTCGTAAAATCAATGTTGTTTGTCTACTTAAATGGAGGTGATCCGCAACAGGTTGTTAGCATTTTTCCAATTACCCTATATACAGACCTAGGCACATATAATACGTTTTTAGTATTAAGATTGGTAGGTAAGAATTTTCTTCTCAGAACAGTAATGAAAACCTACCTATACAGTTCCTGAGCCCAGCACTGAAGGGAACATAGGCGTAAGGATGCCTGACTTCTCCACTGAGGAACCGGTCAGGGTTGAACTGCTCGGGGTCGGGGTATAAGTCTGGACGACGGTGCAGGTCGTACGTATGGACTGCCACTTCCACCCCTTTGTTTACTAGCAGATCACCTGTAAGTAAATTACAAGTAAGGTTTGAATTAAGAAAGCTTATAAAGTATTTGATCGCCTTTACTTTACGATTATATTATAAATAATTGAACGTAATGTTAAGGGCGGTTCTAGTCACTTATTGAAATTTGACAACAAAAACTCGTGCCAAATTTTACTGCACCACAACCAACATAACCACAGGTTAGCTTTATAATAAAATCACGCGAGTATTGTTCCATGGTTGTGTAGTTTTAAATGACGCACCACCGTTATAATTATGTACTTAAAATTTGTAATAATATAAAATTATGCTTGACATGTCTTTAGAAACGTGGATCAAAATAATGCAGATAAACCCACAACTGACGGACCCGGCGAATGAACACAGATTTTTTTAGCAACTGTTAATATACAGACTGACATGCAGACTAATATACAGATGCTCCATACCTACGTGAAATGATAACTCTGCATTTTACGACCGATCTCAACTTTGAGAAGCATTTAAATGAAGCCTCCATAGCTCAGGGGATAGAGCACTGGTCTTGTAAACCAGGGGTCGAGAGTTCAAATCTCTCTGGAGGCATCTCTTTTTAGCTGATTTTATTTTTTATATTAGATTATAATTATTAATTATTGAAGTTTGAAAACCTGGTACCTATTAGAAATATCATTTATAATAAAATCAGCCATTCGGTAACATGTCTAGTGTACGGGTGACGTAAGCTGACTCATTTCGATCATAACTAATCTAAAAGGTGGTACGGGCAGAATGGTACCAAGGTTCTGAGTCACTTTTGTTAAGGAACCCCACTCGTAGGTGCTGCGGTTACCGCAGGCAGTTGCCATGGAGACCAGTCGGAGATGTGGAAAATACTCTCAAGTCGGTATATATGCAGCGCAAGTACCGTAGTTACCGATCGCTAAATTTGATATTTAAAATCGTCTAAATTCGATAAAACGGGTTATATCGACGTTTTGTCGACGTTGCAAGTATGAAACCTACTTAAACGATCGTTAATTAAATTCGGTTTACATTCGTTAAAATTTAACGAATTTTAACGATAACCCTAGCATGGATCTTTGAAATGACGACTGAGATCGTCTATTTTGTAGATTTTAACGATGATTTTGTCAGGTTTTAAAAAAAGCTCGATAAAACTACGACAAAATTAAAAATTGACTTTTTGGCGTCTTTTATTATTGAAATATGAGCGGTGGGCTATTATAAACAGCCAAATGCTACAGAGAAGAGGTTGACGAACGCTAACATCAAACTTTCGGAGAGTGTTTCAGGAATATATTCCGAATATCGAAAGAAGTTGTACTCACCCTTTTGCAAGGTATTAATAACGACAATAGATCGTGATCTCAAGGTCCTACCCATCCACATTACAATAACTACATACCTTAGTAGGAATAGTATCTAATTTGACTAAGTTTTGGCCTATGGTTAATTCCTATAAATGAATATTATAGGCAGGTACTGAACTAAGTACTTACTAAAACTATTTTTTTTAGATGATTTATTGGTTTACGAATATGTTTAACAAATTTAATACCTAATGATTATCTCAAGAACCATTTTTTATAAAAAAGTTAAATTCAGTCAGCTGTCATAACTATTATTTAAACTTCAACTATATGATACTGATAAATTTTATAATTTAGTTAAAATATTGGTGTAATTTGTTTTAATCATCAAATCATAATTTGATGTTTTATTAAAAACAAATACCTTAATTATTAATATTTTCAGGAAAACTCATTTCCCCACTGAATGTATGATTTTAATAATCTGAGCAAAAGGACTCTAGAATCGACGTTGCCATTTCGTAATAATCGACATACTGTCCACAATTTCACGATCGTACGCCGTCGATAAGATATATCGACAACAGTTCCATACTTGCAATGGGCGATACAATTCGCTAAATTTATCAATCATAGCGATTCGATAATTTAACGAGCCATACTACGGTACTTGCACTGCTGCAGCGCAAGTACCGTAGTTACCGATCGCTAAATTTGAGATTTAAAATCGTCTAAATTCGATAAAACGGGTTATATCGATGTTTTGTTGACGTTGCAAGTATGAAACCTACTTAAAAGATCGGTAATTATATTCGGTAAACATTCGTTATAATTTAACAAATTTTAACGATAACCCTAGCATGGAACTTTGAAATGACGACTGAGATCGTCTTTTTTGTAGATTTTAACGATGATTTTGTCGGCTTTAAAAAGAAGCTCGATATAACTGCGACGAAATTAAAAATTGACTTTTGGGCTTCTTTTATTATTGCAATAAGAGCGGTGGGCTATTATAAATAGCCAAATGCTACAGAGAAGAGGTTGACAAACGCTTACATAAAACTTTCGGAGAGCGTTTCAGGAATCTATTCCGAGTATCGAAAGAAATTATACTCGCCCTCATGCAAGGTATTAAGAACGATATTAGTGATCTCACGGTCCTACCCGTTCACATTACAATTACTAAATGCCTTAGTAGGTATGGTATCTATTAAATATAATTATCGTTTAGGCCTATGGTTAATTCCTATAAATCTCATATTATAGGCAGGTACTTAACTAAGGGTGCGTACCATTTGCGTGAGATTCGCTAAAAACGCTAAAAACGATCACACTCCCAAAAAGTTTTCCACATGGGTCTTGGCGTTATTTTCGCCTTAAACGTCTTACATCTAATGTCAAAAGTGACAGAAGTGGCAAATTTTAGTGGCATTCTTAGCGTTCTTATCCGAAAATGGAACGGGGATGACAGTTACAAACGATCACGTGATCACAACCATAGACGCAAATGTGATCAAAATTATCGAAAATAACGTTCTTAGCGACTAATGGAACATACCCTAAGTACTGACCAAAACTATTAACCATAACTATATTGTTTCTTTAAATTTTTTCACAATTTTTTTTATATTCATCAAACACATACTTACTGTAATTATCCGTTGTACAAGAAAGACATGCTTTGATTATAATTATTTTCAGAAAAACTTATTTCCCCATTGAATGAACGATTTTAATCATCTGTGCAAAAGCAGTCTAGTTTCGAAGTTGCCATTGCGTGATAATCAACTTACAGTTCTCAATTTCACGATCGTAAGCCGTCGATAAGAGTTATCGACAATAGTTCCATACTTGCAATGGGCAATACGATTCGTTAAATTTATCGATCATAGCGATTCGATAATTTAACGAGCCATACTACGGTACTTGCGCTGCTGCACAGATGAATCATATATAAGATTATTTTAAATCAAAATATATATAAAACCTAACTTTTAAGTCAGTTAATTTTTAATATCAAGGCTGCCCATTTTTATCAAACCTAATGTAATAAAGAGAAAAGATTTGATTGATTGTTTGTTTGTTTGTCTGCATTTAATAGGCTCTGAAACTACTAGACCGATTAGGATGAAATTTGGTATTGAAATGTTTTGAGACATGGGGAAGGCCATAGGATAGTTTTTATCCAACTGCGCAAAAAGAGGTGAATAGTTTTGCGCGTCAACCGATAATAAACCCGCGGGTGGAGCTGCGGCCGGAAAGCTAGTAAACAATAAAGTTTATCGTAAAGCGTGTTTTCTTCCTCCGAGTACCCGAGCCCAGTTCTTCACCACTTTATGTTCAGTCACCTTCCACGTATCGGAAACCGAGAGGCCGGACACTAGAGTCACAGATAATATGTAAATGTCCAATAAATGTTGATACTATTCATTACTAATGACTATAGTTATGACGCTGGCAAGTGCTAAATATCTTTACTTGAACAGATTTTTAGCAAAATGTATTCAGTTTGTAGCAGTAAGAAAATTGTACGTTAATCTTGATCACATTACCTATACCAAGAAAAGTTTGGAACGCGTTTCCTTAAAAATTTCTCTATGGAATAAAATTGCAAAGTTGACTCCAAATTTCACATGTCTTAATTATTAACTTTTGAATATGTATGAAAATATATTAATAAATTACATTTTCGATTTACGTTGCTAGTTTTGTGTTATTAAGCTTACTTTCGGATTTTATCTACACTAATCCCGATTTCACCAGCTGCCTCTCTTCCCCACCTACTACGCAGTGACACAATTGCAGCATTTGACATCGTCGAGTTAGTAATAAAGCCTAACAGTTTGAATCACCATAACGAGCATGAATCTATGAAATATGTCCATGATAACGAGGTATAAATTGTATATTGTGGATGTCACAGTCACAATCAATTTTATCGTATAATCCATAGACATAGGATTTTTTCGCTAACATCTTAAGCCTATGGTATAATCACACAAAAATTCGTAAGAAGGACTTTAAGTTGGCATCGGACTGGACCACTATGGCCAATTTATGAATGAAATTCTATTGTTATATATAATTATCGCCGATGCCAATGGGTTAATTTGATCTCTTTTTCCAGTACTGTACAAATCGAAAAGTATTTATATTACTTATCATTCGTCCAGTCTTTAACGTAGATAATATCTATGTGGAAAGGTATTTTTTTTATTTTAATATTGTTAGGTTTGCAATAACGCCTGTTATGCGGATTACATTACAAAATCACAAATATAAAATAGGATTTTTTTTTCCCCCGCACATGACTTAAATTTTTCCTATCGTATATTTGTGATTTTGTAATGGAAAGGTATTATTTAGATTTTAATAAATACCAATTTATCTACGAATTAATTTAAATTTGAAGACAAAGTTTCAAAGGATAAAGTTGAGATCATTAATGCGGGGTCGAATATCAAGGTAAAGTACGCTCTTTTCGCTGACAGTGCAAACGCTTGCTGTACCCTACGAGATAGCTCATAATAATGTACTACAGTATAATACACCTTTAATTTTTTAATGTACAACAGTATTGCACACCTCCAAAAGTTTTACAAAAAAGTCCGCAATGGTATTATCTCTATTTCTTAGCGATTTGAAGCAATACAGCATTAATCGTTAAATAGTTATGTAAGTACCTTAAACTCATTGTGCATTTTATATAGATCACTGCGAACATTGTATATAAAGCCATTCTGTAGTATAGTTAGTATCAGCATTGCACCCGAGCGAAGCCGGGGCGGGCCGCGGATCTATATAAAGATAAGAAAATTTCTTCTTCAATCTTAAGTATCTTCAATAATTACTTATACGTATAGCGAAGACATTGGGTCTATAAGGGCCGAGAGCTCATCTCATATTAGTTGTCAGAGCGTTTGATCGATGCGACGCGCGATCATAACGCTGGCACTTATTTACCAACGAATAATACATTATTTATTTGTAGGGCTCAACGAATAAGCATTGGTATCCAACGTGGAAATGCTGCCAGCATGCTAACACCCTGCCAATTGATAGTGAGCTGGGGAATTTGGATTGTCTGTGGGCTTGCAATAGCCTTTAGGATGCCTAAATACTTTCTTTGTAGTAGCTGTGGTGTTGTATGTAGTTTGTAGTGTTTTCATAATAGAAGCATACCGCTGGTTAAAAAAAGCATAGTTATCCGATTGGAAGCCCATTATTTGCCAAACTAAGCTTTGAACATTTATTTCATCAACATTTGTTCTTATAATCCGTTTTGAATCAACAAAAAGACAAATAAATAAGTTTATTTTTTCTTACCTCGAGTGGTAATTTTACCCACAATTGTTCTGGTAAGTACTCGTATATATATAAAATAAAATATAATATCAAAAGAACACAGAACCACTGTATTCTGGTGTTGATACTGTTAAAAGGAATATATAAATCGTAATGAAATGATGAAGTCTTTGGTGATCTGTCTCGCGAAGAAAAGAACGCTAGGATACAACCGTAAGACCTCTTTGATCACAGCATCCAGGTATCTCATCTCCGCCCAATCGGCCATGCTGGGCGTTTGTCCGGAACCACCAACCAGAGCGTTGATTTGTGTGCGTTGTTGTTGGGAGCTCCATATAAAATAATACCAATTGGCTTGACTTTAATGGAGGCATTAAAAAAAAACGGCACTCTACGGGGAATTCCTCATGTGCCGGGTTAGAGTAGCCTCCTGCCCATACCATCCTGTAGGTATCGTTAGAGGCAACGATACTACCTCTACTGTAAGTGGGCAGCAGAACATTCTGATACTATCTTATTATGCATGCCCAAGACGGCATCAAGTAGTGTGCAGGGACTATGGCATATACTTTGGGAGGCAACTGTTGTGAGTGCACGTCACGTCTGTTGATATTAGTGACGATGAATATGTACCTGAATATCTTCTTTGTCAGCTAACACCATCAACGCCGTTGTGTCGTAGCCCTGAAATAAAAAAGGAAACATGGTAGGATAACGTCCAAAGGATTACTATATCTAATTGTACTAACTCAACTGTCGAGCAACAGTGTACATTAATGTTTGGGATTGAAAAATAATAACAATGGGCTGAGAATCAAATAAATAAAATAACTTCTTCTACGGTGACTGACCTTCATTTTGCAACATAAATAAAATAAACTGTACCTACAGCTTACACTGTTCCTGTATCTGGCCAGACTGGTTAATTCTTAAAAGCTATTTTCAAACCAAATGAGGTTAAGGTATATCACCTCGCGCAGGCGTGGCGGTAACGAAAACTTGCTCGATACTAATAACGGTGACATGTAGACGCTTCACAGAATATTTAGTTACGGAACCCTTCGTGCGCGAGTCCCACTCGCAGTTGGCCGGTTTTTATAGGAATACACGTCACTTGAATTTGACATTTAATCTACCGTGTTTGAACTTCGCGCCTGTTATATTATTGACTTCCCGAACTTGACAGAAGCTTCCCTCTTGGCGAAAGTTTAAATATTAGCTACCTCAGCCACAGACTCCAGCGCCAGCATTGGTGTCATATTATAGTAAATCGGTCTGCCTGCTATACTGCTACGACACGTTTCCCCATATAATGGCGTCACTGGACTTGGCACTTGGCTTTGTCTGTGGCAGAACGCGTCTGGGCTTTAAGGCGCCTCGTTTTTGCTCAGTGAGTAGTCACGAGCCACGACCAATGTCAATATTAGGTTTTTTTTAATGCCTGATGATAAGCCTTTGACCACTATCTCATCTGATGGTAAATGATGATGCGGTCGAAGATGTTGTTCAGGCTAATCTAGAAGTACTGGCTCTCAAGGACAGCTGCCGGAACACACCGTTAGGTGCTTGGCGACAGATTTTCTACTTGAGGGTGGTAGCTAGCCAGGCGGGCATTCGCAAAATGCCCTACCACCATGCTGTAACGACGGCCATCCTAAGACAACAACCGAAACCGACGGCTTAACGTGCCCTCCGAAGCACGGAAGCGCTCAGTAATGTCACTTAGCGGTTACCCATCCAACTCATGACCGCGGGCGACGTTGCTTAACTTTGCTGATCGGTAAAGAACAGCTACGTAAACTTCGCTACAAGCGCTTCAAAAGGTAGGTAGGTATAAGTTAACTATTTTGAACCACCTAGGGTCATGTCTCGACTTAATTAATTAATTAACTTTAATTAAGCGCGCAATCATATTAAGTTACAAATATATCAATAGATAATCAAAAAGATACCTGATACAGTGGATGAAGGGCAGACATGATTCAAGTTTCATTTGAATAAATATACATGATGAATGAAATACGAGTAACTTAAGCTATTTGACTGTCTGAAATTACTATTCACTTGAAATATAAATTGCGATCCCGCAAATGAATTGTAGTTACGTGAGTGAATAATATACACAAAAGGGAGCTTAGTTCATTATCAAAAACATTTAAGATATAGTGTATTATCGAGGTATAAGTATGAAATTGCCGAAACGTATCTTTTTTTGCATGAAATTGCCGTATCGTAATATTTTAGTGCCCCGTGGGGTGCCGGGTTAGAATGTCACCCACCCAGTTCTACTTGTGGGTGTCGTAAGAGGCGACCAAAGGTAAAACACGGGAAGGAGCAGTGCCTTTTGAGGATTTAATATCTTAAGCTGCGATCCCCAAGACGCCTGCCAAGTGTGGGGATTATGGCAAACCCCCTCTAAATGGGAGAGGCTGCATGTGTTCAACTGTATGGATAATCTGGCTGATACCATATAGTTATGTTTTTTTGTTAAAGTATGAAACATATTTATTTAATCCAGGTAGGTCTGCTCTCCTTGCTATATATTATGTACATATAGAAATGTATAAATTTATCCTATCTAATATAAAGATCATTTAAATCTTGCCAACAAAATTTGACTGTTTGAGCTAAAAAACTTTCGCGAGTTTTGTCCATAATTATTATTTAGTAACCGGCTAGGACTCGCGTTATATTTACCGGATATTGCTCCGACCAGTTTCGAACTTATTTGAAGTTCTTCGTCTGGGAGTCACGATTGTGCACAGCGGCGAGCGCGGGCCTCAGCACGTAACTGGCGTTGAGACGGTTGCGCCGCAGCTGTCAAAGTCAGAATTCCTCCGTCGGAACTGTCACTTCGGTCACTATCACTGTGACTGTCACCGTCATTTTGACAGGTATAAGATTGTTGACACACTACACTAGTACTGTCATCTTCGCGGTTCCACAACTCTGATGCCGTATCATAAACATTGAGGACTGGTATCCAGGACGGCGGAATGTTCCACCCACGATCCCGGTTAAAATTAGGGTGGCGTCTAATTTCGATGGCCTCTCGTACTTTGCGCGGAACGAAAAACTTCTCTCGCGCTAGTACGGCCGCCCTATCGAAGCGGATATAGTGTGCGCCTGGGATTTGGGAATGCTCTGCTACCGCCGACCTCACGGTATCCAAGTTTTTGATACTCCTGATATGCTCAGTCACTCTGGTGGAAACATTGCGTCGAGTCTCGCCTATATACGATTTGCCGCAATCGCATGGGATCTTGTACACTCCAGGGCAATTCAGGGTACCCTTGTCCTTAGGAGACTGGAGAAGTTGACGCAGCTGTCCGCACAGTAAAATTTGACTGTGTTTACACTGATTTTGACTGGTTACACTGTTTTCTGTGAAACATTTTTTGTTTGTCCAAATCACGTAGAAAATCATAGTCAATTCGGACAAAACACTATTCCTTGTAGAAATTTAGTTCATTATTAATTCAGATCCACTTTTCCTTACATTGAAAAAAGTTCCAAAATAGCTTCATTTTTGTACGGGTTTAACAAGGTAAGGCAATCAAATCACGAGGCACTCATTATTCAAGTTTTTGCTAGGATATCCTAACAGCAAACTAAGTCGTTAATTATTTGGTAGTTTGATACGAGCTGACTTCTGCCGTCGCCGATCATTCGTCGTTATGTACCTTAGTGGTTGATCTCATAGTTGATTCTTCAGGTCAAAGTGTCCACTACCTTGGTTAAAGCAATAACGATGGTTACGTTCGTTAGCCATAATATCATCTCTAAATAGAGTATTGATTTTCCGTCCGAGCAGTTTCTGCTGCGTTAGTCCCACGTCGGATCTCGTATTCGAGACTTACTCTCGTATACGATTACTTTCATATTAAGGTTATATTTTGGACGAACTCGCCCCATACAAACCTAGTTCCAATTTAATTTTAATAATGATTTTTTTACTTACGTGATCACGGATCCTAATATCTAGGTTTGTGGTGCATCAGATTTTTAATTTCATTAAATTGTACAGTTTTGAAAGAGTAAAGTGAGAGTGGTAGAGAGAGAAAAGCTTTTTGTTAAAAGCCGTCTCTTACTCACAGTAGAGAGTACCAGAATCTAACCACATTTCAAATTCCGCTAGGTAGGCAATTATTTTTCCAACTAATAGTAGATTATTAACCAAGGGCTGTATGACATCAATTGCATACGAGGTTTTTGGCTAATTAACCCGAGTATGCAATTGATGCTTACGCCCGAGATAAATACTCTGCTTTACATATCGATTGTGAGGTTAGTAAACAACAAGACAGCAGGTTTCAATGAACATTTATTAAGAAGAAAAAAATGTGTATTTAATTAAAATTAATAGTAAAATTATTACAATTTGTAAGAGATATGGTCACGTTCTTTTTAGAAATATTTATAGTTTGAATATGAGTTTGTGATGATAAGACTTGAGTTTGAGTGACTTGAGGTTCTTGCATCGTAAATGGCGGCAGTTGCCTAGTACTATTTTCTTCATTAAAAAATGGCTCAGATGATGTGCTTTGACGTGGTGATTTCAAGTTTATATTTTCTGTTATTTTAGAAGTAATTTTGCTTTTGTTTGCCATCGAATCTTCGATATAACCTTCGGCCACTTTGCTGGACTTCCAGCCGCCGTGCCTTTTTAACAGAGTGAGGTTGGCTCCCGAATCAGCCAATAGAGTCGCTGATGTTCTGCGAAAGCAATGCCCGGTGTATAACTCTACGTTACTCAGTTTTAAATATGTGGCTATTTGCTTAGTCGCGCGCGCACACTCAGCCACGACGGGCGTGTGTACTACTAAGTGCGTGAATGTAAAATAAATTGCGATACATAAAAATGACGAACGTTGTGAAATGTAACTTGTGTAACATTGTGATCGATGAGATGCTTTGTTATATTCAAAACAAAGTGTCTGTGGTGGATGAGGAATCACTGGTGCGAATTTGTGTGTCTGCATTTACGAGTGAAGAGATAAAAAAATCAAAGTCGTTACTTTTTGAGGCAATTCCGTCCGACAAACGTAACATTGGTCGCAAAAACAAGGGTAAGGAAGAACGCGATATGGCGGATATAATTAACCAGTTTAAGTCTACGGAGCCAGACGTTCTACCAGTATTTGTAAGCCAGCAGTTGGACAAATTGCTCCCAATTTTGACGGAGAACCTTAACTGCTCTAAGCTGTTGAAGGATATGCTTATCATAAAAAGTTTGATTGCACATATAAAGTCAACATATGCGACACATGATGCTGTGGAGGAACTAAAGACAGAAATTCTAGGATTAAAGCATGACTCATTGTCACCGACGTCGGCTTTCAAGGTAAATAAAAGAAGAGGTGCATTGCTTAGACAGTGACCATGACGTGCCTTCTATAACGGAACCGGCTAAAGATAAGAAGATACCTGATATGGCATCATCTTTCGCAAAAAATCGAAAAATGAGGGTACAAATAAATAAATCTCCGGAACATGAATCATACGAAAGTCAACAACAGCTGTCCGTATTGCATCAACATGCGAGCGTTGTTAGAGGTATAAGTGCGCGGGGCGAGTGCCCGCTGCCCGGGAGTCAAAAGGTAAACATTGGGACCGGTTTAAATGCGAGTTCGACGATTACGTCAGAAATGTCTTGTGGCCCGTTATCGGATCAGCTGATTTCTGCTGATAAGGAGGGTGACAAGAGAACCTCGGATTGCATTATGGCTAAGCTTACGACGGATAAATCTCAAAACCCTGAAAGATGGCAGACCGTAACACACATCAAAAACCGGCGGAAATATCGTTTCATGGGGAAGTCCGGTGTAGCGCGAGATCTTGAATGCACATTCAAGGCGGCAGAGAACAGAATCCCTATGTTTATAACAAATATAGATACCTCCGCAAAGGAGGCAGATATTATAACATATATTGAAAATAAAACACAAGAACGGGTTTCTTTAGAAAAGATTAATATGAAAGTCGACAGAAATTATAAAGCATACAAATTCTCGATTTTGGAGACTAATTTACATAAGTACATGGACGAAAAATTATGGCCTGTAGGTGTCATATTTAGACGTTTCGTCAGCTTTAAAAGAAGCAGGGCGAACGCTCATAGCAGATCTGCTGCCGGTCTAAATAAACCGAATAATGGATAGACGCCTTTATCGCTTTGCCAGTTTTAACTGTAAAAATGTGAAACGTTCGATTGATGGTATTAGGGAGTTGTGTCGTACTTGCGATATAGTATGCCTACAGGAGACATGGTTAATGCCGCATGACATTCCCTTCGTCGGGACCATTGACAGAGCCTTCGGGTACACGGCGACCTCTGCGATGGATGACTCACGAGTTATCGGACACGGTCAAGGTCGTAACTACGGCGGGGTCGCTTTACTTTACCGATACGCGGCTTTCCAACAAGTGACCGTGCTAAAGTGTAGTAATCCTCGTATATGTGGTATTAAAATATCAACAAGTGATAGTGCAGTTATTATAATGAGCTTGTACTTACCAACAAACTGTTCGTCAAACTTACCTGAGTTTACAGACTGCCTGAGTACAGTGAGTGCTATTATTGACGAGTATGGTATAGAATCTGTATTTTTGCTCGGTGATTATAATGCTGCGCCGGGTGGGTTATTCTACAGTGAACTGATGAACCTGTGCGTTGAACAAAGTTGGTCATGTATTGACGTTGACGTGCTAGGGCGAGATTCAGACACCTTTACTTTTATTAGTGATGTTTATGGCACTAGCAGCTGGTTAGATCACTGTATTGTCACTCACTCGGCTAAGCAGACTGTTGTTGACATCTTTGTCGAATACGATACTTTGTGGTCAGATCATTACCCTCTTATAGTGGAATGTAAATTAAATGTACTACCACCTAAAATATCGTCAAATATTAGGTCCTTACATATGAAATTGGCGTTTTGTATGGCAGGAACAAAAAGTCGAATATTTTTTAATATAATATATTTAATTAATCAAAGTATGAACCATTATTTTCTATGCACTTTTGCCATCTCATAGGTAGTTCATTGATCCCTTTACTAAAAAAACCAGTCGGACGGGAATCAATAAAATCTTTGAAGGCGATTTGGACTGCCCCATCGGAGTTGAATTTTTTCCCTTGCAAGAAGTTATCCAAATTTCGAAAAAAATGGTAATCTGTTGGAGCAAGGTCCGGGGAGTACGGAGGATGTCTTAGACTTTCCAATTGAAGCTCTTCTAATTTAGTAGCCGTCTGTAGCGCAGTGTGTGGTCTAGCGTTGTCGTGAAGCAGCAGTGGCGTGGAGCGATTGACCAGCCTAGGTTGTTTAGCCGCTAGCTTTTCCATCATGGTTTGCAATTCCTGACAATAGACATCAGCCGTAATAGTCTGGCCAGATTTGAAAAAACTGTAATGAACAATACCGGCACTAGTCCACCAAACGCTTACAAGTAACTTTTTTGGGGTTAATTTTCGCTTGGGGCAGGATTTGGCTGGCTGGCCAGGATCTAACCATTGCGCTGAGCGCTTCCGATTATCGTAAAGAACCCATTTTTCATCACAGGTAATGATTCGGTTTAAAATACCTTCATTATTGTGCCGGTTTAGTAATGTAACGCAGCAGTCGACGCGCGTTTGCCGGTTTGTTTCAGTCAATTCGTGAGGTACCCACCTTTCAAGCTTTTTAATCTTCCCAATTTGCTTCAAGTGAATTAAAACAGTTTTATCACTAACATCGCAGCCTGCAGCTAACTCGGACGTGGTTTGCGATGGATCCGCTTCCACAATAGCCTTCAACTCTTCATTATCAACTTGAGTCTCAGGCCGTCCACGGGGCTTGTTCTGCAGGTCGAAATTTCCAGAACGAAAACGTTGGAACCAAAAACGAACTGTGTTTTCTTTTGCAACACGACCGCCATACACATCATTCACCCTTCGAGTTGTTTCCGCAGCACTAGTGCCACGGCGGAACTCGTACTCGTAAATAATGCGATATTTAAGGTTTTCCATTTTGTAAAATGAGTGACGCAAACAGAAAAAAACAGAAGAAAAAAAACAAATGAATGACGATCATCGAAGCACAAATACATGAGTCTATAGCTGTACAAATTTGAATTTGGAATTCCTTACCAAAGAGGAGAAATTCGTGATTAAAGTGGCCAGTACGACAAACGCCAATTTCATATGTAAGGACCTAATATAATTGTAAACGAAAGTTTTGTATGGGGTGAACGAAATGAGGAACAAATCAATGTGTATACAAAAGAGTGTTGTAAAAACTTAAAATTAATTGATTTTCCTTCGGAATGTATAAATTGTGCTGACTGCTATTGTTCTAACTCAGCCCACAGGCGTATTCTTGATAGGCTTTATACTGCGTCTCGAAGGGAGACATTGTGTCTGCCCTTCGAGACGCAGCCGTTGTCGGTAGGGGGAGCATGAGTAGGGGGAGGAATGGTTCGCGTATAACTGGGTGGAACCGGCATGTGAGTGACGCTCACAGGAGGGCCAGGGACAGGTTTAAAGAATGGGTATTTTGTGGGCGGCCCAAGTCCGGCCCTGTGCATACAGAAATGTGTGAGAGCAGAAGAGTGTTCAAATCTCGGTTAAAATGGTGCCAAAATCATCAGGACCAGATAAAAATGGACGCTCTTGCTGCAAAACATGCTAAAGGGGACTTTCGCAGCTTTTGGAAGGGTACCAGTAAGTGCAAAGTCGGACCTGGCCTTCCTGCGAGCGTTGATGGCATTAGCGACCCAAGCGAGATCGCTAATTTGTTTAAAAAACATTTTTCTGTTAAGTCTCCGCTAGGACCTGCGTATGAGGTGCTCAATGCTGACATGAGCAGCACCACAGTTGAAACGACTTTCCTCGCGAAAGATGTACGCGAAGTTATTCGGCATATGTCGCGAGGAAAGTCCCCGGGCCACGACGGACTCAGCATTGAGCACCTGCAATATGCTGGACCACACATCTCTAGGGTATTGGCTATGTTCTACTCATTATGCGTTAGCCATTCATACTTACCACACGATATTATGAAAACCGTGGTAGTGCCTGTTGTGAAAAATAAAACTAGTGGTCTCACTGACAAAAGTAACTACAGGCCCATATCGCTCGCTACGGTAACGGCTAAAGTATTTGACGGTCTGCTTAATGCACAGTTGAATAAGCACATATTACTGCACGATAATCAGTTCGGGTTTCGTCCTCGGCTGTCGACTGAAAGTGCCATACTGTACCTTAAGCACACCGTCAAATACTATACTGAACGTAAGACTCCAATTTATGCATGCTTCCTCGATTTGTCTAAGGCGTTTGACTTGGTGTCGTACGACCTTCTTTGGAACAAGCTGAGGAGCACTGATTTGCCCCATGATGTCGTCAGTATGTTCCAATATTGGTATGCACACCAGTCAAACAGTGTTCGATGGGCGGGGACAATGTCGGATCCATATCGGCTTGAGTGTGGTGTCCGGTAGGGTGGATTGTCTTCCCCCACGCTATTTAATTTGTATATCAACGACCTCATCGTCGCACTAAGCAGTCAACACGTTGGCTGTCACATAGATGGAACATGTGTTAACAACCTAAGCTACGCAGACGACATGGTGCTGCTTAGTGCGTCGGTCTGTGGCTTAAGAAAGCTGGTACGGACCTGTGAAGAGTACGCAAGTGGCCATGGGTTAATATACAATGTCACAAAGAGTCAATATATGGTCTTTGAAAGCAAAAAGGCGAGATGCCCCCAGAACGTACCGCCAGTTCTCTTGAATGGTGTTCCCCTTGAAAAAGTCAAACAATTTAAATACTTGGGACACATAGTAACTAATGAACTCAAGGACCACGCAGATATTGACCGGGAGCGAAGGGCCCTGTCTGTAAGAGCGAATATGATAGCCCGCAGGTTTGCACGATGCTCAAATGAGGTCAAGGTAACTCTTTTTAGAGCCTACTGTACATCGCTCTACACGTGCAGCCTGTGGGCTAATTACACGGAAAAAAGCTACGGTTCCCTCCGCGTCCAATACAATAATGCGTTCAGAGCGGTGTTGGGGTTGCCCCGGTATTGCAGTGCCTCAGGAATGTTTGCGGAGGCGCGAACAGATTGTTTTCATGCGACTATGCGAAAACGTGCTATTTCTTTGGTACGTCGCGTGCGGGCCAGCTCCAACACCGTTCTGGCGATGATTGCGGCCAGGCTCGATTGCACTTTCCTTCGGCAATGTTGCACACTGAGAAAAAATTCATGTGCTGACATACGTAATTTTAGGCTCCTCATACGTATTTCCTGTTTAAAACGAGACTAGCGTACATAAAGATGAGTCAACATGACGTGTAATGATGTTGCTGTAATGTTCTTTGCACATTACAACCATCAATGCGAACCATTCGTTCCTTCGTTCATTCAATGATGTACTGTCATGCAAACAAGTATGTAACATCTTGACAAAGTAAGGATGTTACTTACGTACATCATGGTGCAGCCTACTTACGATAAGTATGTCCCCTACCTTTATCAAATATAGGCATTCGTACAGTAAGAAGGTTGCCTACATCAATCTTGGTGTAGCCTACTGATGGTAAGGATGATCCCTACGTTTGTCATGTATCGGCCTATGAACAGTAAGGAGGTAACATACGTCAAATTTGTTGCAGCCTACATATGTTAAGGATGCTACTTAAATTTATCATGCATTGGCTCTCGTATAGTAAATAGGTTGCCTACGTCTATCTTGGTGCAGCCCACTTACGGTAAGTATGTTCCCTACGTTTTTCATATATCGGCCTACGTACAGTAAGTAGGTTGCCTACGTTAATTTTGGTGCAGCTTGCTTATGGTAAGGATGTTCCCTACGTTTGTCGTGTATCAGCCTAAGTACAGTAAGGAGATTGCGTACGTCAATCTTGGTGCGGCCTACTTATAGTTAGGATGATCTTTACATCTATTATGCATCGGCCTACGTACAGTATAGATGTTGTGTACGTCAATAGTGGTGCAGCCCATTTACGGTAAGGATGTTACCTACGTTTGTCATGAATCGGCCTACGTACAGTTATATGTTTAATACGTTCTTGTTGGTACAGCCTACTTAAGGTAAGGATGATCCTTACATATCTCATGGATCGGTTATCGTACAGTAAGGAGGTTGCCTACGTCAATTTTGGCACAGCCTACTAATAGTAAGGATTTTTTATAAATTCATCATGCATTCGCCTATGTAGAGTATGGATTTTATATGTACACAAATCTGGACCAGCCTTAAGATATTATTGAGAGCACCATTTGTAGTATTGTAGTTATAATATAACTGTAGTATTGCTCCTGGTTTATGTATGCGCATAATATTATAATCTTTGTATGCACCCTACTCTACATAAATTGATGCATGTTATACAATGAAATGATCCAAACCATAAGTAGACTGCACTAAGGTTCACGTATACAACCCAGCTGTACATAGGCTGATGCATGAGATAATTAGTTATTCTATGTGCAGGCTGCACCTGTAAAAAAGGACAGTTAATAAGTGGATTAGTTAGTATAAAAAAGATTATCATAAATTTGTGATCTATTTATTAAAAAAATATACATAATTATTTTGAAATAGAAAATATTAAAATATGTAACTATTGTCAAAATTCTTGAAAATAAATCACTTAGTATTGAAATGTTTATTTTAATATTTAGAGATAAAATAAATCATAAAACGGAAAACTGTCAAAACTCAGACATTAGTCTGAAAGAAATGCATATAATATTTCACGGAGTTTGAAAAATTTATCTCCGACGTGGTCTCCGTATACATTTTCTTTTTGAATGGGGACATAACAATGTATGCGAGAATCAAAGCAGCGTGGCGTTTGATACAGTTTCAAATTCACCATCTGGAATAGATAAATATATTACATTTATGAAATTTGTAAAATAAAAATGTCACTACTAAAAAGTTTTACCAAAGAGGTAGGAAACAACAGCTTATTAATGTCAGACTACTGTCGCTATAAGTGCACCACAATAGTTAATTGTGGTACACTTATAGCGTTACGTTTCCAAATTATTTGTAGTGGTCGGGTATGTTCTAAATGTATTTAAAGTACTTACCACTAGCAACAGTTATGTAGACGTATATACGTTCTTGTCCCTGGAGTTATTAGAAAAGCCCCTCATTATTTTTTGGATATATATGGTTGAAGCCTTCTAAGAGCTGCAATCAAAAACATTAAGATCAAACAAGTGGGATATTTCCACTATAAAAGTAAAACATGAAGAATAAAAATATACATAAATGGGTATTTCCATGGTAATTAAATCATTTATTAGATTTTATAGGTACCTGCAGAAGCTTGTTGTATCAGTACGCTACGCTGAACGTATGAAAATTTAACTTGCATGAGGTAGTATGTACTTTTTCAATAAATACATCAATTAAAAAACAACAAATACGCTTACCTGACTCCCTCTGAATGTTGCCCTTTCAGCATTTGAATTCACTGGTTGCCGGATATCCAGGCTGTGCCTTTCTTTGTACATATTGGTCCACTTTCGGACGGGATGGGTGGGCACTGTGTAGCTTTCTTCGTTAATTCAAATTGGATTAGTGGTTAATTTATGCGTGGAAACTTTGTAATAAGCGAGGTTTTTATAAATAATCACTGTTGAAAACTAAAATTACCATTTGCATGCGCGCGTAATGCGATTGCCATGGTCTGACTGAAAAAGAGTATTATAGCTGTTGCACTGCACTACAGCCAGTATTACTAGCGTGTAAATCGAAAACAGCCGAACTTTCATATAAAATTATATATTGAATGCTGACATCATTGATGCATTGTTTAGATTTTTCAAAAACTATTATAATTATAATTGCGCCCCGCAGTTTCATGCAATGTTGACAAAACAATCCAAGTATTATAATAAATATTCATAATAAACTGAACACTTCCTTACACCCACAAAGTTCTCTTTCACAATTCGTCTGGCTTGCTTAGGAAATACCAAAATTGCCTTATGGTAAATTCCAGTAGGTATCCTTGTGAGCCAATTCCCATTTTAGATTAAACCTTGTTACTACCATGGACTGCATCAATGCATACCATAAGTGAAAATGTAGCCAAATACTAAAATATAATATAATATGTTAATAAAAAAATATGTTTTATATTCTTGTTTAATAACACTAACATTAGAAATGCTGAAGTTTGTAAGTGAGGATGAGAATGTGTATATTTATTACTTCTTTACGCTAAAATTGCTGGACCAATTTAGAAACTTGAAATATAGATAATTTAGGTCTTAAATAAATACAACGGATACTTTTTACAATCGTCATCATCGTCACTTTTCATTATTGCCAACGCGAATGATACAGCGGGATGCAGTAGGTAGGTATATATCCAAAATAGGTACTGTACTGTATCAGCCGGACCGTCCACTGCTGGACACAGCCTACCCTATTTAGGGGGTATTTGCCATAATCCCCACACTTGGCAGGCGTCTTGGGGATCGCAGTGTAAGATGGCAGTTCCTTAGAAAGCACTGCTGCCCACATTCCAGTATTTTTCCCTTAGTCGCCTCTTAAGGGACCCATGGGAAGATATGGGGAGGTACAATTCTAACCCGGCACCCAACGGGCGGAAAAGACCTTACTTCATAGGATCATTTCTATAGTAAGCTCTTCCCAAGACTGACACTATAAGTGAGTCTCAAAATGGGTACTTAACCAATAATATATTAAAAAATATAGACAAAACCTTATTTCAAAATTTTATTCTAAATAGTGAATGGTAGGTATGTGTAAAGATATTTTTTATTATTTCTGTACTTATTAAGCTCATTTTACTAAAGCCGTCAAATTATTATAATGAAAACAACGCGTACCGATACCGATGCAAGCAACGTAATACATGTTGTATCTGATGGAATTATACGTATATTATTAAGATGATACGATGATATATAAATAATAAGATACAAAATATAAAGCCACATAATAAACATAACTTAAAAAATGCCAAATTTAAAAATTGCAGTGTTTCAGTTCAGAGTAACTAGTTTTTATTTATTTGCACACTTATTACAATCGATTTGTTTTATTTTATGCAAACATGAATAAAAAATTGTAAATGAAGATATGTTGAAATAAGCAATGGTCGAAAGGCGTTTATGAAGTAATCCTGTCGTATTTTTTTATTCGCGATCTGGTAACACTGCTCTTGTGTCTTAAGACAATCTTTAAACTGTCGAGGGAACAGTAAATGAATGTGCCCGTAACATTAAAATAATTTACAAACACAATATGCCTAAAACGTATAATGATGCTTGCTACGTTTATTATGCTTGGGTCTACTCGCTGTAAGGAGTTTACTTAAGTGAATTTTGGTGCAGCATACTTATAGTAACATGCCGTTTATATCTATCCACGTAGGTACGGCAAATAGTTTGCCTACTTCAACTTTGATGCTTTTCACTTGTGGTAAAGATCTTTCTTACGTTCATCATGTATCAGCCTACGTACTGTAAGGAAGTTGCATAATTTGCATACTTATATCGTGCATCGGCCTACGTACAGTAAGGAGTCATGGCGCAGCCTATACTTAATGTACCTAAGTGTGTTTTCTACGTACCTACATCATGCATCAAGCTACGTACAGATAGGAGATTGTCTACTTGAACCTTGTTGTTGCCTACTGACAATAGGGTTCTATTTCCTAAATACTTACATTAAATAGACGAGCTACTTATAGTCAGGACGCAAACTACTTGAAAAAAATTTTTTTTTAGTTCAATACGTATGTGTCATCCTGTTCATGTTGGAGTACAATTATAAAGATGCGACAGCATGATGTAATGATCTATCTGTGACGTCATATCCATGGAGTACTTCCTAGCATGTGTTTGACTATATCAGTTACGTATGTTGAGTCTTGTTGACGGACCCGACAGACGGGTACGTATATAACGGGAAGATCAGTACCTACACAACATGTTGCAACTTATTGACGTGTTGATAGGCTTCAACATTATTTTGTATTATCCAACATTTTTACGGTTGTAGATTACGTATTTTAGATAAAACTGCGAATACATTGTGAAAAGACTTCGCTACATTTCAAATTTTTCTCAGTGCAACAGACATGTTGCTGTAGCAATGCCGAAGCGAAGGTATTAAGCTAATCTGTAGGGGTATTACATTATTTTTATATTATGACATTTTAATTATATTGTATTTTATTATTATTTTGATTATTCTGGTGACATTGTTTATTCATTAATTTTATTATTATTCATTCATATTTAAATTTTCGGACATTGACATATTGTTGTACTGACCACTTCATAAATTTACTATTTAATTATTTGATTTTTATACATGTTAAAAGGATTTATGGGTTATTTTACCTGAAATAAATGAATTTGAATTTGAATTTGGCATGCCTGTAAATTTGTTTTTTCCTATTACTTGTCTGTGGCATTTTCCTTTACTGTAATTAAGAAAAAAAAAATTTGTATCCACGTTTTCAGGCCGAAGAGCTTGATATTTTTCAACATAATTTGCAAATTCTTCATGCACAACAAATGACCGGTCAATTTTAGTTTTCGTGTTAGGGCGTTTTATGAGTAGTAATTTGTTATGTTTTTCTACATTTTCTATTGTCAAGTTTGTCAATTCCACGGTTCTGCAGGCTCCCGATATCCCAAAAATTAGAACAATCTGTAAAAAAGACATAAGTTGTATTAAAGGCACCAAATTAGCATAGTATTTTTGTGAAATATTTTGGTAACTTATTAAAAAGGCCAAGTAAATACGTAGGTACCTTTATTGCTAAATAAATTTCATCCGGAGCTTCATTTAAGAATTTCTGTACTTCTTCTGCAGTAAATACCTTCGATTTCTTGCTTTTAAAGCCGTCAGACTGCCTTTTCAAGAAAGCAGTAAGTTTAGAAAAATCTTTCAAATTCACGTCATGTTTTGTCATCATTGTAGATTTTAGCATGGAATAAAAGCACCATAAACTGGAAGGTTGTAGCCTCTTAGATAATTCATCAAAATATGATATAAAAACACTTTCAGAAAGAGATTTCACTTTTTTTTCTGACCGCCATTTCATAAATTCGTCGTATGCCTTTACATATCTTTCTTTCGAGTTCGGCGGTAATATATTTTCGACAACTGTTTTTGCCCTTTCTTTAATAAAATCGGGCGTTAGATCTATGTCTTCGTCACTAGACATGTTTAAAACTTTTGAAAAAGAACTCAAACAAGAAAATTAATTATTTTCGCGATGCTTTCGCGCCTACTAGTAGACTGCCTTTTTTTTTTTCACGCACGCAAGCGCGTCAAATCTTGCTGGCCAGTTTGATTTTTAAATCGATTCCATCTAACATACGATGTGGAAACAAATAGTTCCATATTTAAAATAAAATCTTTATAAAATAAATTGTCTAGATTCCGATTCGAGTAATTAATCGATACCGAGAAAAAAAAAATTACTTTTTAAAAATATTCTTCGTGCAGTATAAGTATGACAGTTCTTTTTTCAAATACCAAAACATATGCTGTAATGATAGTCATACACCCCGGCATTCAGGGGTGTAAGGGTGTACTTACAGAGCAAGAGATATGTAAAAGAATTTTCATATCCACATTCTCTACCCTTATCCAAAAGATTCCAAAAGAACAAGTAAGAAAAAGACCTAATTGTAAAAAAAATAGTTCAGTTTTATGAACAGCTGCCTTCCTTATGGTCAACTCTCTTCGGGAATGCTTTCGTTAGTATACTTACCCGCTACCTTTCGGGTAATCAAGAAGTTAAGAAGCCCTGCATTGTACCTTATGTGCGAAACAACCCACTCAAATCTTGATCTACATAAGTGGTGGCACGCTACTTATGTCCTTATATATTTGAACCGGAACTATACCACAAAACCCTTCATGGCAATAACAATTTAAAAGTGGTTCCCTGAATCAATCTTACGGCATGCAATTTAAAAATCTAGAATTACATTCCTATCATCGAATGAACCTATTGTTACTGTCATTATTGAATCTGTGGTGGCACATGTAGTGAAGAAGAAGAAGAAGTCCTCCTAGTAAAATGTATCTGAGAGTACCCATATTTTTTTCTCCATTGTAGTGGTGTGCACGCACACTTGTACAACTTGTACCCCTGTGTTCTCAATATACAGTTCAATCGACCCGTCATCACGTGTATGTAGAGTGCTCGGATATCGAAGGATTTGGCATCGGAGCCACGTGTCGCCAGAATGCGGTCATTCTGATCTTATATACAATCGGCGGCTATGTGCTCCGCTTAGTTGCATACTCGTAACAGATACCGATTGTCAATGCACTATTCAATGAATAATCAATGAAACAAGAGTTTTTTTATATTTGTGTGAGCGAATTAGGCAGAAAAAAGTGGTTGTCGTTAACCAACGGTAACCAACCAAAAGGTGGACAGCGGTGCTTTCTGAGGAACTGATACCTCACACTGCGATCCCCAAGACGATTGCCAAGCATGGGGATTATGGCAAACTCCCCCCCTAAATGGGGGAGGCTGTGTTCAGCAGTGGACAGTACGGCTAATATAGTACAGTAGGTAAGTTGTTGTTATTACCTCAAACATAAAAGTGTTGAGTTCTTCATTGATCCCATTTACGTCAATATCTCCTTTATCCTCCGCTTCCAGCAGTAGATCCAAGATAGCCAGTCTTTTTTTACTGATCGTGTTGTCTCCTTCTAACACTGCAGTAAACTCGTTCGAGTGGACTCCTCTCTGTTTCCTTCTATCTCTAATGACGTTGTCTGCGAAGTCGTGCACCTAGAATCAAAGTAGCTGTCAGACAATCAGTAGGACGAGAGAAAAAGTCAGAAATACCTGTCTAGACAAGGACAATATTATCATTTTAACAAAACAAAATAACCTTTCTTTTATGTATACCTGATAGGCTAGCCTTTGACCACTATCTCACCTGATCGTAAGTGTAGATGTGGACGAAGATTTTGTTCAGGCTAACCTAGAGATACCGGCTCTCAAGGACAGCTGCCGGAACACACCGTTAAGTGATTGGGACAGATTTTTTACTCGAGGGTAGTAGGCGGGCATTCGCAAAATGAACTGTAACAATTGTAATACCTATATGCTTCTTGGTATCGTTACATTCCTGATCGTATAAGAGGTAATTTTTTCGTCATATAAGCTTTACGAAATATTCAAGAAAACAGACCTGGTCATGGAAAATGTAACTAAAATAAGATTTTGAAAACATGACGACGAAGCGCGCGAAAACAATTTTTTGTTGTTTTTTTGTATTATTTTATTCCAAAAGTATTTCACCTACAATTTCAGTTTTTACGTATATTTTAATCAATATTTGCTCGTTTTCTGTAGACATGAATAATTACAGCGTTCTAGATTAATGAGTTTAAAAGTTACGAGAAAATTATTGCGTAAGTTCTCGCACAAATAAATTTTATATAATATATGAATAGTATATCATTTTAATCCGATTAGGGCGACATACATAATTAAATAAGTTCGACAAAACATATTTTAACTAGATGTACAAATTAAGGAAAACACATTTTCTGTATTTGATCGTATTTCTCAGTAGACTTTTATGTTTAAAACACGTTCTCAAAATATATCACAAAAAAAACCCAAAAAAATAATTCATAAAGATATTGTGTGAACTGTCCAAAATCTGCCATATGAGACATATTTTGGCGTGCGCTGCAAAAACCTTTAGTATCACACGTACATAATATTGGTCCTTACATATGAAATTGGCGTTTTGTATGGGAGGAACAAAAAGTCGAATATTTATTAATATAATATATTTAATTAATCAAAGTATGAACCATTATTTTCTATGCACTTTTGCCATCTCATAGGTAGTTCATTGATCCCTTTACTAAAAAAACCAGTCGGACGGGAATCAATAAAATCTTTGAAGGCGATTTGGACTGCCCCATCGGAGTTGAATTTTTTCCCTTGCAAGAAGTTATCCAAATTTCGAAAAAAATGGTAATCTGTTGGAGCAAGGTCCGGGGAGTACGGAGGATGTCTTAGACTTTCCAATTGAAGCTCTTCTAATTTAGTAGCCGTCTGTAGCGCAGTGTGTGGTCTAGCGTTGTCGTGAAGCAGCAGTGGCGTGGAGCGATTGACCAGCCTAGGTTGTTTAGCCGCTAGCTTTTCCATCATGGTTTGCAATTCCTGACAATAGACATCAGCCGTAATAGTCTGGCCAGATTTGAAAAAACTGTAATGAACAATACCGGCACTAGTCCACCAAACGCTTACAAGTAACTTTTTTGGGGTTAATTTTCGCTTGGGGCAGGATTTGGCTGGCTGGCCAGGATCTAACCATTGCGCTGAGCGCTTCCGATTATCGTAAAGAACCCATTTTTCATCACAGGTAATGATTCGGTTTAAAATACCTTCATTATTGTGCCGGTTTAGTAATGTAACGCAGCAGTCGACGCGCGTTTGCCGGTTTGTTTCAGTCAATTCGTGAGGTACCCACCTTTCAAGCTTTTTAATCTTCCCAATTTGCTTCAAGTGAATTAAAACAGTTTTATCACTAACATCGCAGCCTGCAGCTAACTCGGACGTGGTTTGCGATGGATCCGCTTCCACAATAGCCTTCAACTCTTCATTATCAACTTGAGTCTCAGGCCGTCCACGGGGCTTGTTCTGCAGGTCGAAATTTCCAGAACGAAAACGTTGGAACCAAAAACGAACTGTGTTTTCTTTTGCAACACGACCGCCATACACATCATTCACCCTTCGAGTTGTTTCCGCAGCACTAGTGCCACGGCGGAACTCGTACTCGTAAATAATGCGATATTTAAGGTTTTCCATTTTGTAAAATGAGTGACGCAAACAGAAAAAAACAGAAGAAAAAAAACAAATGAATGACGATCATCGAAGCACAAATACATGAGTCTATAGCTGTACAAATTTGAATTTGGAATTCCTTACCAAAGAGGAGAAATTCGTGATTAAAGTGGCCAGTACGAAAAACGCCAATTTCATATGTAAGGACCAATATATAATGGATTTTATCTTAAATTGTCCTACAATCCCACCGCGACAGTATGTATCTAAATATATTTTATGTGTAAGCAATTGTCACCAAAATAGTGAATTATAAATACTATAAAAATATATAATTTATTTCTAATGCATGTATTATAAAGGCGAACGTTTATGTATGTTTGTTATTTCTTCACGCTCAAACGAATAGACCAATTTTGATGAAATTTGGTAAGGAGGTAAATGAGGTGCTGGATTAACACATAGGATACTTATCATCTATCACCACGCGGATGTAACCGCGGGGCGCAGCTTGTTTATACAATTGCATAACAAACAAACATATATTGAATTGAGAATCTCTTTGTTTTTCAGAAATCGATAAAATGAGGTAGAGTGAAAGTGTAATATTATATTACCGTGGCCAAGCACCGCGTAGCGCTTCCCTATAGAAGAGAGGCTGAAGATAAAGTCGTTGTGGAGCCACACTGTGGTCAAACGCTTCATAAGAAGCTTCCCCATCTCCTTGATTGCAGCTTTGTACTCCACGGTCTTCGCTGACTGGTCTCGGTCCAGCTGTGTACCCATGGCGGTTTCTAAAACACAAATCTTCATTTGAAACTTAATAACATTCAGCAAAGTCTGATTCCCGTCATACAAACGTGAACTGTAGATTGTGCCGGATTGAACGATAAAAAAATTCATAATGGTGAATTCAAGATAGGCTACTTTCTGCCTATGAAAGTTAGGATTGAACTGTGCAAAATTTCTAAAGTGCAATGTTATTTCTGAATAAGATAGGCAATGTAAAGTGAGAATGTCTTTGAAAGATGTATCTTTAACTTGCCCTTAGATGTTACTAAATCATTAGTCTCATGCACCCCATGTAGCAGAAGTTCTGATGATTTTAATGATAATGTTCCCTCCATAATACCATATTTAGGGCATTTTGCGAATGCCCGCCTGGCTAGCTACCACCCTCAAGTAGAAAATCTGTCGCCAAGCACCTAACGGTGTGTTCCGGCAGCTGTCCTTGAGAGCCAGTACTTCTAGGTTAGCCTGAACAACATCTTCGACCACATCGTCACTTACCATCAGGTGAGATAGTGGTCAAAGGCTAACCTATCAGGCATAAAAAAAAACAAAAAAAATGTTTTATAAACACTACAATCTTTGAAGTTATTAAGACTTTCAAAACTTTAAACATAAAGAGCACCAAAGATTTGCACCCTCTAGTTTAATTTGTTTATTGACAGAGCCTAGCGAGGCATTTACCGAATAGGTATTATTTCATATTACATCATAAGCCGGATTGACCACTGCTAAACAGAGCCTCCCCCATTAAAGGGGGTTTGCCATAATCTTCACGCTTGGCAGGCGTTTTGGGGATCGCAACTTTAAGAAATCGGTTTCTCAGAAAGCCCAACTTCCGGTATTTTACCCTTAGTTGCCTCTTACGACACCCGCAGGTAGCAGTGGGGGATGACATTCTAGCCCGGCACCGCACGGGCCGTATTGTTGCTTATTAATTACGGAGTATAAACACCAACCACATATGGTGAAAATGTAAAGTCACTGATTTCCGCCATCACATCGACGTCGGATCCGCTGGTTTCCTTCAGTTTCTCGATGAGGCCCTTGCACTTCTCCTTCATGATGACGGGGAAGTTCTTCAGAATGTTGAAGAAGAAGGTTGGCTTCAGGATCTTGCGGCGCGTGTGCCATTTTGATCCTGAAGTAAACAATTGATTTATTAAGAAAAATTGCGTGTAAATATTTAAGCAATTATTGATAAAGTTAGTACCTAGGAAGTACTCTTTGATTTATGTCAGGCTAGCCATTAACCACTATCTCACGTGTCGGAAATGTTTCGGTAAGATTATACTAGGTGGTGGTAGGCTTCTTCAGCCAGAGTGTGTTTTGGTGGGGTACCACTGCAGTGACTGATATTCAATATAAGCAGTAGTGTGGATTAAATGGAAAGATGAAAAGACTTCCAGCTTGAAATCAACCGGCAACTCATAAAACAAGAGGGTATATTAGTTTATTTTTAATTATTTAGATAGATGTCAACAACGTCAAATAGACGTGTGTTCAAATGGATGGAAAAAAATAGACTGTCCAGCATCCGATTCCACAGAATAATTAGAAATACACCAGGACGATATTCTGGGCTTGCGGGATCAATTCCCGCTGTAAGTTATCTTTTTCAATCAAAATTATTTACCCGAAATTCATGTTTACGGCGAGCAATGATTTTTGGTCTTTTCAACAATACTAGGCAATGATTTTGAACTATTAAATTAAAATAGAGAAAGTGGTATCTGAACTATGTTCTACTAGTGCAATTTATGTCCTAGTCGTTAACAATACTTCGAATCTATGGGTTCCTTTAGAGCCTGACCAACTACCTCCATTATTATAACCTTTTTGATTCAATAATAAACTTTGTACAATTATAAAAACAAACATATTAATTGACTTATGAAATAACACTTTTATGCACTAAAGCATGAAAAGCAGATTTGACCTGCAGGGCATAAATAAGAACTTTACGAGCATGCAAAGTAAAAGTTTACTTTTTCAGTACTGTCCGGAACAGAACGGCACAACGAGGTGACGTAAGGCAACGTAAGCATCGCGTAGATTAAGCAGGTAAAAGGTTATTTTTTGTATGATGCAGAAAAGTTCGCCTTGTACCTTACACGTGGAGTTGTCAAATTATAAACACAAGTCACAAAATAGGTTCCCCGTGACTATCCCATTTCACAACAAAATAGATCTTAAATACAAAGACCTTAAAGAACATTTTTGCTGGTATAATAACGATTTAATTAGTAATAAGAATTTGAAATCCTTTCCACGTAGTTTTGTTTTATTCATCGTTGTTACCGTTTTATTTTTAGAACTGTTTTTCCTAATGTATTTAATTATGAAATTCTGGGTAGTCGTACTTAGTGTTAAGTCTGCTGATCAATTTGAATCTATAATGGACACGACATGGTCAATTTTGTCAGTTTTGGTATGGTCTCTACAACAAAAACACAATAGTAGAATACGATACAAGTGAGCCATTATACACGAGGCTGTGTGTTGCAGCCCGAGCCGTAGGCGAGGGCGTAAATCAGCCGAGTGTATAATGAGCAAGTTGCTCACGAGTTTTATACGCACTTTATCAACACCCTTGCGAGGAAAAAAATAAATACTCGTATTGCACAAATGCGATACAAACAACATACGAAAATTATGGAAAATAGCGCGCAAGGTTTTTTTTTTGCACGCGGCAAATGTTAGATGTTTGATTACATTATAAACCTCTTTGATGTTACAAATCTGTATAACCCGATTAAATTGAAAATGCTCTTCAACATTCTAATGTCACCCTCCCATCTCTACCCGTGGGTGACGTAAGAGGCGACTAAGGGTAACACATCAAAAGGGGGGCAGCAGTGCTTTCTGAGGAACTGATATATCGCTTGGAACTGATAGATCATATCGCGATCCCCAAGACGCTTGACAAGCGTGGGGATTATGGCAAACCCTCCCATAATGGGAGAGGCTGTGTTCAGCAGTGTACAATCAACTGATACAGTACAGTACCTTTCAAACTTTTGCTACTCTCTGGATTCTATTCTCGTAGTTCAATCCCAGAATTCTTCACTTCACCTCGTTTTCAATAAAAGCACTTGGACCAAATAACAACTTTCCAGTAATAAATATCCATTATTTCCATTAATGTACTTAAATGAATGTTTGCTACAAAGCTAACCACAAAGCCGTAAATGTGGGGTATTAAACAGATGTAGACAAGCCTTTGATCGTCCGATCCAAAGTGATGATGAGATCTGATACAAAGTGGTACTGTAGACTTTGGTTTTACTACATAGGCTTAATTTCTCAAACGGAGCTTGAAAAGCTAAGTTTATTTAAATAAGCAAATACCGACAAAATTTCTTAGACGGAAAAAAAGTCTGTGTCCTAAACACGTCTAGCATATGCTCCGATCAAACATTAAAAACACGAAAAAAAATTAATTAAGCGTAATTCTTGTATGAATAGCTACAGTATTATGTCCAGCTGCCTATCTGACCACAACCCCCCATGGAAATGTTCTATGGCATTATAATATTACAGATAAGTCATGATTTTAATACTTCAACAAATCAACCATTTTTTAGATGCGTGTTATTACCTATTTCTTTACTTACTTGAAGCAGTGATGGCTCAGTGGCATTGGCTACGGACTACCGCGCAGCTGGTCCATGGTTCGAATCTCGCCTCGGGCTTAAGCTTCCGCATGGTGGCAGGGCATTTTGTGAAGGCCAGATGTTTGAAGTCTGTAAAAAGATTTTGTTATTATTTATTAAGTGTGTAAATACAATATGCAAATTAGTACGTAATAATCCCATTTTTTATAAAAAACGTCAAGATTTATATATAAACTACACACTTCGTCATGGAAACCGCTTAATGTTACCTGTGATGCGACTGGAAATGCACTCGTCTAGCACATTACCATGTCTGTAAACATATATAACAAATTACCGAGAGATCTTCTGCGTGAAGAAAATTAAACAGCTTCTTATTAAAAAAGCATATTACTCAATTGACGAATTCTTATGAATAATTTGATCAACTTATTACTGTCATTTATTATGTACAATACATAAATTTGAATTTAAAATTAATATACCGTCCTCTACTCTCCTATATGTTGCTGTATACGGTGTGTGAGTTTATAAGCAGCCAGTGTGAATTAAAAAAATCCTACTAAGCGGAATGGCCCACGATGGAGAAGCGGTGTGTATCCATATTTAAAATTTAAATAAACTACCTTTTTTCTGGTTTCTAACTAAATATAAAAAATAGTATACATTTAATTTGTCAATTAATTTCGAATAGGTATTAGGTATCACTCATTGTTTTTTGATTTTTTCTTATATTTGAAATACAGTTTAATTAGTGTTTAAGAGTAGAATGCACGGAGCGCTTTCCATAAAAATGTAATTTCGTCGTATTTTAAATACTAAGTGTTCAAACTCGGTGAAACTTTGCATTCAAGTCCTTGAGCCTAATATCTATGCTTCTGGTTTGCCAGATGTCCTTGAAATTAATTATTTTCAATAATAGTTTGAAAAATCGTTTTATTTAGACATTTAAGGATGAAATAAATATTAAATCGAAAAACTGAAAAATTAAAACCATAGATTTTAGGCTCAGTAATATGCGTACAAAATTTCACCGAAATTTAACACATGGTATGTAAAATGAGTCACCCAGTTAAACTCGGTGAAATTTTGTTTTCAACGCATTATGCACCGAGTTTAACTCGGTAAAATTTTGTTTTCAACGCATTATGCACCGAGTTTAACGCGGTAAAATTTTGTTTTAAACGCATTATGCACCGAGTTTGACTCGGTAAAATTTTGTTTTCAACTCATTACGCACCGAGTTTAACCCGGTAAATTTTGTTTTCAACGCATTGTGCACCGAGCTTAACTCGGTAAAATTTTGTTTTCAACGCATTATGCACCGAGTTTAACCCGGTAAAATTTTGTTTTCAACGCATATTGCTGAGCCTAAAATTTCTAAAAGGTTCTGGTTTTCCAGTTTTTCGATTTTTATTTTTATAATTTATTTTGGTATTAAAAATATTACGTAACTACGTTTGTATCGAAAGCACTCCGTGCATTCTACTCTTAAAACGGGTAACAGTTAATAATTGATAATCCCTGGTTCGATCCACCGCCGGCTTGAGCTTCACCGCATGGTAGAAGTGTATTTTGCGATTGCCCGCCTGGCTAGCTACCACCCTCAAGTGGAAAATCTGTCGCCAAGCACCTAACAGTGTGTTCTGGCAGCAGTCCTTGAGCGCCAGTGAAATTACAGGCACATGAGACTTAACAACTATTGCTCAAACTGACGGGCGCAGTGCATTCGTGATGAAATGCATGTTCTAGGCAGAGGTTAGTCCGCTTAACATCAGGTGGGCTTCGAGCATCTACGCTCACAATTACATTAAAAAAACATTGTCCTATCTTTCCCTCATCCTTTCTGTAGAAACGACTCACCGAATTGGAAAATAAAAAGCTGATAAGCTGTTCAATTTTGTAATTTTGTTACTGATAAATTCTAATTAAAGTAATAGTAAAAATAGCAAATTCACGATAACGTTCTTAATTTTGTAACTAACTAAAGCTGTTAATAATGATGGAAGTATTATATAAACATTCCTTTGTAGATCTTCACTCAATACAGAAGCTAGAATGAAATGTACGCGGAACAAATCTGTATTGACTCAGCTCAATAATTACTGATTCCCGTACGCGACATAAAACTATCTCGAAGTTACCACACAATAGCTGAACAACACAGAATATTCTAGAATATCGGGGCGCAACTGTACCAGGCGATGATTTTTCGACGACGGACGAACATAAAAGAATCAGAAAAAGGCAAGAAATGCCCTCATTTCCCCTTCATCGTGACAACGTCACGTGTTTGTTTCATAATTTTAAATTTTTCGCCAAAATCCTCTTTAGTAGTCGATTCTAATTTTCTTTTTATTAAAATTCTTTCTTTCCTGAAGTAGGTTGCGTAGTTTCTTGGTCTAAATCCTCTTTAGTTTAATTTTAACTAATAATTTGTATGATAGCAGAATTTATCTGGTCTTTTTAAGACCCTAGATAGGGTCTTCTGCCTTAGATTGACTTAGTCTTCTATAAATTGTTGATATAAATTGTTCTATAAAGTGTTGTATCTAGTACTAGTTATATATGAACAAATTGACTATGGTTAATTAAACGAGTCTCAGAGTCCACTGAGAACCATTGGCATTTGTATGTTTGTATATTTGTATCTAATTTGTATGTATTATATTTTGTCCGACGATAACTGTAATAACGTTGGTCCTATGGCCACAATTTTTTTTACGTGTTTTTTTTAATTTAAATATGAGCAATTCCGCTAAGTGGTTGTCGAACTCAAGATTACGTAAATATCACCGCTAAAAGACACGTGGTGCCATCTCGCTTACATTGCTGTCCGCGTATATTGAAGTTTTGTTTTTTTTTGTTTATTGGTCTCGGAATTTGGCTTCGCACATGTTTGATGATTGTTCTGTCATCTAATGGCTATTTAAGGGCCAAGGTTAAAGATTTGAGATTATATTTTACATGATAGAGGGAGCTATTTACCTATAATCACGGAAAATCTGACTTTAGAGGAAAGCGGCCCACGCAAGGCTGTGTGTTACTATACCTTAGTAGTCTGTACTACAAAGAGCTGGGGCCAAAGAGTTTTATATTTTTAGCGCAGACTGGAGCTGCAGCAGTGAAAGTAGGTGGATAAACACCACGTGACATGCCGCTAGTGGTCCTTGTGTGGTTTGATCGCTATACTGGAGCACTCATCAATGGACTCGTACCTATTCCACCTACCCCCAGGTTGTGGAAGTCAGGGCAAAACCGCATGTTCACGCACGCAGTTTCCCTTTTCATTGGCCAGTAACCGTCCACAAATCCCAAGGATTGACATTGGAAAAGGTCATTGTCGATATCGGTGCCAAAGAGCTAGCGCCTGTCACTATAGTTCTTTACACGTATTTTGCTCTCTCAAGAGTGAAGCGTCTAGCTAGAGGATCCTGTTGTCGATAGGAGTTACGAATATGAAAGTCTTAAAAGAAAACAAAAATATGAGAGCTCTGCAACTGCGATGAAAATTGCAAATTCCATAACATTCTAAGCTTACATGACAGACGAACACTCTTATATATGTAAGTCTTGGATACGTAATGTCTTAGATATGACGTTTCTTTATAAAAACTGTGTAAGATGAAGTACTGAGCTTCTAGAAAACTTTATGAGTTTGCAAGTCACGTCAGTTCATAAAAGAAGCACATGAAAAAATCAATTTTTCAATCTCCCGCGCTCGCACACTATTTATAACCAAAACTCAATTACTTATAGAACTCTAAAAACGTATAACGAACAGTTTAGCTCAATCGACATATTTAATAATATCTTACAATTTTAAAATCTTGTGATTAATAAATTAATTGTTTAATTGCAGATAAATAGGTTACACACAGACACACACATGCAGACACCCTACACGTACACCTTCTTACATGCAATCACACAATTATATAAAAATATATATCTGCTCTCTAAAAGTATATAATGTAAATAAAGTAAATCCGTTATTAGATGTAAGTTATACTCGTAGTTAATAAGCAAAACTATGTTTTTTTAAGATCTGTGGATTTTGTAATAAAGGAAAATAAAATAAAATATATATTTGATGTATTTTTTTTATGCCTGATAGTTTAGCCTTTGACCACTATCTCACCTGATGGTAAGTGACGATGTGGTCGAAGATGTTGTTTTCAGGCTAACCTGCAATTAGTGGTTCTCAAGGACACTTAGCGGCACACACCGGTAAGTGCTTGGCGACAAATTTTCTACTTGAGGGTGGTAGCTAGCCAGGCGGGCATTCGCAAAATGCCCTACCACCATGCTATAACGACTGCCATCCTAAGACAACAACCGAGACCGACGGCTTAACTACCCTCCGAAGCACGGAAGTAATGTCACTAGCGGTCACCCATCCAACTCATTACTGCGCGCGACGTTGCTTAACTTTGCTGAACGGTTGAGAACAGCTAAGTAAACTTCGCTGTTCTCAATGATAATTAATTTAACTAATTAATTATCTATTTACATAGAGTAAAGCGTAGTTTTTACACGACTGCCCAAAAAAGGCGAGTTATGTTTTCAGGGTTCATGTATGTGAGTTTCTTTACTACACCATAACTTATAAACGGCTTAGGTACCCGATTCTATAGAAAAGGCCAATTCAGACCTGATGTTAAGTAGTTGTCGTTTATCCAAGCTTTTTTAATGTTGCTTATTGGTCTACTATACTAAGATCTTTAAGAAAGCTGTCAGCAACTGTGTCTAGAGGTGGTGTTCGTGATGGTGCGCTTTGTATCTATTTAATTGTGATTTTGTATCGATGAAGCAGTTGATTTGTTTCCCACTCCTGTGACTGCACAAGACCACGGCCCTACCCTAGTGGGTGGAAGGGTGACCTCTGATTCCCCCGTCCACCCACCACTGGGAAAGACCAGTGGGTAGATGGGGCATCGTACAAGATATTAAAATCATATTTGATTTTTCAGAGACATCAATAAAAAATGCAAAGAGAGGAGGAGATTTAGAGATGCGTGATTTAACCCATTGGCATCATCAGGACCAATTGGGTCTATATATGAATGAAATTCAATTGTTATCATTATCGATGTTCCCAATGAGTTAAATCGTTAGGGCTATAATCTTAGCGAGATTTACCAATTCCAATAGACCTAAAAATTGACAGATCTTGCTGGATCATAGTTATCAACGGAATTATGAAGACGTAGAGCATCCTTGCACAACATATTGCAACGATTTCATATTATTACATATTTATTTATATTAATGTCATAAGGGCGACATTTACACCGTTATGTAGCAGATACATTTTTTATGTACGTTTTTTGAAAGCCAAGCTGTTGGTCGTTGCTTGAATGAATTGAATATTGTCATCTACAACCCAGCGGCTAATCAATTTTACCGGCATTATTAGAAAATTATTCCTCATGTATACGACCAAAATTCAGTTGAAGAAGACAGTGATGTGGTGGAAACGATGTTTATGACAAATTGCATGAGGACTGGGTCTCAAGGACAGTTGCTTGAATACATTGTTAGGTGCTTGATCACAGACAGACGAACAGAGGAGGTATATGAGTTTGGGGTTAGAAGAGTCAGCGCTTGACGGTTATCTCCAAAACGGTTGGTACGTAAAAGGGGTAGATCCGTGAACATCCATCTTACGTAATTAAAATTTGGACAACCCCAGAGGAAGAGACGGAGTCATGAGGAGTCAAGGTTCTACACCAAGGAACACATAATTAAGTGACAAAAGTCACATAAACAGAAGACAAAGCACTGAGTGCAATTCAGACTTCACGTAGAGCGCCACATGCCAGAGTAGCCACGTGAAGAAGAGGTACTAAGGGGCCATTGCCTCTTAGTACATCTTCTTCACGCATTGGGGGCACTCCCCCTTGAGATTACGCAAGGGTTAGGGGCGATAGACCGGTACCCCTATCCGACTCACTCAGGTGGGTTGAAGATGCAGTAATAAAAACATTTTTGGGCTGTCCGCGACAGACTTACTTGGGTTTGTCACTATATGTACTTATTTTATGACATGTCACAATTTTTTGAATTAGTTAAGTTTTATTTTCCATTATTTAGGTACATCTCTATAGTCGGACGAAACATTTTTCAAAAAACGACGCTTACAAGAAAAGACGAGAAAAGAAAGATCGTACAATAATTCCCACTTATTTATTTTCATAAATGGGTTTTCCATAGTATGTTAATATCTATTGTATTATGCATTCTTTGTCACGAGTGTCTGACACGAGTCAAGCAAAAATAGCCTGGCAAAGGCAAAGCTTGACAGGCTTTTTTACTCAATTGAAAATTATTCAGATGCTGTCACCTTTGAAAAATGTCAAAGTGAGGGTGTAGGACTGAGAGACTTCATTTCGCATGTGAGTGAACAAAACAAAGTTAGAACTACGCAATACCTATATTAGGTCAGCGATTTTTTTTAATAAATTCATATAAAATGTGTTTTTTAGTAACGGAAAAATGTTGTTTTGAAGCAATGTTGGCCGAGCGGTAATAGCTATGGACTGTAGTGCCGCATGCGCCTGGTTCGATTCCCATCGCTGGCTTGAGCTTCACCGCACGGTAAAAGGGAATTTTGCAATTGCTCGCCTGGCTAGCTACCATCCTATTATACTATATCCTAGTCCTACCATAAAGTAGAATATCTATCCCCTAGCAGTAGCCAAGAACCAGTACTTAATGTTTTTTATTTTTTATTTATAGCTGATAGGGTAGCAATTGACCACTAATTCACCTGATGGTAAGTGATGATGTGGTCAAATATGTTGTTCAGGCTCTCAAGGACAGCTTCTAGAACACACCGTAAGATACTTGGTGACAGCATTTCTACTCGAGGGTGGTAGCGAGCCAGGCGGGCATTCGCAAAAAGCCCTACAACCATCTGCAACCATGTTGCAGACTGCCATCCGAAGAAAACGACCGGAACCGACGGCTTAACGTGTCCTCCGAAGCACGCAAGCGCTCAGTAGTAAGTAATTACACTAGCGGTCACCCATCCAAGTCATGGCCGCGGCAGACTTTGCTCATCATAGCTCAGTTAGGAACGGCTTAGCAAACTTCGCTACGAGCGCTTCGCTACGAGCACATGAGACTTAACAACTTTATGTCTTATGGTGAGGGGCGCAGTGCAATTCGTCACATGACAATATGCATCAGTTATAGGCAAAGGTTAGTCCACTTAACATCAGGAAGACCTAGTGCTTCTTCAATCATAAAAAAAAAATCTACTTGGTCTAATGGTCATGGGAGATGATCATGGGATAGACTTCAAAATGAAACATTCATAATACGGTTTCGATAACGCTTGCTGAGAAGAAACCAAAAAATAAACTTATAAGCAGATGTGATCTTGTAAATAGTGTGCATCACTAAATCGAGTGAAAAAACAAATACCTACTGGTGCCGACTGTCGACACTCTTCTAATACTTACGTATCAAATATCTTGTGAAAGTTGGACCATGATAATGTGAGGTCAGTGTATTGATTTAGCATAGTACCGATTTCAATAATTTATTTCCATTTTTTAATATTGTTATGTTTGCAATAACGCCTGCTGTGCAGATTACATTACAAATATACGAGAGGAAAAGGATGGACGCGGGTTCGAATCCCGCACATGACTTAAATTTTTCCTCTCGTATATTTGTATTTTTGTAAAGTTATTTCATACTTTTAAGTCTTGCAAGTAAGATCCGTCATTTTAACCGACTTCCAATACAGGAGGCTCTTATTACGATTAAACGTTTTTTTGTATGTTTGTTACGCAATTACTCCGCCAATAGTGAACTAATTTTGATGATTATCTTTAGTAGAATATACCTACCTCCAAATTTGTGGAGCATTGGTGGCTCATTGTCTTTGGCCATGGACAGCCGCGCAGCAAGTCCATGTTTCGAATCCCGCCGCGGGCTTGAGCTTCACCGCATGGTGGAAGGGCATTTTGCGAATGCAGGCCTGGTTAGCAACCACTCTCAAGTTAAAAATCTGTCGCCAAGCAATTAGCTGTTTGTTCCAACAGCTGAGCTTTAGAGCCAATAGTTTTAGGTTAAGCTTGTTACCACATTCGACCACATCATCATTTTCCATACAGGTGAGATAGTGGGAATATAAAAAAAACAGCAAATTTGTTCAATGTAAATTTCATCAAAATAGGTACCTCGGCATTATTTCTTACAACAGTTTTTAAATAGAACCATAGACTCAGAACTATCATAGATTAAACCGTATACTACTTACATTTGCGCCTTTTTGGTGCACGGATCTACCTACGGCATAGAATGTAAAACAGACCTACTATAGAAACTTAGTTAAATACAGCGCTAACGACGTTCCGGTTAATGAAGCCACAGCCAAAGTCCAAACGCACAGTCATAGCAATTACCTATCTCTAATACCGCTCGATAACTGTGACTTTGCAGATCTAACAGGAAAATCCGAGCAAAG
Source organism: Plagodis pulveraria (assembly GCA_963890685.1). Taxonomy (NCBI): domain Eukaryota; kingdom Metazoa; phylum Arthropoda; class Insecta; order Lepidoptera; family Geometridae; genus Plagodis; species Plagodis pulveraria. The sequence goes on along the minus strand of OY982961.1, from coordinate 3,833,189 downwards.
TTTAATAATTTACATCATCTCCGTTATGAAGATTGATTGATTCTGCCAAAGACCAAAGTACAACTCACAACCAGTTTGTGGATCATGGTTTTAAACCGAATGAAGTGCCACACAAACAACCAATAGTCACACAAAGAAACTAAAAATAAAATAACTATTTAAGGGGGGCTCCCATACCAAAAACATGATGTTTTACCGTTTCTTGCTCGATACTCATAACGGTGACAGGTAGACGCTTTAACTATTCACAGAATATTTAGTTTTATGTTCTCTTTAAATATAATTAATAAAAATAAAATAATTTTAATATTGTTAGGTTTGCAATAACGCCTGGTATGCGGATTACATTCCAAAATCACAAATATACGATAGGATTTTTTTTATTATATAATCTCGCACATGACTTAAATTTTTCCTATCGTATATTTGAGATTTTGTAAAAATAAAATAATTAAATAATTAAGGGGGCTCCCATACAATAAAAGAGGTTTTCGCCATACCTACCCAGCTCAATCGGACACTGCGAAAAGTGTCTGTAACTTGCAAGATTAGGTTACAGATAATGGAACGGACTTCGTGCACGAGTCCCACTCGCACTTGGCCGGTTTTTTATTTATCTCTTAAATCGCTTGACCAATATAAACGTTTATAGGTAGATATATAGGTAGATATGTATATAGGTAGATATGTATGGGTATGACAAGTAGGTAATTTAGAGACATCAAACAATTCAACAAATTGCAAGTCTTGAGATCAAACGCCTATTAGATTTTTTCATGTTGGGGTCTATTGCCCATCTATAATCTATTCTAGGTTAAGCCTGATAATACCTTCGGCCACATCATCACTTACCATCAGGTGAAATTGTGGTCAAAAGCTTACCTATGAGCAATAAAAAAAATGGCTTGAATGTGTCGTAAAAAAACTGTGCCGCTTTCTTCACGCAAACTTGACTGCCTAGTTATACATAGGTCAAGTGGTTAAAAGTTTCGGTTTGTTATCTCGTAACTTCGAATCTCGTTTCGATCACTGGATGGTAGTTATTTATTTATTTAATACTTTACTGCACAAAAAATATGTTTCTAAAGAGAAGTTAATGCTAAGGCATTATCTACCAGCCATCCAGCTATGGTGTTTGAGAAGGTATAAGGTATGTGCATCAAGGGGTGCATAAATAAAGAATGCTAAAAAGAAAACTACAAGAAGTACAGAAGAATAAAAGGAAATAGAGTTGCTATAGTTACTGTAACTACGAATAGTAAATAAATCGATAATGTAATATAATAATAAATGATAATAATAATAGCTAAATACATAATATATGTTGATATAAGTTGCTGTAAATATAAACCCATATTGCCAAATAAAATCAAATAATGATTTTTTTTGGAATAAGGGGCTCCTAATAAGTATATAGTGGTCTAAGCGCTATTATAAACATAAAAAAAAAAACATAAAAAAAAAAAAATAGCCTTTATTTCTACTACCATTCCATATTTTTTTTTACAAAATTTAACTTTATACATATTATAAATATTTTAAGTAATAGTCGCCTCTCTGGCGTAGGCCTCCCCTAAATCTCTCCAACGTTCTCGATCCCGCGCCATCTACACCCATGCGGGACCACATCTTTCTGAAAAGATGTCTCTCCATCTTTTCTTTTGTCTCCCTTTTTTCCGCTTACCATCACGTGGGGTCCACTCGGTTACTTTCTTGGTCCATCTGTTATTTTCTTGCCGACAAATATGTCCCGCCCAATTCCATTTCAGAATTCTTGTTCTTTCTTTTACATCAATTAATTTTGTTTTATTTCTAATTTCTTTGTTACTTATTTTATCGGAGTGCTTTATCCCCAACATACTCTTTTCCATTTTTCTTTGACATATAGCAATCTTTTCTTCGTCTTCCTTCCTTAATGACCAAGTCTGGCATCCATAAGTTAGGCATGGGAGTATAGTGCACTCATATATTTTTCTTTTTATATTGATTGGGACATATTTGTTTTTCATAATTTCCTTCAGTGACCAGAATTTTTTCCATGCTAGTGCAATCCTTCTTTGTATTTCTTTCACTGTACAGTCTCGGAAAGACACTAACTGCCCTAAGTATATGTATTCTTCGACATATTCGACCTGTTTGCCATCAACAGTGACTTTATGCGGTTCTCCGTTTGTAATAATCTTTGTTTTTGCGGCATTCAGAGAGAGACCAACCTTTTTACTTTTTTCAGATAATTCTCTGATCATAATTTCTAGGTCTATAGCAGTTTCTGCAAATAAAACGATGTCGTCCGCGAAGCGCAGGTGGCTCAGGTATTCCCCATTAATTTTTATTCCTGTCTCTGCCCATTCCAAGTCTCTAAAAACCGATTCTAGCACCGCTGTGAAGATTTTTGGAGATTCGGGGGCCCCCTGTCGTACTCCTCTTTGTATGGGGAACTCTACACCTTCTCTTTCCAGTCTAACTTTCGCTCTACATTCGGAATACACATTCCGTATCAAGTTGATATATTTGGTATTTACGGTATGTAGTTCTAGTGCTGTCCAAATTGAATCATGATGTAATGAGTCGAAAGCTTTCATGTAATCAATGAAGCATAGGTATAGAGTTTTGCCATATTCGTTTCCTTTTTCAACTACTTGTGTAACAACTTGTATGTGGTCCACAGTTGAGTATTTTTTGCGAAAACCGGCTTGCTCACACGGTTGTTGTTCATCTAGAATCCCTGTTAATCGGCTCAGTATGATCTTGGAAAATATTTTGTAGAGGTTGGTCATTAAACTGATGGGTCTATAGTTTTCAAGATTGCATCTATCGCCTTTTTTATGTATAAGTATTATTGTAGATTCTGACCACTGTTGAGGGGTATTTTCAGTTTCTATGATGTTTTTGAACAGTACATGCAGAAGATTTTGTAATGAAATGATTAGAGACTTTAGGAATTCGTTGGTAATGTTGTCATTTCCTGGTGATTTGTCATTTTTCTGGGTACTGATAGCGTACTCTATTTCTGACTTAAGAATGGTTGGTATTTGAGTATTGTGATTTTTAGACATGTAGAGCTCTCTATAAAAGTTCCATGATTGCGTTTTCCCACCATGTCGCAGCTTCTCCAGTAACTATTGGGAGGTCTCTAGTATAATTAGCATAGTTAGAAAACTTCCTTTTCTTTTTGCATTGCAAGATTATCGTGCATCGCACCATTCTATGGTCAGTATTAAAGTTTAAGTTGTGAATGATGTTAAAGTTCTGGACTTGGTTTGATCTATTGGTAAATATGTAGTCGATTTCGTTAAGATGTTTTCCGTTTGGCGATCGCAAGTCCATTTTTTATGAGGTTTACATTTGAATAGGCTGTTTAAAATCTTTAAATTATTTTGAAGTGCAAACTCTACCAGTTTTTGACCATGTGAACTCCTCAGTCCAAATGAGAAGTTTCCAAAAATCTTTTCTTCACCTCGTTGCATTTTGCCTACTTTTGCATTTAGGTCTCCAAGTATTATAACATTCTTTGAATGCACGAAGTCTAGAGCTGCTTCTACTGTTTGATAAAATGATTCTAAGTTTTCTATTGAAGATACTTCTGTCGGGGCATATACTTGCACTAGTGACCAAATAATAGAGTTCGTTATTTGGATTTCCAAGGTTGCTACTCTATCGGAAAAAGATTTTAAGCTTATTATGTTGTTTTTTTAGATATTTTTTGATTAAGAATCCAACACCGTTTCTACCATTTTGTGCAGGTGTGTGGTAGAAAATAAAATCGGAGTACTCTTCAATGGATTCATTTGTTCGCCTTGTTTCGCATAAACCAATTATATCCCATTTAATCGTTTTTACAGCATTGCAAAGCTCTACCATTCTGCTTTCAGCTAATAAAGTTCTTACATTTAACGATGCTATATGCAGGTTCCATGCCTGTTTGTTACTATTGAGCTCTTCTGTTTTATCGTGTATTCGATGTACATTCTCTATTTGTAGATTTAGGGGGGGTTGGTCTAGCTTCTCCACGGTGACCGGCCGGCTTGGAGAAGGTTGAGAGGCGTTATCTAGTTTTTTTGGCTTTCCTCGTCTTTACGTAACGTAGAAGGTTGGGGCGGAGCTAGTTCCGATGGGTATGATCGCAAGAAGTTTACAATACTATTCTGTGGTTTATTTTTCTTTGTTGGTTGTTTTGTGCGATCCTCGACGTTGTTATTTTCTAAAGTTTCTGTGTGCTCCGGTGACGCTGACATGAATCTCTTGTTTGTTGCCTTTGTGCTATGAGCTTGTTTGTGTGGGCCTTGTTTGGTTAGAGTCACTATTTTATCGTAGCGCAAGACCACATTCTTTCCTGCATCTTTTTCTTTTTTGAGTTCTTCTTGTAATTCCTTTCTTTTCTGTAGTACGTGCGGAGGGAAATCTTCCATGATGTATAAGTTTGTACTTTTTAGGGTTTTTTTGTTTTTGAGTATTTCTATTTTTCTGCCCAATGTTGTCAGGGTAACTACAACGGGCCTGGTTTTGTCTCTTTTTGTCCCCTTCCTTGCTACTGATTCAATTTCCCATTTTTGGCATAATATGTTCAATCGGTTGTTTATTATGTCTAGAATCTGTTTCAGCAGATGTTCATAGTTTTTCTCATTTTCTTCTACTCCAAAGAATACCAGATTTTTCTTCCTATGTTGTCTATCAAAGTAGTCTATTGCTTTTTGCTGATGTTCTATTTTCAATTCCAAAAGTTTGGTTCGATTTTCCATTCGGTCGAATTTTTCATCAATATTTTTATTAATAGACTGCGTAATATTTGCCTCCATGTTTTTCATTTCTTGCTTTTGTTCTTTAATGTCCTGCTGCAGACTCATCAAGGCTTTCAGTATATCTTCCATTGTTTATCTCACTAGTATTGCCGCCTGGTGTAGATTCGACTAACGATTTATCGAACTTTAATTAGAACCCAAGGTGTCAAGTGACTTTAGTGGATGATAGTTCTGCTATTCGACGCTAGAGGGCGCTTTATTAAAGATGTTTTATATGAAGATCAATACTGATTTTCCGTTGACAATTTTGAGGTTATATTTCACTAATTTAAATTTTTAATCGCCTTCCACTATGTAGCTTTTACACTTATCAGCTTCCACTAACCTGGTATTATGTGGTTTTTTTGCTTTTTTCGCGAAATTCCACAGGATTTTCCAACGCCAGGGACGTCCGTTACAAGATGTTATTTTGATGTTTACTCCACAATCTCGATCGTTTTGGTCTTAATAACACTCGTTCTTCTGAATGATCACTAAATACAGGTTTAGAAACTGTTTTAACACGGTTTTATAGCTTATTTCTATTTTTAGTGCGCAAAAAATTACAGAGACGATGTAAACAATGGCACAGTAACGCCCTCTCGCTATTATGTACCCTAAGCGCTATTGTGTACCTCTTAATTTTGTGCGCCATTAGTTTGTAAATGTGAAATAGCATTTCCATGAATTGTTTTTTCTAAATGTTACGAGTTCAGTTTAGTAACTTTTCACCTCACAATGAATACTTTTTTTGGGATCGGATGATATCTTTTTAAAATGGGTGTATATACAATATATGCAAATATGCTATGAAATATAAAAATACAACGGTTTTTCGAACGATATCAGTGGTGACTCAAATACGAATTAACAATTATTACTTCTAAGCTAAGAAACTTTCGACGAATTAGATTTTTTTAAAACGGCAGTAAAAGTGAGGTCTGTGCCGAATTAATGATAACTTAGACTATTTTTATTTTCGATTGCAATTGTATTTAGTTTCCTAATAGTTTAATTCATATGTATTTTTCACTGACATTTGAACCGAAATTTGCACACCCATTTAGGGTAGAATATAGAGGACATAATTTACTATAATAATTCTAAAGTCTAATTGGGGGGTTACATTCTAATCCAACACCCCACCAGTAATATATATGATATATAATCCATAAGGCTACCACAGTAGAAAATAAGAGGAACAGTATAGCGTCTTCGCAGAGCTCTTTGGATGATTGCTTATCGCCACTATGTAGGAGCTATAGGGTTGCCTACAGCACAACAGGGCTGGCCACCGACAGGGGTAGAAAAGTAAATAGGTCAAAATTAACAAGAAGTATTTGATAAAAATGCATTTAACCCTATTTGCATAGAACTTAAGTCATTAATTTAAATTCCATCTCAATACCTAGTAATAAAATAATATCATATACCTTGGGGATCGCAGTGTAAGTCACAGTTCCTCAAAAGGCGCCACTGTCCACATTTTCGTATTTTTCCCTTAGTTGCTTCTTACAACTCCTGCCGGCGCCTCTCAGGAATGCCCTTGAGGGTAGTTTTAAGGCAGCGATAGTCGAGCGATAATAGGTATGGACTGCCGTGCCGCAGGTCCATGGTCTATCCCCACTGCCGTGCCAGCTTGAGCTTCATCGCATGGTGGACTAATTTTTGCGAATGCTCCTGGCTAGTTACAATTATATGTAAAGTAGAAAATATGTCTAACAGTGTGTTCCGACAGCAAACCTTGAGAGCCAGTAAGTCATTATTAAATTACAGGGTCATGTCATGAGACTTTACAATTGCATGACTCAGGGTATCCATCACCCTGAGTCATGCAGTTGTAATGTTTGAGTGTAGTTATTAATTAAATCGAAGATAGTTTATTAGATTAATGATTAAATATTTATAATGTATAGATTCGTTACTTTAAGCGATTTTTAATGTCGTCAATATGTGGTTTTATCTGCATACGCTTCTAACTGTTTTCTGTTTAGTTTTAATAAATTGGCAGCAGCTTCACACCAAGGACATCATTGTGTGGAATACAATTTCCAATATAATATTATTTTCTTATATTCAAAGTTAATTAATCGAATCAGATATAACCTTCTTAATGTTATACTGTAATGTTTACGGCAAGCAATTTATGCCATAACAATGACTATACGATAAACACAAGTGGTCAATTGGTATTATAACAAATCCTTTGCGTACATATTGTGTTATTTAAAAGATATTGAAATGGTAAAAAATACTTACAATAATTCATACATAATATAATGAAAATAATCGTAAAATGTTTGTGCTAGGTTAAATATTTCAATCGTGCCATGACCTATTACAGCCTTCGCCTGATGCAGTATTGTTGAATAATTTTTAGCACTAATTCTTCGTCGTAATGTAGCTGAAGCCACTGTCTTTGTCATGAAACTTCAAATACTACATTTCAAATGTTCCAATACTAGTTACTTAGAGAAATGAACACGGAGTAAGATTTTTTCTTTTCGTATGACTGGTGCATCGAGGTCTGTCAATAATTATTCCAGACACGATTCGGCAATTTCTATGAATACGTTATACTGTTCCCATTCTTTGTACTGTGGCACTACTTACCACCCGACTCGAAGAAGCAATTACCGGTAGAAAGAGAAACCTAATTGCCCTTCGAATGACATTATGTTTGTCTAACGTTTAATTATTCACGTTCGCAGTTAGAGGAATCATCCCTTTGCTACAATGTATCATACCCGAGGCATATTGAAGGTATTTTTCTTACCGCACCCTAAAGCCCTTTGTTGTCTGTTAGGCATTTATGAGGTTGATTACTGAAGCCTATTTCGCAGTTTTTTATGTCTTCGATTACTGAAGCCTACTTGATGTTAAGTGGACTAACCTCTGCCTATAACAGATGCATTTCGTCGACGATGAATTGCACTGTGCCCGTCACACGTTGTTACGTACAGTTGTTAGGTCTCATGTGCCTGAAACTTTTTTGGCTCTCAAGAACTGCTGCCGGAATCTTAAAAAGGAGGTCTTGACTCTACGACTCTCGAGAATTCTCGATCGTGTGCTCGTAGAGTCAAGACCTCCTGAGGATGCTTCGTGTAGAAGCAAAACGCGTCGAAAATTCTTCGGGTTTGGCTGCGTGGCGTTTGTGACGTCACGTCAGCTTAACAGGAAAATTAGGCGGAATTGTCACTAGATATATTTTTGTATTTTTTAAGTGTTTACTTAAAATATTAATTTAATGTCTTCATAAAATATTTTAAAAATATTTGTTATTTTTAAATGTTGCTTATATCTTTTCTTCCGTACATCACAGAGTAGCTTTAGAACAGGTGAAATTCCAGTCGAACGCAAATATATTTTACCCATATGAAATAATATATAATGGAAGACTTGGATTCCATTCTATCCTTATAAGTAGATCCAAGATCCAAACATTATATACCTACATACTGCAGTTTATTTTATTATAACTATTGCCTTAACTCATTCATATTTATATTTCTAAAGAGTAATAAAAATAAACAACAGAGCAAGTAATATTTAATTCAACATTTTGAATTACATTTATCGTGGTATAAACTTAACGTAGATAGGTTCTGCGGGGCGCAGTACCATGTCCGAGCAGAGGGCTGGCATGACGCCCTTCTTCAGCGGGACCAGCCGGAAGTGACGGCAGATGTCTGCTATCACACACTTCATCTCCTGCATCGCGAATCGTTGCCCTGGGAACAAAAGTAATATGCTTTGTTTAAATGTTCATTACGCAATAATAATATTTGTATTTATTAATAATAATTAGCACGATGTTTTTTTTTGTTTGTGTAGTATACCTCCAACATTTCGAATTTCGATTTTCAAATGTGAATAAAATGTATTCAGTGATGGCTCAGTGGCATTGGCTATGGACTGCCGCGCAGAAGATCCATGGTTCGAATCACGCCGCAGGCTGGAGCTTCACCGCGTGGTGGAAAGGCTGTTTGCGAACGCCTGGCTAGCGACCAAAGTAAAAAATCTGACGCCAAGCACCTAACGGTGTGTTCCGGCAGCTGTCTTTGAGAGTCAATAATTCTAGGTGAAACCTGTTAACACCTTCGACCTCATCATCATTTACCATCAGTTGAGATTGTGGTCAAATGCTTACCTATCAGGAATAAAAAAAAAAGTAATAAAATATTATTAACTGCGACCGAATAGTATTCCTCTGAAAGCTGAAAAAGTATTTGCCAATATGCCTCTCAATACAATATACGAATAACTTAGTCGTAATAATAATTGAACTTATAAAAAATGGGAGAAACAGCACCCGTACGTCAAACATCAATGTCAAATCAGGCGACGACTTCTGATTGAGTGTCAGTAGTGTGCGTTTGGCCCGTGGGGCGCCGGGCTATAATGTCACCCCCCTCTCTACCCATGGGTGTCGTAAGGGGCGACTAAGGGTAACACACCAGAAGGAGGGCAGCAGCATTTTCTGAGGAACTTATATCTCACATTGTGATCAAGACGCCTGCCAAGCGTGGGGATTCTGGCAAACCCCCCCATAATAGGGACGGCTGTGTTCAGCAGTGGACAAGTACAGTGTGCGTAAGTGTGTCTTCTGCATGCTTGTCTTCCTGTCTTTTGTCATTTATTAAAACGTATCATATACAATGGAAGTGTATATGATAAGTTGTAATAAGTGCAATATAATATGCTTGTGTTAAATTTTCTGCACGTTAAATTGTCTTGATATTAGAGCGCACCAAATCTTTATTTTTTATTCCAATTGATAGTAATAATAATAATATTATGTTTTAATGACCACGATGCTGACGAATACTGAAGGCGAGAGGCATAATTTATATAGTAAAATCACTGCACCTATACCTTTAAAGGTATATGTAACGACCGTGCGCTTGAAGAGTCAAGACCTCCTGATGGTGCTTCGTGTAGAAGCGAAACTGTGATATGATGCTCGGCAGGAAAATTAGGCGGGATTACCACTAGATATCATGTGTGTTTTTCAATATTAATTCAAAGCTTTCTCCGATCATTTTTAACATATAATTTGATTACTCATATTTTTATTGCATAAGTTCCTTCGCAACATACAATGAATCTTCAAAAAAATTATTGCAGTATCGACGGTAGATACGTCAAGGTTATGTAGCACATCACCGGGTAACGTCAACTCGATCGTGATGTCGATTATAACGTTGGGATAAGGTTATCTTTAGTAGGGTTTTCTCAGATATAACGATTACCAAATTTGGTGCAATTTGTTCTTATACGTAATTTCCTACAGATTATATGATCATTTAATTTAATAATGGTAATAATATCATACTAAAGATGCTGTAGGTGGGTACCCGCTCCGCACCTGTTACGGCTACAAAACATCCCTTTGACTGCCTTTGCAATTAGCATTTCCCGCTTGTCTGCCTATTATTTATATAATTGTCTTATGTGTATCCAATATCCATCTACACGTGATTGTGTACACTTCTATGGCAATGACAGGTAGTATCTCCAGAGAAGATTAATTACAGTAATTATGTAAGTTCTATCTACTCTTAGGTAGGAAATGTAAGTAGGTAATATTGTATGTGAAAATTATAAGATTGATTTTGATTCGCTTTGAGACTGGGGTAGTCATAGCCAAGGAAATGTTATTGGCTCATGTAAATGTATTGGGTACCTTTTTAATATTGTTATGTTTGCCATAACGCCTGCTACTTGGGTACCTACCCAGACGGCAGTTGCACGCACCGCAGCCAGCTATTTTATGGTCCCAGACGCAATAAGCAAAACGAAGCCCCGTATAAATGACTCTGATGTCTTTATAATACGTATGCCTTCCATCCTACGCTATGGGTCTCTAGCTCGTAAACTCAGTCACCAAGTCATTACGACCTTGCCCCTACATATAATGTTAGTGATAAAAATATTTTTATTTCAGCCTTTTAGCCCCCATATAAATAGTTAATAACATATATATAAATGAAGATGTGGGTGGTACAATAATTATCACAATAAAAGACAAAAACAAGTATAAATTAATTATAATAATAAAAAACCCGACTGCAAATTATTTATGTTAGTTAAGCGTTTTATCGTTCTAATGACATTTAACCTACAAGTAATATATTTTATACCACACTTACTCATAAAACGTCTCATTACTCGTTCAAAAACATGTTATAAAGTTCGTAATTTCTCCCTTATAAAATGTACGGCGGGGAAAGTTATATGGATTTTCATTCCTTCACTCCGTAGCATTGAAGGAATGTTGTATGATAATTCAACTGGTAGCGTTGTTTTGATTTTAGCTGGTTACATTAAAAAATTCAATCTCAAAAAGGTTTTGTATCAAATAATTAGAAAAAAGAGGTTTGATTTTTATTTGTACTCGATTTTCAATGAAAGGAGGTTGGCAACCTTTTTTTGCACCACGAGAAAAAAAACGCGACAATTTGTTTTGTTTTTTATTTACTTGATATTTTAACAATACGCTTTCAATTCTTCCAAAGTGTCATCTGATAGTGAAAGTGACGATTTTATAATGATGACGCCACCAAATAAGAAATGCAGCTAAAGAAGTCATAAAGAACTTAAAAATATATATAATTAATAAAGTACGAGAAAACGTATAATGATTTTATTTGCCTCGTAGGTGTAGTATAAAGCAGCTACTTGTTTTTACACAAAAAATGCAGATCTTTTTTGGCATATTATCTGTCAGAATTAAAAAAAGCATTTCGTGTAATGGACTTTAAGCCGTAATTTTGTATAATAGATCTCAAATCAAAACAGTTGTCTAAAAATATAGCAAATTCAGTAAAACAAATAAATTGTACCTGTTTATTACTGATAATGTAACTTGATCTATTATTATTCTGACCCTATTAATTATAGGCCGATATTATTTCTTTCTTTTCTAAGAAAAATAATTAAAATAGTTTTTCTTAACCAATAATTATCTTATTAAATGCCCTGCCCTGGACTGTTGGGTAGGTTTATTTTTTAAATTCCCTGGTGTAACCCTCGGATATATAGAACTTTTATGTCCACCCTTTCGACAGACTGTTTTAGAAGCAAGTTCTATGGTTCCCAGACTGAGTAAGTCTTTTAATAATTGTGCCGTGATAGCCGACGAATTTGTGGTATCCTTAGGTCGGGTTTGCAAAAATATAACTGACTTCCTAATTAGTAAAAGTGAGTGAAGCGCACCTTCAAATTGTTATTTTTAAAACGAATATTATTTTAACTTTAATCATGTGTAATTAGTAGTAGCATGTTATATTAGCCTTTAAGAGAATATACATTAAGCAGTGTACTATATTATCTAGAAATTAATGAAGTGTATGTAAAAAATAAATAATTGTTGGCTGACCAGAAATAAATAAATAGAAATGGAAACTATTGAACATGTTATCGATTTAAGGTAGATACTATACTTACTATATATACTCATATTGTGTGGGTTCTAAGTAAACCTTGATGTACGTGTTCAAGCCAGACTTGGACCGTTATTGTTATTCTTATTCAGGAATTAGACTTTGCTTCTATGATCAATCAATACATTTGAATAGTTCTCAACATAGTCACAATAACAAAGGCCATGAAAACTTCTTAACGTTCACGTTTTGGCATCACATGAGTAAACAATATTTGAAAGGCTTAACTTTGGTTGATATTGTCTTGATTTTTTACTGTGTTTTTGTTATTCTTATACTATTTTGTCTATTAATATTTAAAAAACAGTTTAGTACTAATATTATAAGTTTGGTTCTATAAAACGCTAATAAGCCACAAAGATGTACAACGTAGGTATGTTTTTAGAGTTCAGTATCCAAAGGGAGAAATGGAACCCTATTAAGGAGACTACTCTTCATCAGGAATCAGAAGCAAACTTTATATTTAGTTACACAAAAACAAGTATTTGATTATGTACAAGTAATCCCGTATATTATTTCTCCGCGGAAATAGAAGTCACGCGCTATTCGTGGCGACATCTTCAGGGAGTTCGATTGCGTGTCCAATTTCATAACTTTTCTTAAGTTTTCGCTGACAAAGGTCAGTGCCGAGTCTTATCCCTGCGCATTTCTCCTCTTATATGGAATTTGCTATAACTAAATATTACCCGTTAATTTGTTTTCTTTCATTAACATTTGATTTATTGTCATCTCGCTTACTTCTAAGGACCAATATTTTTTTTATAACAATAAATAATATGGGTACTGCTTTAGGCGTCAATTAAAGATTTTTTTGTTACTATCTGAAGAACTATTAGTAGAGAAATCTATTCTCACAATTCGGTATATTATGTACCATAGCCCTCATTATAACCAACAAATACTCAAATGTCAACTTATAATGATACTTCTGAAGCTGACATTGTTTTTTTGCTTAAACGGGCAGTTGCGCTAAGAAACTAGGGTTTCTTGCCCGGATTTCATTTCATTCAATGTAGGTATAGTTATGGGGTTCAAATTTTAATGTCAGGTAGATCGATAATAAAATGAAAATGATAGGCATACATAATATAATTATTAAAACAGAGCATTATTTTATTTTATTTTATTATATCGCCCATACACTAACACTAGTTAATAAATTCTATTTTTAGTTATGTGTCTACTAACCCATGGTCTGTAAGTTGTCTGAATAAAGAAATTTGAAATTTGAAATAACAGAACATCGCAACAAATCAGAATTTTTTTCTTGGTTTTGATCACATCTAACTATTCATTTATTCATTTAACTACATTGTACACTGTTGCCCTTATGGACGAGCTCAGAGTCGCTCAACGAGCTATGGAATAAGCTAGGAAATTTCTTTGCGCGATAAAATCCGGAACGTGGATATTCGCCAAAGTCACCGACATAGAATAGAAGTGGCAATGGGCGGGCTACATTGCTCGACGAACTGATAACCGACGGGGAAGAAAGGTTCTCGAGTGGTTACCACATTACACCGGAAGACGTAGAGTTGGTAGGCCCCCACCAGGAGGACCGACGACATCGTTAAACCCGCGGGTAGCCAATGGTTACAAGCGGCTATCAGCCGTTCTTTGTGACGTTCTAGTGTGGGAGGTATTTGCTCAAAAGTGGACGTCTTTTGGTTGATGATGTTGATGATAAACTACATTAGAAATCAGTGTCGGTTAAAAGAGAAAAATAAAAATAGTACATGATAATTATTCTGCAATTACAGAAATCTAATTAGTTTTGTTTTCGAGATGGACTCGTATAGACAATTTAGACTTTTCCTTATTTATTTAGATAAAATTATTCAATGAAGTATATTTAATTTCTCCATAACTCTAATCTCTACTAAATTTCCATATAAAACTAATCTAACAAGCTCAAAAAGTTGATAGGTATGTTATGTAATGTTATTTTAGTTTCAGCTACCTTTAAGAAATTTTAATATATTATCCAATATTTATATTTAAGTCAATATTCTACTCACAACCACAGAATAAAAAAAACTAAAAGGGTCACGCCACGAAGCAATTCCAATAAATAAGTGATTCTAGCTACGAAGCAATAAAGTGCACTTCAGCTTGCAAAGCACGGAGTACCTAATATTTATATGCACCTACAAGGCGTCCCTCTTTCTACCGCATAACCACGCATAACTCTGATCTCTTCTGACGCGGCACGCACAGTAGAACAATCCCGTTCGGTCATTACCTATGCAATTCCTGGGTCCTGCACTGAAGGGCACATATGCGTACGGGTGTCTGATCTCTCCACTGAGGAACCGCTCAGGTTTGAAGGCTTCAGGGTCCGGGAAGAGGTCCTCGCGGTTGTGAATAGCGTAGATTTGGATTACTAACTCCGTCCCCTTCTACAAAAGGATGTCACCTGTGGGGAGAAAAAGAGATGAGATATTATAATCTGACTATTGGTTTATCAAGTCATAGTGATAATAACAAATTACAACGACTAATGAGTGTACAACGAGTAAGCACCTAGTAGTGTGCTCCGGCAGCAGTTCTTGAGCGCCAGTAAAATTACAGGCACACGAGACTCAACAACTATGTTGCAGTGTGACGGGCGCAGTGAAGTTCGTCACTTGTGACTAAATGCATCTGTTATAGGCAGAAGTTACCACTTAACATCAGGTGGGCTTCGTGCTTGTTCCGTCACAATAACATAAAAAAAAGAGTGGAAGAAATATAGTCATGTGCGGGATTCGAACCCGCGCAATCCACTCTTACAACTTTTTTAAATATTTGTTATAATTACATACATGCTAATTGCTAACCTTGTGCTATGTCTACACGTTACTATGGTATAACATATATGTGACTATGCTCCGTCAGTTAAAACACTGCTGACTGTACTGGGTCTAACAGACACAGAGAATTATAAGAGAAAAAACTTACAAACATAAAATAACCACGATTATTTTTTACAAATAATTTCGAAATAAAATTCACGCACACGTAGCAATATTACTTCCTTAGTAGCCTCTTACGAAACCTACAGGTAGAGTTGGACGGGTTACATTCTAGTCCGGCACCCCACAGGCATTTTTATTTATCAGGTATGTATCTAAAAATAATGTTTACAAGCCCTGAAATCACACTTATGCCGGTTTTGCTCCTTCTTAGTTTTTGAATATTTCCTAATCTAGACCTCTAATCAGCAACAATGAAAACAAATTTAATTATCTCTCTGTAACTGACTTAAGAAGTAAAAAACATATCTATCTTGACGTAGGTATTATAGCTGACAGACGTACTGACTCCGTTCCGCTAAGGAATTACATCTAGCCCTGGAAGTTTAATGAAACTCATTTATTGTACTGAAATTGCGTGCAACTCACAGTTTGCTCCCACCACTCACGCCGTCTCTCTGCTCAATGCCTTAGTTGTTTTTTTTTTAGGGAGGACATAGATGCTGACTACCGCTAAGCGGACGTCCAGCTCCACCGAGTTTTGGGCGAGGGAAGGCCCTCTTATAGCCCGGGAATGCCTTAGTTGTTCAGCAAACGTATATTTATAGCTGATAGGCTAGCCTTTGACCACTATTTCACCTCATGGTGTTCAGGCTAGCCTACGATTACTGGCTCTCAAGGACAGCTGCTGGAACTCAGCGTTAGGTGCTCGGCGACAGATTTTCTACTTGAGGGTGGTAGCTAGTCAGGCGGGCATTCACAAAATGCCCTACCACCATGCTATAACGACTGCCATTGTAATACAACAACCGGGACCGACGGCTTAACGTCCCCACCGAAACACGGAAGCGCTCAGTATTAATGTCACTAGCGGTCACCCATCCAACTCCTGACCGCGGCGAACGTTGCTTAACTTAGCTGATCGATTAAGAACGGCTAAGTAAACTTCGCAACGAGGGTTTAAAAAAATTATACAAATCTTGATATTTTTATTATGACATTGCGTGTGTTTCTTGATATTATGTTTGAAATAATTTCGTGTACCTAAATTATGATTAATTTAATGATATTTCAAACTTCACATACTGCTTAAACAATTTTTCAACACCCTTGCTTGTAAAGTGAGCTTTATTTTATCGTTCTTAGGGCCAAAACCGAACTATAACACCCTCGTTCATAATAATATTATAGATAGATAGATAGATAGATAATTCTTTATTGTTACACCAATAAAATACAAAATAAATCTTAAATAAAATTTTGAATAAAGTGTCACAATGGGCGGCCTTATCACTAATAGCGATCTCTTCCAGGCAACCTTTGTATGGAGAGGAAATACAGGAACAATGTCGGGGGTGTACATAAGAAACATAACTAAACAATCATCGAGATAAAGAAAATTAGTCTACGTTATAATCTAAAACACATAATTTAAAATCTAGTAATACCTACAATATATTTATTATTATACTAATACATATTAATATTACATAATATATTCACACAAATATATAATACAAGTATATAAATAATATTATATATATATATATATATATATAGATAAAGTATATATATAATTTAATATATAAATACAGTCATATAACTAACATATATAAGATGAGGAAGCGGATGTGATAGGTAGTTTTTAATGAAACAGTTCTAACAGTTTGAATTTACTAATTAGACAAGAAAAAATTCTTGACATGAGTTTTAAAAATGGACAGTGACTGTGCTCGCCTGATAGAAACCGGTAGTGAATTCCACAGGCGGACAGCTTTGACTAGAAAAGATCGATCGTAGAATATTGTGCCATGTTGAGGCATACAGAGAGAAAGGTTATCTGATGACCTAAGATTGAGAGTATTAGCAGTGTGAAGGAAATTAAAACGTTCCTTAAGATAGCGCGGGGTCAATGGATTGAACAAAATATTGTAAACAAGAGAGAGTATGTGAGCATTCCGGCGAAGACGTATAGGAAGCCACTTGAGCTTTGATCGAAATTCAGAGATGTGATCATATTTGCGCAAACCAAATATAAATCTAATGCAGAAATTTTGTAGACGCTCAAGCTTATCTAGCTGATCCTCCGTAAGATCTGGATAGCAGACATCAGCATAATCGAGAATTGGGAGTAAGAGAGATTGAACTAGAGCAATTTTGGTGGTAACTGGAAGAAAGTTGCGTAATCTTTTTAAAGCGCCTGCGGTGGCATACAATTTGCGACTAGTAGTTTGTAGTTGAGGAGCCCAACTCAAGCTACGGTCCATAATCAAACCTAGGTTTTTCACAGATTCACTGTAGGGAATATGGACTCCATCAAGGCTAACAGAAGGAATCATTGACCAGTCAACCCTTGAGATGAGACGTGAACTTCCTACAATCATCACTTGAGTTTTGCTTGGGTTCACTTTGAGGCCAAATCTTTTACACCAACCAATGATACACGTTAAATCGGCATTTATGGAGTTTACGGCTTCAGAAAGATTTTCGAGAGGGGCTTGAGAGTAAATTTGAAGATCGTCTGCATATAGGTGGTAGGAAGAAGTAAGATTTTGTGAAATAGAATTAATGAATATTGCGAAAAGAAGAGGAGATAAAACGCCACCTTGCGGGACACCTGCAGCAACATCACACCAAGAAGAAAACTTCTCTTCAAGGTGGACCCGCTGCCGGCGCCCATACAGATAACTGTGAAACCAATCGAGTACCGTTGGAGATATGTTAATTGAGCGTAAAATGGCTAAGAGTATATCGAAATTCACTGTGTTAAATGCGTTACTGAAGTCGAGTAAAGTGAGTACAGTCAATTTTCCATTTTCCATGGAAAATCGAATATCATCCGTAATCTTGACGAGAGTTGTTACTGTGCTGTGGCCAGGACGAAATCCGGATTGGAATGGGTTTAGGAGCTCATGAGAGGATAAATATTTACTAAGTTGACTGTGGACAAGACGCTCAAGGACCTTAGACAAAAATGGGAGAATGGATATAGGACGGTATTCGGAAAAAGACTTGGGATTGGGTTTTTTGGGTAGAGGAATGATTGTAGCCTCCTTCCAGATAGAAGGATATATACCATATGCAAAGGAGTTATTGAAGATAAAACAGATTATAGGAAGAATTATGTCAAGGATTGGTACAAGCATATTGCGACTAATTCCATCACCACCTACAGCATTAGAAGTGATCGATAGTAAGCTCTTCTTAACCTCACAAGCGGATACTCGATTAAGACTTAAAGAATAGTAGTCGGATATTGGTAATGTTGAAAGATATTTAATCGTATTTGATTTTTCTGAGACATCAATAGAAGATGTGGAGGAGAAGTGGAGATTGAGAGAATCTAAATTTAAGTTATTAGGAATACTATCCTGGCGAGATTTACCAATTCCGATAGATCTAAGAAATTGCCAGATTTTTGCTGGATCATCGTTATTAACGGAGTCATGAACGTGGCGGCGTAGAGCATCCCTACACACCATATTGCAACGATTGCGTGATTTCACATATTTAGCTTTAGTTGAGTCATTAGGACGACATTTATATTTATACTTAGCGTTAGATTTTTTGTGCATAAACAATTTAATATCATCCGTAATCCAAGTAGCAGGGCGTTGTTTTAGTTTTATGTTTCGTAAAGGAGCGTGCTTGTCATACAATTGCGTTATTATAGAATTAAATATTGCCACTTGGTCATCAACTGTTATGGCATTAGTCACAGGTGACCAGTCTATCTTGCTAGCATCATGTAAAAATAGTTCCTGATTCATACCGCCAAAATTGCGCTGAAGAATGACTTTAGGTTTTAATTTTGGAGGTCGAATCTTATACGAGATAAATACTAGGTCGTGATATGAAAAATTGTCAGCAGAGCATTGGCCGAGCTTAGCAACATGTTGTGGAGAGGACACAATACACAAATCAAGTAGAGAGGGGTTACAATTAGGGGCATGATGAGTGGCAGTAAGTGGAAGTACATGCATGTTGCTAGATTTAATTATTGATTCGAGTGAGTAAGTTCGGTGGTCTTTATTATATTATACACTAGTGCGTAATAAAATTCTCCCTAAAAAGTTAAGTTAGTACCTAACTGCAAAT
The DNA here is from genome assembly GCA_963890685.1 of Plagodis pulveraria. Taxonomy (NCBI): domain Eukaryota; kingdom Metazoa; phylum Arthropoda; class Insecta; order Lepidoptera; family Geometridae; genus Plagodis; species Plagodis pulveraria. The sequence goes on along the minus strand of OY982961.1, from coordinate 3,813,914 downwards.
TATATGCGAGTAAACAGAGCATTTTCAATTTAACGGGGTAATACAGATTTGTAAAATCAAAGAGGTTTATATGTAATTAAACAACATACATTTGCCGCGCGCAAAAAAAAAACTTGCGCGCTATTTTCCATAAATTTCGTATTTTGTTTGTATCGCATTTGTGCAATATATATTTTTTTCCTCGCAACGGAGTTAAATAAGTGCGTATGAAAGTCGTGAGCAACTTGCTCATCATACACTCGGCTGATTTACGCCCTCGCCTACGGGTCGGGCTGCAACACACAGCGTCGTGTATAATGAGCAACTTAGCTCACTTGTATCATAATCCACTATTATAAAATAGTTAGGTAACTTGATAAACTGCCTACATAATTATGTAATTTCACATAATTCACTTTTGACTTATCTCACGCCTTGGCGTTGCTGTCCATTAACTGTAATTAGTAATTGTATAAAAATATATGCCAATCTTAGCGGATTGACTAATTGAATTTTTATATGTACTATACTCATTGATAGGTACATTAAAAAATAACGATAAATCCGTACACTGTCGTATATAAATAATACTGTAATAACCGCTAGATAAATTATGTCTCCGCTTCATAGTCGTGGGTAGGTAGAAAATGTATATCAACATTAAATAACAAAATATTAAATATATCCTATTAGTTTGGTTTGATGGAGGCGGTATGTGGTTGACGGTTAAATTATCATTTTTAATAGATATCTACGCAGTTTTTTGGTTTTGTAATTCTATTCGTCGTTGGAAATAAACTAATAAGGAACATTAAAGAACTGGCTTCTTACAAATATTGTTTTACAGCGTAAAGTAATTTCAGGAAATATGTCGTAATACTTATAAGTAAAACTAATTTGGAAATCTTTTGAAAATGTTTGCCTCCTGTACTGTATTAATAGATCTCTACTCTTCACGAGTTCTTTCAAATAAATTAATTGAATTGATTTAGGATCACATTTCGAAGCAGTGATAGCTCAGTGGCATTGGCTATGGACTGCCGCGCAGCAGGTCCATGGTTCGAATCCCGCCGCGGGCTTGAGATTTAACGCATGGTGGAAGGGCATTTTGCGAATGCCCGCCTGGCTAGCGACCACTCTCAAGAAGAAAATGTCGCCAAGCACCAAACGGTGTGTTCCGGCAGCAGTCCTTGAGAGCCAGTGAAATTACAGGCACCTGAGACTTAACCTTATGTCTCAAGGTGATGGGCGCCGTGAAATTCGTGACTTGTGACGAAATGCATCTGCTATAGGCAGAGATTAGTCCGCTTAACATCAGGTGGGCCTCGAGCTTGTCCTGTCACAATAACATAGTAAAAAAAAAACATAAATTAACCAAACTTTATTCATATTTGATTGACACGTTTTATTACTAGAAGCTAGTTGACATAATATTTTGACTTTTATCTGAAGCCGAATAGACCCGAAGGTGTAATTTAAACATGAACTTAATTTCAGATGCTGAAATCCGGCGATTTCTTCTGGGAATATATATGAATTATTGTAAAACTCAAATGTGAATTTATTGTTATTTCTTAGTGAATTGTGTCAGTAAATTTTTATTTTAATGCTTTTTCTAAATAATGATATATAAGATTTTTTCTATTGTAATTTCTCGAAAACAAAATAGAGAGACGGACTCTTTTGTTTTAAATGCTGGTAAGTATGTTATCTTAGGACCACTGTTTCATCTGAGAGGTGATGATGCGGTCGAAGACAGGATAGCTGCCGGAAACACTATCGATGTTTTGTAGTTAGATGCTTGGTAACCGTTAGGTGCTTCCTATGATTGATGATTTTACATACTAAGATGAATCTAGGTGTTTTTGCAACATTCATATTCTTCCGATTACTCTCGTTAATTTGAGAACATTTCTATATAATTATTTTTATTGGATTCTGGAACACTGCTGTTTAAACTTGATGTAAGATGGCATCTTTGATTGTGAATTTCGAAGATTTTGGATTTTCTTTTCGTAGTAAATTGAAATTGAGAAACCTGTTGCTAATGGTCGGTTTTAAAGCAATGATAGCCAAGCGGTAATAGCTATGGACTGCCGTGCTGCAGGTACATGGTTCGATGCTTACCGCTGGCTTGAGGTTCACCCCATGGTGGAAGGGTATTTTGTGAATACACATCTGGCTAGCTACTGCTTACTTAGAATATATGTCACCAAGCACTTAGCAGTGTGTTCCAACAGGCAGTCCTTGAGAGCCAGTATAATTAAAGGTACATGAGACTTGAATGTGCGTCTCAGAAGTGATGGACACAGAATAGTTCGTCTGTTATAGGTTGAGGTTACCGCTTAGCAATTGTAAGGATTTATATTATTTTGTTGCTAAGCCGTACGTAGATATGCTAGTACTTTCGTAGATACTCTGATATTTTAAAAGTATCGTATTGATTAGAAAACAGAACGACTTATATATTATTAACAAACGATAAAATTATGAAATGTTTACATAAAATCATTATTATTTATGTAATATTCAAATTATATTAATATACAATTTTATTATGATAGTTTATTTTGTATCGGTAATAAGAGCTAAAACGATGAGAGTACTAGCATACCTGCGGAGGGGTCGGGCGTTCGGGCGCCAGTCTGCCTCGAGCAAGCGATCCTAACGGACGAATACTTATTTTATGTAATAGTGCAAATCTAACTGCTATTATTTTATATTTAACAGTGTTATAACAGTGTTTAAGAGTGTATTAACAGTGTATAATTTTGTGAGACTTCAGTGCTGATTGTGAAATAGTTGGAATATACTCTTTGGAAACATAGCAATAGTTTGAGTTACCACTTCTGATCCAATATCAGAAGTGGGATAATCGAACGAAATGGGGAGCGATGACGACGATGAACGATTTTCAAAGCGCTCCCAAAGCCGAGAAAGGCGTTCCCGCCCACGTAAACGTCGCCGCCGACACCGATCAAGAACTGACAGCCAATCATCTGCGTCGCGATCGAGGCCAAGTCGCGAAAGAAGGGCTAAAAGTAAGAAGAATAAACATCGCCACAAGAGACGCCAGCTGCAGAGAACCAGCATGGCCAGACACGGGGATTCAGAAACAAGAGACAACCAGACAACGGTAAGTCGACATAAGGATGTGAACATAGAGAGTGTCATAGTGGAACATCATGCGTTAATGGAAGCACCGCCGCGAGACGCAGAGGTACCAAACACATCGAGTACACAGGCAGCGCGCCAGCCGAGCTGCATGCAAGCTGAGCAGCGGCAGCCGAGCTGCATGCAAGCTGAGCTGCGGCAGCCGAGCTGCATACGAGCTGGACAGCAACAGCGTGTTGTGGCAGCGACTGGAGCTGAGTTTTCTCAACCCGTGCAGCCGGAGGCAGCGCATAATTTGGACTTTCATTCAAGTAAACCTAGTTTAATGTTTAGTATTGATGATATATCGCAAATAATTTCTAATTTTACTCGTGCAAACTCTCAGATTAAGTATGATAGGAACATTATACCTACATTTGATCCATCACAGAAAAATCAACGCATAGAAAGATGGATAGCCAAGGTTAATGAATGCGCTAAGATATATAATTGGACTGACGAACAGACGGCACATTATGCTTTACCCAAATTAGATGGACACGCTATGAAGTGGTATGAAGGGTTACAAACCATACTCTTAACGTGGAGTGAATGGCAAGATAGGCTGATAAAAGCATTTCCATCAGAAAGTAACTATGGGGCTCAGTTAACAGAAATGTTAGATAGGCGTATGAGAGTAGGCGAGTCGGTTGATGAATATTATTATGATAAAATGTTGTTGCTGAACGCGTGTGGCATTTTAGGAAAAAGGGCTGTTGATTGTTTAGTTTTTGGGATAGAAGATAGGACTATAAGGGCAAGTGCGTCTTCAGCTAGGTGCCAGGATCCTGAAGAATTGTTTAAATTTCTTAAGGATTTATGTAGGGAGACTAACGTTTCTCGCTTTGCCCGAAGATCAATTACTGCAGTCGCTTCCAACACCATGGTCAGTGATAACAAATGTTTTAAATGTAATAAGCTAGGGCATAGAGCAGCTCAGTGCAGGAGCAACATAAAGCATGACGTTACTTGCTTTAATTGCAGGGAAACTGGTCATATATCTAGTAAATGTCCAAAACCAATAATCAAGTGTGACAGCTGTCAACGAGTTGGACATACAGCTAATGAATGTTACCGACCACGTGACAGTAACGTAACAAATAACGGCAACAAGTCGGATAAGAAAACGTTACTTACAAATAAATCTAGGTCCGACTCTAAATATTATAAAAACATTGTTATTAATGATACGATTAACACAAAGTGTTATGTTGATTTTGGAAGCGATTGTACACTGATCCAAAAAGACGTCGTTGAGCAGTATTCTTTACCTGTAATACGAAACGATGCTCCCAATATACGCGGATTTGGAAATGGTCTAACAGTTCCATTGGGTAAGACTAGGTTGCAATTATGTATCGGAGAGGTCACGGCAGAGGTTGATGCCTATATTGTAGAGTCTCATTTGCTCAGTGAACCTATATTGGTTGGGCAAGATTTTACAGAAAGAAGTGACGTGATGGTGATAAAAACGCATGATAAATTAGAAATCTTAAAAAATACCACTACTGATGACTTGATGAACACGTGTGTCAATGATCATTACCAGGATAAAGTCGTTCTGAGAGTAAAAACTGACACTGTTTTGAACAGATTAGATTATATTGATTGTGTAAATGAGAACCCGGAAAGTTATGACGTTTTCATTGAAAATAGTGCTAGGCGAGTAGAGAATGCAAATTACTGTGTTTTGGGGGGCGTCTACAATGTTGATAAAGGACAATGCCAAATAGCCATTTGCAATTTGTCAAAAGAACCCATTTTCTTTGGTGGAAATTCTGTTCTCTCTCGTGGTAAACGAATTGTTTCAATGGATTCTCGTGACAGTTCTGGCACCGTGTGTCGTCGAGTCACCAGTGGCTTGCTAAAACCATTTGTTCTGGCTGATATTAAATTAAATTCTAAGCTGACGCAAGAACAGCAACAGTCTATACTTGATTTAATAAATTCATATAGAGATTGTTTTGCGCAAACTATGTCGGAATTGGGTTGCACAAATGTAACTGAAATGACTATCGAGCTTAACGACACCACTCCTGTAGTTTACCGTCCATACCGCTTAAGTCACAGTGAGAGAGAACAGGTTAGGGGTATGGTAAAAGATCTTATTGACAATGACATTGCAGAAGAATCTAATTCTTTTTATTCCAGTCCCATCATACTCGTCAAAAAGAAGACTGGAGGGTATCGCCTATGTGTCGACTTTCGAGCGTTAAACCGGAAAACTAAGAAAGACCATTTTCCAATGCCAAGAATAGACGATCAATTAGACATGCTCAACGGAAACAAATACTTTACCTCACTTGACTTAGCTAGCGGCTATTATCAGATTCTGATCCGTGAGGATTGCAGATATCTCACCGCGTTTATAACCCCAGACGGATTATATCAATTTAAAAAAATGCCTTTTGGTTTGGTTAATTCTCCAGCGGTATTTCAAAGGACAATAAACCAAGTCTTGGGTAATTCTAGGTTTAATTCCGCTCTCGCTTATATGGATGATATATTGATTCCCGGTAAAGATTTCAACGAGGAATTTGAACGTCTAGAAAACACACTTATCCTTTTAAGAGAATCCAATCTCACATTAAATTTGCAAAAATGTAACTTTTTCCAAGAAGAATTAGAATATCTTGGTTATGAAATTAGTGAGCACGGAATTAGACCTGGAAAGGATAAAATCGACGCAGTAGAGAGATTTCCAACACCGCGAAATGTTCATGAGGTTCGTCAGTTCATTGGACTGGCCAGTTATTTTAGAAAGTTTATACAAAATTTTGCTGTCATAGCAAGGCCGCTCACTGACTTGACAAAAAAAAGTAACACGTGGGGTTGGGATATCGAGCAACAATTGTCCTTTAAAGAGTTGAAAGAAAAGCTGATACAAAGACCATTGTTAGCTATATACGACCCGAAAAACGAGACTTACGTACACACAGATGCAAGCAAATATGGTTTAGGTGGCATTTTGTTACAGAGGAAAAATGATTCAGAATCTTTAAGGCCGGTAGCATATTTTAGTAGAAAAACATCGTTAGAAGAACAAAACTACCATGCATACGAACTTGAAACATTGGCTTTTGTAGCTTCGCTGCAAAGATTTCGGGTTTACTTGTTGGGTGTCCGGTTTACACTAGTTACCGACTGTTCAGCCTTAAGAGCCACTTTTAGTAAACGCGATTTGATACCTCGAATAGCACGTTGGTGGATAGCTATGCAGGAATTTGATTTTGACATACAATACAAACCTGGACGTAACATGACACATGTAGACGCTTTAAGCCGAAATCCCCTGCCTGATGAGTCGGAGGTAATGCCTGACGTGGTCCCAACGGTTCTTAATATATCTCAAGAAGATTGGTTGCTCACTCTACAGATACAGGATACAGAGTTACAGCGAATCAGAAAGATTTTGGAAGATACTGAATATTCCGATGTCAAAAAGAATTATGTTCTCAAAAATAATAGACTTTATCGCAAAGTTGGAGATAATCTTAAGTGGGTGGTACCAAAGACAGCTCGATTCCAACTTTGCAAACTTAACCACGATGATATCGGTCATTTTGGGGTTAATAAAACATTAGACAAAATTGCTAAAGATTTTTGGTTTCCAAAAATGAAACGATTCGTTAAGAAGTATGTACGGTCGTGCGTGGAGTGCGCATACAGTAAAGAACCGTCTGGACCTAAAGATGGGCTTTTGCATCCGATTCATAAAGTTGACAAACCTTTCGATACCGTCCATATCGATCACCTTGGACCTTTTGTTAAGGGCTCTCACGGCAATTCATATCTTCTTGTTCTGGTAGACGGGTTCACTAAATTCAGTATTTTGACGCCATTACGTAATCTCAAATCAGCTCCAACTATTAGGGCGCTAGAGAATACTTTTTGTACGTTTGGATATCCGAACAGATTAATATCTGATCAGGGTTCATCATTCACATCCAATGAATTCAAACATTTTTGCGATGACTCTAAAATAAAACATATTCTGAATGCTGTTGCCTCTCCACGAGCTAATGGTCAAGTGGAAAGGTACAACAGGACGATATTAGACGCTCTTACGGCATATACCGACAAACATGGCGAAAAAGCCTGGGATCGCGAATTAGGAAAGCTCCAGTGGGGCTTAAATAATACACTCAACAAAGGGATAGGTAAGACTCCATCAGAGGCACTATTTGCCATTCCAATGGTCAGTAGAGGGGACAATATTTTTAGTTCCGTTCTGAAGGAAACACGACGTATAGGTGACGTAGGTGAGATACGGGGAGAAATCAGTAAACACATAGCTAAGGACCAACAAGCCCAGAAGAGGAGGTACGATAAAAATAAAATTAGAGCTAGATTATACAAAATCGGAGATTTAGTTAAAATATTAAAACCTGTTCAGAGCAATGACGGAAAGAGCAAAAAGTTACTCCCAAAATTTACTGGCCCCTTTCGAATTACCAAAGTTTTAGAGAATGATAGGTACGAAGTTTCGAGCATAGCTGGAACCAACATCACTCAAAAGAATTACAGTAATATATGGGCAGCCGATCGCATTAAACCATGGATATCCATCTGCGAAGGCGAGAAAATCAGTTCAAGTGACAGTAATAGTAGTAGCGAACCCGAGTCTTCTTAGTCGTGGTTTATGGATCAAATGAAAAGTATAACAAAACGTAAAAATAAGATTCCCTAGGTAAGAGAAATATGCATGAATTTATTGTATACACAAGATTAAACTATGCTAATGAAGTAAGTTAAGCTTTTAAGTAAATGAAGGGTAAGATTGTAGCGTTAAGAAGAAAATCGCATCAATACAAAGAGTAGTAATGGCCATTTATGAACTGCGTAAGGAATATAAAATTAAGAATGTGGAAGAGGGTGGTAAAATATTTGATTTTGATAGATCAATCGGTATTTTATTGCCTAAAGGTTGAAAATATTGGGTACCATGTTGATAGATCCATGGGTATTTTCAATCCATTGAAAGTGATAAAGGTAATTCGAAGTATAAGGTGAAAAGACATTAAAATATTTGATTTTGATAGATCAATCGGTATTTTAATGCCTAAAGGTTGAAAATATTAGGTACCATGTTGATAGATCCATGGGTATTTTCAATCTATTGAAAGTGATAGAAGGTAGCTCAAACGATTATATAGCGAAAAGACACTAAAATATTTGATTTTGATAGATCAATCGGTACTTTAGTGGCTTATGGTTGAAAATAGGTGTCATGTTGATAGATCCATGGGTATTTTCAACCGATGAGTGATTGAGCGAGTGAAACGAGAATTACTGGATTATTTAGAAAGCATCAGTCTGTAGTTTATAGAAACCAGAAGTTGAATATATGTAATAGAATGATTTCAATCGGGTAGTAATTTAAGAATGATATTGTACTTATGGTGTATCTGATTACGAGTAAATACTATTATGATTTATGATGTAATATTATATTTATATTAAGTTTGAGGACAAACTTAGTGTCAGGAAAGGCCGAATGTAAGGATTTATATTATTTTGTTGCTAAGCCGTACGTAGATATGCTAGTACTTTCGTAGATACTCTGATATTTTAAAAGTATCGTATTGATTAGAAAACAGAACGACTTATATATTATTAACAAACGATAAAATTATGAAATGTTTACATAAAATCATTATTATTTATGTAATATTCAAATTATATTAATATACAATTTTATTATGATAGTTTATTTTGTATCGGTAATAAGAGCTAAAACGATGAGAGTACTAGCATACCTGCGGAGGGGTCGGGCGTTCGGGCGCCAGTCTGCCTCGAGCAAGCGATCCTAACGGACGAATACTTATTTTATGTAATAGTGCAAATCTAACTGCTATTATTTTATATTTAACAGTGTTATAACAGTGTTTAAGAGTGTTTTAACAGTGTATAATTTTGTGAGACTTCAGTGCTGATTGTGAAATAGTTGGAATATACTCTTTGGAAACATAGCAATAGTTTGAGTTACCACTTCTGATCCAATACAATGTGCTCGTAATCATATTTAAAAATATAGAAGGGTAGCGACAACATTGCGAGAGTTAAGTGTTTGAAAAGGACTTCTTTAAAGTCAATGGATAAGGTCGATGGCCGCATTTTCCTTCATAACAGCTGAAGTAATAAAATTATGCAAAAAATTTTGCTAAGTCAAGAAAGTCCCGATAGCTTAGTAGGTACCCGTTGTGTTAAACTGAGGGATGCGAGATCAATTTCTGCTTGTATTGATAAATTTGTAGTTAGTAAACAATGGTATAGTAATGAATGAAATACTAACCCATCATGAACTCTTCAGTGATATCCCTGCCGATGAACGGGACTGAAGGGTAAATCCTCAGGGTTTCTTTGATGACGGCTTCCAGGTACTTCATTAGAGCTAGGTCAGTACAGTTCGGGGTCCGTTCTGAACTGCCGATGATCTGGATGCACTCCTGGAAAACCCTTTCCTGGGACAACAAATTAGTAATGAGATGATTAATAATAGTTTGAGAGCTATTCAATTTGGTATGAGTTAACTAAGTAACAATATATAAGTAATTAAGTATATCACAACAATTCAGGTCAGTGAGTCAGGGTTCGACTTTGTATATAAAAGACAGTGTTTTCTTCTCTTGTTAGGTGCTATAAACTCATTTTATTATTGGAAGACCACAAAACTGGAAATAGATAGTAGCTCACATAATTTAAAATAGCATAAAACAAACATTGCAATACATCCTTCATGGACATTGCATGTATATTACACCAAATTCTTTTATTTCATTACATAATGATTAACAACAAACTGTATAAAGGGTTTAAACATTCTATTTCATAATCCGTTGCAAAAAGATGACAATCGTGAATAATTACTTAGAAATAATTCAAATAATATACTTTAAGCATAGGTATTTCACCGAGGAAAGGGAAGTACGGTGAAAAATATCGTAACTTTCACACATACGATGAACAGGCGAGTGCTTTTTTCTTTTGGATGACATAATATGAGATTATCAATAAAATGCACTGCGTACTTAAAACAATGCACGCGGAACATGTTCGAGCCAGTCTTAACAGGGCGGAGGCGGAGTAAAGAGCTGATACGCGCGGCTATCAAAAAGAAAAACCGTATACCACTTAAAGTAAACTGTTCATGTGTCAGATTATGAAATTGTGTTTTCTCGCGCATAGACATCTAAGAACCTAATGCTGTTGTCAATTCCATCGCTTTTCAGGATCAGCAGAAAGTAAAGCTGTAAATATGTTGTGCATATTTTGTATAAAATATATTTTCTATACATTATGATAAAAAAGGTTTGGTTTTAATATACAGGGTGTTTGGTGGTCGGGTGCACAAATTTGAAGGGGTGTTACACCAGACCATTAGGAACATATTCGTCCAAAAAAAAAATCTAGCGCAATTTCGATTTTTAAAGGGACTTTTACGACTTTAGCATGAAAAACCCAAAATTGGTCAATTAAATGATAATAACTTCTAACCTAAACAGAAATGTTGTTTTTTTTTTCTAATAGTCCAATGTGTCCCCTATCGAACCAAAGTAGTTTTAAGCTCCATTGTGTCCAAAAAAGTTATGTACAAAGCATATAAACTTTACAAAAATATAAGGTCAATAAAAAATGAGAATTTTGATGTAATATAAAAAAAAAAACCTACAGGTGTTCAGACAAGTTTAAAAACATGCTTGGTTATTGCTCTTTAATTTGAGGTATCATTTACTTAGCTGAGCCTTAAACTTTTTAATTAGGAATTTAAAATTTTTTTTTAGGAATTAAAAAGAAACTGTTTTGTACAAAAAAAATAGTTTTATTGTTCAAAATGACCTCCACCATTACGTGTACATTTTCTACAACAATTTCGTACTTCAGATGTGGTTATTTTCATTTGAATTTCATATTTTTACTCCAAACGCTGCCATTATTCGCTGATGTAATTCTTCTCTCGTGGTGATTTCTGTGTGAAGCTAGTCATTAGTCGGAAAGCATTCTTTTGTTATTATTGAGACAATTTAGATCTTGTTGCTGAGGCCATACCTTACTTACCATTAATTGGTTCAGGAGCCCTAGTTAAAAAAGTTTAAGACAAAGCTACGTCAATGATACCTCAAATTAAAGAACAATAACCAAGCATGTTTGTAAAGTTGTCTGAACACCTAGGGTATTTTATAATTTTTTTTAAATGACATCAAAATTAACATTTTTTATTATCCTTCTTTTTTTGTAAAGTTATTTTTTGTAAAGGTATTTGTAAATGCTTTGAACATAACTTTTTTGGACACAATGGAGCTTAAAACTAGTACGATCGGGGATACATTGGACTACTAGAATAACAAAAAAAACCGACATTTCTGTTTAGGTTAGAAGTTATTAGCATTTAATTGACCAATTTTGGGTTTTTCATGCTAAAATCGTAAAAGTCCCTTTAAAATCGAAATCGCGCTTGAATTATTTTTTTTTGCATGAATCTAGTGTATCACCCCTTCAAATTTCTGCACTCGACCACCAAACACCCTGTATATTATCCACTCACTCCGATTCGGAATGTAATCTTTGTCTAACTACCAACTCATGCTATACCGAGTAGTCAATGCATAGAATAAACTACCGGAAGACGTAGTTTCAGCCCAAACTGTAAATCAGTTCAAGAATCTACTGGACAAATATCTTAATGTTAAAAAAAACTAGTAGAGAGTAGCAGGATACAGGCAACTATCAGTTGTTACAACTGTCTCCCTGATAATAAATAATAATAATAATAATAATTATAATATTGTAATATGGTAAAAATTATAATATGCAGATTTTTTCTAGATTTATTGTGGGGATCTTCATAAAATTAGTCAAGCTGTAGTTTCTAAAACAGTGGCTATAATATCTAAATCAATATTATAAGCAACAGCTCTATCTAACATATTTAATCTATAATACATAACTATAAAATTTATATATAATTTAGTTCACTTTATAATTTTATTTTATTATATGGGATAAATTTACGTAGGAGGTACACAAAGGGAGTAGGGGAATGTCAGAGGTGCATAATGGTATATTATTTAATGGCATAAACATTTAGTAATTTCATTCCAAATTGCTAACGTACACAAAATTAACAAAAAAACTTTACAGTAGTTCACACGTAGCAGATATTAATGCATTTTTTTGGTAATTGTTGATTTATTTGACGGTGTTACCAGGTTGTCTAGTATTTTAAAAGTAATACGGGCATCATTTTTAGGCTTCTTGGGGTGGTGAGGAGTGCGAAGGATGGCGCGGGTAGTGCGCGGTGTATGAGACGGGGGCATCTAGATACACCTCAAATTAGTTCACTCGTTCATTCTCGGTTGGGCTAGATGTGAACTAATAAAAAATAATTTTATAATATGAGGTTACTAACGTTTCCGTTTCTAGATTGAGTTACCAATCGTATTTTTTTTTATCTGTATATAAAGCGTTAATAAAGGGATCTTTTATGCATTTCGTTTCGTTTTTTTATTGATATCCCTATCAATTATATCCCCCAATCGTATCTTATTAAAATTACTGTTGACGCTAATTGTATCCACTTATTAGTTTTTTTTTATGTTATTGTGAAGGAACAAGCGCGAGGCCCACCCGATGTTAAGCATTTCATCACAAGTGACAAACTGCACTGCGCCCATCACCTTGAGACATATGATGATGAGACCTGTTAAGTCTCATTTTGCCTGTTATTTCACTGGCTCTCAAGGACTGCTGCCAGAACACACCGTTAGGTGCTTGGCAACAGATTTTCTACTTGAGGGTGGTCGCTAGCCAGGCGGGTATTCGCAAAATGCCCTTCCACCATGCGGTGAAGCTCAAGCTCTGGGCGGGATTCGAACCATGGACCTGCTGCGCAGCAGTCCATAGCCAGTGCCACTGAGCCATCACTGCTTCAAAAAAGTTGACTTTTTTGTTTATGTATTCATCTGTATATTTCATTAGAGAATTACATTTAAAAAAAAATGAGGTTTATTACGATTTTGAAATAACGCACACTCCATCAAGTGAGTTGTGTATCTAACCCAATGTAAATATGTATAATACAGTTATTATGTAACGCTAAGAGGTTCAGCTATCTTTTATTATTTTCTTTGCATCAGAACTTTTACGGTACCTAGTACCGACCCTATCGTTTAAACACACCTTCTCAAGGTCAAGTTTGAGCGATCGCATACGAATGGGCGTCATGCCCGTACCCTAAGTCAGATTTATGTCGAGTTATGGATATTACTAAAAGCGTTACTTTTAATATGTTCTGGCAACCCTGAAAATCGTGTTTTAAATTGCTTTGACGTGTATATTATTTAACAAGAACCATAGATTGTAGAGTTCATAGGCTTGATGATAATTTCTTCAAACTGATGACGTTTTTATGACGTAGAACCTCGACTCGACCTCGAATTTTCCTCCCTCGAGTTTTGTCGAGTACCTCGAAAAGTTCATTTAAAAATACCAATCTGGAGGTAGTTTTCAAGGAGCCTCGAAAATACCTAAGTCGAGTTGAAATGGAGTAATATTTGGAGTTACATTTAACGATATGGGTGTAAATCTATAGGGAAACAGAAATAAAAAGTTTCGGCGCGATAAACTAGGTCTCGATAAGAATTATCTCTTCATAGAAAGACATAAACTTTATCCTATTTAATATACTGATGAAATTGCGGACGTGTCAACATATATACTGTATAACACTCCATTTGAACTGTAACGTAACAAATTCACATCAAAATTCCTTCGTACTTTATTACATTCCATTCTCCCTTGACGGGACTTTCGACATTCCACGCAGAGTTATCTGACACATAACGCTCTGCCGAAAAGAAAACAAGGAAGGAAAAAAATATCTCATTTTAGTAACAAATTAAACACAAATAACTGTTCTACAGTAATAAACTAATTAGATGTTAATGCCTTAGTGTTCCACAATCAAGGTGGGCCTGACTGAACTTAGTCCAATTAAACCCCATTTAAAATATAAGATAAACTTTTCCCCTTTGCCGTATCTCTCCGTTGATAACTCATATTGACATCCACTTGCTGTTTCGACCATTCTTGGAGTACTTGCCACTGCGAAGCTTGGTGTGCTAAATCTAAAAATGCATTTTATTATTAAACGTTCATAGGTATTAGTTCAGTAGTAGTAGTTCATAGTTATATTAATTAAAGGACGAAATTAGTTTGGCGATTGTAACTTTTCATTAGTCTGAAGGATGACTAGGTTAGTATTTTATTTTTATATACTTGTTCGAATTATTTTTTTTATCTGTTTAGGGGGCTTTTTATTTGCAAAAAAAATGGAAATATTTATAACAGAACGTTTTAATATTATAAAATAGTTCGACGGGCGGCGACCAGGCCCCAAACGGTCACATTTCTATTTGTATTACAGAGACCCGCATGACAACAAAATATGTATTTCCTTAAGAACCCTATATACAGTAAAAATCTTACTGTTTCCGTCATATTGGACTTACCCCACAGCCCTAAAAAAATTGGTACGTGGAACAATCAGAAAAACATTTTGAATTACTTTGGCAGTAAGATAACTAACTGCTTTTGTCCACTTCTATTATAAGTTCTTTGGTTGTCGTAGCGTCTCGACCAGCTTCGCCTCAGCTCGGGGATAGGAGCACAAGGAATACTTAGGCCATCGTCACCCTGTGGGTTGGGGTAGAGTGCTGAAACGTCTCCATATCCCGGTGTTCGGTAGAAACATCGCGTGGGTTTTAGTCGGCACATGCTGCTGTGGTTGGTGCGGAGTCTGGCATACCTCGCCCACCATTCCTTTGGTGAGCAAAATAGTGTAAAGGCATTTTCCACCCGTAAAAAAAAGGCTAAACGTCTCGAGACCTATAAAGTAAATACGAGTATCTCGACCTTCAGTCCCACAAATTATTAATCACGGCTCGGACTGCGACCTCTCGGACCGTAAAAGCAGCCTTCAGTGGAGCGATTACTTTTCATTTGAAATAAAAATAATCCGAATACAGTATGAAAAATAAAAGTCCTAAAATGTTCTGCCAGGAGGCATCCTTCATTTCAATTCGAAAATTTTAAATTATTGATATATTGGATTATATTTTTTTAATATTATTGTGACGGAACAAGCCCGAGGCCCAGCTGATGTTAAGTGGACTAACCTATGCCAACAGATGTATTTCGTGAACGACGAATTGCACTGTGCCCGTCACACTGAAACGTACAGTTGTTAGGTCTCATGTTCCTATAATTTTACTGGCTCCCAAGGACTGCTGCCGGAACACACTGTTAGGTGCTTGGCGACAGATTTTCTACTTGAGGGTGGTCACTATATAGCCAGGCCTGCATTCGCAAAATGCGCTTCCACCATGCGATGAATCTCAAGCCCGCGGCGGGGATCGAACCAGGGACCTGCGGCGCGGCAGTCCATAGCTATTACCGTTCGGCCATCATTGCTTCAAAATGCATATAATCACAGAATAGAGGAAGCAATATATTTATCTATGGATAAAATATTACTATCGCTTATTCGTATGGCCAGACATATTGACATATTTTATAGAAAGCGAGCAATATTACACAGCTACTTCAGCGGAGCGACTTCAGCGGCTCATGTATGTGAATCTCGGTACTTGTACATGGATCACACACACTGGATCCTTGGGGGCCAGGAGCTCATCTTATTTTCAAAATTTGACGCATGATTAAAATGCTGGCACTTGTATTTGGCTCAACGAATAAGCATCGCAAACCAACGGTACAATGCTGCCAGCATGCTGGGCACGCTGCGGGCTGGTAGTAGGCTAATGTGGACTACATGTCGCCAGGAATATTTTCTAGGCTACCTTAATGCTTTCTTTATTGTAGCTATAGTTGTATATATTCTGTAGTGTTTTGATAATAAAGGTAAAAAAATGTTATCTATTATTTTTGGTTCATATTAATGGGTTAAACGACCGAGGGTTGCCAGGCTGATCCATGGGGCCGGGCTAGAATGTCACCCCCCCATCTCTACCCGTGGGTGTCGTAAGAGGCGACTAAGGGTAACACACTAGAAGGTAGGCAGCAGCGCTTTCTGAGGATCAGTTCCTCTATCTCAACACTACGATCTACAAGTCACCTGCCCAGAGGGATTATGGCAAACCCCTTTTAAAATTCTGGTTCAGATGACAAACCTGTCAGTTATTCTATGTAGTGGATAAAATCGTACGTTTCAAGAAAAGTAATTATATATTGCTCTCCTCCTTTTTTTTCAAATAACAGCCATTTCGTAGAACATTATTGATTTGTTACAAGCCAATGGTGTCTCTATTTAATGATGAATACTATCAAACTAACACTAGTTTCCAAACCAATACGATCATAGTTTTTTGACCCAAACTGTGAGTCTGTTAAGTGTAGCGCAGACAGCTCAATGACGAAGTGAGCACTACAAGTTACATTTTACGAACTGATATCGGTTTAAACGCGAACGTTCTGGAAATTTGAAACATGAACTCTGTGGTAGCCCGACAATCGTTTGGTGGAACCGAGTGGTCGATAGCGAATAATTAAAGGCAATTCTGTGTGCTGATGAAACTCAATCTACGACAGGCAAGAGCTTTCGATATCAAACGATATTGGCCCACTTAAAGGATTCTAAGAGTTGCTAGTAGTATTTTTCAACTCAATCTATTGAATAAAATACATATTTAGAACCAGTGATTGCTCAGTGGCATTGGCTATGGACTGCCGGGCAGCAGGGCCATGGTTTGAATCCCGCCGCGGGCTTGATTTTCACTGCGTGATGTAAGGGCATTTTGCGAATGCCTGCCTGGGTAGCGACCACCCTCAAATAGAAAATCTGTCGCCAAGCATCTAACGGTGTGTTCCGGTAGCAGTCTTTGAGAGCCAGTGAAATAACAGGCACATGAGACTTAACAACTGTCTCAAGGTGATGGACGCAGTGCAATTCGTGACTTGTGATTAAATGCATCTGTTATAGGCAGAGGTTAGCCTGCTTAACATCACGTGGGCCTCGAGCTTGTTACGTCACAATAACATAAAAAACTACATTATAAAAATAATATGTTTAAGAATCATCGTGGTACATTGCTATTGAACTATATTTTCTAACATTTACTTTGTCTGTGTGGTCCGCAATATCGTGCTTAAACAATTGCTTTAGAATTCATTCTTACACTAAAATTGCTTTTATGTGCAGACGATACCTCTCTGATTTTTAAATTAAATAGAAGAGATCTATTTCAAGTTAATCCACCTGAGTTATCTTTTATCTCTAAATGGTTCTAAGCTAATTTACTATTCAATTAAAAAAGATGAAGTGTTGAAAGTTTTCATTGTCCAATATTAGTTATGTAAAGCCAAATATTAAATTTAATAAAGTTAAACTTGCAATTGATAAAGCATCAGTATTCTTGGGAATTAAAATAGATTCAAATCCATAATGGTGTTCTCATATAAATTATCTGTCCGAGAGACTTATTAGTTACTTAGACATATGCCCTTCGTAAGATAAGGTAGTTGACGGATGTAGCTACAGCTTCGCTGGTTTATTTAGCACTAGCTGTACCTGCGACTTCATTCGCGATTGCCGTACCTGCAAACTAATTATTCACATTTGAGCACTGTTTATCTCATATTAAGCAACGCTGTGGTCTGTGGTGAAGCACTCTTAGTAAAGCATAGCTCAGAAAGAAGCTTTTTACTTTAGGTATGATAACTCCTAGCTTGATTTTCCAGAAGACAGTAGTTAAGTAACTCAGAAAGTTCCTTCGCGGTTCGCACAATAAATGTTGAAGCAAAACAGGTACTTTGTGCGTTTCTTTGTAATTTCGATTATAAAACGGTATCTTTTTGCCAAGGTTCTCCTTGTTTGGCGGTAGAACAAAAATATATTAGATTGTACACTTCCATTGCGCAGTCTCCAAAATGTATCTGGCAAAAAATAGATAGTTAAACAAATTGATTGTGACGAGAGTTCCAGATTTTACTACGCGTTCATAAATTACAACTAATTAATATATTGACTTTTACCCCTTTTCCCGAGGGAACCGTGCTGAATTTCGGGATAAAAAGTATACATTAATATTCTTCGTGGTATGAACTCAAATCGTGTTAAGTTTCATCGAATTCTATTCAGTAGCCCATGGGGGGCTGGGCTGTCCGTGGGGTGCCGGGCTGCCCATGGAGTTTCGGGCTCACTCATCACTATTCTTACAAAAAAGTATAATTGAAATCGAACTTTTAAATTGTTAATAAATTACAACTAAATATACATTTTGACTTTCATCCCCTTTCCGGAGGAAACTGTGCTGAATTTCGGGATAAAAAGTATACAATAACCTTCTTCGTAGTATGAATTCAAATCGTGTTAAGTTTCATTGAACTCCATTCAGTAGTTTTGGAGTCATGCGCGGCCGGGATACAGACAGACAGACATACAGACAAAAATAAAAAAAATACAGTTTTGGCATCAGTGTCAGCTACAGAGCGCTCTCAATTTTTTTTTGCAAAATTTCTTCAATGTACAGAATTGTACCTGTTACAGTTTTATATTATATATATAGTATAGATATTTCTACAGCATTAAATCCTATGGTCTGTTGTTGTAGTTAGCAGCAACTCATTGTGGTTTGAAGCAGTAATGGCTCAGTGGCATTGGCTATGGACTGCCGCGCAGCAGGTCCATGGTTCGAATCCCGCCGGAGACTTGAGCTTGGTAGAAGGGCATTTTTTGAATGGCCTGGCTAGCGACCACCCTCAAGTAGAAAATCTGTCGCCAAGCACCTAACGGTGTGTTTCGGAAGCAATGATGGCCGAGCGGTAATAGCTATGGACTGCCGCACCGCAGGTCCCTGGTTCGATCCCCACCGCCGGCTTCAACTTCACCGCATGGTGGTAGGGCATTTTGCGATTGCCCGCCTGGCTAGCTACCACCCTCAAGTAGAAAATCTGTCGCCAAGCACCTAACGGTGTGTTCCGGCAGCAGTCCTTGAGAGCCAGTGAAATTACAGGCACATGAGACTTACCAACTGCGTCTCAACGTGACGGACGCAGTGCACTTCATGACTTGTAATAAAATGCATCTGTTATAGGCAGAGGTTTGTCCACTTAACATCAGGTGGGCCTCGAGCTTGTTCCGTCACAATAACATAAAAAAAAACTGTCATTGAAGGCAGTAATTCTAGGTTCAAAGGCTTACCTAACACCATTAAAAAAATATATATAGATACCTTTTATGTTGCAAGAGCGGGTAATTAGTTATACATATATACTATAGGGTATTTCTGAGAGATTTCTTTAAAGAAATGAACATAATAATATTAACCTCAACAAGTTTTTATATTCCTAAAAATATACTTACTGTTTACTCGAAAGAATTTAGGTAACTTTAAATTAAACGGTGACGACCCATTGACCTATATATACTAAACGCAACATCTCAAACGAGCATAGTCGACCAGTGCAGGTAACCCGGCCGGCATACTCTCACCCACACGCAGCTTGGCACTCGTAAAGATTACACGCGCATTACGTTCGAAAATTGTGTATTTAAAATGCCATCCTGGATCCTAAGATACTGCAAAAGCCAATCGGGAAAAACAGACTAAATCGATGGAATCACTTTTTACAAGTGAATTAATATTTTGGGATTTAACAACATATTTTGTCGATTTTTAATTGATCAAGACCATGTTTCACTGCACAGCGTAGGCAGCCATGTTCACAGATTGAAATTCATAGATTACGTGGACAGATATCACAAATAGAATGAGTCAATTACCTATTTTTTACTCTCGGCGAAAATAGTGTGACGTGTCTGTTTATCATCATAACTCCCAAATGACCGTATTGGATTAAATATTTCTAATGACTTGATCAAGTGCGATGTTAATAATTATTATAAGCATTGCAATCCAACGGGGCAATGCTGCTAGCATCCTAGGTACACTGCCAACTAGTAGTGGGTTTGGACCATTTGGATTAGCTGTAGGCCTGCAATGGCCTTTGGGTTGCCTAAGTGATTTCAGTTCAGTAACTGTAACGTTGTTGCGCCAAATTCTAATTGAACTGAAATTATTGAAAGAACAATACTTATAAAATATAATTGTACTTAAATGTATGCAAAAAATGATTTACACAATATAAAATATCGAAAAAAAAAAAGTAAGTACCACTTTGTTTCTTGTAAATAGTAGTAAGTAACTGAAACCAATTTTACCTTTACTATATTTTTACTAATATACTCTTCACGAAGTTTGGTAAGTACAAAGCTATGTCCATTCTGTGTGCTGATACTCTTTGACCTTGAGAAAGCATACCTTGGAACTAGTCTAGCGCTGCCTGTTTTAAAATTTTGGTTAGATGATGCAGGTTTGATTCAGCGCTGTAAGCGAACTTTTGTAGGCAACATTAGCCTACAAGCATTATGGCGCTGCGTGTTAGGATCGTTTGGTTAGACGATATATTTAGTTTTAGGCTGCAGTCTGACCTTGTAAGCGCTGAAGCGCATTATATTTAAAATTTGCAAAAATGGATACGACTTTTGCCACAAATGACTTCTCTAGTGTAACGTATTATCTCAATGTGACCACCACGATTACTACTCTAGGAATAAAAATTTATGGCGGTGGCAGGTTTTAGATTAGCAAATACAAATAAAAGTCCTTGCTAGGAAGTGCAATTTTATAGTATTTTTTTATATAGATATTACAGTTCTCACAGAAGGAACATTCAAGCTGCATATAAAAATAAAATAAAAACGTAGGTACCTATTATAAAATTGGTAATTATTAAGAAGACGAGAATGTTTAGGACATTTCATCTCTGCTAAGCCACCGTCAGTGTCAGTATGTTATTGTGACCAAGCTCGAGGCCCACTTGATGTTAAGAGTACCTCTGCCTATAACAGATGCATTGCATCACAAGTCATGAATTCCACAGCGCCCGTCACTTTGAGACATAGTTGTTAAGTCTCATGTGACTGTAATTTCACTGGCTCTCAAGGACAGCTACCGGAACAGACCGTTAGGTGCTTGACGGCGGGCTAGGCGGGCACTTGCCAAATGCCCTTCCAGCATGCGGTGAAGCTCCTGCTGCGCGGCAGTCCATAACCACTGACTAAGCCTATTCCTATAAACATAACCCTCTAACACTTATTTCTTCAGGTAATTTATGACAAACATTTATGCACAAAATATTATAAATATTTCTCTTATATATATTTATGTATATTATAATGTATATTTATGGCAGCGTGGTTGATATAATAAGTTTTAATACTTATCTGTCTTTGACAGTCAAATGCGATTGTAGTTAAACTCAGTTCAAGTTTGACATTCAACCAGAGGCCTTCATTCATATGTAGCTTACTGAAGGTGATACATTTAATTTTGAAATTTAAGTTTAATAATTAAATGTACCACTTTGGTATACACAATTTTATCCACTTTCGAGAGACAAAATATCTAAAGATACAAGTAAAACTGTCTCTCTCTGACATTTCCATGGACATACGTTATCGATTTAAAGAATTGGCACAACGTGGATGAAATAGTGTCCGTCAGACATAGGAGAGGGAGAAGTTGTCCATGCTCCAAGACGTGGGTATCTAATAATTAATATTTGAATAATATTATAATGTTGAATGCGTAGGTATTGTAATTTGCGCTATAAGTAAATCCTGCATTAATTATTCGTTCGACAACTTCATCACTTAGTATTGGGTGATCATCGAGAAACTAACCTCGAGAGTGGAATTCATGGTTCGGTTTATCTGGCAACTAGCTTGTTGTATCGGACACACTCCAAATTTAAAATATCCTTCCTCCTAGTGTTGTGATTACAGTGCTTATGGTGGTGTATATCGATTTTATATAGATAATTGTCGATATTATGATACCCTTCTTATGGTAAATTTTTGATTCCAACCATGGAATTTCTACACGGAAATTCATAGTCATCTGGACCATCACTGCTTCTAAAAGATACAGTGGAATTTAAACAGATATCGCACAACTTATTAATTTCTATCTATATAGTTTTGTCTTACATAGTTAGTAAAATATCTATTACACCTATACACGTATTATATGGTCATTATTATTATTATTCAATTTATTATATGTATTGTATAAAAGATCTTTATTTTACTTGTATGAATTAGTTTTATGTATATCTAAACACACTCAAATACTTATTTTATACCTAAACCTGTTACACTTCGAAGGAAGCCTTATATAATAAACCATTTTTAATATTTTCAAATACCGAATTTCTTAATACTCAGCGATCTAATTTTTTTCAATAATGTCGTAGTTTGATATTTGATTAGGTTATTTAGGGAGTCATTTAATATTTTACTTATTTTAAGAGATGCGAAACATAGTAATTACTTTATTTATAACCTATATATATAACTTAAAGCTTATAAAACAATATTTGGTAAGCTAGAATGAGTTTGGTAAAATTATAAGTTAGAATGAGTATTCTAACTTAAATTTTTTTCCGTTGTTTAAGTCTTTTTTTTATGTAATTGTGACGGATCAAGCACAAGGCCCGCCTGATGTTAAGAGGACTAATCTCTGCCTATAACAGATGCATTTCGTTACAAGTCACATCAATTGCACTGCGCCCGTCACCTTGAGACATAGTTGTTAATTACATAGCCTTTGACCACTATCTCACCTGATGGTAAGTGATGATGTGGTCAAAGATGTTGTTCAGGTTAACCTAGAATTACTGGCTCTCAAGGACAGCTGCCGGAACACACCGTTAGGTGCTTGGCGACAGATTTTCTACTTGAGGGTGGTCGCTAGCTTGGCGGGCATTTGCAAAATGCCCTTCCACCATGCTTTGAAGCTCAAGCCCGCGACGGTACTCGAACCATGGACATGCGGCACGGCAGTCCATAGCCAATGGCACTGAGCCATCACTGCTTCATATTTCTTCTGTATTTTATTTTCTCTTATTGATAGCTGTGAAGACTAAAATATTAACTTACATTATGTGGATTAGCTAAAATGCGCTGACTTCATTAAAAATAGACTTAGTAGAATAGACACGGTGAGTGACTCATGTTAATTTATAAGTGTTAATTGATAAGTATCCCGTGGGGTACCGTGCTAGAATTTTACTCCACCATTGCTATCGGTGTCATTGGTGTTGTAAGAGGTAACTAAAGGTAAAATACCGAAACGTGGGAAGCAGCGCTTTCTGAGGAACTGATATCTTAAACTGCGATCCCCAAGACGCCTGCCAATAGTGGGAATTATGGCAAACTCTCCCTAAATGGTGGAGGATGTGTTCGGAAGAGGACAATCCTGCCAATACAGCAGTTTGTAAGTGTATTTGACGTTGTAATTTGCTAACATTAGGTTTTGTTACACAGTAGTTTCCATTGTTTACCTACTTCTTACAGCTAAGTATAAATAATATAAATTTGAAGCGCTCGTAGCGAAGTTTACTGAGCTGTTCTTAACCGATCAGCAAAGTTAAGCAACGTCGCGCGCGGTCATGAGTTAGATAGGTGACCGCTAGTGACATTACTACTGAGCGCTTCCGTGCTTCGGAGGGCACGTTAAACCGTCGGTCCCGGTTGTTGTCTTAGGATGGCAGTCGTTATAGCATGGTGGTAGGGCATTTTGAGAATGCCCGCCTGGCTAGCTACCACCCTCAAGTAGAAAATCTGTCGCCAAGCACCTAACGGTGTGTTCCGGCAGCTGTCCTTGAGAGCCAGTACTTCTAGGTTAGCCTGAATAACATCTTCGACCACATCATCGCTTACCATCAGGTGAGATAGTGTTTAAAGGCTAACCTATCAGGCATAAAAAAATAACAAAAAAAAAAATATTTAATTCATACTCAACGCTTAAGATGTTTATAGATATATTACCACGTTGATGTTCTAAGTATGCACTATATCGATATCGATTAAAATTGCACATTCATTCCGTCCCATCACTATAAATCACGTGGTCGTGGCTTAGCCAATTAGAACGTGTTTCGATATGAGAAAAATTGACAGAAATTTGTTTCTTACAAAGCTAACAGAATGGCGTCTCTTCGGGTTACTTTCTCGAAGTGGGTGATATAGTAGTCTAACGTTAACTCAATGATCAAAAAGGTTGTCAGTATTGTTAAATGCTGGGTAGTTATATATGATATTGATATGTATGACGAAACTAATAGAGAGAAAGGATTAACACACCGTAGATACATACCAAACTGTGTGCCCATGCTCAAAGTGTAGAAAAAACTATGGGTGATTAAAAATGTTATCCTCTTCCCGGGGATATATATCTCCGGTCCCTGCTATCTCCAGTCCCTACCAAGCCCGCAGAATGATAATGGAGATGAACTTAACGCGTGCATAGATGAACTAATGCGTACTTTTTACACGTTGTCTTTGTATTTAACAATGACCATGTTTGAATGTTTTTTTCTTTTTTTTTTTAAGAGCCCTTTTACATTTTGCAGCCTTCTCACTCGCACTTTTAAAGATAATTTCAAATAGCAACAATATGGTTTATATTTTTTAAAATGTGGTCAATCATTATTTTGCTGCATGCAACTATAGATGTTCTCTACTAATTTTCATTTTGATATCTGTTATGGGGGATTCAAAACGCGTAATTTAGTTATTTTAAATTTTGGGCCTCTAATTCTAATTGGACTCAACATGTAAAAATATGTTGAGAACATCTATAGTTGCATGCAGCGAAATAATGATTGACTAAAAATATAAACCATATTGTTGCTATTTGACATAATCTTTAAAAGTGCGAGTGAGAGGGGGCTGCAAAATGTAAAAGGCCTCTTAATGTAATTGAGACGGATCAGGCACGAGACCCACTTGAAGCTCAAGCCCGCGGCGGGATTAGAACCATGGACCTGCTGCACAGCAGTCCACAGCCAATGCCACTGAGCCATCACTGCTTCAAACTATCTGTTACTGTATTTTATTATGACCAAATTTAGACAAAAGCTCAAGTGGCTTCCTATACGCCTTCGCCGGAATACTCATATCCTCTCCCTACTTTACAATATTTTGTTTAATCCGCTTTCCCCGCGCTATCTTAAGAAACGTTTTGAGTTTCTTGAATCAACATATTCTTTGTCATTAAGGTCATCTGAAACTTTACTGCTTAGTAATTAAACAACTTTACGGAACAGTCACCCCGTGACCACGATCACTGTGTTTGAAACGTCGGGACAAAAATAATGATAAATATACGCGATTTAAACCGTTTAAAGTTGTTTAATTACTATGTGTTATAATCGCGAAAACATAAGACAACATTAAATTTACAGCCTAATTTGCCCCCGCACAGAACTTCGTTTTATGATAAGCTAATGAAATGATGATCGCAGTCGCTGTATATCTTCAAAAATAGAGTAACTAGTAATAGCTAGCTTTTATCATTAGTTTTCCTGTACTTGTATTAGTAAGCATCTATATTATTTAGGTCTTCTATATTAAATATGTATGTTGTTTTTTTTTTTGTAGTATGTATAATATATAGGTATTTATATATGTGTATTATTACACGAAGGTTTATATATGGTAAATTTAATATAGGTTAAATTCTTTGTATGCAGTACCTACTTCATGATAATGTCAGTAGTTTACTAAGCTGTTCTCAACCGATCAGCAAAGTTTAGCAACGTCACTCGTGGTCATGAGTTGGATAGGTGACCGCTAGTGACATTACTACTGAGCGTTTCCGTGCTTCGGAGGGAACGTTAAGCTGTCGGTCCCGGTTGTCGTCTTAGTATGGCAGTCGTTATAGCATGGTGGTAGGGCATTTTGCGAATGCCCGCCTGGCTAGCTACCACCCTCAAGTAGAAAATCTGACGCCAAGCACTTAACGGTGTGTTCCGGCAGCTGTCCTTGAGAGCCACTACTTCTAGGTTAGCCTGAACATCATCTTCGACCACATCATCACTTACCATCAGGTGAGATAGTGGTCAAAGTCTAACCTATCAGGCATAAAAAAAAATCTAATTGCGGAAAACTGCCTCCCATATCAAATATACATAAATCCTTTGTTCCTGGTTGTCTGGAAGAAATCGCTACAAGCGATAAGACCATTTTGCACTAGAACATTTCTGTTTTTTTTTGTAATGTTAATTTTAAGTTCTTGTGCAAAATAAAGTGTTTTCTATCCATCTATCTATCTATTTATATTGTATTATATGTAAATCCGTTATTGGTTGTATGATAAGTTGATAAGCTAAGTTTGAACTTGTTGTATTTATATTCAGGTCTGTAGATGTTGTGAAATAAATAAATAAATAACATAAAATCTGAGATTAAGCGAACCAATGATTGTGGAAGAGCGAAAACACCTAACACAAGTATTACTTAATACTTAGAAGGTACTTTCAACAATGTAAAACTACTGTATCTCCTTATTATTGAATAAAGCATTATGAAACGGGTGTTAAAAATGAAAAAAGGTGTTAACCATAAAAATACACTAAAGGAAAATTACTTTGTTTTTCTAACGATATACCTAAGAACGATAATGCAGGAACAGTTGTAAAAACATTCAACTGATACGGGTGAGTAAATACCGTAGAGAAATAAAATACCCATAAAATTTAAAATTTTAGGGGTTTATATACCCTACGTGTAATGATAATATTGTATGTTATGTATATTTTGTAATAACGTAACCTAATAGGTAATGAGTAAATCGGTTAAATTTCTGTATAAGGCAAACCATACTTTATTTTAATCTATATTGATTAGTTAGACGCACAAGCCAGTTCATTGGTTGGTTGATTGAACTTATTTCAAATTGGCTTTCCTTAACCCATTTCTTACCGTTATACGGTTGAAAATTTCTACACCAGCAGCCGTCCTTAGTGTACTTTGAAAATACTTTGCATTTTCAAAGTATCTTAGTTGCGGTGCGGTTACGTAAAGCACAGTTGACGATGTAGACATCTTGTAAACGTGTAGTTTTTCTTTTTTGACCTTAAACACGCCTGCATGAATGTTCTGCTATCTCACGGTATCTTCCAAAGTCTGTAGGTAAGAGTTTTCCTAGATCGTTCCCTATAGTTTCGTTCAACCGCCGTCAAGCAAAGCTAATAGCTCGGGAGACTTGCTTCAGTCAGATCTGACATTATGATCAAATCATCACTCACTTCATTGAATTACAATACTCAAAAGACTCACTATAATCTCTATTATTATTATTACTCAAATGGTTTTTCAAACCACTTTACGATTTGTTTTCTTTGATTTTAAGGTAAACAAATTTCAATGGCGTCACCTTGTTATTAACCCCCTTACTTATGAAAAACCGCTAAGTAGTTGCTAAGTAATGGATAACTAAACAGTGTTTAAGTAATGTTTAAAGACTTCTTACTTATAAATGCTAATTAGCACCTATTTATCTAAACAATGGATAATGTGGTGGAACGTATTTCAAACTGACTTACAGATATTATGAAAGACCCAAATTACCAAAAAGCATGAATCTTGTGCTAAATATCTTGAAATTTAAAAGTAAAAAAAATACTATTCTTTGTAGGTACTGATTTTTGTACATATTGTTAGGTGTACTGTAGATTTCGTCATGTGTTTCGTCCATAGTGTGTTAGAGAAACCTAAAACTGTGCAAGGAGAATAGCAATAGGCTGGCCCCCTATTACATGGAACCAAAACCGAATTGGCAAAATGTGGCTGTTTACACACCTCTACCTTTCCCTTAGGAGAATACAGGCGTGCTTATAAGTATGTCCATAAAATTTATGTGTATGTGTTTTGTCCTTTATTCATGTTTTAACTTTAGGGTTTAGATGAAACAACGGAATAGTTAGTTTAGGTCCTCCATACTTTTCATCATCATAATCAGTTTATATTATTGTTAACGCGGGAGAAACCGCGAGGTGTAGCTAGTCGATAAGAAAATTAAAATGAGTTTGATCACGGGATCGAATCAGAAAATAATATCCTTAATACAAATAAGAATATTTCTCTTGGCCACTTTATTGCGAACTAACTAGTAACAAAAACGCCGATGCTCTTTTGCTTAGTAAATTCATTTAGTGGCCAGTTTTAATAACTAAGCTAATTGTTTACTTGTACTTTAATGTTTTGTTCCTCTACAGTTCGGCCGCTGAAAGAATGCGTTCGACAGTACGAGTTTCTGCTGTCGTTGTGACTTGTAAATAGTGTAAAATATAAAATATACCCTATTTTTTGATACTTAAATGCCTGCCTAATAGAATATTATGCAGTATTAATGTCTATATTACTTAGAACTGGGGAATAAATATTCACAAAACGAACTGTCAAACGCATTCTTTCAGCGGCTGGACTTTAATTGCTTTGAGCAGTATATATATGGTACGCTTAATATTAAAATGTTTTTTTTTTCTGTTACTTAGTGAGTATTTTTTTACTAAAAAGATGTAGCATATCTATATCTTTTCTAGCAAAATACTACAAACTATATAACACTACAGCTACTACAACGAAAGCATGTAGGCAACCCAGTATAGAAGATTTTTGAATATTTCCAAAAACATGTTGCAGCATATGAGCCTATGTGTAAACCCATTACTTATAAGGTCTGAACCCATTATGAATTGCCATTTTGTACAATAACTTTTTCTTCTTTCGATTTATATTATATTTAGTTGGGGCGAGCGATTGATCAAAGCTGGCTGTATGTTTACTACTTTTTTTTATATGTTGTGACGGAACAAGCTCGAGGCCCATCTGATGTTAAGCGGTCTAACCTCTGCCTATAACAGATGCATTTCATCACAAGTCACGAATTGCACTGCGCCCGTCACTTTGAGACATATTTGCTAAGTCTCATGAACCTGTCATTTCATAGCTCAAGAACATAACAAGCTTCTCGATCATCATGTCATTTACAGTACACAATCTGCAATGTTTGTGGCGCTTGGTATAAGAAGCTGTTAAAGTTGACGTTAAAATCATTTACTCAATTTTGGCGTTTATGACGCTCTTATGAAAGTCACTTACAACATTTTACTATAACAATATTTTTCTCCCGCGTACTGCAAATAAGCCATTTTGTAAAGAACGGGCAAGAAACTCAGGACCATTATTTCTATATGTTCATATTTCTTTTATTATTTGTAACATTTGCAATTCAACGGGGCAATGCTGCCAGCATGCTGGGCACGCTGCCAACTGATAGTGGATTAGAGCTACAGCTACTACAATACTACAGTAGCTGTAGTATTGTAGTAGCTGTACTGTTGTTTATAGTTTGTAGTATTTGTTTAAAAAAGGCATACCGCCAGTTAAAAAAAAAAATTTGTAACATAACTTAAGTCAAAATACAATATTGAGCCGAATTTTTTTTTTGAAATAGAAATAGAAATAATTTTATTACCAAAAAAAAAGACGTAATAATTTTTTTTTTCATAATTTTTTTATTAAAATGTTGTTAAATTGCAATTAATCCCAATGAATTATTCTTATACATATTATTTTTATAATGTTGGCAAATATAAGTTTTATTCAATATATTGAGTTGAAAATACTGCTTTATAAATAAATAGGTATCCGGCTGGAACTCGCGTTATATTTACCGGATAGATTCCGACTAGTTTCAGAACTGAGGCAGCAAGTTACGTGCCGAGGCCCGCGCTCGCCACTTCGCGCAGCCGTGACTCTCAGACGAAGGGCTACAAAATAGCCCGAAACTGGTCAGAATCTATCCGATATATAAAACGCGAATCACAGCCGGGTACCTATTTATCTATAATCATAGGCTTATTGAGCGTAGCGAAAAAATCCTAGGTCTGTGTCTATAATGGACAAAGCTCGCGATAGTTTTCTAAGTAAAAATACTGCTTTAGCAACTCTTAGCTTAAGTTTCTTTAAGTGGGCCAATATCGTTTTGATGTCGAAAGCTCTTGCCTATCGTAGATTGAGTTTCATCAGCACACAAAATTGCCTTTAATTATTCGCTATCGACCACTCTGTTCCACGAAACGTTTGTCGAGCTACCACAGAGTTCATGTTTAAAATTTCCAGAATGGTCGTGTAAACCGATATCAGTACGTAAAATATAATTTGTAGTGCTCGCTTATATCTAATTATTTTATGAGTAGCGAAATTTTTTATTTCAATTTGACATTTTTATATTGTATAATTTACCGAACGTCTTCTTTTTAACTAAATTGACATCTTTATTTCATACCTGAAATTTCATTAAGTGTTTTAATTGTCTTTAAATGTACTTAATCTATGTAAATTTGAAATCCTAGATTTGTATGCCTCAAAGGGCGAAAGATGTTTGTGCTAACTTACTTTATAATAAGGCCCTGCATACTAAATTAGTATGTATACTTATACATGTTTACAAATAAATGATTTGATATGATTTGATTCGCTTCGTCAGCGTTTGACTCGGAGCTGTTTGCGCTACACTCAACAAATTCACAGTTTCGGTACGTAGTATTATTATATGTTACCGATATGGTTCGGGTCAAAAAACTTTGATCGTATTCGTTTGGCAACTACCTAATACTTAGTAAGAAAGTATTAATTATTACATGGAAACACATTTACCTTGTAACAATTTAATAATTTTCTACAAAATGGCTTTTTTAGATTAAAAAATATGAAGCAAAGTAATATTTAATTACTTTTTTGAAACACTGCTTACGATTTTTTCCACTACATAGAATAACTGACAGGTTTGGCATCTGGACCATTAATGTATATCCAAAATAATACATGTCTTTTATAAATTTATTTCGAAACATGACTTTGTTAAGTGAGTTTAATTTGTTTAACTATTTTTAGAATTTTATGTTCTCTTGATATTTTTTTACATTTATTACCGAAACACTACAGACTATATACAACCACAGCTACTACAAAGAAAACATTTCGGTAGCCTAAAGAACATCCCACATGCAGTCCAAATGCTTCAGCCTACTACCAGTTGGCAGCGTGCCCAACATGCTAGTAGTATTGTCCCGTTGGTTTGCAATGCTTATGTTGAACCAGCATTTTGATCACGCGTTGCATCGACCAAGTTTTGGACATAAGATGACTTCCCGGCCCCCACGGATCCAGTGTCTCTACAACATGTACCACAACTAAGATTCACATACTTCAGCCGCTTGAGTCGCTCCGCTGAAGTAGCCGTGGAATGCCGCTCGCTGATAAAAATATCACAATTCTGTAAAAAATTAGTACTCTCCTAAGTATATTCCAATATATCAAACGAATTTAAAATTTTCAAATTGATATAAAGAATGCCTCCCGGCAGACCTTTTAGGTCTTTTATTTTTCATACTGAATTTGTATTATTTTTATCTCAAATGCAAAGTAATCGCTCCACTGAAGGCTGCTTTTACGGTCCGAGAGGCCGCAGGCCGAGCCGTGATTGATAATTTGCGAGGCTGAAGGTCGAGATCAGACATATTTACTATGTAGGTATCGAGATGTTCCGCCTTTTTTTTACGTGTGGAAAATGCCTTTACGCATATTCGTTCACCCATAAGAGCCACCTAGGCGAGGTATGCCGGACTCGGCACACAGCAGCAGGTGCCGACTAAAACATACACGGTGATTCTACGGGACTAAAAATAGCGAAAAAAAACTTGCGTTTCTTTAAATTCGATATTGAATATTTTATATGATATGTAAGCTTACAAACATATTCATACGCAAGATATCAGAAGAGAAATATCAGTTTTACACATTGCGTTCAATTTTTTAGATAACTTGAAAAAAAATGTAACTGTAGACCTCGTACCCCAAGTCTTCCAATTTCTGAAGTAGTAGTGGTATTGACACGGTGTCAAATGCCTTTGCAAGGTCTAAATATTGCAATGCACTTATAACCAGTATCGACAGCTTTTACGACAAAGTTACTTAAATGATAAACCGAAGCAGCAGTAGATCTATTTTTACGGAAACCGTATTGGATTAACGAGATCGCGTTTGTTTTATCAAGAAAGCTAGTCAATCTTGTATTAAGAGCCATTTCACAAAATCACGCTACTGAAGTTTAGGTAAATGCCAGCGCATCGCATACACAAGCGAAAGAAGTGACGACGGAATAGCGTGACTGTGAGTAACATATTTTGATACTAGCACTCATTAATAAAGAAATCTAAGTTGCGAATTTAAAAAATGTGTGATTGGCATGAGTAAACAATCAATTTCTTGTCGATTACTTGCTAATGTTATAGAAAAGAAGTAGGCATGTACATTAAAAAGTCAACCTACATCGTGAATCGTATATTTACATTTCATCCTTGATGAATAAAAAATAGATATGTTTGAATCATTTATTGTAACAATAAACTTAAATAATTAAAAAAATATACGGCTTAAAAATATATAAATATTTGACGTAACGGCATTGATTAAAAGCTGCGGACTAAAAGCTCTTTCTTTTAAATTTTCCAAAAATTGCTATTTTCCTCGTTCACACTCTTCAGTATCTATATCCAGTCGTTAACACTGTCTGCCATAATGACCATGCATAGGATTGAGGTTTATTTTTCTGTGCATCCGGAAAACAACTTAGTACCAACCACAAACGTCCCATGACGTTTTTGGTTTTCCATTACTTAAACATGTCACCCTCATATTCCCATACCACAATATATCACCTATACCATTAAAAAAATAACATTTTCATCCATTTAGTTTGAGTAGACCAAACAGCGAAATGTTAATATATATTTACAGATTTTGAGGTTTTTTTGTTTTTAAATCGAATATCCTTGATGCAATCTATAATCAACACATATACTTCTTGGTACCAATGCAATCCTCACTATATACTCTTATGCTCACTATTTCTTCTATGGAAAATAAATGATAATACACCTTTTTATAGAAAAAAATACTGGAAATGGGGTTTGAACACACGACAAAAATGGTGGGAAATAGTAATTTAATTGTTATTTTAATTTTTTCGTAACTAACTCACCTAGAACTTCGATTCTTCTTTTAATATGATAATTAACTATTGTTCTATAGCCATGAATTGTTACAGACTTTTACGCCAAATATCTTAAAGTAACAATATTAAAACAACCCAATTGTTTTAAGAACTTTGGCGGGAAAACTGTATTGGAGAGCAATATTTTTTTCTGAAAAACTATACCACCTACGGCTTTGGTCCTTCTTTGATATTATTATTTACATGTAATTTATACACCTGTATTATTTCCGATTTTTTGGTTTGGAAGTTTAAAATTAGTTACTAGATTATTTAATACGCAAATTTGCATCGGTAAGTGTTTGCGTTGCAAAATTTATCGAGTGAAAAATTACTTATACATATGCAAAATGGCGGTTTTCTAGGTTTATAACTGTTGACGTAGTTACGAGATTAATATGAAATGACGTAATATTTTGGGGCCAAAATGTAATTTGTGCTGGTTTCAGATTTCATCAAAATATTCATAATACTTCCGTTATCTCAGAAAATTGTGGATTTTTTCTTGTATGGGCAAGGATGCATCCTTTTGAAAACCATTTGGATTATGAAAGTCGGACTTACGCAGATTTTATGGTAAATTTGTAAATACGACTATCGACCGCTAACTGGTATTCCGGTTTGTACAAATGATGGAAAAGCCGGGAGGCTGGTTTGTACAAATTAGGAAGGTAGTTTAATTTCCAGCTGAAGTTATCGCTGTGTTCACTTATAGACATTAACTGAATCCAAAAATATTGGAAATCAATTATTCGCCTGTCATCTTATCCTCCTAAAACAAAAGTTATAGTGAGTAACTAATTTAAACTAGAATAATATAAAAACTAGCAGACCAAAAAGAAGAAGTCAACCCTTTGAGGTTGTTAGCATTTTTCCAATAACGCTGCATAAGGCTGCATAATTGTGACGTTTCCTATTTTTAACACAATGGATGAACAGAAAGTAAAGATGTAGTTACTTAACAAGAGAACAATACTTATATTATGGACAACAAATATAAAGTATAGTTTGTTACTTAAAAAAATAAAGACATGATCAAAACTCTGTGGTCGCACTATAAACTTGCGTCTAAGCGTTCCGCGTACGAAACGTCAGAGCAAGGCAAAACGAACACAGGTCCTACCTCGATGGGCGCTCGCGCGGTACTGATCGCCTCGCGCTTGTACATTTCAATTTATGAGCATTTCGAGTTATGTTAAATATTTTTTCTTGTCTAACAAAACAGAGTAAATATCACAATTTATTTAAGATCATATTAATTAAATAATGAACTTTCTTTTCATATAATATCTGTTTGGAATTACACTTTATTAAACGCAATATATCGTGGTAAACTGCTGATATAATTCGTGGAAATTGGCGCAAGATCTTTTTTTTTTTTTCTACTATGACGATTAATTATCGATATTCTAGTACACTATGTGTCAACAGGATTATATGCCTGATGCACAAATTTTTTTTTTAGTTAATTTTATGAATCTTTATACAAGAGATAGAACTCTGAAGTTGGCTATGTGTACCTTAATTCGTAAAACAAGGTGCGGGAGATTGGTCACTACAAAATAATTAATGTTATGTTTGTAAATCTGGTACATTAACTGAAAAGAGCACAGATTATTCTATTTTTATCAATTATTAAACAACTTGTAGATATTTCCTATGATAGTAAATAAAGCGCTTAAAATCTTCGTATACCGCATTAAAATGTAAAATGCCTCTTAACTAGACGCTCTAGTATTTTAAATAGGAATGGCAGAATTGATATTGGTCTATAATTGCTAATTATATCTTTCCTTCCGGCTTTGAATATTGGAACAATCACAGACTTTTTGAAGATGGAAGGAAAACAACCCGTGGACATTGTTGAATTAAAGATGAAGAGCAATAAACCAGCAATTGATGTTATATTGTCTTTAATGACTTTCATTGGAATATTGTCAATACCAACAGAACTAGAACTCTTGAATGAATGGACTATAAATACAATCTTTGAAATTTGTGTGGGGACAGCTGCGAAAGAGTCGGAGGATGAGGAGAAATTACGTATGTAAGTTATCATTATTGAGTTTCGAGACTGCATTAGTTCATTTGCTAAAAATTCACCAATAGCAGCAAAATAACAATAAACCTTATTTGCAGATTCCAATATAGAGGAGCATAACGACCCTAGATTGGTTTTTTGTGGTTTTAAGTGTGTTATATCATTTATAACCCGCCATAAAATTGAGGATTTTTTGGATTTTGTAATCTAGACCGCTCATACTAGTGTTTTGATTTCCTTAGTAATCGAATTAAGTTATTTCGATACCTTGAGTAAGTTAATTTTAGTATGTCATCATAGGGTGACTTTTTAACTGTTTATGCATGTGTTTCTATTTTTCATGCACCTTATGAGACCAGGCGTTACCCACGGCTTAACTGGATTTTTACGAAGCAGGAGATTAATGTATTTTGTATGTAACCGTATAATGTCTGTTATTTTATTAACTAAGAATTTGGCAGCTAAATTACAATAGTACACTAAGTATTTCTTGTAAGTTAATGGTTTTAAAATCATTATTTATGGCTTTATAATTGATTATTGTTATGTTTTTAGAAACTGGACACCATTTAATCGATGCAAGAGATAAAACTAATGTGTAATGATCAGTCACACTGCTATTTAGCACAAGAGTAGTAGCGCTAAATCAAATTTTTAGCATTCAATGATCAAACAAAAACAGTTCATCATTTTGATTGTAAAGTTTAGTTGATGCAAATGATTCATATTTCGATAGTTGAGGTACAATCGGATTACAAAATTGCACTGCGCCCGTCACCTTGAGACATAGTTGTTAAGTCTCATGTGCCTGCAATTTCATTGGCTCTCAAGGACTACTGCCGGAACATACCGTTAGGTGCTTGGCGACAGATTTTCTACTTGGTAGCTAGCCAGGCGGGCAATCGCAAAAAGCCCTACCACCATGCGGTGAAGCTCAAGCCGGCGGTGGGGATCGAACCAGGGTACTGCGGCAGTCCATAGCTATTACCGCTCTGCCATCATTGGTTCATAATGATATAATATAACAAGTGAATATAAGATAAAAATTAATGTGTGTGTGATGTACGAATGAGATGCAATTACGATGAAGGCTGAAAATGTTTGTGAATAATCATTAAAGATATAGCAATATTGCCTAATTAGTAGGGATGGGCCGAATATTCGATTATATTCGGTATTCGGCATATTAGGCAGGTTTGCCGAATATTTGTATTCGTTTAAATCACCGAATATTCGGCAAAAGGGTACTCCTAGTTTTTACAGTATTAAGCCGTGTACGATTGATCATGAGTTGAGTGTCAAATGTGTCCTATATTTTATTATTATGTGGAGTTCGCAGTGCACCTTTATATTTATGTCTACACTAGCTTTATTTCCTATAACACCAGATAAAAAAGATGGTTAATAAAAACAATGTATATGAATGTAGCTGTTTTGGGGTTAAACTACTGTGAACTCTTTATAATAAAATAACGTTATTACAATCAGATCTTGATTATGAGAAATTAAGCAAATTTTTTTGTAATTTTAAGAAAGTATTTCATTATTAAATTACAATGTATCAGTAGACTATGAACCATATTTCTAGTTTGTCCTTGAAGTGTATAACCAGAATTATGATTCATAGTAGTGTAGCCAAATTTTTTTATTCAAAATAAATCAGTATAGTTACGCAACGTCCGCGTCCCCCGTGGTCACGAGTTGGC
The DNA here is from genome assembly GCA_963890685.1 of Plagodis pulveraria. NCBI lineage: Eukaryota > Metazoa > Arthropoda > Insecta > Lepidoptera > Geometridae > Plagodis > Plagodis pulveraria. Next base: position 3,777,048 of record OY982961.1, on the reverse strand, counting down.
TGTTCTCAACCGATCAGCAAAGTTAAGCAACGTCGCGCGCGGTCATGAGTTGGATGGGTGACCGCTAGTGACATTCCTACTGAGCGTGCTTCGGAGGGCACGTTAAGCTGTCGGTCCCAGTTGTTGTCTAATGATGGCAGTCGCTATATCATGATGATAGGGCATTTTGCGAATGCCCGTCTGGCTTGCTACTACCCTCGAGTAGAAAATCTGTCGCCAAGCACCTAGTGGTGTGTTCCGGCAGCTGTCCTTGAGAGCCATTACTTCTAGGTTAGCCTTAATAACATCTTCGACCATATCATCACGTGATGGTAATCACGTGAGATAGTGGTCAAAGGCCTATCAGTAATATAAAAAAAAAGATTGTCTCAAAGTTTAAAGGTTATCTATATGTATTAAACCAATATAAAAATAACTAAAGAAACGCATGCGGTGAAGTTTCACCGTTTATTAGATGATGCAATAACAAAAACGGTGGTAAAATGGAGGAGCGAGCGGGCGGGAGGGTCCGGCATAGGTTCAGATCTGTATGGTTTACGTAAGGTAATCAATTATGCCGAACATTCGGCCGAATATTCGGTTCGGTAAAAGTTATACCGAACATTCGGCCGAATGTTCGTATTCGGTGAAACCCATGTTTGGCCCATCACTAATTAGTACTTAATGTTAAAATTACAAGCATGAAGTGTATTTTATTTTCTAGTCACAAGTTTTTTTGAGTTAATAAAGTCTTCTTCCGCCGTAATTCGAAAGAAGGTTGAGTTATCTTCATTACGCAAATAGATAACTCCGTTTGAGGTCTAACAATAAGCGAATCCGTTTGTTAGATGCAAGATAAAATAGTTAGGTACTTTGACTTGAAGGTAAGGCTCTCCGAGACATATATTGGCATTTGGGCTCCCTTTATTTTAAGATAACGAGTATTTAATTTATCATCACTTATTGAACTTCCGTCATGAAGTCAATACTTCTTCTTTCATAATAGCAAAGTTAAATTCCACAACAATAGGTTTAGGAATATTTTTCTTCCTCTGCATATACTCCTTATGTCCGTTTTCTGTGTAAGTATATCAATACTGTCACCCAAGGCCATCACAAGGTCACAGAGATCTGATTTCGTCTCCGTCGTCACTGAATGCACGTTTCATATTTCCATAGAAGAGTTCCGAGATCCACGCTCCAAAGCGTCTATTCTCTCCTCTGAGGTCTTTATATATGCTTTGTCCTCCAACCGATCCTTATTTATTCTATCAAATTTATGTTCAAATAATGAATAGATTCAGGCGTTACTTTGCGGAAATCCATATTTAATACAAACGCCACGCGAAACGCGTCGAAGGTTCTTCCGGTTTGGCTGCGTGGCGTTTGTGACGTCACGTCGGCTTAGCAGGAAAATTGGGCGGAATTGTCACTAGATATATTTTTTATATTTTTAAGTGTTTTATTAAAATATTAATTTGATGTTTTCGTAAAATATTTTAAAAATATTTGTTATTATTATTTATGTTCAAACTTTTCTCTCATTTTTGAAATAAATTCCATTCTTAGTGGTCAGTCATCTGCAGCACCATGGCCTCGAAAGATTTGTTCAAAGTATTAAACTTCTTATCCTGGTTAGAAGTAAAATTATTAAACAAAATACGCATTTCAGAAATGACTGATTGTGTAGGACTATCATCTTTACTTTCAAATTTCCTCTTTAGACACAAATTTCCTTCTCCTTGTTTACCCTTTAATTTGGGTTAGCTTCAACCAGACCAGCTTCAGTGACCGTGCTACACCTACACGTGGGGTCCGTTTAAGAGACATCCTCATGAAGCGATCGAGCAAGTTCATATATTAGATTGCTATTGCAATTGTTACAGGCGAGTTGAGTCTGCCAAGAATTGCTCAGTATATAGCGACAGTTGGCAATTAATATGTATACGAGGGTAGACCTATCGTATACAATGTTAGCAAAATTCACAAGGCTTTATTTAACTTTATTATTACACTTATTCTTTGAAACAAATCACTTTTAACTTGAACAAAGGTACACTAATTGTTTGTTATATCACTAAGTAAAACTGTGAACTTTGTTTTTGACACCAAAATTTAATTATTCTGTAGGAGCAACTTTCAATAGGTCTCATTTATTTAACAGCAGGGAGGGGAAGTCAATGTCTACTATGAGTCCTGAAATAGGCAGTCTAACTACGTCAACACCATAATTTTTGCAAAAGGAATAATCTATAATTTTAACATCACAGGGCATCGAAAATTTTGTAACCTCAAGAGTTAGGCGTGCTTAATCACTAGGTAAATAAATGGGATGATTATTAATCTTATTCTCGATATTCGAGTGAACTGAGTCCACCTCCATCTGCCAGACGGGTACTCGCAAGAGGCTCTTCCACCTTGCGGTGAAGCTCAAGCTGGCGGCGGCGGTATTTGAACTATGGAGACCCTACGCGGCAGTCCATAGCAATATAGCTTCCTAGCCATCACTGCCCCATTGCCGATTTATTATATATTTATATTTCAAATAAAGCATTCATCATCATCATATCAAATCAAGCTGAATCTTTCAATGCTGAAATGAATACTTGCCTCACAAAATGAATCCTTACTAATATTATAAACACGAAAGTTTGTAAGTATGGATGTATGGATGTTTGTTACTGTTTCACGCAAAAACTACTGAATGGGTTAAAATAACAAATATTTTAAAAGTATTTTAAGAAAAATTTAGTTAATTATGTAATAAAAGACTTAAAAAATCTTTATAAAAATGATATATATCTAGTGACAATTCCGCCTATTTTCCTGTTAAGCCAACGCAACGTCACAAACGCCACACAGCCAAACCGGAAGAGTTGTCGAGACAACTTTGTCTCGATCGTGCGCTCGTAGAGTCGGGACCTCCTGGGGATGCTTCGTTTAGAGGCGAAACATTTAATTAAATAATTAATTAAATGTTTTCTTAAAATACTTTTAAAATATTTGTTATTATTAAAAATGGATTTTCGCAAAGTAACGCCTGAATCTATTCATCTATTCATTACTGAATGGGTTTTAAAAAACTACAAGAATATAGCTTACACATCAGAATAACATATAGCCATAATCTACGAATAAATTCATATTTATTCGTAGGGCATGATTTATAATGTAATAATGGTTGTTACAGTTCAGTACAGTTTATGATTTATAAAGATATTGTGTGGATTTTCTATACTATATAATAGACATATAGAGATACATAAAGAGGAATGATTTGTATTTTTGTATGTAACGAATAATCTTGAAAACTACAGAACCGATTTGAAAAATTCTTTTACCATTAGAATCCTACACTATCCCTGATGAACATAAGCTATAAGAATATTTCAAAACTTAAGGATCCGTATGGAAACTTCGATAATGTAACTGACCGTATGAAAAAATACTATAATAATCATTATATCGAAAAATATAATAAAAAATATAAAACATTTTGTCATATGCGACGTATTCTGGCGTGCGCTGCAAAAACCTTTAGTATCACACGTACATAATGTATAAAGGAAATGTTTATCATAAATTGTCCTAAAAAATAGCTCGCGACAGCATGTGTCTATCTTTTATATGTAAGCCATTATCGCCAAAATAGACTTAATACTTTATATTCAATAAATATACATGAAGCAATAAATGAAAAAATTATTAGTATCATCATTATCCTAGAGATCAGAAGAAAAATAGAAAACCATGAAGTAAAAGAACATAAACTCAACACATTTATTCAAATTGAAAAACAATGACAGCTGAGTAATCTTATATAATAAAATTGCTTTATTAAGTTATATTCTGATACCTGCTTATACTCAATATAACTAAGTATTATTGAGTATAAGCAGGTAGATACGGTAGTAGGAACATCGTTGAATAGCACCCGCCTATTCAAAGATGTTCCTACTACCGTATCTACCTGCATGCGTGTTGTCAACATCTAAAAGCTAGTCTAAAGTGCTGGCGAGGAATCACTAGTAAGCACGTATGAGATATCACTTGACAATAGAGACTATTCATGCGTACGAGATGTCACTGCAATGACAATTACGAGAAAACTAACCAATTTCAACTCTCGGGACTTGGATAGAATCCGGAGTGCGATTTTACATCAAAAACAATTAAAAAACATAATACTATATTAACATATACAGATATAGTACGTTATGCAACAAGTGCGCGAAGTTGTTCATCACAATCGAGACGGGTTTTAGGCCTGAGATCGAAGATCGAAGGCCTACGAGTAAATGAAGTAGAGATTGTAATAAACAACGCGCACGAATTTCATACGACGTTTTTCAACACACTTGCGAGGAATGAATACGAAAATTTTGATACGAAAATATTTTTTTGATTTTTTTGAAAGCAATAATAATCAGATTAATAAGGTTTATAATTAAAACTTCTAAAGTTCTCCTACAGTAGGTAAAAAACTCTTTGGTTTATTTTACATAAAAAACTAACAAAAGAAACTACAATAGGGTAGTTGACACAGTCTAAAATAAAATACAGTGTAACGTTAACATGTTAGTAGTTGGAGCACATAACTCGATGAAATTAACAAATTATTTATTCTGCATTGGATTACCTTTATTTTGAATAAACAAAATTGGTTTAAATTTTCTTTAAGGCACGTGATCTCAAACGGAAGTAAAGGCGGAAATGATGTCATAAGGACAAAAACAAAGCCACAGAATAGGTAATAGTAATCATGAGAGTTTGCTTTCAAAGGTTTTGACAGTGACAATTGACATTAGTAATTGCTAATACCAAGCAACCTACAAAATGTCGCATCACTATCGATTTACTACTTAGGCCCCTATTTCACTATCAAATCCATTGGATCCCGTATATTTAATAGAGTAATACGTACAAAAGAAACTACAATTTAGTAATTAAACAACTTTAAACGGTTTAAATCGCTTATATTTATCATTATTTTTTCGTCGCCCTGTGACCACGATCACTGCAAAGTGTTTCAAACGTCAGGACAAAAATAATGATAAATATACGCGATTTAAACGGTTTAAAGTTGTTTAATTACTATGTGTAATAATCACGAAAACTTAAGACAAAACTACAATTTCCTTAAGTGTGGAAACGTTGTTTTTTTTTTCTATTTAAAACACTAGTGCGGTAAAAAGTAAACAAAAAAAGCACAAATGCGTAATAGACTATATTATGACACTAAAATCGGTGCATTTAAAAGCCCGTTACGAGCAAGTGTGTTGAAAAAATATTAAAAACATGTTAAAAGTGACAATACCTTTATATCACGCGCAACCGATATCGTTTATCTACATCTAATCTTATGATAAAACTGTAATAGGCCCAATTCTGTACATTGCAGATATTTAGAAAATATTTTTTTAGTGTACTGTAGTTGATGCTGATGCCAAAACGGTATTTTTTTAATTTTTGTCTGTCTGTCTGTCTTTATCAGGGCCGCGCATCACGCCAAAAGTACCGAATGAATTTCAATGAAACTTAGCAAGATTTTAGTTCATACTACGAAGAAGGACTATGTATACTTTTTATCCCGAAATTAAGCACGATTCCCCCGGGAAAAGAGATGAAAGCCAAAATGTACACTTAGTTGTCATTTATTAACGTGTAGTTCGATTAGAATCATTGTGACTGTCCCCACACAGTGATCCCACGGACAGCCCGGCACCCCTCGGACTGACCGGCACCCCATGGGCAGCTTGGTACCCCACGGACACCCCAGTACCCCACGGGCAGCCTAGGACCCTTACTTAGTTTTGCAAGCTTGCTAAGATTCTAAAATTTGGAACGTTCGCCACAATCAGTTTTTTAACCATCTATCTTTTCGGATATATTTCGGAGACTGCGCAATGGAAGTGCACAATCTAATACTTATATCTTCGTTCTACCGGCAAACAAGGACCGCGAAGGAACTGTCTGAGTTGCCTACTGTCTTCTGGAAAATACAACCTGGAAGTTTTGAAATCCAAAGTAAAAAGCTCTTTTCTGAGCTATGCTTTACTAAGAGTGCTGCTCCGCATACCACAGCGTTGCTTCAGAGGCTTTTTACATTTTGCAGCCCTCTCACTCGCACTTTTAAAGATTATTTCAAAAAGCAACAATATGGTTTATATTTTTAAAATGTAGTCAATCATTATTTCGCTGCATGCAACTATAGATGTTCTCAACATATTTTTACTTTGTTACATGTTGAGTCCAATTAGAATTAGAGGCCCAAAATTTAAAATGACTAAATTACGCGTTTTGGATCCCCCATAACAGATATCAAAATGAAAATTAGTAGAGAACATCTATAGTTGCATGCAGCCAAATAATGATTGACCACATTTTAAAAAATATAAACCATATTGTTGCTATTTGAAATTATCTTTAAAAGTGCGAGTGAGAAGGCTGCAAAATGTAAAAGGGCTCTTAATATGTTTAGGAATAAAATTAAATTGTTAACATTACCTATAGGTATGATGAGCATGGAATAATATATATATATAGGTTTTTTTTTCAATTTTGAGTATATAAAATCATATTTTGTATTTTATTTTATTGAGTAAGAAAATATTGTTACTCAAATAGTAAACTAAAATTTATTTTTATATGTTAGGTAATTACGAATATAATAATTTTTAATAAAAAAGTGTTATTTTTATGAATTGAAGTTTTATTTTTAGGTTCGGACCATGTTTTATGCAAATACGGTACTAAATATTTTCATTGAAAATATATCTAAATATCCTTTCCTTACTAATATTATAAACGCGAAAGTTTGTAAGTATGGATGTATGTATGGATGTTTGTTACTCTTTCACGCAAAAACTAATAAATGGATTTTAATGAAACTTTCTTATAATATAGCTTACACACCAGAATAACACATAGGCTATTATTTATTAAGATATTGTGTGTATAGTCCAAAATAAAACGATTAGTGTCAAGTAATTCTGCCATATGTGACGTACTCCTCTCAATTGATCCTTATCAAACTAATATTATAAAGGCGAACGTTTGTGAGTGTGTTCGTATGTTTATTACTTCTTCACACTCAAATGGCTGAACCAAATTTGATGAAATAATGGAGGTAGATGAGGTGCTGGATTAACACATAAGATACTTTTTATCATCATCATCCATCACCACGTGGGTGTAACCGCGTGGCGCAGCTAGTATAAAATGTGAATTAAAATAGCTTATATTATATCTTTGTTTCAAATTGTACTTAAATTGTATTTTTTTCCACTGACATAAAAAAAATATAATAAACAACAAATTGAAAACAAAACGATTTTTCAGATCAATTTTGAGGATACAGAACTATACTATACGGGAATTGGTATAATGGCAGGACATTTTGCGAATGCATTCCCCAGCAGAATGCCACCAAGCATTTAAAGGTATGTTCAACAAGGCAGCTGCTGAACAGCTGGTCGATGATGTGTTCGAAGGTTATTACTTATTCAAAGTCAAAATCATTTATTCAATTTAGGCGTCTACCATGCTCTTAAGAAGGTCAATTACAAAAAAAAAAAAAATTATGTAAGTGACAGGCAATAGTTTGGCAGAGGCGGAATTGTCCAGGCATTTTTGTCGTTTATGTAATCAGAAACTGTGTAGTAGGATTTTTTTATCAATATGTTTTTCACATGCAACTTGAATTTCCCTTCTGTGAGCGTTGTAATAATATTACAACGCTACATATTATGTATGGGAACTTTTTTATAAAACCATACACAATTACCTAAGCCTTTTCTTTTATGCCTGATAGATTAGCCTTTGACCACTATCTCACCTGATGGTAAGTGATGATGTGGTCTAAGATGTTGTTCAGGCTAACCTAAAAGTACTGGCTCTCAAGGACAGCTGCCCGAAAACACCGTTAGGTGCTTGGCGACAGATTTTCTACTTGAGGGTGGTAGCTAGCCAGGCGGCATTTGCAAAATGCCCTACCTCCATGCAATTGATTATTTATTGAGACAGATGCAGCTGTCTTAATAAATAATTATATACATTCTGAGTCTTACTATCGGTATTCTGCTTATCGACACAAGACATGATATAATAGTCTCACAAAGGCGATACAAATACAATGATAAATTATTATTGTGATAAGAACTGCATTCAGTTACAATAAAGTAACTATTATCTAATCTGTGATACTTCTATTAGATAAATTCTAATTACGAACATTCCAACACCAGAAACTAAGTTTAGTATTGTTTGATAATTAAACGAGAATGTTGGTGGCTTTGATATTGTTAGTCGGATTCGCTGTTGTTATTTGTAAATTGTTTGTGAATAATGAAAAGGACCCACTGGATGTATTACCCGGCCCTCCGGGGTTGCCAGTCATCGGGAATATTCTGCTATTGATGAAAATCAAGCCAAGTAAGTTTCATAATCGGTACACTTAGATAAACTTACATAAAGTTTATTTTTTAAGTTTTTGTAACGGGACAATCTCGAGGCCCACCTGATGTTATGCGGAATAACCTCTGCCTATAACAGATGCATTTCGTCACAAGTCACGAATTGCACTACGCCCGTCACATGTGCCTGTAATTTCACTGGCTCTCAAGGACTGCTGCCGGAACACACCGTTAGGTGCTTGGCGACAGATTTTTTACTTGAAGGGGGTCGCTAGCCAGGCGGGCATTCGCAAAATGCCCTTCCACCATGCGGTGAAGCTCAAGCGCGGCGGGATTCGAACCATGGACCTGCTGCGCGGCAGTCCATAGCCAATGCCACGGGGCTCAGTGATTACATTCATTGAAGCAGTGATGGCTATCACTGCTTCAATTTGTAAGTAATGCTGCAATAAGACATTTTGTAAATAATGCTGCACGGTTTCCGTTTGCAATCATTACTTTTATATAAATCCGGTTAACTATATTTTTTTACATTTCCTTATACCAGTGACCTAAACGATAATGTAGACATAAAAAAAGCGTAGGTAGTGTCTGTGGCAGTTTGAGTTGTGGCCCGTAAATTTTCCCATTTCAGTGAACAAGTTAAAATCACTTATTTATTAAGGCGTATCGCCAAGGCTTGTATCCTTTTTATTCTGTGCTTGGACATGATAGTCTATGGGTCAACTATACGAAAACATCGCTGGATGCGCTACTAGTGGTATACATTCATATCTTTAGGATGATGTTGGGACTACCACGTTTTTGTAGCTCCTCAGAAATGTTTTTGCAGACTAAACGGGTTTTAAACAACGGACGTGTGCGGCAATTCATCAAAGAACCATTTCATTCATTATACTGTAATGGTTTATTTTAAGATTTCTAAACTTATTTATTATTCTGTGTCTCTCAAAAATGTTTCAGTGTATATTTAATTATTTATATTTAATGTTTGAGTAGAATATTCCCACGTACAAACATTATAACCAAGTGAGACTACTTGATTTGTTTTATTCCCAGCTGATGTCTCAGATGTTTAAATATATATCCAATAATTTTATGCATGGATTATACGAGACAGGACGACGTTTTATATTATTTTCAGAGTATTTCACTTATATTAAATAAAGTAGTAATAGTACGTACATAAATAATTGTGAGAACGAGGTAAATATTTAATAGTTCGGGCATGACTAATTTATTAGTTTGTACGTTAATTTTAGTTTAATTTATTCCTCGATGCTTATGTTTTGCTTTGAATAGATATTACAACTATATTCCACGCTTTCCTTCGGCGTTATTTGTAATTCTTCTAATATCTTAAGTTTGAAAACTGTAAAGCGATAATTACAAATAATGTTTTTGTAATGACTACTTCTTATACCTCAAGATGCTTTGGTTTTAATCATCATCAAATATATGTAATTTATAATGTGAGCTTATTGTAGGTTAATTTAACATAAGGTATATTAAATAGAGTATATTAGGTAGTCATCATGTATTTGGGCTTTGACGGTGGCTGGGGTTGTTGGATGAGAATCCAGTTGTGATGTCGAACCTCTTTTTATATTGGATATACATATGGAATGCATAATGTATACAGGCACGTTGAATATATACCGTTATCATCCACGCATATGTCGTTCAAATTCCATAAGTGCACTGAGCAACAACAATAGGGATAAAGTTAGTTTCTGCCAATCAGGTCGCTACTTAAGCTCATAGCTATTTGGGAAATTCTCAGTGTCCGATACTTGAGTGATTCCAGCCTGTTACTATTCTTCACATTCACTTTTCTTTCATTTCTTTTTTTATTTCAATTTCCAGTTACGTTTACAGCAACGCCAAGGCATGCAACTAGACAACAATTAGAGAACAACTAGAATTAATATTATTATATGAAATAACTATCATACGGTGAATTTATCAAGTTATCTAACTATTACATAAAATGAATAACGTCAAGTTTTAAATATCATAAAAATCATTAAAATTGAGGTATAGTAAAATTATTCAAACATAAATTCAGAAACATCCACAATCTTATACTTGGCATAAAGCTGAGGATACACATGCCTGTAAAATGGAACAGTAGCTTGCATGCTTGTTAACGGCATATGGAAGTTACTGGCACAATGTGAATAGATTTGCAAGTTAAACTTGCATGTAATTTGCGTCCTTGCATGCCTGTATTTGCAAGATGTTTACACAAACCAGTTCACGAGACAGCTCCCTGCGGCCCTTGCCTCACGTTGCATGCCAGTAAATCAAATGTTGTGCTATCTACTCGTGTGGCGGATACAGGCATGCCAGTTAGCGTATACACATGAAAGTAGGCGGCATGTGCAGGAACTTTTATGCAAGTGTGCCAGCTACAGCCATGTGTATTCCCGCCTTTACATATATTTCTACTAAACATTATTACTACTTTGGGATTAATCCACTAAATATACATGCTATAGATTCAACTGAGAGGCAAGAGACGCAAAAGAGCAAAGGTTTCCTGGCTAGATCTCGTCGAATAACACACATCTACGTTTGTTGACACCATGAAATTTATGCACTTCACACACAATAATTGCTATAAGCAGAACTTCAACTAAACTCTAGTATAATATAAATTATTTACAATTTTAGGCGCGTGCGCTACGACAAGTTATCGAGCAGAGAGAAGTAACTTTCTCGGCAGTGTTGCCAGACCGAAACTAATATAATGGCGTGCACAGACGCCATAGATGGATAAACATGACGGATTTGTCGTTGAAACAGAAATACTTCGTATTAAATGTCACGTCAGAGTTCGCAAAAACAGTGAATGTTTTGTGGCTAGACGTAGATATAATTTAGCAGTAAGATTAAGTTATTATTACTATAAGAGGTTAGAGTTGGCCCCCTGGGTGGCAATAATATCCATAAATACGTTACAGTACCTACTATAGGATTGTAGTTATGTATTAATTACTAAATAGTTATTATCTATCGTCGGAAATACTCTGGCAATACGAATAAGCGATAGTAATATTTTATCCATACAGAAATATATTGCTTTCTCTATTCTGTGATTATATGCATTTTGAAGCAATGATAGCCGAGCGGTAATAGCTATGGACTGCCGTGCCGCAGGTCCCCGGTTCGATCCTCACCGCCGGCTTGAGCTTCACCGCATGGTTGAAGGGCATTTTGCGAATGCCCGCCTGGCTAACGACCACCCTCAAGTAGAAAATCTGTCGCCAAGCATCTAACGGCGTGTTCCGGCAGCAGTCCTTGAGAGCCAGTGAAATTACAGGCACATGAGACTTAACAACTATGTCTCAAGGTGACGGATGCAGTGCAATTGGTGACTTGACGAAATGCATCTGTTTTAGGCAGAGGTTAGTCCGCTTAACATCAGGTAGGTCTCGTGCTTGTTCCGTCACAATAACATAAAAAAATTAAAAAAAAAACTTTTAAGGTCGGCCCATGCTGATTCAAAACATTCTGAGATCACATTTTCATGGTCCGACTTCAACAAGTTATTTCATACTTTTCAGTGTTAGAAGCCGGTTCCTTTTATTAAAATGAAATATTTAACGATAATTAGTGTGAATGATGACTTATGGCACTGAGACGTGGTCCCTAACTGTGGCCCTTATAGACAAGCTCAGAGTCGCTCAACGAGCTATGGAGAGAGCTATGCTCGGAGTTTCTTTGCGCGAAAGAACCAAAGTCACCGACATAGCTCTCAGCATTAACAAGTTGAAGTGGCGATGGGCGGGCCACATTGCTCGACGAACTGATAACCGATGGGGAAGAAAGGTTACCACACTACACCGGAAGACGTAGAGTTGGTAGGCCCCTCACCAGGTGGACTGACGACATCGTGAAAATCGCGGGTAGCCAGTGGTTACAAGTGGCTAATAGCCGTTCTTTGTGGCGTTATATGGGGGAGGGGCTTTTGTTCAACAGTGGACGTCTTCCGGATGATGATGAGTGTGAAATAAGTGAAGTGAGTGAAAATTGATCAATTTTCACTCACCTACAATACAGATCACCATCGACAAAACAAGCAACTACTATGTCATCTAGGTTTGTCAAAATTTTTCAGTTTGTTGAGTGTAATAGAAAAACAACTTAACCGAAATTGATTAAATTAATATTATACCACCTCAAAGATATACCCTATCAATTAAAAGGAATTATTAAAATTGGACTATACCGTATAAAATTATGCATGGTCGTACATAATAAAATATTGTACGTGTGGAATTGAGAACCTTCTCCTTTTGTGAAAGTCGGTTAAACATTAATGTATAATAAATTATTGAGTATTGAGGTTTTAATACTATACCAAACACATACATAAAAAGTAATCAGTTGCAATTTGGAATTTGTTCTCTGCGATCATAAATCTTTATATAATCACATTCGGTAATATTCTAATTATGAAATGAAATACATACTTTTATTGGCATATTTTATTTACATAATTCTTTAAGCAAATTAAAAAGTAAAATTAATTATTAAAGTACAATGTGTCCCGACCAAGAAGGTTTCAATTCAATTTAAGTACACATTATCTGTGATGAGCGCGCTGCGCGCGCAACGCGCTGGTTCCGAGCCATAGACCAATAACAGACTTTTTCCATTTTGGCGCTATTTCGTACAAATACGAATTTGAGTAATATTTTGTTGGATAAAATTTTTATTTAATGTAGCTACCTGTAGCCATGAGATTAAATAAAGTATTGTATGCCACTGCATATAATTAGGTATTAAAACACTCGTGTAATCTTATTGTGAAACGAGCCGCAGGCGAGTTTCATAAAACTACACTCATGTTTTAATACCCTCTATTATATGACAGTTGCATAAACTACTATTATGATCGAAGTTTGTTTTATGCCTGACGTTTGACACTTAGAATTGTCATTTTTACTGCTTGCGTCAACATTTATAGTGAAAAATAGTTATCAAATACCAACTTAAATTGCTAAAACTCGTTTCACGTTATCACTTTAGCCATTCGTCCGGTCCTAACACGTTGACTTTTCCAGTCAATGATTCTTTTACCGTGTTACGTGGAGGGCAAATCAAAAGGGCGAGTGCCAGACGAGGTCGCGAGCTCTTAACTTGCGAGGCTAAAGGCTGCCGAGCTTCGACTTGGGACTACTTTCCACATCACTGACTTGTCTCCAGTTACCATAACCAAATAACCAAAATACTCAAGGGTGGAGGTTTTAATCAAAATTACTCGCAAACTCCTTTATTATTCATGGTATCATTTTTTTATGATCTGTTTCTGCTCCAAGCATGCTAGCATTTCTGGTTTCCTTGCGTATAGTTCTCTCTTCCTATCTGTCATATAATTACATGGCTTATGTTTTCGTGCTTCGGAGGGCACGTTAAGCCATCGGTCCCGGTTGTTGTCTTAGGATGGCAGTCGTTATAGCATGGTGGTAGGGCATTTTGCGAATGCCCGCCTGGCTAGCTACCAATCTCAAGTAGAAAATCTGTCGCCAAGCACCTAACGGTGTGTTCCGGCAGCTGTACTTGAGAGCCAGTACTTCTAGGTTAGCCTGAACAACGTCTTCGACCACATCATCACTTACCATCAGGTGAGATAGTGGTCAAAGGCTAACCTATCAGGCATAAAAAAGGTTAGTTTAAATACTTACCCCCTTACTTTAAAAAAAATCTGCTAAGTAGTTGCTAAGTAATGGATAACTAAACAGTGTTTAAGTAATGCTTAAATATTTCTTACTTATAAACGCTACTTAGCTACTATTTAGCTAAGCAATGGGTAATGAGGTCGAACGTATTTTAAACTGACAACATTGAACTAAAAGGTATTATGAAAGACCCAAATTGCCAAAAAGCATGTATCTAGTGCTAAAAATCTTAAAATTCAAAAGTAGAAAAAAATACTATTCTTTGTAGGTACTGATTTTTATACATATGGTTAGTTGTACTGGAGACATTTGTAGCGAGTTTTTATTTCGCAATATGGTATATTCAAAGCGCCCTAATAATATATTTCCAATTATGCTTTGGAATAGCAACCTATTCGATAGCATAAATGGAAATGCATTATGGGGTTACCCCAGACTTTACGGGTGCAACCCCAGAATACCGTCAAATCCCGCTGGAAGTTATCTTTTTCCATTCCAAACAATACCTGTGCCCAATTATGTCTACGTTCTTTTCTATGAAGCCAAGATTCCAATCTCTATTTTATTTCATCATTTTATAGCGATTCCTTAAATCACAGTAATATAATAAAGGCCGTAATATGTTCTTGTGTTTCGTCTAGTGTGCTAGAGAAATTATTTTGTATGACCCTGAAACTGTGCCCGGTGAATGGCAATAGGCTCACCCTTTATTACATGGAACCAAAACCCAATCTAGCCCAAGCCTACCCCTTCGGGGAATACAGGCGTGATTATATGTATGTATGTAAAGTTTATGTGTATGTGTTCATGTCTTCTACATGTATTCACGTTTTAACGACTTGAGGGTTTGGATAAAACAACAGAATAGTTAGGTAGTTTAGGTTCTCCATACTTTTCGTCATCATTGTCTACGCGGGTGAAACCGCGTGGCGTGGCTAGTTAATAAGAAAATTACAATTAACGCAAGCTCAAGTTGTTAAAGAACATATTCTATTTCATAAGATTGGTTATATCATGCGAACAAGTACATACCATTACGTTATACGCAGAATGTTATCAGTCACAGTAATTAAGAGATAAGCATATAAGCAGGATGTTATCAGCCACAGTAATTAGATTACTACTTCATTACATTTTCAATGGGTAACATAAAATTAAGTTTTTGTATTAAAACGTTCGTGGACTTATAACGATAACTCACCACTTTAGTAGCAATTTACTAGCTACTTGAAGATTGTCCGTCTTCATAACTTCTCCGAGCGACTAAACGAACATCCGCGTCTTATCTGGCAACATGATCACCTGGACGTTGAATGCCTATGAGTAACAATAGAAGGAAGAACAATAAAGTCTGATAATGATTTACACATAGGTTTTACACTTTGGTTTACATGCCGACGGACACGAAAAAAGGGAAGTGCCGAATTTTAACAATCAGTCTTAGATATGAAAAAATAATAGGACACCCGCGCCAAGCCTGGACGGGCTGCTAGTGTGTAATAATCTCGAAAACCTAAGACATCATTAAAATATATGTCAGCCACAAGCCACTTTTCTTTTGTTCAGCTTGCAGAGCCACTAGTTAAGAATGTATGTATTATATTTATAGATACATATTCGTTGTTTATATAACAGGAGTATGTCTTTTCTCTTTTTATAATTTGGAATCCATTCTAAAAACAAAATATAAGACGTTTTTTTACGATAGCTTATATGCCGTTTTAAAATATTTAAATACATCAATTAATTACAACAATAGATGCAGTTCAATTAATTACGGGTATCGTAATCACGAGTAAATGTACTTTTTATTATTTTTGACGGTTTTAGGGGTAAATAATGAAATCTTGCGTATCGATGTTTCTTTTTATTATTGTGAATAGTGTTAAGTGTAACCACTGCCTATAACAGATGCATCTCATCACAAGTCACGAATTGCACTGTGCCCGTCAATTTGAGACAGTTGGAAACTCTCATGTGCCTGTATATTTTCACTGGCTCTCAAGGACTGCTGCCGGAACACACCGTTAGGTGCTTGGCGACAGTTTTTCTACTTGAGGGTGGGCTCTAGCCAGGCGGGCAATCGCAAAATCCACCATGCGGTGAAGCTCAAGCCGGCGCGGCGATGGGGATCGAACCAGGGTACTGCGCCACGGCAGTCTATAGCTATTAACGCTCGGCCATCATTGCTTCAAGAACTTCTGAAGAGTACGAGCAGTATTATTTTAAACTTGCGATTACTATAATCGTATCGAATGGGTACCAATCCTAGCTACAAACGGGATCATTAAAAAACACAGGAACAGGGGTTTATTGTGATACTGAATGATACAAACATAGATTCGTTATATTTTTAATACCAAGTGTTCAAACTCGGTGAAAATTTTCATACATATCCCTGAACCTAATATTAGAGCTTCAAGTTTGTCAAAAAGATTTATTTTATCCTTATAAGTATTCCAATTCAAAACTATTTTTCCCAATTTTTTTTTATTTACTAAATATTACCAAATCTGGCAAACACAGTCATAGATGAGATTAGGCTTCAATAATATATGCTAAACTTCACCGAATTTGAATACTTGGTATTTAATAAATGGCGAAACTACGTTTGTATGGAAAGCGAACTCTAGCCTTAATTTATGACCATTAAGGAGTTCAAACTTCAAAATGAAGATCATGTTCGGACCGATCAACTTCTCGGGCAAATGGAACGCACCCCTTTGCTGTCGTTTATTTGTGATATATGGAATTTTTGTACGTGAAATTATCTTGAAAACTTTTTGCAATTCATTCTCCTTCTTGCACTTTTGGAAGTAATTTAAATAAATAGTTGGTTTTACCCTTGATTTAATAATTGTTACTTTACGACTTGATCTATAAAATTCTCGTGCTAATAATTTTTGCTGTGACACTGTGTCGTGACGTTGGAGCCTCAAAGGACTGGATGGTAATCGTGAGTACCCTAGTAGAGACTAGCTGGCCAGATAGGTTTCCCTAAGGCACGATAGGCTAAGGGGATCAACGACGGAGCGGAGAAAACACTGCATCATTGTGTAGGTACCATATTGTATTTGTACCATACCTTTTTTGCGTATTTTTACTTGTCCTTTTCAGCCTTCCCGGTGAATCGCCGGTTGTTAAGCATTCAAAACAGATTGTCCAAGTGGAAGGCGCCACTGCTGAACGATCCCTGCCTGGGCAATCTGGAATCTTAACAGATCATTTTCATTACCATTCAAAATAGATAAGACATTTTAGGGTACATCTACCTTAATGTACCTACTACGATCACTGTAATCATAAAGAAGAGGTAACTACATATAGATAGGTACTAGTACTGTACCATACAGTACTATATCAGCCGGAATGTCCACTGCTGAACACAACCTCCCTCATTATAGGGGGTTTGCCATAATCCCCACGCATGGCAGGCATCTTGAGGATCGCAGTATGAGATATCAGTTCCTCTGAAAGCTTTGTTACCCTAAGTCGCCTCTTACGACAACCACGGGTAGATATGGGGGTGACATTCTGGCCCGGCACCCCACGGACAGGTACTAGTACTGATTAATAATAATTGATAATTGCATCAATGCGACGACGACTTCTGGCGTAAAACTGCCTAACAACCTCTCCAGGTGCACATTAAAATAATATTTATTATTCTAAAGCCCTTTCCAGGCATCTCAAGCCAAATAAAATATTATAATGTTGAAGTTGAGAATTGTATTCTGATTCATTGTTTGATTTCTGCAGATAGTTCTGTCGCATTCAAAGAACATAAACAAAAGCTTCCCGTACATGCTACTGGGGTCCTGGCTGGGGTCTGGTCTGCTGCTCAGTACAGGTAAGCAAAATCCTCATGATCATAATAAATATACTCTAATGCAATACTTTTGTAATGTAATATTGTGAGAACTATATCAAGAATAATATTTTTTAAGCAGTGATGGCTCAGTGGCATTGGCTATGGACTGCCGTGCAGCAGGTCCATGATTCGAATCCGGCCGCGGGCTTGAGCTTCACCGCATGGTGGAAGGGCATTTTGCGAATGCCCGCCTGGCTAGTGACCTCCCTTAAGTAGAAAATCTATCGCCAAGTACCTAACGGTGTGTTCCGGGAGCAGACTTTGAGAGCCAGTGAAATTACAGGCACATGAGACTTAACAACTATGTCTCAAGGTGACGGGCGCAGTGCAATTCGTGACTTGTGGCGAAATGTGCCTATTATAGGCAGAGGTTAGTCCGCTTAATATTCGGTGGGCTTTGAGCTAGTTTTGTCACAATAACAAACAAATATATTTTTTATTAATATTAATTATTAAATTCTCCCAAAATAGGTAAATCAATATTATTCTACAAACAAAAAAACCTTTACGATTGTAACCAAGTGATTGTACCTAATTGATTTAGTTTTATTTTCCTAAACTAGTGTCTCTTCGAGGAATACAGGTGTATATTAATTATTGTGTTCTTAAACTTAGGTAATAAAAACAAACTCTCTACTGTGGATGACTATACAAGCTCTCCCAAAAAATTATTAAAGTTCACCGTGTACATATTGACATAGAAATCTTGTTAGGCTTTTATCTTGGCCCTTATTGAGTTAATACTTACAATAATTACATGAAAAGTATATATTTAGACATTTCACTCGACTGGATAAAGGAACTGATTGTTTATTATAACTTTGAGTCTTGAAGCGCTCGTAGCGAAGTTTGCTTAGCCGTTCTTAATCGATCAGCTATGTTAAGAAACGTCCGCCGCGGTCTGTAGTTGGATGGGTGACCGCTAGTGACATTACTACTGAGCGCTTCCGTGCTTAGCAGGGCACGTTAAGCCGTCGGTCCTGGTTGTTGTCTTAGGATGGCAGTCGTTACAGTATGGTGGTAGGGCATTTTGCGAATGCCCGCCTGGCTAGCTACCACGCTCAAGTAGAAAATCTGTCGCCAAGCACCTAACGGTGTGTTCCGGCAGCTGTCCTTGAGAGCCAGTAATTTTAGACTAGCCTGAACATCATCTTCGAACACATCATCACTTACCATCAGGTGAGAGAGTGGTCAAAGGCTAACCCATCAGGCATAAAAAGAGATTTTTGTAATAGTGTGCATGGTGTGGCTCGTGCGCACGAGCAATCATACATGTATAAGCCGCGTTTGGTACCACTCTATGAATTCAAACTACTTGCCTAGTTATACTATGGTAATAGGTTGACGTGTTGTATAGAAAAGCTAGCTTTTACCCGAAGCTTCATCCACGTTTAATATGGCGTTTTCTAAATTTAATTGATCATTGATATTATAATTTTTTGCAATGAACAATAACGTCTATATTTACATTTTCAATTAATATTACCTCAACTCTGACCTTAATCGATATCTACGTCTACCTCGACTTTAACTTTAAGTTACCATTATCATTATCCATACTCTTATTTTCACCCGAATTACCCTCTGCCAAGATATTTACAATCACCCGTATTCCCACCCTTACTCCCTATCACACCCCTTTAACCGCTAGGGATTTGCTGTTTATATACAAAATAACGATACATTTCTATCGTTATGAATCAGATACCGATATACTTAAGGGTTAATCATTTTTCATTTTTTCATTTTCATTTTTTCATTTTCAATCCGATACTTCAAAAAGTATTTTTAGGTGTCAACACACTATATTTTTTTTTATGCCTGATATGTTAGCCTTTGACCACTATCTCACCTGATGGTAAGTGATGATGTGGTCGAAGATGTTGTTCAGGCTAACCTAGAAGTACTGGCTCTCAAGGACAGCTGCCGGAACACACCGTTAGGTGCTTGGCGACAGATTTTCCACTTGAGGGTGGTAGCTAGCCAGGCGGGCATTCGCAAAATGCCCTACCACCATGCTGTAACGACTGCCATCCTTAGACGACAACCAGGACCGACGGCTTAACGTGCCCTCCGAAGCACGGAAACGATCAGTAGTAATGTCACTAGCGGTCACCCATCCAACTCATGACCGCGGGCGACGTTGCTTAACTTTGTTGATCGGTTGAGAACAGCTAAGTAAACTTCGCTACGAGCGCTTCAAAACTATATTATAAGAAATAGCTCAGTTTCACCCTAAACATAGGACTTTCAGAATTATTATTAAAATTTGAACGCCTTTTTGAATTCCTTAATTCATACATATCACAAAATCTCACTACAATGCGATTAAAATAAGAATAGGACGGGCTCTCGGCTAACTTCACTCATATACACTATAATAAGTACGATCAGCAGAACAAACTTAAAAATAGAGCAGTGCCATATTTTATACGTAATTTTAAATAACTGTAATAGGCGCCTGTGCTGTAAACCTTAAAAATATGAATATATTTTTAAGGTTTACAGCACAGACGCCATCTTGATTTGATGACAACGAGGGCGTCAGTGTTTTATTTTTCTCCGACAGTGTACTATTACGCGACACGTTTCCGAGTGTTTATTGATCTTCTCGTTTAATTTATTTTTTTGACTGTTTAATTTGTTGTTGTTGAATGTTTAATATGTTTTTGGTGATTGTTATATTTGTTTTTGTTACCCGTTACGATGATAACGATGAGTCTGCCTCAGTTGGCCATAAGGACATGCGGCATCGAAGAGCTAAGCGATTCAAATTAAGATTCCTAAGTACAAAATATTGCTAACAAATAAAATCAGTTCAAATTATTTCTGTGTTTGCTGTACTTACAGTAACCTACATCTTCGTTTACCCAGCTATGACTACTTCTTTTTTTACACGACTGCCCACATAAATGTGTGTTAAGTTTTCAGGTTTCATGAATGTATGTATGTTTGTGAGTTTTTTATTTCACCATAACTTCTAAACGGCTCAACCGATTTTAATGTACGAGATATCGTTAGATTTATCTTGATAGCTCAAGTGACACTGTGTACATAAAATAATAAAAAACAAACTGGTGGATTTAAGACACCATATAGTGAGAAAAACTATTTATTTTTTCTTCCAAAGACATCGTGTTGGGTATCAAAAAGGGCTTTAAACTACGATTCCATAAATATATTTACTTGCAGTTTTAATTTTAATGGACCGATAAAACGATTAACGAAAATAAATTATTTGCAGTTTCGTTTTTATTTTCTTGATTAATTTATAGGTACATGTTTTATCATTTATTTTTTTGCACTCTGTATCAAGTTCTACTTTTGACGTCACAACATGGCGCTAGGCCGATCCTATTCTTATTTTAATCGCATTGTACAGTACTTTTTTAGTAGTAAATTTCATGCTCCTGACTTTAAAAATATAGGACTTCCATTGAAATGTTCCCCTCAATTCAACTGTTTTAATCCCGCCTTTTCATAAAACCCGTGCATAGCTGACGTCTCATAAATCATATTCAACTTGGCAAATAGCAAATAGCTTCATAAATCAAATCGTATTCAGCCTAGTATAAAGGAATATTGAATATGATTCAAACATACATTGAATAGATAGTAAGATGGGAATTTAGAACGGAGGATTATGCCTGCAGTATTCAACTTGTTTCGTATTTAATCTGCCCTCTCGTACCCCGGGGTATTTACCTGGATTGGAATTTGTGGAATATCTGGTGGCTATAGTAGTCGTGCTTGTGTTGCATTATCTACGCTACGCGAACTACTAGTGGACACGTGTTTGGTGCATAGTGTTTTAAAGGAAATTGCGTATGGTAGGATATTTTGAGCATGGTATAGAGAATCTCAGTAATATAAACACTTTTTATACGCTAATTAGACTCTTATGTAAACCGTTAAGTTCCTCTGCTTACTTTGACGTTCACTCTGAATCTGATACTCTTCGAAGTTAATTGCGTTGCCACTGTACAAATTGCCAAACTGGTGTTGCTAGTCATGTTGCAAGTGATGTACATCTATAATACTGTGCAGCTAATCCCGCTAGCTTCGGCGGGATAATAGAGATTTGCGCGAACTATACTCAAGAGACCCGAGAGATTCCTGAACTTATAAGTACGTACTTGTTTGATGACTTTGATGGATGAACGTCTAGAAACAATTAAATCTGGCTCTAGATATTATCAAGCTCTGACATAATATCATTAAGTGTTACTGGTTACACTATATAGATTTGTGTGTTATGAGCCAAACCCGATTCCAGTACAAATTATTATGGAAGGTCAAACTAATCACACGAAACCGGCTTGAGTACTATAGTTTTTTAGTTTTATGTAAACAACTCAGTAATCTTAGGGCACCTAATGTAGCTAATAGAGGAAAAACTAATTAGGCATATGCTCAGACTAACAATTTGTTTTGAATTCATGAACACCCCAGAACGGCGTGCAACCTGGGCAAAATAGGATGTTATTTTTTTTAATACACAAAAAAGCTTACTGTTGGGTTGGTAGGAATATACTTAATAGTTTAAGCCTAGGCTAAAACTGTGGTGTATCCTGACATGGCTGATCACATATACAATTTTAATATGTTTTATTGCAGGCAACAAATGGCACAGACGCCGGAAAATACTGACACCAACATTCCACTTCAACATTTTAAAGAACTTTGCTACCATTATTGAAGAGAAGACTAAAGATTTCATTGAAAGGCTGAAGACCCTCGACGGGGCTGAAGTAGACGTCCTGGCCGTTGTCAGTGACTTCACACTGTTCACCATTTGTGGTAGTTATTTTATACTATACAATAGCTAAACGAGGAGGTGGGCTGGCTGATATTGTTACTTCTCCAGCCTAAATGTTATCTATAATAATATTATAAAGAAAAAATGATTAGAATTTTTATATTATTGTATGTAACGAATACACTTAAAAACTACTGGACCTTTTGAAAAATTCTTTCAACATTACAGTTCTACACTCTTTCGATGAACATAGGTTATAGAATATTTTCAATAACTTTGGGATCTGTATAAAAAACTTCAATAATGCAACCCAACGTGTGACAAAAATACCAAAAAAATCGTAATATCGCGTACACTACAATTTTATAGAGGACATTAATATCTACAAAAATTCAGCAATACCATGCATTACAGTTCTGTCCCAATAACTAATTTTTATGTGTTTGAATATATAATATTTGTTAAATACCCATGCAAAGCCGGGGCAGGCTGCTAGTAACCTATATGTACAAGACATTGCATTCGCCAACCGTTTTATTAGATCGCCATCATTTCACTGCTTTCCGGCTAATAATGTGTAAGGTGGTGGTTCTCATACAAACGTATTCGAGGTCTACTGGATATGCTCATATTTCACCGAAGGTGTCGTTTAAACAGACAGAAGCAGTGATGGCTCAGTGGCATTGGCTATGGACTGCCGCACAGCAGGTCCATGGTTCGAATCCCGCCCAGGGCGAGCTTCACCGCATGGTGGAAGGGCATTTTGCGAATGCCCGCCTGGCTAGCGACCACCCTCAAGTAGAAAATCTGTCGCCAAGCACTTAACGGTGTGTTCCGGCAGCAGTCCTTGAGAGCAGAAAAATTACAGGCTAATGAGACCTAACAACTGGACGTCTCAGTGTGACGGGCACAGTGCAATTCGTCGTTGACGAAATGCGTCTGTTATAGGCAGAGGTTAGTCTACTTAACATCAGGTGAGCCTCGGGCTTGTTCCGTCACAATAACATAAAAAAAAAAAAAAGATTATGGGAAAAGCATATGAATGAGCAGCAACAAGATTTATTGTTATAGAGCAGAAAAAAATGTTTTCGCAACCCTAATGCGCCTGCTAAGCTTTTTTTCATAGGTTCATGTTCCACAGTGGACCTAATATGATTCAAATTCCTGCACTGAAATTGCATGAGTGGAATACTCCGTCAAACAGTGACTGAGTATTGTACGTATAGTCGCCTAGCTACCAACCACTGTCTCACTTTGTTGTAATAAAAATAATATTAGTAAGTATATAATAATTGATCCAGCCGTATCGTACCTGGGAGCGCCCGAACTTGCTATATTTTGAAAACATGTTTTTGTTATAATTTAAAACAAGTATGTAATGATAATGTATATTTTAAAATTACTGAATAGCCCCTAGACTATTAACATATTAAATTAAATTATACCTGTCTAGTTGTCTTTTGCAGCCTCAAATAAGCCCTTAATCCTTCATACAAAAAAAAATACGCTGCCTTCATCCAACCATATCATTAATTCTTTTAATTTCAGAAACTGCATTGGGTACTAAGCTTGACTCCGACAAATCAGCCGCCACTTTACAGTACAAAAAGTCTATATTTGATATCGGATATCTGGTCCTAGATCGACTTACAAAATTCTGGCTCCACAACGAATTTATTTACAGCAACGTTTCAAACGGTAAAAAATTTCAGACCCATTTAGCTACAGTCCGTTCTTTTGCTGATAACGTTATAATAGAGAAGAAAAGGAAAAGGACCGATGATGATAAGAAGGAGCTGAGTGCAGTGTTAATCGGTGAAGATATCGGAACTAAGAAAAGGCTAGCTATGCTGGATTTGCTGCTTGAAGCCGAGAGCAAAGGCGAAATTGATCTTGAAGGAATCAGAGATGAAGTCAACACTTTTATGTTTGAAGTAGGTGAAACATATTTATGACTTTTGTAACTAAGCCATTTTTAATTTGACATATTATGTCTGCTTGAATTAAGACCTGGGCGAGATCTATAACTTTTGTAAATAAGATAGTGATCTAGAATATATAATACTGTCAATCTACATATTATGATTAATAGCTTCCGAGATAAAGCCCTTTCAACTTTGACTGCTTAGGACATTCGCTATAATATACTCTTATGAATGACACTAACGAAAACTTGATCAAGAATGATTAGCATCAATCTGAGACCACCGTAACAGAAATTTACGGAAATGTGTGAAGTAGAGAGAAAATGATTATCAATTAAGTGTATCCACGAAAACTGTGTGAAAAAAAAAACCCAGGGGTTCCACGAAGTGTTCCACGGGCAAGTACTGGATATCCGTACTGGCTAGAGCGGAGCTGAACTGCTTGCTATAGCGGCTAGCGTTAGATGTTGCAATGCAATATATATCGATTGCCACATATTTAAAGGTGAATTGAGATACGCTTGCGGCTCGTCGTTCGCCGGTACGCACAATACACGGGGCACAACTCCTCTCATCACCACTGCGTGCATTTTTTCTGCTTGCGAGGCATAGCTCTATGTTTTGATACAAATATGAGACATCTCTTTTCGTCTCTACTCAACCGTATCCACTGAAACTCAGCGGAGATTAGAGCTGTAAATAATGATATTTTAAGATATTATTTGAAACAGCTCTGTGTTTTTTGTGAAAACAATATTTTATACCACACCAATACAGAACGGGCCACAAAATGTACAAGTGGTGGGATAGTGATAGGGCCTTGGGTGCTCTAAAAAATGCGTAATTTTGTAAGGTGAAACGAATTTTGATAAATTTTGTATTTGTTGTACGCACATTTCTCAGGTCTTAGGCAGACCTTAAACAGGAAAATATTCATTTCTATTTACTAAGCAATTCGCAAAGTTTTATTTATATCATATATTACCCTTGTTTGTTTGTATGGTGTTACAGAGATTCATCTTTTCCAGGGTCACGACACTACAGCAATGGCGATTACCTTCTGCATCATGCTCTTAGCCAACCACGAAGATATACAAGTAAGTTTGATGAGCATACATACTTTTTCATTATAGTGTTCAAAAAAGGGTTCACAGCCGTTAGCGGAAGCGAGAGCGAGAGCAAAATGTATATATTATGGTTCGGGAGTTGCAGTTTCTCTCTTCTGATTGGTCCGCATTTGTACTCATGATTGATTAGGTTAGTTAGGAAAAATATTCTGAGTCGGAGTTAGTGGATAATATATTATATTAAAACTAAACTTGTTTTATTATATTTTATAGAAAATATGTTTTATACATTGACCTATAAATACTAGACGCGACATCTCAAACGAGGATAGTCGACCAGTGCAAGTATGCCGGCTGGCATACTCTCCCTCACGCAGCTGGGCACTCGTAGAGATTACACGCGCTTTATGTTCGAACATGGTGTATTATCAATTGTGTATTTTAAATACACAATTTTCGTACGTAAAGTGCGTGTAATCTCGAATAGTGCCCAGCTGCGTGTGGGGGAGAGTATGCCGGCTAGCATACTTGCACTGGTCGACTATCTTCGTTTGAGATGTCGCGTCCAGTATATATAGGTCAATGGTTTTATATAAAATATGCACAATATTTTTAGCTCTATTTTCTGCCGACAATGAAAAGCGCTGGAATTGACAACACCATTAGGTACTTAGATGCCTAGGCGCGAGAAAACGAAATTTCATAATCTGACACTTGAACAGTCTTAACTAAGTGGTTTGTTTTAGGTGGTATACGGATTTTCTTTTTGATAGCCGCGCGTATCAGCTCTTTAATCCGCCTCCGCCCTGATACGACAGGTTCGAACATGTTCCGCGTGGAATAGTTTTACGTACGCAGTGCATTTCATTGATAATCTCATATTATGTGATCCAAAAGAAAAAGCCCTCGCTGGTTCATCGTATGTGTGAAAGTTACGATACCGTTAAGCACGATTTCGATATTTTTCACGGTATTTCACTTTCTTCGGTGATACGGTGAACAACTATGCTTTAGGTAGATTATTTGAATTATTACTAACTAATTATTCACGATTATCATCTTTTTGCACCGGATTATGAAATATAAAGTTTAAACCCTTTACATAGTTTCATGTTTATCACTATGAAATTAAATAAAAGAATTTGATGTAACATACATGCAAGGTCAATTTCTTAAAGGAAGTATGTATTGCAATGTTTGTTTTATGCTATTTTAAATTATGTTGGCGACGATGTATTTCCAGATTTGTGGTCTTCCAATAATAAAATGAATTAATAGCACCTAACAAGAGAAGAAAAACACTATCTTATATATACAAAGTCACATATTATATACAAATACATGGTGGTAGGGCATTTTGCGTATGCCCGCCTGACTAGCTACCTCCCTCAAGTAGAAAATCTATCACCAAGCACCTAACGGTGTGTTCCGGCATCTGTCCTTGAGAGCCAGTACTTCTAGGTTATCCTGAACAAGATCTTCGACCACATCATCACTTACCATCAGGTGAGATAGTGGTCAAACGCTAACCTATCATGCATTAAAAAACAGTTGAACCCTGACTCGCTGACCTGAATTGTTGTGATATACTTTACAATTACTTATACATATTTATTTTGTTAACTCAAACTAAATTTAATAGCGCTCAAACTTTTCAATCATCTTAATTACAAATTTGTTGTCCCAGGAAAAGGTTTTCCAGGAGTGCACCCAGATCATCGGCAGTTCAGAACGGACCGCGAACTGTACTGACCTAGCTCTAATGAAGTACCTGGAAGCCGTTATCAAAGAAACCCTGAGGATTTACCCTTCAGCGCCGTTCATCGGCAGGGATATCACTGAAGATTTCATGATGGGTTAGTATTCCATTCATTACTATACCATTGTTTACTAACTACAAATTTTTCAATACAAACAGAAATTGATGTTTGTATTGAAAAATAGTTTTTGAAAAACGAGTTTTACACAACGCGTGCCTACTAAGCTATCGGGGCTTTCTTGACATAGCTAAATTTTGTGCATAATTTTATTACTTAAGCTGTTATAAAGGACAATGCGGCCATCGACCTTGTCCCTTGACTTTAAAGAAGTCCTTTTCAAACACTTAACTCTCGCTACCCTTCTATATTTTTAATATACGAGTACAATGCTAAGCGGTAACCTCTACCAATAACAGATGAACTGTTCTGCACCCATCACTTCTGAGACGTACATTCAAGTCTCATGTACCTGTAATTTTACTGGCTCTCAAGAACTGCCTGCTGGAACACACTGCTAGGTGCTTTGTGACATATATTCTAAGTAAGCTGTAGTTAAACAGATGTGTATTCACAAAATACCCTTCAAGCATGGGGTGAACCTCAAGCCGGCGGTAGGGATCAAACCATGTACCTGCAGCACGGCAGTCCATAGCTATTACCGCTTGGCTATCATTGCTTCAAAACCGACAATTAGCAACAGGTTTCTCAATTTCAATTTACTACGAAAAGAAAATCCAAAATCTTCGAAATTCACAATATGCCATCTTACATCAAGCTCAAACAGCAGTGTAGCAGAATCCAATAAAAGTAATTATATAGAAGTGTTGTCAAATTAACGGCAGTAATCGGGAGAATATGAATGTTGCAAGTATAATCAGTGAAATATTAAGATCAAATACCTAGATTCATCTTAGTATGTGAAATCATCAATCATAGGACGTACCTAACGGTTACTAAGCATCTAGTTAGATGTTGTAGAATGTTTTATAGTTATAAAACATTGATAGTGTTTCCGGCAGCTAACCTGTCTACGACCGCATCATCACCTCTCAGATGAAACAGTGGTCATAAGATAACATACTTACCAGCATTTAAAACAAAAGAGTCTGTCTCTCTATTTTGTTTTCGAGAAATTACAATAGAAAAAATCTTACATATAATTATTTAGAAAAATAATTAAAATTAAAATTTACTGACAGAATTCACTAAGAAATAACAATAAATTCACAATTGAGTTTTAAAATAATTCATATTTATTCCCAGAAGAAATCGCCGGATTTCAGCATCTGAAATGAAGTTCATGTTTAAATTACACCTTCGGGTCTATTCGGTCTCAGATAAAAGTCAAAATATTATGTCAACTAACTTCTAGTAATAGAACGTGTCAATCAAATATCAATTAAGTTTGGTTTAATGATGTGATCCTAAATCAAATCAAATCATTTATTATTAAGAACTGGTGAAGAGTAAAGATCTATTAATACAGTACAGGAGGCACACATTTTCAAAAGATTTCCAAAATATTTTTTCCTTATAAGTATTACGACAAATTTCCTGAAATTCCTTCAGGCTGTAAAAACAATATTTGTTAGAAGGTAGTTCTTTAATGTTTCTTATTAATTTATTACCCTCAAGTAGAAAATCTGTCGCCGAGCACCTAACGGTGAGTTCCAGCAGCTGTCCTTGAGAGCCAGTAATTGTAGGCTAGCCTGAACAACATCTTCGACCACATCTTCACTTACTATCAGGTGAGATAGTGGTCAAAGGCTAGCCTATCAGCTATATATATACGTTTGTTGAACAACTAAGGCATACTACCGTGGGGTAGTAGCCCCACGAGATTATGCAGAGGCCATAAGCCATGGCTCGATGCCTCAACCAGCCGACAAGAAGGCTGAGGGGAAAACGACGAACTAAGGCATTGAGCAGAGAGACGGCGTGAGTGGTGAGAGCAAACTGTGAGTTGCACGCAATTTCAGTAAAATAAATGAGTTTCAATAAACTTCCATGGCTAGATGGAATTCCTCAGCGGAACGGAGTCAGTACGTCTATCAGCTATAATACCCACGACAAGATAGATATGTTTTTTACTTCTTAAGTCAGTACAGAGAGATAATTAAATTTGTATTCATTGTTGCTGATTAGAGGTCTAGATTAGGAAATATTCAAAAACTAAGAAAAAGCAAAACTGGCATTAATGTGATTTCAGGGCTTGTAAACATTATTTTAGATACATACCTGGTAAATAAAAATGCCCGTGGGGTGCCGGACTAGAATGTCACCCTCTCACTCTACCCGTGGGTTTCGTAAGAGGCTACTAAGGAAGTAATATTGCTACGTGTGCGTAAATTTTATTTAGAAATTATTTGTAAAAAAAACGTGATTATTTTATGTTTGTAAGTATATTTTCTCTTATAATGATCTGTGTCTGTTAGACCCAGTTCAGTCAACAGTGTTTCAACAGTCGTAGCATAGTCACATATATGTTATACGATAGTTACGTGTAGACATAGAACAAGGTTAGCATGTATGTAATTATAACAAATATTTTAAAAAAGCTGTAAGAGTGGATTGCGCGGTTTCGAATCCCGCACATGACTATATTTTTCCCACTCGTTTTTTTATGTTATTGTGACGGAAAAAGCACGAAGCCACCTGATGTTAAGCGGTAACTTCTGCCTATAACAGAACCATTTAGTCACAAGTGACGAACTTCACTGCGCCCGTCACACTGCGACATAGTTTTTGAGTCTCTTGTGCCTGTAATTTTACTGGCGCTCAAGTACTGCTGCTGGAACACTGCTAGGTGCTTACTCGTTGAACACTCATTACTCGTTGTAATTTGTTATCATCTCTTTTTCTCCCCACAGGTGACATCCTTGTGAAGAAGGGGACGGAGTTAGTTATCCAAATCTACGCTATTCACCACCGCGAGGACCTGTTCCCGGACCCTGAAGCCTTCAAACCTGAGCGGTTCCTCAGTGGAGAGATCAGACACCCGTACGCATATGTGCCCTTCAGTGCAGGACCCAGGAATTGCATAGGTAATATATCTTCTTTTTAGGGTATCATATGCAAAGTGCAACACGGAGCCCAATAAATGACACATTTAGATGTTATGTCATGCCTGACGCACTCCGTACTTTAGGTACAAAGATACAGGTACATCGGCGTATATGACCGAACGGGATTGTACTACTGTGAGTGCCGCGTCAGAAGAGATCAGAGTTATGCGGTAGAAAGAGGGACGCCTTGTAGGTGTATATAAACATTAGGTACTCTGTGCTTTGCGAGCTGAAGTGCACTTTATTGCTTCGTAGATAGAGTCACTTTGTGGAGTGATCCTTTTGGTCCTTTTTATTCTGTGGTTATGTAGGTGTGAGTTTTGGAGTGATGCGCGGCCGGGATACAGACATATAGACAGACAAAATTAAAAAATATATAGTTTTGGCATCAGTGTCAGCTACAGAGTGCTTTTTTTTTCAAAATATATGTTTACAGAATTGGATCTGTAACAGTTTTATTACTAGTGGCTCTCCGAGCTGTAGACCTCGCGAGTCTGCCCTTGCATAGTTTACAATTGAATAAAAGTTCAGCTAGTTGTATCAGAAATAGGTGGGCAAGTAGTAAATATACAATAATTTTACATACTTGGTAAAGTATTTATCTCGTATTAATATAATGGTTACAAAAACATGGATAGTAAATAATTGCTTATACGATAGAGAGAGAGCCTATCACTTTTAGGCAACTGACGTGCGCAGGACATTGCCATTAAATTAAGCGCAGGCGTCCATACTTTCAACATCTTATCATGTATATCTCCGTCATTTAGAAAAAAAACAGAAACTGAATCAACAAGAAAATTTGATGGACTTATCAAACCTGCTCTGAAGTATGTTACGGAAACTTGTTAATGGTTACATTGTTTTAATAACAAATTAATTTAAAATAATTTTATTAAGTTATTCTAAAGTTAACTAGTTAAACAAAATAAAACAACATTAGGCTTATGCCATATGTGAGGAGAAATGCGCAGGGTGAAGACTCGGTGCATGACCTTTGTCAGCGTAAACTTATGAAATTAGAGACGCAATCGAACTCCCTGAAGATGTCGCCACGACTAGCGCGTGACTTCTATTTCCGCGGAGAAATAATCTATGGGATTACTCGTACATAATCAAATACTTGTTTTTTTGTAAACATTGTACAGAAAATAATTATTAAATATAAAGTTTGTCCCTGATTCCGTTCCGACAAGTACCTTAACAGGGTTCCGTTTCTTCCTTTGGATACTGAACCCTAAAAAAATACCTACGTTGTACATCGTTGTGGCTTATTAACGTTTTATGGAACCAAACTTGTAACAATAGTACTAAAATATTAATATCTAGACAAAATAGTTTAAGTAAAAAAATTAAATATTAATACAATCTCAGCCAAAGTCAAGCCTTTCAAATATTGTTTACTCATGTGAAGCCAAAAAGTGAACGTTAAGAAGTTTTCATTGCCTTTGTTATTGTGACTATGTTCAGAACTGTTCAAATGCTATGATTGCTCAAAGAAGCAAGATCTAATTCTAAATTAGAATAACAATACCGTCCAAGTCTGGCTGGAACTAGTAGGCACCAAGGTTTACTTAGAACACACACAATATAAGTATTCAAGTACATATAGTATGTATGAATCTACATAAAATCGTTATCATGTTCAATAGTTAATAAGACAATAAATATATAGCATAACTATTTTAATATTTTTTCTTAGAAAAGGAAGACATGATATCGGCCTATAATTGATAGGGTCAGAATAATAATAGAATAAGTTATATTACTAGTAATGTAGAGGTATTTTTTTTTAATGTTTTTGTGACGGAACAAGCTAGAGGCCCACCTGATGTTAAGCGGACTAACCTCTGCCTATAATATATACATTTCGTCACAAGTCACGAATTCCACAGCGCCCGTCACCTTGGGACATAATTCTTAAGTCTCGTGTGCCTGAAATTTCACTGGGCCTTAAGGACTGCCGCCGGAACACACCGTTAGGTGCTTGGTGACAGATTTTCTACTTGAGGGTGGTCGCTAGCCTGGCGGGTATTCGCAAAATGCCCTTCCACCATGCGGTGAAGCTCAAGCCCGTGGCGGGATTTGAACCATGAACCTGCTGCGCGGTAGTCCATAGCCATTGCCACTGAGCCATCACTGGTTCAAAATATAACAAACGATCGAGTAGGGGCAAGGTCGCAATGACACTGATGTCTTTATAATATGCCTTCCATCCTACACTATGGGTCTCTCTAGCTCGTAAACTCATGCACCAAATGAGTTAACGAGCTAGAGACCCATAGCGTAGGATGGAAGGCATATTCTAAAGACATCAGAGTCCTATATACGGGGCTTCGTTTTGTTTATTGGGTCTGGGACCGTAAAATATCTAGCTGCTACGGTGCGTGCAACTGCCGTCTGGGTAGGTACCCAATACATTTTTTTATGTGGTTTATTAAATTTTCCACAGACTCCAGAGTCCGTGGCATTTTTTAGGTTAACTTAGGAATTTATTAATTAATTACATTACTATGGGGAGCATTTCATACTTAGCGGGGAACACAGTTATAAGGGATGCTAATTTTACATAACTATTATATATACTATTACAAAAGAGTTACAAACTGGTTTGCACAGGCATTCTGAATTGACCAGTGTCTTCAAGCAGCACTCGTTCACGAGTTGACTCGCGTGCCAGCCATCGACCTCCTGAACCATTTTACCCAATACATTTCAAAATTACAAATATACGATAGGAAAAATTTAAGTCATGTGCGTGAAAGTTGTAATGTAATCCGCGTAGCAGGCGTTATTGCAAACATAACAATATTAAAAAGGTACCCAATATATTTACATGAGCCAATAACATTTCCTTGGCTATGGCTCAGTCTCAAAAGCGAATCAAAATTAATTTTGTAATTTTCACATATTACCTACACAATATTACCTACTTACATTTCCTACCTAAGAGAAGATAGAACTTACATAATTACTGTTATTAATATTCTTTGAAACCTTTCATTGTCATAGAAGTGTACACAATTACGTGTAGATGGATATTGGATACACAGAAGACAATATATAATTAAAAGGCAGACAAGCGGTAAATGCTAATTTCAAAGGCACTCAAAGGGATGTTTTGTAGCCGTAACAGGTGCGGAGCGGATCTTTAGTAAAATATGATTACCATTATTAAATTAAATGATCATATAATCTGGAGAAAATTACGTAAGTATAAGACCAAATTGCACCAAATTTGGTAATCGTTATATCTGAGAAAACCCTTCTAAAGTCAACGTCACGATCGAGTTGACGTTACCCGGTGATGTGCTACATAACCTTGACGTATCTACCTTTGAAACTGCAATAATTCCTTTGAAGATTCATTGAAAGTTGCAATATGCAATCAAAA
Source organism: Plagodis pulveraria (assembly GCA_963890685.1). Lineage (NCBI taxonomy): Eukaryota > Metazoa > Arthropoda > Insecta > Lepidoptera > Geometridae > Plagodis > Plagodis pulveraria. Next base: position 3,743,127 of record OY982961.1, on the reverse strand, counting down.
TATGAGTAATCGCAAATATTTTAAAAAATGATCGGAGAAAGCTTTGAATTAATATTGAAAAACAAGTAAAATATATAACATGATATGCAGTGGTAATCCCGCCTAACTTTCCTGCCGAACGTCATATCACAGTTTCGCTTCTACACGAAGCGCCACCAGGAGGTCTTGACTCTTCAAGAGCACGGTCGTTAGATATACTTTTATAGGTTGAGACGAAGTGATTTTCACTCTATAAATTATGACACTCGCAACTCGTACATTTGTAATTTTGTAATGTAATCCGCAGAGAATGCCCTATTGTAAACATAAAAAAAACATTAAAAATAAAGGGTTGCGTCATCATTAACGAGTTTAAAGCTAATTGCAAAATTCGTCTTGTTTGTAGTACAGCCACAGCCTGGACACTCGACAAATTCTCTATACAAAAGCCGCGTTCTAACTACCTACACAGACACTACACATATGTTGTTTTTGTACACGCGTAAATGTGTGCGTGAACTCTAAGGTTGTCATCGTATGAATAATTGTTGTACTTACCTACCTAACAATCTTTTGATGCTGTTAATATGACTTCTTAGATTTCGTAGGTTATCTTACATACCTTCAGAAACATTTACAAGCACAATAATCCTCTAACATAATCATTATTTGAATAGCAGTTTGAATAAAATACAAAGATAAAATATTATGATTGTATTTTTTTCAATAGGTACCTACTGTAAATTACCGGTTTTTATAAGTTACCTACTGGATAACTGAAGAACGACAAATAGGTAGGTACTTAGTGTAGGTTACCAAGAATGACTTACCTCGTTTTATCTTTAGGGCATCTATAAAAACTCCTATCCTTTTCTTGTTTAGTTGATAAGCAACCGTAAACATCACAAGATCACCCCATTCTCAACTTTTAAAATACTCGTACAATCGTCATGCTTCGTCGGCACGTCATCGTGCGCGAGTTGCGAGTCCCGTACTCAAGTCAGCTCAGCAACAGCTCAGAATCGGTGGTGGGGTGAGGAAGGCTCGTTATGGTGGGGGGTGAGAAGTGTCCATTCTATACGTATTATTTTATGTTCTATGGTACAGCGTAAGTTGAACTATACATGTCGCTCCATCCCAACACGATGGTTAAAGAACGATCGGAAAAATTTTAACGTATGACGTCATTGTCATGTTAGCTCAATTGGTTAGAGCATACCCCATCTAAAGGGGTGGATGGACGCGGGTTCGAATCCCGCACATGACTTAAATTTATCCTCTCGTTAGTAATTTTGTTACACGCATATTGCACTTATTGCAACGTCCTTTTGTTATTACCTTTGTTATTAATTAAAACGTATCATATACAATGGAAGAGTATATGATACGTTTTAATTAATGACAAAGGACAGGAGGAAAAACAAAAGCACGCAGAAGACATATATACGCACACTGCACTGTGTCAGCCAGATTGTCCACTACTGAACACAGCCTCCCCCGTTATGGGGTTTGCCATAATCCGGACGCTTGGCAGGCGTCTTGAGGATCACAGTAGGAGACTTCAGTTCCTCAGAAAGCGCTGCTACCCTCCTTCTGTTGTGTTACCCTTAGTCGCCTCTTACAACAACCACGGGTACAGGTAGGGGTGACATACTAGCCCGGCACCCCACGGGTCATACGCACACTACTGACATTTAATCAGGAGACGTCGCCTGATTTGACATTGCCATGTTTGACGTACGGGTGTCGCTTCTCCCATTTTTTATAAGTTCAATGATATTACAGTTAAGTTAATCGTATATTAACTTAACCGTATTGAGAGGGATAATGGTAAATACTTATTAAATTAACAGAGCGTATAGTAATACTACTATATAAATACTATTCGATCGCACTTGATAATATTATAATAAAAAAAACTTGGAGGTATACTCCCAATCAAAAAAACATCGTGTTAATTGTTATTAATAAATGTTATTATTGCGTAATGAACCTTTAAACAAAGCATATTACTTTTGTTCCCAGGGCAACGATTCGCGATGCAGGAGATGAAGTGTGTGATAGCAGACATCTGCCGTCACTTCCGGCTGGTCCCGCTGAAGAAGGGCGTCATGCCAGCCCTCTGCTCGGACATGGTACTGCGCCCCGCAGAACCTATCTACGTTAAGTTTATACCACGATAAATGGTATTCAAAATGTTGAATTAAATTTGACTTGCTCTGTTGTTTATTTTTATTACTCTTTAGAAATATAAATTTGAATGAGTTCAGGTAACAGTTACAATAAAATAAACTGCAGTAGGTATGTAGGTATATAATGTTTGGATCTTGGATCTACTTATAAGGATAGAATGGAATCCAAGTCTTCCATTATATTTTTTTTCGTAGGTATAGGTAAAATATATTTGCGTTTGACTGGAATTTCACCTATTCATGCTACACTGTGATGTACGGAAGAAAAGATACATAAGCAATTTTTTTTTTCAATTTGAATGTTTATTTGCTATTGTTATGTAAAATTATTTCTTTGACATAATTTCGTAAACATTCGTGTAAATAATAAGGTATCAGATTAAATTTTTTAATAATATGCCTTTCTCTTTTTATTTAAAATACACAATTTTCGAACGTAAAGCGCGTGTAATGTCTACGAGTGCCCAGCTGCGTGTGGGGGATAGTATGCCGGCCGGCTTAGCTGCAATGGTCGACTGTCCTCGTGGTTGATATCGCGTCTAGTATATATAGGTTTTCTGAATAGTTTTCTTCCATAGACTTTTTGTAACCATTGCATATTTTTAGGTGAAACCAAATACTTGACCAATACGCATATTGTACACTGAAATAATTAATGATAAATATGCAATGTGACCGATCGAAAAATTACTAATACGCTTAATGACTGACAAGCCAAACTAGATGACCAACACGGAATATAACTCACTATCCTTTCAAGGAAACGACTACCTCTGCTATTCACAAAACGACATGGAGATAATTATTCTATGAGCTTCCCATGTTACCTTGTCCAATTACATTGACAAAATTACAGATGATGTACTGTAATGTCTAAATGCTGTTATATCCGAAACAGATATAGAGGAGTGACTGAGTAATAGAGGTACATGTCAGAGGTGGCGGTTTTATGTAATTTGACAAATGCCACTTGGCTAGGTCCTTCCTAATTAATGACATTTTGTCGGCCAATAGAAGGGTTGAATATATATAGTGACAGTTGTCAAACTGAAAAGGGCTTGATATCGAAAACTATAAATCCTAGACCAATACATTTTTGAAAGTGATAAGTTTTAGCGAAATTCTCAGTTTGTTCATATAATAAATTAAAAAGTGTAAAAAGAGTAATTTTTACAAAAAAGAAAAAATATATCGTTATTATTTTTTAACACAATTTGCAATTTTTTTACAAATATAACATGTCTCATGATATGAGATCTTCATTTCAGAAGACAATAGTCAAATTCATAACAGTTTTATTAAAAAAAATATTTGAAATTAAGATTTCAATAGACCTATCATATCTGTAAATAATATTGGTCTAGGATTGAAATTTCCGACCTAAACCTCTTGCTAGTTTGACAGTTGTCATCGAAATGAAGGTACCACAGTAATTAAACAACTTTTAGCATCAACCCGTGACCATGATTACTGCAATGTAATAATTTTTTTTTATAAATAATATATTAATATAAATAATATAAATTTTATATTATTTATATTATTTTACCACTTTATATAAATAATCTCTTGGTCTAGGCTCAGTTTTCTTCAAAAATAAAGCCAGTATTAGTTTATTAAAAGACCGTGGTGGTGCCATCGGCAATAATGATAACAATAGAATTTCATTTATAACTAGGACATAGTGGTCCTGACGATGCCAACTTAATAATCAAGAACAAGACGGGAGATGCTTCTGATTTTAAGAACTACAGGCCGATCACACTGGCAACGATTGTGGCAAAAGTGTTGGACAGTCTGCTGACAAACAACTTAAAAAGAATATTACTCTGCATGATGCCCAGTTCGGCTTCAAGTCTGGACTTTCCACTGAATCTGCAGTTCTTTTTCTCAAACAAACGGTCCGATACTACACGGACAGAAAAACGCGAAAACTTTTGCATGGTGGTAGGGCATTTTGCGAATGCCCGCCTGGCTAGCTACCACCCTCAAGTTGAAAATCTGTCGCCAAGAACCTAACGGTGTGTTCCGGCAGCTGTCCTTGAGAGCCAGTACTTCTAGGTTGGCCTGAACAACATCTTCGACCACATCATCACTTACCATCAGGTGAGATAGTGGTCAAAGGCTAACCTATCAAGCATAAAAAAAAAAAAACCGTTGTATGCATGTTTCTCCGATCTGTCGACGGCTTTCGATTTAGTGTCTTACAACGAACTCTGGAAAAAGCTTTATGAGGATACAAAAATAAACCGACATCCAACATAAAAGTCCCTTTAATAGCTGTCAATTTGTGGCCTTAATGATATATATTATACATATAAAAAACCGGCCAAGTGCGAGTGGGCCTCGCGCACGAAGGGTTCCGTAACTAAATATTCTGTGAATAATTAAAGCGTCTACCTGTCACCATGATTAGTGTGGAGCAAGAAACGGTAAAAAATACAAGTTTGTTGTATGGGAGCCCCCTTTAAATATTAATTTTATTTAATAATGTTTTCTTAGGTTTTCGCGATTATAACACATAGTAATTAAACAACTTTAAACGGTTTAAATCGCGTATATTTATCATTATTTTTGTCCCGACGTTTCAAACACTTTGCAGTGATCGTGGTCACGGGGTGACGATTACTGCAATTACTAAATTTTATTTAATGTTTAGCATTTGTTTTTATAGCAACAATAGAAATACATCATCTGTGAAAATTTCAACTGTCTAGCTATCACCGTTCTTGAGATACAGCCTGGTGACAGACGGACGGACGGACGGACGGACAGCGAAGTTTCAGTAATAGGGTCCCGTTTTACCCTTTGGGTAAATAGGTAAAGATAATGAATAGATTCAGGCGTTACTTTGCGGAAATCTATTTTTAATAATAACAAATATTTTAAAAGTATTTTAAGAAAACCTTTAATTAATTATTTAATAAAACACTTAAAAAAATCTTTATAAAAATGATATATATCTAGTGACAATTCCGCCTAATTTCCTATTAAGCCGACGTGACGTCACAAACGCCACGCAGCCAAACCGGAAGAGTGTTCGACGCGTTTCCATCCTCAGGAGGTCTTGACTCTACGAGCGCACGATCGAGACTGTGTCTCTATGGTGGAAGGGCATTTTTGCGAATGCCCGCCTGGCTAGCAACCACCCTCAAGTAGAAAATCTGTCGCCAAGCACCTAACAGTGTGTTCCGGCAGCAGTTCTTGAGAGCAAGCAAAATTTCAGGCACATGAGACCTAACAACTGTACGTCTCAGTGTGACGGGCACAGTGCAATGTGTCGTTCACGAAATGCATCTGTTATACGCAGAGGTTAGTCCACTTAACATCTGGTAGGCCACAGGTTTGTTCCGTCACAAAAACATAAAAAAAACTGCGAAATAGACTTCAGTTATCAACCCCATAAAAGCGTTTGGTCGATGCGACGCGTGATCAAAATGCTGGCACCTATTTGGCTCAAAGAATAAGCATTGCAATTCAACGGGGCAATGCTGCCAGCATGCTGGGCACGCTGCCAACTGATAGTGATGAAGCATTTTGACTGCCTATGAGTCTGCAATGACTTATAGGGATCTAAATGCTTTTATTGTAGTAGCTGTAGTGTTGTATATAGTTCGTAGTATTTTGTTAATAAAGGTATACCGCCAGTAAAAAAAAAACTCCATAAATGTCTAACAGACAACAAAGGGCTTTAGGGTGCGGTAAGAAAAATACCTGCAATATGCCTCCAGTATGAAACATTGTAGCAAAGGAATGATTCCTCTAACTGCGAACGTGAATAATTAAACGTTAGACAAACATAATGTCATTTGCAGGGCAATTAGGTTTCTCTTTCTACCGGTAATTACTTCTTCGAGTCGGGTGAGACGTAGTGCCACAGTACAAATAATGGAACAGTATAATATATTCATAGAAATTATCGAATCGTGTCTGGAATTGATAGATCTCGATGCACCAGTCATACGAGTTAAATTCTTATTCCGTGTTCTTTTCTTTAAGTAACTATTATTGGAACATTGGTAATGTAGTATTTGAAGCTTCAGCTACATTACGACGAAGAATGAATGCTAAAAATTAATCAACAATATTGCATCAGGCTCAGGCTGTAATAGGTCATGGCACGATTAGAATATTTAACCTAGCACGAATATCTTACGATTATTTTCATTATTTTATGTATGAATTATAGTAAGTATTATTTACTATTTCACTATCTTTTTAATAACACTATAAGTACGCAAAGGATTTGTAATAATAACAATTGGCTACTTGTGTTTATCGTATAGTCATTGTTATGGCATAAGTTGCCTGCCGTAAACATTACAGTATAAAATTAAGAAGGTTATATCTGATTCGATTAATTAACTTTAAATATAAGAAAATAATATTATATTGGAAATTGTATTCAACACAACGATGTCCTTGGTGTGAAGCTGCTGCCAATTTATTAAATCTCAACAGAAAACATTTAGAACCGTATCCAGATATAACCGCATATTGATACATGTATTTCTTTATTTATAACATTAATTAAACGACATTAAAAATCACTTAAAGTAATAAATCTATACATTATAATTATTTAATCATTAATCTAATAAATTATCTTTGATTGAAATAATAACTGCATTTAAACTTATAACTGTATGACTCGGGGTGCAATGATGGGCACCATAAGTCATGCAGTTGTAAAGTCTCATGACATGACCCTGTAATAATTTAATAATGACTTACTGGCTCTCAAAGACTGCTGTTGGAACACACTAGACATATGTTCTACCTTAGATATAACTGTAGCTAGCCAGGAGCATTCGCGAAAAATCTTCCACCATGTGATGAAGCTGAAGCTAGCGCGGCAGTGGGGATCGGGCCATGGACCTGCGGCACGTCAATTCATACCTATTATTGCTCGACTTTCACTGCTTTAAAACTACCCTCAAGGGTAATCCTGAATGGAGCCGGTAGGAGTTGTAAGAAACAACTAAGGGAAAAATACTAGAATGTGGACAGCACCACTGTCCACATTCTAGTATTTTTTCTGTTGAAGAACTATGAGTTACACTGCGATCCCCAATGTATATGTATTATGATATTATTTTATTACTAGGTACTGAGATATAATTTAAATTATTGACTTTCGTTCTATGCATTTAGCGTCAAATGCATTTTTATCAAATACCTCTTGTTAATGTTGACCTATTTACCTATACTTGGGTCTAATCTTTTTTACGCCTGTCAGTGGCCAGCCCTGTTGTGTAGGCAACCCTATAGCTCCTACAGAGTGGCGGTAAGCAATTATCCAAAGAACTCTGACAAGACGCTATACTGTTCCTTATTTTCTACTGTGGTAGAGTGATGGATTATATATTATATATATTACCGGTGGGGTGTCGGATCAGAATCGAATTCGAAATCAAGTAACACAACAAGGACAGTGCGCGATTCCCGCCTAGTACCTACAATAATGTTGTGTTTTAATAATTTCTTACTATGGTTTTCGCTTACCACTCTATTATTATACACCGTGTCCCAAAATTCAACGATAAGCCGGCATCGGTGCATGGACCTACTCATGACTACTCGGGAAAAAATAAAAAAAAAATTATAACTCTTTTTTTTTTAATTACAGAGACTTTTATAAAGTTGCGCCAACTTTTAATAAAACTTGCCATGGTAGTGTCCATACTTTTTTTTTTAACCCAGACTATAGAAAGTGCATAGAATGTTAAAATCTATGAAAATTATAAGAAAAAAATTTTTTTTTACTGATTTTTGTAAAATAACTACAGACTTTCTGTAATTTTAAAGGATTGTGGTAGATAGCCGTCCTTCTTAGGTTGCTAATGCACAAAAAATATCAAAAATATGTCAAAAATTGTGGTCATGGTAGTTGAAAATAGCATAATGGGTATCGAATATCGATGAAATTTATAAAAGTCTCTGTAATTAATAAATAAAAACAGTTATAATTTTTTTTTTTTTTTTTTCCGAGGAGTCATGAGTAGGTCCATGCTCCGATGCCGGCTTATCGTTGAATTTTGGGACACGCTGTATATATACTAGCTGAACCTGCGACTTCATTCGCGGTTGTCGTACCTGCAGACTAATTATTCACATTTGAGCACTGATTATCTCGTATGTGGTCTGCGGTGAAGCACTCTTAGTAAAGCATAGCTCAGAAAGGAGCTTTTTACTTTGGGCTTGAAAACTGCCGGGTTGTATTTTCCAGAAGACAGTAGTTAAGTTACTCAGAGATTTCCTTCGCGGTTCGCACAGTAAATGTTGAAGTAAAGTACTTTGTGCGTTTCTATGGAATTTCGATTTTAAAACGGCGTCTTTTTGCCGAAGTTCTCGTTGTTTGGCGGTAGAACGAATATATTATATTATATTATATTGTGCACTTCCATTGTGCTGTCTCCAAAATATATCCGGCAAAAGTGTGTGTCCGTGGGGTGCCGTGCTGCCCGTTGAGTGCCCGGATGCCCGTGGGGTGCCGGGCTGTCTGTGGTGTACCAGGCTGCCCGTGGGGTGCCGGAATACCGGTGGGGTACCAGGCTGCCCGTGAGGTGCCGGACTTACTCGTCACTATTCTAACAAAAAAAGAATATTTGAAATTGGACTGCGCGTTAATAAATTACAACTAACTGTATATTTTGACTTTCATCCCCTCTCCCGAGGGAACCATGCTGAATTTTGGAATAAAAAGTATACAATAACCTTTCTTCGTAGTATGAACTCAAATCATTTTAAGTTTCATTGAATTCCATTCTGTAGTTTTGGAATGATGAGCGGTGGGATGCAAACAGACAGACAAAAAAAACCGTTTTGGCATCAGTGTCTGCTACAGAATTCTCTCATTTTTTTTTTAAGTATCTGCCATGTACAGAATTGGATCTGTTACAGTTTTATTATAAGTATAGATAGAAGATATACAATATATAATAATAAATTATATAGTGTTTTGTACGAAAACATAAATTATTAGATTTTTCTATAGTGTTTAGCCAGTATTTGGGCATTTGTAGTTGATAAATATACTGCTTAAAGTATGTGCCTACTGAGATCTGAAACTTTTGAAGCAATGATGGCCGAGCGGTAATCCCCACCGCCGGCTTGAGCTTCACCGCATGGTGGAAAGGCATTTTGCGATTGCCTGCTTGGCTAGCTACCACCCTTAAGTAGAAAATCTGTCGCCAAGCACCTAACGGTGTGTTCCAGCAGCTGTCCTTTAGAACCAGTAAGTCTAGTTTAAGCCTGTTAACACCATCGACCATATTATCACTTACCAACAGGTTAGGTTGTGGTCAGAGCCTTCCCTATCTGCAATAAAAAATATAAAAGCTTTTATTGCTCAAATAACAACACTAAAAAACTTAATTACTATTGGTTGTTTGTGTGGCACTACAACCGGTTTAAAACTATGATCCACGAACTGGTTGTGAGCTGTTTTGGTCTTTGACAGAATCAATCAATCTTCATAACGGAGATGATGAAATATTAGTAAACTTTGCTCAGATTTTCCTGTTAGATCTGCAAAGTCACGGTTATCAGGTATTAGAGATAGGTAATTGCTATGACTATGCGTTTGGACTTTGGTCGTGGGTTAATTAACCGGAACGTCGTTAGTGCTGTATATAACTAAGTTTCTATAGTAGGTCATTGAGATATGGTACTACGAATAATATCTTGATGTAGTAGGTATGTTTTAAATTCTATGCCGTAGGTAGATACGTTCACCTAAAAGACCCAAATGTAAGTAGTACGGTCTAATCTATGATAGTTCTGAGTCTATGGTTCAATCTAAAACTTTTGATGCAGTGATGGCTCAGTGGCATTGGCTATGGACTGCCGTACAGCAGGTCCGTGGTTCAAATCCCGCTGCGAGTTTTAGCTTCACCGCATGGTGTTAGGGATTTTTGCAAATGCCCGCCTGGCTAGCGACCACCCTCAAGTAGAACATTTGTCGCCAAGTACCTAACGGTGTGTTCCAGCAGCTGGCCTTGAGAGCCAATGAAATTACAGGCACATGAGTGTTAGCAACTATGTCTCAAAGTGACGCAGTGCAACTCGTGACTTGTGATAAATCTGTTATAGGCAGAGGTTAGTCCGCTTAACATCAGATGGGCCTCGAGCTTGTTCCGTCACAATAACATAAAAAAAAACTGCAACGTAATGTACAGTTTACAATCGCTTCCTTGGCTCAAGCTCATTCTGAGACATTCAGATGCATGTGCCTGTAATTTTACTGGCTCTCAAGGAAAGCTGCCAGAACACACCGTTAGGTGCTTGGCGACAGATTTTCTACTTGAGGGTGGTCGCTAGCCAGGCGGGCATTCGCATAATGGCCCTTCCACCATGCGGCGAAGCTCAAGCCCGCGGCGGGATTCGAACCATGGACCTGCGGCACGGCAGTCCATAGCGAATACTACTGAGTCACCACTGCTTCAAAATCACTCTGAGACATATAGTTGTTAAGTTGCATGTAATTTTACTGGCTCTCAAGGACTGCTGCCGGAACTCACCTAAACATATTACAACGCTCACAGATGGGAAACTCAAGTTGCACGTGAAAAACTTTTAGATTAAGATATCCCACTAAACCGTTTGTGATTACTTAAACAACAGAAATGCCTCGACCATTCCGCCTCTGCCAATCTATCGCCTGGCACCTACGTAATATAAACTAATATTAATTATATTGTAAGTATGTAACGCATTGTTAAGAGACGTTTAAAAGAATAGCCCCGGGTTTCTTGCCCGTTCTTCTCGCAGTGGCTCAATACGTTTTGTCGCTGAACATGACAAGACAATGTAGAATATTTAAATATTAAAATTTGTACTTGACCTTTATAAGAGCGTCTAAAACATCACTTGATATTCGAAGTATTTATATTTCTTGTCTAAGCTAAATAAAAAAACAGCTGAAAGTCTATAATCGAATGTTGCATATTTTTTAAAGAAGAACCTCATAGGGACCATGTGAAAAAAGTTTCACTCATAAATCTCAAACCATGAAGGTATAGAACCTTCATGGTTTGAGATTTATGAGTGTCAATTCGAAGTACCTATTACAATAAAACGACAATTTCATACCTTAACCCCTATTATGTGTATCAATGGAAGGAGTCCATGAGCGTATCGGATGTCCGTTTTGCGACAGATTTGTGCGTCGCCGTATTTCTAAAATCTGTTATAACTAATCAATAATATTGTTTTTTTATGGACACGGCATATGACCGGTTACTGACATTAGTAAGCTATGTTGTTTTCAATCAGTTGAACAAACACTTTTTTGTTTATTTTTATGTTATCGCTACGGTTCAAACACGAGGCCGTTGTAAAGCATATCACATATTATCGCTGCCTATAACAGACGCATTTCGTCACAAACTAGATAGAGATATAAAGTTTTTAGATTTCATATTATGTCTTATTTCACTATATTACAACGCTCACAGAAGGGAAATTCATGTTGCACGTGAAAAACATTGATCAAGAAATCCTACTATATACACAGTTTGTGATTACTTAGGGTGCGTACCATTTGAAGTTAAATTCGCTAAAAACGATCACACACCCAAAAAGTGGTTCCACTTGGGTCTTGGCATTATTTTCGCCATAAACGCTATGAAGCTATTGGAACAGTTTGAATTACCTACATCTAATGTCAAATGTGACAGAAGTGGCTAATTTTAGTGGCATTGTTAGCGTTCTTATCCTAAATGGAACAGGTGAGAACAGTTACAAACGATCACAGTGATCACAACCATAGAAGCAGAATGTGATAAAAATTATAGAAAATAACGTTATTAGCGTCAGCCAGCATGCTGGGCACGCTGCCAACTGATAGTGGGTTAGAGCATTTGGACTCCCTATGAGTCCAAATGCTTTTACTGTAGTAGCTGTAGTATTGTAGTAGCTGTAGTGTTGTATATAGTTTGTAGTATTTGTTTAATAAAGGCATACTTAAATATATATATATATATATATATGTATATATATTAGTATGTAACACATTGTTAAAAGAAGTTTAAAATAATGGCCCCGACTTTCTTGCCCGTTCTTCTCGCAGTGGCTCTATACAATTATTGTTTGCTGAACTCGGCAGTACAATGTGAATATTTCTATATTAAAATTTGTAATTGACCTGCATAAGAGCTTCATAGACGCCTAAATTAAATAAATTATTTTGACTTTTGACGTTTGATTATAAAAAGGAAAGAATTGTATATTTTTATATTTTTGTATGTAACGAATAAACTTAAAAGCTTCTGGACCGAATTGAATATTTATTTGACTATTAGAATTCTACACCCTGATGAACATAGACTATAGAATATTTAAGGATCCGTATGAAAACTTCGATTATGTAACCCAACTGTGAAAAAAATATCGTTATATCGTGTACGCTGCGGAAATTGTTGACCATAGAGCAAATTGATGTATCTACTACGATAGTATAGATGACATCAATATCTACAAAAAAATCCGCAATACAATATGTCTAACTATTACAGTTATTTCACAAAAACTACTTTTTATGTGTTTCAATTTATACATTTTGTTAAGAAGGTTTTTCTAGAGACCTCTAAATTGAACGAATTTAAAGTTTAAAAGTAATTGGTTCGGTATATAACACGAAATATGTCTAAATTGAAGCTTTAAATTCAAAGTTTTACAATGGGACAAAATTAATCCATTTAGAGAAGTAATAATTTAATTGTTGAGAGTATTTACAAAACTTATAAATGTAAAAGTACTTAATTAACACTTACCTAAAAGGTACTTTTATTGGAAATTAGTTATAAACTTTAGAGATATTGATTCCAACTTTTTCCAATTCACTTAATACTTTTAAGTTTCAATATCACCGAATCTCTCGAAGTTAAATAGGTGCTTACGATTTCAAGAAAAGTTCCATTGATAAATTTTCTACTATATCTAGTTTTTTTGTTATTGAACAAATACGTGGTCTACCTGATGCTAACTGAACTAACCTCTGCCTATAACTGATGCATTTTCTCACGTGTGACGTATTGCACTGCGCCCGTCACCCTGAGACATAAAGTTGTTAAGTCTCACGTGCCTGTAATATAAAGCGCTCGTAGCGAAGTTTGCTAAACCGTTCCTAACTGATCAGCTATGATAAGCAACGTCTGCCGCAGCCATGACTTGGATGGATGACCTCTAGAGAAATTACTACTGAGCGCTTGCATGCTTCGGACACGTTAAACCGTCGGTCCCGATTGTTGTCTTAGGATGGCAGTCTGAACAGCATGGTTGTAAGGCATTTTGCGAATACCCGCATGGCTCGTTACCACCCTCAAGTAGAAAAGATGTCGCCAACCATCTAACGTGGTAGGGCATAATGCATTGCATATATTTTTTTTTTTTTTTTTTTTTATGCTTGGTAGGTTAGCCTTTGACCACTATCTCACCTGATGGTAAGTGATGATGTGGTCGAAGATGTTGTTCAGGCTAACCTAGAAGTTATTATGCCGTACCAGCATGCTATAACGACTGCCATCCTAAGACAACAACCGGGACCGACGGCTTAACGTGCCCTCTGAAGCGTGTACGTGACGCTCAGTAGTAATGTCACTAGCGGTCACCCATCCAACTCATGACCGCGGCTAACGTTGCTTAACTTTGCTGATTGTTTAAGAACAGCTAAGCAAACTTCGCTACGAGCGCTTCGAAGTTGCTCCAAAACAACATTTTTCCGTTACTAAAAAGCACATTTAAATATGAATTTTATTTTTAAAGATTCGCTCAGTTTATTTGGATATTGCGTAGTTCGGTTTTGTTCACTCATATGCGAAATGAAGTCTCTCACTTTGACATTTTTCAAAGCGAAAATAATTTTCACTGGAGTAACAATTCAAGGCACGGCTATTTTTGCTTGACTGACTTGTCAGACTCGTATTATTGACTGCATAATTATATACAATTACGATGGCGAAACCATTTATGGCGATATTTCTCGTCTCGTCTTGTCTTGTAAGCGTCGTAATTGAAAAATGTTTAAATTAAAATTTCACTTAACATCCGACTGTAAGTAGTCGTCGTAGTAGAAATTGATGACCATTATATTTCCCTGGGACAGACTGTCCAGTTAGGTAAGTCCAACTGCCAAAAAGGTCGCTCGAAGAATCGTTTATATCGGTCGAGTAGCCTACTACGAGTAGCCTAATATTTTTACACCTGTAATTCAACTCTGCTATAAACTCACTTCACTGGGTACGTCCTTGAATGCTTCATTATCAATAATTTCGCAAAATACTTATCTATACTCTGGTTTTTAATTCGAGATCAAAAATGTAAACAAAGGTGTTAACCGTGCAAAAAAATTACAAGTACTTGGTAATTTTTCTAATTTTGGGAACGGATGGAGCATTTAACATAAAAAAATATTTAATGCTATAATTTATTGCATTATTATGAAACAATAAAACACTTTTATATGCGCGTACATATTTACGCATATATTCAAGGCTGAAAAAATCAGTGTAAGATTTTTTTGTTTTTAATAGCCACACTTGTGAGAATATTTATGAAGAAAAAGTATTGAACACCCTGACCTATCAGTTTGACAATGACATATATTGACATTTCTTTGTTTACATTGTTGATCTCGAATTAAAAACCAGACTATAGCTAGCTATGTGTGTTGTATGATGGATGATGTCACACCCTGAGAAAAAGCAGTAATTCTAATAAAACCTACTACTAATAGTACCTTAGTTATTGTTCTGAGGAAGGTAGGTTGGAAGAGTTAGAACTTACACGTTTTTTTTTATGCCTGATAAGTCAGCCTTTGACCTCTATCTCACCTGATGGTAAGTGATGATGTGGTCGAAGATGTTGTTCAGGCTAACCTAGAAGTACTGGCTTTCAAGGACAGCTGCCGGAACACACCGTTAGGTGCTTGGCGACAGATTTTCTACTTGAGGATGGTAGCTAGCCAGGCGGGCATTTGCAAAATACCCTACCACCATGCTATAACGACTGCCATCCTAAGACAACAACCGGGACCGACGGCTTAACGTGCCCTCCGAAGCACGGAAACGCTCAGTAGGAATGTCACTAGCGGTCACCCATCCAACTCATGACTGCGGGCGACGTTGCTTAATTTTGCTGATCGTTTGAGAACAGCTAAGTAAACTTCGCTACGAGCGCTTCAAAACGTATTCAGTTTGGTTCGTAAACAAGTTCTATGACTTTGGTAAAGGCACAGAATAAATAATAGTAAACGTAAGAGCAATGTCATCTTGTTATCTTCAATGATATATGTATCTACATATAGGTATATTATCTCGTTTGATAACATTTAGGTAGGTATCCTGTAGCTACTGTCGGTAAGTATTGGTGATATAAAATTACACAAACATATGCGCATGCATTGGTAAGTATATACCTACTATTATGACTAACAACCAGTATCAGCTGCTTATAGGAACTATATTTAGCGATTCACGACGGTTTGTAACATAATCATTTAATCATACACATCAGAATAATGGACACAGTTCCTCTCGTCGCGTTCGTTGGCATCAGCCGCGTCAGCTTCAAGTTTTAATTTACACAACAATTCTTTTGTTTGTTTATGGTGTTTATATATTATGTTAATTTTGTGTTATTAACATGTTCTCTGTGAGTTATTTTGTAGCAAGTTGGAAGTGATTTAAGTGGCTCGATGTAAGTACTTGAATTGGATGAAATATTACTTTACTAATGTGAATATAAATGCATTGCTTTTGTGTAGGTAACAAGGCAACAGAAATATAACATTTGCGTAGGCGGGCATGTACCTACTTACAGTTGTTGTGCACAAAACATCCTTGTAATGTGGGACTGCATACTATTCTTTTTCCTTTTCTAAGATTACAAGTATAAATAATTAAAAAAGTAAAAAACCCGACAATCAAATTTAGTCTGAACAACATCTTCGACCACATCATCACTTACCATCAGGTGAGATAGTGGTCAAAGGCTAAACTAGCAGGCATAAAAAAAAGAATAAAAGGAAATTAATTTTTTTATACGTTTTCTCGCCCCATTGAAATTAGAAATGCAAGTTATATTATATATTTATGGAATTGTTTTTAAATGTCCTTCATTTTGATTGATACCACAATCGATGGGTTTGGAAGAACCACATATTTCCCCATATGACGTCTAAAATATATACTTTTCTATTGTATTTGTTTTTCTATCCTTTTTTGTGTATTTAGTGTCACTTGAGCTATCAAGACGAACCTTAAGATATGTCATACAATAAAATCGGGTACCTAAATCTTTAAGAAGTTATGGTGGAGTAAAGAAACTCACATATATGAACCCTGAAAACATAAATCTCCTTTTATTTGGGCAGTCGTGTAAAACGCTATACTCTATGTAAACAGATAGGTAATTAATTAGATAAATACCTACATCTACAATCTGTGCATTTTTTTTAATGTTATTGTGACGGAACAAGCTCGAGGCCCAGCTGATGTTAAGCGGACAAACCTCTGCCTATAACAGATGCATTTTGTCACAAATCACGAAGTGCACTGCGCCCGTCACCTTGAGACATAGTTGTTAAGTCTCATGTGCCTTTAATTTCACTGGCTCTCAAGGACAGCTGCCGGAACACACCGTTAAGTGCTTGGCGACAGATTTTCTACTTGAGGGTGGTCACTAGCCAGGCGTGCATTCGCAAAATGCCCTTCCACCATGCGATGAAGCTCAAGCCCGCGGCGGGATTCGAACCATGGACCTGCTGCGCGGCAGTCCATAGCCAATGCCACTGAGCCATCATTACTTCAAAACGATAGATAATATACAAAGCTGTAGGGTAATAGTGGCGTTCAAATAAAATACAAGAATCTATTTATTTATAACAAATTAAGAGGCATTTTACATTTTAATGCGGTATACGAAGATTTTAAGCGCTTAATTTACTATCATAGGAAATATCTACAAGTTGTTTAATAATTGATAAAATTAGAATAATCTGTTCTCTTTTCAGTTAATGTACCAGATTTACAAACATAACATTAATTATTTTGTAGTGACAAATGTCCCGCACCTTGTTTTACGAATTAAAGTACACATAGCCAACTTCAGAGTTCTATCTCTTGTATAAAGATTCATCAAATTAACTACAAAAAAAAAACTGTGCATCAGGCATATAATCCTGTTGACACATAGTGTACTAGAATATCGATTATTAATCGTCATTGAAGAAAAAAAAAATAAAGATCTTGCGCCAATTTCCACGAATTATATCAGCAGTTTACCACGATATATTGCGTTTAATAAAGTGTAATTCCAAACAGATATTATATGAAAAGAAAGTTCATTCTTTAATCAATCTGATCTTTAATAAATTGTGATATTAACTCTGTTTTGTTAGATAAGAAAAAATATTTAACATAACTCGAAATGCTCATGAATTGAAATGTACAAGCGCGAGGCGATCAGTACCGCGCGAGCGCCCATCGAGGTAGGACCTGTGTTCGTTTTGCCTTGCTCTGACGTTTCGTACGCGGAACGCTTAGACGCAAGTTTATAGTGCGACCACAGAGTTTTGATCATGTCTTTATTTTTTAAAGTAACAAACTATACTTAATATTTGTTGTCCATAATATAGGTATTGTTGTCTTGTTAAGTAACTACATTTTTAGTTTCTGTTCATCCATTGTGTTAAAAAAAGGAAACGTCACAATTATGCAGCCTTATACAGCGTTATTGGAAAAATGCTAACAACCTCAGAGAGTTGACTTCTTCTTTTTGGTCTGCTAGTTTTTATATTATTCTAGTTTAAATTAGTAACTCACTATAACTTTTATTTTAGGAGGATAAGATGACAGGCGAATAATTGATTTCGAAATTTTTGGATTTAGTTAATGTCTATAAGTGATAATAGCGATAACTTCAGCTGGAAATTAAACTACTTTCCTAATTTGTACAAACCGGCCTCCCGGCTTTTCCTTCATTTGTACAAACCGCGATTTCAGTTAGCGGTCAATAGTCGTGTTTACATATTCACCATAAAATCTGCGTAAGTTCGATTTTCATAACTCAAACGGTTTTCGTGAGGATGGATCCTTGGCTATGCGAGAAAAAATCCATAATATTCTGATATAACAGAAAGTATGTTTAAAATTGATATGAAATCTGAAACCAGCTCAAATTACATTTTGGCGCCAAAATTTTGTATAGATTTATGTCATTTAAAAATAATCTCGTAACTACTTCTAAAGTAATTAACCTAGAAAGCTGTAATTTTGCATTTGTATAGGCAATAAGTCAATAACGATGTTAAAAGAAATTAAAAGGATAAGGATTGATAACTTTTTTTTTTATAGATTTTTTTATTTGACCCCTGTTTTTGTTACGGCTGGAATTCCGGTGGTCTAAAAAAAAGGTTTAGTGTGAAGCTTGTATTTATCCGATCGTTATTATTTAAACGTTGTTAGTAAGCTATTATCATTGGCTATACAACAAAAAAAACCGCATTACTCTATGGTAACGAGAAGTTACTCAAATCATGAAATGAAAAAAAATAACTTTCACTCGATGCATTTTGCCGCGCAAACACTCACCGATCGAAATTTACGTAATAAATAATCTCGTAACTACTTTTAAACCTGTAAACCTAAACATCTGAAACAATTCAGGTGTATAGATTACATCTGAATAATCATATCAAAAGAAAAACCAAATTCGTAGGTGGTATAGTTTTTGAGAAATAAAATAAAATCCGCTTATGTACAGTTTTCCCGCCAAAATTCTTAAAAAAAATCGCGTTGTTTTAATCTCGTTACTACTTATAAAATATTTATCCTTACAATCTGGTATTATTCATGGGTAAAGAACCATAATAAATACACACATTAAAAAAAAAAACAAAGTTGTAGGTGGAATAGTTTCGGAAAAAAAAAAAAAAAAAAAAAAAAAAATGCCGTTTCCCGCCATTTTCGTCGTCTGTTCAAACCCATTTTCCTGTAAAATTTTCCATGAAAAGGTCTGTTTTCATTTCTTTTCCCGTAAAGAGAATATGATGAGGATTGCATTGGTACCAAGAAGTTTATATGTTGATTGGAGACTGCCACAAATAAACTCGATTAAAAAACCAAATACCTCAAAATCTGGAAAAATATATTTTTATTCGCTGTTTGATCCACTCAAACTAAATGTATGAAAATGTTATTTTTTGTATGGTATAGGAAATATATTGGGGTATGGGGATGTTAGGGTGACATGTTTAGGTAATGGAAAACTACTTAGTACTACAAAAAAACGTTACGGGGCGTCGCGGGATAAAAAAACGTGAGCAGTTTGGACGATTGTGTCATAGGAGGTGGACAGATTGGACGCACGAGGGGTAATCTTGTAACTACGTCAACAGTTATAAACCTAGAAAACCGCAATTTTGCATATGTATAAGTCATTTTTTACTCGATACATTTTGCAACGCAAACACTTACCGATGCAATTTTGCGTATTAAATAATCTTGTAACTAATTTTAAACTTCTAAACCAGAAAATCGGAAATAATACAGGTGTATAAATTACATGTAAATAATAATATCAAAGAAGGACCAAAGCCGTAGGTGGTATAGTTTTTATATAATAGGGTAGTTGACTTGTTGTTTTAAAGTATGTTAAATTATTTAGGACACTGAAATATACACCTAGCATTTTTAATATTTTTTTAGGAGTCCTGAAATACTAGAAATCCATCTTTTTATTTCAACTTTTAAAATTGGCGCTAAAACATCATTCAATGGCGGCCTGTATGCTTATGACGTCACAAGTACAAAAACAAATAGTACTGAATGTAATTCGTTTTGCTTGCTTCTTGTAGTGTCGCATGTCGTGTGTAATCGATTTTAGAATCGATTATACAGGTTGTTCGGCAGAACGTGTACCATAGTGTAGGGGTGTATGTAGACTAAATAAAACAATCACAGAACCAACACAGTTTGAAGCACGGATACATGAGTGGCAGCATTATCAATTCTTTTCCATACATGGTAATTAAACAACTTTAAACGGTTGAAAATTACTATTTTATTGAAAATTTTTGTAATCCCGAAATGTAAACACCTTCAAGTGATCGAGACAATGGCGTGCAGTGACATCGGAATAAAAATAAAAGATAAACATAGCTTAAAGTTGTTGTATTACTATGAGTAATGATTGCAAAATGTTTCCATAGATTCTTGTTCCAAGTTTTGGTTTTATTATCTATGATGATCTTTGATCAAATCTCACGGTGAAATATGATCAAAGATAATATAATATAACAATAGATGAGTCAAATGTACGTATTACACTATTCAATATATGGGATCCAATGGATTTGATAGTGTAATATGAGCCTAAGTAGTACATCGATAGTGATGCGACATTTTGTGGGTTGCTTGCTATTAGCAATTACTAATGTCAACTGTCACTGTCAAAACCTTTGGAAGCAAACTCTAATTACTGTTACCTATTCTGTGGCTTTGTTTTTGTCCTTATGACATAATTTCCGCCCTTACTTCCGTTTGAGATCACAAGACTTAAAGAAAATTTAAACACATTTTGTTTATTCAAAATAAAGGTAATCCAATGCAGAATAAATAATTTGTTAATTTCATCGAGTCGTGTGCTCCAACTACTATCATGTTAACGTTACACTGTATTCTATTTTAGACTGTGTCAACTACCCTATTGGGTTGTTTTCTTTAAAATATTTGGCGTAAAAATCTGTAACAATTCATGGCTAAAGAACAATAGTAAATTATCATATTAACAGAAGAATCGAAGTTCTAGGTGAGTTAGTTACGAAAAAATAAAAATAGCAATTAAATTACTATTTCCCACCATTTTTGTCGTGTGTTGAAACCCCATTACCAGTAATTTTTTTTTAAAAAAAGGTGTATTATCATTTATTTTCCATAGAGAAAATAGTGAGCATAAGAGTATATAGTGAGGATTGCATTGGTATCAAGAAGTATATATGTTGATTATAGATTGCATCAAAGATATTCGATTTAAAAACAAAAAACCTCGAAATCTGTAAATATATATTTACATTTCGCTGTTTGGTCTACTCAAACTAAATGGATGAAAATGTTATTTTTTTAATGGTATAGGTGATATATTGTGGTCTGGGAATATAAGGGTGACATGTTTAAGTAATGGAAAACCAAAAACGTCATGGGACGTTTGTGGTTGGTACTAAGTTGTTTTCCGGATGCACAGAAAAATAAACCTCTATCCTATGCATGGTCATTATGGCAGACAGTGTTAACGACTGGATATAGATACTGAAGAGTGTGAACGAGGAAAAAAGCAATTTAAGGAAAATTGAAAAGAAAGAGCTTTTAGTCCGCAGTTTTTAATCAATCCCGTTACATTAAATATTTATATAATTTTAAGCTGTATAATTTTTTAATTATTTAAGTTTATTGTTACAATAAATGATTCAAACATATCTATTTTTTATTCATCAAGGATGAAATGTAAATACGATGAATAAATACGATTCACGATGTAGGTTGACTATTTAATGTACATGCCAACTTCTTTTCTATAACATTAGCAAGTAATCGACAAGAAATTGATTATTTACTCATGCCAATCACACAATTTTTAAATTCGCAACTTACATTTCTTTATTAATGAGTGCTAGTATCAAAATATGTTACTCACAGTCACGCTATTCCGTCGTCACTTCTTTCGCTTGTGTAAGCGATGCGCTGGCATTTACCTAAACTTCAGTAGCGTGATTTTGTGAAATGGCTCTTAACGTAAGTTATTGCCCGTAACGCCCTAAGTTCTGAATTTTGCGACCAATAAACTGCATGTTACTATATAGGTTACTTAAAATAATTATTATGAAATTAACTTGCGTTGACTCCAAGTATAATCTTTGTTTCTAATTTTAATAAAATAAAAACATCTTGTGGTATTGCTACGTTTATCTATCATGTCAATACTACTGCTATCTTTATTGTTTTATATATCTTTATAGATATCTACTATTGAAGTGGTTTTTTAACCGACTTTGTATTCAACGCGTTTACTGGCTAATTTTATAATGTTTACGCATTTTAGGGTTACCCAAAGAGAAAAATGGAACTCTATGAGCGAGGCACATTTCTGTCTGTTTGTTTATCCGTACATCTATTTGTCATAGGTCTCTAGTTAGTACATTATACAATATAATACAAGTATGGGATGTTGATACATACGAGGCCATAAAGCACGCGAGCCGTAGGCGAGGGCGATAAGGGAGCCGAGTGTAATGATCAACATCACACACGCCTGTCATACGACTTTTTCAACACACTTGCGAGGAACATTAATTTCGAACGAAAATTTCGATAAAAAAATATTTATTGAACAATGGCGCGCTGATTTCATTAATAAAAAAAGGCCCTAACGATAACACTAAACCACCTTAGCTCTAGTTAACTAAATAACTAGTAGTTTGCCCCGAACTGGACCTCGTGATATCACGACAAGCAGCTCTTGCATGGAAAATTTTCTGAAGTTAGGACAGACTGTACCTACACAAGTTATTGTACTGTTTAAATGTGAATACAATTATTATGATAACTTAACTTGTAACATATAAAAAAAACATTCAAACATATTTTTAATTAAATTCCTAATGGCATAAAATGAATAGCGCCATCTAAAGTTTTTTTTTTTTTTTTTTATGCCTGATAGGTTAGCCTTTGACCACTATCTCACCTGATGGTAAGTGATGATGTGGTCGAATATGTTGTACAGGCTAACCTAGAAGTACTGGCTCTCAAGGACAGCTGCCGGAACACACCGTTAGGTGCTTGGCGACAGATTTTCTACTTGAGGGTGGTAGCTAGCCAGGCGAGCATTCGCAAAATGCCCTACCACCATGCTATAACGACTGCCATACTAAGACAACAACCGGGACCGACGGCTTAACGTGCCCTCCGAAGCACGGAAGCGCTCAGTAGGAATGTCACTAACGGTCACCCATCCAACTCATGACCGCGGGCGACGTTGCTTAACTTTGCTGATCGATTAAGAACAGCTAAATAAATTCGCTACGAGCGCTTCAAAATTTTGGGAAGAAGTAACACTCATAGCTGCCATAGTAACTAGTAACACATCCGTTAGTGGTAAAATTGTTACGATGCACTTCTAAAGCGGGTGATAAAAAGTAGAGTGTCCACATTGGGAGCCAACTACTATTTTAAACTCGAGTGACGTTGAATCCCTCTCTGCACTCCCTACGCTACGCTCGTGATTCTTCTATAGCATCCCTTAAAGTTGTTGTTTGCTTCCGTGGTTATCTGATAATATACTATTCCTTCTTTCTTTCAAAAAAGAGGTAACAACCACTAACCAGAAATTTTGATTTTTATTGTACAACTTTGACTCAAAGGGGAATAGATATTGGGCTAAAAATATAATTAATAAAACACTAATGAAATTTAAAAATATAATGAATTTGTAATATTCTCACATGTTCATTTTTTAGATGTAAAACTAAAGTAATATGTAATTTAATGGATTTACCTTCGGACATAATTTCATGACGTACTGCTTTATAATTAAATTCATATATTTCAATGTTTGTATTTTTTGACTTTGTGTCGCTTCTCATTAGTTTTAAGATATTGTTTATTACTGTAACATTCAATATATTTAAAATTTGTACGCCGCAAGGCAGAACGTGCTGGAACCTTTTAAATACTGACATAATTTGACATGACCTATGTATAATACCCATGTTTTTGACAAATAAATAATTCATTCATTCATTCATTCCTAATTATTATATTTCAAAATATAATTATTATTTATTATGGGGTAAAAAAATATTTGCACTCTACCGTGTGGGGTACCATCTAGAACTCATTAAGTGGAACACACACTTTTCATCTCAAAGCTCGGAAAGATGTTATATTCGAAATATGCATAAAAAAGTGTTTTATCCGCCGAGCGTGAGAAATGATACAGTGACAGTTCTAGAAAATTAAATTTTCTATCAGTATTTCCAATTGTGGTAATTATATTTTTACGTGAACACTAATCTACTAGAATTATTTATGCTAAGTATAGAATTTCAATAACATTTCCTCACAAAAGTGAGGTGAAAAATCGTGTATTCCGCTCGTCAGCATAGTCAATTTTGCATTTCATACCTTAGAAACCTTCGTTTCCTCAAGTTACAATAAAAGTTCTCGCGACAAATAACAACTTTGCAGCCTTATTTAGATTTTATCAGCTTCAATCAAGCAGTTTTTCAATTAAACCCAGGTCACTGAAAAATGGAATTTCACTTGTAAAAGTCAGGGCCCTGATCGATCTGAGTACTGAGAGTGTTTGAATCAGTAAGGAACTGCCTTTTTTTTCAACTTCATGTAAAACCTAGTGAGAGCATTTCCAACAAAGATCATTTTATAAGATTTTTTAGGTTTGGAATTTCGCAAATACCTGGTTAGCTACCTGAAGTAGAAAATCTATTGCTAAGCACCTGATCGTGTGTTCTGGCGGCTTTCCTTCAGGGCCCGTAATAGGTTAACTTAAACAGCATTTTCAACTGCATGATCACTTACCAGCAATCACTTGCAACAATAGTGGTCAGAGAAAAAAAAAATACTAACATTTTAATTTAAACAGGCTATTTTAAATTAACTCCATACACGCATATAACACTACAATACAACATAGGGTGCGTTTCATTTGAGTGAGATTCGCTAAAAACGCTAAAAACGATCACACTCCCAAAAAGTTTTCCGCATGGGTCTTGGCGTTATTTTCGCCTTAAACGCTACATCTAATGTCAAAAGTGACAGAAGTTGCAAGTTTTAGTGGCATTCTTAGCGTTCTTATCCAAAAATGGAACGGGGATGACAGTTACAAACGATCACGTGATCACAACC
The DNA here is from genome assembly GCA_963890685.1 of Plagodis pulveraria. NCBI lineage: Eukaryota > Metazoa > Arthropoda > Insecta > Lepidoptera > Geometridae > Plagodis > Plagodis pulveraria. Next base: position 3,718,037 of record OY982961.1, on the reverse strand, counting down.
ACAGACGCAGAATGTGATCAAAATTATCGAAATTTACGTTCTTAGCGGTTAATGGAACAGGCTGTAATAAGCCTATATCTCGCCGCGTAAAATTGTTTAACTACGGATTAATTACCGACCGACCTTGGCAGCCGGCAAAAATGACTGCTGCGTGCCGCACCAGTCTAGAGCAGGTTTAAAAAGAGCAACAAAAACAGACGCGAAACTTATGTACTCGTATAAATATGTAAAGAAGTGTAGCTAACTCTCATGCAGTTACCGCTTTGATTTCGGATTCATCAAGTTCACAAACAATCTTCGAAATTCAAATGAGTTAATTGATTTGGCACTTAGAAATAAACGCATCCGATTGGTCGCATCAAGGTAATACGGTACACTTTTTAAACCACGTTCGCTGCGGTAAGGTTTGCGTTCTGCTGTTTAGAGCTTGATTTACATTAATTATTATGGTTTATTCGTAGCTCAAAACATAGTTTGGAAATGGGAACGTCGCGTCGTCCGCTCATTCATGTTTTTGAAAGCAAATCATCAACGAGCTGTGGACTAGTGACTTTCTGATCTGTACATTTTATCGGTTTATACACCAGTGTAACCCCTCACCCCTCCCTCCCCATAGACAATTTTTTTCCGTGGCTTTTGGAAATATGTAATTATGCTTTCCAAGCTACAGAAATCATGATATAAAGATTATGTAATGACCATAGACAATAAGTATACGAAATCAACGTTTTGTTTTGTGTTTTTTGTAATTTTATGATAAAAATACTACAAATTAATGGACAGTCCAGTATTCAGTTTGAACAGTCTAGATATCTAGTTTAGAAATAATATTATAGATAAAAAATATTATTTTTGTTACAAATAAAGACATTCTTAAAGATTCAAAGATAAGAACAGTCAATAAATGATATATATTATGATTTATATATATCAACAACCTAAAATGGTCTCGATGTAGACCTGAGTCTCAGTTAAATAATCGATATTCATTTAAATGTATTATATAAAAGTGTTATTTCTATCGTAGTTAGCTTCTGTTTTTTTTTTCTACACATTAGAGAAAAATGTGATATAAGAAAGCAAAATACATAATAATGAATACTCCTTGGTGGTTGGATGAGAGTATTCAACTTGCACCCCGTACAAGAGTTAGTCAAATAAAGAAGTGGTCAAAAGCAGAAATGGTCCTCCTAAGAACTGGCCTAATGACGATGTGGACGATTCCAGAACTAGTCAGGCCAAGAAAAAGACAAATTAAGAAGTGGTCCCCAAACGTCAAAATCCTAATGAAAAACCTATATTTCCATTAATAGAAGAAACCCAACGGAATAAATAACTAACCTCACCTAATATTATTTTACTGTACACAGACAGCGCCACTTGAGGCATTATTTCATAGGAAAGCTATTTCTCATACCTACCCACATTTTAAATATATTTCGCTGCACAGTAACAATACTGGTCGTCATTCGTCAAGGACGACAGTCTGGATTTATGCTCCGTTCTCAACGCACTTACGTTGATGCTTGGTGAAGATACCACTAGCACTATATGCTCTTACCCGCGCCGCGCATTGTGGTCGTATCATAGTACACAAATCGAAAAACATATATAGTGTAGCAAGTGAGGAAGCTCTTGCCAGAGGCTACAACCAGGAGGACCCGTGAATACGAGGATATCAGACGAATTCCAGGTACCACTGTGCAGCTTCTTCATAGTGTTTATTTACTTTATTCCGCTCTTTATATACTTTCACCAGCCTATGGATATACACCCCGCACTTTCTCCCACTGGCAACGGCTTGTACTGCTCAGCCGATCAGTGGCGGTCACAAGGTACACTAAGAGCATAGAACATATAATAATACTACGTATATAATGGACACTCCTCTCCCCCACCAAAACGAGCCTTCCTCACCCCGCCACCGATTCTGAGCTGTCGCTGAGCTGACTTGAGTACGGGATTCTCAACTCGCGTACGATGACGTGTCGACGAAGCGTGACGATTGTACTAGTGTTTTAAAAGTTGAAAATGGGCTACTCTTGTTCTGTTCACGGTTGCTTATCAACCAAACGAGAAAAGGATAGGAGTTTTTATAGATTCCCTAAAACGAGGTAAATCATTCTTGGTAACCTACACTAAATACCTAAATATTTGTTGTCGTTCTTCAGTTATACTGTAGGTTACTTATAAAAACCGGCAATTTGCAGTAGTTGTTGAAAAAAAATTACAAATATAATACTTTATCTTTGTATTTTATTCAAACTGCTATTCAAATATTTATTATTTTAGAAGATTTTCGTTTGTAAAAAGTATCCGTGGATATCGACTAACCTATTCCTAGACCTTTACCTACCATAGATAAAAGCAATACAAATACCGACCTTCGCTACGGTTGACAAGCGACACACTTCATGATGGTTTATTATACGAGATGAATATAAAATATTGTTGTGATTGTAATGATTATCATTCTGTACCTGTATCAGCCGGATCGTCCACTGCTGAACACAGCCTCCCCTATAAAGGGGATATTTGCCATAATCCCCACGCTTGGCAGGCAGCTTGGGGATCACAGTGTAAGATGACAGTTCTTTAGAAGGTGCTGCTGCCCACCTTCCAGTATTTTTCCCTTAGTCGCCTCTTACGACGCCCACGGGATGATATGGGGAGGTGCAATTTTAACCCAGCATCCCACGGGTGATTATCATTACTTAATAAATACTAAAAATTTGAACTTGGAATGATACTTTTTGTATATCTATTATTGTATAAGTAATGGAGTTAAATGTGAACTAATGATACTTACTCAGTTGTGTGTTGCATATTTCTACGTCGTACATGGAATTGGATTGTTGTGCTTGTAAATGTTTCTGAAGGTAGGTAACGTACGCATAACCTACGAATTTTAATAAGTCATAATAACAGCATCAAAATATTGTTATTTAGGTAAGTACAACAGTTATTCATACGATGACAACCTTTGTGTTCACGCACACATTTACGCGTGTCCAAAAACAACATTTGTGTAGTGTCTGTGTAATAGGTAGTTAGAACGCGGCTTTTGTATAGAGAATGAGTCGAGTGTCCAGGCTGTGCTAAGAGTCATTGAGATATCATAACTAACGTTGTACCATAGAACATATAATAATACTACGTATAGAACGGACACTCTTCACCCCCCACCAAAACCAGCCGTCCTCACCCCGCCACCGGTTCTGAGCTGTCGCTAAGCTGACTTGAGTACGGGACGCGCAACTCACGCACGATGACGTGACGATTGTACGAGTATTTTAAAAGTTGTGAATGGGTTTACTTTTGTGCTGTTTACGGTTGCTTATCAACTAAACGAGAAAATAATTGGAGTTTTTGTAGATTCCCTAAGGTTAAAACGAGATAAGTCATTCTTGGTAACCTACACTAAGTACCTACCTATTTGTAGTTCTTCAGTTATACAGTAGGTAACTTATAAAACCGGTAATTTACAGTAGGTATTGAAAAAAATACAAACAAGACTTTATGTTTGTATTTTATTCAAATGATTATTTTAGAAGATTTTCGTTTGCAAAAAATATCCGTGGATATCGACTTCGTTTCCAGTTTTCGTCGTTTTTTAGTCGAAACAAGTTTTGTCTCTTTATAACCTATACCTACCATAGAGAAAAGCAATATCCATACCGACCTTCGCTACCGTTGACACGCAGCACACTTCATGTGTGTTTATTATACGAGAAGAGCGTAAATTATTGTGATTGTAATTACCTATTATCATTACTTGTATAAAATGTGAACTTGGAATGATACTTTTTGTATAGTGTAGGTATCTATTATTGTATAAGTAATGGAGTGAAATGTGAAGTTATGTTACCTACTCGGTTGTGTGTTACATATTCCTACTTCGTACATGGAGTTGGATTGTTGTATAACCTACGAAATCTAATAAGTCATAATAACAGCATTAAAAAAATGTTAGGTAGGTAAGTACAACAATAATTATTCATACGATGACAACGTTAGACTTCACGCACACATTTACGCGTGTACAAAAACTACATTTGTGTAGCGTCTGTGTAATAGGTAGTTAGAACGCGGCTTTTGTATAGAGAATGAGTCGAGTGTCCAGGCTGTGGTAGTACCATGTCTCAATGCTAGGAGTCTCAATAGTAGCCTCAAGGTAAAGTTTAGTAGTAGGTATAACTAACATAGTAACTATTATTTAATTAGTGGCGCTACCACAGATTATGTACGGCACTACGACGCGCGTGACATTATGTTCACTTTACATTAACTGCTCATTAGATTGTTTTATTACTGGTCTAGACGAACACGGATCTAACAGTTATAACCTTCTAAAACAGTTTGTAATGTGTTAATGATTAGAGATAATATTATTTTTACATCGTAGCGCTATAACCTGTGGCCCATTTATTTAATTTGATACTAACACAATCTGATTGAAACCTAGATAATTAACTTGTCACATGATATTTTTTTCCACTCGTAACTTTGTTATGTAAGGCGCATAAAATGCATTTTTGCAAAAATAAAAATAATTAATTATAGAGGTGCATTAACAATCGACATTGTTAACACAAAGTCGATTGCTCAAATTAGTCTTGTTAGTTGTACAATGTAAGTTGAACTATAGGTGTCGCTCCATCCCCAGTTCCAGCCATGTCATGTTAGCTTAATGATCAGAGCATACCCCAGCTATAGAGGTGCGTGGGTTCGAATCCCAAACATGACTATAATTTCACCTATTGTAATTTTGTAATTTCTTTATGTAATTAACAACAGAAAAGATGAGAGAAAGATGTTGTTGTGACCGAACATGCTCGAGGCCCACCTGATGTTAAGCGGACTAACTTCTGCCTAGAACAGATGCATTTCATCACAAGTGACGAATCACACTGCGCCCGTCACTTTGAGACATAGTTGTTGAGTCTGATGTGCCTGTATTTTCACTGGCTTTCAAGGACAGCTGCCGGAACACACCGTTAGGTGCTTGGCGACATATTTTTTACATGAGGGCGGTCGCTAACCAGGCGGGCAATCGCAAAATGCCCTTCCACCATGCGGTGAAGAAATTTATTAATCATTTTCATATAGGTATTAGGTAGGTGCCTATGTCTCTCAACTTTTTCAACACCCTTTGCGCGTGGCAAATATATTATGGTTGATTACATTATAAACCTCTTTGATGTTACAAATCTGTATTACCCGGTTAAATTGAAAATGCTCTGTTTACTCGCATATAATTTGCAGTTAGGTACTAACTTAACTTTGTAGGGATAATTCTACTAATAGTGTATAATATTATTATGCACGAGGGTGTTATAGTTCTGTTTATGGCCCTAAGAACGATATAATAAAGCTCACTTTACAAGCAAGGGTGTTGAAAATATATATAACTTGCTGTTTTATGTTCAATGGAACGATAAAACGTGTAACGAAAATAATTTGCAGTCGGGTTATTCACTTTATTTATAGGTACATGTATATTAATACCAATTGTTCAAACTCATTGAAATTTTGCTTGCATATTCTTGAGCCTCATAGAGTAAGTAACTGCGGCAAATATCAAACTAATCATCATCATCATCATCATCATCATCAGCCGGAAGACGTCCACTGTTGAACAAAGGCCTCCCCCATATAACGCCACAAAGAACGGCTATTAGCCACTTGTAACCACTGGCTACCCGCGACTTTCACGATGTCGTCAGTCCACCTGGTGGGGGGCCTACCAACTCTACGTCTTCCGGTGTTGTGTGGTAACCACTCGAGAACCTTTCTTCCCCATCGGTTATCAGTTCGTCGAGCAATGTGGCCCGCCCATCGCCACTTCAACTTGCTAATTCTGAGAGCTATGTCGGTGACTTTGGTTCATTGGCGAATATCCACGTTCCGGATTTTATCGCGCAAAGAAACTTCGAGCATAGCTCTTTCCATAGCTCGTTGAGCGACTCTGAGCTTGTCAAACTAATACCTATTACAAATGAGATCTTGTATTATATTGTTCAAGGAAGCTAGCCTTTAACCATAATTACCACAATCACTGTTGTTATATGATTTATCTTGTTTATTTGCAGAAAATACCGTCACAACAATGTTGTCGGTAATACTAACAGGGATAATCGGGGTCATTATCTGGTGGCGGTTCCTCCGAGATGAGGAGTTGGCCGTGGACAGGCTCCCGGGTCCTGCACGCAAACCCGTCATTGGGTGCACCCTCGAGTTTCTCAATATAACTACGCGTAAGTGCACCTGTTTCTTAGTTGACTGAGCGAGAACTTAGTTCGAGCGAAGTGTCTTTGCTTCAACTTGATAAAAATGCTTTGGTATGTCCGGTTGTTCGCCTCTACAGGTCGCAGTTCTAAAGCGATTCTCGTAAAATTTTGTGAGCAGGTTTCATAAGTCCATAATTTGTTTTTGTAGATTCAGTTCTAGGAAATTTTTCAAAATGACGGAGTTATTCATTATAAGGTGTTGTAAGTGTGGGCGCTTTGCATGTTTCCTATTTATTGTAAGTATCTAGTTTGTAAATAAAATATGGTCATAATTAAAAAAAGTCACGGACCCTGGAGTCTGTGGAGTGTAGATTTGTAAAAATAAAAAATAAAAAAAGTATGGGCGCCTGCGCTTAATTTAATGGCAATGACATGATACGCCATCAGTAGCCTAAAAGTGATAGGCTCTCTCGCTCTCGTATAATCAATTATTCATTTTCCATGTTTTAGCCAGTATATTAATTCCAGATAAATGCATTACTAAGTATGTAAAATTATTGTATATGTACTACTTACCTACCTATTTCCGATACAACTAGCATTCGCTGGGGGCCGCGAGTCATTGATTTCTTGGACGTAAGTCCTAGAAAATCATTTATTGTTTACATTACATATCTAGATTTGTATTTCTTGACCCATTCTCCCATTAGCATGCGCAGTGAACCTTTATTCAATTGTGAGCTATGCAAGGGCAGACTCGCGAGGTCTATAGCTCGGAGAGCCACTAGTATATGTAATTGTAGACTAGGCTACCGCCTTTTGAACTTGGTTATAGTATTTCTAAAGATAACAGGCACTATCGCTTGATAAGTGAAAATCTCATTTACAAATTATTGGAGTACAAATTTTTAGGTTCCGGACGGGAATCGAACCCGCGTCCTCCGACGCGCCAGTTGCATATTCCATTCGGCCACAGGAACCTTACTTTTCGAGTCGAAAATTTGTATTCCGATTGTATTACTTTAACCGTCATAGGGGACGGTGCGCGATCATCAACCAGACTACTAGACTTCATCTTATCGAAAAAAGTGCTTTTTCAAACACTTTACTCTCTGAATGATGTCGCTACCCTTCTATATTTCTAAATGTCATTACAAGCACCATCGCGTGCTTGGCGAAAATCACATTTATAAATAATTGGAGTACAACATTTTTATATTATTATCATAAGAACAAACGTCTTGGAGTGACGCTTTCCATCAGGCAGGTGACTTGTAAGTCGCCTCCGCCTGAGATATATTATTTAGTGTCCATAAATAAAAAAAAGCGTTGAGACCACTTCTGAAGCGCTCGTAGCGAAGTATACTTAGCTGTTCTCAACCGATCATCAAAGTTAAGCAACGTCGCGCGCGGTCATGAGTTGGATGGGTGACCGCTAGTGACACTACTGAGCGCTTCCGTGCTTCGGAGGGCACGTTAAGTCGTCGGGCCGGTTGTTGTCTTAGGATGGCAGTCGTTATAGCGTGGTGGTAGGGCATTTTGCGAATTCCCGTCTGGCTAGCTACCACCTTCAGGTAGAAAGTCTGTCTCGAAGCACTTAACGGTGTTTTCCAGAAGGTGTCCTGGAGAGCCAGTAATTCTAGGTTACCCTGAACAATATCTTCTACCACATCATCACTTACTATATCAAGTGAGACACAATCATCTTACGACCATGCTATAACAACTGCGATCCTAAGACAACAACCGGGTCCGACGGCTTATAATGCCCTCCAAAGCATGGAAGCACTCAGTAGTAATGCCAGCTGACCGCGGCGGACGTAGCTTAACTTTACAAGCAAACTTCGCTACGAGCGCTTCATAAATACACGATTATGTATTCGTTAGTAAACCCTGAGTTTTTTTACTTATTTCCAGGAGGTATGTTCCTGCTCATCCGTCAGATGTTCAAGGAGCACGGAGATCGGTTCGTGGTGAAGGTCTTTAAAAGGCGGATCCTGCACATCCACCATCCAAAAGACGTCGAGGTAAGCTTACTACTGTTTTTCTATTCTGTCTTACCTTCAAGTTAAAATCATAATAACGGCACTCTGGCAACATGTTTTGCGAAACATTAAACAAAAACTTTTACACAAAACTTTGTTTCAGAAACAAAGTTTTAAAACTCTATACATTTCATTAGTTCCCGTAGTATCACCATAGAAAAGGTTTACTAAGTTTGTTGCTTGCTCAGTGATTGGTTCAAAGATTTCTTCATATATACAAGGTTATTGGAAAAATGCTAACAACCTCTTTGGGCTGACTTCTGCTAGTCCTAGCAAACATTTACAAATGAATGTTTTTTTTTTTTTTTTTTTTTTTTTTTTTGTTTTTTCTTGTGGTTTTGACTAAGCACGAGGATCACCTGATGTTAAAGTTTCTTGTGGCTGTAAATTATTATTTCGTATTTTATATTACTGGCAGACAGACAGTGGAGTCACAGTCGTCGTAATCAAAGGTAAAAAGGGGACCCTTTTTAACCTTTGGTTGCGGATCCCTAAAAACCGACTGTGACTGTTATTTCTATATACCTGATGAGTATTGCTGACAGATAATTTTCTTTTATGATTACTAGGCATGATATCTTATCAATGTATTTCTCGAAAACAATATTTTTCGCTTAACATAACTTATTTATTAATGAACTTGCAAGAAACTTTTGTTAAGCACGAAGTGACCATGTGTGTTGTGTTATTATGTAATTTGATATGTCACTGGGTTTTTATATACAAATGTCATAAACGCACAGATATATGTGGGTGTACTAAGTGCCTCGTAGTGCATGAAAATATCATGTACACAAATGCCTTGGAGAGTCGTTCGTGTCTTTATTCGCTTTTATTGTCTATTTTAAATTCCACTGCAAAATTTATAAACATAAACTTCATCACAGGAACTTTCAACTACCACATTACATACGTATTTGTATTGAATACGCAATGTGCCGTTTCAAGCACAAGCCTACATGCTGAAACATACACTATATTTCTTCACAATGAAATGCATAATATTTTGTTTGGTATTGTCCGGAAAGCAAACATTTTTATTTATTGTACAAAACAAGTGCCTCCAACTACCAAGCTTAGACTGATTATTATGAATTTATACTCTAAAATAACTGGTGAGCACACATTACTTCTCAAATATATGGTATTAACTGTTATTTCGAGGGTGGTATTGTGGCTTTTAACTAGTTGCACTTATGCGATACTAAACGTGCTTTACATTTATAAAGGTGTTGAGTGTTTTAGCGGAAAAGTAAACAGTGTGACTGAAACTAAAATTGTATTAAAATACTGTAATTTTATTTTTGTGTTGGCTACTAAATACGCAATAGATACTTACAGCAAACGCACCTATATGGTATTAAAAATAACTCACCAAATTCTATTTAGCTATGAATCACTGATACAAAAAAAGTTTCATTATGCTTTTCAAAATATTCTAGAAACAAGGCAGTTATCAATTCACACACATAACAAAAACACTCACTGTAACAACATTACATCGCTAAACAACATTGTAGGTCATTTCACTGATTTTCAACCATTAATAACACAGGAAAAATGTGTGCTTAAAACACAGCCACAAAACTTAATATTATTAGTAGCTGGTCTCATGCCATTGGTAAATAATACCCATATAACTGTTTTAGCTCACAAATTGCAGTTGGACACGTCCAACGCACATCATGCAAAACACAAACTAGTGTTTAAAGATAGCTCCCGGAATCTCGTCCAGTATACAAATACAACTAAGCATTTTATGCGACTTACCGCGACACTATGGCTACCTACATTGTTACATAGTTCTTCGCAGAATTTTTGCCAATGCATCGACGCTCGCATGGTTAAATCTTTGTCTAGTTTATGTTATGGATAGTAAGCAATTTATAGCGCAAGATTTAGATGATACTGAACTAGTCATTACGAACAGAACATGGGTGCCTGAAATGTGTGAGTTATACCTAGGTTTAGAAGAAAACAAACGACATCTCACAATAGTATCACAAAATATTCGCAGCATCCGCAAGAACTTTAATGAATTTGTTGTCTTTCTTGCTCGGCTTAACTTTTCACCAGATTTAATTATTTTAACGGAATGCTGGTTGAATGAGCACTTCTCCGGTATTTCATTGGAAAATTATGTTTGTGCGTATTCCAAAAGGTACATAAATCAGAACGACGGTATAGTAGTATTGTCGAAAAATGGTCTTGAATTACATATAATAGAACCACGTCTTATTGAAGGGTCTGGGCTTTTGATTAGCATTGGGAGTGAATTCTCAATTTTGGCTATATACAGATCCCCTTCGTTCTATAATATAGAAAACTTTCTCACCACGCTAGAAGAAGTACTAGATAGTATGAAATGTCAAACTTCCATTGTTCTGGGAGATATGAACATAGACATAAAATCAATGTCTACGGACTTACGTGCAGACTCATATCTGGAACTTCTTGCTGTTCAAGGTTATACCCCTGGCCATTTGATCCCTACGAGAGAACTCAACTGTTTGGACCACGTTTTTATTAAAAGTCGTTTCGCAGCTGCAGTCGTAGTTTGTTACAACGGAGTAACTGATCATGACGCAATACTGGTTAGTGTCGAAGGGAAATCAGAAGAGGTATATAAAAACTACAAACAAATAGTTAAAATTGATTACCCTAAATTTACTTATGAGGTAGAGAATATAGATTGGTCAATGTTTTATACTCATACCGATCCAAATGAGGCAGCCAGGGACATTGTTAATGTTATAAACAATGCTGTCGAAAAACACAAAACTGTCAAAATTGTCAAAAATTCTAAACATATAAGAAAAGAATGGATCACACCTGGATTAATTAAATGTATGAAGACGAGGGATTTACTTCAATTAAAGTGTAAAAAGAAACCAAAAGACAAAAACTTAGTGGATAGGTATAAGAGGTACAGAAACTTCTGCAATAATATTTTACAACGCCTTAAAAATGAACACGATATTAATCAAATAAAAACAAACATAGGAGACAGTAAAAAACTATGGAATTCAATAAAGGATGTCTGCAGCATTAGGTCTTCTCGGATTAAAAATTGTGACTTACTAAAAATCAAAGCTGATCCAGTAAAATCTCTGAATGACGCAAATGCTTACTATACTTCCGTAGGAGAAACACTAGCAAACGAGATACTGAGCCGCCTTAATGCCTCCGAACAGGAATTAGCTAACTCTGTTTCTATCCACACTACCACTGTAAATTCTCTTTTTTTAGCCCCTACAGATCATTTACAAATATCAAAAATAATTTCGACACTTAAAACAAACTCAGCCCCAGGTTGCGACAAAATCTCAAATAAAATATTAAAATCTATTAAACATATCATAGCTGCCCCCCTTGCATTCGTATGCAACTTAAGCTTGAGTACAGGCATTTTCCCAGAATCTTTTAAAGATGCAAACGTATGCCCCATTTATAAGACGGGGGATACCGAGCAGCCTGCAAACTATCGTCCTATATCATTGCTGACTTCATTCTCAAAGATACTGGAAAAAGTTGTGAATAAAAGCTTCATGAGCCATTTGGAAAGACAAAATATCCTGTCTGTAAATCAATTCGGCTTCCGTACTAACAGGTCAACTGAGGACGCCGTCGCTTCTCTGGTTGACTATGTTTCTGAAAAACTTGATTCAGGACAGAGATGCATTGGCGTCTTCCTTGACCTAGCAAAAGCTTTCGACACAGTCTCACGCCCTATACTTTTAAAGAAGCTGGAAAGACTCGGGGTACGAGGAATAGCGCTCGAGTGGTTTCAGTCATACCTTTCAGGTCGAAGACAGCGTTTGAGTGTTGCAGATTGCTTCAGTGACTTTCGCACCGTGCAGTTTGGAATCCCACAGGGCAGTGTGCTCGGTCCATCCCTTTTTGTAGCATATCTTAACGATCTCTGTGAGCTAAATATACACCACGCAAAACAGTTTGCCTTCGCTGATGACACAGCTATTATATTCCATGCCAAAACTTGGGAAGATGTGTCCAAGGTAGCAAATGATGGACTTCGTCGGATAGTGAATTGGTTACAAACTAACCTTCTTACACTCAATGCTGGCAAAACGAAATTTATTGCATTTCACATGTCTATCCGTACAAGGCCAACGCAACCATTAAACATCAAATTACATTCCTGTGGCTTAGACGCTAAAAACCAATGCGCAGACAATTGTCCAATGCTGGAACAGGTCAGAGATATTAAATACTTGGGAATATACATAGACGAAATCTTGTCCTGGACTAAGCAGATAGATACTCTCAGCAATCGGTTAAGAAAATTACTGTATATTTTTAAAAGATTAAGATATTTAGCAGAAACTAAAATTGTTGAATTAGTTTACTCAGCTTTGTGCAAATCTTTGATTAACTACTGTATAACAACATGGGGTGCTGCTTGCAGTACACACATGATGAAAGTAGAAAGAGCACAGAGAGCAATTCTCAAAGTGGCCTTCAAAAAACCATTTAGATACCGAACAAACGATCTATACAAGGAGACTAAGCAACTTAGAGTAAGACAACTTTTTGTTCTGGCAAGCGCATTGAGATTCCACAAAAAATCCAAAATTATCCAGGCTCACAAAATTAAAACCAGACGTGTAAAATGGGACTCAGTTAAAAAAAATACAGTGAAAGGAAAAAAATGCAATAATTATCTAGGGCTCTTTTTATATAAACAGTTAAATAAAACTCTTAATATACTTAACGATTCTAAAAAAATATGCAGAACTAAAATAGAGGAATACTTGTATTCCTTAGACTATATCACAACCGAACAACTACTACGAACACAAATCTAAATATTTTTTGCAGATATCACATAATTCACTCACCTCTATTTTATACTGCACTCTGTTCTATATTAAACTCACACACAACCGTAATAACGTACTCAATCTTATTCAAAAACTACAGCACGCATAGTCCTGCTATATATAAAATATGAGTCATCTGGAAGTACTAGCTCTCACAGACACAGGGTATCCTACCGTGAGAGCTAGTGAACTAATAATTTTAATGTAAATAATTCAATCTGTTATGATAATATTTAAAGTAAGTAATGAAATGTATTAATTTGTAATCTTGTAATGTAATGTATTTTTAAATGTATAATTTTGTAATGTAATTCGTCAATGAAGGCGTTATGGCAATGCTATATAAAAAAATAATAATATTGAAAGTAGTTATTTTAATTGGTAACTTTATTAGCGCGACGCTAATAATCATTACTGGTGAATGAATTTGAAGCATGCATGATTTTATTATTTATTACTTTTATAATGGATTCAATAAATAAATTATTATTATTATTATTATTATTACTGTAAGTATCTACTACCTTTTTTTTATTTTCTTGAAGATTGTGCTATTTCACGAGTATATTGCTCTTGACTTGTTTTCATCATAGCTATTTTGTCGGTATTTGCTTATTTAAATAGACTTTGCTTTTGAAGCTCCGTACAAGAAACTAAGCGTAGGTTATAAATTCGAAGCCTACAGTACCACTTTGTATCAGATACGATCAAAGGCTTGTCTACATCTGTTTAATACCGCACATTTACGACTTTGTGGTAAGCTTTGTAACAAACATACATTAATGTACATTAATGGAAATAGTGGTTATTTGTTACGCGACGAAAATAGTTATTTGGTCCCAGTGCTTTTATTGAAACGAAGTGAAGTGAATAATTCTAGGATTGAACCAAGAGCATAAAATTCTGAGCGCAGCGCAGGTTTCAAGGACGCAAAATAACGTTTCTCAAACATGCAAGGAAACGTTGTCAATATTTTCGAAATAAACGCGTCAAGCGCGTGTCTGGCCACGCGCAATGTAGGGTTCCGTTATCATAATATAGAAAGATTATATTGTTCATTTTCATTTCTTCAACTTTCTATTAGTACAATTGCAGCCAAGTTATTGTCACTAGTGTAATTCGAAAACCAGTATAAATTAATTCAAAAAGTAAATAATCCGACTGCAAATTATTTATTTTCGTTAAACGTTTTATCGAAATCAAAACTGCAAGATATATATAGGTATTTATGTAATCGTTTTTTAAAGCCCTTCATTTTGATACCACGCTCGATGGACAAGGAAGAAAATAGTATTTCTCTTACTATAGCGTCTAAAATCCGTCAGATTGTATTTTTTTTATATTGTTTAATGTTCTAGTGTCACTTGCGCTATCAAATCGTTAGATTCGTATCTAACGATGTCTCTATAATACCCTAAATCAAGTTTAAATACGCTGCTAGAAAGCAACTTTTTTAAGCTGGATAAACATGAAGGATTTGTCGCTGGAACAGTAATACTTCGTATTAAATGTAACGTCAGATTTCGCGAAAAGAGTGAACAATTTGTACTGACGTCATCAAAACGCTAAGCGATTCCATTACCGATTGTAAGCCTGCTTAATTGACGTGGAGGTTTCAAATTTAGCAGTAAGATTAAGTTATTATTACTAAAAGAGGTGAAAGTTGGCCCCCAGGGCCACTACCACAATTCGACGAAGTATCGTTTTTCGTGTTTCGAACGACACTTTAGACAACGAAAATTGAATTTTCGGTACGAAGTTCGTTGTTTGATATAGTGTATGGTCGGACCGCACAAATCTTGCACCGCTATGGAATCTCCCATATTAATCTGATAACGTTGTTGTGCCTCAATCAGTTTTTTTTCATATATGGAAAATGTACAAACCATACGAATCCAATTTTAAAAAAAATGTGTTCACAGACAAATTCTTGCCAGTCAATGCTTCTAACGAAGTTAAACAAAAGTAAGCCTATCCGTGTTATGCGGATATCTTTCTTTCGGACCCAGAATAAAGGACATGAAGGCTTACCAGCCTTTCTCTATCACTACTCTACCTCTTCTATCTCTATCATACATAAAAAAATAGCCAACATCAAACGCACGTTATATACACGTTATTAATTATAAGTTTTAAGTAAGTTCCGGTTATACTACCCAGAACATAAATTAACTGAATGATAAAAATGACAGTTAACATGCAGCGCGTTTCAAGCTTTAACTGATGGATAGGCTAAATCGATTGACTGTGAAACGCAAAGATAGTGTTTTATTTATTAAAAATGTTCTGGGTAGTATAACCGGAACGTACTTGAACATTCTTAAGCAGGCCCTAAGTCTCCTATTTTATCCACTCTAGTGTCAATTGTTGAAATCGGAGACATGTTTTTTATGAAGCAGTGATGGCTCAGTGGCATTGGCTATAGACTGCCGCGCAGCAGGTCCATGGTTCAAATCCCGCCGCAGGCTTCAGATTCACCGTATGGTGGAAGGGCATTTCGCGAATGCCCGCCTGGCTAGCGACCACCCTCGAGTAGAAAAATCTGTCGCCAAGCACCTACCAATGTGTTCCGACAGCAGTCCTTGAGAGCCAGTGATATTACAGGCACATGAGACTTAATAACTATGTCTCAAGGTGAAGGGCGCAGTGCAATTCGTAACTTGTGACGAAATGCACTTGTTATAGGCAGAGGTTAGTCCGCTTAACATCAGGTGGGCCTCGAGCTTGTTCACTCACAAAAACATTAAAAAAAAACACGAAAATGTCAGAATTATATAATTTACTTGCATATGTAGATAATTTTGTCTCGTAAAAGTGGATAAAAGTAGAGTTTACAATTTTTGCCTCCTGGAGATCAAATTTCTAAATTAAGTTCTCACTATTAAACTTAAACAGAGTATAACCTCAATCGTATTGGTCTGTCAAAGACAACCGCTGTTTTTAGAATATTTTCATAATTAATGTTGGTTAATAATGAGTTTTGTGTTTTTATTGAAAAGACCATACCAAAACTAAAAAAAAATACCATGCCGTGTCCATTATACATACATATCCATGTAACCGTGTTCCCATATATACGAATTGTGACTGTCCCGCTCTGACATGTTCTGATACCATCAAGTACCTAGGTGTGATGATTGACTACAAACTTAACTGGACAGCCCGTATAGAGACAGTGTCAAAGCGTACTAGGAAGTTAACATACGTCTTCAAAAACCTAAAAACAGTTGCCGATGAGAAACTTCTGATCATGACGAATAAAGCTTTAGCAGAGAGTTTTATCAGGTATTGTATAAGTACTTGGGCGGCGCAGCCAAGGCGCATATTTTAGAAGCTAAAAGAGCACACAGAGCTTTGCTTAAAGTTACTTTAGGGCTCAACTTTAGACATCGTACCACTGAAGTTTATGAAAAACTAAAAGTTAAAATAAAAGTTTTCACCGTCAGAAAATTGTTGATACTTCAGTGCTTCAAACGGTATCATAGAGACACCCTACCTTATCTCCCTAAAAACAGTAAACGTCGTGACGTTTGTCCTGTCCCTAAATGGAAAAGTGAAGTTGCTAGGAGACATTATGACCATCTTGCTCTCCTTTTTACAATAAGTTAAATTATATTAACATAATTTAACATAAAGTATGGCATAGCGTAAAAATTATAATCAATGATTGGTTAAATAAAATGAACTATGATGAAGAGGAAGAATAATTATTAAAAATGCAATAAAAATTACAAGACATAATCGGTACATTAACTTTCTTCACCACTATAAGTTTCTTCTTTCTACACACACACACACATACACACACACACGCACACTCACACACTCACACACACACACACACACACACACACACACATACACACATACACCCTCTCACACACTCACAACAAATTTAACAAATAATTCAAAAGAGCAGAAGTTTAATCAAATACGTTAAAGTTACTATCATCCCTTTTTCAATTGTGTAATATATTAAAAACTGTAAACAATATGCAAACTTTGGGAAGACGCTGCCATTTGTAACACAGTTTTATTACTAAAACAAACGTATCAAAATCTTAAGTTTTACAATAAAATATTTGTATTGTATTTGTATTATAGATTCATATTTTATCAGACTTAACACCAAGTACTACCTAGGAATACATCAGTAAGTACATTAGGAAAAACCGTTCTAAAAAGAAAACGGTAACAACGATGAATAAAACTACGTGGAAAGAATTTCAAATTATTTTCACTTATTAAATCGTTATTATAGGTATTTTGATAATCGTTATTATCTGTATATTATATATATTTTGTTTTATTGTGAATTGGTGTATAACTTGGTGTGCGAGTTTGTCTCGTACTTGGCTAGTTTTATATAATATTATTTAACATACACATCTGCCGAATTCCATGATTAAAATAAGATGAACTCTAGAAAGATTTTTCGAGGTATATATAATATAAATGCTGGGAGGCCGTAAATAATTTTATTTTCTTTGTATAGAAATACATACAATACAACAATACAATACAATAATTGATTTACAACTCCAGGTTACAAGTCAATAATGAATATACATTATTTTGATTAATATTAATCAAATTCTAAAATAAATATGACATAGTAAGCAAATATACTTTAAATACATTTACGAAAAGTCATTAATTAAATTTACATTAATTATTCATTGCAATTAAATTATAAAGAAAATAAAAAATAATATTCAATAAAATAAATGATTCAAATAAAAATTAAACAATAAAATAAGTTATATGATTGGCAAATTATAAAACTCATCTACAGAGTAGAATGAATAGTCAAGTAACCATTTTCTCAGTCTTGATTTAAAAACCATGGTGGAAGTTGCGTCCCTTTTGATCGAGTCCGGCAGCCGGTTGTATATGGCGGGACCCATTATATATACAGACCTTTCCGATTTGCACAGCCTGTGCATGGGGGAGACAAAGACGCCAGCGAACCTGTTACTTCGGAGGGCACGGTAAGTGTTCACACCTCTCTCCTGGAATTTGTCTATATTATTGTGTGGGAAAAGAGCGACTTGATAAATGAGTTCACAGGGGAGCGGCGTGATTTTCAGCTCCTTGAATAGGTCTCTGCACGATACATCATCGGACACACCCACAATTGCCCGCACCGCTCGCTTCTGCATGACGAAGGCTCGCCCGACATCCGCGGCTCACGCCCACAGCTCCACACCGTAGGTGAGGAGGCTGTGGACGGTTGCAAAGTAGCATGACATAACCACGCTGCGAGAAGCGGTGCTAGTAAGCCGTCGCAGTGCGAAACAGGTACGGCCTAGCTTTGAGCACAAGTCGTCTATATGAGCCTCCCATGTGAGGCCACTATTAATGTAAAATCCTAGTAATTTTGTTGTGTTGACCATCTGAAGCGCGGTGTTTCCTGCGATGACAGTACAGGGTGGTGAGTTTGTGCCGTTAAGGCGGAAGGTCATAAAGCAGGTCTTATCTCTATTGAGGGCCAAACCGTTCGATTTAAAACATCGCTCGATCTTTCGAACCACACTATTCAGCTTAACCTCCAGTTCGAGCATTGACGCAGTCAGTCAGACGCGCAGTCACTATAGCTGCAACATCGTCAGCGTACATGTAGATCTACGCGTCGCTCACAGACTCTGGTAGGTCATTCAGCAACAGGCTGAACAATGTATTTGACAGGCAAGAACCTTGAGACACACCCATAGTGTTCTCCAGCTCAGACGACCTTACACGCCCATGGTCACCGACCACGGTCTGCGTACTTTGCAACATAAAAGACATCAACAATGAGAGCACGGGGCCTCGTATGCCATAGAAATTGAGTTTCTGGGTGATTAAGTGGTGGTCAGCAGTATCGAACGCGCGCGAGAGGTCGCGACATAGCAACGCTACTTGCTGGCCAGCCTCGCGGGCGCTCAGCACACGCCACACCACCTCTCGCAATACATCTGTTGTTGCGAGCCCGGCTCTGCAAGCATACTACCTGTCGGATAGCACGCTGCACTCTCCTATGAAATATAAAAGTCTTTCATTAAGAAAATGATAGTGTCTCGTATATGTTTAATCAAATGTCGAGCATCAGGATGAGTGGAGCGTATTATTGTTTACTGCATATTCCATGAATTCAATATGTAACTCAGACCTAAGCGCCACCTTGACAAAGAATATTCATCATTATCTTGAATGTTTGTTTGGTTCCAGGTGATGCTAAGCCATTCCAAAAATATCACTAAGAGCATGCCCTACGGATTCCTTCAGCCTTGGCTCGGCACTGGATTGCTTTTAAGCACAGGTAAACGAGTTATATTAATTTACTGTACTGTATCAGCCGGATTGTTGAGTGTTTGAGTTGAACACAGCCTCCCCCATTAGGGGGGGTTAACCATAATCCCCAGGCTGGGAGGCGTCTTGGGGATTGCAGTTAAAAATATCTTTTCCCTAGAAGGCGCTGCTGCCCATCTACCGGTATTTTACCTTTAGTCGCCTTTTACGACACCGATAGATAAGGTATAGCAAAGGGGGATGGACATTATAGCCTGGCACCGCACGGGGCCTAATTATTTAACCGACTTAAAAAGAAGGCTATTTTGAGTATTTATCCATAACCCCTTGTGAGGTGCAGAACAAGAATGGCACCTCGCCATATCCCGTCCTCCTGTGTGTAGTCGTAACAGGCGACAATAAGATAACCAAAAGGTGGGCAGCAGTGTCTACTGAAAAACTGGCATCTTATACTGCGATACCTAGTGACTTAATCCTCACGTCTAGTAGGAATCGAACCTATGCTCTTCGGCTTATTCATACAATGCCTTAACCACTGGAATATCGAGGATCGCGCGATTTAGCCGAAATTTTGCTTACTTTAACCATCATAGTATGCTTAAATTTGTAAATATGATTTTCGTTTAGCGTGCGATAGTGTTTGAAATCATACTTAGAACTAGCGACCCGCCCCGGCTTCGCACGGGTGCAATGCTCATAGTAAATAATCATTAATATCTTCCAAAATATTCATTTAAATTACATGCTGTAAAGACCCATATTGATGTATATTAAATGTATATGGTATTTAAAGTACTTAATTTGATAAGGCTTAATGCTGCATTGTTTAAAATTGCTGCGTAAATAAGCCATTATTAGTAAGGATAAAAAATGGTTATTGTGGATTATCCCTAAGAGATAGACATATACCATTTTAAGGTGTACAATACTGTTGTACCTACATTATTTTTAAATATTATAAATTAAACCGGCAAAAACAGTCACGTTGAGGATCGAATACGTCTCGCGGGTTTCGAGCATATCAGATGCTCATCATCAGGGCGAGTGCTGCGCCGCCCCTGCGAGCTCCCGGCGGGCACTGCGGAGCGCCGCCCGCGCGGCTCGGCTCGATACCGGCGCCGGCGGCGGCAGCGGGGAGCTGGGTGGGGGTGGAGCGAGTCCCGCGTACATTATTTTGATCTATATCGTAGGGTTTAGCCAGCGTTTGCAATGTAAGCGCAAAAAATGTGTTTATTAACGACATCACATTAGAAACCTTTAATATTATGAGTGTTTCTCTTCTATATTATGTATGTATTATACATATAAACCATCCCCTTGAATCACTCTATCTATAGAAACACATATCAAAATCCGTTGTGTAGTTTAAAGATCTAAGCGTACATAGGGACAGACAGCGGAAGGCGACTTTGTTTTAATGTAGTGAAGACATATTACTTATTTTTATGTTATCAAGTGACGAGACGGAGCAGTCTCACGCATGATGGCAAGTTTCACGCCTGTCCATTATAGTTGTAGAGTCACCTCCTCGTTCTGCTTCACACAGCTGTTCAGTGCGCTCGTCACTCCAACACTGCAGTGGTACCCCACCAAGACAGACTCTGGCTGAAGAGGCCTACCACCTAGTAAAATCTTACCGAAACCTTTCCGACGCGCGAGATAGTGGTTAATGGCTAGCCTGACAAAAATCAAAAAGTACTTTCTAGGTACTTACATAATCAAATATTGCTTAAATAAATATTTACAAATGCAATTTTTCTTATTGTTTACTTCAGGATCAAAATGGCACACGCGCCGCAAGATCCTGACGCCAACCTTCCACTTCAACATTCTGAAGAACTTCTCCGTCATCATGGAGGAGAAGTGCAAGGGCCTCATCGAGAAACTGAAGGAAACCAGCGGATCCGACGTCGATGTGATGGCGGAAATCAGTGACTTTACCCTTTTTACTATATGTGGTTGGTTTTTATACTCCGTAATTTCTAAGCAACAATACGGCCCGTGGGGTGCCGGGCTAGAATGTCATCCCTCCCACTGCTACCTGTGGGCGTCGTAAGAGTGAACTAAGGGTAAAATACCGGAAGGTGGACAGCAGCGCCTTCTGAGGAATCGATGTCTTAAAACTGCGATCCCCAAGACGCCTGCCAAGTGTGGAGAATATGGCAAACCCCCCTTAATGGGGGAGGCTCTGTTTAGCAGGACAATCCGGCTGATACAGTAATACGAACTGATACTCTTTATGTTTAAAGTTTTGAAAGTCTTCATAATTTTAAAGATTGTAGTATATCTAAAACATTTTACAGGTGTTCATAGATACGGCGGTGACCACTTACCATCAGGTGGACCGCAGGCTTGTTTGTCACCATTCTGATTAAAAAAAAAAAGTGGTATTATGGAGGGAACATTATCATTAAGTATTAATCGTCAGAGCTTCTGCTACATGGATGTCATTAAATTATTAGTATCATGCCCCATGAGACTAATGATTTAGTGACATCTAAGTCTAAGGGCAAGTTAGAGATAAATCTTTTAAAGAAATTCTCACTTTACATTACCTATCATATTCAAAAAAAATATGTGCACATTTCAATCCTTACTTTCCTAGGCTACTCTATTGTATCTATCTTGAATTTACTATTTTGAATGTTTGTATCGCTCAATCTGGCACAATCCAGCGGATTTACTTTTGTATGATGGATTAGCCTACGGCTTCACCGAAAGTTATATTGTTTCAAATGAAAATTTGTGTTTCAGAAACCGCCATGGGTACACAGCTGGACCGAGACCAGTCAGCGAAGACCGTGGAGTACAAAGCAGCAATCCAGGAGATTGGGAAGCTTCTTATGAAGCGGTTGACCACAGTGTGGCTCCACAACGACTTTATCTTCAGCCTGTCTTCTATAGGGAAGCGCTACAAGCGGTGTTTGGCCACGGTAATTTAATATTACACTTTCACTCTCTCATTCATCTTATCGATTTCATGTCATTTTATCGATTTCTGAAAAAGAAAGAGATTCTCGATTCAATGTATGTTTTTTTGTATGTTTGTTATGAACTAGCTGCGCCCCGCGGTTACATCCGCGCGATGATAGATGATAATGATAATAAGTATTCTATGTGTTAATCCAGCGCCTCATTTACGTCCATACCAAATTTCATCAAAATTGGTCTAGCCGTTTGAGCGTGAAGAAATAACAAACATACATACACATAAACGTTCGCTTTTATAATATTAGTTTCATAAGGATCAATTTCTTACTACCACATAATGTGCATAAAATGTAAATTATCTATTTTGGATTGTAGTATTTATTGTTCACTATTTTGGCGACAATTGCTTACACATAAAATATAGATACATACTGTCGCAGGCTTTATTGTAGTACAATTTAAGATAATCATTTCCATTATTCTATTAATTTAAGATAATCATTTCCATTCCGACCGCGACCGTCACTAAAGTACACCACATCTCGATTGAATCATTATAAAAATATTCTTAAAACTGTGTTAAAAATAGCATTTATAATAAGTGATATATATTGTTGTGAAGCTGATTGTGTGGTCTTCTACGTTGTGTTTAATGCAAGAAAAAGGACCAGGTATTTAGTGAGTTATTAACAAAAACATTATTAATCTTCGCTGCATTCCGGTTAACCTTGACCTAGGACAACTCGCAGCTCGCTCGCTGTGACGTAGGTAGCCGCTCACTGACATACCGCCTCAGTGCAATATAACAATTGCCTGCATATAGCGCCTTACGACGTTTTAACTGCAATACCCTGGCGTAGTAAAAACGGACTTACTATTATTGTTTAACGTTATACCTATAGAATAATATTTGTGTTACACCTGCCTATTAGTCGAACTAAAATAAATCAATACCACTACTAATGGCCGGGGATATAAATACGTGTGTTGGCTGCAGATCTCCGATTGTCTCTAAAGACTTCATGAACTGTCCGGGATGCAATAAAAAATATGACTTACAATGCGCTAACCTCTCGCCTAAGCGCTTTAAAAAGCTGAGTCATGAGGGAAAACTTAAATGGAGATGCTATGAGTGTAAAAGCAAGCTGCCTAAATTTGATAATACCAACACACCTCTGCGCCCCGCTCAGCATAAAATAAATGAGGAGGCTGTTAGTGTGACGTCTGGCAGCAGTAATGTAACGACACGAAAAAAGGCAGAATTGTCACGCCCTGCAGATTCATCGCGTCTTGCTGGGTCAGCACGTACTACGGAACTCTCCCGTACGGCACAGTTGTCAAGCCCTACTGAATCTTCGCATCCCGTTGAATTGCCTGGTTCTACTCAGTCTTCGCGTTCTGTTGAACAGGTTTGTTCAACTGAGTACATCACGGAAGATAAATTACGTGAGATTTGGGTGGGCATGATGAAGCGGGAGATGGAAGTTATGCTTGAGAACACCATTAAGAGGACAGTATCTGGTGAACTTAAGGCTATTAATGTTCAATGTGCAGGATTTCAGGACTCAATTACGTATGTCAGTACGCAATATGAAGACCTTAGGAAGGAAATTACAGACCTTAAAAAAATGTTGAGTTCAACGTCATCGGAACTCAATTGTATCAAGGCTGAAAATAAAAGCTTAAAGGAGGACTTGGGCGACTGTTTGACTCGCGTTAAAGCCCTAGAAATTGAAAATTTGAAACATCAACAATGGGTTAGATTACAGAATATTGAGCTGATTGGTATACCTGAGGAAAGAAATGAAAGCACTACTGACTTAGTGTTGAAGGTTACACACCACATTGGCGTCGCCATCGAGCCCACGGATTTGGAGTTTGCTCACCGAGTACAGCCGCGACGTGCCGAGAGTGCAGCACGTGCCCGTCCTATAATAGTCCGCTTGAGAGAGCGTGCCGTAAAAGATAAAATAATTGCTGCCGCGCGTAAACACCGTAATTTGACTGCCAGAGAGGTGGGAATCGGAAGCGAATCATTGAAAATTTTTGTGAATGAACATCTAACTAGGGACAACAAGTTATTGCTTAATTCGTGCAAACAAAAGGCTAAAGAAGCAAATTTTCAATACATTTGGACAAAAAACTGTCGAATCTTTGTACGAAAAAACGAAACTTCGCCCCCGATTCCCATAAACTGCTCGTCCGACCTTGTCAAAATATGTTGATTTGTACCGGTCTCATGATTTGTGTTCATTCCATATCTTGCACTAAATACATTCATGTACATAATCTTTTTAGAACCGAACCCTCTCGTGTTCAATATCTTAATATTATACCACTATATTTAAAACAGTTTTTCCGTATATTATATTCACATAACAAACACACAATTTCTATTAACAACACAATTTCTAAACCACAATCACATAAACACTTAGCACTCTTTATACGTATAATATACGCTTTGCCAGTAGGCAATAATAATAATCCTTGCTTATGCTCCCGAGGTACCAGGAATAATTTGAGCGTGCCATATTATTACCTACCTTCATGTCTAACTAATCGTTTTGCCTGCATTGTTTGTAAGTGTGGATACTTCTTTTATAAAAATGGATGATAACATTAAACAGTTAAAACTCTTTTACCAGAATGTCAGAGGACTACGGACAAAGACAACCATATTTTACAATAACTTGCTAATGCTAGACGCAGATATTGTGATGATTACAGAATCATGGCTTTGCGATGGGATACTGGATTCTGAGCTCTGTGACAGTAGGTTTATCGTATTTCGTAATGATAGGAAATCACTGGGAGGAGGAATAATGCTTCTGTGTGCACCACGGTTACAAGCTCGTGTGAGATTGGATTGGCAATGCTATGACCCCGAATGTATGTGGGTAACAATTCCTTCTAAAGCGCTGGGTTCTACACGTGATTTGCACATTGCACTCGTTTATGTACCCCCAAACTCACTTCTTCCATCAAGAATTCACTCATTCATAGATATAGTTACCAAATTTCACCATGCACACTCTGATGATCATTTTTTAATTGCTGGCGATTTCAATCTATCGTGCATAGAGTGGAGACTCAGCGATCCAATAATATTAAAGAAAGGACTCATTGAATCTCGGATTGCAGCGTCCAGTCTCATTGCACAAACATCCTTTTTGGGTTTTTCTCAGCATAATCAATTTCTTAATAAAAGTAACAACACTTTGGACCTTGTTTTTGCAAACTTTCCCATCATTATCAAAAAACCTGATTTACCTCTTGTAAAGGAGGATTCTGCACATCCATCTTTTAGTATTGTAGCGACTGATATTGTGATCCCTGCCCTTAAGCCTCAGCCCCGTATAAAATATCAATTTAAACGTGCTGACTTTGACAGCATAAATTATTCATTAACTAATCATGATTGGTCATTCATTACACAAGAAACCAATATTGAAGATAGTATAAATCATTTGTACTCAATCTTAAATAAATTAATACATACTTACGTTCCACAAGGACGTTGTTCTAGCACTTATGTATATCCTGTGTGGTACAGCAAAGCTCTCATAAAAGTTATAAAAGAAAAATTTAAGATGCACAAATTATGGAAGCGTTTTAGTAACCCTAATGACTATGCAGATTTTGCTGAACTTAGAGAAAAGCAAAAAATGCTGCAGGATAAATGCCATAGTTCATACATAGACCTATCTCAGAAAAAAATCAAATGTCACCCGAAATATTTTTGGTCTTACATAAAATCCAAAAGGAAAAATATAAGCAACTACCCTCAACAGATGACCTATAACAATACATCATTAAACTCACAGTTGGATATATGTACCGCATTTAACAACTTCTTTGAGAGAAATTTTAGTAAGCCAGCTGATCATTACTCTTTTAGTGTCTTAGACAGTACCACTAATGCTGACTTAATGCACAAGATCGAAATAAGCAAAGAAGTTATTACAAAAATGTTTAAAGGCGTTGACATAAATAAGGGAGCTGGTTGTGATAAAATCCCACCGATATTCTTTGTAAAGTGTGCCGAGTCTTTATAGCATTAATTTTCAATAGATGTCTTCAAGAAGGGTACTTTCCTAGTGTTTGGAAAAAAGCTCTTATAGTACCTATTCACAAAAAAGGTCTCAAAACATCTATTGAAAATTATCGCCCTATATCGATTTTGAATGTTTTAGGCAAGGTCTTTGAGAGAGTAGTTCACAACCATATTTTCCCAGTTATTGCACTTTCAATTCCTTCAGAACAACATGGGTTTATGAAAGGGCGATCTACTACTACTAATCTTGGAGTTTTTCTTGACCACATTACGAGCAGCATGGATGGTGGCTCGCAGGTTGATGTGGTATACACGGATTTCGAAAAAGCATTCGACCGTGTGGACCACATCATACTCCTGCGTAAGCTTTACCATCTCGGTATCCGTGGTAACTTACTCAGATGGGTAGAGTCATACCTGCGTAATCGTTCTCAGGCAGTTGTTGTAGGGGGCTTCTGTTCTAACTTTGTTGAGGTTCCTTCTGGAGTACCACAAGGCTCTATTTTGGGACCCCTCCTATATGCTTCTTATCTTTATGATGTAGGTCAGTGTTTCGAACATGCCCGTTTTCTTATGTACGCCGATGACACAAAAATTTACATGAAAATAGGCAATCTCGAGGACTGTATGAAACTTCAGGCAGATCTAAATAGACTGGGACTTTATTATACTGCTAATCGAATTAATATTAATACAAGTAAATGTTCATTTGTTTCATTTACCAGAAAGAAACATCCTACTCTATTTCATTACCATATTGACAATGTAAAAATAACCAAATTATTTTCTGTTAGGGACCTTGGTGTACATTTAGACTCAAAATTAACATTTTCTGACCATGTAGATGTAATTGTCAACAAAGCATATAAAAGCCTAGGCTTTATTTTGCGAGTAAGTCGCTCCTTTTCCGATATAGGCTGTCTGAAGGTTCTGTATTATGCTTACGTAAGAAGCATATTGGAATACTGTAGCTCTATATGGAACCCTAGCTATGTAACCTACACTCAGGCTATTGAGAGCATACAAAGTAAGTTTATAAAACATCTAAATTTTCGATCCAATTGCACTTTTGTTGATTATAATGAAGCATGCAACCATCATCACCTTACGACTCTTCAAAATCGCAGAATTCTCGCTGACATGTCTTTTCTACACGGTATCTGTAATGGCTACGTGGATTGCGGTGAGCTATCATCTAAAATGTTGTGTTTTTGTGTTCCGAAAATACGAACGAGACAGACTAACCTATTTGCTGCTCCACATACAAGCACCAATTATGCGCAAAACTCTATCATCAGTCGGTTGCACAATAGCTATAATAAAAGATTTGGATCCACAGATATTTTCAATGATGGCAGGGAAGCATTTAGACGTGAAGTTCTCAAAATGCTTCACGAAAACTGTTAGAAAATAACTGGCACTCTCTCACCACACACACATACACACACTCACACACACACACACACACACACACACACACACACACACACAAGCGCGCGCGCGCACGCACCTTTCACTTACACTACAAACTTGTATATGCAGTATTTGAAATCTATCTTATTTTTACTCTTTCACAACAATTGATATATTTTTATTTGATTGTTTAATTGTATCTGTTTTTAGCATTTTATATATATTGCCATGTTTAGTTTACTTTATTTTTCTATTATTATAATGTGTAATGATGTGGCCCACTTGGTGACTGTCGTATTATATAAGTCAAGACTACAAAAATTGAATCTGTTATTGGCTGTAAGATATATATATAAGTTGTATCTATGTATAACAAGAGCTGTAGATTCTGTATAAATAAATGAAAAAAAAAAAAAAATTATACATTATGTACATGTGATACTAAAAGTTTTTGCAGCGCACGCCAGAATGCGACCTATTATGGCAGATTTTTTCCTACTTACTTGACATTTATCGTTATATTTTGGAGTATTAACACAATATCCTTTTAAATTATAGCCCAAGTGTTATTCTGATGCGTAGGCTATATTATTGTACAGTTTCAATAAAATTCATTTAGTAGTTTTTGAGTAACAAACATCCACAAATACAAACTTACGCGTATATAATATTAGGAAGGATTGATTTGACGGCTTTTATTTTGTTGGGTAGAGTAGTTGATCCAATATAAATATCATCAACATTGGTAATTAAATTTCAGTCAATAAACTGAACAATACATTTTCGTACTTGAATAGTACGCAAATTCATCAAAAGTAATTAAAACTTTTGTCAATGGTGTACAGCACTTTAGGCGTGTGAAAATCATCTTGTAAGAAGTAAAAAGACGGTAAATATTTTTTTACTAAAATCAGAACGAACTTCCAACAAAAAAGTGAAGAACTTGTGGAAAACACCATGATAATGTGAGGTTAGTTTTGAATCGGCAAGGTATCGATTTTAACAAGTTATTACATATATTCTTCTCAGTGTTCGAAGTTTGGTTCTGTTTTTTTTCTAAATATTATTTTTAGGTATATTTTTGGTATAATATATTTTGAGAACGTGTTTTGAACATAAAGGTCTACTGAGAAATACAATCAAGTTTAACAGAAAATATGTTTTACTTAATTTGTAAATCTCGGTAATAAATGTTTTGTCAAACTTTTAATTATGTATGTCGCCCTAATCGAATAAAAGTGATATACCAGTCATATATTATATAAAATTTACTTGTGCGAGAACTTGCGCAATAATTTTGTCGTAACTTTTAAACTCATTAATCTAGAACGCTGTTGCGCATGCGCTGCATGTCTATAGAAAACGAGTAAATATTGATAAAAATATAAGAAAAAACTGAAATTGTAGGTGAAATACTTTTGGAATAAAATAATACAAGAAATCAACAAAAATTTGTTTTCGCGCGTCGTCATGTTTTCAAAGTCTTATTTCAGTTAGATTTTCCATGACCAGGTCTGTTTTCTTGAATATTTCGTAAAGCTTCTATGACGAAAAAATTACCTCTTATACGATCAGGATTCAAACAGTACCAAGAAGTATATAGGTATTACCATTGTAACAGTAACAAGCAGCATAATATATCCTAACACTGGTGGATGTACCAATTTTTGCAAGGTGGTAGGGCATTTTGGGAATGCCCTTTTACTACCCTTAGTAGAAAATCTGTCCCCAAGCACCTAATGGTGTGTTCCGGCGGCTGTCCTTGAGAGCCAGTAACTCTAGGTTAGCCTGAACAAAATCTTCGTCCACATCTAACGATCAGGTGAGATAGTGGTTAACGGCTAGCCTATGAGCAGGAAATAAAAAAAGTTTTTTTTTCAACGCGCGGGGCACCACTGTTCCCCTTTTTTAAATGAGGATTACTTATATAATAGGATATAAATGTAAAATATTATAAGTGTTTTCAAAATCAGTGTTTATTAATGCTTAGAACCGTAACAAATAAAGTTACTTATTCGTCGCAAAATATATAAAAAATACAACAATAAAATACAATAAAAGTACCCCACACATTCACTTGTAGTGTTGTTTTGGTTGAATGATCGCTTTTTCTATTCAAAATGTAGGAAATAAGGGACCTCTAGTATGACTAATGTGTTGATGAAAAATAAACCCGTGCACTGTCGTTGTTACCAAGTCACTAATAAATACACCACGGTATATGGGACAGCTATTTAAGAAGATGACATTTTGGGTCCATTTATTTTGCAATAACAAGCAAATAATTATACCTGTGGCACACTTGTGCCCCGCGCGTGTAACGAAGTGTTAAAATGATTATATTGTCTTTGTTTAGACATGTATTTTTGACTTTTTTCTCTCGTCCCACTGATTGTCTGACAGTCGCTTTAATTCTAGGTGCACGACTTCGCAGACAACGTCATTAGAGAGAGAAGGAAACGGAGAGGAGTCCACTCGAACGAGTTTACTGCAGCATTAGAAGGAGACAACATGACCAGTAAGAAGAGATTGGCTATGTTGGATCTACTGCTGGAAGCGGAAGATAAAGGAGAAATTGACGTGAATGGGATCAATGAAGAAGTCAACACTTTTATGTTTGAGGTAATAACAACAAACGTAATGTACTGTATCATTCGCACTGTCCACTGCTGAACACAGTCTCCCCCATTTAGGGGGGGAGTTTGCCATAATCCCCATGCTTGGCAATCGTCTTGGGGATCGCAGTGTGAGGTATCAGTTCCTCAGAAAGCACCGCTGTCCACCTTTTGGTTTGTTACCCTTAGCCTCTTACGACATCCACTTTTTTCTGCCTAAATTGGTCACACAAATATAAAAAAAACTCTTGTTTCATTGATTATTCATTGAATAATGCATTGGCAATTGGTATCTGTAACGAGTATGCAACTAAGCGGAGCACATAGCCGCCGATTGTATATAAGATCAGAATGACCGCATTCTGGCGACACGTGGCTCCGATGCCAAATCCCTCGATATCTCTACATACACGTGACGACGGGTCGACTGAACTGTATATTGAGAACACAGGGGTACAATTTATACAAGTGTGCGTGCACACCACTACAATGGAAAAAATACTGTGGGTACTCTCAGATACATTTTTCAAGGAGGACTTCTTCTTCTTCTTCACTTCATGCGCCACCATAGATTCAATAATGACAGTAATATAATAGGTTCATTCGATGATAGGAATGTAATTCTAGATTTAAAAATTGCATGCCGTAAGACCAATTCAGGGAACCACTTTTAAATTGTTATTGCCATGATGGGTTTTGTGGTATACTTCCGGTTCAAATATATAAGGACATATAAGTAGCGTGCCACCACTTATGTAGATCAAGATTTGAGTGGGTTGTTTCGCACATAAGGTACACTGCAGGGCTTCTTACCCAATTGGTAGCTGGTAAGTATACTAACGAAAGCGTTCCCGAAGAGAGTTGACCATAAGGAAGGCAGCTGTTCATAAAACTGAACAATTTTTTTTTACAATTAGGTCTTTTTCTTACTTTCT
Organism: Plagodis pulveraria; assembly: GCA_963890685.1. Taxonomy (NCBI): domain Eukaryota; kingdom Metazoa; phylum Arthropoda; class Insecta; order Lepidoptera; family Geometridae; genus Plagodis; species Plagodis pulveraria. Next base: position 3,686,679 of record OY982961.1, on the reverse strand, counting down.
TTACGTGTTCTTTTTTTTTAAAACGTTCTTTGGTAATCTTTTGGATAAGGGTAGAGAATGTGGATATGAAAATTCTTTTAGTTGGAAAAATAATTGCCTACCTAGCGAAATTTGAAATGTGGTTAGATTCTGGTACTCTCTACTGTGAGTAAGGGACGGCTTTTAACGAAAAGTTTTTCACTCTACACACCACAAACCTAGATATTAGGATCGTGATTACGTAGGTAAAAAATCATTTGCTTTCATTCGCTATTAATAAAATGAGATTGGAACTACGTTGGTATGGGGTGCGTTCGTCTAAAATATACCCTTAATATGAAAGTAATATTCGAATACGAGATCCGACCTGGGAGGATGGACCTGGGACCTGGACCCTTTAAGCAGTGATGGCTCAGTGGCTTAAGCAGTGATGGCTGTGTGGCATTGGCTATGGACTGCCGTGCCGCAGGTCCATGGTTCGGATCCCGCCGCGGGCTTTAGCTTCAAAGCATGGTGGAAGGGCATTTTGCGAATGGCCGCCTGGCTAGCGACCGCCCAGTAGAAAATCTGTCGCCAAGCACCTAACGGTGTGTTCCGGCAGTAGTCCTTGAGAGCCAGTGAAATTACAGGCACAACTATGTCTCAAGGTGACGGGAGCAGTGCAATTCGTGACTTGTGACGAAATGCATCTGCTATAGGCAGAGTCCGCTTAACATCACGTGGGCCTCGTGCTGAACCGTCACAATTAAATGAAAAAAAAAACAGGAATTGCTCGGACGGAAAATTAATACTGTATTTAGTGATGATAAAACGGCTAACGAACGCAACCATCGTTATTGCTTTAACCGACGTAGTGGGCACTTCAACCTGAAGAATCAACCACTAAGGTAAATAACGACAAATGATCTGTGATAGCAGAAGCCGGTTCGTGTCAAACTGCTAAATAATTAACGACATGGTTTTGCTGCGAGGATATCCTAGCAAAAACTTGAATGAGTGCCTCATGATTTAATTGCCTTATCTTGTTAAACCCGTACAAAAATGAAAGGATTTTGGAACTTTTTTTCACTATATGCAAGGAAAAGTGGATCTGAATAGATAATGAACTTAATTTCTACAAAGAATAGTGTTTCGTCCGAATCGACTATAATTTTCTATACGTGATTTGGATAAACAAAAATATTCTTCTCAGAAAGCAGTGCAGCCAGTCAAAAACAATGCAAACACAGTCAAGTGTTTTCAATAAGATTTGAATGATCTCATTGTTAGATAGAAGAAATGTATACATTTCTATGTGTACATGTCTAGCAAGGAGAGCAGATACCTACCTGGATAAAAATAATTTAGTTTCATACTTTAACAAAAAAAAAACTGTAGTGTACTGTACTATAATAGCCGGATTGTCCTGCTGAACACAGCCTCCCTCGTTTAAGGGGGGTTTGCCTTAATCCTCACCCTAGGCGCCTTCGGGATCGCAGTTTAAGATATCAGTTTCTCAGAAGCCGCTGCTGCCTTCTTGTGCCTTCTACCATCCGGTATTTTACCTTTAGTCGCATCTTACGACACCCACAGATAGAATTAGATGGGTGACATTCTAACCCGGCACCCCACAGGGCACTAAAACATTATGTTACGGAAATATCACACTTATGCCTCAATAATACATTATATCTAAAATGATTTTGATACAGAATTAAGCTCTCTTTTTGTACAATATTCACTCACGTAACTACAATTCGCAATCTATTACAAAATTAAAACATTTCGAGAGTAGAAAATAAAGTCATGTGCGGGATCGCAATCTACAGGGTTATTGGTAAAATGCTAACAACTTCTTAGGGTTGACTTCTGCTTGTCCTAAAAAACATTCTGAGATGATATTTTTGTTTCAAATAAAAAAAAAACACAAATAAAAAATTGGTTTTATGCCTACTCCGATCCAAGAGCGCATGCCGCCGCAGCACTGGACCTTGCCGTGGTCTCTTTGAATAGACTTATATTTATATTTACATCGAGCAAAGTTATAAAAAATATGAAATAATACATTACAGGCACAAGAAACTTTTGACACCAGGTGGTCCTCGTGCTTATTCAGTCAACAACTCAAAACGTTTGTTAGAACTAGCAGAAGTCAACCCTAAAAGGTTGTTAACATTTTACCAATAACCCTGTATATTTCTAGTGAATAGTAATTTCAGACAATCATATAGCTTAAGTTACTCGTATTTCATTCATCGTGTAAATTTGTTCAAATGAAGCTTGAATCATGTCTGCCCTTCATCCACTGTATCAGGTATCTTTTTGATTATCTATGTGATATATTTGTAACTTAATAGGATGCGCGCTTAATTAAAGTTAGTTAATCAATTAAGTCGAGACATGACCCTATAGGTGGTGCAAAATAGTTAAATCATACCTACCTAATAGTGGCATTGGTCGCGGCTCGTGCCTACTCACTGGGCAAAAACGTGGCGCCCTAAAGCCCAGACGTGTTCTGCCACAACGTCCAGTGTCGCCATTATATGAGGAAACGTGTCGGAACAGTAGCAGTATAGCAGGCAGACCGATCTACTATGCAGGTGCATTGTTGTCATATTATAGTCACAAGTGACGAACTTTACTGCGCCTACTTTTTTACATAAATGTGTTTTATAAGCGATATTTTTATTGCACACATTATGTAATTATGTTGTCAGTACACTTGAAAACCTATAATTACTATAAATGTTATTCTTGTCAATAAAAAAATAATATGTCGTTTTCTCACATTTTGTAAAACCTCTCAAACGACAATCGTATGTCGTTACCGCCACGCTCCAGCGCGCGTTTGAAAAGAGCTTCATAGAATGAACCAGTTTGGCCAGATATAAACAGTTGGTTGCAACCTACAGTTTGCGCTGTTCCTGATTTACACTCCTAAATTATGTATGTTGCAAAATGAAGGTCAATCACCGTAGAAGAAAGTATTTTATTTATTTGTTTCTCATGCCAATGCAACTGTTATTTCATCCAAAACAATAATGTTACACTTATTTAAATAATATGAAATAAACCGCCAAAAACACTCCCGTTTGGAATCGAATACGTCGACAGTACCCACCGGGAGCTCGCAGACGCAGCGCAGCACTCGCCATGATGATGAGCATCTGACATGCTCGAAACCCGCGAGACGTATTTGATCCCCAACGTGAGTGTTTTTGCCGTTTTAATTTATAATATTATATATTATGTGTGAAATTCACGACAATTTCATTTCAATAATGTTACCTACGAATAAACATGATGTTACACTGTTGCTCGACAGTTGAGATAATAGAATTAGATAAAGTAATCCTTTGGACGTTATCCTATCATGTTTCCTTTTCAGGGCTACGACACAACGGGCATGGCTTTAACTTACGCGCTGATGGTGTTAGCTGACAAAGAAGATATTCAGGTACATATTCATCAACACTAATATCAACAGACGTGACGTGCACTCACAGTGGTTCCCTCCCATAGTATATGCCATAGTCCCCGCACCCGTCCCCGTCTTGGTGATCGCAGTGTAAGATGGTAGATCTCCAGAATGTTCTGCTGCCCACTTACAGTAGAGGTAGTTTCGTTGCCTCTAACGACAGGTATGGGCAGGAGGCTACTCTAACCCGGCACATGAGGAATTCCCCGTAGGGGTAGGGGCTAGAATGTCACCCCACCCACTTCTTCTCGTGGGTGCTGTAAGAGGTGACTAAGGGAAAATACTATAAGGTGGAAAGCAGACTTTTCTGAGGAATTGACAACTTCTACTGCGGTCCCCAAGATGCCTGTCAAGCGGTGGGACTATGACAAATCCCTTGTTCATAGGTGGTCGTTCCGGTTGATGTGATGATGATGACATGAAAAATCCATCCCTATTAGTTACTTGGATGAAAATAATTTCATATCTGAAAAAATCTCCTCTGGACCTGTTGAACTAGCATCTCTTAGTTATGCTAGCAGGAGGCCTTTCCACCTCACCTACCAAGACCCGCAGCAGAGGCACACATTTCGTGCTACTTTATATTTTTATGATTGGAGCACACTGATCCTTTGACCAATGGAACAATGTCGCCTCAATTCAAGTCAAGCCAATCGGTATTATTTTGTACGGAGCTCCCAACAACAACGCAGACAAATCAACGCCTTATCGGCATTAACTCAACTTGGGACAAACTTGCGAGAAGTCGTGAGAATGAGACAAGATAACGTTGTTAGAAGTCCGTTCTTTTTCCCCAGAACCGAATCTACGAGGAATATGAAGCGATACTTGGTGGTACCGGACGAACGCCTAGCATGGCCGATTGGGCGGAGATGAGATACTTGGATGCTGTGATCAAGGAGGTCTTACGGTTGTACCCTAGCGTTCCTTTCTTCGCGAGACAGGTCACCGAAGACTTCGTCATGGGTGAGTGACTAGCATCTCTTTTATTTTGTTGATATTATTTTATTACGATTTAAATATTGCTTTTAACAGTATAAACACCAGAATACAGTAGTATTGTGTTGTTTTGATATTATCTTTATTTTATATATACGAGAATCTAAATATTTGTGGGTACAATTACCACTCGAGTAAGAAAAAAATAAATTACTCAGTTGTTTGTTTGTTGACTCAAAAAGGAAAGAACAAATTTAGCTGAAATTTTAAAGCTTATTGTGGCATTTAACCCGGCGAGGATGTGGTACAAAAAGGGTACATCGAGGATGTGGAGGGTCTTGATGACCCTGTATTTAATTCATATTTTAAAAGTATTCATTGCAATTTTTTAACATAGGATAGGAAGTTAACTTACGCATTAGTTATTTATATAAGGATTTTTATGAAAAGAAACACTATTATGCGTATAAAATGTTTAATTATTTCAATTTTACAAAAAGTCTTATTTTAGTCATCTTTAGCAGGACTCTGCCATACATTAAAAAAAAACAACACATACAAATATTATTACAAGTAATTGGTATTTTTTGGTAGGAATTTATATGATATATCATGTTTTATCACAAAATCAGTAATTATCCAGTCTTTTAGGCTACTAATCATCTCTATATATGGGTCATAATTGCCCTATTTGAGTTTGGGCACGTTTACCTGCTTGCACGTGTTGCACCCGACTAAGTGGAGGTGGGAAAAAGGGAGGGTATTTTATTGACTACAGCTACTGATAAGCTCGACAGCATGCGACTGCAGGTAAAAAAACTGTACATCAAACAAAATGAGCAGGGTCAAATTGACCCTACCACATCCTCGCCGGGTTAATGGACTTTCAATCGGTCACAAAATTGAGAAATTGACTTGAAAACATTAAAACTAAGCTTTCTTTAATCAGCGGTATGCTTCTAATAATAGAATATAGTTCTCATAAGAGAACACTACAAAATACATACATTAAATAGCTACTACATCGAAAGTATTTAGGAATCTTAAAGGCCATTGGAAGCCCACAGGCAATCCAAATTCCCCAGCTCACTATCAATTGGCAGCATGCCTAGCATCCTGGCAGCATTTCCCTGTTGGATTCCAATGCTTATTCGTTAAGCCAAATAAATGCCAGCATTTGGATCCTGCGTTGCATCCACTAAACGCTCTGACAAGTTTTGAAATATGAGATGAGCTTAGTTATGAATAAGTAACTATTGCAGAATCATAATTTAAAATTTCTTAGAAATTTTATTATCTTTATAATGGTACTAGCGACCCGCCCCGGCTTCGCACGGGTGCAATGCTGATACTAAATATACTACAGAATGGCTTTATACACAATGTTCGCAGTGATATACAGCGTGTCCCAAAATTCAACGATAAGCCGGCATCGGAGCAAGGACCTACACAAGACTCCTCGGAAAAAAAAAAAAAAAAATTATAACTATTTTTGTTTGAAAGTTCCCGTGAGTATGAGACATATTAATGTTTTCAATAACCGGCTGTACTCACGCGTATTGGTCGAGATTGTCGACCTAGGTTTCGGGCATGTCCGATGCCCTTCATCAGGTGAGTTCACGCGACTAAATCGCGGCGACGACTCCGCGCAACTGCTCGTTCTGCGCGGCGCGAGAGTGGAGGCGCGGGCGCGGGGGCGGCCAGTGGGCTGGGGGAACGCCCCGCGCACCGCTGTGCTGATGGTGGTGCATCCTCTTCGTCAGTGAGTTCTTCGTCGAAATCTCCAACACAAACACTGCTAACTGTATCACTCTCTAGGTCGACAATCTCGACCAATACGCGTGAGTACAGCCGGTTATTGAAAACATTAAAATTATAACTGTTTTTTTTTATTAATTACAGAGACTTTTATAAATTTCATCGATATTCGATACCCATTATGCTATTTTCAACTACCATGACCACAATTTTTGACATATTTTTGATATTTTTTGTGCATTAGCAACCTAAGAAGGACGGCTATCTACCACAATCCTTTAAAATTACAGAAAGTCTGTAGGTTATTTTACAAAAATCAGTAAAAAAAAAAATGTTTCGTATAATTTTCATAGATTTTAACATTCTATGCACTTTCTATAGTCTGGGTTAAAAAAAAAGTATGGACACTACCATGGCAAGTTTTATTAAAAGTTGGCGCAACTTTATAAAAGTCTCTGTAATTAAAAAAAAAAGAGTTATAATTTTTTTTTTATTTTTTCCCGAGTAGTCATGAGTAGGTCCATGCACCGATGCCAGCTTATCGTTGAATTTTGGGACACGGTGTATATTAAATGCACATTGTATTTAAGGCACTTAATTATATAAGGATTAATATATTTAATTAATTCATGAATAATACCTTTTCACATGGATGGTATCTATGTAAAGGACTGGATGAATGATAACTAATATAAATACCGTTCGATTTTTACAATACTAGAAAAAGAGATCAAATTAAAAGCCTTCCATACGGATTTTTGTGCGATTGTACGATAAAATTCCTAAAGATAATCACTGAAGGAAAGTTTATGCTGCGTGTAAAACGTATCTTAATAAAAAAAGATAAATATTATGCAATTGGTGATTATTTAGAGAGATTCGAACTCTCGCCCCTGGTTTACAAGACCAGTGCTATACTCTAACGCCTGAGCTATGGAGGCTAAATTTAAATGCATCTCAAAGTTGAGATCGATCTTAAAATGCAGATTTGACATTTCATGTAGGTATAGAACATTTGTCAAAAACTGCATCTTAAGATCTTTTTTAACATTTGAAATGCATTTATTAACACGAGCCATTAATGTAAATATGATTATATTTCCAAATCCGCGATTACTCATAAATTCTGTGGAAAACTTACAAAAAACGCGATTAATGGTTTTATTATTGACATGTGCTCTGTATATTTACAGTTGCTAAAAAAATGTGTTAAATCCCCGGGTCTGACAGTTGTGGGTTTTTCTGAGGAATCATTATTTCGGTCCACGGATTTAGAGACATGTCTGGCATATTTATAATAATATAACAAATTCTACGTAATTTTTACGCCGGTCCGTCAAAGGATAACAACTTCGCATCCATGGAACAAAACTCCGTGGTTTATTATAAAGGTAGCCTAGGGTTGTGGTGCGGTAAAATTTGGCCCAAATTTATGTTGTTAAATGTTTTTTTTTTTTTATTGGATGACCACAAATTGGAAGTACATTGTAGCTTACATCATTGAAAATAATATAAAATATACATTGGAATACGTACTTCCTTCAAGAAGTTAATAACTGGCTTGAATTACCTTTAACATGACGTTGAAGTACTTACAATATACCCGTAAGTTATAAAAATTCTGCATGGAGACACAATCGTAATGTAAAGGCGATTAAACTATTTTAAAGCTTTTTAAATTAAAAGCTAACATCCAATTTATTTACAGGTGATCTGCTAGTAAACAAAGGGGTGGAAGTGGCAGTCCATACGTACGACCTGCACCGTCGCCCTGACTTATACCCCGACCCCGAGCAGTTCAACCCTGACCGGTTCCTCAGTGGAGAAGTCAGGCATCCTTACGCCTATGTTCCCTTCAGTGCTGGACTCAGGAACTGTATAGGTAGGTTTTCATTACTGAGAAGAAAATTCTTACCTACCAATCTTAATACTAAAAACGCATAAGTATTATGTGAAAAGTAGGTAAATATGATCACCTCCGTTTAACTAGACATACAGCATTAGTTTTACGACTATACTCAAAACTACTCTACAGGCTCTATAAAGGGGAATGCTCCCAAGAGCTGTTTGAGATTATACCGGCATCGCGATTCTATCATCGTTCCTCGCGTCACCGGTTAAAAGCTCACCCACACATAATCGAGTCCTGGAAGTCTCACACAGCTCGATTTATGCGCTCCTTCTTACTGCATACTTGCAAAATGTGGAATGATCTTCCATCTAGCGTTTTTCCGCAGGGCTACAGTATGGATTTCTTCAAAAAAGGTGTTAAAAGAGTCTTACAGGGTCGGCAACGCATTGGTAACGCCCCTGGTGTTGCAAATGTCGGCGACGGTAACCGCTTACCATCAGGTGGGCCGTCTGCTTGTTTGCCAACCGATTACATAAAAAAAAAAAAAAGATTTTGTAGTGTGGTTAATTTCGTGTGATAGCTGTCAAATGAAAATGTCTTTATATTGGAATGCATTAATTGTAGACGACTAATTTCTTTATAAGGCCAACGTACTTTTTTGGAATTGTTTTTAAGAACAACAACATTGGAGCCTTGTTATGAAATCATGATGAAAATATACCACATCAACTGTCATTTTGGCAGCTGACACATCCTGAAACATAATCTTTTTTACAAAGTGTAATTTACAAAATATTAACCGCGTCCTCCGATTTCGCGCCGGATGCCTAAACAACTCGGCCACTTGAGTACGCTCTTTCGAGCCGATATTTTTTTTCATTTATTTTCATAATTTTCTGTAACAATCTGCATGAGGGATAGGCCTCAGAAAATTATAAAAATAAAAGAACTGCACGAGAGCGTCCCGCACGCAGTCTTTGCAGTTTCACGTCATACTGGAACCGAAAAAGCTATCCATGATTACAACCTCAAAATGGCGATCAAAGATCGAAACAGCGTGGTAATGGAGACCCTGTTAAAATGTGACGTGTGAGAATGACAAAAACAAATTATTTCTGTATGTATTTTAATATCTATAGTTTTATTGTAGTCCCAAATTGTAGACGTGTGAGAATGACAAAAAAAAAAAAATTCTGTATTTAATTTTAATATATATAATTTTGTTGTAGTCCCAAATTATAAATATGTGCAATAATTGTAATCTTTGGCACGGGTACCCAGAACGGTCATGTTCACATAAAAGTGTTGTCTAGTGGCGGTGTTGTGTGTCGGGTCGCCATCTTCCCTCAGAAATGGTTGAGGAAGGCGATGGCTGGCACATGCGTCAACTCGTGACCGGGTGCTGCTAAAGAACACCGGTCTACTCTGAATGCCAATGACTTTACCGAAAAAAAAAACTTTTCTTTTAGCACTGTTCCCTCTTAGAATGTTGTATGTTTAATATTTCTTATTTCTAGTAATAATAAAAAAAAAAAACAAATGAAAAAAAGGCCCTGATACAGACCCTGAAGGTATGTGGAGTGTAGATTAATAAATAATAAAAATAAAAAAATAAATAAAAAAAACATCTTTTATAATCTATGATGGATCTATGAGATTTTCCTGCTACTATACTATTATGCAAATTTTGCCGTGAAAAATATTACTTGTCCTATAGCAAATGCTCGAACCATTCCAAACCAAAATTTAGATAACAATAATTTCATAAATGGCCTCTGGAGCATTGACCTATATATACTAGACACGACATCTCAAACAAAGTTTGTCGACCAGTGCAGATATGCCGGCCGGCATACTTTCCCCCACACGCAGCTGGACACTCGTAGAGATTACACGCGCTTTATGTTCGAATATTGTTTATTCAAAATACACAATTGATAATACACAATTTTCGAACGTAAAGCGCGTGTAATCTCTACGAGTGCCCAGCTGCATGTGTGGGAGAGTATGCCGGCCGGCATATCTGCACTGGTTGACGAATTTCGTTTGAGATGTCGCGTCTAGTATTTATAGGTCCATGCTCTGGAGGTTGAAAAAACAGCATTCAAGGACGCTAGCAAGTTATTAGTAAGCCAAGCGTGCTAAATACCCTACCACCGTGTTGAGAAGCCTATTGTTAGATTCATACCTACGAAAGCCTGAGCAGCAGTCAATGTACTAACAATGAACTTGTCCAACATATAACTGTTTCAGGTCAAAAATTCGCCATGATGGAGATGAAGTGCGTCCTCAGCGAGATATGCCATTCCTTTAAGCTGAAGCCAAAGCCAGGTGGAGAGAGAACGGAACTGATGGCTGACCTAGTTCTGAGACCTACTGCACCTGTCTACGTTAGATTTGTCCCTAGATAACAATATTAAATGAGCATTAAAAATTGAAGAAAATATGTATGAATCTTATATTGCCGCTTAAATAAAAAGATTTATACACTATCAATTAAGTTATGTATTTAGTTGATAATTAAGAACTAATAATTAACACACTATTATTAACTAAGTATACTATATTGAGGTTATAGGGGTAAACTCAGCAAAAGTTATATGTCCCCTGAGCTCGGGTTATCGTCCTGGTCGAGATACAGAAGTAACAAAAAAGCAGATGAGACAAATAAAATTACAAGTTTGTATTATTTACAAAATGGTCTCCGCAATGGCTCTTATTTATACAAAACAGATGTTTATTTTATTTTGTTAAAAATATTTGGGTGTGAGATAATTATTTTATGTTATAGTGACGGAACAATCTCGAGGCCCACCTGATGTTAAGCGGACTAAAATTGCACTGCACCCGTCACCTTGACACATACTTGTTAAGTCTCATGTGCCTGTAATTTCACTGGCTCTCAAGAACTGCTGCCGGAACTTTGTGTTATACATGTCAATATAGAACTAAAGGCGGAAATACATGACTGTAGCTGCCACCTACTTTAATGTGTATATGCTAACTGGCATGCCTGTATCTGCCACGCAAGTAGATAGCACAACATTTGATTTGCAACGTGAGGGAGGGGCCGCGGAGGGCTGTCTTGTGAACTGGTGTGTGAATACGTCTTGCAAATACAGGCATGCAAGGACGCAAATTATATGCAAGTTTAACTTGCAAATCTATCCACATTGCGCCAGTAACTTATATATGCTGCTAACAAGCATGAAAGTTAGTGTTCCATTTTACAGGCATGTGTATCCTAGGCTTTACACAGTCACTCTATCTGCCGTTGGTTTCTGAAGTTGAATACACAGCGGTAGGATTGTCAGTGTAAAAAAGTTAAAATCAATGTTAAAAATAGGAATTGCCTTTATTGCGGTACTCCAATAGACATGTGTACCTTAGATGAACAGTTATCAGTATTATAGGAGTACATTATGTTATATTATTATTTAAATTCCCTACCTTATTTGAATATTAGTGTATCATTGCATATATTACACAATAATACACATTCTTATTACAAAATAACGCCTGTGATGTATTATAAGCCTTTGTTTAAGTACGTCAGAACTTCTAGGTACCATTATCTTTCTAGTTAAAATCACGAAATGTTTGCATCGATATCCCTATTATTGGAAATATAACCTCTTTAGCTAAGATTTTATTTGTGATTTTTTCTCTAGTTTAACCTCTAACTATAGCCGTTTAGGTTTCAACTTGTTTATAGTATTGTTTATTGATAATTTGTCATTATCGACACCCATGCGTTTGTATTGTTTTAATTTGCTCTAGGTTTTAAATTCCTATACAAGTCAAGCATGATGGGAATAAAACAGTATTGTAGATCGCAGTGAGTGTTTGAAATAGAAAATGCACAGGCGAATTTGATCAGATTTAGGTATCATTAAATACAGTAATGTAGCAAAAACACCCAGTTAGTACTTCTCAAGTAATTGTAATTGTTATTAGAGTATGCTCCGACTTGCTATTTGACGTTTTACTTTAAAACGGTTTATGACATATTGTAAAAATACTTTTTTTTAGTTTAGTAAAATGTAGAAATATGAAATGTATGCATTTTATGTGCGCATGCTGTAAAATTGTGCGTGCGGGAAGTCACCTCCCGGTCCAAGGGAAGACCAGCGTCTGTTGCTGCTCGCAGCATCCAGCAGAGGCCGGGTTTGTAACACACACTGTTTTATAATTCCTTGTTTGTTTTAGTTTTTTTTATGCCTTATAGGTTAGCCTTTGACCACTATCTCACTTGATGGTAAGTGATGATGTGGTCGAAGATGTTGTTCAGGCTAACCTAGTACTGGCTCTCAAGGACAGCTGCCGGAACACACCGTTAGGTGCTTGGCGACAGATTTTCTACTTGAGGGTGGTTAGGCGGGTATTTGTAAAATGCCCTACTACCATGCAAAATCTGTGTATATTGGTGTGTGTTGCAAATAAACGCTATTCTATTCTATTTTAAAAAGGTTAGGTATATGATATATATATATATATATATATATATACAATATCGGATATTTTGGGTCCGTTTATTATTCACTCTGCCCCATAAAATTTGCATCAACAGACATCGTTAGGGTAGGAAAGGAGCAAGGGTAGAGGCTACGGTAGAGAACTGTAGGGACAAGAGTTGGGGTATGGATATGGGGAAGTGAAGGGTATAAAGGGAAGGAAAGCGCAGGGTCAAAGGTAAAGGTAAGGTAAGGAGAAAGAATAATTAAAAATTTCAATGTGAACGTCACATATCAGCTATAACATGATAAATCAAGTACTTAAATCAAAGTCCTTGTGAGCAGTGCGGTCAAAAGTTAGCCAATAAATAAAACAATACTCGCCATTATAAATACACATTTAATAAATAACTATATTAAATTAAACTTTACAGTACCTGTTACTAAATGGTCATACACTTACATATTATAAAGATGAATGTTTTGTTAGAGAAATCATATAGGACTTACCCCACTACTAGGAGTAGGAAAGTGGTAAACAGGTGGACCAGATGGTTTTTAAAAAATCGCACCTCTATTAGAGGAAAATTAAGCCTACAGAGGGATATGAAGCCTGTCTGCCTATAACAGATACATATCATCACAAGTGACGACTTACACTGCGGCCGTCATCCTGGGACATACTCAAGGATTGCTACCGGAACACACTGTTAGTTTCTTGGCGACAGATTGTTTTCTTGAAAGTGGTAACTAGCCAGGCGAGCATTCTCAAAATGCCCTTCTCCGAGTGGTGAACCTAAAGGTTCACCACTCAGCTGATGATGTGGATCTAACGGTTATATATAACATGCACCCTTTATTGCACATTCCGCTTCTTTCCTGCCTCATCATCCTTTCTTCGTCCTAACGCCTCAGTCTACTCCTTCTCCTCAGTCTTCATCCAACTACTTAGTCGTATAAACCTTTAAGATAATACCCATCTTAAGATCATATTCTAGTAAGAACCTAAGGTAATGTTAACGAGTTGGTTTGTATTGATATAATGTTATATATAATATATAAAAAAAATGTTTGTATAAGAATTTATTTTAAATATTATAACCCTAAACTCAGAATTATAGTTATCATTTTAACCTTCAGTTCTTTGTATTGGCCGTTTTTATTGGTACCAAATCCATACTCTTTAATTATTCTTAATATACCTACCGTAAATATGTGTGCGAGATTTGGCACCACTCGTGGACGCAGAGCAGTCGGCACGCGGGGCGCTCGGCTCCGCCGGGATGCTTTGAAGTGGTCAGCAACGACTGCGTATTTTAGACCAGACGAGCGTGACGTATTTGTTCCTTGAGGTTCAGATTCAGATCTTTTATACTTCTATAAAAAGTTGTTAAAATATTGTCATATTATAATCTGAATCTGTCGATTTTCAAAGTCTTACATAAATAACTTTGGCCACAGCAAATAAGAAAAGATGGGGATGCCATTATTAATCTGTGAACTGGCAATAAGTCCTATCTGATTTTTTCGTTATAATGTTTTCATATTGCGTGATAAAAGATAGGATAGCACAGTTCACAGTCGATATATTGAATGTTAATTAGTTAATGCTTACATATTAATAATATGTCGAAAATTTTTATATTTGTACAAGATATTTTATTGTATTATGTTGTTCTTAAAAACACAAATTTTGACTTGTATGATAAGTAAAAATCTGTTTTTTAATCAATTTTGTGTCATTATGTTCACACTGGTTCTTTTAGTAACACTTGGTAAATTGTTTTGTGCTGCTTATTTAACATTTAAACGGGCGTGACTCTCTCTCGCTGGAACTCGTGCAAGATGCGGCAACGTTCGTGCTGAGCGCAGAGCAGTCGCGCAGGCGGGCGTCAGGCCGGGCCTCGCGCCGCTCGGGGCACTTCAACTCGGTCTGCTGTCGGCAGTGACGTCTCGGCAAACCTCACCACGAGGCGAGGCCGATTACTCTGTGAGAAATAAAAACGAGTTTAATTTATAATTGAATATTAGCTGATTGGGGAATTGGTAAATATTGACTTTAAACACAATCTCACCCTATGGTAAGTGATGATCGGTCCAAGATGTTCAAGCTAAGCTAAAATAACTGGTTCTCAAGAACAGCTGCTTCTGAACAGCCCTTCAGGTATTTTATACTTACCAGTCAATGACTTTTCTTATTTCAAATTAAATTACTTATCCAAACGGGTATTATCACTTTAGGATCTTATCTGGAATGATTGCTTTCATTACGTTAAAGAGTGGAAAGATAAAGATAAAATAAACAAAATAGAGATAATTGGACGTGGAAAGCAATTCATTTTAATTGAGGTGTGTTTCATTACTGCAAATCCCCCAAATGAATTTGCCAACAGTGGTCGTCATGGCTGTCGATGATGAAGATGACGATATACATTAATATTGTAAATACATACCTTATGACACAGCGGCTCTTCAAGGTTCACGTTTCTGTTCCTGGTTGAGATCAAACCTGAGTGACCTGCAGAGACAAAAACATTTCTCATTTCGGGCTTGCTGGAGACTCTCTGATCTCTGTGTTTAGGCAATCGAGAAAGTAATTCCAAGAGAAGCAATTCTATTTGGTTTGCACGAAATAAATTCTTTCAATTTTTCTATTATCGCTGTACCGTACTGTATCGTCCACTGCTGAATGCAGACTCCCCTATCTAGGGGGTATTTTTTGATCAGCAAAGTTAAGCAACGTCCGCCGTGGTCATGTGTTGAATGAGTGACCGCTTGTCACTACTACTGAGCGCTTCCGTGCTTCGGAGGGCACGTTAAGGCGTTGGTCCCGGTTGTCGTCTTAGGATGGCAGTCGTTGTAGCATGGTGGTAGGGTATTTTGCGAATGCCCGCCTGGCTAGCTACCACTCTCAAGTAGAAAATCTGTCACCAAGCACCTAACGATGTGTTCCGGCAGCTGTCCTTTTGAGCCAGTAAATCTAGGTTAGCCTGAAAAACATCTTCGACCACATCATCTCTTACCATCAGGTGAGATAGTACCGCTGTACCATATTTAATAAATTGTTGTGGTGAGAAACATATTATTTTTTACCTTTTTTTCTATTATTTTTATAAGTTACTTACTTTTATATACGTACATATAGTTATTACAATATTTTTACCTTTTTTAATCAAGAAAAAGATATTTCTTTAACACTCAGGCCCACGTGCGCCAACGAGAAAACCCGAGTTAAACTCGAATTCAGTGTAAATTGTCATACAAAGAGTAAAAACCAAATTAACCCGACTTAAACTCTTGAATTTACGTTGGCGCAATAAGCACTTTGACTGAGCGAGCGCGAAGCTTTAGCAAAAATGTTTACGTTTGCCTGACCGGATTCCGGATTTCCGGTTGTTCTCGGCAGATTGCATTTCTCAACAGATTTTCATGAAACTCATATCGATTTTTTGTTGAATACAGATATTGGATACGTTTCAAAATAGTACAAATAAGGGGAGGATGAAAACGTAAAAAAAATACAGTTCCGAGGTCTTCATAGCACAGAGCTACTAGCTAGTGTTATAATATTAGACATACGGTGTTTTAATCTTCTGATTTTCTTATTTCTTACAACTATAATTCATTCTAGGTGCTTAAACTAAAATATTAACTTACATTACATAGCACCAATAAAACTGCGCAGATATAATTGAACGAAATAAAACGGTTGATGACTCAACCTAATTTAAAGTGTAGTTAGAATAACTCTATGTCTATAAAAATCAAATTGTGAAATTCTGACAGTACTCATTGTATTACAAACAATTTGCAAATTATTCCCCACCCTATCTCGTGATAAGAAACTTATTTTGATGTTGTTATTTGCAAGCATTGGGTAATGTTTTGTACCCTTATTTAATGCTTACAAAAGGTAAACAATGTTATATAGAGGGTATATTTATCAAACAACTTTAAATGGTTTAAATCGAATATCTATCATTTATTTTTGTCTCAACGTTTCAAACACTTTGCAGTTATCGATTTAAACAAAACTACGCTCTTTATATCAGCGTATTATAACCCAGTGCAGTACATACCCAGTGAAAGCAATCTGGTTCTTAATTATGTCTCATACGCGCTGTTACAAAGAAAGTAATAAAACGTTACCAGCCGACGAAACTAATAACGATGTAGATTACACTATCCACTGAAGCATAAGCTGTGACTGATGTTGCTTGATGAAGCTTTTCCAGCAATAAATACCTCAGTATGAAATTGTACGCGCGACGGAACTCGATAAAACCTTGCAGATGGAGTATCTGCTACAAGACCGGTCATATAAAATAAAATGCATCATGAATGCCACATTTAAATTGTAATTTTAAAATAGTTGCTAATTCAAAATCGTATTTATTATTAAAGTACACCGTTCAAAAGGCTCTACCTACCAAACTGGGTACAATAAAAACCCGTATCTTGATTGGTAGTTCCATCCCTATATTATTACAGTTTTTTACGAATAAACATTAGATAGAGCTAATTTTATTCAGTTTGTTTTATTAATAAATATATTGCATTGATAATAATGTAAAATTTTCTACATAATTAGATATAAATTTTCTTTAAAATTACTAAATATAGGAGCTATAGAGTTTTATGATTTTTCCAACTAACAGGAAACTTTTATGCTTTTGTCTAATTAGAAAATTTTAATAACTTATGTTATATATTTATTGTACTTTTATCATATTTTTAAAGAAACTTTATAAGCAAATAATAAAATTGTGACAACAATTCGATTAACTATTTAAGTACCTATTTCAATTAGTTTAGCATAATTTTATATTCAATTTATAAAAGCATTAATTATGTGTTACAAATATGAGTTTTGCAATAAATCATTCTTACATTTTAGTATATTCAATTAATATATATTACATAGTAATTTATCACTTAATAATTAAATTTTATATTATAAATTTGGGTAAGCGGCGTGTCGTTCTCATCAAGTTAGTGACAGTCTTCGACCACGTACCAAAGGATATGTCAACAAAATAGTCCCTGCACAAATAATTTTGTGCACAAAAAAAATGATGCGACGCGTGATCAAAATGCTGGCACCTACTTGGCTCAAAGAATAAGCATTGCAATTCAACGGTGCAATGCTGCCTGCATGCTGGGCACGCTGCCAACTGGTAGTGGGCTAGAGCATTTGGAATGCCTATGAGTCCAAATTCTTTTATTGTAGTAGCTGTATTGTATATAGTTCGTAGTATTTTGTTAATAAAGACATAACACCGGTAAAAAAAAAAAATTGCCAGTTTGTGAAACGGACAAAATAAACACGTAAAGCACATATTGATACATAATATATAAGCATACAGCATTAATGAAGAAAATTAACTTTTTACGATAAACGAGACCTACATAAAAGTGTATCTGCCAATTAAGGGCTAAATTTCAACTCCATAGAAATAAGTTCTAGAAATTTCGCAGATTGTCGTGTACCTTCAAGCTTGACTCCTTTGAAAATGTAGCGTTGATTCAACTTAGCTCGCACTTGGAAGTTTGCAAATAGTCAAGCGAGCATTTTGGGAATGCGCGCTTGACTATCAAAAGAATAAACTATCACATGAGCATTAATAATGCTCGCATGACTATCTACACATTACATTGAATTATGTTTTTGTGACTTTTATGTTTTTGTGATGGAACAAGCTCGAGGCCCACCTGATGTTAAGCGGACTAACCTCTGCCTATAACAGATGCATTTCATCACAAGTCACGAATTGCTCTGCGCCCGTCATTTCAGACATAGTTGTTAAGTCTCATATGCCTGTTATTTCACTGGCTCTCAAGGACTGCTGCCGGAACACACCGTCAGGTGCTTGGCGACAGATTTTCTACTTGAGGGTGGTCACTAGCCAGGCGGGCATTCGCAAAATGCCCTTCCACCATGCGGTGAAGCTCAAGCCCGCGGCGGGATTCGTACCATGGACCTTTTGTGCGGCAGTCCATAGCCAATGCCACTGAACCATCACTACTTCAAACTTTGACTTTGACATAGGTATCTGTTTTATAAATTTATTTGATTTTTTTTTATTCTTGAATATTCTCACAGAAACGCTCAGTAGTAAATGTCACAACGGTCACCCATCCAAGAGGTGACAGCGGAGAATTTACCTTACTCTAGTCTAGTTGATCGGCCAAGAATAACTAAGCAAGCTCCGCTACAGGATCTTCAATAGGATTTTTTATTGGGTTGATAATCTAAAACCAGGCGCACTTATTTCATCTTTTCTTAGTGTTGTAATCGTGTTTGGCATCGTTTATCTACTTATATTCTTTCGAGTATCTATTATAAATCCAACATTGTCCTTACCTATCATATCTGGTCCAGCGTTACATCTGCAGCAAGTTTTCTTCACAAACTTTCTGATAGCCCCTTTGAAGTTCAGGGAGTAGGAGCCGTAGACCAGGGGGTTCATGCAGGAGTTGGACACCGCCATGGCGAACAACAGGTCTTGGAGTTGGGGGGACACGTCTGATGCTGATTTTCGATCTATCATGTACCTGGGCAGAGAGAAGTTGGGATGATTTAGCATAGATCCATAGATAAGTGTAGGTACCTATTCCAAAACCAATTACTGTACCATCCGGTTAGCCTCCACGTAGAAGCTACTCAAGTATAAAATTTGTCACAAAGCATCTATTAGTGTTCTCCGGCAGCTGTCCTTGACAGCTAATAATTCTAGGTGAGCGTGAATATTATCTTCAATTACATCATCACTTACCATCAGAGAGATCAGAAAGAAATTGGCCCAAGGCTAGCCAATCAGGTATAAAACAATATTTCGTACAGAACAATGCTTCCTCCCTGCTTCCAGTGCAGATTGGTAATGTATACCACAGTTATACTCGTATAATGTGCGTGAGAAAGCGCTACGGTTTGAGCGTAACTATAAACCTAAATTGCAGGCGCATTTGTGCTAGATATAACAACAGGTTGTAGGTTATTTTTTCATTGAATTGTAATGTATGGCAAGTGTAGGAGTGTAGCAGCAAGGCGGGAGCATGCGGCGGTACATTACCACATGGCCATGGTCGCGTAGGGGAGCCAGCAGAGCGCGAACAAGTGTAGGAGTGTAGCAGCAAGGGGGGAGCACTTGTCGGTACATTACCACATGGCCATGGTCGCGTAGGGGAGCCCGCAGAGCGCGAACAAGTGTAGGAGTGTAGCAGCAAGGGGGGAGCACTTGTCGGTACATTACCACATGGCCATGGTCGCGTAGGGGAGCCAGCAGAGCGCGAACAAGTGTAGTAGTGTAGCAGCAAGGGGGGAGCACTTGTCGGTACATTACCACATGGCCATGGTCGCGTAGGGGAGCCAGCAGAGCGCGAACAAGTGTAGGAGTGTAGCAGCAAGGGGGGAGCACTTGTCGGTACATTACCACATGGCCATGGTCGCGTAGGGGAGCCAGCAGAGCGCGAACAAGTGTAGGAGTGTAGCAGCAAGGGGGGAGCACTTGTCGGTACATTACCACATGGCCATGGTCGCGTAGGGGAGCCAGCAGAGCGCGAACACGGCGACGATGACGACCGTCATGCGCAGCGTGCGCCGGCGCACCCGCTCCAGCACGCGCCGCCCCATAACCCGCAGCCGCACACCCTCACTCCCATCGCCCTTCTCCGCAACGTATTGCTCTACACATTTAATGTTCACTGTTTTAATGATTATTCAATAGGTGTTCATTTGCAATGTGTTGTTATTTCAAAACAATCTGTAGTAATTTAAAGGTTGAGAAATGTCTAGCCCTTATTACAACTTTATGTTCTGTCGTGATGTCATCTATCCACTTGTCCGTCCGTCTGTTCTGTTTCTTGTGATATTTATTTAGCCAGTCTATATTTTCACTGCACATGGTGTTTACAAATACTGTAAGAACCACACTATGTACATGCTTTTGTTTCTGTTTTATCGTTAAAACTAAGTTTAAATTCCGGCAAAGTGCGAGTCCAACCAAAGCCTGAACAAAGAAACATTTTTTTACCACAAAATCGTGTTTTGACATGGGAGTCCTTGATGTGAAAACTAGCCGACCGACGAGCACTTATCCGGTTTCTTTAGAACCCGTTCACAATGATTATAAAAATAATAATTTTAGAAATTTCTCTACAAAGATGATGATTTGATTTTTGACCTCCTGACAGATGAGAGTTGTCCGTGACTGCTTGAATTTAATGTGATAAAAAGTAGTTGGCAGTACGTTTAAAGTTAGCTAAATTGTTACCGTTAAGTTCCTGACTGCTGCACCGTATCTTGCACAGAATGCAGACATAGCAGACGGTGATGATGACCAACGGCACGAAGTACATCGCGCTCATGCAGAACACATTGTAGGCCACCTCCTGCCATTCGGAGCTGAACGCGTCGAAGGAGACGCATTGTTGGAAGTCAGTCACGCGAGGGTGGTGCATCACGCGGAATACGAAGCTCTGTTGATAATTTAACATATTCAATTCATGTTCACAAATTATAAAAGCACAAATATCTAGTCTTGAACGGGAATACTTCGGATTAGCATCGAGTGCCCTTATTTCAAGGCTATCGGAACATACTCTAATGAGCTGAATCTTGTGCTCTGATTGTATTATTTTAACCGTCAATATACTCTAATGGTGGATCACGCATATATACAGGGATTATTGGTAAAATGCTAACAACATCTTAGGTTTGACTTCTGCTAGTTTTAACAAACATTTTGAGATGTTTTATATTTTTGATTGTTTATATGTATTTGATAGAACAAGCACGAGGACCACCTGATACTAAAAGTATCTTGTGTCTGTATGATATTATTTCATTTTATTATTACTTGTATCGATGTAAATATTCAAAACTCTGTTCAAAGGGAGCGCGGCGCGATCCTGTGTTGCCCCGGCAGGCGCTCTTGCAAAGGAGTAGGCATTGTCTTTTACTAAGTACTATAGGGTGAAATTCTACCCCACGGGGATTGGATTGACGGTAGAAAACTTTATTTCGTTAATCTTTAAATATTATATTTTATATTTGAATAAGTATTTCGGAAATATACCCTTTTGACCATTCTCATAAAATACATGTTTTTGGTTTACATTTTCGTAAAGAAATTTAATAAAGCCAGGCGATTTTTTAAATTTCTTATCTTACATCTTAAAAAAAATGAAATGTAGATCTATCAGGGAAACAAAAATTAAAAGAAATCTTCAATAGTATATAATACTTCGTGTATAGCCATATCACGGGACGTCGAGTATGCAGCATTCATAGCAATCCTTCATTTGAAATGTCGCATGATGCATACATGGAAAATTTACAACATTTTTTTCCATGTTTGGCTAAAAATCAAAATTCCTTTAATTGAGCTATACGTCTCGTTGAATCTTTATCCTTACCCAAAATTGAAAACTATTTGACCAACATCCCACCTGATGGAAAGTGATAATGCGATTGAAAATGGAGCATGTTTGTCTAAGAGGTAGATCACTCTATATATTCCAAATTTCTATTGATTTGACAATTTAAATTATTGATTCAAAACTATTTTGTATTTGTGCACAGCCACATTGGCTGTAAGAGGCAGACACAAACATGAGTGATCCTAGAGTTCTGTTGATTCATTAGATGAACGCAACCCAGAAAATATAAAAACATGTACAAAAAAGTGAAACCGACTTCAACTTTCAAATGTGTGAAAAGTACCTATTATCACAATATTGTACGCGTGGTACCGACTTCAACAAGTTACTTCACATATTTGAGTCATAATTTAATGGGATCTATTGTCATTCACTGTCAATGACTATATTATTAAGATAGGAAAATACTTTTCAGTTATTGGAGTGTAGCTCAAAACGGCTCGACCAATTTTGATAAAATTTAAATGGGATCACACGGCAAGCATCAGCATTGAAATAAAAAAATCTACAAAATCGCTTTACCCAGTCAAATGTTCTGATATAACAAACATTATATAGAAGAATTGAGTACCTCCACCTTGTTTTGAAGTCGGTAAAAACAACATTAATTATAAACAATTTCGCTCCATTCAACAAGTTTTTATGTTCAGTGAGAATAGGGAATAACTGAGCAGAAATCCTCTCTTCATAGCGCCTCCGGTGAAGTGATCGCATCATCGAGCTTCGATACTTTCTAAGTATAACTTTGTGGGTAATCAGTGGTATAACAAAGCAATTTCTCAAAGTTTACGACAAAGCGCTTGACGTTTCAGAGAAGCTGAGTTAGAACAAAATGTGGGCTTTTTAATTCGAATTACGCAGACAAACTTCCGTTTTTTAATGTTTTGTGGAGGAACAAGCGCGAGTCCCACCAGATGTTAAGTGGATTATCCTCTGCCTATAACAGATGCATTTCATGACAAGTGACGATTTACACTGCACCCGTCACATTGAGACGTGCAGTTGTTAAGTCTCATGTGCATGTAATTTTACTGACTCTCAAGGACTGCTCCTGGTACCTTAACAAAAGTTTTAAATTAAAATATAACTTCATATTAGAAATTAGAAGTCATCGCCAACGTGCCCATATCTACAATACCACCAGTGGGAGAGTCTAGCGGGTCGACACATCGCCCAATATAACCGGAAAAGTGTTAGCTGGACTCGCACAACACGGGTTCCGCACCAAGATAGAATGTATCATAAATCGGAACTATTTTCCATACAGCATTCTGAAGCAACCGTGGGGTACTGGGTTAGAATGTCACCCGCCCTTCTCTGCACGTGAGTGTCGTAAGAGGCGAATATAAAATATATAAGGGAAAAATACCGGAAGGTGGGCAGCAGCGCCTTATGAGGAACTGTTATCTTATTCTCTGATCCCTAAGACGCCTGCTAAGCGTCATCTTTTTGTTATAATTATCACTTATTAATGTTAGGCAATATGTCATACACATTGCCTAACATTAAGTTAAACAGTAAGTTATTTCATGTGGTGAACCATACAAAGGTATAAGTAAATTTATAGTTATAATACTCGTATATCTACGCATATGGCTCCAAGGTTATTGACACCGGGCAATGTCCGGGTCCGTAGCTTAAGCCCGCCGTTGCTATTGCTTCCGTGGTTATTGCCTTGAATAAAAGTATATACAGACGTACATATATGTGTTTTATTAAAGTAATAAATACGTAGTAACACTTAATGGAACATTTAATTATAATAGATAGGTCAGATACAATATCTAAAATTCCTGAGATTATTGAGGTTTCGTCATGGATATATTTATGTACTCAAAAAACTAAACATATTATCTTGTAGAACTTACTGTATAACGTGGTAAATAAACATATCTAAAATATTTGAGATATATAATTAATAATAAATAATATAAATATATAAAATAATAACGATATTTTTTTTGATAATTCATAAATGAGCCATTTGGTGTAGAGTTGGGTACGAACCCAACTGCTCCACCAAACGGCTTCCGGTCACCACGGGGTGACCGGAAGCAAATCATATGCTGTTAGGGCATTTTGCAAATGCCCTAACAGCATAAACATATAACCAAAAACGAAATAACCAAAAACGATTATTAACTACTTTATATGCTGTAGAAGTCGGAGCAAAACATACCAGTGAAATTTCGCTTATTAAAAGACCTTGACCTTTTAAGAAAAACTGTACCTTCTATCCTAGAAAACTTATCGAAAGCAACAATAGTAGGATCTTATAAAATTAGGCTAGACAGGGGAGGAGGCTCGAGGAGTGGAGAGCCTCAAATATAGAAATCGCAATTAACAGATTCCAAAATTATTGATTTCTTAACTAATCTGCTTATATGTAAGTATTTAGTCAAATATTTTGATGTATACATATAGTCAACTACAATAAAAAAAATATTGAAATTAAAACAACTAAAATAAAATGACGCACGTGCGCTTATTCATATAGATAGATAGGTACTGTATTTTATGTATTTTGCAGGTACGGATCAAAATATTATTTTTAACCCTACCTAGTCAAAATCTTACAAAATAAAATAATATTATATTTAATAGAATCTCGGGCAATAAACAGGAGCAAAAGAAACCGGGGGCATAGATAAGCCACAAACTCGAACTTTCAAAGTATCCATTCCAGACCTGTTTACACCGTCCGTTTAACAAGCATTGTTGCTATTTGCTAATTAAACTTTTTGCTTGTTTTCATCTGGAATTGAGTGATCTAAGCTTTTATTTATATGAGTTTTATATTATATTACAACTGTTCTGCGTGAAAACAGAAGGCCGCCCGTTGTAACACTATGTTATCATTATTTAATATGTAAACTTTAATATTTTAACAGTGGTGTAACAATAAAGAGTTTTCTATCTATCTTCTATCTACTTCTTATAAGATCGAACCTGCTCCATAGCCTGTTCTTTGTACATGTTCAGGGGTATGACCTGATTGTGAATATAGTCTACGTGAAGTTTTGTTTCTCTTTTACGATTCCTGTTGTCAATAGTACTGACCTGAGGTAAGCTGCAAGCTAGCGCCATTGCCCACGCGTAGTAGAGCATCTGCTTGCTTCTCCGCAGCGCAACAGACAGACGCAGTGGGTATATCAACGCAAAAAACCTGTGAATGAAACAAAACTTTCAAGGTGCAGCATAGAAATTCGACACAGCTTTGAAGCAGTGATGGCTCAGTGGCTTTGGCTGCTGCGCAGCAGGTCCATGGTTCGCCGCATGGTGGTAGGGCATTTTGCGAATGTCCGCCTGGCTAGCAACCACCCCCAAGTAGAAAATTTGTTGTCAAGCACCTAACGGCGTGTTCCGGTAGCTGTCCTTGAGAGCCAGTGAAATTGCAGATACATGAGACTCAACAACTGTATGTCTCAGGGTGACGGGCGCAGTGCAGTTCTTCACTTGTGATGAAATGCATCTGTTATAGGCAGAGGAGACGCTTAACATCAGGTGGGCCTCGAGCTTGTTCCATCACAATAACATAAACAAAAAAAAAATAAGAGACATTGGTTACCGCGTTACATCAGGTAGGCAGCGCGCTTGTTCCGTCACAATAACATACAAAAAAAAAAGCTTAGATACGAGTACTGTTACGGTTTATACATTCCCACCTCCGAAGTCTACTTACGACGTATATGTATATTGCAATTACCATCTTTATTGTGGTTTCAGAATTTTATTTCTCTTAAGAATAACAATATTCACTTACAGAGAAACACATTACAAACAAAGTAAAATTTAAATACCGGATTGCACGGTGCACTCGAAATAAAATACTTACTTC
This sequence comes from Plagodis pulveraria, assembly GCA_963890685.1. Classification (NCBI taxonomy): domain Eukaryota; kingdom Metazoa; phylum Arthropoda; class Insecta; order Lepidoptera; family Geometridae; genus Plagodis; species Plagodis pulveraria. The sequence goes on along the minus strand of OY982961.1, from coordinate 3,660,961 downwards.
ATAATACATCTATAACAGTTACTTATATACGTTTACATACAAAAAACAAAATACAATTCAAATTCTCACTCCTCACTCGGCAAGTAGACATCCCTAGACTGCACTTATCTACGTAAGCCTACATTGATAATTGCAATGTATTTAATCATCAAAACAAATCTATGTCTAAAACATGCCTAATATACAGAACAGAATAGATAATATCTCATAATATCTACCTTCATATAAAATTATGATCCAAAACGCATGTTTTTGTCATTTATTTAACACCACCCATGTTATTTTTTTATATTACTATGAATCAGCCTTGATAAGAAGAGCTATCATCAAGCGGTAGCGCGGTATTGATCAAGAGTCCATCTTGGTGGGTACTACCCCAGTGTCAGATATTCTGCCTCCAAGCTGTAGCGTGCAAACAATACTGGGTTTAGGCGTAAAGGGCACTGAAGAGAATCAATTACTGGGCGAACCAGATATAAGAATAATTTTCTTGGAGTGACAAGCACAGTGCAGTGTCATCCGTCTTGTCAATGTATGACATAAAAATAAACAAGAACAAAAAATGTTTTTCCAAGTTTCCGTTCTAGTACTTAAATTCAAATTGAAATATATTTATTGCATGAACATGGGTGGTAAAAAAAAATTGTTAATTGTACAAAGTTCTCCATATTTCACCTTTATGGTATGCAAAAGTTGAAGATATTTCATACTCAAATATTTCATATTCAACATATATAATAACAATATTAACTTAGTGCGAATACGACTCACATTTGGTCGGTTTCTTTGTGTTTGTTATTTAAATATAGCACATAATATATTGCTAGAAATAAACTTACTGAAATTGTAAATGCCTAACCTAACAACTTAAATTATTGAGCTCGGTAACAAGAATGGCGTACATCTCACAACTTTGACGAGTATTTGTTTTAATCGACATCATATCATATATACCGGAACGTCCATCATTGAAAAAAGGTCTACCCCCATCGGAGGGACCATAATCTTGACGCTTGGCAGGCCTGGAGATTGCAGTATAAGCCTGCGAGCCTATCCTCTAAGGACGTGCGATGAATAAAAGCGATGTGCGAGGCTAGGAAGTCTAGGACATTTAATAGATTCTTTATTGATTTTTATCCAGGTCTTATCCAAATTATCCAGGTATGCAAATACATGTCGATAGAATTGAAATGAATCCTATTCAAAGATATATTCTTGCCAACAAAAATATACTCATATAAATAAGTTCATAATGAAAAATTGCACAGTAATCGCGTAAAAACAAAACATATTATACAGGCAAATTGAGGTCCTCCAAATTTTTTGAAAGTCTGTTTAAAAGAGGAACCTTTGAGGTCAAAAAATATAAAACGCAATATACATAAGATTAAAGACGATGTCTCGTCTATATAATTGTTATATTCTTGTGTAGCTTGGTAAGGATAAAAAGGCAATCAAAAAGATGTCAAATAGAAAGGAAAGAAATATCACGACTACATATAGACCACGATTATTTAAATAAGGCAACCTACGCACTTGTTTTACTGCTCGTTTGCGTTAACGAAATATGAATATTGTCTGCTGGCTTTTTAGGGTTCCATACCCAAAGGGTAAAAACGGGTCCCTATTCCTGAGACTTCGCTGTCCGTCCGTCTGTTACCAGGCTGTATCTCAAGGAAGGTGATAGCTAGACAATTGAAATTTTCACAGATGATGTATTTCTATTGCCGACAAGTACTAAAAATAAAATAAAATAAATATTTAAGGTGGGCTCCCATACAACAAACTTGTTTTTTTTACCGTTTCTTGCACGGTACTAATATCGGTGACAGGTAGACGCTTTATAGAATATTTAGTCACGGAACCCTTTGTGCGCGAGTCCCACTCGCACTTGGCCGGTTTTTTTAATTCATTCGATTACTGGTGCGCCACAGGTAAAGAAAAAACGAAATAATGCCTCGTCAAATGTCATGATGCATGAAGTGTTAATGTCGTCTCTTTAACGATGAATGGCTGCCCATCTAATATAATATACACATGGGTAAAATCTTAGGTTGACGTTTAACACCAAATGATTTGCAGACCACATTTAGCCTACGAGAGGCATTCTAGTGTGTAGAGCACCGCACTCCGAAAAGTAAACTTTCACACAATAATATTCGTGAAAAAGTTTTGAATTTTATCGAGTCATAACTGTCAGACAGGCTACATAATTTTCTTTTCATCTTTTATTTTCTTCCGGGTCTTTGGTAAAATAGGAGTACCGCAAGGATACATTTTAGGAACTTTCCTGTGTTACCGTATATGAAATGGATCCGTAGTAAAAGACAATGCCTACTCCGAGCCAAGACCGCCCGCCGCGGCAACACTGGACCACGCTGCACTCCCTTTGAATACAGTTTCGAATAATTACATCGAGCAAAGTAATAAAAATATTAAACAATAAATTACAGACACAAGAGACAGCAGGTTCCTCGTGTTCATTCCGTCAGTTACAAACAAACAAACACAAAAAAAAAGAGAAATATATAATTTTAAAATGTTTGTTAAGACTAGCAGAATTCAACCCTAAGAGGTTGTTAGCATTTTACCAATAACCCTGTATACAACTTAAAACATATTTTATCAATTCACAGCCATTTAAATGTAATTATCACTTTAAAAACGTATAAGTTTCCAACTAATAACTACTAAAAAGAGCACACGTTCGTGTCTATATAAAGGCGAATTTAGCCGCGGTCACTCAAAAATCCGGTGGAGCTAAACGATCGACAGCGGGAGTCAGTATCCGACATCCCTAAAAAAAAAACGTCCACTCATTCTCGATCGTGTGCTTGAAGAGTCAAGACATCCTGAGGATGCTTCGTGCAGAAGCGCGATGTGTCTAAAATTCTTCCGGTTTTGCTGCGTGGCCATAGTGCCGTCACGTTGGCTTAACAGGAATATTAGGCGAAATTGTCAATAGATATACTTTTTAAGTGTTTTTCTAAAATATATAATTTTTTCTTAAAATAGTTTGTTATTATTAATCGGTGCGTTGTTTTGTCTGATAGACGGTGGACTCTTCGTTAAGAATTTTTAGCGCACCATATCAGACGCCAAGAAACAATGGCATATTTTCTATCACTAATTGTTATGATTTTCGGTCGAAGCGTGACTTTTTTCTTCAATAATTGTTCAGAAATAGTGAGATTATTCCAGTTTGTTTTTGTACCCGACTGTCCCAGGTAGGGTAAGTATATGTTTCTTTAATGAATGTATTTCTTTGGCCTGCTCTGTAACCTCAACCTTGTAATGGATTTTATGTATTCACTTTGTTCCCTTTTAGCCAAACAACCCTTTCACGGAATTTATTATTACGAAAAGTCCGCTTGATTTGACACTGGAACAATTTCAAAGGTCCTAGCGTGTTTTAGAATTTATAATATTTCTCATAGGGCCAGGTTTTGTGAAAATACACACACACACACGATTTTTTCACACTATGATTTATCGACGTTATTGTAGTCTGTGATTGCTAGTCTATAGTCATTTAATAGACTATGACTGTGACTTATAAGCTTATGTCCCAAGCGAAATATTGCAGTCTTATACCAGCCACCGAAGAGGCAACACCTCCTAATTAGGGTGTTAAATTTGTGATAATTAAGCGTTGACAGTGAAGACCGTGATGAGTGTACATTAGTGATGGAAGACGAAAGCAGTTCCAGCAGCAGCAGACTTTGAAAACGATATACGATATATAACCAAAAATGAAAAGAGTGAGATTGCGAAGTTTCATTTTGGGGGCCACCTGCCATAAACTGTGGATTAAGAATAAAACAAGAGTGTTCGCGTGATATGTGTCTTCTCATTTGCACGATAGCCACACCTACGCCCACAGTATGAGAACTCAGAACATTAAACCTAATGTTTGATATATTACATATGAAATATATACGAAAGTTATAACAACTGGGCCATTACTACATTTCTGCGCAGCCCAAATATTTTCCTGTAATGGACTCGACTACCAAGAAGGCACCTAGAGAGGTGTGATGACGAAATCCCATATTCCAAGATTTTAATGCTCGTTCACGCAGTATATATCGTTGCAGATAAACTTATCATACCGCTATTTTATTTATGAAACTCATTCTATTTTATTTAAAAAATTAACGAACATAATAACTTATTGTACAAAGAAATAATAGTACAATACATTGTAACAATAAGTAGTAAAACTAACTAAAGAAGTAATATCATTATACGCGTCATTATTTATTTTATTTCATAACTTGAATATGTTTCAAGACATTGTCGTTAAATCTGTAACGAGACCTTGCTCACTTAAAAAACATGCAACATTACAAATAATAGCGTATTATTGAAAATATACGTAATAATTCTGGGTTAATAAGCGCGCTCAGCAGAAGTCTGTGCGTGTCCTGCCCTTAAAAAAGAGTCCATCATTGCACTTGCGGCCATGGGGCGCACTAGGCAATCTCGGACTCTATTTATAGGCGAGGCAGGCAACGCGATCTTGAACTCTCTTATTGTGGATATTTTTAGGACAAATACGAAATAATAATGTCTAAGAGAGGTTCCAAGTTAATGAAAGTTGTTGGGCACCATTAATGATGCCGGCTATATTTTTTGCGTTCAGTAACGCCGTAAAAACCCCCACACGCCGATTTTTATTTTAAATAATTTGGAGCGTAGAGCCTTCACTAAATATAATCTTGAGCTTTGCTAAGGATACTAGAGACTTAAATATACGTTATTCGAGGTAAATATTTTGTGGCAAAATCATAATAAAATTATTACTGTCGATGGACTAACTTTAGACCAGATTCTCATCTGAAGATGGTGTAATCGAAGATAGAAAACATACTTGGCACTGAAATGGGAAGTAAATATGCTCTCAAAGATATAGATAGCTGATGGAACATGCGCTAAAGCTCTTCGCAAGCACTCTCCATAACATAAGGATATACCCGTAGTATAGTGTTTGCGTAGCACTTTCTATACACAATGTAGAAAAGGAGGAAGTTCATTTGAATGTATTTTTTTTTCTATATGAAAACTTATACTTTTAACACTCATGTAATCCCATTCATTATTACAAGTTTCCTCCTACAGGTATATAGAATTAATGCGTAGCAACAAAGAAAGTGTGTTTGCATATTTGACATGGTAACTCAGTGACAGCGTTCAAACTACTTGCAATAATTTCTAGTGTTACAATTATTACTAATCTTAAGTTTGTAAACCAAAAAACTCAAGAGACGTGTGCGTGCATATGGAGCGAACGCTATATATCATAACTCTTTACATGGTGTACCGATTTTAAAGGTAATTTTCACATACGAAAGCTGGTGCTTGTCATATAGTCCCATTGAAATTTGGGTGAGATCTGGCGAGTATTTAGCTATCCCTGATAATGCTTGTATCATTATATAAAGTCAGTTTTTTTGCTTTTTTTATATTATATACTTTGAAATATATGTTTATTTATTCCAACAACTTTGGGATATATGTTTATATATTCCAACTACTTTGGGATATATATTTATATATTCCAAAGGATGAACTGAGTGAAATGTTTGATTGTGATGAATATTCTATCTTACGATCCAAGTTATGAATAGATATTCGGCGTTTATGAGCCCAATATCCTGGTTTGCCAGTTCTACATTTTTATGGTATATTAACAACGAACAAATGTGTAGGTATATATTAACTATAAAATTACAAATAATATTGAAACACAAAAAAGGATTTTCTAACTATAATTCTAAGTATCACTAACAAAACTTTCGTAAGTATTGAATATTTTACAATGTAAAGTTGGAAAACCAAAACAACTGGTTATTTTTTTGCAAAATGAAATTCAAAATCATTTATTAAACTTTGCGTCTATGGCGCTCATCACTCTCATCTCGCTATAGAGGTCAATTACAAAATTTTACGATAAAAATATTCTACTGCCCTTCTTGGAATCTAAACACTTTTTCAGTACGTTCGGCGCCACAGATTATTATATATATTTAAATACTAGAATCGGTGAACTTCATTGAAGTGATTGACTATATTGAATTGCTTTGATTCGTATGGATTGAAATTCGTTCTAATTTGTGGTACTGACGTAAGAATTTTGGATTGAATATCAAACTTCAAGCGCAGGATTTGGATCTACTCTCCGATTCCCAACCCTATTATAAACACTAGAGGATGTTTCTTGGTTTGTCCTATTTCATGCTGCGACGGAGCAACGTGTCTACGAGTTCAAAGTGTCAACCCTTTAAAACTCGTTACATCAACACATACAGAGTTACATCACGTAGGTAATTACATACCATAATGTAGTTGTTGTAAAGGTAGTCTTTAAAATAGCAACATTAGCAGATTTCATCCATCTACCTGTCTGTCCGTACGTCAAAGCGGGTCTCTATCTATCAAAATCAAAGTAATTTGTTAAATTACGCGTTCAGGGCGCTCTATGTAGATCAAATACAAATTTTAATACTGAAATATTCCACATTGTACTATCACGTTTAGGCAAAAAAATGTATAGAGCTACTGCGAGAAGAACGGGCAAGAAACTCGGAGCCATTCTTTTTAACCATGTGTTACAGACAATATTATATAATTATTACAATATATGTTTAAATTACGTAGGTGACAGGCGATATTTTGGCAGAGGCGAATTTGTCCAACATTTTTGTCATTTAAGTAATAAAAAATTGTGTAGTAGGATTTCTTAATTAAAATGTTTTTACGTGCAACTTGATTTTTTCTTCTGTGAGCATTGTAATAATATCTTTGAAAAACCATACTCAATTACCTAAGTTATACCTTAACCACTAAACTTTTAAGTGTCGATAACCTGGCACCTACCGGTATATTTAATTTTTATTCCTAGTGCTGTAATCGTGATTGTCACTGTTTATTTATATTTACATTTATTTACGAATATACTTTATTTTCAAATAATATCGATATAATATCGATGATCTATTTATATATATGGCTTGAGTTGCACGTTTTTGAAAGTTAAAGATTGTCTCTCTCAGTAGTAGCTCCCCCACAACAATACACCATATGACATAATACTGCGGAAGTACACCACATTAACTAGCCTAGCAGTAGCTACGTCTTTTAACAGTCTTATCTTACGAATTGCATGTGCAGTAAAACTGAGCCTTCCGGATAGATCATGTAATCATTTTAAGCATCAATTCATTTTGAGTTACAAAACTGAAATTAGGACAATTTGTGTACGACGTTGACCCAAAGATGAATATTGAACTACAGATTAATATATCATAAACCAGTAGAGAAAGGTATTTTGGATATTAAATATACTATGGACACAATATGTTCAATGAAATTTGTTTGTAATCTTGGATTTTAAAACGGATGAAATTTCCCTAATCAACACCCCAAAAAACCATGAAATTGATATATAAAGAAAACGGTCTTATAAAATGTGTCCAAAATTTTGGAACGGATTTCTTTTATCTAATCAGCACCCCAAAAAGTTCAATCGTGACATCCATATAATTTTATTTTAATAAATTTATCTGCAGTCAAACCTAGCACATATAGATGCTCCAGACCTGCATAATGAGTTGTCACGGTTTTATGTACCTGATAACTATCGGCGTGGAAGACGACATATGCTTTTTGCGGAGCCCAAACATACACTGCAGCACATCAATCTGTCAATCAGTCAATCCCCTATTCCACGATCTCTTAAGGCACTTAATAGTCTCCTGGACCGGAATCTTAATTGTGATGTGCTTGCGGATGAATGGAAGGTGATTATCTCTGAATGTTTAAAATTTTGTGAGGAAAATGCCTGACATTTTGTGTTTATTTGACATTTTATTTGTTAATTTAGTTTTTATTTGTATTGGAGTTGTATTTAATTTTATTTGACACTAGCTGACCCGGCAAACGTTGTTTTGCCATATAAATAATTTGCTAGTAATTACTAAAATGGCTATTAAAAATAAGGGTTGATCGTAGAAGTGTGAAAATTTAGGATTGTATGTATATTTGTATGTTGTATCATAAAAAAATAGAAATTAAAAATTTTGTCTAAAAAATAAAAAATAAATTTAGGGGTGGACTACCCCTAACATTTAGGGGGATGAAAAATAGATGTTGGCTGATTCTCATAGATACCGGATAAGCACAAAAAATTTCATCAAAATCGGTCAAGCCGTTTCGGAGGAGTATGGCAACGAAAACTCTGACAAGAGAATTTTATATATTAGAAGAAAGATTGATGTCAATAACTTATTTGCCTAATTTATTTTTATTGTGATAGATTGATTTTATGAAGGTTTTCTATATTGACATTTTATTATTTGTTTGTAAATCTTATGATTAGTAATTAATAATATTCTGTAATTAATAATCTAATTGTAAGATGGTGGTATGTTGGTTAATAGTATGGTTTAATTGTCAATATCCGTATTAATTATGTAAATAAATAAATAAATAAAAATATATATATTTAAATATAATATTATGTTGAGGTTTAATTTTATTTGATCTAATATTATTTTTACATAATATTTCTATGTCTCACAGTTAAACAGGAATATCTTACGCTAATTTTAATAAAAACAACGCGATTAATATATTTTTATGATGTCTAAATAATGAACCATACGAAACCACAACACCGATAAAAACTACAATACCAAATGTCCAAAGGTATGATCAACTACCTAAAGACAAAATTAGTTATTTTTTAAAATATAGCTCAAGCCAAAGTAAGTAATGATGTGGTCGAAGGTGTTGTTCAGACTAATGTAGAATTACTGCCTCTCAGGGAGAGCACCCGGAATACACCGTTAGGTGCTTGAGGGTGGTAACTAGCCAGGCGGACATTCGCAAAATGTCCTACCACCATGCATGCGTGCCCTCCGAAGCACGTAACACTAGCACTAGTAATGTCACTAGTGGTCACTCATCCAACTTATGACCGCACCGGACATTGCTTAACTTAACTGATCGGTTAAGAACGGCTAAGCAAATTTCTATACGAGCGGAAATTATAATTTAAGTACATTAAGATTGATATAGAGAACTAAAGTCCTAACCTCAACTTTGCGAAAACAAAATTAATTAAGAATGTGAACATATTTATGACGAACACGATGAAAACAACGAGAAAAGTTGTTTGTTCAACAAACTGAGTAAAGTTGTTTCTGATGCGATCACAAGCTGGCGGTGAAGTCTAAAATTGAATCACGAGCGCACAAGTGTTTCTAATATACAGAGTGCTTTATGGGTGTGGAAGGAGGAGTTTATTGGCATAAGACCCAACAACATTGCTTCCGTAGGAAACATACAACTTTTCACCTCTACCGGCGAGAAGTAATAGGTTACGGGTAAGAAATAAGGCAATATTTAACAATTAGTTAATTCTAAATTACAAACTTTAGTTATGAAAAAATATATTTTATGTGACGTCGTACAGAACTACAGTTCTGTAGATTAAGAAACAGTTTTGCTCGTTATGATTTTTTCTCACGCTCGCAGCAAAAATCGATTGCTGTAATTTTTTAGCACTAACACGACTTTTTTCATGCTGGAAAAGTGGAAGTAAATAATGCCCATGTTTTTTTAGTATCGGTAGTTTAGCTTGAAATTTGTAGTCACATACAAATCTCAAACTAAAGTACCTATGCTCATGATTTAAAAAAAAATGAAAAATCAAATCCACTTCACTGATTAAGTTTGACTCCGGCCTTTGATCTCAATGAATAGCAATTGACATTATATTAACATAATCAAACCAGCTGGACCGTTCAGACATCAGATAGGTGGATCTAACCATCTGGTAACAAAAATCCTTCTGTCTAAAACGATCTTAGAATTCAGAAAATGAATTTCGTTTAAAGTGCCATGGATAATGGTCGGTATTGAAGTATGAGCCTCAATACCGACCATTATTGATGGCAACTTCTACCTTGCTAACTATCTAAAGTAATAACACTGTCATATTGCTTTGATGCTAGCTTCTGACCACTTATCTTAACTGTTGGTACAGATGGTGATCACATGACCAGTTTTGTAAGTAGGATGAGAGAAGGATTGGTAAATCACTAAATGCTGAAAGAGGTCAAAACCGAAGCTATTGGTTATAAACAAACCTGTCAATAGAGATGCAGACCAGCACGTTGGAGGAAAGGTAAAGGCCAAACGCCCTCATCACCTGCAGCACCTTGCAGAGAGCGTTCCCAGCCACCCACTCGTTTGTGTACTTCCAACCAATCTGAAACAAACAAACAACGTTCTCGTAGTCTACGGCTTAAATTTATGTTAGTCAAATTAAGCTAACAAAAATAAAACGAAGGTAATAAAATTGCAGGCATTAATACATGCGGTTGCGACATCTGCGATACCTACTAGTAGAACTGTCAATGCGCTGCCGACTCATATTAATTACCCCTTAATTATCAACTCTTTGCATTTAATAAGCCATATCATTTTTTGTATTATAGGCATTATGTATTAATTAAATACTGTTTGTAGTTCTATTATTATACATTTTAAATAAATTGGACAATAAAATAATTTAGTACCATTCACTAAAAGAAACCAAGCAGCGATGGCTCAGGAAGCAGTGATGGCTCAGCGGCATTAGGCTATAGACAGCCGCGCAGCAAGCCCAATTCGAATCCCGCCGCAAAGTTGAGCTTCAAAGCATGATGGAAGGGCATTTTGCGATTGCCCGCCTGGCTAGTGACCACCCTTAACTAGAAAATCTTTCAAACACCTAATGGTGTGTTCCGGCAGCTGTCCTCGAAAGCGAGTAACTCTAGGTTAAGCCTGTTAACACGTTCGACTACATCATCACTTATCATCAGGCGAGATTGTTATAAGCAACAAAAATTAAATAAAGGTAAGCCCTAGGACTTAACAATGTCAAACTATTAAAAATATTATTTCATTAATTGCGTCTATAAAGCAAATAGCTCAAACATACCAACCAATTGCGTTGCTTATTAAAATATTCAATATTTGCTTTCAGTCTATTAAGAATAAAATCCAGAGTATTTACTTAATTCAGAAATGTGTTGAGCGAATGAAATGCGAAGCGTAACTATTAATTATAAAGTGTCTACTGTCATTTATTAAATATTTGATCAATCAAGCCCTCTTTGGAGCTTATTCGTACAGTTCAGCTACATTTTAACACATATGGTTGTTTTTCATATTCTGTTGTTTGCGTCTTGTGTAGCTTTTAAATACCTGAAATATTAATCGCAGCCGTGACAAACAGGATTCAGAAGGAGGAAATCGTATTATCTTATTTTCAATTTCACAATACCCTCACTTGGGGTGATACACGCCCGTGGGGTGCCGGGCTAGAATGAATTCTCTACCCGTGGGTGTTGTAAGATGCGACTAAGGGTAACACACCAGAAGTTGGACAGCAGCACTTTCTGAGGAACTGATATCTCAGCTATCTCCAAGCCGCCTGCCAAGCGTGGGGATTATGGCAAACCCATCCCCCCATATTTGGGGAGGCTTTGTTCAGCAGTAGACTATCCAGCTGATACAGTATATACTCACTTGGGTAGCCACTTTGTGCACCTCAAACAATAACGCCATAATGTATTATGAAAGGTATGTTGCAAGTGTGTGTGTGTGTGCTGTGTGTTGCAAGTTAATCATAAATTAATAATAATAGTCACAATAGCATTGAACATGATATTAGCGTGTGATTAATGACAATGTAATAATTTAATTAATATTTGATATTAATTACATAGATAGACTTTATTATTCGAATACATATTCGAAGATATTGTTTCAAATTAACTTTTTAACACAGCAGGAATTAACGCCTACAGCAATGTACAAACAACTCGCTCAAAAAGGGGGCGAGATGGAATGGCCATTATTTCTGCAATTCGATTTGATTCTTTTAATGTTTAAATATATACACCGTGTCCCAAAATTCAACGATAAGCCGGCATCGGTGCATGGACCTACTCATGACTACTCGGGAAAAAAAAAAAAAAAAATTATAACTCTTTTTTTTTTAATTACAGAGACTTTTATAAAGTTGCGCCAACTTTTAATAAAACTTGCCATGGTAGTGTCCATACTTTTTTTTTAACCCAGACTATAGAAAGTGCATAGAATGTTAAAATCTATGAATATTATAAGAAAAAAAATTTTTTTTTACTGATTTTTGTAAAATAACTACAGACTTTCTGTAATTTTAAAGGATTGTGGTAGATAGCCGTCCTTATTAGGTTGCTAATGCACAAAAAATATCAAAAATATGTCAAAAATTGTGGTCATGGTAGTTGAAAATAGCATAATGGGTATCGAATATCGATGAAATTTATAAAAGCCTCTGTAATTAATAAAAAAAAACAGTTATAATTTTTTTTTTTTTTCCGAGGAGTCATGAGTAGGTCCATGCACCGATGCCGGCTTATCGTTGAATTTTGGGACACGGTGTATATTTATACAATATTTAAGTATCGTTAGCCGTAACGACATCTCGTTTTAGTAGGCGTTTTCATCTTCTTAAATAATATTATTTAATTTAATAAGTTATTAATATACATAGTGGCATTTGCGAATGTGGCGCTGCCTGACAGTTCTAACAGAACGGATTCATGTACGTTATTAAAATTAACACTATATTTGTGTGCTTCAGGCAACACCACAGTTTGATACCAACAGCCGAACGTCTAGGTCAGTAAGTGATACTGTACTTAACCTCGGTAGATTTTCATCTCGGGGTTTTCACAATGAACGTAATCAAAACCGAATTATGAATGTTTCATGTTGAAGTCTATCCCCATTATCTGCAACATAATGAAGATTAAACTTCTTCAAAGGCAAGAAAAAAAAATGTATCAAACATCGAACTGCTTCACATGCCCCTAGATCTCTATATTTTCGGTAAACTTATATAAAAAAAAACTAACTAAACTTATACGCATTTTTGCTCCATGAAGAAAGTCTCAATAACATTACTTCGCAAGCTCTTTGGTTCACAGGCTTCCAAAAAATTAGCACATAAAATTACATAAATTTTCCTTTTACTTTGATTCTTTATTAGGTAACATAATTAGTCATAAAAGTCAAAGCAAAAGACTTCTGATAAATTCTCAGAAAGGAACAACAAACATTCAGAAAGGTGAACTACAAAAGTTGCCAGAAAGGTATGAAACCTAATTAGTAATTGTATACCCAATTTTGAGACCCGGGAATTGTATAAATTTCCGAACCAATTTTTGGAAATATGTAAAATAAATGTGAAAGGTGCTTGAAATGTAAGTATTTCGTTCAATAACTTATATAGTACATGAAAGTGTTTAAAAGATAATGTTACCTTTACAGTAAAATTCATATATTGGGGGAGGCTGTGTTCAGCAGTGGACTGTCCGGCTGATACCGTGTAACGGTATCAGTTGTTTACAGTATATATCAAAGATAACATACATCTCACAGAATCTTCATTCTGATAAAAGTTGAATATTGGTATGACAAATAAATGTGCTGCTCACGCTTAAAGTAACATTACCAAATGTAATTTGTTATTTGTATTCAATCTTGACATTCTCTTTTTAATGAGACCTGTGAGATCCATTCTTTAAATGTATCTACCTGTACCTTTTCCAAACATTTCTGTTAGTATTATAAAATTTGAAAATCACAAGCAGAAAAATTATAGTTACGAGTATATCCGGGATTCGAACCCGAGCCATCCACCATTATAGCCGGGGTATGCTCGCTAACGCAACTGACTCATAACTTGAATTTGTTCTCACGTTCTTAAAAATCTAATTACTCGTTTTCTAAGTTTCTAATTGTAATCCGTAGAGCATGTAAATAGCAAAAAATTTTAAAATCAGTTTGTAATTATTTTAGATGAAGTTGTTCTTCTTCTAAAGGTGTTTTGCGGAATATTTTGTGAATATATAGAGTAATACCTACTTGTTTATTTATTTAATTTGTTTTATACTTAATATCATGCTAAATTGTAATCCTGACTTTTTCAGTACGACAGTCAATGATATAAGTCTAAAATATTCTATTAATTTTAATAATTCTTAAATCTCGGATATCCAAAAGTTACTTACCTCTAAGGGTATAACTCCACAAGTGACACAAACATCTGCCACGGCTAGATGTGTCATCAGGAGGTCAACTCTCGACCGCCGCCTCCTCACTCGCGACAGTGACCACAACGCAGCCACATTCCCGACACCTCCGATGAGCAGCAGCACCCCGTACGTGGCCAAAACGAGCCCCTGATCCCTCGCGACTGTCTCCGGGCAGCATGTCGTGTTCGGTGTACCTAAACTGGACATGTCAAAATAATCCCAAAATGTTTGATCGATGTCAGATGAAACTGTTTCCGGTTGATCTGAGCTGTTGTCACTTGTAATAATCATCTTGTCAATGTTAACAAACTTCAAGATTTCTTTGTCACTAAAGTTTAATGGAATTAGTATGTTGAAGTTTCTTTATTATTGTTTATTAAATTTATACTTATTGACCGAAAGTATTTTGAGATTGTTTATTTACTGTTTTAACTAACACTGAAATATTTTAATTTAACTGCTTTTGTGCCGTATTAAAATGTATATATTAACTAAAACCTTAATAATAATACCTTAAACCACGTTATAAAAAACAGTCCAATTATATGAAGCTTATTAAAAAACACGCAGAAAGCAAGATCACCGCGATAAAAAAGTCCATTTAAATATTTTATTCGAAAAGTTTGTAAGTTTTCCGAAACACGTAGCGTTCCCGTCAGCCGTAGCGCATAGCGGTGCGTAGCTCGCTACGCTCCAACACGAACTGGCTACGCCGCTACTGTAGCCGTTATACGAACTAAGCTACGGCGCTGCGCAATAATTATGAATGAAAAGCAAGAATTCCATAAGAGAAAATAGGGAAGGTCTAGCAATCGTGATTAAGTTGATATCACTAGCGTATTCATGACGTATTTATTTTTATTCTAGACGACAGATATGATCATAACATTTAAACTATATAAATAGATATGAAATTTCACGTAAAGGTATTTATAACCTTGATTAACAAAATTAATATGATAAAGAATTTTGAATTCAACTCGTTCCAAATATTTTTGAATTTAATTTACTTGACATAATTGTATATATATTCATCCAACCATCCCTTCTTAGCTTATACATCTAATTACTTATATGAAAGTATGAAGGATAGGTATCTTTACCTATCCTTCATACTTTCGGTCAGCAGATAAGTCTAAAAGGAAGAGTTTTAGAAAGAAGAATTTAACCTTTCAATGGTTTCTCTCTCAAACGGCAAATTAAAGGTGTATAAGTGTGCATATGAGTGTACGTGTTGTTTTGTCTCCTGGTATGGTAGGTCCCGGCTACGTTAAACGAATTTAACGGTTACAGCTAGGTTTCAACATACTCGTAGGAATATAGGAATAGTTTAGTCATTTTACAACATTAAATACAGACATAACTTGTTTGATATCTCAGCTACACTCCATATCTTCTCACGTGTACTTTGCACCCTCTCCCATCTGAAATACAATGGTAAAATGCAACGTGTGGACACTATTGATAACTTGTTATACTAACGAATAGCGCCCACACGTTGTGTCCGTTAACAAGGAACGTTCTCAATAATTACTAACTAACAAGCGAGTCATTGCATTGTGGTAGAGAATTGTTGTCATGCCCGCCTGACTCCTCCACCCCTGGATAGAAAATCTGTCGCCAAGCACCAAACGGTGTATTCCGGAAGCTGTCCTTGAGAGCCAATAATTCTAGGTTAAGCTGAACAACTTTTTTGACCACATAACTAACTTATAACGTAAATATCTTGCTTTACTAAGTTGAAAGTAGGGGAACAACTGTCTGACCTGATAACTTTTTTCAGCTACGTTCATATAATTTTTAGTTAAATTAAATTAAATGGTAAGAGAACGAGAATAAATTATTTATATCTAAGTTTAATATTTTATGAAACGTCATCATCATCAGCCCTTAAAATAGTACGTTTATTTATTTAGATATAATTAGGAAAAATAAGACATAGTAAGTATAGAAATAGAAGCTAATGTTTATATTTGAACGATTATGGAAGTGAATCGTAATTATACCACTACCATCTGTTATCGATTTATTTAGAGCTTGCGAATTAGAAAAAGTCTCAGAAAACGTTATATCAGGATGTAGTTTTATGTTAATTTTTATATTGTAAAAAAAATAAAATAAATAAAAATATTTAATTTTAAAAGAAAAAGCTGGTACCTTGTTCATACAATGTTTGTGATGGATCTCTTTGGTGATTGGAACTTTTATTAAAAATATCGACATTTTAAATTCAAATCACTTTTTGTTCCTCCGGGATTAAAAAGCTATTTTAGTCCCTGTTTGTGAGTAATAAACTACCTCTTTTCGAATAGATATGACAAAAAAAAATAACACTAAAACTGTAATTAAAATGTTTGGCTTTTAGACTTCGAATAAATATTATGTATATTATAAAATGCATGAAAATTAACGATTCTTTTGTACATTATTTGTTAGTACTGAACCCTCAGTGTCTGAGTAGTGGTCATTTGGCCACTTTCTCTGCTGATAGTCTAGCTCTTGACCGCTATTTTGCTTGTACAAAATATATATTAACTAATGACTCTCAAGGACGGCTGCCGGAACACACTGATAAGTAGGTGCTAAGTGACAGATTTTTGAATTTAAGGTAGGTCAATACTACTATGCGGTGAAGCTCAGGTAAAGAAGAATGAAGTTTACTTTAATTAAGATATCTGTTAAGTAAAACACGCTCATCTTGCAGCCTGTGTGTTTCGGCAGACATTATTTCAAGCCCGCATGCTATAAAAATCACATTTACAAATGTTTTGAACACAAACTGTTCCCGCCCGGGGAAGCCTAGGCTTAGATCAACCTAGTTTTATATAGCACTTTTTTTCTGGGCGACGAAGTCAAATCAGAGTAGTAGATTGTTGACATCACCATTCTCTTTGTTGGTTAAAATAATGAGAATCAAAATAAGCATCACCTGCCGCCATCACGGTAACCAAAACCCAAAGTTGACTATAAATAAGTAATTTGATATTATTCAAACGGTCTCCTATGTTATGAATCAATAGGAAGGTAAGTACGTCGGGGTGTTTACTTCTTATCAAAATGCTTGTTAGAATTAATAAAAGGGTTCCAACCTTTATACGGATTACTGTTCACATTTATTTTAACACAACTTGTTCAAAGGTGCAATTACCTGCCAATCTTCAAGGAATCTGAAATATTCTTACAATTTATACATTCACATAAAAAGTTTCTCCTATTTCCTGTTGGAGAAGGCAGGGCTTAAACTGATTTCCGCTTTCAATATCGACACAAATATATAAAATACACAGCCGAGCCGAGCCGACAACAATATATAAAATGCAGAAGAGGATAGATTTTATCGTGATTTACTGGGAGCATCGAGAGACTAACCTCGAGAGTGGAATTCACGGTTCGGTCAATCTGGCAACTAGTGTGTGATATCGGACACATTCCAAATTTAAAATATCCTTCCTCCTAGTGTTGTGATTACAGTGCTTATACTTACACCACTGTATATCGATTTTATATAGATAATTGTCGATATTATGTTACCCTTCTTATGGTAAATTTTTGATTCCAACCATGGAATTTCTACACGGGAATTCA
The DNA here is from genome assembly GCA_963890685.1 of Plagodis pulveraria. Taxonomy (NCBI): domain Eukaryota; kingdom Metazoa; phylum Arthropoda; class Insecta; order Lepidoptera; family Geometridae; genus Plagodis; species Plagodis pulveraria. Next base: position 3,643,238 of record OY982961.1, on the reverse strand, counting down.
TAATCATCTGGACCATCACTGCTTCTAAAAGATACAGTACAATTTAAACAGATATCTTACAACTTATTAATTTCTATCTATACAGTTTTGTAAGACAAGATAGTTAGTAAAATATCTACTACACCTATACACTTCTTATATTATTATAGCCATTATTATTATTATTATTCAATTTATTATATGTATTGTATAAAAGATCTTAATTTTACTAGTTTGAATTAGTTTTATGTATATTAAACACACTCGAATACTTATTTTATATCTAAATCTGTTACACTTCGAAGGAAACCATTTATATAATATACATATTTATAATATATAATATATATTTATATAATAAACCATTTTTAATATTTCCAAATACCGAATTTCTTAATACTCAGCGATCTAATTTTTTTCAATAAAGTCGTTGTTTGATATTTGATTAGGTTATTTAGGGAGTCATTTAATATTTTACTAAATTTAAGCGATGCGAATCATAGCAATTACTTTATTTATAACCTATATATATAACTTAAAGCTTATGAAACAATATTTGGTAAGCTAGAATGAGTTTGGTAAAATTATAAGTTAGAATGAGTATTCGAACTTATAATTTTTTACGTTGTTTTAGTCTTTTTTTAATGTAATTGTGCACGAGGCCCACCTGATGTTAAGCGGACTAACCTCTGCCTATAACAGATGCATTTCGTCACAATTCACGAATTGCACTGCGCCCGTCACCTTGAGGCATAGTTGTTAATTCTCATGTGCCTGTAATTTCACTGGCTCTCAAGGAATGCTGCCAAAACACCGTTAGGTGCTTGGCGACAGATTTCCTACTTGAAGGTGGTCGCTAGCCAGGCGGGCATTCGCAAAATGCCCTTCCACCATCCTTTGAAGCTCAAGCCCGCGGCGGGATTCGAACCATGGACATGCGGCACGGCAGTCCATAGCCAATGCCACTGAGCCATCACTGCTTCATATTTCTTCTGTATTTTATTCTCTCTTATTGATAGCTGTGAATACTAAAATATTATCTAACATTATGTGGCTTAGCTAAAATGCGCTGACTTCATTAAAAATAGACTTAGTAGACACGGTAAGTGACTCATGTTTATTTATAAGTGTTAATTGATAAGTATCCCGTGGGGTGCCGTGCTAGAATTTTGCTCCACCATTGCTATCGGTGTCATTGGTATTGTAAGAGGCAACTGAAGGTAAAATACCGGAAGGTGGCAACGCTTTCTGAGGAACTGATATCTTAAACTGCGATCCCCAAGACACCTGTTAAGCGTGGGAATGGCAAACCCTCCCTAAATGGTGGAGGATGTGTTCGGACAATCCTGTCAATACAGCAGTTTATAAGTGTATTTAACGTTGTAATTTGCTAACATTAGGTTTTGTAACAGAATAGTTTCCATTGTTTACCTACGTCTTACAGCCAAACATAAATATAGATCACACTCAACGCTTAAGATGTTTATAGATATATTACCACGTTGATGTTTTAAATATGCACTGTATCGATATCGATTAAATTTGCACATTCATTACGTCCCATCACTATAAATCACGTAGTGGTGGCTTAGCCAATTAGAACGTGTTTCGATATGAGAAAAAATGGCGGAAATTTGTTTCTTACAAAGCTAATAGAATGGCGTTTCTTCGGGTTGCTTTCTCGAAGACTGAGAGACAGTGATTTAATTGATTTTATCTTTTAATGGTCGTATTGGTCAATTTGTAAGAGTTAGGCCAGCTAGGTGATGGACCAAATGACACGAGATCTCTATGTCGAGTTGGAAACATTTATGTCGTTCTATTAAGAATGCGTTAATCATAAGAAAGCGCCTATTTGTACATGTCATATATCATTGTCCTTAGGGCATGTAATACAATATTGCCAACGATCAGTTATCAATTTGCGTTTTTTTTTCCTACGACAATAGCCTATTCAAATTAATTTTGTATGTACGTAGGTACAAAAGTCATCAAGCGGTTGTTTATATACGATTACCTAATCGGAGGGAAGGTTGAAATCAATACTTTTCATCTTATAATAATAATAATAATTTATATCAGTTATAAACCATAATATGTTTTTGAGCTCATAATATGTACATTCAAAAAATCATAAAAAATATCAAAATACCTTAATATCGTACAATAATATTACAATGGTCATTACAATATTAGTAGTAGTAACAAAGGTTAGTAAAATCATATATAATATCAGTAACATTCCAATAAAATAATAATAGTACAATAAGTCAATAAATTTAAAAAAAAATCATGTTAAAAAGAAATAGGTCTAACAAATACTACTTACATGATTCAAGATAAATTGATTGGCCCAGTAACATTTTTTACCATTTTATATTGGATAGGGCAGTCTGCTCGGGATTCAATCATATGCAGGATACTGTTACCACTGCCTCGCGTGGGCCGGGATAAGTTGGCAACTTTTTTGCGAATGTTTGCGTGAACCATCCGTGCGCGCTTCCGCAAACATCCCGGACGCACTGCAATAACGAGGCAGTGCCAACAAACATCCTGAAAATATCATTATATTGGACTCGTAGGGAACTCTTATGATACCCCTCTTGACATTTATCAAGTGGGGTATCATACTATAGATGTCTATGTGTATTTGACAGTGCACTCTGGATATCATCATTCTTTGTTACTGATAATATCTTTGCGTTTAAGTTTTATAGAAAATCATACATTAAAGTAATGAAACAACATACTGTTTCAGTGCAAGATAAACAGATCAAATGTATTGATATTACAAAAAACATTACATTAGTTGGGTAATAAGTATATATTGTAAACACAGTGTTGTTGATAAGAATCAAACTATTCTAATCATTGACGTTCAGTGCCGGCCCGAGGCTAGTCGTGGAGTGAGATCTAAATATTTCCCTTCTTGTCATGTTCTAAGAAGATTTGAAGGAATGATAGTCGAGTTATGGACTGTTTGAGCTTCACCGCAAGGTGGAAGGCCATTTTAGCAAATGCTCACCTGGCTAGTTACCACCCTCAAGTAGAAAATCTGTCACTAAGCACCTATCAGTGTGTTCCGGCAGCTGTCTGAGAGCTAGTAAGAATTTTTTCATATTTTTCATTGCTTGTAGGTATGTCTATAACCACAATCTCACCTGATGGTAAGTGATGATGTGGTAGAAGGTGTTAGTTAGTGTTACTGGCTGCCGGAACACCCCGTTAGGTGCTTGGTGACAGATTTTCTACTTCGGATGGTCGTGTCGGTCGGGCTTCAGCTTCACCATGTGGTAAAGCTAAAGCCCGCGGCGGGATTCGAACCATGGACCTGTTGCGCAGCAGTTCATAGCGAATGCCGATGAGCCATTACTGCGTCAAAAATCAAATTACAGGCTTAGAAACATAACAATTGTATGTCAGGCGAATGAGCGCAGTGCAGTTATTTACTTGTGATGTTATCCATCTGTTATAGACAGAAGCAACCGCTTAACATCTCTTGAGCCTCGTGCGTGGTCCTTCACAATTCCATAAAAAATGTTATATAACTAACACTTTGTTTACGTTGTTTCTATATCTTATCATTATGTTGTAATTATTTAATTCAAAAACTTTCTTTTCAATAAGGTATTGAGATGAGATGCAATATATATGTAAGGTAAGGGTGAGTTCTGTATCATACAGCTTATAATTTGTATAGTTTCGTCTACTCGTACATTACTGAACGCTCACCTTGATGATGAGCGTCTTATATGCTTGAGACCTACCTATTTGATCACTTATTCGAGAATTATGCCGGTTAATTTATAATATTTAAAAAAGACCTCATGATCTCGTGTTATTTGATTTTGAATTCCGTTTTGAGATAATTTTAACCAAAAAATTACACCAAGGCGTGTATAAGGTGTTACAGCCGTCAAAGTGACAGTTGATGTCGTATTTTAAGGTTTCAATAACAATTTTGGTAAACTTCAAACTGCAAAATACAATCAAAATCGATACAACTGTAAAACCGACAGTTGGTATCGTATTAAAAGGTTTTGATTTCTGTTTTGGGTTGCTTGAAATAAAAGCTGAGCTTGTATGTATACCGTTTCTTAGTGTGTACTCTTAAATTCGGATTAGTCTAGATCAAAATAAAAATTAACTTTATTATATAATTATGGCTGAAATATTTACTTCACTATCAAGATTCAAAATATATTTTTGAAGGTAGGACGGACAGATTAGACTTAGTTGACCGAGCGAGAACTTAGTTCGAGCGAAGCCTCTCTGCTTCACCTTAGACAAAAATGCTTTGGTATGTCCGGTTGTTCTCCTCTACAGGTCGCATTGCTCAACCGATTCTCACGAAATTTTGTGATCCGATTTGAGAAGTCCATAATTTTTTTTGTAGATTCAGCATATGCGTGTGCAAAGTTTGTAATCAATGCAACACAGCTAACGTACAAAAGCGTGACTAGATGTCGCTACGTGTAGTTACTATAGTTACTAACTTATCTGGGGAATATACGCAGTAAAATGAAAGTTAAAAATATTGGAGGGCGGAGCTCGGCCATTTTTGATTTGCTACACGAAAAGAATAGGTTCTATAAGCGAGTTGTTTGAAAAAGAATATCCTAGTGACAAAATGGACTAGAGTAACAGCTCCGAGGCCCCCAGGGCATATTAATTAATATTATGGGTCATTAAAAGGGCCATCATGGCTCTTTAACTTAACTTTTAACAACCATACTGTAATCCCATAATGGGTACAGAATAAAATAAAGACCACCACTCAAGTCATGGAATAAATTTCAACAAGAAATGTGAAAGAAAGATAACCTGAAAGCCGTCACACACACTTGGACGATGCGCTTCCGGACACGTCAGGAACACCTGGAGTATTGGTAAAATATGTACCAACTAATGTGAGTTCACCAATTGCGTACTTAATTAAGAATCTCCAGTGATGACAAAGTATTTCTTCACATAATTGTCAAGGACTGTGTTGAATATTTGTGCAACTTGTGATGAACAATAAACTTGAGTGGTAATATATTTATTTGGTATGTTTCATTGAATATATCCAAATGCATAATCCCTGAATCTCATGCAATAAAGGCAGTTAGCAGTCGGAGTGTGAATTTGTATTAAAAAACAAGGTTACAAAATAAATTACTAAGTAAATACATTAAATAGTACGTAATATTATTGTATATTTACTACTTTCTGATACAACTATCCTTCGCTGGGGCTCGCGTGACATTGATTTAGTCATTGGACATAAGTCCAAGAAAATTATTATTATTATTTTTCATTACATATCTAGACATTTAGATTTCTTGACCCATTCTCCCATTAGCATACGCAGTGAACCTTTATTCAATTGTAAGCTATGATACGGCAGACTCGCGAGGTCTACAGCTCGGAGAGCCACTAGTATAATAGGGTCCCGATTTCTCTTACGAAACTCTAACTGACCATATGTGGACTTAGAAAATAGAAAATCATAAAAGAAAATGCGAATGGGAGGAAAATCTTGTAAAATGTCAGTTTTATTGCTCGACATATTGAACTACGGAAACGCGGCGCCCCCTCCATAGGTGCCTGGGGCGCATCCGTTATATTAGCCATGTAATTACGGTAGGGTCAGCCCTGATGACGTAAATTGTCTACTTATAGGTTTACCTACTTAACGTAGCTGTGTTATACAACTCATTGTCATTATTGATTGTGTTTGTATCGGGCATATGTTACTTTAAACATGGCCTCAGAACCATTTGTAAACAATTTTATTGAAGCTGACCAAAACAAATGGAGCAAAGTTTTGTCATTTTTTTACAAGTTTATGCACATAATCACGGGCGTAGATTACGGATTTTTTAAATTTAAATCGAGTACAACTAAATATTTGGTGTATTGTTGTTCAATAGGACAAGCGTTCGCTCTAACTATCATGAGAGTGGTTATTAACTATTGTGACGAGAAAGTATCGTTGAAATATATAAGTGCCTATATTCAAGAACTCAAGTACTTGCTTTCTGTCTGTATATATATATTTATGAACAGTGATGTCACTTTGTACGGTTGTCTGACGGTGTTTCAAAGTATTGATTTGCAACTTAAATTAGACAGAAAGTCGTTTGAAACCAAACATTTAGCACTTGTATGTTCGCTTATAGCATATAGATTAATCACTGCGAGTTACTTTTGCACTTTTCTTTCAGTTTGTTCTGATGAAGCTTGGATGAATTTTACGTTCTTTTTTGTCGTTATATCATTGGATATTATTGTGATAAATAACACATATGTATTTTATTTAATTAAATGTCGTATGTTGAGATTTGCGGAGGTTTTGAACACTGCCGTGGAAGTTGATTTCGAATCCAATCATCGAATTTACAAAACTCTGGGCGATATTGCTATGAAGATAAAAAAATCATACGACCCTTTGGTAAGTAAAAAAGTAGTTTAAGTAAGTAAACCAAAAAAATCTTGTGCACTTACGTGGAGTTTTTCTGGGAAGTCACTGAATTTCGTGTGAAGAAGCAAAACTATTTAAGCACAAGTGTATTGCACGCGAAATTTTACGCCAATGTGACGAGCAGGCTCGGAGCATTAGCTATAGTGCGCGCGGAACTAGTTGGCAGCGCCTTAGGTGGCGACAGGGGCGGCGAAGGGGTTGTCTACTGCTCGCAATGCACATGTGTATTAGACAGTGATGACCAAAGTACAGCCTGGACATTCGACTCATTCTCTATACAAAAGCCGCGTTCTAACTACCTATTACACAGAAACTACACAAATGTTGTTTTTGTACTCGGGTAAATAAACGGGATGACAACCTTAGAGTTCACGCCCAACTCTAAGGTTGTCATCGTATGAATAATTGTTATACTTACCTACCTACTACAAATAAATTCATATTTATTCGTAGCCTACCTAACAATCTTTTGATGCTGTTATTATGACTTATATTAGATTTCGTAGGTTATGCGTACCTTACCTACCTTCAGAAATATTTACAAGCACAACAATCCAACTCAATGTACGACGTAGGAATATGCAACACACAACCGAGTACATAACATTACTTCACATTTCACCCAATTACTTATTCAATGCATTTCATACACTAATACAAAAAGTATCATTCCAAGTTCATATATTATGGAAGTAATGATAAAAATTACAATCACAATAATAATTTATGTTCTTCTCGTATAATAAACAATCATTATTCACAACAAACAATCTATTTCTTTCGTGTCAACCGTAGCAAAGTTCGGTATTTGTATTGCTTTTCTCTATGGTAGGTAAGTATAGGTCTAGGTATAGGTTACAAAGACACTTGTTTAGCGAAAATCGAAAGTCGATAACCACGGATTTTTTGCACACGAAAATCTTTCAAAAATAATCATTATTTGAATAGCAGATTGAATAAAATACAAAGATAAGGTATTATGTTTGTAGTTATTTCAATAACTACTGTAAATTACCGGTTTTTATAAGTTACCTACTGTATAACTGAAAATAAGAAATAGGTAGGTACTTAGTGTAGGTTACGAAGAATGGCTTATTCGTTTTATCCTTAGGGAATCAATAAAAACTCCTATCCTTTTCTCGTTTAGTTGATAAGCAACCGTAAACAGCACAAGAGTACCCCATTCTTAAGTTTTAAAATACTCGTACAATCATCACGCTTCGTCGTCACTTCATCGTGTGCGAGTTTTGCGTCCCGTACTCAAGTCAGCTCAGCGACAGCTCAGAATCGGTGGCGGGGTGAAGAAGGCTCGTTTTGGTGGGGGGTGAGGAGTGCCCATTCTATACGTAGTAATATTATTAGTTCTTTTACCAAAGCAAGCGCCAACGCCTCTCCTTCCCACCGCTCACATACCTAAGGCGCAGCCAACTAGTTCCGCGCGCACTAAACCTCGCACGCCTGGTAAGTGTAAGAGACATCGCTATAAGCTAGAAAAAGATGACTGAAGATGGTGGTAGAACGAAATGGAGTAGTTTATCTCAATATATGTAAACTTCTACTAACGGTCTAGTAAATAATAATATATTTGCTTCTTGATGGCAAGAAGGAATTAAAACTAATAAACTTACTTTATTGTTGAATACGAACTTAACGTGAATAAATTCGATGTTCAGAAGTGAATTTAGTTTAAACCGAACGTGGTGATCTCCAAATCATGTATAATTTATTTTTTCAGTTCCTTGTGAGCCTATCTCTGACCACGGCATCAAGTATGGTGTTTACATATCACAGACTCTCATATTTTAAGTTAGAAACGGTAAGGTTTCATATGTTTATTTACGTATAACCCGATACATGTTTAGTAAAGTCTTGCCCGCCCGGACGACAGAGCAGTGGATAGTATGATAATATACAGGGTTATCGGTTAAATGCTAACAACCTCTTAGGGTTGACTTCTGCTAGTCCTAACAAACACTTTAAGATGCAAAATTTGTTTTTTTGAAGATGTTTTTATTTTTATTTTAATTTTGTGTTTATTTATGCGTATTTCACGGTATAAGCACGAGGACCACCTGATGTTAAATATCCTTGTGCCTGTATTATAATATTTTTTATTACTTAGCTCGATGTAAATATTCAAAACTCTATTCAAAGAGAGCGCAGCGCAGTCTAGTGTTGCCGCAGCGGGCGCTCTTAGGTCGGAGTAGGCATTGTCTTTTACTACGAGATACAGAACTAAAAAGTGTCAGATAGTTCTAGAAAAACTTATTGCTTTAAGTTTTGTGTTTCTCTGAACCAAGAGCGCCCGCCACGGCAACACTGGACCGCGCCGCGCTCCCTTTGATTAGAGTTTTGAACCATCGAGCTAAGTAATAAAACATATGAAATAATACATTACAGGCACAGGAGATTTTAACATCAGGTGGTCCTCGTGCTTATTCCGCCAAATACACATAAACAAAAACAAATAAGCTCAAAATGTTTGATTAGACTAGCAGAAGTCAACTCTAAGAGGTTGTTAGCATTTTACCAATAACCCTGTATAGACGACGTAAGTGATGCATATGGCTAAAATATTACTTGCTCAGTGCAGATGACAAAAAATACCAAAATAACAGTTACAATTTCTGAAGCTTCATTATATATTATTAGAAAATTGTTGATGCATTGGACAATTTTGTCATTTTAGGAAAGGTTTTAAATGTGTTTATATTATATACTGTACTGCTTAAAAGATATAAAATACTCAGAATTTCGGGTGTTTTTTGTACGACAAAAGCACATACATTATAATACCGGACGTCAATTGGAGGAAACTTATCACACGCTTCGCACGAAACGAGCAGGTGGCTCACCTGGTCATAAATGATCACCAACGCCGACGCATTATCATAGGTCTTGAGGATGCATTGCCAACCTTTGAGGCAATGAGTAGAAAAGATAATTCATTCTTCATCTTTTACGGTATCACCGGGAGTGTTCTGAGGAACTGAACTTTTTGGTTCAATACCTGCAGCTGAATCCTCCTAATAGAGCATGATGTTCATCAATTTTACATTCACGTCTGGAACTGTGCAATTCTCACGTGACTTTCTGCCTCAGCCTGCCACTATGCCAGCTGCCATGTGAAATATTTCCGAACTGATACGACTTAGGAGAGTTCAGGTAGAGAGCATATTCCCTCCTCAAAGGTTGGCAATGCATCCTCGAGACCTATGATAATGCGTCGGCGTTGGTCGTCATTTATGACCAGGTGAGCCACCAGCTCGTTTCGTGCGAAGCGTGTGATAAGTTTCCTCCAATTGACGTCCGGTATTATAATGTCTGTGCTTTTGTCGCACAAATAACACCTGAAAATTTTCAAAGTTGCAAAAGTTAGATGTTTTGCGTCAACTTTGTAAGACTGCAGCCTTAAGTATAAATAGCAGTCCGGAGTTTGGAACTGAACTTCGTTGGTGTCAATAGGCTCGCTTATTACAGAGGGCCAAAACAATCTTAGAAACCTTCACCTACCGCTTCGGGTATATAAAGACGTAATGATAAAATATGTTAATGATATCTTACCTACTTAAATCAAACTAGTATACCGAGTAACTTAGATAGTATAATGTAAAATAATTTTGTCATTGCAGCAATTTCATGTAATAGACGGAGTTGCCTGTTTTTCCATAGTTATTATGAATATGCTAATGTTTCTACCTGCGATTTATGCTGGCATGTTATCTACACGGGCTGAAAACATAAAAGTTATACTTCACGATAAGCTGATTAAAGAAGAAGGTAAGCCACTTGACAATACCAAACCACTACATACTGTCAGGAGTAAGATGTTAGAGAGATAGAGAATCAAGATAGCGTGTTGCACTTAGAAGAAGTCTTCACAAAACTCGCTAAGTGAGAATCCCCGAGTAGCTGCCTATGAGACGCAGATTATTGATAGGCGTAGGTGAGAGTCCAAGCATAGCACGCTACGAGAGATCTCCACGTAGTTTTATAATAAAGAGTCCTGATTTAGTGCACTACGAAACAGTTCTCCCGTAAAGCACTATGAGAAAATTCATGAAGAGAGTGTCATCAAGCATTGAGAAGTAGTGTCCTCACGTAGTTCACTAATAGAGAATCCACACGTAACAGTGTGCGTGTGGACTGAGTGACCACATTTTTTTTTTGTTTATTTATGTTAAGTTTGTAACTTCAAGATTTAGTAAAAGTTATAATATAATTTGTAAAATGCGAACTGTAATTTGTAATGAATTAATAATAAAGTTATGAATCATAAACTATGGTCTCTCAGTTCACACACTCAAAATTCCAAATCTGCGTAAATACATAACTTATAGTCACGTATTGTATACAGATATTTAGTAAAACATATTTTAAAGTGTTTAGAAGATAACAAACCACAATGTGGAAACTAAAATTGCAAATTACAAAATTCTTCCTGGTGTCACTGAGAGACCACTTATAAAATACATATACTTTATTAATTATGCCACAAAAACTATATATTTTAACTGCTAACTTTAGTAAAAGTTACATGTTAATTTGTAAAAGTAAAATAAGAGCACCGTTTTTGGCTACTTTAGTAAAATTAACATTTAATTGTGGTCACTCAGTTCACACATGGTGAATATGTAAATTAATTGAAAGTTCATGAATTATAAGTAGTAGATTTAAATTAAATATATCAGTATTTAGTAAATATTTTTTACTGCAAGGATGTGTGTTTTTATCATGTATTGATTGCTCTTAAGACAAGATAACTGCTATTCAATATGTTCTATAAAATGTATGAAGTAGGGTGACCACACTGACAATTTACTATGCAAGTGATTTAGTAATACAATTTGGGTTTTTCTTAACCCGTGATAATATTTTGCATCACTTTACTGTTTTACAATGTGTTAAACCAATGCTATTAGCAATAATTATTCGTATTTTAACACTTCTTTGTAAGTTTTAAGAATTTTGTGCTATTTTCCTAATGGCGCCAAATTTCAGGTTTTTTTTTTATGGCTTTTGTGTTCGTGTTTTTACTGCCGTTGTCTAATAGTTGCTTTTTTACATCCTTGACATTTTCAACAGACTTGGGAAATTAGGGTAATAGTTAGACACATATTTTTGTAAAATTATAGAAACTACTTATTCACATTATTATAGTGATCTATTAGGGCCTCCATACAAATATTAGTACCTACCTGTCTACGAGAATTTATAGGTGTTTTCAAATTTTTGTATGTATGTTTGTCCATCCATTTCTCCACAACTATGTGACGATTTTTAATGGTATTCACTTTTAGGGAACAGTGCAAGTTTCATTAAAATCGGTTCAGTATCGAACAGAATATTGAGATCCACCTTTGTAGCGATATGATACCGACTTTTACGAGTAATTTTACGCTTTTTAGTATAAGAAGCCAGTTTTATTTTATATTATATTCCATATATCATTTTATCGTAATATTAAATTCAGTGAGTATAATTCGTAGTATTTAAAAAACTTTAAATGGTTTAAATCGCGTATATTTATCATTATATTTGTCACGACGTTTCAAACACTTAGCAGTGATCGTGGTCACGGGGTGACTAATTTGATAAAAATAATGATAAGTTTACGCGATTTAAACCGTTTAAAGTTGTTTAATTACAATGTATAATAATCGCGAAAATCTAATTTAAACAACTTTTTTACATTAGAGTCTAATTCGGTTATATTTGCTTTGTCGTTATAATTTTTCTTATTAAACTTGAGAACGAAAGTTTCGCGTCATTAATTTGTTTGAAATAGGTATTCGGTGCTCGCGCGTTTGATTTGTTTTTTTTTTTACTACACATACCGACGCAGCGACGACGGTACCTACAGTATTCAAAATTGTCAGTAAGTTTTTCATACTATATTTTCGAATAATCTCGTAGAGTGCATAAAGGCACTATATTACATGTTCCAAATTCAAATCTCATTACTGCCCTCCAAAACATCTAGTGGAAGATTTAGGCGGGAAAGAGTACGAGAGGAAAAGTCAATTTTGGGGACTTTGTATTTTTTACTGAAACTAGTGTTCCTTTGAGTTTTGATATGTACAATTATGATGTAGAATGATTCATTGAGTGTTCATTATCGTGCACAAGTGTAAGCAAGTACTACAACGTAGAAAACATAACTTTTGGTGATTTATTCTGAGCTGCATGAAAAATTCCTGTAAAATTTCCACCACTTCAAGAAGGCATGAATGACTCACCTTTGTCTTGACCACAATATTTTACTAAGCTCTGATTTTGACTTAACCTACTTTATACTTGAGAATATCTGCAAAACTGTTATTTCTAAAACATGACACTGGCTAAATATACACATGTATATACATACCCATAATCGTGAATTTCATCAGATTTATAACAGGTATTAGTGTGTGTGATGTCACATGGTGAAATTTATTTATGCCATTATTAAAAACGTCATCAACGTATTTCATTACTGGAACCTGGCGGTTATGAGTAATGAAATACTTAGCGTAAATAAGCTTAATAACTCAAATGAATTTTCATTGTGTGGTCACCCTACTACATAAATTGTATTGAAAATATTAAATAGCAATTATTTGATCTTAAGGGTGAACTGGCCGGCCCGTTCTCCATATAAACGCTGTTGGGTGATCACTCCCTTATTTGAGGATTTAGGTCCAAAATAAAGCATAATACCGATTGATCTCGTCATTATCTAGGCTTGTATGATGCCGAAATTTTAATAAAATAACTAACCTGAGAATTATGAGCCTCGAAACATTTTCATATAAAGTTTTCGAGGCTCATAACTTACAACTTAATTATCTTTTTAAAATTTTGCCATCATACAAGCCTAGATAATGACGAGATCAATAGGTATTATGCTTTATTTTGGACCTAAATCCTCAAATAAGGGAGTGATCACCCAACGGCGTTTGTATGGATAACAGGCCGGCCAGTTCACCCTTAAGAGCAATCAATACGTGATAAAAACACACATCCTTGCAGTAAAAAATATTTACTAAATACTGATATATTTAATTTTAATCTACTACTTATAATTCATGAACTTTCAATTAATTTACATATTCACCATGTGTGAACTGAGTGACCACAATTAAATGTTAATTTTACTAAAGTAGTCAAAACCGGTGCTCTTATTTTACTTTTACAAATTAACATGTAACTTTTACTAAAGTTAGCAGTTAAAATATATAGTTTTTGTGGCATAATTAATAAAGTATATGTGTTTTTTAAGTGGTCTCTCAGTGACACTAGGAAGAATTTTGTAATTTGCAATTTTAGTTTCCACGTTGTGGTTTGTTATCTTCTAAACACTTTAAAATATGTTTTACTAAATATCTGTATACAATATGTGACTATAAGTTATGTATTTACGCAGATTTGGAATTTTGAGTGTGTGAACTGAGAGACCATAGTTTAAGAGTCATAACTTTATTATTAATTCATTACAAATTACAATTCACCTTTTACAAATTATATTATGACTTTTACTAAATCTTGAAGTTACTAACTTAACAAAAATATACAAAAAAAAAATGTGGTCACTCAGTCCACACGCACACCACGTAACACACTATGAAGCGAGTCTTCATGTGTACGCGAAGACTCGCTTCATAGTGAGGACAATGAATTCTCGCTTAGCTCACTAAGAAATAGTTCTCGCGTAGCGCACTTAGATAATAATCCTGGCGTAGCGCACTTTGAGATAATTCTCGCGTAGCTGACAAAAAAGTCTACGTAGCACACTAGATGTAACTTCTCACGTAGCACACTGAGAAAAAGAGTCCGAAGGAGAAACTGAACAACCGTCAGAATATAATACTTAGAAAACACTCGTATAGAATACAGACACAGAGTCAGCATGTAGTTCACTAAGAGAGTCCTCATGTAGTGCACTAAATATGTCTACTTTACGATATCGACGGTTCCTACATCGACGGTCGCTGTATCGTAAATGTTGCATCGACGGGTAACTGATCACCAGTAGAAAACCTCGTGTAACACACTCAATCAGTCTTTACGTAGCGCAATAGGAAAAAGTGACAAAGCACACAGCGATAAAACTGTGCCCATGGTATAAGAGTACCTACATAGCACATGCACTATAAGTGTACCTACATAGCACTCTGAAAGAAAGTCCACAAATAGCTTGGTACAAAAACAGTATTTATTTAGCTTACTATACAGGGTTATTGGTAAAATACTAATAACCTCTTAGATTTGACTTCTGTTAGACTTAACAAAAATTTTGAGATGAATTATGTGTAAATGTTTGTTAGAACTGACATAAGTCAACTCTAAGAGGTTGTTAGTATTTTTCCAATATATAAATGAATAATATTTAATCAAACCATATGAATAACATGCCTGTAGGCTAATTGTGATAAGATACGTTATACGAGTACTAATTACGTAGAATTATACGAAATATTTGGATGTTCTTATTGTTATAACTGATCATATTTTTCAGATTACTACAACGCGTGGGAAATAAAGAAGCTCATCAAGGACATACAAGCTCAACCATTTAAGTTCAGTGTTTGTAAAATTCTTCCTTTGGATGGAAGACTCGTCGGGATGATGATCAGCGTGATGGTTACATACTTTATTGTCATTATCCAGTTTACTCATTTATATTAAAGCTACTATCACAAAATTGGATTATAAAGCTATGTTAGAAGTGTATTTAAAGACTGCTTGGTTGGTTTACTGGTTTAATAAACAAGAAATGTGCACAATTATTTCCTTAAAATATGTTTTTTTATCTTTACAAAAACAAACGCAATAGTAATTCAACTCATTTCTACTAGCGTCGTAAGAGGCGAGTAAAGGTAAAATACCGGAAGGTGGTCAGCAGCGCCTTCTAAGTAACTGATATCTTAAACTGCGATCCCCAAAACGCCTGCCAAGCGAGGGGATTATAGCAAACCCCCTCTAAATGGGGGAGGCTGTGTTTAGCAGTGGTCAATCGGGCTGAAACAGTAAATAATAATAATATGCTAAGCTGTGTTTTTACCAGGTAGGAGCTGGAGCTCAGTACGGTTATCATGTAATTTTGTTAGTACAGCTTAACAATAGCTCAGGACAATTTTTGATTGACAGCATCATTCTCACAACGCAAGTCTGTAACCGAGCCTCACTGCAATGGAGACGTCGACCTCCATACTTGTGTACTCGACATGATTAGATCCCTAATATGAAGGCTAAATTTTCCGACTGCCGTCAGACTAAAATGTACATCTAAATGACTTCACCTCGGCTTACTAACTGATAGATGCATTGATACCTTAAACGTAATTTTGCCTTTAGTAAACTTTTTTTATAGGATAGGAGGACAAACGAGCGAGAGACAGATTTTCTCACCAGGTGATAAGTCAAGTAGAAAATCTGTCGTTTAGCACCTAATAGTGTGTTCCGGCAGCTGTTCTATATCATCACTTACCATCAAGTGAGATAGTGGTCAAAGGCTAAACTATAACGCATAAAAAAGTGATCATTATCGCACATTCCTCACACCAGGGCTGCGTTGCCAGCCTTACTTTTTTAGCTTTTAGGAATAATTATAATTTTGCAACTGCAAGTCTAGCTTATGGGTTGGGTAGTGAAAAAAGATTGATATTAATAGATTAAGTTTTGTACGACTAGTAATTTACTTAAAAGATAAGACACCGCATTACTTTCATGTTTACTTTGCGGTAATTTTTATGGTAATCATTGAACAATCGATGTAAACATTACCCATCCAATCCATTACTTCACTTATCATATGTTTTTATTATGGAGCAGTAGTAGTCTCGAGCATTTTTAGAACGAAGTTGCAGGTACAGTTATCACTAGCTGTACCTGAGACTTCGTTCGCAATTGCCGTAACTGCAGACAAATTTTTCACAATTGAGCACTGTTTATGGTCTGCGGTGAAGCATACTCTTAATAAAGCATAGCTCAGGAAGGAGCTTATTACTTTGGGTTTGAAAACTCTCGGGTTGTATTTTCCAGAAGACAGTATTTAAGTGACTCAGAGAGTTCCTTCGCGGTTCGCACAATAAATGTTGAAGCAAAGTACTTTGTGCGAGTCTTTGGAATTTAGATTGTAAATCGCCGATGCTCTCCCTGTATGGCGGTAGAACGAAGATATATTAGATTGTGCACTTCCACTGCGCAGTCTCCGAAATATATCTGGAAAAGATAGATAGTTTAAAAAACCTGATCACGGTGAAAGTTCCAGATTATAGAGTTTTATCTTACTAAAGGTACAAGTTGGTAGCGGACGAAATGAAGCTGCAGCAAACGACGTGTCGCAACGACGCTACTGGTTTCTACGTATTTCTATGAAATTCCCTCCATAGTAAGCGACATGAAGCTAGCGACGCGTCGTCGACCGCAGACGGCAGTGTCGACCGACCGCAGATCAGTGCCACTGACGCCGGAGCAACGACACGTCGAGCGTGTTCTTTTTCAAAATGGATTTCTTTCATATCGCTTTTCAAATGGTTTTTGATCAGTATTGAATAAGTTCCCTCACTTGCTCTGCATTTAAGCATAGGACGTGTGGCTTTCGTCTTTTTCAGTTTAGTAAAAACAGGTCTTCTTCCTCTTCTAATAAAAGATTTAAAAAAATGCGATCACTATTCTTGAACACGTCAGACATCTTGTTTGCCGGAGCACTCAAAACCAACTGGTTGCCATCTGCCGTTGCCGTCTGCAGTCGGGTTCGAAATCATGACTGCAGCAACAAGACGTAATGACGTGTCGTGACGACATGAAGCGACGACATGTCGTCTGCTGCTGCTTCGTGCAATCGGCTACCAACTTCTAAACAACCTTAAGGCAAACTTTTTTTCAGAATATCATTAATGTACAAATTTGTATCTGTTACGGTTTTATTATAAGTATAGATATCCAAGGTTACAAAAAAGAAATATTATACACTATTTAGCAAACAAAGTTGCAATATTTTTATCAATGTAATTACAACATGCTCTGCGAATTACATTACAAAAACACTAATTTACGAGAGGAAACATTGTAGTCATATACGGGATAATGACCCAATACGATGGTTAAATAAAGAACGAAAGGAAAAATTGGAGTTATGAGTCATTGTCATGTTAGGTCAGTCGGTCAGAGCATACCCCTGCTAATAGGGGTGTATGACACGGATCCCGCGCATGCCTCACTTTCCTCTCGTAAATTTGTAATTTTGTAAAAAAGTTGCAATAAGTTGATATCCACCTTTTAATTTTACACAACTAATTATTTTTATTAAAATATATTGTACAAAAAATAATTACATATATTCAAAAATTTTTTTTTATATATTGTGTACATATTTCTACTCGTCTATACTCGACTCTTTTCGACTATGCAAGAGAAATCTGGTGAAAATTTTACATTTTATTGCTATATACTTGTCAGTAAAAACAAAGGATAACAAAAGATTAAATTTGTT
Source organism: Plagodis pulveraria (assembly GCA_963890685.1). Classification (NCBI taxonomy): domain Eukaryota; kingdom Metazoa; phylum Arthropoda; class Insecta; order Lepidoptera; family Geometridae; genus Plagodis; species Plagodis pulveraria. The sequence goes on along the minus strand of OY982961.1, from coordinate 3,625,317 downwards.
ATCCTTTGTTTACTACTGAATTTACTAAGGCACGATAATGTTGGATAATTTATTTGCTTGGCAGGCGTCTTGGGGATCGCAGTCTAAGATATCAGTTTCTCGAAAGGCGCTGCTTTCCACCTTCCGGTATTTTACCTAGTCGCCTCTTACGAGGTAGCAATGGTGGGGTGACATTCAAGCCCGGCACCCCACGGCCTAAAAAGAAATGTCTACTGATGTTGAAAAGGCTATCTTGCAGTTAGTTCTACAGAAAAAGGACAGAGATGCCACAAGTTTTTTTTTTTGTGATTAAGAGTGATTAAGTGCACAGAGCGCTTTCCATACAATCGTAGTTTAGTGTTCAAACTCGGTGAAATTTTGTATGCATATTGCTGAGCCTAATATCTATGCTTGTGGTTTGCCAGTTATTCGATTTATTATTTATTTTACCTAAATGTCAAAATAACAATTCCGATATAGAACTTCTCAGAAGTATATTTTGCCCTATTCCTTTATCATTAAAGAATCAGAGAACAAAATAAATTTCCAGATAACATTTTTACCGATACTTTTTGGAAGCCTCTCGAACCAAAGTGGTTCGTAAATAATATTACTGAGAATTTTCCCTTGAGAATAAATATAATATGGCAACTCAGTGCTTGCATGATATTTTTAGTCAATAACTATTTCACATTATACAACAACATCTAGGTTTTCTTGCAAGCTTCGATAAAATGTATTTTCGAAGCATGGAAGTGGAAAAGATACTGAACAAGTTTAATTAATTATTTAGTAAAAACCAACTGGAAATTGTTTATTTCAGTCTCGCTTGGTATCGTTCCATTGAAATTAAAACTGAAAGTGATATATATTTATGGAATCGTTCATTTTGACATTCGCCATCACCCCCACGCTTGGCAGGCATCTTGGAAATCGCAGTGTGAGATATCACTCCCTCAGAAAGCACTGCTGCCCATCTGCTGGTGTGTTACCCTTAGTCGCTTCTTTCGACACCCACGGGTAGAGATGGGTGGGTAACATTCGAGCTCGGCACCCCACGGGCAATGAGTATTTTTAATGAATAATTATTCATTTAAGTTTGTGAACAAAAACCTTCGAAGATGACAATGTTGCCAAAGTACATTTTGAAAATTCGTTTCATCCACAATTCAAAGCCATTATGCTGAATATTCCAAAATAAGCAAAATATCGGCGCGTGAATAAATTAATTTATCGTTTCATTTATTATTTTATGAACAAACACCTACAGCTACAGCCACTTCATCAGAATATACCTAAACTAGAAATATATATCAAATTTGGTTACCAAAAATACTCAGGACTTATTCCGACTAATATTAACCTATTCTTGTTGAGAAATTAAAATAAAATATTATGCCACATAATTCCGCTGTGACACTTGAACGTAAATGGCAATTGGTTTTTGGCTTATGGCAAAATCTACTCCCACATGAAATATACTTTTTACTCTTTTCGGTTTTAGCCTTGTTGAGATAAAATATCTACGTGGGCACGAATTGCTTCGGATTTTCCCCCCTGTTTTTATACACGTGGAATGAATGATATACATATGAATAAACAGGTTTGTTATTGACCACAGCATCTCGTGTGGCAATGCGAGAATTTCTCCACGGACGTGACTGTGAGTGATGACATGTTTTAATAAATATTGTGCGGTTTCGGTAGCCACCATAAAGCTATAATTAATCTCTGGGAAAATGATATTAGCCATAATAGATAACATTATTATGTTATCAGTCCGTCTATTAAACAATTCAACGATACGGGGTTCAAATTATCCAAGAAAAGCATAAAGTACTATACATACATGAAAACATGACTTCTTGTCCAAGTTTTAATCCATATTCATTTTAGACACAGTGATGGCTCAGTGGCTTTTAATATGGACCACAGCGCAGCAGGTCCATGATTCCAATCCCGCCGCAAGTTTGTGCTTCACCGCATGGTGGAAGGGCAGATTGCGTATGACCGCCTGGCTAGCGACCACCCTCAAGTTGAAAATCTGTTGCCATGCACCTTACGCTGTGTTCCGGCAGCTGTCCTTGAAAGCCAGTAATTCTAGGTTAAGCATGTTAACACCTTCGACCACATCATCACTTACCATCAGGTGAGATTGTGGTCAAAGGCTTACCTAGCAGCAATAAAAAAACGAACTACTCCAAAAACTTAATACAAATACAAATGTTTTTGTTCATAAATCACATAGTACATTTACAACTATACTTACGATCATTGCAATATAATTATTTTAATAGTATATGATGTAATATAACAGTACAGTTATTTACGAGAGACTGTGCTAGGTCGTACCTGTGTTACGTCAATGTCTTCTTCCAGTGCAGTAACAGTCTTATCAGCTTTTACATGCACATTCAAACATGATTTTGAATCATCACAACACAACACCCATCACGTCATAACTTACTATACTCACTGTTAATATAATAGGGCTAATACATTTTTATAAATTCATGAACTTAAACTCAGAGTTTAGGAGAGAAATCAGCTACCTAACTCAGTTCGCAAACGCGGACACAAGTCTTGTCAGAATGATAAATTCATATGACATCTCATAGGTATCGATAATAATATGTGCACAAGCGTTCCGAACCCTTGGATTCATTTCGAAGCAGGCATCTGGACTACCTGCCAGGCTGATGGCTCTATACCACAGCCTGGACACTTGACTCATTCTCTTTGTATAAAGAATGAGTCAAGTGTCCAGGCCGCGTTCCAACTACCTATTACACAGACACTACACAAATGTTGTTTTTGTACACGCGTAAATGTGTGCGTGAAGTCTAAGGTTGTCATCGCCTACCTAACAATCTTTTGATGCTGTTAATATGACTTATTAGATTTTGTAGGTTACCTTACCTACCTTAAGAAACATTTACAACCACAATAATCCAACTCCATGTACGACGTAGGAATATGCAACACAGAACCGAGTAGGTAACATTACTTCACATTTCATTTGCATTAGGTATACAATAATAGATATCTACACTTTATAAAAAGTATCATCCCAAGTTCACATTTTATACAAGTAATGATAATAAATACAATCACAATAATAATTTATGTTCTTCTCGTATAATAAACAATCATGAAGTGTGCCGCGTGTCAACCGTGGCGAAGGTTGGTATGTGTATTGCTTTTCTCTATGGTAGGTATAGGTTACAAAGACACTTGTTTCGCTGCAAACGAAGTCGTCACGCTTCGTCGTCACGTCAACGTGCGCGAGTTGCGAGTCCGTACTCAAGTCAGCTCAGCGACAGCTCAGAATAGGTGGCGGGGTGAGGAAGGCTCGTTTTGGTGGGGGGGTGAGGAGTGTCCATTCTATACGTAGTATTATTATATGTTCTATGACTATACAATGCATTCGTAACAAGCCGCTTGGAAAGCAACGCAATGAAAGGAAATTTATAAAAGGACTCCTTAACTAGCTTTTTAGATATTACGTAGGTTACTTTTATACTCGTGTTTTTATACCATGTGTTTTTATTTTGCATGAAATTACAAAAACTAAAAAATTGTTTCCCCTGTGGACTATCATTTAAATATTTTGTAGGACGCAGGGACAATACGACGATGTTAGAACCCATCGGGAGTCCCCAGTGTCAATATATGTTTGGTAACTCCTTACGTCGGAAAAACGTGCAGGAACGTTTCCACTGGACTTACGGATACGCCTCACGAAGAATCAAGACATTAACAAATAAGCTTTGTCGATGCGTTTCGGCGACTTAAAAAAATCCGTATTTGTATGCCAGGCTAGGTCACCCTCACATAGAAAATCACCTGCCGGTGTGTTCCATCACCTGTCTTTCAAAGGCCAGTTCACATTGTATGTAAACTTCTTTTGTGAGAGTACTTTTGTGAGAATATTGTCAAAGGCATGAACCTACCCTCTCATCTGTCAAGCGGCCAGCAGCTGGAAGCTCCGGAAAAGTACGATTAATTCCACGATAATGAACATATTTTGTAAACCTACAATTATTATAAAAAACGTACTCGTAGACAGATGCCCCATCATTTTTTAGTTCACATCTAGACCTGTATCCTTGATATTATTCTGTATATTACATAATATTACATCGTTTTTTAATACTGCTGAAGGCTGAATTACGACATTAAAACGTTGTATTGACACCACAAACAAATATAATTATACTACCTCAGTTTGTTTATTACCCCTTGCTTCATGTTTCAAGCGACAATGTCCATCTTTACGAGAAGCTACTTATAATAATACCTCATAAAATATTTTATTGGGAACAAGCGTTTAGTAGGTAGTTAATTTGAACTGCTGTGGGACAAATAATTATTTAATTGTAAGCTCGTAATGATAAAGTTTATTCATCTAGCTAATGTTGCGCCAAATAAAACAAGCCTAAATATTGCGCAGTCCTTGAGAGCCAGTGAGTAGTAGCCTTCAGTTACTGTGTAAGTAAAATTAAAATAACTTTATACCACATTTTCTATAATTTATTTAACACAAATGTAGTTAGTCTGCTTGCAATATAATGTAGCCATAATTAAAAGATCTTTAAAGTATACACTTGCATAAATTTAAATGAATAGCAACAAGTAGTACGATGCAACCTCCTTACTAATGTTACAAAGGCTAAAGTTTGTAAGTATGGATGTTTATCACTCTTTCACGCAAAAACTACGTAATTGATTTTAAATAAACTTCACAATAATGTAGTTTACACTTCAGAAGAACACATAGGCAATATACATTTCATAAAGATTTTGCGTGAATTGACCAAAATATAACGATGAGTTTCAAGTAAATAGGAGAAAATTCTGTCATATGCGACTTCTGGCGTGCGCTGCAAAAACCTTTAGTATCACACGTACATAATGTAAATCAGATTTATCTTATATTGTTCTACAAAAAAGCCCGTGATAGTATATATCTATCTAATACTTATATGTGTAAGTCATTATCGCTAAAATAGTGAACAATAAATACTATAACAATTGATAATTTATTTCTTCTAACGCATATTAAGTAGTAACAATTAACTGGTTCTTATCAAATTAATATTATAAAGGTGAACGTTTGTGAGTGCGTTTCTATGTTTGAAATTCCTTCACACTCAAACGACTGGACCAATTTTGATGAAATTTTGTATGGAGGTAGATGAGGCACTGGATTCATCATCTTCCATTACCACGGGGGTGTAATCGCGAAGCACAGTTAGTATTTCATAACTTATTGTTTTACCGTCTCTACCATTTCAAACGCACTCAAAGACGTCGTGTACAAACAAACTCTACCCGTACAAACGCGTATCAATAATATCCCATGACTGGGCGCGACTTCCCGACTGGAAAGGTCTTAAGTGCCGTTGTTTGCTTGCAATCAAGTGTACAGTATCAGCCTGATTGTCCACTGAAGAACAAACCCCTCTTAATGGGGAGCCAATAAGGGAGATTTGCCACAATCACGTTTTTGAAGATACAAGACGGTAAATTAAATTACAAATACAAATGTTTTATTATAAATCTAAAGTTATGTTACAATTTTAATAAGTGCTCTGCCTTTTGTTTTAGTTATAAAACTGTGTTACAAAAGGCAGCGTCTTCCCAAAGTTTGCATATTATTTTACAGTTTTTAATATGTTAAACATTGAATGAGATCTATAATAGCGATAATGAATGATTTTTTAGAGTTTTGGTGCCACCTAATGCTGTTTTAGCTCTTTTGTGTCATCATCGAAGAGCTACTGTAGAGCGATTATAGAGCCCACACCTACAATTTGGGCAAAATTTGAGAGTAGAGAAGCGACATAGCGGATCATAGTCCAACTGTAGAACCAATGTATGCAGCCAATGTTTATTAATGCCTCTAAAGCTCTTGCAGTACTAGTTATATACTTGTTTGGCTAGTAAATAACACATGGGGTTTGGCAGCTGCCATCCTAAAACAACAACCAGGACTGACGGCTTAACGTGTCTTCTTGTGCCATAAGCACGTTAGTACTGACCACGGCAGTTAACAACGTTTATATAAGGAACACTATACAGACAAGCTTTGTTACGAGCGCTTCAAAGATTTTTTACGATCTCGGCATGTCTTACCTCAAATCATCACATATCTTATATAGGCTTTAATATTCTAGTATCGTTGAGCTACTTCTGGGTTTTATGTGATAATTGTCAAAGTTATAGTTAATGCCGCATATGTCCTAAATCTTTCCTAATGTATGAGCTTCTCAATTCTAAACTGTAAACATGAGTTTCATATTAGAAAGAGTAAATATACTCTGCACGGAAAACGATATTAAATATTTCATTTAGGTTAAACAAACTGCGTGTCATAAAGAACAGCACACATTAGTATAATGTTTATCTGGTTTTCTGTTGAAAAGGCAAACTTTCAACGATAGCAATTTGATTAAGGAGTTGTTAGCTACAGTTTGTTTAATACTTTGACAAATTGTATATTTGGAAAGAGAATTGAGAGCCCGTTAACTAAAGGAGATCTAAAACTATTCATCCAAAACTATTCGCAACAGAGACTATTATAGGTTGGGATTAATTACAAGTTGGACAATCAAATTAATCAGCAGCGGAGGTCCAACATAATCCTCTTCTAATATTAACAAGCGTCCATATTAATAAAGTAAAGCTGTGTGACCTTGAGTTCTCAAGATCAATATCAGCTGGTAAGCTCTCAAGATCGGGTCAGCATTTTAATACCGTCGCTAATTTATAGACACATATCATCAGCATCTCAGGTAAAGCCGCTTGAAACACTGTCTTGGGATCAGTGGCTCAATCTACTCAACTAGCGTTTCAAATGACGTTATTTCAGAACCTAACTTTTTTGATAACAGAGACATGTAAGATGAGACAAAAATGCCTGGACAATTCCGCCTCCGCCAAGCTATTGCCTGTCACCTACATAATTTAAACAAATATTGTAATAACTCTATTATATAGTATGTATGTAACACATTGTTAAAAGATGTTTAAAAGAATGGCTCCGAGTTTCTTGCCCGTTCTTCTCGCAGTGGCTCTATACAATTTATTTGCTGAACGTGGCAGTACAATGTAGAATATTTCAATACTAAAATTTGTAATTGACCTTCATAAGAGCGTCGCAGACGCCTAAATTGAATAAATGATTTTGACTTTGACTTTGACTTTAGAACTACTAATGCAAACCTCCTTATGACGTCTGGTCTTAGTAGTGGTCAGTATGCCGGGAAATAATTAACTAGTATGTGTTTATATAAAAAAAAGAGTGTTAACCTCATTGTCACGTTTTTTCCCGCCAACACACTTCTCGTTGAGCGCACCAAATAGTGATTTTCCGGTTGTAATAGTTTCAGCAATGGCTTGTGAATTTTCTTCACTCCAAATGCGACAATTCTGTTTATTTACGTATTCATTCAAATATAAGTGAGCTTCATCACTAAATAAAATTTTGTATGGAAAATCAGAATGAATATCAATTTGTGCTTGAGGCCACTGGCCAATTTGGCAGCAAGTGAATGGTCGGATGGCTTTAACTCCCACACTAGTTCAATTTTGTAATCACGTAAAACCAGATCGTCTCGTAAAATCGTTCATAAGGTGGATAGAACCATCTCCAGTTGCTGAGAACGACTTCGAATTGATTGACTTGGATCCTTCTTAATGCAAAATTCGATAATTGATGATTCGTCAAATCGATTGCCAAACAAAACAGTATTGCCAACTGAAAGATGTGAAAATCAAAAAGAACATCCACTGAACAAGTATAACGTTTTAAAAACATCCTTTACATTTCTAAGACGCAGTAAGCAGGTATTTACTTGGCTGTATCTTGTCCAATTGCGTTAAGACAATTTTTAATAATAACTTTGTGAGTACTGCGATTAGTTCTTGCTGTCGGGTTAAAGCCCACTTTTTGTTGGTATTTACGCTACTTAACCCATGCGTAAGCATTGGATTTTTTAGTCATATTCTGTGATGTTCATTACTAAGGTCGAGTTTCCTTTGCCGCTTTAAGAACTTACTAGTACTCGTCCTTATCACTTTGGAGGTCACGTAATGCAGTGAACCCAGAAGTAGTTATGTAAGGACACAGCGATATCTTGTCTTAAAATGTCGGCATTACCTACTGGTATTTTAATTCATCTAATTGCTTCCTCTAAACTTCTTATAATAATGTTATATTTATTTATATGTGATTGTTCTAGTGAAATGTTTCGATTATTTTGTGAAATATTTATAAACCTTATTTTCCTTTCGGTAAAATTATCTCTATCGTTTTTAATTTATACTCATGTACTCACTCCACTTACTTGTAGTAGTTTTTTTTTTTTTATATTATACGATTATAATAAAAAATATTAAAATTCATCAAATGCCGCCAAAATATTTTTTTTAGGTATAAAGCCGGAATTGTAATAATAGATGTAGTACGATTGCAATACCCTTGTGAAGTTAGTTTAGTGTAAATTCTTCACTAAAGCTCTAACTCGCTGAAATAAATATGAGCTAAAAAAAAACAAAAAAAAAACGAAAAGCCTTTGGTTGCTTACCGCACCAAAGGCCAACAACAAAAAGGTTAATAAGCGATTCGTATATTAAACCCCGAAGGTGAGAAACTCCTTGGTTTATTTCCCAAAGAAAAATTTAAGAACCCAATAACCTCCTTAGTTTTCATATTTTTATGTATGCCATAACGCCTGCTATGCGGATTACATTACAAAATTACAAATATACTATAAATTTTTTTTTAATCCCGCACTTGACTTATTTTTTCGTATATTTGTAATTGTGTAACCTTCTAAGTGTCAATCTGTTGACAGCTTATTAAAGCTAACAAGCCGAGCTAGCAAGCCTACTTCGTGACTGCACTTGAGATCTAAAATTGGTTTAATAAACAACTTGCTCTGAGAAAGAGAACTCAAATTTCGTCTTAAGATTTTTTTATTAAATAGCTCAGTATTTAAAGATGCCTCTGGAGTACAAATCTAAAATCGGTTTATTAATATGGTCCTTAGATACTTAACTGAAACTGACACTTTAAACTTATTATAATCTAACCAAGAAATGTATCCCGAGTAGAGAGCCCGTAATTCTAAAAACAAAAATAATTATTGATTAAAACTAACGTAAGTTTGACACATACTAATAACATTTTATGCAGATTTTGCGGACGAGACGCCTTGTCGACGTAAACAAACCGTAAGTAAAATCGGCAAAATGCCTTTTAACAAAAATAATCAGCAGAACTTCGATTGGTAATAGGTCGTAAACTATAGATAGACAAATAACACAAAATTTAGGGGTATAAAAGTAGGTAGTTTGTGGTATAAGTTATAGTATGTAGTTTTGGTCACTGAACTGACAGAGATTAAGCTTAATCTACAACAATGTTATAAGGGAGCCGAAAAAAGGATGGCTTCGAGAAAAGAATGGTGCGGCTGTGCCATTTACTGGGAGCTAGACTTGGCGGGGATACAGCCACGTCCACAGATTATGTTATACAGATGCATTTCCTCACAAGTTATGAATAGCATTGCACCCGTCACCCTGAGAAATACGATCTTTAAGTCGCATGTGCGTATATATTTACTGGATCTGAAGTGCTGCAACTGGAACACACTGTTAGGTGCTTGGCGATAGATTTTCTACTTGGGGGTGGTAGATAGCCAGCAAGCAAGTTTTCTCAAAATGCCCTTCGACCATGTGGTGAAGCTCAAGCCGTCGGTCGGGAACGAACCATGGAACTACAGCGTGGCAGTCCATAGCTATTACCGCTCGGCCATCATTGCTTCGAAAAGTTCTCTTAGAGTTTCCATTTATGCACAATACACATAATTTACACAATTTTTGACCTGTTTTATAAGTTTTTACGAACTAAATGATGCATAAATGTATGGTTTTACTTGCGTTTTTCTCTAAACTCAGCACCTCATATATTTACAAAGTTATGAATCTTGTAACGACGCCGCCTATAGGTACAAACTACTAAGAAGTTACTCTCCTCGTGTCAAATATTAATTTACTTGGATGTGCTTGGTGATACTTGTTTTAATGGTGACAGTGACACAGGTGACAGATTTGCTTTTAGATTTGATAGTAACTTACAATATTTGTTTAAATTACGTAGGTGACAGGCGATAGCTTGGCAGAGGCAGAATTGTCCAAGCATTTTTGTCGTTTAAGTAATCACTTCATCACAAGGTGGACTAATCATTTCTTTGTATTAGTGTCATCGTACATAACAATATAAAATATACCCAGCATTAATTAATAGTGACAATCTTTTTTATCAATAATCAATTTATAAAAATTATATACACATATTTACAAATAAAAGATCATTGCGCTAACATTTTCACTGCTATATCATGCGTTGTCGAAGAAATAATACAGGATTTACTTATAGCGCAACTTACAATACGCATTCGACATTATTAGGTATTCAAATATTATCGATACATACCCACGTGTTGGAACATGGACAACTTCTCCCTTTCTTACGTCTGTACTGCTGTACTGTATCAGCCGGATCGTCTACTGCTGAACACAGCCTCACCTATTAAGGGGGTATTTGCCATAATCCCCACGCTTGGCAGGCGGCTTGGGGATCGCAGTGTAATATGGCAGTTCTATAGAAGGCGCTGCTATCACCTTCCAGTATTTTTCCCTTAGTCGCCTCGTTCGACACCCACAGGATAATATTTAATTCTTTATTGCACTACAGTACAAATGGAGGACTTAATGCTAAAGCAAATATGGGGAGGTGCAATTCTAACCCAGCACCCCACGGGAAACACCTACGTCTGACTGACACTATTTCATCCATTTGTAAGAATTCTTTAAATTGATAGCACATGTCTACGGAAATGTCAGAGAGAGACAGTTTTACTTGCCTCTGTAGATATAGTATAAAGTGGATAATATTAGAATACACAATTAATGCCCCCTAGAGTTTAAATTTCAAAAATAAATTTATCACCTTCAGTAAGCTAGATATGAAGGCCTCTGGTTGAATGTTAAACTTGAACTGAGTATAACTACTATCGCATTTGACTGTCAAAAATAACCGCTGGTTTTTGAATACTTTTATAATATATTGGTCAATAATAAGTTATGTGTTTTTATTGCAGAGCTGTACGAATACCTAGAATTACATAATTAAGTACATTATAATTTTTTAATGTTATGGATATCGTTTAGGAATAAAAAGGTAGGTACCATAACTTTTACTAATGTACCTACAGGGTTTTTTATAGAATCTTCGCTCACGTAACTATAAGTTACAAACCATATTTTAGTGTAGATTCAATTTAGACAAACCGATGAATAAACAAACGTAGGTAAGTAACTATCAATATCTTTAAAATAGATAAGCTCTTAAGCATAATTTATTATATTCATTGTGTAAATTTGTTCAAATTAAATCTTTAATCTTGTCTGCCCTTCATCCGCTTGAATAAGGTCATTTTAGATTATCTATTGATATATTTAAACTAGATAGGTTTGCGAAATAAGTTGGCACACAATTTCTTTTTTTTTTTTTATTGCTGATAGTCTAGCCTTTGACCACTATCTCACCTGATGGTAAGTGATGATGTGGTCGAAGATGTTGTTCAGGCTAGCCTAGAATTACTGGCTCTCAAGGATAGCTGCCGGAACACACCGTTAGGTGCTTGGCGACAGATTTTCTACTTGAGGGTGGTAGCTAGCCAGGCGGGCAATCGCAAAATGCCCTACCACCATGCGGTGAAGCTCTAAAATGCCCTAACACCATGCTGTAACGACTGCCATCGTAAGACAACAACCGGGACCGACGGCTTAACATGCCCTCCGAAGCACGGAAGCGCGCGCGTATTACTGTCACTAGCGGTCACCCACCCATATCCCGACCGCGGCTTAACTTAGCTGATCGGTTTAGAACAGCTAAGCAAACTTCACTACGAGCGCTCCAAAATTTGCATAGTTCACCGCTAGGGATATTACTACTGAGCGCTTCCGCGCTTTGGAAGGTACGCTGAACAGTCGCTACTAGTTGTTGCGTTGGACGGCAGAAGTTATAGCAAAATGGTAGGGTATTAATCGAATCTTCTGGCTAGCTACCACCTTCAAGTAGAACATCTTGCTTTAATTATTAATTAATTACAATTACAAATTACAATTACAAATTACAATTACAAATTACAATTACAATTACAAATAATTTTATTTCCAAATAAGTTTACAATTTAGTAGAGTACAATTATTATCCGAAGTTAACTAAGATTCATCTAATCCCAGGCAAGCATTGAGTCCCAAACTAAGCCTAGGCCTGTGTCTTGGGACGCAGAAAAGCGATTTTCTACAATGAGTAATGTGTGCAAGTGAGCTCTGTAAATCTATATATATATGGGTACATGAGGTACCCACTATGACAGTATATATTAGATGGGAAATATGCATATGTATTTGTTAATTATTATATATCAAGAAATCTCTAGAATAAATTGATAACAATGTTTGAGCGTAAGGCAATTTGCATATAGCATGCATCATATAAATTGTCGGAAGGCATGGAAATGTTTGTGAATTTTAGTAAATATATATAATTATGGGTGTATGAGGATGTATGTGTGAGAGAGAGTGTGTGTGTGTGTATGTGTGTGTGTGTGAGGTGTATAACGGTGAGCTGTGAAGCATGACACTAGGCGCTTAGGTCACATCTCTCCTCAATCATTTACGGTGTGTTCCGGCAGCTGTATTTGAGAGCTTGTAACTAATTCTAGGTATCATCTTCGACCACATCATCACGATCGATAGGGTTTAGCACGCCAGCCATATAAGCAAGTTTCGTGCAAACGGCTTACTCATTGGTTTATGTGCTCAGATTTAGGACTTCCTATAGGAACGTACAAAGAGTACTTGTTGCAGGATGTTGATTTGATCTATTGGTTAGGAATGCCAGTGTTCCTCCGGGGTCCATACACGCGTACTGGCGTCGCTTAGTACTTCCTTATAGGCATCGGCGTAGCAAATATGTCACGCTTGTTTTACCAAGTGGTAGGCCCTTAGAAATGTCCGTCTTGGTGTGTACCACAGTCATCGCGGTTTTTTTTATAAATAAATCGATAAATTCCATGAAATGCATCGATCATTTCATCACCAGGTGGTGGGTTTCTTTAGCGAGAGTCCATTTTGGCGGGGTAGGTACCACCGCAGTGAGATTCTGCCTGTGTTTAGTCATGTATTTTGTAATGTTTTCGCATTTCGGTCGAAAATTTAAATATAATTTTCACGACGCCTTCACGAACATTGCAAATTTAGGGTCAACTAAATGTAGAAGTAGATACTTTATATGTTTGTTTCTCATAATAATAATAATGTTTCTTTTCTTAAAAACATGGTAACAATGTAATAATATAATTAAATAATGACATTTATACAGTGCACATAGCATTGTTACTATTATTTAATCCAAATAGTGTATACTGTTGCTCTACATTTCTGTTAATAGAATGAGAGATAGTTAAGTATCTTATAAACATTATCATGTTTCTTTTTTTTTCAGGGATACGACACCACCGGTATGACTAACTTACGCACGTATGGTGTTAGCTGCCCACGAAGATGTTCAGGTAATGCTAATTAATCATCATTATAATCAAGCTTTGACGTGCACTCAAAAGGATCTCCACCATAAGTGTGGGTTTGACATAGTCCCCGCACGATTGGCAGGCAGGTATCTTGGAGATCACAGTGTGATATGGGCAATTCTTCAGAAAGCGCTGCTGCCCACCGTCTGGTATTGTTTCAATTCGTCACTTGTGTGCTCACAGGATCATATACTGTTTCGGTCATACATAGCCGGATTATCTGCTGAACACAGCCTATGGGTTTGCCATAATCTCCACGCTTAGCAGGCGTCTTGGGGATCACAGCTTAAGATATCGGTTCCTCAGAAGGCGCTGCTGCCCACCTTCCGGTATTTCACCTATAGTCGCCTCTTACAACACCCACAGGTAGAAATAGGGGTGACATTCTAGCCCGGCATCCCACAGGGCACAGGATGATATAGAGGGATGCAATTAAATAGTGCACCATACGAGGAACCTATTACTCGATTAGTAACTTAGACGCAAACTTCATATTTAGATAGATAGATAACTCTTTATTGTACACACAACTACATTATAATAAAACAAAACACGAAGGATTACATTCAATTTCATTCATACAATGGGCGGCCTTATCACTTACAGCGATCTCTTCTAGGCAACCTTTGAATGGAGAGGAAATAGAGCAGTAATAAGACGGGGGTGCATTAAAATAATAATACAGTTGATCAGACTGCTAACTTAATATATTTTAAGACTTTTTTCTTCCGGACACATCAGACCATCATCTCTTAGTTATGCGCAGCGGACGCCTTTCAACTAAACTACCAAGACCTTGGGGTCAAAAGCACACATTTTGCAAATTTTTACATATATAAGTTTGGTGCACACCGATTTACTGCGCAAGGTCACAATATCGTCTCAATTAAAGTCAAACCACTTAGTATTATTTTGTATGAAGCTCCAAAAACAACGCACACAATCAACTCCTTGCCGTCATCATCTCAACTCGGCAAAAGCTCGCGAGAAGTTGTGAGAATGAGACAAGACGACGTTGTTAGAAGTCAATTCTTTTTCCCAGAACCGAATCTACGAGGAATATGAAGCGATAATTGGTGGTTCCGGACGAACGCCCACACTGAGAAAACCGACTTAAAGGCTTAAATCAAATTTGACCTTTTACCGTTGAATTGTAACTACGTAAGATGAATTCACAACTCTTAAGATGATTTTCACAAATCAATAAAAATTTACCATGTTTTATAATAAACACAACCGTCAAAAACGCCTTACGTAAAGTATTTTCAGAATTGCAACTTGTTATACGATAATAATTGCAGTATTGACCATAAAATATACCTTACTTTTACGGCGGTTTATATACGGTGATTATCACTATAACGTACGACTTAATCAGCCTTATCAAAAGTCAATATTTAAGTAAGACCACAAAATACACCTTAAATGAGACGAAAAGAAACATTCGCCTTCACTGACCTCGTTTAACGCCTTCTATTTGGAAGGCGTTTTTGTACGTATTTACGTTTGGTCGGTTTTTCGCCTTATACCATATAAATTGGCCGTCATTAGGGCGCTTTTGACTTTAGATTTTTCTCAGTGCAGCATGGTTGATTGGGCGGAGATGAGATACCTGGATGCAGTATTCAAAGAGGTCTTACAGTTTTATCCTAGCGTTCCTTTATATGCGAGACAGATTCCGAAGATTTCTGTGGGTCTTTAACAACTATTTTGTGCACATATTTTTACGTTCATAGGTTCGATGTACATTTTATGTTTCTTTTATCCGTATACATTTCAGAATACAGAAGTTCTGTGTTATTTTACATATAGTAATCTTTGCTATACATACCTGTTGTCAATCAAATCAAATAATTTATTGCACATTATGTTGGTATCTTAATAACTATTTACATATCACTACATAATGACCCAGGATTGAGTATGGCAACTTAGTGTGGAGCGGCCCGATTCATTTATTTCTGTCACATATTTAATCTGTACTTATAGGGAATAAAAATATTAACTAATTCATAACAAACTGAAATGTCTTTTGAGAGTCAAATTATGAGGTATTTTACAAGCAACGCTTGATATTTATTATTCAAGACATTATTGTAAAGATAGATAACTACAAAGCGACACATTTCAAATTATTTTGTTTGTCGACTCAGAACGGATATGACAGATAAAGATTAAATAACTTTAAACGGTTGAATCGCGTATATTTATCATTATATTTGTCCCGTCGTTTCAAACACATTGCAGTGATCGTGGTCACGGGGTCAAGGGGTGATTAATGGTTTAATAACTATGAGTAATAATCGAGAAAACCTAAGACAACATTAGCAACCAATGTTGATGGAATGTTTAAATATTATATTGGCAATTAGAGAATGGGATTTCAGTTGGTTTCCATATTAAGAATTCGTTTTGAAAAGCTAAAACTTAGCTTTTTAAATCAGCGGTATGCCTTTCTAACAAAACACTACAAACTACATACGACACAAAAGCTACTACAACAAAAGAATTCGGGCACCCCAAATGCCACAGGCAGTCCAAATACTCCAGCTCACCACATGTTGACAGCGTTGACCTGTTGAATTGCATATCTTATTCGTTGAGCCAATTAAGTGTCAGCATTTTGTACGTACAAGTCGCATCGACCGAACGCTATGATGAGTTTGGAAAATAAAATGAGCTCCCGGCTCCCGATCCAATTTCTGCTCTTAGCTAAGAATAAGTAATCATTTGAGAATTTGTTTTGAATTTAAAATTTCGCTAATATATAATTTTCTTTAGTAAAGTTTTATAACCACACTTCAAATTACCGGAGAGCGTAGGTACTGTAGATAATTGACTCCGATAATAAACGTAACCTTATCTGTGGAAACTTTGATGGCAAATTAAAATTTATTCGTAATTAAAATGGGTGTATATTTCTTAATAATACATACGTAAATAGTTTCTCTATGTAAAGACTGGATATATGAGAAATAATATAAAAGACTAAAATTAGTACAATACTAGTGGTTTCAATTTTTTAAAAAGACACAAAAACGTTATTATGATTTGTGTGAGATTTAATACTAAAATTCTGAAAGATATTACAGTTTCATAGGGGAAACATTTAAGTTGCATATAAAACGTTTCTTAATTAATAGCAGCATATTTTCATACAATCGGTGTTTACTTAGACGACAAGAATGCTTGGAGCATTCCACCTCTCTCAAGCCACCGACATTTACCTGAACTAAACAAATATTGTGATCAATTTTAGACTTACAAATTGTATAGAAGTTTCAAAAAAGGCCCGAGTTTCTTGCCTTTTCCTGTCGCCTGTTCTTCTCGCAGTGGCTCTTTATGCTGAATGCGGCAGTAGAATGATACAATAGAAGAAAATTGTAATTGACCTTCTTGTGAGCATCGTAGACGCCTAAATTGAATAAATGATATTTACTTTGACATTGACATACCCATGATAACATTTATACATCGTTTATGTTTCTGTGTTAATAAAACTATTAGGTTTTCTTATGAAACCTAATTAATTATTATACAATTACAGTTTCAATGGTTGTTAAATACTATATTTATGACTAATTAAAAATAAACTTATAGACTGATTAATCTGTGGAGATTAGTTATAAATGAAATAATTCAGCTTACGTCGGACGGACACTGGACATGTTACTCTATGGCTAAATGTAATTTAGTTTAAAAATATTTCTTTTTAATAGTTATTTACTACAGATTTTACTACTATTGAACAATGATCATTTAATACAAAAAATAATTAAAAGTTATGCCTCCAGAGAGATTTGAACTCTCGACCCCTGGTTTACAAGACCAGTGCTCTAACCCCTGAGCTATGGAGGCTGCATGTAGATGTGTATAAATGAAAATATCATTCATTCCCTTACTCATAAATTCTGTGGAATAGATAACACAGTTAATTAACACTTTGAAGCGCTCGTAGCGAAGTTTACTTAGCTGTTCTCAACCGATCAGCAAAGTCGCCCGCGGTCATGAGTTGGATGGGTGACCGCTTGTGACATTACTACTGAGCGTTTCCGTGCTTCGGAGGGCACGTTAAGCCGTCGGTCCCAGTTGTTGTCTTAGGATGGCAGTCGTTATAGCATGGTGGTAGGGAATTTTGCGAATGCCCGCCTGGCTAGCTACCGCCGTCAAGTAGAAAATCTGTCGCCAAGCACCTAACGGTGTGTTCCGGCAGCTATCCTTGAGAGCCAGTACTTCTTGGTTAGCCTGAACATTATCTTCGACTACATCATCACTTACCATCAGGTGAGATAGTGGTCAAAGGCTAACCTATCAGGCATAAAAAAAAAAATAAAAAAAAAAAATTATATTGAGACGTGCTTTTTATATTTACAATAGCTAAAAAAATATGTGTTCGTTCCCCGGGTCCGACAATTGTGGGTATTTCTGAGTAATCATTATTTTGATCCACGTTTCTACAGATACTTCAGGCGTACTTATAATATATATTATACTACGTAATTTTAATGGTGGTGCTAATGGGTTATTAAACTGTCACAAACACGGAACAATACACCGTATTTATTTCTTAATATTTTTTTTATTTCTGATAGGTAAGCCTTTGACCACAATCTGATAAGATGGTAAGTGATGATGTAGTCGACGGTGTTAAAAGGCTTTGGTGTTACAGCTTTAAATAATAAGCTATTTCGAGAAACATTTAAAAATGGTTTTTAGTACATAAAACTATTGTATACCATATATATTGGTCAATAAAATTATCAGGGATGGTGACAAAAAGACAACTTTTTCTAAAATGTAAAGAAATCCAAACTCGACCACTTATTATTGGCATTGACAGACACTGTAAGGAGGAAAGGCAAGAGACAAGGGTACGCTAGAATCAAGTGTAAAAACTAGAGCTGGTTATGGGCATATTTATGGATAAAGGGGGTAAGGCAAGGAGAAAAAAATAATAATTTAAATGTCAATTTACTTATCAAATATAAAAACATAAATCAGTTATGTCAAATTACTTGCGAGCAATGCCAGCTAATAAATAAAACACTCACCATTGTAATACACATTTAATATGAATTATTAAGTATAAATACCTATCTTATGATATATTTTACTTAAAATTTAATACCTGTTAATAAATTGTCATACATTTGAATAATTTGAAAATAAATATTTAGAGCAAGAACCTTGTATGCAACATTATAATAAAACTAAATTACCAGTCTAGTAATAAAAATTTAATATTTTTAGAAAATTATAATTATTATTGTTCAAAACTTGGTATAATTGTACTCTATCGTTATGTTCTAGCTCTTGACTTGTGTCTGCTTATTATCAGCAAAGTGACAATGTCATCATACAATGTCATGTATCTATGTGACGTCTGTCTTTGGTCGTTTTAAGTTCCCCGAGTTTGGCATCACTCGGGTGGGCACAAAGCAGTCGCTCAGGTGGTCACGAGGCACGCGGAGCACTCGGTTCCGCCATTCATCCAAGTTGTCAGCAACAACTTACGAGATGAGGGCTAAGATTTGATACTTGAGACTCAGATCCAGATGATTTGTACTTCCATAAACATACAAGTTGTTATAGTTTAATTATATATCAATGATAAAAGTCTTTTAGGTGGCCGATAAACAGTTAAAACATGAGGATGGTATTTTAAATGTTGGCCTTGCCTCGTGGTCCGTTTGATTCTTACATAATATAATAATAATATGTCATATATTTGTTTGACACAAGTATCTTTTAATGTATTAATTATGTTACTATCAAAATTTTCACAAAAATAAAAAAACTGTTAAATTGTTTTATCAATTTTGGTTCATTATTTTCACACTGGGTCTCTTCGTTACTTTTCGTAAACTTTTCTGTGCAATTGCTTATTTAACATTTAAACGGGCGTGACTCGCTCTCGCTGGAACTCGTGCAAGACGCGGCAACGTTCGTGCTGAGCGCAGAGCAGTCGCGCAGGCGGGCGTCAGGCCGGGCCTCGCGCCGCTCGGGGCACTTCAACTCGGTCTGCTGTCGGCAGTGACGCTGTCTCGGCAAACCTCACCACGAGGCGACGCCGATTACTCTGTAACAATCAATGAATTTAATTATGATTTACCTTCAAATATATACTGATTGACTAGCTTTGAACACAATCTTACCCAATGGTCATCACTTGATGATGCGGTCGAAGATGTTGTTCAGGCTTACCTAGAATTACTGGCTCTCAAGGACAGATGCCGGAAAATACTTTTAGGTACTTGGCGACCATTTTGTGCTGTCTTGAAGCCCTGCGGACAGCGATACACTTACGCATACTTATCTCTCAAGCTTTTTTCGTCTTAACCCTTGCAAATTGACCAGTTACAGATAAGGCGTACGTCATTACAGGCGTACATGAAAAAAACTGTCAACTGTGATAAATTATGAAGGGCTTTTATAATTTATAATATAATTAACGGTCTGAATAATTTTATATAGAATGCTTGGTTGCATTAACTTAAAGATCGGAAAAAATATATGTTAGAGATAATAATTCTCAAGAAGATACGAAGTTATTTATTTCGGTATTTATTTGATTTATTTGAATGGCAACACCGAGAGAATGCCATAGACAACACAAGTCGTTGATTATCTTTGACACAGGGCTGCCAGTGTCAACGTCATATCTGTCAGTAGTGCGTTCGATCAAGGTTCACTCACTCGACTTGCCTTCGAGACAGCGCCTGCGCCGGGTGTGCGCACTGACTTATAATTTTCACAACATGGCGGACGCCGATAGCGAACACGTGGACTCTAATCCGTCTGAATCCCCGACAGCAGCGGTGGGATCACGTTAGAAAAACATCCTGAGAGCCTACCACGACGCCAGCTACTCGAAATCATGAATATTTTATGCCGGAATATGAAGCTCAAGAAAATGTGGAGGATATACCATCGGTCTCGACAAACAAATAACTTGGTGCACCTTTACCCGAAACGTGGGCGCAGTTTCTTCCAAAATATGATGGCAGGCTTTCGGAGCTCTAACCAGAAACCCTCGTCGTGAACTCAATGATGTGAGGAGATTAAACATCACAAATTAACAACTCATGGACGGACTATGAAACTAGAATTGCTGTGTTCATCCACCTACAAAGACGTGCAAAAAGTGGGCAGCGCGTTCGTACCCTTTGTGCAAGACTTAGAAAGAGGTTAAGGAACGACTTACTCGATAGTTTGCTGCAACGAAGAGATTCCACGACCTGTTTCGCGACATCGTGGAGTACAAGAGTGACCTAGCTGCGACGTACATCGAGTGTTCAACCGACAAATTGACACCGATAGACCAACTGGAGACCAGCTGGAGTGCACCAAACAAAATCGAGGTATTTATCTCCGGCATTACTGATGCTCAGGTATGTTTAGAGTTACTTAAAAATACCACGACTAATTTTAGGCATTTGGCTACATACCCTAACATTACGACCCACAAGGGCCATTTTGAAAAGACTTGTAGTGATTCTGTACCTTTTAATTTTGTACGACCTAAAACCAACAACAATTCTACAGGTCAGCGCTGTCATTACTGCAATAAAATAGGTAATTTAAATTGACACAGCTTGCTGCTACACAACAATAAAAAAAAAAAAACAGAAGGTACTATCCTCCATCGAGCATCTATTGTTGAACCTAATCTTAAGTCTAGTCAGTGTTCCTATTGTCACAAACCTGGGTACTTCAATTCTGAACCCACTTGTTTCACAAAGCAACTAGATGAAAAATTTTAAGATTTTAAACCTTAACCTAAAGTTGCATACCAAATTGTTTGTTCCTCTTAGAATGTATCTTTAATTGAAATGCGTCTAGGTGACCTTAATCTACAAGCGTTGATCGACAGGGCATCAGTGTGCTCACTTACTATAAAATAAAATTGCTGATTGTTTACCGTATTAGAAAGAGATTTGTTTTACCCGTCTCACAGGTATTGGTTCCGAACCATGCTTTTTCGAAAAATTACCACTTATGTTGAGTTCGACGGGTTCTATAATCAGATAATGTTTTTGATTATTGACTCACATTTCTTACTGCATTACGTAATCATAAGACTCCCGGTTTGATCTACACTCTTAATAGTGATGGTGCTAAAAAGTACATGACACCCGTGTCAATATTATGTGCCTTACTCAAAACACTAATTCTGATTTTCATAATTATTGACTTCACTGAACGGTGTGATATCGATAGGTTGAGATCTGTTTGCTAGTGGAAACTTTAGCAGTATTTAAAGCACTAAATCATTTAAAATATTAACTGTTAGGCAGAAATTTAATTGCTCTTACAGATTGTAATGTCGTAATATCATCGCGTCATGAATGTGATCTTTCGGGACGCGTTTACAGATAGTGGGCGTACATACAAACTTTTGATTTTGAAATTGAGTATCGAAAAGGTGAGAGAATT
Organism: Plagodis pulveraria; assembly: GCA_963890685.1. Taxonomy (NCBI): domain Eukaryota; kingdom Metazoa; phylum Arthropoda; class Insecta; order Lepidoptera; family Geometridae; genus Plagodis; species Plagodis pulveraria. Next base: position 3,603,232 of record OY982961.1, on the reverse strand, counting down.
CCGCATGAATTCAGATTTCCTTAGTTGCAACCCAATTAGTGAAAAGAAGTTAACGTTTCTCGAGTGAACATTGAATGGTTGCAGGCTGAACAGAGGTTGGACTCTGATATTAAACGTATCGTTGAATCTATAGAAAACAACATAATTGATGCCAACCTTAGGTCCTCGTACACCTGCAAAGACAATTTACTCAGTAGAAACTTCCAAGTAGATGATTAAGACTTTTAGTAACATCATGATCCCCAAAAATTTTCGTTGGCTAATTAAAGAAAGATTTCATGAAGATTTGAAACACCTCGGCTGGGATAATTCTTTGTCTTAAATAAGCGAACTTTTTGGCTTCCCAATATGACTTCGCAGTCAGGTCGTCAGGGCATACGTTGACTACCTACCATGCGAAATAAACCCTTCTAGCACGAAGCAAGCTGCTTTACATCCAATAGACAAAATTGTGGAGCCTTCCTACACTATTCATTTTGATACTAGCGGTAAACTGTCCGGGGTAGGATCTCTAAAGAATATGTGATTGTTATTGCAGAAGCTTTCACAAAATGTTGTTATCTAACCGCTGTTAAGGACTTTACTTCACGATCCGCTTGTAAAGGTCTTTAAAAATTTATCCACATATTTGGAATACCCAAGCGAATTATCTCCGACCAAGGCACTTCTTTTGCGAGATAGGAGTCCCGGAATCTATGTGACGTCTATTGAATTACTTAAAACTGTGAGCGGCATTTGCCGAACCTACGGTCATGTTGAACTTATAATGTCCGTGCTAACTAATTGCTTCACAATTGCCGAAAACTACGAAAACAGATCTTGTAAATTTGTTATTGGTGAAATTCAACTTAGCTCAATTGCACAGTATCCAAGAGCACAGGCAAAAGTCCATTTTAGTAACTAATTGGTTATAATAAGTGCCCACCTAGATTAAACTTTCTTACAACAAATCTTAAGACTCACAATGAACAGGACCTTACGGAATTCAGAGAAGAGGCAAAAGATAGGATGGACGAGCAAGTATCGAAAGATAAAATACGCTATAATGCTACTAAAGCCGCGATTCATTCTTTTGTTGTAGGCATTCCGGTTTTGATTCAAAAGAATCGACGTATAATTAAGAAATGACGTGAAAAGTTAAATAGTCCTTGTAAAAATAATTAAAGATCGTTATATGGTTGAACCGACGTGGCCATTACGTATGTCATGAGCTAACTTACTAGAAATGTCTGAATCTCTGGATCCTCTACAATCTGGTAAGACATGATTAATTCTATTTCCTAACGTACATAAAGTTGTCACAATCGTCGTGGTTATTGATATTATTTTGTATATTCAAGAAGTTGAATGTGTTAGATTGTTAGAAAAATTAATGGATCGCGTTGAGTTTTATTATAATGGAGAATTTTAAGTAATTTTGTTCCTGTTTTAGGTAATTTTGTAGATTGTGAACTCGAATTAACAAATGGCTCACAATTATGATTGATTAATTAAGTGTTTTATTGTGCACTGAAACCCTTTACGCTTTGTTACAAAGATGGATTGAAAGTTTTTTCGCTTTATCCGTACGAATATCGTTGAAAGCTACTACGCTTTGCGGTTAAGTTCAGGTGAATATCGTTGAAAGCTATTACGCTTTGCGGTAAAGTGCAGATGAATATCGTTGAAAGCTATTACGCTTTGCGGTAATGTTAAGTTGAGTGTCATTGAAAGCTACAACGCTTTGCGGTTAAGTTCAGGTGAATATCGTTGAAAGCTATTACGCTTTGCGGTTATGTTAAGTTGAGTATCGTTGAAAGCTACAACGCTTTGCGGGTAAGTGCAGATGAATATCGTTGAAAGCTATTACGCTTTGCGGTAATGTTAAGTTGAGTATCGTTGAAAGCTCCAACGCTTTGCGGCAAAGTTGAGATGAATATCGTTGAAAGCTATTACGCTTTGCGGTAAAGTTCATTAAAATATTGTTGAAAGCTACTACGCTTTGCAGTAAAGTTCAATTGAATATCGTTGAAAGCTACTACGCTTTGCGGTAAGGTTCAGTTGAATATTGTTGAAAGCTTCTACGCTTTGCAGTAAGGTTCAGTTAGATTACATTGAGAGCTGTTACGCCTTTCAATAGAGATGAGTTGAATAAGGCTGAAAGCTTCAAAGCTTTGCGGTGTGTTTAAATTAAATAAGTGTTGATCTTTTAATGTCGAAAACCTGTACGCAGTGTAATTGTAGTTAAATCGATATTGACTTTTAACTTATGCTGAAAGTTTCTAATTTTGCAATGCCATCTACTCGTAAATGAATTGATATTGATTACCTATTAATTGACAATCTTCTGTATCAAGGTCTGACGGTTTATACACAGCCTTACATTCTGAAATATTCAGCTTTAAGTCCAGTTACAAGTTGTGTGAATGCTTTGCTTGACCTTCTACTATTTCGGATGGTGTGATGATGAGGAGCAACGCGAGAGCGCGTTGATGGGCAGAATGGCCGTGTTAGAGATAATAATTCTCAAGAAGATACGAAGTTATTTATTTCGGTATTTATTTGATTTATTTGAATGGCAACACCGAGAGAATGCCATAGACAACACAAGTCGTTGATTATCTTTGACACAGGGCTGCCAGTGTCAACGTCATATCTGTCAGTAGTGCGTTCGATCAAGGTTCACTCACTCGACTTGCCTTCGAGACAGCGCCTGCGCCGGGTGTGCGCACTGACTTATAATTTTCACAACATGGCGGACGCCGATAGCGAACACGTGGACTCTAATCCGTCTGAATCCCCGACATATATATATGTAGCAAAAAAACCGACTGCAACATAAAATAGGTACGAATTATTAGGGGAAACTGAAATAGTGCTCATCAGATCTCACTCCAATTAAATGGGACCACATGACAAGCACCAGCCTTTCGATTATAATTCTGATTTTATTCAGATTCTTTATTTAACTGATTATAACAATGATTCGTTAATTAATAAAATTTATAAATAAAATCAATCATGTATATAAAAAAATCATCAAAATCGGTACACTCAAAGGTTAAAACGAGAAAATAACATGCGGAAAGCAATCAACTTTGATTGAAGTGTGTTTCTATGGTAATTGTTTTTGTTCCCGATGTGGATTTGAAACGCTTCATGTTAAACTTACACCCTTAATCACCTATCATCCTGCGGGTGTCGCAAGAGGCGACGAAGCGAAAATTGGCTGAGCTGTCTGAAAAACTGTGATCCCAAGTCGCCTGCCAAGCGCAGAGATTATAGTAAACCCCCCAAATGGATTTGTTCGCCAGTGGTCGTCATGGCTGTCGATGATAAAGCTGATGATAATCAATAATAGTAAATACATACCTTATAACAGAGCAGCTCTTCAAGATTCACGTTTCTGTTCCTGGTTGAGATCAAACCTGAGTGACCTGCAGCAACAAAAACATTTCTCATTCGGGAGTTGCTGGAGACTCTTTGAGAAGAGCTTAACAGCTTAGCACATAAGCTGTTTGTCGTAGCAGCAAAATGAGATATAAAGAAGTTTAAAAAATTAGTATGTTTTAAACCTACTAGGGACCAATTTCACCATTAATTAACATTTTAACTAATACGAAGATAATGATAATATAAATAACCAACAAAATATTATAGACCTTTGACACTATAGACTTCCAATAATGTCGTAGTATTTAAAATTTGCTAGTTGATTTTGATGAAATTTGGAATCAAGCAGACGGCTGTTTAGGAGTCCCTACTATATCTAATCATTATTATCTAGTTTATTTTATAATATTTATTCACACATAACAAAACATTACATTTATATTATAAAAATAAGACACATTACAATTACATACACATACACCACGCTTATATTCAATCATAATTTTACTACACCGCGTATAACGCGATATTTATTGTTTGTTGACAACAGTCAACAAACAATAAATATCGCATTCAATACGAGATAAATACAATAAATAACAATTTATTGTATTTATCTCGTATTGAATGTGATGTCTGACTTGTGTTCGTCCAATATATATCGTTAACTTTCGTGTAATCCTTCTGTGCCGAATAAACAGTGTTTTCGTGTGCTATTTGGAATTTACATTCTCACCGCCTAGTAGCCATTAGGAATAAAGTACTGTAATACCTAACATGGCACAAGACCCTGCCAAAGGCTGTAGCAAAGGAAAAAATCTAAATACAATTTTATAATAATATCGTCGAATTTGACGGCTCTATAAACTAATAACATACAATTATATAATATGACCTTTTTGCTAAAGCTGGACACACGTACGGGCTTCGGCATAGGTACGCGGAGGAATTCCATAACATAACTACGAAGGGATTTGAACAGTGGTGTCACTTTATTTAAAATTTATAATTGATCGTCTAGCCTTTGTCCAATATCTCACCTGATGATAAGTGATGACGTGATCGAAGGTATTGTTCAGGCTAAGATAGAATTACAAGATCACAAATATTTTTAAAATATTTTTTGAAAACATCAAATTAATATTTTAATAAAACACTTAAAAATACAAAATTATATCTAGTGACAATTTCGCCTAATTTTCCTGTTAAGCCGACGTGACGTCACAAACGCCACGCTAGCTATCCTTGAGAGCTTGTAATTCTAATAAATAGATTCAGGCGTTACTTTGCGAAAATCCATATTTAATGATAACAAATATTTTTAAAATATTTTATGAAAACATCAAATTAATATTTTAATAAAACACTTAAAAAATACAAAAATATATCTAATGACAATTCCGCCTAATTTTCCTGTTAAGCCGACGTGACAAACGCCACGCAGCCAAACCGGAAGAATTTTCGACGCGTGTCGCTTCTACACGAAGCATCCTCAGGAGGTCTTGACTCTACGAGCGCACGATCGAGAATGAGCGGCTGGTTTTTTTTTTTAGGAAGGACGTAGATGCTGACTACCGCTAAGCGGACGTCCAGCTCCACCGGGGTTTGGGCGAGGGAAGGCCCTCTTATAGCCCGGGGTGAGCGGCCGGCGCTCAGCCCGCCTTTATATAGACTCGGGCTGAGTCAGCACGCCTTTGTCTAGATTCGAGCGTGAGCCACTGCTCTTTGTTGTAGCTAACAATTGGTAAGTGATACGTTTTTAATTTTAAAGTGACAATTACATCATTATGGCAATAAATTGATTACAAATAATAATTTTAAATTATATATACTATGCAATGTGTTTTTGAATATGAATAATATCGTAAAAAATATTAAAAAATTACTTCCTAAAACATATACATGTTTAACTATTTTGTAGTGGCAAATTACTAAAAATACGTAACAGTGGTGATGAAACCAATTGCGTCTGTTCATTCAACAGTGCAACGCCTGCGCTATGTTTAAATATTTCTAACTGTTCCAATACACACAATCGAAATCCCTTATCACAATGTAAAATCTAAAAGGTGTTACTATCAAGGAGTTGATGACCGCTTTCAATTAAATGTTTTGCAAAGTGAGACTATTCGAGATGGTCGTTTCTATACGCGGATTTGTGTTCTTTATATCTAATATCAAAATAACGGCTAGTTTGACCAATATAAACACTGTTACATTCGTCACAGGTAAGTTTGTAAACACCGGATTTTTTGTTGTTTTCTAAACGATCTTTTCCGTTACATAAATGGCATAAATTTTGGTTTGTTCGAAAAGCTACATAGATGTTGTTTTTCTTAAATATATTGGAAATGTTTTGAGAGATTGGGCCCATATAAGTTATGCTACCTACGTACTTGATATTTCTATCAGTAGAATATAGGCAAGAATATAGAAGTGACATAGCTCTATTACGTTGGTTTATTATGAATTAATCGATCAACTAATTGTTTATTGTAGCCGTTGGAAATAGCAATTTGGTATATTATATTAAGTTCCTTATTATAATTTTCTTGATTAAGAGGAACCGATAACAGTCTATGGACATAGCTTCGAAAAGCAGCTAATTTGTGTTGAATAGGATGACAAGAAGAGAAGGGGATAGCGATATCTGTGTATGTCGGTTTTCGATATATTTGAAATTCTATAATTTATTGCTAACTCTTGTAAGCGTTAAATCCAAAAAGTTGATAGATTGATTTAATTCTAATTCCAGTTTAAATTTAATTTTGGGATGTATATTATTCAGTTTCTTAACAAAGATATCAATCTGGCGAGAAGTGCCAGTCCAACAAATGATTGTATCATCAATGTATCTATAATAAAATAGAATATTAGGTTCCTGTACTATGTGTTTACGCTCAAAGTCGTCCATAAAAAGTTCGGCCATTAGTGGACTTAAAGGTGACCACATAGCTAATCCTTCCTTTTGAAAATAATAATCATCATTAAACCTGAAGTAATTTACCTCCTGAGGATGCTTCGTGTAGAATCGAAACGCGTCGAAAATTCTTCCGGTTTGGCTGCGTGGCGTTTGTCACGTCGGCTTAACAGGAAAATTAGGCGGAATTGTCATTAGATATATTTTTGTATTTTTTAAGTGTTTTATTAAAATATTAATTTGATGTTTTCATAAAATATTTTAAAAATATTTGTTATCATTAAATATGGATTTTCGCAAAGTAACGCCTGAATCTATTTATTAGAATTACAAGCTCTCAAGGATAGCTACCGGAACGTGCTTGGCGACAGAATTTCTGCTACGGCCGTAGATAGCCAGGCGGATATTTGCATAATGCTCTACCACCCTGGGACAAAAATAATTTCTTTCTGTTGTCGTAAGCAGCTAACAATATGTATAAGGTTAGCTGGTTCCTGTTAAACCTTGTCAATGTTCTAAGCGACAAATTACCTTATTTTTATATATTAAGTGATGGTCACTGTTCGGTGGTCTGGTGATGGTCACTGTTCGGTGGTCTGGTGCCGCATGCTGAATTAATCAATTACAGCATCTGACCAAAACGATACGAATATGACTGCGAATGTATACAGTAAGTTACTAAACACAGTGATCGAGAAGCTTACGAAGTTCAAGCCAGCTTTTGATGGAATCGTTCGTTCGTCCCTAATAGGTAAAAAAAAAACTTTTTTGTACAATACATAATTTATAACTGTTAAAGATCTTATAATTGGTGTATAATCGTAAATATTCGAAGTCAGTAAGATCTCATTTTTACTACGTCATACCCGGAGTTTGTGAAAATCCACTTTACTTTTAGTTACATACTGCGATATACTGCGATAGAAAACAATATTTAATTTTGTTTAATTTTGGAACTGGCATGTCATACTGTTGTATAATTCAGTTCAAGTAACTATATGTATTTAATGTGCGTTTAAAAAAATCTTGTCTCGGCCGAAGTTATATTTAAATGCGTAGACGAGCGAAGCGAGGAGGAGCACAACAACACGCGAGCTGAGCGAGCGAAGAGAGCGTGCCGCGGCATGCTCTCTGGGTCAGGTATATACTATATACGTATTTGTTAAGTTTCGATTAAGTTTAAGTTGTTGGTATAGTTTCTCAAGATTTACTGATACATATCTAATGTACAGTGATAGTCTCATAATTTAACGGCACTAATGCCCGGGCTACACGAGGCTAGTTTGTGAAGCCAGGATAGCAAGCTAGTTTTTTACTAAACTGTCCTGGCTGACCTAGCTTGGAGCATGCTAGTTCTGTTTACATGAGGCTAGAGTAGTAGCAGGTTTGGGCATTTTAAAATCTTAATAAACTCGTCGCGTTCCTGTTTACTAGCCAACTGCAAACTAGCTTCGCCGGTCACATGAAGCTAGTAAACAAGCCAGGATAGTAAAATCAGTGGTGGGGGGACGCTACTAGCCTGAAAATAGAACTCCATCCTATTAAAAACTGTCCTGGCTTGTAAACTAGCTTACTACCTTACAAATGAAGATAGTTTTGTCTACACGAAGCCAGAAGTACTACCTTGCTAGCTTACTAACACTAGCTTGCTATCCTAGCTTGAAAAACTAGCCTCGTGTAGCCCGGGCATTAGTGATATTTATAACGGCTTTTTTATTAGTATTTTATTATCATCCACCATATCACTATAGTTTGGCCAGTATTGTGATGAGATCGCAAGGATGACAGCGCTATAACTTTAAACCTATTATTATTATTATATAATATGTATATCAACATAATATTATTACCCAGAGCAGTAAGTACCTTGTGTATCTTGTTCTTAAAAGCAATCTTGTTCTTAATTATTCTCATAAGGGCTGTTACACAAAATTAAATTAAACGAGCTAAACGGGAAATTTGCCAACGATGTAGATTACACTATCTACTGAAGCATAACATGTGACTGAAGTTTTTGTGACGCAGCTTCCCCAGCAATGAATACCTAATTAAGAATTTGTACGCGTGACGGAACTCGATAAAACGTTGCTAATTCTTCTGGTATCTGCGACAAGAATGGTCACGTAATATAAAATATCACATTATAATTGCAACTTAAAAATGGTGCTAATACGAATTCGAATCTGTATTTTTTCAAACATAAGAACTTTTGCAATAACGCGCAAAGTTTACAAAATTACATCAAAATGAAAAGTTTCAACTACGACCGGGAATCGGCTTGTAATTTGGCATTTGTAATTTATTATTTCAATGATTTTATGTAGTATTGACATATCTGTTTTATTATTTGTACACAGGTATGTGTGTGATTATTATATTTGGTATGCCGTTTTTATCATTATAAATGAATTTGAGTTTAACGGCGTGTTCCGGCGCTGTTTCACATCGCACACACCTCCCTTCTACTACACAAAATGTCTTTCCACCATGATCTAACGAAGCACATACTGTGCTTCGAGCAGTAGTAAATGTCACAACGGTTACCCATACAAGTGGTGACCGCGGAGAATATAGCTTACCCTAGTTGATCAGCTAAGAATAACTAGGCAAGCTCCGCTACAGGATCTTCAAAAGGGTTTTTTTTTGGTTTGGTAATCTAAAACCAGGCACTCCTATTTCATATTTGTTTAATTTTTTCTTGGGATATAAGTTGATACCTTCCTTAGTAGAAAGAATATGTATAGCGGTACCAGAAAATGATGTAAGAGCCAGGCGGCACGAGTTATTTGCGTGTCCAATTGCCAACACACAACTAGGGCACCAGGCTCGCTGTACCGGGCGTTGCGGTTGCTTGATGATCTTATTTGCTCACACCACTCCTTGGATCTGTTCCACTGCACTTCGCAGGAATTTCACAGAGTGGCAATGGATTTTGTTACCAAAGACCCAATTAAAATGTAAAGTATAATGTTTTTAGTTCTAGAAGTCTCTTTAATTTTTCTCTAATTTAAAATTGTTTGGATTTCTTTTGTCTACCTTTTATTATTTTATGTGTTGTTATTATTTTTAATCTTTTTGAGCCTTGGGTAAACGAATTGGGTAACTGTAATGCATAGCCAAGAGCATGTCTGTAAAAAATAAATAAATTTGTAGTGTTGTTATAGTGTTTGTCACCGTTTACCTACATTATTTCGAGTATAAATTATAAATCCAACATTTTCCTCACCTATCATCTCCGGTCCAGCGTTACATCTGCAGCAAGTTTTCGTCACAAACTTTCTGATAGCCCCTTTGAAGTTCAGGGAGTAGGAGCCGTAGACCAGGGGGTTCATGCAGGAGTTGGACACCGCCATGGCGAACAACAAGTCTTGGAGTTGGGGGGACACGTCTGATGCTGATTTTCGATCTATCATGTACCTGGGCAGGGAAAAGGTGGGTTATTTATTTTTATAGCATGGAGCTATAGAATAAGCGTAGGTTTGTACTCCAAAACGAATAACCGAATTAAAAACATCATCCTTTCTAGATTTTTGTAAGGACTAGCAGAAGTCAATCTTAAGAGGTTGTTAGCATTTTTCCAATAACTCTACTTAAAGATATTAGTAATACATAAATACGTAGAAACGTCGGAATCTTTCCGGTAAATATAACGCGGGTCCTAGCCGGTTCCTAATAAGTTAACCTAGAAACGTGCCTAAAAACACCTCGTTTTTCTGTTTTGCCCATACCATACGCATAGAGTCACGTAAGTTCCTACTTAAACAAACATACACATTCATAATATCAGCATGATGATTATAATTTCTGCCTCCTCGTCGGGGAATCAGGTGTGACGTGACTGTAGTAGAGTCTGCTCAGATAGAGAATGGACTTAGGATTTGACTTTGGTACTTTGCTACATTAATAATAATTATAAATAAAATATAATAGTTTATATACTTATGTAAATTGCATATTAATATTTAGTTAATATATGACACTTCACAGTTCTCTTTTGTATACGATAAATATTATTATATTTATACCATGCTTCAAGGTTGCATGACTTTGAGTCGGAATATTATTGATTTTGGGATATAGAAAAACAAAAAAAAACGTTTAACAACACGTTTTTTGTACAATATGTCTCCTTTATTTATGTAACCTTTTTGTTATTATTATATATTATGTATTAGGCAATCCATCATATCGATTAATATTCTGTGATTACTTCAACCTTAAAAATCCAAAGATTTTTCCAACGATAGGTGGATGAGGACAGCCAACTCTTAGTAATAAAGTCCCGTTTTCTATCATGGAACCCTTAAAAGGTCAATGACTATCCTGACAACTATAAGACAAAGAAATAAATTGTACACTGAGAAAAACGACTTTGGAGCTTAAATCAAATTTGACCTTTTATCGTTGAATTGTAACTACGCAAGGTGAATTCACAAGTCTTCAGATGATTTTCACCAATCAATAAAAACGTACCATGTTTTATAATAAACAAAACCGTCAAAAAACGCCTTCCGTAAAGTATTTTCAGAATTGAACTAGTTATACGATAACGATTGCAGTATTGACCATAAAATATACCTTACTTTTACGGCGGTTTATATACGGTGATTATCACTATAACGTACGACTTAATCAGCCTCATCGAAAAGTCAATATTTAAGAAAGACCACAAAATACACCTTACATGAAGACGAAAAGAAACATTCGCCTTCACTGACCTCGTTTAACTCCTTCTAGTTGGAAGGCGTTTTTGTACGTATTTACGTTTGGCCGGTTTTTTGCCTTCATACCATATAAATTGGCCGTCATTAGGGCGCTTTTGACTTTAGATTTTTATCAGTGTACCCTTTTTATAGGACGCGTTTAGGTATCATGTAGCAAAGGCAACCTTCTTCGGCTGCTTATTGCCGTCTTCTTATAATAACATAGAACAATTAATATATCTGACAGATGAAAGAAGTATGGATACATGATACTTAAGAGTCGCAACTCTTTATAGAGGTATCAATATGATAGACACATAAGGTCTAAATTTCGTCTAAAATATATCACACGGGGCGACAAGTTATAAGATTTTAATCCTCTAAGAAGTGCCTTTGAAGAATTGATTTAGGTTTGACATCAAACAGTTCTAGTATTATCGATATTACCTATTTAGATAAAATCTACAGAACCGCAAATTAAATTAATTCTGAGGTGTTTCCCAGGAATTTTTGATTCCTATCTGATTTGGGTTTGGCAAGACCTTTAGGTGAAATTCCTTTAGACCCAATTACGTAACGACATTAATCCGATTATCATCGGGGGATTAGCTACGGATAGGAATAGTTTATTATTTTTTAGGGTTCCGTACCTCTAACGGAAAAACGGAACACTTATATGATGACTTTGTTGTCTGTCTGTCAAAATCCTTTTTCTTGGAGCTGTGAAAAAATTAAACTTCTAAGCCAACGCAATCAAAAGATGTTGCTGTTGAACAGCCGTTTATTCCGCAAATTTTCGAATCAAAACCTACAAGGTACTTCCCATGAATTCAGAATCTTGAAATTTGGTACGAAGCAAGGTCCTATAGCACAGATAAAGCAAAAAATGAGATTAGCGTAAATTTTAATTCAAATCACATATAGTAATAAAAATATTTGTACTTAATCATTTTAAAATGTTATGGATTTCATTTAACAATAAAAATACCATAACTTTTACATATAAACCTACAGTTTTGTACGGAACCCTCAGTGGGCTAGGCCAACTCGCCCTTGGCCGGTTTTTTGTATACATTAAGTCCACTTTTCTCCTCAATACACTCTAGGACATTTTGCAAATGCTAGTTACCACGTAGCAATCACACAAGTAGAAAATTGACACAGAGCAGCTGTCTCTGAGAGCTAGCAAAGTCTGAAGCGGCGAGCGCGGGCCTCAGCAAGTTAATTTCTCATTAAATTGTAATGTACGGCAAGTGTAGGAGTGTAGCAGCAAGGGGGGAGCATGCGTGGGTACATTACCACATGGCCATGGTCGCGTAGGGGAGCCAGCAGAGCGCGAACACGGCGACGATGACGACCGTCATGCGCAGCGTGCGCCGGCGCACCCGCTCCAGCACGCGCCGCCCCATAACCCGCAGCCGCACACCCTCACTCCCATCGCCCTTCTCCGCAACGTATTGCTCTACACATTCAATGTTCACTGTTTTAATGATTATCAGACTTCAACAGGTATATTTATTTGCAATATATGTTTTTATTTCTTCAAAACAATCTGTGGCAATTCAAAAGGATTTTATGTTGCAGAAAAAGGCTTTTTGGAATGAGACGACACGTCCTTATGACAACTCTGCCCTGCCGTGCCGTCATCCATCCATCTATCTGTCTATTTTTTTTATGTTATTGTGACGGAACAAGCTTGAGGCCCACCTGATGTTAAGCGGACTAATATCTGCCTAGAACAGATGCATTTCATCACAAGTCACGAATTGCACAGCGCCAGTCACCTTGAGACATAGTTGTTAAGTCTCAAATGTCTGTTATGTCCGGACCTTCGGTTTGCTTTATGTTTCTTGTAAACCGTTAGAGGTACTAGCCGATTTAAATAATCGCAGAACATAGTGTTAACAAATAAAAAATATAAACAAAAAATACAAGGTGATGTTTTTGTTTCTGTTAAACCGTAAAACTTATTCTAAATAAAAACAACAAGTGCCTTATATAAATCGGCTAAGTGGCACTTGGTCAGATTATACTTTATAAGCATTCATTTGATCACTATTTTGGACGAAGCGCGCATGGAACGCATACATTATTTCTCTAAAAAGACGAACATTTGATTTCTGATTTCTTGACGAGTCAGAGATGTCAGTGATTGCTAGATGTTAATCAGTGATTTAGGGTCCGTTTCACAATTTCCTCATAAAGTTTCGGGTTGCTAACCAACACATAAAAGAACTGCATGATAAAAATTACAGTTTATACGCAGCGCGTTTCAAGCTTTAACCGATCGATAAGCTAAATCGATGACTGTGAAACGCAAAGATAGTGTTTTATTTATTAAATATGTTCTGGGTAGTATAACCGGAACTTACTCGAACATTCTGAAACGGGCCCTAATTGTCATAAAAAAAGGTATTAACAGCAAGTTCAAGGTCAGCTAGATTGTTACCGTTAAGTTCCTGACTGCTGCACCGTATCTTGCACAGAATGCAGACATAGCAGACGGTGATGATGACCAACGGCACGAAGTACATCGCGCTTATGCAGAACACATTGTAGGCCACCTCCTGCCATTCGGAGCTGAACGCGTCGAAGGAGACGCATTGTTGGAAGTCGGTCACGCGAGGGTGGTGCATCACGCGGAATACGAAGCTCTGTTGACAATTAAACATATTCAAATGATATTACTAAATTCTTTTCCCGAGGCGAAATTGAACCCGCATTCCCAGGCTATTGGCTATCGGTACATGCTCAAGTGAGCCGAATCTTATTTTTTATTTTATCTGTCATATGGGACTAATAATTTGTTATTATAATTTTCGTTCAGCACGCGATAGTCCTTGTATTTAGAAATATATTCAATTTATTTCAATATTATATACTTCAGTATGCAAGCATTTAGACAACCTACAAGTCATTGCAAACGCACATGCAGTCCAAATGCTGCAGACCACTACCATGCAGCATGCTGGAATCATTGCTTCGTTGAATTGCAATGCTTATTCGTTGAGCCAAATAGGTGCCAATATTCTGGGCAAGCTGCCGCGCTGGTAGTGGGCTGGAGCATTTGGACTGCTTGTGAGTCTGCAATAACTGGTAGGTTGTACCTATATATGCTTTCATTGTAGTAGCTATAGTGTAGTATATGGTTCGTAGTATTTTCTTATTATAGGCATACCGCTGGAAAAAAAAAACTTCTGTTTAAGAATATCTATTTGGGTAAGGATTACATTTTATTTTTAATAAGTACATATTGTTAAGTTATTCTCTTAGCAGGTGTTAGTTTGAATATTATACTCGTAATAATAGATAATTTATTTATTTTTTTCGATCTACTAGACCTACATAAGACAATACTTAAGTGTGTGTTTTTATGAGTCTAGTTGCCCGAATAAAGCGACGGATTCTGTACGTTTGCGAAACTTATAACGATCCTTTGAGACGTCGCAAGACGCATTTAACTAGTATTTTTTTCTATTTTGTTGCTCAGAATCAGAATTCGTTAATGTGAGCTTTATGTTTTTACACACAATCTACATCTATTTGACCACGATCACACTTGATGTAAAGTGACTATGGGGTCGAAGATAGTGCATGCTTATTTCAAAGGTAGCGATCAGTGATCACTCTATAATATGTGTAATGTATATATGTGTTTTTTGAAGCAATGACGGCCGAGCGGTAATAGCTATAGACTGCCACGCCGCAGTACCCTGGTTCGATCCCCACCGCCGGCTTGAGCTTCACCGCATGGCGGAAGGGCATTTTGCGATTGCCCGCCTGGCTACCTACCACTCTCAAGTAGAAAATCTGTCACCAAGCACCTAACGGTGTGATCCGGCAGCAGTTCTTCAGAGCCAGAGAAGTTACAGGCACATGAGACTTAATAACTATGTCTCAAGGTGACGGGCGCAGTGCAATTCGTGGCTTGTGACGAAATGCATCTGTTATAGGCAGAGGTTAGTCCGCTTAACATCAGGTGGGCCTCCAACTTGATCCGTCACAATAACAAAAAAAATTGTATGTACCAAGTATGAACTGATTCACAATGATAACAATTCAAATAATAGATTCAGACAACATAAAACAATTTTAAGTAGAAACAATTTCGCTCAATTCAACAAGTTTTGATGTTCAGTGAGAATAAAGAATAACTTAGCAACAATTCTCTCTTTGTAACGCCTCCGGTGAAGTGATCACATCACTGAGCTTTGAAACTTTCTATGTATACTATTGTCTGTAGCATAACAAAGAAATATCTCAAAGTTTACGGTAAAGCTATTTTAGCGAAACTCATTCAGAAAAATTTGGGCCTCTGAATTCGAATTACGAAGAAACACTTGTGATATAAATTAGAAATTATAAGTAATCGCCAGCGCGCCCATATCAACAACAGCATCAGTGGGATAGTCCAGTGGGTGGACGACGCATCGCCCAATATAACCGGACAAGTGTGAGCTGGTTTCGCACACTAAGTGCCAAGACATAATGTATCATGTATCAAATGTATCGGAACTATTTTTTATACAGCATTCTGAAGAAATGATAGCCGAGCGGTAATGGCTTAACTGCTGTGTCGCAGAACCGTGGTTCGATCCCTACCGCCCGTCTTGAGCTTCACCGCATGGAGCAAGAGCAGTAACATGCGATTGGTCACCTGGCTAGCTACCACCCTCAAATATAAAATCTGAAGTTAACCAACTAACAGTGCGTTCCGGCAACAGTCCTCCAGAGTCAGTAAATTACAACTGTTTGTCTCAGGGTAGGTAGGTTGCACATAATCTGTTATAGACAGGGGTGAACTGGCCGGTCAGTTCTCCATACAAACGCCGTAGGATAATCACTCCCTTATTTGAGATTTTATGCCCAGAATTAAGCATAATATCGATTGAATTCGTCATTATATAGGTTTGTATCGAAATGAAATTTTAATAAACTGACCGGCCAGTTCAATTTTAACATCAGGTAAACTCGTGCGTATTCGTCACAATTCTATAAAAGTATAGTAGATCGTATTACAAGGGAGCAAAATTATATTTATACGGCGAGGGCGCTATTTCAATATCAGAGAGGAAGGACCAGAGAGGATACCAGGAGAGAAAAAAAAATCTAGAGTGGAATCCAGAGCACAGCGAAGGATCCCAAAGTAGAATCCAGATCATAGCGAGGAAG
The DNA here is from genome assembly GCA_963890685.1 of Plagodis pulveraria. Classification (NCBI taxonomy): domain Eukaryota; kingdom Metazoa; phylum Arthropoda; class Insecta; order Lepidoptera; family Geometridae; genus Plagodis; species Plagodis pulveraria. The sequence continues at coordinate 3,587,065 of OY982961.1, read as the reverse complement.
TCAGTATACATCGCCAGAGGAATATTTTATGGTCGAGTAATATACTCTCATATTAACAAATAAATATCTTTAAATTAATATTTTAATAAAACATAATATAATTATAACTTATAAGTGGTATATATGCTTTTATTGTAGTATCTGTAGTATTGTATACAGTTAGTAGTATTTCGTTAATAGAGGCATGAGGCCTCTTAAAAAATATAAAAAATATTGAAAGTTTTTTCCGCCAAATTTTTGGAAGAAATAAGATGAAATGAGGCAGAATTAAACCATATTTTTGAAGCGCTCGTAGCGAAGTTTGCATAGCTGTTCTTAACCGATCAGCAAAGTTAAGCAACGTCCGCCGCGGTCATGTTTTGGATGGGTGACCGCTAGTGACATTACTACTGAGCGCCTCCGTGCTTCGGAGCGCACGTTAAGCCGTCGGTCCCGGTTGTCGTCTTAGGATGACAGTCGTTATAGCATGGTGGGAGGGCATTTTGCCTGGCTAGCTATCACCGTCAAGTAGAAAACCTGTCACCAAGCACCTAACGGTGTGTTCCGTATTTAGTTGTCCTTCATCATCATCATCATCATCATCAGCCGGAAGACGTCCACTGTTGAACAAAGGCCTCCCCCATATAACGCCACAAAGAAGGGCTATTAGCCACTTGTAACCACTGGCTACCCGCGACTTTCACGATGTCGTCAGTCCACCTGGTGGGGGGCCTACCAACTCTACGTCTTCCGGTGTAGTGTGGTAACTACTCGAGAACCTTTCTTCCCCATCGGTTATCAGTTCGTCGAGCAATGTGGCCCGCCCATCGCCACTTCAACTTGCTAATTCCGAGAGCTATGTCGGTGACTTTGGTTCTTTGGCGAATATCCACGTTCCGGATTTTATCACGCAACGAAACTCCGAGCATATCTCTCTCCATAGCTCGTTGAGCGACTCTGAGCTTGTCTATAAGGGCCACAGTTAGGGACCACGTCTCAGTGCCATAAGTCATCACTGGCAACACACACTGATTAAAGACTTTGGTCTTCAGGCTCTGCAGGATCTTCGACGAGAAGATGTCGCGTAACTTCCCGAACGCTGCCCATCCGAGTTGGATTCTTCGGGCGACCTCTTTGTCGAAGGTGGACCTACCTAACTGGACAGTCTGTCCCAGGTAAATATAATGGTCAACAAGTTCGAGCGTGTCGTTCCCAACAGGTATGGGTGCAACATAGACATTAGACATAATTTTCGTATTGTCCATGTTCATTTTAAGACCCACCTGTTGGGAAACTCTACTGAGGTCGCTGAGCATTGTACTGAGTTCCTCAAGCGACTCTGCCATAATGACTATGTCATCGGCGAAACGAAGGTGAGTGATGTATTCGCCATAGATGTTGATGCCGAATTCTTTCCAGTCCAAGAGCTTAAAAACGTCCTCCAACGCATTTGTGAACAGTTTCGGAGAAATAACATCTCCCTGTCTCACGCCTCGTTGCAGTTGGATTGGTTCCGTGCTCTTGTCCTGTAGTCGAATCGACATGGTGGCGTTCCTATACAAACACTTCAGCGCTTCGACGTACCTATAGTCGATTTGGCATCGCTGAAGAGACTGCAGTACGGCCCAGGTTTCGATTGAATCGAAGTCTTTCTCATAGTCCACAAACGCTAAACATAATGGCCGATGATACTCCTCAGTCTTCTGTATAATCTGGCGGAGCGTATGGATGTGGTCTATGGTGCTAATGCCTTTTCGGAACCCGGCTTGTTCGGGAGGCTGGAAGTCATCAAACCTACGAGCAAGACTCTATTATATTATATAAGAATTCGTAATGACTCTCGAAAACAGCTTATAAACATGGCTCAGAAGTGAAATGGGCCTGTAGTTCTTCAGCAAGGTCTTGTCGACTTTTTTGAAGAACAGTACCACTACACTTCTGCTCCATGCTTCTGGCGTTTTACCTTCAAGGATGACGGAATTAAATAACTTCTGGAGGACTGAGAGTACCGGTTTTCCACCCGCTCTCAGAAGTTCTGTCGTGATTCCGTCATCACCCGGCGCCCTGCTATGCTATTCTCTAACGTAACTATTCGTAGCTGTGCTCGACGGCGAGTTCTACGTCGAGCCAGCCTTGAATTCGTCGTCGAGCTCAGCGCTGTTAAAATCCGTATTCACTAACGCATTTGGACTCGACGTCGAACTGAAGGCTGTGACATTCGTCGCTGTTCTCTAGAGCGAGTTAGGGCTTCTTGACATATTTTTTAATCGGAAATAGTCGTTTTTTATTGTTATATTCAAATTCTATTAAAAATATCATGTAAACACATGTTCCAAATGCTAAAAATGGTTAAAATAATAATAAAATTATCTGTTGTAAGCGAGAACACAGTCTACAGCTGTTTCTTTATTTATTTTCGTGTGCGTGGCAGAGTAACTGATCTGTGGTTGGTTACGTAGTAACTTATATTATCTTTGGTTGGTAGCGAGCTTCGCTGGCTTGCCTAACATTTTGTAAACAAAAAGAACTACGTTGCGCTCTCCCACCTAATATTTTCTGATTTATATAGGGCGTTCGGATAGCCTATCGGTGCCAAAAATAACACTCACAAACGCTAAAAACGATCACACGGGCCGTTCGTTTTGGGACTTCGTGAGCAAAAATATCGTTTTCGCTCACCGTTCGGATAGCTTTGAAAACGCTACAAATGACAGAGAAAAGTGATATTTTTGACCCATGTCTTGCCGTGGGATCATTGTGATCGTTTTTTGACAACTGCTGTTTTGACAGTTGTATTTGGCGCGATTGAAGAGTTTCACAAGTTTTTTATATAAGTAACTATCAGAAGCCATTAACAAAGAAATAATAATAATATAGGTACCTACTTTTTGTTAATTTTAGAGATTGATTCCATGTTTCGTACTGTGCAAAATTGTTAAAATATTGTCGGTTGTCAAAGTATGTTTTAAGCCGTTCGGATAGCATGCAGTAATTGGTGGTCAAAAATAGCAAAAGCTTCTATCCGAACGCTAAAACACAAATGCCACTTTTGAAACTGCTACAAACGCAATCGAGCCAAAACGAACGCCCCTATAGTATACTATAAAAGGAAGGATAAACATTGTCTGTGTGTAGGTAACGGTCTGCAGTAAAACAAAGTTTTATTAGTGCTTGTATACATTTTATTTGAATATAATATACTTTCAATAAAATAATATAAAACCGATTTATTTTAGCAAACATGTTGCGTTCAATGATGCCCAGCCAAGAAAAATTTGCTGATATGTTTGTGAGGCACAAGAACCGCGCCAATGAACATGCTCGTACCGCTCATGCCAGAACCCGTACTCAAGCAGCTTGGCAGGAGGTTGCAAATACATGAATAGTCAGGGTAATGGCTGCTTTAAAACTCGGCAAGGATGTCCTAAGGTGACTTGGAATATTTTGATGATTTTCAACTATTGTATACTTTTCACCACAGCACTAAACTACACTTTTTATGCAGTATTGGAAAGATAAGAAGGCTGCTCGTATAAGTCAGTCAACTTCACCAAGCTAAGCGGAGAACGGCGGAGCGGTGGTGCAGTAGAGGAAGAAATCCATTTGACAGATATGAAAGAGTGGTTGCTAGCCTTAGTTGGTGGTGTCATTTTTGCTATGTATAATATATTTTTATATATATTTGTTGGCATGCCTAATGGCCCAATATAGCTGAATTATTACTAAGATGAACATTTTGTAATTGTTACCTGTATACAATAAACATTTTGACTTTATTTATGAAATAAAATTGTGCTTTACACTAAACTTGTCATTCAATATTATATTTACCCGAAACTTACTTCATAATACCTACTTAATTTGCTAACAATATTGTTATAAAAATTAGTCTACTCATGTTTTATCGCAGTCACTTTTTTATGTGCTCTTGATTAATTCAAATTCAAATTTCTTTATTCAGACAACTTACAGTCCATGGGTTAGTAGATACATAACAAAAAAATAAAAATAGAACTTATTAACTAGTGTTAGTATATTAGTATTGGGCGATATAATAAAATAAAATCAATAATAAAATATCACTGTTTATATTATAACACTACACTTAAAGGGTTTGTTTAGGCAGCTGGCTGTACATGATAACTACATATATTCATATGCTTAATACTAACTTTACAATGATGTCCTCAACAAAGTCCATTTTGAGGGGCTGTCGTTCCTAATAGATAGCCTAAATGTGCACATGATGAGTCTATTATTTATGAGTATTGGCATACTGTTTAATAATGTCCTTAACAAAGTCTATTTTAAGGTCTCGGTAGGTATAGATAGTTTTTTCTAATATACCAGAGTGCTTTCACAATGCACAAGCACTTTGTTCTGGAAAGGAAGGTAATCTCTTTAGTACAACCCTATAGATTTATGCCATAAGTCCATGGAGTTCCCATTTTCAACTAGCATTAGGAATTATTTATAAAGTAAATCATTATAATTTATTTAATATAAATAAATTAATTAATTAAACATTTTGGCCCCATCTTGTTCGTGCACGACATAATTGATTAACTAATAACTGTCTGCATTCTCTGCCATTTGCCAGCTGGTTGTGTGAAGCATTTGTGTTTCCTCACAATATCTGAACCAATCTTCCATGATCTCACTTGGAGGGAGAACTGGACCAGGAATTCCAGCATTGTTTCATATATTATGCAGAATACAACATGCAATAATAATGTTTGCAACCGTTTTATGATCATAGTGCAGTAATCTATGAACTAACAGGCTTCTGAATTGACCTTTTAGAATACCTATAGTTCTCTACACTCTTCTTTTATAGTATTCTTCACTTATTGCAACCTCAGGATTGTTGAATGGAGTCAATAAGTTTTTTTTTCATTCACCTTTGAGCATATCCTGAATTATCTGTAATAGAAGAGAAACATTAATAAGTTATACATCTTATCCTTTCAACCGTTTCGCGGCTAGCTCCTACCAATGATCTATTGTGTTTTGTTCATAAAATAATAGTACACTGCTGAAGGCAGTTATTGTAGAAAAATCAGACACTGCTCATTATCTAATTGTTTTGACTATAATTATTAAGACATGTATTGGAAGACACAGCTATTGACATTTTTGCCTACCAGCTTTTGGTACCTTCCCTTAGCCAGAAAAGATAGAGTAGGTACATAAAAAATGAAATAAATCAATATTTTATTGTTAATTATATTATTGTTTTATTGTTAATAAGTACATAGACAGATTATACATTAATTAAATACTAAATCTAATATGAAAAAGAAGGCATTACAACTTTGTCGCGGCCAGCTCCTGTCAATGATCTATTGTGTTTCATTCATAATAATTTTTTTGAACACAGTTGATGGAATGGGAAAGGGATTGAATTTCTTACCTTTAATTTGTTGGTTAATCCACTAATTCTTCTGTGGTTGGGTAGATGTGTCGAAATATCTTCGATGAGGATATTCAGCAAATCTTCAGAAAGCCTTTAATTGGCAATAAATTCGGCATCACGAGAAATTAGTTGTAATTCATATAGTTCACGAGCTTGTCGACGTTTTCGTAAAACGTCAGATTTTTTGTCTTTTCTAAATATATTTATGATGCACAACGAACGAGTAGCAATATAATACGGAAATATGAACAAATATTTACGTTTCATGTGATAAATTTAATCTAAAACTTTGTTTGTTGATGTGGTTCGCCTACTAAATAGTAGCTTTTGATTTTGACAAGCTAAGTCGAGGCTGTGGGCGAGGTGGTCGACGAAGGTCAAGCCAGTTTTTGCTTAGCGAATACCGTTTTTCATATAAGTACTGTCAAACTAGCAAACTACTCAACCTTGAGTAGTTCCACCAAGCACCGTAAACTTTCGTAGCGCTAGTGCTGCGTGATCGAAGTTAGTGAATACGAAAATGTATCTCGCCGCTGCCGCAGCGTCGAGTTGGAGGTTGTGTTGCTTAGTGAATAGCACTACTGTTGTTCTTGAGCTGTTTGAGAGCCATTCTAATCTCGTATAGGCTGATGTCAAGGATATCTTCGGTATAGTGTCGGGTCAGTTTATCTCTCTTGTCTTGAGCTGCACTGACAACGGGTTTTCGTGTCGAGGTGTATAGTTGTCCATAAAACCTCTCCAGCTCTCTCAGAATCTCCGGTTTCGATGAGATGATTCTGCCGTCGTCGATCTTCAGCTTGGTCATTTGGCTTTGCCCTATAGACGAATTTTTTGCGAACACTTTGGAGCCTTGGTTACGCTCGATTGCGGCCTTTATTCGATTAGTATTAAAGGCGCGCAAGTCGTGTCGCAGTGCCTTCGAAATTCGTCTATTGAGCTTGCCGTAGTTCGACATATCAGCTGAAGATTGCAGTCTCATCTCATTCCGATCTTCCATCAACTTGATGGTTTCCTCTGAGAGTTTCTTCGGTTTTTGTCGGCGGGGGGTCTTAAAGAACTGGGACCCCACTGCTTGGACAGCTTCCACCAACCCATTGCTTATCTCGTCCACTGTTTCGCATTCAGCTAGGCACTGGAAGCGGTTATGTAGTTCGAGTTAAAGCTCTCGGAGTTTAGGATTTGGGCAACGCTAGGACGGAGCGTGGAGTTTATCAGACGCGACCTCTCAAGCTTTACATTGATATTCAATGTGCCTCTAACGATACGGTGATCGCTACCGGTTTTCACCTTATGGATCACAGAGACATCATTGAATATTTGCTTTTTAGTCGTCATAATAAACTCGATCTCATTTTTTGTTGAACCATCAGGGCTTATCCACGTCCACTTCCTGGATGGTCGCTTCTCGAAAAAGGAGTTCATCGCAAAGAGTCCCTCCTTCTCCATGAAGTCGACCAGCCGCTGGCCCCTCTGGTTCCGCTGCCCATATCCAAATGGCCCCACTCTCAACTCATCGCTATTCCGTTTGCCCAACTTGGCGTTGAAATCCCCCATAACAACGGTGAAGTAAGTTTCGGAGGAATGTATGGCTTCAGATATCTCCTCATATATTGCCTCTACTTCATCGTCTGAGCGTGTCGAGGTCGGTGCGTAAACCTGTATGACCTTCAGCGAATACCGTTTGATGATTCTGAGTATAAGGTACGCTACCCTACTCGACACACTTTCGACTTTTACGATGTTGTTAACAAGGGACTTCCGGACGAGAAACCCAACACCACCTTGAGATTTTTGGTGACCTTCCCGGTAGAATAACAAGTTACCGGAGTCAAGGATAACGGTGTCCTGTCCCTGTCTTCGGAGTTCCGATAATCCCATGGCGTAACTTGTTCAGTTCTTCTTCCAGCTCGACAATCTTGTGGTCCTCCCTGAGCGTACGGACATTGTGTGTTGCCAGGGCCAAGGGTCGGTAGCCGTGCATCTGCCGGGGATTCTTCGCACCCCCTGCTCCACCGTTACCTGGCCTGCTACCGGGGCCAGGAATAATAGAACTGCCGGGGACTGGGGGCCAAGTTGTGTTTGTGCTTGTCATGTGGAGGGTTTTGCCATAATCCCCACGCTTGGCAGGCGTCTTGGGGATCGCAGTTAGTTGTTATGTTCTCAGAAGGCGCTGCTGCCCACCTTCCGGTATTTATTCCATTAGTCGCCTTTTACGACACCCACGGGAAGAGATGGGGGGGTGACATTCTAACTCGGCACCCCACGGGGAAGTCCTTAAGAGCCAGTAATTCTAGGTACCACTAAGATTTCGAATCTCCATATGTTTTAGTTGAATATTCACATCGTAATTAAATATTCAATAGTTTTCCAGATAATGAAAATTACGAACACCTGAGCGCATTAGAGCAGAAGGAATATTATGTCTTCGCCCTCTTTGGATTAGGAGGGTTTCTACCCTTCGTCTCGTAGGATAGAACATATATACTATGATCGAAGTTATATGTACATACATAAATTGTATCCATATTTTCGGTCTGAAAGCCTCTCTTTTGTTCTCTTCATACAGTGGAATGAAAAGTAGAGTGTATTAACAATGATTATATTCAGGCGTTACTTTGCGGAAATCCTTCCGGACATGAATAGTCAGGGTAATGGCTGCTTTAAAACTCGGCAAGGATGTCCTAAGGTGACTTGGAATATTTTGATGATTTTCAACTATTGTATACTTTTCACCACAGCACTAAACTACACTTTTTATGCAGTATTGGAAAGATAAGAAGGCTGCTCGTATAAGTCAGTCAACTTCACCAAGCTAAGCGGAGAACGGCGGAGCGGTGGTGCAGTAGAGGAAGAAATCCATTTGACAGATATGAAAGAGTGGTTGCTAGCCTTAGTTGGTGGTGTCATTTTTGCTATGTATAATATATTTTTATATATATTTGTTGGCATGCCTAATGGCCCAATATAGCTGAATTATTACTAAGATGAACATTTTGTAATTGTTACCTGTATACAATAAACATTTTGACTTTATTTATGAAATAAAATTGTGCTTTACACTAAACTTGTCATTCAATATTATATTTACCCGAAACTTACTTCATAATACCTACTTAATTTGCTAACAATATTGTTATAAAAATTAGTCTACTCATGTTTTATCGCAGTCACTTTTTTATGTGCTCTTGATTAATTCAAATTCAAATTTCTTTATTCAGACAACTTACAGTCCATGGGTTAGTAGATACATAACAAAAAAATAAAAATAGAACTTATTAACTAGTGTTAGTATATTAGTATTGGGCGATATAATAAAATAAAATCAATAATAAAATATCACTGTTTATATTATAACACTACACTTAAAGGGTTTGTTTAGGCAGCTGGCTGTACATGATAACTACATATATTCATATGCTTAATACTAACTTTACAATGATGTCCTCAACAAAGTCCATTTTGAGGGGCTGTCGTTCCTAATAGATAGCCTAAATGTGCACATGATGAGTCTATTATTTATGAGTATTGGCATACTGTTTAATAATGTCCTTAACAAAGTCTATTTTAAGGTCTCGGTAGGTATAGATAGTTTTTTCTAATATACCAGAGTGCTTTCACAATGCACAAGCACTTTGTTCTGGAAAGGAAGGTAATCTCTTTAGTACAACCCTATAGATTTATGCCATAAGTCCATGGAGTTCCCATTTTCAACTAGCATTAGGAATTATTTATAAAGTAAATCATTATAATTTATTTAATATAAATAAATTAATTAATTAAACATTTTGGCCCCATCTTGTTCGTGCACGACATAATTGATTAACTAATAACTGTCTGCATTCTCTGCCATTTGCCAGCTGGTTGTGTGAAGCATTTGTGTTTCCTCACAATATCTGAACCAATCTTCCATGATCTCACTTGGAGGGAGAACTGGACCAGGAATTCCAGCATTGTTTCATATATTATGCAGAATACAACATGCAATAATAATGTTTGCAACCGTTTTATGATCATAGTGCAGTAATCTATGAACTAACAGGCTTCTGAATTGACCTTTTAGAATACCTATAGTTCTCTACACTCTTCTTTTATAGTATTCTTCACTTATTGCAACCTCAGGATTGTTGAATGGAGTCAATAAGTTTTTTTTTCATTCACCTTTGAGCATATCCTGAATTATCTGTAATAGAAGAGAAACATTAATAAGTTATACATCTTATCCTTTCAACCGTTTCGCGGCTAGCTCCTACCAATGATCTATTGTGTTTTGTTCATAAAATAATAGTACACTGCTGAAGGCAGTTATTGTAGAAAAATCAGACACTGCTCATTATCTAATTGTTTTGACTATAATTATTAAGACATGTATTGGAAGACACAGCTATTGACATTTTTGCCTACCAGCTTTTGGTACCTTCCCTTAGCCAGAAAAGATAGAGTAGGTACATAAAAAATGAAATAAATCAATATTTTATTGTTAATTATATTATTGTTTTATTGTTAATAAGTACATAGACAGATTATACATTAATTAAATACTAAATCTAATATGAAAAAGAAGGCATTACAACTTTGTCGCGGCCAGCTCCTGTCAATGATCTATTGTGTTTCATTCATAATAATTTTTTTGAACACAGTTGATGGAATGGGAAAGGGATTGAATTTCTTACCTTTAATTTGTTGGTTAATCCACTAATTCTTCTGTGGTTGGGTAGATGTGTCGAAATATCTTCGATGAGGATATTCAGCAAATCTTCAGAAAGCCTTTAATTGGCAATAAATTCGGCATCACGAGAAATTAGTTGTAATTCATATAGTTCACGAGCTTGTCGACGTTTTCGTAAAACGTCAGATTTTTTGTCTTTTCTAAATATATTTATGATGCACAACGAACGAGTAGCAATATAATACGGAAATATGAACAAATATTTACGTTTCATGTGATAAATTTAATCTAAAACTTTGTTTGTTGATGTGGTTCGCCTACTAAATAGTAGCTTTTGATTTTGACAAGCTAAGTCGAGGCTGTGGGCGAGGTGGTCGACGAAGGTCAAGCCAGTTTTTGCTTAGCGAATACCGTTTTTCATATAAGTACTGTCAAACTAGCAAACTACTCAACCTTGAGTAGTTCCACCAAGCACCGTAAACTTTCGTAGCGCTAGTGCTGCGTGATCGAAGTTAGTGAATACGAAAATGTATCTCGCCGCTGCCGCAGCGTCGAGTTGGAGGTTGTGTTGCTTAGTGAATAGCACTACTGTTGTTCTTGAGCTGTTTGAGAGCCATTCTAATCTCGTATAGGCTGATGTCAAGGATATCTTCGGTATAGTGTCGGGTCAGTTTATCTCTCTTGTCTTGAGCTGCACTGACAACGGGTTTTCGTGTCGAGGTGTATAGTTGTCCATAAAACCTCTCCAGCTCTCTCAGAATCTCCGGTTTCGATAAGATGATTCTGCCGTCGTCGATCTTCAGCTTGGTCATTTGGCTTTGCCCTATAGACGATTTTTTTGCGAACACTTTGGAGCCTTGGTTACGCTCGATTGCGGCCTTTATTCGATTAGTATTAAAGGCGCGCAAGTCGTGTCGCAGTGCCTTCGAAATTCGTCTATTGAGCTTGCCGTAGTTCGACATATCAGCTGAAGATTGCAGTCTCATCTCATTCCGATCTTCCATCAACTTGATGGTTTCCTCTGAGAGTTTCTTCGGTTTTTGTCGGCGGGGGGTCTTAAAGAACTGGGACCCCACTGCTTGGACAGCTTCCACCAACCCATTGCTTATCTCGTCCACTGTTTCGCATTCAGCTAGGCACTGGAAGCGGTTATGTAGTTCGAGTTAAAGCTCTCGGAGTTTAGGATTTGGGCAACGCTAGGACGGAGCGTGGAGTTTATCAGACGCGACCTCTCAAGCTTTACATTGATATTCAATGTGCCTCTAACGATACGGTGATCGCTACCGGTTTTCACCTTATGGATCACAGAGACATCATTGAATATTTGCTTTTTAGTCGTCATAATAAACTCGATCTCATTTTTTGTTGAACCATCAGGGCTTATCCACGTCCACTTCCTGGATGGTCGCTTCTCGAAAAAGGAGTTCATCGCAAAGAGTCCCTCCTTCTCCATGAAGTCGACCAGCCGCTGGCCCCTCTGGTTCCGCTGCCCATATCCAAATGGCCCCACTCTCAACTCATCGCTATTCCGTGTGCCCAACTTGGCGTTGAAATCCCCCATAACAACGGTGAAGTAAGTTTCGGAGGAATGTATGGCTTCAGATATCTCCTCATATATTGCCTCTACTTCATCGTCTGAGCGTGTCGAGGTCGGTGCGTAAACCTGTATGACCTTCAGCGAATACCGTTTGATGATTCTGAGTATAAGGTACGCTACCCTACTCGACACACTTTCGACTTTTACGATGTTGTTAACAAGGGACTTCCGGACGAGAAACCCAACACCACCTTGAGATTTTTGGTGACCTTCCCGGTAGAATAACAAGTTACCGGAGTCAAGGATAACGGTGTCCTGTCCCTGTCTTCGGAGTTCCGATAATCCCATGGCGTAACTTGTTCAGTTCTTCTTCCAGCTCGACAATCTTGTGGTCCTCCCTGAGCGTACGGACATTGTGTGTTGCCAGGGCCAAGGGTCGGTAGCCGTGCATCTGCCGGGGATTCTTCGCACCCCCTGCTCCACCGTTACCTGGCCTGCTACCGGGGCCAGGAATAATAGAACTGCCGGGGACTGGGGGCCAAGTTGTGTTTGTGCTTGTCATGTGGAGGGTTTTGCCATAATCCCCACGCTTGGCAGGCGTCTTGGGGATCGCAGTTAGTTGTTATGTTCTCAGAAGGCGCTGCTGCCCACCTTCCGGTATTTATTCCATTAGTCGCCTTTTACGACACCCACGGGAAGAGATGGGGGGGTGACATTCTAACTCGGCACCCCACGGGGAAGTTGTCCTTAAGAGCCAGTAATTCTAGGTACCACTAAGATTTCGAATCTCCATATGTTTTAGTTGAATATTCACATCGTAATTAAATATTCAATAGTTTTCCAGATAATGAAAATTACGAACACCTGAGCGCATTAGAGCAGAAGGAATATTATGTCTTCGCCCTCTTTGGATTAGGAGGGTTTCTACCCTTCGTCTCGTAGGATAGAACATATATACTATGATCGAAGTTATATGTACATACATAAATTGTATCCATATTTTCGGTCTGAAAGCCTCTCTTTTGTTCTCTTCATACAGTGGAATGAAAAGTAGAGTGTATTAACAATGATTATATTCAGGCGTTACTTTGCGGAAATCCACATTAAATATTAACAAATATTTTAATGAACCATAAAATTAATATTTTAATGTAACACTTGAAAAAATATTTTTTTTTTATGCTTGATAGGCTACGCATAATAATGAAAAGAAATGTAATTCATGCTCAAAAACAACACAATGCAAACTATACCGTAGCGGGCGTGGCTTAAAAAGTGTACCGCGCGGCGCTGTCAGTTCGCCGCGTGGGCTCGAGTCATGCGGTTGTACCACGGGAATTTTAAACTAAATTTGTCAATGTTCTTCTACGTTGTTTAATTCTGAAAAAATACCATACTATGTAGTAAAATGGTGGAGAAGCCATACGGATATAAAAAAATCGGGAATAACTTGTATAAACGAGTAAATAACAATAGTTTGGAAAGCCATACTTGACTACCCTGGATAGTTTTATGCAACATGAATTTTACATTAAGTCAAAAATAACTTCGGAACATTGTTAGAGAATTTTTTTTGTGAAAACAAATCCGATTTTTTTTTCGTATGCTCGATTTTTTATGTCAAACATGTATTACAAATGTCATAAAAAATCTTTGATAAAGCTCCTCAATTCTAATTTAGTATTTGTGCTTCTAATGACATAAAAATATCCTAGAAGTAGGGTTTAGATCTGATAACTGTCAAAGTGTCAGTGGATTTCGTATTTCCCAGTATTGATTTAATTTTTGGGATACAAAGGACATAAAAATTACAAATAAATTGATTTTAAGTCTTATAGCTGTCATACGTAAGAGTAATTTCTAGGTACTTTTATGTCATTTTAATCAAAAATATGAAATAGAAACGGAAAAATATGATATTAACTGTCATTTTGGCAGCTGTCATGCTTGAGATCTATATCTAGATAACTATAATGTTATTTGTACCTAAAACATAAAATTAAAACATATAAATACTACATCAACTGCCACGTTGATAATTGTCAGTTGTCACACCTATGGCTGCGGTTTGTTACTTCCTATAGGTATATATAATCCATCTACTTAATTTGGTACAATGGAATACTAGAATAATAGTTCTGGGTATGCTGGGCACGCTGCCAACTGGTAGACAGCTGGAGTGCTTAGACTGTCTGCAATTTTGAAATGGCAGCTAGGTTGCCTAAATGCTTTCGTTATAGTAGCTAAAAGTATTTATTATAGTTTGCAGAATTTTGTTAAAATACAAAAAAAAACTTGATGTACTTCTTCATGTATTCATCTAATACACGCAATAAGACATTTTTAAAATCTAATTTAATTCTGAGTTATATCCTACTATCAATATTGCCTTAAATAAAACATTTATTCTTGAAATACATTTCTATTTTTCAGTGCATTATATGTATATACCGACTTTTAAATTATAGAATATTATTTCCAAGATAGTAATTCCAATCTACCGAAATAAATTGCATGAAAAACTTAAAATATTTAATTTAAAAAACCTGTAATAGAAAATGAATACGTAAACAAGCTTACATATTGAAGCCATTTAACGCCATCCACGCGTATCTAAAGCTGGGAACGCACTACAGAGTTTCGTCGGGAAGCGGCTGTCACTACCTAATATGCATTTACAGAGGTGCAGAGCAGTGCTGCAGCTAAGTGGCGCGACTTTTTCGTTCACAATAGCAATACGGCGTAGCAGACCGGTTTTTCCAACTAATGGCAAAAATTCGAAATGTATGAAGTCGTCGATGTAAAATAATCGTGGTGTCTTGCAAAGAAGCAGATTTAGCTAAAAAATTAATATGTGTTATATTTGGGTGCAAGATAGAACAAAATTCTCGTTCGAAAAACTCTTTATTACGACTCTTCTGAGATAATTATCGATTTCACACAGATTTTAGAACCTAAAATAAGGTCTTATGAATTGTTGAAACGTGGTTGGAAGGTGAAATAACTATATAATTTACTGCACCGCGTAATAATTTACTCTCCTCCTAGTGCGGTTTACGCCATTTATAAATCCATACAAATTAATATTTACCGAGCCGCACCGTTTCGCTGCCGCGCTCTGTACCGCAGTAGTGCGGTTTGACCTTAGGCAATGACGGCGGTGACAACATCACTTTGACGCAACCAATCAGATGCGATCATTTTAAGCGCCAATTCAAATAACCAATCCAATTGAATTTGGAAAATAGTGCGTGTTTTGTTACTTGTGAATTTGATGAGGACGAAATCAAAGCGTTCACTGTATCAGAGTTATACTTCTTTACTTTATTTATTCGTAGTTGATAGGTTAGCCTTTGACCACTATCTCACCTGATGGTAAGTGATGATGTGGTCGAAGATGTTGTTCAGACTAACCTAGAATTACTGGCTCTCAAGAACAACTGCCGGAACACACAGTTAGGTGTTTGGCGACAGTAGGTAGCCAGGCGGGCATTCGCAAATTGCCCTACCGTTCAATGTCTGTATATCTTCGTACTAGAAGTTACAATTTGTTGTCATTGCCGAAATGC
This sequence comes from Plagodis pulveraria, assembly GCA_963890685.1. Lineage (NCBI taxonomy): Eukaryota > Metazoa > Arthropoda > Insecta > Lepidoptera > Geometridae > Plagodis > Plagodis pulveraria. The sequence goes on along the minus strand of OY982961.1, from coordinate 3,571,898 downwards.
AAGCCTTCTCTAAAAAGAATTTTCCATTACATGGCAGTGAAGGTTTACAATAACTTGCCAGATGACATTAAGAATATGAATGCCAACAAGTTTCGGGTTGGATTGCATAAGTGGTTGGTCAAGATGTATTTTTTTTCAGTGAAAGAATTCTTTAATTATAGAAATATTGCAACATAATTTAAATAATATTTCATTGATATTTATTTATTTTCACATCAATTAATTTAATACTTTTATACTGTTTAATAAATATTCGATTTTATTTTCTCTTGACATTATTATTATATAGTATTGACGTTGCGATATTCTAATAATTTGCATGCTGTAATGGCAAAACACATGCACGGAGATCCCTCCATCTGTCAACTGTATAGATGTAATTATTTAATTATGTTATTACATTAATACCATGTTAGTACCAAATAAACATTATTATTATTGGATAACCCTGCATTTTTATGAATTTTATATGTTATTACAACTGTTCCCACTGCGTGAAAACAGAAAGAACTTCTTATAAGATCGAACCTGCTCCATAGCCTGTTCTTTGTACAAGTTCAGGGTTGTGACCTAATTGTGAATAGTCTACGTGAAGTTTTGTTTCTATTTTACGAGTCCAGACGTCAAAAGTACTGACCTGAGGTAAGCTGCAAGCTAGCGCCATCGCCCACGCGTAGTAGAGCATCTGCTTGCTTCTCCGCAGCGCAACAGACAGACGCAGTGGGTATATCAACGCAAAAAACCTGTGAATGAAAACAAGCTTAACTTAACTTAAAAACCTGTGAATGAAAATGTTCCGGAATTGATAAATGATCAGTTTGGATATACTGTTACAACACATTCCCACTTCCGGGGTTTACTTATGACCTTAAAATTGCAAATACCAAATTTAAATTTTACTATGAAGCTGCCTTGATAAGAAGAGCTATCATCAAGCGGTAGATCTACCTACCGTCTCTGAGAGGCGAGCGCAGTGCAGTGTCAAGCAGAACGAGAACAATGACACTGTTTTTAAAACATGACTTTGATACAAACATACATAATTTTTTTAACCGGCTGTATGATTTAACGAATATCATACTACTAACTATACAAAACTACAGCTACTACAATAAAAGTACTCCTTAATTCATTAAATAATATTATTAAAATTAAATTAAATACAGACTCCGCCGTCTTAATGACAACCTATAAGCACGGCGGAGTTTGTATTGTCACAGCAACAAACGGCATTCAGATGCTGTTTGTTCTATAATAGACTCAGGTCTGTTTTATATATGAGTAAATAAACAGGAAAATAAACGGCAAGCGGCTACTTCTCGAGCGTTGCAGACGTGCAAACTGAGGTCTCCATTTGTTCCTGAACTGTAGAAGAAACCTTTGACTAGAAACCTACTCTCAGACTCAGCAATGCGCAATTTGAGCAGCGCGGTGTAGATCCTTGCTCAGGTCGTCGTATTGATTACCAAGGTTATCTCCGGGTAGCACTTTAATCCAAGAAAAGACACCCAGTGCGGCTAGTGGAAATTCGAGTAGCACTCTTTTTTCTGCCTTTGTCTTCATAAAAACCCACCATAATCACGGTTAGGAGAACGTTAAGATTTAAAACATAATAGATAGATTTTCACTGGCACTGAAGCTTTTCCCGCACGAAAAGTCAATACTTAGATTCAAGTACGCGCAATCATAACATTATGTACCCATGTTTCCCCTAACTCTGAGTATGTGTCATTCGATAGTAGATAATATTAAACCAGTATACTATATCCTTGTTTCACTTCTAAAGTCCTTGAACTAAGGAACCTAACTAGGTAAACTTCTTCAAAACTACGCGCCTACGGTGCGTAGAATGTCAAGTGGATGGACGTGGTTTGAACCCTCCAGTATCCTTCATTACTTTTGGTGCACAATAAGACGTCTCACACGTGACGAGAGGATGATATTTTGAACAAGTTCCTATATAAATAAACCCGATAAGTTGTGGGGTGATATTAAATGGCGCCCACGGTCTGACACGTAGCAAGAGTATTTTATTAAGAAGCGCCTAAATAAATAAACCCAATAAGATATGGGTGACGCCATTTCAGATGGCGTCCTAATTATTCACATTTGCCTGAAGATTTAAGTTAAACCGATTGACAATCAGATGAAATTCCATATTTGTAAAAAGCGGGCAAAATATCCAGAGTATATGGCATGACGAAATTTGCTAAAGATAAAGGAACCACAGCCAGAGAACTCCTCGTCGAGCAAACATCCGCAGAACACGAGAAAGAATCTCGCGAAGTTAATTAATGAACAAGAACTACAAGATACAACTATGATTAGAGTTTATTTTGGGAAAAAATCAAGCATGAATAAACATATTTTGAAAAGGAAGGAAACGAAAGCAAAATTGGTCTTGTTTGTAGTACAACGTAAGTGGTACTATAGATGTCGCTCCATCCCAATACGATGGTTAAAGAACGATAAGAAATATTTGAGTTATGACGTCATGTCACATTAGCTCAATTGGTTAGAGCATACCCCGGCTAAAGGGGTGGATGGACGCGGGTTCGAATCCCACACATTACTTAATTTTTTTTATCGTATATTTGTAATTTTGTAATAACCTTATTTCTTGGGTATGTTTGTTCAACGTTGTTTTAATTACCTTGATTTGTACTAATTCCTATCGTAGGTTACTTGTGATATTATTTTGCATGTACTAAAAGTGTTACTGTAATTATTGATAATGAATTATTATATTTTAACGAAAACTAATTTTTTTATGAATATTGGCAAAACGTGTGGGAACATGTTATACGTTTAGAAAATATATATACTCGGAACAGGATATGCAGATATTCATCATCAATGTTACAGATTTGATCATAGAGATCTATCCTTTAGTTTCTGTGATCTGTGGATTTCCTTAACTGATGACGCTGAACTCTTGGACATTGACTATTAAGAATCAGAGTTTGATTACAACACATACGTAAAAGAATAATTGATCACTAATTAAAGCGACAAATTACCGATTTTTGTTATTTTGCTTTTTGAAGCGCTCGTAGCGAAGTTTACTTAGCTGTTCTCAACCGATCAGCAAAGTTAAGCAACGTCGCGCGCGGTCAGGAGTTGGATGGGTGACCGCTAGTGACATTACTACTGAGCGTTTCCGTGCTTCGGAGGGCACGTTAAGCAGTCAGCCCCGGTTGTCGTCTTAGGATGGCAGTCGTTATAGTATGGTGGTAGGGCATTTTGCGAATGCCCGCCTGGCTAGCTACCACCCTCAAGTAGAAAGTCTGTCGCCAAGCACCTAACGGTGTGTTCCGGCAGCTGTCCTTGAGAGACAGTACTTCTAGGTTAGCCTGAACAACATCTTCGACCACATCATCACTTACCATCAGGTGAGATAGTGGTCAAGGCTAACCTATCAGGCAAAAAAAAAAAAACAAATAACAATATGAACATAATCATCGTCACTCATCAGCTGGAAGAAGTCTTCAGTGGAAGTCCACTGCTGAAAAAAGTCTCCCCCATAAAACACCATAAAGAACGGTTATTAGCCGCTTGTACCCGCTACTTTCACGATGTCGTCAGTCCATCTAGTGGGGGGTATACGTCTTCCGTTGTAATATTGTGGTAACTACTCGAGAATCTTTCTTCCCCATCATTTATAACTTGAACACGTTGTATAAGATATTAGTATATCCTATTATTTGAAGTATAATTGGGAGTTGGTTTCTTTCTGTCAGAATCTTGGCCATAAATTAATAAAAATGATAAAAGGATCAAAATGGATCAAGCGCACTATTATATTGCTCACTACACAAAAATGATAATGTAGCACAGTTGCGCTTTCAAATTCCTAGATTCTTTCTGAACAGATTCTATTCGCTTTTGACACTGCTGAACGGATTTAGACAACATTTGGTACCCTTGGATTCAGGCGTTATTTTGCGAAAATCCATACTTAATAATACCTAACATATATTTAAATAAAAACCGGCCAATTGCGAGTGGGACTCGCGCACGAAGGGTTCCGTACCATTATCTGTAACCTAATCTTGCAAGTTACAGACACTTTTTCCAATGCCCGATTGAGCTGGGTAACCCCCCTTAATTATTCATTTTATTTTAATTAATTATATTTAAAGAGAATATAAAACTAAATATTCTCTGAATAGTTTAGGCGTCTACCTGTCACCGTTATTAGTATCGAGCATGAAACGGTAAAAAAAAAAAACAAGTTTGTTGTATGGAAATTACCCCTTACATATTTACCCCTTAAATATTTATTTTATTTTAATTTAAGTATTTGTTGTTATAGCGGCAATAGAAATACATTATATGTGAAAATTTTAACTGTCTAGTTATCACTGTTCTTGAGATACAGCCTGGTGACAGATGGACGGACGGACAGCGAAGTCTCAGTAATTAGGGTCCCGTTTTTACCCTTTGGGTACGGAACCCTGAAAAATATATTTCGAAATCATTAAACTAATATGCTAAGAAAATATATAAGTATATATAATAACAATAATAAAAATATATATAATAACAATTTCGCTTCAATTGTGGTCAAACAAAGTAAACAAAATTATACTTGAATAGGAAAAGACATGCCCTCAAGATAGATAGCTGATGAAACACGCGCTAAAGCTCTTCGCAAACACTCTCAATAAGGATATACTTGTAGTATAATAGTGTTTGCGTAGCACTTTCTGTACAAAATGTAGGGTCATCATGTTTGATATTACGAAGATTTAGCTGAGTTACATGTTTCGTTTTTGTGAATCTTCGGGCTTCTTACGATCCAGTTTGTTAAAAGATGTTAGGCTTCCTAGCTCCTAGTAGCTCAACGTTTGGTTTACCAGTTATCCGTATTTTTATACCAAATTAGCTTTTAAATTGCAATGCAACTATGGATTCCCGTATAAAACGATGTTTTAAATATCAAAACTTTCTTATGTATTAGATATTTTAATGTAACATAAATAGTCTAATCTAATAGCCATACACTAAGCCTCTTTCTAAAGATTTGTCCATCTAGTTGTTTGCATCAGGTAACTTATTAAATACTAAAATACACATATTCACATTTCTTCTATAAATGTCCTTATAGCACCGAGGTTGATATAATATGTTTTTATATTGATTACGTTTTTGTCTTGGGTAAACTTCACTTCGTGGCTTGAAATATTATGATGGATAACGTTTCACAAAAATACACACTTCTCTAATGTATAAGCATGGAAGCGGTAAGATGTTATTTCGTTGAAATAAAGGTATGTATGTATGTATCTAAGTACCACGATTTGTTAATAACACGAATGCACCGTTTCTGCACTTTAAACGCCTTTTCGGAGTCTACTGAGCTTCTCCACGTAATCAACCCATAACTGATGTTGAAATGAATTAATTGTAACACTGAACATAAAAACGACTCGCAATCGTCACTTTTTTTTACCGTTACCGTGTATGCCTTTATTAACCAAATATTACAAACTATATACAACACTACAGCTACTACAATAAAAGCATTTGGACTCATAGGCAGTCCAAATGGGAGGTAGGCAGACCCAACACTCTATATACACATACTACTTTTTATTTAACGTTTCCTTCATGCCATAGTTATGTTCTGTAATAAACATACATTGTGTTAATAAAAGATTATTTCTCAGTTAGCGTATTTAATTCATAACCGAAGAAACGCATCCGTGATAAGCTGTCAACGTGTCTTTACGATATGACAAAACTACGTTTGTATGGAAAACGCTCCGTACACTCTACTCTTAAATAATATACTCAAATAGTCGAGAAACTAACATACCAGAATATTTTTTTATTATTGTCAAAATCATTTATTCACTTTTTGCGTCTACGACGGTCCTTTAAAGGCCAATCACAAAATTTTACTGTAATATTCTTCTGCCACTATTACGGAAACACACTTTAATTACGATCAGCACCACAGATAACTAATATACCAAAATCGGTGAACTCCATTGAAGTGTTCTCTAATGAAATCCTTTGATTCTATCAGATTGATATTCGATTTAGTTTGTGATATTGACGTAAGAATTTTAGATTGAATGTTAGACTCTACAAGTGTTCAAGCCGCAGATTAAATACTTCTTCCTCTTTGGGTCCACTAGCTGATCCTCAAACCTATTATATATACTTAAGTGTGTTTAATGAATAGATTCAGGCGTTACTTTGCGGAAATCTATATTTAATAATGACAAATATTTTTTAAAATATTTTAAGAAAACACCAATTCAATATTTTAATAAAACGACGCGTTTCGCATCCACACGAAGCATCCTCAGGAGTTCTTGGTTCTACGAGCGCACGATCGAGAATTTAGAGTCAAGACCTCCTGAGGATGCTTCGTGTAGAAACGAAACGCGTCGAAAATTCTTCCATTTGGCAGCGTGGCGTTTGTGACGTCACGTCGGCTTAACAGAAAAATTAGGCGGATATATTTTTTAAGTGTTTTATTAAAATATTGATTTGCTGTTTTCTTAAAATATTTGTTATTATTAGGTGTGTTTCTTAGTTTGTCCTAATCCATGCTGCGACGAAGCAACGGGTCGACGAGTTTTTAGAATCAAAAAAGGAGCATTATAATTCGTTGGTTACATCACGTAGGTAGGTAGGTATTTACTTACATTACATTATATGGTTGTTAAGGTCATCTTCGAAATAGCATTAGTTATATCAGGCAAAGCCTTATTATTATGTCAGTCTGACTGTCCGCTCCTCCGTATGTCAAGGTGGAATAAAACTGATATTTTAGTATTATCCCACCTTGACATACGACATATCTTGATATTATATGTAGGAAATTGACCTAAAGATGAATATTCTAGAAATAAAATCACAAAAAAGAAGGTAACCAAACAAAAAACTTGTTTTACTCCTGCTTGGGGTGTCCTCGTCGAGAGCTCATTAAGTAATGTACAAATATTTTTTGCATGGTGGTAGGGCATTTTGCGAATGCCCGCCTGACTAGCTACCACCCTCAAGTAGAAAATCTGTCGCCAAGCACCTAACGGTGTGTTCCGGCAGCTGTCCATGAGAGCCAGTACTTCTAGGTTAGCCTGAACAACATTTTCGACCACATCATCACTTTTCATCAGGTGAGATAGTGATCAAAGGCCTAACCTATCAGGCATAAAAAAAAAAATATAGATTGATATGTTCTTATCTACAAAATAAATTAGTCTCAAAAGCTTGTTTAGAATCTTGAATTTCCGTTTAATAAGTACCATATCCTTTATTTTACCAACAAATACTGAAAACGTTAAGCCGGGTGCGAGCTGCGTTCGTGTCATGCGTGCCTCGTACGTGCTAAATATGCTAGGATTGTATTGAAATTACACTTTTAGAGAACAGCGAAAATCGTAGTCGATAGGTACATTGACTTTCAATTATGTAAGTAGTTGTTTTATCCTAATATGATTTTAAGCATTGACCTACTAATATACTAGATGCGACATCTCAAACGAGGATAGTCGACCAGTGCAGGTAAGCCGGCGTGCAAAATCTCCCTCACACGCGCGGCTGGACATTCGTAGAGATTACACGCGTTTGAAAATTTGAAATCTCTACGAGTGTCCAGCCGCGTGTGGGGGATAGTATGCCAGCCGGCTTACCTGCACTGGTCGACTATCCTCGTTTATCGTTCCTTCTTTCTTCGTTATGGCGGAAGACGTAGAGTTCGTAGGCCTCCCACCAGGTGGACTGACTACATCGTGAAAGTCGCGCGTAGCCAGTGGTTAGAAGTGGCTAATAGCCGTTCCTTGTTATATGGGAGAGGCTTTTGTTCAGCAGTGGACGTCTTCCAGCTGATGATGATGAAACCTTATATATATTTTACCGACTAAGGGTATTGAACCATTATGTAGTGTTAAACTACATATACTTTAGTAGCAGTAGAACTTTGTGTACGAGTTCGTCCGGGGAAGTACTGCCAACACAAATATTTCTACCGCCAAGCATGAATGTTCGCATCACTGAGCTCCAATTTGAAGGGTATGGGTGGCAGTATATTACAGGCACATGATCTTTGTCTCATGGGCGCTGTGCAGATCGTCACTTGTAAATAAATTCATCTGTTATAGGCATTGGCAGAGGTTAAACGCTCAACACCAGGTGTTCTTGGCACAGCGCGCACGGCACGCAAGATTTTAGTTTTTTTTTTATGTTTTTGTGACGGAACAAGCTTCAGGCCCACCTGATGTTAAGCGGACTAACCTCTGCCTATAACAGATGCATTTCATCACAATTCACGAATTAAACTGCGCCCTTCACCTTGCCAGTAATTTCACTGGCTCTCAAGGACTACTGCCGGAACACACTGTTAGGTGCTTGGCGACAGATTTTCTACTTGAGGGTGGTCGCTAGCCAGGCGGGCATTCGCAAAATGCCCTTCCACCATGCGGTGAAGCTCAAGCCCGCGGTGGGATTCGAACCATGGACCTGCTGCATGGGAGTCCAAAGCCAATGTTTTTATAGCGCTGCGTCCACTATCCACACTATCAATATCTATCACCATCACTATCAATCTCTAAGACCGAATACGTCAACTCAAGACAAGGAATACTCGAAACTAACTAAAAAATCCAGATACAGTGGACGCATGCATCGGCAAATTCGTTCAATCCGTTGCGTGCCTTACGTGCGGTGCATCCGGCGTGAGCCAATGGACGCGTACCTTTAGGCTATGGGGTCGGCATTGGAGTGTGAGATAAATATGCCTACTAAAAATATAAATCAACCTTGCCAACTGCTTGAGGTTAAAACATTGTCATATTATTTTAATCGTAGCTTTTGACAACTTATCTCACTTATTGGTACAGATAGTGATCTCATAACCGGTTATGTAAAGGATCAGAGAAAGATTGGTAAATCACTTACTGCTGGAAGTGGTCAAAACCGACGCTATTGGTTATATACAAACCTGTCAATAGAGATGCAGACCAGTACGTTGGAGGAAAGGTAAAGGCCAAACGCTCTCATCACCTGCAGCACCTTGCAGAGAGCGTTCCCAGCGACCCACTCGTTTGTGTACTTCCAGCCAATCTGAAACAAACAAAAACGTTCTAGTAGTCTAACTCCTTAAATTTATGTTAATCAAATTAAGCTTACAAAATTAAAACGAAAGGAAAAATTTGCAGGCACTATACATGCGGTTGCGTCATCGTAAACTAATTGTTCAAAGCTAATTGTAAAATTATTATTGTTCGTAGTTCAATTCTCTTTGGCTACAACAGAGGTCATACATAATCAGAACGAAAAGATAATTACGAAGTATGACACCTTCAACACGGTAACCACTGTCACGATATGAGCCATTCATGAAGAAGAAGAAGAACCACAGTAGTTCAAAATGGCAGAGTATGTAGCAGCCCAAGGAATGGATGGTAGCGAGTTCGAATCTAGCTCGTGGTTAAAAAAATCTTTATCTTGTTATTTTGTACGCTTATTCGTTTAGCAGATGTTAATGCAGATATAACAAAGTAATAATCTTATTTTTATTTTATTTTCCTGCTAAGTTAGCCTTTGACCACTATCTCACCTGATGGTAAGTGATGATGTGGTCGAAGATGTTGTTCAGGCTAACCTAGAAGTACTGGCTCTCAAGGACAGCTGCCGGAACACACTGTTAGGTGCTTGGCGACAGATTTTCTACTTGAGGGTGGTAGCTAGCCAGGCGGGCATTCGCAAAATGCCCTACCACCATGCTATAACGACTGCCATCCTAAGACAACAACCGGGACCGACGGCTTAACGTGCCCTCCGAAGCACGGAAGCGCTCAGTAGTAATGTCACTAGCGGTCACCCATCCAAATCATGACCGCGCGCGACGTTGCTTAACTTTGCTGATCGGTTGAGAACAGCTAAGTAAACTTCGCTACGAGCGCTTCAATATCTATATAATCTGTTTCATTTTTATTTTGAATCTATACCTAATGTATTTATTACAGGAAACATAATTCGGCAGAGGTATAAGACCTGTCATAACGTATGCATCTGCATGTTGGGCAATGAAAGAGGCAAATGAAAAAGGAGTACGAATTTTTATTTTTTTATTGCTGTTAGGTAAGCCTTTGACCAAAATCTCACCTGAAGTAAAATGATGATGTGGTCAAAGGTGTTAACAGGCTTTAACCTAGAATTACTGGCTCTCTAGGTGCAGCTGCCGGAACACACTGATTTTTTTACTTTATGGTGGGTCCTAGCCAGGCGGGCATCCGCAAAATGCCCTACTACCATGCGGTGAATCTCAAGCCCGCGGCGGGATTCGACCCATGGATGGCGCGGCATTCCATAGCAAATGCCACTGAGCCATCATTGCTTCAAAATGCGTCTGGTAATGATAAAACTGTTAAGATTTAGAAAGGTGGTCTAAATAAAATGGACACGATAAGGAATGAGAATAATTATGTCTTCAACAACAATCAAACAAAGTGGTTTTTCGTCATTTGTTGAACAAATACCTAATTAAAATGATCATTATTTTTGATATTCTAATTCTATAATGGAGATTGTTTTTAAGTAAATTGACAAAATCAGTTCATTTGCATGTCCAATCTAGTGACACAATAAGGCCCGAGCCGTTTAATATAATATGACAGATTTGCTACGAATAAATATTATTATTTATTCGTAGCAGACTTAGGTAAGCCTACTGTGGATCTAAAAGGGTAAGATTTTTAAATAATATAAAAAATAACTAGTAAATTGATGTTAGATTTGGATGAGTTTCAAGTGTTGTAAGTACATTTTGAACTTTATAGCTGCGTTGAAAACCTTTACTCGAGTAATTTATACACTTATTAATGATGAAAGTGAAATTATTGATTTTTCGCGAATGCGTGCATGCAAGTGCTTAATTTTTTTTTAAAACAATCTATGATAGTAATATATAGATTGATTTTGTACACTGACTGACAGATGTTTTCCTAGGAGTCGTTGAGGATCAAAGTGATGTATTGAAATAGTGTAAAGGGGGTTTCGATGAGTAGAGGAAATATTTAAATGTGATGAAGCTAACATGTCAATGTAGTGTGATATGTGAATTGAATCATCTATTTTAGAAACTTTAAGTGACAGGATCGAAAGAACAGGATTCGAATGACAAACGTCAAAAATTAAAAATGACAGAATCAGAGGGCCTTATAAGGTGACCATCATGAAACCGCTAATTTTTAATAATCCTACAAGCTCCTCTTATTTTTATATTGCTAATGCAGTATTTAACCTCATATTTTCGGCTTATCTAAATGGTTTTTATAGATTTTTTATTAAATATGGAGATAAATATCATAGGAAATCAAGATGACACTCAGATGAGTGACAAATATCAAACGAGCCCATACGAGTATGTCTTCATACAGAGTTTGGATTATTGTCTAAGTCAGTATTTTGAAAGTTTCTATGGGATTTCAAACTGAATTTGGAGCTACTGCTTTATAACAGTGTTGTAGCGAACCCGGCTTTTCAGCGCAGCCAAAGCTCTCGGTTTTCAATAGCGATCTCAAAGGCAGAGCGGATGGTGCGCGTGCCCGCAGGGCGAGCGCTAGGCGAGGCCGCAGGCGGAGTCGTGTTAGTAAATAGCAAAGCTGAAAGCCAGCTACGATTTAGGATTATTTCCACAATTCTAGCACAACTCCTAATACACAGTTTTACACAAAGTCAATTTATTAACTTCTGTGTAGTTTAACAAGTCATATTACTATAAGTAACCTTCCTCTTATATACCACTTTGATAATATATTATTGTTATTTGGATTAAACATGGTCAAATTAGTACATAATGTATAACTGAGACAAAATTTTTAAAAGTAAATAATAATTGTGGTAAAAGAGCAATGATATATGATAATATTTTTATTTAATTTAGATATTCGTCGAAGCAATTGGAATTTGGAAATCATTTAATAGCAAACTCAGACTATTTTTTATAAATGTTGTTTCATTAATTACCTACCATTAAATTTGATGATCTAAACCTTTTCTGTAGCTGTTGAACTACTTAAGATAAATAACGGGCGTGAAAAATAGGATCAAGAAATCACACCCTCTAACTTTCAAATACCCTCTGTACTATAGTATGTACTAGTAGAATGTGTACGAAACGAAGGGATACGACAGAGCTAACTATTAATGAATGCCAATGTTGGTGTTTGCAATAGTCTTCTAGCTTCGCCCTCTTCAGACAAAGCCAGAGTGCTACTAAGTTTATAGTTGTTTCTCTACGGAGGAACAAATATTTTTAAAGAATCTATTCTTCTTAAAATTCAAAATGGAACCCTATGAAGACGCTGATAAGTGCTTAATAAATTTACTTGAACAGGTTTTCTAGCAAAATTAATTTAGTTTGTAGCAACAAAAAAAGCGGCCAAGAAAAGTCCGAAAAACGTTTCCTTAACATTTTATCTATAGACTTAAATTGCAAAGTTGACTCTAAATTGGAACTAGTTATGCAGAGAGCAGCCAAGTAGCGAAAATAACAAAGCGAGTTATGCACATTTTTCTGTCCACTTCCATTATATATAAATATTTTGTTAATCAATTATTGTTAAATATAGGTATTATTAAAATGTTTTTTAAATATCAACCTTGTCTTCAAATCGTTGCTATTAATATTAATAATTACGAATTGAGACATGGCTGCTTTATTACAAAATTACAAATTTACGAGAGAAAAAAATATTGTCATGTGCGGGATATAATTTTTTTTTTTCCCTCGTAAATGTTTAATTTTTTAAATGTAATAGCTTTATACAAAAATGTATAAGTAGATATCGTAATAAAGTACAAACCGGCCATGTAAGTTGTCTGTTTTCTGTATTATTTCAAAACGGGAAAACAATTGAAAAAACAGTCAAGTTAATTAAAATCAGCAAATAAAAAGTTTACTTTGCTCTTTTTATATTTATTTATAAAGTACATTTATTATATATTTTTCTGTTCTTTATGTTTACGAACAAAGAAGTATCCAATTTTTTTGTTAAATAAATATAATATGTATATGTTTTGAAATGATTTCAATATGATAAGAAAGTTCTGTAATTTAAAAATAAAAGGGAGTAATTTATTAATTTAAATAAGTAGTATAAAGTAAACATTACAATACAACATTTGCACTCATTCATCGTCCAAATCAAAGTCTAACTCAGAGCTAAGACCGTCAACGTCATCTGCATCTTTAGCGCTACTTGTCAAATTGTAGTAGGAAAGTCGACAAATCCTCTGGTATTGCATGTCTTATTGATTTAAGGTTGAACTGGCCGGTCGCTTCTCCATACAAACGCCGTAGGGTGATCACTCCTTAATTTGAGACTTTAGGTCCAGAATTAATCATATTACCGATTGATCTCGTAATTATTTTGGCTTGTATGGTGCCGAAATTTTAAAAAGATAATTAAGTTAAAAGTTATGAGCCTCGAAAATGTTATATGAAAATGTTTCGAAGCTCATAACTCTCAAGTTAATTATCTTATTAAAATTTCGGCATAATACAAGCCTAGGTAATGACGAGATCAAACGGTATTATGCTTTATGTTGGACCTAAAGTCTCAAATTAGGGAGTGATCACCCTACGGCGTTTGTATGGAGAAGCGACCGGCCAGTTCACCCGTAGCTTGCGTCATCACGTAATGGGCTTGGCGATAGATTTTTCTAATTAGGCATAACGTATATAACCAGCTCTTTAAAAACGTAATCTCTTTCTGGATTGTCAGAGGCGTGACATCTATTAGGCATATTACGAGTAATATCAAAACAGTCGTATTCTTATCTAATTGAGATTGATCTAAGTGAGACTTCATATTAAAATAATATTACACAGTACTAGAGATTTTTATTTCCATTCTTTTCGTTAATTTTTGTTTTTTTTTATGCTTTTGTGACGGAACAAGCTCGAGGCCCACCTGATGTTAAGCGGACTAACCTCTGCCTATAACGGATGCATTTCGTCACAATTCACAAATTGCACTGCGCCCGTCACCTTGAGACATAGTTGTTAAGGCTCATGTGCCTGTAATTTCACTGGCTCTTAAGGACTGCTGCCGGAACACACTGCTTGGTGCTTGGCGACAGATTTTCTACTTGAGGGTGGTCGCTAGCCCGGCGGGCATTCGCAAAATGCCCTTCCACCATGCGGTGAAGCTCAAGACCGCGGCGGGTTTAGAACCATGGACTTACGGCACGGCAGTCCATAGCCAATGCCACTGAGCCACCACTGCCTCAAACGTAGCCAATCGTAGCCTAATTGGCTACGATTGGCTACGTTTGAGGCAGTGGTGGCTCAGTGGCATTGGCTATGGACTGCCGTCACCTTGAGATCTCCGTCACTTTGTTATATCTTGTAGTTTTCTTTCGATACACCATGTTTTTTTCTAGAATCTCAGTTAAGTAGAAGTCATCAATTGCCGCCGTCTGAAAAGTTAGCAAAGGTTTTTCTTTTTACATTCACCCATAATTTGATTGTAGTTATCAGGCGTATAAATACTTTGATCGTATTTCAAATCTATTTCATTATCACCCAAGTCTTTGTCCTTGGGTAAATAAATGTACTAAGTGTGTGTAAATCTAGTATATCAAATATTTAAAAGTAATAGATTCTAGTATGGTTTACCTTGAGCACTGTTTTCACTATGAGAGTGATTTTAATACTTTCATTTTTCCTGCCACATGAATCTATTCAAAGAATTAAATATCTTTCAATGTCTGAGATATTATTGTCAATGTGTTTCAGAAGAGCAGATCACACTTTCTTAGCGCCGCAGCCGGTTTGACCCTTGACCATCTTATCTCTGCACACCTAAGTTGTATAGCTAGATAAATAGATTGTAAAAAAAAATGTGTCTGTATCCGGGGAAAGGGAAGTGTCTTCTCTATATAAAATGTAAGCAGTTATAGTAAATAAAAGTAAGTGCGTTGTACCAAATTTGATTTCATCTTGGTTTTAGCCAAGGTCATTTGAGTTTCGTGCTCCTTCGGCCTGGGATAGTTGAATATTTTCCATTTAAAGACAAAATATTTTCAAGGAATTAGCATCCCCAGTCCTTATAATTTTAACGCAAACATTGCATGTACCTCTGCTTCGTATTTTTTTTTTTTTTTTTTAATGCCTGATAGGTTAGCCTTTGACCACTATCTCACCTGATGGTAAGTGATGATGTGGTCGAAGATGCTGTTCAGGCCAACCTAGAAGTACTGGCTCTCAAGGACAGCTGCCGGAACACACCGTTAGGTGCTTGGCGACAGATTTTCTACTTGAGGGTGGTAGCTAGCCAGGCGGGCATTCGCAAAATGCCCTACCACCATGCTATAACGACTGCCATCCTAAGACAACAACCGGGACCGACGGCTTAACGTGCCCTCCGAAGCACGGAAGCACTCAGTAGTAATGTCACTAGCGGTCACCCATCCAACTCATGACCGCGCGCGACGTTGCTTAACTTCGCTGATCGGTTGAGAACAGCTAAGTAAACTTCGCTACGAGCGCTTCAAATGTTTACTTCTATGTAAATTTTCCGAACAGATTGCGAGTCTAGCGCTCGCTTTATTTACAATGGTTCGAATCGTACCGCACCTCGCTGTCTCTTTGTGAAGTTCTCAAAATATAGTTGTCTTTGTTCTTTCATTGTGAATAACTTGTTGGATAATGAACTCTTGAAATTGTAACCTTGTATAAGTGCGTGTTTGTGAAGATATTTGAATAATATGTGTGTTTTGCTCGCTTTTTGACCGGCTAGTGAAGCCGCCGCGAGTGTTGGATGTGTGTCACTGCACCAAAAAAACAGAAATACGAAAGTAGCCTTGTTTGGGTGAATCTACGTTTATCTGTTATAATCCTGACCAGTATTATTATGAAGTTATTTGTGTACTTAACCCCCTTTTCAGCATAACCAGTGTTCCTGTAGTAAGTAGCCAAAATGTTTGTTTATAAGTTAAGTATTGGCTTCGCGTATCGCGAACAAGTACCGCCCAATTTGCGCCCAATTTGCAGCCTGCTCTCCCGTAGACAAGATTTTTTTTCCAGCTGTACCTAGAATTCCTGCAGGAGTCAGGCATGGACGATATAGTTAACGTTTCTGTAAAATAAATATGCTCATATAAAGAATTATAACTAAAAACTATAACTTACGACATTCAGGTCTAGTTTTGCTTTGTATTCGTCATAATCAGCAGAAAAAGTCACTCCAGGCTTAAACATTTTGCTGATGTTCTTGCCTTGCTATAATAAGACATGTCAAGTGGAAGTGAATCAAGGGAATCAATTTTTTTATGTTATTGTGACGGAACAAGCATAAGGCCCACCCGATGTTAGGTGGACTAACCTCTGCCTATTACAGATGAATTTCCTCACAATTGACGAATTGCACTGCACCCACTGCACTTGTCACTCTGAGACATATAGTTTTCACCATTGCCGCACTGAGAAAACCGACTTAAAGGCTTAAATCAAATTTGACCTTTTACCGTTGAATTGTAACTACGTAAGATGAATTCACAACTCTTAAGATGATTTTCACCAATCAATAAAAATGTACCATGTTTTATAATAAACACAACCGTCAAAAATGCCTTCCGTAAAGTATTTTCAGAATTGCAACTTGTTATACGATAATAATTGCAGTATTGACCATAAAATATACCTTACTTTTACGGCGGTTTGTATACGGTGATTATCACTATAACGTACGACTTAATCAGCCTTATCAAAAGTCAATATTTAAGTAAGACCACAAAATACACCTTAAATGAAGACGAAAAGAAACATTCGCCTTCACTGACCTCGTTTAACGTCTTCTAGTTGGAAGGCGTTTTTGTACGTATTTACGTTTGGTCGGTTTTTCGCCTTATACCATGTAAATTGGCCGTCATTAGGGCGCTTTTGACTTTAGATTTTTCTCAGTGCGCCTCTCGTTCATCCCTAGGCAGTTCGGTAGTGTCAAAATTTCAGCATTTGACAGCGTCTTAATGAGACTCCACTGTCTATCCATCCTCATTTCGATTTATTGTGTAGTTTTAGACTTTTATAACCTCTTATTAAATTATGAAACTTGGAGGTAGTGCAAACACCAGCTCCCCTGCGATATTTAGCGTTTCATATCTGATATCACGGTAACACAAGAAATAAAACATACGTAGTAAGTAGCAAATTCAGTTTCGGATTAGAAAATAATGATATTAACTAAGTTTCGACAGAATGATGTCCTATGTCTACGTCCTAAGTGCATCGTCAGCGTCAAAATTTTAACATAATTGTCTTGTCATAGCACGCGCGTCATGATCCTTATTTCAACGGTAGTTTGTTTGATTTTTGTACTCGCAGACAATGAACTGTTATTTTAACAGCTGTTAAGTTCTGAAGCTCGCGATGGGATGTGAACTAAGAACCATCAGCGCAGAAGTCCACTATTTAAAATCCTTTTGACAAAAGTGTAAAGCTTTACGGACCGCCACTTGGTTACATCAAAATTGCCGCCACAAAGTAAGCAACACAATGTTGATTAGTTTCTTCCAATGGCAAGAAATAAATTATATCATTAAGAAATAATTATTGAATATACCATATATACAAAGATCGCTTTTTTGCTCCATTAAGGAATCTCAATAATATTATTTAACAACCGCTTTTGTTCACCAGCGTCCAAAACACATAAAACATACATTTACACGAATTTTCCTTTTACTTTGATTCGTTATTAGGTAACGGAATTAGTCAAAAAAGTTGGAATCAAGAAGACTTCTGAAAAATTCTCAGAAAAGTGAACATCAAACATTCCGAAAGGTGAACTACAAAAGTTGCCAGAAAAGTATGAAACCTAATTAGTAATTGTATATCAATTATGAGACTCCGGAAAATGTATATACATTTCCGAAATAATTTAGGAAATATGTGAAATAATATGTGCAAGGTGTTTGAAATGTAAGTATTTCGTTCTATGACTTATAAGTTCATGGATTTTTTAAAAGGTAACGTTACTTATAACAGAGAGTACAATTCGTATAAATAAATGAAAGTTAAAACACAGATAAACTATAAATCAATAGATTTTTATATAAACGCTCTCATTGTCACATTATATTATATGCTTTCCCAAGTACGAAAGCGCTTAGAAGTAAATACTATTAGCGGTGATAAACATGGCATTGTTGACAAGGACCAAATATTGAAAGCCAATATCTACACTCGAACTAATCGAATTTAAAAAGGCCCCCTCTGACCAGCCGGACTCTGTCAATAAAGTTTACCTTAATCTAGTAAAGAAATACTCGTAGCTCGCATCTGGAATGGTACCTAGAATAATAAGTTGTCCTGGTAAAGGTTTGAAAACAAGGAATATTGAACAAAACTGCTACGTATATAAATTTAGCTGTGCTCAATGCAATTTTTTCAATCGCATATACAATGTTCTTGGACCTTCATCTAAAAAATTCAGAGGAAATTCAAGGACCTGCATCTAACAGAATCCTAGGTGATTCCTGTGAAATCGGGTTTTCTAGACGTTTAGTCTAAGCAGTTAATAACACTAATTGACCGCTTGGGACGAAATTAAACCTAATTAAATTCTTGATGTAATTATCTACTTCTTTGATATGAAAATTATCTTTGTATGAAGAATCCTAAATTAATAAAAACTATACCTTTTTATATAGGGAATTAAAAATTTGAGTATTTTTTATATTATTTCGGTGTTCACATACTGGGCTAAAATCCAGTCTCAAAATAAGTTATTGTACAAATTCTATAGAAAAATGGTGTAAATTGAATGGTTGACCAATTTGATAAATGGTTTTCCAGATTAACTCAGTTGATCAATTGGTTGCGTTAAGGTCAAATGGTATAATAGATCGAATGGAGGAACACCTCCTCCAAGCAGTCCTCTCTACCATACCCCTAGAGTTTTCTGACTGACAAATCAAATAGACATACTGGACGTGTTCCACTTGACGCCAAGTTTCGTTATTTTCGAAAATTTAACCACATTTTGCGTATATGGTTCCACATTTAATATGAACCATAAACACAAAATGTGATCAAAATTATCGAAAATAATGAAATTCGCGTCGAGTCGAATACGGCCATAGTAGAAGAGGATAATTAACTCGCGGTGATGTAAGTCGGATAAAGGGGTGCCGGAGAGGTAGAGGTAGATGCTCATTCTTGAGAGCCAGTACTTCTAGGTTAGCCTGAACAACATCTTCGACCACATCATCACTTACCATCAGGTGAGATAGTGGTCAAAGGCTAACCTTTCAGGCATAAAAAAAAAATATATAATAAAGTTCATAAACCGCAGAAACTTTGGCAACCGCTACCTACGGTTATGCCGTGAGCGAAAGGACGAAAATTCAGCGTTAGTCTGTTAGCATTGTCAATTATTTTACTAAACAATCGTACATATTGCTGCGCCCGTGCTACTGCTCAATAGTTACATTTAATGACCAAAAGAGGCTGTGTTCAGCAATGACGATCCGGCTGATACAGTACAGTATATTTCAAATATAACATACATGTCACAGAATTTTCATTGTGATAAAAGTTGAATATTGGTATACATATATATTAAGTACTTTGTTTATTTACATAAATGATACGGTACAACCAATTACATTAGCTTGTGCATGCAAGTTTTAAATATATATATATACAAATAACAAAATATAACATAGTAATAAATACCAAAATTACGAGACATGCAAAAAAAATATTATAATAATACATTTGAAAATAAAGTAACGACTCAATACAATATCAATTAAATATGTTAATCAAAAAATATCATGTCAACAATTGAAAAATACAGTAAACGTGCTAAAAGATAGAAAATAAAACCAAAATTACAATACAAATTGAAAAAAAGGTGAAAATAAATTAATGTCAAAACACCATATTAAAATATAATGTCAAATTAAAATATAAATCAAATAAATGTATTAAGTCAATTGTAATCCTTATTTGCTCAGTACTGCAACAAATGATAAAAGTCAAACAAAAGTGTTATACTCCTTTCAACAATTCTAAAATCTCGAATCTACAAATGTAACTCACCTCTAAGGGTATAACTCCACAAGTGACACAAACATCTGCCACCGCTAGATGTGTCATCAGGAGGTCAACTCTCGACCGCCGCCTCCTCACTCGCGACAGTGACCACAACGCAGCCACATTCCCGACACCTCCGATGAGCAGCAGCACCCCGTACGTGGCCAAAACGAGCCCCTGATCCCTCGCGACTGTCTCCGGGCAGCATGTCGTGTTCGGTGTACCAAAACTGGACATGTCAAAATAATCCCAAAACGTTTGATCGATGTCAGATGAAACTGTTTTCGGTTGATCTGAGCTGTTGTCACTTGTAATAATCATCTTGTCAATGTTAATAAACTTCAAAATATTTTCTTGTAGACAGAAATTTTATAACTTTTACCTTATTAACCAAACCAATCGTCGAACCAAATAATATGTTGGAGTTTCTTTGTTATCGTTTAGTTACTTTTGAACTTATTGATGGAAAGTGTTTTGTAGTTGTTTATTTACTGTTTAAACTAACACAAAATTATTTTTATTTAACTGATTTTGTACCGTATTGAAGTTATTATATTACCTTTAACTTAAATAATACCTAATACCACGTTATAAAAAAACGACCGATAACAAGAAGTATATAAAAAATACGCAGAAAGAAAGATCACCACCATAAAAAGTACAATAAAATATTATTTCCAAAAGTTTGTAAATTTTACGAAATTCGTAGCAACCTCGTTAGTCGTAGCTCATAGCGGTGCGTACCTCGCTACGCTCCAACGCGAACTGGCTACGCTGCTACTGTAGCCGTTATCCGAACTCTATGCCGACAGGTGCGGCGCAGCGCAGTAATTATGAAGTAAATGCAAGCATTCCATTTAAGAGAAAAGGGAAGACATCTTGAAATTGCGATTAATTGGATATCAACGTATTTGTAACATTATTTTATTTCATACGTTGATATTTCTGGGGCGATGGTTGAGGTGGATGGGCATCATGGCCTTAGCTGCATCCTGTGTGCTGTAAGTAGACCGCGGCACCACGTTATCAATGACATCCTAAAGCGGACCTTTGCATCGGCTGAGGTTCCTTGTGTCCTTGAACCCGCGGGACTTCTGCGTTCCGACGGTAAGCGGTCGGACAGCGAAAAAGGGCGCTGCCTCGTGTAGGACGCAAAATCCTAGAGCACGTTTGCATCCTGCCACACCTCCGTTACTCAGCAGGTGCGGGAGCAGAAGAAGCTGCCCGACGTAAACGTCTCAAATATGACAGTTTGGAACCAGTGTATGTATATTCGTCCCTTTTACCATGAGAGAAGTCCCCTGGGGCTCCAAAGCCAAACAATTAGTCCAAAACCTCGGCCGCCGTTTAAAAGAGAGAGGGCGGGGCCCTCCATCTGGTTGGTTCTTGGCCCAACAGAACGGAGTAATGCGGCGAGTGTGCTGGGTACATTTGAACCGTGCAACATGTGCGGAACTCAAGTATAAATTGGACATAGACTTGACGTCGATGCTATGTGTAAATTAATTGTTATTATGTGTATGATATGTGAAAAAAAATATAATAAATAGATATTATTTATTAAAACGATATTTATAATCATAAGATCAAAAAAAAGTGCCATGATAGATATAAAATTTGCACGTTAGGGTATTTATACCTAGTGTAAATAATTCTAAGAAATAATTCTGTGTCCACCTAGGTCCAAATAAGTTATGAAATTTATTTTCATACACATTATTGTAATTAAACAACGAAGATAAGGTAATTAGATTTGGTAACGAATACCAAATCTAATTACTTTTATCAAAGTAAACAGGATATCTTCACCATGGATAAGTAGAGAAATCTGAAACTAAGAGTAGAAACAGGAATTTTACCTTTGAACGCAGTTGTAGGCGACCCGGCGGCAAAATAATGGTGGATAAGTGGGTGTAAGTAGATAAAAGTGGAGAGGCAGAAAAATAGCAGTAGGTAAAGAGAGATATTCTACTAATACTACTTCATTTAGTACTTGTTTGTTTAATGACAAACAAGTAAAGTGACACAGTTGTCATAAAAAGTACCTATTTTTTTTTTATTTCTTTCAAATAGAGAGTAGAGGGCGAGAGAGAGATTGCGTAGTTAAGATACTCGTATAAGTACTATATCAAAAATATAAGTAGGTCCATATCCTATAAGTCCAAGAAAATCAATGACACGCGAGCGAAGATGGGCAGCGTACGGGAAGTTACGCGACATCTTCTAGTCGAACATCCCGCATGAAGACCAAAGTCTTCAATCAGTGTGTGTTGCCAGTGATGAAATATGGCACTGAGACCTTATGGACATGCTCAGAGTCGCTCAACGAGCTATGGAGAGAGCAATGCTTGGAGGCAAAGAACCAAAATCACCGACATACCTCTCAGAATTTACAAGTTGAAGTGACAATGGGCGGGCCACATTGCTCGACGAACTGATAGTCGATGGGGAAGAAAGGTTGTCGAGTGGTTACCACACATAACGTTCTAGACGTAGAGTTGGTCGGTACTGGACTGACGACATCGTGCCAATGGTTACCAGCGGCTTATAGCCGTTCTTTGTGGCGCTCTATGGGGGGGGCTTTGTTCAACAGTGGACATCTGATGGTGATTATGATGATGGAAATCAAACCACCTTAAGTTTACCGAATGAATAATTATTCTATTATTCATTCGATAACATTAAGTAACATTTTTAAATTTTTTTTAACATGGAAGATATAAAATTTCATATAAAGTTTTTAAGTTTATATATCCGTTAATTTTCCAATATTTTTGTACGGAATAGAAACATGGACCATCAGAGCAAGAGAAAGACAAAGGATTGATGCATTTGAGATGTGGTGTTGGAGGCGCGTGTTAAGAATAACCTGGACTGCAAAGCGGACCAATGCATCAATTCTTACGCAACTCAAAATTGAGACTCGTCTGTCCACAATATGCCATCAGCGCATACTCACGTATTTTGGACATATAATCAGGAGAGGTGACGATAGTCTAGAAAAACTGGTAATAGTTGACAACACCGCCGGAAAGAGATCAAGAGGACGGTCACCAACTAGATAGTCTGACCAGATCAGAGACACCACTCCTTCGTCTAAATGCTATGACGCAGTGAGGAAGGCCACGGACCGGAATCAATGGAAACAGTTTGTCCGATCCTACTTAGCCAAGAGTGACCACGACCTTCAGCAATGAAGAAACGACCGTAGAGAGAGAGAGATCCGTTAATACGAAAAATGTATAAAAACCTCGTGGCCGTTTTACGTCCGTGTTCTCAACCACAATGAGTTTCGCAAGGTTCCTATCGCCCTTTTGTATTATGTGACCAAAATATGCAAGTACGCGTTGGTGGCAAATTGTGGACGAGCGCTTCTTCTCTTTGAGTTGTGAGAGGATAGATACGTTGGTGCGTTTGGCGGTCCATGGTATTCTCAACGTTCACCTCCAGCACCACATCTCGAACGCTTTGATCCATGCTCTGTCTCGCGCCAGTATGATCGAAGTTCCCACTCCGTACAGGAAAATCGTTTGCGATTCCCAGATTAGACCATATATTCTTTAATCGAGCTGTAGCATCTTTAGCCATTCCTATTCTGCGCTTTATTTCCAGACTGCAGCTACCGTCATTCCAGATTTGGGATCCAAGATATGTGTAGAGATTTATGGTTTGAATTCGTGGAACAATTATATTGCCGCAATTGGGTAAAATGCCAGCTCGACCATAATCTTGGTTTTCCCCTTGTTGACCGAAAGTCCTATGTTTTCGCTTTCTCTCTGGAATAACTCCACCATGTCTGCTTTGGATGTGGCTGACAAGACGGTATCGTCAGCAAAGCGGAGATTCGCTATACTCTTCCCACCGTTATAGAAACCTCTGTCCCAATGTTCTAGGGTCTTTCTGATAATATATTCACCGTTTATGTTAAAAAGGGCTGGCGAGATTATACACCCTTGACGAATATGTTTTTTTATTTCAAAGGCGTTTGAGAATTCAATCCCTAATTTTACCGAGCAACGGCTACCGACGTAGCTGCTGAACCAACCCCATTAAGTGTCGAGGCACTCCCATTTCAATTAATATGGTCCACAGTTTATTCCATCGTACACAATCAAAAACCTTGATGTAATCGATCAAACACAATATTACTACATAGCTTGTGAAATTTTCTGCTTTTTCTACAATTTGGCGAATGTTGAGAATTCGCTCGTACGTGCCTTTGCACTCCACAAAACCAGATTGTTCCTCTGGTATTTGTGGTGACAGAAAGTACTTAAGAAAAGTACTCCAGTAAAGTACACCGTGTTACCCCGATCTGTTGAGCTATATCTCTAGCCCTTCCAATGCGTCTCGGTCAATCCGAGCAACTGCACATCTTTTTTGAGTATTTCTTTCTCCACGATTTGAAATTTGCCAGATCTTAGTAGGCCTAGCAAGTTCCACATTCCAATGCGATGAGGGTGTCGAATAGTTCTTGATGTGTTGCCTTCATCAGTAGTATATTTTCCACATGGCGCCTGATGGTTTACGTCCTTGTGACCGGTAGTATATTTCACACCACTTTGCCCGGTTAAGTGGCGCCGGGCGTCAGCTGGGTCACTTGACAATACCATCTTATTTTTACGACTATCCATGATGACATTCTTGGGAATTACTCGTAGAAGCAGTGGTTTCCCGTTGCCTACTGCTCCAGACATTTCAAAGAGTTATTTAGACCCCTAGGCTCGCTGAAGCCTCTTCTGTCTGGTTTCACTCCGCACACACTCCGCACTCACTGCCAATGGCCTACTCATACTCACTCATACTACCATTGAACGTATTTCGGACTATTAACTAAATAAATTATGTTATAATTTTAATAATTTTATTATTTTACAAGCCCTTATACAAATGAGGAAACTGAATAATGACTACCCATTGGCATCGGCGATAATGATAACAATAGAATTTCATTCATAACTAGGACATAGTGGTCCTGACGATGCCAACTTATTAATTAAGTAAGCATCACACTGATCATTATTCTGAGGAAGAACTTTAGAAACACTGAACTTAAATGGTTGAGCTTGTATGTAATTGATAAGTTTCTTTATTTCCCCGCGTTGTAGTAATCTGAAGATATGAGTAGTTTTAGTATGACTATAACAAAAAGTTAGGTATTATAAAATTTATGTAATTCGAGTGACTGTTCTCGTATTACGTATATACTCTGAACGGCAGTGCCTACTCACCAAAAATAATGAGAATATGATATCAAACAGCATGATTCTCGATCCCAATCGTCGCTTGATTTTTAGCCTCTAGTAACATTCGGCCCCTACAAAGGTACTCGGTTTAAGTGAGATGCATTTTAATTTATTATTTGCCGTGCCCGACGCCCGTTCTTCCCGCAATAAATTATAAAACATTTCAATATTATTGCTACACTTCTACGCTACGGGTGAACTCTTTTTTAGGGTTCCGTACCCAAAGGGTAAAAACGGGACCCATTACTGAGACTTCGCTGTCCGTCCGTCCGTCCGTCCATCCGTCCGTCCGTCTGTCACCAGGCTGAATCTCAAGAACGGTGATAGCTAGACAGTTGAAATTTTCACAGATGATGTATTTCTATTGACGTTATAACAACAAATACTAAAAATAAAATAAAATAAATATTTGAGGGGGGCTCCCCTCCTCCTCATACAACAAACTTGATATTTTTACAATTTCTTGCTTGATTCTAATAAAGGTGACAAGTAGACGCTTTAACTATTCACAGAATATTTAGTTTTATGTTTTCTTTAAGTATAATTAATAAAAATAAAATAAAATAAATAATTAAGGGGGCTAAAAAAAGCTAAATAGGGGGGAATTATGGGAATACTATTAAAAAGGTTTTCGCCGTACCTACCCAGCTCAATCGGACACTGCGAAAAGTGTCTGTAACTTGCAAGATTAGGTTACCGATAATGGTGCGGAACCTTTCGTGCGCGAGTCCCACTCGAACTTGGCCGGTTTTTTATTATAAGTGTGGTACACCGAGATCACAGCATGCTACGAGAGGACTCGGTTTTAGAGATATGCTCCTCTCCATGGAGCTCTACGCCAGGACTCTCACTTTGTAAGCTACGCAACGACTCTTTATTGGTATTCTATCAGGGATTTTTTGTAATGTGGCAAGCTAAGACTCTCTATTAGTGCTCTAGGCGGGGACACTGCGCGGGGGCTTCTTTGAGATTCTCACTTTAGCGATTTTTGTGAGGACTTTCTCTTATTGCGACACGACACCGTGAATCTCTATCTCTGTAATATATTCCTCTTGACAGTTTATACATAGGTATTGCTGTACGTAGGTCACACTAAAAGTTTTGCGTTACTTAAAAAAACAACATGCTTTTCAAACTCGTTACATAAAAAAAAATTGTTACGATCGAACCATTTTTAAAACAGGATTCACAAATCTAAAGGCATGTTTTCTATGTGCTGATTGAACGCTATTACTGCCTCTTCGGAGTTGGTAAAAGTGAAATCTCTCATCAAATCTTTGAGTTTGGTATAAAATACAGAAATCATAGGGTCAGGGTTTGTGCAGGATGAGTGACCAGTTGCATTTTTTCGGAAGCTAAAAATTACTTTATTGGCGTGTGTGAAGAAGCGTTGTCATGATGTAGGAGAACGCTTTTTTACATTTTGTCATGATGTAGAAGGCTTTCTGGTCGTCGTTCGCGAACTTTTTCTAACACCCTGGGTAAACAAATGGTAGAATACCACTCAGCATTAACACTCTTTTGATCTTCAAGTGGAATTATGCAGATGGGACCTGTAGCTAAGAAAAAAAACGCCTTTTTTTTTTACCAACGTTTCTCGCCTGCCTCACTTTTTTGGCCTGTTCAATTTTCAAACACCCGAAAAAAAAAAACAATAAATCCACGTTTCTTCTCCTTTGACAATGTCATATACAGCATTAGAATGTCCGTGGTCGTACTTCAGTAACATCTGTAAGCACCATTCCATGCGAGCCCGCTTCTGCTTCGCTTTCAGTTCATGAGGGATCCAACGACAAAGTTTCCGAACTTTTAATTCTTCGTTTAAAATTTTCTGAACTTAGCTCATACCAATCCCCAATAGTCCTCGAATTGTCTCATAGGTAATGTTTAAAAAAGTTTTCTTCAATTAGCCGCTTAACAGTAGCCACATTATTTTCGTTGACGGTAGTTGAAGGACGCCCTTCACGAAATTCGTCATGTAAAGAAACCTGACCTCTCTCAAATTCAGCAAACCATCGCCTCACGTTGCTCAAACAAGGTGCTTGTCTCCCAAAAGCATTTCGCACACACGGCACAAGCGGTGGTCTTGCGGAAAGCGAACTTTTATAATCATAAAAAATCATCGCTCTTAAATCTTTTAGATTTAATTCCATTTTCGTTGCGTATGTGGAACTTTGATGATTGAAAAAACACAATTGGCAATTTTTTACACTACTAATAAGGTTGCAAGTCGTTTAAAAAAACATAACATTCGAAATTCAAATAGTTCCGATTAGCTAGAAGTGCAAAACTTTTAGTGTACCTCATTGCATATTAACGCCCGAAATTAATAATCGATCTCAATCTGTTTTAAGCATAGACATAGGATTATTTCGCATCCTAAGCCTATGGTTTTAAGCTATCTACGATTGAATAAGCAATCCATTTTAAGGTTTTACCGTGCCAATAAGCTATCCAGAGATTGAAATTTCTATCTGTGAAAGCAATCTATTGCTAGGAGGTCGGTTTACAGAAAAAAGATTGACCTCTGTTCGTAAATGTATCTTTGTGCGTGTCAATAACCTATCTATGGGTTTTTTTTCAATGTATCCGACAAAAGTTAGATAGGTAAAAAAACTGATTGTGGCGAATATTCCAGATTTTAGAGTTTTATCTTTGCAAGCTTGTAAAACTAAATAAAGGTGCCGAGCTGCCCATGGGATGCCGGGCTGCCCGTGGGGTGCCAGGCTACTCGTGGGGTGCCGGGCTGTCCGTGGGGTCACTCGTCACTATTCTAACAAAAAAAGAATGATTGAAATCGAACTACGTGTTAATAAATTACAACTAAGTGTACATTTTGACTTTCATCCCCTTTCCCGAGGGAACCGTGCTGAATTTCGGGATAAAAGTATACAATGTCCTTCTTCGTAGCATGCACTCAAATTCAAAAGTTCCATTGAAATTCATTCAGTAGTTTTGGCGTGATGCGCGGCCATGATACAGATAGAAATAAAAAAAAAGTTTCGGCATCAGTATCAGCTACAGAGTGCTCTCAAAAAATATTTTCAAATTATGAATTGCACCTACTTCACTTTTATTATAAGTAAAGATTAACACAGTCATAGGTGACCTTAAACACGCCAAGATGTTCATGGAGAATTCTCAAAATAGTTGTAGACGATACTCTAGTCATATCTGCGATATGTTTTCTCTTCAGACGAGCATCGATGATAACAAGATTTTTAACAATGTCTGAAGATGTTGCCTCAATCGGCCGACCAGAGCGCTGATCGTCTACAATCGAATCTCTGCATTGCTTGAAAAGACTATGCAATTTTTTTTTATTTCCGGTGGTATGCCTTTATTAATAAAATACTACAAACTATTTACAACACTACAGCTACTACAATAAAAGCATTGCCCCGTTGAATTGCAATGCTTATTCTCTGACCCAAATAGGTGCCAGCATTTTGATCACGCGTCGCATTAACCAAGCGCTATTTATGCTACTTGTTTAATCATTTATATTCCAGGGCAAGAGTTCCCAAAACCAGATATCATCTCTTCCATAATTATCTGCGGCGTTTTTCCACTTTATCGGAACTATATCACGGCATGAAACTAAATTTTCTCCATAGTCAGAGCTCTCTTCCCGATTTACTTGTTTATCTAGCGATATTCCAAAGGTTAATGAACCGTCACCAAGTAGTGACAGATAAAAAACCCCTACCATCTCCACTCTAACCCCTCCACACCGCGAACTTTTTGACCCGCCTTCGTATATACTGAAGTACGCTCCCTATATTAAAATAGCTTGATTCATATCAACGTTTATAATGTAAGTACTTAATGACATACTTAATAATAGTAATATTTTTTGAGGAACCAATAAATTTGATTTCTTTTTCTTTGCTTAAACAGTTGATCTTAATCACCTGAAATTTAGGTATTAGAAGCTCTAGATCTCAACGTGAAGATAACAGCGTTTATAATGATGATGAATTTGTTGGTAGTTTTTTTATAGATATAGATGGCATACGAACTTAAGGCTTGCCTTTGACCACGATCTCATTTTACTAACGCAAGTAATGGCATTCCAGTTCAAAGATTTATTGGAAAAAACATATTGCTTGCATAAAGAACTGAAACTAAACCACTATACAGAAAACACTGAAAATATGTTCGATGTAGGCATGCGGCGCCACTTTCAAAATCGTTTTGTATCCATGGTACCCTCAGTAGAAGCACATTGGTACGTCAATGGAACCACGGTTATTTTTTTCATAATCCTGGTACCACTGATACGTTGCATGTACGAACGTCTTTGAGTACGTTCATAGTTACCAAACCCAGGCAAAATAGCGAGAACACTGTTTTAATTTTGATTTTCCCGCCACAGACGTGTGTCCAGTAGGAATATATATTCTCTGAGTAACGCCATTTACTGCCATTAGTCCAAGACTGGATTAAATTTAATGTATATTATTCAGTCGGTGATTGCTTTTCCTGATTGAAAAAATTGTTTGCATTTTGTGAACTTGGCGTTTATGAGGTTTGTCTGGGGTTTTATCATAAATAATGTTCGCTGAGTAGTCTTGCGTTTGTTCTTAGGAAGACAATCTCATAAATAAAAGAAGACTGACCAGCGCTGGCGCTTACCTCGGCCAAAGAACTTGCATCGCTGTCCAGCGCAGCAATGTCGCCATCTAAATCTAAGGTCGACAACCTCGTGATTGTCTGGTACGAAACAGTTTTCATCATACCATGACAATCAATCAAATTTACATATAATAGTTTCATTTTTATCGCTTTTATTTAGTTCTGTTTATTTTTGGAAAGCAAAACATGAATTGAAATAAAACAACCTGATAATGTGCACATTTCTTGCCAAGTATTTGCCAATCTAATTGAAATAGCCTTCTAACATACAGTGTAATTTTCACTCCAGTAATAATAGCTTTAATATAAATGAGTAAACTGGATAATGACAATAAAGTATGTAACCATCACGCTGATCATCATCCCGACGAGTCTTCCATCCAGAGGAAGAACTTTACAAACACTGAACTGAAAAGGTTGAGCTTGTATGTAATTGATGAGCTTCTTAATTTCCCAGGCGTTATAGTAGTCTGAAAACATGATTGGATTTAGTTTATTTACACAAATATACTGATAATATAAATGTTTATGTATTACGAAGGATAAAACGTACTCATATTACATACCATATCATATGAAACCCGAATTATATGATTTGATATGATAATATAAATTTAAGTCGTCTATATGAAAAAAAAACTATTCTCTTACGTTCAGAGGTTGAGGGTACTTTTTTAGCGAAGAAACATCACTCAGTGTATTTTAGTGGATTTTTCTAAAGTGTGCTACGTAAACACTGATGTAGAGTGCAACGCGAAGATTCTCTCTAAGTGCACTACTTGAAGACTCTCTTAGTGAGCTGCATGGAGACCTTCAATATGTATTCCATGCGAAAATATTTTGAGTTGTTCTCAGAAGTTTCTTTATGTTTGTGCGTTATATGAGTTAACTTCTCTTTGTATGTAACACGAGCATTTTCGTCTGGTGCGCTACGTAGATACTCATGGAGTCAGCTACGCGATAATTATCTCAATTAAGGGCGGGCGCTACGCAAGAACAATCTCTAAGTGAGTCAAGCGAGGGTTTACTTTCAAAACGCTACGCGTTAAGTCACTTTACAGTGTACACGTAGAGATTTCCTAGTAGTGAGATAAAGAAGTCTCTTTCTCAATTCTATATGCGAAGACTTTCTCATAGTGGCATGACGAACAGAAATATTTTTTCGCAAAACAACGATTGAGAATTTTGGGAAGAGAATTGGGCATAATATCCACTGGACAGTTTCACGAATGAAATTGTGTACCTAAATATTTTTTCTCACTTGTTCCATGGACTTGGAAAATTTTTTAGTTTGCGCGAGTAGGTGCTCATTTATCATGCGCTACACCAGAATTCTTTATTATTGAG
Organism: Plagodis pulveraria; assembly: GCA_963890685.1. Lineage (NCBI taxonomy): Eukaryota > Metazoa > Arthropoda > Insecta > Lepidoptera > Geometridae > Plagodis > Plagodis pulveraria. The sequence continues at coordinate 3,540,602 of OY982961.1, read as the reverse complement.
CAACGCGTACTTGTAACGCCATGGTTCTCTTTGAGTGATGTCTACACCAGGGCCGTCTTTGTGGCTTACGAAACGACTCTTTCTTAGTGAATTACACAGAGACTTCTCGATAGGGTGCACAGGCACTTGAATCTCTCTCGCTTAGTGTGTTACTCGGGGATTCTCACTTAGTGAGTTCATGAGGACTCTTGCTTAGTGCGACACGCCACCACTACGCCAGAAAATGTTTCGTATGAGTTTGTAAATAGGTATTTCTATCTAATAAAACGTTAACGTACCCCAGGTAGCTTACCTCTTTCTTCAATAAGCTTATCATGAAGTAGAACTTTTATATTTTCAGCCTGTGTAGATAACATGCCAGCATAAATTGCAGGTAGAAAAATTATCACATTCATTACAATAAAGAAAAAACAGGCGACTCCTTCTATTGGATGAAATTGCTGCAATAACAAATTAGAATTACATACATACTTTATTCATACAGGTAACTCAAGAAGGTAAAATAAGAAAAGAACATTTACATATCATCATGCTATTATATATACTTCAGGGTCATTGTCTTAACATGTCTGTTTCGTTAGATTTGCTATGACCTTCTGTAATAGAATAGAAGCAGTGGCTCAGTGGCATTGGCTATGGACTGCCGTGCAGCAGGTCCAAGTTTTGAATCCCTTGACCTAGAGACCCGAAATAACGAGTATTTTTTTTCTTTTAGGGATATAGTTTAACTGTGTGTTCCGGCAAGTCTTTGAGAGCCAGTTAATGCAATTACAGGCACATGAGACTTAAGAACTGTACCTATGTCTCAAGTTGTAAGTAGGCACAGTGCAGTCTATCGTGTCGAAATGTATCTGTTATGGGCAAAAGTTGAAGCTTAACATCAGATAGGCCACGCGCTTTTTACATCACAATCCTATAAAAAAAATTTAAAAAACAATTGAAAAATATTCTAGAATGACAATGATATTTAGCCTAATGACTAGTTTTAGAACATGTAAAACATCTCATTTTTATCAAATGAATTAAAAAGCTAGTTAACTAGATATACTAATAAAGCCTTACCGTTTCCAGTTTAAACTCTAAGAGTTTGGTATAAATAAACAACATACTTGTAGTCGTGGTCAGGAATAGGCTCAAAATAAACTGAAAAAAAAAAAATATTAGACATGATTTATGGTATGGAAACACGATTTTGGTAATTTGTTTAAATATCAATGTCACTTTTACAAAACATGCAAACGACATGCCTAACGTTTTGCATTGAAATCTTTTACTTACAAAAGGGTCGTATGATTTTTTTATCTTTATGGCAATATCACCCAAATTTTTGTAAATGCGATGATTGGATTCGAAATCAACCACCACGCCAGTGTTCAAAACCTCCGCAAATCGCAACATTCGACATTTAATAAAATAAAATACAAATGCGTTATTTATCGTAACAATGTCCAATGATACAATGACAAAAAAACACGATAAATTCAACCACAGTTTCTCACAACATATTGAATTAAAACCAAATACAAAACTTGTATTGATGACTCTATATGCTATAACTAAGCATAAAAGTACCAAATTCTTAATTTCAAACGACTTTCTGTCCATTCTAAGTTTCAAATCAATACTCTGAAACAACGTCAGACAACTAGACAATGTAACATCTCTATTCATTAATGTAGATATACAAACACAAAGCAAATACTGGAGTTTTATAATAGCCTGATTAAAAGAATTCAACAACGGTATTTTCTCATCATTCAAAACAATTAACACTCGCATAACAGAAAGACTGAAAACTTGTCCTACTAAGAGGCAATACACAAAACATTTAGTTTTCCTCGATTTGAACTTAGAAAATCCGAAATCTACGCCAGTAATAATGTGCAATAACTTGTACAAAAACGTCAAGACTTTGCTCCATTTCTCTTGTTCAAATTCAATATAGTTGTTTAAAAATGGTTCCGGGACCATTTTTAGAGTAACATAACGTATATGACCGATTGAGAGACAAGATGACAGTGAGTTGTATAACGCAACCACTCTAGGTAGGTGTACCAATAAGTAGTCAATAGATATAATCAGGGTCCGTCATAAATATATACATACAATAATGATATAGCAAACGTAACAAATGCGCTCGGTGCCTATCGAGGGCGAACCAAAATGTCGAGGAATAAAACTAACTTTGTTGAAGGAATATTTGTATTTCAATATTTTTCCTTTATAATTCACATATTTTCAAGGATTCGTACGAGAAAACTAAACTTTATCTGTCCTACTTTAAACAAAATTTCATGGAAGTATTGCTAAGAAGCGGGGAGCTTCACTTGGGTTACGCGGTTCCAGTATTTGGGCCACTGGGTTACACATGATATGTCTGATGACATGGACATCGAGAGGGAGCGTAGAGCGTTATCGGTTTGATGTAACATGCTGGCTCGCAGGTTCGCACGTTGTACGGCGGAGGTAAAGGTTGTGTGAGGCCTTTTGTCAATCGTTTTATACGTGCAGGCTGTGGATCAAGTTTACGCAGAAAGTCTATAATGCTCTACGTATCCAGTATAACAATGGCTTCAGGGTGCTATTAGGTCTACCCTGGTTTTGTAGTGCGTCTGGGATGTTCGCCGATGCGCGCATAGATGATTTTATGCTAATATATATATATAAAGTATATATATAAAGTAAGTAAAGAAATAAACACCAACCATAATACAACTATTGCTATCATGCTATAAATAATCACGACACGTAATAGCACCCGTTTATTTGTTAATTTTTGCACATGCACCATTTAGCCTACTCGACAATGTTTACGTCAGTTAAAATATTAGTCAAGTTACATAAAATAATTGCTGGCGCTTTTTACCTACTTAGAAATGAATTATATTTACACAATGTTTTATGCCATAGATGTACCTATGAAATTTAGACAAAACTTCGTAAATCGACCAAACGTAGTAATTGAATAATTAGCAACTGTTTAACGTTTTTTTTTATTGTTTAACGTTTTTTATTTTTATTTTTCTACAGTTTAATATTTTACGTATGTTAATACTGTATAATATATGAATAATATTAATTATTAAGTCCGTTTCTATGTTTGCAATACAAATGTATAAATTAAGGAAACTTGTAATTTCTCTGCTAAGTGAATGTACCTATATTCTTAAGAGAAATAAAAGTCTTAAACCAACCATAATATGAGAAAACTTGCAGCATCCATGTTACGCCGAACTATGGACACAAATAAAAGCTTGCTGTCTGTCGTCTCAGGGGACTACAGTGGGTGGTTTTTTGAGGCACTGGATCACAGCTCACAAACCAGTGGCTCAGCTTGTGTCACAATAAACAACCACAATTTTTACCCGGACACAGTATTATGTGTGATTAGTTCTAAGTTTTGTTTTTTTGCTATTTTATCTCATAACTTACATTTTATGAGCCTACGTGCCTAAAATAAAAAGTTTTTTTAAGTGTTGTGTCTTTTGAATCTAGATTGGTATCCGTTTAAAATGTTTACTGTATAAGTTATAGTGTGGAAGATACAAAACAATAATAATATAAACCATAATAACTAAGAAGGTAAGGTAGATTTCCATACTTGAAACGTTTCGGTTTTTGCTTAAGGTGTTGTAAAGTATATAGGTACTCGCAACCAACTTGGTGTTATAATAATACAAGCTCTCATGAAAATACACCTCAGTACGAGAGAATCCTGTATTACCTATATAAAAAAATAAAAACATCAGGCAAAAAGCGACTTATTTTAAAATCTCACTCCAGAACAAGCCTTAGGCCAGCACTGTTCATAATTTATTACAATAGCTTGATTCATATCAACGTTAATAATGTAGGTACTTACTTACCTATAAACTAATTGTAATATTTTTTGATGTTCCAATACATTTTATGTCTTGATATACACAAAGATTTGGTTGTATTTACTCAATCACTTGAAAAGTGGGTAATAAAATAACATAACGTGAAGATAACAGCATATATAATGAGGATAATTGTGTTGTTAGCTTTTTTATTGGTTAGGAGGGCAAATGAACAGGTGGCTCACCTGGTAGTAAGTGACCACCGACGCCAACGAACACTCGATATATATTTGACACCTTAATATATATATTAAATGAGCCAAGTATTTCAATACTGGTTCTGTTGAGGTGGCAAGAGAAGTTTCTTCTAATAACAGGGATACGACAAAAAGAGATAGTTTAGCGTTAAACGCACAAACTTGTCTTCTTGGGGTTAAATTAATCTATAAATTTGATTTCTACTAACTTAACGTACTAAGTCCATATATCTAGACCTATTTATTATGCGGACGTCTGCTATATAGAAACTATATATGGACTTACGTACGAAAACAATCAGAGTCACCGATATAACTTTAACAATTTGTAGTAACAATGGGAAGGTCGGCCACAGCATTGAAATTTCTAGAATAATGACAGCCATGAACATGAATATGCAACATTGTTAGGTAAACCGATGATATCAGAATAGTGTGAGTCAAAAAAAATCGATGGACGCGAATGGCTGACAGGCGTTCTTGTGGCGTTCAGTGTCGGCAATAGATATTCCGATGGGGATGTCCTCCAGCTGATCATAATAACTCAATTACCTGACGTAACTAAGACTACGAGATTTTTATGCTAGGTATATAGTAAAAGAACAATTATAAAAACCAGTCAGGTGTTATCGGACTACGCCGAAATTTCTCTTACCAACACAATTTTTTTTCATCCTACCACCTTCACCACATATGATCTGCTATTGTACAGCCAAGCTCCTTTACTTAATGTATCTGATGCAGTGGAAACAATAAATAAAGATGTATCTAAAATATTGGAATGGAGCTAGGCCCACGGGCTGGAAGTCAATCCCCAAAACCTGAAGCCATAATTGTAGGAAGTTCTCGTTTAATTTCAAAGTTGTGATTTACTGCCACGTATTAAATTTGATGAAGTAACCGTTCCTTTTAGTGAAAATACCATTGACAATAGCTTAACTTATGATCATCAATTAGCAATAACTAGTCTAAAACTGTTCGCATCTGCTGGAGCTTTACGTAGACTTCCCAACGTTCTGCCTACTACCAGTAGTAGTTACCTTATAGTAGTAGGTTTTATTCGCTAAAGTGATTAGTTTTAAACAAAGTTTTTGGTTAGGTACGTAGAAATGGATCTGTTGCGAAACATCGATGTAAGTAGTCGCGCACGCTCCACTGTGATGGCGTCGTACGAAGAAAATACCACCACCACCGCCACGCGCGGCCTAAACTCGCCACCTTCTACATTTATAAATTCAAGATCATATAATCAACCTTGTGTATAATGACTATCTTTATATCTCTATAAGAGCAGCCGGAAATGTTAAAACAACCCCCCACACAGTTATATACGGGGCGAGCCTTGTAAAGACTTTAAAGTGTAATTAATTATCTTTCGGCAAAGTAGGTAATTTAATTTTTTTTTTAAATTTGATCTATCTTTATTTTTCTCATATGAACATTTTCAAATAAATTATTTTTCTTTTACTAATGTGAACTTGAAGTATCGTGGTTACTGGCAGCATGGATAGTTAATTATTTTTCGTGTCAACTGTTGTATATTTCCATCAATGATTTCATATTTTCTATTACTTTCAATCCATTATTATGCTGACGTCTGCTGTCTAGATCTCACCGAGGAGCAGCTGAATAAACTTGAGCGTCTTCAAAACTTCTGTATTAGATTCATTTATGGTTTAAGTAAATATGATCACGTCTCCGAAATTATAGCTTATAGCTAATTGTAAAAAAATAGTCTTGTCTGTAAAACAACGTCGGTTGAACTGTAGCCCAAGCACAAACATTTCGATAGTCCGTAACGTAAACGTATCGAGTTTTAAGTACGTTTACGCAGGAGGCGATGATTAACAGCACGACGCATCCTTTGTTGGCTAACGTGAACTCGATAAGATTACAAAAATGACGTCACTCGGCGTAAAGAGGAACGGGCTCTATTGAACAAAAACTTTTTGAATTCTCTTTCAGTCTATACAAAGATCCTCTATGATACATATTCATATGTCAACTTTGGCAATGCTGCCAGGATGCTGGGCACGCTGCCAACTGATAGTGGGCTAGAGCATTTGAACTGCCTATGAGTCCAAATGCTTTTATTGTAGTAGCTGTAGTATTGTAGTAGCTGTAGTGTTGTATATAGTTTGTAGTATTTGTTTAACCGCCGGTAAAAAAAAAAAAAACTTTGGCAATTTGTTTGTAGTTGTTGACTTTTTGTATGTTTATATAAGTGGTTTATATTTGATAAAAAATTTGATAAATTTATTATGAGCTGTGATATGTTAAATAAAATTAAATAAATTATGAGCCCAGAATCAACGTCACTGATACTTCAACTACTCTATGAGTTCAAACAGTTATTATGAAAATCTACACCGAAAAAACAGAGGGAGAAGATATTCTTCGTATCAAGAAATTTTGAAAATCTCCCAACCGCGACCGGCGCGAAGAACTCTTGCGCTAATTTTGATGGTGTTTCAGAAGAGGGTTACTTAGTTCAAGCAGTGTATTTATTCTCTAAGTGCTATCTGCTCACTGAAAGTGATTCCTGCTACAGACTTTTGGTCTCCAGCAGTACCTAATTTAGCACCTGTTTTGAGAAGAATGCTGTGACAACTTGGAGCTCATAGTAATGTAATACGTTTTGTTAGGACGAACCACATAGTATTTAAAGTTTGCACCGAACAACAAATCGGGAGTGCTGTGACTTTCGACCGTCTAAGCTTGAGTGTTGTTTTAAATCAATATTAGTTTGAGAACCATAAAAGTGTTTATTTTGTATGAGTCAGCATACGGTTGGATTATAATTTTGTGTCTGTTATTATATTACCAAAAATAAAGTTCCTAATTACTATTTTTGGTGTAGTTTCGTCTCTTTATTCATCTCCTTTCGAGTATTTTTAAGGAAATATGTGGCAAAAAGAGCATGCGATCGAGCTTACCTAGGCTCACTGCATTTGAGTTGATTGAGTTCCCCACCCAAGATGTTGTCTGTTATGCATGTGTCCCTAGGTAATTTCACTGGCTAACCTTTGCTTCAATATGAAGCAAAGCAATGTAAAGTCTGTTTTTTCTTACCTGTCTTAAAATGTAAACAAACATACCTCTGTTAGAAAATCACAAGTTTCCGTCATAATCACTTATATTTGGCCATTCACAACTGACTAGACCTAATAAAAGAAACATCACGCTTCGAGTAGCATACAAATATTATTCAAATTTATTGTTTTTTCCGAAATATAAATCAAATAACGTAATGATCACAAAACATGTTTACATTATTGACAGTGCTTTGACGTTTAGTAATCTACATTGTCTATGGATTTTAGTGATGGGCAGATGGGTATCAAAATAAATGGACAATTAAAGTGAACAATTGAACATATTTCGTTCATCTCATGTACTAACTAGTTGTATCAGATAAAATGAAAGTTTGTTAAAAGAAGTAGATTAGTATTATTTAGTTTAGTTTTTAGGGTTCCGTACTAAACGAGATCCTATTACAACGGCTTGTCCTTCAGTCTGTCCGACCTTTAAAGGACTGTACTTATCTTTGGAACTGTAATAGGTAGCCCGTTGAAATTTTTACAGAATATGGGTTAAAATAGTGGATTGCCTAACGAATAAAAATAATAACAATAAGTTTAAAATATGGGGGTTGCCATAGAAGAAACCGGTTTAATTTAAATATTTAAATGTTTGCTCTATTGCAACTCGTTTATCTATATAAATTTATTAAGTTTTCGTTAAAATAAATCGAATATCGTATGAAAGTATACAAGTAGTTCGCTAGGACAATGAGTCGACTATATCCCATATACGATATTAAAACGAACTTTTGGAAAATAAATATCAAACAAACGAAACGTTGGCACCCTATAAAATGTATCGGATGTTCAAAACCAAAAGGAAGGAATTTATAAATAAAATTTTATCAAAATGTGTTCATCCGTTTTGGACGTAAGCAAAACAAAGTAATAAGCACATATAAACACACGCATGCGAATAATAAACTCATTATATATGTTTTTTTTTAATTATACAGTCCTATTTTAAACTAGTTACAAATTATTGGCGTTGCTAACAATTACACATTATACAAATAAAAGTGGTAATTCAAATTCTCTAGCTTATGGTATATAAGTCTTTTCAAAAGTTTACTTTTGTAAGTTGTATTTTCATTGAGAAACAGTTGTTTGATTATTCGTTTAAAAATAATAATCAACCATATTTTGTCTATGGGTAAATGCAAGTCCATTGGCTTGGCTCATGATACTTAAAATGGCAACACATGGCCAGAATATTCCAATTGTAGCTGGTTTATACTTATAATAATGGTATTAGTAGCTATATTTAATGGGGTTCAGTGCGCCACCGTCATACTGCCGTTGTGGCATCGTGTGTGTGTAAAAGATGATAATATAGCTTTTCGAATTGACAAATAACAGGGGGGCAATTCTCAAAATTGGGATAAATTTATCGATTCTCGATATTTATCCCGTGTCACCTATAGACTATTAATACCCCAAAAATATCGACTTTAAACAAAAATGCTATTCTCGCGAGTGGTAGATATAAAAATATGTCCACAGATAAACTTGTGTTCATGTGTATAGAAAGTATAATGATAATCCCGATATCGCAATGTTGCGTGTCGATCGCTAGGGCTTGATATTTATCGATAGTGATATTTCGAGAATAACACAAAACTACACGACTCGATATACGCCATGTTTTCTCGATATTTATCTACTATGATATTCATATCACTGCACGAGAATCGCCGTCCAGGAATGTTAATATTATAGTAGCGCCGCGCCATATAGCCAACTAAATTTTACTTTTTAAACAATTCGGTCAGTTTCACAATAATATAGTTCAGTTCGGTTTGTCGTTCATTCGATGGGTCCCCATCACTAATCTAGTCTTTGGATAACGAACCGCCATATTTGTTTACATAATAGGACAGGTAAGAAAAAACAGACTGTAGGTTAACGCTGTTGCATGGTTTTTAAATCTGTACGCGAGATTGTGGTAATTATATTAATCTACTCATGAATGCTAGTGTTACCATATCTGTAACCTTAGAGAAAAGTAATCCTACCAGACGCCAACTCCCCTTGGGAATGCTTTCATCTGTAGTATACATGCTACGTTATAGTAAAGTCAGCACACACGTATTGCCTTGTCAGCGTATCAATGTCGCCTTGTTTCATTCCTACGATAAAGCGTTGAATAATTCCTTTGTTATGTGCTCGTTGCAGTTTGGAGTACCTAACATACAAAAAAATAGTGCAGGATATAAGTCGAAGTCGATATGGTGCCGGATGGATCAGTGAGCGCCAACTATAAGGAGCTTTGTTGTACGCCCAATGCGCTGCAACATCCCATTCACACCGACCTGATTAGTGGCATGCTGCCACGCATTTTATCTTAGTCGCCTTTCACGACAGCCAACAAGAGGATATAGTATAATCCTTCTATTCATAAGCCACGAACCTTTCGGCATACCAATAAATAAAACGCACAATAGCACTTCGTTTATTTTTATTAATAACCTTAAGTCCAATCTACGCTTCTACTTTTCATATTAAAATTTTCTTCGTAGTAGTTAGACTGTTGGCTTGATCTTGGACATCACCTCAGAGTTCGTAGGCAGTAAGTCTGACGATCCGTTGATATTCCTTTCGTATCACTGCCTGTATTCTTCTGGTGCATTTGTTAAGTATAGCAGCTTTGGTTGATCTAATGGATGGGCGATCTTCTGCGAACTTTATTTTTTTTATTTTACACAATGAAGAATGCATAGCATAGTTGCGGCGCGAGACATATCCAAAGAGCGAAAATAGTGTGAATGTGGGCTGGAACGGTTGAATATATACGCTGTTTGATGCAGAGTATTTGAAAAATCTCTTGAGTTGTGTACATTAGCATCACTTTCCTCTAGTGCCAAAAATTACTAAATCCTTACTTTGTGCCTGGTGAACGAAATGGTTCATTTCTACTTGTAATCTTGCTGCCACGTTTGTAACTCGTTTTATAGGTGAAATATGAATGCAAAGCACATTAATAACATGAACTTTTGAAGTTTTATCACAATTGAATACGTTACGTCAGCCATCTCACTGAACATTTCTCAGTGACATAACATTCGTAGATTTTTGACAGACCCTCGATAGCCAGCCTTCGAGCTTACGTTAGAATTAGGTTCGTGCTCGCGATTTCATACAAAACTTATTAAGTGACAAAACGTTCACGTTAAAATCTCGACACATTAGTTGTCAAAACCTTTTTTTCTGCCAAAATTTAGTTCCTTTTACGCACTGTAGAGGCGGTGATCAAATCCCATACAAAATGGTAACATTTCGATACGTTTACGAAACGGTTACGTTTTCGCAAGTTATTCGTGCTTTGGCTACTGTACTAAACTTTCTCTTGCTGCTATCTCTAAACTTTGTCTAGGGTCTATAACTTTCCCTTTATACATTTATGGACTTAGAACAGTAGGTATTAATTTGTATATCAACTTTGCCGGTGAATTGATGGTATGGTATTGTTAGTTTTAATGTTATTGAAATAATTTTAATACGTGTTCAGTTATTGAGAAGTGATGTGGAAGATGAATGCCTGTGCAAACCTGTTTGTATCTGATTGTAGATGTAGATGTATATATTAGGTATAATTAACATCCATTATAGCTGTGTTTTCCCCTAAGTATGTAAGAGTGTTCTTCATAGTAGTATAATTGTTTAATTAATATTTTTGTTAACTTCAAAAATGGCACGGAGCTTGTATGTAATTGATGAGATTCTTTATTTCCCACGCGTTGTAGTAATCTGAAGATATGAGTAGTTTTAGTATATCTATAACAATGCTCAGTTAGGTATTATACATTTTTATGTAATTCGAGTGATAGTTCTCGTATTACGTATTTAATCTAAACACCAACCTGCTCACCAAAAATAATACATAAAATATGATATCAAACCATATGAGTCTCGGACCCATTCGTCCCTTGATTTTTGGCACCAGTCACATTCGGCTCCTGCAAAGGTACTCGCTCCCTAAGTGATGCATTTTCATTAATTATTTGCCGTGCCCGCTCGTCCCGTCATAAAACATTTCAATATTATTGCTAAACTTCTACGCTACGGGTGAGCAATTTTTTTATTATAAGTGTGTTACACCGAGATAATAGCATACTACGAGAGGACTATGTTTTAGAGATATGCTCCTCTTCATGGAGCTCTACGCCAGGACTCTCACTTTTTAAGCTTCGTAACGACTCTTTATTAGTTTTTATCAGTTTTTGTGATGTGGCAAGCCAAGACTCTCTATTAAGCCATGACTTTCTCATAGTGCAACACGCTACCGTAAATCTCTATTTATCTAATATATCATACTTAGTTATACCTAAACGATGGCTAAAATTTATATTTTATATTTACTTAGTGTAAATTCAATCTGGATGTTGTCAAACTTATATATGTTATACTCACCTACGTATATCCATAGTACTTAGATATTAGTTTCATACTTGAATTGTAAAATTAGTCTCTTAAGTTATGTCAATAAACATTATTATTATTATAGATTCCTCATGACAGTTACAATACAAAGGTATTGCTATACAATAAAACATTAACGTTTATTTCCAATTTGTGTACAATTTTCTTCAATCAGTTTATCGTGAAGTATAATTGTTATGTTTTCCGCCAGTGTAGATAAATTGCCAGCATAAATTGCATAGAAAAGATTTATCAAAACAAATGAAAAATAGGCGACTCCTTCCATTGGATCAAATTGTTGCAATGACAAAATAATTTTGCATAAAAACTGTCTAGGTGATTCAAGTAGGTAGGTACTCATATGAGTTTTAGTTGGAATAGTTCAGCTTTTACATTGATCAGTAGCAGATCAGTTTACTATGTAAAAGTGTTGATTTTCTGCGATAAAGCTAATTATGTCAAATACAAGAATCTGACCAATTCGCGATTTGCCGAATTACGAATATGTGCAATCCAGAAACTGTCTTACACGGAACAAAAACTTTACTGTGGGAAGGTTAATAATTATTAATTAATAAAGTAAAGTAAGTCGCAGACACCTCTAGCCTCTTCCTCTGCAACGCGATGGACCCGGCACCTGCACGGTAAATCCATAGAATACCAAGTAATTCGTCTCATAAGACTCTACCGTTCTCAGTTTAAACTCAGAGAGTCTTGTATAAATAAACAGTTAAGCAACGTCGCGCGCGGTCATGAGTTGGATGGGTGACCGCTAGTGACATTACTACTGAGCGTTTCCGTGCTTCGGAGGGCACGTTAAGCCGTCGGTCCCGGTTGTTGCCTTAGGCAGGTTATAGCATGTTGGTAGGGCATTTTACGAATGCCCGCCTGGCTAGCTACCATCCTCAAGTAGAAAATCTGTCGCCAAGCACCTAACGGTGTGTTCCGGCAGCTGTGCTTGAGAGCCAGTACTTCTAGGTTAGCCTGAACAACATCTTCGACCACATCATCACTTACCATCAGGTGAGATAGCGGTCAAAGGTTAACCTCTCTGGCATAAAAAAAAAACCTATACACGTTTATTTACATTTCAAATTTGTTCATCATGACCTAACAATAACAATTATTCACATAATAACAATTACACGATAGATAATTATTATTATTAAGCCATGACATGACCTTACCAGTTATTACATTGTAATCACAAATAAGTTTCAGATTTCTTAGTGATATTGGTTAGGAAAACCAATTAAATTACCTATCAACAGACTTTCCCAAAACGCGCAATAGCAGGTTAATGACGACAATTGTAAATATAAACAATTTAAATGTTTTACTTGCCAAAGGGTCGTATTATTTTTTTATCTTTACAGCAATTTCATTTAAAGTTTCGTAAGTCCTATGATTTGATTCGAAATCAACTGTGTTTAAAACCACCACATATCGCAATATTCGACATTTAATTAAATCAAATACATATGTGTTGTTTATGGCAATGACATAACGACAAAAAAACACAATTCATCATAACATCCTGAATGAAAAAAAACATATGATACTCGTATTGATTAAATACTCTATATTATGCTATAACCGAAGATACCTACAAGTTCCAAATTCTTCATTACAAACTACTTTTTGTCTATTTTAAGCTTCAAATCAATACTTTGAAACACGATCAGATATCCCGACAACGTTTAGTCACTATTAAATAATGTTGAAATACGAAAAACAAAAACTGGAGTTCTAGAATAGTCTGTATTAAAGTATTCAACAAAAGCATTGTCTCGTCATAAAGAAATAATAAACACTCTCAAGGGAGAAAGACCAAAAACTTGACCTACTGAGAAACAATACACAAAACATTTTTTTTCTACCAGCGGTATGCCTTTAATAACAAAATACTACGAACTATATACAACAATACAGCTACTAAAACTACTACTACTAAAAGCATTTAGATCCCTATAAGTCATTGCAGACTCATAGGAAGTTCAAATGCTCTAGCCCACTACCAGTTGGCAGCGTGCCTAGCATGCTGGCGTTGAATTGCAATGCTTATTCTTTGAGCCAAGTAGGTGCCAGCATTTTGATCACGCGTCGCATTGACCAAGCGCTCTGATAAGTTTTGGAAAATACGATGAGCTCCCGGTCCCCACGGACCCAACGTCTCTACATCAAACGGCTCAAATATGTAACCCATACCGAGGTTAGCATACTTGCGCCGCTTGAGTTGCTCGGCCGAAATAGCCGCGGCGCCAGCCCTCACGTTGGTTTTAGAAAGATGTCACGGTGCTAAAGTGTCTACGCATGTAGCGTCACACACTAAGGGCCGTCCTTACTTCCATGGAACCAGAGTCATGCCGTCAGGTCTTTTACCATCGTCATGCATCAGACCGTTCGGTTCGAGAACAGCTGCAACATTGGCGCTGGTTGAAAACTGTTGAAAACATTTAGTTTTCCTCAATTTTAACTCAGAAAATCCTAAATAATTATTGATGTGATTTTGTGCAATAGCTTGTAAAAAACGTCAAGACTTTGCTCCACTTTTCTTGTTCAAATTCAAAATAATTGTTTAAAAATAGTTCGAATGTTGTCGTGTAAAAGGAGCACAACTCGAGACCATTTCCCCCTTCTCTTTTATTTTATTGATATTTTTTCTAGTAACGTGGCATAATATTGCCCCGTGATACGTGACACCTTTATCTTTATCATAAATCAACAAAAACCTCTCTGAATCCCAAAAAATCGTAGCCAGAATCTTTCCGGCTGATTGTGACACTTTGAACTGCTTAGGCGGTGCTGCGCCTTTATTGTGCCACTGCATGGACTCTTGTTTAACTCAGGTTTATAGTAGTGAACCCAAGTTGTATCCACAGTCACAATTTGGTTCATAAACTCATCCCCGTTCTCTCTACACAGATCCAAAACTCGCGAGAACACTCCACGCCCCGCTGTTTTTGAAGCGGTGTGAACATTCTTGGCATCCACCTTGCAATGACCTTAAACATGCCAAGATGGTCATGGAGAATGCTCAAAATAGTTGTGGACAATACTCTAGTCATCTCTGACTCAACTTTTTTAACAATGTCTGCAGATGTTGCCTCAATCGGCCGACCAGAGCGCTGATCGTCTGCAATCGAGTCTGTATTCCAGAGCAAGAGTCCCCATAAACAGATGTCATCTTTTTCATATTTATCTAAGGCGTTTTTCCTCTTAATTATCACGGCACGAAACTCAATTTTCTCCATAGTTAGAGCCCTCTTCCCGATTTACTTGTTTATCCAGCGATGTTCCAAAGGTTAATGAACCCTCACCAAGTAGTGACAGATAAAAAACCACACCATCCCCACTCTAACCCTTCCACTCCGCGAACTTTTTGACCCGCCCTCGTATATTCTGAAGTACGCTCCCCATATTACCATAGCTTGATTCATATCAACGTTTATAATGTAAGTACTTAATGACATACATAATCATTGTAAGATTTTTTTGGGAACCAATACATTTGATGTCATTATCTTTGCTTAAACAGTTGATCTTAGTCACTTGAAATTTAGGTATTAGAAACTCTAGACCTCAACATAATAATTTGTTGGTAGTTTTATTTATAGATAAAGAAGGCATACAAAACTGTGGCTAGCCTTTGACCACGATCTCATTTTACTAACGCAAGTAACAGCAAAATATTTTTTTTTCAGTTCAAAGATTTATTGGAAAACACATATTGCTTGCATAAAGAACTGAAACTAAACACACACTACAGAAAACACTGAAAATATGTTCGATGTAGGTATGCAGCCCCCCTTTTAAAATCGTTTTGTATCCATGGTACCCTCAGTTGTACCACATTGGTACCTCAATAGAACCACGGTTATTTTTTTATAATCCTGTTACCACTGATACGTTGCATGTACGAACTTCTTTGATTACGTTCATAGTTACCAAACCCAGGCAAACTAGCGAGAACACTGTTTTAATTTTGATTTTCCCGCCACAGTCGTGTGTCCAGTAGGAATATATATTCTCTGAGAACGTGAAACGCCATTTACTGCCATTAGTCCAAGACTGGATTAAATTTAATGTATATTATTCACTCAGTGATTGCTTTTCCTGATTGAAAAAATTGTTTCCATTTTTTTAACTTGGCGTGTATGAGGTTTGTCTGGGGTTTTATCATAAATAATGTTCGCTAAGTAGCCTTGTGTTTGTTCTTAGGAAAACAATCTCATAAATAAAAGAAGACTGACCAACGCTGGCGCTTACCTCGGCCAAAGAACTTGCATCGCTGTCCAGCGCAGCAATGTCGCCATCTAAATCTAAGGTATCCAACCTTTTGTGTACCTTTCTACCTACCTATCTACCTCGTGATTGTCTGGTACAAAACAGTTTTCATCATACCACATGACAATCAATCAAATTTACATATTATAGTTTAATTTTTTATCGCTTTTGTTTAGTTCTGTTTATTTTTGGAAAGCAAAACAGGAATTGAAACAAAACAACAGGATAATGTGCACATTTCTTGCCAAGTATTTGCAAAATAGCGTTCTAACATACAGTGTAATTTTCACTCGTGTAATAATAGCTTTAATATAAATGAGTAAACTGGATAATGACAATAAAGTATGTAACCATCACGCTGATCATTATCCCGACGAGTCTTCCATCCAGAGGAAGAACTTTACAAACACTGAACTTAAAAGGTTGAGCTTGTATGTAATTGATGAGCTTCTTAATTTCCCAGGCATTATAGTAGTCTGAAAACATGATTGGATTTAGTTTATTTACACAAATATACTGATATTATAAATGTTTATGTAATACGAGGGATAAAACGTACTCATATTACATACCATATCATATGAAAACCGAATTATATGATTTGATATGATAATATAAATTTAAGTCGTCTTTATGAAAAAAACAACTATGCTCTCACATTCAGAGGTTGAGGGTACTCTTTTAGCGAAGAAACAGCACTCAGTGTATTTGAGGGATTTTTTTTAAAGTGTGCTACGTAAAGACTGATGAAGCATGCAACGCGAAGATTCTCTCTAATTGCACTACTTGATGACTCTCTTAGTGAGCTGCATGGAGACCTTCAATATGTACTCCGTATGAAAAATATTTTGAGTTTTTCTCAGAAGTCCCTTTATGTTTGTGCGTTATACGAGGTAACTTCTCTTTGTATGTAGCACGAGGATTATCTTCCGGTGCGCTACGTAGACACTCTTGGAATCAATTACACGATAATTATCTCAACTAAGGGCGGGCGCTACGCAAGAACAATCTCTTAGTGAGTCAGGCGAGGGTTTACTTTCAAAACGCTACGCGTTAAGTCACTTCACAGTGTACACGTAGAGATTTCCTAGTAGTGAGATAAACAAGTCTCTTTCTCAATTCTATATGCGAAGACTTTCTCATAGTGGTATGACGAACAGAAATATTTTTTCGCAAAACAACGATTGAGAATTTTGGGAAGAGAATTGGGCATAATATCCACTGAACAGTTTCACGAATGAAATGGTGTAAATATTTTTTCTCACTTGTTCCATGGACTTGGAAAAATAAGTTATGCAAGTTTGCGCGACTAGGTGCTCATTTATCATGCGCTACACCAGAATTCTTTATTATTGAGCAACGCGTACTTGTTACGCAATGGTTCTCTTTGAGTGATGTCTACACCAGGACCGTCTTTGTGGCTTACGAAACGACTCTTACTTAGCGCATTACACAGATACTTCTCGATAGGGTGCACAGGCACTTGAATCTCTCTCGCTTATCGATCTCGCGGGGATTCTCACTTAGTGAGTTTATGAGGACTCTTGCTTAGTGCGACACGCCACCACTACGCCAGAAAATGTTTTTGTAAATGATGTTATGAGTTTGTAAATATGTATTTCTATCTAATAAAACGTTAACGTACCCCAGGTAGCTTACCTCTTTCTTTCATCAGCTTATCATGAAGTAGAACTTTTATATTTTCAGCCTGTGTAGATAACATGCCAGCATAAATTGCAGGTAGAAATATTAACACATTTACTAAAATAAAGAAAAACAAGGCGACCCCTTCTATTGGATGAAATTGCTGCAATAACAAAATAGAATTACATACATACTTTATTCATACAGGTAACTCAAGAAGGTAAAATAAGAAAAGGACATTTACATATCATCATGCTAATATATATACTTAACCCATTGGCATCGGCGATAATGATAACAATAGAATTTCATTCATAACTAGGCCATAGTGGTACAGTACGATGCCAACTTATTAAGGGTCAGTGTCTTAACACGTTTGTTTCGTTAGATTTGCTATGACCCTCTGTAATAGAATAGAAGAAGTGATGGCTCAGTGGCCATGGCAATGGACTGCCGTGCAGCAGGTCCAAGGTTCGAATCCCGCCGCGGGCTAGAGGCCCGAAATACCGAGTATTTTTTTTCTTTTAGGGATATAGTTTAACTGTGTGTTCCGGCAAGTTTTTGAGAGCCAGTTAATGAAATTACAGGCACATTACAACAGTACCTATGACTCAAGTTAGTGTAAGTAGGCACAGTGCAATCTATCGTGTCGAAATGTATCTGTTATGGGCAAAAGTTGACGCTTAACTTCAGGTAGGCCACGCGCTTTTTGCATCACAATCCTATAAAAAAGTAATAACATTTGAAAACTACAATGATAATTTACTTAATTACTAGTTTTAGAGAACATAAAACATATTCTCATTTTTATCAAATGAATTAAAAAGCTATTTAAGTAGATATACTAATAAAGCCTTACCGTTTCCAGTTTAAACCTTAAGAGTTTGGTATAAATAAACAACATACTTGTAATCGTGGTCATAGATAAGCTCAAAATGAACTAAAAAAAAAATTAGACATGATTTATAGACAATAAATTATTAGTTTATATTCCTTTAGTCTCGGGTAATGACTTAAAACACGATTTTGGTAATTTATTTAAATATCAATGTAACTTTTATAAAACACGCAATACGACATGCCTAACGTTTTGCATTGAAATCTTTTACTTACAAAAGGGTCGTATGACTTTTTTATCTTTATAGCAATATCACCCAGAGTTTTGTACATTCGATGATTGGATTCGAAATCAACTACCGCGGCAGTATTCAAAACCTCCGCAAATCGCAACATTCGACATTTAATTAAATAAAATACAAATGCATTATTTATCGTCACAATGTCCAATGATACGACGACAACAAAACACAATAAATTCAACCACAGTTTCTCGTAACATATTGAATTAAAACTACATGCAAAACTCGTATTGATCACTCTATATGTTATAACTAAACCTAAAAGTACTAAATTCTTCATTTCAAACGACTTTCTGTCCATTTTAAGTTTCAAATCAATACTCTTAAACAACGTCAGACAACTAGACAAAGTGACGTCACTTTTCATTAATAAAGATATACAAACACAAAGCAAATACTGGAGTTCTAGAACAGCCTGATTTAAAGAATTCAACAACGGTATTTTCTCGTCATTCAAAACAATTAACACTCTCATAACAGAAAGACTGAAAACTTGTCCTACTAAGAGGCAATACACAAAACATTTAGTTTGCCTCGATTTGAACTTAGAAAATCCGAAATCTACGCCCGTAATAATGTGCAATAACTTGTAGAAAAACGTCAAGACTTTGCTCCATTTCTCTTGTTCAAATTCAATATAATTGTTTAAAAATGGTTCCGGGACCATTTTTAGAGTAACATAACGTATATGACCGATTGAGAGACACGATGACAGTGAGTTGTATAACGCAACAACTCCAGGTAGGTGTACCAATAAGTAGTCAATAGATGTAATCAGGGTCCGTCATAATTATATACATACAAGAATGATATGGCAAACGTAACAAATGCGCTCGGTGCCTATCAAGGACGAACAAGAATGTCGAGGAATAATACTAACTTTGCTGAAGGAATATTTGTATTTCAATATTTTTCCTTTGAATGTACATATTATATTTTCAAGGATTCGTACGAAAAAACTAAACTTTATCTGTCCTACTTTAAATAAATTGTCATGGAAGTATTGCTAAACGAAGCTTCCCTCACTTGGGTTACGCGGTTTCAGTATTTGGGCCACTGGGTTACACATGATATATCTGATGACATGGTCATCGAGAGGGAGCGTAGAGCATTAACGGTTAGATGTAACATGCTGGCTCGCAGGTTCGCACGTTGTACGGCGGAGGTAAAGGTTGTGTGAGGCCTTTTGGCAATCGTTTTATACGTGCAGGCTGTGGATCAAGTTTACGCAGAAAGTCTATAATGCTCTACGTATCCAGTATAACAATGGCTTCAGGGTGCTTTTAGGTCTACCCCGGTTTTGTAGTGCGTCTGGGATGTTTGCCGATGCGCGCATATAGATGATTTTATGCTATTATGAGAAAATGTGCAGCATCCATGTTATGCCGAAATATGGACACAAATAAAAGCTTGCTGTCTGTCGTCTCAGGGGACTAAAGTGGGTGGTTTTTTGAGGCACTGGATCACAGCTCACAAACCAGTGGCTCTGCTTGTGTCACAATTAACAACAACCACAATTTTTACCCGGACACAGTATATGTGTGATTAGTTCTAAGTTTTGTTTTTGTTTTTTTGCTATTTTATCTCATAACTAACTTTAACTTTATGAGCCTACGTACCTAAAATAAAAAGTTTTTTTTAAGTGTTGTGTCTTTTGAATCTAGATTGGTATCCGTTTAAAATGTTTACTGTATAAATTATAGTGTGGAAGATACAAAACAATAATAACTAAGAAGGTAAGGTAGATTTCCATACTTGAAACGTTTCGGTTTTTGCTTAAGGTGTTGTAAAGTATATAGGTACTCGCAACCAACTTAGTGTTATAATAATCAAACCTCTAATGAAAATACACCTCAGTACGAGAGAATCCTGTGTTATATAAAAAAATAAAAACATTAGGCAAGAAGCGACTTATTTTAAAATCTCACTCCAGAACAAGCCTTGTGCCAGCACTGTTCATAATTTATTACAATAGCTTGATTCATATCAACGTTAATAATGTAGGTACGTACTTACTTACCTAGAAAGTAATTGTAATATTTTTTGATGTTCCAATACATTTGATGTCTTTATCTATACAAAGATTTGGTTGTATTTACTCAATCACTTGAAAAGTACGTAATAAAAGAACTCAACGCGAAGATAACAGCATATATAATGATGATGATTGTGTTGTTAGCTTTTTTCGACTAGCAAAGACAAATAATAATTGTGTACGGTTTTATAAAAAATGTTCCCAAACATATTACAACGCTCACAGAAGGGAAATTCAAGTTGCATGTGAAAAACATATTGATTAAAAAATCCTACTACACAGTTTCAGATTACTTAAACGACAAAAAAGACTGGACAATTCCGCCTCTGCCAAGCTATTGCCTGTCACCTACATAATTTAAACAAATATTGTAATAATTCTATTATATAGTAAGTATGTAACACATTGTTAAAAGATGTTTATAGAATGGCCCCGAGTTTCTTGCCCGTCCTTCTCGCAGTGGCTCTATACAATTTATTTGCTGAACGTGGCAGCACATTGTAGAATATTTCAATACTAAAATTTGTAATTGACATTCATAAGAGCCTCGTAGACGCCTAAATTGAATAAATGATTTTGACTTTGACTTTTATTGTTTAGGAGGGCAAATGAACAGGTGGCTCACCTGGTAGTAAGTGATCACCGTCACCGACGAACACTCGATATATATTTGACACCATTACATGTATATTTAATGAGCCAAGTATTTCGATACTGGTTCTGTTGAGGTGGCAGAGGAGTTTCTTCTAATAACAGGGATACGACAAAAGGGATAGTTTAGCGGTAAACGCACAAACTTGTCTTCTTAGGGTTAAATTAATCTATAAATTTGATTTCTACTAACTTAACGTACTAAGTCCATCCTCATCACCACCACCTCATCCACCTATTGATTATGCTGACGTCTGCTATCTAGGTACTATTATATGGACTTAGTACGTTATGGAAAAGAGCGTTTTAATTTTAATATTGTTATGTTTGCAATAACGCCTGCTATGCGGATTACATTACAAAATTACAAATATGTGATAGGAATATTTTTTTCCCACACATAACTAAAAATTTTTCATATCGTATATTTGTAGCTTTTTAATTTCCCTTTGAATACAACCAGAATCGCCGATATAGCTTTAACAAGCTGTAGTTACAATGGGAAGGCTGGCCACAGCAATCAATTTTATAGAGTAATGACATACTTAAATATGAATATGCAACATTGTCATGGAAATTGATGATATCAGAATATTGAGAGTCAAAAAAATCAATGGACGCGAATGGCTGACAGGCGTTCTTGTGGCGTTCAGTGTCGACAATAGATATTATGATGTGGACGTCCTCCGGCTGATCATAAAAACTCAAATACCTGACGTAACTAAGACTGCGAGATTTTTTATGCTAGGTATATATATATATAGTAAAAGAACAGTTATAAAAACCAGTCAGGTTTTATCGAACTACGCCGAAAGTTCTCTTACCAACATAATCTTTTTTCATCCACCACCTTCACCACATATGATCTGCTATTGTACAACCAAGCTCCTTTACTTAATGTATCTGATGCAGTGGAAACAATAAATATTGGAATGGAATAAGGCCCACGGGCTGGAAATCAATCCCAAAAACCTGCAGCCATAATTGTAGGAAGTTCTCGTTTAATTTCAAAGTTGTAATTTACTGCCACGTATTAAATTTGATGAAGTAACCGTTCCTTTTAAAAAAATACTATTGACAATAGCTTAACTTATGATCCTCAGTTAGCAATAACTAGTCGAAAACTATTTGCATCTGCTGGAGTTTTACGTAGACTTCCCAACGTTCTGTCTACTACCAGTAGTAGTTACCTTTTAGTAGTAGGTTTTGTTCCCTAAACGAACGAATTCTATGACATTGCTGTTAAAACTCACCGATCAACGTAAATATCGATAAAGTATTATCGACAATGTCACAGCGCTCTTCAAAAATTACACTGGCATATTATTATGGCGTCTAACTCAATAGCAAATGGGCTCGTTTCGAATTTGCATTTTAGTATGAAAACTCAAACTTTACGACAAATGTTAGATTAATAACGCATACAAGGAGAAATTAGGTACATATATATACACATACTCGTAATTATAACAATCAATGGCACTATGTCAGTCACTGTTGAAACACGAATCAACAATGCTAGTCACGTAAATAATTATTGTTTTAACCGAAAACTGTTACTTATTTAGCACTATGTTATTTCTTTTACGCACTTATTATCAGTATGAATATCCATAGAACTGCGTAAAACATTATTTTACGCACATTTATGTAAAACTGTCACCAAAACACTTTTTTTCAGATTTCGTTTTTCGCGCGCAAACCGAATGAAAGCATAAATATGTTTTCATATTCATTCAGTTCGTTCTCTCTGACTATAATAGATTTTGCTCTCATTGAACCATCAAAAAAAAAGCGCGTTTCACACGCTACATTTTGTCCATAGACAATAACACACAATTTAGTTGTATAATTGAACAAAACATATAAATTCAATTGGTGAGCATGACACCACACATGTGTGGTCATTTTGACTTTATGCACCTTTCAATACAACCACACATGTGTGGTTAAATTGCTGCAACGGTTAAAAATCAATCGGTATAAAATTTAACAGAACAAAACTTTTCCAGAAAGCATTTAAAATTCTTTTCAATAATTAAACTATTTGTGTACCAGCAAAAATGTTCTTAGAAATTTTAGAATAAGAGCTATTTTGTGGGAAAATGGAGTAGCACCTGTTTTTGTAACGACGCGATGACGGTATATTGTTTTGTTAATTTGTGACAACGGCTCCACGTGTAAGCACAAGGCGTGTTTTTGGGGTTCCGGATGACACATATGACCATAATATGATGAAGTGACTTAGCCCACGCCACGCCGCCGCGCTTTTTGTCCCGTCATATTATATTCCGTCTAAGTAATTAAGGGCTTATCGACCGCTCGTGCAACCACAGTTGCACGCGGCAATCACTATACTTTTTTCCGGACGAACTTCCGCTTATAGAAAAAAACTTGCGTGTAATTTTGTAAGTTAGTTGCTTAGCAAACCGTTTAATGCAAAAATACAAAGAGTATAAGTAGTCTGGCCATAAATACTGTAAGGTATAAAACCTTTTCTTTTTTTTTCAAATATTTAATTATTTTGAATTTGGAACACGTTTATTATTTTTAAAACTTCTATTGATTTCGCGCCATTTCACTTATTTTATCGTCTTCATTATAAAATTACAATATGGAATGGGGTGTTAAAGTAAATAGGATTACAGAAATCGCCTTGCACAAAAAGTAAATGGAGCCGTCGTTCATATTCCAGACACTTCAAAAGGAGTGAAAACTTCTGCTAAACTGTATCTAGCCCAGACCTCAACCTTTTAGACTACAAATTATGGTCAGTTTTAAAGGACATGGCTTGCTCTAAAAGACACGATGACATTGAGTCTCTTAAAAAATCTCTGAAGCGAACAGTGGCAACATTTCCCATGGAAACAGTGCGTAAATTCATAGATTCGTGGCCAGACAGATTAAAAGCCTGTATAAAAGCCAAAAGTGGCAATTTCGAATAGAATATTGTTTTTTTTTTCTACTGGCTGCGGAATGCCTTTTTTAACAAAACACTACGAACTATTTACAACACTACTTGATCAGTGAACACTACAACTACTACAATAAAAGCATTAAGACAATTTTTTTAGCTGAGACTTTAATCAATATGTACATATAAGTTTTAGTAGTATTACATTATATTTTCAGATAAAAATATTGCATTTTCATTTCTGAACTTATATCCGGACTAGGATATGTTGTATTTGGTTGAATTCAGCCATGTTGTGTACTAAAACCACGTAGTAGAATAAAATATTTATGTAATTACATATGAAAAAAGAGAACAAATTAAACTATATATAAGTTTAAAAATTAATAATTTATATTATGTACTTAGAACATTTTTAAAATTAACCTAAAAAAGTAGTTTACGCAACTGTCATATAATAGAGGGAATTAATACACGAGTGTAGTTTTTTGAAACGAGCCGCAGGCGAGTTTAAAAATAAGATTACACGAGTGTTTTAATACCTAATTATATGCAGTTGCATACACTACTTTATTTTATCTCATAGCTATTGGTAGCTACATTAATAAAAAACCAGCGCTCACCACAGATAATGTGTATTTAAATTGAATTGAAACCTCCTTGGTCGGGACACATTGTACCTTAATAATTAAAAATGGTTTTAAAGCTTTGTTTTGTTACGAAAATAATGATTTATTTTAACTTTTTGTAATTATTTACTTAAAGAAGTATGTAAATATTTTATTTACATACTTCTTGCTTTACATACTTATGCCAATAAAAGTCTGTATTTCATTTCATTAGTAGAATTTTACCAAATGAGATTATATAAATAATTGTACGCGATAACAAAGATTAAAATGACTCTTTTATTAAGTTAGGTATATAGTGATGAGTTGCCATCATTCTGCTTGGCACTGCACTCGTGACCCCGAGACTTATGTTGTAGTTCTTATGTCTCGTTCACACAATAAATACCTAATTTCACTTGTTTCAGTGCCTTCTACGCCTCAACGCAGTAGGGTTTGACCACAGCCGAAACACACCGTTAGGTGCTTGGCGACAGATTTTCTACTGAAGGGTAGCTAGCCAGGCGCGCATTTGCAAAATGCCGTACCACCATGCTATAACGACTGCCATCTTTAGACAACAACCGGGACCGACGGCTTAACGTGCCCTTCGAAGCACGGAAGCGCTCAGTAATGTCACTAGCGGTCACCCATCCAAGTTATGACCGCGGCGGATGTTGCTTTACTTTGCTGATTGGTTCACAAAGGCCAAGTAAACTTCGCTACGAGCGCTTCGTTAAATTATAAAAAACATGGAACCCAATTTTAATACTTTGATGATTTGAATACTTGCTGATTCAAAACATTCTGAGCCCCCATTTCCATGCTCCAACGTCCATAAGTTATAGACCGTATCATCACTTACCATCAGGTGAGATAGTGGTCAAAGGCTAACTTATCAGGTATAAAAAAAATGTCATCATCATCATCATCATCATCAGCAGCCGGAAGACGTCCACTGTTGAACAAAGGCCTCCCCCATAGAGTGCCACAAAGAACGGCTATTAGCCGCTTGTAACCATTGGCTACCCGCGACTTTAACGATGTCGTCAGTCTACCTAGTGGGGGGCCTACCAACTCTACGTCTTCCGGTGTAGTGTGGTAACCACTCGAGAACCTTTCTTCCCCATCGGTTATCAGTTCGTCGAGCAATGTGGCCCGCCCATTGCCACTTCAAATTCTGAGAGCTATGTCGGTGACTTTGGTTCTTTGCCGAATATCCACGTTCCGGATTTTATCTCGCAAAGAAACTCCGAGCATAGCTCTCTCCATAGCTTGTTGAGTGAATTTGAGCTTGTCCATCAAAAAAAAATGTGCTTAACTGTAATTAAATATAGTACGTATATAAGTGTTACAACTGGTATGGTAATAAAAACCAGATAAGTGAGAGTCGCTCGCTCTAAGGTTCTCGAACTGAATGAAAAACTAACGATTTTTCAGTAAATACATAATTGACAACATACAACAATTATATTGTTTTTTTTGACATTGTGGCGGATCAAGCACGACGCCCACCTGATGTTAAGCGGACTCACCTCTGCCTAGAACAGATGCATTTCGTCACAAGTCGAAATGCATCTGTTGCACTGCGCCCGTCACCTTGAGACATAGTTGTTAAGTCTCATGTGCCTATAATTTCATTGGCTCTCAAGGACTGCCGCGGAACACACCGTTAGGTGCTTGGCGACGATTTTCTACTTGAGGGTGGTCGCTAGCCAGGCGAGCATTCACAAAATGCCCTTCCACCAAGCGGTGAAGCTCAAGCCCGTGGCGGGATTCGAACCATGGACCTGCGGCACGGCAGTCTATAGCCAATGCCACTGAGCCATCACTTCACTTAGAAAATAGCCATCACTGCTTCAAAATCTTGCTGTTTGTTGGTTACTACCAAGCAACAGCAAAAATAATGCTCCAACTAGGTACGGAACCCTGAATGTGCGAATGTGGCTCGTACTGTCGTGGCCGGTTTGAGTTATAATTCGTTATTTAAATAACATTTGTGTTGAATTCCCTGATTACCTATTTTCAGAGAGAAACAATAAGAAATACCAACACGCCATAAATAATATTATTTTATTTTGGAAGGACAGATAAGTAACAATAAGTAAAACAAACAATAGGTTAAAAACAAAAGTGGGCTTATACGAAACGTGTTTATTAACATTATTTATTTTTGCTCTTTCGTAGAAACGGTAACTAATATCATCACCTTAAGACTGGAGGAAAGTCTCGAATTTTCATACAAAAAAGGAAAACGTTTCTACCCCCCTAAACAATTACCGATTTTGATATTTTTTGGAAATGTTATAGATGTTATCAATATCCAGGTTTATACGTTTTGATTTTTATCATCATATTAATGGAATTTTAATTAATGGGTATTTAAATACCGACATTTTCTCAAAATTTGTATATCTGTTTGTGAATTATTTATAGCAAGAAAAATGATAAATAAAGAAAAATGAAAACTTATAAACCTAGTTTATTCTGTCAGTTACAAAATAAGACCAAAATTTTTAGATTTGTTAATGTTTGCTATAGGAGAAAAGTTTTCTCCCAGAACGCAAACTATGCGCAAATTCTAAATCAAGCTGCAATTGTCCTTATCGCACTATTCTGTTCGGGCGCTTAGCGGCGAGAAAGCATCACTTTGTTAAAATACCTATTTTTCTGTAGGAGCTTCTCTTCCCGTTCTACGCGTCCATTGGCCCGCGGCGGACGCCCCGCACGCACGGCACGCAACGGATTTGAGTTTGCCTTGTATGATTTTATATAGCGCTGCGTCCACTACTCGCACCGCCCGCATCGGAATCCGGCATTTATGAACAAAAATCCGTTGCGTGCTGTGTGTGCGGTACGTCCGGCGCGGGCCAATAGACGCGTACCTTAAGTCGACTAAAATCTAAAAAATGACGTAACAGATTAAAAACCGTAGACGTGCTGATCGGACCGCCACCAGGCCTGGCTCACTCCGCTGTATCTTTTATAACGTACTAATTACGCCCCGCGGTTTCACCGGCGTGGTGATATGTTGATGAAACGTATCCTATGTATTGCTCTAGCGCCTTATTTACCCCTATACCAAATATCATCAAAATTGGTCCTTATTATATTAGTGAGATGGGTATACCTACTCTAACCAGGTTGTGTGTGTTGGGTGTGCTCTGAATCCCGAAGTAGTAGTACTTAAATGGTATACATTCTGTACTCTAATTATATGGCTTGTTAAAGAAATATGCAAATATAAATGTAAGGATTCATGTTTAGTTTTTGGGGGCTGAGTCACCCTCTTCCGTGGGAAGTACCCTTAATCTCGATACCCCACACGCGGTCCCCAGGTGGTGCTAGTCAGGCGACAATCCTGGTAGTAGACCTCTTTAGCTAGAGGCCGTCTTGGTGGGTACCACTGCACTGTCACACCTTCTACTTCCAAGAAGCAGTGTGTAAACAGTACTGTTGCACACGTTTAGGTTTGAAGGGCACTGTAGCAAGTGAAGTTACCGGGTAATCGAGACTTAAAAACGAATGACTCGGAGTGTCGAGCGCAGTGCATTGTCACACACAATGGTGACACTGTAACTGTAATGGACAAACGTGATGCTTACCATCAGGCACTAGCTAGTCCGCCTCGGAACTTATTAATATAAAAAAGTATGGAGTTGGGTCATCATAAACAAGTTTAAAGCTGACTGCAAAATTAGTTTTATATGTATATCTATCTATTCTGATAAGTAAAGTAGACATAGACATAGCTTTATTTGTGACAAAAA
The DNA here is from genome assembly GCA_963890685.1 of Plagodis pulveraria. Lineage (NCBI taxonomy): Eukaryota > Metazoa > Arthropoda > Insecta > Lepidoptera > Geometridae > Plagodis > Plagodis pulveraria. Next base: position 3,511,974 of record OY982961.1, on the reverse strand, counting down.
AACAAACAAAAGAAAAATACAACTTCGCAATATTTTACGTAGGTACAATACCCATATCATAGTTTTTTTGCCACGGGGCGACCCCAACTCAGCATAATGCTGGCTGCAAACAATCAGCGCTGGTCTTCCGTTGGGAACGGCAGGTGACGTCACACACGAAAATGCACGAACAAACATAACAATATATTAAAACATTTATATACAAACACTTCTTTTCAATTAATTTATACATATGTTCATTTGCAGGGTAGCACATGTTGTGGAACTTTCTAACCTCATCTACCGTGCCCATACCGGCCCCAGAGATGGACGAGCGCAAGTTAATAAACCGCTGTAGGTTAAAGTAAAAATTGTGTCGTTTTGATTTCAAACCTTTTGGTGCTTGGCCACAGATTTTCTGCCCCACCGCCGTATAAATATGCTGGATATTCTCTCGTCTAAATGTATCTTTTTGTAATGCACTGGGATTTCATTTGTTGGTTTTTTCCTGTAGGAATATTTTTTTATTTTGTTTGATGTAGGCTTGACTGTAATATTTCTACGTAAATAAACAGATGGAAATATTCGTTGGGCCGTAGTATTGTGGATTGATATGCAAATAGCAATATTTGAATAAATTATTGGATAAAAATATCAGTAAACTGAATAACTTCATCAGGGCTTTGGTCCCATGATAGTAAAATCGTAGGTTGGTTTTAAATGTAACATCACTGTGTTTTACACGATTGCAGAATAGAGTTCATTATAAGTACTTAATGTATAATATTCTTTCAGATTTCAGTTATTAGAGGTTTAGGGCCTTTTTCAGAATGTTTGAGTAAGTTCCGATTATACTACCCAGAACATATTTAATAAATAAACCACTATCTTTGCGTTTCACAGTCATCGATTTAGCCTATCCATAGGTTAAAGCTTGAAACGCGCTGCATGTTAACTGTCATTTTTATCATTCAGTTATTTTATGTTCTGGGTAGTATAACCGGGACTTACTCGAACATTCTGAAATAGGGCTTTAGTCACAGAAGATATATTATGGATTGAAGATAGATTGAAGGGTGAAGACGTTCTGAAAAAGACACATTGAAGAAGTTCTGAAAACAGGACAGGTCAGAAGTACCCTAAACTGACGCTTATGTAGGAAAGGAATCATGAGTGTAAATGAAACGGAAGAGGTATGTAAGGATCGTAGTAAGTGAAAATCTATGGTCTCTGCCAGGGGCACCTAAGGGAAAGAGACGTGATTTTATGTGTGATATGGAGCTAGAGCAGTATGTATTCTGCACTGTCCTACAGTTTTTACAAAATAAAATCGGATTTTAATTTAAAAGCCATCTACTTTCATAGAAAGTAGTAAACAAAATCCTGGAATTGTCTGTTACCTGACTTTAAATTACAAATTTACGAGAGAAAAAAATATAGTCGTGTGCGGGATTCAAACCCGCGTCCATAATTCGCCAAGCAGGCGTTATTGCAAACATAACAATACTAAAATTATAAGGTTGCGTCGTCATTTACAAGTATAAAACCAATTGCAAAATTGGTCTTGTTTGTAGTACAACGCAAGTTGAACTCTCAGAATACAGAAAGCCTTTTTTTCAAGCAGGCTTTCTGTATTCTGAGGTTGAACTATAGGTGTCGCTCTATCCCGAAGAAAGCGAGCAAAAATTAGAGTTATGAGTCATAATGTCATGTTAGCTCATTTGGTAAGGGCACACCCCGGCTAAAGGGTATCCACCTCTATAGCCGGGGTGTGCTCTAACCAATAGGACGCGGGTTCGAATCCCGCACATGACTATATTTTTTTCTCTCGTAAATTTGAGTTTGTACTGTAATTTGTAAAGCAGGCGTTATTGCAAACATAACAATATTAAAATTATGTATTTTATACTTACTTGTACCCACTTTTACTGTCTTCTCAAATGCAAAATGCGTGTGTGTTAAAATGCAAAATTTGTTTGTGAAATGGTATTTCAAAAAAATATCCTGTACTTTTATCAACAACAAACTAAATATACAGCTACCACAACGCGAGCATTTAGGCAACTTAAAGGCCATTGCAGGCGTACAGGCAGTCTAAATGTCGTATGTTGCGATTTGCGGAGGTTTTGAACACTGTCGTGGTAGCTGATTTCGAATCCAATCATAGAGTTTACAAAACTCTCGGTGATATTGCTATAAAGATAAAAAAGTCGTGGTTAACAGAACAGGGGATAATAGAAAATAGTTGTAATAATGGCATAATAAAAAAGATGAAATAAAATCACCGAAACGATTTTTTTTCTGTATGTTATTATGACGGAACAAGCCCGAGTCCCACCTGATGTTAATTGGATTAACCTCTGCCTATAACAGATGCATTTCGTCAACGACGAATTGCACTGTGCTCGTCACACTGAGACGTCTCTAGTGTCTGTAATTTTTGAGAATTTTCACATTTTAATACGTAAAATAAGTTAAATAATTTTATCGTTTTACATTTTAATAGAAATTATATAACTAGACACATATAATGTTATATGAGACACACATATATGAGACAGGACTAGAGGAAACTTCTCTGCTGAAAATTTGCTCCAATAATTTGTAAAATATGACCTCCCCTACTGGTATTCTGTCATATGTGCCTCTAGTAAATTTTCTCGCAAATGTGAAGCCAATAAAATACTAACTTCCATAATAGCAAAGCAGGTACTTAATCCACGCTAACTTTCACAAACTTAACTGCATTGTTATTAAGTTGGTGCCACTCAACTTATTCAGAAACCTCTTAAATTCAATCTTCAATGATTCGAAATTAATCTTTATTTAATCCTATGCTAATAAAGCAGGCCACTTACTCAACGTCTAACTAATCGTATCTGTCTAGATTCTCGGATGAAAGGTTTTTATTGGAATCAATTTGTGTCAAAGAAGTATTTTCATCTATACCTACCTATATTATATTAAATATAATACTATATTATATGAAATTCAAATTAAAATCAGAATCAAAGTTTTGATTCTTCAATAAACATTTTGCAGGGTTTGTGGTATTGTAAATTTAATGCTTAAAGTTAATATTGTATTTGTAACTTGATCAGTCAAAAAACACTTTAATATTTACTTACATAAGGAAGGTCATTTATGTTAGTCTTTTTAGGGTTCCGTACCTAAAGGGTAAAAACGGGACCCTATTACTGAGACTTCGTTGTCCGTCCGTCCGTCTGTCACCAGGCTGTATCTCAAGAACGGTGATAGCTAGACAGTTGACATTTTCACAGATGATGTATTTCTATTGCCGCTATAACAACAAATACTAAATATAAAATAAATATTTAAGGGGGGCTACCATACAACAAACTTGATTTTTTTACCGTTTTTTGCTCGATACTAATAACGGTGACAGGTAGACGCTTTAACTATTCACAGAATGTTCTCTTTAAATGTAATTAATTTAAATAAAATTAAATGAATAATTAAGGGGGCTCCCATACAATAAAAGAGGTTTTCGTAACTTTCAAGATTAGGTTACAGATAATGGTACGGAACCCTTCGTGCGCGAGACCCACTCGCACTTGGCCGGTTTTTTATAATTGTAAGTGTAGCCTTTGATTGTAGTTTACAAACGGTTTTTTTATGGTAGATAGGTTAACCTTTGACCATTATTTCACCTGATGGTAAGTGATGATGTGGTCGAAGATGTTGTTCAGGCTAACCTAGAATTACTGGCTCTCAAGGACAGCTGCCAGAACACACCGTTAGGTGTTTGGCGACAGATTTTCTACTTGAGGATGGTAGCTAGCCAGGCGGGCATTCGCAAAATGCCCTACCACCATGCTTTAACGACTGCCATCCAAAGACAACAACTGGGACCGACGGCTTAACATGCCCTGAAGCGTGACCTACTGAGCGTGCACCTGAAGCACGTGCACGCTCAGTAGTAATGTCACTAGCGGTCACCCATCCATTATTACGTGATAAGGTCTACAACCCGATCGTGTTAGTTAAGTACTTATTTGTGCCTAATAAGTACACTTGTGCCGAAAATCGTCGACGGCATCAGCTGTTGTCCTTCCCGGTACTTGCCCGTGGAACACCTCGTAGAACACCTAGGTGTTCCACGGGGGAAAAAAATCTCCCGTGGAACACCTACGGTTTTCGGGTGTTCTACGACCCATGGTTCAGATTTTTTAAATTTGTCGGTGGTGGAACACCCAACTCGTTCGTCTTGGTGTTCTACAGGCAAACAAATCAAACAAGAAATTACAGAACACCTGCGACACAGATTAGATAATAGTTAGTATGATGCATTTGTACTAGTGGTGTTCTATTGGTGAGTAACGTGTGCGGGTCGTAGAACACCTTAGACACAGATTAGATAGTAGTTTCTACTATGCATTTATGGTTCTAGGTTTACATAAGGTAATTACTGTTTCAGCTGCCGGATGCCTTTGGAACGGTAGGTAGAGACCAAGAATTGTTTTTTTTTCTGGCTATGGCGTACATCTCCTGCTTCATAAAAGAAATACTTATATCATCACATTGTTGCTTCAGTATTTTTTATTTCCAATTAAGGTCACAATTAATACAAAAATATGAAGAAATGGGTCTCTGATTTGACAGCTGTCACAGTGACACTTGGTGTCGTATTTTTCGATTTTGATTTCACATTTGGCCTACGTTTGAATAAAAAATAATTAAGAAATGGGTCATAGGTCTGACAACCGTCAACATGACCATCTTGACCATCATAACAGCATTATCAAGCACGCCAGTAACGCGCCCACACTTAGACTACTATCAATATTAAATATGTTTTACACGAGTTCTATGTGTTGATATATTTAACGATATCATCAATTACATCATTGTAAATTAGAATTTTATCTCTGTGTAGATAATTAAGATAGTTACCGTTTTCGTTTTGGAAACTGTTAGCTATTATATGATATAAAATTTGTGCGACCAATAAAAAAAATAATTATAGTACCTACCTGTTCCCACAACATATTAATAATATTTCTAAGCTAAGGTATACATGCACTGAAAGCAAACAATTTGTTGATGATTTGATACGCATCCATAGTTTAGCAAAGAAGAAAATCTCTAGTGGAAAGGCAGCCTTAAAATTGTGATTGTTGCTGTTGAAAGTTAGTAAATTATTTAAGAGGCCTTTTACATTTTGCAGCCCTCTCACTCGCACTTTTAAAGATAATTTCAAATAGCAACAATATGGTTTATATTTTTTTAAATGTAGTCAATCATTATTTCGCTTCATGCAACTATAGATGTTCTCAACATATTTTTACTTTGTTACATGTTGAGTCCAATTAGAATTAGAGGCCCGAAATTTAAAATAACTAAATTACGCGTTTTGGATCCCCCATTACAGATATCAATATGAAAATTACTAGAGAACATCTAAGTTGCATGCAGCAAAATAATGATCGACTACATTTAAAAAAATATAAATAATATTGTTGATATTTGAAATTATCTTTAAAAGTGCGAGTGAGAGGGCTGCATAATGTAAAAGGCCTCTTAATCCTCGAGCCTTTTTAGCCTCGAGCTTGTTCCGTCACAAAAATAACTACTTTCCGAGGATTTTGTCAACAAGTACGTAGTTTTATATGTACCTACATAATAACCTAGGTACCTACAGTTACTTTAAGACTTTCGCGACTTGAACACATATTTATAAGTAAGTATTTAACGGGACTTAATCTAGGTACCTTCATTAATAAACACAGTACAATTTTCAAAAATAAGTACTGTAATTTTTTTTTTTCTTTATTTATATGTATCAACTTACGTCCCAATTACTTAGGTGCCACCACCACTCAGTTATATAAAATATTTAATTATTATTTGTAGTATCGATGAAGGAAATTATTTCGCTCGTTCCACTACGATCCCCTATTTCAGTCCCCCAGGGGACTGTACAACACTCACTATTCCACTACAGTCCCCCAGGGGACTCTAAAGCACTCACTATTCCACTACAGTCCCCCATAGGAACAATGCTTGCCAGTGCAGCAATATCTCGACAAAGATGTCAAAGTGACACCAGATGTCATAAAACTCGATTTTGAATATTTTATTCACATTCTAGTGCAGTGGGTGGAAGGGGAAACTTAAATTCCCGACCCCCCTAAAATTCAGTGTACAATACTAATCGAACTGAATTTTATATTATGTATTTGCTATCAGTGAATACTATTAAATCAGTTTTGGTTTTCTAAGCAAGCACGTAATTATGTTGTTTTTATAAATAATACGGGATAACTTACGTGAATAAATTAATCTTAAGTCGATAATCTACATCAAATAAGTTATTGAAGTAAATAGATTGGATTTAATTTTACATGATACCTACTTCAAAATCTGTGTGAAATTTAAATACCTTGTGAACTTGACACTCAATTAAATTTAATTAGGACACAAATAAACGAAAAATCTTTTAATTTTTAATTACAAACAGTTTATGCGAAAATGTTTGATATGCTTTCAAGGATCAGAAGGTGCGTAGGCTACACCTATATTCCTTAACTCGCAGTCTTCTTCCATAAAGTCCTTGAGGAGCAGTTTCTTGAGCGCTGTTCTACGGACCTGCACAAAAGATGCTGATGAAATATTGCATTAAATGGAATTCCTATATACTTATGTATTAAGACATTGCTAAATTCTCTAAATGTTATGTCAGAAATTTATTGGCAAGGGCTCAGACTAACCCTGAAAGTATATGTATGTACCAGGGGCACATAGACACACTTTCCGTTTTAATAGGTTAAACATCAGTTTTCGCAGACTTCTAATGCAGATCAAATACCTCCCCATTAAATGTAACGATGAATGGTTTTAGCCAGTAATGAGAGTTCTAATTTTCTAATAACAGAGACGAATCACTTAGTATTCCATGGATTCACCGTGCGGGTGCCGGGTCCATAGCGTTGCAGAGGTCTACCTCTGCAACCTCTCTAGCCTCTAGGCTAGAGGAGCCTGGGACTTGCAACACAGGTTGTAGGGTTAAGGGACCCCTTTATGATGCATCAATGCTCCCTTTCACCCCTCAAGCCTCCTCCCCTACCTAACCAAATTTGGTAAGATCCTACTAATGCCGCCTTAGATACAGGTTTTAGGATGGAAGTTACGGTTGTTCCTGACAGGCCAATGTCTTTTAGTAGGTTATATAGGAATTTCGCTGGTATACCCATTGCTCCTACTTCTACAGCATATAAATTTAAACCACATAAACGTTTTAGGTTAATACCTTTGTTAAGTCATAATATTTGTTAGTTTTTATTGTGTGGTCTTTAGGTATGTTTGTTTCCCACGGCACAGTAAGTTCTATAAGTACTATACGTTTTAGATTTTTTGAGTATTATGTGGTTAGGGCACAGAATAAAATGGACTAACTGGTTAATAAGTTGGCATCGTCAGGACCACGCGTCCTAGTTATGAATGTAATTCTATAGTTATCATTATCGCCGATGCCAATGGGTTAAGGTTGTATGTAAATCTGAACATGTCCCGGTTTTCAGATTTTTGAGCTTTTATGCTATTGGTAAACTAGAGTTTGTGAATGTCAATAATTTTTTGCTTATATTTCATAGCATTTTAGTGGCAATACTGGACAAATAGTTTATTGGCGTCCGAAGTACACAGTAACAAAAATGCGGTGTCCAAAATTTGGAAAAACTTTATAGTTTAGTCGCTAAACTGCTGTCAACTACTTTGTTTATTATAGCTCACAATTCAATTCTGGACCATGGTAAGGTAGGTGTGGTAATTTACTTGTATATTTCGATATTTTTTTTTTTTTAATTGTTGGTTCACATAACTGGATAGGTATACACTTAATTAAACACAAGTGATAATATCATTATAAAACATGTACAGGCGCGCACGTCCTTCTTGCTGTGAACACAGCATGCTTAAAATTATTGTGTACCAATAATTTATTAACTAAGGTTTTTAAATGGATAATAGCAGCCTCTTAAAAGAAGAGACTGAGGGGTTAAAAATGTCAACATCATTATAGTGTGTGTGTGTTGTGTTTCTGTTTAGTAGAGCAGTAAACTTGGCAAAGTTCAATATCGTCCGAACATTGGGACGTTTATCTATAGTACAACATCATTATTTCTAGGTATACTGGCATTTGGGTAATATGCTTTAGTTTCATGTTTGCCTGGTACATTTAACTTGGAAAACATTATACCTTTGCTTTGTAAATGCAAGAGGAACTTACAACATTGCATAATTCACTAGTAGTACGAAAACAAAGTCCTCCCACATAGTCCTATCAATAGGACCATAAACGTCGGTATTATTAAACATTTGCACCAGTAAAGGGTGACCTACTTCCGTTAAGCCTCCAGTCACGTATAGCCACATTCTTAGTTAAGAAACCTATATATATATATATATATATATATATATATAGCGACTTGCCGCAAGCAATATTTACAACGATCGCCTATTCATTTTGAGTCAAATGATGAACTTGGTTACACTTTTACACTAAAACCTGAAGTGAAATGAAATTTTATTAGCTTGTGATCCTAGGTTACAGGTTGTTGAAATATTATAAGAAAGTATCACTAGGTTCCGCTTCAAAGTATACAGCATGAGAGTAAAGAATACCATATTATCATAATAATCTAGACACATTATTATTTTTTCAAAAAAAAGAAAGAAATATATAAACATATCAATTTTAGGCATATTACATGAGTTGCTTACTTACCAAATATTTTTATCATTTAAAAATTCGTCAATTGTATAATACGCCTTGGTCATTAGGAAATCAGAGAGATTCTTTTTAAAAGTGTGCAGATCGTTCTACATTTACAGTGAAATATGTAAGCTCAGTGGGTATACTCACGGCCAGGGTCTGCCACTTGGCCTGCCGCAGTTCCTCGCGAATGAACATCATCTCGGGACGCAGGTTGCGGTGCGCGAAAGGATCCATGTCAATCTGGAGCTTCGGGTCTATAGCCGACAGCTGCTGGTCGCTGGATCAAAATGTTTTCTATGAAATTTTATACAAGTAATCTATATAACCTATTATACATATTAATGAATTAAATTAAAATTCATTTATTTCATATATCAATAATACATATTGTAGAAATAGGGAAAACGTTGAATCAGCATTAAATAAATTTTAAGATTTATAATTGTATGTTATGTCATATTATAATTGTACATTATTTATACTTAGTCATATTTTAAATTACATATTAATGTCAAAATGAAATACAATAATAAAACAAAAACAGAGAAGTCGAAACATGTAGGTGCTGCTTCATCTTAACTTATATTTAGGCTTGCATCCGGAGTGCTCAATATGCAGCCTGGTCCAGTGCTGCATTATTGAGCAATCCAGATCCATCCTGGAGGCATTCAGCTGCACGTGGCTGTTTGAACTGTCCCGCACGCGGCGAATCAGGGAGCTGACACGCTTGCGTTTAAGGATAGCTGTGAAATTTTAAAATAGTTCAAACATGCGAGGGTGTTCCGCATCCTCTCATTAGGCGACCTAAGGTTAAGGAGAAAAAACCTATTGAACAGCCTCTACCACGCCTGGTGCACTCCGCGTTTTAGGTACAAAGCTGCAAGTACATCGGCGTATCCGTCCGGGCGGGATAATTCCAGGGTGAGTGCTGCGTCAGAAGAGATCAGAGCTATGCATGGCTATGTGATAGAAAGAGAGACGTCTTGTACCTATGTGATATAAATATTAGATTCACCGTGCTTTTCGAGCTGAAGTGCACTTTATTGCTTCGCGGTTAGATTCTCTTATTGATTGGAATGGCTTTGCGAAGTGATCCTTCTGGTCCTTATTATTCTGTGCCACTAAGTGACAATGTTACTAGGTACTTACTTCGATGTATTTAGTCGGGTGTTTAATATGAGTAAAGACCGAGTTTTCAATCATCAGAGGTCTAATGTTCTAACAATAAACGTATCTATAATACGCATCCAGTTTTTTTAAGCAACGCAATGGATCCGGCACACGCCTGATGATAAGCGTCACGCCTATCTATTGCCTACAGTTGCAATAGTCTACCCTCAAGTCGAAAATCTGTCGCCAAGCATCTAACGGGGTTTTCCGGCAGTAGTCCTTGAGAGCCAGTAATTCTAGGTCAAGCCTGTTTAACACCTCCGACCACATCATTACTCACAATCAGGTGAGATTGTGGTCAAAGGGTCTGCCATGCTGTAACGACTGTCATTCTAAGACAACAACCGGGACCGATGACTTAACGTGACCTCCAAAGCACGGAAGCGTTCAGTAGTATTGTCACTAGCGGTCACCCATCTAAGTCATGACCACGACGGACGTTGCTTAACTTAGCTGATCGATTAGGAACGGTTAAGCAAACAGTTATGAACCATTACTGATTAAGTACGGCTAAGCAAAGAAGCAGTGATGGCTCAGTGGCATTGGCTATGGACTGCCGTGCCGCAGGTCTATGGTTCGTATCTCGCCGCGGCTGAGCTTCACCGCATGGTGGCTACGAGAGCTTCAAACACTCCTTGGTCAGTGACCGTATAAATGCGATCGGAGCGTGGAGGGATGCGATGGAGGGCCGCGCGAACGCTCATGTCAAGGAAGAAACACAAATTACCTGTGTCACATCAAATTCATGGCATCAGTTTACAGAATATAACTATGATTTTTGGATTTTGTGACCACCTATCCCATCATAATCCACAGTGAACCTTTATTCAATTGTAAGCTATGCAAGGGCAGACTCGCGAGGTTTACAGCTCCGAGAACCACTAGTCTATATTTGCATCGTGTTAGGGTTCAGGTTTGCGTGCATGTGTAATCACGACTCATGCCAGCTTCAAGTGCAAAATAAACTTTTCACGATCGCGTAACGATAGCTGTGGTTGTAAACTAAATGTCTTAATAATACAATTGTTATTAATATAATGTTCTACTCATCTACCTCTTTTTTCTCTATAATCATTGGCTGTAAGTGACAGTGGTAAAAGCATCGCTCACCTTGCCAAAACGAGAAAGAAAGAGGGTAAGTAAGCTAGCCGAAAAGCGCGGATAAAAGAGGGTAGACCTCAGAGCAATTAAGTACGATAGTTTCTCAGAGGGGTAGTGTGCGACGGTAACGCAGTGTGCCACTTGTTAACATCGAATATGTCATAACTCATCTACCTCTTTTTTCTTCTATAATCATTGGCTAAACACACACAGTGGTAAAAGCATCAGTCACTATGCCAAACGCGAAAGAAGGAGGGTAAGTAAGCGCTCAACAAGCTAGCCGAAAAGCGTGGATAAAAGAGGGTAGACGTCTCTCGTCTGGTCATTGCCGACCATCCACCCGCTTATACATCAGTTTACTCGTAATCATAGCGCTTGCAACAGTGCCACGTTTTTTTTTTTTTTTTTATTAATATAACACAATAATTTGTGACGGAACAAGCCCGAGGCCCACCTGATGTTAAGTGGACTAACCTCTGCCTATAACAGACGCATTTCGTCAACGACGAATTGCACTGTGCCCGTCACACTGAGACGTCCAGTTGTTAGGTCTCATTAGCCTGTAATTTTTCTGGCTCTCAAGGACTGCTGCCGGAACACACTGTTAGGTGCTTGACGACAGATTTTCTACTTGAGGGTGGTCGCTAGTCAGTCGGGCATTCACAAAATGTCCTTCCACCATTCGGTGAAGCTCAAGCCCGCGGCGGGATTCGAACCATGGACCTGCTGAACGGCAGTCCATAGCCAATGCCACTGAGCCATCACTGCTTCAAAAGTGTACTTCGAGTGTATTCACTCTTAATATCCCTTTTCTAAAGATAAATGTATTTTAATGTGACTGTGACAGTTTAAAAACTTATAGGTAGGTAAAAGTAAATAAAAAAAAATTAGTTTCTCATATGCATTGAGGGAACTAAGGCGAGCCACTGACCAAAATACAGCTATTTCTGCTTACGGCATCATAATGTGGGGCAATAGTGTAGATGACAGTGACTTCTTTCTGCCTCAAATAAATGCATTCCGATACTTGCCAATATAAAAAGCACCTAACATCAATATACCAAATTTTCACAAACCATATTTTATAAAATTTTAAATTCTATTCTTAGTATCCATTTATATACCAGAAATTAGCAAATTTCGTAAAAAAAATCCCATCATTATTCCAAAAATTTTAATGGATCTTGTAGCGTTTTATCAACTTTGCCTAAAATGTGGAAAGAAAATATCTTACAATGTAGCCCCAACATCAGCTTCAAGGGCTCCAGCTTCTTCCAAAGACGGCGGCGGTGATTCAACAGTTTCTTGGTCACCAGACATGATGATTTCTTACTTGAATAAATCAACGTAGTTGAATGAGTGCACTGAGCAAGTAATACTATGTTTTAAATAAATGGATTCAATTCTAATGAAGTTGTAATAATACCGACACTGTGCACTTTTATTAGAAATTTTCTGTGAATTGAATCTCTTTGACATGTTGTCAATTCCATTTGTCACAAATTGTGAACATAAACGTAGGTTTTATTCTAAGAGAAAGAATGCTTTTCTTTGTCTAAGGTTGTATTCCTCGGAACAAGCAAACTCGATTCTAAAATGTTACTCAGTGTTCGATTATTGATCGAGATGATGGCGTATTGTCACCAAGTATTTTACGGGATTTTGTCATTGAGCAGCACCTTAGCTCTGAAGTGACCTACCGTACCCTTCTGTGGGTAGCGCTGGTGGTACGGAGAGTATATTTTAAACTTATATGATGGACTATGGTTAGACTCTGAAACTTATACTTTTATTTACCGTTGATCGGTAATGCAGAAACCAAACAATGAAGCAATGATGGCTGAGTGGTAATAGCTATGAACTGCGTGCCGCAGGTCCCTGGTTCGTTCCCTACTACCGGCTTGAGCTTCATCGCATGGTGGAAGGGCATTTTGCGTTTGCCTGCCTGGCTAGCTACTACCTTCAAATAGAAAATATGTCGCCAAGCACCTAAAAGTTATGGCAGAGGACCCGTGCCATTTTTTCAGTGTTTTACATTTTTATATAGTTACAATAGTTTTAAAAAGGGGACAACATGTACTTAAATAGAAACGTAAAAAGGTTTTTTTTGTATAGATATACTTATATACCCATTTTTTTGAGGTTAGTATATTTTCTTTTGGTTTTTTCCTATTTCTTTTTAATATTATTATATTTCTGTCTTTACTATTCTTAATAACGGATTATGCATGAGCATCTACAACAGACCAGTGTCCGCGGCAACACCCGTTCACGAGTTGACCGGTGCATCAGCCATCGCCTTCCTCAACCGTATTTGGGGGAAGATGGCGACCCGACACACAACGCCGCTGCTCGCCAACACTTTTAAATGGGCATGACTGTTGTGGATGCTCATACAGACTGTTTGCCTCACTGAACAGAAATACAATAACGGATAATTTATGAAACTTACTTATAGGATAACTAATTAAACTAATTGTTGCAAAGGGAGACAAATTGATTAAGTTGAGAAATTACATTTAAAACTAATTTTATAGGAATTACTTAAGAGTTAAATTAAAATTAGACAGTTATGGCTAAAAGAAGGAAGTGTATTATCATACAGGGAAGGCAAGTTAATTAATAAAATACTAAATTGCTTTTGTTGTCCAAAATAGAGCAAAGCGATACCTACTTCACACTGGTTCAGTGGCTTATACATTAGGTACGGGTATACTCCATTTGTCGCTAAGAACGTTATTTTCGACAATTTTGATCACATTCTGCGTCTCTGGTTGTGATCACGTGATCGTTTGTAACTGTCATCCCCGTTCCATTTTTGGAGAAGAACGCTAAGAATGCCACTAAAACTTGCCACTTCTGTCACTTTTGACATTAGATGTAGCGTTTAAGGCGAAAATAACGCCAAGACCCATGTGGAAAACTTTTTGGGAATGTGATCGTTTTTAGCGTTTTTAGCGAATCTCACTCAAATGGTACGCACCCTACATAGCACAGGTCCTTCCCCCGTGGAGTACCTATTGCTCTCACCTCTGGAATGGAGCGCCCGCATACCAGCTTCAGCTACTTGACTCCCTGCAGTAACGAGCCATTAGAATCGTTGACGACGGGCTCACCAATAAATTATTGCTTGTTAATAATTGAAGTGACTCTGAAAGTCGCGACCGGTCGAGACGCCTTCTCGATGTAAAAAAAACCGTAAGTTAAATCGGCTAAAAATGTCTTTTAATTTATATTTTATATATATTATTATTTTTATATTACTTATAGCTTTTTTGGGGGAATGCTCTGAAAAGCTAGCGAAACGCGTCGAATATTCTTCCGGTTTGGCTGCGTGGCGTTTGTGACGTCACGTCGGCTTAACAGGAAAATTAGGCGGAATTGTCACTAGATATATTTTTGTTTTTTTTTTAGGTGTTTTTTTTTAATATTAATTTGATGTTTTCATAAAATATTTTAAAAATATTTGTTATTATTAAATATGGTTTTCCGCAAAGTAACGCCTGAATCTATTTATTGTGAATGTTAATTTTTTTAATGGTTATAATATTATATTTTTAGACAGATGACACACCTAGATATGAAATTAGATTACTATGTTAAAGCATAAATCTATAGGCGTGATAGTATTACAGTAAATGGTGTCACAAAATGTGCAAGTTGTGGGACGTTTTAAATACAAAATCTTGAAGTGCTTGAAATAAATAGGTACCTTCTCGAATACCAACTTGCAAATGCTTTTTATTTTGTTATAAAAACTAACGTGGTTTTCACTCATTTTAGTAAATGATACGGGACAACTCACTTGAATAAGTACGATAGCTCCGACTATAGTTTCAACCACATCCGGCGGTCTTTTACAAGGAGAGCTCGAGACGCCCGCGTTGCCGTCTCGCTTAGTCAATATTACTGTCTCGTTATAAAAATATTTATAACGAGACAGACAAACGCAGCCTCAGGCTAGCGCCCGTAACAATGAAATTGCCATCCTTAAGGAAGGAATTTTTAATTTAGAAACTAAAGAATTCTGCCAGCTACTTCATTGCAGTATCAAATCAGTAACTTGTATACTGCTGTTAGCACTGATACATTAGGTGCAGTAGTGAATTGTAACGCTAGGTACTATAATAATTAGCGTTGTATGTCGGTAATTTATCGGAGAGATTGAACCCACTCAGATAATGAAATACTTACTATCAAAAAAACTACTTCACAACTATCTATCCTGTAAAATTGGAAATTTTGATTTTATTTGGTCGATTACCGAAAGATCAAAATTAGAAGAACATTTTGGAAAGATCGCCTGGCTAGCTCCTACCCTCAAGAAGAAAATCTGTCGTCATGCACCATACAGTGTGTTTTGGCAGGAGTCATTGTGAGTCATTAAAATTACAGGCACATGTGACTTAACTGTATGTCACAGGGTTACAGGCGCAGTGAAGATCGTCGTCACAATCGCATTAAAAAAATATTTTACCCCCTCTCACAATGAGTATCTATTCATTGTTTAGAACAATTTTAATTACACATTATGTTTTAATTTTCACTAATTCCTACTTACTACGAAATTTTATTATTATCTTGACTAGTATAGTAGAAAAAATATTATTTTGAAAAAAAATAATATTATTTTGTGATGGCCAATTTGGTAATAAAACTGAAGTGCCACACAGTCCATAGTTTGAATCCCGCCACAGACTTGAGCAACCGCATGGGTGGTTCAGCATTGTGTGCCTGATTGCCTAAAAACGTACAACCGTCGAGTAGAAAATCTATCGCCAAGCATCTAATTGTGTGTTCTATAGCTGTTCCAGTTGCTACTATTTATGTTTCTGTGATCATCTTTTGGATCCATCATCTATCAAACTTCATAAATGCTAACATGTAATTGCACTGTTAAAATGTAGGTCATAAGTTTTGCTACGTTTCAGCTTGATTATATAGTAAAAAAAATAGGTCATGGTTCAAGTAGTAGGTAATACGAGGGAGAAAAATGTAAAAAACTTACGAACAAAAATCTCATGTAAAAGAATTATAGAACTTACTGTGCCGTGGGAAACAAACATACCTAAAGACCACACAATAAAAACAAAACAAATATTATGACCTAACAAATGAATTAACCAAAAACGGTTATGTGGTTAGTTTATATGCTGTAAAGGTTAGAGCAAGGGGTCCAGCGAAACCAGTACCAGCGAAATCCCTATATAACCTACTTAAAGACCTTTTTTTTTTTTTTTTTTTAAGTGTGAAAAATGCATTTACGCATTCCCGTCCACCCCGGGGAAGGTGGCGGGGATATGTCGGGCTCGACACCAACTACTCCCACAGCAGCAAGTGCCCCTACCGACTAAATAACACACGGTGTTCCATCTCTACCGCTTCTCGGCGGGATCGCAGGGTCGCTTTAGCACTCAACCACGAACCCGCCACGGTTGTCCGTTGCCGGACCCCTCCTGGGGTGCTACCCCTCACGACGCACCAGAACACATGGCACGTCGCTACCACCCGGGGACCAAGCCCGCAAATGGGCGTCAGACGACCCCGCTTCCGACGCCCAAGGTCCCCCTGCGACGGGTCAGATGAGTAGCCCCGTCGCCTGCTACTTCGGCCGCAGAGGATAGGGAGAGCGGCGCCTCGCTATACCAACACTCCTCCTCCCCTGCGGCCCCTCCGCGTCCGCCATCCAACGGTGGCGGCCCCGCCGTGGCCACGGAAGGTAGGGAGAGCGGCGCACCGTGATACCGGCACTCCTCTCCCGCCGTGGCCCCTCACCGTCAGCTGTGGTGTCGCCCATACAACACCACAGCCCGCCTCAGATGCGGTGCTGCCCATACAGCACCGCAGCCTACCCGTTGCCGCTCCAGTCTGGACTTAGAGGCAAAGCCCAGTGGAGCGGCCCCTCTGGGGCCGGCTGACTGCCCAAGCCAGCACGGCCCCTGGTTCCTCTTCGCTTCACCGTGGGTGACGAAGCCACGGCTACTAAGCCCCACCGCCACGACAAGGCGGGAACCCTTCGGGGGGACCTACTTAAAGACCTTGGCCTACCAAGAACAACCGTAACTTCCATCCTAGAACGTGTATCTAAGGCGGCATTAGTAGGATCTTATCAAATTTGGTTAGGTAGGGGAGGAGGCTCGAGTGGTGAAGGAGAGCATTGATATATCATAAAGGGGCCCCTTAATCCTACTCCTGGGTTGCAAGTCCCAGGCACCCCTCTAGCCTCTTCCTCTGCAACGCGATGGACCCGGCACCCGCACGGTGAATCCATGGAATGCTAAGTAATTCGTCTCAGTGAATAAAGAACAGAACATAATAGTTATATTAAAATCATTTATGTACCTACATACTTACCAGCCTGGCTAGCATGTGCAAATAAGAAATATGTGACTCTCGACACGAGAGACAAGTGGCGGACGATAGCAGCGGCCGCACCACGCTAAGATCTGTTCATTGAGATTATCTGTGGACGATTCTCCATTGCGCTGTTTGTTGGTTGAATTGCGAACAGTTTTAGGAAATAAGCAGTGATGGACTGTGAACTAATAAAATACCATACTTTTATGAAGTTATTAGTTATTTTTCCCGTTCTCGACACTTCATTAGGAATTATGTTAGGTATGATGGCTATGAAGGTTATGATTAAAAACTGTTCCCGTTGATTGTAATTTTCATACGAATTGCCGACTTTTATGCATCAAGTATTTTATTTTTATCTTTTTTACGATAGTTATGTTGCTATAAAAAATAATAACATATATTGTTTAATAAATAACAAATAAATGGGACCCTAAAAACTAGTAAAGTAGCTGTGATAAAAACTTTTTTCGCATTCGTCACCAAGAAAAACAGCTTATCTGTTTTTCTTTTTAGTAAACAATATAAGTACCTATTAATATTTTATAGCAATATATCGGGTACGGAACCCTAAAAGTAGTTATTCATTTAGATTACTTTAAATATTGACTGCAGCAAATTTCATTAAAATTTTTATAATACCTCCTGTTTTACTTACATATAACTGTTTTTTTTAGTAATTAGCAACATTTAGTATATAATAATTAAAAATAATTGAAAACACTACCTACCGCTTTATCCAAAGATATTGAATTTAAGCTACGCACAAGAGTTCGTGATTGTATTGATTACACATACAAATATTACGGGTCTGCTTACACTGGACGGAAAGTAAATTTGTATTAAATCGTCGATCGCCCCCATTATACTGGGACGCGCGAGATAGACTACAGATTTATCTCGTCTTCAAAAAGTAGGACGAGAAAATTCACGCAAATACTCGCAGATAAGTGTCAAAAATCGATTAAACTGAGGCGCGCATGTTAGTGTTGGTCGACAAGTAGCCACGGGTAGCCAAAATACAGGTAAACGAGGACGAGTTCTTTGCCCTGCCATGTTAGCACTAGTAGACATAGCGCGATATGTCTATTTTACACGAAATAGAGTGTAGACAAAACTTACTCGTGGTGCGCATGCTAGCCGGGCAGGACATACAACTCATTCGTTTATGAACTACGAATAAATTCATAGTTTATCAATATTTCAGTTTCATCAGTCAGTAGCATGACGATCATATGTATTTTTTTACCTTGTTGACATGTCAATGTTGTGTTACTGTAGAGGATAACACGTATCCTCGAACCCTTCAATAAGTGGCAGACAATGTACGTGGATTAGTTTTATTGCGCTTGATTATATTGTATTATCCATTGGTAAATGTTAGATGTGTTATGAAAAGGGATAACAATATCAACACAACATTGTCAAATCATAATTTTGTGCGAAGACACTGTTCTTCAAATGAACTTATTTGTATCCCTCATTTAATTTTTCTACTTTCCTAAATGGTAGTGTGTAGTGTAACATAGAACCCACAATGAAAATTAACTTTTCGCGTGTCAAATGTAAAAATCATACGAATCTAATAAAAAAAGGGTGTATTTGATTTTGACAGTCACAATGATTTAGCAATTGACATTATAAATGTCAAAGTAAAAAGTTAAGTAAAAGGTTAAGAAATGTCAAAGTAAAAACGTCATCACATCAACAAAGCTTAAACGAGCGGTATGACCAGGCTTAGCCGGATCCTGCCGTTTTTGAAGTATCTAACCTGCATAGTAGCTCCTAACAAGATCCTCTATAGCTAAATCGTAATTCATTTCCTGTATGAATAATTATATCCTTATGCCATTTAGTACCAATATATAACTATATTTCATTAAATTCAATGTTTATTGCTCAGGTCACAGGAAGACGCTAGTCTTTTTTATGTGGTCGAAGATGTTGTTCAGGCTAACCTAGAATTACTGGCTCCCAAAGATAGCTGCCGGAACACACCGATAGGTGCTTGGCGACAAATTTTCTACTTGAGGGTGGTAGGTAGCCAGGCGAACATTCGCAAAATGCCCTACCACCATACAAAAATCAAAATGCAAAATTCACGCATTGTCGCACCACCTCTGAGGTACTTGCGTTTTGTAACGAACTTCAAAAGATGAGGTTTTCAATTCGTCATGTTTTTATGACGTAATAATATTTAAATACAATATATTCACAAATGATAACATATTAGGGCTTCCAAACAAATACAGTTAAATTGAATAATGACATTTAAGACACTGGTGATACGTTCTCCTACTAACCGACCCCCGCACAAAGCGATCATAAAATGTAAGCTTGTTTTATAATATTAATAAATCTGTTATCCTTATCATGAAATCATATGGTGTACAATAGAATAATCATATCTAAATGAAACAAATATTAGGAAGAAATGTTAAATGTAATAAAAAAAAAATACGCAACAAATATATTTTGTAGTTTCTAAGGTTTTGTGACTAGTTTCGCTAATATCAATGCGCTCTCTCGTGTCAAAAAAAATAATATCATAATTGTCTTCCATTTAACTAAAAATATCCTTGTTTATTACTTACAAATCTACCCAGAAACTATCTCAAATAAAGCAATAAAGCACTTTGATGTGCAGTTGGCTATCTTTCGCCTCATAGTACCGATTTTAACGCATGCCGTTGCCATATCTTGCCTTGTCACAATAGACGAACAAATGACAGTGATTTACGCGCACCAATCACGTTATTCATAATACTATCGTACACACCTGGTGAAAACCGTGAGCTGTATTACCTGCAAATGTAATTGCCCCGCACCGTGTCCCCACCCCACGTTACGTGATTATGTAAAGAGGATATGCGCAGGGATCCTGCCTGACGAATGGCCTATTGCTGAACACAGCCTCCCTAATTTAGGGGGTTTGCCATATTCCCCATGCTTGGCAGGCGTCATTGGGATCGTAGTATAAGATAACAGTACCTCAGAAGGCGCTGGTGCACATCTTCCAGTATTTTCCCCTTAATCAGCTCTAACGAAGGGGAAGAAATGGGGGGGGGGGGGGTGTATGATATTCTATCCCAGCACCCCACGGAAATATAATCGCATGGCTTATTTCTACAGGAATACCTACATTTTTATTTAATACTGAGATTTTTATTTTTGGTGGGTAATTCGTTATTAAAATAGGAGCGAAAAACACTTTTTTATTTGCAAAGGCATCAATGATTTAGGAAGAGCGCACGCCATTCAATGACAATTTACTTGGCTGTTAACTGTTTCACCTCCCCGCTCAAATCTATTCTCGGCCCAAAATTTGGTCAACCATCATAATCAGGGGGTTATTTTTGTTTACATTGCAATCTTAAATATATCGTGATATTTAAAAATGCAACGTAGCAGGATGGAAGATTTGAAACTAGAAGTCATATATATAAGAAGGCACTATGTGCGAGGCCAATTCCTCACAATTTATTGGGAAAAAAAATTTGTAGGATTATACATTTTTAATCTGGTCACACTCAACCTAAACCTCACCTGTAAGGTGACATTGACAACCAAGGGTAGTACCATTTGGAGTTAAATTCGCCAAAAATGATAAAAACGATCACACTCCCAAAAAGTAATTGTTCCACTTGGGTCTTGGCATTATTTTCGCCATAAACGCTATGAAGCTACTGGACGGCGATTCTCGTGCAGCGATATGAATATCATAGTAGATAAATATCGAGAAAACATGGCGAATATCGAGTCGTGTAGTTTTGTGTTATTCTCGCAATATCACTATCGATAAATATCAAGCCCTAGCGATCGACACGCAACATTGCGATATCGGGAATATCATTATACTTTCTATACACATGAACACAAATTCATCTGTGGACATATATTTATATCTACCACTCTCGAGAATAGCATTTTTGAGAAAAGTCGATATTTTTGGGATATTAATAGTCTATAGGTGACACGGGATAAATATCGAGAATCGATAAATTTATCCCAATTTTGAGAATTGCCCCCCTGGAACAGTTTGAATTACCTACATCTAATGTCAAAAGTGACAGACAGAAGTGGCATATTTTAGTGGCATTCTTATGGTATGTTCCATTAGTCGCTAAGAACGTTATTTTCGATAATTTTGATCACAATTGCGTCTATGGTTGTGATCACGTGATCGTTTGTAACTGTCATCCCCGTTCCATTTTTGGATAAGAACGCTAAGAATGCCACTAAAATTTGCCACTTCTGTCACTTTTGACATTAGATGTAGCGTTTAAGGCGAAAATAACGCCAAGACCCATGTGGAAAACTTTTTGGGAGTGTGATCGTTCTTAGCGTTTTTAGCGAATCACACTCAAATGGTATGCACCCTAAATGAAACGGGGAAGAACAGTTACAAACGATCACAGTGATCACAACCATAGACGCAAATGTGATCAAAATTATCGAAAATAACGAAATTAGCGTCAAATGGAATAGGCCCCAACTAATACCAAAAATTAAAACTACAACAAACAAAACGCTAAAAAAGCGCGGGAAACTTTCTTTTGAACGGTTGTGTTTTTTCATTTGAAAATTTCAATTTTATTATTTTATGGTTTTGGTGATCAGTTAAGTAGTACTTTGTAGTTAGTTAAGTTACATATTGTACAGATTTTGTATATTTGTGTATATAATTTTCTGGTAAGTCTTTTAAAACTTATTTTCGTCGACGATGAATGATCCCCCAGACCCTGGGGGAACAATTCCCTCCGTCGGATGTAATGTAACCATTGCATCTGAATCTGGTATGGAGACGGATGGATCGCATAGTGTACGAGCCATTAAGCGTAGTCGCCTACATAAAGTTTGCAAGCATTGTAACAAACGCAGGAGAAAACATAATTCTGAATTGAAATCTACCGATTGTCATTGCGCTGAAAATGAGCCTCTTATGGAGAAATTAAATTCGGAACCAATTGTACCCGCTGATACCAACCCTCCACGTCCGACCCCGGTTGCTAGAACTTTATATGAACCTTCTGATAGTGCCCCTTATGTTGTACACATCCAAAAGGAACAATCTGCCCCCAATGATGGAACAGTACTCCACCCCATAGCTTTTGGTAAATTTTTGAAGCAATATAATATTCAAAACATTATGAACGGGACTTTAAAACGTATTGGACGGAATAGAATCACCATCTCATTTTCACACCATTTAAATGCAAACTCATTCCTTACACACAATAGCCTTTCTTCACACAACCTAAAAGCCTTCATACCTTCATTTACTGTAACTCGCATGGGTTTAGTTCGCGGAGTGCCTAGTGAGTGGACCCCTGAAGAAGTAATTGAAAACATTAATGTTCCCATAGGGTGTGGAAAGATTTTAAAAGCTCGACGACTTAACTATAAAGTTACAATCAATGGTGAGACAACATGGAAACCATCTCAAACAATGGTTCTTACTTTTGATGGTCAGATTTTACCCAAGCGTATTTTTATGTGCTACAATGCACTACAAGTAGAATTGTATACCTACCCCACAATACAGTGTTACCTATGCTGCCGCTTCGGTCATACCAAGAGTCAGTGCAGGTCCAAACCCCGTTGCTTCAAATGCGGCCAAGATCATCCTGGGAGTACTTGCAATACTGAAGAAGACAATGCAACATGCTGTTTATGTGAAGGCTCACATTTTGCAAATAGTAAATCGTGTCCAGAATTTGTCCGTCAGAAACAGATTAAGTTATCAATGGCTGAAAGTTGTTTATCCTATTTTGAGGCTTGTAAACTATATCCTCCTATTTCAAAATCTTTTGCAGATATTACTACTAAGCAACAACCACAAAAGTACTCTATCCCTATCAGTTCACAACCCACTAATAATACTAGCACCTCACAATCATACAAAAAAACTGTTTTTAAGAAACCCCACTCACTTCCTAAATTTTCTAAGGGTTATGACCAACATGCTCATAATGAGCTAACCAAAGAGTATGATGCACCAACACCCTCCAATGGGTGTGCACTGAAAAATAATATTTCTTCTAGTGCAACAGAAAAACAATCTGTTGCTGATATTATTATTGCTTTAATTAATTTACTTTCTCAGTCCCAAAATATTGAACCGTCCAACGTTGCCCCATTAATTGCAGCTATTACAAATTTATCGGTCCAATATGGATCAAGTCCAGGTAGTTCAGTGGAACTGCCGCAGCATAAACAGTAAGAAAAACGATCTTATATATCTTATAAATAAATTTAAACCAAATGTCTTCGTCCTCTCTGAGACATGGTTAAAACCCAGTTTTATATTTAAAATTGGGGGATACTCATGTCTCAGAGAGGACAGACAAGATGGGTATGGCGGTGTAGCCATACTTATTAAACATTCTCTTTCTTATACACAAATTTGTCTTCCCCAACATAGTAATGAGTATTCTGTTGTCGCCGCCTTAGTCAATGGTACCTGTTATGTTTCTGTTTATATTCCTGAGCCTTCTACTGCTATATTTGATGAACTTAACTCAATGTTGCATTCACTTCCCAGGCCCTATATAATTTTAGGGGATTTTAATTCCCAACACCAATCTTGGGGTAGTTCCATATCCAGTAGCCATGGTAAAGATTTGTTAGAAATAATTGACATACATAACCTATGTTTATTAAACACTGGTTCCCCAACTCGTCGCACTAGCCCTAATGAAAATATTAGTGCTGTAGATCTATCTATATGCACTCCTAATTTAGCCTCTCAGTTAACGTGGTATACACTCCCATCCACATATGGTAGTGACCACTTTCCTATCATTATCTCTTCCATAGAAAAATCTTTAGATCCGATTCTGATTCGGCAACCTCGTCTTAAATATAGAATCCAGGAAAATGATTGGGATAAATTCAAATCTTGTGTGGAATGTTACTTTAAAGATCTTCCGGAAATATCTGCAGGTAACAGTGATATATGTTCTGAAGCACTTGCAAAAGCTATTTTGTCAGCTGCGGACCAAGTTTTCCCCCGTAAAAATTCTGCTTCCAATTTGATACCCTCACCTCCCTGGTGGGACAATGAATGTACAATAGAAGTTCAAAAACGTAAACAGGCAGAAATAAATTATAATAACTATATGAGCCAAGAAAACTTTGATGTCCTTACTAAAATCATTTCAGATACAAAAAATTTTTTAAGAGAAAAAAAGTTTTCGGCATTTAAAAGATTTTGTCATTCAATTTCGCCTAGGTCACACCCTTCTACTGTATGGATTTACATCAGAAGATTCAAAGCAGGTATGTCTAATACTAACCAACCTCCACTTCCAACTTCTATGGCTAGCTCATATTTAGACTATCTTGCACCACCTTCAGTTGCTCCTTCACCACATACAATACTAATTCCAATTCCCCAACAACTTCCTTTGATTCAATCAGATATTTCTTCCCCCTTTACATTGACGGAGATTAAAGGAGTGTTTTCTAAGCTTCGTGACTCTGCGCCTGGTGAAGACGGTATTCCATATTCATTTTTGTGTAATTTAAGTGACAACACTCTTTTATATTACCTTAATATGATTAATGGCATAATCATGTCTGGTAACGTTCCCCAATCTTGGAAGTCTCAAATAGTTATACCAATATTAAAGCCAAATAAACCACCAACATCTGTAACATCATACCGTCCTATTGCACTTTCTTCAGTCATTGCCAAAATCGCGGAACATCTTGTGAAAAATCGTCTTGATTGGTTTATAGAAAGTCGTGGTTTGCTTGCAGACTCCCAGTATGGTTTCCGTAGAGGTAGAAGTACTTTGGACAGTTTGAGCATTTTTGTAACGGATATTCGACTGGCTTTTACAAATAATGAATCCATTGTTGCACTGTTCTTAGATATTAATTCCGCATATGACAGTGTACTTTTGCCAATACTTAAAGAAAAACTGCAACTGTTACATGTTCCTCCTATTATTTGTAACTTTATACTTAATATGCTTTACGGTAGATCTGTGAAATTGGATAATTCAAATGAAATTAGATTTTTATGGAAAGGCTTACCACAAGGTTCAGTTCTTAGTCCGATACTTTATAACATTTACACTTATGACCTTGAATTGACAATTAAAAGCCCAGTTAAAATTCTTCAATATGCAGATGATCTCCTTCTCTATTGTTCAGATCGCAATATAAATAATTCTAGTTCCAATGTGTCATCAGCTTTAAACAATCTAAACACTTGGATGAAGAATAATGGTCTAGAACTTTCCGTTTCTAAAAGTAATGTGGTAGTTTTTACTAGGCAACGCACCGCTCCACCTGTTAATATTCTCTGTAATGGGCAACCAATTCCAGTTCAAAATCAAGTTAAGTTTTTAGGTTTGGTTTTAGATTCTAAACTTACATTTCTTCCACATTGTGATTATGTCGCAACAAAATGTGAACGCCTTCTTAACATTTTAAGATGTCTCTCGGGTGTTTGGTGGGGAGCACATCCCTCTTCTTTGAGAATTGTCTACATTGCTCTAATAAGAAGTGTCATTAATTATGGCTCATTTTTGTTAGAACCATGTAGCATTGCTGGAATAAGGAAGTTAGATGCTATTCAATCCAAAGCTTTGAGAATCATCACTGGAGCAATGAAGTCTAGTCCAATAAATGCACTCCAAGTGGAATGCATTGATCCTCCATTTTATTTACGGCGCCAGTATCTTTCCGATAAATTTATTTTCCGTTCACTTAGATTCTCTAGACATCCTATATTTTTCAAGTTACAACAATTATCTCAACATATCACATCACATTCCAGTTATTGGTCACATAAAACTACACCCTGTCTTATTAATAGCAGGCATAAATTCATGGACTTAAAAGCGCCTACTCACAGCATTGACAAACTTCCCATTTATAATGTTAGGTATGAATGTCTATCACAGGATCCTGTAATTATCTACAACATTGGTATTGATAGAGATGATCCCAATGCTAATATTCACTTCAATTCAATAGTTCAAGAAAGATGGAATGGATGGCACCACCTTTATAGTGATGCATCCAAACACACATCTGCTGATTGTGTTGGTGTGGGAGTTTATCACCCGCAGTATAATATTGTGCAAAAAATTAAATTCCCCCCTGAAACATCTGCTTTCACTGGCGAATGTTTTGGAATTCTAAAAGCATTGGAATATATTCTACTTATGAAACTATTTAAAACTGTAATATTCTCGGACTCCCTAAGTGCTCTTCAAGCTTTAGCTAAGTTTCCATTTAAACCTCAATCACATATCCCTATAATTATTGAAGCCAGATCAAAATTATATCAATGTACTCTCTTAGGTTATTCAGTTTCGTTTGCTTGGATCCCAAGTCATTGCGGCATTAGAGGTAATGAAAATGCTGATCGCATAGCAAATGAAGCTGTTACATCTGGAGACATTTTTCCATTTGTAAACTATTCCCATGATTTAACATCTTTACCAAAAGTTTTTCTCAAGGAATCATGGAACAGAAATTGGGCCAACAGTGCTCAACGTAAGGGAAAGCACTATTTTCAAATACAACCAAATATAATGAATAAACCATGGTTCAACTGTTTGAAGTTACGCAAGAAAGTGACGTCAATAATAATAAGAATGCGGCTGGGCCATGTTTGCAGTCCAGCTCATCTTGCAAAGCTTCATATTGTTGATTCTCCTACCTGTGCATGCGGGGAGGATGTGGGAGATTTAAATCACATTATGCTCTCTTGCCCCCAACATGACCAAACTGCAATGCTTGAGGCTTTGGCTGTTCTTAAAATTCCGTTTCCAACCAGTATTGTTTGTATTCTTCAATGTTCTGACCCAGATGTATATAAGGCAATTTCTGAATATATCATTACTAATAATATTAAACTGTAAATATGTAAATATACATTGTATATAAATATGTATCACTTATCTTTGTATGTATTATGACTAAAATTTAAAAATGAATATATTAGTAGGTAGTTTTATCTTATGATAGGTACATATAAAGGTATTAGTTATTCCTTTCTCTATTCTCCTCTTTTATTCCTTTTCCATGTTATACTTTCCTGATCCGATTACCTGTTCCAAATTTCCCGTGATCCGTCTTTTTTCCTCCCATTTTTAGATTTCTTAAGGTTTCCCCGTTTTTATATCAACTTAACATAACAAAAACCAAAGTCATCTAGTAAAACTAACGAGGATTTAAAACGTGACACTGGCAAATGCACAAGACGTGCGAGACCATATCCCGACATAGGGAGCAAACGAAAAAAAAAAAAAAAAAAAAAAAAAAAACAAAACGCTGGCTCGTAGACTTTCAAATATTCGTTGTTTTATGTGAAGTAGTGTATGGATAGTGTATTTTTATCAAAATGACGAGTTCTACGTCGTTCATAAACAATGAAGTGGTGGCCGGCGAGGTGGAGTATCCGGCGAATGACCCTGCTTCTGGTGCTTTCTTTCAGACGGACTACAAAAAGTAAGTTACCTACATAAAGATATTCACAATAAACCACTACTTATTTATAGCTTTATAGTCTAGCCTTGTCCTTAAAATTAGGTACCTATTTCTCTAAGTATCATTAAAGATCAGATGTTGAAGGGTACAGGGGTAAGGGAGAAAGGTACAAACTATTACTAAGTATCTAATTTTCATTCAATTTGAGCATAGTTCAGATGAGTAATATTATTGGCACGACTGCTTCGCGGTGGACTAAGAAGATTCCACGGATTTCTATTCACTACATTTCTGCTAGTATGCTCACATGTTCTATTCACTTCATGGCCTGGATGATGAAGATGAATATTTACACCAATCTCTATAGTTAAAGCACGGGATTACGGACTAGGCAGGGGACAAGGCTCGAGCGAGGAAGTTTCCCTTTATGATGTCATCAATGATTAGCAGCATTGATGACATAAAGTGATGTGACAACATGAAGTGAGGTAAAGAGGCCCTTAAGTCTACTTCCTGGATTGCAAGTCCCGAGTATCTCAGCCCTCTTCCTCTGCATCGCTATGGACCTCGCTCCTGCACAGTGGATCCATGGAATGCTAAGTAATTTGTCTCCTCTAATTACGCCCAATCAGAACTTGGGTAGATCAAGTATAACAAGCACTGATTGGGCATAATAGGCATATAGGGTAGACAGTGGATACCTGTTACATTCACTAATGTTGGTTAGGTCTATCCTAAGGTCCAGTATGCGTCTTATTGACTGAAGTTAATAAATATGTGTATTAAAAATATATGTGACATAAACATTACATATATAACATTACTGCATAGTTGTAACTTGACATGAGTACTTATGTTCAAACTATAGGATGTAAAAGAATAAAAAACATCCAGAGCATAACAAGGGTTTCAAAGGTAGG
Organism: Plagodis pulveraria; assembly: GCA_963890685.1. Taxonomy (NCBI): domain Eukaryota; kingdom Metazoa; phylum Arthropoda; class Insecta; order Lepidoptera; family Geometridae; genus Plagodis; species Plagodis pulveraria. The sequence goes on along the minus strand of OY982961.1, from coordinate 3,483,258 downwards.
AGATGCAAAATAACTTTGCTGTCAAGCATAACACATGATTTGAACTCACTACATCAAAGAAAATGTACAAGAACAACCTTTAAATTATATAATGAATTGCCTACTGTTTATTTACATAAAAAATTAAGAGTAAAATAACTGCAATTGGTAATTGAAAGTTTTTTTTTTATTGTTTTTATTAGTTTTAAAATTAAAAACAAATATTTTAATTTGAATTTCATGCTAGCTGATAAACAGCACTTTTGAATGCAGATTTCAAACAAAAAATCTAATGTTTCTGACCTTGTAACGTGAGGATATATTTTAAAATATGTAGAAAGCGTAAATAGGTCTATTTTCAAAATGTGTTAGAAATATTAGAAAAGCAAAAAACTATTTGTTTAATGCCTCCGCATCACTGAGAACCATTCCATTCTTGGTGTTGTCTCCGTTTACATCACCGGGGACTGATTGGTACTCAATGAATTGACTTATTTTCAACCTTTAATCTATGGAACCAGGGGACATTTTAGAATGATTATTTTTTGTGCATGAAGACATTTGAATGAAAAAGGTGTAGATATATGTTAAGCATAAGGAATATTTTTTTAAAAATATGCATTAGCTATGACGATCTTAACTTAAATGTGAAGGTCAGTGCGTTAGCCACAGCCCAACTGCGCATGGTAAATTTTAAGATATTGGTCCAAAAAATGTTCTTTTTAAAGTGCAAACATTTAATTTTGTAATATACAGTGTTGTAGCTATAAACTGGTGTAAAATATAAGTGGAGCTTGAATGTTTTGTCATACTTATGATCAACAAAACTTCATTCATAGATTATATATTATAAAGATTCATATGGATTTTGGTAAATTATATGATGAATAAATCTATGTTATAAATTTTTGATCTTGGAAATAAAACAATTATATAATGATAGTAAAGTAAATAAGTAAGTATAAGTTTGCATAAGTAGTTTAAAAAAAAAATAGCAGTGTGAGCATTAGGTATTGCTGAAACTAGTGTAAAAAATGCGGAGCATAGCCACATACTTTTTGATAGATATTTGAATACTATTATAGAAGTATTATTTCCAATAATTATACATATTTAACAAGAACAATTTTTAATTTAATTAGTAAGAGTTTTGTTTTGTTGACAAACTTGTTTCTTTGATATTTTTCATTGCCAACCAAAACTTAATCTTGTGTATTTATGCACAACCTTTTGTGTATTTATGCCTGTAGAGATAGTCATATTATTTCTATGGCTGTAAAATGTATTTATACCATACAAAATCACAAATATACGATAATTTAAATTATGTGCGGGAAAAAAAATTAATTCATATGGTATATTTGTGATTTTGTAATGTAATCCGCATAGCAGGCGTTATTGCAAACCTAACAATGTATTGATACCTGTTGTTGAATGTATATATTATCTATACAACTGCAGAAAAATTAACAATGATGCAATACGAAAAAACTAATAAGAATTCACCAGTCAAAGAATCCTGGGATTCAATATGTAAATATAAATATTTAATCTGCTTATATCATAGTAGCATTACACCTTGTTTTACAGAAATGAAGATCTTAAACAAATGCTGGACGGTTCGAAGGACTCATTGAAATTGGAAGCAATGAAGAGGATCATTGGCATGATTGCCAAAGGCCGGGATGCTTCTGATATGTAAGTTTTGAGTTTTCTGTTTAGTTTATATAAAAATTTGTTTATTCATGTTTCTATCACATTATATTACAGTATAGATAAAATTTATTTCAAATATTATTAAAATATTCAGTTTTAGAGAGTCGTAAAGTATAGACTGATGTAGCTGGTCCTCGTAAACTCACGAAACTTAAAATTCGCGATATTTAGTTTCGATAGTATACGTAGGTACAGTCGACTTTAGATAAGCTGTTAAACCTATAATTACCAGGTGGTAGGTGGTTTAAAATCATTGTGATATAGACTTCGGCACGCAACTTTTGTAGACCTAACAGATGGGAGGGATTATTTCAAAATTTGACAGAGAGAAACATAGTTATAAAAGAAAATATAATAATCTTTTAACAATTTTTAATATCTTGGGTAAGCATTCCTGTGCGGTGCCGGGCTAGTGTGATACCCTCCCATTTCTTCCTGTAGGTATTGTATATCATATACAATGAAAGGAAGAAATAAGGCAATTAAGGTTAAACTGGCCGGTCAGTTCTCCATACAAACGTAGTAGGGTGATCACTCCCTTATTTGAGATTTTAGGTTCAGAATTAAGCATAATACCGATTGAACTCGTCATGACCTAGGTTTGTATCGTAACAAAATCTTAAAAATTTAATTAAATTGAAAGTTGTAAGCCTTGAAAACTTTATATGAAAATGTTTCGAGGGTCATAACTCTCAAGTTATTTTATTTATAAATTTCGGTACGATTCAAACCTACATAATGACTATATCAATCGGTATTATGCTTAATTCTGGGCCTAAAATCTCAAATAAGAGAGTGATCACCCTCATATGTTTGTATGGAGAAGCGACCGGCCAGTTTAACCTTAAGGGTAAAATACGAGAAGGTGGACAGCAATGCCTTTTGCGGAACTGCTATCTTAAACTGCGATCCCCAAGACTCCTGCTAAGCTTTGGGAATATGGCAAACCCTCCCTTAATGGGGAAGCTATGTTCAGCAGTAAACATTCCGGCTGTTACAATACAATACTGGTATGCATATGCCTAGAGTTGCAGAAAACTTTTAACATAATAATTTAAAAGTAACACATTATCTACAATAAGTATCCTCTGTTGCAGGTTCCCTGCAGTAGTAAAAAATGTGGTATCAAAGAACATTGAGGTGAAGAAGCTGGTGTATGTGTACCTGGTTCGGTATGCTGAGGAGCAGCAGGATCTGGCTCTGCTCTCCATCAGCACATTCCAGAGAGCTCTCAAAGTAAGCTATTTAAGTATAGATTTAAATTTTACTAACATGTATAAAAAAAAAAACAGAAATATAATTATTACACTCCAGAAAATCTAAGAAATACACTTAAAACTTAAAGTTAAAGCCCAAAAAGGTAAACACACCAAACGCGCTGACAACCCACAACCACAGTCCAGAGAGTGGCAAAAAAAAAACATTAGCTCCTCACTTTAGGTAAAGTGTCGCCTAGCAACTGAGAAGTGAGAGCAACCGCAAGTCGTGGATTCGCTGCCGACATGTCGGTACAATTCGCTATGATTCTCTTATGCTACGTTCACACGCTTCCGTTCATCTAGAGAGTAATACCGCTGACACCAACTCGCTGGACTGTCGGGGGGTTTGGTGTGAAGAGGACCTTTAAGTTTTCCCAAAGTCTATTCTATAGTTAGAGGCCTCTAACTGCGGGCATTATAAGTAAGCTCGTCGCACAACGAGCTATAGAATGAGGATCTCCTCATTCCTGATTCGATCTCGTAGAGGAACGAAAGCCACCGACACAGCCCGGCGGATTAGCGAGTAGAAGTGGCTGAGGGCAGGGCACGTAATACGCAGAACTGATGGTCGATAGTGCCGAAAGGTTCGGCTCGGATGGAGGCCACAAACCAGCATGCGCAGCGTCGGAAGGCCACCCACAAGGTGGACGGACGCCATTAGTAAGATCGCAGGAAGACGCTCGATGCATGCCGCTTCCAACTGTTTTATTTGGAAATCTACAGGGGAGGCAAAATTGTACTCCAATCGAAATTCGAAATCTGTACTGAAAGTCAATCATTTTCTGCTCTAGCTACTGAAACGGTGTGTCTCTCACGTCTTGAACCCATGCGCATTTTGAATGTTTAGACACTCCATTTCTCATATGATTTCTATGAGTCTATCAAGACGATGTTGTAGGTGACTAATAACCCCTATGAAGGAGCACAATGATCTAAACAAAACCCTTATATGCCGTTACAGGATCCAAACCAGTTGATCCGAGCGAGTGCACTCCGCGTGCTCTCGTCGATCCGAGTGACCATGATAGTGCCGATTGTGATGCTCGCCATACGAGACTCGGCCAGTGACATGAGCCCTTACGTCAGGAAGACGGCGGCGCACGCCATTCCCAAACTCTACAGGTAACTGAGCACTTATTAATAGACCAGTGGGCTTCATTTCAAACAAGCCATTTTAATGTTCCGTATTAAAAGGGATTTTGACCACTATTATTGACACTTCACTTAGAAAACTATCGCGAGTTTTGTCCATAATAACTAAAAAACCCGGCTGGAACTCATACCAGATAGATTCCGACCAGTTCCGGGCTATATTGTGGCCCTTCGTCTGGGAGTCACGGTTGTGCGAAGCGGCGAGCGCGGGCAGCTCAGCACGTAAGTACCACTGTTTGTGTCGTGGTCTTCCGTTTGTCATGAGCTGTTCTGTTGCAGTGTCATCTTGTGTGTGTCATCTTTGTTGTCATCTTTAGCTTGTAAATGGTATAGTTGAAACCTGTTTTTTTATATATATTGTGTAGAACGACCCAAAACCAATATTAAATTAGATTTATTGTTTTCTTTAGAAGGTGCCATGTAGTAACCTACGTTTTTATGCGCGCCCTACATGTGCTCAATCATTTATCATTAAACCGCGCTGTAGTACAAATAAGTATACCTATTTGTATTCCATTTTGTACAACTATTTTATGTTATACTTATTTTATGATATATCTTAAAACTAGTCAGTATTCGGGAATATTAATTTTAAACCGTTTAAAGTTGTTTAATTACTAAATTTATTCTTTTTCTGTGGGTTTTTCCCATTTATTTATTTATAACAATAGCTAACCTACAGTACTAAACCAAACTGCTAACTATTTTAGATTCATAAACATGAACTTTAAACACATTTGCGATCGTCCGTATTGTGTCAAAAAACACATCTACATCCTGGATCTGCGTGGTAGCGTTAAGGACAGCCAGCGCCATTCTTTAATCGGTTGAAGATGGTCAAGTTTGTTCCTAATTTTTTTAAAATCTTCTGTATTAGAATAACTAAATTATAAGAGTAGGTAGGTACTATGGTTATTGTTTTCAATAATGTGTTATTTCTAATAGAATGTTTGTTATGATTTCAGTTTAGATCCCGAGCAGAAGGAAGAGTTGGTGTCGATTATAGACAAGCTGCTGTCGGACAAGGCGCCGCTGGTCGTCGGCTCTGCAGCTATGGCCTTCACAGAAGTCTGTCCAGACCGGATGAGTCTCATACATAAGAGCTACAGGTAAATACTGTTGACGCTGATATATTTACAGTAAACTTGACTTCTGATCCCCCTCATGGGGCTGGGTTAGAATTGCACCTCCCTATATCATCCCGTGGGTGTCGTAAGAGGCGACTAAGGGAAAAATACTAGAAGGTGGGCAGCAGCGCCTTCTAAAGAACTGCCATCTTACACTGCCATCCCCAAGCCGCCTGCCAAGCATGGGGATTTTGGCTTAAACCCCCTTAATAGGGGAGGCTGATACAGTACAGACATCTCGCTGTTGTTGAAAAGAAAAGTTTTAAATAGTTTTTTTATGCATTTTTGCTCGTGGTATGTCTTTAATAACAAAATAATACGAACTATATACAACACTGCAGCTACAATAAAAGCATTAAGACAACCTACAAGTCATTGCAGTCTCACAGGCAGTCCAAACGTTCCAGCCCACTATCAGTTGGCAGCATGCCCAACACGCTGGCAGCATTGCAATGCTTATTCGTTCAGCCATAAATTATAATTGAAATAGTTTATAGTTCAATCATTAACATATATATTACTTCGTAAGGACAGGCCGGACGCCATTTAGAAATGTGCAACATTTGTCGGTGTCAAAACAACTGCGTAGCGTTACACCGACGTGGACACAGTCTACGACACAAGTCCGATGCGATCACATGTGTTCATAATCAAACAGTTTGGTGAAAGGTTGCACAAAGTACGTTTTATACTGCAGTAAAAGAAGGTGACATTTCTAGGCGTCGCTTACTAAGTCAACAAGAAAATTAAGCTTTCTTTAATCCATGCGCATCATAGATAATGAGGACAATAGAACTTCATTCAACTTAAATTTACGATATCGTCCACGCGGATGCCAATGGACCCAAATAAATCTATACAATTTAGAGGTGTGCTATAGATTCCACCTGATATTTGATAATTATCACTACTTATGTCGTACGATTTCTTGTACCACGCATTATGTACGCTGAACGTAGTGACCACGATATCTAAGAAATGCCGTAGATATCTTAGGTTAGGTGTATCTTTACATTGAAATCTATGGGTTCAATAAAAATCCAGAATCGTACAAATATTTTTTTACAAATGTAAATGATTTTCCGACTCAAAGTCATCAAAGTTTGAAATAACTTGTTGAAGTCGATACCGTGCTGATTTTAAACACCTTACATTAGCATAGTCCGACTTCCACAAGTTATTTCATACTTTTCAGTGTTGAAAGTCCGTTCCATTATTACAGAAACAAAAAAAAACGTTTTTTATTAGTCATACTGACTGCTTACAATATCGATGTAATAATAATAATAATAGCCTTTTATATCTAAACATAGGGTTACAAGGTGTCCCTAAGTTCGGTGTGCCTTCTGACATAGGCCTCCTCCAATTCCTTCCAATGGGTCCTGTCCCTTGTTACTCTCAACCAGAATGGTCCCGCTGTCTGTTTCAAGTCATCTTTCCATCTCCTGACTTGACGACCCCTACCTCTTTTGCCATCTCTGGGTTGCCAGAGGGTGACTTGCTTGCTCCATTTGTTAATGGGGTGACGTAACATATGTCCAGCCCATCTCCATTTGTGGACGTCTATCCGAGTGAGAATGTCTGTCAGTTTTGTTCCTGACTCTGTCTTTGATTTTGATCCCTAGCATGCTTTTTTCCATGGCACGTTGGCATTTTGTCAGCCTTTCCCTGTGGTTAAGTGTTATTGACCAAGTTTCACAGCCATAAGTAAGAACTGGTAGAATACAGGTCTCGAAAGTTTTATTTTTTATGTGATTGCCTAGAACCTTACTTTTCACTATTTCCTTCATTGACCAGTATTTTCTCCATCCTTGGGCAATTCGCCTGTTTATTTCTTTTGACAATATCGATGAGCTAAAAAAACTTTCGCGAGTTGCGCTTACAATATCATTCACTCTAATATATTATATATCATATCTATGATTCGCTTAAAATACTGTGATACATCGACGATAGCAAATAGCATTAAATCATCCATATATACAAAACATAAATTTTTCAGCCTATTCTCTGCTCGCTTATCGCCAACTCGTTTCTACCTCTAATTGCTTATCGCTCATCTCCGGCGGTGGAAAATGTGCTTTACTGATAAAGGTTCATGCGATGGGAAGCTCAAGGGGTTGGTTTCAATCCTCTCTACAGTTATTGAATTATTCTAGCAAAGATAATTTCGGCACCAGTGCGTAACATGGAACGTTACATGGAACATTAATGATAGTTCGTTTTTTTTTTAATGTTATTGTGACGGAACAAGCTTGAGGCCCACCTGATGTTAAGCGGACTAACCTCTGCCTGTAACAGATACATTTCATCACAAGTGACGAATTGCAGTGCGCCCGTCACCTTGAGATATGTTTGTTAAGTCTTATGTGCCTGAAATTTCACTGGCTCTCAAGGACTGCTGCCAGAACACACCATTAGGTGCTTGGCGACAGATTTTCTACTTGAGGTTGGTCGCTAGCCAGGCGGGCATTCGCAAAAAGCCCTTCCACCATGTGGTGAATCAAGCCCGCGGCGGGATTCAAATCATGGACCTGCTGCGTGGCAGTCCATAGCTAAGGCCAATGAGCCATCACTGCTTCGATAGTTAAAGTTTGTTAGATTTTTAATATTGTGATACCACTGAGTCGCCTTACCTCATGTAATCTCTCTTAGAAATGGGTTGTCTGGAAGAGATCATTTTGAACGATAAGACACTTGACACACTAATTATGGTGTGTCAATAAAGAGTTCATCTATCTATATGGAAAAGTGCGTAACATGGAACGTTTCATGGTAGGATATATAGAAAAGGCTTGCCTCTAATATCTGCCAAAACTTTAGTGTTTAGCCACCTTGGCTACCCCTCCGGGGCTGTACTATGATGGTTTGTGTGGTTATGTTCCAGGAAGCTATGTTCGCTGTTGGCGGACGTGGACGAGTGGGGACAGTTAGCGCTGCTGAATGTGCTGACGGTATACGCCAAGACGTGCTTCCCGGACCCTAACGATGAGGTACTACATTCAAACTCATACAAGAAGATACTAGTATCTACGCGCGACTTCGTCGGCCTGATTTTTGGTTACTTACATTGTTTTATTTATAACTGTTAGGCTAGCCTTTGACTACTATTTAACCTGATGGTAAGTGATGATGTGGTCGAAAGTGTTGTTCAGACTGACCTAGAATTACTGGCTCTCAAGGACACCTGGTGACAAATTTTCTACTTAAAGGTAGTAGCTAGTCAGGTGGGCATTCGCAAAATGCTTTACCACCATGCTGTAACGACTGCCATCCTAAGATAACAACCGGGACTGATGGTGCCCTCCGAAGTACGTGCACGCTCAGTAGTAATGTCACTAGCGGTCACCCATCCAACTCATGACCGCGGCGGGCGTTGCTTAACTTTGCTGATCGGTTAAGAACGGCTGAACAAACTTCTCTACTAACGGTTCAAATAAATCCCTACTGGCTAGCTGCCACCCTCAATTAAAACATCTGTCGCCAAGCACCTAACGGTGTGTTCCGGCAGCTGTCCTTACGAGCCAGTGTTTCTAGGTTAGCCTGAACAACATCTTCGACCACATCATCACTTACCATCAGGTGAGATAGAGGTCAAGGGCTAACCTATCGGCTATGAAAACATAATTAATTGTTAATATATAAATGTTATTTCCAGACATATTCTTCAGACAGCGACAGTGAATTCGAGGTGGACAGCGATTCCAACACTCCTCGGAAACACTCCTCCCCGACGTTGGACAGTGACCACCGGCTGCTGTTGCGAGCCGCCAAGCCTTTACTGCAGAGTCGAAACTCGGGCGTCGTGATGGCGGTCGCACAGTTGTTCTACCATTGTGGACCTGGTGAGTCACCTTTGTATTGTGTGTCACCTTCCTACCTACTCAGGGTAGAAGGGAGCATAAAAGAAAGAAGAGAGAGTACAGTATAAAGTATAATCAATAGAAAGGGTCGTGGATCTCAGACAGGTATGGCGAATTTGGCAAGCTTCCTTGTTTAAGGACTTAGCTCCGGTGCGCTAGTAATTGAGTCGATGCTCAGTAGCAGGTCTGCCGTGCAGGGCTCGGCTCCACATCGCCGCGCCGGTAGAAATACCCAGCAATTTGCTGTAGAGAAGATGGCCGCGGTCGGTGCTGGAGATCAGAGGACGGCCGGAGTTCAGAGGTAGTGTACGGCTAGTGTGTAGCCTCGTACTGGAAGTTCTCCGCCTCGTACTGGAACCCTGGAAGGCACATGTGCTCCGGTTATAATGGGTCCAGTATAGTGTTGAGCTGGTGGGTCCACTGTCCCTTTGCTACTGAGCATATAGGGACTCGCAGAGGGCCTTTAGGGATGTGGCCCGCCAGCAAACAAGAGGTGCCATAAGGGCCAAAGAAGTAGATGCTGCTGGTGAAGAATTCGCATCCGCTAAGGCTTCCGCTACCGAGCATAAAGGGACTAGCTAGGCCTTTCGCGGATGCGAACCACCAGCCGCTCAGAATGCCAGAAGGGCGTAAATAGGTGTGTTGCTGGTAAAGAGACGCACAATCCGCGAGGTCCGTTCACTACCGAGCAATAAGGGACTAGCCTAGGTACCTCGTGAATTGCGAGCTACCAGCAACACCCTTTAAAGTTTGCCAGAAGGGCGTAAAATAGAGAACACAGTAGAATGTTGAGAAGCAACAGAAAAACACAGAAGAACACATAAATTAAACAAGAGAGTTAGCATGTTAGACACATAATAAAATACAGCAATTACGATGAGAGTACATACCAAAGGTTGAGAATTTAGGTTAGTTTTTATGGTGGTCAAGTACACTTTCACTTCAAAACTCAAACTTACCCAGATGTCTGGGGATTCTGAAGTCTTAGTGACAATTTTCTTCTTCTAGTTGAACAGTCGATGGCTGGGGTCAAAGTGATGATGATTCCTCTTCGAGGAAAGACATCAAGTTGGCCGGATGTCGGGGCGAATTTCGCTACCATATATGGTAATGAAAAAAGCCTCAAAACCGTTGGGGTCGTAAAACCAATCACTGCATTGGATTTTGAAAGTATTCAAAATCCAAACGTTCCTCTATCGGAACTCAAAACCATCTCGTGGTATTTTTTCTGACGGACTGGATTGACATTTGTTTTAACTGTCACGATATGAGTCGAATTGAATGGAGAAAAAGAAGAAGAAGACGAGTAATTACTATCAAAGACTTAACATTGTTATATGCGACCTCCATTGGTGAGTCGCTGAACTGCCTCAGCGCGCAGCAAAGGTAGTTAAGCTTATAGCTTTATACCTAGGTGTTTTCTAAATTCAGATGGAATTTAGATAGTCGTTTGTGCGTTTGCCTACAGATGTCGCGCTGATTTAAATTAATTTAGTTAAATTTTAAGTTATTAAGATAACCAATATTTTTGGATCGGTTACATGTGGCACGTGTCACATTATTGAACAGTTATCTTATTTTTAAGTTTATAACTTCCGAGACTGACAAGTCGGCATCTGATGATAAGCATCACATGTGTCGATTACAGTTACAGTGTCACCATCTCTTCTCAGTCGGGCAGTCTTTTTCAGAGTGGTCGTGGTAGCTCTGATGGGCATTCGTTAGGTCCCCAATATTTCCAAGGCTTGCCCTCTTAGCGATGTTCTTCCAATTCTGTCGGTTCGAAGCGTTCCAGTACACTTGACCATGGCAGACTCCGTTGCTTTTATTATCAGATCAGTCCAGCGGGTTGGTGATCGGCCGCGTAATCTTTTGCCTTCCACCTGGCCTTGAACCACTAGTCTCTCCATCGAGTCCTCTTTTCTAGAGATGTGACCAAAGAACTTGAAGATTCGTAGTTGCACAGTTGACGATAGTCGTTCTTTGATACCGAGTTCTTTGAGGATGGTTATATTAGTACGGAATGCCGTCCACGGGATCTGTAGGAGGCGTTTCCAGCACCACATTTCCAGTACATCGATTTTGTGGCGATCCTGCAGTCTCAGAGACCAGGTTTCGGCTCGATAGAGAAAGATTGGAAAAGCAAGGCACTTCAAAAATCTGACCTTTGTCTTCTTGGTAATTCTCCTGTCTTTCCAAATCTTTCCCAGCCGTTCTACTGTCGACCTGGTGATGGCGAGCCATCGTCTAATCTCGTCGCCGCATCCTCCAGTACTTGAGATACTAGAGCCGAGGTAGGTATAGCTCGGTACAACTTCGCAGTTAGCTATGTTTTGTACGTTGCTAATGCCCGCCTAGCTAGCTACCACCCTCTAGTAGAAAATCTGTCGCTAAGCACCTAACAGATAGTGGTCAAAGGCAAATCCGGCAGAAAAATCCACTGGGTTTGACACATCGAGACATTCGTTTCTAAGTCTCGATCGCCAGGTAATATTACTTGCTACAGTGCCTTTCAAACCTAAACACAGCAGTGTTTGCACACATGGCTTGGTGGTAGAATATCTGACACTGCAGTACCCACCAAGACATCCTCTTTCTTAAGAGGCTTACTACATAGTTTGACAACTGATTGGCACCATCCGGTGACCGCGTGTGCGGTATCGAGATTAAGGGTACCTTCCCACGGACGAGGTTGACTAAACCCCCAACGGGCAGATTTAACACTCAATAGAAATGATAAATTTTAATATTGTTAAGTTTGCAATAACGCCTGCTATATGGATTACATTACAAAATCACAAATATACGATAGGAAACAAGTTACTTGTAGTACAACGCAAGTGATACTATAGATTTCGCTCCATCCCAATACGATGGTTAAAGAAGGATAGGAAAGATTCGAGTTGTCATGTCATGTTAGCTCAATTGGTTAGAGCATACTCCGGCTCAAGGGGTGGATGGACGCGGGTTCGAATCCCGCACATGACTTAAATTTTTCCTATCGTATATTTGTGATTTTGTAAAGAAATGATAAATTAACGCAATAATAATCTTCAAAATGTAACAGGCACCTAAACATACTTTAAGCGTATGACAGAAGGAGTAAAAAATAAATTTAAAAATTATCAATTTCTAAACGTATATTGAGGTTACCAAGCTTAGTGTGGTCTGCTTACAGAACAATTTCATCTTAACGGTTTGTTTATATTAACGCTAAGTTTACGTAACTATTTAGTATTCTGTGACACAGCGCTGTAATTTTTTAAAAGAGATGCTTCCCTTGCTCGCTCGGTCAAGTAAAACGTCGTAATGTGTACATCCAGCACAGGAGCTCCCGCCGGTGGCGAAGGCAATGATCCGTCTGCTGCGGGCGCCGCTAGAGGTGCAGAGTGTAGTGCTCAACGCCATCGCCTCGCTCACTGTTAACAAGAGGGTCAGTATATATTTATATCAACTTCTGTATCATATTAACTGTTTAAATATTATAAATTAAACCGGCAAAAACACTCACGTTGAGAGAGAGTTGAGTGTCCGCCGGGAGCTCGCAGACGCAGCTGCGCACTCGCCCTGATGATGAGCATCTGATATGCTCGAAACACGCGAGACGTAGTCGATCCCCAACGTGAGTGTTTTTGCCGGTTTAATTTATAATATTTAAATATGTGTGAAACTCACGAGAATTTCAATTCGAAAATATTAACTGTTTGCTTGAATAAGAAATATTGTGGTCTAATCATTTGTAGAGGTGATTATGTGATTAGTAATAAGAGAAGAATTATTACTTATTTAATTTTGTAATGTACTCCGCATAGCATGCGTTATTGCAAAAATTAAAAACCGGCCAAGTGCGAGTGGGACTCGCGCACGAAGGGTTCCGTAACTAAATATTCTGTGAATAGTTAAGCGTCTACCTGTCCCCGTTATTAGTATAGAGCAAGAAACGGTAAAAAATCAAGTTTGGTGTATGGAAGCCCCCCTTAAATATTTATTTTATTTTATTTTTAGTATTTATTGTTATAGCGGCAATAGAAATACATCGTCTGTGAATATTTCAACTGTCTAGCTATCACCGTTCTTGAGATACAGCCTGGTGACAGACGGACGGACGGACAGCGAAGTCTCAGTAATAGGGTCCCATTTTTACCCTTTGGGTACGGTACCCTAAAAATTATAAAATTACAGTGTTGCGTCATCACTAACAAGCTTAAAGCTAATTGCAAAATTAGTCTTGTTTGTAGTACAACGTATGTTGAACTATATATGTGTCGCTGCATCCCCAAACGATGGTTAAAGATCGAGAGGAAAAATTAGAGTTAGGACTCATATATCATGATAGCTCATTCGGTTAGAGGATACCTTGGCTATAGGGGATGACGCGGGTTCGAATTCCGCACATATCTATAATTATTCCGCTCGTGACTTTACTACTGAGCGCTTCCGTGCTTCGGAGGGCACGTTAAGCCGTCGGTCCCGGTTGTCGTCTTAGGATGGCAGTTGTTATAGCATGGTGGTAGGGCATTTTGCGAATGCCCGCCTGGCTAGCTACCACCCTCAAGTAGAAAAATCTGTCGCCAAGCACCTAACGGTGTGTTTCGGCAGCTGTCCTTGAGAGCCAGTACTTCTAGGATAGCCTGAACAACATCTTCGACCACATCATCACTTACCATCAGGTGAGATAGTGGTCAATGGCTAACCTATCAAGAATTAAAAAAAAAAAAGCCTCTGTTTTGTTATTCATATTATTGCTTGTTTACAAATTTATTTTTCGGTTTCAGGCTCTATTTGAACCGTTCCTTAAATCGTTCTTCGTCCGCAACTCGGACCCGACACACATAAAGCTGCTGAAATTGGAGATCCTCACGAATCTGGCGACGGAAGCCAGCGCCGGCGTAGTGCTGCGAGAGTTCCAGACATACGTGACGTCCAACGACAAGAGTTTCGCGGCGCATACCATCCAGGCCATCGGCCGGCTCGCGGTCGCCATACCCGCGCAGACTGAGACGTGCCTCAATGGGTTGTTGCATCTTTTGTCCAGCAAAGATGGTGAGTTTATAAACTAACGGTATTTTACTCTAGCTAATTTTTCTAGTGTCAACTGATCATCAGATTATGCATATGCAAGATAAATATATGTCAATCAAAAATAGCGCAATCAATAGGTCTACATTATCACAGTCTTTTGTTTACAGATATACATAACCTGGGCCCCAATTCTCTTAGCTATTGACCAAACGCCGCACTACTGCGATGCTTCTGCGATCGAACTGCTGTTAATGTTAAATTCGGTAGTCTGCTACTTCTAGGTCCTAATCGCAGTTGTATAGCAACCGCGTCGCTATCGTATGGCTGTGCTGTGGCCTGCAAATGTTGCCACTGAAATAATAATGAAAACTTTTATCAATCAAGCATCAGTCAAAACATCAATACACTGGTTTTCTATTAAACAATTCATTAATTAAATATATTAAAATCATTTAGCTATTTTTCTATCTAAAATCCTCCAAACTATCACGGAAATTCAGTTGCCACTGTAGCAACGCAATCGCAACAAAATAGCTTACAGCATACCAAATATGTCGAAAACTATTGATAGCAAGCCACCGACTTGCGATCGAACCCAAATAGCGGGTAGACTACGGATACTGTCAAAAACTACAATTTTCATGCAATTAAGTTGCGTTAACGACCTTCAATAGCTAAGAGAATCGGGCCCCTGATACTGAACCCAAAAGACAATAAGACAAAGTCTAGATTTAAAATATTCGCTTATAGCATTCAGTGAGCCTAGCTCTAGGCGGGAGATAAAACTTATTTACTATCGAGAGAAGCAATGGTAGCCGAGTAGTAAAAGCTATAGACTGCCGTGCTGCAGATCCATGCTCCATGCTGCAGTATGCCAACGCCAGGTTGAACTTCACCGCATTGTGGAAAGGTTTGAAGCAGTGATGGCTCAGTGGCATTGGCTATGGACTGCCGCGCAGCAGGTCCATGGTTCGAATCCCGCCTCGGGCTTGAGCTTCACCGCAATGTGTTAGGGCATTTTGCGAATGCCCGCCTGGCTAGCGACCACCTTCACGTAGAAATCTGTCGTCAAGCACCTTACGGTGTGTTCCGGCAGCTGTCCTTGAGAGCCAGTGAAATTACAGGCACATGAGACTTTACAACTATGTCAACAAAGTGACGGGCGCAGTGCGATTCGTGACACTTGTCATGGAATGCATCTGTTTTAGTCCGCTTAACATCAGGTGGGCCTCGAACTTGTTCCGTCACAATAAAAGGGCATTTTGCGAATGTTCGCCTGAGTAGGTACCTACTAGGCTACCACCCTCATATAGAAAATCTGTCGCCAATCGCCTAACTGTGTGTTCTGGCAGCTGTCCTTGAGAGATTGTATGAAGACTGATTGAGTTATTATTTATTTAAGATGAAACCAACAGTTGAAGTAACTAATATGTAACACTAATAGTAACAGAAAGCCAATTACACAATACTTATTCTACATATACAAGCAGTATCGCGTGCTAAATTTACAAATTATTGGAGAATAAAACTTGTCCCAATTGCCCTGACCTCTAGACTATCGGAGCAGGATCGAATGGGCTTCATTTTGTGCTCTAATTTTACTACCCTACCGTCATAGGATCAATACTATACTTTATCTAATCGAAAGAGCTTTTTCAACACACTTAACTCTCGGCGCACAGTGTCTTATGAAGCCCATTTTTCGGACATCGCATTTTTTTTGTAAAACCTGATAGATATAATCATACAAATGCAAGATTTTGTATCCCCATTTAACCAGCTCTTCTAGTTTTTGAGTATTTTATTTTTGAAAATCGGCTAATTTTTGTAGTTATATTTAGAAAAATATATATTTCTCTTAATCTAAGCATGATAAGCAATAACAATATTAAGTACATTTATGGCCTATCTTATGCTGCATCTTTGAGACCATAAACGAATTTGGTAGCTTTATTAAATTCACATTTATCGCATTTTTCAGTTTTTCTTATTTTTCTCCAGAGTTCCGCCGTATTGGGAAAAGTTATTTATACTGAAATTATGGTCCTTACTTACGCATTACACAAAATAAATTTTACATCCCAATTCCATGGAATCTAGAAACTACAAGCATTTTAATTTTTATCCGGATTTTTCGTCGTCAGGGTTGTCAAACGTTTTTATAATAATTTACATCCGTTGAAGTCGGTTCTATATTTTGGTATTTTTTTGTTTTGTCTCAAAACTCATTGGCATCGTCAGGACCACTACGTCGTAGTTATGAATGAAATTTTATTGGTATCATTATCGTCGATGCCAATGGGTTATACCTATGCTATTTTGCTGTTATGTGTTCCTTGTGTTGAATATGAACGTGTTTGCACAGAGTGGGTGGTGTGCGAGGCGGTAGTGGTAGTGAAGCGCGTGGTGGGGGGCGGCGCTGCCTCCGCCCGCGCGGCCGTCGCGCGCGCCGCCAAGCTGCTAAGGGCTGACAGGTCAGTGCAGAGAAATTAAACAATTAAGTCACACCACAATCAATTCAAACATATAAATAATACAATATATTTTACAATCGTTTAAGATAAGTTAATTGTGTGTGTCTTAAAAGGTTGAAGATGAATTGTATGTATATAATTTATGTTTCCCAATAGAAAAGGTTAAAATTTGCCCCAATAAGTCATCTGCCAAATGGATATCGAAAGGTATCAAACAATCTAATATACGAAAGAGAGAACTAAGATTTTATTATTATAAATACAAAACACCCAGCGTCAAAACAAAATTTTTAAAATGTAGTTGTATATTACGAAAACGGATTAACATATAAAAAATAAAAATCCAAAATACTTATCTGTAGCAAGATTTATAGCGGAATATTTATATAGGGCGCCACCCGGTTATGTGAAACTGGGAAAACTAATAAATACCGGAACGGTGTGAAGATGTACAGCATAAGACTGCAGTTTTACCGCATCAGAGATGCAGGGCCGAGCGCGGAGCACACAAGCAACTCTGGCTATTTACTGGTGTTGGGGCTATGGCAGAGGGTAGATCTACAGACCTCTAACCATGAACCTCCTAGAAACGGAAGGGTGGGCATGTCACAATTTGCAATACATATTGTTAAAACTGACTTTGCCTGAATGGCCTATACAGATTAGAGGGTAGACACATCAGTTTCAAAATAATGGACCAGTCGATTTGGCATGGTTTACTCACCCACGTGGTAAATGTTTGTGTGCAGCCCGCTTCATTTCACACAAAAAATACGGAATTACACTCAAAACAATAGGGCTAATGTCTAAACATTTAATATCTGACCACTAGAGAAGGCGTACATAGACCATGTTAGTTGTTTAATTTATGCCGCGTCGTATCAGAAGGCTTACTCGACAAAAAAACCGACTTCGCAGATACACAGCCCTTGAAACAGATATATATCTACGTAAGGAGTTGAATCGTAGAGTTCGCCAACATAAAAATTGTATTAGAACTTCATAAAATATTTTCAATGATAACCAATGAAAAAAAAATGGAGAATTAAATTGAAGAGAGTTGATAACCCTGGTACTGATTTATGGCGAGTAGTAAAAGGATTGCGATCTCACTCTTCTCCCCCAATTCCAGCGCTTAAAACTAGTGATGGTTCGTAGATGCCTTTTTTAACAATATGCAACTGACTCTCAACTGGAACAGTGACAGCCATTCAGCTGTTAACTCCTCACTGCATCACTGGAACAAGAACTCAATGACAAGCACACTGGAACTCCTGCTCAAAAGGCGTATTAAAAAATTAAAAACCCGCGAGACCCTGGGATACGACCAAATTTCCAATTTACTCATAAAAAATGTTACCCAAGAGTGCATCGTCCTCCTTACAAAAATATTCAATGCTTGCATTGCTCTTAATTCTTCAGCTCGGAAATCGGTCAAAGTAATCGCAATACATAAGCCTGTAAAAATAGTTCTAACCCCACTGCATATCGTCCCATAAGCCTGCTGCCATGCCTGGATAAGTTATTCGAAAAGATAATTTACACCAGACTAACGCGAGTCACACAGAATAGGTTGCTGGATGGGCAATTCGGCTTTCGTCCAGCCCATTCGACTGTCCAACAAGTTGGCAAGAGAAGCACAAGTCCATAACCGTAACCTAAAGAATTTAAATGGCATGTTTTTGCTAGATATTTAAAAAGCATTTGATACAGTGTGGCATGACGCTCTCTTGCATAAGCTATTTTGCCTAAATATACATTGTTAAAATCATAAAATCATACTTATATAACAAATCGACATTTCCGAGTGCATCTAAATAAATGTTCCTCTACATCAAAAACAATGCCCGCTGGGGTACCTTAAGGCTCAATACTACGACCTCATCTCTTCTTGTTATCTGTTCTTGATATATCTTAATGATATACCTACTCGGACACGTATAAGTATAGCTTGTTTTGCAGATGACACAATATCGTTCACTTCTACCAGCGGTATTAATTTGATAATTGATCGGCTACAACTATCTCTTGATAAACTCCTCTCATATTTTCAAATGTGGAAACTTAAAATTAATTCAGTTAAAACAGAAGCCATACTATTCACCAGGCAGCGCGCTCTTCACTTAGATGGATACTAAAAATAAACAGCTATAATACTCCCTGGAGTAGAACTGTTAAATATTTGCGATTAATCTTAGATAACAAGCTGAACTGGTCGGAGAATACTTCTAGATTAAGCCTTAAGGGCATAAAAACACTGAATTCTTAAGCCCTGTTCTAAACAGAAAACCTTGTCTCAGCAGTAAAACTAAACTTAGTATATATCGCACCCTGGTCCGTCCCTGTATTACCTATGTGAAGCAGCTCCTGAGCCGCAAATATAAGTAAACTTCAATTTATACAAAATAAGGCTGTAAAGTGGCTGTGGCTGTAGTTGTTGCAGCAATCCTGGCAAGGATTCCCGTCTAGCGAGAGCATCTTGAGGTGTTGATCAAGGCTCTTCGCTATTAGGCCGTTCGCCGAAACGACTATCATGACAATCGTCGAGTCAACATCCCACATGGCGGTTACATCGTGAGCCTGGTCAAGGTACTTGCTGACCTTGTCCATCTTAGCCTTCACGAGGTTCTCGTCATGTGCGATGGTGATATCTACGAGCACTGCCCGGCGCTGCGATCGGTCGATCACAGTGATATATCAGGCTTATTGCAAACAATAGTCCTGTCCGTGATGATAGAGCGGTCCCAGTAGAGCAATGCACGACCATTCTCGAGAACTGGCGCTGGTGTGTACTGGTAGTACGGCACCTCTGACTCGACAAGGCCGTATTGAATTGCAAGTTGCTGGTGGATGATCCTGGCCACTTGGTTGTGCCTGTGCAAAAACTCGCCTTTAGCAAGATGCGAATAACCGAAAATGATATGCCTGAGGACTCTCCGGGTCGGCGGCATGCTCGACAAATATCGACCGTACCGTCCTTCAGAATATATTTCCGATAGTTGATCGTCATCATTACTTCGTCTGCAATTGCACAGGCAAAACCCTCGGTTTCCCCAAAGAGGTCTCCGAATCGTAGCCAGTTCACCGAAGCGGGTAAGTCCACATCAGGTCCTGTTAGGGCTCGGAAGAACCTCCCGTGCAGCTCTTTGCTTTTCCATACTGCCTTGCGGTCATCAGTACTCAGCATCGTTGGTTTGCGCCAGTCATCGTTCGCCAAGGAGAGCGGTGTGAGGCCCTTGTCAACCGCCACGGCCTCGCATTATTATTAGTTTTCTTTCCCTATATAGAGTTTGTGTGTATTGTTTCTAGACTAGCCGGCAGCGCCCGCGCGGCGGCCGTGTGGCTAGTGGCCGAGCACGGGGCGCACCACCCCCGCGCGGCCGCAGTGCTCGCACACATGGCCACTGCCTTCGCAGACCAGGTACGGTAATGTTGCGGTTGCTAATGTTGCCTTGCTGTGCTTTTGAGATAATCTCGTGGTGACCGCAGGTGCGAGCACCCGAGTCAGACCTGACTCTCGAGTGGTAGATGCTCTCATCAGCTAGCAAGGCAGAACAGAAATCGAATCGAAACAGGAATCGGATCCCGCCGCGGGCTTGACCTTCACCACATGGTGGCAAGGCAAAGCAAGGCACCTTACGGTGTGTTGCGGCAGCAGTCCTTGAGAGCCAGTGAAATTACAGGCACATGAGACTTAATAACCATATCTCAAGGTGACGGACACAGTGCAATTCGTGACTTGTGACGAAATGCATCTGTTATAGGCAAAGGTTAGTCCGCTTAACATCAGGTAGGCCTCGAGCTTGTTCCGTCACAATAACATAAAAAAACAGCTTTTACATGGTGATATAAAAGTTCCTATAGATATACAGTTGTAACAGTTATGTGAGAGATATTAAGAGAATTTATCCCAGCGGGATATTCTCCTTAGCTTTTACCTAGTAGGCTACTTATATTAGTGGGCAGTGCTCCCTTAGAATTTTCACGAGTGAATGGCTTTGTGCGGCGGTGCGCCGTAATTAAATGGCATCCGTGTACTTATTCCGAGCTTGTAATGTTCCGCTCGTGGAAGCATCGCGTGATACCTAGATAGCTAATATATATGTGCGACTGACCGTCTCAATATGCATCTGATAAGGTCCTTTGAGACCTCATCCCTTTTTATACAATTTTAAAATTAATGCAAAGACCAAATTCACATAATAACGACTCATTCATATTCTAAATTCAAATCTTTGTGTAACAAGGGGTTTCGAAACGGTCAAGCGGCTTGTCGGTGTGTGTGCCAAATGCTGACCGTTTACAAGGTTTGCTAGACGCTCGTATCAAGCATTTACGCGCAAATAAAGCGTTTGCCTCGTGATTGAAGCGATTTTTTACTTTACGTGACGGCATAATTTAGCCAGTGTACGCGACAACTTAGCTCAATCGCGCAAATCATCGAGGGCCTCGCCTTGTCAGAGGATAGTGAAAATTATAATATTGAAAAATAGATTCTCAATCTGCATGACTGGCGCATCAAGCTGCTTGTGCAAGCAAAACTAAACTAGGTGTTTGTTGTCAAGCCACTTGACAGTTTTTGACCCCTTTTAAGTATCAGCCGAATTGTCCACTGGTGAACGCAGCATCTCTCATTGTGGGGACCTATTGTTATAATCCCCACGCTTGGCAGGTTTCTTGGGGATCACAGTGAGAAACACCAGTTTCTCAGAAAGCGCTGCTGCTCACCTTCTGGTGTGTTACCCTTACTCGCCTTCTACTACACTCACGGGTAGAGATGGGGGGTGATATGGGCCTGGCACCCCAAGTTCATTATAGCATTATATTTATCCCATTAACATTACAGTCTCCTAAATGTAATTTTTTTATTTTTATGTTTTTTGCGACAGTACAAGCTCAAGGCCCACCTGATGTTAAGTGGACTAACCTCTGCCTATAACAGATACACATTGTCACAAGTCACGAATTGCACTGCGCCCGTCACCTTGAGACATAGTTCTTTGCCTGTAATTTCACTTTTTTTATTTCAAGTCTCATGTGCCTGTAATTTCACTGGCTCTCAAGGACTGGTGCCGGAACACACCTGAAGGTGCTTGGCGACAGATTTTCTACTTGAGGGTGGTCGCTAGCCAGGCGGGCATTCGTAAAATGCCTTCCCACCATGCGGTGAAGCTCAAGCCCGCGGCGGGATTCGAACCATGGACTTGCTGCGTGGCAGTCCATAGCCAAAGCCACTGAGTCATCACTGCTTCAAAAACATACTATTGCATACATACATGTATTGTATGCATACATACTATTTACAGGAAGAGCTAGTAAAACTCCAGCTGCTATCCCTCGCAGTGAAGCTGTCGATCACCCAGCCGGGCACGGTCCCCGTGTGCCGCTACGTCCTCTCCCTCGCGCGGTACGACGCGAGCTACGACGTCAGGGACCGCGCGCGGCTCATGCGGAGGTTCGTGGAACCGACCGCAGCCACGCAGCTACCTATGTACGCCGCTGAGATATTCAGGCCGGATAAACCGAAGCCTACCATTGAGAGTAGCTTTAAGGGTGAGTTTTGGCTATTTTTTTTATTGATGTACAATTTTTTTAATGCGATATGATATACTACAAATTGAAGAGCGGTCATATTTTGGATGGTTGACCGCTAGTGTCATTCACTACTGATTCGTTAAGCATTTGATCCCTGTTGTTGTCATTGTGACAGGTTTTTTTTTTTCATTTTAATTTTATTGTGTCGGTACAGGCCCGAGACTCACCTAATTTTAATTGGACTAACCTCTGGTTATAACAGATGCATTTCGTCAAAGACGAATTATTATTAGCTAACCAGCGGGCATTCGAAAAATACCCTTCCACCATGCGGTGAAGCTCAAGCCCGCGGCGGGATTCAAACCATGAACCTGCCACTGAGCCATCACTGCTTCAAAAGTTAAGTAAAGTTGCTATAGCATATTGTGGTAGTAAATTACCGGTTTTTATAAGTTACCTAAATGAAGAACGACAAATAGGTAGGCACTTAGTTGTAGGTTACCAAGAATGACTTACCTCGTTTTATCCTTAGGAAATCTATAAAAACTCCTATCCTTTTCTCGTTTAGTTGATAAGCAACCGTAAACAACACAAGAGTACCCCATTCACAACTTTTAAAATACTCGTACAATCGTCACGCTTCGTCGTCACGTCATCGTGCGCGAGTTGCGCGTCCCGTACTCAAGTCAGCTCAGCGACAGCTCAGAATCGGTGGCGGGGTGAGGAAGGCTCGTGTTATTGGGGTGAGAGGAGTGTCCATTCTATACGTAGTATTATTATATTTTCTATGGTAAGGGTGTGAATAATGATTATAAATCATAAATCATTTATTCACTTGCGAGAATAGGTAAACAACATTTCATAACATTGTGGTCTTAAATAGGTTGCTTTAGTTCCTCTATCTCCGCTATATAAGCATGCAAGGGTTACATAAGTTACGCATGGGAAATATTGTTATCAGATAATATTATACAAAATATCAATATAAAAATGTCACACTTATAAAATAATACCCTCACTGATGTCATAATTCAAAAAATTAATGAAAAAATGTCGCTCTTACAAAATAATACACATATAACATAACTTAATACAAAATATCACACTTATAAAATAATACAATAATGTCATAAATTCAATAAAATTATTTTATATTTTTGTCATTAAGAAATTCATTGACAGTATAATACGATTTTTCTATCAAAAATTTGTTAAGAGCACATTTGAAAGTCCTTATCTCATTTTCAGCACGTATACTTTTTGGTACCTTATTGTAAATGATTGGGGCCATACAAAACAAACTACGGCGCAACAAAAAGGATTTGTATTTAATTGGCAGATGACGCAGTTGCCCCTCTCGCCTACTGGCTTCTTCATATTTAATAAATAGCTTCGGATAGGTTTTTACAAATACCGCTATTTCGCTGATATAAATCGACGGCATTGTTAAGAGTTTTAAGGTTCTGAAGTGTTCTTTGCATGAGTCAAGCGGTTTTAAGCCTAGTATTGCTCGAACACATCGTTTTTGCGCTATAAAAACTTTTAGTTTGTCCGTTGAGTTTCCCCAAAACAGGATACCATATCTAATTATCGGAGCGACATGAGCATGGTATGCTGTTAATAATGTATTTGTGTTTGATACTTTGCTCAATTTGTAAAGGGCATATGAAGATTTATATAGTTTCTTGCATATATTATCAATGTGATATTTATATATATATATAAATATCTATATAGTGCAGTACATTTTTTATTTGATGTAATTAAATTGATTACTGAACTTCAAAATAAGACTTCTATACAAACTCTGAGCCCTAATTCGACCCTAGCAATTCGGCCCTTAGCTGAATTCTCCTACCTATGACCGATTCATAAGTCAAGTAGCTTTCGTAACACCGAATATAACTAGAAGAAGACTTCTGTAGTTATTTAGTTCTCTCCCCGGTTTGCAGACCGTCAGCAGCTGACGGTGGGTACACTATCCCAGTACATCGGCAGCGCCGCGGGGGGGTACCGGCCGCTGCCCCCCGCGCCCCGCGCCCCCCTCGCGCAGGCCCTCCGGAACGCGCCGCTGCCCTCGCCCAATGACTCTACTGTCACTGTACTTACTGAGGACACAAAGGTCAGTACCGTACCTATCTACTATACACTTCTATTTTCTATACAGGGTTTATTGTTGATTCAAGAAATTATTTTCAACTTTTAGACATGTAGAGAAAATTAAAGAAATTATACTGACTAAACGTAAGGTGGAAGGGGAAGACCAAGACGAAAATTCCGAAATCAAATTGAAGACATTCTGAAAAATGGCCAAGTCAGGAGTTCCCTAAACCAACGCTCATGTATGAAAGCATTGATGAATGCAGATGAAGCGAAAGAGATATGCAAGGAACGTAGCAAATGGAAATCTGTGGTCTCTGCCTACCCCTACGGATAAGAGGCGTAATGTTATATATGTATGTTAAAACTTCCAAGCATATATGGAACAATCATTACTTTTATATTTCGTATATGTTATTCAAAACATTCTTTGTTATATAAAAATATGTGTGAATACCAACAAGAAGTAAATTATACGTAATCTGCTTTTTTTTAGCGGAACAGTTAAAAAACAAGATATTTTAATCATGAAAATACAAAGTGAAGTATGGTTTTGATCTGCACTGTATCAGCTGGATCGTCCACTGCTGAACACAGCCTCCCCCAAAAAGGGGGGTATTGCCATAATCCAAACGCTTGGCATGTGCCTTGGGGATCGCAGTTCAAGATATCGCTGCTGTCCACCTTCCGGTATTTTACTTGTCGCCTCTTACGACACCCGCAGGTTGCAATCGGGGTGACATTCTAGCCCGGCACCTGTATCCTTATACAAATCGGTATTTTCAGTATTTGTTGGTTAAATAGAGGATATGGTTATATGGGGTAATATATGGATACCTAACTAGTTAGTTTTTGAGATAAACCCTGTACCATAAATGATCTGAAATTGTCATTTTAACAGGCAGCCATTTTATTGATTTTTTTAGGTGAAAAAAAATATTTATATTATACTCAAATAATTTTAAATAATGAAACTCCACATGTTAGAGTGCAAAAAGGTAAATTCTCTCCGGCTATCTAAATTACAGGCACATGAAACTTAACAACTACGTCTCAAGGTGACGGGCGCAGTACAATTCGTCACTTGTGATGCAATGCATATGCTCTAGGCATTTCATCACAAACTATTATAGGTTAGTCCGCTTATCATCAGACGGGCCTCGAGCTTGTTCCGTCACAATAACATTTAAAAAAAACTTCTGTCATGTATTGGAGTCCCCCTAAAAATCACATTTTGGATTTTGATTGAATTTTGAGTCCAATATTTATTTATGAGTCAACTTTTTCCACTAATTGTCAAAGTTCCAAAATTGTGACTCTTTCAATTTAAGAGCTAGATAACCGTAACATATGGACGGATGGACAGACAGTAGTATCGTTATTGTGTACCAAAACATCATCGGTGCAAGTCAGAATAAACTTTTTTTAACTTAAGTCAGTCTTGAGACTCCTTCATGTACAGATCTTAATAATGATGAATAGAGAAAGCTATTCATCGCCATTAAGAAAATGATCAATATAGTATCAACCTTTATAGTATATTAATATAATATTTGTAGAAAAACAAGACATTCTACTCGGAGCCAGAGAGCAGTGGCTCCGGGTCCTCATCATCAGGATCTGACTCCAGCAGCGAAGAGGAATCTTCTGAAGAGTGAGTGGATTCTATTCAAAATAACGTTATGCCTGTATATATTCAATGGAGTAGACAGAACAAGCTTTCGTAGCTTAGCTTGTTCTGTCTACTAATTAGCAAAGTTAAGCAACGTCCGCCGCGGTCATGAGTTGGATGGGTGACCGCTAGTGACAATACCACTGAGCGTGCACGTGCTACACATTAAGCAATCGGTCCCGGTAGTTTTTTTTTTTTATACCTGTTTGGTTTGCCTTTGACCACTACCTCACCTGATGGTAAGTGATGATGTGGTCGAAGATGTTGTTCAGGCTAACCTAGAAGTACTGGCTCTCAAGGATAGCTGCTTGAACACACCGTTAGCTGCTTGGCGGCAGGTTTTCTACTTGAGGGTGGTAGCTAGCCAGGCGGGCATTCGCAAGATGCCCTACCACCATGCTATAACGACTGCCATCCTAAGACAACAACCGGGACCGACGGCTTAACGTGCCCTCCGAAGCACGGAAACGCTCAGTAGTAATGTCACTGGCGGTCACCCATCCAACTCATGACCGCGGGCAACGTTGCTTAACTGTGCTGATCGGTTGAGAACAGCTAAGTAAACTTCGCTATGAGCGCTTCAAATGTTGTCTTAGGATGGCAGTCGTTACAGCATGGTGGTAGGGCATTTTGCTAATGCCCGCCTGGTTACCTACCACCCTCAAGTAGAAAGTCTGCCGCCATGCACCTAACGGTGTTTTCCGGCAGCTGTCCTTGAGATCCACTAATTCTAGGTTAGCCTTAACAACATCTTCGACCACAACATCACTTAACATTAGGTGAGATAGTGGTCAAAGGCACTATCAGGCATAAATATATCTATTATATATGTTGTTGATAGAGTATTTCCCTGTTGTTTAACTATATTGCGTTGTTTACAGAGAGGAGAGCACTAATGAGGAGAAGAAACAAGAGAAACCAGCGAAGCAAACTAATAATAAATACAGGTGAGATGCAAATATGATTATTAATCTTTAATTATTCGCTTGTGTAGGTGAGTCTTTAAGTTTTACCATAGAATATAGGAACAGAAGGATCACTTCGCGAAGCCATTCCAATAAATACGCGATTCTTTTTCTTTTTTATGTTATTTTGCCGTATCAAGCACGTGGTCCACCTGATGTTAAGCGGACTAACCTCTGCCTATAACAGATGCATTTCGTCACAAGTCACGAATTGCACTGCGCCCGTCACCTTGAGACATAGATGTTAAGTCTCATGTGCCTGTAATTTCACTGGCTCTCAAGGACTGCTGCCGGAACACACCGTTAGGTGCTTGGCGACAGATTTTCTACTTGAGGGTAGTCACTAGCCGGGCGGGCATTCGCAAAATGTCCTTCCACCATGCTTTGAAGCTCAAGCCCGCGGCGGGATTCGAACCATGGACCTGCGGCACGGCAGTCCATAGCCAATGCCACTGAGCCATCACTGATTCTAGCTGCGAAGCAATAATTCGCGAAGGACGAAGTAATTTATATTTATATTCACGTACAAGGCGTCTGTCTCTCTTTCTATCGCATAGCTACGCATAGCTCTGTCCTCTTCTGACGCGGCACACACGTACAAAAATCCCGTCCGGACGGATACGCCGATGTACCTGTAGCGACATACCTAAAGTGCAGAGTGAGCGACGCCTGGTTTTACCAAGCGTGGTAATTATGGGAACCGTTTTTAAGATCAGACGTGTAGCTAGACGCTACGCATATCGCTAGAAAAGTAGTCCAGGCGACAGAAGCAGAACTAGTCCCCAGTAGGACAGCGGCCGCGGCATGCTACCCAGATCGGCTTCCGCGACGAACATTTTTTTTTATTTTTTTATTTTGTTGTGATGGAACAAGCTAGAGGCCCACCTGATGTTAAGTGGACTAACTAACTAAACTAACTAACCTCTGCCTATAACAGTTGCAATTCATCACAAGTCACGAATTGCACTGCGCCCGTCACATTGAGACATAGTAGTTAGGTCTCATTGTGCCTGTAATTTCACTGGCTCTCAAGGACTACTGCCGGAACACCCCTTTCGGTGCTTGGCGACAGACTTTCTACTTGAGGGTGGTAGCTAGCCAGGCGGGCAATCGCAAAATGCCCTTCCACCATGCGGTGAAGCTCAAGCCGGCGGTGGGGATCGAACCAGGGTACTGCGGCACAGCAGTCCATGGCTATTACCGCTCGGCCATCATTGCTTCAAAATATTTGCTTCATAATATGTTGCATCGCCTCGCACCGCGCTTCAATCTCGTTACATCTCAGTTCCTTTCGCATCATACTTTCTGTTCTTGTGCCTTCATTACATATTTTAAAGCAATGATGGCCGAGCGGTAACAGCTACGGACTGCCGCGCCGCAGTACCCTGGTTCGATCCCCACCGCCGGCTTGAGCTTCACCCCATGGTGGAAGTACATTTTGCGATTGCCCGCCTGGCTAACTACCACCCTCAAGTAGAAAATCTGTCGCCAAGCACCTAACGGTGTGTTCCGGTCTTCTTTCAGTCAGTCTTTGAGAGTCAGTGAAATTACAGACCCATGAGACTTTAACAACTATATCTCAAGGTGAAGGGGGGAGTGCAATTCGTGACTTGTGATGAAATGCATCTGTTATAGGCAGAGGTTAGTCCGCTTAACATCACGTGGACTTCGAGCTTGTTCCGTCACAATAATTAAAAAAATAAATTAAAAAAATCGCATGTGTCTATCATTTTGCCTATCTTTGGACTATACACACACAATATATACATATTGTTTTCAGTAAACTGTGCTTGAAGAATATCAGCATTTGCAGTCGCTAAAAATGAGACTAGATAGATAGATAGTTTATTGTCACACCATAATCTATACAACTAATACTAGACGTTTGTTCCCTCAGACTGAACACCTTATTCAGCTTTGGATAGTTCTTCTAATAAAGAACTTAAGATAATTCTTGCCAGACCATGATTATATAATGAAATGATTCTCATTTGTTCTGTGGTTATCAAACAATCAAATACGATCCCGATACGATGGTTGAAGAAACGAGAGCAAAAATTAGAGTTATGAGTAATTGTGTCATGTTGGCTCAATTGGCATACCCTGGCTAAAGAGGTGGATGCACGTGGGTTCGAATCCCATACATGACTATATTTTTTTCGTAAATTACAAAATTACATTCTTAAGTAACAAAATTACAAAGAGAGGAAAAATTATAACCATGTGCGGAATTCCATTGATATATAGCCTATAGCCGGGGTATACTCTGACCGCTGAGCTAACATGACAAATAGCTTATAACTCTGATTTGTTCTCTCGTTTTGAACTATCATATGGGGATGGATGGTAAAGATTCGAATCTCGAACATGACTAATCCTGGGAATTACATAAATAAAAATATGACAATTAAATGCTACGTTAAACTGATGAGTTTTTTATTTTTGTATGGGTGGTAGCCCTGTATGTGCACTTCCCTCCGCAAGCTACTATCCAAACCGATGGTGTGTTTTCAGATCGTCAAATTCTGCCACTTCTGATAGCGATACTGACAGCGAAGAGTCTACGTCGAGGTCCGACAGCGAGTCCGAAACCAACGAGTCTAGCGAACATGACTCTGCCAACAAGAACTCTGCAACTAACAATGATAAAAAGGTTAGTCACATCTGACAGCGAAAGTCCTCGTCAGGGTCTGACAGCAAGTCAGATTCTCTTTAACAAAACGTTAAAAGCCCAAATCATGGTCCTTAAGTCTTAACCCCATCATGATAATAAAAAAAAATGAAGAGAGCATTCTCTTCATTCTCTCCTCAAATAACAATATTACTTCATTAATGAATACTGTTAGTACTAAATACGTAAAGGTAATACGAGTAAAATTTATTTGAGGGAAACGCTCACATCAATGGTGATCAAAGTTCAAACTGTTTAATATGATTTAGGGTCAACTTTTGCAAGTATGTGCATCGCTGATCAAAAAATTTCAAGAAATATCTCTTGAAAGTTTTTAGTTTTCTTGATTAAACTCGGAAATTCCATAATCATGTAGATTGGTTCCTAAACCCAGCTTCAGGAGCGATTAAACTCTTTAAACATTCTTGACCTGAACATTTTTTTACCAAATGCGAATTTTTTGTTTGCTTTACTTGTCCGGATAAAGTATCTATTATGAAATAAACAATTTTCTTGTGCCTGATATAAAATTCGTAGAAAAAAGTTTACCGATTCTTGACCAATCTGTATCACCATTTGGCGAAGAACATACTCAAAACAAAACGCCTCTAGCAGAATATTCAAAGTTATCGCCAATATGGCTTTTAGAATTATTAGATTTTGCCTTTTCATTCATATATATTTACCTACATACAATTTGAGATGTTGTCCGCTGTGGAAACACGGTGAGCTTCTTTTAAGCTTAGACAACTTAGTAAAAGATAATTTAGTTTCAGATTTGAATGTTGAGATGGAAGATAGGGCTGGATGCAAGGTTCTCTCCCTGTGAGGTTGTCCTCTTGCGTATCCTTAACGCAAAAATTCTAGTGTGGCATTAGCAACTGTTTTGTCTTCCGTACACACATTTTTTTATGCCTTATATAGGTTGTCCTTTGACCACTATCTCACCTGATGGTAAGTGATAATGTAGTCGAAGATGTTGTTCAGACTAACCGAGACTTACTGGCTCTCAAGGACAGCTGCCGGATCACACGGTTAGGTGTTTGGCGACAGATTTTCTACTTTTGAGGGTGGTAGCTAGCCAGGTGGGCATTCGCAAATTGCCCTACCAACATGCTATAATGACTGCCATCTTAAGATAACAACTGTGACCGACGGCTTAACATGCCCACTAGCGGTCACCCATCCAACTCATGACCGCGGGCGACGTTGCTTAACTTTGCTGAAATTAGTAGAAATTACTCTTGCACCATCTTTAACCTCTTTTGATGTAGAATATCTGGTTGAGGCCAAAAACACATGTTGACCGGCTTGTCCAAATACTGAATTACCATAAATTGTGTCCTCTCCGAGACAGTTGGATCCTTCCTAATCGTCGATCCTAACATCGCAGATCGTGTTCGTTTTCTCGCTGTTTCCGTGTAGGAATCTGGCAGCATGCTGGGCACGCTGCCAACTGGTAGTGGGCTGGAGCATTTGGACTGCCTGTGAGTCTGCAATGACTTATAGGTTGTCTAAATGCTTTTATTGTAGTAGCTGTAGTGTTGTATATAGTATTTTATTATTTAATATTGTATTATATATTGAGATGAAAATTATTTACTATTTATTAAATTAAAACTATTTTTTTTTGCTAATAGGTAAGCCTTTGATTGAGATGGCATGTGATCATGTGGTCGAAGATGTTAACAGGCTTAACCTAGAATTACCGACTCTCAAGGACAGCTGCCGGAACACACTGTTAGGTGCTTATATTATCTAATTGCTTGCTTACCTCTTACTCCTCTAAATTGTATGTGCCTTTTGGGGCAGACCCAATTTTAAATATTATCTAATTGCTTGCTTACCTCTTACTCCTCTAAATTGTATGTGCCTTTTGGGGCAGACCCAATTTTAAGTAACTGATTCCACGAGAATATCCCTATTGCACAATGTCGTGTATTATATTTGTATGTATGTGTTATAATATGTTCTCGGTTTCTTAAATCGCCAGTAGTATATTACTTATGTTAAATGACACATTAAAAGCGTGAGCAGCATTAATAAATGGTGATGGACAGTAGTAGGCCGGTAAGGCTTACAGCGAAGCGTGGCAAAATGTTATGTCATGTGACTTGTTACCTCACACATCGAAATCAATATCATTTTTAAAGCATTTAAAGAAATATTCCTATTTATGCACTGTTCATTGTAAAAGGTTAATATCGTAGAAGATTCAACAGTTCTTTACTGAACAGACCGTGGAGAAACAAGCAAACACGAAACAGGAGGAAGAAGACCAGAAAAAGGTTGACAAGTCAAACTTGGAGCTACTCCTGGAGCTGGACGAGGTGGCTAGCTCGTTGCCCACCATGACGCCCACCTGTGGGGGCTTCCTGTCGCCGCCCACTACTGGGCCCACGGGGATCGGAGATGGTAAGTAGATTTGATTGTAATGCAGGATACAGACCAAGCGAACGAATGCAAATGAGCGGAGATTTGTCGATCGGTACCGCATGCTTATTCGCTTTATCTGTTTATCAATGATGGCCGAGCTGTAATAGCTATGGACTGTCGTGCTGCAGGTCCTTGGTTCGATCCCCGCCGCCGGCTTGAGCTTCACCGCATGGTGGGAGGGCATTTTGCGATTGTCCACCTTGCTAGCTACCACCCTCAAGTAGAAAATCTGTCGCTAAGCACCTAGCGGTGTGTTCCGGCAGCTGTCATTGAGAGCCAGTGAAATTACAGGCACATGAGATTTAACAAGTATGTCTCAAGGTGACGGGCGCAGTGCAAGTCGTCACTTGTGATGAAATGCATCTATTATAGGCACAGGGTACCGCTTAACATCAGGTGGGCCTCGAGCTTTCAGTCCCAATTGTCGGGTTTGGTTTATTACATGAGAACAATAATTTCATATCTTCTTGTTCTTTTATTTCTTTTCACTTTTACTTATATACATTTAATATATATTAAAGTTTTTTGTAACAACAGAACTACTACGCAGTAGCCATTTTTTAACAAGAGGGAAGATTATATCATAAGTATCATAGAGTAGGCAGTAGATACAGTGACCTAGATTAAGCAGGTAATAGTGCGATTGCCACAGATCCAACACCAATAACATAAAAAAAATTACTAGATAAACGCATGTGAATGTGAAAACCACAAATGCTACGTAAGTAGTATTTTAACAATCTTGTAATAGCTGGCGGTGCGTTTATGGTAATAAAAGTTTTCGGTGCAGAAGCAAACGGGGCCACTCAAGTCACCACCACCACAAACACACCGCTTTTCCAATCCCACAACGCCCTTTGTCTGCTTATAGAGCTCTATGAAAATAAGTAATTTATCACTAGACCATTATATTATTACACATTCGTATATAAATTGAAATAATTAATGCACAAGATCGTAACGTCGGTCTCGTGCAACCGCCGCAATAGGGTTGTTCGCGCCATCTATTGGCACTTTCTTTCTTTCTACCTCTTACCTTTTCCTACCCTCATTTTCCCACGAAAACGACGACTATCTACGGTTGACATTTCGTGGCTGATGAGTGACCTACTTGTCATTGCAAGTAGTCTGCGGTCGACCCTTGTTGACGGCGGATGCGTCTGTTCCTGTGAGCTCCCTCGAAGCCAAGGAAACCGCCATTTTGTTACTAACCGCGCTCGCGCTGCTTTCGTGTGTGCCCATCGCACTGGGATATCCGCGATCGTCTCTTTGGAGCTGTGTACTAACAGCTTCCCGCGCTCGCGCCGCGAGTCTACAACAGCGTGAAATAATTCGAAGAGCCACTACATCTGGACACCAGCAGGACGCCTTGGAGTGCCGCAGCTGTGCTCGTCCGCCCGAGGATATCCAGGTTAGTCGCTCGTTTTTCGCTCCTTTTCCTATACAGTCCACTTTTCATCACCTTGTTCCGCATTCTTTCGATTTACCAGTGTCCTTTCAACCCGCGCCCGCAGTTCGGCGTGCTCTGCCATATAGCTTGGTGGCCGCGCTAACATTATTTTGGTTCCTTCGAGCCGGATTATTCTAAAAAGGCCTAATATTTCACGATATTTGTACTAAAATATTGTGTTCCCGCGTAATTTCCCGTTTTTTGTCCCTACATTAATTACATTCTATAACCTGTTAGTATTATTTGCATATCAGATTGTGTA
The DNA here is from genome assembly GCA_963890685.1 of Plagodis pulveraria. Taxonomy (NCBI): domain Eukaryota; kingdom Metazoa; phylum Arthropoda; class Insecta; order Lepidoptera; family Geometridae; genus Plagodis; species Plagodis pulveraria. Next base: position 3,449,575 of record OY982961.1, on the reverse strand, counting down.
TTCCGTTTTCCAAAACCGCATTTAATTTCGCTATTTCTAAAAATTATATTCTTTACAATTAAATTCATTCTGTGTGAGGGTAATCTGCGAGTATTCGTTAACGTTTTTTGACCCATTGTTCTCTTCGTTTCTCTTTAAAAATGGCGAGCACTAATACTAAAAGTGTTCGTTCTAAGGGCAAAGAAGTAGGCGAGTTCGAAGATGCGACGGCTCTTGATGCTTTGGCGGTCAAACGTTTAACTTTAATCGGCAAACGTGATGCCATATTTGCTCGTTTACAGCAAATTTATAACCGCTCGTTGAACGCTTTCACTGATGATACTGAGAAAGACTTATTTCTGTGTGGAATCATTTCACTGGATCGTTTACAATCTGAGTTTAATGACATTGTAAACGATTTAAATGTCACCGAGTTGACAATCGATCCCACGTATTCCGTAAGTTATCAGTCAATTAATGTTTTTGAAGACATGTACTGCCGCTGTAAGTTTGTTTACAATAAACTCAACCCTCCCGCTATGAACGTCAAAGGTACGGAATCGCATGTTACACCGCAACATAAATCTGTCAAACTACCTAAGTTGGAGTTGATGACCTTTGATGGTAATCCAATGACATGGAAAATATTCCATGAATCGTTCCGTCGCACAATTCATGAAAATGCCGATTTAACTGACCACGAACGTATACAGTATTTAGTAAATAAATTGTCAGGTCGTGCATTATCCGTTATTTCAGGTATTGTTCCAAACGCAGATAATTACCATCTAATCTGGTCGACTTTAGTCAACAAGTACGACGACCAGCGTAGCTTAGGTTCCGCTTATCTCGATCAGCTGCTCGATTTCAAACCAACTAGCATTACCGCTTCCGCTAAAAACCTGGAGCTATTTTTAGATAAATTTTGCACAGCAGTGTCAAGCTTACATTCGCTCAAGCTCGATAATTTATCGGATTTTATGTTGTTACAATTAGCTTTGAAGAAGATAGATTCGAGTACCGCCCGCTCGTTTGAAATGCATATGCGAGGTAAAAGTATGCCTACGTACGACGATCTAATTAAGTTTGTTCGCGAGCAGAGTAAGATATTAGAACGTACGGCGCCCGCTAGCCGCACTTCTGATGTCAACAATAACAAACAGGTTCTCCCTAAGTCTACGCATTCTTTCGCTGCATCGTGCGCAGCACAGTGCCCGCTTTGTAATCAATCTGATCACGCTAATTTATATAGATGCCCTGCATTTAATAAGCTTTCCACTAAGGACAGGTTGTCTTGTATAAAACAACATAAAGGTTGTACTAATTGTCTAAGTGTTTCGCATAACTATACCGCTTGCAACTCGCAATATAGTTGCCGTCATTGTGGATGTAAACATCATTCAATGTTATGTCGTAAAATGTTACCTTCCCGGGAAGGAACCCGCACTCTCAACAGAGCTGCCGTCGCGTCATCCGCGCGCAATCCTGCGCCAGCGCAGTCATCGCGCGCACTACCTGACAACACCGCCGGCACCGCCGCCCGCGCGCCCCTGCCTTCCGCCCCGCGCGCTGTTACCGCTCAATGCCCGCTTGCAGATGTTCCGAAGCCTCCCGCTTATCAGTCGCAACAACAAAACATTTCTCTATGCAATAACGTGCACCCTATTACGCAACCGACCGCAGATACTACGTGTTTACTGGGAACCGTGCAAGTTTACGCTACTGATTCAAACGGTCGTAAGCATGTAGTGCGCGCTTTAATAGATTCTGCCTCTCAGAGTAATTTTATATCAGCGAATTGTTGCGCAAAGCTTCATTTAAAATGCAACATGGTTACAAATACCGTTGTTAAGGGCATAGGTTCCGCGTCAAATCCAATTAAGGGTGTAATTTCAACCACATTACATTCGCGACTTGATAATAATTTTATTTCGGTCGACGCTTTTGTTATTGACCGCATCACCGACAACCTGCCGTCTGTGAGAGTTGATACCTCTTGTCTTGCATATCTACACGGCTTGCCGCTTGCTGATAAGGATTTCTCGGAACCGTCCGAGATAGAAATACTTATTGGGGCTCCGCTGTTTGCGGATATCTTGCTATCGGGTCGTGCCGCTGGTCCGCCTGGTGCACCTACCGCTTTCGAATCGATATTCTGTTTTATCGTAATCGGGACCGCTCCCGTTGCGACCGCTCAAACATATACCGCTTTTAATGATGATAGTCACCGCTCCCGAATATCTCTCTGCGCCTTCGCAGAACAACCGCGCTTGGATATCATTCTTCAGAAATTCTGGCAACTTGAGGAAGTGCAATGCACACCGGCCTTAAGTCCTACCGCTCTCGAAAATGAACGTATTTTTACAAATAATTTTTCCCGCGATTCTACGGGCCGCTACTCTGTAGCGTTGCCTTTCTCCCGCGACCCCGCTGCCGCTTTGGGTAATTCTTTTCTTACCGCTAAGAAGCGCTTTATGCATTTAAAACGCAAGCTCGTCGCTTCACCTCCCCTGCGCGTGGAGTATGATGCAATTATCCAGGAATACTTGCAGAAAGGTTATGTCTCGCTGATAAATAACGACGATAGTTTAGCCGGTTACTACATTCCGCACCATGCGATTGCCAGGTTGGATAAAACCACTACTAAATGGCGCATGGTCATGGATGCAAGTGCGAAAACTGATTCGAGCTTATCATTGAATGACGTCTTGCATACTGGGGATAATTTGCAAAATGACCTTTTCGTTATTCTCTTAGTATTTCGTTTTTATGCAATCGTTTTCTCATCCGATATAAAACAGATGTATCTACAGGTACTTGTCAACGAAGAGAGCCGCAAATTTCAGAAGTTTTTATATCGGTTTGATCCCGCTTCGCCGCTGAGCACTTACGTGTTCAACCGTGTTTGCTTTGGCCTGCGCAGTAGTCCTTTTCTCGCGATGCGTGTGCTACGCCAGCTGTGCGCTGACGAGCGCGCTCGCTTCCCGCACGCCGCGTCTGTCATCGAAAACAATACTTACATGGATGATGTGTGCTATTCCATGCCGTCCTTGCCTGGTAGCGTACAACTTCGCGATGATCTCCGTGAGTTGCTCAAGGCCGGGGGCTTCGAGCTAGTGAAATGGGCTAGTAACGTACCCGAGCTCACTGAATCGCTTCCGGTCTCCGATCGGCATTCCGCAGTTATCAATTTCGATGAGCCAGACTCGAACTTGAAGGTTTTAGGGCTACATTGGTTGCCAAGCTCGGACGCATTTATGTTCACCGTGAACGTCGAAAGTCGGCCTGCGACTAAACGCAATATGTTGTCCGTGATAGCGCGGCAGTATGACGTTCTCGGACTCATAGCTCCTGTCATCTTGTACGCTAAATTAATTTTACAAAAGCTTCATGTTTTGAAGCTTGACTGGGATGAGCAACCGCCGCAAGCAGTGGTAGATATTTGGCATAATTATCTTCGCGAACTTCCCGCCATTCAGCAACTGCGATTCCCTCGCCACCTAGGAGTGGAAGAAAATTCGAAAATAACCGTCGTTGCGTTTTCTGATGCTAGCGAGCATGGATATGGATCTGTAGTGTATATTCGAACTCAGTCTGACCATGACTCTACTCCGCTCACTCGTCTAGTATGCGCCAAGTCAAAAGTGTCTCCACTGAAAACAATTTCAATTGCAAAGCTAGAGCTTTGCGGCTGCTTGCTCATGTCAAAACTGGTTCGCCGCGTTCTCGATACCTACGAAAAGCGTCATACAATAGACAAAGTATTTTGCTTCACCGACTCTATGGTAGCGTTGCAGTGGATTACCGCTTCACCGCACAGATTCAAAACTTTTGTTGCTACTCGTATAACAAAAATTACTTCCGCTATTCCCGTTGACAGCTTCCGTCATATACCTGGAACGGAAAACCCTTGTGCTGATGCACTTTTGCGAGGGCTGTCACCCGCTCAGCTAGTTAACCACCCGCTGTGGTTGACTGGCCCCGCTTGGTTAAGCCAAGAGCCTGCTGCTTGGCCCGCTAAGACAATAGCTCCCGCTAAGGTTGACTTAAACCTACCTGAGTCGAAGAAAATCGTTTCACTTCCTGTGACACAACCTGCCGTGGAGAATTCCAACCCGCTGTTGAAACTCTCCACCCGCGTTTCTTCATGACTGATGCTCCTACGTATAGCCGTCCGCATCTATCGCTTCATCAAGAAGCTGCCGCGTTCTAAATACTTCACAGCCGATGAAATGAATTTCGCAGAAATTCAAGTCCTGAAAGCTGTACAAAGACATTACTTTGCGGACATTATTCAGAACCTTAAAACCAACACCCGGTGTTCAAACGCTATACAGCGACTCGTGCCATTTCTAGACGCCGACGGACTCATACTAGTCGGAGGACGTCTCCGAAATGCGGATCTATCGTACAATCAGCAGCATCCCATTTTGTTACCGCGTAAAGACAGCATAATCGAAATGATAATTGAGCACTACCATCGTCATAACTGTCACACAGGTCCGCACGCTTTGATGTCGATTCTCAGACAACGATATTGGATACTCGCATCCCGTAATATCGTCCGCTCGGTTATACATAAGTGTAACTATTGTTTTAAGGCAAAACCTAAACCTACATTCCCGCTTATGGGAGACCTACCCGCTTGCCGCGTGAACGAATTTAAAGCGTTCACTCACACCGCTGTGGATTACGCCGGCCCAATTTCTATTATTCCAATTAGAAAACGAGGTGTGCGCTCTATTAAGGCTTATTTATGTATTTTCGTCTGTATGTCAGTGCGTTCGGTAAGCGTAGAGCTGACGACAGATTTAAGCAGCTGCAGTTTCCTTTCTGCTTTTAAACGCTTTCTCGCTCGTCGCGGTACCGTTTCTGTCTTGTATTCGGACAACGCCCGCACTTTTATTGGAGCAAGAAATGCCCTATCTGACGTCTATAAACTCGTAAGCTCAGAGGAGTATAATAAGTCGCTCTCAGACGAGTTATCCGCCAACCGCATAACTTGGAAATTTAACCCACCAAGAAGCCCACACTTTGGCGGAAACTACGAAATCTTCGTGAAAGCTTTCAAGGGTCACCTAGCTAAAACAATAGGTTCACAGTTACTCACCTATGAGGAAATGTTAACCGTGCTTACGCAAATAGAGAGCGTCATAAACTCGCGACCGCTAACGCTATTGAGTGAGGATCCCTCTGAGCCCACTGCACTAACGCCCGCGCATTTCTTGATGGCTGCACCGCTTAAACACTTACCCGCGTGCGTGATCTCAGACGAGCCCGCGCATCTTCTTAAACGCTACACTTTGCTGGATAAGATGATCCAATCGTTCTCTAAACGATGGAAGTTAGAGTACCTTCACCTGCTTCAATCTAGAGGAAAATGGAATACACTTTCTAATCCAATCAAAGTAGGTTCCGTCGTGCTTATTATCACAGACAATCTTCCCCCGCTATCTTGGCCCCTAGGTGTTGTCGAAGAGACAATTCTAGGCGCCGACGGAATATGTAGAGTCTGTCTAGTGCGAACGGCGACTTCCGTTTACAAACGGCCGGTCGTTCGTTTGTGCATTTTACCCACTCAATAACTTACCTACTTGCCCCCTGGTCAACCCGCTATTCATATACCCACTCTATTAACTTATCCAATCTTTCTCTACCTTTAAAAACCAATGGTTTTTAGGCCGGGGGCAATGTTCGCGCCATCTATTGGCACTTTCTTTCTTTCTACCTCTTACCTTTTCCTACCCTCATTTTCCCACGAAAACGACGACTATCTACGGTTGACATTTCGTGGCTGATGAGTGACCTACTTGTCATTGCAAGTAGTCTGCGGTCGACCCTTGTTGACGGCGGATGCGTCTGTTCCTGTGAGCTCCCTCGAAGCCAAGGAAACCGCCATTTTGTTACTAACCGCGCTCGCGCTGCTTTCGTGTGTGCCCATCGCACTGGGATATCCGCGATCGTCTCTTTGGAGCTGTGTACTAACAGCTTCCCGCGCTCGCGCCGCGAGTCTACAACAGCGTGAAATAATTCGAAGAGCCACTACATCTGGACACCAGCAGGACGCCTTGGAGTGCCGCAGCTGTGCTCGTCCGCCCGAGGATATCCAGGTTAGTCGCTCGTTTTTCGCTCCTTTTCCTATACAGTCCACTTTTCATCACCTTGTTCCGCATTATTTCGATTTACCAGTGTCCTTTCAACCCGCGCCCGCAGTTCGGCGTGCTCTGCCATATAGCTTGGTGGCCGCGCTAACAAGGGTAGTTGACACAGTCTAAAATAAAATACTGTGTAACGTTAACATGATAGTAGTTAGAGCACATAACTCGATGAAATTAACAAATTATTTATTCTGGATTGGATTACCTTTATTTTGAATAAACAAAATGTGTTTAAATTTTCTTTGAGTCACGTGATCGCAAACGGAAGTAAAGGCGGAAATGATGTCATAAGGACAAAAACAAAGGCACAGAATAGGTAATAGTAATTGGAGAGTTTGCTTCCAAAGGTTTTGACAGTGACAGTTGACATTAGTAATTGCTAATAGCAAGCAACCCACAAAATGTCGCATCACTATCGATTTACTACTTAGGCCCCTATTACACTATCAAATCTATTAGATCCCATATATTTAATAGTGTAATACGTACATTTGACTCACTTATCTTTGATCATATTTCGCCGTGAGATTTGATCAAAGATCAGCATAGATAATAAAACCCAAACTCGGAACAAGAATCTATGGAAACATTTTGCAATTATTACTCATAGTAATACAACAACTTTAATTAAACAGTTGGAAAAGCTTATGTTTATCATTATTTTTATTCCGATGTCACTGCACGCCATTGTTCGATCACTTGAAAGTGTTTACATTTTGGGATTACAAAAATGTTCAATAAAATAGTGATTTTGAACCGTTTAAAGTTATTTAATTACCATGTATGAAAAATAATTGATAATGCTGCCACTCATGTATCCGTGCTTCAAACTGTATTGGTTCTGTGATTGTTTTATTCAGTCTACATACACCCCTACACTATGGTAAACGTTCTGCCGAACAACCTGTATAATCGATTCTAAAATCGATTACGCGCGACATTACAACAAGCAAGCAAAACGTATTACATTTCAGCACTATTTTTTTTGTACTTGTGACGTCATAAGCATACAGGCCGCCATTGAATGATGTTTTAGCGGCAATTTTGAAAAGTTGAAATAATAAGATGGATTTCTAGTATTTCCGGACTCCTAAAAAAATATTAAAAATGCTAGGTGTATATTTCAGTGTCCTAAATAATTTAACATACTTTAAAAAAACAAGTCAACTACCCTATTGAAGGTTTGAATGTTCGTCTAACTCTGTTCAATGAAGAAACGAATTGAAGGTGGTCACTAATCCATCATTTCGATTTCGATACGATCGGCGCCATTTTCGATTCGTTTCTTTACTAAACCGGGTTCTACACCGAGCCAGCACGTTCGTTTACTCTTATATGCCGGATAGATGCCGGAGCGCGGTCGAAGGCGAATGAAGGCCGTCAATTGAGTTCGTTCGTTAGCTTTTGATAGCACGCCTTATTGTCTATACTTTACGTACGAAGCTCTGATTAAAGCAATTTTTGGCACACCATATCATCTGAAACGTCGCCAATAATACAAAGTGTTTGGAGGTTCAAGTCCCGCTGGAAGTTATCTCTTTTCATCCGAAATAACTTATGTGTATTTGCTTAGAATGTGTTAATGCTCTTTAAATAATAGTTAGTGTACGTCCAATAATTGTTATAGCGGAGTCGATAACCCCGGTGGGTCCCTCCCTGGTCCCCCCGACTTCGACAGAGCTGATCCCCCGCGTGCTGTGGGGCGGCGTGGGCGCGTCCCGCCGCTGGACGCGCGCGCCGCATCTCTACTCCAACAAGATGTGTGCTCTCGAACTCACCTTCACTAACCACACCTCGCAGGACGTCACAAACATCAGAGTTAACAAGAAGGTACATATCTACTACATGATTATAGCTTAAAGCTCGTATTTGCGATAGAAAGCTTTCAACAGGTCTTTATGTCTAGCTGCAATTGAACATTATAGATACCAGGATTCATGCGTAATTATTAAAACATATAGCTCAATTTCGATGTTTCATTGAAGTTATTGACGTATTCCATCTTGGTTTTGCGTATATTTGTCTATTAAACTATTTAACATCTGACCAAAATTCGACGTTATATCCCACCTAGTCTCTTGCGTATATTTGTCTATTAAACTATTTAACATCTGACCAAAATTCGACGTTATATCCCACCTAGTCTCTTGCGTATATTTGTCTATTAAACTATTTAACATCTGACCTAAATTCGACGTTACATCCCACCTAGGGTCATATTTCATGCGCATATTTGTTTATTTTTTTAAACTATATAACGTTTTACCCAAATTTGACGTTATAATGAATAAATTCAGGCGTTACTATGCGGAAATCTATATTTAATAAGACGTTATATTCCATCTAGGTTCTTGTGTATATTTGTCCACTAAACTATATCATGTCTTACCAAAATTTGACGTTATTTTCATTCCGGTCACAAAATTACAACTTTACGAGAAAAAAAATATGGTCAAGTACGGGATGTCTCGTAATTTTGTAATGTAATCCGCCTAGCAGGCGTTATTACAAACATAAAAATATCAAAACAGTTATATTCGGGTGTTATTTTGCGGAATTTTACGAACGCACAATCGAGAGATCTGCGTTCGAGGCTTACGTCAGCTTTACAGGAAAAGTAGGGATTTTTGTCTATATAATATATTTATTAATGTTTTCTTAAAATATTTGTTAATAATATAATTTTGAATAAATTTAAATTTATTTACACCGTATTTGTAAGTAAATTACATGCATTCCAGACGCTGACTGGGTCCCGCAGTATCCACGAGTTCCCCCCACTGGCGAGCCTGCCCGCAGGTGCCGCGCAGACCGTCACGCTCGGGGTAGACTTCGCCGATACCATACAGCCGATTGAATTTACTGTCATTAGCTCTATAGGTAAGTGTTTATCAGTAATGTATTGAGGAAATATTATAACGGAACGGAAGACTGTATAAATAAAAACACACAAGAAAAATCTTTTTCACTTGTCATGCTCGTAAAGTTCTTGTTTATGTCTAGTGTAGGCGGACTTAAACGGCCTTTTATTATCTAGTGCATAAAAGCCCGCTTTTTAAGCACAAGTGCATTAAAAAGTTTTTTTTAGTTGTTCAAAGAGGTTCAGTTTGTAATTATATTGCATGTAAGAAGTTTGCATAGATCTTTAATACCCATAGATCAGGGGTATTATTAAAGACGTAGATTTTTTCGAAACAATGAACACATGAAAAGATGAAAGAAAAAAAAATCAGTAAAAATCTAATTATTTCTATACTCAAAGAATCTAAAACGCATAGTACTTATAGAACTTACTGTGCCGTGAGAAACAAACCTACGTAAAGTCCACACAATAAAAACTAATAAATATTATGACCTAACAAATGAATTAATCAAAAACGGTTATGTGGTTAATTTATATGTAGAAGTCGGAGCAAGGGGTATACCAGCAAAATCCCTATACAACCTTCTGAAAGACCTTGGCCTGTAAAGAACAACCGTAACTTCCATCCTAGAACGTGTATCTAAGGCGGAATTAGTAGGGTTTTATCAAATGTTGGTTGGGCAGGGGAGGTTGATGCATCATAAAGGGGCCCCTTAACCTTACTCACTGGGTTGCAAGTCCCAGGCACCTTGACTTGAGCCTCTTCGTCTGCAACGCTATGGACCCGGCACCCGCACGGTGAATCCATGAAATGCTAAGTAAATTTGTCTCGACTCAAAATAGAACAAATACAAATATTTACATCGATAAATATCACTTTCTCTTTCAATGATAGTTATACAGCGTGTCCCAAAGTTCAACGATAAGCCGGCATCGGAGCATGGACCTACTCATGACTCCTCGGAAAAAAAAAAAAATTATAACTGTTTTTTTTTATTAATTACAGAGACTTTTATAAATTTCATCGATATTCGATACCCATTATGCTATTTTCAACTACCATGACCACAATTTTTGACATATTTTTGATATTTTTTGTGCATTAGCAACCTAAGAAGGACGGCTATCTACCACAATCCTTTAAAATTACAGAAAGTCTGTAGTTATTTTACAAAAATCAGTAAAAAAAATTTTTTTCTCATAATTTTCATAGATTTTAACATTCTATGCACTTTCTATAGTCTGGGTTAAAAAAAAAAGTATGGACACTACCATGGCAAGTTTTATTAAAAGTTGGCGCAACTTTATAAAAGTCTCTGTAATTAAAAAAAAAAGAGTTATAATTTTTTTTTTTTTTTTTCCCGAGTAGTCATGTGTAGGTCCATGCACCGATGCCGGCTTATCGTTGAATTTTGGGACACGGTGTATGTATTACTGACAATATCATTGTTTAATTTCCGCGCAATTTATGTGAAAATCTGAGTGTATTTATAACTCGTGCATAACATCCATGTTAGCCTCAACTTACATACCGGCCCTCGCCTCGGGCTGTTAAACGTTTCAACTTAAATATCGTGTTTTATGCAATCGTTGTACAAGTGTTTTTATGTGGCAAAATTGTAGTTAAATAATTAAGACTTCCGTAAACAAATGAATCCTAATAATAACAAATGAACAAATTGTTTATCCAAATTAACTTTTATATTAAGAGGCCTTTTACATTTTGCAGTCCTCTCACTCGCACTTTTAAAGATAATTTCAAATAGCAACAATATGGTTTATATTTTTTTAAATGTGGTCAATCATTATTTCGCTGCATGCAACTATAGATGTTCTCAACATGTTTTTACTTTGTTACATGTTGAGTCCAATTAGAATTAGAGGCCCAAAATTTAAAATAACTAAATTACTCATTTTGGATCCCCCATTACAGATATCAAAATGAAAATTAGTAGAGAACATCTATAGTTGCATGCAGCGAAATAATGATTGACCACATTTTAAAAAATATAAACCATATTGTTGCTATTTGAAATTATCTTTAAAAGTGCGAGTGAGAGGGCTGCAAAATGTAAAAGGCCTATTAAGAAAGTAGATAAACCAAACATGGGTTTTATTGAACTACAAATGTTTATTATGTATGAAATTATTTTTGAGACATTTGCATTAGGATATTTTTAGTTCTCACACTGAAGCATTATGTCACTACTTGACATTTGCTGTTTAGAGGGTCTTATTTTAAAATAAGAGGACACTTTTCCTCATGCTCTTATTTCTCAGGCCGCGTCACGTGCGTTGACGCTGAATCTGTAGTACTGTATCAGCCGGACTGTCCACTGCTGAACACAGCCTCCCCCATTATGCGGGGATTGCCATAATCCCCCACGATTGGGAGGCGTCTTGGGGACTGCAGTGTGAGATATCAGTTCCTCAGAAAGTGCTGTTTTCAAACCTTCTGGTGTGTTACCCTTAGTTCCGACACCCACGGGTAGAGATAGGGGTGTGACATTATAGCCCGGCATCCCCGGGAATCTGTAGTAGAGTAGTATATTTAATCAAAGCTTGCGTATGCTTACGTATATATTGTGTGTTGTATTGCAGGGGAAGTGTCTGTGAGTATAACCCCGGGTGTGGGAGAGCTGATGCGTGCCGTCACTATGGGCGAGCCTCGGTGGGACTCGGAGCAGCGCCGGCTGCGGGGGATGACTGAGGTACTATGTTTGCGATTCCACTCACGGTACTTCTACCTTCGTCTCCAACTTCTACCTCCAACGCACTGGCGAGAAATTGACCAACATCGTTTTGACTGCTAAATTCTGTCGTAGTTGATGACATGGTCGAAAATGACTGGCTCAACCAATAAATGCTGGAACACAGCGTTATGTGCTTGGCGATAGATTTTCTTTTGGATGGATAAGATATTTATTTAGGTTTCTTTTTACAAAGCTCAAAAGCTTTTTTTACAAAAAAAACAAGCTCGATGCCCACCTGATGTTAAGCGGATTAACCTCTGCCTATAACAGATGCATTTCGTCACAAGTCACAAATTGCACTGCGCCCGTCACCTTGAGACATAGTTGTTAAGTCTCATGTGCCTGTAATTTCACTGGCTCTCAAGGACTGCTGCCGGAACACACCTTTAGGTGCTTGGCGACAGATTTTTTACTTGAGGGTGGTCGCCAGCCAGGCGGGCATTCGCAAAATGCCCTTCCACCATGCGGTGAAGCTCAAGCCCGCGGCGGGATTCGTACCACGGACCACGGACCTGTTGCGCGGCATTACATCGGCACTGCCATGGGGTCGTCACTGCTGCACGCTTCTAAAAAGTCTTAGCTCAACTAGATTTCTCTGACGGTATTTCTGTTGTATGTTTTTTTTTCAGAAGTAATGAAACATACATATCGCCGGCCTGATTGCGTAAGCGTAATGCCAATCCATAGCCTTTACAGTGTCACCGTTCTTGTTTTACTTAACACTGCACTGCACTAGTCACTCCGAGACGTAACTTCTTGTGTCTAGCTAGTCCAGTCTTTTCTTGATTCAGTGCTCTTCACGTCTAAACACTATAGTTTACACACTACTACTTCAAGGAATATCTGACACTGCTGTGGTACCCACCAAGACGAAAGGTTAAAGAGGCCTGGTCAAACCCATAACTCCCCAACTTACCGGCACTAGCACTTATATAGGCAGCAATGAGCCCTTTTTACCTCTATTTTAAACGTTGTATAATTGTTGCAGTGTGAAAAGAAAGCTCCCAAGTTAGAAGACGAAGCGACCACGTGTAAGAGAGTGTTCGAAACTGCCAACTTAGCCGCTATTACCTCCACTGGAGATCTTCTCAGGTAAATGTTGAACTATTAAACATATTTACAGGTTATTTTAAAAGCATTCGGGAAAAAAACGACGTGAACTGTCACTTTGACTGCTGTGTTTTAAGACCTAGGAATATGGTTATTTTGTAGTATATGGCAGCTAGCCCATATCCAAAATAAAAATATGCGACCACTTTAAGCTTACTCTAATAATTAATTGCGACAGCCTTATTGTATTATGGCAGAATTCAATATCAAGGATCTATTTTTTTTACACCTGTACGAATCCATTGCCCTTGTGGTGCCGGGCTAGAATGTCAGAAGTAGAATGTCACCTTTGTTGTCCTTCGTACAAATCGGACCAGCTGTGAGCATGCTTTTGGTACCAGTTGCGCAATTCGGACCGCACCTCTTATCTTTGGATGTACAATAAAGTGTTATGATCTATGTATGTAAAGGTGTATAGTACCACCAACTTAACTGTGCAGTTTTCGAGGGCGCTACTGGTCAAGAAAATCATCTACAAACTGTCACAATTTGAAGGAATGTTGTAGTTCTTTTTTTTTGCCGCCTGAACAGATAAGTTGGTGGGACTGTAGTACAGGATGTTCGATATTGACAGGTTTGCGGGTAGGATGATGTCCTCCCAAGAGCTGGTGCTGCTCTCGGTCCGCGCGGAGGCGGAGAGTTCCCGCGTCGTCGCTAACTGCAGCAACATGGCCATCGCCTCCATGCTCGCCAACGATGTCGCGCAAGCTTTCGCAAGGACTTAGTTTGCTCTCTATTAGTATACTTATTAAAATGGATGCTCATCTATTGTTATATTGTAAATTTTATATGTACTTCAACGCCATCTATGTAACTTATCCTCATATAATAAAGAATATATTTATACCAAGACATAAATGCTATCTCTTAGACACAATACATGATCTACCAATAAAATGAGAAAAAAAAAATTTATACTGATCTCCATACGATGATTATCATATATTTGTCTGTGGTCAAAATTAAAACTTTGCTTTCCGTGGCTTGTGGAAAACGTATATATGCTCCCAGCATATTACTTGCTCAGTGCTCCCAGCGCGGCTAGAGGGCGAGGGTGGAATTTCAACAATTAAAATAAATATTATGATTAATGGTTGAAATTCCATTGTACTATTATTTTAATGGTTGAAATGGCACCCTCGTCGAGTGATGTTTATTCCGGAACAGGGTTTTGTATGAGTTGTCGTTGAATGTTTCAAAAATATTCGAACTGAGTCATTGTCACGATAGCTCAATTGGAAGGTCATGTCCCGAGCAAAGGATCAGATCCGCTGGTGGAAAAAAATTTAATGGTTGAAATTCCACCCTCGTCGAGTGATGTTTATTCCGATACAGGGTTTTGTATGAGTTTTCGTTGAGTTTCAAAAATATTATTCAAACTGAGTCATCGTCACGACACCTCAATTGGAAGGTCATGTCCCAAGCAAATATCAGATCCGCTCGTGGATCAAATTTTGCTGTAAATGATTATTTATATTATACAGACTCATTGTTGGAATGGCGCACTGTCTGATCCCGAGGCATTGGGTTAGATCCCTGTTATCGAAATAGAGTTGTATTACGTTTTTAAAACAATTCAGTTACAGTCCGGCGTTTAACCATTCCCATCGGCGATAATTATAACAATAGAATTTCATTCATAAATTGGCCATAGTGGTCCAGTCCGATGCCAACTTATTAAACTATGCCCCGTAGATGGCGACAGTCCCCCTTGTATTACATGGTACGGAACTTGGCTGTTTGTAAGAAATCTCTGCCTATCGCTTCGGGAATATAAACTTTTGATGGTATGTTTATTTATACTACAAATGAACCCTTTATTTGTTTAACATTCAAGTAATCGTGCAGTTTCTGTTCATACGAAATTTGGTTTTTATTATTATTACTGTCTAGTATTTTAAGCACAGACCTAGGATTTTTTCGCTACGCTCAATAGACCTACGAAGTGTGTGAGTGAAAGGTCCTAAGCTGCTACAAACCGTCGCGAGAAAAAAAGAGATAGTAAAACAAGAAGACGGTAAGTCTCACGTAAGTTCACATGATGCTATTGGCGTATTTTGTGATCTTTCCAAGGCATTCGACTGTGTAGAGCACTGCACTCTGATTCGTAAACTTTCCCACTATGGTATTCGTGGGAAAGCTCTGAATCTTATAGAGTCATATCTGTCAGACAGGCTACAGAGGGTTGGAATAAATGGCAATACTTCTTCCGGGTCATTGGTAAAAATGGGAGTACCACAGGGATCAATTTTGGGACCTTTTCTGTTTCTAACATATATTAATGATCTGCCTTGCATGGTCAAAGATTTCTGCGATATTGTTTTATTCGCAGATGATACCTCTCTGATTTTTAAAGTAGATAGGAAAGACAGTGAACTGACGCATGTAAATAATGTATTATCTAAGATTTGTAAATGGTTTGCCGCTAATAATCTTCTCCTAAATTCAAAAAAGACGAAATGTTTAAAGTTTTCTTTACCAAATGTTCCTTATGTTGAACCAAACATAAAGCTTGGCCCAGATAAACTCCCTATTGACAAAGCGACAGTCTTCCTGGGAATCAAAATGGATTCCACTTTACAATGGGATCCACATATACATGATCTCTCCGGAAGACTTAGTTCTGCTGCATATGCAGTTCTTAGGATAAGACAGTTAACAGACGTAGCTACTGCTCGGCTAGTTTATTTCGCGTACTTCCACAGTATTATGTCGTATGGCGTATTGCTGTGGGGAACTGCTGCTGAGATAGAGACAATCTTTATCATACAAAAGCGTGCAATTCGAGCCATATATAAAATGGGTCCTAGGGAATCTGTGAGGGATCTTTTTAAAGAAATTGATATTTTAACTTTACCAAGTCTGTATATATTTGAAAATATTATGTATGTTCGTAAAAATTTGAGTAAATTTAAATTAAACAGTGACAATCACGATTACAATACTAGGAATAAAGATAAAATAGTGGTGCCAGGTTTTAGATTAGCAAAGACAAATAAAAGGTCCTTCTTAGGTAATTGTGTGCGGTTTTATAATAAAGTTCCCAAACATATTACAACGCTCACAGAAGGGAAATTCAAGTTGCATGTGAAAAACATATTGATTAAAAAATCCTACTACACAGTTTCTGATTACATAAACGACAAAAATGCCTGGACAATTCCGCCTCCGCCAAGCTATTGCCTGTCACCTACATAATTTAAACAAATATTGTAATAACTCTATTATATAGTATGTATGTAACACATTGTTAAAAGATGTTTAAAAGAATGGCCCCGAGTTTCTTGCCCGTTCTTCTCGCAGTGGCTCTATACAATTTATTTGCTGAACGTGGCAGTACAATGTAGAATATTTCAATACTAAAATTTGTAATTGACCTTCATAAGAGCGTCGTAGACGCCTAAATTGAATAAATGATTTTGACTTTGACTTTGACTTTGAGTCATTTTTTACTCGAGTAAGAGGCCATAGCGTCCCGGCCTCTTCCAAGTCGGCGCGAATTTTGTGTATTTGCTCAAATATCTTACGATTATAATATAAAATATGTATTCTGCAAGCATGGTGTGTTGTTCAGTGAGTGAATGTGAGGTTACAAGACACAGTAACCCGAATATATACACGTTTCACAGGTAATTTATGTTTATTTGTACTGCTTTTTGGATAATCATTATTTTGTCATTTTGTTTTAAAATTAGTTATATGAACTATGGAAATATTAGATAATAGGTTTCTCTTCATACTTATCATCAAATTACATTGCTAAATGAAGAATTGGTTGGTATTTTACGAAAAATACAAAAACATTTGTTTACGATAGGGCTTGACAAAGTCCTGACGTCACAAGTATCGATAGTCGATAGTTTATGTCTGACCTGTAGCTTCGACGTGAATGCTCGGGTACATATTCGAACCTCAAAAATAACCGGTAGTTTAATCATTAATTTGTTTTAAAATAATATAATTACATAATAACTAGCGAGAAGTTGACAGATCAGTTTATAGCTTATTGAGTATTTACGAATAAGGGAGTAAATATTATCACAAGATATATTATTCAAAATTTATTATGATGTTTTCTGTGAAAAGTTCCCCTAACTCTCAATAAATAATTGGAAATATCTCTTACTTCTATCATAAAATATTAGTATCTTTATACAAATGGCTATTTAACAGAATTTGAAATAACTATATGCACGCGTATAATAATGTTTGTGTTCTTACAGATTACCAACAAATTTTCAGTATGTGATAAAAGGGTTCGGATTATTGACGCAATCTAAATAAAAACTCTACAGTTTGTAGTAAACTTTGAATCAAAATGCTTCATACAAAGAAAACATCGTATACTAATGAAAGACTCAATACCAACTTTTAATGTCCCTGAATGCATGAAGCTGTGGAAATGGTAGTCAATAGCTTTAGGAAATGATGACACAAGTAACGTAAAGTTTAATTTGTAGTAAAATACATGGTCAAATAAATTTTTTTCGAGTAAAGACTGTAGGATATGTTGAGTCAATCTAGTAACCCTTCTCTTAGCGTCCCTGGTGCAATAAAATCTACAATACTCGCTTCATTGCAGCGCTGGATATCTATGGCTATCCTGACACAAAATAATTTTTATTTTTCCTTTCAGATCAAATTGAAAATAAGACGGCCCTGACCTTACTTAAATAGAGATATATTACCACCGTGAGCCTTTACCTGCCCTTCAAATCAAGTACTGTCTCCAAGGAAAAAAACTTATTAACTAATGTTCTAAATTGTGACAAAAATTACAGAAAAAAATTAGCTCTTAAGAAGTTTAAAAGCTGAAACAAAAATAATGATAAAACGGCTTTTACTTAAAAGCAGACTAACGAATTATATGTTTTGTAGGCCAGTTAGTAAAGATCATCGAAATTATGTACACATCGTCATTTCTACAGCCCAATGAGCTATGTTTACACAAGGGACAAATTCGACCTTTGCTTACCACATGTGAATGCTTTACGCAAATGGTATTCAGATAAATGTATTTTAATAATTTACAGTACCTGTATATTTGCAGCTTAATGATTTTGTTAATGGTAATCATAATACTTAGTAATGTAAGTTTTATTTCATCTTGTTACGATGAAGTTATAGTAGTTTACTTTTAAAAGTGCTGTACCATTTTAGACCTACAATAAATGCATTTGACTTCAACTTTGAATGTGTTTTATTTTTAACAGATCAAAAAGGGAGCAGGTTCTCAATAAGGTTGTATTCATGTTATGATATTTAGTTTGATTTTCATTTGAAAACATCGTATTTTGTTTGAAAGGATATACTTTTTGATTCATCCCTTTGTAATTTCATCATAATCAGTTAAGTAGTTTGGTTTTAAATCATAATAACTAGAAAAATAAGTTGTTCAAGTTAATGAAATTGCATATATTGCATTTCTGTTATTTCAGTATTGTTTACGATCATTACAATAGTCTAAATGAACTATATAGGGCATAATTTCAAACGGATGTGTCCTAAGATTCAACAAGTAAAACTGCCGATAGTATTACGCTCGCGTCATTACAACACTATGTCACTCACACATTTACATTTCATTTTTTGTTACACCATTCATCCGTCACTGTTGGTCTTGTACATCCTAAGCCTATGATTTTAAGTATGTATGTACTATTAATAAGTACTTGGGTTCCATTCCATATAATGTATAAAATAAACTAAATATAAATGTATCATTTATGACTGTATTTAAGATATAAATATGTCATGTTTAGTGGAATATTAATAAAATATATAAGATTACATGTGAATTTCATTTCTCGATTAGACAGTTGATTTAAACAATGACAATATTGCAGTTTAATATTGTTAATTGTAAATACATAAAAAAAAAACTACATAAATACATTATAATGAACTTGTGATGAAGAATAAGGCCAGATAAATGGAAAAGAACATCATTTTACTCAACCTTAATAAAAATAGTCTTATTCAGTTAGGCCTTAGCCTAAATAAATTAGTTTAACCAATCAATGTACAGACAGTCAGAACTTAATAATTTTATTGGTATTTTTTACAAATTTAAATAAACTGATACATCAAATATATACTACTGTTTACATTACATCGTCACTTGTCAAAAGCAACAGGTTTTTATTACATATTGTGATAAGTATATAATTATTTATGCTAATTATCTGCTGAACTGAATTTTACTGCAACTAAACATCCAAATAATATATTTCCTTAGTCAAACATTGTTATTTTGGCATAAACGGCTGCTTAGTGAATAATCTTACGAAATTACAATAAAAAGAAAAATTCTAACCACAAGTGACCATCCATACCTCCGACCTGGACGTGATATGCCAATTTGAGCTACCGTCATAAAGGTGTCATAGTTCAAATTTATCCTTTCATTCTTATCAACCATCATAAGGGGACGGTGCGACATTTATACTCAAAGAGAATTAAACTACAAACAAGACTTCACTACATAGTATAAAACAAAGTCGCTGCCCTCTGTCTGTCCCTTGAGCTTCACCGCATGGTGAAAGGGCATTATGCGAATGCCCGCCTGGCTAGCGAGCACCCTCAAGTAGAAAATCTATCGCCAAGCACCTAACGGTGTGTTCCGGCAGCAGTCCTTGAGAGCCCGTGAAATTACAGACACATGAGACTTCAGAACTATGTCTCAAGGCGACGGGCGCTGTGCAATTCATGACTTGTGACGAAATGCATCTGTTATAGTTAGTCCGCTTAACATCAGGTGGGCCTCGTGCTTAATACGTCACAATAAAAAAAAATGATTAGGTCTTTAAAACTACGCAACGGATTTTGATGGGTTTTCTTTTAATAAAGTGATTCAAGAAGGCGGTTTATATGCATAATTCTAAAATTAATAGAAACACTGTTAATTTTAGAGGTTTCTAATGTGATGTCAAGAGTAACCTCTAAAGAAAACATACTTGTATTGTCTTGTGACAAAAAGGCTGTGAATGCTGTGATAAAGACATTCTGTAGAATATTTAGTAATGCTGCTGCATTGCACCCGTAGGAGCCGGAGGCGGGTCACTAGTACTTTATAATTTGCTTTTAACTTGTTACAATTAACTTTTCCTTTTGTTGTATTTTTGTAAGTTGAATATTGTTGATATAAGTCATAAAAAATGTAAAGAAAACAAAATTACAAAAACTTATTACTTAATACATTACTGGTTTTATTTCTGATGAAGGACAAATAAGTCCAGACACAAGAATAGAAAATAGATTACATTATAAAGAGCACTTAAAAAGCATTTACCTAATCCTAAAATGTAGTAGGTACCAAAACTACACTACTTTTATTATATAGACAGAACTTTCTTCTACAGAAACTCAAAATTCAATTAACAGTCAGAGATTC
The DNA here is from genome assembly GCA_963890685.1 of Plagodis pulveraria. Classification (NCBI taxonomy): domain Eukaryota; kingdom Metazoa; phylum Arthropoda; class Insecta; order Lepidoptera; family Geometridae; genus Plagodis; species Plagodis pulveraria. Next base: position 3,429,319 of record OY982961.1, on the reverse strand, counting down.
ACTTATTTCATAACTTATTCGAATAGCTGTTACTGATTTGATCACGATTTCTTTCGAACGAACAACACTCATACAATGTGATGTCAAGGCGAGTCCTAGACACTAAATAATTCTCAATAAGGCAAATTTCAACTCAGATTTCTATCTGAGCCTAAATAATTTCATCCTGAACGTGTTCAATTTGAGATGGCCTAGTTGGTCCACTAATACTTAATTGCTTACAATATCCATAGTTTACGCACACATGACTTACAAAATCGTATGCACTTTTTGGCCTTCACTTCTCAGCCCGAACACAGTTTCCTTCTTTATTTTGTGTTCAAACTCAATGTTGAGGGTAGTGGTGTGACCAAACAGGAGCTGGTGGAATGTTCAGACTGTAAGTTGGAGTATTTAAAGTCATAATTCTGGGCCTCTTGCTCAGATCCTCGTGATGAGTGGGCTGGTGCAGTTGGTGAACTTGCTGTAGACTCATGGGCTGACTTTGCTGTTGATGGTTCTGCACTGGGATATGTTGTTGATGATGATGCTGTTGTTGTTGCTGCTGTTGCTGCTGCTGTTGCTGATGTGGCTCATGCAGTGGCCTCGGCTGGCTGTGATTTTCTAATACCTTGTCTTTCTTGGCTCGTTTCTTAGGACCAGAATTGTCTGGTACAAGCTGTCTCTCGTTCCAGATCCTCTCTACTAATCTGACTCTGGTTTGGATACCGCTTTCGTTTTCCACTTGTTTTCTCGGAACGGGGCCATTTGCCACTTTCTGTTTCATCGCTTCTAGCCGTTCTTCTGTTTGTGTCATACTAACTATGGGTAAGCCATGCTGTGTATGGTTGTTGCAAATATTGTGTAGTACACAGCAAGCCATGATGATCATAGCTACTGATGGTGGGTCAAACTGTTTGTTGCATGTCGCTTGGAGGACTTTCCACCGGCTTTTTAAGTGTTTGATTGTGTCCGTGACTGCCGAGTGTGTCTGTGTGTGCATTATTGAGTAGTTCTTCTCCGGTGACGCTGGAGACTTCTTAGTAATTTTGGGGATGGGCGTCATTATGTAAGGCATTTGAGTGTAATATGGACCACCTGCAAAAATTAAAAATTTCTGACTTATTCTTACTACACTGCCAAGTCTCCTTATGCTACAAAACATTAGGTTGAAAATTGCTTCGCTTAGATGAGCTTGTACTGTTTCAGTGGAAATTTACTCTAAGGGCTGGTTTTACAAATGAGTACTATTCCGAAAGATGGGATGATGAGATTAGGGAGATAGCAGGAAAAACCTAGATGAGACTTGCTAGAGATAGAACAGTGGGAGAGGTCTTTGCCAAGAGGCAAACAGATAGTGATGAACATTCTACGAATAAATTATTTATTCGTAGTGAACATTAGTAAACTTAGTATTAAGATTATTTATAAAATATGTTGCCGACTGAAGTAAAGGCTGTATGTATATAAATAAACAACTTCGAAAGACGCAGGCAACTGAAAGTGCAGGCTGCACGAGATTGTATACGTGTAGCCATTTTTGGAAGTCATTTCATAGAAATAATACAAATCGCTAGTTCTGTGCTGCACTTGTAGTCTGCAGTTGCAGTTGGCAGCGTCGTTCGGAACTATCTTAAATGTTGGCAGGTAAAATGTACCAAATTTCAATTATATTTTTAGAATGTAATTTTTCCATATATATACATTTATAAGAGAGGACGTACACAAGAGGCGAAGACAGAAAAAATAACAGGGTGGGCAGCAGCGCCTTCTAAAGAACTGCCATCTTGCACTGCGATCCCAAGCCGCCTGCCAAGCGAGGAGGTATAGCAAACACCCCCTTAATGGGGAGGCTGTGTACAAAGTGGACGGTCCAGGTGATACAGTAGGTAGTGCAGTTGAAGCAAGTGTAAGTAATGTAGTATAGGTAGTGTACTGACCGATGAGCCAGCACTCCTCGCCGGTCTGGTTGAGGCTGACGAGGTCGACCTTGACGCCGTGCCGGTCGAGGATGGCGTCGTGCGAGTAGGACCCGCCCGGCTGCGCGTACACGCTCGTTATGAACAACTCGCTGTCGCACACCTGCAATATCATTTATACTCAAATCTAATAATTGTGTTGCGGACACACACAATCGCGATAACGCGAATATTTTAGCTGCCGTGACGAGACTGGCCAAATAATTCGTCCCTTCGCTTCGCCACTTTCGGTGGATTGCCGCACATCAAACCGTTTTATAGCGACAAAGTTCGTGCTACTTTGTCGTTTTATAGCGACAAAGGTTGGCTACGCTACGCGTTCTTGTTTGACAGCGAGACGCCGTGGTTTGCACGTATTTTTGTGTATACTTTACTTTAAACTTTCGTGAACTAAGCTCATGTTTCTAAATTCTAAACGGGTCTATTCACGCACGAATAAACATCAAAATATTTTGACTAACCTCGACGCTTCAATCAAGTTGCATTGACCATGGTCACGAGTAGACTCAGAATCAGTATTCTTTTTTTCAGTCTACTCGTGACCACGGTCAATGCAATTTGATCGAAACGTCGAGGTTAGTCAAAATATAATTATTTTGGTATTTTTGTGTGTTGTATAGTTGTTTTGATTCGTGATAATTATAGATTGGAGTAACGACAGAATATTGGAATTTCTCATATTTACTCTTTTGTTTATATTACTAGCTTTCCAGACGCGGCTCCGCCCGCCCGTATGTCGGTTATCGCGCAAAACCGCTATCCTCTTTTTGCGCAGTTGGATAAAAAACTATCCTATGTCCTTCCCTAGGTCTCAAACTATTTCCATACCAAATTTCATCCAAATCTGTCCAGGAGTTTTTAAGTTCCTTGTATACATAAATACAAATCTTTCCTCTTAATAATATTAGTATAGAAATATATATGTCCAAAATAATGATGCAGTAAATTATTATTTGCCGACATGTAATATCGACACATAGCTGTGGTAAATAATAAAGTGGCAATAAGCTGGATACACAGTGAGAGAAGACATGATGCAAAGCAGTAACCACTTGGTATCCCACAAACAGGGAAGGAAAAATTAGAAGCCAATATAAAAAGTGGGACAATGAGATGCGGGAAATAGCAGTAAACACCAAGATGAGACTAGCTAGAGAGTGAGCGCAGTGAGAGGTTGTAGGAGGCCTTTGCCAAGAGGCGGACATTGATGAAAATTAGTAAAATTATTAGTTGTTAACATTATTTTTTGAGTTTTTTTTATATTGTTATGATTGCAATAACGCCTGCTAAGTGGATTACATTACAAAATTACAAATATACAATAGGTAATCTATATTTTTCCTCTATCTAATCGTATATTTGTAATTTTGTAATTATTTTTAGAGCTTGACTTACATTTCTTTACAAATTTATTGCTAGATTTATACAAATAAATAAATGAGTGGCGGACTGTCAAAATTGTAATTTATTAACAATATTTTTTGCAGGGTTTATCTTAAAAACTGAACAAGTCGGGTTGAAATTTTATTATGTTACATATCCTCTATACAAAAAAATTCAACTCATAATGTGGTTTATAAGGTGTGTTAAAACCCAACAAACAGTAACGCCTGAATCTATTCATTACCAACAAACATTTATTTATTTTTCAGGCTGTTGAATTGCTTCTGCAGTTTTTCCCCAGATATGCAAAGTCCAACTTGCACTTTGTCAGTTTTTCACATGAATCTTGAATTGTGTCACATGAGATATGTGTATAAATTTAAGGTTTTAATTTCCTCCAATTTCATAATCATGTATATTCAGTACCTACTTCACCGCATGGTGGAAGGGCATTTTGCGATTGCCCGCCTGGCTAGCTACCACCTTCAAGTAGAAAATCTGTCGCCAAGCACCTAACGGTGTGTTCCGGCAGTAGTCCTTGAGAGCCAGTGAAATTACAGGCACATGAGACTTAACAACTATGTCTCAAAGTGACGACGTGGGCGCAGTGCAATTCGTGAAGGAAATGCATCTGTTATAGGCAGAAGTTATTCCGCTTAACATCAGGTGGGCCTCGAGCTTGTACCGTCACAATAACATAAAAAAAACCTACTACTACAAAGTGTTTTTAAAGCAGTAAAATAAAATAATAAAATACTTACAATTTGCACTTTTTTGGAATGGTATGACTTATTGAAATGTATTTTGTGGTCTTCATCAGGTCTAGCTATAGGCACGTGTGTGCAATCTATTGCACCAATCACATTGGGGATCCCATACTTCATGTAAAACCTGTAAATTGTATTATATTTTTAACTGAGTAACTTTTTGATGATCCTATATATATATTGGTTGGTGCCTACTAATCCATACACCATAATGAATCATACTCAACTGATACTAATCAACGCAGCGCCGCGCCGCCGCCGTCGTATCGGTATCGCCTGTCGCCAGTTGTAGTGAGAATGAGGAGTTGTATTGTTTATTTTTCCTTATCACTTCAACAGGCGAAAACCTATTCTTGCTATAGTTCAATTGTTGTTTCAGTTGAAAGAATTGTTGTGAAAAGCAGTGTCATATGTTAATTAGCACATGCCTTGGGAGTCTTTAATATAGGCACATTAGTCTTTAATAGGCATTAAAGAGTCCCAAGGTACTACTAACAATAATTCAGCCCTTTATCTCGAACACAACTCTGAGGTCTCTGAGGGGCACATACCAACAAAAGGTGTATATGACAAATTGAATTCTAGCAAACAGGTCCATGGTTCGGAACCTCCCACGAACTTGAGCTTCACTGAATGGTAGTTGGGCATTTTGCGTTTGTTTTTTTCGAATTGCTGGGTTCGAATGTCACCTCTCCATTTATTCCCGTGGTTTTCGTAAGAGGCGACTAAGGGAAAAGTGCGTCAAATGAGCAGCATGCCACTTCTCATTTGGTGAGTGTTGTGGGTATTAGACGCACAACAAGGCTGTATACCACTTTAGTGTCCTGCCAGGGTTTCATACAATATGTTCTTGTGTTCCTGTCTTATATGTTGTGAGGGTAAGCATATGATTTGTAATACGTTCATTTACTGGGACCGGGCATACCCTTTAAAGTCTCTGAAGCATGTGGAGCACTCAGTAGTAAATGCAACTAGCAAACACCCATCCAAATCATGACCGCAGCAACTATAGCTTAACATAGTTGATTGATTAAGTATGATTAGGCAAGCTATGCTACGAGTTCAATTCATGTTCGGCTGCCTAACCACTATCAATTAGAAAATCTGTCATGGCTTATTGTGCCTCCCGAAGCACAGAAGCGCTCAGTAGTAATGTCATTAGCGGTCACGCTTCCAACTCGCGACATATGTTGCTCAACTTTGGTGATCGGTAAAGAACAGCTAAGCAAACTTCGCTGCTTGCATTTCAAAACCTAACCTTGGTTTGAAATAAAACTGTTCAGCTATTTAGTGAGTGGTAACACTTTCAACAAACAAACAAGCTGCTTATGTGGTTCAGTCATTTTATAAATAATACAGGATAAATCACATGAATAAGTGAGAAAGCTCCGACCTTGGTGATGAGGCAAAACAGGCATCCAAAGCTCTCCTTGAAAAAGATCACCCAACACACTTCAAAATGGGGTTGAACATATAGTCAGAGCGATCAGACTTATCACTGTGAGTTATATAATATACACTTGCTACAACATACTTAGCCTTGGTAACATCTCGCTCACTCCTCAAATGTGGGAAGTGAATGTATTTCTTGACAATGCTAGGGTGGTTCATGGCTTCTGTCACTTGCATTACCGCTACCGACACAAAGTATTGTGTTATGTTGGGGTCTGTTTTGCCTCCAATGGACTTCTGATACTTTCCCGTTGCATAGAATGACAGTGCAGCCAACACCTGTTGGAAATTTAACATAATATTTGTAGAAGTAGATTTATATTAGGATAGTATAATAAAAGACTGCCTGCTTCATAGCATTCTGCCAGAAGCAAGAAGAGTGGTCAAACAAAAGCTTCATTTTAATCTGTTGTCTGGTACCATTTAGGAGGTGCATAACAAATTAATTAGGGTTGGTATTCCCAACGCCTCCCACTAAAACTATCCCCAATGTGGTGGGTGCAACCAGCAAATTAAATCATGTACCAACAAGGTGCATGTGCATTGGGAGAAAAAAATCTCTTGGTGTTCTCCTAACAGGTCCTACTTAAAACAGCACCAATGAGAGCAGTTAGGAAGTTAGAACAATAATGTATCAATGTATTCCTAATGGACCCTAAGGTACAGGCAATACAATGATTTCCTAATTATTATGGAAGCTGGTGATAACAATTCTGGTACAGCTCTGTGTGATGCTGTGTATGAATTGTTTTTTCCATCAACTTTATCTAAATCTCTTTTATGATATCAGTAAAACAAAGTTTTTAATTAGCATATCATTTTATTATAAAGCAGAGGTGACTAGTGTCAATAGCTATGAACTGCCACGCAGATCAAGCTTACAAACTTACAACCAACAGAAAACTTTTGAACCAGGAGAGTGATTCGAACATATGAATATGAGCATGCATCCCTATAGCCAGGATATGCTTTACCTTTTGAACTATTGTGGGGAGTGAAGCATAGCTCAAAGTTATCATCTTATTCCCTTAGCTGGGGTTTATTCAAATATACAATACTGTACTGTATCAGCCAGATTGTCTACTGCTGAACACAGTGTTCCCCCATTAAGGCAGGGTATGATATAATCGCCACACTTGGCAGGCAACTTGGAGATAACAATACAATAACTAAATATATGTTAGAGTTAGAACAGTGTATTCCAGCAGCTGCCCGGAAAATAAAGTTATTTTGTAATTTTTGCCTATTGTACACATAGACATGGGGAGTTCATGGTGTAAATAGGTTAGGTTAAGTGTTAAAGGTAAAGCCTGTTTACCACTCTCAAACCATATAACTACTTACCATCAAGTAATACTTAATGTGGTCAAAGAATATCAGCAGTAAAAATATTACATAATATTGAAGTAGCCACTTTCAATAGGCACAGTTAAATTATAGCTATATTTTTGTATAGATTTGAGTTTCTCAAAGATTTATAATGTTTCAACTCCCTTCAACTAATGACAGATTTCACCGTTTTACCTGAATGCCATCAATTGAAGTTAAACAGATTTCAAGCATTGGAGATTATATTTTTACACATTTGTTTGTTGGTATTATTTAACAATGTAGACATGTATTGAGTAATAAGGAACCCTTCTCCATAGCGTCTTTATACCCTATAGCATCTATTGTACTCATTGCATTGTGCATACAACTTTGACAATAAAACATCTGTATCAACATAATACATAGCTTACTTTGCTCTCGATAGAAAACTCAATAGATTTGGTAGACTCTGGCATCACAGGCTTTAGTTCCTCACACAAATTCCGCACCAAATCTTTCGTCAATCGATAGGTCTCAATAAAGGACGATTCGCTCATATCAAACGGGTCTATTTCTTGTAGCTTCCCTTTTTTGTCCGGAGTTTTTGCTGCCTCCACTGGTGGCGGATCTTGCTTCTGCGTGTGCGAGTTGTCCCATTTCAAAAGTTCGAAAATCTCCGGCTCCTCGTCTACCACGGATATGTAACCGTCCTCAGGCGGCTTTTCAGCCATTTTCCTTGTATTTTTAGTTTATTTTCGCGTAATAGAAACGCAGCTTGGTTTTTGCTTTGACAACAGATGTGAGTGACGTCATATGACGTTTGTACACAATGCTGCCATATATTCAACCAATATAATGTTGCCAGTTTTTGAACTTAAGGGCTTATTAGACTTCACTAAATTCAGTCGTCTAAATGATTCAGTTACTAAATTCAGACGAATGCAATCGCATTTAGGAAGGTAGGTTTCTAAATTTAGGAAAAAGTACGGCTACTGACTCACTAAATCATTTAGAAACCTAATTAGAATCGAATTTAGGAAGGTGCGATCGCGTTTAGTCGCTTCAGTCGGGACAGTCGGTGCGCAGCACTTTCCGCGTGTGGATGTGTCGCTTGTTGTGAGAAAGTGCGAATGTTCGAGAATGGAGACGAAAGAAAAAGAAGTTTTAGGCCATATAATCGAACTTTATAAAGACATGCCATATCTATGGAACAAAAATGATAAAAATTATATGAATAAAAATATTAGAAGTGAAGGTTTCGAAGTGCTTCTCAGCGTATACAAAAATATCGATAAGGATGCTACAGTAAAAACGTTAAAGAAGAAAATAGATAATTTAAAACAAATTACTTTAAAGAATTGAAGAAGGTAAGTTTTAACGTTAGTTTTATATATTATTTCAAAGGGAAGAAATGGGAGATAATAGGTTTTTATTATAACCTACATAGTACCTAATTTGTATATAACTAATTTTAAAGGTCAAGGCGTCACAACACACCGGTGCAGGGAGTGAAGATGTATATGTACCAACGATATGGTACTATGACAGCTTCAGTTTTCTGGAAACTACCACAGAATCATGCCGTTCAATCAGGGACACAATAGAAGACGAGGTATATGTTATTTTATTTATTAAATAGTAGGTACAGCATTAACCATTTTATCTTGAAACGCAACTCTGCCAACTGAATTGAAATAATTCATGAATGTGTTTCGAACTTGGTTTCCTTCTTCATTACGCTGACTTTTACTTGTGTTCTTTAACGAAGTCAATCCATATATATGTTTTCGCCAATCCCCTTGACGTATTGAGCCTTGTGAAGTATTTTCATGATCTATCCATTTTCTGGTTATATAGTCTGGGTCCCGTTTTCTCAAATAATTGTGTAAAGCCCAACATGCCATTACCACGGCATCTACGTTGGAGAGATCTAGACTGAGGGTACTCTAAAACGCGAAGCCAATATGCCGAAGGCATTCTCCACCACTCTACGGGCTCTACTTAAGCGATAGTTAAATATTCTTCTTTCATGGCTAATACCCTTAAACGGATATGGTTTCATGAAATGTTTGTTAATGGAAAAAGCACTATCCCCGATCAGAAAATATGGAGCATGTGTTTCTGTGCATGTTAGTGGAGAAGATGGTGGCAAATTCAAACAACCAATAACTAATTTTTGATGGAACTTGGTAGATTCAAATACGGCCGCATCATTAACGGAGCCGTTGGTACCAGTTTGGACGTACATGAATTCATAATTCGCATTGACAACAGCAAACAATATTACGCTGAAAAAGCCTTTATAGTTGTAAAATAGAGAACCACTTCCGGGCGGTTTTTCGATGCCAATATGTTTACCATCGCAAGCTCCAATACAGTGATTGAAATTCCATTTATCTTCGAATTCAGCTGCTACTTGTATCCATTCTGATTCTGTTTGCGGCAACTGAAAAATAATTATATAATTTATTTATTTTCAGGATACATTATTTTCTTGCCCAGAAGATACTCAGATAACAAATTCTACCAATAGTACTTCCAATCAAAATATGTTTAAGAAAAAAAAGAAAGAAGGTCCTTTAAAACAACAACAGGACATTCTTGAAAAAGCTTCCGGATTAATGAACACGAAGGAAGAAGACTGGAAAATCCTTGGAAGATCTATTGGAATGCAACTGAGAGATTTGAACCAACGGCAACATATTATAGCTCGCAAATTAATATCAGATGTGATATTTTATGCTACTTTAGACAAGCTGTCTGAAGAATCATTTGTAGGTTTAACCACAAATAACCATCAATCTAAGGCTTCATACCTAAAACACTCATTATATTCATGTTAGATAACTTGTCGCGCAGTAATAAATATTCCTTAACCCACGTTTTTCTTTTTTTTTTCGTTATTTTCATTGACCCGACGGCCACAGCCACGGCGAGGCCAATTTTTTGATTTTTGGACAGCACTCGAGCCATTTTATTTATAAATATTAAACGTCCGCCTTTGTTGCGTTTCAGCAGGCAACTGATTTAGTAACTATATTTAGAACAGTGTGATTAAAAGCTTCTAATTTTGTTCCTTTTCTGAATCCTGATTTAGGCTACTAAATTTAGTAAAGTCTAATAACCACTTTAGTCGGACGGCTTGAATCATTAATTAATCTAACGGCATCGTAGAGAGAGAAATTTCCTTTATACTCTGTCTACGAACGGCATAGAACATAATTATAATAATACTACATCGGTACAATCATAAAGTAACTTTGTATATGGTACAATGAAACCCTATTAAAGCGGCCGCTTATTGGAAGAAAACGTCTGTCCGAAATATTCAAACGCGCGCCGCCGCCCGGTCAGACCCCGCACACTGTTAGGGCCTTCATATAACCTGCTGTTATCAAAAATAACAATGCTGAAAATAATCTCCATACTTTATTTACAACTGAGCAGGTGATGAACAAAACCTCACTTTTCCACTGATAAAAATTGTTGTTTTTTTTAATCCAAAAAATTTAGGTCAAAAAATTATAAATAAATCATTAAAATATGTAAGTAAGACTTTGTCGAAAACACCTCTTTGTCCCTATTTTCATTTCAAATCGAAAGTTTCGAACAAATTCACACTTTTCCCTAAAAATTACAAATTTACGAGGGAAAATCATAGTCATGTGCGTGACTCGAACCCGCGTCCATCCACCCCAATAGCCGGGGTATGCTCTGACTGTTGAGCTAACATGACAATGATTCATAATTCAAATTTGTCAGTTGACCAAAAAAACTATTGTTGGACTAGAAATTCAGTAATATTTTATTGAAGGGGTGTCAATAGATACATGAGAAGGTTGCATAAAAACATCATTATCATTATATTACTTTAACATAAGAAATAAATGAGCCGTCGAAGTGGTCAATCAACGACTCCACCTTAACGTACAGTAGGGGAGACCTAGGAGGGTTGTGACAGTTTTTACTTTTGGGGCCATATTTCGCACAAGAAACATTCCACAGCTATGACCAATATGATTAATTTAGCGGCATTCCTTCTGTTTTCAAAACAATCACCAAAATTAATGTAAGTATTATGGTGTCTGAGATAATCGTCAAAATTAAAGACCTGGAGAGAGTGGTCTTTAATTTTGACTCACCACCTGTCACCTTTTGACCACTCCCCTGTCACAACTCTCCTTACTAGGAGAGTTGTGACAGGAGAGTGGTCTCAGTGGTCGTGGATAACAACTTACCTCTCGGTAGTCCGAGAGGTAAGTTGTGACTGGTACCGAGATAAGTAGTGACAGCATTATATTAGATATAAAAAAATATCATAATACTCAATATTAATAAATCAAACATGTCTTTTTAGGAAGAGTACTTTTATTAAAAAGTAATTCTACTAATTAACTTATAATAAGTTAATTAGTAGAATTACTTTTTATGAGAATGTTAATTGTTTGTTGAATGTTGTTTGTTGATACCTAAGCATAATAAAAGTACTTTGATCATCATCATCTTTGGGGCATCGCTTTGAGATCAATCATTATTGTTATTTTAATCATTCCAAAATCAAAATCTTAATTTACTCCGTTTCCATAGACTTCAAGGCAAACCAAGCAAAAACAATTGTTTTCTGCTTCTTCTTCTTCGTCACCACTTGTTAATATCTTTTTATAAGTCTTTTTGGCAGTTTTAAATTTCTCCTTTCCTTCGCTGAAGATACGCTTTTTAGTATTCTTAGACTTCCTATTAGCCTCTATTGCAGCTAATTCATCCTTCGTGGGAGTGTAAGTAAGGACAGCAGATTTGATTTTGCGTCGGTTCGGTTGGCTGTTTTTCCTTGGCAGAGCGTTCGGCAATGGCCTATCTAAAATAAAAATCATCAAGGAATTAGCCAAGGTTAAAAATTAATTAATGTAGGAGAGTTGTGACAGGCTGTCACAACTCGCCTAGGTGTTTCAAATGACGACTTGATCTGAATAATAATTCATATTTTCGAAACACGATGCGCACACAAAATATTATTGCAACGTTTTGAGAGTTGAATATCCATGCAACTTAAGAAAAATAAGAGAGCAAAGCACATATAATAAGAAATGATATAAATTCTAATATTTTTGAAGTGAAAACTTCTTTAGCGGCGTTGAGCACTTTTTCTGTAATGGGTATAAAATCATAAACTCGCGTCAGGACACGTGACCTGATCGAAAAAGCGTAAGACGGATGGAGAGTAGACAGCTATCCCCTCTCTACGGCGCGGACACACTTAAGTCATTGCATGAGCGCACATAAACAGTACGCGGCCAGAAGCTTGATCCGTACGTATGTCTCTGTAAAAAATATTTTTTTTACGATCGTGGCCATTGAGTGCAATAAAAATGCCTACATGCGCCATTAAATGGTGCGGGAAAAATAGTAAAACATCCAATTACAAAACAGATGGAATTACCTTTAATATTGAGAATCGGGAGAGCAGTCGGATGACATTTGTCAAAAATCCAAAATGGCGGATTTCAAAATGGCCGCCATACAAAATCCTTCGATCCCTCAAAAAAGTAGCTGGTTCTACCAGAAAGAGTTGAGTACGGTTATAGTAATGTATTACGAAAATGACTAAGGGGCTTAGCTGAGTAGGCGAAAAATTAAAAACCCTAGAAATGACACCTGCCAAGTAAAGCTGGACTACGTATCTCGAAAACGGTAAGAGATATGTTGGGGGTGTTTGAACAAATGTCATAGGGAATAGGGAGAGCAGTCGCATGACACCTGTCAAATGTGCTACTCTCATTCTTCATACATTATTTGGAGTATTTAACCTTACAATGTCAACTGTATTAGGAGTGTTTGTGGGAATTTCAACTCAATTTAGAGTAATTGTCCTACTGTCAGTGTAGCGAGCCCGAAGGGCGAGCTTTTGGTGAGGCCGAAGGCCGAACTTTCGGGCCGCGTAGGCCGAGTGGACGGTGCGCGAGCCCGCAGGGCGAGCGCTAGGCGAGGCCGCAGGTCGAGCCGTCTTAGTAACTTGCGAGGCCGAAGGCCGAGCTCAGACTTGCACCGATTTGGCTGAAAATCGATATATAGGTTGTTCTCGTCATCCTTATTCCAAATACGAAATTGTTATTTCGATGACGTCTGCCAAGTAAAAAAAGTTACTCCGATTTGGCTGAAACTCGATATTTATGTGGTTCTGGACGTCCTTATTCTAAATCAAATTTTTTTGTTTCGATGACGTCTGCCAAGTAAAAAAAAGTACTCCGATTTGGCTTAAATTTTATATCTAGGTTGTTCTGGACGTCCTTATTCCAAATATGAAATTTTTTTTTCGATGACGTCTGCCAAGTGCAGATAAATCACGTATCTCGAAAACGGTAAGAGATAGGTAGGGAGTGCTTGACCAAATGTCATAGGGAATCGGGAGAGCAGTCGAATGACATCTGTCAAAAATCCAAAATGGCGGATTTCAAGATGGCCGCCATACAAAGTGCTCATTTTTCGACCGTATTAGGAGTTTTTGTGGGATTTTGGACTGAATTTGGAATTATTGTCCTATGATAGTGTTTAGCAAGCCCAAAGGGCGAGCTCCTGGTGAGGCCAAAGGCCGAATTTTCGGCTCGCGAGGCCGAAGGCCGAGCGCATGGTGCGTGAGCCCGAAGGGCGAGCGCTTGGCGAGGCCGCAGGCCGAGCCATGTTAGTAATTTTCGAGGCCGAAGGCCGAGCTCCGACTCAAGAGTATTTTCCACGTCACCGACTGGTCTCCATGGCAACTGCCCGCGGTAACCGAAGCACCTACGAGTGGGGTTCCTAAACAAAAGTGACTCAGAATCTTGGTCCCATTCTGCCCGTACCACCTTTTTTATGGCAGTAGGGTGAATTTGCTTTTGTGGCTACAGTATGGTTCTTTATTGTATTGAGAGTTTATATGGGATTTCATACTTCGATTGGAGTTTTGAAATATTTTTATTTTAATGTAAAAGGTGTTTAGATATAGTTTAAAATAAAATTAATAATTAGTTCACGAATAATAAGGTTAATGAATACAACAGTACAATTTTGAACAGTTTTGAAAATAAAATTGTTTCATTGGCATCGGATGTTTTCGTTGGTTGTCATAATGCAGAACAAGAAAATTTTGTAAGGCAAAAGTTACATAAAATGAAACCTGACGAGACTGGTGGATTACCTTATGAACTAGTTCTAGTTCCTAACCGACCCTATATGATAACCATAAACATAGATGTCGCTGATGGTTTATCTAATGGCACTGTAGGAAAATTACTACTCATAGAATCTGATAAAAATGATGAAATCACAAGACTTTGGTTCAAATTCTCAAAATCCATTGGTCAAAAACGTGCAACAAAATTTAGAAGCGACATTGCACGCTTGAAAATCGACAAAGACGCTGTTCCAATTTCTTTACAATCATCGTCAATACCACTCAACAGAAATAAAACTATAGTGGCAAAAAGAAAACATTTTCCACTGATTTCGGCTTTGGCGATGACAATTCATAAATCCCAAGGAGGTACGTTTGATGCTATCGTTTATGAATACAATCGTTCTCATTCAAGAGAATTGGTGTACGTTGCGCTATCAAGAGTAACTAGTATAGAAGGTTTGTTCTTAGTCACTGAAGACGACACAAGGGCGAGCTGGAAATTTCATCATGGCAGAGTAGGAAACGCACAGCTGGAAGATTCAAACGCAACAAAAAATCAAAAGAGATCAACAACTCACCGAGAAGATTTATCAATTGAATTGAAACGTTTACGTGAAAATCCTTTGCAAACCATCACCAAAACACTTGTAGATTTTATTTCTAAGAATAATAGATTGTCTATTTTTTCATTCAATTGTCAGAGTTTACGTGCGCATGTAGATGATCTAGCAATTGACGCTCTTGTTAAAAAGATGAATGTGTTAATTTTATCAGAAACTCATATGGGTAACAATGAAATAATTGACATTCCGAATTTCAACTTTGTTGCGAGTTTCAGAAGAAATAATCGTCCCGCGGGAGGAGTAGCTATTTATCAAAATATGAACACAGTTCATTATTGCACAAATTATATGGATGTGCATGTGAAATACAACAGCATGTTTAATGCCACTGTTTCTGATATCGGTGATATTTGTATAAGTCGTTGCCACTCTGGTGATAATCAGTTCATAATTATGGTTGCCGTTTACATCTCTCCAGATAAGTCATTGCGTGCTATACGAGACTTCTTGTATGAAAATTTATTCATTTATTCTCATGATGCATCTGCATTGCTTAAAAAAATAATTCGAAAAAGCTTTGATGAATTGCCAATGATTTTGAGTGGAGATTTCAACATAAACTTCGCAGACGATAAAAATCAACTATTAATTGAATTTTTAAATAATGAATTTGGTTTAACTATGTCGAATGATCGCAATCTTAGCACAACGAAATACAAAACTACTATTGATGCGGTCTTTATTAGACATTTAAATAGGTTCGAATCAAAACTGTTCGTTTCTTACTTCAGCTACCATAAACCTATCGTATCAGTTTTAGAGATTGGCGATGATAGTTCTGGTAATGATGATGGTGAAAACGTCGTTGAAATTATGGATGAAAGTTGATTTTTCGGAGAGATAAACTTTTTAATGTAAAATAATTGTAATAGTTTTAAAGTGTTAAATTTTTAATGTAATATAAATTGTCATGTTTGTGTACGATAGCGCAATAAATGAATATTGTATTCTACCACATAAATGATAGTACTTTTATACTGATAAAGCAATTGGTGCAAAATTATTCCCTAACCATTCCAAAATATCAAACATGCTCAACGTTAATTAATAATCAAGTTTTCACTTCTGCCGGCACTCCCGGAGTGCAACCCGTCTTTTTTTTTTAAGAAAAACTTACTTTTCTTATTTTTTGTACACAACCGTCGGAATTACGCTACAGCGCCTCGTGCATCGCCGGCATAAACTGAGCAATCGTACTTGTCACAACTCACCTCTGTCACAACTCTCCTAGGTCTCCCCTAGAAACTGCCTCTCAAGGACAACTACAGGAATAAATGTACCTAACTATCTGTTGCTTGGCCATTTATTCTAAATAAAGGTGGCAGTAAGCTAGTTTATATTTTTCGGGTATACTACTAACAGGAACAATCCCAATGAGTAGTGAGGGTCTATAACTATATATAGAGATGGCAATAGGCTCGCCCCGTATTAGGTACATACCTAGGACCAAAATATATCTGGCGTTACCTCGCTTAACCTGCTTCAGGGATATATGGACGTTGTTACAGTTACTTTATTTCACAAGGCCCTACCTTACCTCTCTATACCCACAATATTCGAGTTACTTAGTTGCTCCAAGTCTACTTTTTTTGTATACCTGATAGGTTAGCCTTTGACCACTATCTCACCTGATGGGAAGTGATGATGTGGTCGAAGATGTTGTTCAGGCTAACCTAGAAGTACTGGCTCTCAAGGACTGCTGCCGGAACACACCGTTAGGTGCTTGGCGACAGATTTTCTACTTGGGGTGGTAGCTAGCCAGGCGGGCAAAAATGCCCTACCACCATGCTATAACGACTTCCATCGTAAACCAATAACCGGGACCGGCTTAACGTGCCCTCCGAAGCACGTGCACGCTCAGTAGTAATGTCACTAGCGGTTACCCATTAAACTCATGACCGCGGCGGACGTTGCTTAACTTTCCTGATCGGTAAGAACAGCTAAGTAAACTTCACTACGAGCGCTTCGAAATAAAGTTTCTATAGGTTAGTTAGTTATAGTTATATATAAGTTTCTATATATAAGGTATATATAGACGTTGTGACAGTTAACTTTATTTGATAAGGCTCTATCTTACCTATAGCTATACCTACAATTTCGAGTTAGTTGCTCGAAGTCTACATTGAAATGATATAATATAATGACGTCATGTCATTGGATTTCAGTGCGGTGAAGGGCGGCGGCATGGCGGCGGCGACGGCTCCATAGAGACTAGACAATCCAGAAACAGGTCGTCGAGACACCAAACGTTACTAATTGATCCATAATGGGAACGGATATTAGGTACTTTTTTTTACCGGCGGAATGCCTTTATTAACAAAATACTACGAACTACACTACAGCTACTACAATCTACAGCATTTAGATCTCTATAAGTCATTGCAGACATAGGCAGTCCAAATGCTCTAGCCCACTACCAGTTGGCAGCGGGCCCAGCATGCTGGCAGCATTGCCCCTTTGAATTGCAATGCTTATTCTTTGAGCCAAATAGGTGCCAGCATTTTGATCACGCGTCGCATCGACCAAGCTCTGATAAGTTTTGGAAAATACGATGAGCTCCCGGTCCCCACGGACCCAACTTCTCTACACCAAACGGCTCAAATATGTAACCCATACCGAGGTTAGCATACTTGCGCCGCTTGAGTTGCTCTGCCGAAGTAGCCGCGGCGCCAGCCCTCACGTTGGTTTCAGAAAGATGTGACGGCGCTTATGTGCTTATGTGTTAGGTACTAGGTAGGATATTCTGATAAGGGAGTTAAAATAAATCAAGATAGATCAATGCGGTGCCATCTAGCGCCATCAACAATATGATGTATGTTTTTTGTACTGTTGCAGATCATGGGGACAGACTTCAAAATTAAACATGCAAAACATTCATAATTCGGTTTCGATTACGCTTGTCAAGAAGAAACCGAAATAGATACTAACGAGGTTAATCTTTTTTCAACACCCTCGTAAAGTGAGCTTTATTATATCGTTCTTAGGGCCAAAAACCGAACTATAACATCCTCGTGCATAATAATATTATACACTAGTGCGTAATAGAATTATCCCTACAATGTTAAGCTAGTACCTAACTACAAATTATATGCGAGTAAACAGAGCATTTTCAATTTAACCGGGTAGGTAATACAGATTTGTAACATAAAAGAGGTTTATATGTAATCACCATCATACATTTGCCGCGCGCAAAAAAAAATCTTGCGCGCTATTTTCCATAGTTTTCGTATGTTGTTTGTATCGTGCAATATATATTTTTTTTCCTCGCAAGGGTGTTGAAAAAGTGCGTATGAAACTCGTGGGCAACTTGCTCATTATACACTCAGCTGATTTACGCCCTCGCCTACGGCTCAGGCTGCAACATACAGCCTCGTGTATAATGACTAATGAGCAACTTAGCTCACTTGTATCATAATCTACTATTAATATGCTCTTTGATTACAGCTTCACTTACTTACCTGTACGTTCGGTGATTGGTATCATATGTCATGGTTGGTATCAAAACTGTGGTGTCGCGAGAAGCACACAATTATTGTAATAATTTTAATAACGTACCTATACCTACATGAGCCCGTTCAGCCAGGCCTGGCGCACTCCGCACTTTAGTTGGTTAAGCTACAGGTAAATCGGCGGCTTCGACAAGACGGGCTTATTCACCAGTGGGCTGCCGCGCGCCGCGCCGCCCGGAACGCACGTCTTCTCAACGCGCGAATTTCGTGTTTGTATTTGTTAGTCTGTTTACGTACCTAGTAGCACAGAATAATTAGATCGAAATGAGGGCAAGATCATACTGCATTGCATTTGGCTGCATAAATAACAACAAAGGTCTGAACCTCACGTTTTTCTCACTTCCAAAGGCCATCGAAAGGTAAGGAAACGTACGCCTACCTATAGGTTTCTATTCTAATGTTAACTTTTATTACTAGTTTCAGTTTCCCATATACCTAGGTAGTGCCAGTTGAGTTTTAATGGGGTCAATAAGTTTAAAACGCTCCAAGCGAAGCTTATTTAGCTAAGTTAAGCAACGTACGCCACGGTCATGCATGATTTGGATGGGTGACCGCTAGTGATATTACTACTGAGCACTTCCGTGCTTCGGAGGACGTTGAGCCTATCGGTCGCGGCTGTTGTCTTAGAATGGCAGTCGTTATAGCATGGTGGTAGGGCATTTGGCGAATGCCCGCCTGTCCAGATACCACCCTCAAGTAGAAAATCTGTCGCCAAGCACCTAACGGTATGTTAAGGCATTTCCAGCAGCCGTCGTTAAGAGCCAGTAATTCTAGGTTAGCCTGAACAACATCTTCGACCACAAGATCACATAACGTTTGGAGATAAGTGGTCGAAGGGTAGCCTATCAGAAATAAATAAAAAATAAAGGCAGTGTTCAAAAGCTATAAAAAGTTAATACAGAACAAATAAGCTTGTACCGAAACAGATCGAACAAACATATATGTCGCCGGATTAGTGCAAAAAGCATCTAACTTGCATTTTTTAACAAATCGAGTTAAAAATGCCATTTAGCTTAAAATTTTATCCCCTTTCGAACGGTTAAATAAACTAAGCAAAATAAGTACCTGTTGTAATTAAATACTTTATATCAATCTTAAAATTAAAAAGAAACTAGTATTATCATCAACAAAGTAATTGAAAAAAAGTAGAGGCCCAAAATAACTCCAATCATCTAATTAGCTTTTTTATTCCAGGAATAAAATATACCAACTTAACTTAATAGCAATTACCATTAGAAAAAGATACGAGTCTATATTACCATATTTACATAGCTACTGAGAAACTAAAACAGGATATTGGTTTTGATCTGTAATAAAATGCGTATTCATCTTTACAGTAAAGCAGCTTTTACTATTCTACTCCGTCTACAAGAAAGAAATCTAGAGGTAAAACCTACGAATACTTTATTTATTCGTAGGGTAAAACCAAATATTCGATTCACCGTCACAACGGAGAGATTCTGTTTTTATGAGAGATTATTACCGACAGAAGCTTATATATAGCAAATATTACTAATATATAGTCAGATCAGCACACATCCATAGCTGTGACACTATTGCACACGAGAGGGGATGCATAGGAAAACCAGAATTGTACTCAACACATCTAACTATCATTCATTACTCAGATCATAGATTGTTTCTTCAATGATCTGAGACCTACATATATTTTGTTGTTGTTTTAGCTGAGTAAATACGCTTGCGGCCGACGATGTGCTTATATTTTTATTACTTACTAGAATATATTTTGGTATGTTATCTTGATGACATCTCGCGTACGTTTCTATTTAAGACTTAACTAACTTAGATTTTAAGACGTTTTAAGTATTAATTAACCCAGATGTAATTATGTATTATGTTATAAATTATGATAATATAAATTACTAAAAAAAAATTTCGGCTTCAGCACGGATAAAATAACATATATTTATTCTGAATCCAAAAATACCTAGATCCTTTGAAAAAGAGCTTACCTTCAAAGTAACCCATCGCGCCGAGATAAAGATGTTGTTCGTGTTTTATTTAAGTCGTATGGCGAGCGAGAATAAGGCGCCTGCTTTATTCCCAATGTTAAAATGATATTGGGATTAAAGCAGGCGCTGAACGCATAATGAACGTTCACTGGTGAGTATAGAGGCAGCTAACAAAATTGTATATAGTCAATAATCGTGTTTGGGTGTCTGTATGAAATTCACCAATGCCAGTTGTAGGTGGTCCGTGGCGGTAAATGAGGAAAATGTGTTATCTGCCAGGCGACTTATCGAAGGAAACTGACGGATTAACTATGAGGAAATATATGCACAATAGAGTAGGTAACGCTGATAATGAGCCAAGTAAATAATATTTGCATATTTTGTATGAATATTTGAGTCAGGAAAGATTGCTAACCAGCACAAAAGTTAACCCACAATATTCAAATGATCTTTATGACAACTTTAGCTGTAACAGAATATGAAACATAACAACAGCCTTGCATAGGTCGTGTCTTCGCTTTCCAAAGTCAAAGTCAAGTCAAAGTCAAAATCATTTATTCAATTTAGGCGTCTACGACGCTCTTATGAAGGTCAATTACAAATTTTAGTATTGAAATATTCTACATTGTACTGCCACGTTCAGCAAATAAATTGTATAGAGCCACTGCGAGAAGAACGGGCAAGAAATTCGGGGCCATTCTTTTAAACATCTTTTAACAATGTGTTACATACTTACTATATAATAGAGTTATTACACTATTTGTTTAAATTATGTAGGTGACAGGCAATAGCTTGGCGGAGGCGGAATTGTCCAGGCATTTTTGTCGTTTATGTAATCAGAAACTGTATAGTAGGATTTTTTAATCAATATGTTTTTCACATGCAACTTGAATTTCCCTTAATATGTTTGGGAACTTTATTATAAAACCGCAAACAATCACCTAAGAAGGACCTTTTATTTGCCTTTGCTAATCTAAAACCTGGCACCGCTATTTTATCTTTATTCCTAGTATTGTAATCGTGATTGTCACTGTTTAATTTAAATTTACTCAAATTTTTACGAACATACATAATATTTTCAAATATATACAGACTTGGTTAAGTTAAAATATCAATTTCTTTAACAAGATCCCTCACAGATTCCCTAGGACCCATTTTATTTATGGCTCGAATTGCACGCTTTTGTATGATAAAGATTGTCTCTATCTCAGCAGCAGTTCCCTACAGCAATACACCATACGACATAATACTGTGGAAGTACGCGAATTTGGATGTGACAGCGGACCAACACAACTCATTAGAAGCGCTTGTAGCAAAGCTGGCCTAGTCTATGTCTTACTAAGCAACGCTCGCTGTGATCATAACTTAGGTAAGTGAAAGCTAGTGGTATTTACTAAATACTGTGCGCTACCGTATGCCCATGTGTCGGGTCCCGTTTGTTGTCTTATGGTGGCAGTCGTTATCATAGTGGTAGGGCACTAACAGTGTGCTCCGGCAGTTGTTCTCGATAGCGAGTAACTCTAGGTTTAGCCTGTTAATATCTTTGACCGCATCATCACTTAACTTCAGGTGAGATCAGAGTAGAGCCTCTACTCTATTTCACCTGCTGTTAAGAGGACAGAACAAAACCTATAAACCTGAATATTGATAACATCTATAGCATTTACAAAAATCGTCAAAATCGGTTATTGCTTAGGGGGGTAGAAACGTTTTCTCATTTTATATGAAATTTAAATTTGAATTGAGACTTCCCTTGAGTCTTAATAGCCTCTACTGTGGAGGTTAAGTCTAGCCTATCAGGACAGTTATTAAAAAAAGTGATTAATAATGTAATGGCATTTGTTTTTTTCTTTTCTAAAACGGGTCTTTAATGTGCCTACAGCGTACGGGTTCGTGTGTGCCACCAGTACAGAAAACCAGTAAACTTTTCTTAAGAAAGTTAAATAAAGGTTACGTTCTTGAGAAAGTTCGAGAAACGACAGAGAAGTTACATCCTCTTGCATCACGAGTCTCGACACGACATCGCTTCTTCTCACATCAACAAAAACACGGACATTATTTTGAACATTTCTCGATTCGTTTTATTTAGGAAATAGAATATAATTATTAATTGGCCTTATAACATCAACAGCTACACTAGGCAAGTCAATTTACAATATAAATTGTATAATGGTAAGATATTTAAATAATTAAGCCATGTATGGTTTTTTTTTAATGTTATTGTGAAGGAACAAGCGCGAGGCCCACGGTATCCTCTGCCTATAACAGATGCAATACATCACAAGTGACAAACTGCACTGCGCCCATCACCTTGAGACATACCTGTTAAGTCTCATTTTGCCTGTTATTTCACTGGCTCTCAAGAACTGCTGTCGGATCACACCGTTAGGTGCTTGGCGACAGATTTTCTACTTGAGGGTGGTCACTAGCCAGGCGGGCATTAGCAAAATGCCCTTCCACCATGCGGTGAAGCTCAAGCTCTAGGCGGGATTCGAACCATGGACCTGCTGCGCGGCAGCCCATAGCCAATGCCACTGAGCCAACATTTCTTCAACGCATCATCTTCATGGTTCACAATTTTCATATAAAATAAAATATTAATACAATTTCAAAATAACTTAATAGGATTAATAGTAACATTGTCTTAAATAAAGAGATGTCAAAGTGTTTAAATTAACTAAAATGTCAACAATTAATACCAATTATTATTTCATACAATACATTATAGTAATTTGAATTCTGATTTACATCAAATATACGTTATTACTAGTAATCCCATATAACTTACTCATTAAATTTAAATTAATTAATTCACAAGGCTTATTTGTGGCGTGAACGAAGATTCTACAAGATGCGTTTTCAATAAGAATAATGAAATATATAAAGAAAAAGGCGCATGATACAGTTTTCAAATGTTTTTTTTTTCTAATGATAGTTTCCTTTTTGGCGTAGGCTAACATCGGGTGAGATAGTGGTCAAAGGCTATCAAGCATTAAAAGAAAAAAAAAAGATGGCACATCACATGACACAGTTATTAAGTACTGTATCAACGGGATCGTCCACTTCTGAACACAGCCTCCCCCGTTGATGGTTTTTTTATGTGGTTGTGATGGAACAAGCACGAGGCCCACCTGATGTTAAGCAGTAACTTAAAACTAGCTGCCTCTACCAGATACATTACTTCAAAAGTGACGTACCTACTGCACTGCGCCCTGAGATATACAGTTGTTAAGTCTCATGTGCCTGTAATTTTACTGGCTCTCATAAGGAGTGCTGCCGTAAATTGCTTGGCGACAGATTTTCTACTTGAGTGTGGTAGCTAGTCAGGCGAGCATTCGCAAAAAAAATGTCCTCCTACCCACCATGCAAAAGTTTGCCATAATCCTCAGGCTGGACAGGCTTGGCGATCGCAGTGTATCTAAAGCATTGAGATAATACGTCTCGGTCAATGATCTAAAGGTACTGCCCTTAGTTATTAAGTAGGTATTACGAAGCAATTATTCCTTCGTGCCACAGATTACCCCCATAATCTGTGCTTCTTGCATATTACAGTTACACATGACCGGCCCATCGTACATTATCAAAGCTGTTTTGTAACATGGCACACCTTGGCCTAGACCACGGTCAATGTACTATGGTACCACAGAATAGAAATGGTATAACTTCTAAGGTGATGTTCGGATATATACGCCTCGAAAAGAGAACTTGAACGTGGTTATCGTACAATGGCCCGATCCCATTGATTCACTAAAGTTGACTGACTGACTTTGTTATGTAGAATTCGTATCTTTTTCGGGCAGGCACCAGGCAGGCAGCACACAGCCAGCCAGTGTCGCCGAGGGCTTTATCAGAACGCGTCGTGCGTCGCGTCGTCCAGTGCGCTCCGAAACTTGTTAATATGTTTGAATAGATAACAAAATACATAAAACCAGTGATATATGTGAATGGACATTGAAGGATTTTGTGGAGGTTGGTTTATCGTTAAGTTTACGCTTGATGAGTTTTTGACAGTGGAATTTAAGGTTTGGCGTTAGAGAGACTGTTAGAGATGAATGCGCATAATAAGTAGGTGTATCGTACAACAATAGTTTTGTTAAATGTATGTATGTAGTGGTGAACGTATTTGTTACTTCCGTTAATTAAATGGTATGCGACCGGTCGCTGCCCAGTGGATTATATCATCGACAGAAAATACAGAAATGCCTACACTAACTCGAGTGGGTTTGTTTCAATTGGGTTAATTAACAACTATTGGTTTGGTAACCGGTAATTCAAGTGATATAATTTTAGGTTATGCCGCACATTAGGTTATAACTTGTAAAGTACTTACCTAGTTATTTTGGTGTCAATAGTGCATTCTCTAAATTTAAAGTTGTTATTAACTATCAAAATTATTTATCTAAGTATATTGTATAAAAATAATTATTTTTAAATGTGACTGCCCTGCAAGTCTGAAAATTATGAATTATAAATTCATCATCCAGGCACAGGCTTATTGGTTTTTTTTTTCAGTTACTTAATATAAAAACCAGTTACTTGACCGGTATATTGATGAAATTAAAATAGGAGTTTGGATGTGTGCTCTAGCCTCTACCGACCAAAAAAATAATAGTCAAGAATTAAAATCGAGTAAAATGTAAGACGTGGTCACACATTTAAATAAGTTTATCTGCACTATCTACCACTACCTATTAAGGGTCTTCATCCTTTTTTTTGAAGAAGATTAAAAATAAAATGTTTAGAGATAAATGTGCGCTCTAAAATGACTAACAAATGTTATTTTAATCTCTATATTCTGATTTTTTGCCGCCAATGGTTTTGCCGGTTGGTACCTAGAGAAGCGCTCGTAGTGAAGTTTACTTAGCTGTTCTCAACCGATCAGCAAAGTCGCGCGCGGTCATGAGTTAGATGGGTGACCGCTAGTCACATTACTACTGAGCGTTTCCGTGCTTCGGAGGGCACGTTAAGCCGTCGGTCCCGGTTGTTGTCTTAGGATGGCAGTCGTTATAGCATGGTGGTAGGGAATTTTGCGAATGCCCGCCTAGCAAGCTTACCACCTTCAAGTAGAAAATCTGTCCCCAGCACCTAACGGTGTCACTTTTGACATTAGATATAGGTAATTCAAACTGTTCCAGTAGCCTCATAGCGTTTATGGCGAAAATAATGCCAAGACCCAAGTGGAACAACTTTTTGGGAGTGTGATAGTTTTTAGCGTTTTTAGCGAATTTAACTTCAAATGGTAAGCACCCTAAAACGCTCACGACTTCGAGGTAGAGCAATATGAGCACTGTCAAACAGCTGTCATTGCAATCAAAATAAACAACGAAAGTACCGTATTACATTAGAAAAAAAAAACCATAGAGATGAAAGTAACACTTCCCGTTTCGTTATTTGTGTTAAAAAACCCTACTCATTGAAAATAACTGAACTGATTACGAAATCACAAATATACGATAGGAAAAATTTAAGTCATGTGCGGGATAAATTTATCCTATCGTATATTTGTGATTTTGAAATGTAATCCGCATAGCAGGCGTTATTGCAAACCTAACAATATTAAAAATATAACTGAACTGATGTTTTGTTATCGCATTTTGGCACTTCATAATCGTCCCGACTTGCTTGTGAGCGTCATTAGTGTGTACACTTTTACACACCAAAGTGCCAAAAGCGAGAACAAAACATCAGTTCATTTATTTTCAATAAGTAGGGTATTTTACCACAAATAACGAAACGGGAAGTGTTACTTTAATCTCTATGGAATAATATTTTTGTTGAAGTAAAACGGTACTTTCTTTGTTTATTGTGATTGCAATGACAATCACATTTCGGAACAGGGCGCCAACTCCCACCTTTTACGAAACCATCATAGAAAAGGAGCGTTTTGTTTCATGCTTAAAATAATCATTCGTAGACACGAACTATCACCGAACAACCGCGTCAAGCAATATTGGTTTGACTTTAATTAACGAATGAAATATGTATCACGGATGTGCAAGTGAGATACAAGATGTTTATAATGTAGCGTTATTCCGCTCATACTGCACTGGTCCGAACTACGATGATACGCAACGGTTTTACTATAGTTGTACGACAATTTATTGTATGCTGCACAACAGCTGTCTGTAACTTTTTATAGTTTCACTCATCAATTTTGCTGCATTTATTTTAAAGAATAATAGAAATAAAAACTTTGCACGCAATTTACACATTAATTAGACCCATTTTATCATAAAATTGTCAAATCAAGGTTAAATACGCTGCTAGAAATTAACTTTTTAAGATGGATATTTATAAATTTTTCTTTGGAACAGTAATACTCACGTCAGAGTTCGCGAAAAGAGTAGAGCGCAATTTGTAGTGACGTCATCAAAACGACGAGCGACTCTATTACCGTTTGTATGCTTGCTTAATTGACGTGGAGGTATAAAATTTAGCAGTAAGATTGAGTTATTATTACTATAAGAGGTGAGAGTTGCCCCTCTAGCTACATTCTTATAACGTATGCATTGTAAGCGCAAAATGAAATGCACTAACAATAACTCTACCCATCCAACTCTAGATATGATGTCACGCCGCACGCGAATGGTGCGTAAATATATTTTTTCGGCTAATTTTTCATGATTCAGTCTTCTGCCCAATATTCATCTTTGAATCAACATCCTACAGAAAATATAGTTTTAGGTTTGTCACTCATTCCGTCACATACAAATGGTTGAATGGTGGTCTTGACTCTATGAGCGCACGATTGAGAAATTTCTCGATCGTGCGCTCGTAGAGTCAAGACCTCCTGAGGATGCTTCATGTAGAAGCAAAACGCGTCGAAAATTCTTCCGTTGTCTGCGTGGTATTTGTGTTTTATTAAAATATTAATTTAAAGTATTCTTAAAATATTTTTAAATATAAGGGACGTCTGAATCTATTCAATATACAAATGGTTGGGTTTTCAGGAGTCTTAGGAGGTTTTGTCTATTGGACAAATTATGTTCGTTTATAATAGCAGCGCTCCGAGACGAGTCCAAAATTTATCGTAATGCAATAAAATATTAAAATTAGGCCAATTGCAGGTCGGACACACGCTAGGTATCTCAGAAAAAAATTCTTTGGTTATTCTGTATAAGAACACTCGGTGTCCATCGCTCTTGGACAGCTTTATTTACATTAATTAATTATCGTAGCGTCAATGAGGTAGCCCAGTGATAAAATCGAAGTTAAATCTTTTAAATACAGCCTTTTGGGTTTTTAGTGTACTTGTTTATATATTTTTTTGTTATTAATTTATTTGTGTAATAAAATTAATAAAAAAAAAGAAGAACTTACTAGCGACTCGCCCCGGCTTCGCACGGGTTCAATGCTGATACTAAATAATCTGTAATATCTTCGAAAATATTCATTTAAATAACATGTTGTAAATGGCTATATTGATCTATATTAAATGCACAATGTAGATATTTAAGGTATATTGGATAATGATAAATGCTGTATTGCTTCGTAAATAATCCATTACTTCTAAATAAGGATAAATATGGTTATTGTGGGTTATTCCTAAGAGATAAAGTACCTACTTGTGGGGTTCAGCCAGCGTTGGCAATGCAAGCGCGAAAAGTGTTTATTTACGACATCACATAAACCTCTAAAATTATCAGTGTTTCTCTTCTATATTCCGTATATATTATACATATAAACCTTTCTCTTGAATCACTGCATCTATTAAAAAAAAAACTGCATCAAAATCTTTTGTGTAGTTTTAAAGATCTATGCATATACAGACAGACAGCGGGAATTGACTTTGTTTAATACTATGTAGGGATAAAGCACAAAATTTCCAACTAGCAGGATTCGAACCCGCGTTCTTGACATACCTATATTGCTTGCTCGATGGTTTTTGATGGATGAATGTCGGGGAGAATCTTATGTGGTGTATCCCCTTCCAACACTCAAAGACGACGCGCAGGGGATATCTGGACAAAAAGTCCAGAAATCTCCTTCGCAGGGGATTTGCTAGGGGGATTTCTGGAATAAGCCCAGTCTGACACTTTTCTCACACTCCGACATTACAATATATTTTCTACATAGGTACTTACTGTATGCAAGCAATTGGCCCAGATAGGCACAGATTTCTCATAGTACTCTGTAGACCTTACGAGGGGACCCACTTGCATTCGCAGTCAAGTGGATTTAAATGATCATTACTTGCATTGGTTATGATACGAGCACCACAAGTTAAAGACACCACAGACCGACCTACAGTCACACACCAATCTCAGTACGGATGCTATGTAAGTTGTGCTACATAGGTAGGTTAGCCTTAGGTACTTTTTGTTGAGTTGTCGGTTAACCCATTGGCATCGGCGATAATGATAACAATAGAATTTCATTCATAACTTTTGGATGATGGGTTTTGGGTGCGCAGATTTTTCGATGTTTCTACTACCATAGCGGTATAATAACGTTAATAACCTATTTAAACAATAATTCACTGAAATTCTTTGCAAACCAACCCAGGCCCAATTTCACGAAACTATAGGGTTTAACAGATAACTTTATACTACCTAGTACTAAGACTCTATTGAGATTTCTGTTGCCGCTATAACAAGATATGCAAAAAATCGGTCAAGTGTGTGTCGGACTCGCGGAGGATGGGTTCCGTACCCTTCGTGAAACTATAAACAGGTTATAATATAGTGTCTAATGGTGTAGAGATTATGGTACGGAACACTTCGTGCGCTAGTGCGACTCGAACTTGGCTGATTTCTTTCTTACGTATTCCAAAATCTGATTCCACAAAAAAAATATACTTACCTAAAAATGGAGTCCGTACCAGGATGGTTAAAAAGTACCTATTATCACAATATTGTGCGCATGTTATCGACATTGACAAGTTATTTCACACATGTACCTAAGTGTTGAAATCGGTTTCATTTTCTGGTAAACTTTTTTTTTACTCTTTTAAGTGATTGCTACTTATGGGATCGATTGTCATTCACTGTCAAGGTCTACGTATCTTATCAAGATAGGAAAATCATTTTCAGTTATTGGAGTGTAACTCAAAAACGGCTTGAACGATTTATAGAAATTTAAATGGGATTACAAGCATCAGCTTTCAAATATAAAAAGAATCATCAAAATCGGTTCACCCAGTCATAAAAAAAATACGTAAGAATTGACAACCCTCTCCTTTTTTACTAAAGACATACATACTTTTTTATAAAGCATGTTTGTCCAAAGAAATATCTCTGCTATCAGTGATAATTCGTTATTATCACTGATAGTAGAGATATTTCTTTTGGGGTGTGTGTTGATCTTTTTATTGGATTGCCATTCTATCATGTCACGGAGCGACGGAGTGATGTACTTTTATTTTTTTTGAAAAGAAAAAGATTACCGCCAAGTTTTGTAACAGTAGGTAGCCAAAGTAATTTGTCTTACGGAACTCTAAAAAATCCATAGTAACATACTAGCGTAGTTTTTGCCCATAGATTGTGTTATTTGAACATACTATTGTCATTTGGAGTGATGCAATCGCACTAATGTTATAAATGCGAAGGTTTGTGAGTGAATGTGTATTTGTAATCATTTGTAGTTAAGGAACGGAACGTGAAGGAGTACCTAACTCCTTCACTCTAAAACAACTTATTTATACAATCGTGATGGAACAAGCACGAAGCAAACCTAATGTTAAGCGGTAACCTGTGCCTATAACAGATGCTGCAATGCGCCTTTCACCCTATGATTTAAAGCTGTTACATCTCACGTGCCTGTTATTTCTCTGGCACCCATACCCTTCAAACCAGAACACAGTAATGCGAACATTAGTGCTTGGCGGTAGACATAGTTATGGTAGCAGTACTTCCCCGGACGAACTCGCTCAGAGTTATACTTTTTTATTTTTTTATATTATTGTGACGGAACAAGCTCGAGGGCCACCAGATGTTTAGCGGACTAACCTCTGCCTATAACAGATGCATTTCATGACAAGTCACGAATTGCACTGCACCCATCACCTTGAGAGATAGTTGTTAAGTTTCATGGGCCTGTAATTTCACTGGCTCTCAAGGACTGCTGCTGGAACACACCGTTAGGTGCTTGGCGACAGATTTTCCACTTGAGGGTGGTCGCTAGCCAGGCGGGCATTCGCAAAATGCCCTTCTACCATGCGGTGAAGCTCATGCCCGCGGCGGGATTCGATCCATGGACCTGCTGCACGGCAGTCCATAGACAATGCCACTGAGCCATCACTGCTTCAAAACTGCTATTAAACCGATGAAACGATTTGGAATGTAGAAAGTTTAGGTCCTGGATCAAAACTGAAGTTTTCATCATTATCTATGAAGGTGAAACCGCAAGGCACAGTTAGTTGACGACATAACGTAAATATGATTACTAGAAAAGGTAGACAGAAGAAGAACGCGTGGGATTACAAAATGTGTCAGGAAGGTGTAAATACACACAGGGTAGTAAGTAGCTATTGTATGAGATCACGGATGAACCCTTCCATCATCAGCCTACGTAATCTCATTTTATTATGTTTAGGCAGGCAATGACTGGTAGATGACTACTTTACCACATTATTAACTTAATAATAATGATAAGTTGATAACCTATCTTATCAACACAAAAATAACAACCCATTTTAGTAGCTACGTTTTGATAAGTGTTACTTCAATAAATGTTTTTATTTTACTTTACAGAAACCAAAGTGACGGTCACAGTTATGTGTTATTATACCTTCTAAGATAATTATCACAAGATGGTTGAAACAAATGAAACTAGTAAGCGTGATGAGGGACCACCAGGTAATGGGAACCCACCTTTACAGACTAATGCAGATATGAACACAGTCAATTCTTTAAAATCAGAAACAAATAATGAGATAGTTGCACACTATACTAAAGAATCAGATTCACCGATAGAAAGAGTCAAATTCGAAGGCTTAGATGATAGAGATAGTATAGACTCCGACGATGATGAAAGAGAAGAGAAACTGCCTCCAATTCCAGATGGAGGCTGGGGATGGGTAGTTGTCATAGCAGCCTTTTTGGTGTCAGCATGTGCTGATGGCTTGGCTTTCTCTTTTGGGTTATTACACGAAGAGTTCACGATATATTTCAAAACCACGCAATCGAAAACATCCCTAATTGGAAGTCTCTTCATTGCGACTCCGTTGCTAGCTGGACCTATTATGAGTGCCTTAGTTGATCGGTACGGCTGTAGAGCCATGACAATGTTGGCCGGCTTTTTATCAACTATTGGGTTTCTGCTAGCTTCGATTAGTAATTCGGTTGGAATGCTTTGTTTGACATTTGGATTTTTGAGTGGCTTAGCTATGGGAATCTTGTACGTAACTGCAGTTGTATCCGTAGCTTTTTGGTTTGATAAACGAAGAAATCTGGCAGTGTCTTTAGCATCGTGCGGGATTGGTTTTGGAACCTTGATATATTCGCCAATGACTCACTATTTTTTAGAAATTTATGACTGGAGAAATACTGTAGTATTATTAGCGGGTACTTTGTTAAATATGTGTGTATGTGGTGCTTTAATGAGAAACCCAGAATGGTTAGAAATAAAGCAAAAGAGAGACCGAAAACTTTCTAAACTTAGATATAAAAAATCGTCGAGTGCTGGATCAGTTTCCTCGAGATCACTAGGAGGAGAATCCAATTTCTTAGATGCTGAAGAGTTAAAAACACTGCTTGAAAGCGGACAGAGTCCAGAATATATTTTAGCTAAATTAGCGTCTAACATAGAAGAAGCTGAAAAACTAGAAGCGACTACTCAAGCGAATGCCGAACATACGTATAAACGCATGCATTCTGCTATTCATCTGCCAACATTTATACAACAAAATGAAAAGGTATGTTTATATTTCGTAAAAATATTATAATAAACCTTCGAAATATGTATTTGTTACCTAAACTTCGCTCATAATTGTTTCAGGTACCAGCTGAAGTGATAGAAAATTTGATGGCTAATAAACGACTTTATAATATAATTTTACAAAATTATCCAGATTCAGTAAGGCGAAGAAAATCAGAAGAGGTTATCGTAAATGCTCCTCCAGCTGACGCAGTAACGGAGCCTGCCGAACTTCCACTTGAAATCAAAGCTAAGAAACACAAAACTACGTCAACTTCTGAACAAAATAAAGAAAGTAAATTGATTGATGGTAAACAAGCGTCTGGAGATGCCAAGAAAAATGACAATACCAAATCTGATCCTAACATGAATGCAGATCATAAGCATAAGCATAAACAAGGACCGTCTAAAGCTCCACCTACGCAAACTAACTGGTTGAGGCAGATATCGACAACAGATCATCAATATTTGAAAGACATGCCATTGTACAAAAGCTCTATGATGCATCGAGGAGCTATGTTAAGTATAACTAAATATAAACTAAGGGCATCATCACTTCCAGATATGTACAGGAACTCCTCATGGTCACTTGATTCGGATTCGGACGATGAATGGGTAAGAATATATTTGGATTACAATTTGATCTGATAATCATTACAGTTTTTAATATGATTGCTCTTAGGGAAGCTATTATAGTTTTGATATAGCCATTTAAAAATAGGCAGATTTATTTTTAATATACACATTATTACATGTTTAGATTTTTTATATTATGCCAGTTGTTCAATGTTCCCGTGAATTTCAATATAATATTGAATTTATCACCCTTCTAAACCCTTGAAATTATAGGCCATTGAGATCCAAAAAGAAATATAAAGGGTAAGGAATGCATTGGCAGTGACGTGTTGCCCACTTCAGGGCTATATTTTGAAATGTGTTTAAAGAGTTGATACTGTGGACCGTCGTTGGCTCGACATGTTCACTTCTAGATTACAAGAAAAAACATTCACCTCCAGCCAAGATAACTATGTACGTTATTCATTTACAGAGATGGTACGACCGATTGTGGATGACTGCAAAGAACACTTTTGACTTCAAGATGTTCACAGAGTTCCACTTTCTGATGTTTAACCTGTCTTCACTGATTCTTTCCATCTGGTTTATTGTCCCATACTTTTTCCTAAAATCTTACATGACGGCTAGGAACGTGGATGGTGGTGCAATGATGATTAGTATCATCGGTGTTGCAAGCAGTATTGGAATCGTGAGTTCTTTCCTTTAAATATGCTCTTACGAAAATGTTATATACAATTTAGGATAAAACTTACACACATAATTTTCTGAATATTCTAGGTAGCTTTGGGATGGGCAGGCGACCAGCCTTGGATAAACGTGACAAAGAGTTACGCGGTCTGTCTCATTATTTGCGGTGCTTCGGTTGCTGCATACCCTCTCTTTATTACGAACTACTGGATGCTGACCGTTATCTCAGCGATCTTCGGACTTTCCTTCGCCAGTTCGTACTCATATACTCCTGCTATTTTGATGGAGCTGATGCCGATCGATCGGTTCACGGTGGCGTATGGGCTGATATTGCTGAGTCAAGGAATCGGACATCTTGTCGGACCACCTATTGGAGGTAAGAAAAAAAAATAAAAAAATTCAGAGATCATTGAAAGGATATTGACAAAACGGTTAAACGTTACATGTAAGGGAGTGTGAATGGAACAGTTAGGACAGAGGTATTTGGGGGACTCTCTTCACTAAAGGGTAGGCTGCAAAGAGAATCCTGACCGAATTGGAACTGTTTTTAAGCCACCATGCCACCCGTGTGACTTGTCTGGAAGATGGTCTTGAATCTACTCTAACTAGTGAAAATAATGAAGCAAAAGACATGCAAGGATCTCGGCACATCGACGTTTGAAGCAGTTATGGCTGAATGGCACTGAGTATCAATGGTTTGATGACAGCGTACTAAAGGTTGCCCGCTTACTACCAACTACCACTCGTATTCCGCTCACATACACATAAATATGACTGGCATACACGTAATATGCACTCACATATTCGAGGTACACTAGGTATACCTATATCTATTATTAAGCAACTATACTTGCGAGCCCGTCCCCATTCTAGGTTCAACCTGCCATAACAACCATCAACCAATAAATGAAATAAAAGCCGAAGGGTATTTTCAATAACAAGTATAAATGATTTGACATATATATGACCAAACACTTGATACACCTTCGGTAAGTAGTCGTGCCATTGCATTGCGTTTATGCACAATATGTTGCTTTCTAGGCATGCTGTTCGACCTGACGCAATCCTGGGACCTGACGTTCTATATGGGTGGCGTGTGGTTGGTGATTTCGGGGCTGTTTGTTGGCGTCATAGCTTACACTAAGGACTTGCGGCTCTGTGGGACTGCTCCCTTACTCAAAGAGGCTGAAGAGGCAATGAAAACTGAAACTACTAACGTGTAATTTGTGTACTTTGTGCTTGAATTTAGCTTGAGATTATGAATGTGTTGTTTTCTTTCTATTAAAAACCTAAGTACCTACGTAGGTTGAACTTAGGGCATTAGCCGATAGGTTAATTTCTTTAAGGGTGAACTGGCCGGCCCGTTCTCCATACAAACGTCGTAGGGTGATCACTCCCTTATTTGAGGATTTAGTTCCAAAATAAAGCATAATACCAATTGATCTCGTCATTATCTAGGCTTGTATGATGCCGAAATTTTAATAAAATAGTTAACTTGAGAATTATGAGCCTCGAAACATTTTCATATAAAGTTTTCGAGGCTCATAACTTACAACTTAATTATCTTTTTATAATTTTGGCATCATACACGCCTAGATAATGACGATATCAATCAAAAGTATTATGCTTATAAGTCTGGACCAAAAATCTTAAATAAGGGAGCGATCACCCTACGACGTTTGTATGGAGAAGTGACCGGCCAGTTCAACCTTAAGGGGACAATTCTTTAATTTACTCGTTAGTAGTGCGTAATATTACGAGTTATGATGATTTCGTAGCTGCTATCTTCTTCGTCCTTGTAGGATTTGGATACCAACCTTTAATATCCCCAGAAATAAGTATTAAATGGAGCTCAAAAATATCCATCTCTTTTTATATGTTATAGAGTGGCAAAATTTGTCAGGTAGGTTCCTATTTTTTTTATTTGCCAAGGGACAACCATCATCAGCCGGGAGACGTCCACTGTTGAACAAGGCCTTTTTTTTTTTTTTTTTTTTTTTTTTTTTAACGTGTGAAAAATGCATTTACGCATTCCCGTCCACCACGGGGAAGGTGGCCGGGATATGTCGGGCTCGACACCAACTACTCCCACAGCAGCAAGTGCCCCTACCGACTAAATAACACACGGTGTTCCATCTATACCGCTTCTCGGCGGGATCGCAGGGTCGCTTTAGCACTCAACCACGAACCCGCCACGGTTGTCCGTTGCCGGACCCCTCCTGGGGTGCTACCCCTCACGACGCACCAGAACACATGGCACGTCGCTACCACCCGGGGACCAAGCCCGCAAATGGGCGTCAGACGACCCCGCTTCCGACGCCCAAGGTCCCCCTGCGACGGGTCAGATGAGTAGCCCCGTCGCCTGCTACTTCGGCCGCAGAGGATAGGGAGAGCGGCGCCTCGCTATACCAACACTCCTCTTCCCCTGCGGCCCCTCCGCGTCCGCCATCGAACGGTGGCGACCCCGCCGTGGCCACGGAAGGTAGGGAGAGCGGCGCACCGTGATACCGGCACTCCTCTCCCGCCGTGGCCCCTCACCGTCAGCTGTGGTGTCGCCCATACAACACCACAGCCCGCCTCAGATGCGGTGCTGCCCATACAGCACCGCAGCCTACCCGTTGCCGCTCCAGTCTGGACTTAGAGGCAAAGCCCAGTGGAGCGGCCCCTCTGGGGCCGGCCGACTGCCCAAGCCAGCACGGCCCCTGGTTCCTATTCGCTTCACCGTGGGTGACGAAGCCACGGCTACTAAGCCCCACCGCCACGACAAGGCGGGAACCCTTCGGGGGGTGAACAAGGCCTACCTCAAGTGGCAATACCAACCAATAAACCCCACGCACTGGCTAGCGGTCCATGTGGTGGAAAATGTCACCAATCTCGTACCAGAACAAAGCATTCTAAATGCTGCTTGCCTCAATTAAGGATGCACTTGCCGACGGCTCGAACTTATCAGCGGGCGAGGCAACAAAGCATGCTATTTCACCTATACCTTTGTGGGAAAGGGTAAGACTCCGTGATGAGTAGTAAGAAGATAGTGATCGCGCATCACACACCCGTATTGCATCTACGCTAATTATTACGCACACTTGTTTGCGATATATCAATGAAAGCCGAACCATGCCGAACGAATTACGATGTTTGACGACGGACGGAGATAGTGTCTCAAGC
Organism: Plagodis pulveraria; assembly: GCA_963890685.1. Taxonomy (NCBI): domain Eukaryota; kingdom Metazoa; phylum Arthropoda; class Insecta; order Lepidoptera; family Geometridae; genus Plagodis; species Plagodis pulveraria. The sequence continues at coordinate 3,392,912 of OY982961.1, read as the reverse complement.
TACGTCACGACGTGTGTAGGTATTTCTTATAAAATAATATTATATATTCACAGAGGAATACATTTTGGTTCGGACAGTAGGTACCTGTTGTTATAATTTTCGTTCGTTTTATAATAACATACTGATGTTATTTCACCTATAGTAGGTAAATATTTAGTAAGTAGGTACAATGATTTGTAGGTACATAGTATATGTATTAGTTTGTTCTTTTCATATTGATGTAGTAAATATTTACCTACAATAATTATTTATTACATAATTAGCAAGTTACTGCTTTTACTAAAACATATTTTGTAAAGCAGTGACGGCTCAGTGGCATAGGTTATGGACTTCCGCGCAGCAGGTCCATGGTTCGAATCCCGTCGCGGGCTTAATCTTCACCGCGTGGTAGAAGAGCATTATACGAATGCCCGCCTGGATAGCTACTACCCTCAAGTAAAAAATCGGTCGCCAAGCACCTAAAGGGAAGCAGTGATGGCTCAGTGGCATTGGTTATGGAATGCTGCGCATCAGGTCCATATTTGAATCCCGCCGCGATATTGAGCTTCACCGCGTGGTGGAGAGTTCGTAGCGAAGTTCACTTAGCTGTTCTCAACCGATCAGCAAAGTTTAGCACCGTCGCGCGCGGTCATGAGTTGGATGGGTGACCGCTAGGACAATACTACTGAGCGCTTCCGTGCTTAGGAGGGCACGTTAAGCCGTTGGTCCCGGTTGTGGTCTTAGGATGACAGTCGTTATAGCATGGTGGTAGGGCATTTTGCGAATGCCCGCCTGTATAGCTACCACCCTCAAGTAGAAAATCTGTCGCCAAGCACCTAACGGTGTGTTCCGGCAGCTGTTCTTGAGAGCCAGTACTTCTAGGTTAGCCTGAACAACATCTTCGATCACATCATCACTTACCATCAGGTGAGATAGTGGTCAAAGGCTAACCTATCAGGCATAAAAATAGAGCATTTTGCGAATGCTTGCCGGGATAGCAACCCAAGTAGAAAATCTGTCACCATGCAACTAACGTGAACTCAGTGGCATTAGCTATGGACTGCCTCGCAGCATGTTTATGGTTCTAATCCCGCTGCGGGCTCGAGCTTCACCGCTTGGTGGAAGGGCATAGGGCATTTTGCGAATGTTCGCCTGGCTAGCCACCATCCTCAAGCAGAAAATCTGTCAGTAAGCGCCTAACGGGAAGCAGTGATGGGCCAGTGGCATTAGCTAGTGACTGCCGCGCAGCAGGTCCATGGTTCGAATCCAGCCGCGATATTGAGCTTCCCCGCGTTGGTGAAGAGCATTTTGCGAATGCTCGCCTGGATAGCTACCACCCTCAAGTAGAAAATCTGTCAGAAAGCACCTAACGGGAAGCAGTGATGGCTCAGTGTCATTAGCTTTGGACTGCCACGCAGCAGGTCTATGGTTCGAATCCCGCCGCGGGCTTGAAATTCACCGCTTGGTAGAAGGGCATTTTGCGAATGCTCGCTTGGCTAGCTACCACCCTCAAGTAGAAATTCTGTCACTAAACACTTAACGGGAAGCAGTGATGGCTCTTAGCAATGGACTGCCGCGCAACAGGTCTATAGGTCGAATCCCGCCGCGGGCATGAACTTCACCGCATGGTGGAAGGTTGTTTTGCGAATGCTCGCCCGGCTAGCGAGATTTGAGATGAGTGTGTGTCGTACCGATTTCAAAATCTGTCTCTAAGCGGTAATGTACGATGGCATCATGGATCTACCAATCCTGGTTAAAAATTCTCTACCTACCCGTAACTGATTTAAATTATTTCCAATAAAAATCAATAACTAATCATAGGTTATTTTTGATTAGGTAAGTGCCTACAATCATCGCTAAGTTTACCATATAAACCTTCGTACTACCTTAGGTATAAGTACCTACTACAAATATACATACTTATTCTTCTAATTTACGTAGGTAGATACATAGTACTAACTTTATTATTTGTTGTGATCTTATAGCTATGTAGACAGGTATGCAATGTAATGCGCGCCCGCGAATGTCGATTTGACATCGCTGACAGTTGCGTGCCTAGGCAGGCCTATATGATAAATGATAATTATATCGTAGATAGGTAGGTATCTTCCATTGAGTTCCAATTCTAACCCTTTACTACTTTGTGTTGGGTAGGTACTTTCTCGAAGTTCTATTACTGCTTAGACTATATTCTTAAAAGAATGCGGACTACGTCCATACCATATCTAACCAAATGCAGCTTTTTATATTGTCTAAGTGTTGCTAAAATGATTAGGTACTCACCATAGCTATCATGACCTGCGTATTGACTAATACCTACTAGGTACTAACTTAGGTGAGAGTAGGTGAGTACCTAGACATAGTTACGTATTTATATTACCCAAGTACCTATCTATATGGATTATGGCGTCCGACACTTACTATCACGAACAAACTAATCAAATGCGAAAGAAAATCCGGTCCCCAACTCCCAACATATGTAAATATATTATATAAGTACGTAAATAGGCATAGGCACTACATATTGGTAGTGTATACATACGTGCACACCAAAAAGCAACAGGGCATTCCTAGGTGCGTTCGTTTTGGCTCGATTGCGTTTGTAGCAGTTTCAAAAGTGGCATTTGTGTATCAGCGTTCGGATAGAAGCTTTTGCTATTTTTGACCACCAATTACTGCATGCTATCCGAACGGCTTAAAACATACTTTGACAACCGACAATATTTTAACAATTTTGTACAGTACGAAACATGGAATCAATCTCTAAAATTAACAAATAAGTAGGTACCTATATTATTATTATTTATTTGTTAATGGCTTCTGCTAGTTACCTATATGAAAAACTTGTGAAACTCTTCAATAGCGCCAAATACAACTGTCAAACCAGCAGTTGTCAAAAAACGATCACAACGATCCCACGGTAAGACATGGGTCAAAAATATCACTTTTCTCTGTCATTTGTAGCGTTTTCAAAACTATCCGAACGGTGAGCGAAAACGATATTTTTGCTCACGTAGTCCCAAAACGAACGGCCCGTGTGATCATTTTTAGCGTTTGTGAGTGTTATTTTTGGCACCGATAGGCTATCCGAACGCCTATTATGTTCTAAGATCGCGGCGCGGTGCACGTGACTTTTGGTAGTGTGCGTTTTGTTAATTATATATTAGTGTGCTGCGCATGAGACCCGCCCGCCCGCTTCCCTCACCGCGGAATGTAAGTATTGACATGAGATGCCCAATATTTTGAACGAAAAACTAGCGCGCAAAACTATGTGTGCCGACCTTTGGCTCTAGGATGTTTATGATTATACTACTGGATGTATTTGTTTTCCAAAATGTTATCTAAAATGATCATGAACTGAGCTATGCTTCTATGTAAATAATTTTAAGGATTTCATGCTTAAAATTATTTACATAGAAGTCGTTTATTTACGACTAAACATGCGCTAAAATTCGTGATATTACAGGGATGTTTCGAGGCTTATAACTATCATGTGAAGATTTTTTTTACAAATCGGTGCCAAGACAAGCCTAGATAATGAAGAGATAAATCGATATCATGCTTAGTTGTGGACCTAAAACCTCAAATAAGGGAGTGATAACCCTACGGCGTTTGTATGGAAAAGTTACCGGCCAGTTCAACCTTAATGGCGGAAGCGATGATGGAGTGGATGGGTCCGTCCGTCACCCGTCACCTGCACTAGGAATTCTACCACCAGGAGTCTAGACCATAGTAAGAGAGAATCTTGAAGTCCTGGACACCCTGAACCGACAAGGTAAATGACAGAACACTTTAGATATGATTTAAGTGTTTTACAAATGAACAGTAGTTTAGTTTACAATTCGCGGACTGTTCATTATTCTCACATTGGATGATCGTAAAGGGTGAATAAGGGAACATTACCTACCGTGCCGAATCAAACAAATCTCGCGCATCGCGACCATGAAAACTGAAATGTATTATTTTCTCTACTTTTACAGTATAATTTCATCTAATTTTCGCACATTTAGAATTCGCCACGTACAACGCGCATTGACATCGAACTTTATTTAATTCTTGTTTTGTTTACAAGCTCCAAATTTTTTAAATTGTTCCCTGTAGGCCTGGTTTCTAAATCATCAGATAAAAAATCAGACTAAAAAAACAGATTTAAAATAAAATTCTGTTTCTTTTCGCCAACATTCATTTTAATATTGGTGGTGTATACCTACATTTATTTTTAGGCAAAGTAACCAGATGATTGAAAAACCGAGCCGAAGTAATTTTACTTACCTTCTTACATAGGCACTGTAAAATTAAATATCGGGATATGTTGTTATTAGTACCTAAATGATTGTAGATTTTAAGTGAACATTGTCAGTAACGTCCTACGGTTGGTCAATAAAGGCGTTACGATGTTCAATACTTACCCTGTTTCATGCATAATGTGCAGTGCAGTGCAGTTACACGCATAAATAGCGTGTAACTATATGCGAGTAGCAGTATTTTGCTTATTCGTAGCATTTTGTCTACGTTTACGATTATGCAATGGGAATTCAAAGAACAGTCCATTCTTTATCATTAGGGACCGACCATTTATCACGTGATGTTTTAAGAGGAGGTGGGGGTTCAGCAAATATCACTAAATATCACAAGGGGGGGAGGGGTGCTAAGATATCACGTGTATTTAGGTTTTCGTCGAATGCGCAATTTCTAAACTGAAAAGAGGCATGTAGTGGTATTGAACCGCTCGTAGCGAAGTTTACTTAGCGGTTCTCAATCTATCAGCCAAGTTAAGCAAGCCGTCGGTCCCGGTTGTTGTCTTAGGATGGCAGTCGTTATAGCATACGGGCATTTGCGAATGCCCGCCTGGCTAGCTACCACCCTCAAGTAGAAAATCTGTCGCCAAGCACCTAAGAGCCAGTACTTCTAGGTTAGCCTGAACAACATCTTCGAACACATCATCACATACCATCAGGTGAGATAGTGAGATAGTGGTCAAAGCCGAACGTTGTCAGGCATAAAAAAACGACGCTTTTAATTTCAGAATAAAATTAGATTATATAATATTGTAAAAGAAAAAAATATTGTAGGTATGCAAAATACACATGATTAATGGACGGCCCTTTATCTTGCCGAGAACTGCACAGTAACATTAATTCATTATATATAATTTATGTAATTATTTTTGTCCTCGCTGTGATGGTTGAACACAGATAACCTACTTAGCTGCCTAATACGTAAGTCTTCGAGACATCCTATAATAAATACTACACATATTATACAAATATTGCAGGTCTAATGAGTCTTTTGTTCGATATACTTACCTAGACGTAATGTGAGAGAATTGAATACAATTGTATTGTATATATAGACCTTATACCTACGGTATGCCTTTATTAACAAAATACTACGAACCTATAGATACCTATAAGCCATTGCAGACTCATAGGCAGTCCAAATGCTCTAGCCCACTACCAGTTGGCAGCGTGCCCAGCATGCTGGCAGCATTGCCTCGTTGAATTGCAATGCTTATTCTACGTAGCGAGTATATTTTTTTCTTTTAAGATCACAATATGCTGGTTCTGGTATAGGTACTGTTTACTTCGGTAGTCGATATGATTAAGATTCAGGTTTTTGGTAAAAACTATTTAATTTTCAAAAGATTTCAGTGTTTTTTCGCGACAATACATACACGCGGACTGCGATCCCCGATCGCTTCCCGTTTGTCTGAGATCGATCGGAACAATAGTTTAAAAAAATAAGCAAAATATTCGATTTTACAGTTCGACCAACTTATCTGTTCAGGCGGCAGAAAAAAGAACTACAAAATTCCCTCAAATTGTGACAGTATGTAGTTGATTTCCTTGACCAATAGCGCCCTCGAGAACTGCTCAGTTAAGTTGGTGGTACTATACGCATCATTTCCAGTATTTCTAGGTTAAGCCTGTTAACCACTAGACTAGAATTGCACCTCATATCTTTCTGTAGGGGTCGTAAGAGGTGACTGTGGGAGAATTACTAGAACGTGGGCAGCAGTGGGTATTCCCAAAATAAGGGATTATGGCAAACCCCCCAATCGAGGGACGCACTTGCTCAACGGTGGACGTCTTCCTGATGATGTGATGTGATGAAGTAATTAATACAACTTATTGAGATGTTCATCTATCCATCTAAAATCTACTGTAAAAAGAAGCAATAAGAGTTTTTTGCCGTCGCTCGGGTGTAAAATTGTTGTTTAAAATGATTATAATATTATTGTTTAGCCGTGAGATGCAACTCTTGATACCTATATTACTCGCTATGATACGTTGCGGATTTAACTTTGTTATTGTCAAAATGTATTTTTTTTAATGTTATTGTGATGGAACAAGCTCGAGGCCCACCTGATGTTAAGTGGACTAACCTCTGCCTATAACAGTTGCAATTCATCACAAGTCACGAATCGCACTGCGCCCGTCGCATTGAGACATAGTTGTTAAGTCTCATTGTGCCTGTAATTTCTTGTGCTTGGCGACAGACTTTCTACTTGAGGGTGGTAGCCAGGCGGGCAATCGCAAAATGCCCTTCCACCATGCGGTGAAGCTCAAGTCGGCGGTGGGGATTGAACCAGGGTACTGTGGCACGGCAGTCCATAGATATGACAGCTCGGCCATCATTACTTCAAAATGTATGGGGTATGGTATATACGAGTACGTAAGATGAATAATTTTTAAATAAGGTGATTTTTTTTACTGTCGATTGGTAAACCTTTGACCACAATCTCAAGTGATGATGTTGTAGAGTTCTACTTGAGGGTGGTAGCTAGCCAGGCGGGCATTCGTAATATGCCCTACCACCATGCTATAACTACTGTCATCCTAAGACGACAACCGGGACCGACGGCTCAACGTGCCCTATGAAGCACGGAAGCGCTCAGTAGTAGTGTCACAAGCGGTCACCCATCCAACACATAACCACGGCGGACGTTGCTTAACTTTGCTGATCGGTAAAGGACAGCTAAGCAAACCACGCTAGAAGCGCTTCAAAAAATATTACAACAACAAACTAAATTTAGTTTTAAAGTGGACGCTGTTGAATACAATACAAGCTGTCTGGTTTTTATCAAAAAACAGTCTGTAGGTAACAGGTAGGAGAGGCCGGCGGCCATCACGTCATATCATCCATCATAATCTGTTCAAAATTGTTTGAGCAAATAAACCATAACGCCGCCGAGCTGCCGCCGCGCCGCTCGCATAAGCACGCCAAACATATTTTATCTGTAAAGTAAATAGTGAAACCAGTTTCCATAATTATGTTTGTTGCTACGTTATTATAAAAATTGGTGAGTTTTATTCGATTATTGCGTAATCGTTATTATATAAGGCGTTCTTAACCGATCAGCTAAGTTAAGCAACGTCTCCGCGGTCCCGGATGGGTGACCGCTATTGGCATTATTACTGAGCGTGCACGTGCTTCGTAGCTGTCGGTCCCGGTATTGTCTTAGGATGGCAGTCGATATAGCATGGTGGTAGGGCATTTTGCGAATGCCTGCCTGCCTAGCTACCACCCTGAAGTAGAAGATCTGTCGCTAATCACCCAACGGTGTGTTCCGGCTGCTGCCCTTGAGAGCCTTATTTAACATAAATAAAGATAACTCTAGTTTAGCCTGAACAACATCTTTGACCACATCATTACTTACCATCAGGTAAAACTGGTGAAAGGCTAAACTATCAGGTATAAATAAAAAATACCTTATGTTGATTGTTGTAAGAGGTGACTAAAGGAAATAATACGACAGATTAGCAGCGTGCCCCTGCTCACGTGAACGTGATTGGAGTGTTGCTGTTGCAGCATATTATGCTTAGTCCTCGTAGCTCTTTCCTATGTAGACGTCATATTTTGAATACCAAGTTGGCAAACTTAGAGAAATTTTGAAAAATTGAGCATTATCTATGCTTCTGGATTGCCAATTTTTTATTTTTTTCAGTAAGCACCCAGCACCACTAGTAGTAGGAATATGAGCATTCCCTAAGAGCTTTCGCGCCAAGAAGATGGCCATAGAACTGAAGCTACAACTTTCAATAACAGGCTCTTGTGTAAACCTCCTTGATGTTTGATAAAACCTTTTTGTACTGCGGGATATTGATCAGAATTTCACATTACTGTTGCACCTCGCGGCTTCAATGATGGAAAGTGATGATGATGATGAAAGTATTATATTTGTCATGCATAGATCTCAACTATATATATCCCAAGTTTTATCCAAATCGGTTCAGTCGTTTTAATGTGAAAGAGTATCAAACATACACACTCACCAACTTATCTATATTATAAATGCAAATAATATTAAAGTAAGTGTGTTTTCAAGCAGAGAGATAATTATTGATGAATACCTAATAAATAAGAAACTTGGTGTGCTCGGAAAGGCGAGACGGTACCTACTTCACGTCAGCCCATGCCCCATCCTCTACAACTTTAAAATGCTCGGTTCGGCCTCACATGGAGAACTGCTCTCAACTCTGGGCGGGAGCTACCCAGTACCAGCTTCTACCATTTGAACGTGTTCAACGCAGAGCAGCTTGAATCGTCGACGATCAAGCTCTATATCAGCACGACTCTGGCACTGCGGATTAATATTCGATAATTCTGCAAATTTTCCGTATCTATCACGTGAGGTGTTCCGAGTTGTTTGGTTTAATACCTGCAGCTGGATTTTGCAGTGCGATTCTCACAGAATTGTAAGCAAATATTCATGTAAAAACTCACAGAGTTTCAACACTTGGTATTTAAAATGTGACGAAACTGTGTTTGTATGAAAAGAGCTGCGTGCACTCTAGCCTTAAGAGAGTTCACGCAGTGCTTTCAATACAAACGTAGTTTTGTCATATTTTAAATACTAAGTGTTTAAACTCGGTGAAACTTTGCATGTATATCCTTGGGCCTAATATCTGTGCTTCTGGTTTGCCAGATTTCCGTACAATTAGGTATTATCAAAATAAATTCGAATAATAATTTCGTATGGGAATTGTTATGTTGAAATTTAGGGATACAATAAATAATAAATCGAAAAACTGGCAAACCAGAAGCATAGATATTAGGATCAACAATATGCGTACCTAATTTCACCGAGTTTGAACTTGGTATTTAAAGTATGATGAAACTAATTTTGTATGAAAAGCGCTCCGTGCACTCTTGCGTCAAGTCTGCTAATCAATATGAATCTATAATGGACTCGGCCTGGTCAATTTTGACAGTTTTGGTAGTCTACTAACTTCATTTCGTGCATATTGAGTCAATATTGATTTAATCTCTGTTTCATATGAAAACAAAACGAAATAATAAAACAATAATAAATAATAACGAAATTGTTTTCTGAATTACCTTACTCTTCTTTTTTTTATTTTTTGTTGGCAATATCGTCAAACCAGTTTAGATTCATCATAGATTCATAAGGGAGCAGCAGGCTACCGATTCTGTCTTGTATGAATCTATGCTGAATATGAACATGTAATTAGCAGACTTGGCCCCCAGGTGTACCGACAGTTGGTTGCCCTCCTATACCATTGCAAATATAGCGATAAGATAAAAGCGAAAGTTGGTACCGTCGCTATGTTTGCAATGATAGCGACATCGTTACGAGATTTAAGTATTTGAAACAGCACTATTTTTGGGTACATGAAGTCCAGTAGCCTGGAAATATGAATAAGAAGACAAAATTTGCATCTAATTCTAGTCTCGGTGCGTATGTCTGAGAGATGCGGGGTCAATGGCCGTACGAAGGAAAAATTTGAAGCTCTAAAAATTTGTAAACATGATACTACCCCGTGGGGTGCCGAGCTAGAATGTCACCCATTGCTATCTGTGGGTGTCGTAAGAGAGGGCTGAAGGTAAAATACCGGAAGGTGGGCAGCAGCGTCTTCTGAGGAACTAATATCTTAAACTGCAATCCTCAAGACGCCTGCCAAGCATAAGGATTATGGCAAACCCCCCCTAAATGGGGGAAGCTGTGCTCAGCAGTGGACAGTCTAGTTGATACAGTAGTAGTAGATAACTGCAGATGATGGGTCTTATGTAGAGTTAGCAGATCGAATAATGGAATTTGTTGACAATGTCCCCTACCTTTCAGTCAATGTTCTGACATTTGTTCCGTCGCTATGTGATACAAAACGTTGAGTATTCGAATTTTGACACCAATTTTGATAAGGTTTGGTATTTTTTTTATTATTCTTGACATTTACTGTTTTTCTCTGTTTTCCTGAAAATGGTTCAAGTTCCAAAACGATAAAAGAGCCATAGTCACTGATCCAACTAATAATACTTAATGAGACCTTAATGTTACGTTATGTGTTACGTTTAGTAGTAAGTTAGTTTTGAAGCGCTCGTAACGAAGTTTACTTATCTGTTCTCAACCGATCAGCAAAGCTAAGCAACGTTGCGCGCGGTCATGAGTTGGATGGGTGACCTTTTGTGACATTACTACTGAACGCTTCCGTGCTTCGGAGGGCACGTTAAGCCGTCGGTCCCGGGTGTTGTCTTAGGATGGCAGTCGTTATAGCATGGTGGTAGGGCATTTTCGAATGCCCGCCTGGCTAGCTACCACCCTCAAGTCTGTCGCCAACCGGTGTGTTCCGGCAGCTGTCCTTGAGAGCCAGTACTTCTAGGTTAGCCTGAACAACATCTTCGTCCACATCATCACTTACCATCAGGTGAGATAGTGGTCAAAGGCTAAACTATCAGGCATAAAAACAAAAAAAAAAGTATATTCTAATACTGGCATACAGTAAATTGAACTGCATATATTTACCAGGTATATAAAGTGGACCATTTAGATGGGTCAGTATGGGCAAGTCTGACATTATAAGTCATACAAAGATGTCTTCTTAGGAGCCATGTTATTGATTTTAGTGAAAAGAAAAACTGCATTCATACAGTACTTACATTTAAAAACACCTTGTACAGTCGCCTGCAATGAGAAGTATACACTTCGTAGTTTTCAAAATAATTTGATGTCACTAACTTATTAACCCTTGGCCACCTAACGTGTATTCTAGTAACACATCCACCTAACGTCGGTCATGGTGACCGATTGCGTATAAGTACTATTAAGAAGGCGAAAAGGTACTAATTTGGTAAAAATCAAAACTACATCATATTTTTCGGATGTTTTTATTTTAAATTGTTTTACTAAACTCTTCAAATTAACACTTTTTATTTATTATTATTATTTATGAAAGTTGACTAAGAAATATTTTAACAAACTATAGGTTTTTTAATTGAACTGAGATCTAAGCATTAACAATAAATAAAACTACTTAGTTTTTAATTATTTTAGTAACTTAAATATGTAACTTCTTACATTAAACCTTCATTGGCACAATCAAATCACAATCATTACAAAATTACAGCCTCCAAACATTTACAATTTCTTGCGGCAGCTTACACACATTTTTTGAGAACACTCAACGCAAATTGGATTTTTGCACTGAAAACACAAATGGAATGTTTTACGTTTCTTCTTTGGGTCACACGTTGAGCAAGTTTTGCGTATTTCCAATTTGTCAGAGCTGTCTGCCGAAGATGTTCTTGGTTCTTCACCTATTTTGAGAACCCGGCGAATACTATTCTGAAGTTCCCTTTGCAATCCAAACTGGTTTACTCGACGTCTTAAATGGGGTTCGACAAGATCTTCAGCCAGTCGTTTAGTGAAATTCAGTCTTGGCACCTTTCTCTGAGACTGGTTTAAGCTGCTGATGAGGTATGCATTTGCTGCAGATATATCCAGCAGTCTGTAGAAGATCGCCATTGGCCAGCGCTGAGTGCGTCGAGAAGTTGAGTAAATGGCACATTTCTGATCTAATGTATCGACGCTACCTTTGGTGCTATTATAGAAAGTTATCATTTCTGGCTTTTGTTTTTGTGGATCGATGGTGGGCGAGTGATGCATGCTGGAGAGAACAAGCACAGATTTGTTTTGCTTTGGTACATAAGATAGCAATGTTGCATCTGAAGTGAATCCAAAAATCGAAGAGCCAACGTCCCGATGACGGCTAGGTAGAAATTGGGGAGGTACTTCTCTTTTATTTTTTTAAGGGTACCCACAAGCGTCAGCTGTTTTTGCTTTAGGATGTTTAATAACTCCACTGAAGTAAACCAGTTATCAGTCGTGATATTTCTGTGGGTTCCATCAATCGATGTAACCAATCGTAAAACTGCTTGCGTGGGTTTATTCAGTCTTTGATATTCAACGGGCAAGCCTTGACTATCCGAGTCTTTTCCCAAATATAAATAGCCATCAATAAGGTATCCATTTTTGGCGTCAGTCATGCACATAATTTTTAACCCATATTTATTGGGTTTTTTTGGCATGTACATTTAGAAGCTGCACCTCCCACGAAAACCCACCAGCATCTCGTCGATACAAGCGTAACTGCCAATTGAACAAACTTCTTTGCAGTTCTGTATCAGCTTATCAAATAGCTGAGATATAGGTGCAGCTTTATCAGTGATACGGCGTTCATCTCTAGTGCTGGCATCATCAAATCGAAGGCAATTCAGCAATGTTTCGAACCTGTTCTTGCTCATTATACAACGATAAATCTCTCGTCCTGTGCCATCTGTACTGTATCAACATGTGTAATGAGTGTGGTTTTCTTTGAAAATTGCAGTGTAGTACAACATACCGATAAAAGCCTTTAGTTCTATTAGATCGAGGTCTTGAACACATGTCTGAATTTGATAGTTAGGTCTTATTTTTCTTATTTTTTCATTATTATGCTTAACAATTTCTTCTAACATATCATCAGTAAAAAATAACTGCCATATATCAGATGGTGTTGTATTTCTGTTTAAAACATCTCTGAAGTTTCTTTTCAATCCTTGAGGTTGACTAACGATGTTGTGTTGCAAAGTCCTTGATCGCGAAACTGGAGGTTGAGACGACCAACGGAACCGATTTTTTCCGTAATAGTTCCTGTACCTTGCCAATGGAACATCATCATCGGAAGATGCATCATCAACTGGCAGATCATCATTATCTTCTCTTAACTCGTCAACATCAAATTCAGAGTCTGATTGACACTCACCATCAATGACGTGGTCTAATGGTACATCTTCTACATCACTGCAATCTTCATTTGGTATTTCCGGCACATCCCTTTGATCCTCTGAATCTGAATCACACTCTTCCAACCATCTACTGATATTTTGATCACGTACAGACATAATGAACCTAAAAAACAACAAGAAAATGTTAACACAAAAAGTAACGTAACATCCTAACGTCGGTCACCATGACCGCAAACGAAATATATTTACCTGATTTTTCTCACTGTGCGCACGTATTGCTTGGTCGAGCGCAGGGCGCAAACTGGAGAGGGAGGGGAAAAAGTACATGTAGTCACAGGCGTGTGGCCCGCGTAGAAACGGAAATATTTGAAAAAATATATCGCGTGGAGTCACTGTGACCGACGCTAGGTGGTTAAGGGTTAATAATCGAAGTTAACATTAACATGAGTAAAAATATTTTAATTATTCTTTGTTTTTAAGATACTTCTGATTACATTGAGGAACACTCAAACTACTCTTTGCCACAATTTTGAAAATTACAATGTGTATACTTCTTATTGCAGGCGACTGTACCTACGAATAAATAATAAGTCTATTTCTGCGTAGCCTTGTACTCAGTGCGGGAATCGAACCCTGTCGTATAGAAGAAAAAAACGTACAATGATTCTATTTCGATATCGATTGTGTAGGTCACAATAAGCAGTTAAGGTTACCATTAAACGTTTATCTAAGATTAATTACATGCGTTGTTTATTATAATTTTCAATGAGAACTTACCTGAAATATGGATTGGTGCTAACGGCCCTATCAAACGGCCGGCATTTTAACGACTATTTTTTGTGGATGAAGTGTAGAAAACATGTTACGATACCAAGATCAGATAGCAGACGTAGATTTTTGTTATGAAAATTCAGTACTTGTAGATATAAAACGCAATATATTTATTTATTTAATATATATTTCTTATATATTTAATTATTTAATATTGATTTTCTTCCTGAATGCGAAGTATTGATGTGTAATTAAATATTGTTAAAATTGAATGTAAGGACTTCTTAACGTCGGGTTCATCTGAAAACCAGCGTCGCGTGCTCAGTGCACTCTCAGGGCATTATGCTGAGATGGATCCCATTTGACACGCAATAATATATTGAATATATTGTTATTATAAGAATTTTCTTTTCCGGTTTACTCTTCGTGCGCACGATCGAGAATGGATTTCTCGATCTATCCGGAAGACTTAGTTCTGGTGCATGAAGTTTTTACGAAAGTTAAAAGACGTTATATTTCACAGACAATTAAAGGGTTAGGGACCTTATAATTGTGTGTGGTTTTATAATAAAGTTTAAAGTAAGGATAGAATAGCGCTCAAAGAAGGAAAATTCAAGTTGCACGTTTAAAACATTTTGATTAAGAATTCCTACTGCACAGTTTGTGACTACTTAAACGATCTGCCAAGCTACGAGTATACCTGTTACCTACATAATTTAAACAAATATTGTAATAATTTTATTATATAGGTACTTCATAATACATTGTTACCAGTTTTTCTCGCAGCGGCAGTCGCTATTCATTGTTTTTTTTATGAACGTGGCAGTAGAATATATAAATATTAAAATTTATAAACGACCTTCATAAGAGCGTCGTAGACATCTAAATTGAATAAATGATTTGACATGTGTATGCCAAAATAGGCAAAGACATTCGTTCTATGTATTACTATAGATCTGAATGCTTTATTGTACAATGTATACTTACCATATTCCCTCCATAAAAATCTAGAATCAAATATATATTTAGCACTCTGAAAAATAATATTGAATATGTCAGCCTGTCCCACGCACGACGGGTCCAGACTCGATCGTCATACCAGAGGGACCACGTGGGGACTGCACTTTGAAATGTCCCCTAAAAATAATTGCTATCTCCTCCGGGTCACACTTACAACCAGCCTTTGCCAATATCCAGCTTACTGGGGAATTAATAAATTTTCTAAAATTGGGTTTTGTCCTTTCCTATACATATTTGTTTCGATATACTTTTAATACCGAAAATACCATTATTCAGCCTGTACTGTGTACTGTATCAGTCGGATCGTCCACTGCTGAACACAGCCTCCCCTAATATTTGTATTTGGTATTTGCCATAATCCCCACGCTTGGCAGGCGGCTTGGGGATCGCAGTGTAAGGTGCTAGTTCTTCAGAAGGCGCTGCTGCCCACTTTCCTGTATTTTTCCCTTAGTCGCCTCTTACGACACCCACGGGATGATATGGGGAGGTGAAATTCTAACCCGGCACCCCACGGGGAAATTATTCAGCCTAAAATGATGAAATAGGTACGAAGTTAGAATTCCTTGTACAGCTTGTAGGTAGGTACTACTAGCACAGAATAATATGTTCAAAGGTTTTCCTGTACAATAAATATACCATACAACTTTATTGAATAACAATTTTATTTCGAAGGAAACAACAATACAATGGTGTAGGTTAACAACAACAGATACTGTTAGCATAAGTCAGCCTACTAAAACAATGATGTAATAAATTTGAATTTGAATATTAACAATATAATGTATTATACATTTTTACAGGATGTAACTTACTGACACTTATTGACAAGGCAATATAGCCTTTTATGTATGGGATTGTGGTGGAACAAGATCAAGGTCAACCTGGTGTTAAGCAGTAACCTCTGCCTGTATGCCAGATGCAGTTCTTCACGAGTGCCGAACTGAACTACGCCCTGCGCTCTGAGGCATAAAATTGATATGCCTTTAATTTCACCGGCGCGATGGATGCCCATACCCTTCAAACTGCGATCATTAATATGTCTAGATGGAGAGTAGCGCTACGATCGGAACAAATACAGGCCAGGGGGCCAACTCCGTTTTACGAAACCATCATAATAAAAGAGTGTTTTGTTTCATACTTAAAATAATCATTCGTAGTCACGAACTATCACCGACCCACAATCGCATCAAGCAATATGGGTTTGATCATACTTAAAGAACGAATAAAATATGTAGGTATCACGGATGTGCAAGCGAGGTACAAGATGTTTATAATATAGCGTTATCCCGCTCGCACTGTTCCGAACTACGATGTTATGGAATGGATTTACCATAGTTTAGTTTAGTTATTGTATGCTGCTCAACAGCTGTCTGTAATTTTATTAGTTTTGATGAGTGATCAAATAATTTTGCTGCATTTATTTTAAAGAACAATAGAAATATAAACATGGCACGTAATTTACACATTAACTAAACCCATTTTTATCGTAAAATACCCAAAATCAAGTTTAAATCCGCTGTTAGAAAGTAACTTTTTTAGGATGTATAAACATGACTTCGTTCGACGTTCGTAAGTCAGAGTGCGCGAAAAGAGTGATCAATTTCTTGTGACGTCATCAAAACGACAAGCGATTTTATTACTGTTTGTAAGATTGCTTAGTTGCCGTGGAGGTATAAAATGTAGCAGTTAGATTAAATTATTATTACTGTAAGAGTTGAGTGTTGGCTTGGCCCCCAGGTTTGAAGCGCATGAGATTAATAAAGACATATTGATGATCGAAGCCTTCAAACTAGGTCATAATAACATTACTTCAATACCATAGGTTGTTGTTAGTCTATAATTCTAAAACAGTAAAAAGTTACGAGTAAGTACTTATTATGACCCGCAAACGCAAACAAAACGGCGAAATTTTACGTTATGTTTCCAAACAGAACAAATTTTTTTTTAATATTTAACATCCTTACTTATAAACGCTACTTAAATTTTAAACATTACTTAGCTTACTACTAGCCGCTTATTAGCAAAATTTCTTACTCATAAACGCTTGTAGTAGTGATACTATAAATTATTGAACGCTCGCAATGGGCAGACTGTTGAAACTAAATTATGATATAACCATCTCTATGTACCTTCACAGTTTTTCAATAAAAAATTCTGATTTCTGATTTCTGATACATAACTTTATCCAGTACCTAAGTACTGCTTAAATCAGCTGTCAATTTAAACACCGTCCCACCCTTGTTTAAATTTTCAGTAACAAGATGGCGCCCATATTTCTGATCAGCTGATTTAGTTACAGACCCACCAACTTATCTGTCCAGATGGCAGAAAAAAGAACTACAACATTCCTTCAAATTGTGACAGTTCGTAGTTGATTTCCTTGACCAGTAGCGCCCTCGAAAACTGCACAGTTAAGTTGGTGGTACTATACCAAGAAAAGTATTATATTTACTTTTTAATTTCAAGATATTTAGCACTAGATACATGCTATTTGGCCATTTAGGTCATTCATAATACTTTTTAGTACAATGTTGTCAGTTTAAAATACGTTCGACCTCATTATCCAATGCTTAGCTAAACAATGTACCGTTTATAAGTAAGAAATATTTAAGCATTACTTAAACACTGTTTAGTTATCCATTACTTAGCAACTACATAGCGATGTTTTTATAAGTAAGGGGGTAAATGTTTTAGATCCCTAACAACAAAATAAACAAAAATGTTAATAGGTAGGTACACATATACCCGTTCACAAATTACGAAGTCAAGTTCAAGTGCATATGAAAGTTGAGCCAAGCTCATTCTCCATTACGATGCCGCCCGCGCCTCATAGCAACAACTCCTGATAGAATAAATGTTGTTTATTTTCCTTATAACATACAAAATGTATTAGCAATTTCAGTATTAATTGTTGTAGGAATAGACGATTGTTTCATATTACAGAACATACAGAAATAACAGTTTCTGAACTAAGTATTTTAATTACAAAATCACAAATATACGATAGGAAAAATTTAAGTCATGTGCGGGATTCGAACCCGCGTCCATCCACCCCTTGAGCAGGGGTATGCTCTAACCAATTGAGCAAACATGACATGACGTCATAACTCAAATCTTTCCTATCGTTCTTTAACCATCGTATTGGGATGGAGCGACATCTATAGTACCACTTGCGTTGTACTAAACATGACTTAAATTTTTCCTATAGTATATTTGTGATTTTGTAATGTAATCCGCATAGCAGGCGTTATTGCTAAACTAACAATATTAAAAAAAGTATTTTAATTGCTTGAGATACGTCGACCCCGTAACAAAAATGATCTACAACTGACAACTCTGACGGTTTCCGACATTTAATTTATATTATCTATGGTCTCCGATTTCTTTAATTAGGTTAGAAGGTAAGTGAATACTTGTACTGTAAAAACAAATGAACGCAATTAAATAGTGGGTACACATGTATGTAACATTCAGAACACTTTAGTAGACTAACTTATGTTATGACAGACAATAAAGGAACAATCACAATAGGGTTCTACGGGTTTGTATAACACATTCAATTTTACATTTAGTTAATTAATTTAATATAATATAAGTAGGTATGTAACTACAATCCGTCAAAAATTAATAGGTAAGTACTTAGATGTTACAAATCTCTTAAACATTTACAAACAATAGTATTTCAAATATTCAGGTTCCATAGTAGAGTTCACGTAGTTATTGATAGATACATTGACATAATATTATGTGTGACATAAGTAAAACATTAATATAATTGGGCACTGCACACAGATCCACTCGGCACCGCATCGACAATTTCAACGTTATCGCCTGAACTCAAGCCGTTTAATATTCTTTGTATGGAATTTTACATGACAGGGTTGTCGCTGATACACATTTTATTCTCATAACCTGATACTGATATTTTATCAATTACATCAGCGGATTGAAGTTTTTTGTTTGATGATAATCATAATTACATTCCTTAAAAAAATATAAGTACTCATAGTAATAACTATTGAGAATTTGTATTAAAAAGTGGCACAGCTTCCTAACTCATAAACAAGTAGGTTTTTTTTATTTATTCTCTACTTGTTTAGTCATTAAATTTAGGCAATTATCAAAGATTTCTTCTTTAATTATTAGTTGATAGTCACAACATTATTAAAACAATATTTTATTTCATTACCAAGGTGAACTATGCAATATTTGGATATAGGTAAACTGAACCGGGATATTGATGGTACGTTCGCAACAACCCTGCTCCATACTGCAACGCGCACTTATCAACACCACCGTATCGACATCGGCTCGACTTAGGATCAAGACCAGCGCTTGTCTAGTCGTCAAAACGAGGCGACGGTGCTACGTTGTATGCTGACGTTGATGCGGTGCCGAGTTACATTTTTGTCATGCCTAGGTAGGCTCAGCATATTACATTCGTAACAAATATTATAATACTTACTTTTAAGAAAATCTTAAGTACTTATCCGTAAATCTAGGTAGGTTGTTGACACAGCTTTGTATACAACAATAGCATAGCGTATTTTTTTTAGTGATTTGGGGTAATGTAAAGGTCATTGCCAACACTATATAAGGATATGGTGTAGGCAATGGACGTTTTAGGCTAAGGAACACTTTTGTACATGAGTAACTAGTACTGACTTATGTTAAACGAAAATATATAAGTACTATTTATTAAAAGTACAAGCAAGATATGTAATTTACCCTAATATAGACGATTGATAAGACCAATATATCATAAAACTAAGTAGGTACTCTTTACTATATATAATTTTCTATGATCTTGAAAAAAAAGCCGAATAGAGGCCATATATACAGATTGGCACTTATATTTCCAAATAAATACATAGAGTACTAAGCAGTTGTTGTCTAAATATGTTAGTTAATAATACGGGATAACTCAAGCGAATAAGTCAGATTGTTCCGACTATAGTTTTGACCACATCCGGTGGTCGAAACTCAACATTGAGTGCGAAGTGAGACATCAACGCGGGCGTCCCAAGCCCTCCTTTATCACGTGGAGCCGATATCGACCATATAATAACATTAATAAGATTCAATTGTTATCATTATCTATGGTGCGCCTGGATTTAAGAGCACCGGATGTGGGTGAAACTATAATCGGAACTATTGGACTTATTTACGTGAGTTATCCCGTATTGCATATTCAAACTAGTAAAAAAAAACTGGGCAAATGTTTTTATGGAAACCAACTAATTTTGTTATGGAAACTGATTTGACTGAAATTGTCGTCCATTTTAATATTAACACTACTTTAGTATTAATTTATGGAAAAAAACATAGTCATATTTTTCAATAACTGTTTCCAAATTAGTGAAATACATTAGATGTATGTCCGTAGGTTTAGGTCCAAACCTTGTAGTTAAAACATTTAACATATTTAGTTACGTAGATCCATATTCCCGTCATATGACAGTCCTCATTAATTACTCCAGGTGCTTGATAGTCGTTATTAATGACAAAGAATAATTATTTATAAGTAAGGAGGTTGGTACTATTTTGCTACGTGTTGTATATTTATGCATTCACTATTATTCACTTTAGCTACTACTTATCTTAACGTAAAATATATACTTTCTCCCTTCACGTTTTATAAAAAATAATTATAAATATCATCAATTAAGCTAAAGTACAATAATTGCAATATTAAGTATAATTTTCATTGAAGAGGTAGGTATGGAAACATTTATTAATGAAATGAAAATGAAATGAAAATTGTTTATTAAAGACGTTACTCATATATATATATATATACTAAACAATATGAAACTAAACCTAAAACACAAAATAATACTATGCAATAATACGTACTAAATAAACAAAATATAAATAAATCTATTGCTATAATAAACGTCTTTAAATGGATGCATCTCAGCATATGCTGGCTACAAAGCCAGCGCTGGTCTTCCGATGGATCCAGCGTGTGACGTCACGGAAGCACAATGCCAAGGCGTAGTTTGATACGGTAACCGTCAATACAGAAAAACAATAATAAATAGGTAATACAAGTAAATTCACACAAATTATGCAATCTGTAAAATTAAACATAAAAAATATGGTTTTTATACAAAATTTAAGTTTTTAAATGAAATACTTTTTTTTACTCTTGTATTTACATGCAATGTATGTGGGTTTCTCATTGAAATAGCAAATAAAAATAAAAAATAAAAAAAAAAAGGAAGAAAAATAAGCAAATTAGTTTAACAATAACAACAAATATTAAATTATTCTGAACAATTAAATTAAGTAAATGACATTGACAATCGAAGAGTATACAGTAAATGGCATATATCGTAATAACACATATGATAATCCTAAATGGCACTGGTGTCATGTCTTAAATTTTCGTGCTGTCTTTGATGACCACACAGAAATATTTTTAATCTAAGTTTAAAACCATTAAGATTCGGCAGGTCCCTTATCGGTGGGGGAATATTGTTCCAACATTTGGTTGCAGCGTAGCGGAAACTACCTCTAAATGCCACTGTTTTGTGACGACATATAGCGAGGTGCATCGCGCACTGCCGAGAACCAAATGATCTTCGACACGATATCCAAGACAGTTTTTGATACAGATAAGCCGGAGTTTTATGTTTTATTATACCAAATAGAAGACAGGCTAAGTGAAGTTTGCGGCGGTGTTTCATTTTAAGAATGTAGTGTTTGTTTAAGTATGGGGTCACATGGGCCCTAAACGGAATGTCAAAGCAAAACCGTGCGCAGGCATTTTGAACTCGCTGGATTAATTTTTGTGTTCTTACAAGCAGACGAGGGCCAAAAACAGTATCCATATAGTTTAGTTTCGACAGGACGAGTGACTCGACTAGCTGAATGCGCAAAGTTTCGCTTATAAACGGCCTCATTCGATACAAAATTTTTAATTTGTAAAAGCATCCTTTGACCGATTGAGCTACGTGCTTTTCAAAACGTAAATCACTGTCCATATGCAAGCCTAAGTTACGTGCCTCGTACACACGCTCTAGAGGGATATCCATAAGCATAACACGCACCAATGGACTGAGACTCGCCAGTTGGTGTTGACTACCGAATACAAGGTATTTTGTTTTCAGTGGATTAAGCACCAAGCAGTTACTATTAGCCCAAGCAGCTATACTTGATAGATCCTCATTAAGTTTGTAAATAGCACGATCAATTTCATCTGGTTTGCATGATATGTACACTTGTATATCGTCTGCATAAATGTGAAAATGGCAGTGTTTAATGCACATTCTTATGTCTGCCGAGTACAAAATAAATAGGATCGGTCCTAAAATCGATCCCTGTGGCACTCCTCTCTCTACCGCCTTCTTTTCAGACTCTAATGAGGAACCATCGTCACAGGTAATTTTCACGTACTGAAAGCGATTACTGAGATAGCTGTTGAACCATTGTAAAGCCTCAGAACCAAATCCATAATAACTTAGTTTAGACAACAACAAATTTATATTTATGGAGTCAAAAGCGCGGGAAAAATCCAGTAAGACTAGTAGTGTGCACATACCCTTATCCTGAGAACAAAGAATATTGTCCGTGACATCAAGTAGAGCTGTCACAGTGCTGCGCCCTTTCCTAAATCCCGACTGTACTTCTGGTAACACTCCGTTTTTCTCAAGGAAATCTGTTAACTGCGCGCATACTGCTTTTTCAATAACCTTTGATAAACACGGCAAAATACTGATCGGTCTAAGGTCTTTTAATTCAACCGGATTAGAAATTTTTGGTATTGGCCGGACAATCGCAACTTTCCAGACATCAGGGAACATGGAACTACTTATGGACTTGTTTATCAAGTTATGAACGGTATCTACTGTACAAAAAGAAGTCATCATTAACATATCTAAACTAATATTATCACTTCCTTGTGCATTGGATTTTAAAGTGATAAGTATTTTCATCAGTTTGTCTAAACTGATCGGCTCTATGTTAAATACTGCATTACTGAATCTATGGTATTCAAAATAAGTTAACTGTGAAATACTAACACGGCTTGAACCTGGTATATTCAAAAAATTATCATTAATCATATTAGGATCATTAAAAAATGGTGGTAATTCGTTATTATTATTAGGTAACAAGTTTTGTTTAAGATTATTCCATAATTGTTTTGGGTTTTTTATTTTGTTATTTATGCTAAATTTGAAATAGTTTGATTTTTCCTGAAAAATGGCTTGACTAACCGTAGATTTTAGTGATTTGTAATATTTCTTTTTGCAATCTGATTTTGTTTTGTGATATGTCGCACAAGCTTCATCGCGTAGTCTCATCATTATTTTGATAGTATCGGTAATCCAAGGATAAGTCCGATCTTTAACCAAAATCCTTTTTAAAGGAGCGTGTACATCAAATAGTGATATAATAAGGTGATTAAAGACATTAACAATCTCGTTAACGTCCTCTAGAGTTGACATCAAATGCCATGATATAGCATGCAAATCATTGTTAAAGTTTGTTAAGCTAATATTTTTCATTGGTCTAAAAACTACAATAAAAGGTTTGGGTTTTATACGTCGTATGTTAATATCACAAACAACAAGACAATGGCCGAAAAGAGTACCTACATGATCCAATGTAATTTTATTTATTTGCAAATCAGTACACACTACGTCTATCAAAGTCTGACTGGTATCTGTAAAATGTGTTGGCTCTCTTACTAGTTGTGTAAGATTAAGAGTTGCTAAGAAAGTCAACATTTTTTTGGTGTTAGCATCATTATAACATAATAGATTTATATTGAAATCTCCTAATAAAATTAAGTTATCATAATTTGGTAAAGACGTTATTGAATCTGTGAGGGCATCAAAAAATAAATTAACATCCACCCACCTAGGTCGGTATGCCGTACCGACGACAAGCTTCCTTCCGTTTAGGGTCATTGTGAGCCACATTTGCTCTATGGATTTGTGCAGAGGGTCTACTGGGTGAGGCCAAGTGCGTATGTTAATACCCTTTTTGATAAAAAAACCTACACCGCCGCCTTTAGAGCAAGAGCCCTCCATTCTGGGTATATGACGAAGTCTATAGTTGGGAACCACAGGTGCCCGCCCTTCTTCACCCGCTTTAAGCCAAGTTTCATTTATGGCTAGAATGTCAATGCCGTTTCGGATAACAGAGGCTATAAAGTTATCGTGATTTGTTCCTAGAGATCCAGCATTAAACAAACCTATTTTAAATAGCTTGTTAACCATTATCATATTTATAAGATAATGCAGGTAAGTGAAACAGACAAGTTTTAAAACAATAGAGTATGAAAATGTCCAGTGATTCACAAAAATAATAATGAACAACATCATTTGCTTTCTCCCTTAATAAATGATTGTGTAAGAATTGTGGATTGCAGTACACTATATTGCTTATGATTCTATTAACAAAATAATTTAAAGAACCATTGCCAGCATGAAATAAAACATTACTAAAATACAATAAAAAAATACTAATTACATACAATATATTAATAAATACCAAAAAGTTGAAATAGTCCTCAAACAGTTGCAATTTCAAAAACACGACCGATATCAGCATCGGAGTGCAATTACGTATGAGATATCTTAAAGGTTATTCATAAGAGATTAATTCGAAGCGTAGAGCATCATAAGACTCAGAGTTTTGAGTGAATTTGTTAAATAATCATTAAGGATTATTTTAGTTAGCTTAGAATTTAGAAGGATAGCTTTAAACGTGGGAAGACGATTAGAACAACGTGTTTATGACTAATATTCATGATACTCTAATTTATTTACCTACTTTAATCTCCTAATATTTATCTAGGTACATATATTAAAGTAATTTTAACCTTAAAACCCAAAGGTAGGAGACAGCCTTTAGAAGTGATATTCTTTAATACTTTTAATTTGTGCATAAAAAGTTTAGTGGGGATTCACCAAAAGCTATTCTAACAATTTCACTCGTAAGTAGGTGTGTTCATAGATTACAAACAACCTTCGAACAAATTTTACACTAATTACAGCCTCAAATGTAATGAAAATATATATAATATATGAACTCTTAAGTATATATAGGTAAACTATTTTAACAATGTTAAACCTTAAAAATAAAAGGATTTTTGAACAAAGTAATCTGGTAGGTTTAGCTCGTAATTATACATCTTGTGGACTAAGAGAGACTGCCATTGAGATCCAGTTCTGATTAAAATTCAGGCCATACTCGACTATTTCATTGCTTACCAACACCTCAAAAACGTTTAAAAATGTTATTAAGCTGTTGGTAAGCGATGACGTGGACGAGCCTTGCCTAGATTTTAATCATCCTAGGTTTAGACGATAGTTATTGCCTATAACCAAAATAATATTTTCCTAATGTTCGAGTTCTACTTGATGATTGTGTTCAAAAATACCTATTCTAATAAGTACAACGTTAACGTTAAATGTCATAGAAAAGGACGTAGAAAAGACTTAATAGGCGAATACTATATTCTCACTTGAAATCACTTTTAGTTACATTACATCAGACATCATCAGCTACGATCAAGAAAGATCTTCAAGTACGATTATACAAATACACATTTTTATATATTTACGACATGAGATAATTATCAACATTCTTATATTAACAGAAAGGGATCAAGTGAACTCCCCAAAGGGATCCCTTAATATTCTAACCTTAATATAAATAACAAGCACGATAGAAAAACGGGGAAATATACAAGACGATTGTATAAAAGCAGTCGTAACTATAGTAACAACCATTAGTAAAATGTAACAACCACTTTTATACTAGAATTCTTAGTCACTGTATCAAATGCTCTTTGAAAAATCTTTCAATAACATTTACAAGAAGGCCTTGAGCTGATTAAAATTTAAAATTTACATTTGCTACAATAAAGTTTTCTTACAATATAAAATGTACCACATCATGCGACATCGCCGCTGTTAATTAGAAATTTGACAAAATGATTAAAATGCTGGATAATTTTAGCATTTATTTGAGTAAATTGTTTGTGTATACTATAATTTTCAATAACGACTTCATCATTCAGACATAGCCATTAGATTAGATCATTATGTCCACATCAGATACTCGTATCAAAGTTTACGATAGGGTTTACTTCATAAATAATTTTAGTTAAATTATATTTCCATAAAATAATTTGCAGAAGCTCAATCGTTATATTTGATAGACATTATTAATTTTAACTTTTAAGTGATATGTTTAGATGATAATTTTACACACATCTAATTGACAAGATATAATTTGATAAAAAAATATAGTATTTCATTATATTTTCCGCTCCTTATATAGTGCGCGCGTTAATTGGGTACTTCAATGTAAATATATTAATACCTCAATTCTGTTTCATTTATTTATTTAATATTGCGTTTAAAATTAATGCGTCTTCAACTCGCATGCTTAGCATGCGAAGCAAGTTCATTTATAATTTATTTTATTTGTTTTACATGATCTAAAATATCAATGCTAATATTTTTACTAAATAATACGGCATTACTCACGTCGTATATGAGTCTTATGGATCCGACTATAGTTCAGACCACATCCGGTGGGTGGTCATTATCAAGGAGTGTTCGGGACTAGCTTGACGTCTGGATTCGAACAAACTATAGTCGGATTCACCCGAATTATCTAATACGTGAGTAATCGCGTATTTTTTCAACAAAAGGAATGAAAATCACGTTAGTGTTTTATCAACATATGCAATTATTTAATTTATATTAAATAATCAACATTCAAAGGTTGTTTTGTCCGCAAAATGATATATTATGAGATTTTTTACTCGTTCAAATTTTTAAATTAGCTGTATGGTTATTTAGAATCCCGTGTGGTGTGGATTTCACAATATTTTTATAGCATTAATTATGTAAATTGACGAAAAACTACCTACCTAATTTAATAAAACCGACGTCGTGCGAACCATCCCTTAGGTGTGATATTGTTTAATAAACGTTATATACAAATGGGAGGGTAAATCCTTAATTGATTACTTCTGATAATTAATTTAAATTACAATAAATTACATCTATAGAATAACTATTCTATAAATGGTAAACTTAACAGGTTAATATACAAGGAACACATTCATTCACATCACGGGTTTCAACTTATTTTTAGGATATAGGGCCAATACTTAGATTTAAAGATATTAAGTCTATTGCTAAGTATAACGATAGCTGATGTGAGTATCTCTAAATTGAGCCACGTGGAGAGTTTACCACTATAGGTACAATTCAACTTATCTGTAGCTTTGCCTTCATCGCCAGACAAAGTCAAACATTTTAGTCCATCTTCATCAGTAGTAGTAGGTACACAAAGTACTCGATTCGGTAATCCAATGATCTCCAAGCCAAGTTCAACATACACTTACAAATATTCATCAGGTATTTATTTATGAATATGTGTATATTCTATTACTTGTCACCTCAACACTCATACCATTCATACATATACACTTTTTCACGCAGTTTATCTATGCCTTCTGTTTCTTTTCTTTGTCCCTTGCCTTGCACATTCGTTTTCAATACTTTTTGGGCACGCTCCGTTTTACGCTTTAAGACGCTATAAAGGGGGCTATGCGAAGGTAGAAAACACCTAGATATCACATGTTTATTTTACCAATTAATCAAGCAGTTGTGAAAAAATCTTCCGCACAGATATGTTGCCAAAAGGTCAGTACCAAATATATATTTATTCTAATTCATATACCTTCCAATCTAAAAAATGATCAAAAAAATCCTTCAGGTGAACTCCTTTTCAGTAGATCATTGTTTGGATTCAGAAATAATAACTATATCTTATGTACGGACGTTTGGCATCATATCCATGATGACCAAAAGTGTGTGACCAAAATGAACATGTGGCCAGGTGACCAAAATAGGGAATCGTCTTCTTAAATGCTGAAATTCCATCACTATCGAACTGCGTAGAAGTGAACAGTGCGAACGATGATGAAATGGCTATTAGTTTTTGTGAAAAACTAAAAATTACTAACAAAAACTAGAAATTTAAATAAAAAAATTGTATTTACCTTCATCAGGATTTACTATTTTATAGACACATAGATAATTAATATACTTTCATAACAAGCGTATTTTAGAGTCAATTCGGAAATTTTATTGTATCGAGAACATTTTAAAGAACGTTTTCGGTAATCAACTTGGCCTGGAATAAACGCACTCTATATGTATATCATACGTTCTTATAGCGGCGTTTCCAATGTCCATACCACAACCTACATATACCTATATCACTCTTCCACTCTTTTGTCCTGACAAGCTCTCTCTGATTTACTCCCACAGAAAATTCGAGACTTCCTTCCAGTCAACAGCGCACATCCTGAAACATTAATCCCTAAAGTTATAAATACAATATGACAATCATACTCTGTAAGTAGGTAACTCTACATAACAGTTCTGTAGTATTACGTTCAGTAAAATAGGTAGCTCAAATTGTTTAGAGCATTTTTTGAGTCAGTTTGTATGTTAATGTAATGTTATTCTAATTTGGTATGTAGGTATGTAAATAGCGTTTGACGCTCATTTTGACAAATTTTACAGATAATAATTTAGGGACTTATTAGATAATGAAAGGCTCAGAGAACACACTGATTTTCATAAAAGTGGGTACAGTATCCTTGTAGTGAACAGATATCTTTAATAGTTTTTTCATAAGATCTGATTACATACTAGGGTTTGTTTTTGTTGCGGAGCAAAGAGAGACGTGTTTTTAAGTCAATTTCCTGCCAATATTTTCGAAACATTCAGCAAAGACTTGCTTAAAAAACTTTGTTTCGCGTCATCCCCGCAATAGTGCGTGTTTCTGTAACAAAACTTGTACATTTAATTGGTTCACGTAGTATAACTTTCTCAGTGATTGGTGCAAATGCCGTTGCCCCGCCCTCTTCCACCCAAAGCATGAAAACATAGATTTTACTGCGACCAAAAACAAAAGTCTTGTTTCGAGTTCAATTTTCCTTAAAACATTGGCAGGAGACGCGCATCTATACAAGATGTATATTACAAAAAAGAATACACATTTCCCATCTCTTTTCTACGTTCAGTGGATACTAGACAATAAATATACCTACTTATTCATTCGACATTATCACAATTAACAAGACAGCCAAGATTAAGTAAACAGTCACTTTATATACAGTCAAAATTGCTTCAAGATAACTACAAAGTTTCACTCTCATTGAGTCCAAAAAGCTCCACATTACACTGAAATGCTGATGCAAGCAGCGCTTACTGCACAGTGCCTTTGTTTCTGCAAATGGGTCTGTAAATCTACAATAATTCCATAAAATCATCTAACTGCAATATACCTTGTTAAAATATAAATGTCAAGAAATAGAACGATATAAGAGATGTTATGTAAGATATTTTGTCACCAATTACTACTAATTGTTTTTTATCGAAAGAATTATCTAATTGCCTGTTATTTATTCTTGCTCCTACACATAACTCGTACAACTTAACAAGGCATTGATGCTATAATAATATTAGTTAATATTACAATATGCACTAAAAGCCGACAATTACGTTTTTAAAATTAACATAGATGTTGCTTTGCAAAGGGTCCTGCAAAATGCCAGCTTTGAAGGAATGTGATTTGATAAGTAAATGTTTTAATACTTAGTACGAGTATAATACTTGTAGAGAAAATGCTGTACTCAAAATGAAAATAAGAGCGGCTCTTTATAGCTTTCACGAGCTGTTATAATGAACTCCTTGGAGGGCCTGTGCACTGTATTCAACTGCAAGCCGTTAGCTAAATACAGCATTTTAAATTTAAGGTGACAGTTACATTAATTCATGAAATAAGAAGCACTAATGCAGCAGCACAGCGCTACACGGTGTGGTTTAAGTAATACACATTATATTTCAGCAAATGAAGCGATCCCCCAAACCCGTGCTGTGGATTTGGGGGAACAGAATGAAGAGTTTTCAGTTTATTCCGATTACGTAGTGAGGTACGCTCTAATAGAACTGCGTTGGCATTGCGGCAGTGATGATATTCACAGGCATGAGTAGTGTAGGGTAGTGTAGAAGCAGAGGCAGAGTGCAGTCGTGCAGTAGAGTAGAGTAGAGGTCGGTCGGTGGAGGATGACGCACGTCCTAGTTCCGCAGCGGGTCGAGCGCGGCGCGGGACGCGCGTCGCCGCCGCTAGGAGGCGGGGGAGGGGGGCGCGGCGGGGGGCAGCCCCGCGCCCGACCCGCGCGCCGCCCGCGGCTCCAGCTCCAGCGAGAGCGTGTATTGACGCTCCTCCGGGATGATCAGCCCGCGCTCCAGCAGGAAGTCGCACACCTGACAAACGAACACCGGCAACTCGGTTACTCACCCAACCACCTTCTGAGGAGCTGCTATCTTACACTGCGATCCCCAAGACTAGCGTGAGGAATGGGGCAAAACCCCCTCTTTTTACTAGTGTTTCCCCTGTTCAGTAGTTGACAATCCGGCTGATACAGTATATTACTCAGGCAAGTCCTCATCAACAAAAACTAACTGTCGCCTGGCCTCGCTCCTTTCTACGTCTGTCAACACAAGACCGTGCTTTCGAACGACAGCCGACATTGGGTGGGACGAGGCATTACCTACGCCGAGTTGTAGTGGGGAAGTTAATAGTTAAAATTGACCTAATCAAGTGAGCTGCTGAAGTAATCAACGATCTTTTAGATGAGAGTGTAGTCAATTGTATATCCGTTCTTTTCTCTGGTACATCCTTCCAACATTTGTGCAAGAGCTTGCCTGTTAGTTTCCACTTGTTCTGTGCTATTATATAGATTTCAACGTCTATATAATAGCACAGTACAAGTGTCATATAATAGCAAATTTCAAGGTGCCTTTTGATAGGATATTTAAAAATTTTAGGACACAGCTGATAGCCAGCTGTCCCAACGCAGAGCTTGAACTGGATGTGAAATTAGTGGTTATTTACAGTTTTATATCGGTTTTATTCGTTTTATTATTTTATCCCTTTCTTTACCCTAAATATCATTTAATCGTATCTCAAAGTGTTTAGGTAGCGTTATTGAACCACAAGACTTTAGAAAAGTTATTATCTAGTAGAATACAAATAAATGTTTGTTTAACTAACACCTACTACTAAAAGTTACTATACATTAATACTACATATTAGCAGTACAGTTACTTTATGATTCTAGGTACACTTTTTACAAGCTGACAATGTACGTAGCCGTTAGATTAAGCGCCATTTTTTATACATACCTATATTTTGATATTTTACTTTGTCGTAATTGGGATAGTCAAACGTCAAGAAACAGAAATGAAGAGATTGTGAAAAATAACATTTCAGTTGCTTGTTGCTAACTCTTACTAGTGCAGAAATTACATTAAGAGATACCTAAAAGGGATACGCTAAAATCAATCTTGCACCAATTGAATGCGTTAAATAACCCTAAACGATATACTTTTTGTTATATATTCTATCACCGGCACACATACTATATAGGCGAAGAACCACATGGTCAGCAGAAAACAAAAAAAAACTATTTTTAATTATAAGTGACCCCTTTCTGTACCTCTGTATCAGCCAAATCGTCCGATGTTGAATACAGCTTCCCCTATTTATGGGGAATTTGCCACAATCCCCACGCTCGGCAGGCGGCTTGGGGATCGCAGTATAGGATGGCAGTTCTGTAGAAGGCGCTGCTGCCCACCTTCCAGTGTTTTTACCTTAGTCGCCTCTTACGACACCCACGGGATGATTGGTCTAACCCGGCATCCTACGGGGAATACCCCTTTGCACTAGGATTATGCGTTGGAGTACATTTCAGATTCTTTATCACTCTTTGAGAGAATGACTGTAGATATCCGAGAAGTGAGAACTCAATTGTTGATAATTGTGAAGTGCTAATGTTCATTGTAAATAAAAGCGGCTTCTGCCTATACACAATGTAAAGCGATATCAGAGTATTCACCACTAACCTTTGGTATATGGTCGATTTTGTACGGGGTTTGTTGAAAGTTCCTAATTTCTCGTATCACGTGTGCAATCTGAAACATTACAAGATGTTATTATTATTTATGTAGTATGTATGAGAAAAACAATAAACTGTCAAGCGCGTGTCGGGCCACGCGTAATGTAGGGTTCCGTAGTAGCCCGTTATCATAATATAGAATAAATCTGCTGTTCTTTATCTTTTTATCTCTCTACCTATAACTTTCTAAGCAATTTGTTCTTTTGTTTATAAATTGTGATTGCTTGCATGAGTAGAATGTTGTTGACCGTGACTATTAAGTAGGAATCACGGATTATCTATACGTTTCTTAGTTGCTCACAAACTTTTTCTTCTCACCATTTAACGACACATCTCTATAACGCCATAAAAATGCACAGTCCCTTAAGTTTACACTGTATATGTATATATATCTATTTATAGTGTAAACTATATAACGATACTGAAGGGACTGTGCATATATATATATATATTCAAGAACCAACAAACAGAGTCACAATATTTTCCCAATGAAAAAATATTCTAATTTATAATAATAATTATGAGACGGGGTTATGAGATGAGGTCTAAAAAGTACCTTATACCGAAACTAATCTTTTTTTTTTTTTTATTCCTGATAGGTTAGCTTTTTTTAGTATCTCACCTGATGTTAAGTGATGTGGTCGAAGATGTTGTTCAGACTAACCTAGAATTACTGGCTCTCAAGGACAGCTGCCGGAACACACCGTTAGGTGTTTGGCGACAGATTTTCTACTTGAGGGTGGTAGCTAGCCAGGCGGGCATTCGCAAATTGCCCTACCACCATGCTATAACGACTGCCATCCTAAGATAACAACCGGGACCGACGGCTTAACGTGCCCTCCGAAGCACGGAAGCGCTCAGTAGTAATGTCACTAGCGGTCACCCATCCCACTCATGATCGCGGGCGACGTTGCTTAACTTTGCTGATCGGTTAAGAACAGCTAAGTAAACTTCGCTAAGAGCGCTTCAAATCAACTCTGTACATAATCGATCAACTCTGTACAGTCATATCTGTTATGACTTATGATATAGGTCATACAGAAGCATAATATCTAATTGTTGCCTCCTAGAGTTTAAATGCAATAATTTATATTTGTTTATCAGCTCTTCATAATGGTTTAATATTATGCAATAAATACGTTAATTCGTTGTTGAAGTGTTGAAGTTACTAGAGGACCTTATGACAAAATTAAATATTTTTAACCCACGTGCTATTATTATATTTTGAATATTTACATTAACGATTAATTTACTACCTAATATTATTATATATCGTTTATGACTTGAACCTCATCAAAGTTAGAATCCCATAACACATATGTAAAATTACACATTACAAATCACATGCACGTATACTCAAACATACAGAAACACGCACCGGCACATACACCTTTCAAATTCAACACAAAAATAACATTTGAACTCGTACACCAATACTACACCACAGAATAATGACTACACGTATATATTAATTCTTAAAAATATACAAAATGACATTAATTTCGAATAAAAACGATTTATGATTAATTATTTTCATGAAGAAGAAGCAGATTTCCAGAAATGAAAAAAAAACTATAGGTTTCTGTAATCCCCTCCCATCAATGGGGAATATTCCGCCCTCTCTCCCCCTCCCCGTTGCACAAAATATATACATATATATACCATACCTAAAGTCCTTCTAATGTGTGTAGATACGCATTTTTTTTTAAATTAATATTATTTTAAGAAAATAGTTATCGTAATCCCCCACCCCTCTGGAGGGATGCTACAACCCCCCCCCCTCTCCCCCCTCCACCCCTTCCTATAGTACATAACTATCTATACCGATTCTAGTCCTTCCAGTACTTCATCTTAGTAACTTTAAAGGATTTATTCTAAGGATTTTGTATTTGGTGCAAAATTATCTAATACCCAAGTTCAACGAACTATTACTGCTAAAGTGATAAAGTTATCTTAACCGCTATAATTTTCCTTGAAAGTTCATGAACTGCACTGTCATCATGAATTTTTTCAGACTTTTCAAGCCAGTAGTTTAGGTGTTAGAGGGGGGGGGACGCCCTTCTGGAACAAAAATTTGCACTTTAATGTTAAATATTTCGTAAATGGAGCATTAAATCGAAAAATAGTATTAGCAACCCCTAAATTATTTCAAAATACCTATTCAATGATACCCCATTCGATGGGATAGACGACGAAAAAAAAAATCATAACCACGACACTTGTATGGGAGCTACCCTAAAAAAAATATTTTTCAAAAATTTATTTTACCACTTTGTCGGCGTTGTAAGTTTACATACCTGTACAAAATTACAGCTTTCTAGTACAAACGGTCTCTTAGCAAAACCTTGGACAGACGGACAGACAGACGGACATAACGAAACTATAAGGGTTCCTTGTAGGTACTACGGAACCCTAAAAAGTAGAATAGTGATCTAATATTCTTCAGTGGTGTTAGTGAAAGATGCATGTTAAGTTCGTTTAGAATATGGTAGCACGGTAGATCATTATCAAATTCAAATAATTTATTTGCCAGAATACAAACATTTCATATTACATTATGAGTTGTTGTACAAATGTGCTGCATTAGTATTCAGTCTGCAAGCAGACGTGCAAATATTTGTCAAGTCGCAATAATGATTACTAAAATTAAATATAGTCAGTTAACAGTTGTAAATCCCTTGAAATTCTAAATACTCTTTTACACTATAAAAGCAATTATCTAATAGCCACTTACTAAGCCTCTTTCTAAAGATTTGTATCTAGTTGTTTCAACGCATCAGGTAACTTATTAAATACTAAAATACACATATTATACACATTTCTTCTATAAATGTCCTTATAGCACCGAGGTTGATATACTTAATAAGTTTTTATATTGATTACGTTTTTGTCTTGGGTAAACTTCACTTCGTGCCTTGAAATATGATGGATAACGTTTTACAAAAATACACACTTCTCTAATGTATAAGCATGGAAGCGGTAAGATGTTATTTCGTTGAAATAAAGGTATGTATGTATGTATCTAAGTACCACGATTTGTTAATAACACGAATGCACCGTTTCTGCACTTTAAACGCCTTTTCGGAGTCTACTGAGCTTCTCCACGTAATCAACCCATTACCGGGTTATATCAGTTAATAATTCCTCTCACTCGGACACTAGTGTCCAAGTGAGAGGTAATGATTTTCGACATCATTTTATATTCGTTTCTTTATTAAATTGGGTTATACCAGATCTACCGTGCTACCATCTTCTAAGCAAACTAATCAGGATTGGTTGGAGTTGGAGCATACCTTTAGTGCTACACGATGGCTTCTAGCTGTGGATCTTGATGAATAATTTGAAATAACGCTTATTATACATTTTCTTACCATTCTCATCTTAGAGAAATTCAAAAGACCGTCCGGAGTATAGTTAGTAGTGCCTTCTTCTATGAAAGATAAGTCCGACAAGTACATTCCCAAATAAGGAATACAGGGAGGGTCGCATCTGAAAACAAGACAAAGGTAAATTAGAAATTGAGGTTAGAATTTGTACAGTATTTTCAAATATATACCAACATTAAAACAATCTGAACACGTGCGAGACGATCTCGCAATTGTAGGGTTCCATTACAAAATCCCGTAAAAGAAGAAAATGTTTGTTGGTTGTAACCACAGCTTCAAAGCGTGTAGCGGTGTGTTAGAATCCGCTTTAGTACAGAAACGAATCCCAAGACTAAGACTGTAGCTTATGCAAAAAACAACGAGGGACCATTTTATTACGTGATATAGACATTCTAATCGTTCGTTTAAATAAAGAGGCGTAAGGGGTTAATGAATTAGATTATAAAACAAGATAAAATATATGAGTATTCCGGCGACTGCGAATGTACCTACTTGAAGTTTGTACGAACTGAGAAACGAAAAAGATGGAAGGAGAGTTGAAATTAGATATGGAGTGATTATAGATGTGGCAAATAATTGGCAGTAGTTTGTCAATCATGGTCACAACAATATTTATGCTGATATTGTCCCCACCCATACAGTTACATTGGGTTGATATTAAACTTTTTTTACATCACCAGATGCGAACTGTCTAAATAAAAATGGGAAAAATTGGGAGTTTGGATACGAGAGTACTATATAGCTATATACATTTTGTCGCTTGAATCAATATTAGAAGAAGAAGAAAAACCTTGTTAAGAGAAATAATTCCCAGATTGTTCAAAACGGTTTCTTGGCGAGGTTTGCCCACTCCCAGTGATTTAAAATAAAACCCAGACTCTTTCTAGGTCTTCGTTTTTGACAGATTCTTTGACATAACGGCGAAATATGCATGCTGCATATTTTATCTTATTGAAGTCTGTAAGCCTCATTCAAGACGTTAACTTAGCAGGAAAATTTGGCGAAATTATCACTTGACATATTTTTTTATAAAGTTTATCTACACTATAATTTTTTTTCTTAAAATATTTGTGATTATTTTATATAAATTTCCGCACAGTAGGTAACGCCTGAATCTTTTGATTAATATAATTGAAATTCTAATCGACTTTTAGTTTTAGAGTCAACATTCTATGTAAAACATCAAAATTAATGGTTGTGACACAATCCGCTTACGGGTTAAAACCCCGTGACATACCGACAGACTGACAGAGGAGTCTCAAAAATTACGGCTCCATTGTGCTGTAAGGGTACGGAACCCTAAAATATCAACACCTGTATATGATTAAGTAAGTACTACTGTGTTTCGGATGTGTGAAGGGGACTGCAGCAAGTGAAATTACTAGGCGAACGAGACATGAGCACAGATTAAAGAACTAACTTCACGTAGTGACGAACGCAGTGATAAGCAGAACGAGAAAGGTGACACTGCAACTGTAATCCACAGGCGTGCCATTTAACATCAGGAAGCGACTAAACCTATCCATCTATCTATCTAAACCGTTTCATAAATCTAATCTTTTGCTTTACAAATTTATAAAAATAACATCTCTTTCTATAATCCCCTGGTACGGATGGCTCGTCAGTATAATGAACTGGCTAAGAACAACGATAAAATCGTCATTTTTACCGCTAAGCTAAGTTCTTACAATAATGTATTGAAAGATATCCTTTATACCAAACCCAAAATAAACAGACCAGATACAAACTCCGTGTTGAGTCTGGCTTCTCCGAATGGCAATTTACACTAGTAATTAGTGCTGTGTGCACATACCTTCGAAATGTTTTCGCAGTTGTGAGTATTCGGCAAAACGCAATGTCTATAAATTAATATTATCCGTCTATTTCATTCTGTTTTTATAATTACACAAATTTGTAAAATACAATGCAGCTCAAAACTGTATTAGTTTAAGTCCTATTTCTAACTTGATTGTATACTGTCTTGTGTATAAATAAATAAATAAAAACTTTACAACAAAAACATACTGGTATTTTACCCTCTCGAGACAGCTACCAAAATTGATGTTTTTAAATAAGTTAAGAAATCTTGCTACTTGCCTATGTAACGCATCCCTTAAGACTCTGAATCTGCATTCGGATGATATCAGTGTTTGCATTTTCTCAATAGTTTGCTTACTCTGGAAAAATATAAAAAGAACAAGTCATTTACTTCGAATAAACCTTTCGTAAGTTGTATACATATTTTAGCACTTGTCAAGGGAACTTGTCTGCACGTAGCGCTTTTTATGCAAACGTAGTTTTGTCATATTTTAAATTCAAACTCGGTGAAATTTTCCATGCATGTCTTTGAGCCTGAGCTTGCCTAGCTTCTGCTTTGCCAGTTTCCGTAAAATTAAGCCTTTTCAAAAATGTTCCAATAAATCGTTTTGTGTAGGAATTCTTATTTTCATATTTTGAGATGAAATAATTAATAAATCAAAATACTGGAAAACCAAAATCTCATATATATAAGATATTTATAATAAGATATTTGCTCAAGGATATGTACGCAAAATCTTACAAAGTTGGTATTGCTTACCAACAATATACACTTGGTATTTATGACGAAACTTAAATATGACGAAACTAGGTTTGTATGGAAATAACTACGTGCACTCTAGCCATAAACCGATTTTTCTTCTAGTTTCTTCATGGAGTGCATACGCTCATCATGCATGAGACAGAATAACACATAAAGTCTTCAATGTAAAAGCCCTCTCCTGCTGTTGGGTGTTGACTACGTTACAAACAGTGATATATATGAGCTAAAAACAGTAAGGGATAGTAAAAAAATTGTACTTTTTAGTTTGTGTATTGAGCATGCGGTTTCTGGTTAACATCTAGTGAGACAGGGTGTGGCGACTGGCGACGTACCGTCTTGGAGACCTTCTCCCAGGTCTTCTTGAGTCGGTAGACGGAAGTGTTGGAGAGCGCGGCGCACACTTGCAGCACGCCGTTGAAGTTGTGCAAGCAGCGCGCGATGTCGCCCACCGCCGCCCACTTCTCTATGCACGCCACGCGACCTGACAACCAACCAATGCTCACAATATATAGAGCACACCAATCATTTCATATAACTCAATCCTGCACGAAAAATTAAACTCAATCAACGAGAAAAACTGACAAAGAGAAGCCAAAAGGAAAGATGGATTATTTTTTAAAATTGATTTGGATGGAAAAAGTATAGCATAATTGTAAATGCACCAGGACGGTATTCTAGGGTCACGAGATCAAGCCTAGCTGAAAGTTTTTTTAATGTTATTGTGACGGAACAAGCTCGAAGGCCACCTGACGAATGACCTGATTCCAGGACTGGAAGTGAGATTAAGCGGACTAACCTCTGCCTATCACAGATTCATTTCATCACTAGTCATGAATTGCACTGCGCCCGTCACTTTGAGACGTAGTTGTTAAGTCTCATGTGCCTGTAATTATTTAGTTTGGATCTTTGTATCTGTAATAATTTGTATGTTTTCGCTTAGCTACTGTTTAAATACTAAGAATATTTTTATTTCTGATAGCATTGGCCACGATCTAATCTAGAATCTTATCAAGCTGAAAAAAACATTGATCTGCGTTAGCTGCGAGTAATACAGTGCTGATTCAAATACTGAAAGTGACTTTAGGCAGTCTGACGTTTGTAACTTTAGGAAGAAAAATAACAGCCGATCCATACTAGAAAAGAGAAGCAGAAGAGAAAAATTGTTTGTGTTTCAATAACACGAATACCCAGAAGTAGTGAAATGTTTTTAGGGTTCCTACGTATAGGTAATATATGTAAGTTCTGTTATTTAACCATAACTTTTAAAATTCATGTTAGAATTCTTGGGTATGTATACATTTTATTCGGTAGGTATACATTCATTAGCTAGGTATGTTGTCGCCACCTATAGCAATCATTAAACTGCCAGAGAAAAACTGCATCACTACTGCTATCTATCTGGCACTTAGGGAGGTAGATAAACTTAAATGTATGGATTTGGTTAGAAACTACCACTAGCGTCAACGACTTGCTTCCGATAGTCTTTCTCTATGACAACATAATCACGTAATATCCGCACAGGGAATAAGTCGTTGATGCTAACAGTGCCGCTCACTTTTGACTTGGCGTTCAGCGAGAACAGACGTTTAGCTTAGCTATATTATATTAATTTAACGAATAAAGAAGCTAATAGACAGTCGTGTCTTTTTTATTTTCATAATTTTGCTTGTATACTGTTACCAGCTAAGGTGAATTTCTTCAATATCTCTGAGACAACCAGATTAGATATGTGGTTGAAATGTCCTGTCATCAGCAGGATGTGAGGAGCTCGATCGGCTTTATCAGCTTTCGTCCAAGCTTGTCCCAAGAATTCCCTGAAAACAGATCATTATAGTATTGCTTCTATTTTTTTTTTTACAACTAAGTAAATTCTTTTTTATCGCTTCCAACTTTGCTCTCATGATATCTAGCTCATTTCCGAAAATGTTATTGTGAAGGAACAAGCTCGAGTCCCACCTTATATTAAGTGGACTAACCTCTGCCTATAACAGTAATTGCAATTCATCACAAGGCACGAATTGCACTGCGCCCGTCACTTTGAGACATAGTTGTTAAGTCTCATTGTGCCTGTAATTTCACTGGCTCTCAAGGACTACTGCCGGATCACACCTTTCGGTGCTTGGCGACAGACTTTCTATTTTAGGGTGGTAGCTAGCCAGGCGGGCAAAATGTTCCAATACTTCCATGTAGCAATCGATGTGGCAAATTTATTTTTTATCGGTTTTGCGGTTACGAGGGGAGAAGTTATCTACATATAATACATCATAAAAATATATACAAATAAAGAGAAGTATATCTGTTTAGTATTCTTGAAATGGCGGAATCAGAGAGTATTTTGCGACATCCATTCCAAATATCAGGTGGCATTTTGAGATACCAACGTTAAAGGCAATTATTGTAACATAAGATTCCGGTAATTCTTTGGTAGCAAAGTTTCAAGCTACATGATTCTATGACATACTTACATGTCTCTACTATTTTGCAAAGAAGTTATCAAAGTAGTTTCAATTAGAAAACTTACTCGCTGTGAATTGCACTGAAGATCTGATAATCCAAGTACGTCATTTGTTCAGCAATTTCAAGAGCTGATAGTGTCTCAACGCTTTCATTTGTTGTCACCTGAAACTTGGAACACAACTAATAATATGTTTGGTATTGGTAAATGTGACAGAACTGATAAAGGCTTATTTTTCTCTAGTTATCATAAATCCTTGCGCGTTAATAGAAACTTAAAACAACTAAGCTTTTTAGGGATATCTTACAGACATATTCGAGTGCTAGATCTCTTTCCTGATTTCTTTTAAAATTACAATGCTTCTAAAGATACTCACTCTTGGAGGAGCAAACAGCACTTGCAGGTCCACAGCCCGATCGGGCGCGCGCTCCAGTAGACGCAGTAACTGCGCAGCTGCCTTGTGTTCTGCCGGCAGTAGTCCCGGACTGCCTTCGATTTCCTTCAAAAAGTCCATGGTAAGCCCGCGGAGACGCTCATCAGACCAAAAGTCCGAGGAATGTTTTGAAATCCAATGCCTGTAGTGAAGATTAAATATC
Organism: Plagodis pulveraria; assembly: GCA_963890685.1. Classification (NCBI taxonomy): domain Eukaryota; kingdom Metazoa; phylum Arthropoda; class Insecta; order Lepidoptera; family Geometridae; genus Plagodis; species Plagodis pulveraria. The sequence goes on along the minus strand of OY982961.1, from coordinate 3,352,087 downwards.
AACAATCAATAAATAAAATGTTATTCGATTTTTTTTAATATTATTCCTCTTTTATGGTGTGGAATTATAGTATAGTCATTTCGCAATTCAAAAATAATAGCCGTGAAGTACAGTAGCATCAACCTCAAACAGGTAAGGCGTGTACTACAAACATCGACATAAATATATACGTCAATGACTACAAAGCTATTATTCTGTTGTCGAATCTAGAGAATAAAGTATAAGAACTGACACCTGGGATAGTAAAGCATATGCTTCTCAGTTTTAACTGCTATCAACAAAATTAAAGGAAGCGTAATGAATATATTCAGGCGTTACTTTGCGGAAATCCATATTTAATAATAACAAATATTTCTTAAATATTTTACAAAACACCAAATTCATATTTTAATAAAACACATAAAAAATGTATCTAGTGACAATTCCACCTAATTTACATGTTAAGCCGACGTAACGTCACACACGCCACGCAGCCAAACCGGTAGAATTTTCGACGCGTGTCGCTTCTACACGAAGCATCCTTAGGAGATCTTGACTTTACGAGTGCACGATCGAGAAAAATACTAAGCTATTGTTATAAATATTAATTTGGTGTTTTCTTAAAATATTTGTTATTATTAAAGCGACTAAAGTGGCGAATACTATTTATTTTAATATAACATACAATTTTAAACAATATTACAATTAACATGTCACGGATTTTTTTTAAACTATATGAAGAATAATAGAAACATATTACTTCTACTTACTTCTAGGTTAGCCTGAACAACATCTTCGACCACATCATCACTTCATCAGGTGAGATAGTAGTCAAAGGCTAACCTAACAGACATAAATAAAAGACGATTTATTAATAAAAATTCAATGAGGCTTCTAATGTACCTGAGCACATTGAGAACTCTCATAGTAGCAGCAGTAGATATAACAGAGTCCCTCCTTGCAGCTGTTGGTGAGGTGGGCGGTGGAGACCGAGGGTTGGAAGATGCCGAAGTGGCCACCGCAAACGCCACCGCAGCGGTTGATGTACTGCTCCTAGATACCACCGACCATGTTACAGTGGAAACACGAGAAATGAATCAACTCATACAAAGGCAAGTAAGTGATGGAGACAGGACTGGAAGTGAGACTTTGAAGTAGCTAATAGTCATTTGGAAGGCTTAGAATCGGAAGATAAAAAAGCTAAAAGAATGTGAAGTTGGTTTAAAATACGTTGCAGGAATTAGATTATGCATGCTACTGTGGATATAAGAGAAGCAGAAATGTGAAAAATAGTAAAATTAATATTGATATTGAAAAACATGCATTAATACAATAACTTTGTGGCATTGTTAAAAAGTTTAGAGCTTTAAATACGACAAGAGTTAACTGTCTTACATTTAGCAATCTCAGATATTTCATTTGCATTAATTTTGATCATTTATGTAGGATAAAACATACTCCATCGTGCAATCTTATTATTTAACAATTTTATTTATAAGAAGTTTAATGTTACATTTCAATACAAATCATATAAAATAAACATAGCAAGATATCAAGAGAACTAAGAAGTATTAGTCAGGATATAATAAAAGTGAAAACTGTTATAGATGTTGTTCGTGTCTGCTATTTGTTTGGAAAAAAAATACGAAAAGAAATGTGATGAAGTTGTGAATGAAGTGAAATAATTACATCACGGTTGTAGAAGAAATAATCATATAATCGTCTGCATTGAGGATTGCTGAATAGCAATTAATGCATCTAGTGTAAATGCTTCTTTTTTTTGAGACCCAATAGAATATTTGCAGGTGTTTTAGTTGTGGTGTTAGTAATGTGATCGGGAAACCAATAACTACGTCCAATATTGTATGAAAAATTTTGAAAAAGGGATAAAAACCATACTCTTCTAGGTGAAGCAAACATTTCAAAAACTTAGTCTACGTCGCTACGTGGTCTGACCTCTAGGTTTAATTTTACCTCCGCCGATCACTCACCACAACAGGTCTTTTCCAAAGCTGTTGAATGAATTGACATTATTACAGTAATAAAAGTATCAGCACTAATAATATCCGATGCTATAGACCTAGCTCTAGAAAAGTGTCCAAAAATTCACATTGAAAGTTTAATTACGTGCAAAGCTTTATAACCTTTGAAGATTGCTATTGCATCAAAGCTAACACGACAGGTTATGTAATCATCAAGTATCTAGAATTTCCTACATTAAATTTGCCTTAAACATTTCATGTAAATTCATTGGCATAAAGTTTGATTGTCGTGCTAACTTTAACCTGTATGCAATTATAAAATCTCGAGAGATCCAAGATAAATAAAGGTGAAGTTCATGCTACAACATTGAGATTTTCAGCCCAATATTGTGCTATATTGAAAATTTGTACTGTTATTATCTATGATAATGTATAGAGTTCAGTTTTGTAACCGGAAATAAATATATCATCATACCTTCGGTGAGATTGTCTGAACGACGTGATGACTACTCCAGCTTTGGGCTGACCAGTCTCACGCCGATAATTCTAAATGAAATGGAAAATAAATTGAGATTAATCAATAAATAAAACTACAGCTTAGAAAAATTCACTTAATTAAGAAGAAACTATTTAATTGTTTCAAAATTTGACAAATAATTATGCCCCCGAAGATGAGTAAAAACGGTCTTGTCTATGTCCTTGTTAAGATTTGAGTTATAATATAACGGGAATTTCATTTGCATACTAGGATAAAGTTCATATACAGTTATATGTGTGAAGCAAGGTTTCTGCTGTCATTTTGGGCATATTCTATCAGTTCCTATTCCTCGAGACATAGGTATTTCATCCAAAAGTGAATAAGGCGTTATCAAGGTCGGATAAAATTGATCCCTAAGAAATGTACATTAAATATATGGGTATGGGTATGGTACCTGAGTAGCTTGAGACATTTGTGAAGTCACAGAGGTCCTGGGCTCGGAGCCGCCCCAGTACCGACGACGTTCGCTGTTGATCGAAGAGTTGGTGTAGCGTCTCTCACTGTACAAACGATGAGTTAAAGTGTCAATATCGTTATTTTATAATTTGGTAATGATGGTGTTTTTAATATGTTTTCTAATCACACAAAATCAAACTTCAACTGCACCGGATCCACAGTCAACATTGCCAGAAATGCTAAAAAATCTATATAGGTAAATATACATTGTGTTACGGGCAGTTTGCCTCACACTACATGCTGTTTATTACACAAGTATACAATGGGACGAGCAAATACCGTGAGAGGCTATGACCGCTAGGTATACTGACCTGACGGACCTCCTGGGCGCGAACCTGGCGGCGGTGTCGGAGGCCCGACGCGGCTCGTGCGGCGCCGGGTCCGGGTCCCGCGCGCTCTCGGACCGGCGGCGCGCCTCCACGGCCGCGGCCGCCGCCGGCGGGTGCAGCCGCCGCGGCGACTCCGTTATCTTGTGCACGCGCTGCAACACAATACCATACGCTCTTCAACTCCTTTTCCCACTCACCAGACATAATGATAATTTTGACTGTCGTGGTTTGTGGAAGACTGCCAATCGGAATAGAGCTTGAAACAATCTGCCACATCATGACACGAATGAGTTTCATCGCATACAAGTGAACTTTGCAAATGGGAAGGCAAATCAGAATCATAGAAGCAAAATTGCTCAATAGTGTCTTGAAATAGATTTTGTCAGACCTCCAAAATCATATCGTACAATATATTTTTTTTCTTTTTTTTTGTTCAGGCATACACCCAAAACTAACACTGTATAGAGGTGAACAAATAAAAATAATTTAACAATTAATACTTTATCCTAAGTAGAAAAAAGGAAAAGTAGGTAAAATAAAATACCTACGCGTCGCACTTATCGTGCTGAATCACTTTTTATTCTTGTCCATGAGAACGGAAATCCAGCGCGTAAACACAGGATTCCTGAATATGTCGTCAGAGATAGCCACAAGTATTCTGTTGGAGGAACGGTGCAGGCGAAGCCAGAACGAGGCCACCCGACATCGAATGACGGCAAAGAAGTCAGGGACACGCGCCTCAGCGAACATGCCTGACGCACTACAGTATCGCGGTAGCTTCATAAGAGCCCGGAATACGTCATTATACTGGACTCTTATCCTACTCATTGCTTTCTGCGTGAAACTTGTCCACAACTGACACGTATACAATCCTAAGCAATACGCCTTAAACAGTGTGGTCTTTACGTCATTACTGCACTTAGCAAACCGGCCAGCAAGCATGTTCCCTCTGACTGCAAGTGCCCCTATATTGATACACTTACTTACCCCTACGCAAAAATTATTTAGAACAGAAATTGTGTTAGAATTTTTGATTTCTTTGTGTTTGTCTTCTTCAGAATCAGTTTTTTTTATAATTTCAGTTCATTTATGTCATGATTGACAATAGACGATATCAGTCCTCTGTTTGGCACAAGGCTTTCCCAAGTATACTCCTGAACCCAATATAAAACTCTCCATTTCCAATTGATTATTTTGTGAATCGTATCATATATAGGTCCACGTTGCTCACCAAAAATACAAGTACAATCTACAATTTGTACTGACAAATCGAGATCACAAATGACGATCGAGAGAATCGAGGACTAGTATGTTTTAATCCCAGTAGCTGCTGATCAAATAACTTGCCGCATTAGAACTGTTTAATGCGGCAAGTTATTTGATCAGCAGCTACTGGGATTAAAACATACTAGTCCTCGATTCTCTCGATAACTTCGAGATAAATTAACTAACTTGTTTTGAAGATATCGAGTGCAAATACCATCTGACTGTATTTTTTCCATAAAACAAATGTTATTGTTTCAACGCCATATGACATAACAGATAGAAAGCTTTTTACGTTTCTTTTTTAAGCTCTGTTGTATTATTGACGTTGTCTCCAAAACTGACGCCTTAACTCTAAATTCATTTACCTCTGTGAACTTTTGAGACATCTTAAACTTTTCGTCCTTTTTGACTTTCTCAGGTTCCTCTTCCTTGTACTTGATATCTTCATCGCTCTGATCTACCAGCTCGATGCTCTCGTCTTTCATGAAGGACTTGGCTGCTGCGTCGTTGTCCTTAGGTGGAAACTTGTTGTCAGTCTTTGCAGTGTCTACAGGACTGGTTGACTTCTTCGGACTGCCCACCAGTGTTACTGAGCTAATTGCTCCGGGAGATGACGGCGATGTTCCTTCATATAAGAAAATTATTAACAGTATGGACAGTATCTCAAATAGATAGCTAAGCTAGAGAGCAAGTAGACAAGAAAGATGTCTTTTTGTCAGAGAAAAGATACGATTGAACTTTAGTTATGTTAAGCTAAACGAAGTGACCATCGCGTCGCCCTAATTGGACATAGATTTAACTAAATTTAAGTTTGCTAAATTCAAACGTTCAACCAGGGTCTTATCTTTAGTAGATAGGATTTCGTTAGTCGCCTTTGAGGGACACCGGTGCTGCTTTAAATGTGATCGGACATGGATCCACCCAGAACACCAAAACTTCTCTTAATTATGGTAGTTCTAATTCTGTTGATGCTAAGATTCAAATTCGTGTAATGCTTGCGAATGAGTAGATTTTGTGATCAATTTTAAGTATGTTTTGCTATTTTTGGGTCATGTAATTTGGTGCTCTCTAAACTGATGCCAAATACCTATAATTGAATAGAATAATCCTATTTTTAGACTAACCATTTTAAGTGTTACACTTTATTTTATGTTATTGTGACGGAACAAGCACGAGGCCCACCTGATGATAAGTGGACTAACCTCTGCCTATACCAGATGTATTTCACCACAAGTGACGAACAGCACTACGCCCGTCACCCTGAGACATACAGTTGTTGAGTCTCGTGTGCCTGTAATTTTACTGGCTCTCAAGGATAACTGCCGGAATACATCGTTAGGGGCTTAGCGACAGATTTTGTACTTGAGGGTGGTCGCTAGCCAGGCGGGAATTCGCAAAATTTCCTTCCACCATGTGGTGAAGCTCAAGCCCGCGGCGGGATTCGAAACATGGACCTGCTGTGAGGCAGTCCATAGCCAATGCCACTGAGCTGCTTCAAACGAATATGGATTTTCGCCTGAACAGAATTAGAATTAACATAAGTTATAAAAATTTAAATTTCGAAAATTTGTGTCGAATCGACGTTATTGGCACGCTAAAATTTTTACAATACTTAGGCATTTTTAATGTCAGATAGATTTAGTAGCAAAAAACAATACAACGGCTTTGTTTCAAGTTGCTAGTAGCTAATTATAAGTATATACCATATCTTACCAGTACCGGTTTACCAGTTTGTCTAATAAGCAATTCGCTCAAGTTGGATGAAAAGCATTTCCAAGTTCATAATACTAATAGCATAACCTGTTCACATGGTGTATGGCTCCAACATAAATTTTCTGGTGACATACATATCTCATAGATAGAAGTTGGATTAATTCTTAATTATGATGAGCTTAGTCCATACCTTTGAGAGTCTCATTGCTAGATGACGTTGCCATTATTTTAGGGATAGTCAGGTGGCTGTTATCCTCTTCAGCCTTTTGTAAGCATGTGATAAATAGAGAGAGTTCAGAGTTTATTCTCAGTTCATAACGTCCTATCAATGTCTTCAAAAACGAAGGTAGAAAGCATGCAATTTAGGTTGCCACTTGGATAAATATGGTAATTTATCCACTCAAAATAAATGTATCTATTTGTACCGATTTGCACAATCTTAATACTCTAGCATTTTTTAAGTAATATGTTATGGTACCAGCACGAGGCCCATCTGGTGTTAAAGTAACCTTAGCCTATAACAGATGAATTTCTCTACACGCGGACAAACTTTTGCCATAACCCTGAGACGGAAGTTGTTATGTTCATGTGCCTCTCTTTTCACCGGCACTCATACCCTTCGAAAACACAGTAATGCGAACATTAGTGGCATTTGGTGCCAGAAGTAGATATGTTTTAAAGAATTCTCTTACAAACACAAATGTAACATAAGATGTCATGGCGTTCATAAAATACAGAGTAAGAGACGAATTATCATCTAAACAACTCATAAACATCAATTCTTATCCAATCGTGAGAATATCAAAAACTAAATTATTAGTAGTCATGATGTCCACCAATGAACAAAGCTTCCCCTACTAGGAGGGGTTTGGCATAATCTACACGTTTGCAAGATACATATTTTGGGGATCGTAGTGTAAGATAGTTCTGGAGAAGGCTCTGTTGCCCATCTTCTGATATGTTTCCTTTCATTGTCTCATATGACTCACACAGGATGATATGAGGGGTGCAAATCTAGCCCAGCTCCCCACGGGCTAAGAACTATATACGATATTACAATCTTAGTCTAATATACAATAGAAATCACTACATCACATATACACAAACTTAGTGAACAAAGTTGCAGATCTGTGAAAGTAAGCCATGGTATGAGAAAAGTTTTGTAGAACTTCTCCCTGTCAATGTGACAGACATTTACTGTGTCCTTTCACTACAGAAACGTTAGTTATTTTATTTATTTATAGCCAGCCTTTGACCACTATCTCACCTGATGGTAAGTGATGATGTGGTCGAAGGTGTTGTTCAGGCTTACTTGGCTCTCAAGGACAGCTGCCGGAACACACCGTTATGAGCTTGGCGACAGATTTTCTATTTGAGGGTGGTAGCTAGCCAGGCGGGCATTTGCAAAATGCCCTACTACCATGCTATACGACTGCCATCCTAGGACATCAACTGGGAACGACGGCTTAACATGCCCCCCGAAGCACGTGCACGCTCAGTAGCAATGTCACTAGCGGTCACCCATCCAAGTTATGACCGCGGTGGAAGTTGCTTAACTCAGCTGATCTGTTATGAACGGCTAAGCTAAGTTACTCTACGAGCGCCTCAAACGAGTGCTATGTGTATAAAGGAAAATACTGAAACATTGATTACACTGACTTTGCTAGTAGCAGATGTTCGTCTCGATGGAGCCATTAGATGTGGAGAGAGTTTGTCATCTTCCTCACCTGAAAGCAGATTCATTATGCAGATATATAAACATATATAAAAGTAAAACTGCATTGTGAAAAACTGTTTTACTTCGCCTAGAAGCTCTCCAGAACCGGGACTGCCAGTCACGCTCACTGTATTCACTGCCGTAACCTGTAAATGCATAAAAAGATGTACTGATAAAATTCGTCACAGGAAACAGAATAGAAAAGTTGGTCTGTCGAGCAAGTATGTGATGAGAGAATAAAGAAAGTCAGATAGACAAAATTGTATGCAAACGGATCCGAATCGAAGTTGTTGAAGGTGACCTTATGGTAAGTAAAGGTGTTTTCCTGATAAGTAATCATCGTCACCATCATTACGTTAACCGGAAAGACCATTGTTGAAAAAAGAAGACCACGGGAGGAGAATTTGCCATAATCTTTATTTTTCAATATTCATCATTTACGCTTAGCAGGTGTCTTGGAGATCGCAGTATAAGATAGCATTCAGAAAGCACTGCTGCCAACCTTCTGGTATTTTCATCTATCGCATCTTACGATCCCCACAGGAAGAAATGAGGGGGCGCATTTCTAACCCAGTACCCTACGGGACCATACTCGTATGCACTAGGATATAGAGAACTTGATTGCAGAATAGCTCTCGCTATCACTTCTACATCATAAAAATATCAATAAATAGTCTGAAAATCCAACAAATTCCACTGGTCTTCCAGGTCAGGTCTTTTGGTACCGCCAGCTCCAGCTACTACTGTGACTATTTGTAGAAAATCTAGCCTTAGTACAAGTTGTGAACACTCACCGGAAACGGAACTAGCCCCGCTGGTCTTCCGGGTGGTGTCTGGTGGCGGCGCCAGCTCTAGTTCCTGCTGCGACTGCTCGTAGAAGACTTGCTTGAGGGCCTCCAGCACCGTCACGCCATCCGTGAACACGCGGTAAGTCAGTAGGAACGTGTTCAAGAAGTCCACCGATAGGAACCGGAGGTCTAGTAGCCGTATAATGAAATTTTGAATATAAAGTCAGTTACAGTCAGCTTTGGCGGATTTTATAAACAGAACCTGATGAAACTTGCGTCATTAATAATGCAAATATTGTGAAAAATTTTATGCCGTTGTAATCATAACTCTGCGAATGGACTTATTTACAAGATATACCCCTAGATATCCTCGATAAACATCATCAACAGCCACGACGTCCAGCTTTGAACAAAGGCATCCTCCATCGCAGTGTACGATGGCAGTTCTTTAGAAGGAGGTACTGTCCACCTTCCAGTATTAATAAATCTTCTTAACAATTTCACTAAGATTTTCACCAGAGTCTTAGAGTCTAGACTAAGGAACAAATGCGGCCAATGTTATACGAATCTGGTGCGTACTATTTTCCCACTATGTTAAGTTGTTCGTACTTCGGTCAGCCTTCATTTATTTGTTACTTTGTAGGTATAATGGTGACAGACGACCTAAATTATTATTGACCCTCACTTTGAATACCGCTACAAGTTAGAGAACCCTACATATAAATGAGTAAACGTTGAAAATTACACTAAATCTGATGTTGAGACCATCAATACCTCAGTCAGTGCGACAAGCGGGTTGAACCTAGAGGCGCCATATAAAACTATAGCAGAAACGTGTTCACCCAATCGTATTTTCACCGAATATTATTTTGATCCATCGTCAAACAAACCTGCTTCTTCTACGCGTGTTCGAAGAACCGTACCTGCAAGAACCATATCTACATAAAAGTAGCAAGTTTGAGTAAGAGGCGGTGTGTTTACCAGTAAGCCTTTGCAGCAACCTGGCAGGAGTAGCAGACCTTATCTGCGGCACCTTGCACGAGTTGAGGGTCCTGCTGAACCGGATGTCGACGTCATCAGTGAACAGCGCCCGGTCGGTGCGGCACGTGGGCAGGCTTGCGGAGGCAGCGCCGCACGCGCCGCAAGCTCGCAGTAAGGCGGACAGCGCCGCGGATTCCATACATTGCGCTACTTCGCTCGTCCATGCTGCTTTCTCTTCCACTGTGGCGCATACTGTCGTAAATATCGGCTTTGAGTCTTTCGGTAATTACTGTGATAAGGTCGCGAAATGAGGAAGCTCATAAAAACTAACGTGAGTTGACATAATTATTAACTATTATACCGGCTAGCACTCACGGTGTTTGGTCGTAATCTCCGACCGGTGTTCGAACAGTAAAGATGCTCTTTCTCAAGGAATGCGGGCAGCTTCGAGGGCTGCTAGACGCGCACTGCGGGCGGCTGCTCGCAACGCCCTCTGCGAAACTTGAGGAACGGCGGGCAGCAATGGTATCGCAGGTAGGGAAGGGGCGCGTGCGTCACTGTCGCTGTCTTCACTGCACTCGTCAAAAGTATGTGTAGGGTCTCCGCACACTATAGCAACTACGTCAGATTCGCGGGCTGCCTAAGATCCACAAACCAGGACGGCCACTAAGACCTATAGTAAGCCAGATTGATGCCCCTACCTATAAGATATCCAAGCATATGGCTACTATCTTGCAGCCTCTAACTGGTAGAACTGACAGCTACGTCAAAGATTCGAGACATTTTGTGTGTAAACAAATGTGCGAATGGAGGCATCAGAATTAATGGTCAGCTTTGACGTCAACTCTTTGTTTACCAATGTACCTACCAGTGGAGGACACGATCACCATCATATCTAAAATGATACAGGAAATAAATTTACCTACTGTTTACATTGATTTGGTAAAGTTTTGTCTGAAAAGTGGCTATTTCCTGTGGCGTGGAGACCATTACCTGCAAGTTGATGGAGTAGCGATGGGATCACCAATTGCTCCAGTAGCGGCAAACATTTTCATGGAATGGTTCGAGAATACAGCATTATCAACAGCTGTCGCTAAACCACGATTCTGGTGGCGGTATGTTGACGACGTATTTTCTGTAATTTCTGGAGATGTTCTTCATCAGTTCACGTCGCATTTGAACACTGTCCACCCGAAAATATCGTTTACCATTGAGTGCTACCGTTTCTTGACGTCAAAGTGATACGGGGACCTGACGGTATGTTGACTCACACTGTGCATAGAAAACCGACACACACAGACCAGTACCTACGGGCAGACTCCCATCATCATCCATCCCATTTATCTTCGGTACCAAGAGCGCTAATTAACCGTGCGTTAAGCTTATGTGACCCTCAGTTAGTTGATGCTGAACTGGAACACGTCCGAAGGGTGCTAGAGAATAACGGCTATAATTGGCGCCAATGTTCTCGACTTGTGAGTGGAACTGAACGCATGCGACCTACCACTGTCAACAGATCGCCAGTGTACCTACCGTACATCAAAGGAATAACGGATAAAATCGGATACCTGATGAAACGGAGGTACTCAATTAAGGCGATTTTCCGATCACAAAGCCAACTCCGACAGATGCTGCGTTCACCGAAGGGCAGTGAACCACTTGCCGGGCCTGGGGTATATAAAATACCGTGTGATTGTGGTAAGTCCTATATCGGAGAAACACGACGAAACATCGCTACGAGGTTGACAGAGCACGTCAGGTGCATTAAAAACCTAGAGATTGAGAAATCCGCAATAGCCGAGCACGCCCTGATTAGGGATACGAAACATTTCATACGGTTTGATAAAGCATCCGTACTAGCGAGAGAAAAGTATTTTGTGCCGCGGAAAGTACGTGAGGCTATTGAAATAAATCGTCATCCAAATTTTAATAGGGACGGTGGCTGGACTTTTCCATCTGCATGGAAACCGGTGCTTAATTGTGCCTCGACCAGTGCCAAACTGTTCACCCGCGAATCAGACGTAGTTGCTATAGTGTGCGGAGACCCTACACATACTTTTGACGAGTGCAGTGAAGACAGCGACAGTGACGCACGCGCCCCTTCCCTACCTTCGATACCATTGCTGCCCGCCGTTCCTCAAGTTTCGCAGAGGGCGTTGCGAGCAGCCGCCCGCAGTGCGCGTCTAGCAGCCCTCGAAGCTGCCCGCATTCCTTGAGAAAGAGCATCTTTACTGCTCGAACACCGGTCGGAGATTACGACCAAACACCGTGAGTGCTAGCCGGTATAATAGTTAATGAAGAAGCTCCTTAAATTATTCTGTTGACCCTTCTAATGACAAGGACGGATCCCTTCTAATGACACTCGTAACGACTTCCGCCTTCACTTCACAAAAGCGAAGGAGCTGGTGGAGTACATCAGAGTGTAAAACCTCATTCATGTTTAGGGTTGAACAGTTGAAATCTCGCCTTAATGTACATTTCAATTTCAATTCATGGTGAGAGTAGCTTTATGTGAAAGTCATGTACCGGACATTAAACTGTCAACTTTCACAGTGGAATAGTTTGGTCGAAACGAGTAGCGTGTAATAATTTTTGTTTCATTTTTACAAATACCTTTTCTATAAGGTATGTGTTAATATCAATCAAAATAACTTTATTCAGTATCATGTAACTTTTAGGTACCTACCCGAAATAGAGATTATTATTCATATTATTTAGTGCACTGCTTTGCATTTACTTCTGCGAAATGAAGTTTCATCAGTTCATAATCTATACTAATAATATAAAATAAAACCGGAAAACCCGATGGAAGTATGTCAATGAGTTAGGATATGAGTTTCTTAAAGTCTTACCAAGATGTGCACAGATCTGTTCTCCCTTGACTTCAACAAGGATCTTGAAATCCTTCCCCTGGTATGCATCTCCCCCGGGCGACGAGCACACTGAAGTAGAATCTAAAATGAGTGCACTCTTCATCAGAACATACATGTAAATCATCATTTCGGTTTCTTTTCGATTAATAAATGACCAGACGAGTTCACAAGGGTAGGTAGGTAGAAACTTAGCGCCGTTGTGGTCAGTTAAAAAACAAAACATATATAGAACCAGGGAGGCGGGCTTCGATTCCCGCTCAAGATAAACAAATGTTCTGCTGTAACAATTTGCGAATTTTTATATATTCGCTTATCATGCAATAATGCATGTTTTGTTAATTTTCTGACGAAAGAGAACCGAATTTTTAACATTTGTGGACAGAAGTAATTTTATTAATGAAATTGACATGAAGTTTCAATCTCCCATTCATAACTTGGATGCAGGGATCTTTTGTAGCTTAATTATTGCTACAATTCAACTTGCAGAATTCGAATAGATAAAATTTTCTTTTTGGAATTTTTCTCAGTAAATATTTAGACTTTGGTCATGTTTCTGATTCGAGGCTGGCATTTGCAAGCCTTTTATAGTTTTAATACAAAATATTTTAGATGGACTATTCGATGTCTGACAGTTATTTGGTTGTACTATAATCTGGGCAATGTAGCGAGCATTCCAAACGCTAGTAGGACGAGAGCTGCCAAGGTATGATATTTGCCGATCTATAGGCTTCTTGACACATACAATTGTAGCATTGTTGCATTGCCAAAGCTTTTGATTTGCGCATAATATGCCTTTCAATTTGAGTAGCGAGAAACGGCACATTAATCACATTGATATCTGATTCATGAAGGAGATCCGGAAACAGTTCAGTGTAAAGGAACGTCATAAATTTAGTAAAAATAAAATGTTCTAGGGAGAATGAGCTACTCGTTAGAAAAGCAGACATTATCGTCCACATTCTGAAAAAATCATTGGAGAAAACAGTTGAAGGCTACGATCTTCCTCTTTTTTTTGCCGTTACTGTTGGAAGGCAAGGTACCTTCATCGTTCTAGATTTATAACTATTCAACTTCCAACGGTGGATTGAGTAACGCTAGTTATGTGTTTTTTTTTTTAATTTGGTACAAAAATTTTAACAAATTAAAGAAACTTATACGTAAACTTGGATATAAAACTAACATGGTAAATTTGTTAAACTAAATATTGTACACATCTTTGCAGATAATTAAAGTAGGTAGTTTAAAGGTATACAACGTCAGAATGTAGAATGTTTAGAAGTTCAAATTTTGAAGTGACTTTTTAAAGTTAAATAAGGTTTGATGTTAAATGTCGAATTCATTGCATACATCGATGCAGATCTCATTAAAAAATCGACACATACGGTAAAGAGGGTTGTTATGCCCTACATTATTTTTCGAGGGTGTAATACTAAAAAGAGGTTATTTACGAGTTGGAATCTTACGAGTGATAATGTTAACATCCATAAGTAACTATATATGTATTAGATACATACCGTCTGCGTCGTGGGTGGAGACGTCCTCTATGAGCAGCGCGTCGTGCAGCGGCAGCTTGCCTGCAGGCGGCAGGTGCAGGCGGCCGCCGTGCGCGCGGCTCGTCAGCAGCAGGTAGTTGCTGAACAGGAACGCTTGCCGCGCCTGCAGGCTCGCGCGCCGACCCTTGCCCACCACTTGGGATATCGTACCTGTCACGCGCAAACGTTATACTTGTACTACTTCTTATAAATGCTCGTCTCCCCACCCATATTCTACTCATGTGGGGTCTCCCTTATCAACACAAAATATAGTTAAAATAATAAAGTTATACCCCAAAATTCGGTTCAGTTGAGCATGTTCCGGGGTACCCCAGGGGTCGCCCTCTACTCTTTGTAATATTTGTAAATGATATTTATCGCTGCTTTCAACATTCTCACTTCTTGTTGTTCGCTGATGACATGAAAATTTATAAAGTTATCCAAAGCCCCAAAGACTCTGACCTACTTCAAGAGGATAAGAATTTTGTGCTCTGATAATTTGTAAATGTGATTTTCGCTTGGCTAAAAATAGTGCTTTTTTATGCCTGATAGGTTAGCCTTTGACCACTATCTCACCTGATGGTAAGTGATGATGTGGTCGAAGATGTTGTTCAGACTAACCTAGAATTATAACCTAGCTTATAATAAGTTTTAGGAACATGGACATATTTATAAAGAGTTTTGGTTTCTTATTTGGGTATAGCTAATCGTCTAACTGTCGCCACTTTAAAAAGCTTTCGTTGTACATGTATATGCTATCATCCCTCTTACTTCGACGTGAGGAGTGGAATGGTGCTGCATTTTTTCCCATTTTAAAATAATAGGGGGATATGGATCATGCACCACTTGACCACGATCACTGCAAAGGGTTTGGAACGTTAGGATAAAAAATATATCCTTTTAAGATTGTGAGATTATTATGGATATGGAACATTCTTTAGGTTCTTAACCCGAGAACTGGACAGTAACCTAATTGTAAGTGCAGAGCATTTCAAAAGTCGGTATAGAATATTAAAAACAATATAAGGTACCTTGACGAATGAAGATTTGGTTAACATCGAGCAGGATGTCGCAACCTTCGATAATCATGCGCTCCACAGCTAAGTTCTTCCGAAGATTTTCTGTCTCGCTCACCTGCCACCGGACAAAACTCGTTATTTCAAATACATAATGTTTATTATAATTTTCTGTGATACTACTATAGAGATATAATATAGAGGGTAGATGTAAGGAGAATTATCTGTGTACTACATGAAATTTGGTCCGTCTAAATGCATTAAATTAGGGTGGCGCCACATTAGCATCAGGGTAAGTTTTAAAGAAAGCGCCAAAATTAATAATCGTACTATTCACAGTTCACGAAATAAAATCACTCTAGCTACACGTTTTCTCATAATAATTCTTTAAGGGTATATTTACTACATTAATTTATACTACGCAAGTAGTTAAAATTTTCAATTATTAACTACTTTAGTCGACAATAATAATATTTTTTTTAACTCGGCATACTTAAATTCGTTTACAATTGCTATATTCATACCATATCCTATGTCTACACCAGCGCCATTCTGGCAGGTTTTTGAACTGTTATTTATAGCTTACAACTGAACAGTTTTCTACCATATGAAATGACTCTCTTTACCTCACCCCTTCATAGATACGACTAATAAAAGTGAAATAATAGTTCAAGTGCAAGCAGTTTCAGTCTTTGTAAACATATTTTAACTATATTTCAATTAAGCCCAATGTCACCAATAGGAGATTAAATTATTCCGCGGATAGCTTTGTTCTATAAACCATTAAAATGTGACAGGCCTTTACTATAGAACATAGTAGTAGATTTTAAATTTATTGGACGTTGTGGCTATAAGAAAACTCCTTTGTGTGGCTTTTATGACATTTGACAGCATTTGTGGACATAGAAATATTATGTACCTAATATCACCTGTTAAAACATGACACTGCCCAATACAAAACACGTGCGAGTCCAAACCCCGAGAGAGAAGGGGGAAAAAAATATCACCGGTAGCTAAGTGGCAATACCTATTTGTTGTTGGTGAAAAGCTACACAAATCCGCGGGTAGATTTTTTAAAAATTGATTATACTTTTTCGTTTGCTATTGATGTCGAATATTATAAATGTCACTACCATGGAAAAATTAAAAAGCTGTCACCATTGCACGTCTGTGGTGACAGATTTATCATATTTTGTTGGTTATAGAGATAAAAGTACATATTTGGTTAATGTACTGCTGGTTAGAGTGAAGCACATTTCCAGGCTTCGGGCTGTAACTTTATTTGTCAGGAAAACCCAATAACTTATCCCACATGTAGCATGAGGTCAGAACCTCAAGCAACCACAGTATCGTTACAAAATCACAAATATACGATGGGAAAATTTTAAGTCAAGTGCGGGATTCGAACCCGCGTGCATCCACCCCTTTAGCTGGGGTATGCTCTTATCAATCGAGCTAACATGACAGGACGTCATAACTCAAATTTTTCCTATCGTTATTTAACCATCGTATTGGGATGGAGCGACATCTATAGTAAAACTTACGTAGTACTACAAACAAAAAAAAATGCTATCGTATATTTGTGATTTTGTAATGTAATCCGCATAGCAGGCGTTATTGCAAACATGACAATATTAAAAATACCACAGTATCGTTTTCCCATCACACACACACACACACATACACTCACATCAACAAGACAGTACACATTACCTAGATGGTTACTTTCTACGTTACCATAAACCACTGAATCGTGTTGAAAGGCTACCGTATAAGTAAGTATTGTCATGTAGGTAGTGTAGTGTAGTGTACCTAGTAGTAGGTTAGGTTGCGTTACCTCGTCGTGCATCTGCCTGGAGAGCTCCTCGAGCTGCGCGCGCGCGTGCTGCAGCGAGCGGCGCTCCACGTGGTCGTGCGGCGTGTGCGCGAGCAGCTCGTGCAGCGTGATTATGTACCGAGGGATCTGCCGTTACAACAACACAACCTACATATAAGCTGTTGTTGTTAGACGCATTCGGATCCTTTCTGCAAGTTTTGTAACTTGCTGCATGACGTTTTATTTTCATATACCTGTAAGCTGAATAGAGCAGCGGTATTTTGCTGCAAGTTATCTTCTGCGTGTTTTCTTGCTATTGTAAACACAGATGTATCTTTACAAATAAATTATTATACACACTGCATGAGTACCTACATTATATAGGAAAACTAAAAGTTAAAGGAAACTACTCAAAAATCCTTGATGATTTCTAAAACAACTATAGAACCTACAAATCATCATCAAGGGGAGCCGGAAACAGATTCGCTTTATCTTCGGAGTGATACGTAGTGCTTAATACTACGTATGGACGATCAGATATACAGGGTTATGTGTAAAATGCTAATAAGATTTTAACAAACATTTTGAGATAAAAAAAAATTTTTTTTGAAGATATTGGATATTGGGGAGACTTAAAACATAGTTGAAAATAATCACAATTAAAAAAAAACAAAATACTTGTAAGTTCTGTGTCTCGTAGTAAAAGACAATGCTTACTCAGAGCCAGAGCGCCTGCCGCGGCAGCACTGGACCGCGCCGCGCTCCCTTTGAATAGGGTATTGAATATTTACATCGAGCAAAGTACTACAAAATATGAAATAATTAGTTACAGGTACAAATGTTTTTTAGGACTAGCAGAAGTCAACCCTAAGAGGTTGTTAGCATTTTACCAATAACCCTGTAATAATATAGGCAAAAAAAAAAAAAAAAGAAGCTTGTATATTTTAAACATTGTTTCAGTTTTCAAATATCAATGTAATTTCTTTTGCCGGAGAGATTAATGTTGTTTTAGACAGACGTTAAAAACAATGCATAAGAAATTATACCGACCTTCAGTGGAATCAAAGCGCTTTGTGTGGGTAGTTTCCTGGGATACGCGATTTGAATTTTTGGGTAGGTTTAATTCTACTCATTTTCTATGACATTTGTTCAAGCACTACCTATACTAGTTACCTACTATAGGAGTAACATGTAAATAGTAAGAGTAATAGTTCTTCAACTTCAGATATTTCGTAAATTTAGGTTAGACTAATTAGTTTCACGAAACGTCTTAAACCACCTGTCGAAATATCACATTACCTGATGCATTGGATAAGTGAGAAAAGTTTCCAACGAGCGCCCCTGGCAAGCCGGCTTGCTCTCCAACCTCGCCAGGAGCTGAGCAAACGGCTGCGTCTGCTTGCACTCCGTGAGCACTTGCAGCGAGTAGTGATGGTTCCTCACGTACTCCTGGTAGATCGTCAGCATCGGCAACAGCATGTCGAATAGATCCCCTGTATGCAAAGCTTTGCTAAGTTTTTACAATTTTCTGTTTTCGGTAACAAGCAGACAGAAAAGTGGTTGTGGTAGTGTGAGAGTGTGAATATGTGCAAGTGCCTTTCACAAACATGACTCCGAGCTTTGTGAGAACAAACGAGGCTGATCGAGATCCAATGTGCTTTTAGACAATAGAAAAACATTTCAAAGGTGATGGTAATTTGGAGAAATCTGAAGTGTTCGTAGCAAATTCATAAAATTGAAATATTGAAATTAAAAACATCAAGAAAAAGCTTTATAACTTTATCATCAATATTTTTGTGAACGATGACAAGGTTACATAGATTATAGCTGGATTTTTACATGCGACAAATTGTAAAAAAAATACGTGCTTATAAGAACACACATATTATTTTTATCCTTTTTGCGTTTAGTTTCAGGCAATTTCAGGCACGTTTAGTGTTGTCAGTTTATTTATATTATCACAAGTGCAAGGAGTTTGCGAAATAATAACTAAAACTCAGATATTTTGTTTAACTCTCAATAATTATTCGTTTTATAAATGACAGGCCAAATATAAGAATGAAGGCTGAAGTCAATGGGTAGGTATATATTTATAATTTATATGATCATGCATAAGTATTTACCGGATCATCCGATTTTTTTTTATTATGTACTAGTGCATACTTAAATATTAGTCCCATTTAAATTTCAATCGATTTCAGTCAATTATTTTTCCAGTTAGGTATACTCAATTTATTGAAGAAAAACCTAATATAGCAACTATTGCCGATGGTCCATCATTGGCGAGTGACATAATAATGAATGATGAATGATGAACCCCACACATAACCGGAACCGACTTCAAGGACCGTAAAATATGAAATAACTAGAAGAATCAAAAAGCTTAAACACGATTTTATAAAATAGTTTAAGAAACCCACAGAGATCTATAGAGTGCATATAGGTGTCTCGCGTGCACATCTATATGCAGCGTCCACGGCATTCACCGCAAATATTACTAAAAATCGCGTCAGTAGTAACCTGTTCGAGGTGAGCGTGCGAGCACGATATTTATTATAATGCCGTATGTTTAGTGATTGTCTGCAAAAATCAAAGCCAACATGAAAACTACAAAAACCATGGTGTCACTTATCACTTATATGTATTAATATTTCAGATATTTAGAGTAATAAAATATAGCTTGAATTATTTTAGTTATACCATTACCAAGGTACAGCTTATACAAAAAACATGACGCGCATACATTGCCGTTTAGTTGTATAAGAACATAAGGCTAAGTTCGTTTCGACCACGCAATGAATATCGTTTAAGTGATTCGTTCACATTGGAGTGTGCATCGAGATAAACACGCTTGTGTGTATAAATGAGAACGTGGTAGTGCGTATTTATTAGCAAACATTGAAGAAAGCACTCAAAGCTGTGTAAGTGCAAATTGTGTAACTATTGGCGTTTACGTGTAGATGTGACATTAAGGCCCACTTGCGCCAACGAGGAAACGCGAGTTAAACTCGAGTTAAGTGTAAATTGACATACAAAAACCAAGTTAACTCTACTTTAATTCTCGAATTAGCGTTGGCACAATAAGCACTAAGTGGGGAGTTTCGTGGAACATTAGGTCTCAGCTAAAACGAGGCATAATGACCAATCTCTCGAGATCTGTGAAGAAACCTCATCAGACGTAGACATTGATAGAAAACAATAAATTTAGTTCCTATTATTTAAATCGGTAGCCAATTTCTTCATTGTCAAAATTATATATATTTTGTAGTTGGATATTAAACCCAGAAGAACGCGGTACAGGCTATATGACTCAGTTGTCCCTTAATTTTATGGTTACAAAAATATTTGCACTATGCGGTGACATTTTATATCGAAAATAACATAAAAAGAACAAATCAGAATAAAAAAGAAGCAAAATATCGTATCACAGCAACTCCTTGCACTTGTGTTCCAGCCTACCAAGATAATTACCTAAAACAAGCGTTGGCCACGATTCCATCCTCGAAGTGAGACCTTTGAAGAAGATCTGATGCAGGAACAGAACTGTCTCACTGTTCAGGAAGATAGAGTTGACGTCCTCGTGGGTGCACGGCGGCTTTTTGGAGCTCGCGGCCATTTTGAACGGCCGGAGAAAACAAGTCACCTTAGGGAGTCAATGGTTAGTGACATATTTGATAAAAATATGGATAGAATCAGTTTTTGTTACCTTACAATCCATTATTACATACTTACACAAAAGTATACAAGTTAAAAGTATTCCTATGAAATGTGTAGTGGTGATCTTTACTTAGAACAATTCTTACCAATATTTCCATCTGCTCCAGATATTCCTCTTCGGCTTCTACCATTTTGAAAACGAGACTGGAACGAAACATTTTGGAGATATACATACTTATGTTGTTTCTAAATATTATCATATCTTTAGTATATTCTCAAGTTTATGTCCTGCAACTTGAGGAAATAGGGATCTACGGTAACTGTGACCTACACTTCCCTGTACTTGATATTTTTCATTCATCATCATTAACAGCCGCAAGATGTCTACCGTTGAATAAAGGCATCATCTGCATCCGCCTATTGAACGCCAACAAGGAAACCCCTAATACCTTTTCGGAATATATTCAGACATTAACTCGAAACCACTTAACTTGACTGAAAACTAAAATAATTAAAAAAGTTCATAGCATATTTACTCTTATCCTCAAAGACCGGCAATGCATCCTCTAGGTAAAAACCTCTCTGGTGTTTGCAGAAGTCCATGGGTAGCGGCGCATCACTAGATGCCCCGCTACACACCGTTACCCTGGATAGTGAGAAATAAGATTCGCTCCCTCAGGTGATTTCTCACCATTAGGTGAGCCGGCTTCTTGTTTGTACTCATATTCCATAAAAAAAAGATGGTCTATATTAAATGAACAGAAAAAGGCCGGTAAAAGAATTTGTAGTGGAATCTATGGAACTACAAAGGAGAAGCATAGTAATTATGTACTGTTTGGACTACACTACAGGCAACAAAAGATACTCTTCTGAGACATACCTGTTACGTTTCCTCATGCTCTCTGCATGCGGGCTCTTGATGTATTGCTCGACTATCTGTTTCCATCGCCTCCGACACAACCAGCCCCGGAAGAAGCTCTGAAAAAACATAAATGTATGGTATCTCTTTGCCGTATATATGTTGAAAATTGGGAGTCAGAATCGTATCGTATCTTTACAAGTAATAAATAGGTTTAAAAGAAGCATAGTTCCAAAAGACCTACCTGAACTTTCTTGATCTTTCTGAGCTCAGCAGGATCTATTTCTGGTGAATGGCTTGGCGAAGAACTGGTCTCAGATGACGCTCTCATCGATGGCTCGTGCTCTTTTTTATACGTGCACAGCTGTAAAGAAACACTGGTAAGTTATTTAAAAAATAATACGAAATCGGGAAAACTCGTGGCGAAATTGGTTTAAATTCGTTTTAGAGACCAGATGGAGTGTAGTTGGTGTATTTTATTATTCTGTATTGCTCGTACACTGACTAATTATAGGAAATTTTATATGTAAACATAAATAATTTGGAGGTCCAAGCCTTCTTACCCTGAAACCATGCTACTATTGCAGCTGCTTTTTCTTCTTCTTTTGCTCTTCTTTTGTCACTTTCAAACCTATTCTAAGGTTAGACTCAGATTCAGATATATTTATTGTAAAACTGTGATACATTAAAGATTTTACACATTATTTTAATGATGTGGCCTCTGATTGAAGACAAAACAATACCAACTGCTGTGCATTCTGCCACCGCGAAGTCGCTACCTCTCCACCATGATGACCACGAGCAGCAAGTGCAGCAACAACTACTACTCCAGCCATTCCTGATCCTTACCTCTGTTCTGAGCTTCTTCACCTCACTGCTGAGCTCGTCACACTGCTGTGCATACTGCCACCGCGATGTCCTCTCACTTTCCACCACCTGGAGCAAGTGCAACTGCTTCTGCTCCAGCTCTTCTTTCTGTAGGAGGAGCTTGTTGAAACTGTAAAAAAAAATTACATCTTTTGTAATACTGGTAGGCTACCCTTTGACCACAATCACACCAGATGGTAAGTGGAGATGTGGTGGAAGATGGTGAACCGGTACGGACCCGTTCTAGGTTAAATCTGTCTCGCAGTATTCTCCACGAAAACAGCTGGAGTTGTGACGGAACAAGCTCGAGGCCCATCTGATGTTAAGCGGACTAACCTCTGCCTATAACAGATGCATTTCGTCACAAGTCACGAATTTCACTGCGCCTGTCATCTTGAGACATAGTTGTTAAGTCTCATATGCCTGTAATTTCACTGGCTCTCAAGGACTGCTGCCGGAACACACCGTTTGGTGCTTGGCGCCAGATTTACTACTTGAGGGTGGTCGCCAGCCAGGCGGGCATTTGCGCATAGGTGTACTTAGGGGTGCTATCACCTAATCCACAGATTCCAGACAAAATCTTAAAAAAACCCACATTTGGGCAAAATTGAGTTTTTTCCCCGGACACCCATGAAAACATTGTTCATATTTTTTTCATTTATACAGGTTCTTTGCGAAAAATCTAGTGTTACTAACAAAATTATTTACTCTTTTCTTTCTTAGATAATCTGGTGATAAAAATAATGAGGAGCACTGTTATGCCCGTGGGGTGCCGGGCTAGAATGTCACAGGTAGTCCATTGCTACATGTGGTGTAGGCTACTAATGGTAAAACACCGTAAGGTGCGCAGCCCCTTATGAGGCCAACCTTCCAAATTCAATTTTGGCGCTTGATCGCATCCGATTGGCCGCGTCAAAGTGATGTTGTTGCGCTGCACGGTATATTACCAAAACACGCCCGCCGCGGTAACGTTTACGTTCTGCTGTTTTTGAGTTTGACCGGCATTTCTTTAAATATTTATGTGTAGATGTATCCTGAACCTGAACTATGGATTTATTAACGTTTAATATGCAACGTGCAAAATATCTTCACAGAAACGATTCAATGGTTTCGTTGTAATATCTGTAGATTCATGCAAGTTGACAAAAGTTTGTATTAAATTTTGATCTTGCCATTATATACCCTACCCTTATTGAAATTATAAAAATGAGAAATACGGCACCCGTACCTCGAAAGAGATAGTATAAAATCAGGCGACGCTCCTGATTGAGCCTCAGTAGTGTGCGTATGTGCGTCTACTGCATAATTGTCTTCCTGTCATGGTCATTATACAATGGAAGTGTAGCCTTGTGCATTATATATACTTGTGTAAAATTTTCTCCACTTTATAATGTCGCTATATTAGAGCATACTTCCTTTTTTAATTTAAATCGCCTACATTATGTACTTCCTACTTTCGTACTGTATGCAAGTCGTCGCGCCGCGCCGCGGCCTCTCGGGTACGAGAATTGTGAAGAATGAAGGAGGCTGGAATGAACAAAGCCTGGGAGGAGTTCGAAGAAACTTCACGAGATAACGAACAGAATCAGGCGTTACTTTGCGGAGATCCATATTTAAAAAAAATGTTTTAAGAATACATTAAATCTATATTTTAGAAAAAACATTTATAAAATATAGGTATATCCAGAACTATTCTGCCTAATGGCCGGCCAGTTCTCCATACAAACGTGGTAGGGTGATCACTCCCTTATTTCAGGATTTAGGTCCAAAATAAAGCTTAATACCTATTAATCCCGTCATTATCTAGGCTTGTATGATGCCAAAATTTTAATAAGATAATTAACTTGAGAGTTATGAGCTTTCAAACATTTTCATATAAAATTTTCGAGGCTCATAACTTTTAACTTAAGAGTCCTTATCAATTTCGCGGCGTAAAACTAGAAAATTCTAGGTTTTTCAGCGCGAATTTCTAAATAACTTTAAGATATATGGTTTTGTTTTTTATGCACAGTAAGACATCACTTATTTTTCTAGTAAGTGGACAAACTAAAAATTGTATAGCTGCTCAATATAAGTTACAAAAAAGAATACTCTAACACACGTTTTTACATAAGCTCGAAACACCATATTTTTTATTTGCTCTTTTAGCTTACAGGTACCATATAACAAACTGAGAAAAATTATAAATACTGGGTATATAGTATTTAAGTAAGTGTACAAATTATTTTTTAAAGTTTAATGATTAAGTACTTTAAAAAAAAATTATTCACGCAGAAAAAACCCAATAAAACCATGTGCAAAACTGACGTCTACGCATAAATATATAATGAATATAACGATAAGTAATAAATATTTTAAAATTTGAGATGTTTAACTACCAAGATCAGTTTTTAGTTTTGGTTTTTAACAACTCATTCAATTGTAATAAAATATCTAAATAATGCCTTATAAACCGATGCGCTCGCTTACCAGTGTTGCCAAGTTAGCCATTTTTTGGCTATATCTGGCAACATTTAAGATCGATTTAGCCAAAAATATCAAATAATATTGGCTAAACATTGTAGCCACAATTTCAGCAACTTTTATTTATTGACAATGCTAAATATTAAAAAGGAAAAAATTATAACTTAATAATACGTACTTCGATTCCACAGTCGTGTGCTTCTTGCCAAATACCCATGGAAGTGCTAGATCAGTTAGGAAAGCAAGAAAAATATTATTTTGTTTCTAACGAACCAGAATCATCAACAAACGTCAAATGATGTAGAATTAACCTTTGCTTAGAGTAATAAAACGTTTTTATAAAGTTATGGGCTCTGTTTTTAACCCAGTAATTAATAATTTTAACTGGCCACTTTTAGCAACTTATTAGGGTACGAAATTTTGTACAATCTGGCACCTTTTTTAAAGTATTTGGCCATTTCTTGTTTCATAGACTTGGCAACACTGTCGCTTACTGCAGTCAGTCGCGCCCAAGGGCTTGTCGACGACGGACCTGTGTCGCTCGTGACTTTCTCCGCTCTCGCCGCCGTGAGTCGCGTGTAGTGCGTCAATTTGTCTAACCGGTTTTGATACTGTAAGTATATTTATTTATGCATATAGTGATCATATGTGTATTAATGTTATGTATTGTATTATTAGTAAAAACCTGTTTAATTTTTAGATAATGGGTCGAAAAAGTGAACTCTACTATCACGGAAAAATTAAGGGAAAAAATAAAAAAAATGAAAAAACACGAAAAGCGCGAGCAGTTCTTAGGTATATCATATTATTTTATTATCTTCATTTTTTTTAGTTATATTGTTTGTGTATTTTACCATTATCAAAAAATGTTTGATTGTATTTTTAGAGAATTGAATAGGCAGAAATGTACCAAAAATCTAATATTACCTGGAACATCATCGATGAGCGAAAAGGATGACACAAGGTACCTAATTCTTTTACATTAGGAATAATTTTATTTTTGATGAAACGATTATTATTTAGCGATTACGATTACGTTAATGATCATTTCGCTTAATAATCAACAACTTAATTGAAAAATAACTGTTTTTTGTAAAACATACTATCGTCAATAAAAAAAAACATTATATTTATTACCATATAATTATAATGTAGAATAAAAAACTATGTTTAACTATTTTTAAGTAACATTTCTAGCTTTTCCGGCGTCAATAAACGGAAAATAACTTCTCGGATATTACGGACGATGGTTTTAATGAAAGATGTACCTCAATACAATATGAACAAAATATTTACATTATGTGCATTAACATTGTATGTTATATTAATTAAATTTCTGATGCGGATAATCGACGATTGTTGATCGTAATCGTTTCACAACTTATAGTATATACATAGGTAAATCACGAAAGTGTTATTATCATCATTCAAAATAATTACTGCCTGTAAGACATGGAATAGTCATTTAAGTAGACACCTGTCGATTTTATGAAAAATTTATCATTGTTATGTTTTCAGTTATCCTAACAAACAGGATTCACCAGATTCATTATCAGATGATGAGAAATGGGAAACAAGGTATTTTTCAACTATTAATTATTGTGCAAACATTCTATATATATTATGTGTAACTATATAAATAGTATGTTTTTATTCTACAGGAATGAAAAAGAGAACAAGGCACCAGGGAGTTTTGGAAATTTGGCAGTCACAAATAAAAACAAAGTCACGGAAGTATGTCTATTTCATAATATTCAATTGCTAGCAAAAGGACATGATATTTTTGTTAGGTATTAAGTGCCCAGACTCATATTATAATCCATGTCTCTCGGTACCAAGTAATTAAATACCACACATCCAATATTTTGCGTTTATAATATTAATGCCTTCTTAATATAATTTCAGAACATGGATTTTATTCAAGAAATGCCTCTCCCAATGAAAGTTGATTGTCTGGATGCTTCTCCAGAAGAAGATTTAGTTATGGAGTTGGATAAAGTACGTACTTACGTGTACCAAATTAGAACTAAAATTTCGAAAGATTTAATTATCTACTGTTTCACTTGTTTAATCATAAAATTACAAAAAAAATATTTTCAGTCTGCTCCAGCTACGCCAATAAGAGTTGAAAGAAGAAGAATAATAGACTTCCAGTTCTTTTTTGACCAACTCATAGAGATTTCCCAACACTCTGTAAAATTTGGATGTCAAATGAGCTATCTCGAAACAATTGAAGAAAAGCGACATGGTTTTGCATCTAAATTTGTGTTGCGTTGTTCCATGTGTGGGAGTATTTTTCGCCTCATGGCCTGTGACGAAGAAGAAAATGGAATGGATATTAATAGTTCTGTTGTTGCTGGTACAATTATGATAGGGTGTGGCAGGGCAAATCTTAATGAATTAGCTTCCTCGATAAATTTGCCTACGATGAACAATAATATTTATTCCAAATGTCATAAGAAGTTGCATGACTGGTGGAAATCAACCACTGAGCATACTATGAGCGAAGCAGCTTCTGAAGAACGTGATCTAGCAAGTGAAACAACTCCCACTGGAATACCGAAGATAACAGTGACAGCAGACGCGAGTTGGTGTAAACGATCGTACCGCACAAATTATTCATCGTTGGCAGGTGTAGGTGCCATAATCGGCATTAAATCGGGAAAAGTGTTGCATATTGGTGTTAAAAATAAGTACTGTATAGTATGTGTGCGTGCAATCAATAAAAAACAAGTTCCTCGTGCACATCAATGCAATGCCAATCATAAAGGTTCTTCAACAAGCATGGAGCAAGCGGCGATAGTAGACGGCTTCAAACAGTCTGTAGATGTTCATAACTTAGTGTATTCTAAACTGATTGCAGACGGCGACGCGAGTACATATAAAAATATTTTGGAAAGCCGACCCTATCCCAATGTTAGCGTAGAAAAAATTTAGTGTTGTAATCATTTATTACGCAATTATAATGGAAAGAACTTGAACTTGACGAAAGATACATCGATTCCAATAGGTGAACGAAAACTACTCAACTGTGATCGCCTTAAACGTTTACGGATAGCCGTTAAATCCGCAGTTAGATTTAGAACAGCTCAAAATCTGCCCTTGTCAGCCAAAATAAAAAAAATACAGGATGATATTTTGAATAGTCCAAAGCACATATTTGGAGATCACACTAATTGCGAAGACTATTTCTGCACGACTGAAAAAAAACAGGACCCTAACCATGTACCTAAAGTTGCAACTTTGATGCACAAATTGAAGGCAAACGCATCCAGTTTTGTATATCATGCTCGAAGCCTCCTGTACAACTTTAATAACAACAGAGCTGAACAGTTTAATGCTATCGTTGCAAAATATATAGGTGGAAAACACATAAACTATGCATTGAAAGATTCTTATGAGCTAAGATGTTATGCAGCGGTTGTCGCTTATAATACAGGAACACCAATTTATACACTAAATAAAACCATTTTCAATAAAAGCCCATCTGCTACTGTAAAAAAATTCGAACAGCAAAAACATTTACAAAACACTAGGACGAAGAAAACAACCGCAAAAAAACAACTTTTATTCAACGCTGACACTGCTGACTACGGGCAAGCCTGCCAAAAGCCTGACATGCCACCGGATGAATATGAAACCGCCAAGGAACTGTTTTTGGGAAATCTGAAGGAGCAAATACAAGATCGACACGAAATTGAAAGAGATACAATATTACAAGCTGAAAGCGCTCTATGGCTGGAATTAAGAAGGTGTCTTTTGACAGCATCGAATTTCTCAAAAGTTTGTAAGAGACGTGAAAATATCAGTTCAGCGCCTCTTGTGAAGAACATGCTTTATAGCTATTCAATAACCCACGTTCCAGCCATCCAGCATGGCAAAACTAATGAGGTTATAGCTTTGGAACAGTTAGCGAAGCAGGAAAATATCGTGTTTCAAAAATGTGGGCTGCACATTGATGAGAAATATTTCTTCTTGGGTGCTACGCCAGATGCCTTATATGATGAAGGTATAATAGAAATAAACAAAAAAACAATTATGTTTGTTTGCAGTGTGGACTGGACCAGATCAGCCTCTGAAAGTTGAAAAAATAATAAAAAATGACGATTTCTGGGCAAATAAAATGGAGCAAAAGCTAAAAAAATTTTACATGTATACTGCCAGAAATTGTAGACTCCAGAAAAGCACACTCTATGAACATTCGTAACACTTCGTTCTGACCTTTTAAACGAGGTTAACGTTATGATAATTAATTATATATTTTTACAAATATATTTTTATTTTATTACCTTGGATAGGCTTGCATTTCATAATCACAATAAAATCCCTCAAATATTACGGAACCTTGTAAGTAAAAACTATAATGTGCTTATAATAGCGGTAACGGACCAAGATTATTTATTCCGTTCCGCTGCATCATACGGCCACGCACACTACGGTTGTCAGCGATAGTTCGAACGCTCACAGACACAACGCGCTCCGATAGTTACCTAATCTAGGAGAGCGTCGAAATTGACAGGGATTCTTAATTACCTTTTTAAAATTTCGGCATCATACAAGCCTAGATAATGACGAGATCAATCGGTATTATGCTTGATTCTGGACCTAAAATCTCACGAGTGATCACCCTACGACGTTTGTATGAAGAAGCGACCGGCCAGTTCAACCTTTAGTCAACATGACGTCGTAAACGCCACGAAGCCAAACTGGAAGAATTTTCGAAGCGTTTTCTACACGAAGCATCCTCAGGAGGTCAAGACCTCCTGAGGATGCTTCGTGTAGAAAACGTCCAAGAGTCAAGACTCTTGGAGCGCATAATCGATAAATGCACTGAGAAAAATCTAAAGTCAAAAGCGCCCTAATGACGGCCAATTTATATGGTATAAGGCAAAAAACCAACCAAACGTAAATACGTACAAAAACGCCTTCCAACTAGAAGGCGTTAAACGAGTTCAGTGAAGGCGAATCTTTCTTTTCGTCTTCATTTAAGGTGTATTTTGTGGTCTTTCTTAAATATTGACTTTTCGATGAGGCTGATTAAGTCGTACGTTATAGTGATAATCACCGTATATAAACCGCCGTAAAAGTAAGATATATTTTATGGTCAATACTGCAATTATTATCGTATAACAAGTTCAATTCTGAAAATACTTTACGGAAGGCGTTTTTGACGGTTGTGTTTATTATAAAACATGGTACATTTTTATTGATTGGTGAAAATCATCTTAAGAGTTGTGAATTCATCTAACGTAGTTACAATTCAACGGTAAAAGGTCAAATTTTATTTTAGCTTTTAAGTCGTTTTTCTCAGTGTGTTTATCGACAAATTCGAAAAGTTTTCAATGTAAAAGAAAAAATAATGGGAGCACTCTTTCTCAAAATGTTTATGCATAATAATAAAGGAATCGGCTCTGTTTTGGAGGAGACAATAGGAGAATACGAAACGTTAATAATAACAAATATTTATAACATATTTTAAGATAACTTTTAATTAATATTTTATATAAACACTTAAAAATATAAAAATAAGCAATGGTTTTCGGTCTTATGCTCTAAGAGTCAAGACATCCTGAGGATGCTTCGTGTAGAATCGAAACACGTCAAAAATTCTTCCGTTTTGGTTAACGTGGCGTTTATGACATTACGTAGCGTCGGTTGAATAGTAAAATTAGGCGGAATTGTCACTAGATATATTTTTACGTGGTTTTCTAAAATAATAATTTATTGTTTCCTTTAATATTGTTTATTATTAAACTTCACGAGATGTTTGGTATTCTCCTGAGTTCTCCTCCAAAACGGAGTCGATTCAATTATTTCTAAACATTTTTTTTTTTGAGAAAAAGTGTATCTTATTTCCCATTATTTATTTTATTTATGTTAAAAACGTTTCAAATTAGTCTAGTGATTATCTAATCATGGTGGTAAGGCGGGGCATTTTAGAGATTTTCAGGGTCATATTTCCTGTAGTAATCATTATTTGCTGACCAAGAAGGAAGTGACAGGGGCGTGTCTATAGCAGACGTAGGTTTTATGTTAAAAAGATTGCTCTAGCTAGATGCATACCCAGGGAGAAAACAAGGAAAACAAACAACATTTGTGTAGAAAATCACAGGCTGACTTCCCTCATAGGGCCAGACCCAGTGTCTTAATAGCGCTTACCATATAAACGTAGTTTTCTCTTATCTTAAATGCCAAGAGTTCGAACTCGGCGAAATTTTGCATGCATATCCTTCAGTCTAAAATCTATGTTTCTGATTTGTCAGTTTTCCGTATAAATGTGTATTTTCAAAATTATTTGGAAATATCGTATTGAATAGGAATTCATATTTTCAAATTAAGAGATAATTTTCACATAAAACGAGTCAAAATCTCAAAAACGGCGGAAAGACAGGCAGCCGTGGTTGAAGACTTCTGTAGACCACGTCAAAAATCCGTTCAGCCTCAAACACACCGCAATAGAGCCGACAACGGGCAGGTCAGCCTACCCAGCTACATTCCGACGACAAAGCCCATACTTCGCGATCAACGCATTCCTCGAGTTTCTAGCGATTGAAAAAGCCTCGCGAGATGTAAACCTGGCTACTTGCAAAAACATCATGCAAGGGAGAGCGGGGGTTTGTTGCACGTGAGGCTTGCGGAGGCGGAGGCGGCCATATATGACAACGACAATTCCCGAGTCATCAAGGGATCAATGTCAGGTCGATATATGACCGCGTTCAACTCCACTGGTGGGTTTGTCAAATTGAATGAAAGCGAAACGCAGCGGACTGGCCGAAACATATTTCATACACCACCAAACGATCCCATTGTCGTAACAGCCCGGTGCACAAAAATAATGCTGCAAGAGAAAATCCTCGAAATGGATAAAACCATATCGGGGACACATGATCTAGCAGCAGCACGTGAGCTATGGACGATGCCAGACATCACATGGATAAATGGGGTTCCAGGATGTGGGGAAACAACTTGGATAGTTGACAACTTCGATGCTGATAACGACATCATAGTCACCACGACAACCGAAGCAGCAAAAGATCTGCGAGACAAGGTAGGGCAACGTATAGGCGACGGAGTAAAATCCAAAGTGCGTATCTTGGCCTCTGTATTAGCCAATGGGTTCATGGAGCGTAGAGAAAAACGTCTTTTAATAGACGAAGCTCACATGAACCACTTCGGGGCCATCATAATGGCTGCACGGTTGCTGGAGGCTGAGGATGTCGTCATCATCGGAGATGTCAACCAACTGCCTTATATTAACAGAGAGAAACTCTTCGATATAAGGTACAGTAGTCCAAAAACGTTGATTCCAATCAGCCAACAACTGTTCTGCACCCACAGAAACCCCATGGATGTGGCATACGCCCTAAGCGAGGTGTACTCGGGCATTTACTCATCGCGATCCCAAGTTCATTCCCTGAAGCTAGAACGTTACACAGGTGCAAATATACCAACTGACCTCCAGAACACCCTTTATCTAGTGCTGACACAGGAGGAAAAAGCCTCACTCGTTAGCAAAGGATATGGGTCTGGTTCAGGGTCCTGCACCTTAACCGTACACGAAGCGCAGTGTTTGACTTACGAGTCGGTAATAGTCGTACAGATGAGGGAAAGAGTCACCAAGCTCCGAGACAGCGTTTCTCATGCGGTAGTAGCAGTGTCACGCCATATAAAATGCTGCGTTTACTATAACGACGACAGCTCGGATGCCATTGGAGGATTCGTCAGGCGGGCAACGGAGGCTAACCATAAAATCATAGTCGACTACAACCTGAAAATGGCTATACAAAACAGAAACGAAGAGGTCGTGGAGGCTCTAACTAAAACAACAAGGGCATCGCCGGAATCTGCATGTGGCCGGCCCTTCAACGACAAACTAAACCGGTAAATGCACAGCGTAATACACTAACCAACTAGATATAAAGAGAAAAAAAAATTATGTACACATATATATATATAAGTATGGACTCACTTTAGCTATAAGATATTTTAACTAACCCTAGGCTAACTTCCCATCAGGAAGAATATTGATAAGTTTGGAGAATGAACTCATGGTTTTAAAATTATTAAATGTAACAAAAAAACAAATTAAAATCAAATAAGAGTACGGACCACGAGTCTGTAGTGTGTAGCATATAATAATAAAAAAATAAACGAAATAGATGAAATTTAAATAGGACCTACTTGGAGGTAAACTCTATACCCAACAAAAAAGGAAAAATATATATTTTCGTAAAGTTTTTTTTTTATTATATGCTACACACTACAGACTCGTACATAACACATATATATATATATTATATATATATAACTAATGCTCACACAAAAGTCATATGTGAGCATTAGTTTCCCAATTCGCCCACTCAAAGCTTAATATTATTTTACAGAATTTAATACTAAAGACAATTCTAACATTATACTAAAAATATACATAAGTTGGGAATAACTCCAAATACACTTGTGCCATTCTTGGAAATTACGGCAATGTACAGTGAAATAAATCTAAATTCTGGTATTGATGAGTAATATGTGTCCCGTGTATTATTCCCCCTAGAATAATAGTTTGATATAATTATGCGGCATTATCAAATAGAAAGTTAAGTAAACCGTTTGTCCAACAGCCGGATAACTCCGACAAGTTGATGCGCCATCCATCACGGAGATCGTCGACTAGATAGCTGTTTAATCACCCTGATGGTGACATGACACGGTGACACTTTTCACTTAGGTAATTACCCTCTAACCGGGAAATTAAGCGGATTGGAAATAAATTTTGTATCAACTTAGCTATGTTCTTACGTAACTGTCTCACTATTCCCTAATCACTCAATAGTCACTTAAGCTCAATTCTGTCATTATAAAAAAAATTAATGATAATTATATGAATGAATTTTATGTACTAACAATAATTTTATAATAATGTGCTATGGACTTTGTCTGAAATAAATGTTTTTATTTTTTTATTATCATTTACAGTGCACGGAGCTCTTTCCATACCAATGTAGTTTCGCCTTATTTTAAAGACCAAGTTTAAAATATGATCGGTCAAATTCAAGCGCGTATGTCGATGAGCCTGACATCTATGCTTCTGGTTTGCCAGTTTTTACGGTTCCGTACCCAACGGGTAAAAACGGGACCCTATTACTGAGACTTCGCTGTCCATCCGTCTGTCATCAGGCTATATCTCAAGAACGGTGATAGCTAGACCGTTGAAATTTTCACAGATGATGTATTTTATTGCCACTATAACAACAAATACTTAAAATAAAATCAAATAAATATTTAAGGGGGGCTCCCATACAACAAACTTAATTTTTTACCGTTTCTTGCTCGATACTAATAACGGTGACAGGTAGAGGCTTTAACTATTCACAGCATATTTAGTTATATATCTTTTTAACTAAAATTAATTAAAATACAATAAATAATTAAGGGGGCTCCCATACAATAAAAGAGGTTTTCGCCGTACCTACCCAGCTCAATCGGACAATGCGAAAAGAGTCTGTAACTTGCAAGATTAGGTTACAGATAATGGTACGGAACCCTTCGTGCGCGAGTGCCACTCGCACTTGGCCGGTTTTTTTTTATTGCTCATCAATAAACCTTTTACCACAAACTCACCTGATGGTAAGTGTGTGTTCGAAGGTGTTCACAGGCTTAACCTATAATTACTGGCTCTCAAGGACAGCTGTCGGAACGCACCGTTAAGTGCTTGGCGACAGATTTTCTACTTGAGGGCGGTCGCTAGCCAGGCCGGCATTCGCAAAATATTCTTCCACCATGCGGTGAAGCTCAAGCCCGCGGCTGGATTCGAACCATGGACCTGCTGCGCGGCAGTCCATAGCCAATGTCACTGAGCTATCACAGCTTAAATTTTTTTTTTTTTTTTTTATAAATAAAATTATGTGTTCCGGCAGCTGTCCTTGAGAGCCAGTAAGTCTAGGTTAGTCTGCACAACGTCTTCGACCACATCATCACTTACCATCAAGTGTGATAGTGGTCAAAGGCTAACCTATCAGGAATAAAAAAAAATTTTTATGTTTTCAGGGTTTATGTATGTACCTATGTTTGTGAGTTTCTTTACTCCACCATAACTTCTAAACGGCTAAACCGATTTTCATGTATGATACATTGTAAGATTCGTCTTTATAGCACAAGCGACACTAGATACATGAAAAAAAAACTTTTTTTTTTTTGACGTCATATTATGAGATAAAACAAAGATACTTCCAAACCCAAAGGCTTTAAAAAACGATTCCGTAAGTATATATAACTTGCAGTATTCACTTAAATTGCATGATAAAACGTTTAACGAAGATAAAAAAAATGCAGTAGTATTTTTTACTAACCCACTGGCATCGGCGATAATGATAACAATAGAATTTCATTCATAAATAGGCCATAGTGGTCCATATCTAGAGAAACAGAGTATCTGTGCAAATTTTATCAGGTACGGCATCATATGGTTGCTACACAATAGACATAAAATTTGATTTGATAATAGTATAAAAGAAACGTTACCATATTGGCACAAAACTTGATGAAGCTGAATTTTAGAGCGGATTTAAGATGTTTTTCTATAGAGAGAAATATACGGAATCGCGTTCTCAGAGGCGTAATATGTTCCATACATAGAGAAATATAATACTATTTGCTATTTTCTGTGGTTCCATTTCTTCTAGAATATCACATATTTTAATCAAATTCTGTAAGGCCTGTTAACGACCCACTTTGTCGTAGCACTATTAGAACAAAATATATACGTAGCGCGTAGCTAACTACGTAGCTACTATCCGTTGTCAACGACCGAGAGCGTAGCGCAGTCTCATGCTCACTATCTACTACATCACTATAGTCCCTGTAGCTATTTTTTTTGGAACGAAGTTCATTCGACGGTTCTCCTGGACATGGAAAAAGCCTTTGACAAGGTGTGGCACGAGGGCTTGCTGTTCAAATTGTCAAAATCGCCCGCCCCCAGGAGAATCGTCGAAATACTTGCATCCTTCCTGTCGAGTAGAAGCATACAAGTGGCGGTGGAAGACGCCCTTTCAGAAGAGACGCCAGTACTAGCAGGGGTACCGCAAGGAAGCTGCATCTCCCCGTTCTGCTATGCGTGGTATACCAATGATATACCTGTCATTGGGCACGCACAGCTGGCCCTTTACGCGGATGATGCAGCCTACTTCGCAACCTCCTTCAAGACGGAGAACGCAGTCAAACGACTGCAGCCGACGT
The DNA here is from genome assembly GCA_963890685.1 of Plagodis pulveraria. NCBI lineage: Eukaryota > Metazoa > Arthropoda > Insecta > Lepidoptera > Geometridae > Plagodis > Plagodis pulveraria. The sequence continues at coordinate 3,316,023 of OY982961.1, read as the reverse complement.
TAGATGCACTGCCTGAATGGCTGGGGAAGTGGAGGCTATCTGTCAACGTCGGGAAAACCCAAGCAATGATCACCAGCCGATGCTACCTACCAACAAAACTGAAGCTTATGGGACAGGAACTCGAATGGAAAACAGAAGTCAAGTATCTTGGAGTGACTATTGACAGATGCCTCCACTTCAAGAAGCACGTTGAGACTATAACAAATATGGCAAGAGGAGCCAAAGCCAGATTGAATCCGATCTTCAGATCAAGGCTACCACTCCGGACCAAAGTCCTGATCTATAAGGCGTACGTCAGATCAAGACTTACGTACGCAGCGCCGGCGTGGTATGCCCAAATATCAACCGCATCAAAAAAGAAGCTCCAAACAGTCGAAAACAAGTGCCTCCGAACGATTGTAGGCGCACCGCGTTACGTAAGAAACGCTACGGTCGCCCGGGATCTGCAAGTAGAAAACCTGAATAGTTTCACAAGACGCCTGGCAAGGAAAATGTTTGAAAAAGCAGACGCCTCAAACCACGAGCACATTAGGGGCATTGCCCCCTTGCACTCCAGGCCACCAGAAATTACAAGAAGAAAAAAGACGAAGCCTTACCCAAGGGAACTAACCATAGACGTGAATGACAAAGAAGAAGTCGCGACCGAAGCAACGAGACCCACGGTGGTCCCATTCTCGGTCGCTGATCGGTCCGCTGGGCTTTCCACCAGCGGGATCAACCTGGCGTGGCCTGATCGCCCAGATACTTAAAGACCGCCGTGCGGTCAAGTTGTGAGGTCTGACTAAAGAGTCATGCAAAAGACTCGTTCATAGCAATGAACGAAGACGAGCCAGGGAAAGAGGGCCCCCGCCCTGAAACCCTTTACCTCTGGTGGCAGAACACCAGAGAAGAAGACCAGTGTCGAAGTTCATTATCGCGCGTTGCGGAAGGGGGCTAGACGGAAAAAATAAGACCAAAAGTTGTAACGACACTTTTTGCTATAGTTGTAAGCCGTGCGGCGTGCGCGTGTTTCTCTGTTTGTCTGTCTCTCTCTCTCTCTCTCTCTCATAGAAAGCAAGCCAGTTAGTATACGATTAAATAATTGTTTTAATCGTATACTAATTTTAAGTTAATATTAAGTTTATATTAAATTATATTTGTTAAAAATAAAAAAATATTATTGTAAAACTCTCACTCATTTACACACGTCTTCGTAAGGTTCGATCTTAGGGTTATGTAATAAAAACACCTTTTCGATTCCAAATTCAAGACAAATTTATTTTCCATACAAAAAGTATCATATGTTCGGTGCGAATCTCGTCACCGCGATTCAGAAAACTTGCCGCTCAACTACATCGGCCATCTAGTGATAAAGTTAGGAACTATTTGCTAAGGTAAGCTACTCATAAATGAACCATCAATGGTTAGGGTTCTAGTTCAGAACTTCTTTGCATGTTTGACTTCTACATACATAGCCCACCATGGACAAGCTTAGCCTTGTCCTTTACTAACTTAAAATTACACTAAATTATGTATAAGATTTGAAAAACAATAGAAGTGAATAACATTCCTGCAATTTCAAACGTTATGTTAGGTACGATTTGACTGACACAATATTTACAGTAAATAACTTGGTATTAAAACGACCATAACATTTAGATTTTACTGAGCAACAGGAAGTAGGCACAGCTTGCTCACAGGACGTTTTATTGTGCCATTTTTAACCTTAAGAGTTACTACTCTTACCAAATTATCCTGTCCTGGATGGAGCGCAATCACCCTGCCATACAACCAACGACACATAGGTAAATTGTCTTCCCGGACTGTCACTACATCCCCGATACGAGGCTGCGGCATTTGAGTTGGCCATCGGTACCTTTTATAAAATCTTGTAAGATATTGGCGCGACCATTGTCGCCAGAATGTTTGAGTCATCCTTTGGGTGTACTGCCATCGCCGTAGTGAACTTAAGTTAGACGATTCGAAGTTATTGTCAGGCGGGGTTAGTAACGCTTCACCCACAAGGAAGTGACCTGGCGTCAAAATGGTAACATCTTCATCACCATTTCCAGATAATACAGAGAGCGGTCTAGAGTTCAGACATGCTTCGATCTGTGCTAGAACCGTAGTCATTTCTTCAAATGTCAATGTTGAAACTCCTATCGTTCGCTTTAAATGGTATTTAACAGACTTTATTCCGGCTTCCCATAAGCCGCCAAATTTTGGCGAGCGGGAAGGTATGAAGTGCCACTTACAGCCGTTAGTAGCTAACGCTTCTGCGATCTCGTGCACCATAGAACTCTTCTCATTTTTGAATAGCCGTTTTAGTTCACTGGCTGCCCCAGTGAAGTTGGTTCCATTGTCACTCCAAATTTCTTTGCAATATCCTCGCCTGGCAACAAATCTTTTAAAAGCTTGAAGGAATGCTTCAGTAGTAAGATCGCTTACCACTTCCAAGTGGACAGCTCGGGTCACCATGCAAACATATAAGCAGATGTACCCTTTGTGAAACTTATGGCCACGACCTTTGGCTGTACGAAGTTGGATGGGCCCTGCGTAATCTACTCCACTGTAGCTGAAACAGCGAGCAGGAGTTGACCTTACCGATGGCAACTGACCCATCAACTGTGGTTGCGTATTTCCCATATTCTTAACACAAGTCACACAGCTCCGAAAACACGATTTTACAAGTCGCCCAGCGCCAAAAATCCAATATTTAGCACGTATATAGCACAGCATTAATTGTGGTCCACCGTGTAGCGTCTGTTTGTGAGCATCCATGACAATAAGATTAGCTAAATACGACTCTTTAGGTATTAAGATGGGATGTTTTCGTTCTGTGCTTAATGACGAATGCTCCAGTCTACCACCGACATGCAAGATTTGGTTATCGTCCAAAAATGGATTGAGTGATCTTAAGCTACTACGTTTCGGTAAATTTTCCCCTCTTTTTATAATCTCTATTTCTTCGCTAAATTTCTGAACTTGACACTGCCTAATGCAACAATTCAGAGCATCATTTATTTCCTGTGTTGATAAAAACTTTAAATGTCTTTCCGATTTTTCTTTTTTGATGTTGTGGATAAAACGCTTGCAGTATGCTATAACACGTATCATCCGAGTAAGAGAAGAGAACCTTTCCATAATGGACGTATCAACTATAGCGCAGTGATATGTAGTCTTTGCTTCTTCTAAAGTTGAGTTGAGATCCTTCAGTTTGGTATATTGAATATGATTTTCGTGCAGAAATGGTGGGCCTAGGAACCACATCTGATTTTTCGCTAATTCAGATGGAGACTGACCTCTGGATGCAGCGTCCGCTGGGTTATTTTTTGTTGCGATGTGCGACCAATGATGAGAATCGGGGCTCGTTATAATCTCCGATACCCGATTGGCCACAAAAACCTTCCAGCGGCTGGGATGGCTATTCAGCCAAGAGAGAACCACCGTAGAGTCTGTCCAAGCGTGAAGGTTAGTCTTGTCTACTTTTATTTCTCTTGCTATTTCCATCATTAAACGAGTCAGTAAAACAGCTCCACACAATTCTAGTCTTGGAATTGATACTTGCTTGATAGGAGCTACTTTAGTTTTTGCAGATATCAGTGATACCTGAACGTCTCCTTGGGAGTGAACCACACGTGCGTATACTACGGCAGCATATGCGTCTTTCGACGCGTCGCTAAAGCCGTGCAGTTCCACGAGATCTCCACTTGCTGTACCGATCCAACGGGGTATGGATACATTGGTAAGCATTTTAAGTTCATTTTTGTATTTTTTCCATTCATCTAATATACTGACTGAGACAGTGTCGTCCCAGTCAATTCCTGCCAGCCATAATTTCTGTATCAGAATTTTTTAAATAATTATGCTTGGCCCTACCCACCCTAGGGGGTCATAAAAACGACAAATGTTTGAAATTATAGTTCTTTTTGTTGCAGGTTCTTCAACATCTGGGAGGTCTACTTTGTATCGGAAGGCATCACCGCTGCGATCCCAGGTAAGTCCTACAATCTTCATTACTTCGTCTGTCTTTATTTTTAAGCCCTCTTTACTTTCTTCGAACTTGTTAAGACTTTCTTTATCTTTCCCATCTCCTTCTATTTCCTTTAGTTCCTGTAGTAATTCCTCACTGTTGCTTGTCCACTTTTGAAGAGTAAATCCTCCTTTCGCCATGAGTTCGTTCATTTCTTTATATAGATTTACACCTTCTTGGACACTCTCACAACCAGCTAACAAGTCATCCATATAAAAACTAGTGGCTACTGCTTTGGCTGCCATTGGATACTTGTCACCTTCATCAATACTGAGTTGTTGCAAAGATCTTACTGCTAGATATGGAGCCGATGCTATTCCAAATGTCACTCGTAGCATTCGATAATGTTGGATATCCTCATTCGTATCATTTCTCCATAATATGCGCTGGAAATCACTATCGTCTCGGTGAACCTTCACCTGCCGGTACATCTTGACTATATCCGCTGTCAAGCATATGCGTGAGATTCTCCATCTCATAACCAGATGTTTCAAATCTGCTTGCAGAGTTGGACCTACCAATAAGTGCTCATTCAGTGATTTATGATTAATGCCTTTACAGGATGCATCAAATACTACTCTGACTTTAGACGTCTGCTTATCCTCGCGTACCACAGCATGATGTGGTAAATATACTGCCTTTGACTGATTGATTTCATTTTTGGGTACAAGTTCCATATGATTTAGTTGTATATATTCATTTATAACCTCTTTGTATTTATGTTTCAGATCACCACCACTGGACTTCAGTCTTCTTTCTAATGAACATAATCTTTTTTCGGCTATCATCTTGGAATTTACTACGTCTGGACATTCATTTTTAAAGGGAAGCCTAACTACATATCGACCGTCATCATCCCTGGTAGTAGTCTTTGTATATTTTTGTTCACAGAGTTGTTCGTCTTCAGTTTGTAGTTTTTCCTTGGACATCGGGATATCATCCTCAAGCTCCCAAAATTGTTTTAATATATTATTATCTTCTACTACGTGCATGACTTTTATGTCAGCTGATCCAATTGACTCCTTTAGTGCACCTGACAATATCCAACCAAAGGACGTACATTGTGCAATTGGAGAACCATGTGGACCTCTTTTTACTCCATCTTGTAGAATTAGTCCATACACCTCTGCGCCTAACAGCATATCCACACGACTCGGCGTGTGATAGCCTGGATCAGCTAAAACAATATCTTGCAGTTCCTTCCATTCCACAACCTCAATTTCATTCGTTGGTAAAAGTGTGGTAATAGACTTAAGCACATGTGCTGTTACATTTATGATCACCTTTGGGTCAACTCGTGACGATATCTTGAGGTTCACTATAGACTTAGAGACTAAAGCCTTGTCTCCACCTACTCCTGTGATACAACTTTTCGCAGGAGACTTTTTTAATCCTAATTGTTGGACCGTCGCTTCTGTTATGAAGGACGTTTGTGATCCCTGGTCCAACAATGCACGGATTGTATAACATTGACCCTCTTTTGATAAAGTCTTTACCAGAGCTGTTGCCAATAAAATTGGATTTAATTTCCGGGTAAAACATGAAACAACCGTAGCTGATTCCACCTTTTCATCACTTTTTGATGAATTTAGTTCCGCCGTCTTGCCTGTATTAAAGTCATTACAATCGGTACGGGTGACATAACCCTTAGACGCGCCCTCACTCGACGGATGTAAAAGAACGTGATGCTGTTTTTTACATATGCGACACTTAAAGTTAGTTTTGCAGTTTTTGGCAGTGTGATTGCTCCCTAAACAGCAGAAACATATGTTGTTTGACTTAACAAAATTACGACGTAAATCTACTGAATCTTTCTTAAACGCCTGACAGTGAAAAAGCTTGTGCTCTTCTGTACAAAATGGACACTGAATCTCTGCAACATGCATTGATTTCAGTTTATTAACAGGCCTTTGGTTTTTATTTCCGGACCCAGAATCCAAAAACTCAAGCGCTCTGTAGTGCTTTGTTAAGAATTCCTGAAATTGTTTAAATGTAGGCAATTCATCCGACACGTCGCTATCAGTAGCATAGAATTCCCACTGCCTTTTCGATTCTGGATCCAGTTTAAGTGCAATGATATGGATTATTAATATATCCCAATTTTCCGTTTGGACCCCCATATTTGACAATGACGCTAAACTGTCATTTGTTGTATCTAATAAATCTTTAAGTCCACTAGCTGATTCATGACTATGATTTCTTTGACTAAACAGTCTTTTTAATATGTGATGCGAAATATACCGCTTGTTGTTGTATCGGTCTTCTAGTAATTTCCAACATCTAGAATAATTATTGTTTGTTGTCGGTATATTACTCAATAATTGCGCTGCCTCACCAGTTAAATAGCCTTTGAGGTAGAGCAACTTCTCGACATCATCCAACTCAGAATTTTCATGAACCAGAGACTTAAAAAGATCTTGAAAGCTTTTCCACTCTGAATACTTTCCCGAAAAAGTTTGAATATTAACCTTTGGTAATTTGACCTGAGAACGCGAACCTTTGGTTTCATTGGTATTCAGTGTGGATGAACCTTTACTTTGACCATACATTTCTGATAACTTAGATTTTAAATCTCCTTTATATTCAATGTAGAGGTCTTCGCATTGATCGTATACATCGGACTTCATGTATTCGGTTTCTGTTAATTTATCCGGTGCATAAGACCGCAGTAACTCTTTGTGACCACTTAAAAATTCGAACCAAAGTTGATCAATTGACTCCAATCTCCCTTCTAGATATTCCTTCTTCAATCTATCTTTAGGTGTCTTTTTAAAATTAATTTTAGCCTTCGAAATTCTTTTAAATAAATCGTCTTGGAAATTCAACAACGATTCCATCTTGAAAACTATATAAATTATTAAGTTCAATACAATGCGAAGTCTCCAAACACACAAGTAGTATTACAAGCACAAACACACTGGTAATTTTACAAAAAAAAATATTTATGAAATTTTTCTAAGTGTTGACACCATACAAATTTTCTAAGTGTTTAGAATTATAATACAACGGGGTTAAAATTGGGCATAGGTTCCACGTTCCCTCGTTTTTTAACAAATTATTCTAAGTCCTAACTACACTTACAACTCAAAGTTAACTAGTTAATTGACTATAATAAATACAAGTTAAAATGTCCATTAAAATAAAGTTCACTTTTCGTAGAATAATTTAAAAGTACTCACAGTTATTGTTCATTTCACTCACACTTTGACTTCAAATCAAATTCAGTATTGCTCCGTTAAATACTCATTATATTGTTGTCATCCTCTGCCGTGCGCTTACAATCGTACTCCAATATTCCAACTACTCTCCTGGTAGTGAGGCCTAGATAGCCTCCTGTAACAAGGTTGACAGCTACTCGCTCGGTAGCTATCCGACTTGAACAGCGTTGTCCGCTATTCTAGTCATGCGACCCCTTTCGTCGCTCAAAAATCGCTGAATTCCTGCCGAATATTCGGCTACGAAGGACCATGTAAAACTCTCAAATTTACACACGTCTTCGTAAGGTTCGATCTTAGGGTTATGTAATAAAAACACCTTTTCGATTCCAAATTCAAGACAAATTTATTTTCCATACAAAAAGTATCATATGTTCGGTGCGAATCTCGTCACCGCGATTCAGAAAACTTGCCGCTCAACTACATCGGCCATCTAGTGATAAAGTTAGGAACTATTTGCTAAGGTAAGCTACTCATAAATGAACCATCAATGGTTAGGGTTCTAGTTCAGAACTTCTTTGCATGTTTGACTTCTACAATTATAATAACCTAAAAAAATAAAAATTTATTACAATTCCTTCACTAATTAATCGAAAGGAACTTTATTCCATCCGGGTGTCCCTTGACACCTCTCAAGTTTTCTTTATGTGATTGTGACGGGCGAAGCCATAGGCCCACCTGATGATAAGCATTATTATCTGCCTATAACATATGCATTTAGTCGAAATTCACTGCGCCCTTAACCCTGAGACATACAGTTGTGAAGTCTTATGTGCCTTTAATTTTACTGGCTCTCAAAGACTGCTTTCGGAACACACCGTGATGCTTGCTGACACATTTTCAAAGTTGCGTGGAGTCGTCGCCGCGATCGTCGACGCGTGAACTCACCTGATGAAGGGCATCGGACATGCCCGAACACCTAGCTCGACAATCGCGACCAATACTGTGTGAGTACAGCCGGTTATTGAAAACATTAAGATTTTCAAAGGTTTAAAAAAGAGGAGGCAAACATGGTTAAATCGTGACGTATTTCGGTGCAAAATGAATGAATACTTGAAGCTCGAAACCTTTTCTTCGAACTAAACTGGAAGGTAACATAATATAAAAATGTTTTAAGCAATAATATATCGTAGTAAATATCTGTTACTTTTATTTATATATTTTTATAATATATCTGAATTCAAGATATTTTTGATTTTTGATGTTTTATTTTTATTAACCTCCGATGCAAAAAGATGGGTGTTATGAGTTTGACGTGTCTGTGTGTAGGTATGTCTGTAGCATCGTAGCTCCTAAGACCTCCGTAGACTTATTTTGATGCGGTTTTGTTGTTTGAAAACTGACGTGATCAAAATGGTAGCTATACAATTATGAAAATGGTTCGGTGGTTACTTATAATTTTCAATTTGATACTTATTACCTTATGTACCTAAGTATTAAAGTTTTGGAAACAGGGAGTGTTCACAAGAATATTAAGAAGATTTATTTTTCAACACAACAAATATTCTATATATAAACATTATGTCATATTACTACCTTGTCTGTGCAAACATTAGTGTGTTTACGTGTGGGAGGAACCAGCAAGTGAAATTACTGAGCAAACAAGACATAAGAACTACAAAGTTATTGCGGAAAAGGAAACTCACATACATACCTTTTTATTTTGAAGCGCTCGTAGTGAAGTTTACTTAGCTGTTCTTAACCGATCAGGAAAGTTAAGCAACGTCGCCCGCGGCCATGAGTTGGATGGGTGACCGCTAGTGACATTACTACTGAGCGCTTCTGTGCTTCGGAGGGCACGTCCGTCGGTCCCATTTTGCGAATGCCCGCCTGGCTAGCTACTCAAGTAGAAAATCTGTCGCCAAGCACCTAATGGTGTGTTCCGGCAGCTGTCCTTGAGAGCCAGTACTTCTAGGTTAGCCTGAAATATCTTCCACCACATTATCACTTACTATCAGGTGAGGTAGTGGTCAAAAGGCTAACCTACCAGAAAAAAATAAAAAATAAACATACATTAACCATAAAAAATTACACCCCTTTATACTTTTAGAAATAAATTTTCTGGAATTTTATTATGTACGTTTTACTTTGTTATTAATAGTAATTAAGGTTACCTTATTTGTTATATTTGTATTTTGATCTTGTAGCACAAGCTATTCATTTTCTGATGAATAATCGATTGTTCAAAGTAAGGTTGTTTTTTGGTGTGAATGCCGACCTTAAATCCTGGGCTAGCGACTACGCTGGTCCAGGATATAAGGTCTACTAAGTCTAGAATTTGATCACGAGCGTAGCGAGGGATTCAAATATAGACTACATAATATACTGAGCAGAGTGAGGGATATAAATGTTACCTTAATAAAGATACTAAGCAGTGAAACATTGTTTTTTTTTTGTTATAAAAGTGAAGTTTTGCCGTTTTGTGGGTTAGTTGACTTAGAGGTGACATATGTCGTATGTGTGTTCCAGACTCATTGCCGTTCGCATTTAGTTACTCACGCTAAATCAATTATTCTGCAATATCGATAACCAAAACCTCCTTGGTTCTAAATATGATGTCGACATCCAAAACCTCCTTGGTTCTAAATATAATTTCGATAACCAAAACGTCCTTGGTTCTAAATATGATGTCGACAACCAAAACCTCCTTGGTTCTAAATATAATTTCGATAACCAAAACGTCCTTGGTTCTAAATATGATGTCGACAACCAAAACCTCCTTGGTTCTAAATATAATTTCGATAACCAAAACGTCCTTCGTTCTAAATATGATGTCGACAACCAAAACCTCCTTGGTTCTAATTATAATTTCGATAACCAAAACCTGTTCTAAATATGATTACAAGCACTATCGCGTGTTATGCGAAAATCATATTTTACAAATTTTTGGACCCGTGTCCAATAATTTATGGTGTGCATCCGGTGCGAAATCAGAGGACGCGGGTTTGATTCCCGCTTGGTGCATACAATTTTGGGCTCCAAAAATCTGTACAATATGATTTTTGCTTAGCACGCCATAGTGCTTTGTAATCATATTTAGGAATATAGAATGGTAGCGACATCATTCCGAGAGAGATTCGACTGTGTAGAGCACTGCACTCTGATTCGTAAACTTTACCACTATGGTATTCGTGGAAAAGCTCTGAATCTTATAGAGTCATATCTGTCAGACAGGCTACAGAGGGTTGGAATAAGTGGCAATACTTCTTCCGGGTCATTGGTAAAAATGGGAGTACACAGGGATCAATTTTGGGACCTTTTCTGTTTCTAACATATATTAATGATCTGCCTTGCATGGTCAAAGATTTCTGCGATATTGTTTTATTCGCAGATGATACCTCTCTGATTTTTAAAGTAGATAGGAAAGACAGTGAACTGACGCATGTAAATAATGTATTATCTAAGATTTGTAAATGGTTCGCCGCTAATAATCTTCTCCTAAATTCAAAAAAGACGAAATGTTTAAAGTTTTCTTTACCAAATGTTCCTTATGTTGAACCAAACATTAAGCTTGGACCAGATAAACTCCCTATTGACAAAGCGACAGTCTTCCTGGGAATCAAAATGGATTCCACTTTACAATGGGATCCACATATACATGATCTCTCCGGAAGACTTAGTTCTGCTGCATATGCAGTTCTTAGGATAAGACAGTTAACAGACGTAGCTACTGCTCGCCTAGTTTATTTCGCGTACTTCCACAGTATTATGTCGTATGGCGTCTTGCTGTGGGGAACTGCTGCTGAGATAGAGACAATCTTTATCATACAAAAGCGTGCAATTCGAGCCATATATAAAATGGGTCCTAGGGAATCTGTGAGGGATCTTTTTAAAGAAATTGATATTTTAACTTTACCAAGTCTGTATATATTTGAAAATATTATGAATGTTCGTAAAAATTTGAGTAAATTTAAATTAAACAGTGACAATCACGATTACAATACTAGGAATAAAGATAAAATAGCGGTGCCAGGTTTTAGATTAGCAAAGACAAATAAAAGGTCCTTCTTAGGTAATTGTGTGCGGTTTTATAATAAAGTTCCTAAACATATTACAACGCTCACAGAAGGGAAATTCAAGTTGCATGTGAAAAACATATTGATTAAAAAATCCTACTACACAGTTTCTGATTACATAAACGACAAAAATGCCTGGACAATTCCGCCTCCGCCAAGCTATTGCCTGTCACCTACATAATTTAAACAAATATTGTAATAACTCTATTATATAGTATGTATGTAACACATTGTTAAAAGATGTTTAAAAGAATGGCCCCGAGTTTCTTGCCCGTTCTTCTCGCAGTGGCTCTATACACTTTATTTGCTGAACGTGGCAGTACAATGTAGAATATTTCAGTACTAAAATTTGTAATTGACCTTCATAAGAGCGTCATAGACGCCTAAATTGAATAAATGATTTTGACTTTGACTTTGACTTTGAGAGTTAAGTGTTTGAAAAAGCACTTCTTTCGATCAGATGATTTCTAGTACTCTGGTTGATGGCCGCGTACCGTATGGGCGTCGTATCGGACGACGGTTAAAGTAATACAATTAGAGCATGAAATTTCGGGTCGAAAGAGTGTGCTCAGGTGGCCGAGTGGTTGAGGCATCCAGCGCGAAAACAGAGGTCGCGGGTTCGATTCCCGTTCGGGGCGTAACATTTTGTGCTCCAATTATTTGTAAAATAAGAACCAAAACCAAACCAAATCATTTAATTTAACTAAACCGTTATTGTAATAAAAATGGCATTATAAATCATTAATTTCAATGTAAAATTAGACACCGCTACGTCGTAGCCCGTCCTCAGTGTCACGGCACGCGCTCGCCTCCACGGATAAATGTCACGTCCTCGACCCGGTTGCCATGACGACGGATCTCTCGCATTTCACGTGTTATCTATCCCTGCTGAATAACCTCAGGAAATATTCAACAAGTTGCATAAACTGTGGACACTACGCGACGTAACTCGACTAACATAATCACAGGAAAGAAGCAGATAAGCTTGACATAATGAATAGATTCAGGCGTTACTTTGCTGAAATCCATTTTTAATAATAACAAGTATTTTTGTCACTAATATTTGTGGAATTGTCACTAGATATATATCATTTTAATAAAGATTTTTAAGTGTTTTATTAAATAATTAATTTAATGTTTTCTTAAAATACTTTCATATATGTTATTATTATTCAGATAAGTTTGGTTATAATACTCAAGGTTCCTACTTTTTTTATGTGATTGTGAGGGAACAAGCACGAGGTCCACCGTGGACTAACCTCTGCCTATAACAGATGCATTTCGTCCGAACGAATTGCACTACGCTCGTCATACCGAGACATACAGTTGTTATGTCTCATGTGTCTGTTATTTTGCTGGCTGAATGCTGCCGGAACACACTGTTAGGTGCTTGGCGACAGATTTTCTACTCGAGGGTGATACCTAGCCACGTGAGCATTCGAAAAGTGCTCTTCTACCATGCGGTGAATCTCAAGCTGGCAGCGGGGATCGAACCATGGACCTGCGGCACCGCAATCCATAGCTATTACCGCTTGGCCATCATTGCTTTAAAATCATGATTAGAATTAACTTTAAAACTGATATACTCTCACAATAAGATAAGGAGGTATTCAATAAAGGTAAAAATTGGCCAACTGCAGGTTGGGTTCCGTATCATTATCTATATAAATACAACACTAGACACTATCATATATTCGTTTTTTTTAGTGTTCACGAAGGCTACGGAACCCTGTGTGTGGCACTTAGCAAAATTTTAGTATTTGTTGTTACAGCAACAGAAATACATCATCTGTGAAAATTTCAGCTGACAGACATACGGACAGTGGGGTCTCAGTAATAGGGTCCCGTTTTTACCCTTTGGGTTCGGAACCCTATAAATATTGATTAATATTAATATATACCTTGGGACGCTTCAATTACACCCCCATATATTCCTGTGGGAGTCCAGAGGAGACGAAGGAAAAATACTAGAGGGTGGGCAGCAGCGCCTCGTTCAGGATCGCTTCGGATCAGAGGAGGGATCGAAGTGTAGGCAGTTCTTCAGAACTGCCTACACTTCGATCCGCGTCATCTGCCAAACGCGGGAGGGTTATGGCAAACCTCGTAGGTTTTTATGATATCAAATCAATACTAATTACTCAAGTAAAAAAAATGTGACATGAAGTTCTGTCGAAGTTATGGAACAAGGTTCGTATTTCTTTCTAAGTGACATTAACGATTCTCTTTGAAAGCATGTTATTCGAAAGATAAATATAATATTATATCAAATCAGCAGACGAAATTTTATATGGAATAGCGGCGACATGGTATCGTTATGAAAATTATTATTTGTGGTAAAAATTATTAGCTTTTTTCTTTTAATTTTCTTAATGGCCGGTAACGAGCAACATATTTTAAAAAAAACCGCGGATTCATGGTAATATACCCATTTATATTTAGTTTATGTATTATATATTTGAACTCATGTACGTAAGTAAAATATTTATCAATGTGGTGTATATACAAACGTAATTTAATTTCATTGTATTAATTGCATATTTGAAATTGTTATTCTTTGTTCACCGCCGTGTATCTTGAAATGTGGTACTGTTCATACAAAGGTTGTCTAGAAGAAATTACAATATTATGCGACAAGACCGCCCATTGTAATAGCGTTGATTAACATTACTATTAATAAGACTATTTAATGTATTTTTGGTGTGTAATAAAGAGTTTTGTATTGTATTATTGTTACACGACTGTCCAAAAAAGAAGTGTTATTCTCATGGTTCATGTATGGATTTTAATGTATGATATATCATTAAATTCGTCTTGATAACACAAGTGACACTAGAACATAAAATAAATAATAAAAACCGGCCAAGTGCGAGTGGGGCTCGCGCATGAAGGGTTCCGTAACTAATTATTCTGTGAATAGTTAAAGCGTCTACCTGTCATCGTTATTAGAATCGAGCAAGAAATGGTTAAAAATCATGTTTGTTGTATGGAAGCCCCCCTTAAATATTTATTTTATTTTAATACTTACATCATCAGTGAAAATATCAACTGTCTAGCTATCACCGTTCTTGAGATACAGCCTGGTGACAGACGGACGGACAGCGAAGTCTCAGTAATAGGGTCCCGTTTTTACCCTTTGGGTACGGAACCCTAAAAAACAAATGGGCGGATTTTAGATGCCATGTTGTGAGAAAAAATAAATCTCTTCCAAAACCCATTGAGTGAATTATCAAAATTAAGGACTTTAAAAAGGGATTCTATAAATACTTACAACTTGCATGGAAACATTCAATGGAACGATAAAACGCTTAATAAACCACTTGCAGTCGGTTTTTTTTTCTTTTTTAATTAATTTATATTTCATATGTGTGAGTGGCAAACAAGCTGACGGGCCGCCTGATGGAAAGTGGTCGCTCTTGCCTTTGGATATCTGCAACACTGGCGTCATAAATATAACTGTTGACTACCGTTTGAAGAGCTCCACAAAGAATAGCGCGGGAGTGATCTTATTCTACATTTTGCAGATGTGATGCAAATGCTCCAATAAGTAAAGTCAACAGATTCGAACGTCAATACTAAGTACACAATGTAACCTACAGTAGTATGTTAATTTTCTTTTAATAATAAAAATTATTCTTTTGGGAATATTCGCATCGGCGAACCGTGGATAATAGAAAGCACGGTTCGTTGAAAAACTAAATTTTATTGAACATAATTGAAAAGCTTTAGCTTCGTTTATATAACCGAACCTAACTTAATCTAAACAAGCCAAAACTATATTTAAATTTAAGATAAACCTTCTAGATTTTGAATAATAATAAAAATAATTTTCGGCGAACCGTGCTCTCTGCGAACAGTTTCTGAATACCATGCGAGGGCGTGGTTATTTAACCTCAAATTTTCAGAATTGGTATTTTTTTTGCAATAATATTGTATTTATTCAATAACTAAATTTCAAAACGTATTATTTATCTAATAGTTTTTATAATAATGATCAGATAATATCTAAGTATAAGATAATTGTTGTTAAATATATAGTTATATATATAATAAAATTATAGTAGTTTAAATTAAATTATTTTTAAATTATTATAGTCGTAGGCTAGAGCATTTGGACTGTCTATGAGTCTGCAATGGCTTATAGGGATCTAAATGGTTTTATTGTAGTAGTTGTAGTGTTGTATAAATAAAGGCATACCGCCGGTAAAAAAAAAACTAAATAAAAAAAGTTATAAAATTACAACACCAAGCATATAAAGGTTAATAATGTTATATGCTAATACGTTGTCAACACATCCAATGAAATTCAACCTCCTTCATTGTTACTTTAACATTAAAGCTAGAAAAAAAGATTAACCCCCTTACTTATAAAAAAAATCGCTATGTAGTTGTTAAGTAATGGATAACTAAACAGTGTTTAAGTAATGCTTAAATTCTTCTTACTTATAAACGCTACATATATAGCACCTGTTTAGTTAAGCAATGGATAATGAGGTCGAACGTATTTTAAACTGACAACATTGTACTAAAAAGTATTATGAATGACCTAAATGGCCAAATAGCATGTATGTAGTGCTAAATATCTTGAAATTAAAAAGTAAATATAATACTTTTCTTTGTATAGTACCACCAACTTAACTGTGCAGTTTTCGAGGGCGCTACTGGTCAAGGAAATCAACTACGAACTGTCACAATTTGAAGGAATGTTGTAGTTCTTTTTTCTGCCACCTGAACAGATAAGTTGGTGGGTCTGTAACTAAATCTGCTGATCAGAAATATGGGCGCCATCTTGTTACTTAAAATTTAAACAAGGGTGGGACGGTGTTTAAATTGACAGCTGATTTAAGCAGTACTTAGGTACTGGATAAAGTTATGTAGCGTTTATGAGTAAGAAATTTTGCTAATCAGCGGCTAAGTAATGTTTAAAATTTAAGTAGCGTTTATAAGTAAGGCTATAAAGGTTCAAATGTAACACATAACAAACATTGAACTCAAAGGCAAGACCATCGCAGGTCTTCAAAGAAATAAGTGTATAACCCAAAGGGGTACACAGAAGGTTGTCGTGACACGTACCACGTGTCACCAAATTTGTATAGACCACCTATCGGTCACAGTTCCAGGTTTCGGGCTGGTGCTGAGAATTCCTTATTCTTAACTAATATAATAAAGAGGAACAATTTGATTGTTTGTTTGTTTGCATTGAAACAACTGGACCGATTAGGATGACATTTGGTATGGAAATAGTTTGAGACACGGGGATGGTCATAGGATAGTTTTTATCCAACTGCGCAAAAAGAAGTTAATGGGTTTGCGTAATAACCGATCTTCTTGACCGATTAGGACGAAATTAGGTATGGAAATGGTTTGAGACACGGGGAAGGACATAGGATAGTTAATTACTAAAATAAAACAAAAAAATAAAAACGTTATAAAAAACATAACAACAAAAAAAATATATATAGATAGAAGCTCATTAAAATAATTATATTCAAACATTATTTATTATTTTCTTTTCTTAGTAACCTTACTCAAATAGAAGGGTGTATGTGTGTATAATAATATTTCTTTGTTAATGTTGTATATTATATGGAACGGGACAAGCAAAACACACGGAGGTTAGAGTCGCACTGTCTTTATTCACTTATTAGAAATAAGATGGCGGTTGGTGGTCGCAGCCACACACATACATGTATAGGTAGGTACACATATACAACACTTCCTCCCCCATTTGACAAAATATCTTGATACAAATCCATGAACCTTAAATAAACTATAATAGGTACATATTATAGACATGTTACAATAATGCCTTATAATCCACTTTTGGTATATTGCGAAGCAATCTAGAAGTAGACCTCGATGGCAAGTCAAAGGTCTCAGGTGGAGATGACGTCATAAGTCCGCTGTCTGGTGGCGAGCACAACGCTTCCGAAGAGCCCTGCTCCTCAGAAACTACATCAAGGTCCCACACAGGCCTTATATCAGCAGCGCTGCCTTTATAAGGAACTACTTGATTTTTATGTTTTTTTAGCACTTGAGAACTTATACTGTCACAAATCAGATACATTACTTTACCTAACTTTTTTGATATTGTTCCTTTACACCAATGAAACTTATCTTTGTTTAAAAATTTTTTATATAACACATTATCGCCAATATGAAATGTTTGTGTATTTTTTCCACCGTAACTTTTACTCTGTAAGCACTGTTTGTGTTTAACATTAGAAGCAACGGATGTGGGTAAGGGCGATGACGACTCCTTAGGATTAATTAAATCCAGTCGCGATCTTAGTTTGTGGCCGAATACTAGCTGCGCTGGTGAGAAACCGGTGACTGAGTGCAACGAATTCCTGTAGTCGAAGAGATATTTTAGCAGTTTCAGCTTAGCGGCCCTACGATTTTGTGACGATAAT
Organism: Plagodis pulveraria; assembly: GCA_963890685.1. Taxonomy (NCBI): domain Eukaryota; kingdom Metazoa; phylum Arthropoda; class Insecta; order Lepidoptera; family Geometridae; genus Plagodis; species Plagodis pulveraria. The sequence goes on along the minus strand of OY982961.1, from coordinate 3,298,370 downwards.
AAACTACTTTTGATAGCTTTTTTTACAATTTTGACGTAGCTTTCCGCCTGGCCGTTACTAGCCGCGTTATAAGCAGCTGAAGTCAAATGCGATATCCCATTCAACGAACAAAATGATCTAAACTCATGAGACGTGAACGCAGTCCCGTTATCGCTAACTATCGTATGTGGCACTCCAAATCTAGACATGAATTCGTACAGTTTTTCAACAACGGCAACAGACGTAGTACTATTAGTCATTTCATAGACTTCTACCCATTTTGAATACGCATCTACAATAACAAAATATACGCATTCGTTTATAGGTCCTAAAAAATCAATATGAATTCTATGAAACGGCTTCGACGGAAAAGGCCATGGCGCTAGGGGTGCGCGTGGTGGCGCGGGGCGCATCCGCATGCACACATCACATGCTCCTATCAGCGTCTCCAGAGCTGCATCTACTCCCGGAAACCAGAACCGAGACCGAATTTCGGCCTTGCTCTTGACAATACCCATGTGGGAACTATGCACTTCAGATAAAAGGAGCGTTTGCAAATTCTCTGGTATTACTACTTTATGTCCTCTCATAAGACAACCGTTCTCATATGATAATTGGTTACGACATAAAAAATATGGTCTCAATTTTATATCCGAAACGTTTTTCGGCCAGCCATTTAAAATAAAACCTATAATTTTACTAAGAATTGAATCTTCTTGTGTTTGTTTTTTCAAAACACTCAACGTGATAGGCAAATTGCCCTCAACCACAAAATTCATGTAAGTAGCTACATCAATCTCATTGAGGTCCGCGGCTCGAACAGCTGATATGGTGCCTTCCCCTCTCTCTCCTGCGCTTGCTACACTCTCTGACAGGCATGGTAAACTAGCGCGCGATAAAAAGTCAGCACTATTGTCGGCACTCTTTACAAACTCGATCTGATAGTTATATGCGCTCAGAAAGATCGCATATCTCTGTAGCCTATTAGCCGAAACTTCGGGTATACCTTTGTGGGGACCGAAAATAGAAATAAGAGGCTTATGATCAGTGCGTAAAATAAACGGGCTTGACCTTCCATATAGGTACTGATGGAAGCGTCGTACACCAAATATTATTGCTGTAGCTTCTTTTTGAATCTGCGCATAGCGTTTCTCGGCAGCATTTAACGTCCTCGAAGCAAATGATAAGGGTCGTTCCAATCCCTCTTCATCTACTTGGGATAGTATAGCTCCCAGACCGTACGGTGACGCGTCTACTGTCAAAATTAATTTAGCATTTGGATTGAAATGTGCCAAAACCTGATCTGATCCGATTATATTTTTTATCTTGGTAAACGCCTTGTCTTGCTCGGGGCCCCAAGTCCATTTTTGTCCTTTTTTAAGCAAATCATATAAAGGACATAATATGCTAGAAGCATTTGGCACGAAATTTCTGTAATAATTTACAAGCCCCAGAAACGATTGGAGCTTATTCACATCAGTAGGAATAGGGGCTTCAAGCATTGCCTTTACCTTTTCAGGTGTTTTCTTTAAACCGTTTCTATCTATTACATAACCCAGATATGTGATTTCATTTTTGAAGAATTCACATTTTTCCTTTTTCAAGGTTAGACCTGCGTCTTTCAGGCGCTGAAGAACAGCTTGAAGACGCTCCATATGCAAGGCGGGATTTGGAGCCGTTATGAGTACGTCATCAATTAGACATAATACGCCGTCCATGCCTACTAATAAATTTTCCATAGCCCGTTGGAAAATTGATGGCCCGCTTGAAATTCCAAAAATTAATCTTGTGTAATTATATAATCCGCGATGAGTATTAATACAAGTAAACTTCTGTGACTCCTCATCTAAAACTAATTGTGAGTAAGCCATAGACAAATCTAGTTTTGAGAATTGCTGTCCACCATGCAGTTTAGAAAATAGTTCACGCACGGTAGGTAATGGGTATTGTTCAACTATAAGCTGTTTATTGATCGAAACTGAGTAATCCGCGCATATTCGTACGGTACCGTCCCGTTTGAGCACGGGTACAATAGGAGAAGCGTAATCTGAGTGATCAACCTGTTTGAGTATGCCTAAGGCAGTTAATCGGTCTATCTCTTTATCTACTTCAGGCCGTAAGGCAAATGCCATAGGACGGGCTTTGAAAAATACAGGTTGAACATTTTCTTTGAATTGCAATTTAACCTTATATTTATTAAAGGTACCTAGTTCGTCAGTAAACACGCTGGGATATTGCTGTTGCAGCTGCATTGCTATCTTATCCCCACGGCTCGTAACAAAATGACAAGGCGTCAGCTGTAAGTTGAACAGACTTAAAAAGTCTCTGCCTAAAAGTGGAGGGCCGCCATTACGAATTACATGAACTTTAACTTGATGCGTTCTATTCATATACGATAACGGCATCATTGCTACGCCTATACATTCCATGATATTACCTACATAAGTATAAAGCGGACTTCTCATAGTGGACAACTGAACACTGCTAAAATATTTCTTGTACGTAGCGTCAGAGATTACTGTGACGGGAGCCCCACTGTCAATCTCGAAACATAATTGAACACCATTCAAAGTAACCGTTTCTGTCATGGGTTCCCCCCGCAACGTACGAATATTTAATAAAAACTTACCGTCGTCATTATCATCGTCCTGACACACATCCGTAGCCGTCACAACATACTTAATTTTATTGCACATTTTTCGTAAGTGCCCTTTAGTATTGCACTTATTGCAGGTGTAATTTGCGAACCGGCACTGAGAAGACTTATGATTTGAACGACCGCACACAGAACACTTTTCTTTCACTGATTTACCGGTACCCGTGAAACTTTTACGACCTTTATCTATTTTGAATAGCTGATCCTGCGTCACGTTCGTAAACGCGGTGGTCCCGCCAGCCGAGGCAGCAGGCGCGGCGGTGCTGGCAGCGCGCGCACATCGCACGCTCTCGGCCAGCTCCACAGCTTTCGCCAGCGTCAGCTCGTCCATATTTTGCGCAAATAGTTTGTCCCTGGCGGGTCCTGGCGCTATTCCCATCACGAAGCGATCGCGTAACGCTTCTTCCAAGTTTTTGAACCCACAGTGCTCGCTGAGGCCCCGTAGTCTTGCGGCCCATTGATGATGCGTTTCGCCCGCCTGCTGCACCGCAGCGTAAAAGTTATAACGTTCGGTGAATCCGAGGCGCTTGGGCGTAAAGTGATCATCTAAAATCTCGACGATTTCTTCATAGGGCACTTCTTGCAGATCCTTGGGCAAAGCTAAATCCGATGCTAGTTTGTAGGTACCGTCGGTGAGTGCGCTCAACAAAATTGCTCGTCTTTTTATTCCATTCCCGTCAGTCTTTGCGGTGATATCATTCGCAATGAACCATTGCGTTATACGGCTCTTATAGGTACTCCAAGTTTGCAAATTGTGATCAAAACTTGATAAAATTCCAAATTGAGCCATCTTTTTTTTACTTGAGCGGGTAGACGACTGCGCCACTGTTGTATATTATATGGAACGGGACAAGCAAAACACACGGAGGTTAGAGTCGCACTGTCTTTATTCACTTATTAGAAATAAGATGGCGGTTGGTGGTCGCAGCCACACACATACATGTATAGGTAGGTACACATATACAACAGTTAAGTACCCGTGCGAAGCTGGAGCGGGCCGCTATTACATTAATACTTTAACCGGGAATCGACCCCAGGACCCAAGCAAGGCGTTTTTAATGTTTGATAAGTTAACCTTTGACCACTATCTCACCTAATGCTAAGTGATGATGTGGTCGAAGATTTTGTTCAGGCTAACCTAGAATTTTTCTTTCGCCACTTCACCAACTGGGACACTCGGTCAGGTAGGTTTTACAGACGTTTCCACCCACGAAAGCGCTCGTAGCGAAGTTTGCTAAGCCGTTCTGAACCGATCTGCAAAGTTAAGCAAAGTCCGCCGCGGTCATGATTTGGATGGGCGATCGTTAGTGACATTACTACTGAGCGCTTCCGGGCTTCGGAGGGCACTAAGCCGTCGGTTCCGGTTGTTGTCTCAAGATGGCAGTAGTATGATAGTAGGGCATTTTGCAAATGCCTGCCTGGCTAGCTACCACCCTTAAGTAGAAAATCTGTCAAATAAAATGAAAGCACCTAACGGTGTGTTCCAGCAGCTGTCCTTGAGAGCCAGTAATTCTAGGTTAGCCTGAACAACATCTTTGACCACATCATCACTTACCATCAGGTTAGATGGTGGTCAAAAGCTAAGCTATCAAGCACAAAAAAGCGCTCCCTCCTTTTTCAGTGTAGTTACAACTACCATTACCTATCTAAGCGATTTTTGATTGATTCACTGTGGATGTGCGCGCCTTCGTCAGTGAGACAGGTCTGTAATAAAAAAACGCAGCAGTAGGATCTCATAATGTACAATTTTATAATTATGCTTCATAAGATCTAGACATATTATATAATGAATCTCTGAGGGATCTTTTTAAAGAAATTGATATTTTAACTTAACTAAGTCTGTATATATTTGAAAATATTATGTATGTTCGTAAAATTTGAGTAAATTTAAATTAAACAGTGACAATCACGATTACAATACTAGGAATAAAGATAAAATAGCGGTGCCAGGTTTTAGATTAGCAAAGACAAATAAAAGGTCCTTCTTAGGTAATAGTGTGCGGTTTTATAATAAAGTTCCCAAACATATTACAACGCTCCAAGAAGAGAAATTCAAGTTGCATGTGAAAAACATATTGATTAAAAAATCCTACTACACAGTTTCCGATTACATAAACGAAAAAATGTCTGAACAATTCCGCCTCCGCCAAGCTATTGCCTGTCACCTACATAATTTAAACAAATATTGTAATAAATCTATTATATAGTAAGTATGTAACACATTGTTAAAAGATGTTTAAAAGAATGGCCCCGAGTTTCTTGCCCGTTCTTCTTGCAGTGGCTCTATACAATTTATTTGCTGAACGTGGCAGTACAATGTAGAATATTTCAATACTAAAATTTGTAATTGACCTTTATAAGAGCGTCGTAGACGCCTAAATTGAATAAATGATTTTGACTTTGACTTTGAATAATTTTCACTTTGACGATAATGGATAAAGCTGTGCTTTACCTTGGGGCTTGGCCTAATAAACAATTCGGTTAAAATCATCGATTTAAATAATAAAAGGAAGATAGGGTACGCTCTAATATCACGACAATATAATGTAGCGAAAATTTAACACAAATATAATATAATGCAGACAGCTACACTTCTATTGTCTATGATACAATGGATGAACACATACAAAGACGAGAAAGAGGACAAGCATGCAGTAGACAGACCGACAGACGTACACTACTGATACTCAATCAGGAGACGTCTCACCTGATTTCACATTGCTATGTTCGAGGCACGGGTGCCGCTTCTTCCGTTTTCATAAGTTCAATGGCTATCCCAGGAATGCATTCCTATATGAATACCAAAACACCTCTAAAAACTACTCCATGTAAGTTTGAAGCAGAAAAGTCAGCAACAAGCAAAGCCGCGCGGCAACGCTCCCAGAAACGGTGCGATTACATATTCAGGACTTACAATTTAGCGAAGCGAATATTCACGCAAGCGTTGCGTCGAGATAGCTCATTGTTTATTGAAGCGGCCCCAAGGCTATGTTACACTAGGAGCGTACGAAAACAAAAACTGTGCTGGGATCTGAATTTTTGTAATAAGAATTATAAGATGGATCAGTCGTCAATCCTCCCATCTCAAGACATCATCGAGCATCTACCGAAAAGGTCGAAGAAAGAGACTTAAACAAAGTTCACTATTTAATTCTGCGTGATACCGCACTTCACCCTTATTACAATTCTGAAACCTGTGGATGTTATGTTCTAACTACCAGCATCCTTTTGGAGCAGTGACGGCTCAGTGGCATTGGCTATTGACTGCCGCGCAGCAGGTCCATGGTTCGAATCCCGCTTCGGGCTTGAGCTTCACCGCATAGTGGAAGGGCATTTTGCGAATGCCCGACTGGCTAGCGACCCTCAAGTAGAAAATTTGTCGCCAAGCACCTAACGGTGTGTTCCGACAGCTGTGCTTGATAGCCAGTAATTCCAGGTTAAACCTGTTAATACCTTAGACCACATCATTACTTACCATCAAGTGACATTGTGGTCAAAGGCATTCCTATCAGCAATAAAAAAAAAAGAACCATTTGGTAGGTACCTATCTTTCATCATCATAATTTTACCCGGAAAAAGTCCACTGCTGGATATATGCCTCCCCCATAAATTTCCAAATAGAACGGTTGGAAGCGGCCTACATCCATCGTCTTCCTGTGACCTTAGTAATGTCGTCCGTCCAACTGTGGGTGGTCTTCCGACGCTGCGCATGCTAGTTTTTGGTGTTCATTCCAGAACCTTTCGGCCCCAACGACCATCAGTTCTGCGTGTGCCCTGCCCACAGCCACTTCAGCTTGCTAATCTGCCGGGCTATGTCGGTGGCTTTCATTCCTCTACGGATGTCCTCATTCCTGATTCGATCTCGTAGAGAAACACCGAGCATGGTCCTCTCCATAGCTAGTTGTGCGACTTTGAGCTTACTTATAAGACCCACAGTTACAGGCTACATTGCAGTTCCATATATCATCACTGGTCTAGGTGTACGGCGGGATCCACAACTTAGAACCCACCATTTGGACAGGTTCTACTTAACCGTAATTTAAATCATCCGCTGAAGCTAAATTCTTTAGGCAAGCGAAGCTATTAGTAAGCTCGAGTTGGAAACTTTTGGGTTCTGTCTTTATTTCAAGTAAACGTCTCCGTGTAGATACAGGTTTACAAAACGAGGTTACACTATGCAGCAATATAAAATATGTATTAAGAATGTATCGCAAACATCGCGCCGCCGCCGCGCGCCGCCGCACTTGACTTCGAGAGAATTTTGGAACAAAAGTATACTGGAGTGACGAACGATGCCTCGTGAGGCCACAAGTGAGGGTTCGATCATGGGATTGATGCTGGCCTATGAAGTAAGTAAGTATAAGAAACCTTACTTTTACCGTGCTACTATTTACGTAGGCTGTTTTATCAAGCACCTACGTATTTGGTATAAGGCGGTTTAAAATGGAAACCGCAGTTACCCTATGCATCTGAAGCGCTCGTAGCCAAGTTTTCTTAGTCATTCTGAACTGATCTGCAAAGTTAAGCAACGTCTGCCGCGGTTTTAAGTTGGATGGGTGACCGCTAGTGACACTACTTCTTAGCGTGCACGTGCTTCAGAGGGCACGTTAAGCCGTCGGTCTCGGTTGTTGTCTAAGAATGGCAGTTTTATAGCATGGTGGTAGGGCATTTTGCGAATATTCGCCTGGCTAGCTACCATCCTCAAGTAGAAATTCTGTCGCCAAGCACCTAATGGTGTGTTTCGGCAGCTGTCCTTGAAAGCCAGTTATTTAGATTAGTCTGAACAACATCTTCGACCACATCATCACTTACCATCAGGTGAGATAGTGGTCAAAGATTAACCTATCAGGCTTAAAAAAATATAGGAGTGTTTGTATTTTCTCTGCTTGTGCACTTGCCGACGGCTCGAACTTATCAGCGGGCGAGGGAACAAAGCATGCTATTTCACCTATACCTTTGTGGGAAAGGGTAAGACTCCGTGATGAGTAGTACGAAGATAGTGATCGCGCATCACACACCCGTATTGCATCTACGCTAATTACGCACACTTGTTTGCGATATATCAATGAAAGCCGAACCATGCCGAACGAATTACGATGTTTGACGACGGACGGAGATAGTGTCTCAAGCTACGTCACGACGTGTGTAGGTATTTCTTATAAAATAATATTATATATTCACAGAGGAATACATTTTGGTTCGGACAGTAGGTACCTGTTGTTATAATTTTCGTTCGTTTTATAATAACATACCTACTGATGTTATTTCACCTATAGTAGGTAAATATTTAGTAAGTAGGTACAATGATTTGTAGGTACATAGTAAATGTATTAGTTTGTTCTTTTCATATTGATGTAGTAAATATTTACCTACAATAATTATTTATTACATAATTAGCAAGTTACTGCTTTTACTACAACATATTTTGTAAAGCAGTGACGGCTCAGTGGCATAGGTTATGGACTTCCGCGCAGCAGGTCCATGGTTCGAATCCCGTCGCGGGCTTAATCTTCACCGCGTGGTAGAAGAGCATTATACGAATGCCCGCCTGGATAGCTACTACCCTCAAGTAAAAAATCGGTCGCCAAGCACCTAAAGGGAAGCAGTGATGGCTCAGTGGCATTGGTTATGGACTGGCTGCGCATCAGGTCCATAGTTTGAATCCCGCCGCGATATTGAGCTTCACCGCGTGGTGGAGAGTTCGTAGCGAAGTTTACTTAGCTGTTCTCAACCGATCAGCAAAGTTTAGCACCGTCGCGCGCGGTCATGAGTTGGATGGGTGACCGCTAGGACAATACTACTGAGCGCTTCCGTGCTTCGGAGGGCACGTTAAGCCGTTGGTCCCGGTTGTGGTCTTAGGATGGCAGTCGTTATAGCATGGTGGTAGGGCATTTTGCGAATGCCCGCCTGTATAGCTACCACCCTCAAGTAGAAAATCTGTCGCCAAGCACCTAACGGTGTGTTCCGGCAGCTGTCCTTGAGAGCCAGTACTTCTAGGTTAGCCTGAACAACATCTTCGACCACATCATCACTTACCATCAGGTGAGATAGTGGTCAAAGGCTAACCTATCAGGCATAAAAAAAGAGCATTTTGCGAATGCTCGCCGGGATAGCTACCCAAGTAGAAAATCTGTCACCATGCAACTAACGTGAACTCAGTGGCATTAGCTATGGACTGCCTCGCAGCATGTTTATGGTTCGAATCCCGCTGCGGGCTCGAGCTTCACCGCTTGGTAGAAGGTCATAGGGCATTTTGCGAATGTTCGCCTGGCTAGCCACCATCCTCAAGCAGAAAATCTGTCAGTAAGCGCCTAACGGGAAGCAGTGATGGGCCAGTGGCATTAGCTAGTGACTGCCGCGCAGCAGGTCCATGGTTCGAATCCAGCCGCGATATTGAGCTTCCCCGCGTTGGTGAAGAGCATTTTGCGAATGCTCGCCTGGATAGCTACCACCCTCAAGTAGAAAATCTGTCAGAAAGCACCTAACGGGAAGCAGTGATGGCTCAGTGGCATTAGCTTTGGACTGCCACGCAGCAGGTCTATGGTTTGAATCCCGCCGCGGGCTTGAAATTCACCGCTTGGTAGAAGGGCATTTTGCGAATGCTCGCTTGGCTAGCTACCACCCTCAAGTAGAAATTCTGTCACTAAACACTTAACGGGAAGCAGTGATGGCTCTTAGCAATGGACTGCCGCGCAACAAGTCTATGGGTCGAATCCCGCCGCGGGCATGAACTTCACCGCATGGTGGAAGGTTGTTTTGCGAATGCTCGCCCGGCTAGCGAGCTTTGAGATGAGAGTGTGTCGTACCGATTTCAAAATCTGTCTCTAAGCGGTAATGTACGATGGCATCATGGATCTACCAATCCTGGTAGAACACATTTGGAATAAAAATTCTCTACCTACCCGTAACTGATTTAAATTATTTCCAATAAAAATCAATAACTAATCATAGGTTATTTTTGATTAGGTAAGTGCCTACAATCATCGCTAAGTTTACCATATAAACTTTCGTACTACCTTAGGTACCTTAGGTATAAGTACCTACTACAAATATACATACTTATTCTACTAATTTACTTAGGTAGATACATAGTACTAACTATAATATTTGTTGTGATCTTATAGCTATGTAGATAGGTATGCAATGTAATGCGAGCCCGCGAATGTCGATTTGACATCGCTGATAGTTACGTGCCTAGGCTGGCCTATATGATAAATGATAATTATATCGTAGATAGGTAGGTATCTTCCATTGAGCTTCTAATTCTAACCCTTTACTACTTTGTGTTAGGTAGGTACTTTCTCGAAGTTATATTACTGCTTAGACTATATTCTAAAAAGAATGCGGACTACCTACGTCCATACCATATCTAACCAAATGCAGCTTTTTATATTGTCTAAGTGTTGCTAAAATGATTAGGTACTTACTCACCATAGCTATCATGACCTGCGTATTGACTAATACCTACTAGGTACTAACTTAGGTGAGAGTAGGTGAGTACCTAGACATAGTTACGTATTTATATTACCCAAGTACCTATCTATATGGATTATGGCGTCCGACACTTACTATCACGAACAAACTAATCAAATGCGAAAGAAAATCCGGTCCCCAACTCCCAACATAATATGTAAATATATATATATATATAAGTACGTAAGTAGGCATAGGCACTACATATTGGTAGTGTATACATAGGTACGTGCACACCAAAAAGCAACAGGGCATTCCTACAATATAATATTATGTTCTAAGATCGCGGCGCGGTGCACGTGACTTTTGGTAGTGTGCGTTTTGTTAATTATATATTAGTGTGCTGCGCATGAGACCCGTCCGCCCGCTTCCCTCACCGCGGAATGGAAGTATTGACATGAGATGCCCAATATTTTGAACGAAAAACTAGCGCGCAAAACTATGTATGCCGACCTTTGGCTCTAGGATGTTTATGATTATACTACTGGATGTATTTGTTTTCCAAAATGTTATCTAAAATGATCATGAACTGAGCTATGCTTCTATGTAAATAATTTTAGGGATTTCATGCTCTATAAGTCGTTTATTTACGACTAAACATGCGCTAAAATTCGTGATATTACAGGGATGTTTCGAGGCTTATAACTATCATGTGAAGATTTTTTTTACAAATCGGTGCCAAGACAAGCCTAGATAATGAAGAGATAAATCGATATCATGCTTAGTTGTGGACCTAAAACCTCAAATAAGGGAGTGATCATCCTACGGCGTTTGTATGGAAAAGTTACCGGCCAGTTCAACCTTATCCCAATTCAGCTTTACCTCTATAAAAATAATAATAAATCACCCATTAGGTAAATTTATTCGGTATAATTGCATCGTACCTTTGGGCCCAGTATGAGATAATATTTATTTCCCTACCCCTGGCTATACCCCATTGGAACGGTGAGTCTTTCAAAGTTAATCAATACCACCGAGTGTACAGACCCTAGTGATGGAATACCTATCTCTCGCATGATAACATACTGATGTTACCGATAGGAGAGATAGTGATCTATTACTACGAGACTCAAAAATTAAAACAATAAGTTTTACTTGTACTGTCTGACACTTTTAAGTTCTGTGTCTCGTAGTAAGCGACAATCTTACTACGAGCTAAGAGCGCCCGCCGCGGCAACACTGGACCGCGCCGCGCTCGCTTTTGATAGAGTTTTGAATAAATACATTGAGCAAAGTAATCAAAATTATGAAATAATAAATTACAGGCACAAAAGACTTTTAACATCAGGTAGTCCTCGTGCATATTCCGTCAAAAACGCATAAATATAAACAACAAAATAATAAAAAAATATAACAAACATAGAAACATCTCAAAATGTTTGTTAACTTTTTACCAATAATTCTGTGTTCATTATTCTTATCACACAGCTCGCTCAGTCCGCGGGCTCAGTATAATTATAGTATTTTAAGTTTTTAGGGTGGTAAGAAGGTAAGTATTTTTCCCATGGGTTTTGTTAGAGGCATGGGAAAAATAACGAGGAGGGTGGGCAGTATCGTCTCCTTTGGGACTGCTATTTTACACTACGTCCGACTGATACAGTATATTGTTATTATATGAAGCTACTTTCTTCATCAAGCATTTTTGCATGGTGGTAGGATATTTTGCGAATGCCCGCCTGGCTAGCTACCACCCTCAGGTAGAAAATCTGTCGCCAAGCTCCAAACGGCGTGTTCCGGCAGCTGTCCTTGAGAGCCAGTAATTCTAAGTTAGCCTGAACAACATCTTCGACCACATCATCACTTACCATCGGGTGAAATAGTGGTCAAAGGCTAACCTATCAAGCATAAGTAAAAAGCAACAAGCACTTATTTCATCAATAGTTTTGTATCCTGTTTATAATATTATGGAAATACAACAGCCCCAGGCGTGAAAAGAGTCCTTTCTTTTAATGCTAGCCTACCATTCACCAGTAATGCTGCGGATATTACAAGTGTTCATAGGCGGCCGTGACTACTTACTATCAGGTAGACCGACTGCTTGTATGTCCGTATAAAAAAAAGCCCGACTGCCAAACATAATAATGTTATAAATACACAAGTTTTCTGGAACATCGTACCAGATAAATAAGCTATTAATAAGATTTTATGCACACAATAACGAGTGGGATGTAAGCCGCCTTTATAGGTTTCCCTATAGTTAGCAATGCTTACAGTATTTATTTTTAGCCATAAAGCCTTAAATCTTTCTTTCCTTTTTAAATTCGGAACCTTCTGAAGGTACGTCTCCTGCGACGTATGTTCGCAACATTCAACAAAAATTAAATATAGGGTCTTCCAGTAGGCACATCCGAATTTAGACAGTTGGTAGCGGCCATCTTGTTGAAGTTACATCTGTGAAATTGGTTGTCATTTATTCATTCTGTTTTGCCAAATCATCATGGATAGCTATAGCATTCAACAAAACGTGCAAATGATAAAATTGTTTTATCAAAATGAGTGTTCTGTTCGGGCAACGCACCGCGCGCTTCGCCCATTTTATATTTCGCCATAATCGTCCTACCGAGAGGACTATTCGTCGTGTGGTGGATAAATTTGAGTCCACTGGTTCGGTAAATGATCGATCAACACCCGTACGTCAACGAAACGCAAGGTCTGCCGAAAACATTGCCACTGTCTAAATATTTATATTTATGTCTAAATTATTTCATGAGTGAAACTATAAAAAGTTACAGACAGAGCATAGACTAAAATCTCGTATAACTATGGTAAAACCGTTCCATAACATCGTAGTTCGGAACAGTGTGAGCGGGATGACGCTTGTACATCCGTGATACATATGTCATTCGTTCTTTAAGTAGGATCAAAGTAATATTGCTTGACGCGATTGTCGGTGATAGTTCGAATTGTGTGCCTGCGAATGATTATTTTAAACATGAAACAAAACGCTCCTTTTTTATGATATTTTAGTAAAATGTGGGAGTTAGCCCCCAGGGCCCCGTGTCACCTATCCCCCCTATCACGTGGGAAATCACCTATATATGTAGATACTTTTCTCTATGCTCGGATAGCATGAAATTTAGTTTTTTTTTCAACCACAGACGAAAGTTTCGTGTTTTCGTGTTGTATGTGTTTGTCTAAATTTGTTGTTTTAATTAAATTAATCTCAACACTGTTTTTTGTTTTGAAATGTTTCAGAAAAACGTGATGGTCTTAAAGTGTCTGTGCACTTAGCATCCCGCACTAAAGACCACCCTAAATTCCATTGAACCAGATTCATGCCGTCGTGTCTTTTACCATTGTCATTCCTTAGACAATTCGGTTCGAGAATAGCTGCAACATTGGCGCTGGTAAAAGCCCAGCGAATGATATCGTTAAGACTGGCGTGGCGGAAAATTCGACCAGCACTTCGAGAGCAGGAAAGGCCATGATACCAAGTTGATCAACTGCATTACAACACTGGCAGTGATGTGCAACACAACATTTTTTACCCAAGCGTAAGCTAATAACGAGACTTGAAATGGATGGACCTAAAAGGTTACCAGTATTGAAGGAAATGAAATGATTTCTTGTCACCCTCGTCAGAACAGAGACAGCAAGGTCAGTAGGAGGAACTTGCCCGACACATTTTTATGATGATCAGCTCAATCCGATTGTATGTATAATACTTAAAAGATCCTTGATTTCCACAGCTCGAGATAACATCTCGAATTAAATGTAAATTTTGGAAGTAAAAGGCAAAATATAATAATAGTAAAAGCCATGGCCGTTAATTTGGTAGGAATAATGTGCTACATGCACATCAAAACTTTTCAATTTGTTCATCGACAAAAGGTGATGATTGATTCTTCGGAACCCAAGAGACGAAGCGAAATTTTTTCTACCAATTTTATAGTAAGCACAAGAGAATTGAATTTTTCAATATTCAAAACCTTTTTCGGACAAGACAAACAAAAATAACATTTAAAAAAAAATTGCTTTAAACCAAGAAGAAGAAAATCGTCAATAAGTACCTAATAGCAAATCATCCAATCCAGTATTCGCATCGCCTCCCAAGGTTCCGTCCGTCATCAAAATACCAAACGTTAAGTTTTGATTGGAGACGTGGAATTATTGAGCGGATGGCAAGACTAAAGATAAGTTGGACCAAGAGGATCACCCTGTTGACTCGTACGGAAAATAATGCTAAGACTTAGTAAGACACAGGGTTCCCAATAAGGCCAAAGTGTCATTTTAGTTATTTGTGTTCACAAAAGTGTGATTATTATTTTTAAAGCAATTTTGTTTCATTTATTACAAAGTTTAATAAACAAATATAAGTATTTCAAATAACCAGTGCATTTTTATTATAAACCTGCTAGTTACGAAATATAAAAATTAAGGTAGACCTTATTTGGTGAACTTACCTTACATTATTTTGGTACGTTAATTTTGGCGGTTCGCCATAGCACTGCCAAATATAATAAATAGGGTATAAATCCGGAATGTTATATTTCATTTGAATCAAAAGCCTGCCTCTATCTACCGAGAAGGCATTATCGATCCACTTTCAAAATAACCTCTCCACAATTTTGTTCTAAAAATGTAAGTATAAAACCAATTGCAAAATTGGTCTTGTTTGTAGTACAACGCAAGTGGTACTATAGATGTTGCTCCATCCCAATACGATGGTTAAAGAACGATAGGAAAGATTTGAGTTATGACGTCATGTCATGTTAGCTCAATTGGTTAGAGTATACCTCGGCTCAAGGGGTGGATGGACGCGGGTTCGAATCTCGCACATGACTTAAATTTTTCCTATCGTATATTTGTGATTTTGTAATGTAATCCGCATAGCAGGCGTTATTGCAAACCTACAATATAAAAAAAAAGGAGTTGCATTATAAAATTTAGTACAACATTACGATAACACTCGCTTAGATGATATTATGGGTAGTTATATCACCCATAGTTGACACAGGATGTTTTAATGTTAGCAAAAAAGCTAGCTGTATCAGAAACTTTTATAGAGGATTTATAGCATAGGTGTAGATAAAAGTACTTACACATTTTCAAAGAATAATCCATATTGGTTCATAGCTTACCGGACATATCATGTAACATTATCTTCGTAAGTTGAAACGTAAGTATCTTTAAAACATCCTCTTTACTTTGCTTGTAATGCCTACGACGAAAAAAGAAAAACCTTACACTGTGATACTATTTTTCAAATTTACTTAGATTATTTTTCAAATGTATTATTAATATTTCCTATGATAATCACCTAAAATGTACTTAAATACGGCGATCAAACCACAGGCGTATCAAAGAAATTCACCCGCTTTGATCTGTTACGTTCCGTTCACAAAATTAGGTCAAGGGTGGGCCTCGGGCACAGAATAGGTAACAGTTACCAGGAACGCAACCCGAGCAGGGCCGGGTAGGGACGGGACCAACCTGCTTGTTGCTTGTTCACACGGTAATCATTATGTCAATAGACCTTTATGTTTGGATTTCAAAATACATTTGAAATTCTTCCAATACTGTGTTCCAGTAGCAATTCTCCTAACCAGTTAGTTTTCTTGGTTTAGTTTGGTTGCGTGGCGTTTGGGCGATTGCGGTACCGACGCGTCGGCTTAACAGGAAAATTAGGCGGTATTGTCACTAGATATATTTTTTATAAAATATTAACCCCTTACTTATAAAAACATCGCTATGTAGTTGCTAAGTAATTTATTTATTTATTTATTTATTAGACACAATAATAGTATGCTAACAGTTAAAAAACCAAAACGCTAACTATCTTAAATATCTACTTAGAAATAAATTTAAATGGATAATAATCGTGTTCATGCTGTCGTTAAATATATCGACATGTTGAACCTCGTGTAAAAACATATTCAATATTGCCAGTAGTCTAGGTGTAGGTGCGTTACTGGCGTGCTTAGTTCTCAAGATGGGAGGTGAGAACAGCTGATGCCTTCGACGACTGCCGGCACAAGTGTACTTATTGGGTACAAATAATGCAAGAGTACCTAGCACAATCGGGTTGTTCACCTTATTACGTAATAATTGGCAGTAATGGATAATTAGCAGCAATTTACGCCTGAACTCCAACGTATCCACTCCAATCATTCCTGAGACAAATAGCGAAGGAAAGAGGTACGGGTAATATCCGTACATCCGTTTGTAAACAAATCTAGCAAATTTTCGCTGCACTCTTTCAATGAGCAAACTGTATTTAGCTTCACATGGATCCCAGACTATCGCACCATACTCCAACTTACTGCGAACGAACGCGTTATAGAGCATGATGGCAACACTAACATCTTGGAATTGCGAGGATGTTCTCATTATAAATCCTAGCATTCTATTTGCCTCTTTACAAATAGAAATGGTGTGCTCTCGGAAATCTAGACGGTTATCTAAATTCAGGCCTAGATCTCGAATTTGACTCACCCTCTCTAATGCAGATCCTTCTAATGCGTATTGGTGTATTAAAGGGATTGGAGATCTGGAGAAGGATATCACCTTACACTTGGACACGTTAAAGGACATCTTATTCAACCGACTCCATACTACCAACGACCCAACATCTTTCTGAAGCTCCATACAGTCATCCAGTTCGCTAACGGGCTGAAAGATTTTCAAATCGTCAGCGAACATTAAACATTGAGCTGTGTGAAGTGCTGCTGGTAGGTTGTTAATCATAGTAAGGAAGAGGGTTGGCCCAAGAGTGCTACCCTGACTTACTCCTGATCTGGTGAAAAATTCGTCAGATATGTACTTTTGCAGTTGTACATATTGCCGCCTATCACTGAGATAATGAGCTAAAAATTTCAAAAGCTTAGGTGAGGCGCCTAGAGAGGATAGTTTGACCAAAAGAATGTCATTATCTACCACATCGAACGCCCGCCTGAAATCAAGAAATACAGCGTCAACTTGACAACCAGCATCCATGTACTTAGTTACAAAATCAACAAACGTGATAAGATTCGTGTTTGTGGAGCGAGAGACCCGGAATCCGTGCTGCGAATTTTCATAGCTCGATTCAAGTTGACGAGTGAGATGGTGGTTGATAATAGACTCAAATATTTTAGCAAAAACAGATAGAACAGCGATGGGTCTATGGTTTGTAATGTCTGTTGATGATCTAGCTTTCGGCACAGGAGTCACCTTCGACAATTTCCACCTAGCAGGATAACAAGAAGAACTGAGCGAGAGATTAAAGAGATATAATAATGGAACTTCCAACGCCGATGAGCAATCCTTTACTAGATATGGTGGTATCGCATCTGGACCTGCTGCCGAGCCAGCCTTTAACCGACGAACAGCACGGCGAAGGTCGGTCATTGTGACGCTGTCCAAGGTAATGAGCCGTGAGTCAACACAGGTGGAGGATCGCGCTGCTGCCTCAGCGGCGAGAACTGGAACATTGCTGAGGAACACAGAGCTAAAGTATTCTGCGAACGCTAACACAGCCTCCCGACCCGCCACCGTAGTGCCATCTAAAATATACTCATTTAACAGAGGCCTGTTTTTCCGCCTATCTCTGACATGTTTCCACAATTGTGCGGGATCACTCTTAATAACATTACCGATAAGCTTTATATGTCTGGAATAAGCTTCATGTACAAGCACTTTAATATGTGTTCTGTAGTACTTATACACTTCATGGTTGAACTGCAGCCCCAATTGTTTATATTTACAAAAATGAAAATATTTTATCTTTAATTTATAAATAATTTCTGAAGTGTACCATGGTGGATACTGTCTCTTATTACAAAAACCATTAATCTTTCTAAGAGGCACATGATTGCTCACGGTATCATTTAATTTATCATAAAAAATATCTACTGCCGTATTAACATCCTGCTGTACAAGTACATCAGTCCAATCAATAGCTAATACATTGGAGTACAGTAAGTAAAAATCAGCCTTTCGAAAATTCCAATTAGGCGCATAAGCATTTGCGCAGGGCATAGGAGGTATATCAGAACCAGTATGGGAATAATCTGCACCACACGCTAGTAGCAACGTCAGCTCAAACGCTGGGTGGTAAGCATCAACGGGCACCAGCGGAACCACATCTTCGAACATACTAACACTATCAGATTCCAAGTTAGATAGCACGAGATCCAACATGCCGCCATAACAGTTTAAAATAGTATTATGTTGATTTAATTTACAAAATTCAATGAATAAATCATATTGCATCTTTACATTGGCACTGCAAGAATTGAGATTAAAGTCACCAACAATCAGTACATCGAGATGTGACGAATATTTACACATAGCGTTTTCGACACAGGTGAGGACATCTAGGTATTGCTTATCGTTATAGCTAGGCGGTATATAAACAACACATATCAAAATTTTTATGTTCTTACAAGAAACTTTTACAAATAATATTTCTTTGTCATCCGTTAAGCCATCGATATCTGTAATCAATTTGGGTGTGTATCGATCGCTTACAGCCAACAGGATTCCTCCCCAGCCGACGTCACCCACACGATCCTTACGCATTACAACGTACTCTGGAGGAAAGAGCTCACCATCTGACACCGAACTGTTCAAAAATGTTTCTGTGAGAGCGATAACGTCACAAGAATTCACCAAGAGGTTGTTACTGAAAGCTACAGTTTTACTCCTCAAGCCTCTAACGTTTTGGTAATACAGATGTATATAGGTTTAACTCTGTTCTTGGCTTTTCCTGGCTTTCGGACGAAAGGACTGCTTCCACGGCTTGACACAGATATCTACGGCCCAGTTAGCAGGTGACATGATAGTATCGGCCAACCTGGATGGTACATCTAATTTGAAGGATGCATAACTACCTCTAGCCTTCAGGGCTTCTACTTTATAGGTATTATCTTCATGTATCGTTCGCAGATGGTCACGTACTTGACCCTCCGTAGTGCCGATTTTGACATAATAAAGATGGAGAAACCGTCGACGCTCAGCAGCCTCAAGCTTAGTCGTGCCAGGTGCAGCCTCTCCTCGCGTAACTCCAGTAGCAGCATTCGAGCGACGCGTCTTCGGCACTTCATTCCGTTGGGAAGATTCAATCTCATTCACGTGGCTATTGGTGGACTTATTTTCTTCAGTATGACTTTGAGCCATCGGTTCGGCAGACCTAGGCGCAGAGGAAGCCAACTTCATCACCTGCGTGCTACTGGAAGTGGGTTGGACGTGAACGATGGAAGAAAGAGATGGAGAAATTTGTATATCCTTCGACACATTGGAGTTCTTTAGCAAGTCTTTCTGAGGTCTTAATTGGGTTTCAAGTACTGCTACTCTATTATTGAGTTCAGCAATAGTATTACGTAACGATAAGGTGGCTTGTTCGGTCTGTTCCGCGATCAGCTTAGGAATAACAAATGAAACATGGCATTCCATAATACGTTCAAGTTCTTCACGTATAATGATACGCATATTTTCCAAATAGTGGCTGTCATCCATGAACGAGCGGTCTGGAATTCTCATGCTGTCTTGGCATATCGTGCCTCTCACAATATTTATGTTATCAGTCTCACTATTACTACCACATGACTCCGGGCTTATCTGACACGAATTAACTTTCCTACGGACCCCTGAGCTATGTGTGGCCCCAACGGGTGTGTTACTATTTGCAGCTTTAGGTTGCTTGCTTAAACACTCAGGACAATTCCAAAATGATCTCTTCTCGTTAGCTAACATATCAACAAAATAAGCTTCGGAAATATTTGCACACTCAAGATCATAGGTTTGTGTACATGAAGAGCAGGTTATATAATTTCGAGACATTATAGTTGCACGGCATCCCGCGCAAGTGTTTTGTTTACTTGCCATCGCCGTAACAATTCCTTTCTAGCTTCGCGTCACAGAATACGCAATAGTACGGCAGGCGATCGCGTTCAATGTCACAGCTTACGCAAGAGTACTGCAGATATTTGCGTTCGAGACGTCACAGAGCGACACAGGACAGCGACGCTTTCCAACTAGAGACACAGTAAGCACAGTGCACGACCGTTAGATAAATTACCGTCAGAAACAATGTGATTATCTGATGATAACTTTTTTTGCAAGCTATATAATTGTTTGCAAACGTCACTACTGCATCACACACATACACTGTTAAACATTAAACACTTATTTCACACTTATGACCAACTTTAACCCAATTTTAGCAATTTATTTGTTGCGAGCAAGAATAAAATCAACCGTTCAGATACAATATCATAGACCTAAGCGTAAGTAATGGATAACTAAACAGTGTTTAAGTAATGCTTAAATATTTCTTACTTATAAACGCTACATAGCACCTGTTTAGCTAAGCAATGGATAATGAGGTAGAACGTATTTTAAACTGACAGCATTGTACTAAAAAGTATTATGAATGACCTAAATGGCCAAATAGCATGTATCTAGTGCTAAATATCTTGAAATTAAAAAGTAAATATAATACTTTTCTTTGTATAGTACCACCAACTTAACTGTGCAGTTTTCGAGGGCGCTACTGGTCAAGGAAATCAACTACGAACTGTCACAATTTGAAGGAATGTTGTAGTTTTTTTTTCTGCCACCTGAACAGATAAGTTGATGGGTCTGTAACTAAATCAGCTGATCAGAAATATGGGCGCCATCTTGTTACTTAAAATTTAAACAAGGGTGGGACGGTGTTTAAATTTGACAGTTGATTTAAGCAGTACTTAGGTACAGGATAAAGTTATGTAGCGTTTATGAGTAAGAAATTTTGCTAATCAGCGGCTAAGTAATGATTAAAATTTAAGTAGCGTTTATAAGTAAGGCTGTAAGTGTTTTTTTAAAATATTGTTTTTATGTTTTCTCATATTTTTAAAATATTTGTTATTATTGAATATCGATTTCCGCAAAGTAACGCCTGAATCTATTAATTATCTTTGTCCACCTTCGCAATAATATACAGATGAGACTTTTTACGCGTAATGCGTAAGCGTCACGCCTCTCCATTGCAGTTGCAGCGACAGAATAATTGTTCTGGGCCACGTTCCAGCATTACTTCGGGCAAGGCTAATTTTGCTCTAACAGAGAGTACACGCCGCGCTGTTACAGCACTCCGATCGATTTGATTCTGACAAGATTTGATCATACTCATTCCGGGCGACCTGACAGATCTAATTATACTCCGCCTTGCTAAAATGTCTACCTTTGAATCGACCAAATCTTACCTGACTGTCAAATTGGATTGATTTTACAATTAATTAAAAACAGTATAATATTATATGTCTTTTTATTTACTTTACAAGTAATAAATAAATTAATAAAATATGTTTATTGCAGGCAAAAAGTACCCATATCGTAAAATAAAAAAAATAAAAAAAAAAATTGTATAAATTGCAATAACATATTACAAAAATATATACCTATAATAAATAAAATTGCAATAATACATGTCATTTTTTATTTTCGTTCTGGTGGACAGAGATCCAGTGTCTATAAATAGGACATCACAAATTTTCACCAAGACACGCCATTATCAGATTCTCATATTCTGTTCCAGAAGGACATGATAGGAGATCTTATAATGTCAAAGAAATCGGGAACACGCGCATCAGCGAACATGATCGAAGGGATGAGAAGCCATATCATCCGCATAGCTGAGATTGTTGACGCAAGTGTCTCCAACATGACATCCAACCTTGGTACTTCTTACAACAATAAATTGCAAGTACGTAATGACCCACATGTTTTTAACATGCAGTAAATATTTTACCATCTAAAAACATCGCTATCAATTTCATATTTTGACAGTAACTATAAAGGTTGTTCCAGGAGCATCGAGCAAATCTCTCTACCATTATTTGCCCAAGGCATTGCTGGAACGAGCCCCTGATTGACACAACACTGCGCTTGTCATTTGACGTTATGTCTTGTTTCGTTTGCCCGGTGTTTCTATTTGCTACAGTGCCCTTCAAGCTGGCTACTACTTCAAGGTAGAATATCTGAAACTGCGGTGTTGCACACACAAGCAAGCAAGAGCTATATAGAGAGACCATCAAAATGGTATAATAGTGGTCAAAGGCTAACCCTATTAGTATTTACTGGCTCTCAAGGACCGCTGCCGGAACACACTGTTAGGTGCTTGGTGACAGACTTGAGGGTGGTAGCTAGCCAGGCGAGCATTCGCAAAATGCCCTCCCAGCATGCTAGGAAGTA
Organism: Plagodis pulveraria; assembly: GCA_963890685.1. Taxonomy (NCBI): domain Eukaryota; kingdom Metazoa; phylum Arthropoda; class Insecta; order Lepidoptera; family Geometridae; genus Plagodis; species Plagodis pulveraria. The sequence continues at coordinate 3,276,109 of OY982961.1, read as the reverse complement.
GATCTACTTAAAAATCGATTAAGCGAGCTACATTTTTTATTTCGAAAAATGTTAGCGAGCTGAGCGGTAATAGCCGCCAGCTTGAGCTTCACCGCGTGGTGGAAGGGCAGCTTGCGAATGCTCGCCTGGCTAGCTACCACCCTCAAATCTGTCGCCAAGCATTTAACAGTGTGTTCCGGAAGCAATCCTTGAGAGCCAGTAAAATTACAGGCACATGAGACTTTTCAACTGTATGTTTCAGGGTAACGGGCTCAGTGCAATTCGCAACTTGTGACAAAATGCAACTGTTATAAGCAACGGTTAGTCCAGTTAATATCAAGTGGGTGTTTTGCTTATTCTGTTACAAACAGAGCATAGAGACGAATTCACCAAATTATACACATACAGCATATAAATTAACCACATAACCTTTTTTGGTTAATTCATAGTTAAGTCATAATATTTATTAGTTTTTTATGTGTGGTCTTTAGGTAGGTATGTTTGTTTCCCACGGCATAGTAAGTTCTTTATGTACTTCATGTATGCGTTTTAGATTTTACGAGTATAGAAATGTATCTGGTCTGGATGACAAAACACCAACATCCTGAGGAAAAACACATGATGATTTTTTGTGGTAATAAAAAAATACCTTTATAGTCTACTCGATGAGCTCTAGACAATGACATTCCATATTCTAGTTTTATAAATATTTAAAATAGCTTAATATAATTCAAAGTCAAAATTTAAAATTTATTCATTTTAGGTTTTAGAAGCAATGATGGCCGAGCGGTAATATCTATGGACTGCCGCGCCGCAGTACCCTGGTTCGATCCCCACCGCCGGCTTGAGCTTCACCGCATGGTGGAAGGGCTTTTTGCGATTGCCCGCCTGGCTAGCTACCACCATCAAATAGAAAATCTGTCGCCAAGCACCTAACAGTGTGTTCCGGCAATAGTCCTTGAGAGCCAGTGAAATTACAAAGGCACATGTGACTTAACAACTGTCTCAAGGTGAAGGGCGCAGTGCAATTCGTGACTTGTGACGAAATGCATCTGTTATAGGCAGAGGTTAATCCACTTAACATCAGGTGCTCCTCGAGCTTGCTCCGTCACAATAGCATAAAAAAAGGTAAGTTGCACCCAAAATAGTGTAATTTGAATATAATATTATTTTTATTGTAAAACATATATTTACAATACAATTTTAATAAAATGAATATTACATTCAAATTAAAATAATGTCTCATTCAATATTACGCTGCGCGTCAATAATTCTACATAAAACATCCAAATTTCAGGCCATCTGTAACTTATCTCGTTAACGAGATAGACTCGTGAAATTCGGATGGGTAGACAGACAACAGTACCGCTAGAGTTTATTTCCCTCATTTTCCGTCAAACGTCAAAAAGTGAGAAATAGAAAATAAATCTAAAACAAAACAGTGACTCTTCACGGTGAGCGTTCGATCTGCCGCTGCCCGTTTGTTTTCTATTGCCACTATAGACAGAGGCTTGCACTTATTCAAACCAGAAATCTGATTTCAAGAACTCAATCCCATATCAACTCGCTTACACGAATGATACTGTTAAACTCAATAGAAGCAGAGAGTCGCATTAAAATCAAAAGGTATAGTAATATATATATAAGCCAGACCTTTTATATAGAAACATAATCCCATAATATGTGTCATAATTTGAAGCGCTCGTAGCGAAGTTTGCTTAGCTGTTCTTAACCGATCAACTAAGTTAAGCAACGTCCGCCGCGGTCCTGAGTTGGATGGGTGACGGCTAGTGACACTACTACTGAGCGTGCATGTGCTTCGGAGGGCACGTTAAGCCGTCGGTTGCGGTTGTCGTCTTAGGATGGCAGTCGTGCATTTTCCGAATGCCCGCCTGGCAAGCACCTAACGGTGTGTAAAAGCTGTCCTTGAGAGCCAGTAATTATAGGTTAGCATGAACATCATCTTCGACCACATCATCACTTACCATCAGGTGATATAGTGGTCAAAGGCTAAACTAACTAATTCCGCCCCACAGAGACATCTTATGCATTTCTTTTGCGCGTGTAGTATATAATTGGAAATTGGTTTTTAAATTTAGGCGTGTCTGCTGCGACATATTTTCGAAACATTCAACAAAAACTCATCCACAAAACTTTGTTTCTGAAGCAGGGACTGTACATGAATTTGATTTGTTTTAATATTTAAAAGTTTTATAAATTGGTTTAAAAATGCCCCCCGAATTTCTTGTCCGTTCTTCTCGCAGTGGCTCTTTACATGCTTTTTGCTGAACGTGGCAGTACAACGTAGGATATTAAATTGACTTTTATAAGCGATCACTTTGTGTGTGTATCCCCCGTGGGGTGCCGGGTTAGAATTGCACCTCCCCATATCATCCCGTGGGTGTCGTAAGAAATGACTAAGGGAAAAGTACTTGGAGGTGGGCAGCAGCACGTTCTAAAGAACTGCCATCTTACACTGCGATCCCCAAGCCGCCTGCCAAGCGTGGGGATTATGGCAAATACCCCCTTAGTAGGGGAGGCTGTGTTCAGCAGTGGACGAGTCGGCTATTACAGTACAGTAAGCGATCACTTAGACTAAGGTTAAATATAAGTTGGCATCGTCAGGACCGCTACCTCCTAGTTATGAATGAAATTCTATTGTTATCATTAGCGCCGATGCTACCGGGTTAATAAATTATTCTAACTTTGATATTGGTTTAATCAAAGACGTTTTAAATAATACCATTATTACGTAGAAGATCCTTAGGTTCAAACGAAAGTACCTCCCACTACCAAGAGTAAATATGTAGATGATTTCAATTGGTTAATAGAATGCAAGAAAACCAAAGTTTATTTCGTCCATTGACAGCAGCTTCGTGTTTTGTGTAGTGTTACGGGAAAAACATTTGAAGTAGATGCGCCTTTATATTGTTTGGTCACGTTCAGTACAACTGCACGCTCAGCTGACATTGGTAAACATAGCAACAGAGTATTAGGGCCACCACGACCGTGACCTGATGGCAAAGCGCGGGAGCCCGGGAGGCTGTGTTACGGCGGCAGCGCTCGTTCGTATTAAAACAGTAGTTTGTACTGTATTGATCTTCTACATTCAAGGTAGGGGCGTATTATCCCGGAAGGCCGAACAGATGAACTGGTTAGGGTTTCATACACACAGCGCAAACCGGAGCCCTTGTTATTTAACTGAACGTTTTGCCCCGCCCCGTATGATTCCCGCCCCGATTCTGAATTATGCGTCTTTAGCTGGTGAACGAGATAGGAGTGGTACAGTCAAAAATCAGTTGAGATAGTGATCTTACCTGATTTTAAGTGATGATGTGGTCAAAGATGTTGTTTTGGCTTACCTAGAATTACTGGCGTTCAAGGATAGCTGCCATTAGGTGCTTGATGGCATATTTTCTACTTAGTAGCTAGCTATGCGGGCATTCGCAAAATGCCCTCTTATTATGCCATATCGATTGCCATCGTAAGACAACAACCGGGACTTACTTTAAACAAAAAAAAGGTTATAGTACCACTTACCTATATTATAAATATAATAAAATAGATAGGGAACATACCAAGAAGTACAGCAACAATGTTATTAAAAAGGTAACTATAACATGGCTTAACAAATTTGATTATGATACCACTGACGATATATATATTTTTTTATTATATGGTGAAGGAACAAGCGCGAGGCCCACCTGATGTTAAGCGGTATCCTCTGCCTATAACAGATGCATTTCATCACAAGTGACGAACTGCACTGCGCCCATCACCTTGAGACATACCTGTTAAGTCTCATTTTGCCCGTTATTTCACTGGCTCTCAAGGACTGCTGCCGGAACACACCGTTAGGTGCTTGGCGACAGATTTTCTACTTGAGGGTGGTCGCTAGCCAGGCGGGCATTCGCAAAATGCCCTCCCACTATGCAAAGATATGTTAGACGCTATATATTAATATATATATACGGTGCATTCAAAAAGCAAAGTTTACAGTTACAACGTTGATTTTTGTATGTACATATCTGGGAAAGAATTGAAATTATTTTGATTTTTATGTGATTTACTGAACTAGTTATAGTATTATTATATTTTCTATGCTAGTTATTAAATTATATTGTATTTTTTTATATTTTAAACTTTACATTCTAGGTTTTGGCATACTTATGATATTAATAATATCTATGGGAGAAGCCTTTGGCTCTGGAACACAGTTAACACTAGTTTGGAGCCAATGACTCCACAATTTACCTGTAATACATTTATATGTAAAATAAAGATATTTGTACTTACTGCTACAAAGTAAAAATAATGTGTTTTTGCACGCGGAATCCTCGTGCACAATTCGAACACTCACTTGGCCGGCTTTTACTTTTCAAACTAGGGCACACAGGATTAGTTAGCCTACTGTCGGCAGATATACTGTGACCTGGCCATGAACGCCTTAGTTAAGTCTATATACGTTCTTTGTTTACCTGCACCTATTTTTACACTGTTTTATGTTATAATTTTTATTTTATGTGATAATGTGAGTTGTAATGAGACGGACAAGTCGCTCTCCTAAATCTTCTGAAGGTAAGCGTCACAAGGGTAAGAGGATGGTGACACTGCAGTTGTAATTGTTCTGCAAGACACTGCGCTCGACATTTTTTTCTTTTATTATACCTGATAGGCCAGCGTTCGACCACTATCTTACATGATATTGTAAATGACTCTAGAGTAATCTTTTTTAAGACCGACTTCTAAAATGGACAAAGTTATCAATTCGATTACATTTTTTGTGTGTGTTCTAATAACTTCCTAATAACTTTTCACTGGGTGAACTACTTACTATTAACTTGTAATAAAATCTGAGCTTCTGTAGCTGTGTTCTGTGGTTCCAACTGAAGACTAGCGCCGGTTTTAAATTAAACTAGCACATGCTGAGTTGGTGAATAATATTTATTTTTTATTTTATTGTGACATGACAAGCTCGAGGCCCACCTGATGTTAAGCGGACTAACTTCTGCCTATAACAGATGCATTTCGTCTTAAGTCACGAATTGCACTGCGCCCATCACCTTGAGACTTAGTTGTTAAGTCTCATGTGCCTGTAATTTCACTGGCTCTCAAGGACTGCTGCCGAAACACACTGCTTGGCAACAGTTTTTCTATATGAGGGTGGTCGCTAGCCAGGCGGGCATTTGCAACATGCCCTTCCGCCATGCGATGAAGCTCAAGCCCGCGGCGGGTTTCGTACCATGGACCTGCTGCGCGGCAGTCCATAGCCACTGAGCTATCACTGCTTCCAGCGCCTCATCTACCTCCATACAAAAAATCATCATAATCGGTCCGACAGTTTGAGCGTGACGAAGTAATAAACATACAAACACACTCGTTCGCCTTTATAATATTATTTTTATAGTATTTATGGTTCACTATTATGGCTTACATATAATAAATAGATATATACTGTCACTGGCTTCACACAATATCTCTATAAATTAAGCCTTTGTGTTATTCTGATGTGTTAGCTATATTATTGTAAAGTTTCATTAAAATCCATTCCGTAGTTTTTTCCTGAAAGAGTAACAAACATCCAGCCATACATTCATACTTACAAACTTTCGCGTTTATAATATTATATACTAAGGATTTTTTTGTAAATTGCGAACGTAATAAATAAATTCATTTTCATTTTGTCAAGATTTTCTCGAAGACAAAATCTTTTACAAAAAACTTTTCTTATTTCTAGCGTGGTAAATACAGGGAAAAGACGGCATACACCGCAAATGACATAACATGAACCAATACAAAGTGTTGGTATACCTACGAGTATATCATCTAATGGAGGGTATAAAAGGATCCCCCGCGTAATGTCGCGCCCGACGAAGCGACGCGACGCTCGGACGGTTATTAAATAGGCTTTTATGTACGCTTGGTGAGCTGAAGGGGCGGGTTGTGCTTCAGGGTGACGGGTGATTGGATTTTAATCAATCCACGAATCACGGATGTGTCAGAGAAATTTATCGAAATATTGACTTTCATTTTTATTACCTACGATATGTACTGAAGCGCTCGTAGCGAAATTTGCTTACCCGTTCCAGCTAAGTTAAGCAACGTCCGCCGCAGTTATGATTTGGATGGGTGACCGCTAGTGACATTTAAGTATTTTATACATTTCAACTTTATTTCATTTCGCGGTTCTGAGAAAAAGGGTATTGACAGACAGACGGATAGACAGCAAAATGATGAACAAGGATTCCATTTTCCTTTTGAGACACGCAAACCTAAAAATTGGCTGTAGGCACCATTCTAGCAACCTCTCCTCCCTGGCAAAGTCGGTTGCAGGAAAAAATAATAATAATAATAATTTTATTGCTCAGCTAAGGTACAATGCTTAACTTCTATACATAAGATCTATACTATCTATATGTGCATTACATATGGACAATATATACATAATATAATACTAAGCTAAAGTGGCTTGAGTTTATTAAATAAACTTCAAAGCATTAGCTTACTTAAGTAATCACTTTTAACTAATGCAGCTTGGTTATGTGCGCGGGGTTGTGAAGCTGCTGTACATTCACTGCACATTTCTAGATATACATTGTGTAGAGGTAATTATGAAGATGGGTGTTAAAAATCTATTTTATAAATCTACTTGTAATCTTTAACTTGACCACATGACTAACTCTGCAAGGTGGAAGGGCATTTTGCGAGTGCCCTTCTGGCTAGCGACCACCCTCAAGTAGTAAATCTGCCGCCAAGCACCTAACGGTGTGTTCTGGCAGCAGTCCTTGAGAGCCAGTGAAATTACAGGCACATGAGACTTAATAACTATGTCTCAATGTGACGGGCGCAGTGCAATTCATGACTTGTGATGAAATGCATCTGTTATAGGCAGAGGTACGCTTAACATCACGTGGACCTCGAGCTTGTTCCGACACAATAACACAAAAAAATATATTTCTGCTCGTTGGACAGAGGCACCCTTTAGACTGAAATGAGAGAGATACTTACATATTTATATAACCTTTTCTATGACAATCCTACGGAAAACCATCAAAATTAACCTAACAAAATAACTTAATATTATCTTCCGTATGTCAACAGAGTGATGAACTGTGGGTCCAGGTAACTTTAACCTTGCTATCTACTCAATAATTCAAAGTATCCAATCTTACAGCATCACGGACTTCATCTGATTAATGTCTCCGATCAAAATTTACGTTTGTTATTTTGATGATAGAACCTTAGGAGGCAATGCGAGTTATAGACAATTTTAGATCTGATTTAAAAGACATGTTCGCATTTAGTTATCCGTCTGTTAGCTTCTTTATTCGTTAACTTAATATAATATTTAGCTATAAGCTAAACGTCTTTTCTCGCTGAACGCCAAGTCAAAATTGAGCGGCACTGTTAGCATCAACGACTCATTCCCTGTGCGGATATTACGTGTTATGTTGTCATAGAGAAAGACTATCGGAAGCAAGTCGTTGACGCTAGTGGTAGTTTCTAACCAAATCCATACTTTTAAGTATATATTTGTCCCTAAATGCCAGATACATGGCGGTAGTGATGCAGTTTTTCTCTGGGATATTAATGATTGTTATAGGTGGCGACAACACGAATTACAAAATATATCTTCACACATGGATATAATCAAATTTATTTGTCAAAATTGTTAAAATTTGGTTAGAAATTAGTTTATCTTGTATAGTTTGGCATATTTTTATTACTTATGTCTACAGTATAATAAAGAGATGTGTATAGTTGTTATTGGATTTTGGGTTCATAGTGCTGTCTTCTTCCATAAAGTGTCTAAATTTAAGTTTATAGCCTAATATTTCTGTAACTGTACCTATTGAAAAATGTTTACTAACCAAATACTACAAACTATATACAAAACTACAGCTACTACAATACTACAGCTACTACAATAAAAGCATTTGGACTCATAGGCAGTCCAAATGCTCTAGCCCACTATCAGTTGGCAGCGTGTCCAGCATGCTGGCAGCATTGCCCCGTTGAATTCTTATTTTTTTGTTATAAAAAAAAGTATATGTTTAATAAAGTCTTTTTTCTGTCCTTTAAAATAAAACTAATGCGATGAAGTATCCTTATATCAAATTATGATACCGTATTGAATATTGATATTATTTTAATATCAAAGTCATGGGGCTACCATACGGTAAAAAGTAGGAATACCTTCGAATGATCAAATGGTCAAAATACTGGAAGACAGAATGCGACCAGGGCCCCAATTCTCTTAGCTATTGACCAAACGCCACACTACTGCGATCGAACTGCTGTTAATGTCAAATTTGGTAGTCGGCTAATTCTAGCTCCTAATCGCAATCGCGTCGCTATCGTATGGCTGTGCTATGGCTTGCAAATGTTTCCACTGAAATAATAATGAAAACTTCTATCAATCAAGCGTCAGACAAAACAACAATACAGGTAGGTTTTCTAGCAAACAATACATTTAATAAATATATTTAAATTATTTAGCTGTTTTTCTATATAAAATCCTCCAACATATTTTATGCCACTGTAGCAACGCAATCGCAACAAAATAGCTTACAGCATACCAAATATGTCAAAAACTATTGATAGCAAGCCACTGACTTGCGATCGAACCTAAATAGCGGGCAGACTGCGGATACTGTCAAAAACTACAATTTTCATGCAATTAAGTTGCGTTTACGCCGTTCAATAGCTAAGAGAATCGGACCCCAGGTAAAAGTACAAGGGAGCGTTATTTTCTGAAATAGGTACATTACAGCCAGCGCCGCTCATATAACGTGTACGTGCTCGGTGCCAGTAACTTTTCCATCATGAAAGTAATATTTTCATTCAGTATCTGCGGTAGTAAGACATTGGAAAATATTAGGTTATATAAAACCCATTACTTACTTTTTTTAAACAAAGACGCGACTTATTCACCTAGTGAATATTTACATACGTCGACGTTTCGGCTGAGTTTCTTCACATGGCCACGAGGAAAACATTTTGAAGCGCTCGTAGCGAAGTTTACTTAGCTGTTCTGAACCGATCAACTAAGTTAAGCAACGCCTGCCGCGGTCATGAGTTGGATGGGTGACCGCTAGTGACATTACTACAGGTCCCGGTTGTCGTCTTAGGATGGCAGTTGTAATAGCATGGTGGTAGGGCATTTTGCGAATGCCCGCCTGGCTAGCTACCACCCTCAAGTAGAAAATCTGTCGCCAAGCACCTAACGGTGTGTTCCGGCAGCTGTCCTTGAGAGACAGTAATTCTAGGTTAGCCTGAACAACATCTTCAACCACATCATCACTTACCATCAGGTGAGATAGTGGTCAAAGGCTAAACTATCAGGAACAAAAAAAAAACTCATTCATTTGACAAATTATACGCGCACAAACTTTTATGTCCCGGGCAGGAATCGTACCCACGTCCTCCGATTTCGCGCCGGATGCCTAAACCACTCGGCCACCAGGACACGATCTTTCGAGCCGAAACCTTGTGCTCCCGTTGTAATATGTAGTAATTATAACTGATTAGCCGAATAGTCCAATACAGAACACAGCTTCGTTTGCCATAATCTCACGCTTGGCAGGCGGCTTGGGGACCGATTACTTGAAGCATGTCGGTTAATTGTTTGTAAAATAATTTATTTCGATCAGATTAAGTCTAGTAGTCTGCTTGATAGCCGGCTACCATCCCCTATGACGGTCAAAGTAATACAATTGGATCACAAGGTTCCGGTTCGAAAGAGTGTGGTGTTTCGTATCGAGTGAGTGACCACCTCCAGTGGCTTAGGCATAGGAGGATTAGGCATAGGAGGACGCGGCGCGAAATCGGAGGAAGCTGGTTTGATTTCGCCAGGGACATAAAATTTTGAACTCCAATAACTTGTAAAACGTTTTTACTATTGTTATGTTTGCAATAACGCTTGATGCGGATTACATTACAAAATTACAAATATACTATAGAAAAAAATTCCAAATGCTCCATCCCAATACGATGGTTAAAGAACGATAGGAAAGATTTGAGCTACGACGTCATGTTAGCTCAATTGGTTAGAGCATACCCCGGCTAAAGGGGTGGATGGACGCAGGTTCGAATCACGCACTTGACTTAAATTTTTTCTATCGTGTATTTGTAATTATTGTAAAACGTTATTATCGCTTAGCACGGGATGGTGCTTGTGCTCAAGGATTAAAGAAAACTGCTGTGACACACCGTTATGTCCTTGGCGTCATATTTTCTTTAACAGTGATAGCTAGCCAGGCGGGCATTCGCAAACAACCTACCACCATACTGTAACGACTCCCAATATAAATAAGCACGTGCACGCTCTGTAGTAATACCACTAGCGATTACCCATCAAATTCATGACCGTATCAGACGATGCTAAAGAACAAGCACGAGGTTAAGAACAATAAATCAAAACATACTAGCTCTTCGAACCCTCTTCACGGAATAACTTTACGTAGGTATTAGGTACCTACAAAGGAACAGCGTTTTCCTAATAAATAATATTCAAATATTACAAGGGGATGAAAACATTGAAAACACATTTTTACAAAAATTACTTACTTACCTTTCGCAATGATATTTATTATATGTATTTGAAATTTAATTATAATAAGAATCAAATTTTCCTTTGAGAATAACAAACTTCTTTGACAAAATACTTTCGCTTCTCTTGGACTCAGTTATCGACAAAAAAAAACAATTCACCTTTGTATTTACGGATATTTAAAAGTATCGAAAACAGGGTTCAGTTAGCGTTTAAATTGAATTCAAATTGATACGTTTATATTTTTGGTTCAATTTTGTTACAAAAATATTTCTTTCCTCTTTCTATAACCAACGTGAGGGCTGACGCCGCGGCTACTTTAGCGGAGCAACTCAAGCGGTGCAAGTGTGCTAACCTCGGTAGTGGTAACATATTTGCGCTGTTCGGTGTAGATATGAGTATAGTAGATCCGAGGAGGCCGAGATGTCATCTTATTTTAAACAGAAATAGAAATACTCATTATTTGTGACAAAAAACTGACAAAAACATAACAAAAACAAACCAATTTGAAAACAAATATAAGACAAGAATAAGTTCTTGCAGTCCCTTGTCACAAAACGAATTTTATAAAACTTATCAGTGCGCTTGCACGATGCGACGCGTGATCAAAATACTGGCACCTATTTTCTTTTTTTTTATGTTATTGTGACTGAACAAGCTCGAGGCCCAGGTATTAAGCGGACTAACCTCTATCTATAACCGATGCATTTGATCACAAGTGACAAATTGCACTGCGCCCGTCACCTTCACACAGTTGTTAAGTCTCATGTGCCTGTAATTTCACTGGCTCTCAAGGACTGCAGCCGGAACACACCGTTAGGTGCTTGGCGACAGATTTTCTATTGAGGGTGGTAGCTAGCCAGGCGGGCAATCGCAAAATGCCCATGCGGTGACGCTCAAATCAGCTGTGGGGATCGAACCAAGGATCAGCGGCACGGCAGTCCATAGCTGATCACCGCTCGGCCATCATAATATCTTCTATTTTACTCAAAGAATAAACAATGTAATCCAACAGGACAATGTATAGTTAAATTGCCTAAAAGCTTTTGCTTTCTTAGCTGTAGCGTTGTTTATACTAGCAGTGTTTTGTTTTAAAGCACACCGCCGGTAAATACCATTTTAGATAGGTCACGTTAGGTAATGTTTTCAGTCTGATTGTATCATACCAATATACGTAATAGCGGGTAAACAACATTGTCCTACTAGACACGACATCTCAAACGAAGATCGGTCGACTACCAGTAGGTATTCAAAATACACAATCAATAATACACAATTTTCGAACGTAAAGCGCGTGTAATCTCTACGAGTGCCCAGCTGCGTGTGGGGGAGAGTATGCCGGCCGGCTTACCTGCACTGGTCGACTATCCTCGTTTGAAATGTCGCGTCTAGTATATATAAGTCAATGGCAAACACAGCAGAAATATGTCACCATCGAACAAATGTTTGTGTCGCGTGTTTCAGTAAGCTTTACCGTGACGCTACCGTGTGTTTCCTGAAAGTATTTGGGCACCATATGTAAATCATTTCAAACGTTATTATGTCATAATCATAAAACACAATGACTCTGTTATCATTTTGAACCTTACGTTTCAGTGATAGGACTGAAAATACAAAATCGATTGTCGAATCATACGACGTTTTGAGTCGTCTACGTATGTATTTCCGTGTAGATTTAGGTTTTTTATTGTAAGTGGGAGAGTTTTATTAGGGAACGGGTTGGAATTGTCGCTCAGGAAGCGTCGACGCGTGGTACCCTCATTTCGAAGATGTAACACGGTTATATTCGATGGCGTATGATTGGATATGATAGGGGTGACTTTTGGGATGAAAGTTAGGTAAGGTCGATGTTTAGGGAAGTAGTGATAGGAGCTTGTTATACAAGAATACCGTGACTTGCTTAAAATAACTGGGTGGACGTCTATTATAACAGGGTTATTGTTTTTTAAGTGTTTTTGACTTAATAAGCACTAGGGCCACCTGATATTAAGTCTCTTGTGCCCATCCAGATAATATATGCTTGTGCCTGTAATTTTTATTTCATATTTTTATATCGTAAAAGACAATGCCTAGGCTGATCCAAAAGCGCCCGCCGCGGCAACACTGAACCGCGCCGCGCTTCCTTTGAATAGAGTTTTGAATATTTACATCGAGCAAAGTAATAAAAAATATGAAATAATAAATTACAGGCACAAGAGACTTTAACATCATTTAGTTCTCGTGCTTTTTCCGTCAAAAACAAAATAAATAAAAACATTTATCTTAAAATGTTCGTTAGGACTAGCAGAAGTCCACCCTAAGAGGTTGTTAGCTTTTTCCAATAACCCTGTATATATACATACTTAGGCTGGCATCTAAGCCAGTTGGTTATCTTTAGCAAGAGCCCGTCCCTATTTAGACACAGTGCTTAATTTTTTGCGTCAAATCAGCCAAGTGCAAGCCCTAATCATAGAACATATACTAATACTACCCCTAATATATGTAGCCGTGAAGGGCACTGCAGCAAGTTATCTGGGCGAACGAGACACTCGGAGGTGTCGGACTAACGAGTGCAGTATCCAGCAGAACTAGAAAGGTGAACTGTAAGTATAACTGGACAGCCGTGACGACAGAGCCTGCTTAATGGTAAGGCGAGCAAGTTGTCCATTCGATCACGACATAACATAAAAAAATAACTTAAATGTATAACAAATAGGTAAGTAGGTGTAAAGTGAATATCTGAATAGTACCTACGTATATTTTGTTTTTGTTAACATACCTAATTGATATTTTTTTAATTAGAACAGAAGGTGGTCTCCATCGTGGTCTTACTACTCATGGGGCAAATTAATTTATTCTAAGGTCGACACTGCAGCAGTTTAGAAAGGTAATTGTGTCTAGTAAGTAGAATCTCTTTCAAAGTTACGGAGCCTCAAAAAAATATGTATCAACATTTTTGCTATGGTCACATTGGATAGATTGGTCCCTTGGCTTCCTAGAACTGTAACGTTGACTGATTAGGGTCCATGCATGATGGCGCCAAATGCATGTAAAGTATGGCGGCTGTGTCGCTTCTAGCATGTTCTAGTCTTGGAAACGCAAAACCTGGTGACTCGCAAAGGCAACCACGAATTACAGAGACAAACTCAATAAGAATTGTCATAATTTCCGGGACTACGCTTCAGAAAGCTTACTGAAATTGTAGATAGGTACATAGATCCAAAGATTAGATAACAGTTACTTTGTAACACGAACGTGGTTACTTGGTCTCAACCCGGTAACGAAACACTAAATTAAACCCTCGAAGTCTAAGTCTCTATCTAACTTACTTTTGAAGCAGTGATGGCTCAGTGGCATTGGCTATGGACTGCCGTGCAGCAGGTCCATGGTTTGAATCCCGCCGCGGGCTTGAGCTTCACAGCATGGTGGAAGGGCTTTTTGCGAATGCCCGCCTGGCTAGCGACCACCCTCAAGTAGAAAATCTGTCGCTAAGCACCTAACAGTGTGTTCCGGCAGCAGTCCTTGAGAGCCAGTGAAATTACAGACACATGAGACCTAACAACTGTACGTCTCACTGTGACGGGCACAGTGCAATTCGTCGTTGACGAAATGCATCTGTTATAGGCAGAGGTTAGTCCACTTAACATCAGGTGGGCCTTAACTTTTTCCGTCACAATAGCATTAAAAAAAAAAACTTAGCAAAGTTCGAGCTAAGGCAGGGACAAGTCTGAACAGTTTGCACTTAAGGATTTTTCAGCGATGTATAATATAAATAAGTTGCACTAACCTCGCCTCCCGTATTGCGTCGACCCAGTGCACGCAGTCCACTTCGGAAGCAGCTCGGAGCTCGTACTGCCGCTGGCTCTCGCGCCGGTATGATATCGTGAAGCAGAACTGCAAGGAGAAACCTTATATAGGCCTGGTTTATATAGGAATTTATCTGCCAGCTGCTTAAGGAGAGTACATATTCAAAGAGGTGAAACCCAAATTGAGCTCGACTCACTCTACATTCTCGTAGGTTCAGGAGAACTTGAAAAAGTCACTAATATAAATAATAAATACAGAAGTATTTTATTGATTAATAAACATCCGTTTACATGTTGACTGACATCATTTTCACGTAATAAGTTCAGAAAGGGTTTGTTCGTCCTTCAAAATCTGTGAGCAAAATTGCTTTTCACCCTTGCTCGTAAAGTTAGCTTTATTATATCGTTCTTAGGGCCATAAACCGAACTATAACACCCTCGTGCATAATATTATACACTAGTGCGTAATAGAATTATCCCTACAAAGTTAAGTTAGTACCTAACTGCAAATTATATGCGAGTAAACAGACCATTTTATAATTTAACCGGGTTAATACAGATTTGTATTATCAAAGAGTTTTATATGTAATAAAAAATCACACGTTTGCCACGCGCAAAATAAAAATCTTCGCGCTATTTTCCATAATTTTCGTATGTTGTTTGTATTGCATTTTTGCAATATATATTTTTTTCCTCGCAAGGGTGTTGAAAAAGTGCGTATGAAACTCGTGAGCAACTTGCTCATTATACACGAGGCTGTGTGTTGCAGCCGGAGCCGTAGGCGAGGGCGTAAATCAGCCGAGTGTATAATATAATATACTCACTTGTATCATAATCTACTATTTTATCCGCGAACGTGGAAAGGGATTTTAAAATTCAAACCGTTATAACAGTTCCAAAAACAAATAATTAACCTTTATTTGTAGCAATTGTATTAAGAAATACATATATTATTTCATATCAATAAACACTAATATACCATAAAATGTAAGCTGTTTTTATTGAGCATTTTCCTCGCTTGTGAGATAGAAAATTATTATCGTATATCACTCGGCAGCAGATTTATTTGTACCTTTTTTTTTTTTTTTTTTTTTTTTTATGTGGTTTATTAGTTTTTCCACAGACTCCAGGGTCCGTGCCATTTTTTAGGTTAACTTAGAAATTTATTAATTAATTACATTGCTATGGGGAGCATTACATATTTAGCGGGGAACACAGTTATTAGGGATGCTAATCTTACATAACTATTATATATACTATTACAAATATTATATATACTATTACTATTACAAGAGAGAAAAGAGACAAACTGGTTTGCACAGGCATTCTGAACGGACCAGTGTCTTCAAGCAGCACTCGTTCACGAGTTGACTCGCGTGCCAGCCATCGTCCTCCTCAACCATTTGTGAGGGAAGAGGGCGACCCGACACACGATGCCGCCGCTTGCCTACACTTTATCGTAAGCATGACCGTTCCGAATGCCTGCGCCAATCCGCTTGCCAAAGGGAGAGAAAACTACAATTAAAAATTACGCATACAATAAAATTTGAACTCTTGAGTTTTTTATTATTCTGACCCACCGACGTCCATTTTCACCAGGGCCTCTATCACCACGCTGTTACGATCTCTCTATTTGTACCTTTGAAACCCTCGTTACACCACAGAATATAATATAAAGGGTTACGCTTAAGATTCTGTAGTCGAACCAAAAGTTAAACCGTAGACTCCATTGCTGCCTCATGTTTCAATAATGTACTTGTACTTAATAACAACTTTTATTGATTACAAATATAACTAGTTCATTACAAACACATTTGACACTCAAGACATTCGGGGCCATGACTCATGACTGCCAGAAGAGTAGGTACCCTAGTTACCTATATGACTCGTGTAAGATAACTGTGAGGGTATATTGTCCAGACGTTTTCGACATTGAAGTCAATTAAAATTCGATTAAGTTCGCGTATTAAGTAAGCCAAGACATTTGTTCCCCTCCTCCGCTTCCCGTGCTGAGAATAAAGTGATGATTTCCCTCGAGTTTTGTCTTTCTAGCTTATTTCAACGAGTTGGATCTACGGATACCTAAGCGGCCGGAACGAATCAATCAACAGTCACAATCACGATTACAACACTAGGAACAAAGATAAAATAGCGGTGCCAGGTTTAAGACCAGCAAAGACATAAAAGGACCTTCTAAAGTAATTGTGCATGTGCGGTTTTATAATAAAGTTCCTAAACATATTACAACGTTCACAGAAGGAAAATTCAAGTTCCATGTGAAAAACATTGTGACATTTGAAAAACATCTTATGTTAGTACTTTCTAAGATCGTATGTATACAGGGTTATTGTTAAATGGCTAACAACCTCTTAGGATTGACTTCTGCTAATCCTAAGAAACATAACAAATATTTTTAAAATATTTTATGAAAACATTAAATTAATATTTTAATAAAACACTTAAAAAATACAAAAATATATCTAGTGACAATTCCGCCTAACTTTATTATAATTCTATTAATACTATTTATTATCCTAAGAAACATTTTGAGGTAATTTTCTTTTCAAATACCTACTCCGGGCCAATAGCACCCTCCTAGGCAACGCTGCACCGCGCCGTGCTCCCTTTGAATGTTTACATCGAGCAAAGTAATAAAAAATATGGTGGTCCTCGTGCTTTTTCAGCCAAAAACACAAAAAATAAATTAAAAATTAAATATATTTTATATATTTTTCGAAACAAAAGAAAAAAATCTCTAAATGTTTATGAGGACAAGCAGAAGTCAACCCAAAGAGTATGTTAGCCATTTACCAATAACATCTATATTATAGTATGTGTACTATATGATAGTAGACATATATGTGTCACATATTGATAACCACGGAATCAGCGTAGAGCGGCTGGGTGTATGTCACTAGCTATTTATTATGTGTGAAGCCACAGTTGAAGTATGGATACCTTGGCTGTGGTGTAACCTTGAGGACATGGTGTCCCGCAAATGTAGCTACTGTCAAAAGTATAAGCGAAGTATGCCTTTACTACATGTTAGTTACTTAGTAGATTTATGAAAATTTTATGTCACTTTTTCCTAACCTACTTTCATCTAACCTTTGACCACAATCCTATGTGATGGTTTGTGTCTGTTTAGATGATATCCATTATAGGCGTAAACAACATTGGGCAATAGCTCTCATGGCTATTTGCCAGAATACACCGTTAGGTGTTTGGCAACAAGTTTTCTTGATTGAGTGTGGTAGCTAGCCAGATGGGCATTCGTTAAATACCCGACCATCATACGGTGAAACTTCAGCCTTCGGTGGAATTAAAACCATGGACCTCATGCGCGGCAGTCCTTAGTTAGTCACTGGGCCATCACTGCTGCGAATGTGTTTTGTTACATTGATTCATAAAAAAACATTAATGTGTCTCCAATAAGCATAGCTTCGATGTGACGATGCATTTGAAACTGTTACCTGAATTTCGCCTTTATAGGTCTACATTATCCCCAGCTGTTTAGTGTTTGTTTCCTTTACAGCTTCATGTTATCTGTACACATCATCTGTGGATATACAAGTGTCAAGCAGAGAAAACATTTTAGGTGATATGAATGAATATAACTCGCGCCTCACTACAAATCGCTCGTAGCGAAGCGAATTATGAAGCGCTCGTAGCGAAGTTTACTTAGCTGCTCTCAACCGATCAGCGAAGTTAAGCAACGTCGCGCGCGGTCATGAGTTGGATGGGTGACCGCTAGTGACATTACTACTGAGCGTTTCCGAGCTTCGGACGGCACGTTAAGCCGTCGGTCCCGGTTGTTGTCTTAGGATGGCAGTCGTTATAGCATGGCTGTAGGGCATTTTGCAAATGCCCGCCATTGATTTCTCTTTGCTGTGAGTATTATATTCAAGTTATTTTCAGTGCAGTGCATGCAGTTTTAGAACAGTATCGATTTATTGACGTTGCTCGTGGAAACAACGAAGCGGAGGTCAAGGATACCTCATAGATTGTTGTAATTA
Source organism: Plagodis pulveraria (assembly GCA_963890685.1). Lineage (NCBI taxonomy): Eukaryota > Metazoa > Arthropoda > Insecta > Lepidoptera > Geometridae > Plagodis > Plagodis pulveraria. The sequence continues at coordinate 3,257,777 of OY982961.1, read as the reverse complement.
TAGCCGTTCTACTATGCCATGGTAAAGCGATCCATTATATGTGCTAATTTATTCATTACAACGCTGTATACGTAAATTTACAGTCAGTGATGTTTCTGTTAATTCATTTTTTTTCTTATTTATTTATTTATTTATTAATAATGTTTGTATTGTATGCTGTAAAATACAGAGGATTATACCAGCGAAATCACTATGTCCTGCTAAAAGACCTTGGTCTGTCAAGAAGAACCCCTGCCTCGTATCCCAAGAGGCATTTTTGGGATTTTATAAAATTTTATAAGACTTTGAAAAAGCCTCGAGGATTGGAGACGAGTATTGATGCTCATCATAAAGGCTTCCACTAAGGCCTTATGTTGTAAGTCCACGGCATTACCTGAGCCTCTTCCCTGCAACGTGATAGACCCGGAACCCGGACGTTGAATCCATAGAATGCTAAGGGATTCGTCTATTTTAATGTCTTAACTTTACATAATTATATGAGGATCGGAGTATGACGCAGCCCGCATTATTTTTGAGGGGGGAAATGCCTTCGCACTGCCCCTCTACCACGGGGGTGGTGGAAGGGAATGTGTGGGACTTGTACCCACTAAAACCCCCCGTGAGCAGTCCTCCGCCGAGGTGGGGCCAGATAGGGTCGCGTTAGCATTCACCATCTTGCCCCGGCGCTAGGCCCAAACTCCGTCGGGCCTCTGCGCCTGTGGAGGGGCGACCTTGCTCACCAAGGCAACCCCCCAAACTTGTGGGGTCGTGCAAGCTGGTGAAGAATCCCCCGCCACCTCTCCTCCGTAGTGGGGTAACTCCACCAGTTACCCCACTACGGAGAAGGGAGGAGGCGGGCGAAATGCCACCTCCTCACCCCCGTTCTTCTGCGCCACAGCAGGCCAGCATAGACATCGCCCTCCCTATGCACCATATATCAACCGATTATCAGTGAACAAGAATTTTCAGTCGCCAAAAGTAACGAAATAGGTTTGTAGTGCTACTCATGTAAGCGGGTCTTTATGCTAAATTGAACGATAAACTTTGCCTTTGAGAAGTTTACATGTAACTAGATATTAAATTACACTTTAATGTTGCGCAGAGTTTCCAATCTCCACTTAAAACTTGACAGGATAATGACGATCACAGACATTCTGGTATAGGTACCTACTACTGGGGTAGCTAGTCGTGGTAGGTACAAGGTTGACTGCACGGTGGCATAGTGATTATTGATCGGACCAATATTATAACATATGAGTGTTGATACATCCACTCTGTCATATTTTTAATTTAATACTAGCTACTGGATCATACCCGTCGCAATGGAAGCTCTCCAGAGTGACCCCTATTCCGAAAAGTTCCAACCAATCATCTGTTGATGAGTATAGACCCATAGCGATTCTATCATTCCCAGCCAAAGTCTTTGAGAGTATTATTCACAATGAAGTTTATCGTAGATCAGTATCTGTGCAATGAGCAACACGGTTTCAGGAAGAAAAGATCAGTCGATACCAATTTGCTCACTGTAGTCGACTATATACTATATTTTCTAGGTTGGATCTCAGAAGCCAAGTGGATGTCCTCTACTTTGACTTCCGTAAAGCTTTCTACAGAGTCAATAACGATCTTTTATTGGAGAAACTTAGTGCTTTTGGTTTTGCGCCCGGTCTTCTTAGGTTTATTGCCGACTATCTTCGAGATCGGCTACAATATGTGAAGCAAGGTATTTATGAGTCGCCCCTATATCACACACTATTTGGTGTCAGTCAGGGATCAATATTAGGACCTCTTCTGTTTATTCTGATGATCAATGATCTTCCTGCAGTAATAAGATATGCCGAATGTCTTCTTCACGCAGACGATCTGAAACTATTTTCAGAAATAAAGTCGTTAGATGACTGCTTGAACCTCCAGCGTGATGTGGATGCGATTTACAACTGGGGGATAGCGAATTGCATGGAATTCAATTCTTCTAAATGCCACGTCATGACTTTTAGTCGAAAGTGGTACCCAATCGAATTCCAATACCATTTAGACCAAAATGATATATCCAGGTGTTTAACAATGAAAGATCTAGGTGTCACTTTCGACCGGACACTGACGTTTCATGACCACATCACCACAATTGCTAGGGAGTCCTTTAGGCGACTCGGTTTCCTATTGAGGAACTCTCGAGACTTTAAAGGGTATGAAGTTTTGAAACTAATTTATAGTGGATTGGTACGTTGCAAGCTCGAAGCCAGTTCATGTATTTAGCACCCACATGAAAGTACTTATGCATTGCTTGAAAAGGTACACAAAGTATTCCTTCGCTTCCTCTACAAGCGGAAAAATGGGTACTATCTTTTCTTGTACCCAACAAGGTTCCTTCTAGGCAGCCTTGGGTACAACAGCTTGGAAGTACGAAGAGCAAATAGTCAATTAACCACCATGCTTAACGTCCTGCGTGGCAAGGTAGATGCTCCAAATATCCACGAAGAGCTATCGCGATTGTTTGTTCCAGACAATTACTTTCGAAGCAGTAGGCACAAATTATTTGCAGAACCGTCCTGCAACACCGTTGCACATGCCCATTCGCCAGTACCACGTACCCTCGCTGCGTTCAATGCCCTTATGGACACAAAGCCAAATCTGGACTTATATGCAGATGGATGGAAGGTGATCATGGCTGAATGTTTGGATTTTTGTGAAAGGTTTGCATGATGTATATGGTGTTTAATATGTGATATAAAATTTATGAAATTTCAATGTTATGTAATGATTTAATCCGCTTCACTTATATTATCTTATTATCTTTTCTAAACTGACATGTACATATTTTTTATTGTTATGTGACATTAATATTGAGATTCTCTTGTTTATATTATTTTAAATTTTTAATAATAAGTACTAGAATGTTTGTTTGTAAATGATAATTATGTAATTGGTATTGTGCCGTTTAATTATTATGATAATAAATAAATAAATAAAACATTATATCAAACATTTTAAAAGAGGTTGCGTTGCCTATAAAACCTTCCGACAGTCGACGTGCAGCTATAGCTGCCGCTTTTATGAGACAGGAGTGCAATCGTGCAGTGCGTCGCCAAGATGTCTAGAGGATTCATTGCTGGCCTTTGAAGGGAATATGCTCTCTTAATTATGTTCTCTATGTGAATATGCTCCATCCCAATACGATGGTTAATTAACTATAGGAAAAATTCGAGTTATGACGTCATGTCATGTTAGCTCAATTGGTTAGAGCATGCCCCGGCTAAAGGGGCGGATGGACGCGGGTTCGAATCCCGCACATGACTTAAATTTTTCCTATCGTATATTTGTAATTTTGTAATGCTCTCTTATCTTATTCTTGAATATGCTTCTCCAATGTATGTATAGTTTGTAATGTTATTAAAGGCAGATAGCAAGAAAATCGACTGTTTCAGATTAAGTAAAACAAAATGAGAATAAGAAATGGCGATATAGGTAGGTATTGAAAATCTTATACTCGGTCGATTTTTTGTCCATTGTGGTCTTCCATTGTTCGCGTTCTTAGAACCATTGAAGCAGTGATGGCTCAGTGGCATTGGCTATGGACTGCCGCGCAGCAGGTCCATGGTTCGAATCCCGCCCAGAGCTTGAGCTTCACCGCATGGTGGAAGGGCATTTTGCGAATGCCCGCCTGGCTAGCGACCACCCTCAAGTAGAAAATCTGTCGCCAAGCACCTAACGGTGTGTTCCGGCAGCAGTCCTTGAGAGCCAGAAAAATTACAGGCTAATGAGACCTAAGAACTGGACGTCTCAGTGTGACGGGCACAGTGCAATTCGTCGTTGACGAAATGCGTCTGTTATAGGCAGAGGTTAGTCCACTTAACATCAGGTGGGCCTCAGGCTTGTTCCGTGACAATAACATAAAAAAAAAAAAAAAAAAACCAGGGGCTATGGTGAAATTCTCGAAATTTTTCCAGGTGTATTTTTTCTTACAAACAAGTAAGTACGGTACCTATATGTTTAGTGAAAGTACATGCCAAGGTCAAAATCAGTCAAATTTATTTAATTTATGGCGTCTACTACGCTCTTAGGAAGGTCAATTACAGTTTTGAATATTGAAATATTCTACATTTTATTGCGACGTTCAGCAAAATAAAAAGGTATAGAGCCACTGCGAGAAAAACGGACAAGAAACTAGGGGCTATTCTTTTAAAACGTTGACATGTTATTCTACCCTGTAAGGTACTCACCGAAGCATTTCTCTCCATGGGTGCTTTGCTCAGCCTTTCACAGTATGACCCTTCGAGCAGCAACACACCAGTCGGTCGCGTGTTGTTCTCAGATTCGTAGTAGAACAACATATTCTGTACAAGGAAATATTCAGTTTATTATTTAAAATAAAACCGGGCAAGTAGGTACCAAAAAATTTGACTCCCCAGCGATGATCCCCTTCCAAAAACATACACTGTCTTAGGTTACTCGTTCCGAATTGTTTTTTTTTTTGGGATGTGACGGAACACGTTCGAGACCCACCTCATTTTAAGCGGCAACCTCCGCCTATAACAAATGCATTAAGTTGCATGCCCCTGTAATTTCTTACTGCCTCTCAAAGACTGCTGCCAGGATACACTGTTAGGAGCCTGGCGACAGATTTTCTAATTGGAGGTGACAGCTGACCGGGCGAGCATTCGCAAAATGCCCTTCCACCATGCGGTGAAGCTCAAGCCGGCGGTGGGGATCGAACCATGAACCTGAAAACCGGCAGTCCATAACTGTTGCTGCTGGGTTAACACTGTTTCATAAATGTGTGTATTTACCAAAATAATCTCTATTTTTTCATATAGTTTTGGATTCTTGAGTTGTTCGTCAACTGGCGAGCGTGAAACTCGCGAGTGCAGTGTGTTGGCACCGTCCTTTTTTTTTGGTCAACTCTAGCGCTCATATAATAAAAAGTATAGTCATATGAAAACGTATTATAAACCATTGAAGTACCGACTATCTAGAACGAAAGAAAATATATTTATTTGACATGATATGCTTGAAATTATCTATACTTATAATAAAACTGTAATGTCAGATCCAATTCTGTACATGGCAGACATTTTGAAAATAAAAAAAGAGCACTCTGTAGCTGATACAGATGCTCAAACTGTATTTTTTTATTTTTGTCTGTCTGTCTGTCTGTCCGTGTCCCGGTCGCGCATCACTCCAAAACTACTGAATGGAATTCAATGAAACTTAGCACGATTTGAGTTCATACTACGAAGAAGGACATTGTATACTTTTTATCCCGAAGTTCATCACGGTTCCCTCGGGAAAGGGGATGAAAGTCAAAATGTACACAAACACCTCCTACGTAAATAGATCTCACTGAACGTTCTGACGGTGGTTGCCGGACAGACGATAGACAACAATTAATTTTCGATCGTGATATCGGTTTTCACAATACCTAACCCCTTTTAATAACAAGTATTTTAAAGATACATATATCTCTCCTTGAGAGCAAAAATATGCGAATGAATTTGGAATTGTGACTCGGTAAGCACGCGAAAACTTGACATCATAAATACAAATTTAAACACTATGAAGTCACGTCGGCTTAGCAGGAAAATTAGGTGGAAATGTCACTAGATATATTTTAACTGTTATTCCAAAATATTAATTTAATGTTTTCTCAAATATTTGTTACTATTATACAGGCTGTCCCAAGAAGTAGTGATATACTGAAGCTGGGAGGTAGAGGACCTAGAGGGATATCTGAATCACCCCCATGTATGTTCCACGATTTTTCGTATTTTCGGAGTTATGACTTTTCTTTTATTTTTACCTATCGCCGAGTACGATGAGATTTTTATTTATGGTGACGTGAATTATTGCGGTAGATGCTTGATTTTTTGTTGTGTGCTAAGCTAATAGATAGGCCAATTCAGTATGGTAACATTAACTATCGTTAGATCTTTGAATGGAATAAAAAAAATTAAATGCCAAGAAAGATAAAATTACACACAACCACACCGTGACCACGATTTTTTCAGTCTGCAAAATTTTAGAAACGTAGCGTCAACACAAACAATTATAAATATACCTGATTTAAACCGTTTAAAGTTGTTTAATTGCTATGTGTAATAATCGCGGAAACCTAAGACAACACTAGCTATAAGCTGTTCTAAATACAAACGCAAAAAACTGTTAAAATATTGAATTTTGTGAGTTTCCACCACAACGCTGTCATATTTAGAACGGGTTTTTATTAAGTATTGTGTTATCACTCAACTCCGTGGTGTTACTAACTTTATTGGTTATTGAATCTTCTTAAAGACTATACGATATAAAATATTGATTATGTAAAAAATAACTATTTTATTTAATAAAAAATATATGTTTTTTGTACGGATACCGACAACCGCATGTTTTTCTGTCACAGGTAGTTGCGATACGAAACACTGCTAAAGTAATTTTTGTAATGTTTTTGTGACGGAACAAGTTCAAGGCCCACCTGATGTTAAGCGGACTAACCTCTGCCTATAACAGATGCATTTCGTCTCAAGTCACGAATTGCAATGCGCCCGTCACCTTGAGACATAGTTGTCTCATGTGCCTGTAATTTACTGGCTCTCAAGGACTGCTGCCGGAACACACCGTTAGGTGCTTGGCGACAGATTTTTTACTTGAGGGTGGTAGCTAGCCAGGCGTGCATTCGTGCATGCCCTTCCACCACGCGGTGAAGCTCAAGCCCGTGGCGGGATTCGAACCATGGACCTGCTGCGCGGCAGTCCATAGCCAATGCCACTGAGCCATCACTGCTTCAGTTCATTTATTCAATTTAGGCGTCTAGGACGCTCTTATCAAGGTCAATTACACGTTTTTATATTAAAGTATTCTACACTACCGGCTCGCCCCGGATTAGCACGGGCAAATAAAAAAAACAAATAAAAATTCAAACTTTTTGAATATATTCTATGGTTTATGTTCATTTAGGATTCTAATAGTAAAATAATTGTTTAAATAGGTCTAGTAGTTTTTAAGTTTATTATTTAAGGCCGGCACACACGTGGAGGAAAAAATCTCAGTTATTCCTCAAGAGGCCGGCCTCTGCGATATTCCGGAACGTGTGTAACAGAAAACAGACAGTTAGGGTAGATTTATATTAGACCGTGCCGTGGCCGTGGCGTGCCGTGTACGTGGCCCGGACGGGGCATTTTGTATGAAGCAGTTTACAGGACACGGATCAGGCACTGTCTAATATAAACTGCTTCATACAAAATGCCCCGTCCGGGCCACGTACACGGCACGCCACGGCCACGGCACGGTCTAATATAAATCATCCCTTATTGTTGGCCTTGAGGCGGCCGGATGAAAATACGTAAAAGCATTCGATCAACAGATCGCCTCAAGGCCGCCGGAGCGTGTGTACCAAGCCTGGCCGGCCTTGAGGCCAATCTTTAGGGAACAACGTCAATTCCTTCAGGAAGTTCACATGTGAATAAATATGCCTTTTCTTAAGCCATTATTTGCACCATAAATCCCGTTTGTTTCGTCTAATACAATACATTTTTAATTTTTTTCTGGATCTCTATATAACTAGCAAGCCCAATATAGCTATGACGTCGTCATCGTTTGGGAGTGACGACTTACGGCATGTTGACAGAGAAACGCTGCGTAGACCAAAGCGGATAAAATCACTGGCGTAGACAAGACGACCGCCAATCCCGGAGTGCGCGCGAGAATGATCAGCCTTGAGGCCTGCCTTGAGGCAGAACTGGCAGTTTTTCCTCAAGGTGAGTGTGCTCCAGGGGCGTCCGGCCGCCTTGAAGCTTGAAGCCTCCCAAGGAAAAACTGTCAGTTTTTCATCCACGTGTGTGCCGCCCTTTACATACATAAATACAAATCTTTCTTTTTTAATATTATAATAGTTGTGTTGTCATTATCATTTTCAAACTCGCTGGAATGTTATGCTTCTGATTTGAAAGTTTTCCGTAAAATTATTATTTAAAATAAGTCGGGGAAACCCTTTTGTATGGGTATTCTTATTTTCATATTTAGAGATAAAATAAATGATAAAACGAAAAACTGTAGCATTAATATTAGACTCAAGAATATGCAAGCAAAATTTCACAAAGTTCGAACATTGGTATTTAAAATATGACGAAACTACGGTTGTATTGAAAGCTTATGTTTTATTTTACACTACACACAGATTTATTTCACGAAAATTGGACATTCGCTTCCCTTTCCGCGTCCAGTTCGATTATTTTTTTATTTTCCACTTCAATATCAACTCAATGTTATAAATCCTTAAAATGCTATTATAGAACTACAGTTTGTAATAGTCAGTAAAGTAATCGAAAGTAGAAGATATTCTAATATTTCAAATTTTTTAATTGTGTACACCTAAATTTCACATGGAAATTATCATGTCCATTTTTGCAATAACAACATCAAAAATATATTTAAAAGAAATTGAATTGTGTTTGTATAAAACCAAGTACATTTTTAGTGTGTTTGTCCATTAAAATACATTGTTCTTTAAAATAAATAAAAAAATATCAATCAATACATAATATTTACATATTTAAATAGATGTCCAATATTCTATTCATCTCTGTTACAGTTTTACAACATTATTTCCAACTTTGAAATTAAATTGTTTACTGGCATCATTCATTACACAACAAACACTGACAAGCTGATGGCGTGACTGTGGATTCGGCCGTTTTGTTCTTTCACTCAGTGTGGTCAATTTGGTGCGTAACATTATAATTCGACATTTATTTGTGATATTTGTTTTCGTGGTATATGTGAATTCGATAAGTAACTTCCAGGTTTTATACTTTGGCCAATGTGGGTGTTGGTGGTTACCAATGACGAATGGCCAATTATGCCAATATAATTAGGCCAAGGTTGGTTGTTGGTCACCAATGATGAATGGCCAATTAATTTATGCACTTATAGGTAGGGACTGGATGTACTTAGCTGGTTTTGGTAGGCGGGGGACGAAAGAAATCCAAACGTATAGTCCAAGTATGCACATATAATTTCCAGTCACAATTGCACATATACAGTTAATGAAGAAGGATGACGAGCACAGCAGAAAGAGTATATACACAAGATAAGTAGATAGAAATAACACAATATGGAAGAACGGATACGAGAAATAACAAATAATGTATAATAGTTAACGTAGCGAGAGGCGCGAGCGTAGCAAAGAGCATAAGGCAAACAGGCGTGCGTCCAACGTCAACTAGTGAAGCGGACTGAGGAGGCGCGCGGTGCCCGTGCGCTGATATACGGTACCGTTATCGAGCGGCGGCCGGTCGCTCGTGTGACGTCAGCGGAGAACAATAGAACGCGGTGGTGGTGCGTGTGCCCACTGACGGCGCGGCCAGATGATACTCGTTTGTGAATATTTGTTGTGATATATTATTTAAGTAAATATTAATAAATAGTTAATTGTGCATGTGTTATAAATATAATGTTTGTATGCTGTGAATGTTGAAGTATGTGTGAATGTATGACTGTGAATGAATGAATAATTTATAATGTATATATATTTATGTGATATATAATGTATGTTAATTATATAGATATAAATATGCGTATGTGAGAGTAGCCCACATCACTCCCCCCCAGAGACCTGGTTAGGGTCGATAGAAATCGGGGAACCTGACTCGCCGACCAGAACGTGTGGTTTTGGGAGCAGGTGATGTAACGGGAGGTGTGTTGCTGGGAGTTGTGATAGGAGAGGGTGCAGTGTTCCTAATGGGTGTGACAGGCGGAGATATGTCACGTGACAAATCCTGTTCGTCTGCCATCATGAAGGCGGGTTTCAGGCGGTCTACAGAGACAGTCACAGGTTTCCCTTTGACAAGGAGTTTGAAGACTTTCTCCTGTCTCTGTAGGACTTTGTGAGGACCTGTGTATGCTGGTTGGAGAGGGGCACGTGAAGCGTCTTCACGCAGGAAGACGTGTTCAGCAGTGGCCAGCTCTTTAAATACAAACACATTATGTTTGCTGTGGCGAGAAGTTGGGACCGGTTTCAGCTTCTCGGCGAAGGACCGCAAGCGCGCTGTAAAGTCGGTCATGTCTGACGTAGTGGGCGTGCTTGGGTCAAAAAATTCACCGGGAAGCCGTAACGGTTCGCCGTACAGCAGTTCGGCTGAGGAACTTTGTAAGTCCTCCTTGAACGCACTGCGGATGCCAAGGAGCACTAGTGGTAGGACTTCTACCCAGTTGCTATCTGCGTGGCATGTGATAGCGGCCTTGAGCTGCCTATGGAAGCGCTCGACAAGGCCATTACAAGCAGGATGGTAGGCTGTAGTGCGCTTGTGCTGGAATCCAGATGATTTTGCCAGATATTGAAACAGTGCGGACTCAAATTGTCGGCCGCGATCTGTGACAATATCTGTTGGACACCCAAATCTGGATATCCAGCCGGTGATGAGCGCCTTAGCTACCGTTTCTGCCGTAATGTCAGGTATTGGCATGACCTCCGGCCACCGTGTGAACCGGTCTATGGCCGTGAGACAATACCTGAAACCTTGCGAAACAGGCAGGGGCCCTATGAGATCGATATGGACCTTCATAAATCTCGCACGAGGCAAGTCGAAGGTGCCTAGCGGTGCAGACACATGTCGACTCACCTTGGCGCGTTGACACGCTAAACAAGTTCGAGCCCAGTCTCGACAATCCTTTCTCACCCCGGGCCACACAAACCTTTCAGCTACCAGTTTGGCAGTTGCTGCAGCGCCGGGATGACTAAGGGAATGGAGACTTTCGAACACTTGTTTGCGATACGACTTTGTAATGAACGGCCTGGGAGTCGGTGTGCTGACATCGCAGTACAATGGTATTTGACAGCCAGGGAAGTTCATTCTTTGTAGACGGAGTGATGACCCGTCTGTTATATATTGTGCCAGCTCGGGATCGGCGTCTTGGTCTTTGGCAAGGTCTGCAAGACACACTGGAGCGCCCAGTTCTTCAACGCGACTTAAAGTGTCGGCAACGACATTGTCTTTGCCAGAAATATGCTTTAAGTCGGTCGTGAACTGGGAAATGTAGTCCAGGTGTCGAAACTGCCGTGGCGAACAGTCACGCTTCCTTTCATGGAAAGCATAACAGATGGGCTTGTGGTCTGTGTAGACCGTGAAGTGCCTCGCCTCGACCATGTGACGAAAGTACTTAATGGCCTCGTAGATCGCGAGGAGTTCACGATCGTACGGAGAGTACTTCTGTTGGGATGGGCTTAGTTTCCGGGAGAAGAACGCCAGTGGCTGCCACACGTCATTTTGAAGCTGCTGTAAAACAGCTCCAATGGCCACGTCCGATGCATCTGTTACCAATGCCAGCTTGTTGTGACAATCTGGATGTGCCAGAAGGGTGGCATTGGCTAGGCTTTCCTTGGTGTCTGAGAAAGCCTTCAGAGCATCGTCGGTCAAGAGGATGGGTGTGGAGCCCTTGACTGCCCCAGTGAGAAGAGCGTTGAGAGGTGCTTGAGTTTGGGCAGCATTTGGTAAAAATCGCCTATAAAAGTTGGCCATGCCCAAGAAGCGTCTCAACGTTCTAACATCTTTTGGAGGGGGGAAGTCATGTATGGCCTGTATCTTGTCTCTAAGTGGTTTTGTTCCGCTCTCCGAAATGGTGTAACCCAGAAAGGTTACCTCGGGAGCACCGAAAACACACTTAGAGACGTTTATGACCATCCCATAGTCCCGCAATCTGGTGAAAACTTGGCGGAGGTGTTCCTCGTGCTGGACTTCATCTCTGCTGAAGACCAGGAAGTCGTCAAGGTAGCAGTAGATGAAATCCAGCCCGCGCATCATCTCATCGACGAACCTCTGGAACGTCTGACCCGCATTTCGGAGACCAAACCCCATAAAGGGGAATTCAAACATTCCGAAAGGGGTAGAGATCGCCGTTTTAGGAATGTCCTCCGCGCAGACTGGAACCTGATTGTAGGCCTTCACCAGGTCGATGGTGGTGAAGATCCGACATCCTGAAATGCTGTGGGAAAAATCATGGATATGTCGGATCGGATACCTGTCTGGGATCGTTCGGGCGTTGAGCTGTCGGTAGTCCCCACAAGGACGCCAGCCGTTGTCCTTTTTCGGCGCCAGGTGTAATGGGGAGGACCAGGGGCTATCAGAAGGACGAGCTGTGCCATTAGCAAGCATAGACTCGAACTCCTTTTTAGCCACCTGCAATTTGTCCGGAGCTAGTCGCCTAGGTGTGCACGATACCGGAGGACCAGGAGTAGTGCGGATGTGGTGCTGTGTGTTGTGAGGTATGGTGCGTTGAGTACCAGCTGGTCGCGTAATATCTGGAAATTCACCCGATAATAAAAGATGGTAACGCGATTCGCCAGTCAGCACCTTCACCGATTGAATATCGCTAGCGCTATAAGCCAGTGAAGCTGGAGTAGACAAAGATGTCGTATTGTCAATTAAAGTCTTATTTTTACAGTCTACAATTAAATTATAATGACACAAAAAGTCTATGCCTATGATAGGCTTCGTAACGTCAGCAACTACAAACTTCCACGGGTAGGTTCGACGAAGTCCAAGGTCCAGATTAAGGTGTGCGTAGCCATAGGTGTTGATGGTTGTACCATTGGCTGCGGTGAGCTTGTAGTCTGTAGACGCACGACGCTCTCGAAGTTGAGACCGGGGGAAAACGCAGAGGTCGCTACCAGTATCGACCAAAAACTGGGTTTTCGAATCACGGTCTGTCACAAAGAGGCGACCTGGAGAGACGGGACAATCTTCTGTCGCCATTAACGATTGCCCGCACCGTTTCCCGACTTATTGAAGTCGCATGGCTTCTGACACTTATATGCCTTCGATCCAAACTTCGAGTGGTACCAACAGAGGGGGTACTTTCTATAATTCGAAGCCGATCTGGTCCTGCTGCGTGATGATGCACGGCGCTGCTGCTGTCTGGAACGGTCATGGGTGCGTGAAGAACGTGTATGCTCGTCAAGCTTTACTGCGAGATGTTCAACCATTCTTTTAAGCTCAGCGATCTCACTTGAGGAGCTGCTGTCAGCTGTGGTTCTCATACTAGACGAGGAAGTTGACGCCACGTTGCTACCAGGTGCAGATATTTCCTGGATGCGATCAGCTAATTCAGCTAGCTGTTCCAGGTTGTGCGTGGTCTGCGAAGCTAGTACTGTCTGGATACTACGTGGTAGCCGATTGCTCCATATTGATTGCAGGAACTCCTCCGGCACGTTCGGGCCTGCTAGGTCTTGAAGGTGTCGGAGAAACTGAGAAGGTTTCCGATCTCCAAGTTCCTCATGAGTGAGGAGTTGTCTCACCTTCTTCTCGTGCGATGCAGTAAGGCGCCTGATTAGCTCGCTTTTCACCTTTTCGTATCTGTTACGGGACGGCGGATTAACAATTTGAATTGTGTTTGTATAAAACCAAGTACATTTTTAGTGTGTTTGTCCATTAAAATACATTGTTCTTTAAAATAAATAAAAAAATATCAATCAATACATAATATTTACATATTTAAATAGATGTCCAATATTCTATTCATCTCTGTTACAGTTTTACAACATTATTTCCAACTTTGAAATTAAATTGTTTACTGGCATCATTCATTACACAACAAACACTGACAAGCTGATGGCGTGACTGTGGATTCGGCCGTTTTGTTCTTTCACTCAGTGTGGTCAATTTGGTGCGTAACATTATAATTCGACATTTATTTGTGATATTTGTTTTCGTGGTATATGTGAATTCGATAAGTAACTTCCAGGTTTTATACTTTGGCCAATGTGGGTGTTGGTGGTTACCAATGACGAATGGCCAATTATGCCAATATAATTAGGCCAAGGTTGGTTGTTGGTCACCAATGATGAATGGCCAATTAATTTATGCACTTATAGGTAGGGACTGGATGTACTTAGCTGGTTTTGGTAGGCGGGGGACGAAAGAAATCCAAACGTATAGTCCAAGTATGCACATATAATTTCCAGTCACAATTGCACATATACAGTTAATGAAGAAGGATGACGAGCACAGCAGAAAGAGTATATACACAAGATAAGTAGATAGAAATAACACAATATGGAAGAACGGATACGAGAAATAACAAATAATGTATAATAGTTAACGTAGCGAGAGGCGCGAGCGTAGCAAAGAGCATAAGGCAAACAGGCGTGCGTCCAACGTCAACTAGTGAAGCGGACTGAGGAGGCGCGCGGTGCCCGTGCGCTGATATACGGTACCGTTATCGAGCGGCGGCCGGTCGCTCGTGTGACGTCAGCGGAGAACAATAGAACGCGGTGGTGGTGCGTGTGCCCACTGACGGCGCGGCCAGATGATACTCGTTTGTGAATATTTGTTGTGATATATTATTTAAGTAAATATTAATAAATAGTTAATTGTGCATGTGTTATAAATATAATGTTTGTATGCTGTGAATGTTGAAGTATGTGTGAATGTATGACTGTGAATGAATGAATAATTTATAATGTATATATATTTATGTGATATATAATGTATGTTAATTATATAGATATAAATATGCGTATGTGAGAGTAGCCCACATCACTCCCCCCCAGAGACCTGGTTAGGGTCGATAGAAATCGGGGAACCTGACTCGCCGACCAGAACGTGTGGTTTTGGGAGCAGGTGATGTAACGGGAGGTGTGTTGCTGGGAGTTGTGATAGGAGAGGGTGCAGTGTTCCTAATGGGTGTGACAGGCGGAGATATGTCACGTGACAAATCCTGTTCGTCTGCCATCATGAAGGCGGGTTTCAGGCGGTCTACAGAGACAGTCACAGGTTTCCCTTTGACAAGGAGTTTGAAGACTTTCTCCTGTCTCTGTAGGACTTTGTGAGGACCTGTGTATGCTGGTTGGAGAGGGGCACGTGAAGCGTCTTCACGCAGGAAGACGTGTTCAGCAGTGGCCAGCTCTTTAAATACAAACACATTATGTTTGCTGTGGCGAGAAGTTGGGACCGGTTTCAGCTTCTCGGCGAAGGACCGCAAGCGCGCTGTAAAGTCGGTCATGTCTGACGTAGTGGGCGTGCTTGGGTCAAAAAATTCACCGGGAAGCCGTAACGGTTCGCCGTACAGCAGTTCGGCTGAGGAACTTTGTAAGTCCTCCTTGAACGCACTGCGGATGCCAAGGAGCACTAGTGGTAGGACTTCTACCCAGTTGCTATCTGCGTGGCATGTGATAGCGGCCTTGAGCTGCCTATGGAAGCGCTCGACAAGGCCATTACAAGCAGGATGGTAGGCTGTAGTGCGCTTGTGCTGGAATCCAGATGATTTTGCCAGATATTGAAACAGTGCGGACTCAAATTGTCGGCCGCGATCTGTGACAATATCTGTTGGACACCCAAATCTGGATATCCAGCCGGTGATGAGCGCCTTAGCTACCGTTTCTGCCGTAATGTCAGGTATTGGCATGACCTCCGGCCACCGTGTGAACCGGTCTATGGCCGTGAGACAATACCTGAAACCTTGCGAAACAGGCAGGGGCCCTATGAGATCGATATGGACCTTCATAAATCTCGCACGAGGCAAGTCGAAGGTGCCTAGCGGTGCAGACACATGTCGACTCACCTTGGCGCGTTGACACGCTAAACAAGTTCGAGCCCAGTCTCGACAATCCTTTCTCACCCCGGGCCACACAAACCTTTCAGCTACCAGTTTGGCAGTTGCTGCAGCGCCGGGATGACTAAGGGAATGGAGACTTTCGAACACTTGTTTGCGATACGACTTTGTAATGAACGGCCTGGGAGTCGGTGTGCTGACATCGCAGTACAATGGTATTTGACAGCCAGGGAAGTTCATTCTTTGTAGACGGAGTGATGACCCGTCTGTTATATATTGTGCCAGCTCGGGATCGGCGTCTTGGTCTTTGGCAAGGTCTGCAAGACACACTGGAGCGCCCAGTTCTTCAACGCGACTTAAAGTGTCGGCAACGACATTGTCTTTGCCAGAAATATGCTTTAAGTCGGTCGTGAACTGGGAAATGTAGTCCAGGTGTCGAAACTGCCGTGGCGAACAGTCACGCTTCCTTTCATGGAAAGCATAACAGATGGGCTTGTGGTCTGTGTAGACCGTGAAGTGCCTCGCCTCGACCATGTGACGAAAGTACTTAATGGCCTCGTAGATCGCGAGGAGTTCACGTTCGTACGGAGAGTACTTCTGTTGGGATGGGCTTAGTTTCCGGGAGAAGAACGCCAGTGGCTGCCACACGTCATTTTGAAGCTGCTGTAAAACAGCTCCAATGGCCACGTCCGATGCATCTGTTACCAATGCCAGCTTGTTGTGACAATCTGGATGTGCCAGAAGGGTGGCATTGGCTAGGCTTTCCTTGGTGTCTGAGAAAGCCTTCAGAGCATCGTCGGTCAAGAGGATGGGTGTGGAGCCCTTGACTGCCCCAGTGAGAAGAGCGTTGAGAAGTGCTTGAGTTTGGGCAGCATTTGGTAAAAATCGCCTATAAAAGTTGGCCATGCCCAAGAAGCGTCTCAACGTTCTAACATCTTTTGGAGGGGGGAAGTCATGTATGGCCTGTATCTTGTCTCTAAGTGGTTTTGTTCCGCTCTCCGAAATGGTGTAACCCAGAAAGGTTACCTCGGGAGCACCGAAAACACACTTAGAGACGTTTATGACCATCCCATAGTCCCGCAATCTGGTGAAAACTTGGCGGAGGTGTTCCTCGTGCTGGACTTCATCTCTGCTGAAGACCAGGAAGTCGTCAAGGTAGCAGTAGATGAAATCCAGCCCGCGCATCATCTCATCGACGAACCTCTGGAACGTCTGACCCGCATTTCGGAGACCAAACCCCATAAAGGGGAATTCAAACATTCCGAAAGGGGTAGAGATCGCCGTTTTAGGAATGTCCTCCGCGCAGACTGGAACCTGATTGTAGGCCTTCACCAGGTCGATGGTGGTGAAGATCCGACATCCTGAAATGCTGTGGGAAAAATCATGGATATGTCGGATCGGATACCTGTCTGGGATCGTTCGGGCGTTGAGCTGTCGGTAGTCCCCACAAGGACGCCAGCCGTTGTCCTTTTTCGGCGCCAGGTGTAATGGGGAGGACCAGGGGCTATCAGAAGGACGAGCTGTGCCATTAGCAAGCATAGACTCGAACTCCTTTTTAGCCACCTGCAATTTGTCCGGAGCTAGTCGCCTAGGTGTGCACGATACCGGAGGACCAGGAGTAGTGCGGATGTGGTGCTGTGTGTTGTGAGGTATGGTGCGTTGAGTACCAGCTGGTCGCGTAATATCTGGAAATTCACCCGATAATAAAAGATGGTAACGCGATTCGCCAGTCAGCACCTTCACCGATTGAATATCGCTAGCGCTATAAGCCAGTGAAGCTGGAGTAGACAAAGATGTCGTATTGTCAATTAAAGTCTTATTTTTACAGTCTACAATTAAATTATAATGACACAAAAAGTCTATGCCTATGATAGGCTTCGTAACGTCAGCAACTACAAACTTCCACGGGTAGGTTCGACGAAGTCCAAGGTCCAGATTAAGGTGTGCGTAGCCATAGGTGTTGATGGTTGTACCATTGGCTGCGGTGAGCTTGTAGTCTGTAGACGCACGACGCTCTCGAAGTTGAGACCGGGGGAAAACGCAGAGGTCGCTACCAGTATCGACCAAAAACTGGGTTTTCGAATCACGGTCTGTCACAAAGAGGCGACCTGGAGAGACGGGACAATCTTCTGTCGCCATTAACGATTGCCCGCACCGTTTCCCGACTTATTGAAGTCGCATGGCTTCTGACACTTATATGCCTTCGATCCAAACTTCGAGTGGTACCAACAGAGGGGGTACTTTCTATAATTCGAAGCCGATCTGGTCCTGCTGCGTGATGATGCACGGCGCTGCTGCTGTCTGGAACGGTCATGGGTGCGTGAAGAACGTGTATGCTCGTCAAGCTTTACTGCGAGATGTTCAACCATTCTTTTAAGCTCAGCGATCTCACTTGAGGAGCTGCTGTCAGCTGTGGTTCTCATACTAGACGAGGAAGTTGACGCCACGTTGCTACCAGGTGCAGATATTTCCTGGATGCGATCAGCTAATTCAGCTAGCTGTTCCAGGTTGTGCGTGGTCTGCGAAGCTAGTACTGTCTGGATACTACGTGGTAGCCGATTGCTCCATATTGATTGCAGGAACTCCTCCGGCACGTTCGGGCCTGCTAGGTCTTGAAGGTGTCGGAGAAACTGAGAAGGTTTCCGATCTCCAAGTTCCTCATGAGTGAGGAGTTGTCTCACCTTCTTCTCGTGCGATGCAGTAAGGCGCCTGATTAGCTCGCTTTTCACCTTTTCGTATCTGTTACGGGACGGCGGATTAACAATTATGTCCTTTACAGTCTTCGCGTGACTTATTTCCAAATTGGTTATCACGTTATTAAATTTGACGGCATCTTCGGTTATTCCAAAATTGTCAAACTGGCCTTCCAACAATGCGAACCACAATTCGGGATCATCCGGTGAAAAAGGTGGAACTTTTATATTAAATTTCTGAACGTCAACTTTGACGCGCTCTGTGTCAGTGGAAACGCGCATTGGTTTGGGTCGTCGTGTTGTCACGCCTGCATCTTGTGTTACCACGGTTTTTGCGGAATCGCTGCTGTCACTCATAGTGTCCTGAGAGGGGTCACCAATTTGGCCAATGTGGGTGTTGGTGGTTACCAATGACGAATGGCCAATTATGCCAATATAATTAGGCCAAGGTTGGTTGTTGGTCACCAATGATGAATGGCCAATTAATTTATGCACTTATAGGTAGGGACTGGATGTACTTAGCTGGTTTTGGTAGGCGGGGGACGAAAGAAATCCAAACGTATAGTCCAAGTATGCACATATAATTTCCAGTCACAATTGCACATATACAGTTAATGAAGAAGGATGACGAGCACAGCAGAAAGAGTATATACACAAGATAAGTAGATAGAAATAACACAATATGGAAGAACGGATACGAGAAATAACAAATAATGTATAATAGTTAACGTAGCGAGAGGCGCGAGCGTAGCAAAGAGCATAAGGCAAACAGGCGTGCGTCCAACGTCAACTAGTGAAGCGGACTGAGGAGGCGCGCGGTGCCCGTGCGCTGATATACGGTACCGTTATCGAGCGGCGGCCGGTCGCTCGTGTGACGTCAGCGGAGAACAATAGAACGCGGTGGTGGTGCGTGTGCCCACTGACGGCGCGGCCAGATGATACTCGTTTGTGAATATTTGTTGTGATATATTATTTAAGTAAATATTAATAAATAGTTAATTGTGCATGTGTTATAAATATAATGTTTGTATGCTGTGAATGTTGAAGTATGTGTGAATGTATGACTGTGAATGAATGAATAATTTATAATGTATATATATTTATGTGATATATAATGTATGTTAATTATATAGATATAAATATGCGTATGTGAGAGTAGCCCACAATACTATTATGAGAGAAGAATCGTGGTTGCAGAAGTGCAATCGGTAGAAGGAATTTGTTAAAACTAATTACTAACGGTTCTATAAAATATTTCTTAGGTCAGACAGGTGCTAAATGTTCATATATGTTATTTCTCCGTTACATTTCTCTGATACGTATCAGATATGAAAAGGTAAAGCTGCATTATATAAGGTGTTATGACTATAACTCTAAGAAATGGAAGGAGTTATTTAATAAATAATCACGAAGAAACATTAAAAAAGCAACCGTTCTAAACTTTCAAATACACATTCTTTTTCACTCTTATTATGCCTTTCTGTCACTTTTAATAATGATTAATGTACTCAAGTAAGTGTTAGATTAATAATAACTTTTTATTATAAAGTAATATTACATAATGGTAAAGTAAGTTTACATTTTTATACAGACTGTTGTGTAGAGCTGAATTGATAAATAAAAATATGTGTAACGAAAATACAGGTAAGTAATGCTTACTTCTGTTTTAGGTAAAATGCCTTTGATACCAGCGGAACGACAAAAAAGATAAGTATAGGGAACGTTTAAAGCAAAATAATCCTATTAAATGGAATGAATAAAAGAAATAAGATGCTGAGAAAAAATGAAGAGACTATTTAAAAAGATCTGAATTATCAGAGACCAAAGAGAAAAAAGCTATTAGGCGAAAAATTTAGCAGCAACGGAAACAAAAACAGTTATAACAGAATGAAAAAGCAAACAAAAACTCATAATCAAATATATTACAGAATAACCAAAGAAAACCAAAGGAAAAAATATATATTGAATAAAAAATTAGATTCTCTAAAAAACTTTATAGATACAAATGGTTATTGGCATGTCAGCAAAATTATGGAGATGATAGTAAAGAAAACGTTGAACCTCTATTACCGTCAAGGCCAACTTATCCAATATCTAAAACTGAGTCCTTCATTCAGCAGTTAAAAGATGTGCTTTCGCCAGAAAAGGATAGAGTAAGAAGAGTTATACTCGAATTATGCCGATGTAGGCATTATGTCCTAATCTGGAATATTAATTAGTATATTTTATATATGATTTCTCAAAATTACTTTCCGAAAAATATAGTAATCATCAAAAGACCATCAAAATAAAAAATTAAAAATTATCCGCCTGGATAAAATAAATGACCTCAAGACCCGTTAAACAAAATTAACATAATTTTATTTTTATACATATTATGTATGTACGAGTCCTTACATTTCCTATCTGTTATCTTTTCTGTTACATTAAATTAATTTTCATATCTTTTTCATATCCGTTACGTACAATTAATATGAATAACACCCCTAGATATTATTACTACAGGCTTATGAGCTTGTATCATGCACTCATAAACTATTGTAGGTCAACATCAGCCAACACGAGTCAACTGGGTGACTAGGGAATTAATTTAAGTAAACTAATCATAACTTTTGATGTCATATATTACACAATAATTAAAACAGGTCCCGTGATGGGATACATTAATTAGTTGAAGGGACGTATATAAGTTTGTCCATAACAGAAACAGGGCTTTTCCTTCGTCGTCCTCGCTTCGGTAGAATAGAACGATGTTGGGCAGGATAGCGATTTTTTTACCGTACAATTTTTTTTTTTTATGTTATTATGACGGAAGAACCACCTGATGTTAAGTAGACTAATCTTTGCCTATAACAGATGCATTTCACAAGTAACGAACTGCACTGCGCCCGTCACACTGAGACGTACAGTTGTTAAGTTTCATGTGCCTGTAATTTGACTGCTGCCGGAACACACTGTTAGGTGCTTCGCGACAGATTTTCTACTTGAGGGTGGTCGCTAGCCAGGCGGGCATTCGCAAAATGCCCTTCCACCATGCGGTGAAGCTCAAGCCCGCGGCGGGATTCGAACCATGGACCTGCTGCGTGGGAGTCCATAGCCAATGCCACTGAGCCATCATTGCTTCAAAAATATTAAAAACTGAATGAGTGAATCCGACCTGCACTTGGCTAGTTTTATATAATATTGTTTATCATTAATAATAACAGACTACTAGAATCATAACATTTCGAAGCGGTCGCAGCAACGTTTGCTTATCCGTTCCTAACCATTCAGCTAAGTCAAGCAACGTCCGCCGCGGTCATGACTTGGATGGGGGACATTACTACTGATTTTCCGTGCTTCGGAGGGCACGTTAAGCCGTCGGTCGCGGTTGTTGTCTTAGGATGGCAGACGTTACAGCTTGGTGGTGGGGTGTTTTCACTCATTTTCACATTTTTAATAACTCTATCTGTGATGGAGTATTCCCTTCAATTTGGAAAGATGCTCAGATTATTCCCTTGGCTAAAAAATCAAACCCTAAATCTTATTCCGATTATCGACCCATTTCTATCCTTCCTTTCCTGTCAAAAGTGCTCGAGCGTCTTATCTACAAACAAATTTACAAATTCTTATCTAGTCACAATCTTTTAAACCCCCTTCAATCTGGCTTCCGACCTGGGCATAGCACTATAACTACTCTCATCAAAATAACTGATGATATCCGTCTTGGAATGGACAATGGCCACTTTATTAGATTTTAGCAACGCCTTTAACACTGTGAATTTTGACATTCTACTTGCTCTCCTTCGCTCAATTAACATTTCTCCAACGGTAGTTGATTGGTTTCACAGTTATCTGTACGGGCGCAGGCAGCGTGTTCGCCTTGAAGATAAATACTCTTTGTGGTGTAGCACGTCAGCAGGCGTCCCGCAAGGTGGCGTCTTATCTCCTTTATTGCTTGCTTTGTTTATTAATTCCATTTCTCACAACCTCACTTCTTCCTACCACCTATATGCAGACGATCTACAGATTTATTCCAAGGCCCCAGTTAATAAACTATCTGAAGCCATTCAGATTGTTAATGCTGATCTTGATCGCATAGCTAAATGGAGCAATTCTTTTGGGTTACAAGTAAATCCCATTAAGACACAAACTATAGTTATTGGTAGCTCCAGATTACTGTCAATAATAGACTGGGCATTACTTCCACAGGTTTTCTTTGGTGGTATTGCTATTCCCTTTAGTAGCTCTGTAAATAATCTCGGAATAACAATGGATCGCTATATGAGGTGGGATCAACAGTTACTAATTACCAGTCGCAAGCTATTTGCCGCAGCAGGATCCTTAAAAAGGTTGCGCAACTTTCTTCCAACAGCCACTAAAATTGCATTAGCTCAATCTCTTTTACTTCTAATTCTTGACTACGCTGATGCCTGCTATCTAGATCTCACGGAGGAACAGCTAGATAAACTTGAGCGTCTTCAAAATTTTTGTATTAGATTCATATTTGGTTTACGCAAATATGATCACGTCTCTCAGTTTCGTTCTAAGCTCAATTGGCTGACAATACGCTTTCGCCGGAATGCTCATATTCTCAGTCTCCTTTACAACATATTGTTCAATCCTACATCCCCGCGCTATCTCAAGGAACGTTTTGATTTCCTTCACTGTTCTTCATACTCTTTAAGGTCATCAGAAAATCTCACACTTGAAATCCATCCTCATACGAGTTCGTTTTATACCAAATCCTTCACTATTCAGGCTGCCCGCTTGTGGAATTCTCTTCCTGTATCAATCAGACAAGCACAGACTCTGAAAATGTTCAAGGATCAAGTTAAAAAGTTATATTTGTCCAATTAATCTGTTGTACTGCAACTTATCAATGTCTAGGTTATAGTATATGAGATAATATTATATTGTGTAAGTATTTTTATATAATTTATGTATTATTTATATAAATGTATATATCATTATCTATTTATGTATGTTGGTATGTATTTTAAATATATGTATGTATTTATTTATTTATTTATTATAAAAACCTATATACACCGTGTCCCAAAATTCAACGATAAGCCGGCATCGGTGCATGGACCTACTCATGACTACTCGGGAAAAAATAAAAAAAAAATTATAACTCTTTTTTTTTTAATTACAGAGACTTTTATAAATTTCATCAATATTCGATACTCATTATGCTATTTTTAACTACCAGGACCACAATTTTTGACATATTTTTAATATTTTTTGTGCATTAGCAACCTAAGAAGGACGGCTATCTACCACAATCCTTTAAAATTACAGAAAGTCTGTAGTTATTTTACAAAAATCAGTAAAAAAAAAATTTTTTCTTATAATTTTCATAGATTTTAACATTCTATGCACTTTCTATAGTCTGGGTTAAAAAAAAAAGTATGGACACTACCATGGCAAGTTTTATTAAAAGTTGGCGCAACTTTATAAAAGTCTCTGTAATTAAAAAAAAAAAGAGTTATAATTTTTTTATTATTCTTTCCGAGTAGTCATGAGTAGGTCCATGCACCGATGCCGGCTTATCGTTGAATTTTGGGACACGGTGTATATATTATGTGATATTATTTATACATTTGTTTTGAAATTACACTTAAATACGTTCTATTTGTTAAAATACTTTTATGAGTTTTTAATATGTACTTATTCATATCTATTTATTTAGACTACACCCGCCTCTATTGTTTTTTTTTATTCAACTCCATCCTAAGGTTGCCTGGTAGAGATCACTTTTAGTGATAAGGCCGCCCATTGTAACACTATGCTATTATATATGAATATGTAAACTTTAATATTTAAGAGTGGTGTAACAATAAAGAGTTATCTATCTATCTATCTATCTATTTTCAGAATGCTCGCCTGGCTCGTTACCATCATCAAGTAGAAAATTTGTCGTCAAGCACCTAACGGTGTGATCCGGCAGCTGTCATTGAGAGCGAGTAATTACAGGTTTGCCTAAACAACACATCATCACTTACCATCAGATGAGATAGTGGACAAAGGCTGGACTAATAAAATATAAATCAATACATATATTACATTGAAAATGTTAGCTGGCTGCCTTATACGGTTCGGTACATCGAAATATTATTTTCATGTTCAATAGATACGGACGCAGACAGATGCATAGGTTTAGTAACAGGGTCCCGTCTTCTTCTACTGAATCCTAAAAACGTCCACGAATGGAGCTAAAATTATCTTCGAAATGTGTTTATATCGAACCCAAACAAAAATAGACAGGCCATGGTCGATAAATTTTTCACCAAATTATGTACAAGAAGGTAAACAAGTGTTCATGGTTCATTCATATCATTTAGTGTTTCTGAGTGATTTCTACAGAATTATTAAGTCAGGTTAATTAGAAAACTAAAGAACCGGTACCAGGATATATTAATATATTATAAAGTAGGTACTATGAGATACTGTAAAGTACTATATGATACTGTGGGGTGCTGTGAAGAACTTTAAGGTACTGTGAGGTACTATGAAGTAGGTAATGTGAGGTAATATGAAGGACTGTGAAGTATGGTAAGGTACTACTGTGAGATAATGTGAGGTGTGAGGTGCAACCCCGTGGGGTGCCGGGTTAGACCTCCGTGGGGTGCCGGGTTAGAATTGCACCTCCCCATATCTTCCCGTGGGTGTCGTAAGAGGCGACTAAGGGAAAAATACTGGAAGGTGGGCAGCAGCGCCTTCTAAAGAACTGCCATCTTACTCTGCGATCCCCAAACCGCCTGCCAAGCAAGGTGATTATGGCAAATACCCTCTTCATAGGGGAGGCTGTGTTCAGCAGTGGACGATTCGGCTGATCATATGAAAAAAATAGCAATCAGGGAAAGGCAGCAAATATGAGGTATAAAATGATATCATTTAGTGTTTGTGCGACAGCAAATTCAAATAGGTATATACTATATGCAGGTTGAGATCATTATTGCGTAGACGGTTTCTACTAGGTGATGCAGCAAGTGATCCCAAGGCCTACCAACACCGCTACAATATCCTCCTTGCGTCGTTATCCTCAAATCGTGATACCCCGTGGAAATCACCTTTTTATTGACAATTTGTCGCCACCTGTTCCTGTCTTTGGCGATGTGAATGGCGTCATGAATACTATTGTCAAGGGTAACAAATGGATTGTCTATGATCAGGCGAATTGACAGGTCAGTAAATTTCAGATTTATTTACTAAAAATAATTAATTTTATTTTCAGATAGTAGATAGACATTATCTGCCCATCAACCGCATTCTTCCTCTTGGAATTTTGCGAGGTATTGTTTGTAGGGCTCCTGTGGGCCTCTGTAGTTAGTTTCATTAGCTTATTAATTTCTAATCGGTTATTTTTTGTTTCCATGGCAACGCTGCCTGCGACACCTGCGCATTACGGACTTCGACGACGTTGTTGACGCGAGACTTCATCCGGGTCGAGACGTCACCCTAGAGATTCTAAGATAAGCTTTGATTTATTTTGTAAACAATGCTTTGTACCCAAACAATGAATGCAGTAGTTGGGACCTTTGTATCGCAAGACAGCCAGATGTTGTGTCCGCAGTGCCCCCAGGCTCGATATTTTAAAGGTCAAAAAGGCCTCAAAATTCACCAAAAAAGGTGTCATAAAAGTTCGGAAATTCCCCTTTCGGCACCAATAAATAATCAAACAGTAAGTGGTAGCAGTGTTGCGAGCCCTGCTACCCCTGCCAAACCGTTTTGGGAGGTTTTAAGCTCGTACAAAAATAATATTCCTGTTATAAAACGCATACCTCGGGGTGCGAGAATTTCTGTTGCCCAATCGTTATCTTCTTCGATTAAAAAAGTTTTGGCTACTAATACTAGGCAAGCCTGGGAGCATCTTCTAGCATTCCCGTACCACGTATTTCACGTAAATTTTGATCCTTCTAACAAAAAATCCCTTACAACTAGAGTAAAGGAAAACTGCGTGAAATACAAGGCACGGGAAGAGCAATCTTTTGGCTCAACTTTAATAATTCCGCCACTGCGGCGGAATACAAAAACAAATAATGTCGATTCAGCTACTATTAAAATAGTAGAAAACAAAATTAATGATGGTGACATCAAAAACGCGGCACGCATCTTGTTTTCGAGTGATACAATCGCCCCTTTCACATCTGACACGTTGAATTCCCTAATAGAAAAGCATCCGCCTGCAACTGCAGGTCTCCACCTTCCCGACTCTCCTGAACAAAATAATGACATTGTTGAGGTGACCCCACAGGATGTTTCTGCAGCCGTGGCATCTTTTCGAAGTGGCTCAGCCGGTGGTCTAGATGGGCTGACGCCTCAGCACTTAAAAGATATTTTATCTTTTAGTTCTGGTGAGGTAGGCGAGACACTTCTAAAGGATGTCACGGCTTTGGTTAATTTGATGTTGTCGGGTCAGGTCAACAATGAAATTACCGAAATTCTGTACGGTGCGAATTTATGTGCCCTTAATAAAAAAGATGGTGGTATTAGGCCTATAGCAGTAGGCACCACTTATCGTCGCCTCACAGCCAAATGTGGTTGTAGGAAAAAGGTTGCTTTTTTAAGTAATCTTTTTCAACCACTACAACTCGGTTTTGGTTCTCAGGGTGGTTGTGAGGCTGCTGTACATTCACTACGCACATTTCTTGATCAAAATTGTGGAGATGTGCTTTTGAAGGTGGATGTTAAAAATGCATTCAACTCATTAGATAGAGGCACCCTTTTGACCGAAGTGAAAGATAAAATTCCGGAATTATACCCTTTTCTTTGGCAATGTTACGGCAAACCATCAAAATTAACATACCAAAACAACGTTATATTATCTGCCGTAGGATGTCAACAGGGTGATCCTCTGGGACCAGCCATCTTTAGCCTTGCCATCCACTCAATAATTCAACGTCTCCAATCAAAACTTAACGTTTGGTATTTGGATGACGGAACCTTAGGTGGCGATGCGAACACGGTATTGAATGACTTGCGAGTACTTATAGACGATTTTCGTCTTATTGGCCTTGAACTAAATTTTTCCAAATGTGAACTTTTTGTTTGTGACACTTGTCCGGATAAAATTTCGATAATTGAAAAATTCAACTTACTTGCGCCTAATATAAAATTAGTAGAAAAACGTTCGCTCCGTCTTTTGGGTTCACCGATTTTTGACGAATCTTTGTCACCATTTGTCGAAGAACAAATTCAAAAGTTTAGAAATGCTTCTAGCAGATTATTCAAAATTAACGCCCATATGGCTTTTACTATTATTAGATTTTGCCTTTTCGTTCCTAAATTTTGAGATAATACTAACTTTTTGAGATGTTGTCAGCTGTGGAAACACAGTGAGCTTCTTTTAAGCTTAGACAATTTATTAAAAGATACGTTAATTTCGGTTTTGAATGTTGAGATGGATGATAGGGCTTGGGTGCAAGCTTCCCTCCCTGTGAGGTTGGGGGGCATAGGGATACGCAAAATTTCTAGTGTGGCATTACCAGCTTTTTTGTCTTCTGTACACAGTACACACAAATTAGTAGATAAAATTCTTGCACAATCTTTAGGCTCTTTTGATGTAGCATATCTGGCTGAGGCCAAAACCACATGGGAACTGGCTTGTCCAAATACTGAGTTCCCAAAAATGTTGTCATCTCAGAAACAGTGGGATCGGCCCCTATGCGAGCTAGCACGGAAAGATCTTTTAAATACGTGCCCTAGTATCGCAGATCGTGCTCGTATTCTCGCTGTTTCTGTGTGGGAATCAGGTCTTTGGTTACAAGCCATTCCTTCTTACAAAACTGGTAGCCTTATAGATCCTTCCGCTTTTCGTCTCGCTATTAGCTTACGCTTGGGTGCAAGGTGTTGTGTTGCACATCACTGCCAGTGTGGTACTGCAGTTGACCAACTCGGTCACCATGGCCTCTCCTGCTCTCGAAGTGCTGGTCGAATTTCCCGCCACGCCAGCCTTAACGATATCATTCGCCGGGCTTTTACCAGCGCCAATGTACCAGCTGTTCTCGAACAGAACGGTCTGATGCGTGACGATGGTAAAAGACCTGACGGCATGACTCTGGTTCCATGGAAGTTAGGACGGCCCTTAGTGTGGGACGCTACATGCGTAGACACTTTAGCGCCGTCACACCTTTCTGAAACCCACGTGAAGGCTGGCGCCGCGGCTACTTCGGCAGAGCAACTCAAGCGGCGCAAATATGCTAACCTGGGTATGGGTTACATATTTGAGCCGTTTGGTGTAGAGACGTTGGGTCCGTGGGGACCGGGAGCTCATCGTATTTTCCAAAATCTATCAGAGCGCTTGGTCGATGCGACGCGTGATCAACATGCTGGCACCTATTTGGCTCAAAGAATAAGCATTGCAATTCAACGGGGCAATGCTGCCAGCATGCTGGGCACGCTGCCAACTGATAGTGGGTTAGAGCATTTGGACTCCCTATGAGTCCAAATGCTTTTACTGTAGTAGCTGTAGTATTGTAGTAGCTGTACTGTTGTTTATAGTTTGTAGTATTTGTTTAATAAAGGCATACCGCCAGAAAAAAAAAAGGGTAACAATATATTATAAAGACGAAAGATTTATATTTTTGTATGAAACGAATAAACTTAAAACTACTGTACCGATTTGAACAATTCTTTCGCCATTAGAAATCCTAACGAACATAGGCTATAATACTGTTTTTTTTATGTTACATACAAATAAAAAAGAATGTAATGTAATGTACTAACCTGATAGAGGACGAACCATCGTAACTGCCACTTGGTGTTATCTGAGCTTCTTTTGTGCAGATAGCCCGCCTGAAAGTAAAGTTACATAATTTATATATGATTATTTTTACTTACTATAACTTTTTAAACCCCGTGGGGTGCCGGGTTAGAATTGCTATTCTCCATTTCATTATCTGGGTATCGTAAGAGGCGACTAAGGGAAAAATACTGGAAGGTGGGCAGCAGCACCTTCTAAAGAACTGCCATCTTACACTGTGATCCCCAAGCCGTCTGCCAAGCGTGGGGATAATGGTAAATACCCCCTTAATCGGGGAGTCTGTGTTCAGCAGTGGACGATCCGGCTGATACAGTACAGCTTTCTAAACGCTGAATAAATTTTGCTTTTAATTACTTTTCAAATGCTTTGAATTACTTGGACTTCCCCTAAACTGACGGAATTTAAATTCTATGACTACGCAGTACATCGAGAAGCCAAATATAGCGGCACATCTGATCATAAAAGTTATAAAACCAGTGTGAAATTATAAGATCAGCTCATTAACCGTTAAAGTCATGTGTTGTCAAAAACGCGATGGGCCTATGTTCTGATGAAACTGCTCTGTATCTTCAGCAAGGTAAACATGAATGAGATCACTCACATCATTTTGACTTTTGTTATTTGAACCCGCATCTGCGGGTGGATGGACGCGGGTTCAAATCCCGCACATGACTTAAATTTTTTCTATCGTATATTTATCATTTTGTGATATAACTTGGTATAGAGGCTATTGATGATATTCAAAAAATGTATTCGATAAGAAAAATATATATATAAATTATTTAGAGGAACATTCTTATACCAGAATTGCATTGTAATGTTATCATTATTCAAAATACTCAGGCAAAACTCTTACTCCCGAAGAAAGTGGCATAGACCTATCTTACGGATCTATCACATAGTTTAGGTTTCAGGTACCTACTCCGCCACCTAAAAATATTTCTTATATGTAAGTATTGCCATTTTCAATAAATCTTGTAGATCTTCGGGCACAAAGCGAACTAGCAAACGCTTTGTCTTGTAGCAAATTGTCCTTTGAAGGAAGTCTTCATTGATCCTTGTTAACTGTGGAACCATGTGTGGGAACCTTTGGATTGTAAAGGTGCTCATTGACCCTCGTTACCTGCACGTGAGCGTAAGCAAATTCTCGGAAAGTGCTCTCAACTGCCTCTATAGGCATATATATTATATCTATTGCTTGTTTTTCTGGCGCAGCATCATGGTTGAAAAAAAGGAATTTTCAACACATTCGCTCGTTACGGGCCTATAAATGCACCGATTTTAGTGTCATAATATAGTCTTTTACGCACTCGTGCTTTTTTTTCTTTACCGCACTAGTGTTTTAAATAGAAAAAAAACAACGTTTCCACACTTCTCACCAAGGAGATTGTAGTTTGTTTCGTTCGTTTTTCATATAAAAACAAACCAAAGAGTTTTTTACCTACTGAAGTAGAACTTTAGAAGATTTAATTATAAACCTTCATAATCAGACTATTATTGCTATCAAAAAGATCAAGAAAATATTTTCGTATCGAAGTTTTCGTATTCGTTCCTCGCAAGTGTATTGAAAAACGTATGAAACTCTTGTGCGTTGTTTATTACAATCTCCACTCTTTAGTTAAAACCCTTCTCGATTGTAATAACAACTTCGCGCACTTGTTGCATTATGTACTATTTTCACTGATACTTACCTTTCATAACTATATCATCGGATTACGAGTAATCATGATTGAAATAAAGGAGTACCTCTCCAACCTTTGTTACCTGGGACCGCTGCATGGATGCTATATGAACAGCATTGGAACAACGTACATGCATTCAAAGTCATTTATTCAATTTAGGCGTCTCTTTTAAAGGTCAATTACAATTTTTAATATTGTAATATTCTACATTGTAATGCAACGTTTAGCAAAAAATGTATACAGCCACTGCGAGAAAAGCGGGCAAGAAAGTCCGGGCCATTCTTAGCCTAGTGGGTGCTTCTCTTCCCGTTCCTCTTAAAACTTCTTTTGACAATGTGTAACTTATTATAAAATACAATTATAACAATATTTGCTTAAATTACATAGGTGACAGGCGATAGCTTGGCAGAGGCGGAATTGTTCAAGCATTTTTGTCGTTTAAGTAATCTCAAACTTAGGTAGTAGGATTTCTTAATCAAAATGTTTTTCACGTGCAACTTGAATTTTCCTTCTGTGAGCGTTGTATGTTTGGGAACTTTATTATAAAACCGCACACAATTAACTAAGAAAGACCTTTTATATGTCTTTGCTAATCTAAAACCTGGCACGGCTATTTATCTTTATTCCTAGTATTGTAATCGTAATTGTCACTGTTTAATTTAAATTTACTTATTTTTTTACGAACGTACATAATATTTTCAAGTTGTGACTGTGTAGACTGGGTAAAGCGAAAATATCAAAATGTTAGATTACAAAATTACAAATATACGATAGGAAAAATTTAAGTGATGTGCGGGATTCGAACCCGCGTCCATCCACCCCTGGATGGAGGAGTGGAAGGACGCGGGTCCGAATCCCGCACATGGCTTAAATTTTTCCCATCGTGTATTTGTAATTTTGTAATGTAATCCACATAGCAGGCGTTATTGCAAACATAACAATATTAAAATGTTGTCTTAGGTTTTTTCTAAGGTAACTTTGCAGTGATCGTGATCAGTCACCCTGTGACCATGATCACTGCACAGTTTTTGAATTAAAATATCAATTTCTTTAAAAAGATCCAATTATCGTACAAAAGAAGGAAGCAAGGACCACTGTTAACTGTGCTGTATGGATCTTTGAGCTAGCTCATTTTTTAGCTACGTGTCCTAGTAGTCCCTTGTAGGGCTCCTTACCTGCGAGTGGTCGTACTGCGCCCTCTCGGAGAGCGCTATCAGCTGGCCGTCGTTGACGCGAATGGACCGCTGGATCTTCGGACTCAGCATCATGGTTACTTCTTCTGGAAACGGGTTGTGTATCATAACTCATATCTCATATTTACTCAGGAATCGTTAACAATTTAGTATTACATAGTACTTTTTTTATGTTATAGTGACGAAACAAGCACGAGGCCCACCTTATGTTAAGCGGTATCCTCTGCCTATAACAGATGCATTTCATCACATGTGACGAACTAAGTCTCATTTGTCTGTAATTTCACTGGCTCTCAAGGACTGCTGCCGGAGCACAACACCATGCGTTAGCTGTTTGGCGACAGATTTTTTTACTTGAGGGTGGTCGCTAGCCAGGCTACTACTACTAAAAGCTCTTCTTGTCGTTGTTAGATTACGTTGATGTAAGTATTTGGGGTAGATTTATATTATTTTTTTGTATAAAATAACGGACGCTTCTTTGTTTTTCTTCTATCTTTTTTATATAGCTGATAGTGTAGCCTTTGAGCACCATCTCACCTGATGATAAGTGATAACGTGGTCGAAGATGTTGTTCAAGCTAGCCTAGAATATTACATATACAAAAAAAAAAAAACTGTCCGTAAATCATCTCGTCGAGTGGTCCATGGTCGGAACTCCGCCTTCGCATTTTGTGTTATATATAGGTATACATAATGTTCACCTGGCTAGCTCACCCTCAAGTAAAAAATCTGTCGCCTAAATATCTAAAAATGCGATCCCTAAGACGCCTGCCAAGCGTGGGGATTATGGCAAACCCTTTAGGGGGATGTTGTATTCAATCCATCGGGCTGATATAGTAGGAACACTTTTGCAACTGTTGTTAAAGATGATGGAGTGTGGTCCGATCCGAAAATGCTTTCTTGAGTCCATAATATCTAACCAAAACGTGTGAAAACCTGTAAAATATTTACTAAAAGCAGAAAACTAATAATGCAAGATTAACTTGATAATAGAGATCAATTTAGCAAGGCAAGCGATCATCATCCTCCAATTGCTCGTCTATAAAGAATTCAGTAATCATACAGCTACAAAAACACTTAAATATGTGAAAAATGTCGTCCGCGTCGTAGGCCATCTTCGAGGGCGCTAAAGCGCGATACTGTCTACGTTACAGCTTTGACCTTCCCATCATCGTAGCATATACCTACGCCGTAGCCTATACCTACGCCGTAGCCTATACCTACGCCGTAGCCTGTCTACATCTAAACATGCATAATTTAGATAAACTGTATAGATTTATATGCGTAAGTATATATATAACGATTGTGTTGTATTAAATTTCAATATAGTCTTGCTAGCTTAATCTCAATAAGGTATTATTTACAATATTATACTAGCACAAATTTAAATTGATTGTTTTTAGTTTATTCTTAAAACTGTTTTGTATGATTTTTTTGGTCAATTTAATCTGAACTACTTACATAGCTTAGTTACGCGTAATAATTTTACATTCTATTAAAATGCGTGAAAATCGCATCTACCAATATATCTAATTATCTTCATGGAAACCAGCTTTTTTCCTATTAATAATTTCAAGTCCGTTAGCAAATTTCTATTTTTCATTTTTAACTGTTATTTTTGTACGTGCTTAGTTTTAGTTTTCTGTTACAAATAAATTATATTCTATTCTATTCTAAATTTCGTGCAATACTTACTTCTTATTCCATTGTGATGATAACTTTAACTTAGTCCTATTTAATCACACACTTCAACAACATCCATTCAACAGACAGTAGAAACATTTTAGAATATATGATTAAAAAGTCAATAGAATATACAACACTGTAGAACACTAACAATAGACAAGAGAAAAGACAACTGTTAATTCAGACTCAAAGATTATTTACTTCATAAGCACTTGACAACGCCTGTTCAATTTCTACACGCAAAGTGTGGATAGATGTTTGCTCAGAACTTTCAATTCGGCGCTTGAATTGATCGTAGAGGGATTTGTTTTTGAATATGCGCATCGGTCTGTCATAAGTTGGATTTTTGTTTTTTTCTTGGTTGAATTGATTAGGTGGTGCGCGGTGTTCCGGTGGAGATAGCGCGGATCCAACTGGCGCGCCGGGCATCGGGCATCACCTGTAGCTGGATCGACCCTGACGCGCGTGCGTGCCCTTGTGACGTACGGAGTACTATACAGGGTTAAGAAGGGTTTCAGACAGATTCAATCAATTTTCATACAACATTAAAGCACGCTTTTAGTTAAGTATACAAATTGAGGATGATTTACATCAGTTATGTACGCAAATTATTTTGTTCGGATTCGCATAATTATTTACGAAGATGTGAACTACAATTTGATACTAATGTTGTTACGTCTAAGTGCTCGGGACTTAAACTAAAAGCACTTTGAGTATTTCACCCGAAATACAGCTACGTAATTCTTTAAATACGTAAAATTCCGCTTTAGTTTTTGATTCTTGAAAAGGTAAAAATACGCAGACTATGTACGGGTTCGTTAGTTGTCCATGTACGCACTGTTTTTACAATATAACTTTTTTTTTACTATTATATAATTAAGAACGCTTATTTTAGGGGAAGATTTATTCAAACTTACAAGTAGGTATAATTGTATTTTTTTATATTTCTCTCGGTATCGAAAATCTTTTCAAAGGTCAAAAATATACGTACATTATAACACGCATGAATATTTATTTACAACAAAACCGGCCAAGTGCGAGTGGGACTCGCGCACGAAGGGTTCCGTACCATTATCTGTAACCTAATCTTGCAAGTTACATACACTTTTCGCAGTGTCCGATTGAGCTGGGTAGCTACGGCGAAAACCTCTTTTATTGTATGGAAGGCCCCTTAATTATTTATATTATTTTAATTAATGATATTTAAAGAGAACATAAAACTAAATATTCTGTGAATAGTTAAAGCGTCTACCTGTCACCGTTATTAGTATCGAGCAAGAAACGGTAAAAAAATCAAGTTTGATGTATGGTAGCCCCCCTTAAATATTTATATTATTTTATTTATAGTATTTGGTGTATACGGCAATATAAATACATAATCTGTGAAAATCTCAACTGTCTAGCTATCACCGTTCTTGAGATACAGCCTGGTGACAGACGGACGGACGGACGGACGGACTGGCAGCGAAGTCTCAGTAATAGGGTCCCGTTTTTACCCTTTAGGGACGGAATCGTACAAAACAAATTGAAACGGGATCTAGCTAATACAAAAACATTATTTTATTTATGTATTTGAGACAATTTACAAATAAGTAAATAAATGGCATGAAACATACGAGTAGATTCGTAGCTCTACAAGCTGGTATGGTACTGAGTGAGGCGTAGTTTCCGTGGACATAAAACGCGGGAGCTCTCTCGTCGTATCAGTATCTACTTATTTAACACGTAGATACCTTATTTCTACGCTGCCTCCAAATGGACGTACCAAATACACATACTATCACAGTATGTATATTAACAGTATAACGGGTACCTACACATAAATTTGAACAATATGAACACAGTCAGAAAAATATATAATATCCTTAAGAATTCAGACGTGAGTTTGAGAAAATCCAATGTATTAAAAAAACCGGCCAGGTGTGATTTAGGTTAATATACTGACGGTTCCGTACCAATAAGAATTGACAATTAAATCGTTTCTTCTTAAATACAGTTCGAGATCTATAGCGAGAGTTTGACCCGCACTTGTCAGAATTTTATTATTTGTGTCTAACAAGTTTGATTCTTTTATTGCAATTGCCGTTCTTACAATAAGGGTGAGACCAAACGAACGTAATTTTGTGAGCCGCGTATTTTCGGTCGCGTTATTTCTATTGCATTCGGTTTCATACAAAAGTGCAGTTTTGCCACACGACGACGCAAAATGAGTTATCCATACAAAAATTCTGCGACTGAAATTCAGCGACTCACGACTCACAGAGATACGCTCATTTGGTTTTACCCTAAAGCAAAAAGAAATAATGTAAAAAACACGCATGTTGTACGAGAACCCCTTTTTTGGGCTTATTGTTTTTATTATTTGTTAGGCAGGCCGCCACAGTAACACATATTTTGTAAGAATTTCAATCAGCTACCTAACCGGTATCTACCGATATACCGTTCGAACGGAGAGACAGATGAACGGACCAAGCAAGCGGAACTCTATCACAAAGCAAGCTTAGTAATATGATCCTGTTGTCTAGTACTGAACCCGGAGTGTACTGCAAATATGTACTGCAGCGTCACATTATGCACGACTTGCAACTCGCAGAAATGCAGAGTTAGCGAGATGCAATAAGTGTCAAGGGGCGTCTTCAATACGTCGCGTCGTATTGAAGACGCTTGAGTCGCACGCAAGTAAGTACTATATGACATAACAATCTACTCATTATCTATCGATTTACTGTATTTAAATGTGAGAGCGGAAATAAACTTATTGATTTCTTTTCAACGTTTGATTGTGGTACCAGTGAAGAGACAAGAATACTGTAGTTAAATTACGTTCCCGTTAAGGTGAAAAAGTTTCGCTAATCGTAAGCTAATAATAAGAAGTACTATTGTTCTACAATAGTACTTCTTATTCCTAAAACCACCTTGAATCATAGTTCTCAAACATACTGCATAGTGTGCAGCTCTTTCAGTACATCATCGCTAGTGAGTGGAGGCTAGAAACCAAAGCCTGCAACGTGGACACAAGGTTGCCAGCTTGTCGGTATTTTATAGGCTTTACTGTGTCTAAGGTGAGAACGTTCTACACAACATTATTCTCCTACCTCCTATCGTTCACCGGGCCACAAGAAGCACACACATGGAACACGGTCTTTGAACATGGTCGATATCCCGATCATATGCACCTTAAATCCAGCTTCATAATGCTTACGCATACTGAACACTTCCAACATCTCTATTTCCCAATAGACATTATCTTGGAGTCGTTTAGGTACAGAGTGTAAGGTATGTTTTAAGCAAGATTATCCACCAAATGATCGTTTACAAATATATAATAAAAAAATTGGGACACCCTTAAATAATAATTTTAAATGATTTTTTCGACAAAATATTAAAATTAAAGGTTTGTAGCTATTTTCGTTTAAGTGCTAGAGACCTGTGTCATAAGGACTAGTGGGCGGACAGACGGACAATCAAGACAGGTGAGTCTCATTAATAGGCTTCCGTATTGGTACGGAACCCTAGAAATACTGCTGAACCCGTGCAGAAGGAGCCACCTCTACCAGTAACAAACCTCTACCAAAACGCCGGCTGTCCCCACAACTGACGCCCTAGGCTAGGCACTCTGAACGGAGTCGTAGTGCAAACCAGATTGGCTCACCTTCGTGTCTACGCTGTACGGTTAGAAGAGAGAAAAGATCCCTCTCTCTGCCGCTCCTCCAACTCCCTCGCCGAAACGCTCGTTCGTTCCGGCGAGGGAGTTGGAGGAGCGGAAAAGAGAGGAACCTTTCTCTCTTCTAACTAACTAACGCCACCACGCATAACCTCTCGTCACTGACCATGACAGTCGGCAATGAAAGGTCGGACCACAACTATGACCATCGATCGCCACTATTCCGATCCTCCTGCGTGCCTCTAGCGTGTCTTTCGAGTAGCCTCACTGGTCAGTCTGGGTCAGCTCCCTTCGCGCGACCAATTATTATCTCTTGAAAAACTCCGTGAGAACGTGACATAGATATAGTATGTAGTATCAGCTGTAGCAAAGTCGCCATATTTGTTTTTAGTTTATGGAACTATACCGCCAAATTTGACGGTACATTTTTGTGAAACTTGGATTAGATTTTTCCATTGGTACAGTACAGCCTTTCAGCACATTCTTTCAACTGTGCTTCTGCTACGTCGCTTTGGGACAAGAATCTTTCAACAAACTAGGGTATAACTAATACGGGATCACTGATGCGAACATAACTTTAATCTCTGTAACCAATAGGCAATATTATCCGTTCGATGTTACATCTCCAAGATTGAATTATACGTGGTAGTCCGTCTTTCATTATACTGCATCGTCACACAGTTTAGAGCATTATTACAGGTTTTTTTTAATGCTTATAGGTTAGCCTTTGACCACTATTTCACCTGATGGTAAGTGATGATTTGGTCGAAGGTGTTAACAGGCTTAAACTAGAATTCTGGCTCTCAAGGACAGCTGCCGGAATACACCGTTAGGTGTTTGGCGACAGATTTGCTACTTGAGGGTGGTCGCTAGCCTGGCGGGCATTCGCAACATGCCCTTCCACCATGCGGTGAAGCTCAAGCCCGCGGCGGCAGTCCATAGCCAATGCCATACTGAGCCATCTCTGCTTCAAAAACAGTTTGAAAACTGATAAATTTAATAAACGATAGTTTAATAACTATATTACCCTCTTCCTTTTAATTCAATCACTGTTCGATATCAGTTCTTCGTTCCCGTTCGATTTCATTCGTGTGTTATTGTGCTGCATAGTCAACATCGAATATTATAATTTTTCCAAGTGAAGTTAATATCCCGCTATCGGGAAAAGTGCTGCAAGCGAGGTTAGTAATTTAAGGTTATATGTCCACTCTCTTTTGTGTCAAGCGCGATGCCTACCTGTTCTGTCAACGAGTTTTATTAGCTTCTTACCTACCATCTTTAATAATAATAATAATAAGCTTTATTTGTCTCCAAAACATGAGTTAATGGTTACAGTTATCAGTTTGTAGTTATAAGAATATAATAAATTATAGCATAGTTCCCTGAACCTCACACTAGGATGACCTGTGTCGTGAAGTTCAGTCTCTTCCTTGTGAACATGGGGCATGATAAGAAACATGTTAATTTGGTTACCTATATTATAATAAAATATATATGTATACAGACAGTAATATGATGACGCGAACAGTAAACTCTTGCAAAATATAGACTAATACTAAGTATGCAAGTATGTAGGTGATGGGTCATTCTAAGTTAAGAGGTAAATATGTTGTATGAAGTGACGGCATGGCATTTTTTTTAATATATCTACTTAAATATACATTTTTTGTATGGAAACATTTAAGTTAAAAATGTTTACAAAGTGGCCAGTCAATTTGTTGGTTTTATCTCGTTTTATAAGTGACCAGGGTAAATACTCAGTACAGGGTAGAGACAATATGCACAGGGTAGGATACTTTATGGACAGGGAAGAGAGAAAGACATATTAAAAACAGGGTTAGTTTTTATAAATCACCTTTATTTATTTATTTTAATTTTAATTATGAGTTATTTATTACCAGATTTGTCATTTCTTAGCAGTCTTTGTTTATAAAATTAAATGTTTCTTAAGCGGTAGGCACAAAACATAAAAAGGTTCTTAATTTTCCTTTTCGTCAAAACAAAAATATCTATAACTTTACTATTAGTAGTCAATAATGAAATAAAAAGAAACAAAAGGTTCTCTGAGTACACAGTATTCAATTTTTCTTGTACTTAAACTCTAAAAACATTTAAATTAAAAGGTAATCAAAAAAAATATTATTTTCTAAAACATATTCAAAGACATCAATAGATTCATTAAATAATGCATGTAAAATAGGGGGCAGCATATTTTTACAGCCTTTTTAAGTTAGGGGAGGGTAGTTTTTTTAAAACCTGATCCCAGGTGGTATAAGAAATATCACAGATTTTACAAAATATAACTTGAAGTTCATAACGATATTCTGTTTTTGTATTTTGAAAAGTACAGAATGCTGTAATGTTTCTTGAGGCATCTTCCTGTGTTCTTGAGATGTGAAATTGATTAGTGGTTCATCTTCTAAAACGCTAGCTCCGTATATATCATCAACACGTAGATTAAATTTACGATGTGTTTGTGGATAATCCAAAGTACCCAATTGAAAATGACAACATAGCTCTGAGTCACAGAAGCAGTTCAAACTTTTCAATGTCAGGCAATAATGTATAAAAACGCAACTGGTAACTTGGTGAACCTTTAGTGTGCCTGAAAAAGTCCTAATTTTGCTGCTTTTTCAGATATGAAATTTTAATATTCAGGCAGGTTTTCTCAAGGGCTTTAACTAAGTCATCTATTGACGAAATATCAGTGCCACTCGCAACTAATCTATCTGCAGTTCAAGAGAACTGCAAGTAGCACCCACTCCATCAAGAGCTTCCTTACCGTGACCTGCTTCATGAAAATTCCAAAATGTGAAATTTTGAAGTTTAGGGTAGAAATCTTCTAGTATTGTTGCCAAAACCTTGAACATCATTTTATTACGATATTGAACGGTGACTGGCCCATCGCTCAAGAAATGTTAAGTCGTAACAGTAGCCGGCAGACAGTCAAATATGGGCTGTTAATGCGCCCAAATTGCTGGAGGTGAGTGCAATAAATTTTGTGACAAAGTGCAGTAACATTGACTTTTTAGCTTTTGGTCGACATCTTTAGTAAAGACTACAACAGTGTGCATACTTATTTGTTGTCTCGATCCTCCGAAATGCAAAGGATTGTACTTCTTCAGCATATTTTGTTGGGTAATTTTCACTAAAATCCAAGTAAAGGTTCAGAGAAAAATGTAGAAACGTATACAAATGTATCTCCCCTGGACATTAAGTATGTCCCCTGCCATCAAAAGAGCCAGGTGAAATACGCCAGGGAAGATACATTTTCGATTGATATCTAAAATAGCCGTAAAAGTGTTTCTCGTACGCAATTAACAATCAAACGTAACAATGTATGCACTATTCATAGTGAATATTTAAGTCTATATACGTATTTTAACAAACAATTGCTAAAAAAAACTTACCAGAGGAAAGACTGCATTCACTCAACATTTCTACACCCAGCGAGCGGCGTGACTGAAATGGCCGTTAAAATGGCTGCACAGTCGGCTTATGCCCCGCTTGCTGCTAGCTTCACGATACATCCTATGCACTCAAGGTCACAACTTTCACAAACTATCAAACAAAACTGATTTTTAAAAGAAAACAAAAAGCCAGGGGACGAGACACGAAACACGAAGGACAAATTTCGGCGTTGATATTATTTATGAAAAATTGGTATATAAGTAATTTTACTTATAAGACACTGTGACTCGGTTATTGTTCTGTATAAAATTAACGATGATAAAGTAATTATTACATTTTAAAACATTCATAATAACTAGTTTACAAATAAAGTCGGTTTGGGGACAGACCAGGTTAGAGACTTTATTCTTACATTAGAACTTATTGTGACTAAACTACGTACATTTCTCTTATAAATTTAAGAGAGCATGAAGAACACATTTAGTTTTAAGTAATGAATAGGTTAATTTGGAAGTTGGTATAAAAAACAGATACTTTTTTGTCCTGGCCATGGAAAGTACCTCTTAACTTAGAATGACCCTGATACCAATATCCTTTCCAGTTTTTTTTTATTGTTATGTGTAAGGGTGTAAGTATGAGCATGTGTATATAAAAGTACTGTGTAAAAATCAACGATATAATAAATTATGGGAATAGTGTCGTGTGTGATATGTGCAAGTATGCATAATATTAGGTACTTAATTAATATTGTACCTAAACATGTTGATGGGATGAATGTAGTTAAGGGACCTGTTCTCCACTCACATACTCGTATAAATAAATGCATCCTTAAGCCAAAACCGATCGTTAGATGCAGTCATTGACAAATGTTCCATACATTAATAGGCAGATCGAAACTCTGAGACGTATCTACCACACGAGCCTGAGACAGAACTCAATAAGCTACAATAGCCCTGATGACAGTTATTTGACCAATGTACTTCGAAAGCAGTAGGGCCTAGAGTAAAGTAGCAAATGAATCCAGTGTGGAAGAACAGGCCCCGCAGTATTAAGTATTGGGTTTAACAAACATCTTAGCGTAATAATACCAGATATTGTCGTGATGATAAACAAGAACGTATGTATTCCTTAAAGTCATAACACGAGATGTTTTCCAGGACATATATATACCTACCCCTTCATAAAGTGATGGTACGTGATGCTATCCAGAACATACATAAAGATTTACATCTTGTCCTTAAATTGTGATCGTAGATCGGAGACCCCATCATTCCGATGCTGATCGAGCTTCTATAGGCATTCTAGGCAGGCATACTAACATTGATAATGAGTGCATCTATATAGGCTTAATAATAAATGTATAGATGTTATGTTTCTTTAAAACGTTACCCAGGTGCTTACGAAATGGATGCCTTTACAATGTCAGGGCATAATTTCTCTTTTTACGATTTCCTGCCATTCGCTCTGGTCTTAAGTCTTAAAATTCCTACGAAAAATATTGAAGATAAAGTCAACGGTATCCTCATTGAACGTGGTGCCACCACCCAACCCACTGTTCAAGTCGCTCATGAATTCCGAGATAATATAATTAAGACCTCGCGAACATTTAAGTGATATGGGGAGGTGCATTTCTATCCCGGCACCCCACGGGGGATGTCGGGGAGTCGTGGGTGTCGTAAGAGGCGACTAAGGGAAAAAAAATACTGGAAGGTGGGCAGCAGCACCTTCTAAAGTACTGCAATCTTACACTGCGATCCCCAAGCCACCTGCCAAGCGTGGGGATTATGGCAAATACCCCCTTAATAAGGGAGCCTGTGTTCAGCAGTGGACGAGTCGGCTATTACAGTACAGTACAGAACATTTAAGTACTATTTTCACCTTCCAGGGAACCTCATGCGCTATGGCGCAACCTTATCCTGGTGTGCGCCACTTTATCCGGCAAACGTATACATAAAGCAAGACGTCCCTGTTGATACTGTGGGAATCATCCTAAATTCGTTTTCTAACAACACCATTGATCGGTACAATGAAGTCGTTTATTTATTGCCAATTAAATAATTTAGAGTGCTATGATTTGTAAACTAAAGAATATTAAGATTTCTAACTCAATTATTACAATTTCTTTATTACATTTCAATGAGGAGCTAGTAACGGCACCTCAAATTCCTTTCGAAGTGCCTTATCACTAATAATGGGCAAAGATCGCTACAACAATGTCTGAATGAGCATATTTTGATTTTGATTCAAAGTAGTTATTAATGAAACCTAATGTCCTAAAAATAATTCAATCTGGGATCCAAATACCTACTGTTCTGGAATACCTGTCCAATATATTTCCCAACCTGACTTCGATTGGCTTACCACAAACTTGTTTACTCTGCTGGCGTTATCAACGGGACAAAGCGAGCAGACCTTATCTATGATTAATGTTAATTGCATCGTAGTAAAGGACAATGCCTACTCCGAGCTAAGAGCGCCCGCCGCGCCGGGGCAACACTGAACCACGCCGCGCTCTCATGGAATAGAGTTTAGAATATTTACATCGCGCAAAATAAAATAAAAATATGAAATAATAAATTACAGGCTCAAGAGACTTGTAAAATCCGGTGGCCCTCGTGCGTATCCAGTCTAAAGAAATAAAAAAACATCTCAGAATGTATGTTAGGACTAGCAGAAGTCAACCCTAAGAGGTTGTTAGCCGTTTTTCCAGATAGCAGCTCCTCAGAAGGCGCTGCGCTCAGTCACCGTATTTGCGGGAATATATGGCGGCCTTATAACCCTGCATCATACGGAAATGAGTCAGTCATGGAGCACCCAAATTAATTCAAATCCTAGCTCGCGTTACCCAATAGCCTTATATTGTGTTTTAGCTAAAATATCAGAACTCTATGAAAAACAGGCTCGCATGGTTGGCAGAAAGTGAGAAACTCCTTGGGAAATTACTATTTTAGGTTTAAGATTAGTATGAATACTTTTGGTATTCTGAGTATTTTAATAATCAGACGGACGGAAAACCGAGGCTTAGTAGTAGGATT
Organism: Plagodis pulveraria; assembly: GCA_963890685.1. NCBI lineage: Eukaryota > Metazoa > Arthropoda > Insecta > Lepidoptera > Geometridae > Plagodis > Plagodis pulveraria. The sequence continues at coordinate 3,214,151 of OY982961.1, read as the reverse complement.
CAATTTTTTAGAATCATAGCCCGACTTCCACAATGCGATTACCACATGAATAAATTCTTTATTCATGAGTTAATGAATAAATTCTTTCTGCATGTGTTTTTTCTACGCAAATACCCGCCCAAGAAAATTGCGTTAAACGTATGAACGCTATCAGCAAGCGAGTAAATTTTTGTTTCCAAACCTTCAAACGTTTCTGCCGTTTTTGACCACGGTGACTTAAGCACAAGCTCTACTCCTTCCGCTCTTAGATTATGCTGATGTTTGTTTCATGGACACCACTGAAGAACTTTTGAACATACAAGAACGCTTACAAAATTTATGTACAAGATTAATTTTTGGAATAAGGTAAATTTGATCATGTGTCTCAATATAGATCTCAACTAAATTGGTCACCCATTCGCAAGCGCCATGATGCTCATGTACTTTCGTTCCTTTATAGGTACATATCAATAATATTCTGAAGTGAGTCCTGATTGTGGCGAGGGATTCAAAGGCACGAGATACAAAACTTTGCTCTCGTGTAACACACATAACTTTTCACTTCAGCAGCAAGAACACTTTAGAAGATAAATTAATTAACAGGAATAGATTGAAATAACTATTAACTTATTCAACTCTACGCCAGCCACGAAATGTTATTCCCGCTCTTTTATTTAAATTAAGGCGTGTTCGGAAATAGCACCCACGGTATTTTATTATTCAAAATATATTACGTAAAAATTTTGAAACTAGAATTAAATATTTACAGGATAAATATCAGTTTTATTTGCAGTAAATACTTATTTCCGTTTAAATTCAACAATTAGTTATATAATTAATAAATTACATTAAAATACATAGATAATTATCTTTTTTTGCAAAATTTCTTTGGTTAGTAAAATGCGATTAAAATAAGAATAGGACGGGCTCTCGGCTAACTTCACTCATATTCACTCTAATAAGTACGATCAGCAGAACTAACGTAAAAATAGAGCAGTGCCATTTCGAAACTAGGTATTTTTAATTTTAAATGTTAATTGATATTGTTAATTTTAATAAATTCATATTTTTAAGGTTGACAGCACAGACGCCATTTTAGTTTGATGAAAACGCGGGCGTCAGGGTCATATTTCTCCGACAGTGTACTACTACGCGACACGTTTCCGAGTTTTTATTGATCTTCTCGTAAAATATTATTTGTGACTGTTTAATTAGTTCTTGTTGACTGTTTAATATGTTTTTGGGGATTGTTATATTTGTTTTTGTTACCCGTTACGATGATAACGATGAGTCTGACTCAGTCCGCCATCAGGACATGCGGCATCGAAGAGCTAAACAGTTCAAATCAAGATACCTAAGTACAAAATATTGCTAACAAATAAAATCAGTTCAAATTATTTCTGTTTGCTGTACCTACAGTCACCTACAACTTCGTTTACCTACTTATGACTACTTGTTTTTTTACACGACTGCCCACATAAACGTGTGTTAAGTTTACAGGTTTCCTGTATGTATGTATGTTTGTGAGTTTCTTTATTTCACTATAACTTCTAAACGGCTTAACCGATTTTAATGTATGATATATCGTTACATTTATCTTGATAGCTCAAGTGACACTATGAACATAAAAAAAAACAAACTAATGGATTTTAGACGCCAAATAGTGAGAGAAAAAAATTTTTTTCTTCCAAAGCCGTCGTTGTTGGGTATCAAAATGATGGGCTTTAAAAAAAAAAAAGATTCCATAAATTTATTAACTGGCAGTGTTCATTTCAACTGATCGATAAAACACTTAACGAAAATAAATTATTTGCAGTCGGGTTGTTATTTTCTTTATTCACATGTTTTGTTATTTCTTTTTTTGCACACTGTACCAAGTTCTGGTTTTGACGTCACAACATGGCGCTAGGCCGATCCTATTCTTATTTTAATCGCATTGTATGATTAACCCAAGGCTTAATAAGATATTCACGGTTATCTGAAAAATAATTATTTAAATTAGATGTTACTTTGTCTCACTCAGTGAGCAAAATCGTATTTTGCTCTCTAATTTCAGGCAGCAAAACCTATATATGTTTGAGCTACTGAATATGAAAAATATATTTTATTGTTTATTATGTATTCAATATCATTTTTATGATTATAATATTATTTGTATCATGTGTATGTATTAGTTCGGATTATTAATATCATAATAGTATATAATACGTATAGGTATGTATTTAAAATATTGAAATATTAGTTGTAGTTTATTTATTCATTTCTATTTTCATTGTACACAGATACCTATTTAATAAACACACTTTTTCGAGCTTCATACTATATGGTTTGCTGGAAGAAAACTCTTTTCAGGGTTAAGCTTGCCTATGTATATGTATAATATATTCTTATCAACCAATCTGTAAACTACTCATTTTGTGTACAATAACGAATATAAGAATATTATGTTAGTTATTTTAATTTCGTGACTTGAAATACTTTCCGTCCGTTCAGAACCTTTGTTAGAGCGCACTCGGAATGCAACTTTTCACTCTAACGTCGTCGTTCACAACCTTCGAGTAGAGCGCAACTTCTAAATCGGTTGTTAAAACGTTGCAGGTGATTCGCCAAAATCATGACTTTTTGATGTCCATTCGGACGAAAATTATATTATTGATGTTTATAGTTAATATTTATTGTTATACAAATAATGTATCCTTATATACACCTGTTTTTGCTAATCAAACATTAATATCTATATGAAATATATAAAAAAATAATAACGAAATGTTAAAATCCTAATTTCCTTGTCATGTCCGTTTTGTATTTTATTTTATATTATCACCCATATTGCATAAAGTTGTATTCGTAACATTATATAAATTTTATCATAATGTATAATAAGCCCCACTTCACCAAAAAAAAAGTGTTAAGTGTATTAAAAAAGATATGGTTTTAAAGTTACATTCAGTTTCATCCGTGTCCGCGAGTAAAATATAATTTCCATGGTCAGTTATTTCAACAGTTTGTGTTTCGATATTACAACTGTAATATCGAAACACAAACGTTTGAAACAAATTGAGTTACACCGTTTCTCTTGACCATTTTGCCGCGAGAAACCCATCGGAGAAAGATGTGCACACTGTTGTTTAGTTTCGCACCATTCACATGAGTACACCCCTCCTTGGCTTTTGGTTTATAGATTATTCAATTTCCATGGTCGTTATTTGTCAACAGTTTGATGGACTTCTAACTAATAGTTTCAATTAACGGTAATGTTTGTGGCACAGGTAGTCTCAATTTGACACATGAATATTATAAGTTAATGGTTTAAAGTCTACGATTTTTTAATGACTTAAATCTAATTTCCTTGGTTCTAATTTCCATGTTTTCCTTGGCTCATGATTTGACATGGAAATTATGGTTTACCAAGGAAATTATAAAAATTACGCTTTATTTTATTGTCTTACCAGTGGTGAAGAGAATTATGTTTGTACTATTAGATTTAATCTCTTATTTTTAAGTCTTACATAATAAATTATATTAAATATATTTCTTTGAAAATAAAGATAGATTTAACGTGTTTCACAACATTTAACTAATATATTTAAGGACATTACTATATTTCAAGATAATCAAAAAAATACATCGTTAATTTTTCACTTACGTAGAAAACTCAACATGGGTAAAACAAAAAAGAAACACAAGAGCTGAAAAATTCAAAAAAAAGATTAGACAAATGAAGAGTGATCTGCTACACTGGTCTGCAAATATTTAACAACACTTTTAAAATAGCAATAACATTTTAAATACACAAGATATACTTTTGAAACAAAAAGGTCTAGACAAAAGTTTAATTTTGTACATAAAAACTTCATAGTCGGTAACCTTCTTTTAAGAAACGGCTGAAAAACCTTTCAAATCAAAAATAATCCTTTTCGAAAAACGATTTTACTCATCATTCCTTGTTTCTATTTTTGTTTTAAAAAGTAATTCTTGATTGATGTGTCTTGTTACAAAAGCTAAGTTAGACAATCAGCACATAAACTTATTTATCATGCCTCTTCCACCTGAAGAATGTGCTAGGACTACTTAACTACACTGCAAGAATGGTGGGTGTGACGTTACGAACGGTCCAGAAGGTGAAACGAAGGTACGAAGAGACTGGAAACCATTTGGTAATGGCAGACCCAGGTGTACTGGTGCCCGAGAAGACCGTTATATTGTTTGCGAAATCGCCAACTAAATGCAGTTGAAGTCCAGCATCTTCAGAGCCGAAGGGACGACATTAGTAACAGTTCAGTGAGAAGATGACTGGCTGAAGAAAACCTGAAACCCCGAAGACCAGTGAGTGGTCCCAAATTTGAGAGGAAGCATCGAGTAGCGAGACTGCGATACACCCATGAAAACATACAGTGGGATCAACAAGAATGTTCAAGAATTTGTGTTTTTAGTTTACAGATGATTCTCACTTTACACTTCTGATAAAAGGCCAAGTGTCTACAGGTGACCTGGTGAGTGATAATTTCAAGCCTGCTTCTCAGAAAGAGTCCAGTACGGTGGAGGCAGTGTACATGTATGGGCTGGCATATCTTCAGAAGGTCACACAGAATTAGTGACCATAGAAAATTGCACTCTGACTGGGGAAAGATACGCCTAGGAGATTCTCAATGAGTATGCAGTGCCGTATTTAGTAAATATGGGTGATGGATCGTTGCTGATGCATGTAAGGCCACACATAGCTCGGGTCGTGCAAGAGTATATTCAGGAGGTTGGTATCAGCGTGATGGCTTGGCCATCAAGAAGTCTTGATCTCAACCCGATTGAATACGCCTGGGATGAGCTAGGGAGGCTAGTCAAAAGCTGCAGACCACTACCTACCACCCTCAAGGCAGTAAAACAGGCCCTGATAGAAGAATGGGAGAATATTTCCCAACATCGGCTCCTAAACCTCGTGTTCAGTATGCCAAATCGACTTGAAGCTGTAAGCAGAGACCGAGGAGGCCATATCAGTTATAAATAACATGTAAAATGTATATTATAATTTGCGCTTCATTATTATTTTAATTATAATAATAATCTTTATCTCCAAAACATGAGCTAATATTTACAATTATCAGTTCGTAGGTTTGAATATGACAATTTATAAAATGTTTAAAACATGATAATCAGTTATGAGTAGTTTTTAAATATATAAGATCCGCTAATAGTACGCTAAAAATCTAACATCAGCTCCGCGCAAAAAAAAATAAAAAGTATACAGTAAAGTGAGTTAGTGTGTGACTCGCCCGGATACGTGTGGGCAACTTTGTATCTCAGCGGGTTCAGGAGCAGAAAGGATTTGAGTTTGGGATTAAATAGCGGCAAAGGGGTGAGTGCTCTGCTCTTTTGAAATACACCAACTTGTAGCCGCTTTCAAGCCCTATCAAACGACGTGCTGATTGTGAAAATCCGATAACGGAGAAGAAAGTTGCAAGGTACCCAACAGGAGCCGTCTCACATAAAACCTCGCAGTCGCTCGCTACACGTGTGACCTAGTTTCGACAAGGTGACACGAGACGTGACGTCGGAGCGACTCTCGAGACCTACATATTATAAGCCAGCCCCAAGACTTCGCCCTCACCACAACGAGTTGCTGCTGCTGACCACTCCAAACCCCACCCCTCCCCAACTACCCTGCACACCCTCACCCACACCCCCGCACCCCCACGGATAAAATCTGTGATTTCCTACCCTATCACCTATTCGTTGACCACACCACTCCCGGACCAACCATCAACCCCCCAACCCCCCTACCCCCCCCCCCCCCCACGCCCCAAAACCAAAAAACCCCAAAACCCCCCTCCGCTCATTTCCCCCGACACCCTCGAGATTTGCACCTCACCCCCCCTTGCCATATCTTGGAAACCGCTGAAGATAGACCCCCCGAGTTTGGGTTCATAGAAATCAGCGGCTCAAGATCTACAACTTGGCCCCGGCAGATCTGCGAAATTCCACCATCACCCATCAAGTCACCACTGAAAAGTCACCCTGTGCGCTTTGAATCGCGTAGCCAGAGCTCCAACACGCGTCGAGCATCGTACTCCACCATCACAACGGACTTCGAAGGAAAAAAAGTGAGTCCATAAAAAAAAAAAAAAAAAAAACAAATTACACTAACCGCCTACGATTCCTTTTAGCAGTGCAAACAGTCAGGCTCACCAGGAAAATTTTCGGCAAGCAGCGGCATTGTGCATCGGGTCGCCATCTTCCCAATAAGACGGTTGAGGAAGGCGATGGCTGGTGCATGTGTCAACTTGTGAACAAGTGCTGCTTGCGGGAAATGGTCTGTTTCCACTGCTAAGCTGAATTAAGTAATTTTAAGTTCTCTTTTGTGTATTTTCTGTGTTTGTCTCTTAATTTTAATAAAAACTGTAATAATAACTGTGTGATTAAGTATTCTCTCTTCTGTGTATTCTGGTATTCTCCTAATTGTGTGTTTAACTACTGTATTTCTTGTCGTTCTCTTCCCCCTCTCCATACAATGTCCGGCGTCAGAAAACCCACCACTGACTCCGCCGCCCCAAAAAGATCACTCCGCGAAAAAGTTCTATCGCGAGTTGCAGCGGCGACGTCAATAGCGTCCGAAAAGCTATCTAGGACATCTCCCCGCCCCACAAACGCACCGGTGTCGAAAGCCAAATCCGACTCGGGGTTGACAGCTGCTCCACAAACACCGCCGAGGAGGAAGCAGCCACGGACCTCTAAATTAGAGAAACCCGTTGCTGCTTCCTCCTCAGCGGAACATACTGCTGCACACTTAGAGGCAGCAGAGCAGCTCAGTCAGCGTGCGGCCACCACCAGCATGTTGGAATCAGACGCCAGCGAAACCTCGTCCGTGAACTCCGACAATCCTTCTTGCAGGAGATACAGCCTGTTCTCGTCTCCTGCAACAACAAGGAATATGTCCGGGGTAGCGATGAATGAGGAGACAAGGGACGCAAACGACCTGCTGCAAAGAGGAAAGGACGCCCTGGAGTCTGCGGGCAACATAAAAAGAGAATGCAAAAGCGTAGCACATGAGAGCCTGCAGGGCCTCTATGAACGGGTGCTGGCCCTCGCCGATTCAAGAGCTCGTCACAAATTCAACCTTGAAAAAGCCCTATCTCGGCATGCTAAAGAGCTACTCAATGTGGAGAGAGCGCATGCTGATGATGAGGAGATACGAGTCCTAAAACGGGACCTGGGCGAGCAAATGAACATGGCGAGGGCTGACATATCGAACACTCTGGAGGAGACCAAAGCCATTCGTAGCTGGCTTGGCTACGAAACATTGGAACCCTTCAGGGGCATAAAGGAGGCCCAGCAGGCAATCGTGACGCTGGGATCAAGAATGACAGAAGAACGAGTTCGGAGCGAAAAGAGTGGGGATCCATCAGATGCCAAAAAATGGGTGGACATAGAAGCCGGTATCCACCGGCTGGATACCCACACGAAAAACATCTCAAACCAGTTAGACGCGCTCCGAAGAATAGTGGAGGAACTGGGAGAGAAACCTACAACAATACCATATACACCTGAAATAGCACCAACAATAGAACAAACCCAGGACTTGGTTGCGCTGAGAGAAGAATTCAAAGACATAAAAAGCCTCGTCCTCAAAGTCCTAGAAAAACCCATTACAATAGAGCCACCTCCACCCCAAAAATTGGACCTAAAACCTCAGTTTAAACCCATCACGGAACGCCTGGACATTATGGCCTCGGAACTGAGAGTGCTGCAAGACCTCACCTCTAAGGTGCCGATAACACCAGGGCCCAATATAGAGACTGAGTTGGCAGCAGTCGAGGTGAAACAGGCCTTAGCCTCCATCCAGAGGGGAGTGACCGAACTACAAACAGTGGATCGACCGCTCCCTGCGCCAAAAGATCTGGCAGCGGGTGCATCTGTGGTGGAAAAACTAACATACGCCAAGGTGACTGCAAAGTCACCCCCACCCCCCTTGAGACCAAATCACACTCTGATAATCTCATCCACGGACCCCAAAAACACCGGGGAAAATGTAATCGAGAGGATCAGAGACGCGATCGACACAAAAACCACAGGGGCAAAGATCGACGGGGTGAGAAAGGCGCGGAACCAGAAGGTAATCCTTAGCTGCGGAAGCAGGGAGGACCTAAACCTGGTGAGGCAGCAGGTCCAAATGAACAAACAGCTGAAAGTGGAGGTGGCAAAGTCGATGAATCCCCTCATCATAATAAGAGATGTGCTTTCTTACCATACCGACACCAGCATAGTCGAAAATATCATATCGCAGAATAAACATCTTCTGCATAGTGTCGATATGAAAGAAAGCACCATAAGAGTGAAGTACAGGAAACGAGCGAGAAACTCTCTAGAATGTCACCCAGTCCTGGAAGTGTCACCGGTAGTCCACAAACGCCTCGTAGAGGAAGGGAGGGTGTACATCGGCATACAGCGTAGGCCGGTGTACGATCAATCCCCTTTGGTGCAATGCACAAAATGCCTTGGATTCGGCCACACAAAAGCAGTCTGCCAAGAAAAAGATGACTTCTGCAGTCACTGCGGAGGAAAACACACCTGGGAGAACTGCAAAAGAAGACAAGAAGGCAAATCACCACAGTGCAAAAATTGTACAAAGGCACAAGGGACTACCGGAGACACAGCCCATAACGCATTTAACCTAGAATGCAAAGAAAAACAGAAATGGGATGCAATAGCGCGCTCCCGCATTAATTACTGCTAAAGGCGACCAAGACAACACCAGCTCAACCCCCTCAGGTAATGACACTAGCAGGTTACGTATCATACAAGCAAACCTGCGACGTTGTAAGAAGGCCACCATCGAACTCCACCAGGCGGCGACGGAAAAGGGAATTTCAATTGCCCTAGTGCAAGAGCCGTATGTTGGCGCAGCAGGGACATTGAAACCACGCCCAGGCACTCAAGTCATCCAGTGCACCCTTAACCGTCAAAAACCAGTGAAGGCAGCCATCATCGTCTTCGGCAACAACGTGGAAGTCATACACGACCCACAGTTGGTGACAGAGACGGAGGCGGCTGTTCTCATACTGGCGGGCCGTCTGAAGCTAGGGGTGGTGTCTATTTACCTCGAGGGAAAAGAAGATGTTGAGCCATACTTGGATCGCATAAAGCTGGCATGCGGGAAATTACCGACCGAAAACATCCTGGTCGGTGGAGACGCCAATGCATGGAGCCACTGGTGGGGCAGCAAAACAGAAAACGCCCGAGGAGAGTCTTATAACACCTTCCTAAACGAGATGGACCTACAGATCCTAAACACGGGGGACACTCCTACTTTTGAGGAATACAGGGCAGGGAAACTATACACTAGTTGTGTAGATGTTACCGCCTGTAGCCTGTCACTGCTAGGAAAGGTCGAAAACTGGAAAGTGAATCGAAGTTTAACCACGTCAGACCACAATGCCATTACCTTCGACGTACGTCTTGAGGGGCGATTGAAAACACTCAAGCCCATAACGACGCGGAGGTACAACACCAAAAAGGCAAAATGGGAAGACTTCGAAGCACTTTTCAGGACACAACTAGCAGAACAACAAATAACAACCTTCACAGTAGCGGGAGTCTCAACGGGAGAGGATCTGGAAGCCATCACCGAAGCCTACACGGAAACCATCAATAAGACCTGCGATGCTTTAATACCGAAGATAGGCTCGTGGGAAGGTGATCCACTACCCCCGTGGTGGACTAAAGAGCTACAAAACTTGCAAAAAGACGTCATCCGCAAGAAAAGACGAATACGAAACGCTGCTCCACAAAGACTCGATGCGGTGCTCCAAGATTACCAAGACGCGCGAGCGACCTACGCTGAAAAAGCAAGTGAAGCCGAAACGAAGAGTTGGAAAGAGTTTTGTACGACCCAAGAGAAGGAGAGCATGTGGGATGGCATATACAGAGTAATCAGAAGAACGACCAGAAAAAAAGAGGACCTGCTGCTGAGGGGAGCGGAGGGCCAGACGTTAACTCCTGCCCAGTCAGCGGACCTTCTTGCGGAAACGTTCTACCCTGATGACTCTGCATCTACAGACAGTCCACACCACATGCATATCCGAGGGCTGACACACGACAGGCCACCTGAGGAAATCGAAGGCTTATCGGAGGACGACCCGCCGTTTGAATGGCCCGAAGTGGAAATGGTGCTGCGAGCACTAAATCCAAAGAAGGCCCCGGGACCGGACGGGTTGACCTCAGATATATGCACGAAAGCCATCCAGAGTGAAAGGGAAGTGTTTATGGCGATAGCTAACAAATGCTTATCGCTGGCGCACTTCCCCAAGCAATGGAAAATAGCACACATCGTGATCCTCAGGAAACCGGGAAAAGAGGACTACACCCATCCAAAGTCCTACCGGCCAATCGGCCTGCTTTCAGTCATGGGAAAAATCGTTGAGAAGCTCTTTATATGCAGATTACAATGGCATATTTTACCAACTCTAAGTTCCAAGCAATACGGCTTCATGCCACAACGCGGAACCGAGGACGCCCTGTATGACCTTATGAGACATGTACGATCTGAGTTAAACAACAAGAAGATCGTCGTAATTGTCTCACTGGACATAGAGGGCGCCTTCGACAACGCGTGGTGGCCGGCTCTGAAGCACCAGTTGATAACCCGGAATTGTCCAAAGAACCTATACGCAATAGTTAACTCATACCTCAGTGACCGTAAGATAATAGTCAACTACGCCAGAGCAACAAGCGAGAGATGCACCACGAAGGGATGTGTCCAAGGTTCCATCGGTGGACCGACCTTCTGGAACATCATTTTAGACCCGCTGTTGAAGCAACTATCTGGCGAGGGAGTGTATTGCCAAGCGTTCGCGGACGATGGGGTTATTGTATTTTCCGGACACTCGGCCATTACCATCGAGGACTCAGCAAACGCAATACTCGACAAGTTGCCACTTGGGGGAAAGACAATAAGTTAAACTTCGCAGCTCACAAAACAAACGTGATGCTCTTAACGAAGAAACTTAATTACTGTCCCCCAAACATCTATATGTCGGGTTGCAAGCTGAACCTAGTAGACGAGATCAAACTACTAGGCCTCATAATTGACCGAAATCTGAACTTCCTTCCACACATCAACGCAACTTGCAAGAAGGTAACCGGAATCTACAAACAACTGGCATGTGCAGCAAAAGTCACATGGGGCTTGAACACCGAAATAGTCAGAACCATATATGTCGCAGTGATAGAGCCTATCGTGATGTACGCCTCCTGCGCATGGTACCAAGCGACAGAGCTTCAGATGATCCGTGATCGTCTGAATACACTTCAAAGGGGCTTTGCACAGAAAATCTGCAGGGCGTACCGCACGGTCTCTCTCACTTCGGCATTGGCACTATCTGGTACACTACCGCTGGATCTAAGAATTCAGGAAGCTGCAAGCCTATACATGGCGAAAAAAGGCCTGTCTCTAGACTACATACCACCTGGAAGGACACTGGAGCAGAGGGTGTGCTACCTACATCAACCACACCCTTCCACACTTGAGGCAACTCAGTACACGCTCCTTGAGGACACGAACCTTGAAACCCTTGAATCCCACCAAATCACCGGTCCACAAATTTACACGGACGGCAGTAAAATTGAGGGAAAAGTTGGCGCAGCCCTCACATGGTGGGAGGATGGAAAAGAATCGTGCTTCTCCACCTTCAGTCTAGATCCCTCCTGTACGGTATTTCAATCTGAACTCTACGCGCTTCTCAGGGCGGTCCAGTCAGCAAAATCCAGCGAGGCGAAAGTAGTCAACATTCTGAGCGACTCCAGATCTTCGCTCGACCTGCTGGAAAATCCCAAGCTGACACACCCCCTAACAAAACAGATAAAGGAGTGCATACGAGAGTTGAGTGCGGAGGGAAGACAGGTACGGCTTTTCTGGTTGCGAGCGCACGTAGGAACCGCGGGGAACGAGCGAGCCGACGAGCTGGCAAAGTCCGCGGCCTTACAGGCGAACCAAGATCCAGACTACGCAGAAGTTCCACTGTCCTACGTCAAGAAGAAGATCAGGGAAGAGACAGTCCGCAAATGGCAGGACAGATACAGCTCTTCCAGCACAGGTAGTGTCACTAAATGGTTCCTACCGGATGTCGACAAGGCATACCGTATGGTACGAACTGTTAAACTGACACCAACACAAGTGCAAGCCTTGACGGGACACGGAGGTATTGCCGAATACCTCCATAGGTTCAGACTATTAGACAGCCCAGGTTGCGAATGCGATCCCACCATTAGCGAATCGGTATGGCACATAGTCTTGGAATGTCCGCGCTTCCTAGCTGTAAGACAAGACCTGGAAATACAAACCAATACCAGGCTTACAAAAGATAGTCTGCAGCACATCCTGGCAGACTCAGGAAGCAGGACCCCGTTCCTCGACTATTTATTTATTTATTTATTTATTTATTTATTTCAATTGCTTATGTACTAACAGCTTACGCCAACACATACATTAAGCCATCAAGATAGCATCCGGATACAATAACTTTAATACTAATTTACTTACATAACTATGACACTCACTATTAAATAACCTATAATTACAATAAAACACATCGACATCTCTGTTCTGAGCAATCAGGGCATTAAGCAAGTTGATAGCTTGTGACGTAGGCGCGTGCTGGGAGGCTTGCGTGTGCACGTGCGACGCTGCGAATAGCTGACGAACGCTGCACTCGCGCGACTGCCGCTGCCGATCCGGCGCGACCAGGGCCAGGCGAGCCAGTGCAATCGGGTTATGTATTTGACCATTAAGAAGCTGATAGAAATGCAATAGTAGAGCACATTTGCGTCTAAAAACTAACGTGTCAATACCTAACATTCCAGACACAAACAGAGAAGGATATAGAAAGGGATAATATCCGTATAACTTTTTGTACAAATAGCGAGCAAACTTTCGCTGTACGCGTTCTATCATAATCGTGTATTTTTTCTCGTGTGGATCCCAAATGATTGAGTTGTATTCTAACTTGCTACGTACATAGGCATAGAATAATATAATAATAGCGTTCCTATCCTGAAATCTGGCGGATTGTCGCATAACAAAACCGAGTGATTTAAACGCTTTACTACAAATATTTGTTATATGCTTGTTAAACTTTAATTCGACATCCATTGTAACACCCAAATCGCGGATTTCTTCAACGCGCTCCAGGGAAATATCTGACATGCGGTAGTCGTACCTGATGGGTGTCTGTGATCGTGTGAAAGAAATAGTTTTGCACTTGGAACTATTAAACTCCAGGTGATTACGCTCTCCCCACACGACCACTCTGTCAATATCCCTCTGCAACGCGTCGCAGTCATCAACGCTGTTTACACCCAAGTAAAGTTTGACATCATCAGCGAACATGAGACACTCAGCGGACTTGACAGCTTCCGGCAAATCATTAATCATGATCAGAAACTGTGTTGGGCCCAACGTGCTACCTTGACTGACCCCAGAACAGGTCACATAAGGGTCAGAGCGGAATCCAGCTAGCTGGACATACTGCACACGGCCAGAGAAATAACTAGAAAAAAGTTTCAGCAATTGAGGCGTAAATCCTATAGCTGAAAATTTCATTAGAAGCACATCGTTATCCACGCGATCAAATGCTTTTTTGAAGTCGAAGTATGCTGCATCAACTTGTCTTTTTCGTTCCATTTCAGAGGTTGCATAATCGACAAAATTAATATGATTCGTGACAGTAGATTTGCTAACTCTGAAACCATGCTGGCAGGCAGCTAGCCGGGTTTCAACCTGTCTGGTGATATGACGATTCAGTATTGATTCAAAGACTTTGCCGGGAGCTGACAGTACCGCTATGGGTCTATGGTTTTCAACCTTGACCCCAGAACCATCCTTCGGTATCGGAGTGACACGAGAGACTTTCCAAATATCAGGATACGTTGCTGATTTTAATGCCAAATTAAATATGTATACAAGCGGTGCCATAAATACGGACATGCAATCTTTTAACATAAATGGTGGGATACCATCCGGTCCTGTCGATGAATGAGATTTTAGGCGGCGAATGGCCATCATGACGTCAGACGGGTACACATCATTCAGCGCAACCCGCGGAGAACACAGTGTAGTGGCTGCTTTGCGTTCAGCCTCAGCGGCAGATAAGCTAGGTGGTTGTGGTAGAAACACTGACTTAAAGTAAGACGCAAATGCATTTGCAGCTTCAAGACCTGACACAACTTTCCCGTCAAATTCAAAGTCCCTACAAGCTTGCCTTGTACCTTGCTGATTTTTAACGAATGTCCAAAAACTTTTTGGATCCTTTTTTATGTTCCCTTCAGTTTGTCGAATATACGTGTGATACGCTAAGTCTATCAATGCCTTCCCTTTTTGTCTATAGAATTTATACAACTCATGGTTACAATCTAAATTAAACTGTTTAAATAGTTTCAGATGAGCGTACTTGACTTTTAAAGTAGTTATTATTTCTTGTGTAAACCATCTCGGATACTGATATTTCGAATTCCTGTATTTACTTTTCTTAGGTACATGCCGGTCTATACATGTGCGTAGTTCATCATAAAAAGCAGTTGTCGCCACATTAACGTCTGCCGACAAGAGTACATATTCCCAATCTAGCTTACTTATGTCTTCGTACAAGGCGTGGAAATCCGCTCGCCGGAAGTTCCATTCGCTGGACTCGCCACCCGCACCGTCGTCGTCACCGGGGATCGGGCGGGGTCGGGGCGGGCGCACCGGCCGTGCGCAGCGCAAACGTACCTCGAGTGGCGGGTGGTATTTATCCACCTTGTCCTCAACCATGGGGGCCGTGTCGCCACTCACTGTAACCCACTCACTACCTAAATTGCTCAGTACTAGATCAAGTATTGTCCCATAAATATTACAAATTGTATTATGCTGCTTTAATTTACAATAAGTCAACATGTATTCATAGTGCATTAAAACGTTTTGGCTACATGAATTGAGATTAAAATCACCTATAACTAACAAATCTATTTTAGGATACTTATCTACTAAGCTTTCAATAACACAAAACGTGTTAGTGTATTTTAGATCACTCGAGTGAGGCGGAATGTATACTACACAACAAATTATTTTGATAAACTTCAATGAAACAATACCAATCAACACTTCAACGTCACGGTCATAGCCGTCTATATCAGTAACTTGAGTCACTGCATACCTATCACTTACTCCCAGCAACAGACCACCCCAGCCGACATCCTCAGTGCGATCCCGACGCAGCACTGTATATCCCGGGGGGAAAAGTTCTGCATCACTCAAGCTACTAACTAAGAAGGTTTCAGTGAACACAAATATATCTGCCGATTCTAGAATAATAGATTTTTTACACTCGTCCAGTTTAGTACGTAAACCTCGAACGTTTTGATAAAAAATTATGTGCGTTTTATACGGATTATTACTGGCCTGCTTGCTGCTGCTGGTTTCGAAATCCACTCCGCCAGGGCTTGATGTGGACGTCTTCAGCCCAGTGTTCAGGTTTCATATACATATCTACGCTCTTAGTTGGAACAGTCAGCTTAAACGAAGCATAGTCACCGCGCGATTTTAATGCATCAGCAGTACATTTGTCGCCAGAACAAATCGTCTTTAGATGGGCTACCACTTGATCGGTAGTTGTACCAGGCTGAACATAATATAAATGAAGATAAGACTTCCTTTCAGCAGCTGCCAATGCACATACATTCGATCCCGGGACCGCAGTACCTCGCGTAACGTTGGCCGGGACAGCGCGCGACCGTCGCCGTGTGACCTGGACCCAGTCCGCATTGTTAACTTGCGCTTGCGCATTATTCCCTGCTGGTTGCGAGGCAGTGTTTACATCAGGGACTTGGAGTGTAAGCGACGACAGCAGCGGTTGTTTCGGAGACGAGGCGGTCGGGATGAGAGGGGCGCTGTCGCTCGATGACGCACTCGGCATGCCCGCCCGTGAGTTAGAAAGAGCAGGCAAACGAGTCGATTCCGCTCCTTTTCTAGCAACGGCACTTATTGCCGTTTTGGCCCGAAGTCGTGCTTCTCTAACCGGCCGCATGACAGGCTGAGCGCTGTTGCTGATTGGTTTACCCTCAACGGTTGATGTTTCGGTGTCACAAGAAACTTCACGATTACGAATTAAAATTTTGATTAGTGAATTTTGTTCTATGTGGATACAATCTTCAAAATTGCGGCAAAAAGACACAGCACAACAACAACCCGTCCCACAGATACCCAATCATCCGTACCAGCTACAATCGTTACAATCCCGGACCCTGGTGCAAGGCAAACCTCTATAAGCAGAACTGCACTAAACCAGCTTCTGGAATAAAAGAAAAAAAAATATATACTTAAATAAAAACTTAATTACGTAAATATTTTGTTTCATACTTAACATTTCTTTAAGGAAAATAAATAGTGTAATTAATATAACATAATACTGATTTCCGTGGCAACCTATAATTTCCTTGCAATAGTTTTCTAATTTCCTTGGGACCTTTCTAATTTCCTTGACTGTTTAAAACTTCATGACCTTATAACTTTTTTTCAGGAATGTTTTGTGATACCCCTTTTACAGAAATGAATACTGCTTTTATTCATTTATATAATCAACAACCTAACTGATAATTAATTAGCAAAAAAAAACATGCCAAGGAAATTAGGCAAAAAATATTTTTTTTGGCGAATCACCCCATCGTTAACCAATATGTCCTTGACATTTCTTAATGAGAGAATTATAGGCACTCTTTTGTATTTTGCATGTAACGGTAGTTATTATTTTTCAAATGTCATGAAACTTCTATATTTTTTTCTAGTTCCCCGCCAAATATTGATATTTGAGGTTATAAAACAACCAAGTCGTGCCGAACCTTGGAGTTAGTTAAAACACCCAAACAACAACACCTCGAGGCTTGGAACGTTGCCCAGCTATTGGCAAGAAGCGTTAGACAAATCATTGGTTAGCTTATTTATCAAAGTTATGAAAAGATTGTTTTCCAAATGCTAGAACGAAATGCTTAGAAACGAATGCTAATTTTTAAAATGCTACAAACACTATCATCTTAACCCCTTACCGCATGGATTTTTAGATTTCAATTATTTTAATTTATGATGTTCCTGTGCCCCAGGGGTATCCATAAAAATTATTTAAAAAAAATAAAACATGCATAGTAATCTAAAAACACGAAAAAAGAAAAAGTTCCAATTTTGGAACGACATGCACTCTAGTTTATAAAAACATGTGTTCCGAATTCGTCACAGTATGCAGTAGTACTTAGTAGTAGCATAAAAAAAACAAGTTTGTACAAGTTTAAGTTTTTATTAAGAAATTATCTTAGGTAATGGACATGTATGTATACAGGTCGCTGGCGTCAACAGCTCAAACAATAAAGAGCTGGCTCCATAAAAAAAACATTTTTAATTTTTTATTACTTTTCTGGTTGCCAGGGTGATTTCATTAGGTGCATTTCTAGGCTTTCTTGTAAAAGAAAGCTGAGAAATGTAATGAAATCAACCTGGAAACCGTGTATTATACAAATAAATAACATAATATCTACTTTTACCACACATAATCACATCATAATCTACTTTTACCACACTGCATAGTGTGCCAAATTTGTTTTGTCATTCTACTGCATAATGTTCCAAATTTGACGAGTAATTTAAAACTGGACTGCATGGTGTTCCGAATTTAGCTAAAGTTTAAATGACAAATTAAACACATTATAAATGTTATAACCTACGATTTTTGCCATAAAACCGTCGTGGGTTCATTCTTCTTCACTCCCAGACACTTTTTGTAATGATATTTAGCCCAAAACAAATAAAAATATCACTTCAAAAACTCACAACCTCATGCACGACCGAAATGGCGGAATGCACTGCTTTACCGACGAAATTTCGTACTCATATAATAAGTTACAAGCACCATCTGTTGTTTCTTGGGTTAGTACGTGTATTAGCTAGGCAAATAATGCAAAACTAGATACAGAGATGGCGTACAAAGGTTGTTTCAAGCTATTTTTATAAATGTTCCAAATTTGTCCCAGTATGCGGTAAGGGGTTAAATCGAACGCACGCATCATATGTCATAATGTCTTGACGATGTCTACTTTGGGTGCTTACCATTTGAAGTTAAATTCGCTAAAAACGCTAAAAACGATCACACTCCCAAAAAGTTGTTCCACTTGGGTCTTGACATTATTTTCGCCATAAACGCTATGAGGCCACTGGAACAGTTTGAATTACCTACATCTAATGTCAAAAGTGACAGAAGTGGCAAATTTTAGTGGCATTCTTAGCGTTCTTATCATAAATGGAACAGGGGAGAACAAACGATCACAGTGATCATAACCATAGACGCAATGTGATCAAAATTATCGAAAATAACGAAATTAGCTACAAATGGAATAAGCCCTTTATGTCAATTGTCATTTGTCAATTATGTTATGTGATGATATGTTGTCACTGTCACCAAGAAAAATCGAAACAGGATTATTATTTTCGAAAATTAAAATAAACAACAAATCGAGGGTAATTGTTCCTATCGCTTAAAATTTATACTTTGCCTTTGGCTGCACAGACAAGTTATTTTGTTTTGTTACCACCGGCGTCTTTTGTGATGTATCAGTTAATGTAATAGTGAGATTCGTGAGTTCGTGAAAATGGCTAATGAAATTGGTAATAGGCTGTCGAATGTGCGGCTAGACGAAGCCGGAGGCGGAGTCGAGCATCCGCCTCAAAACATGCTACCCTCCAACCAGCAATCCAGGCAGCACGGACAAGAAGAAGACATCGGTCAACAGATAGATGCCATCGCGTCTTCCTCAGCTATTGAAAACCTGCAGCCGTCAAACAACACTGGTGGCCGCTTACACAACTGGCAAGCTACTAAAACAACAGTCAAGGAGCGCTTATCATTTCTCTTCAACAACGAAATCCTTTGTGATGTTCATTTCATTGTAGGAAAAGATGCAAACCAGCAGGTGATACCAGCTCATAAGTTCGTGTTATCCGTTGGCAGTGCAGTGTTTGACGCCATGTTCAACGGAGTTCTAGCAACCAAGTCTGATGAGATAGAGCTACCTGACGTAGAGCCTGCAGCATTTCTTCATTTGCTCAAGTTCCTCTATTCAGATGAAGTTCGTATAGGCCCAGAAAGTGTCATGACTACGCTCTACACAGCCAAGAAGTATGCAGTGGCAGCTTTAGAAGAGCATTGTGTAGATTTTTTGAAAAGTAATTTAGGTACTGACAATGCATTCTTGCTTTTGACACAAGCAAGGTTGTTTGATGAGCCACAATTAGCTGCTCTCTGTTTGGAAATGATTGATAAGAATACAGCAGATGCTTTGAATGCTGAGGGATTTACAGATATTGATCAAGATACATTGAATGCAGTTTTAGAAAGGTCAGAATTAGTTTTATATCAATTGTTGATAAAATAAAACATTCAATAAAATTGTGCATGGAATTCTTATATTGTTTTCGAATTTGAAACTATTAAAACACATTAAATAATTACTGGAATGAATAGATTAACCCTTAAACTTATAGATACCATACCAAATTATATTGGTAAGTGCATTAATCATTCTCTGAATACTGCCTCCTCTGTAAATTGTTTACAGGTAGACTAAGTAAATGAATATGTTTAGAAAACTGTTCTGACTGTTGTTATGCATGGACCAGCTTGAAGCTGCAAAGTTATTGCAATAACATTATCTTAGCTTGAAAACAAATCTGTAACATATAAATGTACAATATGTACTTAACCAATATCTTTCATTCTCATAGATAAGAACAGTGCAGTTAATAATGATAATTTGTTACCTAATCCAACCAAATAAAATGCAATATTGCCTATAATTTTCAAACCTATTTTTTCTAGGGATACACTTCGCATCAGGGAAGCCAAAATCTTTTCTGCAGTATTACGTTGGTCGGAAGCAGAGTGTATTCGCCGTCAGCTCCCTGTCACTCCAACCAACCAGCGTATGGTTCTTGGTCGAGCATTCAATGCGATCCGCTTCCCTCTCATGTCTGTAGAAGAGTTTGCTATGGGACCAGCTCAGAGTGGACTCTTAGATGACAGAGAAATAGTCCAATTGTTTCTGTACTTCACTGTCAACCCTAAACCTAATGTAGGCTTTTTAGATACACCTAGATGTTGCATGACTGGTAAAGAGTTGACTGTGAACAGATTTCCTCAGACTGAGTCCAGATGGGGTTACAGTGGAACAACAGATAGGATCAGATTTACGGTTGATCAGAGAATCTTTGTGGTTGGATTTGGATTGTATGGATCATATTTTGGACCGACGGAGTATGAAGTTCATTTGCAGGTCAGTATCACATGCATACAGTCAAGAAACAATAAAAATATAATATATTTTTTAATCACATTATGATTACCTAACACTTGCTTACAATTAAATACCAGATTATATGTAACTTTAAATTTAAAGCTCAAAATGCTTTACTGCTAATATTGGTGAATTTGAACAAAATAACAATAGATTCAATTAATTAAAATTAATTGCTGATCATTAGACGTTAAAACATGATGGAAAAGTGTCAATATCTGAAAATGAAAAATATTCATATATAGGTATATATTCTATCCTATTAATATTAAAAAAGCAAAAATTTGTGACTGTGTCTGTATATTTGTTACTTATTCACGCTCAAACGGCTGGATCAGTCTTGAGGAATTTTGATATGGAGGTAGATAACACCCTGGAATAACGCTTAAGCTACTTTTTATTCCAAAAAAATATAGTGTTCCTGTGGGATGAGCAAGGAATTATAATAAATTTGTTAGCTAGCGAATCAGGGTGCTGCTTAGCAAATTTTTATGAAATTCGGTATGAAGGTTGCTAACAGTCTAGAACAGAGAGGAAGTACTTAGCATTCCATGGATTCCCTGTGCGGGTGCCGGGTCCATCGCGTTACAGAGGAAGAGGGCCTTAAGCTACTTTTATTCCGAAAAAATATAGTGTTTCCATGTGAAGAGCAAGGAATTGTAGTATATCTGATAGGTAGCTAACCAAGGCGCGGCTAAACCAATTTAAATTAAACTTTGAAGGTGGAAGGAAGGAAGGAAGAGCTATTAACACTGGATTAATAGTTATGCCAAAAAAAATGTGAGTTTTATGTTTGGCACACTTAACTAAAAAACTATCTTGTCAATAGATATGTGGTTTAATTTTTTTTATTTATTTATGTTATTGTGACGGAATAAACTCGAGGCCCACCTGATGTTAAGCAGACTAACCTCTGCCTATAACAGATGCATTTGATCACAAGTCAAATTGCACTCCGCCCATCACTTGGAGACATAGTTATTAAGTCTCATGTGCCCTGTAATTACACTGGCTCTCTGACTGCCGGATTAGTGTAAGATAAAGTATATGAAAGTAGACCCCTACTTTTATATAGTTGTTTTAGGACATCTAATGATGAAGAACATTCAAGAGTCAATAAACCGAAATATCAGCAGATGGCAACACAGTGGCCGCTAGCCCTACTGTCAAATCATTTTCCACTATGTCTCTATCACATTTATTTTTTTATTTATAGCTGATAAGTTAGCCTTTGACCACTATCTCACCTGATGGGAAATGATGATGCGGTTGGAGATATTGTAAAGGCTAACTAGAATTACTGGCTCTCAAAGACACCTGCCGGAACACACCGTTAGGTGCTTGGCGACAGATTCTCTACTTGAGGGTGGTAGCTAGCTAGGAGAGCATTCGCAAAATGCCTTCCCACCATGCGGTCAAGCCGGTGGTGGTAATGGAACCAAGGACCTGTGGCACCGCAGTGCATAGATATAACCGTTCGGCTATCATTGCTTCAAATCGAAGTATGTGGATTCGTCTCTCTGCTTGTGTGACTGAATTGCACTGCGCCCACCCTGAGATAGTTGTTAAGTCTCACGTGGCTGTAAGTTTACAGGCTCTCAAGGACTGCTGCCGGAATACATTGCCAGGTGTTTAGTGACCGATTTTCTACTTGAGGGTGGTAGCTAGCCAGTCGAGCACGTTTCTTTCCACCTTTCGATGAATAGGTAGGAATCGAACCATGAACTTGCGCCACGCCAGTCCATAGCTATTACCACACGTCAAAAAAAGTAAAAATCATTTATTCAATTTAGGCGTCTACGATAATCTTGTGAAGGTCAATTACAAATTTTTATAGCGAAATATTCTACGTTGTACTGCCACGTTCAGCAATAAAGATGTATAGAGCTACTGCGAGAAGAACCGGCAAGAAACTTGGGGCCATTCGTCTACAATTGCTTCAAATATTAAACTTAGTAAACATGAAAATTCTTATTTTACAGATAATTCATTTAGCAACAAAGAAGGTGTGCGGTTCGAATACGACCACCTTCTGCTGCGACGGGACAGACGACACTTTCCGAGCTATGTTCAAGGAGCCTGTTGAGATCCTCCCCAACACATCATACATTGCTAGTGCCAAGCTGAAGGTAAATGTGCTTCTTTTTCAATCATTGATATTTGAAGTATAAGAGACTATGGATTTGTTTATAT
Source organism: Plagodis pulveraria (assembly GCA_963890685.1). Taxonomy (NCBI): domain Eukaryota; kingdom Metazoa; phylum Arthropoda; class Insecta; order Lepidoptera; family Geometridae; genus Plagodis; species Plagodis pulveraria. The sequence continues at coordinate 3,191,627 of OY982961.1, read as the reverse complement.
ATTGAAAAATACCGGCCTTAATGTTCTTCAATATTAGATGACCTGAGGCTCAATCTTCATCAAAATTACAGTCGCCATCAGTATTACTGTCAAAGCATTTTCTACTTTCTCTCTATCATTACAATGCACAGTATCGCTTGAAGGACTTACGTTAATCGCGTGGCCGCCCGCAGCCTATCGCCGTCAAATCTTTTATCTTATTCTATAGATTGAAGCGCTCGTAGTTTGCTTAGCTTTTCTTAACTGATCAGCTAAGTTAAGCAACGTCCACCGCGGTCATGACTTGGATGGGTGACCGCTAGTGACATTACTATTAAGCGTGCACTTGCTTCGGAGGGCACACACTTCTTAATGCAATCTTTACAGTATGCTGGTAGCGCATTTTGCGATTACCCGCCTAACTAGCTCAAGTAGAAAATCTGTCGCCAAGCACCTAACGGTGTGTTCCGGCAGCTGTCCTTGAGAGCCAGTAATTCTAGTTAGCCCTAATAATATCTTCGACCGCATCATCATTTACCATCAGGTGAGATAGTGTTCAAAGGCTAACCTATCAGATAAAAATTAAAAAAAATGTGATAGAGACATAGTGGAAAATGGTTTGACAGTCGGGCTAGCGGCCGCTGCGCTGCCATCTGCTGGCTAATCATCTTTTTCTTACAATACTCCCCTTCATGTGGGGTCGGTACATTTTATTTTGTCTAAAAACAAAAAGGACAACATAGGAACGTCTAAAACGTAACATAGTCAAAAAATGTTTTGGCTTCGGTATTACAGCCAGTTGCTACTGTGGCTCTAGCCTTTTGCAATTCTTGATGCTAATACACAATCATCATTTTTGTGTGTTAATGTTTCATAAACGAATATTTGACTAGAATTGGAATTACGGAAAATAACTGAAATTAAACTCTATAGATCCGGCACGGTGCATCCATGGAATGCTAAGAAATTCGTCTCGTCTCTATTATTTTTCTGGCGAGCTCCAATCGTCAGAGATATTAGACAAGGAAGTGAGGAAGCCCGAGGAGTGAAAGCGGGCATTGAGTTTCATCATAAAGGAGGCCTCCTTAATTACTTCCTCGGTTATATATCCTATGTGTAATTGGAATAACTTGTTGAATCTTTTTCCCCTGCAACACATGCAGGCATGGACCCGGCAGCTAGCACCCGCAATGTGAATCTATAGAAAGATTAGTTTTTTTTTGTTTTATTGCTTATGCTTACCTATAAGCCTATCTTTTATCACAATCTCAAATGATGGTAAGTGATAATGTTGTCAAAGATGTTGTTCAGGCTAACCTAGAATTACTGGCTCTCAAGGACAGCTGCTGGAACACACCGTTCGGTCCTTGGAGACAGATTTTCTAATTGAGGGTGGTAGCTAGTCAGGCGAGCATTCGCAAAATGCCATAGCATCATGCTATAACGACTGCCATCAAAAGACAACAACCGGGACCGACGGCTTAACGTGTCCTCCGAAGCTCGTGCACGCTCAGTAGTAATGTCATTAGCGGTCACCCATCCAAGTCATGACTGGGGCGGACGTTGCTCAATTTAGGTGATCAGCTAAGGAAACTTCGCTACGAGCGCTTAGTAATAAGTTTCTACTGATTCCAGGGCACAGACTCGTACTACGGCACGAAAGGCCTCCGACGCGTGACGGTGGACTGCAACAACGGGGAGAAGGTCGTCTTCCAGTTCTCGTACGCAGCGGGGAACAACAACGGGACCTCCGTCGAGGACGGACAGATACCGGCCATCATCTTTTACACGTGAATCGGCCCACTGCTCTCAATATTCTACTAACCTTTGGTAAATACAACAAAACAGTTTAATTTACACCATGAAAATGTTGACGACATCACATCGAAATCCAGGGTCTTGAAATTCTATTTAGTTTGGTGCATTGATGTATAAGTACTATTTACTAGAGAAGCTTTTCCAAACAAAAAACGTATCGTGACTGTTAACAGCGGGGGCTCAACTTTATTTGCGCGATGCGAGTGCATCGTGGACTATCGTGTTTGCTGCAGCGCTTAATGACGTCTAACTAAACTATTGAAATATGCAGCGCTAGATCGCTTATTGATATAGACCTAGATCGCTTTTTAGTCTATGATTGCAGATGGCGTGGCATTTAAATGAAGAAATATTTTTATTTATGTGATATTACGATATTACCAATTTATTCACTTGATCACCAAATAATTTTAAATATGACTACTGAATTGTTATTTTCGTCCAAATCCACACTATGATTTAAAATTTCGTATTATTAGCGCAGCTCCTTACACGCCCGCTCTGGACAAATGTCGAAGCCACACTAAAGCAATGTGTATGGATATCAGATCATTTCACTTCAACGTAGTGGGCATTCGGATCGCGTAATCTAGTATGTAGTACATAATATATATCGATGATTTTGTGGTACATAGGTTGTGATTGGTATAGCCATTACTTAATCTAATGGTACTGGAGCAGCTAAAGAAAATTGAAAAGTAAAGATAGTAAGTTTATTTGTTATTCATATAGTTACAAAATAATTGAATACTAGAGATTGTTGCAGAAGTCTATATTCAACAATACCAGATATAAAAAAAATGTGTCGCCAAAAATTTCATATTTGTTTACCTGACGTCACGTTAAAAACATACATACAAATCAGTACGATGTCGTAGTTACCACCGTAAAGGTTTTTCCCTGTGCATTTATAGCAGCGCCTCTAGCGTGAGCGAACCAAAAATATATATGACGGAAAACGTAAACTTTTTATGGTTGACACAATCAGGTACACGACAGAAACTACTCTTTTACTGTTCAAAATCATACTAGTGCACTCTGGTATAAACCGGTTTTATAAAGAAACGAATCGAAGATGGCGCTACAAGTCTTTACCTGTAACAAACACTGTTGTCGTTGAATACGATTGAAACGCTCGGTTCATAATTGAAATGCGGGAATATGCACCACACATCACAGAAATATTCACTGTTTGCACGCAAAAAATGTGAACCGATTAGTAAGCCGCGCTTATGATGTATTTCAACTGTCAATTTGCTTCTTCGCAACCCAAAATAACCACTTCAATTATCAACCATGTTTACAAAATAGTGCCTTAAAGCGAATGCTTTTGTAAACAACATTGTTTTACGTATAATATTCTTACAAAAATCCCCTCATATGTCTGTCAAAATTAACTGTTTCCTGTGTTTTTGCACTAGCTGTTTCCTGTGAGCGTTATATGCAGCCGGAGGTGACGTCATAGTTAATGTCATATTGCTATCGTCGTGTAAGTTTAGCACATTATGAACCGAACGTTTGCGTGCAAATAGTGTAAATAGCGCGTATTTGCGTGATTTGAACCGCGGGGTATATAATGTCAATAACAAGTAATTGGATGACAAGATTGCCGACCTCAACTTCCTGATCGGACTTAAGCTGTACGAGGCGAACTGGCTAGAATTGCAAGCGGCCGGGTATATCGTACGGGTGCAGTGCGCCGAGGTCTGGTGTCCAATGACGCCGGAGTTCTACCGGGAATATCTCATACAGAAGTACGTTCATAATGTAACTGACTTTTCAGAGCGAGCACTTCTGGAAAACAACCGAGTATCTCTTGATCAGAATTGTACTTGTAATTTTTTTATTTGATTCAATGCAGTACCGTTACGAATATCAAATTTATAAATTATTATATTGCGTTATTTATCTAGAGGAACGGCAGTGCACCCAAGTCTCGCTTACAACAAAAGACATAGCCGTAAAACACGACAAATGCATAACCGATCTGCCTAATATCACTTATTTTGAAGCAATGATTGCCGAGCGGATATAGCTATGGACTGCGGTTCTGCAGGACCATGGTTAGATCTGATATAATGATTTGCAGCGCCAACTTCTATTCGTTTTGTTTTTAAACCAGTTTATACATGTGGGCACATATACTAAACTCGCGTTAGAAATTAATATCGACTTCTATTCTGACCTAACGGACCTCTTGCTGCAAATTACTGAAATTAGTGGCTGAAATGTAAATGTTAGTAGAAAACCACCTCAAAAAAAAGTCGAGTGAGACCGGATCCAGATTCAGACTTGAAATAAGCCAGCTGAGTTAATCTAAAGATATTCTACATGTAGTCAACCTTGAATATAAAGTCGAGAAGTGCACAACTTAAATATTAAAAAAGTTAGTCTAGGCGCCATTTTGTTTTACTATCACGGATAAGAGTCAGCTTTGATGAGTAGATCGAGTTCTTATTCTCTTTTGTCACTTGCCATGGTGTACTCGGATTACCGGTTAAATATTTAAAAAAAAAAAAAAAAATTTAAGCAAACTCTGTACATAGTAAAAGGCACTGTGTCATTACTGGATATAACCTGATTATAATAAGACGCAAATTGATTATGTAAGTGCGGTACTTTTCTACTGAAGTTGCGTTCAAGCATTCTAATTTGCGGGTAGGTCGTACATTATCCGTCGTGATTAAAAGTGTATTTATATATAAATGGTTTATTTCTCAATTTTCATAGATATTTTCATCGCCTTTAATGGTTTCTGTTAGTTCTTGGAAAAATCGTATTGTAAATCGTTTCGTATCATCGCTGTAATAATGCGTATCTATTTTTGTTTATTGTTATTTACTGAATCAAATCTTTTATAATTTATTTATTTATTTTATTAATCCACAGCTCTTAAAATTAACGTATATATTGAGAAATACTTAAACTTACAGCCGAAAACGGACTAACATTTTATAAGTATACAAAATTACATTCAACGTATTAATAAATAATAAATATGTTCCACGAATGACATCAAAAAACATATCAAATAGAGTAACTTATTTAAATAATTTAATTATCTCCAAACAATGTGTTTACCCACCGTATTGTTTTTATTATACACTACACTAAAGAAGATTTTATGTTTCACTCGGCAGAAAACTCTTTTTGCGTCTCTTACCTTTGAAAGTCTTAGCTTCCGCTACGCTTAGGATACTATATCTGAACCAATTTTCAAACCTAAATTCCTTCGCTTCCTCGGGTTTCAATACTTGCGCCGAATAAGAACTGCAGCCTTGCATAACAAATAACTACTGTTTTATGGGGATCGCATACTTACCACCTCGACTATGATACTAAGGGCCTGTATCAGAATGTTCGAGTAGTTCCGGTTATACTACCCAGAACATAAAATAACTGAATGATAAAAATGACAGTTAACATGCCGCGCGTTTCAAGCTTTAACCGATGGATGGATCGATGACTGTGAAACGCAAAGATAGTGTTTTATTTATTAAATATGTTCTGGGTAGTATAACCGGAACTTACTCGAACATTTTGAAACAAGCCCTTAATGTGCGAAATTTTCAATTGGCCTTCTATTATGGTTCAAAAAATATTATATGCCGTTTTATTTTTAAAATTCTATTTTTAAAGTTGTATTGCACTAAATTCGACTATTGTTAAATACACTCGAATGGAATAATTAAATTGACGAACGATTTGACGTTTTAACCCGTCATGGTCCAATCCAACCTTAATATTAGGATGGAGACAAACAAACAGCATATGCCATCGACTCTGCTTCGTCACATTTGACTCTTTACTGCTTACTGCTCAGGAAATCTTTTAAATATTTATATACAGGGTTACTGGAAAAATGCTAACAACCTCTTAGGGTTGACGTCTGCTAGTCCTAACGAACATTTTGAGTTTTTTTTGTGTTTATTAATTTGTTTTTGGCGTAATAAGCAGGCAGCTAGGACCAGATGTTAAAACTCTCTTGTGCCTGAATTTTTATTACCTAGTTTTTATCACTTAGCTCGATGTATTATGTAAACTCTATTCAAAGAGAGCGCAGGGTGGTCCAGTGTTGTAGCGGCGGGTGCTATCATCTCAGAGTCGCCATTGTATTTTACTACGACACTCAAAACTTGAAAAAATACGTTTTTCTAGTACACTGGACCGCGCCGCGCTCCTTTAGATCGTTTGACTTATGTAGAGTAGACTAAGTTTGGTCAAATGTGACCTCAGCAGTTCCGTTTTTAATATAAACATTTTGTCAATGTGATACCAGTCCTAATTACGGATCCTAATTTTGAAAATGTTCTCATATCGTTATAAAATAATATTTTAAAACCAATACATGAGAGTTCAGATTAGTTTGCAAACATGTCCCTTCAAAGGTTTAATAGTTGTTTCATTCATAATTTGTTGTAAACCTGTTGAAGTTGGTAATTCCTTTTACATTATTGGATTTCTTAACAAAAAATCGGTAAACATCGGCACGGACTGTAAACAATATCCATAGATCTTCACGATTTTTAGATCCAGTTAAAGTTAATGATTTGTGGACTAACTGCTCTTTCGCAACTCAAATTCCATAAAAATTATAGTTTGGCTACGTAATTTTAGAATCTACATAAGTGCATCCGATTACGAAAAGCTGTGTTAAGCGTATATCGCGGAATTAAATGTAACGTCGTATTGTTACATTTGATTATTTTACAGGGTTATTGGTAAAATACTAACAAGCTCTTAGGGTTGTCTTCTGCTAGTCCTAAGAAACATTTTGAAAAGTATTTTTTTAGTTTTTTTTTTTTTTTTTTTAATTTTTTTTTGTTTTTTAATGCCTTCTCTGAGCCAAGAGCGGCCGCCACGGCAACACTGGTCCGCGCCGTGCTCCCTTCGAATAGAGTTTTGAATATATACGTCAGTAATAAAAAATATAAAATAATACATTACAAGCACAAGAGACTTGACATCAGTTGATCTTCGTGCTTAAGTCAAAAACACTTAAAAAAAAAACAAAAGAAAATTTAAAAAAAAAACCCAAAGTGTTTGTTAGGACTAGCAGAAGTCAACCCTAAGAGGCTGTTAACATTTTTCCAATAACCCTGTATATATTGACTGGTATTTTTGTTTTCTGTAGCTAGTCACAGATAAAGTAACATTGTATTAAAGGTGACGGATCGATCAAATTATTGTTAATTTTATTTTTGTACATAATTTCCAAGTTCCTAAATTGGTTCATGTTATATGTGTTTATGTAGACATAGATTAAAATATAATCACTTAAGGTTGAACTGGCCTATCAGTTCTCCATACAAACGTAGTAGGGTGATCACTCCCTTATTTGAGGATTTAGGTCCAGATTTAAGCATAATATCGATTGATATCGTCAATATATATGCTTGTATCGTAACGAAATTTTAAAATTATAATTAAGTTTAAAGCTATGAGCCTCGAAAACTGTATATGAAAATGTTTCGAGGCTCACAACTCTCAAGTATCTTATTAAAAAAATTGTTACGATACAAGCCTCGATAATGACGAGATCAATCGATATCATGCTTTGTTTTGGACCTAAATCCTCAAATAAGGGAGTGATCACCCTACTACGTTTGTATGTAGAACTGACCGGCCAGTTCACCCTTAAGTTATACAAACATTGCTTAGAAGCGGCGTATTTACCACATAATTATTGGATTTAAATATAAATATCAGGAATTCTGTTTAAAATAATTATGTGGTAAATACACGTTCGTAAAAAGAATATTCGTGTCTATTTAGCTTTGACTTAGTCCTAGTGTAAATGTGATGAGTGAGATAGAATGTGATTGAGAAGGGATCTCGCGCACTACACGTTCACGGCCAGTCGTGGGGTTAGTAATAATATTGACAAAAATAGATAGATTGTTGAACACAGCCTCCCCCATAGAGGGGGGGGGTGCCATAATCCCCGCGTTTGGCAGGCGTCTTGGGGATCCTATTTTATGATATCAGTTCCAGAAGGCGCTGCTGCCTTCCGGTATTTATCTTTAGTCGACTCTTACGACACCCACACGTAGGAATGTGGGGTGACATTCTAACCCGGCACCCCACGGAGCAGGAGTACACTATTCATTTTATATAAAAAAAACATGTGATATACTGCATTTTGTATATGATAAAACAATTATTAAACATAATATAATTTGACATACTGATGATTTTGTTGAATATAAATATATCAATAATCTTTATAAAGTACGTGAAATCATAAATATCAATAAAAATATGAAGTTATATCGAGGGCTTAAAATATGGTTAAACTCCTCCTAAAACACAATAATATTTTGAGCGACAACATAAAGTAAACGAGGCGTTTTTCTTCTACTAGCTATGGCATCAATTAGAATTAAATATAAAATAACTAGTTTTTCAGTACTAAAGTGACTTAACCCAGTGGTAGGAATAGAAATGAAAATTATTAGAAAAATCTCTTAGATATCTGAAAAATACTGCACGTTTTAGTGGGCACAAGTAGCCTCGCTTCTTTCGTCGTCGTACTCTTATATGACTGTCCTAATCAAATCATTAAAACTTATATTAAACAAAAATATTACTTTCACAGTATTATATCGAAATCATAATTTGTCAGATCATAAAAATTTGATTATTTAATATATTAAATGAATCGACCAGTAGCTGTTTATAGACACGTTGTATTTCAGTAGAACGACATATTAAAAGCAAGAATATTTTCTAAAATCAAATAAATCGCATAATAATACAAACTTTTTTTATGACATAAGTCAATTATATCTTGATATAATTAAAAATATAAAAAAAAATATCATTAACTTGTTAATGATATTTTTTTTTATGTCTGATAGGTTAGCCTTTGACCATTATCTCACCTGATAGTAAGTGATGTTGTGGTCGAAGATGTTGTTCAGACAAACCTAGAATTACTGGCTCTCAAGTACAGCTGCCGGAACATGCCGTTAGGTGTTTGGCGACAGATTTTCTACTTGAGGGTGGTAGCTAGCCAGGCGGGCATTCGCAAATTGCCCTTCCACCATGCAAATATGATATTGAAATGAAAACATGCAAAATTAATTTGACAAATGACGCAGCCCAACTCGTGGTCGCAGGATTGGTCTCAGAAGCTCTGACTAAAATGTGATCAACCGTGCGGGCATATAGAAGAAAAAAAACAAATTATGGGAACATATACATTAGCCAGTACGCGGATTAAGCTTAGAGCTCAGGGTCATTGTGCTTTTTACAAGCGACAAAGCAAAAGAGGCCGCTTGCATAGACATACTTTGACTGCTTGCATAGACGTGCTGTATGTACGCAATTGGCGACGGTAGAACCATACTGATCCAAGTATCGTTTAATAAAAACGATACTATATAAATTGAGAAAAAGAAGTAACGCGTTTGAACTTGTTTTAAAAAAATACGTGATTTATTATGCTTTAATCTTTATCGAAATGATGGCTAATATGTCAGACAAAATAATAAAACTTTAATAAAATATTTTGATTAAAAATATTGGTTTTTGCAGAAAAAAAAACCAGATAAAAAATAAAAATTAGATCAGTATAGCAGGATATATTTTTGAAAGTAAGTATAATGCTAAAGTGAAAAATTGAGGTCCTCTAGCAATATAAAGCGCTTTTTGTACATGGATCAATGTGGCATCAATTGATTTTTTTTTTCCTTGCATTTGTTGAATATAGAAAAAAAATCACTTGGCTCAGTATGGCTATATATACCTATATACCTTCGCCAATTATGTACTATTGAACGTGGTCATTGCAACAACTGGCCGTGGTCGTGGCCGCGTAGTGCGCGAATACCCTAATATTTTTGTATGATTTTCAAATCACTTGTGAATCTTGTATTAAATAATAGATTAATAATAGAGCTTCTAGATATATATTTTAGATAAGTCTGTATTATTTATTGTCATAGCGTTACGTATTATTGTTTAAATAAAAAAAATATGTTTTGTACGGAAATAGACATGGTGCCAAATTGATGCAAAAATATATTTTGTTACGTTAAAATAGTAAAGAAGTGTCATGGTGATTACGAATTATGAAATGGATATGTTTTCTTTGAATTTGATTGAATTTGTAATATCTAGTCCAACAGATCCTCGACTATAATCTTATCTTATTATTAAGGATAAAACTGTTTTTGGCCTAAAATCAGCTGTTTTTTTATATCTAGCATATTTAATAACTACAAAAGTTACAAAAAAAATTGTTATGAATGAAGTGCTTACAGTTTGAAAGGGCTGTTCTGAACATATTCATTGACAGTCTCTATGGCGATTTTTCGACATAATGTCCAAAACTCCCCTTTTACCATCTGAGTGTATTAATACTGAAAAACTTTAAATGCATCCTACGAATATGCAAAGAATTGTAACTCAACCTCCAAAACAGCAGAACACAAACATTACCGCGACGGGCGTGGTTTAAAAAGTATACCGTGCGGCGCAACAAGATTACCTTGACGCGACCGATTGGATGCAGTCATTTCTAAGCGCCAAATCAATTGGCCAAGCCCATTGAATTTGCGAGATTGTGCGTGTTGTGAAATACATATAATTGGGAACTTGATCCGAAATCGATATCGAAGCGGTAACTGTATGAGGATTTCACTTCTCTACATATTTTAGTAGAATGAATCCAAACAATCAGCCCCAGGCAAAATAATTACTAAAATGCTTTTAAAACTCTATAGATTGCCCGATTCAATACAAATTAGCGTCCTCGTAGTCCTACTGAGTTCGACGAGAACTATTCTTCTTGGTTTCATTGGTAGCAATTCTGTTGTACACTCACTAACTATACTAACTAATTAACAAGTTCTAATTTTAGTTTTAGGATTTCTAAAAGTCATTCTGCTGTTACCTCGAACTAAATTTAATACAGCAAATTATCAATACGAAATATAATTCACTTTGCCGCTACTCTACGCTAGATGGCGCACAAGTCAAGTTGATGACAGCATTAGTCAACACCAATTTACTTGTTGATTATTTTTAGGTTTAATTATCTATGGTTCCACCTAATCTGACTAAATTATGGTACAACAGAATAGCAAATATGCAAATTTTACTAGGTTTAGTAATTTTAGAGTGGATTAACTAAACTATGGCGCCAACAGAATAAGGAATGTGCAATTGACATTTCCAAATCTAATTTTACTAAATTTTAGTTTTTTGGCAACAGAATTGCTACCAATGTGTGATATAGCGCCTGCTTATACTTCGATTGGAGTCAAATCACCTGTAGTACCATCATATGGAATCAAATTGACCTATATATACTAGACGCGATATCTCAAAAGAGGATAGTCGACCAGTGCAGGTATGCCGGCCGGCATACTCTCCCCCACTCGCAGCTGGGCACTCGTAGAGATTACACGCGCTTTACGTTTGAAAATTGTATATTCAAAATATCAGGATCATGGCCGGCATACCTGCACTGGTCGACTGTTCTCGTTTGAGATGTCGCGTCTAGTATATATAGGTCAATGTTTAGTACATGTTTTGTTTAATAAGCTATTTAAAAACGCAATTGAAAAGCTTTCTTATATTTTCTATTTATGTTGGCAGGTGAAGGCATTGTGATTCCATAAATTGATTGCACAATAATTAATTGAACAATTCTTGTAATAAACACTAGAGGAATTGAACAGAGTGCGTTACTTGTTAACTTAGTGATATGTGATTATGTGTATTTGTGATGTTTTGTATAGAGGAAACTGTTTGTTTAGATGTCACTTCAATAAATAATTTTAATGTATATTGATATTTTATTTTTTAATAAAAATTAAAAAATTTTTATTTAATATTATTGTGACAGTACTAGCTCGAGGCCCACCTGATGTAAAGCGGACTAACCTCTGTATATAACAGATGCATTTCATCACAAGTCATGAATTGCACTGCGCCCGTCACCTTGAGACATAGTTGTTAAGTCTCATGTGCCTGTAATTTCACTGGCTCTGAAAGACTGCTGCCGGAACACACCGTTAGATGCTTGGCGACAGATTTTCTACTTGAGGGTGGTCGCTAGCCAGGCGGGCATTCGTAAAATGCCCTTCCACCATGCGGTGAAGCTCAAGCCCGCGGCGGGATTCGAACATTGGACCTGCTGTGCGGTAGTCCATAGCCAATGCCACTGAGCTATCACTGCTTCAGAAACTAAATATAATACTTAATTTAGTACTATAATTTTATATTGCTCAGAGGCCTGTGCCATTTTTTTTTTATTCCTTTTAGGTTAGTGTTTGACCACTATCTCACCTGATGGTAAGTGATGATGTGGTTGAAGATGTTGTTCAGGCTAACCTAATAGTACTGGCTCTCAAGGAAAGCTGCCGGAACACACCGTTAGGTGCTTGGCGACAGATTTTCTACTTGAGGGTGGTAGCTAGCCAGGCGGGCATGCGCTAAATGCCCTACCACCATGCTATAACGACTGGTACCTTTCTTTAGACAACAACCGGAACCGACGGCTTAACGTGCCCTCCGAAGCACGTGCACGCTCAGTAGTAATGTCACTAGCGGTCACCCATCCAACTCATGACCGCGGGCGACGTTGCTTAACTTTGCTGATCGGTTAAGAACAGCCAAGTAAACTTCGCTACGAGCGCTTCAAATATAAAGAGCGTGCAAGTGTTTTAAAGCCCTCCGGTCTCGGATGCTGGTTTTGCGATTGATCGCGTGGTAGCCGTGCTTATGGCTGACGCTTGGCAGGCGTCTTGTGATCGCAATATAAGACAGCAGTTTCTCAAACGGCGCTCTTCCGGTATTTTACCCTCGCCTCTCACGACACTCACGGGACTTGACATTCTAGCGCGGCACCTCATTTCTCAATTCCGTTTTGTTTGTTCTAATTTTCTGTACATTCTTTGCATTCTGAAAGTTAAATAAATAATAGATGTCTAAGTAAATGAAAAAAAGTATGAAACAGAAAAGTATAACTAACCTAACCTCGGTAGTGATTACATATCTGATTCGTTTGGCGAAGAGACGTTTGGTCCGTGAGGACCGGGAGCTCATCGTGTTTTCCAAAACTTATCAGAGCGCTTGGTAAATGTGACGCGTGATCAAAATGCTGGCACCTATTCTCAACGAATGATCATTGCAATTAAACGGGGCAATGCTGCCAGCATACTGGGCCCGCTGCCAACTGGTGGTGGGCTGGAGCATTTGGACTGCCTGTGAGTCTGCAATGATTTGTAGGTTGTCTAAGTGATTTCATTGTAGTATTATATATAGTTTGTCATATTTTAATAATAAAGGCATATCGCAAGATAAAAAATAAATACGCAATTGAATAAAGTTAACGATTTTATTCTTTGGCAATAAATATAATTAAAAAACACTTGAGCTGCGTGCGTAATTCTAATTACATATATCCTGGTTAAGTCTGATACTAGACTGCAACGTAAAAAAAAACTTCAGAACACAAGTTCTTCCAAGCGTTACGAACATCCCATCTGGCTCTGCCAGTCTTCATGCCTCTTCGCCAGGTTCTTCGACACCGGCTTGGTCTTCTCGATGGCAGTGATGATGTCTGCCAGGTCCAGCCTGTCTCGTCTATTTGGATTTGTACCTGAGAAGATTTGGTTTTGTTTAAACATATTGAGAATGTTTTGAAGCTATTATAATTCTATGTTATTAAATTGTACCTCGGGTCTAGGCAAGCTTGGTGGAAGGGCATTTTACGTACTCGCCTAGGTAGCTACCACTCTCAAGATCCATAGGTCAAGGCTAATAAAAATTTCGGTCCCATCAGCAGTTACTTACCAACGGGTATGTTTTTTTATTGCTGATATGCTTGTGTACGACCACTATCTCACCTGATGGTAAGCGATGGTGCCATCGCTGATGTAACATTTACATAAACCTAAGATTATTGGCTGTTATGGATATTTGCCGGAACACTTCGTGAGTTGGTTGGCGACAGATTTTCTACATAAGGATGGTACCCAGCTAAGTGGGCATTCGAAAATGTACCTACCACGTTCCAAATCTGAATCAAAAGCTTATAGATAGATAGATAGATAGATAATTCTTTATTGTTACACCAATAAAATACAAAATAAATCTTAAATAAAATTTTGAATAAAGTGTCACAATGGGCGGCCTTATCACTAATAGCGATCTCTTCCAGGCAACTTTTGTATGGAGAGGAAATACAGGAACAATGTCGGGGGTGTACATAAGAAACATAACTAAATAATCATCGAGATAAAGAAAATTAGTCTACGTTATAATCTAAAACACATAATTTAAAATCTAGTAATACCTACAATATATTTATTATTATACTAATACATATTAATATTACATAATATATTCACACAAATATATAATACAAGTATATAAATAATATTATATATATATATATATATATATATATAGATAAAGTATATATATAATTTAATATATAAATACAGTCATATAACTAACATATATAAGATGAGGAAGCGGATGTGATAGGTAGTTTTTAATGAAACAGTTCTAACAGTTTGAATTTACTAATTAGACAAGAAAAAATTCTTGACATGAGTTTTAAAAATGGACAGTGACTGTGCTCGCCTGATAGAAACCGGTAGTGAATTCCACAGGCGGACAGCTTTGACTAGAAAAGATCGATCGTAGAATATTGTGCCATGTTGAGGCATACAGAGAGAAAGGTTATCTGATGACCTAAGATTGAGAGTATTAGCAGTGTGAAGGAAATTAAAACGTTCCTTAAGATAGCGCGGGGTCAATGGATTGAACAAAATATTGTAAACAAGAGAGAGTATGTGAGCATTCCGGCGAAGACGTATAGGAAGCCACTTGAGCTTTGATCGAAATTCAGAGATGTGATCATATTTGCGCAAACCAAATATAAATCTAATGCAGAATTTTTGTAGACGCTCAAGCTTATCTAGCTGATCCTCCGTAAGATCTGGATAGCAGACATCAGCATAATCGAGAATTGGGAGTAAGAGAGATTGAACTAGAGCAATTTTGGTGGTAACTGGAAGAAAGTTGCGTAATCTTTTTAAAGCGCCTGCGGTGGCATACAATTTGCGACTAGTAGTTTGTAGTTGAGGAGCCCAACTCAAGCAACGGTCCATAATCAAACCTAGGTTTTTCACAGATTCACTGTAGGGAATAGGGACTCCATCAAGGCTAACAGAAGGAATCATTGACCAGTCAACCCTTGAGATGAGACGTGAACTTCCTACAATCATCACTTGAGTTTTGCTTGGGTTCACTTTGAGGCCAAATCTTTTACACCAACCAATGATACACGTTAAATCGGCATTTATGGAGTTTACGGCTTCAGAAAGATTTTCGAGAGGGGCTTGAGAGTAAATTTGAAGATCGTCTGCATATAGGTGGTAGGAAGAAGTAAGATTTTGTGAAATTGAATTAATGAATATTGCGAAAAGAAGAGGAGATAAAACGCCACCTTGCGGGACACCTGCAGCAACATCACACCAAGAAGAAAACTTCTCTTCAAGGTGGACCCGCTGCCGGCGCCCATACAGATAACTGTGAAACCAATCGAGTACCGTTGGAGATAGGTTAATTGAGCGTAAAATGGCTAAGAGTATATCGAAATTCACTGTGTTAAATGCGTTACTGAAGTCGAGTAAAGTGAGTACAGTCAATTTTCCATTTTCCATGGAAAATCGAATATCATCCGTAATCTTGACGAGAGTTGTTACTGTGCTGTGGCCAGGACGAAATCCGGATTGGAATGGGTTTAGGAGCTCATGAGAGGATAAATATTTACTAAGTTGACTGTGGACAAGACGCTCAAGGACCTTAGACAAAAATGGGAGAATGGATATAGGACGGTATTCGGAAAAAGACTTGGGATTGGGTTTTTTGGGTAGAGGAATGATTGTAGCCTCCTTCCAGATAGAAGGATATATACCATATGCAAAGGAGTTATTGAAGATAAAACAGATTATAGGAAGAATTATGTCAAGGATTGGTACAAGCATATTGCGACTAATTCCATCACCACCTACAGCATTAGAAGTGATCGATAGTAAGCTCTTCTTAACCTCACAAGCGGATACTCGATTAAGACTTAAAGAATAGTAGTCGGATATTGGTAATGTTGAAAGATATTTAATCGTATTTGATTTTTCTGAGACATCAATAGAAGATGTGGAGGAGAAGTGGAGATTGAGAGAATCTAAATTTAAGTTATTAGGAATACTATCCTGGCGAGATTTACCAATTCCGATAGATCTAAGAAATTGCCAGATTTTTGCTGGATCATCGTTATTAACGGAGTCATGAACGTGGCGGCGTAGTCCCTACACACCATATTGCAACGATTGCGTGATTTCACATATTTAGCTTTAGTTGAGTCATTAGGACGACATTTATATTTATACTTAGCGTTAGATTTTTTGTGCATAAGCAATTTAATATCATCCGTAATCCAAGTAGCAGGGCGTTGTTTTAGTTTTATGTTTCGTAAAGGAGCGTGCTTGTCATACAATTGCGTTATTATAGAATTAAATATTGCCACTTGGTCATCAACTGTTATGGCATTAGTCACAGGTGACCAGTCTATCTTGCTAGCATCATGTAAAAATAGTTCCTGATTCATACCGCCAAAATTGCGCTGAAGAATGACTTTAGGTTTTAATTTTGGAGGTCGAATCTTATACGAGATGAATACTAGGTCGTGATATGAAAAATTGTCAGCAGAGCATTGGCCGTGCTTAGCGACATGTTGTGGAGAGGACACAATACACAAATCAAGTAGAGAGGGGTTACAATTAGGGGCATGATGAGTGGCAGTAAGTGGAAGTACATGCATGTTGCTAGATTTAATTATTGATTCGAGTGAGTAAGTTCGGTGGTCTTTTTTGAGGAGACATGTATTAAAATCACCTAAAATAATGTTGTGGTCATATAAAGGAATGAGATCTTCCAAGATCTTCTCGAATGAAGAAAAGTAATTAACACTTGAAGAGTGGCTATAGTAGGCTCCAAGCAGAATTTTATTATTTGACAAGACGGCCTCCACAAACAAATGCTCACCGACATTGGCGGGTGGCGGTTGAGGCGATGTGCTGATAACAGAAAAAGGAATATTTGACCTCAGGTAAATAGCCACTCCACCACCCCTGCTGCCGGTGCGATCGTTGCGGATTAGGTGAAAACCGGGCAAAGAAAAAGAAGAAGTAGGAAGGCAAGGTTTTAACCAGGTCTCGGAGATAACTATAGCATGAATATTTTTGTCAAGGAGAGATGCCTGCATATCGGGATAATGAGCCGGAATGCTTTGCGCGTTTATATGAACAACGTTAAAGTTTTTAGGTACATCAGAAAAGTGGGCATTTAGGGAATCAGCAAGAGAAGGTAAGCTGACAAAACTATCTTCTGAGCTACCATCTGAAGAAAGTGATAAAAATTGCTCGCTATCACTGCTTACGTCATCATTAAATAAACTAAGCATATTTATACATAAACCATACATAAAATATAATAATAAATACAATCTAAAACTATAATATACAGACTTATAACAAGTTCCAAACTAAAACTTTTCCTGCCGGGTACGCATTACTTATTTTATATTTATAAATATGTGTACATGATATATATGAGAAAGAGAAGAATAAAAAAAATAAAAAAATAAGGAACATACAAACGTTATCACAATAAATAACATAAACAAAATGAAAAAATAAAAAAAAAACATAAAAGCCACACCGTATAACAATTAAAGGATGTAAAAAATAAGTGATAAATAGGGGAGGTATGCCTAAAACGGGTATGCGTTTTAAATTGCTAGTAACTAACTAACTAACTATTGCTAGTGAGACTGTGTGCTGAGCGGGGCTCCTGCATTCCGCTTGCCAATCGTAGTCAGGCGGCGCGCTTCCCTGGCGAACACGAGTTCATCCCATGAACCCAGGGCAAGATGGTTTCACAAGAGTTTACAGTGTGTAAAGTGGTGACAATAGATATAGTTTCAACAGTGCATTTCAATGTGCTTTACCAATTGAGACTGAATTACTAGCTAAGTGTAAATTCAATAGAAACCAACGTTATGTTGCATGAAAGGTATAGGATATAATAGTTTTAAAGGACTAATAAAGTCCTTTGGTGGTTTATGTTAAGTCAATATAATACAACATTTAGTTTACATATGTCATACCTACGAACGGGACTATTATATCTCTGTATATATACAACCATCATTCTTATATGAACCACAAAATCTTGTATCAATCGCATGTATTTGTTAGATATTTCTTATTATATACTAAGGAAAAGGTCATTGCAAGGAACGTACACATTGAGTGGTAGTTAGATTATATTTCACACAATTCAAACAATATTGTCAATAATACCATATATTAAATTTACATAATTAGCATTAACAAAACCAAATAAAATAAACAGTAATGGTAACTTGCACTTAAATATCAAACGCTTCTGAGTCGCTAGTACACTTCTTAGACGACTGTTCCGCTCAACTGCAGGCGAACAACTGACTTAATTCGTTTCCCTTTTACAAAGCGAACAGTCCCCCTCTACTGTCTACTAGCGAGTCAATTGACTGTGTTTAAAATAACATAAATTGAAGAACTTTAATATAGAATATAGATATATAGAAGAGCTCACTTATCGAAGAGTATTTGCTACGGAATACAATTTTAGTTTCTTTGTGCCGAAAAAAGATCAATGTACAATTTGTACAAATTATGAAAAGGCTGACGAAGATAAAAAAGAATTATTAGAAGAAAATTATAAAGAGCATTTACAGAGGAAAAATATTTGTAATGCGGAAAAGGAAAAAGACTAAGAAAGAGCTAACAAAGATCGTAAGTTTCTTTCGGTTTCATTTGATCTGCAGGCTGTACTTCAGATCCCTCAGTGCAAAGTAAGCCTGTTGTATTATTCTCGAAAGCTGTGCGTGTTTAATCTCACTGTTTATGAAGCAAGTCTGCCCAATAATGCATACTGTTTTCTCTGGTCCGAACTGAACGGCAAAAAAGGTAGCTGCGAAATACGAACGTTTTTATTACATTATTTAACTAAATTTATTCCAGCAAATGTAACTGAAATAAGCCTTTTACTGACACTCGCTAAGGTCAAAATAGAAACCAATATGTGGCAGCAATTCTTTTGTGGGCTGTTCAGAATATTGAACACTTACAGATTATAGAGCAAAAATTTTTAGAATCAGGACATACATACATGGAGGCCGATTCTATGCACAGTGCTATTGAATCACAAAAGAAAGAAACATCAGTATATTCAATGCAAGACTGGATTTCAATATGCGAACGTGCAAGGCGTAGGAAAATACATACTGTTCAACAGAAGAAGATAGTCAAGGAGCCATACAAAACAAAAGAGTTTAAATACCATGAGTTTTATGATCTAAAAGATCTGGCTTCTAAGATTATTCATAACAAAGATAAGGACCAGGAAGGAAATAAAGTACAGTGGCTTAAAATCAAACGACTAAGGTTTGTAAAGAAGGAGAAAAGAATTTACTTCAATTATGACATGAGTGAAACTTTTAATTACATTGACGTTACCGGTAAAGAAGGAAAAACTAGAGCTATACGAACAAGAAGAAAGGAACAAAATAAATTTCCAACTGAGTCAAAAAAAATTATAAAGAATCATTACCTATATCCGAAGCAAAAAAAACAGGATTTACTAAATTTGGTTAAAAAAAACATAATACCAGAAGAATTGGAGCCTTGGTATAAAAATCTGAAGACGGTTAGTGTTCCTGTCGAGGCTGAAGAGGAGAATGAGCTGATGTCGTGCGAGGAAACTCCTTAATTCCTATATTCGTATTTCGAGGGTATTCTGGGAGAACCAGATAAGTAGCGATTTTGTTATTTTGAGAAAAATTTATTTAAAGTTTTGGACGATCATTATGTCAATGACGAAGCATAATTACAATTTTTTTACTATTAGTACATAGATACATTATCCAAAACTGTCTTGATATAATAATTTATGCAATAATTGTCATAAAAAGTTTAAAAAAGGCGAAAGTTGGCGTGAAGGTATTGCAGTTATTTTGTTTTACCTGAAATACGTAACTAAGCTGTAAATCTCTTAAACACACGTTAATCTTTACCTACTATATTAGGAACAGTTCACTGTCCCATATTAAATAAGTTGATGTTAAAATAAATCGTAATAATATTCCACTTAAGGCGGTAGAATATGTTTTTTCTGAGTTATGTGTTTCTACCTGTAAATGTTGTGGGAATTACTGCATTAAAGAAACAAATACGCGATATTTATTTTATTTATTGTAAGCTTTCTTAACTTTAAACAGTTTAATTCTGTACAGAAATAGCACTTGAAAATATTATGTTATGACGAAAACAAATTATATGTGTTTCAGTATGACACAAGCAGGTGACCCTGGACCTAGTATGTAAAGATTCATACCTTTCCCTGCAATAGGAGTAAAAATAGACATTATTAATGTAACTGTGCAACTTTGACATGCAGAGCTAGCTTCATTAGGTATCTGGGCGTTATCATAAATGACAAACTAAATTGGAACTCTCACATAGCTTCATTGGCATCTCAGACAAGGAAACTTATTATGTTTTTAAAAATCTTAGGAAAATAATAATTAGTAACGTTATTTATTGCATTCATTCAATTCAATATATTCCTCCGATTTTTCGCTGGCCCAGGTGGCCGAGTAGTTTAGACTCGGCCACCTGGGCACACTATTTCTAGACGAAATTTCGTGCTCCAATCGTATTACCCGCAAAGGGGACGGTTCGCGGCATCAACCAGACTACTAGACTTCATCTGATCGAAAGAAGTGATTTTTAGTGTTTGAAAAAGCACTTCTTTCGATAACTCTCGGAATGATGTCGCTACCCTTCTATAATTCTAAATATGCATAATAATAATAATGCATACTTTTTATTTTCATTCCCTTCGTTACATTCAGATATTACGATTCAATTCAATTCATTTATTCATTAACAATTTTATTCACATTGTGTTTGAAATATAATTCCTACAAAAAATAACAAATCATTGGAGCACAAAACTTTGTCCTCCTATCTGGATTTTAAAAGTTTTTTTTTTTTAAATATTTGTTCAACTTAATCATTTTCTTCTCCGAATTTACTTTTTATTAGATACGTCCTTCTAATTCTCGGGGGCATCACTAGTACGGTACTTATGTACGTACCGTCTTGTTTTGTGTCAACAGCCATATCTTACGGGAAACTTCAACCTCTAGCCAGAAGTCGTTAATGCTATCGATTATATTATTATCGATCGCCGTATTTCCCAGCAAGTAGAGCATGCCATAAATGACTGCCAGCACGGTTTCCGTAAGGCTCGATCTACCACTACTAACCATATAAACCTAGTTGATTATGTCGCTAGTGAAATGGACGTGGGTCGGCAAGTCGATGCGGCGTATTTTGACCTAAAAAAAGCATTCGATTTAGTTGATAATGACATCTTACTCGAGAAGTTATCAACATTTGGATTTACTCCTAAGCTCCTTCAATTCTTCTCGAGCTATATGACTGACCGCAATCAGTTCGTTCGGGTATCTGGGTACGAATCTAACTACTATTACACCCGGTCGGGGGTAAGTCAGGGTAGTACTCTGGGACCAACGCTTTTTTGTTGATGATCAATGACTTGCCGAAGGCCGTGAGTTCTGCAAAATGTCTCATGTTGGCGGATGATTTGAAGTTGTGCCTTGCTGTGAGTGGTGTAGAGGACACTGAAGCTCTCTAGAGAGATATTGATGCTGTGGCTGACTGGAGTGAAACCAACCGCCTGCCCTTTAATGCTTCTAAATGTAAAATAATTAGCTTCACGCGCTCACATTGTCCTCTATATGCTACTTATTTTCTGCCTGATGCACCATTAGAAAGAGTTAATGAAATTCGTGAGCTTGGACTGACTTTAGATAGTAAACTTGACTTTAGAACACACGTGACCAACATCTGTAAAAAGGCTAGTAGATCGCTTGGGTTTATAATGAGGGTGGCTTCACAGTTTTCTGATAATAGAGTACCTAAAGTTTTATATAACGCCTATGTCCGCAGCACTCTGGAGTTTAATGCAGTGGGTCTGGGATCCATAATGATGATAAATACTCACTTATGATCGAAAAGATGCAGCGAAAGTTTGCGCGGTGGTTGTTCAAGAGAGCCTATGGATATTATCCCTACTTATATCCGTCTCTGTTCGTTTCGAGTATGGTCGGCCTAGATACACTTAATCTTAGACGGAAACTGCTGCTTGTAGTGCACTATTTATCAGTTCTTCACAATAAAGTAAACAATCAAAGTGTACTTAGTCAGATAGAGCTACAGGTGCCCAGGCGCGGAGCGACGGTCGCACTGCGCAATGTCCCGCGGCTCTTAGCAAGGCCGCTCATAGGTACCCGCCGCGCCCAAAATGCGCCCACTGCTCGTGCGCGCGCCGTGCTCGGAGATTTGCTTCTTTATGACGAAAATGTTCATCTATTTGCTGACAATATGGAAACCGTAATAAGACATGCATATTTGCACTTAAATTTGAATTATCGTGAAATTTAATTTAATCTTTACTTAATTTAAACAGTAACAGTATTATTGTATGATAAATTTTTGACATATTGATTTTATTGACATTTTGTATTTTCTTTGTATTATTTTATTGTGATTATATTTTAATGTATTTTAATTTAATATGACATTGTTTGTAAATATTCATATAATATATATATATATAATAATAATTGTGTGGAATTGTATAATAATATAATATATTTGTATAATAAGATATATAATGTAAATTTAAGTAAGTAATAATGTTTTGTTTTTGGTAATTAATATTTTTCACGTTGGTGTTTTGAATATCATAGTCTGTAAGCCACATTGTTTTTTTTTTTAATATAAATAAATGTGTTCCGTAACACGAAGAAAATCGGTTTTGTCAGCGCTTCCCGTTCCGGTCGTATATAATTTCATACAAATGTATACAACAGTTTTTGATGATTTACCCGCCCATAATAGTCTAAGATCCCGCTGCAGGATTGGTGTGCTCATCGACTTTTTGTTTAAAACCAAATTTTTATGTTTATTTATAGTTAAGAGTATATATATTTACTAGGGTGCCTATCAAAATTTGGCCGCCATTATTTTTAATTAAATTATTTTTAATTGATTTTTGGTAAAAAATTTCGTTTATTTATTTTTTAAATAAAATAACGTCTACATCACGGTAATTAATATGAAGATTCTAAAAAATCACGGTTGCCGTTGCGCACCTGGCCGCACCTCTTTGCAGCCAGGTGTAAACAGGTATGATTTCGATAAATTTATACGTTTATAACCTATTTTTATTAATTATATGTCAAATTGAAGCTAATTTTTTTCTATTAATTATCATATAAAGTTGCTTAATTAAATCTGGCCGCAAATAAGGGTTACTGGCTGTTAAAGATAATTAATATTTAAGGTAGAGTGAAAGAGAGTTAGCGCGTAACATCATTTGTCAGACGAGGACAGCGATTGCCGGCTGTGCGACGCTTTTAAGCCATTGCGCATGCGTCGAATGTTAGTGTTCTCAACCACCGGGGAGTAATAGAGACGACTTATAATAAATACTCCAAAAAATATGTAATTTTTTTCAAAATGAAAAATTTAAAAATTGCAACAAAAAATTAATATTGATTTGATATATCGACGGTCTAGTTAGCAATTTTTCTAACTCCTTATTTTTTAGAGGGTAATTTTTTTAACATTTTGATGAAGCAATAATCCAATTACAAATTATTTGAATGATTCAAACTTAAATATTATATCTCTATTAGATATAAAGGATATTAAATGGTTTTTTAAAATGATAATAAATTTTGAAGTAATTGTTTTTTTTCGTACAAATAAAAGATTCTCTAAAATGGAGTTAGATAATTTGCTAATTAGAACGTCGATATTTAATATTAATTTAAAAAATAAAAAAATAAAACAAAGGTGACTTAAGTAAAAGAAAATTTTATTGCGAAAGTATTTTTTAAAAATTTTATTAGATTTTATTCAAGTATTGAATTGTCTGTTACATATTAATTAAACATTTAAGCAAATTAAAAAAATAATAAATTTATCTTATAATTCTTATATTTTCGTAACTCTTATTTAAAAATCTGAATCATCGGAGCTTTCAGTTGTACGGTCATCGGAGCTATCACTTTCATCGCTACAAATATCAGAATCGTCGTTATCGGAAGCTTTGTTCGTGGATTCACATAGCACACTATTAACTTGCGTTGGAGTTGAGTCTCCCAGGAACCATGTTGGTTTTAAAAAACCATCTAGTACCAGCCAGCCATTATTTTCTGGGCTGAATGTGATGCAGTCTGGTTCAGTGGCATTTAACCACATCGAATTAACAAAGATTGTCCGCAACAATTTTTGTTTCAAAGATTTCCAGCACGGTGGAATGTGCGTCGAGTCCAAACCTTTAATTCTCTTCATAAATTTTTCATTATTTTGTTTGAAAAATAATGAAAAATTTAAAATGATGTTACGCGCTAACTCTCTTTCACTCTACCTTAAATATTAATTATCTTTAACAGCCAGTAACCCTTATTTGCGGCCAGATTTAATTAAGCAACTTTATATGATAATTAATAGAAAAAAATTAGCTTCAATTTGACATATAATTAATAAAAATAGGTTATAAACGTATAAATTTATCGAAATCATACCTGTTTACACCTGGCTGCAAAGAGGTGCGGCCAGGTGCGCAACGGCAACCGTGATTTTTTAGAATCTTCATATTAATTACCGTGATGTAGACGTTATTTTATTTAAAAAATAAATAAACGAAATTTTTTACCAAAAATCAATTAAAAATAATTTAATTAAAAATAATGGCGGCCAAATTTTAATAGGCACCCTAGTAAATATATATACTCTTAACTATAAATAAACATAAAAGTTTTAAACAAAAAGTCGATGAGCACACCAATCCTGCAGCGGGATCTCGTACTATAAGCCGAATAACACGGCATTTGCCGTATCTGAAACTGCTTGTGATAATAACCGTAATATCACGCATCATCGGTGCACGCACTTGAAACTTTTTGCTAATCATTCTCTTGAACATTTTGAATTGTACTTTGTCGCTGTTTTTTGTTTGAAAACATTGGTTAATTATCCTTTTTGAAATTGATTTTTGGATTTTTCTCGTGCTAATAATTTGTTAATCCTGGTGGCTTGATGATACTGTGTTGTAACGTTGGACAATCTCAGAAGACTGGATGAATATGGAGCCCTCCGACTTAGTCGTAAGTCCCGCTTAATTATTACTGATCAGTAGATTAAGCAGGTCACGATAGGCTAGAGGGATCAACTACGGAACAGAGAAAACCCTGCGTACGTAACTTGCTTGTGTATTTCGTGTTTTCATTTCAGCCCGGTGAATCGCCGGTTGTTAAGTATTCAAAACAGATTGTCCAGGTGTCGAAGTACTTAGCAGCTACGGACGAACTTACAAAACGTATCTTGACGAAATATACGACATACAGTATAGAATACTGAAACTTATTGTACCTCCTAAAATTAGAAATAAATACTCAGGTGACCCACTGGGGTTATTTAAACACTTGTAACATTATTTCGGTTCATAAAAAAGTTCAATTAAATATACTTCACGAACAATACTTCCGAACAGAAATCCAATCTCCTATAAGTCATTCTAAATTCATCAGAAGCATAAAAATAGAAATTTACTTGTACCTAGAGACAATAACATATACGGCAAAAGAACCTCTCAATTCATAATTTCTCACCTCATTAATAATCTGCAGTGTACAATAAAAGATAAAAACACAGAAAAAAATATGAAATTAATATTTTGTTACATAATTTTATAGCTATGTAAAATGGAACATTCTTTATAGTGCGTAAGCGCACACAAATGCAATATCACTGATACACGCCACACAGCCGTCACACAACTGGTTCGTATTTGTTGTATGCTCAGTGGGTAGCTACTTACTCCAGACACAGCCTGGACACTCGACTCATTCTCTATATAAAAGCCGCGTTCTAACTACCCATTACACAGACACTACACAAATGTTGTTTTTGTACACGCGTAAATGTGTGCGTGATCTCTAAGGTTGTCATCGTATGAATAATTGTTGTACCTACGTACCTAACAAGCTTTTGATGCTGTTAATATGACTTATTAGATTTAGTACGTTACCTACCTTCAGAAACATTTACAAGCACAACAATCTAACTCCATGTACGACGTAGGAATATGCAAAACACAACCGAGTAAGTAGGGTTACTTCACATTTCACTCGCATTACTTATACAATAATAGATACCTACACTATACAAAAAGTATCATTCCAAGTTCACATTTTATACAAGTGATGATAATAAATACAATCACAATAATAATTTATGTTCTTCTCGTATAATAAACAATCATGAAGTGTGCCACGCGTCAACCGTGGCGAAGGTCGTTATGTGTTTCAGTATATACAAAGTTACTTTATGGTTATGTGTATTGATTTTCTCGATGGTAGGCATAGGTATAGGTCGCTGCAATAGGACACTTGTTTCGCTGCAAACCAAGTCGATATCCACGGATATTTTTTGCAAACGAAACTCTTCTAAAATAATCATTGTTTGGATAGCAGTTTGAATAAAATACAAAGATAAAGTATTATGTTTGTATTTTTTTCAATAGGTAGCTACTGTAAATTACCGGTTTTTATAAGTTACCTACTGTATAACTGAAGAACGACAAATAGGTATGTACTTTGTGTAGGTTACCAGGAATGACTTACCTCGTTTTATCCTAACTTTTAAAATACTCGTACACTCGTCACGCTTCGTTGTCACGTCATCGTGCGCGAGTTGCGCGTACCGTACACAAGTCAGCTCAGCGTCAGCTCAGAATCGGCGGGGTGAGGAAGGCTCGTTTTGGTGGGGGGTGAGGAGTGTCCATTCTATACGTAGTATTATTATATGTTCTATGCTGCAGATACAATAAAATAATTCATTGAGTGCCTGAGAAAAAAGCTATTTGTGTGAGCAAAACTCATGCTTGACTCTTAAATATAGGTCTATCTAAAATCTATCTTTTTACTGTTCTGTTTAGTTTTATTATTTTGTTAGCTATTTGGCTGTGTACGAAGACATTATACATAATTAAGATATAGTGTGATGTGTCTAGACAAACCTAACAGGTTTTACGACATTACTAACATAAAGCATAATGCTTTTTATATTTTATTGGATAATAAATAAAAAAACAGTAGCGCGACTTTTTCGTTCATTATACCAATGCGGGGTAGCAGAACGGTTCTTCAACTAATGGCAAAATTCGAAATAGATGAAGTCGTCGAAGAAGAAACAATCGTGGTGTCTTGCAAAAAGGCAGATATAACTGAAAACTGTCACTGTATCAGAGTTATACTTCTTTACATTATTTATTCGTAGGTTATGTTCCATGATAGACTTTAGTGAACAAGAATATTCTCTAACATTATACCAGAATTTGAAAATACAAATAATCAAATTAATCAGTATCGCCATTCGCCACCTTTATATTTATAACCTTCATCGCCACGTGTCTTCACTGGTATTAGTGAGGTAAAGACACGTTTTCAAAAATACTACTATTAAATGGAGGTAAAGGTTACGCTGAAGTGAATGAGTAATGTTTATCGTTGATTGTGCGTTCACGAATAAAACGCTTCCGCGAGCTAATTTTCATACTAGCGCCATCTAACGAGCAACGCTGACTGCATTACTCGTGAAATACCGCAACAGAGGGCGCTGAACCCAATAACGCAGGCTTCGGACGTTTACATTTACAATGGGCGTATTCCGTTTGACGCCAATTTCGTTATTTTCGATTATTTTCTATGGTTGTGATCACTGAGATCGTTTGTAACTGTTCTCCCCTGTTCCATTTAGGATAAGAACGCTAAAAATGCTACTAAAATTTGCCACTTTTGACATTAGATGTAGGTAATTCAAACTGTTCCAGTAGCTTCATAGCGTTTATGGCGAAAATAATGCCAAGACCCAAGTGGAACAACTTTTTGGGAGTGTGATCGTTTTTATCGTTTTTGGCGAATTTACTTGCTACGCACCCAATATAATATTAAACATATACTTTAGTTAATTATATGCTTATGAATTGGAGAAGCCAGTGGCACTCGAAACACAGTTTTCATTATCTAGTTCGGGAGTCAATGGATTCAATAATTTGTAACTGAAACAAAGGACATTGTCAACTTGTATGTACCTTTTGGCCAACAATGAACAAACACTACAGGTATAAATATGATATAGGTTTAATAGCTTATACCAGCATAAATAATAATAACATAGATATATTGTATCAGGATATAAGATAAGCTCTTGTTCACCATGGTCTACTTAGATAGCTTTTGAAAAAAAAACACATACGCTTTTTTATTATTACTTATTATCATAAGTTAACAGTATATTATCTACAAATCAGGCAGGTGGATTTACATCTACCTGATATTATGCCCAGCTTAAAAATCAAATTATCGTCATGACATGTGCGCAATAAGCCACTTTCCTTGGGCCCACATTGCAATTGTAGCAATATTGTTTTATTGATTCCCTCCCTTAGCTCAGGAGAAGTTTTGGTATCCAAAGGCAGGCCAGGGTCATCGTATGAAGAAGTACCGGTGATCGTAGGCTAGCCAAAGTCATCGTGATCGTGAGGAGATTCGGTATCCACTAGCGGGCCAGGGTTGTCGTGGTGGTAGGAAGAATCACCGAAATCCATTAGGAAAACAAAAACGCAAAAAATCAAACGAGCGAGAGCTGTTATTTACCACACCGGGAAAGCAAAGTAAAAAGAATGACATTGAAATGACATCGGTGACGGCTAGATCGTTTGATTTCTTCACATTCGTTTTTTTTTCTATGGATGGACTAGTGTGGTTTGTACACAACCAGCTCCCAAAGCGGACAAGCCGGTTGGTCCAGCCTCGAAGCCGGCCGCTAAACCTTCAGCTTTGTCGGTCCCTTCTTCTTCTAGAGGGACCCAAATTAGCAGCGAGGTTGTCCCCTCCACTGACCCTCAGGAAGGAACCTGGGCAACTGTGGTACGCAAGGGCAAAGGAAAGAGCAAAGGGAAGTCCTCCTCTTCTGCCACTCCTGTGCCTGTCTCCGTGGCTCAAGCTCTTGCCGCTAAGCCAAAGTCTGCCAACAAGAAGGCAAAAACAGCGCTAAAGCCCCCAAAGTCTGCGGCTGTCGTACTATCACTGCAGCCGGAAGCCGTGGAAAAAGGGATCACATATAGTGCCATCCTACAGACTGCACAGGAAAAGTTTAGTCTCCAAGAGCTGGGGATAGACCGGCTCCACTTCCGCCAGACGGCCACGGGAGCCAGGTTGTTGGAGATTCATGGCCCACAAAACTCCGAAAAGGCCGACAAGCTTGCAGAGAAACTCCGTGGGGTCTTGTCCGGAGTGGCCAATATCGCCAGGCCAGTAAAATCTGCCGATCTGAGGTTATCAGGCTTGGACGATGTGGCCACGAAAGAGAAAGTGGCAGCAGCGGTCGCCGAGGCGGGTTGCTGCGAGGTTCAGCTCGTCAAGGCTGGAGAGATCCATGGTTACTCAGTCCTGGTCTCTTATCCTATCCCAGCAGCCAAAGCGGTGCTGGCAAGGGGCAAGCTATTGGTGGGGTGGAGCTCATTGCGAGTGACGGCCCTGGCGGTTCGTCCCCTGCGGTGCTATAAATGCATGGCTCTGGGGCACACTCGCACCCAGTGTCCGTCCTCGACGGCCAGGGGAGACCAGTGTTACCGACGTGGTGCACAGGTCATCAAGCAGCCAGCTGCGGGAGGAGCGACCCATGCTGCGCGATATTCGTCGAGTCAGGAAGGCCTTCCAGACACGTAATGGGGGGGACGTAACTGTGCTGCCCCGAAGACGAAGGGAAAAGCCATCGGGGCCCAGGCCTCCCATGCGGTGGCTACAAAGCGGCCTGTCCCTGAAGCTGCACGCCGCAACTCGGCATGTGAGGAGGTTACTATGTCTGATTAATGGATTGGGTCGGACAACATAACCTCCTCCAGGTGAACCTTAATCACTGTGCTAGGGCCCAAGATCTATTTATGCAGGCCCTGGCGCAGTGGCGAATAGACGTGGCGGTTGCAGCGGAGCCGTACTATGTTCCTTCCCATCCCTACTGGGCTGGGGATCTGGACGGCTCTGTGGCCATTGTGGCGCAAGCCATTGGTGCCCCGCCCCTTTCAGTCGAAGAAAGAGGTTCATGGTACGTGGTTGCCAAATGGGGGGAGTATGTGCTCGTTGGCACATAATTTTCCCCTAATAAAACTGCTGTGGAACTGGAAGTCTTCATGGACCTCTTGGCCACGGTGGTCGGAAGACTGGTATCACGGCAAGTTCTCCTTCTGGGGGACTTGAACGCCAAGGCCCGGGATTGGGGTAACCGCTTCACTGACTCTCGTGGTGAGATTGTCAGAGAGTGGGCGGTTGCAACAGGAATGGCCCTGCTGAATAGAGTGTCAGTCCACACGTACGTGCGTCATAACGGGTGTGCGTGTGCATTGAGTGAGCACCCTTTAGAAAAAAATTAATAAAATAGGATAATTTAGTAAAAGTTCTGATCAACCTGATTCAACCTGATTTATTGACTAATTTACTTTTTTTCGGAAACCTTGTTTACGCATAGCTGAAATTGGGCAATCCTCTTTATGCCATATAAATTATTATTATTATTCACGTAATGTGTTTTCTAAAATAATATAATTTTTTTTGCAACATTAAAATAAAACCAAATATTATAAAAAAACTTAAAACTAGGGTGCCGCCGGGGCTGCAACGGGGCAGGGCCCAAGCTACTGGTGATTAGAGCTGCAGAGACAGGAACCTCCGGACAATGCTTGTTGTGCCGAGTATCACTGCCTTCTGCATCTGACCCTTGATCCAACCGTGTAGCGAGAGTCTCTTGAGGTGTTAGTCGAGGCTCTTCGCTATTAGGCCATTCGCCGAAATCACTATCGGGACAATGATTGTAGAGTTAACATACCATATGGCGGTTACCTCTTGAGCCAAGTCAAAGTTCTTGCTGACTTTGACTTTCTCGGCCTTCACGAGGATCTCGTCATGTGGGATGGTGATGTCGACGAGCACTGCCCGGCGCTGGGATCGGTCGACCACCACGATATCAGGCTTATTGCAAACAATAGTCCTGTCCGTGATGATAGAGCGGTCCCAGTAGAGCCATGCACGACCAATATCGAGAAGCCGGTACGTACTGGTAGTACGGCACCTCTGACTCGAAAAGGCCATATTGAAGGACAAATTGCTAGTGGATGGTCCTGGATACTTGGTTGTGCATGTGCAAATACTCACCGTTAGCAACCGGCATGCTCGACAAATGTCGACCGTACCGTCCTTCAATATGTATTTCCAATAGTTGTTCGTCATCATTACTTCGTCTGCAATTGCACAGGCAAAACCCTCGATTTCCCCGTTTTTATTGAAGGTGGCAATAATTTAAAAAACACTTTCAATGAATTACAAAAAGCTTTAGATTGTCTGTCCAAATTGCTACTGAACCTTGGTTTAGAAGTTTCATCACATAAAAGCAAAGTATGTTTATTTACAAGAAAAAGGAAACATATAAACCAACGTATATATTATGTAAAAATAGTAAACATTATTTATTCGTAGTTACATATTTTACGGAGTATGCTCTAACCAAATGAGCTAACATGACAATGAGTTATAACTCAAATTTTTCCTATCGTTCTTTAACCATCGTATTGGGATGAACTTTGGATTGGATTAGGAGTTCGAATCGGATTCAAATATGACGTAAATTTTTCATTCACCCTTGAGAGCCAGTAGTCAAGGACAGCTGCCGGAACACACCGTTAAGTGCTGACAGATTTTCTACTTGAGTGTGGTAGGTAGCCTGGCGGGCATTCGCAAAATGCCCTACCACCATATTATAACGACTGCCATAATAAGTCAACAATCGGGACCGACGGCTTAACGTGCCCTCCGAAGCACGGAAGCGCTCAGTAGTAACGTCACTAGCGGTAACCTACCTAAGTCATGACCGCGGCGGACGTTGCTTAACTTTGCTGATCGGTTAAGAACAGCTAAGCAAACTTCGCATAGAGCGCTACTACTATTTGCATTGATACTTACTTCTCCCCACCATATTGGGCAGTATCTTCCTCACGGTAGACATGAGCGCTTCCTTGCAGACCAGCTTGATATCACTCCCCGAGTACCCCTCAGTCTTCACAGCCAGCTCTCTGAAATCCATCTTCGGGTACAGCTCTATGGACTTCGTGCTGAGGTACTTCTCGAACAGTTCGGTTCTGGTCTTCAAGTCGGGGAGAGGTATGCAGATACGCTTCTCTAATCTTCGTAGCATCGCTGGGTCTATTTCCCTTAATAAAAAGTAAATGTTGTGAAAAATTGGGGGCCATCGAGATTGGTATGAATCTCAGAGGATTTGAAGCAACTTTTTGAGGAAAATTTCTCATTAGGAGATGAAACTTTTACAAAACAGAGCGTCGTATCATAAATCACAAAAAAATATTAGAAGTTGGCTAGTTGGTTAGTAAGCAGAGAAGTTGATGCAACAATAAAGAGCATACCCCGGCTATAGAGGTGGATGGACGCGGGTTCGAATCCCGCACATGACTATAATTTTGTCTCTTGTAACTTTGTAATTTTGTAATGTAATCCTATATAAATAGTCGAGCAGGTGTTATTTCAAATATAACAATATTAAAAATATTAGTGTCGATTTTATACCAAAGCACTAACTTTTTAGAATTCTTTAAATCATTTTGATCATCATGATGATGTGGTCGAAAATGTTGTTTAGGCTCACCTAGAATTACTGGCTCTCAAGGATAGCTGCCGGAACACACCGTTAGGTGCTTAGTGACAGATTTACGGTAATCCATAATCTGATCATATTAAAATTCAACTCCGTATAAATCAGTTGACTTTTATGTTCGATTGTGGGTAGATTTTACGCTGATTTAGTAGTCATGTTGATGCTCTAAAAAACTGATGTAAAGTTAATTACAATTGAAAAGAATAATGCTATTTTAGAATTGCCATTTTAAGTGTTACACGAATGTGGATTTTAGGGTGAACAGAATAAGAAATACCATAATTTAAAGAATTTAGGGAGACACCTATCTCAGGCAACCATATCTAATTTATAGCACTTATAGCCGATTTATTCTTCCATATTATTATCACCATATTAATTTATTAGGAACCGGCTAGGACCCGCGTTATATTTACCGGAAAGATTCCGACCAGTTTCGGACTGTTTTGAAGTCCTTCGTCTGGGAGTCACGATTGCGCGAAGGCCCGTGGGCCTCAGCGCGTAACTGTCAATTACGGATAAAACTCGCGATAGTTTTCAAAGTGAAATTATTATCACCTACGGAATTTGTACAGTGGCGATTTTTATTTTTGAGCTCCGGATATTTCGACGCAGTTGCAAGCATCATGATCGCGGGGTGACTGGAGTAACGAGCGGTTGACAAAAATCAAGAGCAGACGAAACGGTCTACCCTCTTTCTTTGTCTTTTGCTACGCGTACCACTCGAACTCTATACTCTACTATAATAATATTTATGTAGTAAACCGCGATAATTTAAAAGTGTTTATTCTTCCTGAACACCATAATCAAGGTAATTTCGTACCTACTCAGTTTAACAACATAATATTGTTATAGCTCAGTGCAGTTGGCTATGGACTGCCGCGCAGCAGATCCATGGTTCGAATCCCGCCGCGGGCTTGAGCTTCACCGCATGGTGGAAGGGCATTTTGCGAATGCCCGCCTGACTAGCGACCACCCTCAAGTAGAAAATCTGTCGCCAAGCACCTAACAGTGTGTTCCGGCAGCAGTCCTTGAGAGCCAGTGAAATTACAGGCACATGAGACTTAACAACCATGTCTCAAGGTGACGGGCGCAGTGCAATTTGTGACTTGTGACGAAGTGCATCTGTTATAGGCAGAGGTTGGTCCGCTTAGCATCAGGTGAGCCTCGATCTTGTCCTGTCACAATAACATAATGTTTATTCGATGTTATCTGTTTCTTTTTATCTCATTTTATCGTAGCAAATAGAAATCCCGTTCTCACCAGGGCATGTTAGAATTAGCCAACAGGAATACGATGCCATCACGTCTCCCTATGCCGTCCAGCTCGGTCAGCAGCTGAGACTTCAGCCTGCGCGAGGCCTCGTGCTCTCCCGGGGCTGATCGCTCGCAGGCCAGGGTCTCCACCTCGTCTATGAAGATAATGGATGGCGCGTAGTAGGCGGCCATCTCGAACAGTACCTGATTGGTTGGTTATGAGGAACAGTCTAAAGTGATAGCTCTTTTATTTTTATTTTGCGAAAATTGTGGATATATATATATAATAAAGAGGAAAGATTTGATTGTTTATTTGTTTGCATTGAATAGGCTCTGAAACTACGAGGCCGATTAGGATGAAATGTGGTATGGAAATAGTTTGAGACACTGGAAAGGACATAGAATAGTTTTTATCCAACTGCGCAAAAAGAGGTTAATGGTTTTGTGCGATAACCGATATACCCGCGGGTGGAGCCGCGGCAGGAAAGCTAGTTGTGGATAAATAGCTCAAAATCTATCTTGAATCAAATTGAAGCGCTCGTAGCGACGTTTGCTTAGTCGTTTTTAGCTAAGCAACGTCCGCTGCGGTCAAAACTTGGATGGGTGACCACTTATGGCTACCGAGCACTGAGATGTAGACGAATTAAATCCATCCTCCCGATTGAGATATTTTTTTTTTTTTTTTTTTTTTTATTATATATATCTACACTCCACAGACTCCAGGGTCCGTGCCTTTTTTTAATTATGACCATATTTTATTTACAAACTAGATACTTACAATATATAGGAAACATGCAACATTCTAAAAGAGAACAGTGTTAAAAGAACATTTTTTTTTTTTTTTCCGATAAATGTCATTACCACTTGCATCCAGAGCAGACCAGTGTCCTCTAGCAGCACCCGTTCACGAGTTGACGCATGTGCCAGCCATCGCCTTCCTCAACCATTTTTGAGGGAAGATGGCGACCCGACACACAACACCGCCGCTAGACAACACCTTTATGTGAGCTTGACCGCTCTGGATACCCGTGCCAACGATTACAATTTGGGATTACTCTACTTTTTTGTGTCATTCCCCCACGTCACATTGTAACAGGGTCTCCATTACCACGCTGTTTCGATCTTTGATCGCCATTTTTAGGTTGTAATTATGGATGGTTTTTGGTGTCGCAACCATCGCCTTCCTGACGAACCGTCCTATGGCGTCTTCTTCGTCATCTGCGTAGTATGTGAAGGTTCCAGTATGCCGTGAAACTGCAACGACTGCGTGCGGGACGCTCTCGTGCAGCTTCATGCTGCTCTTGGTCTTGATGGCGATGACCGACTCGTATGTCAGTCCCTGAGCTTCGTGGATGGTAAGGGTGCGTGATCCCCTTCCCTCTCCGTAGCCCTGGCTTGTCAGGGTCTCCTTTTCTTCCTGGGTGTGAACCAGGAATAAGGTGTTGGGGAGAGACTTGAGAATTTTCGCACCCGTGTACCTTTCAAGCTTCAGGGACTTAATACGGGGAGCTGAGGAATATATACCAGAGTATATTTCCCTCAGTGCGTACGCGACATCCATTGGGTTCCGATGCGTGCATAACAACTCCTGGGTGATGTTTTTGACCAGGTTAGGGCGGTTGTACCTTAATACGAAGAGATTATCTCTATCGATGTAAGGCAGCTGATTGACATCTCCGATGAGGACAAGTTCACCAACTCCAGCCAGCCTGGAAGCCATGACTATGGCTCCGAAATGGTTCATGAGAGCTTCATCCACTGTGAGGCGGCTGTAGCTCTCAGTCCTTTTAAAACCATTTACGAGGACAGAAGCCATTGTGCGCACCTTGGTTTTCACTAAGTCTCCGATTCGGTGCGCAAGCTTCTCCCTCAGGTCTTTTGCTGCTTCTGTAGTTGTTGTGATAATGATGTCCTTGTCCACATCGAATTGCCTTACCACCCAAGTTGTTTTACCACATCCTGGAACTCCATTTACCCATTGTATTTTCGGTACTTCCCAGTGTTTCCAGAATGCTTCAATGTCCGCTCCCCCCAAAATAGATTTCGCCATTTCGAGGATACGGTCATCTAACATTATTTTGGTGCACTGGGCCGTTACTACTATTGGGTCATTTTGTGGTGTCGCGTATTTAGGCCTACCGAGTCGCTCCGTTTCTCCCTCGTCCAGGGACACAAATCCGCCTATTGCATTGTATGCCGCCATATACTTACCTGACATTTTCCCCTTGACGACCTGGGCTGTGTCGTTGTTGTATATAGCGGCTTCTGCCTCTTCGAGTCTCACCTTTAAAAGGTTTTCATTTTCTAGCCTGAAGGACTGCAAGATGTTTTTGCAGTTTCTTTGGTTGATCTCTCTGGTCGCCCTTGTAATGGCTAGAAATTCTAGGAAGGCATTAGCTGCATGGCTCGTTGGTTCCCGTGCGGGGATATATCGGGGCGGACTGACCTGTCCCATGTCGGCTCTCGTCCGGATAGCTTTTGATGATGCTGCTTTGCCACGGGATGGTGGTTTCGTGGGCATTGGGTTTCGGGGTTGGGATGGGTGTCGGAATAAACTTCCTACTGCTGTACCGAAAGCAGTCAGGAATGCGGCGACTCGGCCACTGCTCTTTTTTGGGCTACACTCTTGGCTTTTTTCCGCCTCTGTTCTTTCTTGGAGTCTTTCTGAACCACTTTTGGTAACTGAGCTCGGAATCGGATGTCCCCAACAATCAGTTGCATTGTTGTGTATGGGGTTTTTGAGGTAACTAAGATTTTCTCCTCTGTCTTCATACACAACTACCTCATGGTGTTCTGAGGCTTTAATGCAACCAAGTTGGTCAGCAACTTCTCCCTTTGAGTGTTCTATTACCATTGCGTCTACGCTTATCACTCGGGCTCTCTCGGCATTTTCTGCAATACTTGAGAGCAACGCACATGCTTGAGCAAAGGGCGTCTTGTCCGTCCACTCGATTAGTACGACTGTCCTGTTTTTCAGTCGTACTAAACGACATGGATTTCCCATGACAATCTTCACTGGCATCGCGTTGTACGTTTTACGCTTCATGGTTGTTTTGAAGCTGCTCCCATTCAGCAGGCAAGCTAACCCGGGTGATAATCGGACGCGGCTCTTGGCTCCAGCATGGCAGAAGCTTATTCCGAGTCTCTCTTTACTGCCTTCCATAAAGAGAGCAACACCTCGGATGCGAATCCCAGGCTCTCCTTGCTCTCCACATGCCAGCAGTTGGGATATTTCTGTATTTTTTTTCGTGACGGGGATGTGTGGGGCTATGATTTGGGCAGGAAGGGTAAGCGGGGTATTAGAACGGGGGGGTAGGTTTGAGTTGCTTTTAACCGCTGTTTTGAAGGACCTCTCAACAAAAGACAAGAAATGTGTTCTGCTATCTGAATCTGCTAAGATGGTGGGCAGATCAGATTCTAGTAGTTTCTTGTTGAGCAAGATTTCGAGATCCAGTCTGGCAGCGGAAAAGCGGGGACATTCTAACATTATATGCCATACCGTCTCGGGGATGTTTGGATCGCACTCGCATCCTGGGCTGTCTTTCAGCTTGAACCTGTGGAGATACTCGGATATTCCCCCGTGTCCTGTCATCATTTGCACTACAAGAGGTGACAGTTTCACAGTCCGCGTCAGTTGGTATGCCTTGGTGACATCCGGTAGAAGCTTTTTCGTGACTGCACCAGTGCTTGAGGTCTCGTACCGATCTTGCCATTTCTGGATAGATTCCTCGCGGATTTTTCGTCGGACATAAGACAGGGGGATTTTGTCATAGTCTTGGGAGGTATCTGTGCGTGCCGCTGATTTTGCAAGCTCGTCAGCTCTCTCGTTACCAGCGGTTCCCACATGAGCCTTCAACCAAAACATGCGAATATCTCTACCTTCAGCTTTAATCTTACCAATGTTCTCTTTTATGCTCTTTGCCAGGGGGTGACTCGTTTTGGGACTTTTGAGCAGATCTAGTGAGGATCTTGAATCACTAAGCACGTTGACTAGTGGATCTTTGCTCATTTTCACCTGTTGAGTTGCCCTGTAAAGAGCATATAGTTCCGATTGGAAGACTGTGCAGTCAGGATGGAGCCTGAACTTAGAAGAGCTGATCTCTTTTCCTTCCTCCCACCAGGTAAGGGCAGCACCTACTCTCCCCTCAATTTTGCTGCCATCTGTGTAAATGTGGGGTCCGGCGATATGGCTGGTGTCGGTTTCGAGAAGCTCGTACTCCACGGATGTTCTTGTGGACGGATGGGGTTGGTCCATAAAGCGTATGCTTTGTTCGAGCTCCTTTTCTGGAGGGAGGTAGTCAAGTGAGAGGTTCTTCTTCGTTCGGTACAGGCTCGCTGTTTCTAGGATTCTCAGATCTATTGGAAGCAGACCTGAGAGTGCGAGTGCTGAGGTGAGAGAAACAGTACGGTAGGCCTTGCATATCTTTTGGGCAAAGCCTCTTTGTAGGGCAAATAGCTGGGATCTATTCATTTCCAGGTCCACTGCCTGTGCCCACACGTTTGCGGCATAAGTTATGATGGGTTCCACCACTGCGACATATATCGTTCTCGTAATCTCGCCGTTTAGACCCCAAGTCACCTTCGCTGCACACGCCAACTGCTTATATATGTCCGCTGCTTTTTTACATTGCGCGGAGATGTGTGCTTTGTAGGTGAGCTTTCGGTCGATCACAAGGCCCAGCAATTTAATCTCCTCTACGAGGTTAAGTCTAACACCAGACATGAAGAGGTTCGGGGTATCGTACTTCAACTTTCTTGTCAAGAGCATCACGTTGGTCTTATGAGCTGCGAAGTTGAGTTTGTTAAGTAGACCCCATTCCGTTATCATGTCCAGTGTCGTGTTGACTTTCTGCTCTAAGGTATTTGATTGGCCTGTAAATACGAGAACGACATCGTCAGCGAATGCTTGACAGTACACTTGCTCGCTATCCAGTTTCTGCAGCAACGAGTCTAGGATTATGTTCCAAAAGGTCGGACCTCCAATAGACCCTTGGACGCAACCTTTGGTGGTTTCCTTTTCGTGTGCTGCTCTGGCATAGTTGACCTTGATCTTTCGGTCACTGAGGTATGAGCATACCATCTCGTAGAGGTTTGATGGGCACCTCTTTTCCGCTAACTGATGTTTTAAAGTGGGCCACCATGCATTATCGAAGGCGCCCTCTATGTCAAGAGAGATTAGGAGTACGATGTTTTTGCTGTTTACTCCTGTTTTGATGTGCTCTAGCAGGTCATAGAGGGCGTCTTCAGTTCCGCGTTGAGGCATAAAACCGTACTGTTTTGGGCTGAGGGTAGGGAGGAGATGCCATTGCAGCCTGCCGATCAAAAGCTTTTCGACGATTTTACCGAGAACTGACAAGAGACCTATGGGCCGGTAAGACTTCGGATGGGTGTAGTCCGTCTTGCCGGGCTTCCTAAGGATGATGACGTGCGCTTCTTTCCATTGCTTGGGGAAGTATTTCAGCGATAGACATTTGTTAGCTATCGCCATGAATACCTCCCTTTCACTCTGGATGGCTGTAGTGCATATGTCAGCGGTTAGCCCGTCGGATCCTGGGGCTTTCCTTGGATTCAGTGCTTGGAGCACTGAGTCTAATTCTGCTGGTGAGAATGGTGGGTCATCATCAGGTAGGTTGGATGGTGATGCTCTTGTCTTCTCACGGATTGCCGAGTGACACGGATGGTCTGTGTTTTCGTTATCGTCTGGAAAGAAAGTTCTGGCTAGGAGCTCTGCAGATTGTTGTGGGGACAGGGTGCTGCCTTCGTCGTTCCTCAGGAGCATGTCTTCATGCCTCCGTGAGGTCTTCCGAAGGATTCGGTATATCCCATCCCACATGCTTTCTTTAAGTTGGGTGGTGCAGAATTCCTTCCAGCTTTCTGTCTGTGCTTTATCGGCTATCTCCTTGTACTCTTCTCGGGCTTTTTGGTACTCATCTACTACTGCATCGACTCGACAGGGGGCAGCATTCCTTATGCGTCTTTTTTTCCTTAGAACCTCGATTTTGAGATCGTCTAGCTTCTTAGTGTACCACGGGGGAATCCGGTCCCCTTTCCATTGGCCTAGCGTTGGGATGGTGTTTTCGCAGGCTTCGTGGATGCAACTAGTGTAGCTTGTGATCACTGTTTCGAGGGCCTCTGTGCCATCTAATTCTCTCACGGAGGCTGGCGTGATGTTTTTAGCCTCAAGACAGGTCTTCACATTGGACGTAAAATCTGACCACTTAGCCTTCTTTGTGTTGTATTTGCGCGTCGTAATAGGTTTTAGTGATTCTAAGTCCTTTCCGGGGCGCAAAGTGAAGGTGATGCTGTTGTGGTCAGACGTTGTGATACTACTGTCTACTTGCCAGTCTTTGATTTTACCCAAGAGCGGAGCGCTGCAAGCGGTTACGTCAACTCTGCTTGTACACGCTCTGCCTCTCCTGTAGGTTTCAAAGGTAGGTTCATCTCCATTGTTGAGAATATGATAGCCTATTTCATTAAGGAACGCGCCGTAGGCTTTTCCTCTCTGGTTTTCCGTCTCACTTCCCCACCAGTGGCTCCATGCATTGACGTCTCCGGCGACTATGATATCTTTCGTCGCCAATTTCCCGCAAAATGCTTTAGTCCTCTCTATATATGGCTCTATGTCTTGATCCCCTTCGTAGTAAACAGAAACGACTCCAAGTTTTAGGTCTTTGTTTACCAGCAAAACTGCTGCTTCCGTCTCAGTTACAAGCTGGGGGTCGTGAATTACCTCCAGCTTGTCACCAAATACAATTACAGCAGCTTTTACCGGTTTTTTTCTATTAAGGGTGCATTGGATGATTTGTGTTCCCGGATACTGTTTCATCACGCCTGTGTTCCCTACATAGGGTTCTTGTATCAAAGCGATAGAAATACCCTTGTCCTTTGCAGCCTTAAGAAGCTCGGCAGTTGCTACTTTGGAGTGCTGCAGGTTCGCTTGGATGAAGTACAAACCTGTTCTGCCACTACTGATGGGGGTTGAGCTGTGGGTTTCGGGGGTGCCCTTAGCAGTAGGAAATTCTGGACCGCGCTATGCCATCCCATTTTTGCCTTTCCGGACACAATATGTTGAACGCATTGTGTGCCAGGTCCGCATTTGAGATGGCTGATCCCTGCGCAGTCGAGCAGTTCCTACACCAAGGTTGGGATCCCCCCTTCCTTGCATTGCAGTTTTCCCAGGAGTGAGACTTCCCGCAGTGACTGCAGTATTGGTCTTTCTCCCGGCAGACTGCTCTTGTATGCCCATAACCAAGACATTTAGTGCACTGCACTAGGGGTGTATGGTCTAGCACAGGCCTCCGCTGGATGCCTATGTAGACCTTTCCTGCCTCGGTCAGGTTTTTGTGGATCTTAGGGGACAACTCTAGAACCGGATGGCACTCATGCGGATTGCGGGCCTTTTTCCTATACCTCACCCTGATAGTACTATTAGTTAAGTCAACATCCTGCAGCAAGTGCTTGTTTTGTGCAAGCAGGTTGTCCACTATTTCGGCGTCCTTGAGATAGGACAACACATCTCTTATGATGACTAGAGGGTTACCCGCTTTCGCGACTTCCACCCTCAGAGATTTGTCTTGCTGGACACGACTTCTAACCAGATTTAGGTCTTCCTTAGTACCGCAGCTCAGAACCACTTTTTGGTTCCTGGCTTTCCGGACCCGGTCGACCCTAGCTCCTGTTGTCTTTGTATCCAGGGCATCTCTTATTTTGTCGATAACGTTTTGCGCCGTGCTTTGTGGATTGGTTGTTGATACTATCAGGGTGTGGTTAGGCTTTCGGTCTGTTGGAGGTTTCGACGCAACCTTGGCATAAGTAGGCTTACTTTCTGCCTGGGTTAGTTCAGCGT
Source organism: Plagodis pulveraria (assembly GCA_963890685.1). NCBI lineage: Eukaryota > Metazoa > Arthropoda > Insecta > Lepidoptera > Geometridae > Plagodis > Plagodis pulveraria. Next base: position 3,149,778 of record OY982961.1, on the reverse strand, counting down.
CGATGCTCAGAGCTGGCGGGGGGGCATTAAATTTTTCTAGCCGCATCGTGCGAAGTTCAGACGACACGGCTTCTAGACGTTCGGTAATAGGCTGTATTTGGTCATCTAAGTTTATATTTGTACTTCTTTATTCCAATTTGATCGAAACGTCGAGTTAAGTACAATATTACTTTGATTATATATTATACATGACTAGAATTGACTATTGCAATTAAAATTTTTGCACCAAATAACTTGATGAATGGCATATTAAGTAATAACCGATGTTAACGGATATAGATAGATAGATAAAACTTCATCAACACATTACAAATTTTTATACTTACAACTCAAAATATAATAATCAAGAATAGATGTGACAATGGGCGGACTTATCGCTCAGAGCGACCTCTTCTAGACATACAGTCCCAGAGGGATTTAAATAAAAAATATGACGGAGGTACATCTATAACATTACAAAAAAAAAACATTTGCAACGAATAACAGTACATAAATTAATCAATTTAAAACTAAGAAAGAAATAACGCTATGGTTTGTCACTGGCTGAAACATCATATCACATCCCACCATGGGGAGCAAAAGTGTGACTCTTGTGATAGTTACCTTGACAATTTTCTCCGAGTCCCCGCGCCACTTGTTGACGAGCGTGGTGCAGCCGACGTTGAAGAAGGTGCAGCGGCTCTGGGCGGCGACGGCGCGCGCTAACATCGTCTTGCCGGTGCCGGGCGGGCCGTGCAGCAGCACGCCGCGCCACGGCTCCAGCAGACCAGTGAACACCTCGGGGTATCTGGACACAACTCCAACTTATAACAATATTGTAAAATCAAAGCCAAAGATCGTACTTGCACCAGAAGATTTTTAGATTTTATTTGATAGTGACTAGTAACACTGGAAGAAGAAAATTAACAAGTTAAAGATATATGAAACCGGAATATAGATTCATCCTTATGAAAATACAAACAAATTAATGACAGAAAGGCATCTCCAAAGACTAAAACGAAGAATATCGTAGACCTCAAGACATGAAAGCAGGAGGCATCATGGCATGTTTATTTGTGATGTTCTTGTCAATACAAAATCGGACAGTTTACGAAAGCAATAATAAATAAATATAAAATTGTAACATTGAATAATAAATAACGTATTGAAGTCGATACCATGTTGGTTCACAAACACACGAAGCTCACATTTTCACGGCCTGACTTCCACAAGTTATTTCATATTTTTAAAGGTAAGAGATTCTTTTTGAGATGACCGTTCTTCAGAATGGGCTGCTGCCTACCTTCCAATACTTTTCCTTTATTAGCTTCTTACTCGTACTACTCTCACGGAAAGATATGAGGGTATCTTCGCCCACAATAATGGTCACCATGCACAGAAATCGTTTGAATTGTGATTTTCATTGAAATGAAAACTTGGAGCCATTATTTTACTAGGATAGTAAATTAATCACAAAAGTTATGCGGTTTCAACTTCTTCCTTTTTTGACATAAGCATGTTCGTGAAATAAGAAGCCAAGAAAAAACCAGCTGTGATAGTCGTCCGTTAGCAGTTGTTCTAAAATTTGGTTATCTTGTGCAAGAAAATAACGGTTGGTCGTCTTAACATAATTGGGATATTCTGTGAACCCTTAGAGCCACTAAACTCCATGTGTGAACCCTATACTTCTTTCTATTCTAGATAAATAGGAACATTTTTAGATATCTCTTTCGATAATGTTGTCTTAGGTTTTCGCGATTATTACACATAGTAATTAAACCGTTTAAAGTTGTTTAATTACTATATCTCTTTCGATCCTCCTGTCGAAGACACAATAGTTTTGAACTGCTCACTGGTCTGTATGAAACTTGGTAGATTGAAAATAATTTGGGAATTCGTATACCTAATATACGCAAAAATGATCAATAATAACGCAAGGTCGAAATGCAGGTTGAACACGATATAACATTATTAGCACTGGAATTAAGTTAAAAATAAAGTTTAATAATAGTGAAAAGGTTGGCGATCTTGTAACTTAAGGAAGCGAGCTAATAACGGAAAAGAAACTAAATATTCAATCTCAATACGCGGTACATGTAGCGGTTACGACCCTTTATTTGTCCAAAATGCGTGCATACTATAGATAATAACACTTTCCATATACAGGGTTATTGGAAAATGCTGATATTTTTAGTAGTTTTTTTATGTAATTATTATACATGTAATTATTATATAAGTTTTTCTAGTACTGTCTGACACTTTTTAGTTCTTTGTCTCGTTGTAAAAGACAATGCCTACTCCGAGCTAAGAGCGCCCGCCGGGACAACACTGGACCGCGCCGCGCTCCCTTTCAATAGTTTTGAATATTTACATCGAGCAAAGTAATAAAAATAAGAAATAATAAATTATATGCACAACAGACTTTTAACATCCGGTGATCCTCGTGCTTACTCCGATACAACACATAAAAAAAACATTCTACTAAAAATGTTTGTTAGGACTAACAGAAGTCAAATCTAAGAAATTGTTAGCATTTTTCCAAAAACCCTGTAGAGGTTGTTGTCCGATTTAAATTTCTCAGCGAGGAATTGTTAAGGACATAACTGGTCACATTTTAGCGTGAGTTAATTGTGAAAATTCTTTATCGTTGAGGAGGAGTTCAAAAAAATAATTTAAAAACAGTTGCATGTTTTTTTTACCTCCTAATCAAGCAATTTAAGAAAAAAGTTGCAACATTTGCAACTAAGCACATATTGCAAAAGATCCGTAAAAGTTACCTTATCTCAAGTCTCACAATGCTGTTATAAAATACTGTGCAGAAAGTATATAAGTATTATCTAATCAACATTTTTTGAGTAGGTTTATAACTTACTTTACCGGGTAGACCACAGACTCCATGAGTAGACTCTTCGCTTCAGCCAGACCCTTGACATCGTCCCAGGACACCCCGGATGGCCTGATGATGTCCTGGTACACTAATTCCACCAGCTGCCTATAGTCCCCGGACATCGAGGACATGAAACTGGCTAAGGACTTTCTTTCTACAGCTGGAATTGAACTGTCGAGGGAGGCGTGGTCTTCCTGAGAATATTGTAGAGAGATAATATATAGTGCAAAAACAGAAATGAACTGATTTGATAATTTTTATTTTTACCTAAAAACGGAACCAACTTCCACACTCAAAAGGTTGAAATAACTGGTGTTGAAGTCGGTACCATGATAGATCAAAAAAATTCGCTAAGATGGTAGGTATATCCCAGGAGGAGTAAGCAGTCTGCGTCTTCACGAAACATCAGTTAGGTTCAAGTGTGTCAGTTATTTGGTGGATTAAGCTGGCACTAACAAACACCTAAGTACATTTTGCAAGATCTTTTCAAACTTTAGATCAAATTTGAGATTTCCAAAGCCCATTGCACTGTTCTCGAAAAATAAAAGTTCATACATATTTTTCCTCGCCTTCCATAAAATTGTAAAGGTTCCTATTAAAGGTACGCATATAAACCACTGGCTATACGGGCACCTATAAACAACATCAAAAGTCTTTGTTTAAGTTTGAATTTAATTGAATTCCTTTGAATTGTCAACGCTGAAAAAAGTTGACTATGAAGCAATTGTGTTTCATGGTAGTCAACCAATAGCTGCATCTAACATTTAAAACAACAAAGAGTCGTTTGAGAGACGCGCCAAGAGGTTAATATCAGGCAGGGTGTGGTGAAACGCGAAACCATTTAAAATTAAAATAAAAAAAAACATAAAAAAAAACAGTGATTGAAGTAACAAGAATAACTTATTGTTGACATTTTTTGAAAACATCGATTTGAGGACCATACCTACATCTATAATTGTTTATATTTTTATTTTTGCAATGACACATGCTCTGCGGATTACAATACAAAATTACACCGAATTTTAATTAGAGTCATGCGTCATATGTCATACCTACATCCAATTTCTATGATCTATATAATCACATTGGAGAAAAAAAATTGACTATTCTCGTACGGGTGGTAAAGTTGCGGGAATCAATTTGTATATCTGTTTTAATTTTTTTTTTTTATGTTATTGTGACGGAACAAGCACGAGGCCCACCTGTTGTTAAGTGGACTAACCTCTGCCTATAACAGATGTATTTCGTCAACGACGAATTGCACTGTGCCCGTTACACTGAGACGTACAGTTGTTAGGTCTCATGTTCCTGTAATTTTTCTGGCTCTCAAGGACTGCTGCCGGAACACACTGTTAAGTGCTTGGCGACAGATTTTCTACTTGAGGGTGGTCGCTAGCCAGGCGGGCATTCGCAAAAAGCCCTTCCACCATGCCGTGAAGCTCAAGCTCTGGGCGGGATTCGAACCATGGACCTGCTGCGCGGCAGTCCATAGCCAAAGCCACTGAGCCATCACTGCTTCAATTAAAATTTGCGTGGTTTGGGTGCTTGAACTAAAATTTGCGCCTGATTATAAATATTCAGGTCCATACTTATTCTCTTACAAGTTAGCATCCTCAAAATTACTTTTTCTACTGAATGTTGCACTATTAGATAGACCTAGATACATATATTCTGTTATCCATCTGTCATGCCCTTATATAAATTTGACAACATAAAATGTATTTTTCCGACCAAGTCACAGTCACAATAATCAACAACATCATCATTAACAACCATAACGTCCACCGTAGAACATTAAGAGAGGGGTTTGTCATAATCCCAATTGGCAGGTGTCTTGGAGATCGCAGGTAAAGATGACAGAAGGCGCTGCTGGTGTTTTTATCTTCGTGGCCTCATATGGCTTCTACATGAAGATATGGAGGGGGTGCAATTCTAGTCCACGGGCAGATGCCCATCAGCGGGCAGAATGGGATTATATAATAGTCACTCGTTCTCCACGTGCCAGGTGTTGGAACCTGCGTTGGACTACTGAAGGCTGGAAATGACGGGAAAGTCTCGCTTGCGATAAGCACCTTTAACCGCGCACGGATTCACCACCAAAACACTCTACAGAACTCGGGGGTGTTTTATTGAAAACACCCTCCGATTTCTACCCCTCCAAGAGGGCGAAGACTGCCGCCTAAATTGATAGCCTGAACCACGGCTGGCCCGGAACAGCAATCGCTGATGCCGCAGCCGTTGGTTCAGTGAATCGCGCGGATCGCAACGACAAAACCGACGCCATGAGTTCGCCGAGCGATCACAACGCTCCGGCAGAACCCGGCCTCCATTGCCCTGATGCCCCACGGAAGCCCCGCGGGCAACTGAGGACCCCCGCACGGGACAGACCCCTGTCCACCCGGCGGGTCCCAGTTGATGACGCTGACGCGGAAGCAGAAGCACGGCGGTACCGCGAGTTCCGGCGCTCTATAGAAGAGACGCTTGAAGCCGCCCGCCGTGAACGCGCAAGCTGGGAAGCGGAGGCGCAGAGTGACGACTCCTCCTCTGCCTCCACCGCCGTCCCCGCTACTACCATACCAGTGGTGGTAATTCCGGACTCCCCGGAATCGCCACCACCCGAGACGACCGTGCCCGCCGCCCCTCCGGTCCCCAGAGCGCGCAGGAAGCGCAGCGAGGAGGCCGAGGAAGACGGCAAACGCGCCTGTGCTCGCGCCCCAGCCCGCATGGACTGGGCCGCGATCACCGCCCAAGAAGTCCCGACGACCCCAGCGGCAACGCAGCCTGCGGTGTCTTATGCCGCCGTAACCACGGCAGCGCATGGACAACCGCGGCCCACCCCGCCAACAACCACTACAGCAAGGAGGAGCACTGCACCGCGTCCCCCTCCCACCTCACACAGAGGTGTGAAAGGGACAGCCGATACTGCCGATGCGCGACCGGAGGTTATGGCATCAACCTCCCGGTCGCCTACACAGATGAAGACCGCCACCCCTACTGCACCACCACCCTCAACAGTACAGCCGCCGCCCCCGCAGCCAGCCAAGGAACGGTACCCGCCGATTGTACTGGAGAGCTTCCCCAATAGCACGAAACACCTCCGCGTGCTAAAGGAGAAGCTCGGACGAGTACCATCAGTGCGCCTCTTCAACAAAGGGGTGCGCTTTACCCCCACTGACGGAGAGGAGTACCGGGTTATCCAGGCCTATCTCACAAGCCTGGACGAGACGGAGCGAGTAACCTGGTTCTCCTACTCCCTTCCCAAAGAGCGCAGCCTCAAACTGGCGATCCGTGGTCTCCCGGCCGACACCAGACCGGAAGACATTTTTGAAGAATTACAAGTGCTCGGTTACGAACCCGAGCACGTCAAGAAAATCACCGCAAGGATGGGCAGGCCAGGCTGCATATTCTTCGCGGCAATGAAGAGGACGACCAACCTGACCCCCGGCATATACGAAACGGACGAGCTTTTGTGCATGCCGGGGGTGAAGTTCGAGCAATGGCGTGGGAGGAGAGGGCCGGCACAATGCCACCGATGCCAGGCATTCCGGCACTCCTCTCACAATTGTTTCCGGCGGCTGGCGTGCGTGCGGTGCGGGGGTGAGCACTACGCGCGCGACTGCCCCCGCCCACTGGACGAGCCCGCGACGTGCGCCAACTGTGGCGGTGCGCACACCGCGAACAATCCCCGCTGCGCTGTGTTCCGTGAGGAGGCACGGAACAAGCGCGCGGGCACCACGGCGCTTACCATCCAAGCCCCGACACGACCGCCGCTCCCCGCTGCCTTGCAACCCAAGGCGGCGCCGACCACCACCGAGCAGACGTCCCCAACTTCCCTCATGGCCGCCGCCAACAACCCGCCACCACGCGGCGCCGGCCATGCGGGAAAGAAGAAAAAGAAGAAGAAGAAGAAGACGAAGGGACCGCGAAAGGGCTCACCCCAGCCTTCCGCACCCTCCCCGACAAAAACTGTCTCGGCGACCCCTGCACCACGTGCACAGGTCGCGAGACCAAGAAAGAACAACATCCCTGTCCCGCTCCCACGTGCGAGCGAGACAGGCAAGAAGATTTTTACACGCACGCCGGCGGAACTCGAGATACTCGAGTCCGCACTCAGCACCCTCCAAGACGTGCTCCAGGCGCTCAGGGAGGGAGTGGACCCCATCCCGCTAGTACTAGCGGGGGTGGGCAAACTCCTCTCCTGCCGCTAGGAGCCCAATCTCGGACATAGACACGACGCCGCGCGCCCTTGGCTACAAGGGCCGGCCAGAGCGCGCTCACATCTCGTCTCCCGAACGACTCGCCCGCTGGCTCACACCGGTGGGTTGATGTTGACTAGGGAGACTGAAGATCACCGGACTTGACCTCTTACCCCAATCAAGAAGATGGCGCCATCACCGATGACGCACACCCCGCGACCCAGTTGTGATGCACAACTGGCGATGGACTGCCGCGCAAAGGGGCCACCAGTGCCCGAAGGCGCGTCCGTGCCGGCACTAGTTGCCGAACGAAGAAGAAGACGAGTTTTGGAAATGACGTTACCGTCAGCAGTCTGGTGACGGCCAGTGCAGCCGGCAGGTCGGGTTCCTCCTTCTCACAGAGAGGTGCAGGCGGCGTCCTCTCGGCGCTGGGCCCCTTCCTGGTGGGCGGGCGGCGCGTGGGCGGCCGCTCCATTGCGGGCGCCGCGCGGCAGAACTGGGGCTGCTTGTTGAACCGGATCAGGTAGTAGCTGCAGTAATCCTGGAAAGGGCATGATGATAAGACTTTTTTTTATGTAATTGTGACGGAACAAGCTCGAGGCCCACCTGATGTTAAGCGGACTAACCTCTGCCTATAACAGATGCATTTAGTCACAAGTCATAGTTGTTAAGTCTCATGTGACTGCGTAATTTCACTGGCTCTCAAGGACTGCTGCCGGAACACACCGTTAGGTGCCTGGCGGCAGATTTTCTACTTGAGGGTGGTCGCTAGCCAGGCGGGCTTTTGCAAACTGCCCTTCCACCATGCAAAAAGATTTTAATGAATGCGTCTGTCTAACTATGTGCAGAACAAATACTAGAAATCATTCAAATTGAATCAAAATAAGAGTGAATAATTTTTCAGCGGGGTCCAATAAATTAACATGTATACGGTATTTTTATCGTTGTATCTTGTAATCGTATTAATATAAATAAAACAAAAATAATGATATTTAAGTATCTACTCGTATATTGTTTTATAAAAGAAAGAGATAAAAGATTTTAAAAATTGTGATATTTTCTAAAAAACCAAAGTAGGTAGTTGAGTAATAATTTGGAATTACTGCATCTATACAACTTTACATACACATTGTCTTGATCCAGAGTAAAAGGGGCGAGAATATGGCTATATAGAATAGGCTAAGTGCCACATTCCTGATCAAATCTAATAAGCGTCCGACCCGAGATTTGAATCCAATTCCTTGAAACAGTAAAGAAACGCTTACGCCACTCGACCCACGAGGTATTTAGTTTTACAACATATATTAACTTGCCAACTGGTCACGTGTTAGACAGATTTACGCTAGGACCCCAAACTGAGACTGACTCCGAATCACAGCTGTCGAGTAGGTATAGCTACAATTTTAATTGCTTGGTAATAGATTTCTAAATAAGAATGGTACTTTTTTATGTAAATATTACCTATGTTTATTATTTTATTTATATTAGCCCCGTGGAGTACGGGGCTAGAATGTCACCTCCCCATCTCTACAGTCATTCCGGCCCAAAAGAGGGAAGCATTTACTATTAGTTTTTCCCAACCTTGGGTGGGAAGCAGCGTCTTCCACCCGCTACTCAGATCAAATACACACTACTTTCCAAGTATGAGAAATGAAAATATATTTTAAATAAATAAAAAAAATATTATTTATTTTGTTGTTAGGTTGTCTAACAATTGTACTTGATCACGTAATTTACGAGATTCAGAGTTTTTATTAACCACTGTATTTTATTTATTTATTTATTTCTTAGGAAGACCAACAGTATTACAAATATCTTAAAAATAACTAATAGCGACAGATAACCAATTATATAAGTCCTCACGGATAGCTATCTTATAAATAATATTCAAGTAATGAACACCAGAATACAACTAAGTCTAAACATTATGCTTCATTCAAACAGTTAGTCGAAGAACTCTCTGCTCAACAACTGCCTAACCGATGCAATGCTTGCACAAAATAAGCATAGTAGAAAGAGTTGGTTCTTTCTACTATGAAATATGTCTAGGCCAACTCTCTTGTCTATTTCATTGAAATTTCTGCTCACACATAACAGGTAGGAATTTTGCCTGTAGTTAGATTTAGCTAGAGGAACATGTACGAGAGGATTGAATCGCAACGCCAATTCAGAAGGCGTATTTCGTTTTTTGTAATAGTTACTTAATTATTTAATTACATACCTATGTTACGGGTATACGTAATGACTAATATTTTTAACGGCTTTAGGAGAAACGTAAGGTATCATGTACATTGGTATTCAATAAATTTTCAAGGATATCTACGAGAAATTACGATTCGAAACTCGCACTTTGAAGGTACCAATGCTACATTGTTACTAAACATAACAAGCGTTAAAAACCTTTAAAAAGTTTGAATTTTCCGCCTCAGCATAGGCTTAACATTCCCCATAACTAATATATTAGGCAATTAGAAGAACGTCGTCAATCTACGGTTAGGTACTAATTTGATAACCCACACATAAGGTTTCAGAGAAGAATAACTTTTTATTTTATATACAAAAGTAAGTTGACGTCATAACTTCCCTCCTGAGGGAAATATTTATAAGAACTACCGGTCAAAATGATTTTTCCCTAGTAGCTAAAAAGCGGTACATTTGCAGCTTTTCATAGATATTAACTGACAGCTACCAGCACGCCGCAACTCCTCAACTTCACATTTAGTACAAAACCTGACACTACAGATCGAATAATAGCACCTAAACCTTAAAACCCAGACAAACTTGGCACACATTCGTCCACTGTTTACAGCCAAGTTCTACTGCCCTGCCCTAGAAATCACAATACATAAAACATAAGACGATATACATATAAATGAGTGCAAACAACTACATACATCCCATTTTAAAACCGACAGTTCCGATGACGTCACGTATTACGCTTTTGGCGCCAACACGTCTCGATACTTTCTGTTTCCCGGCAACCTTCCAAGTGATCCAACGCAATAAATCAAGGTGCAGCGAAACTGGGATACAAATATGGAACAAAATATATACTCGTAAACGTATTTACATGTAATAGTAGGTCTTACTGCTACTAAGCTATACTAGCCTATAGGTTTTGAAGCAGTGATGGCTCAGTGGCATTGTCTATGGACTGCCGTGAAGCAGGTCCATAGTTCGAATCCCGCCGCGGGCTTGAGCTTCACCGCATGGTGGAAGGGCATTTTGCGAATTCCCGTCTGGGTAGCGACCACCCTCAAGTAGAAAATCTGTCGCCAAGCACCTAACGGTGTGTTCCGGCAGCAGTCCTTGAGAGCCAGTGAAATTACAGGCATATGAGACTTAACAACTATGTCTTAAGGTGATGGGCGCAGTGCAATTCGTGACGAAATGCATGTTATAGGCGGAGGTTAGTCCGCTGAACATCAGGTGGGCCTCGAGCTTGTTCCGTCACAATAACATAATTTTTTTTTGTTTAAACCGTGATATGTAAGAAAATTTCAACATACGATCGTATATACAACAAAAGGCGAAAGTTGCAGCGTAAAAAGTGAGTAGATGCTAGTATAGCTTAGTAGCAGTAAGACTCCATGGTAACGACTTCGTCCGAGGTAGTACTGCCACAGTAAATATTTCAACCGCCAAGCAGTAATGTACCTACGTATTACTGTGTCCCGGTTTGAAGGGTGTGGGTGCCGTGATTACAAGCACCACTTTATATCTCAGAATTGAAATATATTAGGTACTCCGTGCTTTGCGAGCTGAAGTGTAATTTTTTACCTACGTCGTAGCTATAGAGTATTATATACCTATAGTACCACCAACTTAACTGTGCAGTTTTCGAGGGCGCTACTGGTCATGGAAATCAACTACAAACTGTCACAATTTTAAGGAATGTTGTAGTTCTTTTTTCTGCCACCTGAACAGATAAGTTGGTGTACACTAATATTATAAAGAGGAAGCATTAGTATTTTTTGATTTTTGTGTTTTTTTGTATGCAACGAAAATACTCATAAGCTACCGGAATGATTTGGAGGAAATTTGGTATGGAAATAGTTTGAAACCCAGGGAAGGACATGTGACACTTTTTATCCAACTACGCAAAAGAGGTTAATGGTTTTGCACGATGCCCGAAATAAACGCGGGCGGAGCCGCGGCCGGAAGGCTAGTTATATGTTATATATATTTATTGGAATGGCTTTGCGATGTTATTTTTCTATCGTTTTTTATTCTGTAAGTACTTCTAATATCTAGAGCGCACCTACCTATCCTACCTATTAAAATAAACACATAATATTTGTTATCTTATTTATTTCACATCGTAAATCGTGTACCTAATTGCAAAATTGCAAAAACCTCGATCACTACAAATTGTTACAATAAGTAACATACAATATATAACCTTTTTTGAAGCGCTCGTAGCGAAGTTTACTTAGCTGTTCTCAACCGATCAGCAAAGTTAAGCAACGTCGCGCGCGGTCATGAGTTGGATGGGCGACCGCTAGTGACATTACTACTGAGCGTTTCCGTGCTTAGGAGGGCACGTTAAGCCGTCGGTCCCGGTTGTTGTCTTAGGATGGCAGTCGTTATAGCATGGTGGTAGGGCATTTTGCAAATGCCCGCCTAGCTAGCTACCACCCTCAAGTAGAAAATCTGTTGCCAAGCACCTAACGGTGTGTCCGGCAGCTGTCCTTGAGATCCAGTACTTCTAGGTTAGCCTGAACAACATCTTCGAACACATCATCACTTACCATCAGGTGAGATAGAGGCCAAAGGCTAAAATAAATAAGAAAAAAAAAACAAAAAAAACACAGTCTTCAAAATGATGACGCCAAGGGAATAGGTTATTGAATAATAATAAATAGAAGTACATACACAAGATTACAAAAATAGGAAGGGAGTTTTTTCTAGGCAAGCATGTTCCACTGTCGACTGCTGTTCTCAAATAGATGAGACTGCCTAAATTAATTAGTTCCTAGGTTGAAACATAGGATACTTTTAACCCCGATCAACTTCGAAATTCGCGAGGGAGCGCAATACAACCTAATTACCGAGTCGAGGGCACAGTAACTAATTTAAACAAATTTATCTATACCTACATAGATCCTAATAGTTATATGAAGAAACGACCTGAGATCAAACCACGTTTACGAGTATTTTGCATTATTTTAATCCCCACACTATTATGTAATCAGTGACTCACCTTTCAAACACTGATCGTAGTCACTTGTAGAATGACTACATACACAATTATAGACAAATTCGTCGATGCTTACCAACAGTAGTCCGGGAAAACAAATAGTGATATACTCTTTGTTTTCCAAATTGGCACTTACTGTATTAGCTAGATTGTCCACTACTGAACACAGCCTCCCCTATTAAAGGTGGGGTGTTTTGCCATAATCTCCACGGTTGGCAGGCGTCTTTGGGATCGCAGTGTGAGATATCAGTTCCTCAGAAAGCGCTACTGCCCACCTTCTAGTATGTTACCCTTAGTCGCCTCTTACGTCAACCACAGGTAGAGATGGGGGGTGAAATTCTAGCCTGGCACCCTACGGGCACTTAGGCATTTTATATTATTTGTTTGTTTACTTTCGATATTGGACTATTATTACTATACAATGTTTTAATCATAAATGTAAACATTACTTTTTTTACGATAGAGCAAAACCAAGCAACGGTAAATGTTCTCGTTTCCTGTTTGGTGACTATTTTTGTTTAATATTATTACTATTTGTTAAGAAATGACCCATGGTAACACATTTTCTGTGAACATTTAATCTAATTCCTACTGTTTTAACGATTCAACCGGTCGGTCAGACGGACGGATAGACAGTCGGACAGCCGAGTCTTAGTAATAGGGTTCCCGTGACATAATTTGGAACTCTAAAAAAGATAACATCATACCATACCATCGCCGACCGCATCAGGATTGCATTCAAACTACCTTTAATTTGTATTAAGAAGAAATCCCACTACCTATATCCGATTTCGTAGAAGGTACGCTGATCCGATACCCACCGGGTGTTATTGCCATTTCCCCGAGTCTGAGGCGATGTAAGCTCCATAGCTTTATAGGGAGTGAACATAGGCACACGTCCCTGCCCGTAAAGTTCAATAATACTTTTGGGAATGGAACGAAACAGAACATGGTTACAGTGGAACTAAACGACACACGTGCGATGTTCTGTACATATTAGATAATGGCCAGGAAACGCGTGGTTCACCGCGGAATGCGTTAATAGACTTAGTAAAATACTATTACAATTTTTTTGTACTTAGTTTGCCCCGAACGGCGAACTGACTTAGCTTTTAGTAGGTAGTTGAAAAGTAGCATTGGAAGAAGTGAGAGTGTCAACTGAGTGAAGGATATTTAAAACCTGCCAGAGCGTGGTAGTGGTGCATTTTAAGAATACTCATATTTTTTCAAATACAATTATAATTTTGAGATTTCCATGTGAGTGAATGATTGTGACTCACTGACGTGGAAATCTGTAGCAAAAATCTTTTTAGGGTTCAGAACCTCCGAAGAAAAAGTGGAACCGTTATTAGGTCACTCGCGTCCCTGTAGGAACTAGGAATTCGTGACTCCAAGACGTGCGTATGTTGTTCTTCGTAACCAATTCTTATTTGAAGGTTGATTTTGAGATTACCTCCGAAATTCACAGTAGGCACAGCAGGAACATTATAACTGATATCTTAAGTCATGTAATTCATGGAGGTAATGAATTCATTATTGCCTATTTTTACAGAGGACTTATTTATTTAATTTTCAATGTATACTAAGGAGTTGAGTGCAAACTCTAGGGTATGATTACTCTTTCACCGATTACCAAAAAAAACGTTATATTGTCGCGTATTTATTTATACTATGCTAACAGATATGATATAATAATATATGCCCGTGGGGTGCCTGGGGTATAAAATACTGGAAGACGGGCTGCTGTCCGTCTTCCAGTATTTTACTCCTATCCCCAAGACGCCTGCCAAGCGTGGGGATTAAAGCCATTCCCCGCCTCCTTACGCATCCATGGATAATGAGAATACAATGTAATTTCATTCATAAAATGGACAATATCGTACACGCGAATGCCAATGGGTTCACCCCTGAGGAGCGACTGTGAATATTTTCATAAGATAACAATAAATTCCTATTGTTATGAATTATATACACTTGTAATGGTTAACTGATTTACAATTGAAAGTGGTTTGCAAATTAATTTATTCATTCTTCAATTTAATGCCAACGTTATTTTTCAAAGGTTCTCTCGAATCTACATTCGTACCGAATATATGTTTCAATTTTGAGTTTTTGACATTGTTTTCAGTTTGAAAGATGCTTGTTTCGCTGGGCCGCATGTGGCCTGTGAGAGTTAGTCTTAATCAAAAAAATTCAACATTTTTGATTGCCTACAATTTTATATTTTTATTTCGAAGCGAACCACGCGTCCCAGGGCAGTAACCGGCCCTGCAATAGAATAAATAGCGTATATAAAAATATTCTATGTTAAGTCGTATCATATTATTATATAAAACCCATTTTCTGCATAAAAATTACAAAAACTCTTTTGAAGCCTTTTATCGCATCAACCATGGTAAAACGCTTGAATGCCCCAGTGCTAGCGTACTCCACCTCGATCACGGTATTGCCCCCAAATTAACAGGACAGGCCAACATTATCACGTTTTTTTAAAAGCAAACGTAACATCCGTTACAAAGCGGTTATACTGTAGGCAGGCGGCGCGAGCCGTGTCTACGTTTGTATTACAAAACATTTACGATAGGCACCTCCCGAAGATATTTCGGTTCGGTGTGCTCGTAAACATTTGCAGGACTCGTTTTGTTCGGAAATTGTTATCTGCCGTGCTCTTTTTATACATAAATGTTTATAAGCATACGCAGGTTAAAGTAGGCGCAACCATATACTAACATCTAAAATACTACAGAAGTTTTTAATGATATCTTTAAAGGATATTACAAATTTTCATGCACGTGACATTTTAAGTCCCATACCAAAGTATTTTCTTACTGCTAGTCTATCTAGCTTTCGATTTCAAACTCATACGATGGATTCCGATATGGTCACAGGTGGTAAGCAAGTAGACCTACAGAATCTGAACTAGCTCGCAAGGGCAGCTGCCGCGGAATACACCGCTTAGGTGCTCGAAGATGGGTTGATTGATAACCCTTCCATCGACAACAACCCCGCTTTGCCGTGGTTGGGCAGGCTCTAGAAACCGTGGGACGTGGGACGGTTGGCACGCTTCGATTCAGGCCTTGCTCCTCATGACAACTTGTGGATTTTCATCGGTACACGTGCTGCTGTAGCAACTGGTTAGTATCGAGTCTGACATATCCCAGTCACCTCCCCCGCGAGTGGACGGAAATGCATATAGCCATTTCCCACATAAAAGGGTTGTCAACCATAAAAATAACTCTTTAGATAAGACATCAACATTGTGTGTGTATATAGGGAACGCTATCAATATCTAGGTAATTGTACAGGCTCAATATTAGAAAGGATAACATATATTCAGAGCTTAGTAAAAAAAAATACAAATGTAAGTAATAATAAAAGATAAAGACTTTCTTGATGTGAATCCTTTTTATCGCCGCCACCTTAGCTAGTGTTATTTTTATGTAAGACGATAGATATTAAGCAACGAAAAAAAACCTCTCCTCATTAATTTTATGAATAGTTTGGATTACGAAGTCTTTTTGAGAAAGCAGAGAGTAAGAAAAGTTCTTGGACTTAAGGACTATATACAATAGGTGTAGGTATCCTTACTTGAAGCATGATGTCGAGATCAATGTTGTCACAGAGCTCGTACTCCTCAGTGACGGCAGCCTCGCTGGTGAATGTCTCTGCTGAATGGAAGTATCCCTCCTGCTTCAGGTAACCCAGCACCAGATATTTAAGGATGCGCTTCCGTGCACGGAATAGTCCTTCTTTCTGAGAGAAAACCAATAGAAACATCATATCAGAAAATAATCTGCCGTGATTCGTGAGAGCCGCGGGGAGACGGGTATAGGGACCGAACAAGCAATAAAATATGAGCATATGAGACTTAATAATTATGTCTCAAGGTGACGGACGCAGTGCAATTCGTGATTTGTGACGAAATGCATCTGTTATAGGCAGAGGTTAGTCCGCTTAACATCAGGTGGGCCTCGAGCTTGTTCCGTGAAATTAATATAAAAAAATGGAAGGAGAACACGCGGCCTCCATTATAGAAGTTCTAAGAGTGAAGTCACCAAATTGGGGACCGATTTTAGAGGTAGCAAGCACTTGTTAATATTTTATTTACCGACTATAAAAAAAGGAGGAAAACAATTCGTCGTTTTTATTTTGTGTTTGTTACCTCAGAACTTTTGACTGGGTGAACCAATTTTGATGATTCTTTTTTATTTGAAAGCTGATGCTTGCTGTGTGGTTCCATTTAAATTTTATTAAAATCGGTAGAGCCATTTTCGAATAACACTCCAATAACTGAAAAGTATTTTCCTATCCTGATGATATAGTCATTGACAGTGAATGACAATCGATCCCATAAGTACCAAGGGTCACGTAAAATTATTTTTTTTTTACCTAAGAATGGAACCGTCTCAACACTCAAATGTGAGAAATAACTTGTCGAAGTCGGTACTTGTGATAATAGGTACTTTTGAACCATCATGGTACCGACTTCAACAAGTTATTTTACACATTTTAGTATTGAAGTCGGTTACATTTTTTCGAAAATTTTATATTTTACTATCTGCGTTCCGCTGTTTTACTTGCGTAGACGGTAGTGAAAACTTTTCTTCATCATTCGAAATAATTGAAGAAAATTAACCTGTATTAATCGAGGTCTGAGAAATTAAAATTTAGCGAGACTTTATATTCTTGTAATTGTATGCTCGAAAAATTTCGTCAATTAAAGAAAAGTCAATTTATATAAAGTAGGGCCAGGCTATACAAATTTAAATAATATAAATAATTGCTAATGTAAAAACATAAAAAAATTCGTGCTTGGGGAATTGTGTATGATTTTATTATAAAGTTCCTAAATATATTACAGTACTCACAGGGGGGAAATTTAAGCATATCTATATTAAAATATTATACAATCGAGGATTATTAAGACGCCAAATGTTTAAAACATTCCGCCTCTGTCAAGCCACCGCATGTACCTATCTAATACAAATAAATATTGTGACTGTATGTTCAGAAAGATAGTGAATTTCATTGTACTCGTATATATAAGTTACAAATAGTAAAGACAATGGACCTTTTTTGCTGAACGCGGCAGTGGAAAGATTAAATAGTATGGTTATAGGGTTACAAATTAAATTTTAAAAAGGTAGTAAAGTAGTGACAATTATTTTTCCTCATAATTTTGTAATATTTCTTTGTGTGATAACAAAACATGAAACTAAAATATCGTTTCATAACCATAAGAAATATTGACCAAATGACCTATTTACAGATTATGATCGTATGAATATAGTAGGAACAAGCTATGTCCAGTGTGCAGGCTATGTACAGTGGCTCTAAAGGAAGCTGCCGGAACACACAGTTATCATCTGATTATGTTGCCACAAATACGCATTAAGTATTGTGTAATAACAATACTTATACATATTGACAGACGTGTGCTCAATTGTAGGTAATTCAATTTAGCACATATAGCCAATGTATTCTTCCTGAACACCATAATCAACCACAATCATTGGAAGCAATTATGGCCGAGCGGTAATAGTTATGGACTGCCGTGCCGCAGGTCCCTGGTTCGATCCCCAGCCCCGGCTTGAGATTCACCACATGGTGGAAGGGCGTTTTGCGATTGCCCGCCTGGCTACCACCCTCAAGTAGAAAATCTGTCGCTAAGCACCTGACGGTGTGTTCCAGCAGCAGTCCTTGAAAGCCAGTGAAATTACAGGCACATGAGACTTAACAAATACGTCTTAACGTGACGGGCGCAGTGTAATTCGTCACTTGTAATGAAATGCATCTGTTCTAGGCAGAGGTTAGTCGGCTTAACATCAGGTGGGCCTCGAGCTTGACCCTTCACAATAACATTTAAAAAAAACACCCGTGTGTCCTTCAATATGCTTCAGTTCTACGTAATAGAGAATCTTACTGCATACATCTACAACATTTATTTGCACAGAGAGAATACAAAACACCGCTTTTGCCGCGCCACCATGAGCTTCACCAACAACGCAGTACTTTTGTAGTACTACCTACTTACTATAGTAAGATTGGCATGTATTGAATAAATAAAGGGTGGGCCATCTAGTATTCGATTTTTAATGCATAAGTTAGTAACAATAAATAAGACCTGACGGCATGACTCTGGTTCCATGGAAGTTAGGACGGCCCTTAGTGTGGGACGCTACATGCGTAGACACTTTAGCGCCGCACACCTTTCTGAAACCCACGTGAGGGCTGGCGCCGCGGCTACTTCGGCAGAGCAACACAAGCGGCGCAAGTTGTATGCTAACCTCGGTATGGGTTACATATTTTAGCCGTTTGGTGTAGAGACGTTGGGTCCGTGGGGACCGGGAGCTCAACGTATTTTCCAAAATTTATCAGAGCGCTTGGTCGATGAGACGCGTGATCAAAATGCTGGCACCTATTTGGCTCAAAGAATAAGCATTGCAATTCAACGGGGCAATGCTGCCAGCATGCTGGGCACGCTGCCAACTGATAGTGGGCTAGAGCATTTGGACTGCCTATGAGCCCAAATGCTTTTATTGTAGTAGCTGTCGTATTGTAGTAGATGTAGTGTTGTATATAGTTTGTTTAATAAAGGCATAAAAAAAAGTGTTCCGACAGCTGTCCTTGAGAGGTTAGCAGGGGGCCAAGTCTACTAATTACAAATTCATATTCAGCATAGATTCATACAAGACAGAATCGGTAGTCTGCTGATCCCTTACGAATATATGAATCTATGATGAATCTAGGCTGGTTTGACGATATTGCCAACAAAAAATAAAAAGAGAAGAGTAAGATAATTCAGAAACCAATCTCGTTAGTATTTATTATTATTTTATTATTTCGTTTCGTTATCATATGAAACTGAGATTGAATCTATATTGACTCAATATGAACGATATGAAGTCTACCAAAACTGTCAAAATCGACCAGGCCGAGCCCATTATAGATTCATATTGATTAGTAGACTTGACGCCCAGGATGCTCTACTGCAAAGCCAGGTGGGACAACTAAATTAATGTGATCAAATTCCACAAATAATGGGAATGTATATTGATCAAATTATGTCATAAAACGCTGCTGAACAGTTACACACATTACGTACATTTTTGTTAGTGTTATTCGAATTTTAAGGAACTTTTGGCAGACTTTTATTAAAATGCTTCCTATTTATAAGTTTCTATATGTAGTTATACATATATTACCGTCTCAATCTTCCTCATTTGACTCATAGGTCTCTTCACACCTGCCATAATTCTCACAACACTACTATAAACTAAGTACTCAAAACATAAATAAATAATCAAGAAAATTTCTTCGGTGAGAACGAAACACAACTGACACGATAATTGACAAGAGGCTAGTCACCCCGTTGCTAAGGGTTGTTACGTTGCTAGGTGACTGATATGTCACCTCTGAAATAGTTTAGCTTATTGAGTAAACACTCAACCTCCTTAGCACTTACTTCCCCTTCCAGACATTAACCCAAAGCTCCTTGTACTTGAATGATCGAAGCGAAGGTCTTAGTGGCAGCTAAGGCATCTCAGCGCTTTCTTGTTTGATGTTAAGAGGAACGGCAGAGCTATTACGTAACTCTCGGTGGGCTTCGTGAACGTCAGAGTGGACATCAATTTTTGAATTAACCGACAAGACGATTACCAGACTTTCTGAAGACGAGAGAATGAACGAAACTAGGGACTTTTGACGTAAAATTGGTATTATGTAACCATCTTCTATGTCATCATCTAATGACAGCTTCAAGACCACTACGAAACGTCAAATGAACAAGGGAGCTTTATTGCTCACTGGTTGGCGGGTTTTTATTGCGAGTTTGCATTTTTAAAGACATTTTCTTACTAAAATTGCAAATTCAAAGATCCATATTATTTTTGATATTATTATTTCTGATTTCAGCCACTCATTCTGCGGAAATTTGGACTTTCGTGTTAATTAACACTTGTGAAAGTCGAACAGGATTTTTCTTAGTTTCAATAATATTGCATTGATATATTTGCTTATTATTCTTGCTAGCTTGAGTATACTATTCAATTTCGATATTAATCTTTGATTTCAGGTAGCAATATGGCTGGAGCGATGTTGTTGGCAGCTGCAGAGGAAGAACGCCTTAAAAGGCTGTTGATCATTGAGCGCAGGGTACTCAGGCAGGCTAGCAAGCCTCTATTGTTACCTGAGAAGGAATTTGTCGGGCATTACCGTCTACGAAAAGCCGACTTCGAACAACTCTGCGAAGATATAATTCCGCTTTTGCCGGTAAACCAGCGCACTAGCGCTGTACGGCCAGAGATTAAGGTACGTACCTTAGTTAGATTCCTTTTCAAATAATGTATAGTGTTTGATGTTGTTAAATATGACGTTGATACTGTCTTTCAGATATTGGCAGCACTGGCATTTTATGCCAACGGCTGCTATCAAAAGAACATTGGTGCCTATTACCACCTAGGCCTGTCACAAGCCTCTGTGTCACTCTGTCTAAGAGATGTCACCAAAGCCCTGAATAACCCAGAGATTCAGGCCAAATATATAAAGTTTCCTATGACTATGGTGGAGCGTGAGGCTATCACAAAGAGGTGAATTTTGCAATTTTTTAAATTTGTATCTACTTTTAGTTTTCTTATACCTAATAAGCATATGCATCAGAGCAAAAGGCATGTGTTCACATCATTACATGTACATTTAAAGATCAAGATACTATAAAATGCTGTCATATAAAATAGTAATACTGATAATAAACTAGAACTTCTTGTTGCAGATTCATGGATAAGCATGCATTTCCTGGCGTGGTGGGATGCATTGATGGCACTCATGTTGCAATCATTCGTCCCAGTGAAGATGAAGAGGCCTACTACAATAGGAAGCAATACCATTCATTGAATGTCCTAATTGTATGTTATGAGTTTTGATGTAGGTAAGGTATAACACAAGACATGTTTTTATAAACCTACTTACTAAAAAAACATTTGTTTGTTTAGATTTGTGATGCTGATTTGGCAAGTTGTTGTGGAAAGATTGTGGTCCGGTCGACACCTCACATAGGTAAAATAGTGCAATACAACAAGAGTGTATCAAACATTGCTGTTCATGACTTTTTAAATATATCTGATTTTGTTTGTTTTTTTTTACAGGTTGATGCACTATGCACCCCGTATATGGCAGGCAAAACAGTCAGACTGTGTGGTCTTGTGTAACTTTGTATTACAGAAGAAGGAAATCCTTTAGAAGGACATATAATAGGATGATAATATTAACAGGAACATAATAAAACTAAATTAGCAGAAGAAAAAACGAAGTCATTTCATGTAGCTTATGTACATATTCAGCCTCCGCGAATACCTTGGTTCGTAACACCTAAAATAAGTAGATATTATGTTATCTTAGCGCATAGAATTCGCTCTGGACACATTCCATCGAAAAAGTTTGGCTATCTAATGAAAAAAGAATCTTCACCTAATTGCGAGACGTGTGGTATAGTAGAAGACGTACACCACTTGCTTATGGAATGTATCCGGAACAAATCTCAAAGAGAGTTATTAATGCGATCACTTAATTTGAACAAAAGTTTTGATGTGGGAGTGTTCACACATATTTTAGCTGAACCTGTATCTGAAACTGCAAAGCTATTGTTCAAGTTATTTGAGGGCATATAAGTAAATATTTTGTTTATTAGTGTTTAGGTTACGATGGGACTGGCATGCAATTTTGTAAAAGTCCCAAAATAAATAAGATTAAAAAAAAAAAAAAAAATTTACATATTAGTAAAATCATTTTAAGATGTTTAAACTATGTTTCACTAGATTTTAACTAGAGTAATGTTTTTTGAGAGTATATGTTTGTATTTAAGTATGTATGGCTTAATTCTTTGTGACCCTCTACAGCCTACACTGGAACACTGATTTTGATGTGCGACGTGTCAGGTTTTTTTTAAATAATTCTTTTGTATGATTATATGATACTAACTGCGCTCCGCGGTGTCACCAGCGAGGTGATAATAATGATAAGTAGCCTATGTGCTATTCCAGGGTATAAGCCATCTTAATCCCAAATTTCATGCAAATCCGTTCAGCCGTTTCAGCGTGAAGGCGCAACAGACATACAACAAACTTTCCCCTTTATATTATATTATTTTTATTGTATAGCATTTTATCTCTAATTTGTAACTTAGTATTCTATCAGATAATAAAATTAAAGAATGTATTCTAGTGTAAGATAATATTATGGAATTTTTGTTAAACATTTTAAGATGCTCCACAAGAGTTTCTTGCTGGTTCTTCTCTGTGGATGTAATCGAACTAGCTGAATAAAAAGTACAATACTCAATAAATACTTTTATCATTTATTTATAAACAATATAAAATACAGCAATACTATCCTAATTCTAAAAGGGTGATGAATCCTGCACCAATGTCCTGCTTGGGGTGTATTGTGCATTTCCCCCCTGCCAGCCAACCCCAACCAGCCCAGCCCCAGCCGCTTCTTATCCTCAGTATCTTGTATGGAGTTGCAGTGGAGCAACACATTCTACAGTTTCATTCTCATGCAAGCAGCCCTGGCACAGTGGACTCTGTTGCTCCAGTTTTATGTAGGTGATAGTAGAGATCACAATAGCCCAGTATTGATCCCAATCTTCACATGGAGATCTGCCCTCGTGAGCTTAAGGGTGAACTGGCCGGCCCGTTCTCCATACAAACGCCGTTGGGTGATCACTCCCTTATTTGAGGATTTAGGTCCAAAATAAAGCATAATACCGATTGATATCGTCATTATCTAGGCTTGTATGATGCCAAAATTTTAAAAAGATAATTAAGTTGTAAGTTATGAGCATCGAAAACTTTATATGAAAATGTTTCGAGGGTCATAATTCTCAGGTTAATTATTTAATTAAAATTTCGGCATCATACAAGCCTAGATAATGACGAGATCAATCGGTATTATGCTTTATTTTGGACCTAAATCCTCAAATAAGGGAGTGATCACCCAACGGCGTTTGTATGGAGAACGGGCCGGCCAGTTCACCCTTAAGTAGATTATTAGATTCTTTTTTGTTTTATATCAGGAAGGACACCGCATATTTAGTCGGACTTCTTGTTCCATAGATTTTGTAGTTGTTTCTCAGTGTAGACATGCAACAGATTCTGTGCTTCCTTTGCTGTGCGCTTACAGAGCTATGCAACGTCTGTAGAGATATTCTTTTTCACTCCTTCCCTTGACATGAATAACTGCTCTATTTTTACCCTGATTTGAACTGTGGCTCTTATTACATGTCACCGTTACCTTATATAATTATGTCTGCTAGATTTTGTAGCGCCAAGTGACAATCGGGCATGACTCTTGACCTAGCTGTTGGTTTCCTGAGTGCATAGGTGATTTCCGCACTGTCAGTGGTAAATGTAAGAAACTCGTTCGTGATTTATCTTCTTGCGTTTTGTATATCTTCGCCGCAAGCAGTAGGCCCGCCGCTAGCAAAGCTGTTGAACTAAATCTGTGTGCACCATCTTAGGTAGCATCATCGCTTATCAGGCGATAAAAATTAGTGCCTTCTGTGTGCGGCCTCTATGCGCTGCAAGTGGCCAACGATCACCCCCAGCATTTGCGCCATTTGCTCGGATGCCATGAGCCAAGTAATTGTAATTTTTAATCACATCATCTAGTTTTACTTTGCTAAATTTACAATGTAATCTTTGTTTACAATTCACAATCACAATTCACAAGTAAGTAATCTTCCACTTCACGAACGTTTTTGTATAGCGCGCGAAACTGACGTTGACAAACAAATGTCAACTTGCGTTTCGATATCATTTTAGGAGATACATCATTAACAGCGTATCTAAGATATGTGCGAGTTATATGTACTTTAATGATATATAATTAAATGATTTAACTCCCTATTTAAATTATTATATAATCGCAATATAATTACCATTTTGCGCCTCACAATTCCATTTAGGGCCAAATGGCACTAAGATAGGGCCAGAAATTTCACGAAAGCATAAACGAAACACACAAAAGACCCAATCTATTTCACTTTTGTTAGTTCATTCAACTTCCATCGTCAGTAAAAATTATAGATAATACCCCTGAATCGTAACCCAATTGTCTTCGTGTTGAAGTTCACCGAGAGATAGCTAATAAGCCGGCGGGAAGAGAAGCTCCTATAGAAAAATAGGTATTTTAACAAACTGTTGCTGTCTTACCGCTAAACGCCCGAACAGAATAGTGCGATAGGGACAATTGCAGCTTCTTCAAGTTTTGACTAAGAATTTGCGCATAATTTGCGTTCTGGGAGAAAACTTTTTCCAATCCAACCAACAAATCTATAAATTTTAGTCTTATTTTATAACTGGCAGAATAAACTAGGTTTATAGGTTTTCTATCATTATATTTCCTATAAATAATTCACAAACTAGAGATACAAGTTTTGAGAAAATATTGGTATTTAAATACCCATTAATTTAAATTTCTGTTATTATTCTGTTATATTCTGTTATAATTATCTAATATAATGAAAATATCAAAACCTATAAACCTGGATATTGATAACATCTATAACATTTCCAAAAATCATCAAATCGGTGATTGTTTAGGGGGGTAGAAAGGTTTTCTCTTTTTGTATGAAAATTCGAGACTCCAGTCTAAAGTAATCCTGTCCATTTATCGTGTAAAGCTATGAGTAAGTAACCAGATACATAGGTAGAGAATCATCAGTCTAAAAATGCACGCCCCTCCAACGTCGTTACCCCTACACGTAAAATAGTATATAGGTATACACGCAATACACACAACCTCGCCAATATCATTGGTTTTTCCGTCATCGTGGTGTGTGTGCGATCTGTGCGAACGTGTCCGAGTTCACAGTAAAATCACATGAATAAATAACCGTAACCACATTTACCACATTAAAAAATACGGTTATTTCTTCATTTGGTAAAATCGCTGCCGCACACACATTTATATAATCATGTTCACCACTGGGCCATCAGCACTTCTTGAAATTGTCGAAAGGAAAGGTTAAGACATTGATGATTTCCCAATGTCTTAATTTTTACATATGAAAGTGTATATTATAACGATGCTAGAAGATCTATAGGTCTATGAATAGAAGGTCTATGGTTCATACTGTATCAGCCTGATTGTTCACTGCTGAACACAGCCTCCTCCATTGAAGGGGGCTTGCCTTAGTCCCCACGCTTGGCAGACGTTTTGGGGATCGCAGTTTTAGATATCAGTTCCTCAGAAGGCGCTGCTGCCCACCTTCCGATATTTTACATATAGTCGCCTCTTACGACACCCACAGATAGCAATGGCGGCAGGGTGACATTCTAGCCCGATACCCCACGGGTGTATGGTTCCCGTCTGGTTCACGGTCCATTCAAGTCCCGTCATAAGGGGATTCACGGTGTGGTAAGCCCATTTGCAAAAGTCCACATGGGTAGCCACCACCCACAAATAAAAAATCTTCTGCGCTTAACTATAAGTCGGACATCTGCTTTTGAGAGGCAGTAAATCTAGTTTTCAGCCTGTTAACAACTTTGACCACATCATCACTTACCGTCAAGTGAGTATGTGACCAAAGGCAATAAAAAGAAATGTATCTACATAATAGATTGATGAAAATTACGTTAACTGAACATAGCATGTCACCTGACTGAAGCGTTCACGTTCCCACTACGTCAATTAGGGCCTGTACGCCGCTCTCCGTATTGCTACTATTCCCACGACGACACTCGTTAGTGTGCTGGTATACTCTACTGGTAAGTCACTTCTATTTGGGAGGTATTCTCAACTATACTGCGCGGGTACAGACACTAACGATATAGGAGAAAAAACGAGAATGTTCACTGAGAAAAACGACTTTGGAGCTTAAATCAAATTTGACCTTTTACCGTTGAATTGTAACTACGCAAGGTTAATTCACAACTCTTAAGATGATTTTCAATCAATAAAAATGTACCATGTTTTATAATAAACCAAACCGTCAAAAAACGCCTTCCGTAAAGTATTTTCAGAATTGAACTTATTATACGATAATGATTGCAGTATTGACCATAAAATATACCTTACCTACTTTTACGGCGGTTCATATACGGTGATTATCACTATAACGTACGACTTAATCAGCCTCATCGAAAAGTCCATATTTAAGAAGGACCACAAAATACACCTTAAATGAAGACGAAAAGAAACATTCGCCTTCCTGACCTCGTTTAACGCCTTCTAGTTGGAAGGCGTTTTTGTACGTATTTACGTTTGGTCGGTGTTTTGCCTTCATACCAAATAAATTGGCCGTCATTAGGGCGAGAAAAACTACTAGTATTTTACAGAATTACAAATTTACAAGAAAAAATTGTAGTCATGTGTAGGATCCACCCCTATAGCCGGGGTGTGCTCTGACGAAACTGAGCTAACATGACAATAGTCTCAACTCCAACTTTTCTCTCGTTCTTTATTTAACCATCGTATTGGGATGGAGCGCCACCAATAGTTCAACTTACGTTGTACTCCAAACTACACCCACATCACTATGCACATGACTATTTTTTTTTTTGTAAATTTGTAATTTTATCCGCCGAGCAGGCGTTATTTCAAACATAACAATATTTAAAAAATATTTTCCATTCGTCGCGTCTTACGAATCCCAAATGAAAATTTTACGATAGTGAGATTTTAGATAGTTTACGACTATCTTTCCCACATGGGTGTCGTAAGAAGCGACTATAAGGGTAAAATACTGGAAGGTGGGCAGCAGCTCCTTCTGACGAACTGTTATCTTACACTGCGATCTCCGAGACGCCTGCCATTCGTGGGGTTTATGGCAAATCCCTCTCCCGTCCGAAAAGAGGAGGCTGTGTTCAGAAGTGTACAATCCGGATGATGCAGAAGGTACCTTTATATATCTATACAGAATGGCCTATCTATTTCTTCCTAACCTTTCATTTGAAAAACATAGTATCTGGTATACTCACTTTTGCATGTAGTAGGGCACTTGGCGAATGCCCGCCTGGCTAGCCACCACCCTCAAGTAGAAAATCTGTCGCCAAGCACCTAACGGTGTATTCCAACAGAGCCAGTGAAATTGCAGGCACATGAGACTTAACAACTACCACGTCTCAAGGTGCCAGGCAGTAATTCTAGGCTAGCCTAAACAACATCTTTGACCACATCATCACTTACCTACCATTATGTGAGATAGTGGTCAAAGGCTAACGAATGAGGCATAAACAAAATAGTTTCCTCTAGCTGTAAGAGCTAGCATGAACCAAACAACTAACGAAGTTGATGATAATCATAGGATGGAAGAGTCCTTTGCAATCCATACTTATAGCATACCATACTGAGACATTTCTTTTGCACCGTCTCTATTCGTTTTAAGTTTATTCCAAATGGAAGTGTTTTATTCTATACTATAACTTTCCGGCTGCGGCTCCGCCCGCGGGAATACAAACCATTAACCTCTTTTTGCGCAGTTGGATAAAAACTATCCTATGTCCTTCCCCGTGTCTCAAACTATTTCCATGCTAAATTTCATCCTAATCAGTCTAGTATTTTCAGAGCCTGTTCAATACAAACAGTCAAATCTTTCCTCTTTATTATATTAGTTTAGATTTCTATATATGATTACAAAGCACTATGGCGTGCTAAGCGAAAATCGTATTTTACACATTATTAGAGCACAAAATTTTATGCCCAGGGCGGGGATCGAACCCCGATTTCGAATTTGTGCTCCAATAATTTGTAAAATATATTTTTCGCTTAGCACGCCATAGTGCTTTGTAATCATATTTAGAAATAAGAAGGGTAGCGACATCATTCCGAGAGTTAAGTGTTTGAAAAAGCACTTCTTTCGATCAGATGAAGTCTAGTAGTCTGGTTGGTGGCTGCGCACCGTCCCCTATTACGGTTAAAACATTTGGAGCACGAAATTTCGGCTAGAAATAGCGTGCCCGGGTGGCCGAATGGTTTCATCCAGCGCGAAATCGGAAGAAGCGGGTTCGATTCCCGCCCGGGGTATAACATTTTGTGCTCCAATAGTTTGTAAAATATTATTCTATATTACTACGGACTACATCGATACTACAATCTCGATACAGAATGCCCCATCTATGTTCCTCACCTTTCATTTGAAAAACTTGAGCATCTGATGTACAAAGTAACGCTGTCTGCTTATGTTTGGACAACCATGTACTTAGGTACAGGCTAAGATTTTTTTACCTGTAGATGAAATGTGAACTCCCAGATTTACTAGACAAATGCAAGGCAATTGCCGTAGTCGCTATCAGTCTTGCACTTCCGAGCGTCCGGTAAATACGTTGCCGCTAATCGTGTGTTTTTAGGAAAAGTTGTGGACGATATGCCTTCATGTGTTTTTAGACACTGCATTTATTACACAGGCACTGTGATAAGAAAAATGTTTCATTTCACGCGTAACTATTGCTATTATTATTGAAATAGAAAATATCGTCATTTAGTTTTAGCGTTTTCACAATGAAATATATGAGCGAGATGTGTGGATCGTTTTGTGTGAGAGTGAAAGAGATCGCAGCGTATGGTTGATCGGAACTATTCGGAATCTCTCGTGGCATTGCGGTGGTAACACAAATTTATTATTTATCTCTTTCTAACAACAGATAGAACGTATAATATTAGTATATTCTTTCCGTGTCATTACAAACTGCATATATACATAGCAATTAAACAACTTTAAACGGTTTAAATCGCGTATATTAATCATTTTTTTTGTCCTGACGTTTCAAACACTGCAGTGATCGTGGTCATGGGAGCACCCCGTGACCACGATTACTGCAAAGTGTTTGAAACCGTTTAAAGTTGTTTAATTACTATGTGTAATAATTGCGAAAACCTAAGACAACATTTTTTTTTTATGTTATCGTGACGGTACAAGCTCGAGGCCCACCTGATGTTAAGTGGACTAACCTCTGCCTATAACAGTTGCAATTCATGACAACTCACGAATTGCACTGCGCCCGTCACATTGAGACATAGTTGTTAAGTCTCATTGTGCCTGAAATTTCACTGGCTCTCAAAGGCCGGAACACACCTTTCTGTGCTTGGCGACAGACTTTCTACTTGACATTATGCACATACACATGTGCGTAGGTATGCAGATAGGTATATTCTAGTTAGTTTTTAGAGCAGTGGTGTTCGGATATAACAACTCTATGTATTTCAACTCTCTGGGTACAGGTATGTTTAAGATCTCAGGCACACACGCCCCCGTATGTATGTCACGTGCCTGCTGCGCTCCATTCCTCGGGCCGTTCGTTACCTGTCCTCTCACAAAACAGAGACGAGCACAAAGAACGCCTCACTGCCTCGCCAAATTAAAAATTGTTCATCAACTTTCGTTGTCGTCGGTGAGTAAGTTAGAGTAATAACTTATAGGAGGCATGTTACACGTTGGAAGTTACGCAATTTGTAAAGGATGAGTTGTTGGAGGCGTACTTAATCTACTCCTAAGGAAATACTAACATAACCATCGATGTAATTAAAATACGGGAGATCCGGGACACAATCTTCGACTGGGACCGCATAAATTAGGCCCAGGAACACAATTATTGACGTTATTCGCAATCGAACACGCGTTTGCGTACCACGTCACGGAAATCACCTTATATCTGTCTAAAAAGACAGCAACAATCATGTGTAGGTATTTAAAATGTGCACTAATAGTTCAAAAACTAAAAATAAGTTTTACTGCATTACTTTTCACTCGTAAATACAAATCGAATTATTTCTTTAATTTTCTTCCGATTTACCAATTTAAACATCGCTCTTTGAACGCCATTTGCAGACAGAGATAGAAATACACGACTATCGGTTCTCCGAGGATATCCGAATCGTTTTTGTTTGTGTAGCAGTGACGTATATTGCTATCTTGTTCACGCTTGTCCGTTTATGTCCCTCTATCTCATTTATAGCAAATTTACGACGATAACTCGGTGGAGTGAGTGTTTTTGCGTGTAGTTGTTTCTGGTCTAACTATATTTACGTGACACTAGAGTGTCCCGCATCTCCCGTATTTTAATTACATCGATGAACATAACCATTATAATGAAAGGTTGATAATATACATTGATTGATATGTTGAAGTACTTGATTGCTCGAAGCAATGATGGCCGAGCGGTCATAGCTATGGACTGCCGTGCTGCAGGTCCCTGGTTCGATCCCCCCGCGCCGGCTTGAGCTTCACCACAAGAGGTAAGGGCATTTTGCGATTGCCCGCCTAGCTAGCTACCACCCTCAAGTAGAAAATCTGTCGCCAATCACCTAACGGTGTGTTCCGGTAGCTGCCCTTGAGAGATAGTAATTCTAGGTTAGCCTGAACCACATCATCACCTACCATCGTGCGATATAGTGGTCAAAGGCTAGTTATCAGATATAAATAAAACGTCATGCACTAAATATCTGTCCAACTCAAATTATGTACCTGGCCGGGCCGTTCTACCATACAAACGCCGTAGGGTGATCACTGCCTTATTTGCGGATTTAGGTCCAAAACAAAGCATAATACCGATTGATCTCGGCATTACCTAGGCTTGTATGATGCCGAAATTTTAATAAGATAATTAACTTGAGAGTTATGATCTTCAAAACATTTTCATATAACATTTTCAAGGCTCCTAACTTTCAACTTAATTATCTTTTTAAAATTTCGGCATCATACAAGCCTAGATAATGACGAGATCAATCGGTATTATGCTTAATTCTGGACCTAAAGTCTCAAATACGGGAGTGATCACCCTACGGCGTTTGTATGGAGAAGCGACCAGCCAGTTCAACCTTAATTGGACTTTCTTCCTTAGACACGTTCATGAGAGGATGTAATGATTCCGCCGCGCGGCGCCGCCGTTACATCAATCTCTCCATTCATTCTCCGGGATAAGTGCTTACTCGTAAGTGCTTGTTGTGTTGTGACATGTAAATATAAACATTATATGGGAAAGCGGAACGCGTACTTGAGTATTTGGGTTAGGGCTTTCATCTTGTAGGAATATCTATTAGGAAGAATCTGTAGTGATTTTTTGGTAGTCGCGGTAATTCGCTACAAATAACTGTGTTATGTTCATTTTTCCAGTTGCAATGGCAATTTGCAATTACTGAGGAGAGGAACTAGGACTCGAATCCTGCCGGAAGCTCGAGCTTTACGCCTTGATGGTATATTGCATATGCTTCGCCTGCTAAATAAACACCACGTAATAATCATTTATAGTAATTAATAAAAAGACGACTATTATTTTTATTTTACTTATTTTTATTTTAGGTTATTGTGACGAAACAAGCCCGAAGTCCACCTGATGTTAAGTGGACTAACCTCTGCCTATTACAGATGCATTACGTCAACGTAGAATTGCACTGTGCCCGTCACACTGAGGCGCACAGTTGTTAGGTCTCATATGCCTGTAATTTTTCTGGCTCTCAAGGACTGCTACCGGAACACACTGTTAGGTGCTTGGCGACAAATTTTCTACTTGAGCGTGGTTGCTAGCCTGGCGTGCATTCGCAAAATGCCCTTCCACCATGCGGTGAAGCTCAAGCCCGCGGCGGGATTCGAACCATGGACCTGCTCCTCGGCAGTCCATAGCCAATGCCACTGAGCCATCACTGCTTCAAAACTTAACTTAAAAATACCAGTTTGCACTCAAAAGATAATGCGCAGTGCAATTCTCTCAAATTTATAGATCATTATTGGATACTGATGTAAACGTGTTTTCTAACATATCCGAGTAAAAGTAAGATTACAGGCCCACGAGACTCAATATATATGTCTCAGTGTGACAGCCGCAGTAAAGTTCGTCACTTGTGACGAAATGGATCTGTTATAGGCAGAAGTTATCGCGGGTTTCGTGCTTGTTGCGTCTCAGTAATATTTAAAAAAACTAATTGTGGGTAGTTGTGAGGTGATTTTAGTATTGCCTTTATCAATGCGGGCTATGGGTGAATTTGAGTTTCTGCACATGCATTGTTATAACCATAGGCTTAGGATGTACTAGCGAAAAAATCCTAGGTCTGTGGTTATAACAATGTCTGCGTGTCAGTAGGTTCGGTTTATGTGGGTGTGTTTGTTTATAATTTAGAGTAGTTTATAGTTAAACATGCTTTTATGTTTGACGAATTAGTTTCCCACTTTTTTCTATCAACAATAATAGTATGGGGTTGAAATGTATATTGGAGAAATAAAATATTTAACCCATTGGCATCGGCGATAATGATAACAATAGAATTTCATTCATAACTAGGACATAGTGGTCCTGACGATGCCAACTTATGTGCTAAATTTAACAACAGGCGTGAGTCTACCTTAAATACACAGAACGCGGCTTGAAAGAGAAGAAAAAGAAGAAAAAGCGGTTTGAACCGCTCGTAGCGAAGTTTTCTTAGCTGTTCTTAACCGATAAGCAAAGTTAAGCAACGTCGCGCGCGGTCATGAGAAGGATGGGTGACCGCTAGTAACATTACTACTGAGCGCTTCCGTGCTTTGGAGGGCACGTTAAGCCGTCGGTCCCGGTTGTTATCTTAGAATGGCAGTCGTTATAGCATGGTGGCAGGGCATTTTGCGAATGCCCGCCTGGCTAATTACCACCCTCAAGTAGAAAATCTGTCGCCAAGCACCTAATGGTATGTTCCGGCAGCAGTCCTTGAGAGCCAATACTTCTAAGTTAGCCCGAACAACATCTTTGACCATATCATCCCTTACCATCAGGTGAGATAGTGGTCGAAGGCTAACCTATCAAGGATAAAAAAAATAAGAAAAATATATTATGTACAGAACTTAACTATGTACACAAAAGTACATCAAATACTTCTCCTTATCTTCAGCTAAACGAATCTGGTTCCTAAATAAGTAATTCCAACGCTCTGAGTCATTAGTGGACAAGACTAAGAGCACAGCAACGAGGATATTATCTTACGAAGTAAGTACCAGTACGGCGGCGTATTAACCTCGGACACCCGTCGGCTCTTGGGAAGCATAAACAAGTGATGAAGATTATTTATGAAGCAAGAGGCAGAGAGTATATATACAAGATGGGCCGTTTAGATGTATCAGTAGGGGCAAGTCTAAAACGATAAGCCAAACAAAGATCTCTTCTTAGGAACCATGCCTTCAATTTTAGTAAAAATAAATATTACATTCATAGTTTGAAAAAAAAACCTATAACTCAGAATGGAAATCAAACATATTTTTTTTTTATTTTTTTTTTAATTTTTTTTTTTATTTAATTTTTTTTTTTTTTATTTCAAAGAAACAAAGAAACAATTCAGTTACAATACAACATATAACATTCACACAAAATAATGTTAACAGAACCTACACTAAGTTGAAAATAACTTGTGCTGTAGGTTACTGTTACATCCCTTCTAAGATTGATATGTATTACTAACTTTATTTCTAATATAATTATGTATCCTTAAAGTACTTTTGTGATGTTGTGTGTATACCAGCGTGTCCGTGCATTTATTTGTCGGTGTTGGTGTGGAAGTGTGTGTATATGTGAGAGAGTGACAATGTGTGTGTGAGCGTGGGTGAGTAATGTGTATGTGTGTTTGTGTTACAAGGATAAATTTATGAAACCACCATTAGAATTTCTTCTGTCTCACCATAACTTAATGTATTTATCCAATTTACTAACTTCGTCTTAGCCTCAGAGGTTCTTAATGCAACAAAATTGTTGATTATTCCATTTATTTTATTATAAACATAAGGACCAAGAAAAATTTCATGCCTTTTTGCTAGTTTTGTGTTAGTCCTATGTCGTGAAAAAATTAGGTCTTTACGCCTTTTACTGCTATTTTGATTTTGTATCATTGCTTTTTTGTGCATTGTCAATACAATATCAACTATGTATAGCTGCCGTACAGACAATACTTTACATTCTTTGTAAAGTTTGTCCGTAGGGTAAAGATAGGGTTTATTAGTTGCGACTTTCAAAACAGCACGTTGGGCTCGTTCAATTTTAAGCATATTTGTTTTACACGATCCTCCCCAAACTGTATTGCAATATGTCAAAATTGACCTACATAGGGCATTATAAATGTTAAAAATTAAAGAAGAACAAGCTACTTCACGCATATTCTTAAATAAATAAATCAGTTTTCTAACACGACTACTAAGGAGGTCTATGTGAGGTTTCCAAATCATCTTATGATCAATAGTGACACCTAGATATTTTATTTGATTTACCCGCTCCAGCTGCGGGCAATTGCAGTCGTCTAAAGCACAGCTAGAGCGATGCACCTTAACACTGACGTTGGTAACCCACCTACGAGTGCTAGAAAAAGCCATGAATTTGGTTTTATCCACATTGAGTGTCAGTAAATTATCTTCAAGCCAATGAGTGACCTTCCTAACTCCCGATTCAGCGAATAAACGAGTTTGCTCCCACGTATCCCCAGCAAATATCAAAACAGTGTCATCTGCGTAAGAAACTATTGTCCCGTTACATAGATTTAAGTTGCATAGATCATTGACGTACGTACCCGGTCTTATTGAAGTAAAAAAACTTACTTTATTTCGATATCGATTGTGTAGGACCTACCATAATTTTCATTTTCAACTACAAAGTTAATAATAAATTAACTAATAATTAACTTTATTTCGGAACAAATATAACATAGGAAACAATAAACAGTGAAACAATGCTACTTGCTATAGCATAGAGAAATATGGAAGGGTGACCGCTAGTGACATTACTACTAAGCGCTTCCGTGCTTCGGAGGGCAACCTCGGTCCCGGTTGTTGTCTTAGGATGGCAGCCGTTATAGCATGGTGGTAGGGCATTTGCGAATGCTCGCCTAGCTAGCTGCCACCCTCAAGTAGAAAATCTGTCGCCAAGAACCTAACGGTGTGTTCCGGCAGTTGCCGTACACACCGTTGCCAGGACAGTTGTCCTTGAGAGCCAGTACGTCTAGGTTAGCCTGAACAACATCTTCGACCACATCATCACTTACCTACCATCTTAAGAGGTAGTGGTCAAAAGCAAACCTATCAAGCATAAAAAACAAACAGGTGAAAAAAACGAAGTACGTAATGAAGTTATAAATGGTATACTAGTAATTAATTTGCACCCGTGAAAATTTTACAACTCTTTCGGGGCATATTCTGCTCTACGAGGGCTTTAGCACCAAATTTACACATAGCAAGTATCGCCTTGAAGCATCATTGCTCTACATCAGGCAAAACGCAAGTCCATTAAAGAACCTTTAAAAAATGCGTGTTTTTTCACAAGTCCAAGAAGGGACAGCTTGCCAATTCTTAAAATTTATTTCGGACGAATCTTCCGGCAAATTCTATAAATGGTATAAAAATAGGTGTACGAAAAACAGCTTAAACAGTTCATATAAAAAACGATTCTTATTTATATGTAAATATTTTTTTACGGCGTTATGCCTTTTTTTACAAATACTACGGACTATATACAACACTACAGCTACTACAATAAAAACATTTCGAAAAGCTATAAGTTATTGCAGACTCACAGGCAGTCCAAATGCTCCAGCCCACTACCAGTTGGCAGCGTGCCCAGCATGCTGGCAGCATTGCCCCGCAGAATTGCAAAGCTAATTCAAAAAAAATATACAAGTAAGTTATATTAACAGGCGGTGATAATGAATAATAAATTGTTTTTTGGATCTTTTACAGAGATTCGAATTTTAAAAACATTTTCCACGCTGGCGGACAAAAAGCAATATTGCACGCAGATTCCGAATAATAAACTAAACCTTTCCGAGCTTGTGAGGTGCAAAAAACTTTCAGTAATGCTTGCTGCGTATTGGATCGATTGTGCCGCTTACCTACGATAATGGTCGTCCTCATCAATTGTTGCAATTATGAATGGCTTATATAACACCGTTAAAAAACACTAGAATGACATCCAACGCGACTTAAAAATCGTCCTCTTTTTTTTGAAACTCGGTTGGAAATATATTTTAACTATGTTCTTGTGTTCCTGTCTTATATGTCTGAGTAAATATAGTATGCGTATATGTGTTCTTGTGTTTCGTCCAGTGTACTTCAACATCAACACAATATCCCAAAACACTTTGTGTGATCCTGAAACTGTACCCGGTGATTGGTAATAGGCTCGCCCCCTATTACACAGGACCAAACCTGAAGAGCGAAATCTGTTTACACACCTCTGTCTACCCAATCGGGGAATACAGACGTGATTATATGTATGCATAATTAAACAACTGTGGACTCAGTAAATATGTACAGCGCACGCAGTAATAAGCATCTGATGGACAGTAAGTATGTACATATTATATTAAGATACATATCTTACTTTTGCTAGGAACGCTACGCGCGGTCCCGTAGTCTCGATTACTACGAGCTACGCAGTTCGCGTGAGGCATTGGTATTATTATAAGTTCTATGGTTCTATTGGCCTACGAATAAATAATTTATTCGTAGATTGGTGCTACATATTTCGTGTACTACGAAACACAGAACTAAAAAGTGACAAACAGTACTAGAATAACATTTCTAGTTGAATGTGTTGGTTTTTGATTAAAGTGATATATAAAGTTATTAATTATATTTAACTGAAGTAACCCATAAAAGGTTGTTAGTATTTTTCCAATAATCCTGTATATACAATATTTGCGAAACCGTAATAGAATCTAATATTCTCGTTTGAAAGTTCAGGTGAGTATAAGGCAAATTAATGTTTTCAATAACCGGCTGTACTCACGCGTATTGGTCGAGCTTGTCGACCTAGGTGTTCGGGCATGTCTGATGCCCTTCATCAGGTGAGTTTAAGCGTCGACGACTCCACGCAACTGGACTAGAGTCTAATTATTTATAACTCATTGTCAGACCACACCAACTTCTGAATGATCACTACATAGTAATATTCTATTCAAAGCTATGACGTCCGCCACCGAACAAATCCTCCCCCAAGGAGAGAGGGACGCCGTAATGCAAGCTGAAAATCTGTCACCAAGCACCTAATGGTGTGTTATAGGTTTAGGTTTAAAGAACTTTATTTCTCGTAAGAACTAGTGTTCCCTTACAATGAGATTCGCTTAAATATAATTTATAAGCGAGTCCTCTGGCTTGGTAGGCATTACTTATTTAACGAGCTATTTATATAGTGCTTAAGTTTATTTCAATATGCGTTAATATTTTCACATTCCTTTACTTCATTTGGTAACTGGTCGTATAGCTTTGCTCCTTCAAATAATAATGTTGAAAAAATATTTCGTGTTCCGACAGTAGTCCTTGAGAGCCAGTGAAATTCACAGGCACATGCGACTTAACAACTATGTCTCAAAGTGAAGGGCGCAGTGCAATTCGTGACTTGTGATGAAATGCATCTATTATAGGCAGAGGTTAGTCCGTTTAACATCAGGTGGGCCTCGAGCTTGTTCCGTCACAATAACACACAAAAAAGGGCGCGCTTGGCAAGCGTCTCCCCACGGGGTACCTGTATTTTATACAGTGATATTCGGCGTGGGAGCCAAAGTCCTGTACCTTTGCTCTCCCTTAGGAAACTGCGTTAAATCCTCACGAAGTACTCATATATAGATTTTACGTAACGAAAGTAACAAGAAAAATTTATAAATAAACCTAAGTTTGAAATTCATTTATTTTGATCCAAATGTGTTGAGGAGTGGAAACGGTTATTTGTGTTACAAAAGGATAAAGTATTTATTTTTGTAATTGTACACTTAAAAATCACCTATATTTAAAACGAAAATCTAAAGCGTTCGATAGTACAAACCTGCAATGAACGTAGCGAGGAATTAAAAATAAGCCGCCTTAGTGCAAAATATTTCAGCCACGAGTGGGACATCCTATATTTCACTACTGTTTATAAGAAAAATAAAAAGGACTCAATGTTGATATTAAATATTAACAAATATGTCATATCATTCATTTTAATAATATACCAAACCAACCTATATGTATATCAGGATGAGAGCGGACCAATCAGAACAGAGAAAGCTCAAACTCCCAATCCTATGCTAGGAACAAATATGTTATTTCGTTGTCCTGTAAAGCAATTGTAATTTTTGGAATGGGTTTGATGAAAAGGGAATTTGTAACTGCTGTAGTACTCTTACTTACCGCAGTCTGTCTGGGTTTTCATTAATCAGTAGAATATAGGAAGTATAATCTGTTGGCTTCATAAAAATATAAGATGCGGGAGAACTTCCTTATTATATAAATCAGTGACTGCACACAGAAACTACTCAAAATTGGTCTCAGCGCATTTTGTGAATGCTCGCCTGGCTAGTTACACTCTCAAGTAGAAAAGTGGTCGCCAAGCACCTAAGAGTGGGTTCCGGCAGCAATTCTTGAGAGTCAGTAAAATTACAGGCACGTGAGACTCAACAACTGTATGCCTTGAGGTGACGGGCGCAGTGCAGTACGTCTAAAATGTTTCCTATAACGACGGTGAATGCACAGCTCTATCTTAGGGTACCTTTATGGGATGTTATATTAATTTTTTGACTGCATACCGCGACATATTCTCGTTTCCGGTTTCAATTTTGTATGACAAAAAATACATTTTACAATTAAAAATCCAAGATTTCTACCGCTAGGTCACTTTATCCACCTTCCACAGTCATTGACTCCTATTATGTTTATCTCGTTAAGTCTACGTTCATGTCTCGTCAACTAGCTAAGCGTATCTTGTCAGTAACTTTTCTTCAGATTCCGTTTGTGTAGAGCGCATTTACAGATGAAGTGGTAGTTAGTAGGTAAGCGCAGTGCCGCATTCGGGGGTGCGGGGATATGCGGCTCGCCGGCGGTGCGGCGGGGGCGGGCGGCAAGCGGCGGGCGGGCGGCAGTCATGGCTCGCGCCCTGGCCGCGCCGCCCGCCCTCGCCGCCGCGGCGCTCGCGCTTCTCGCCGCGCTCGTCGGTAAGTCGAAATAATATACGCTTCTCTTACACTATTCGTTTTATAACCGTTTTTCTTTGGATTTTATAGCAAGTTCTGTGATTAAAGAAAGAATAGAAGTGCATATCATATCGTAATAGGTTCTAACGAAATGTTTAAGCAGAAAGTAGCATCATCATTATATAATTTAATTGTTGTTACTTTATAATGTCATTATATGTATGATTCCTGAGTGTTTTGGTGGTAACAAGTTTTAATTACAAGGACTTACCATCCCATTTTAATCTCTGATCGCAAACAGTCAAACGCAGAAAGTTTCACAGAGTTTACCTAATAAACAAAATAGAGGTTTTATGTGTGATAATTTTTATTCTTTTAAGTATTTCTGCTTCTAGTTCAAAAAACTCGAATCTGTGTTTGTTAAAAGTGTTTAAACATTTAAAGAACAACATTGTAATCATTGTATTTGTTTTGGGGATATAACAATATAAAAGTACTCGCTTGTTTATAAAATAATACAATAAAAACATTAATATATGTCTACCTATTTCTATAGTCCGAATAATAATAAATAATATAAGCAGGTTGATTGTATGTTCAGTCAGAATGCCGGTTTCATTGCTAGACTACATGGTAGTACCTACATAGGTACGTACTAGCAACTCAGTGAAAATATACAGCAGTCGTCTTGTCTATTAGGTCAACTTTTTAAATGTAGGTTATCCTTCTTCGTCCTTTCTCACTCTCTTTATAGCAACAGTCTATATCATATCTTACTCTCTCACTAACTGTGTACTAACATAAATATTACGATAGCTTATAACATCAGTGAAGTTAAGTTCTTGGAAGTATAGACCAATATTGTGTGGGTACAATAATAATAGAGAGAGAGTATCAAACTGAAAACAACAATATTTTATTTCAAGGTTGGCGAATAACTTATCTGTATTACGCGTTTTCTTGTCTTAAAACTTGGGAAAAGGTAAACATAACCCTGTAATGAAAATAGTTTTCTATATGTCGCCGAGTCTGGTCCAGATTCAGATCACTTATTGCTTCCATAAATAGTAGTACAAGTTGTTATACCTAATATGCTAGATGTCCAGACATACGTGGACCCTGCCAGGCACAGCAATTTAGACGATAGGAGGACCTTATTCTTTATAACATGTTTATTGTGTGTGATGAGTGTATGGTTTATATTAATAACTAGAAATATAATATCGCGTATCATATAAGGCTATTACAATACAACGTAAGTGCAAAGTATAAAACATATTAAAGAATATTTTTCTCAAAATGCGAAGTTTATACTTTTAAAATATTTTAAGAAAACAACAAATTAATATTTTAATCAAACACTTAAAAATATAAAAAAATATCTAGTGACAATTCCGCTCAATCTGCCTGTTAAGCCGATGTGACGTCACAAACGCCTAACGCAGTCAAACCGGAAGAATTTTCGACGCGTTTCGCTTTTACACGAAGCATCCTGAGGAGGTCTTGACTCTACGAGCGCACGATCGAGATATTTCAGGATTATTAAGTGTTTAATTAAGTTTCTTCTTATTGAAATTTGAATAAATTTTTTCAATTTTAATTATAACCCAGAAACTATGGGAACGAACATGTTATAAGATTTTTTAATGTATATCGCATTTTGGAAACTGACTTATAAGACCTTTACGTAAATGTCAAGCAATAATATTCGCCTTAACGTGCTCTGATTCGAAGGGTATGGATGCCGAAAAACGGGTGAAACTACAGGCACATGAGACCTAACTACTTTATTTATATTATTAAGATGGACGCAGTGCAGTTCGCCACTTGTGATCAACTGCATCTGAAATAGCCAGAGGTTACCGATTAACAGCATTTGGCCGTCGTGCTTCTTCCTGCACAATCCCATAAATTATATACTACCATTCTAGTGCTTCGGAGGGCACGTTAAGCCGTCGACGGTCCCGGTTGTTGTATTAGGATGGCAGTCGTTATAGCATAGTGGTAGAGCATTTTGCGATTGCCCGCCTGGCTAGCTACTACCCTCAAGTAGAAAATATAGCCAAGTATCTATTGGTGGGCTGCGGCAGATGCCTATTAGAGCCAGTAATTCTAGGTTCGCCAGAACAACATCTTCGGCCACATCATGACTTACCATCAACTGAGATTGTGTTCAAAGGCCTAACAGCTAAAATAAAAACTAGAAACTGTAAACATTGTCCAATATATTCAAACGATGATGAGTAAAAGATTTTTAGGAAGGAAGTCGGCCTGCGATTCTTTTTACTAATGTTATTAGCTATTGTGATAATTTAGTTAAGAACTCTATCATTAAATATTATTCACTTATAGTAATTTATTACATATTAATTCGAAGCGCTCGTATAGCGAAGTTTACTTAGCTGTTCTCAACCGATCAGCAAAGTTAAGCAACATCGCGCGCGGTCATGAGTTAGATGGGTGACCGCTAGTGACATTAATACTGAGCGTTTCCGTGCTTCGGAGGGCACGTTAAGCCGTCGGTCCCGGTTGTTGTCTTAGGATGGCAGTCGTTATAGCATGGTGGTAGGGCCTTTAGCGAATGCCCGTCTGGCTAGCTACCACCCTCAAGTAGAAAATCTGTCCCCAAGCACCTAACGGTGTGTTCCGGCAGCTGTCCTTGAGAGCCAGTGAAATAACAGGCAAAATGAGACTTAACAGGTATGTCTCAAGGTGATGGGCGCAGTGCAGTTCGTCACTTGTGATGAAATGCATTTGTTATAGGCAGAGGATACCGCTTAACATCAGGTGGGCCTCGCGCTTGTTCCTTCACAATAACATAAAAAAAAGTACAATATATTCCCAAGTCTAAAAAGAAGCTCACTGGCTAGCCTATCAGCTAGAAATAAAATAAAAATAATATGTATCCCACAGATATATGTACAAATCTGCTTGGATCTCTAGGAAGAAAAAATAGCTTGAGACTAGCTAGAGATCGTCTGTAAAATACATTGTGGAAAGTGGATGACCCTGGCCTACATTCTCTAATACGTAGATTTTTGGTCCAAAATCACTATCTTAGGGGTAGGGATGACAAATTACTGGCAACCGCGAGGCGTAGGACAATTGCTCATGGCGCTGAACAATATAATATATCGATGCCAACCATAACTGTCACATATTTGCTGACGACTGGAGAGAGATTTTATCTGAATGTTTGAAGTACTGTGAGGCAGCGTACTACCGTACTTCAAGCAAGTAGTTATACTTTATAAGTAGTAGATATATTTGCTCACTTAAGAGTATTTGTTCATGACATATATATATATATTGTTTTATAGTTTTTTTTTTTTTGACATTAACTTTTTTCTTTTTTCTATTTTATATTGTACACAACTTTTATAATTGATATTAATATTGAAATTGACGAGTAAGGAAACTGGCCAGTGGTACGCTAATCCAAAGGAAGCCATAAGCAGCCTTCTTACCACCATATTCATACTCGTTCTATACTTCACCGAGCGGGTTACCATCTGCATCGAAGACTGCATAATGAAAGCACTCTACTACTCTACTTAGTTTTCAAATTAAAACGAGTCGCTTGTAGCCACAGAATACTAAAACACTTATAAGAAGAGCCAATCGAAATGTAGCCTATTTTACTCGAAGCCCGCATCGTTGATACGATGTACATGTTAAGGCAAAAGTACTCGTGGCGCTTTTCATACCAACGTAGTATCGTAACATTTTAAATACTATCAGCCTTACTTATAAACGCTACTTAAATTTTAAACATCACTTAGCCGCTGATTAGCAAAATTTCTTACTCATAAACGCTACATAACTTTATCCAGTACCTAAGTACTGCTTAAATCAGCTGTCAATTTAAACACCGTCCCACCCTTGTTTAAATTTTAAGTAACAAGATGGCGCCCATATTTCTGATCAGCTGATTTATTTACAGACCCACCAACTTATCTGTTCAGGTGGCAGAAAAAAGAACTACAACATTCCTTCAAATTGTGACCATTCGTAGTTGATTTCCTTGACCAGTAGCGCCCTCGAAAACTGCACAGTTAAGTTGGTGGTACTATATAAAGAAAAGTATTATATTTACTTTTTAATTTCAAGATATTTAGCACTAGATACATGATATTTGGCCATTTAGGTCATTCATAATACTTTTTAGTAGTTTTGTATGTCTCCTGGTATTGTATTATGTGTTCGCGGACGTGACTCGTTTTTCTGGTAATGTTGACTCAAAGGCTGTTCCAACTTTTTGTACTGTTCCGTGTTTGCCCCGAACAAGAGTGATTGCATTAAAACCTAACTTTGGCTGCACGGCCAACTCTGTTGTTTTTACTTCTTTATTTTTATTTAAAGCAGAATTGAATTGCATTCACTGTTTATATTGTTAAAATAAATATATTTAATAATATTATATTGCAGCCATGATGTCCACCGTTAATATGTTACGTCAACAACATATCACTTGGGGGTTTGCCATAATCCTCACGCTTGGCAGGCGTCTTGAGGATCGTAGTGTAAGATG
This sequence comes from Plagodis pulveraria, assembly GCA_963890685.1. Classification (NCBI taxonomy): domain Eukaryota; kingdom Metazoa; phylum Arthropoda; class Insecta; order Lepidoptera; family Geometridae; genus Plagodis; species Plagodis pulveraria. The sequence goes on along the minus strand of OY982961.1, from coordinate 3,106,105 downwards.
GCTGCTGCTCACCTGTTGGTATTTTTTTTCCTTTGTCACTTATTACGACTCCCACAGGTCTGTAAGATGGCGATGTTTCAGAAGGTGCTGCTGCCCACCTTCTAGTATATTTTTCTTCATCAGGAACGTTCTCATGACTTGTGGCAAACCTAAGATGATAGATGCAGTGCATCTTACACGTGGAATACCAGGATAAAATTGGGGGTGCGGACATGGGGGATATACTATGTGATATACATACTTACGTATAATTTTATACTGAATTGTAAGATTTTAATGTCTTGTTGAATATAATACTTATCTTTTGACTCAATTTTAAATTTCACCACTTGGGTCAAACCTCTACTCATACTGGAAAAGGAAATATTTTCCAAAAAATAACCTAGTAACAATAATCATAGCTGGTGTCGAGCGCATTATTTATTATTAGCAAATTATATAAATAAACCCGTGGTGCCGGGCTAGTATAGCATCCTACAAAACGAATAAAGAGGCTAAAGAGGCACCATCTGTTAAATAATAACATAGCTATTTCTACCGCGAAGCAATAATGTTTTCATAAAGTACTGTGTTTTTTAAAACAACTTTAAAAAAAAGAGAACGTCAATTCGGTTTGAAAACTCGCGAGTTTTATCCATATTTACTTATTAGGAACCGGCCAGGACCCGCGTTATATTTACGGGAAAGATTCCGACCAGTTTCGGACTGTTTTGAAGTCCAGTTACGCGATGAGGCCCGTGCTCGTCGCTTCGCGTAATCGTGACTCCCAGACGAAGGACTTCAAAACAGTCCGAAACTGATCGGAATCTTTCCGGTAAATATAACGCGGGTACTAGCCGGTTCCTAATAAGTTCTCAATTCGGCTGTATTTTTGTGTATAACCTCATAACTCTTCATACGCTGTACCGATTTTGATGATTTTTTTTATGTTCCAAAGCTGGTGCTTGTCCTGTGGTCTCATTTAAATTTGAGTGAGATCTGACGAGCATGCAGTATTTGAGTTATCCCTAATAATGTGTTTTTTATGTTTGAAGAAGTTTTTTTTGTTAAAATATTGTTATTAAAACAATTACAAGCCACTATATGTTATGCTTAGTTATAATAATAAGTGTGAATATCTTTAGTCTTTAGTTGCAACTGTACCAAAGTTTGTGAAATAAATATATTATTATATTATTAAATATATTAATTATTGGACACAAAATAAACCAGCCGGTTGCTAAGCATCACGTCTGTATATTACAGTTACAGGTCACCATTGTGTGTGACAATTCAATTGTCACACACAATGGTGACTCCGAAACATTTTTAAGTCTGGATTGACAAGTAATTTCACTTCAAGTCAAAGTCAAAATCATTTATTTAATTAAGTCCACGACGCTCTTATAGAAGGTCAATAACAAATTTTAATATTGAAATATTAGAATAGTTTTTTTGCTGAATGTGGCAGTACAATGTAGACATTGACATTTTGACATTAACTTTTTTCTTTTTTCTATTTTACATTGTACACAAGTTTTATAATTGATATTAATATTGAAATTGACGAGTAAGGAAACTGGCCAGTGGTACGCTAATCCAAAGGAAGCCATAAGCAGACTTCTTACCATCATATTCATACTCGTTCTATACTTCACCGGGTGACCATCTGCATCGAAGACTGCATAATGAAAGCACTCTACTACTCTACTTAGTTTTCAAATTAAAACGAGTCGCTTGTGACCACAGAATACTAAAATTCTTATTAGAAGAGCCAAGTGAAATGTAGCCTATTTCACTCGAAGCCCGCATCTTCGATACGATGTAAGGCAAAAGTACTCGTGGCGCTTTCCATACCAATGTAGTTTCGTCGCATTTTAAATACTAAGAGTTCAAAATTGTTGATACTTTGCACATATGTTCTTGAGCCTAAAAGCCATGCCTTTAGATTGCCAGATTTCCGTAAAAGTAATTATTTCCAAAAAAATAATCTAAAACTGCATGTGACTTGTTATTTAAGGATAAAATAAATATTAAACCGAAAAACTACCAAACCAGAAGCAAAGATATTAGGCTCAGCAATATGCATACAAAATTTCACAATTATTGGCAAATAATATGCTTTGCACGTTGGTTTTGTATGTCTCCTGGTATTGTATTATGTGTTCGCGGACGTGACACGTTTTTCTGGTAATGTTGACTCAAAGGCTGTTCCAACTTTTTGTACTGTTCCGTGTTTGTCCCGAACAAGAGTGATTGCATTAAAACCTAACTTTGGCTGCACGGCCAACTCTGTTGTTTTTACGTCTTTATTTTTATTTAAAGCAGAATTGAATTGCATTCACTGTTTATATTTTTTAAATAAATATATTTAATAATATTATATTACAGCCATGATGTCCACCGTTAACATGTTACGTTAACAACGGCATATCACTTAGGGGGTTTGCCATAATCCCCACGCCTGCCCAAGGCGTCTTTTGGATCGTAGTGTAAGATGGCTGCTGCTCATGTATTGTTTTTTTTTTTGCCTTTGTCACCTATTACGAACCCGACAGGTCTGTAAGATGGCGATGTTTCAGAAGGTGCTGCTGCCCACCTTCTAGTATATTTTCTTTCATCAGGAACGTACTCATGACTTGTGGCAAACCTAAGATGGAAAGATGCGGTGCATTTGACACTTGAAATGCCAGGATAAAATTGGGGGTGCGGACATGGGGGATGTACTATATGATATACATACTTACGTATAATTTTATACTGAATTGCAAGATTTTAATGTCTTTTTGAATACAGTACTTATCTTTTGACTCAATTTTGAATGTCACCACTTGGGTCAAACAGTTACCTCTACTCATACTGGAAAAGGAAATATTTTCCAAAAAATAACCTAGTAACAATAAACATAGCTGGTGTCGGCCGCATTATTTATTATTAGCAAATTACATAGATAAACCCGTGGGCTACCGGGCTAGTATAGCACCCTACAAAACGGGTAAAGAGGCTAAAGAGGAACTATCTGGTAAATAATAACATAGCTATTTCTACCGCGAAGCAATAATGTTTTCATTACTGTGTTTTAAAAAAAAAAGAGAACTTCAATTCGCTTTGAAAACTATCGCGAGTTTTATCCATATTAACTTATTAGGAACCAGCCAGGACCCGCGTTATATTTACCGGAAAGATTCCGACCAGTTTCGGACTGTTTTGAAGTCTAGTTACGCGATGTGGACCGTGCTCGTCGCTTCGCGCAATCGTGACTCCCAGACGAAGGACTTCAAAACAGTCCGAAACTGGTCGGAATCTTTCCGGTAAATATAACGCGGGTCCTAGCCGGTTCCTAATAAGTTCTCGATTCGGCTGTATTTTTGTGTGTTACCTCATAACTCTTCATACGCTGTACCGACTTTGATGTTTTTTTATGTTCCAAAGCTGGTGCTTGTCGTGTGGTCTCATTTAAATTTGAGTGAGATCTGACGATCATGCAGTATTTGAGTTATCCCTAATAATGTGTATTTTATGATTGAAGAAGTTTTTTTTGTTAAATTATTTATAATTATTGGACACAAAATGGACAAGCCGGTTGCTAAGCATCACGTCTGTATATTACAGTTACAGGTCACCATTGTGTGTGACAATTGACAATGCACTGCGCTCGACATTCCGAAACATTTCTAAGTGTGGATTGGCCAGGAATTTCACTTTAAGTCAAAATCATTTATTCAATTTAGGTGTCTATTTCGCTGTTGTGAAGGTCAGTTACAATTTTTAGTATTGAAATATTCTACATTGTAATGCCACATTCAGCAAAAAAAAATGTTTATAGCCACTGCGAGAAGAACGGGCAAGAAACTCGGGGCCATTCCTTTAAACGTCTTTTAACAATGTGTAACATACTATATAATAAAACTATTACAATATTTGTTTAAATTACGTAGGTGACATGCGATAGCTTGGCGGAGGCAATATTGTCCAAGCGTTTATGTCGTTTAAGTATTCACAAACTGTGTAGGTAGTAGGATTTCTTAGTTAAAATGTTTTTACATGCAACTTGAACTTTCCTTCTGTGAGCGTTGTAATATGTCGGGAACTTTATTATAAAACCGCACACAATTACCTAAGATGGTCCTTTTATTTGTCTTTGCTAATCTCATACCTGGCACCGCTATTTTATCATTATTCCTAGTGTTGTTATCGTTATTGTCACGTTTTAATTTAAATTTATTCAATTAGTTACGAACATAGATAATATTTTCAAATATATACATGCATAAAGTTAAAATATCAATTTCTTCTAAAAAATCCAAAATAACTATTTTGAGGTAAAGAAACCATAAAATGTTATTCTAAACATCAATGCCTATTTTTCAACATATTATTTTCACAGTAAAAGATTAATACAGTTTTCATCACACTTGCACGTTTCTAAACATACAGGTTGACTTGATCGAAATGCCCCATATACCCATACTCGTATACCCTCGGGCTTTCTTTTTGTCATGAAACCCAAGGTCGGTAAGTATTTTTTTAATATTTATATAGCACAGCCATAGACGTAGGATTTTTTCGTACATCCTAAGCCTATGAGCACAGCACACAGCATATGCAAGTTCAAGCAAGGAGTTTACTCGCAATTGGAAAATTGTCTTAAAATGTTGTCTAAACAGGAATTTATAAATTATAATGTTCTTCATAATCGATTTTAGTACATTTTTGTATCAAAACGTCAAAATTATTTATTTTTTTTACACTTTCCACATGGCTCAATACCTACGTAAGTATTTGCCCTTTACGTTTCTAAACGAAAAATTTGTATAATCTATGGTGTGGGCAAAAAGCCAGGCATCTGCTTAAAAAAATGTCACGTATTTCGTAGTAACAGTTGTGCTGACTTGTGTATATACATATTAAAGCTATAATTCATGTTTATTTACCCGCAAATGTGATGAAAAACATTGTATGTTTCACGGGCGCTAGGGGAATTACGAACCTCGACTCAGAAGCTCTTCTACTAGAGCCTCGATCGTAATTACACAATGTACTATTACGTACGACGACAAAAACGATCGATTGTTTCTTATTGGTCGAGTGAAGTTGTAATTATCGTCTTTTGTACCATAAATTAATCATCATCATTTGAAGTTTTGAACCATAAATAAATTAAGTTTATAGAACTACAATATACATTTTTATATGAACAAAATCACGAATATTTATATTTGTGCAATAACGCATTGCATTACACAATCACAAAATTACGAGGAAAAATTATAGTCATGTGTAGTATTCGAACCCCCGCCATCCACCGTTATAGCCGGGGTATGCTTTGACCGTTAAGCTAACATGACATGACTCATAATTTGTCCTCTCGTTATTTAACCATCGCATCGTATGGGGATGGAGCGACACCTATAGGTCAACTTACGTTGTACTACAACGTAAAAAACCGGCCAAGTACGAGTGGGACTCGCGCACGAAGGGTTCCGTACCATTATCTCTAACTTAATCTTGCAAGTTACATACAATTTTCGCAGTGTCCGATTGAGCTGGGTAGGTACGGCGAAAGCTTCTTTTATTGTATTTGAGCCCCCTTAATTATTTATTTCATTTTATTTTAATTAATTATATTTAAAGATAACATAAACTAAATATTCTGTGAATAGTTAAAGCGTCTGTCACCGTTATTAGTATCAAGCAAGAAACGGTAAAAAAAACATGTTTGTTGTATGGGAGCCCCTATTAAATATTTATTTTACTTTATTTTTAGTATTTGTTGTTATAGCGGAAATAGAAATACATCATCTGTGAAAATTTCAACTATCACAGCTCTTGAGATACAGCCTGGTGACAGACGGACGGACACCGAAGCCTCAGAAATAGGGTCCCGTTTTTACCCTTTAGATACGGAACCCTAACAATACGATTGTCGGAAATGGAATTCAATTAAAAAATAATTACTAGGGGAAGTAAGTAGTAACTGGCACGCTTGTAGCCATGCTATAGGTACAGCCCTATACATACAAGTATAGGTAACTTACTAGGGACTTACTGCGAAGCACAATTTTCCTGATTAGGTGACAAACTGGTGGGTCAGTCAATAACGGCGATGAGAAAGTAGCACATTGCGTGTTGATATTACTAAAGATGATGTTGTGCCCTCGATATGTCCTTAATATGGTCGCTATGGACTGTTATTTATACCGTTAATTGCCACAAAAGTTTTATTTATTTATAAATGATAGGCTACTACCACTATCTCACCTGTAGGTAAGTGATGATAGTCGAGGATGTTGTTCAGGCTGACCTATAATTACTGGCTCTCAAGGACAGCAGCCGCGAAACACACTGGTAGGTGCTTGGTGACAGATTTTCAGAATGTCTTCTTTTTGAGAAGAACGCACAACTGGGTCCTTTTATACACAGGAGACACCCATGGCCATAATGTAATTAATATTTTAATTTCTCATTAAGTTCATGATCGTTCGCTTGTAGTATTAAAATGTATCTATCATAAAAGACATGACAAATCAAACAAAGTCGTTTACATGACAGTCGTTTGAAATAGTCAATATACATACTGAATCAATGGATATTTTAAAGATTAAGACAAGGATATTAGAAGAGTTAGCGACATGTGTGAGAACCAAGAGACATATAACTCTATAGTCCCGTCCGCGTCGTCCGGCTGGTGAGCAAGTCGAACGAAACTTGTAATATTGTAATAAATAAATAATAATACTTATAAGAATAAATCTTGTAATCCATTTGTTTATCCTGTAAAAACTTCCCCAGTAACATGAAAAAATATAGTGGTGTTTAAATAAATTAAGTGTTTAGTAAATAAATAGACTTTTTGAAATAGTCTTTTAAAAATGTCAGACTGAGAGCGTAGGCGTAGACCTCGTTTCGCAGGCGAGTGAGTGAAACAGAACTACACTTTCTTTATATAGCTTAAGAGAATAAAATTAATTTCTATAAAAGTGGGCTTTTTAAAAACAGAAAATATGTTTCAGGTACCACGTGGTTGCTTCATAATAATTAGATATAAAAACTGTACAAATTGATACGATTAACTATATACATTTAAAACGTGATTAAGTGAAATTTAAGAGTTGTATTCATGTTTTTTTTTTCTAACGAGATAAATATGTGAATTCGTATTTTAGGATCAGTATTTATAATATTAAACAGATTCATGCGTTACTTTGTAAAATCATCATATTTTTTTTTATATTAATAAAACATTAAATTATTATTTTAATAAAACATTAAAATGTTAAGTTACGTTTTATTAAATAAATTTATTAAATAATTTTACTGACATTATTTCTTCTCTAGAATATTATAATATATACTATTTATATCAATGAGGCGTATACACTCTTTCTAAATAACGCGTTCAAAATATGCCTTATTTAACACGTATCAAAAAAGAACTGATTGGATATGAATTTCCTGTTAAAATAAAAAGCTTATTTCATCTACCTATAAGATCGCCAGGGAAAAGCTTAAAGTACCTGTAAAAACGAAAGAATTGCTGACTTAAATATCATAGGTTACTGGTAGGGAACCAAAATTGTAACAAACACCTAATTACTTTTAACACAAATTAATATTTTTGGACGTGCTCGTTCGCGCCTCGCGGGGACAGAAATAAACAACAATTTTAAAAGCAATAAAAGCACATTAATGGTAATTGCGAAGCCCTATCCATTTGTCTAACACTAACAGCAAAGAGCGTTTACCCACGCATATTTTGTGCTAATAAGCACACGCCCTCTATCGGGAACATTGAATAGAAATAATAATGAACGCTGTTATTCCAGTACTTATAATGTTGCAGATCTTTCAGTCTAAAAATGCACGCCCCTCCCATGTCATTACCCCTACGAGTAAAATACACGAAACCACGCATATATGATTAGTGTTTCAGTCATCAGCTACATATGATTAATCTGTGGTCATCGTGATGTATGCAATTTGCACAAACGTGTCCGAATTCACAGATAAATTGCTTATATATAAGGAAGTTATAGGTCAACACATACACCAAACAACGCCCGAAGGCAGCTTGAAAGGAAAAGAATCCTCAAAATTAATGATTCTCACCAACCAAACACCACAAACCACCATTGAAGTCTCACCAAAGTAGGTAATTTATGAGTGCCGATGTTTCCAATGGTGGCGATCGGGAAAAACCCAATGTGGCTAGTAGCTATACGAGTTCACACGTATAATATAGGCTTGTAAAACAATGACAATTAATCTTTGCTTCAAATTAACGACGAAATAATCAAACAGCAACTGGAATCTCATAAATAACATCACTTAGTAACGTTTAACAATTTCCTTTACAATATATATTCTGAAAATACTCGGTTAAGTTGCAAGGTTTGCAGAGAAGACAGTCTTTATGGAGGGTCAATTATCATGAATTAATATGAAAAAATACATAAATGATTTATTTTAATAATGTGTTATTGACTGAACGAGTGAGAAGCACGACGGAAAGCGTCTCCGGTTCAGCTTGAGAGATGCAACAGACATACTCCTCTACAGAACGCTCGATAATTAGATCGATTTTATGTGGATTGAGTTTTAAAAAATGGCGGAATTATCAAAAAATCTAAAATGGTGGAAATATGGGGGTCGCACGTAAAAACTATATTACAGTCGCGAGGTCTTCAACTCACGCACACGAGTTATAATCTATATATATAAAAATCAATTGCTGTTCGTTAGTCTCGCTAAAACTCGAGAACGGCTGAACGGATTTATCTTATCTTGGTTTTAAAATGTTCGTGGAGGTCTAGGGAAGGTTTAAAAGGTGAGAAAAATCCGAATAATTGCCGGGAAAATCCTAAAAACAGCCCTTTTCATTTTCCCATATAAACGTTTTCTAAATAAAATGTAGAGTCAATTTGAACTTTATTGCTATTCAATAAAGTTCATATTAAATTATAATCACTCACTGTTGTCTAAGAAATGTAGGTGTGTTCCTAACTTCAAAGAGCCAATTTGCAATCTATTAAAAAAAAACAAATTCAATCATATCTATCAAAATAGTCTATATATAAAAATCAATTGCTGTTCGTTAGTCTCGCTAAAACTCGAGAACGGCTGACCGGATTTATCTTATCTTGGTTTTGAAATGTTCGTGGAGGTCTAAGGAAGGTTTAAAAGGTGAGAAAAATTCGAATAATTGCCGGGAAAATCCTAAAAACAGCCCTTTTCATTTTCCCATATAAACGTTTTCTAAATAAAATGTAGAGTCAATTTGAACTTTATTGCTATACAATAAAGTTCATATTAAATTATAATCACTCACTGTTGTCTAAGGAATGTAGGTGTGTTCCTAACTTCAAAGAGCCAATTTGCAATCTATTAAAAAAAAACAAATTCAATCATATCTATCAAAATAGTCTTCGCGTGCGCGTTGGAGGATCTAATGTCGCGTTCCGAAACTCAATAAAAGTGATAATATCGCGAAGGCGACCAAATTGTATAGTCAAAAAATTTAGTAGATCATTAGTAGTACTGATTTTTAATTTGGTCGGCTTTGCGAAACTTAATTTTAGCTAACTTCAGTTGTTAATCTATTAGATTATTTTGTTTTATAACACATGATACATGGACCTTGCGGACTTTTCAACTACAATTTATCCTGTATGGTCGATGGCAAGTGTTCCAAGCGATAACCAACAGACCTGCTTGCTGAAATCATGACGGTAAATGATGTATACCCATTGTATCGTCGGCGATCAGATGCGGACAATGGGCGATCGGTAGTTGTAAAGGTAAGAGGACAAAATGTTGATGTAGACAATAGTTAGATTGTGCCATACTCTCCAATATTGTCCAAAGCTTTTGAGACTCACATCAATGTGGAATATAACTCTGTGAAGTCGATAAAGTACATATGTAAATATGTTAACAAAGGCAGCGATAAAGGCTGTCTTCGCTGTAACCAGTGCAAATGATGAAATATCACAGTACCAGATGGATCGCTATGTAAGTAGCAACAAAGCAATTTGGCGTATCTTTTCATTTGCGATAAATGAAAGAAAACATATAGTAGTACAAAGCAAAATAAAAAAAAAAATAATAGTAATAATAATAATTAAACACAAAGCTTTAAATTGATTAACAGACAGTATGCTTTTTTATTAAATACTGATTCGTTTTGTTTGTTTTAAGATAATTTTATACAAAAGTTTAGGTCTTTTATTTATCGATTGAGGCAGTACGAAGTCTGCCGGGTCAGCTAGTATTATATAAAAGTGTTGAAATTATTGTAAAATATTCAAAGAAAATATGACATGACAAAATGAAAATTGTTTTTAGTTTCCTTCCTTTTTGCCTGGCTGACTACCTTTAGCTAAGCACCCGTGTATTACGTTACGTCTGTAGATTTTTAGCTTTATAATGACAAGGCTTACTATAAAAATAGTAAGGGAATCCCGTGTTAATACTTAATTTTAACACTGTATCTATACCCGACCAATTCTATAGTTCAGTTTAATATTGAAGTACTAAGTGTATAAAAAAAAGTGTAAAACGTATCAACGGGGTCTCTTTCTTCGTTTCCCCGTTGATGTTTTTTTGAAATAGAGTCTACTAACGATTGCACTGTTGGCTTCATGATCAATATAGTTTCTTCCCTCGCTTTATTGGCCGGATTGGGGACTCGTATTACGAAAAAAAAAAGCATTTATCAATATATATATTACTAGCTTTCCGGCCGCGGTTCCGCCCGCGCGTAATTCGGTTATCGCGCAAAACCATTAACCTCTTTTGCGCAGTTGAATAAAAACTGTCCCTTTCCTTCTATTATTTATTCTATTCCTTTCCCGGGTCTCAATCTATTTCTATACAAAATTTCATCCAAATTGGTCCAGTAGTTTTTAAGTTTATTTGTTGCATACAAAAATACAAATCTTTCCTCTGTATAATATTAGTGTAGGTGTATATATAGACTATACCTATAATCTAGCCCCCTTTTTTTTTTTTTTTTTTTTGACCCGGGAAAATCCTTTATGGATACCACCCGGTTCCGGGGGGAGCAGGGTGGTTATGTGGGAGTCTTCGCCTGAGGGGCCTTACTACCCCCACGGGGGGGTAGTCAGTCTGCCGCCTAGTCGGGGCGAGATGGGGTAGCGTTAGCAATCACCATCTCGCCCCGGCGGTTGGCCCGTCACCGGTGACGGGCCCCGGCCAAGGGAGGGATGACCCAGCTCATTAGGGCCATCCCCCAGACGTGTGGGATCGTGCAAGCCAGTGGAGAATCCCCCGACTCTCCACCGGTGATCCGCACAACACTAGGTAAGAGCGAGAAGGCGCCCGAATCGCCTTCTCCTTCCACCAGTTCGTCTACGCCGGAGCGGGTCTGAAAGGACGTCGTCCTCCCTCGCCCGCTCCGCAGCCTCTTTCTGCGCCATCACCTCTTCGCAGAAAGAGACCACCGCCTGCCACGATCCGTCGCTGCCGAGCATAGCGTTAACCACGCTCGGCAGCGACAGATCTGCGCCTATGACCGCTGTGAGGGCGCGCCGCATGGGACTCCACGCGGCGCACTCCTCCAGCGTGTGGAGCGCCGTGTCTTCTGGCGCTCCACACTCGTGACAGGCGGGGGTCGCCTCACGTCTTGCAATGTGATGCAGGTACTTGCCGAAGCATCCATGCCCGGAAAGCACCTGCACCAATCGGAAGGTGAGCGACCCGAATCGCCGCCCTACCCACCTCCGAAGGACCGGGCGAATGGCATCCACCGTCCTCTGTCCAGGGACCGGTGGAGCCAGGTCCTCCGTCCACCGCCGCAACAGGGCGGCCCGCGCCTGCCGTCGCATGCGCGTGACCTCCTCCCACGCTGGAGGCTCCCCGCGGGATCTCCTCGCCGCCACGAAGTGGTACACTTCGGCGAGGATCTCCGCTTGGAGCTCCCAGGGGGGATCACCGGTTAACACGCATCCCGCCGTCCAGGACACCGTCCGGTACCCGCGTATCGCCCTCGTCGCGATGACCCGCTGCGGACGACGCAGCAGGGCCTTATTGGCGCGACCGAGGGCGTCCACCCAGACAGGTGCCCCGTACAAGGCCATACTCCGGATCACTCCGGAGTACAGGCGACGACATGTGGCGCTCGGGCCGCCCACGTTGGGCAGTAGCCTCCCAAGGGCGGCTGCGGCGCTTACGACTTTTGGGGCCAGTTGAGTGAAGTGGGCCCCAAATAATCTAGCCCCCTATAACAACGTTCATTAATCTTTGCCTCCAATTAATGACGCAATAATCAAACGCTGACTGGAATCCCATAAATAACATCACATATCAACGTTTTACAATTTCCTCTACGATACCTGTTAAAAACGCTCGGTAAAGTTAGGTTATATTTTATGAAAACAGAGCCTTTATCTTTGATCGAGGATTGAATACAATCGAGGCATGAAACTAATAGTCAAAACTAATATTAATTGTGGCTGTCCGAGCTGTAATACTCGCGAGTCTGCCCTTGCATAGCTTACAATTGAACACAATTTAACTATATATTTAAACAAAAGTATTTTACAATGATAATGCAGTGTGCACATGCATAGACGAGAGAGAGAGAGAGTTTATCACTTATTATTCTGAGTTATAGGCATAGACTTTATAGTCTACTCCCTCTACGCTTATAGGCAACTTACGTGCGGTTCAGGGACATTGCCATTAAATTTAGGCAGGCGTTCATACCTTCAACACCATATAATGTATACCATATCATATCTCCGTAATTTTGGAAAACTTCCAAAAACTGAATCGACAAGAATATTTTATAGACTTATCAAACCTGCTCACAAAATTTCGTGATAATCGGTTGAGAAATGCGACCTGTAGAGGAGAACAACCGGACATACCAAAGCATTTTTGTCTAAGTTGAAGCAGAGACGCTTCGCTCGAATTTAGTTCTCGCACGATCAATAATAAAAAAAAATATTATTTTTAAAATGTTATATAAAAAGGTTATTTAATATAATATGTCATTTAAAACATGTAAAGTAAATATATTATTAAAAATTATATTACAAAAAATATATTATGAAACGAAAATTCCGGTCTTTTTGCCTGGCTAACCACCACCTATCGCTATGTTACCGGTGTGTATTGTGTATAAGGTCCTTAGAACCACTATCGAATTCCGATTCTAGGTTTTTAAGCTAACTAATAATGATAGCCCGTGGGGTGCCGGGCTAGGCTGTCACCCCCCCATCTCTACCCGTAGGTGTGTCGTAAGAGGAGTCTAAGGTTAACACACTAGAAGGTGGACAGCAGCGCTTTCTGAGGAACTGATTCTCACACTGTGATCCCCAAGACACCTGCCAATCGTGGGGATTATGGCACCCCCCTCCCATAATGGGGGAGGCTGTCTTCAGCATTGGACTTTCCGGCTTATAAAGGTACAGGTAATAATGATAGTGATCTAGAAATAGTCACATGTTAGTACCGGGTAAATAAATATTTAAATAATGACAGTTACCATGCCCGACTATTCCTAGTTAAGTTTAATATTCAAGTACCATACAAATGAATTGAGGAGATCAGCCTGACATCCTCCGGGCAGACATACGAAAGCATTTTTGCCCAAACTGAAACGGAGACGCTTAGCTCGCGCTTCGCACTCACTCCGTCCATAAAAAAAAATGCGTAAAATACATAACCAAGGTATTTTTCTCCGTAAAAGACCCCTTTGATGTCTTTTGCTGTGAGATAAGTTTGGTTACGTTTGGCAGTTGGCTCCATCATCCATGTCATGTCTTCCCTCGCCTCGGCCAGGATTGGTGAGTCATATTACTACACTACTAGATATCTTATATTAATAACGTATGGTTTGTAGCTCCGTGTGTCTGTGGAAGTCTTATTTCTATTTACTGTTCTATATCAGCCCGATTGTGTACTGATGAACACGGCCACCAAATTATGTTTTTTTTTGTTTATAGCAGATAGGCTAGCATTTGACCACTATCTCACCTGATGGTAGGTAAGTGAAGATATTGTTCAGACAAACCTATAAATTACTGGCTCTCAAGGACAGCTGCAGGAACAAACAGGTAGGTGCTTGGCGACAGATTTGCTACCTGAGGGTGGTAGCAAACCAGGCGGGCATTTGCGAAATGTCCTTATCCACCATGCTATAACGACTGCCGTGCTTAGACAACAACCGGGACCGACGGCTTAACGTGCCCTCCGAAGCACGTGTACGCTCAGTAGTAATGTCACTAGCGGTTACCCATACAAGTCATGACCGTTGCGTGACTTAGCTGATCGGTTATGAACGGCTAAGCATACTAAGCCACGAGCGCTTCAAAATGGATTGGCACGTACACACAATCCCCACTTGGCAGGTGTCTTGGGGATCGCAGTATTAGATATCAGTTGAAAGCACTGCTTCTGGTGCGTTACCCTTAGTCGTCTCTTACGACACCCACGGGTAGAGATAGATGGCCAGGCACCCCAAGGGTGGCTGTTTTTATTTACTTTACATTAAATCTCACGAAATGTACGTAAGATGTGCGTGTAATTTTACAGATCAGTGACTAAATTCCCTTTGTATACGTGTCGCCTCCAGTACCAGTTTCATCGTTGGTTAGAGCTCGTATCCCAAAGCTAGCGGAGCGAGATGGTGCCGCTGACAGATTGTTTAAACTGTAGAGAGTATTTCTCGCTCGACGTCAGAAGAATTAAGTAAGCTTTCTAATCACAGTGTGGAAATCTGGACGATTTTGAGGGTCTTTGTTTCCTAGTCGGCGTCACCGCGATACAATCGCTTTGTTCTGCATTGAAGGTTATACCGTCCATGGCTATTATACATGGCTATTACAGGGTTAATGGTAAAAACCTCTAAGAGTTGACTTCTGCTAGTCCTAACAAACATTGTGATATGATTTTTTTTTCTTTTTGTTTGTGTCTTTAGACGAGAACAACCAGAAATTCGGATATCCCGACAGACAGACGCAGTGATGGCTCAGTGGCATTGGCACGCAGCAGGTCCATGGTTCGAATCCTGCCGCGGGCTTGAGCTTCACCCCATGGTGGAAGGGCATTTCGCGAGTGCCCGCCTGGCTAGCAACCACCCTCAAGTAGAAAATCTGTCGCCAAACACCTAACGGTGTGTTCCGGTAGCAGTCCTAGAGAGCCAGTATATACAGGCATAATATGAGACTTAAATACTATGTCTCAAGATGACGGCCGTAGTGCAATTCGTCACTTGTGATGAAATGCATCTGTTCTAAGCAGAGGTTAGTCCGCTTAACATAAGGTGGCTCAAACGGAGGCTCAACATCAAATAGTGGCTCTATGACCTAAAGTCTCGTTACTGTTTTATTTTGTTCGAAATCTATTCGTCTTATGGAATAATTAGATTATTGTCGATTCAGGACAAAAAAGTATTGGACCGGCTTTTTGACATTTCATGAGAATCGGTTGTGGCCTGTAGACGAGAACAACCAGAAATCCGGACATCCTGACAGGCATACGAAAACATTTTCCTCAAACGGAGGCACTTCACTCGCTCTTTGGGCTCGCTCGGTCAATAATGTTCATATCATACCTACCTATTAGAGAGTACATCTTGCACCGATCCCAAAAGACTGGAATAAGGGTTCCAATCCTCGTTGATGATAAAGATGATATTGATGAAATAGGTTTTTTTTTTAAAGGAAACTGATATGCCACCAGTGTACCCAACAAGATTTAAACACATGTCTACGTCATTATCGCCAAAATAGTGAACCATATCTAATAAAATACTATAAAAATATCTAATTTATTTCTAATGCACTCAAACGACTGGACCAGTTTTGCTGAAATTTAGTATGGAGCGCTGGATTAAGACTTAAGATACTTTTCATCATCATCATCCAGCACCACGCGTGTGTAACCACGGGGCCCAGCTAGTAAAAAGATAATATTATCTAGGCTTGTACCGTTACACATAAAAGATTAATTACTTATAAGTTAAGAGCCTCGAATCATTTTTATGTATATTTTTCTAAGCGTAAAACTTTCAAGTCCCCCTCGATGTTTGAAAGGAGAAGTGACCGGCCGAGTTCTCCCATAATCCCTGTTCTTGTGATTTACAACACGTAGAACCGCAAATAAAGTGTAGGTACAACTAAAATCCCCGGCAATTTGTGCCGAGTGAGCACATCAATCAAAATCATAATTAATTTCCGTTCAACCACTATCCTGAAGGCACTTTAAGCTGAAGCGCTGAAAAACACATTTGCCGCAAGATGGATGACAGGACCGGATTATAGCTTTCCGCTTTCAGTTTGGAGAGACAGCCGTGTGAATAACGCTACACTAAACGTGTTTATTTAACTTTTGATGAATTTTACTATTCCTAAAATAGTACAGATACGATGGTTCGTGTGAATATTTTATTGCTTGTGTGTATAATAACAAAATTAAAAAAAACATATCCAACAAAACTCTGCCCAAATGTCGTCCTAATATATAAAACATGCTTTATATACAATTTCGCAATTATCAACTCATTTATATGTAATGATAGCTCAGTGGCATTGGCTATGGACTACCGCGCTACAGGTCCATAGTTCGAATCCCGCCGCAGCGTTGAACTTCACCGCATGGTGGAAAGGAAAGGAAATTTTGCGAAAGCCCGCCTGGCTAGCGACCACACTCACTCGAGTAGAAAATCTGTCGCCAAGCACCTAACGGAACCTAACTGGGTTGCGGCAACTGTCCTTGAGCCAGTAATTCTAGGTTAAGCCTGTTAACACCTTCGACCAGATCATCACTTACCATCAGGTGAGATTATCGTCAACCTATCAGAAATAAAAAAAGAAAAATATATTAAAATTATTAAATTATATGAAATTATTGTCAATGTCCATAAGTAATAAATTTA
Source organism: Plagodis pulveraria (assembly GCA_963890685.1). NCBI lineage: Eukaryota > Metazoa > Arthropoda > Insecta > Lepidoptera > Geometridae > Plagodis > Plagodis pulveraria. The sequence continues at coordinate 3,089,223 of OY982961.1, read as the reverse complement.
AAGCTAAATGTAATTTCTAGATTTTGATAAAAATATGTATATTTTAGAAGTCAAAATCATTAATTCAATTTTATCGTCTACGACGCTCTTCAACGTTCACCAAAAAACGTACACAGCCACTTCAGACAGATAGGGATGTTCCTTTACAAATACACATATCTCGTGTGTGTGTGTGTGTGTGTTTTTCTAGTGCTCATTGGTTAAGTCATTGACCACGATTTCACTTATTGGTAAGTGATTATTTTATCAGGTATCCAGTATCCACCTCCTGGTAAAATTATCACTTACTTAAAATTAAATTAAATTATTACTTAGTGCAATTGTGGTAAACCCTTGAACAAAATCCGTCTTGATCAGTACCACCGCAATGATAATTGTATTCTATAAGCAATGATGGCTCAGTGGCATTGACTATGGACTGCCGCGCAGCAGGTCCATGGTTAGAATTCCGCCGCGGGCTTGAGCTTCACCGCATGGTGGAGGGGCATTTTGCGAATGCCCGCCTGGCTAGTGACCACCCTCAAATAGAAAATCTGTCGCCAAATACCTAACGGTGTGTTCCGGCAGCAATCCTTGAGAGCCAGTGAAATTACAGACTTAACAACTACGAGTATGTCTCAAAGTGACGGCCGCAATGCAATTCGTGACTTGTGATAAAATGCATCTGTTATAGGGAAAGGTTAGTCCGCTTAACATCAGGTTGCCCTCGCGCTTGCTCCGTCACAATAATATAAAACAATTTATAAAAATATATAAGTACTCAGTTACTGTAAAATCTGACTCTTGAGCAAAAGTTCCTTGTGGAATCTTTTGTCTCTATATTGACTACTCATTTGAAATTCTACTGTTCTTATTTTTTTTTCTTGTGTTTAATATGTATTTATATCTAATTTATTGTAAATACTTTTATCGTTTGCTGCATTACTTATTGTTTTTATTTTTTTGTGTCATTAATGTAAATGGTTAATCCGTATTCATTGAAATAAAACAAAATCTGATATTAGTTTATAGGCAATATTGTGGAATTACTACCGTGTTTAGCCGCGAAGGGTCGGAAGTAGTCAGTGGCAAACGAGATATGAGAACTAACGTCTTGAAGTGCCGAATCCTGTGCAATCAAAGAGGACGTGATACTTACGTTAGGTGCTTGGCGGCAGATTTTTTAATATGTTCGAACCACGGACCTATAACACGGCATTCCATATAGCTGTAACCGCTCGACTATCATTTCTTCAAAATATATTGTTGTAATCAGAATGTTCCACACGATAATACACCAAAACACACCAAAGTTTCACACTGCACACCCTAATACACTATACATCTGAAAACCTGTAGAACTAACACAAAGAAACAGTTCAGAAGTTCAAGGATGTCGGTCGTGACACAACTAACGATTTGTAGAACATTGGACTGAATATACGAAAAAACAGCTATTTTCTAGAGAACTACTTAAATAAGAAATTGAATAACTGAATTCTGACTTTCAACGTGCAGAAGCCACTCGGGAATGTAGTTAAGACCTTGTTACTATAGAATTCTTGAAGCGTTAAAATTGAATAATAAATCTGTTGGAACGTTGAAAAAGTTCAGAAGCGCTGGTTAATTCGCAGTTGACCTGTTTTCACCACAATCAATTACTACTATCCAGGCATCACCGGGGTCTGTATACATAGTTTATTAGTCTGTATACATTGTTGACACAGGCGTGTTTTGTTAAGAGTTGGACGCTTTTAATCACTTTTAAAAATGGAGAATGACTTCGTAGGAGATGGATCTCAATTCTACGTACATATGTGTTTATTAATATCCCGTTTCTGTGAATCGGGTTGTAGTTAATGAGTCATACTTTTTTCCATAAAACTGTTTGAATATGGTCCCATTTAAGAAGTTTTAAGTAATCCTAAAATGGCGCAATGAAAGTTTTTTTTTTAAATTGATACCTGTTAGTTTAGCTTTTGACTATCTCACCTGACTATCTCACCTGATGGTAAGTGATGGTGTGGTGGAAGGTGTTGTTCAGGATTACCTAAAATTACTGGCTCTGAAAGACAGCTGCCGCCGAAACACATCGTTAGGTGCTTCGTGACAGATTTTCTACTTGAGGGTGGTAGCTAGATAGGCGAGCATTCGCAAAATTCCCTACCAACATGCTATAACGAATGCCATCCTAAGACAACAACCGACGGCTTAACGTGCACTCCGAAGCACGTGCTCGCTCAGTAGTAATGTCACTAGCGGTCACCCATCCAAGTCATGACGCGGCGGACGTTGCTTAACTTAGCTGATCGGTTAGGAACAGCTAAGCAAACTTCGCTACGAGAGTTCACGTATAAACACTTCATGCTAATACGAGTATACCTACAAAAACATGTGTCTTACGATACTTTCAACTAATTTAAGGAATAACTAGGTATGTACATTTTATTGATTAATACAAGATATTAAAGTTAATTAAGTAAATGTTATAGGTAGGCTAAGAATTATATTTGAAATAAACTATTCGTAAATATTATTACAAGCACTATCGCGTGCTAAGCGAAATTATATTTAACAAAAAATATAGTAGGGTAGCGACATCATTCAGAGAGTTAAGTGTTTGAAAAAGTACTTCTTACGATCAGATGAAGTCTATAGTAGTCTGGTTGATGGCCGCGCACCGTCCCTTATGACGGTTAAAGTAATACGATTGGAATATGAAATTTCGGGTACAAATGTCGTGTCCAGGTGGCCGAGGAGGTTTAGGCATCCGACGCGATATCGGAGGACGCGGGTTCGATTCCCGCCTTGGGCTTAAAATTTCGTACTCCAATAATTTGTTAAATAACTTTTAGTATTTGTACTTTCAAATTTTCAGAGCTATTTTACAAAATATTAGAGAAATTTTATTATTAGAGACATTTTAGACATTTCATGTCCCCGGCGGTAATCAAACCCGTGTCCTCCGATTTCGGAAGAGATGCCTAATCCACTCGGCCACCTGGACACGTTCTTTTGATCCGAAACTTTGTGCTCCAATTGTATTACTTTAACCGTAATAGGGGGCGGAAGAGGCACCCGGCGCGAAATCGGAGGACGCAGGTTTGAGTCCCGCGCGGGACACCAAATTGTGTGCTCCAATAATTAATAAAATATGATTTTCGCTAAGCACGCGGTAGTGTTTGTTATCATATGTAGAAATTGTGAGAGCTACGTCGGTGCGAAATTGTTTTTTTTTTAATGTTATTGTGACGGAACAATCTCCTGATGTTAAGCGGACTAACCTCTGCCTATAACAGATGCATTTCGTCACAAGTCCCAAATCGCACTGCGCCCGTCACCTTGAGACATAGTTGTTAAGTCTCATGTGCCTCTAATTTCACTGGCTCTCAAGGACTATTGCCGGAACACACCGTTAGGTGCTTGGCGACAGATTTTCTACTTGAGGGTTGTAGCTAGCCAGGCGGGCAATCGCAAAAAGCCCTTCCACCATGCGGTGAAGCTCAAGCCGGTGCCGGTGGGGATCGAACCAGGGTACTGCGGCGCGGCAGTCCATAGCTATTAACGCTCCGCCATCATTGATTCAAAATCAAAATGGTTCTGTGGCGATTTCCTAGTTATTGTATTTCATCACAGTAAAAAATCTCCTAAAATAGTTTCGTCGGGTGACTTTTTATTCAAAAGAGCCACAGTGAAGAAGTACCACGTCTCAGTGCCAAAAGCTATCCTACTGTTCGTCGGTCCTTGACTTTGCGTTGTAATCCTCCATAACAACGGTGAAGTAGACTTCACTCGGGTCGAGGTTACTGCATAAATTGTATGACCTTCAGCAAAGCATACCAGTTCAGTAGTTAAGAATATAAGACTTTTTTTTAAATGTTATTGTGACGGATCCAGCACGAGGCCCACCTGATGTTAAGCGGACTGACCTCTAACCTATAACAGTTGCATTTCGTCACAAATCACGAATTGCACTGCGCCCGTCACATTGAGACATAGTTGTTAAGTCTCATGTGCTTTGTACATGCTTTTAGTTTTACTTTTTTTATATGGTGTATGTGACTTTTGTGTATGTGGTATATTTTGGTGTGTGTATGTGACTTGCTTATGAATAATATATAAAATCCCGCACATGACTAAAATTTTATGTCATGTTAGCTCAATTGGTTAGAGCTTGCCCCGGCTAAAGGGGTGGATGGACGCGGGTTCGAATCCCGCAAATGACTTAAAAAAAACCTATCGTATATTTGTAATGTAATCCGCATAGCAGGCGTTATTGCAAACATAACAATATTAATATATATATATATATAATTTTCTTTTATTTTACTTCGGTCTTTTCTTTTTACGGTTTTTACTGTTTATTACAGTCGCCGAGAGAATTTTCTCTCGTTTTGAGAGACTAGTTGTAATTTCATCATGAGTACTTTTTTTTTCTTGCCGCCATTTCTCGTCTATTTCCACAATTGTGAATATCAGGCAGTAATAATTATAAGACAGTATGATATAATTTCGAACCTTGGGTTAATTTTATAATATTTATAATTGTAAAAGTTACTACAAAGTGCACCATATTTAACGTAAGTACAGTCAACAAACCGAAAATGTCCAATATTTGCCTACTTATAGTAGGTCTACAGACCCCCAAACTACCAGGGGCCCAACTTCCACCTTTTAAAACTATTATGGAATACCAACGTCTTTATTTCAAGCTTAAAATATTGATATTAAGATTCGTACCGTGGCCGTCACGAAACAACAATATTTATATAGCGCTATCTCTATCAAACAAATGACTTGATTCAATACAAGCAGCCCGCTCACACGTTGAAGTTTTTACATAATCTCATTCCGTCTTCACCTTTCTTTCATCGGACAACAAGACGCACCGGAACACGGTATCCATACATGGTTGATATTCCAAAAATACGCACAAAACGCTTTAAATCCAGCTTTATAATGCATACGGCTGAAGTATGGAACACCCTACCAGCGTCCCTATTTCCCGATAGCTATAATCTGGAAGTATTCAAGTATAGAGTTAATAGGTATTTGCTAGGCAAGCATGTTCTACCGTCGACCACGTCGTCACTTTCCATCAGGTAGGACAGCGGTCAAATGCTTGCTTATGTGAATTAAAAAAAAAAAAAACGATGAACTTCTAATGTAAGGTTACTATAGTGATATTTGGTAGTGCGAATGAAAATAGTACATTTAAGGCTAAAATAAGACTGAATTAAGAGATGGGAGTTGGCCCCCAGTACTAGTGCCAAACCAATAAGGTGGAAACACAAACTGATGTTAGTGTTCCAACAGCAAAGCCTACAGCAAAGGCTACGACGAAGAATAAATGTTCACCGAGCTACATGATCTATATGCTTTCGTAGAGCAGCTACGTTACTCCATTACATTTCTATCAGATGATTACATTACATTATTGCTTAATTGCTCGTTGTCACGGCACTACTGCCAGGCGAGCACGTGTGTCACGGAACCCTACTAATATCATATTCACGACATAACCTATATTTCAAAATCGAATATTTTAAAGAGCCGGACATTGTAGCAATGATGACGAGCGATAATAGCATGGACTGCCGTGTTCCAGGTCCATGGTTCGAATCCCACTGCTGGCATGGGCTTCACGGCATGGTGGTAGGCCATTTTGCGAATGCTCGCTACCACCCACAAGTAGAAAACAAATCGTCAAGCAAGTGTTTCAGCACCAGTCCTTGAAAGACAGTAAAATTGCATTGCTGGCGCAGTGTAATTCGTCGATTGTCAAGAAATGCATCTGTTATAGGCAGAGAGACCGCTAGGTTTCGTGCGTGTTCCGTCACAAGGCCATTAAAAAAATAAACCAACAACAACAGAAGTAGTGGAGCGACTGATCCATTAATTATTTACGAAAACTGTTGTTAAGAAACGAGTTATGTAATTTTACATAGTTTTAAAATTTTTAAACTAACAAAGGGACTTTATTGTCAACCAATTAGATAGTTATACAAGCTAGAATAATAAGATGTTTTCTTGTTGAGCTGAATTAAATAAAAAACGATTTCTTGGTAATGAATACACGGGCCCGGTTGAGTGCCGGGCTATCTTGTAACCCCCTATCGCTACCCGTGGGTGTCGTAACAGGCGACTAAGGGAACACATCAGAAGGTGGGCTTCTGGTTCAAGTTCTGAGGAACATCAGTTCCAGTAAGATATCAATCTCACACACTGCGATCTCCAAGCCGCCTGCCAAGGGTGGGGATTATGACAAACCTCACAATATTGGGGGAAGCTGTGTTCCGGCTGATACATTACAGAATACATGAAAACCTCGCTGAACAACTTCGATCTATATTTGAATTCTTATTTTAGCTTAATAAAGAGTAAAGAAGAATCATCTTTTGATTTGACTTCTATACTTGTAACATAAGTACACAAAGATTACGGCGCTGCCTTCGTAACACACTCATAGACTATGAATATTGTCAAGGTCCAATATCACGACGGAGAATTGCGTTCTGCTAGGATAGCTAATCCAATATTGCAGAATCGGCTTATTAAATCTAATTACTCACGGACAAACAAACAACAACTACGTTCTTACTATTATTGTATTGTCAGCTGTTTTAGTTCTATGAAAGGCGATGTATTTAATAAATTAATCTTTTAACTTGAAAGTTATTTCGATCGTTGTTTATATTTTACGTTGTTTGGAAGCAATTATCACCTAGAAAATGTTAGTTTTTGTTTCGAATGAGGTATTTATCGTATTCATAATTCAATCTTACTGTTGAGCTTCTTAGCATTGTAGGCTTCCCCATGTTGGAAATCTGTCGCCAAGCACCGAACGGTATGCTTCAGCATATGTTCCTGTGGGCCAATTCAAATTCTAGATTTAGCCTGATCACCTTGTTACTTCTATCAGTCCCTAATATATTCATCACAAGCTAGCCTGCCAGTTAAAAAACCCTATTGAAATAACACAGAATACTTAGTTAGATATTTACTTCAGTAAATAAACATAAAAAAGAACCTTTTAATAAATAAAACCTATTGAAAATTAATCATTGGATTACTGTGGCCTTCCAAACATCTCAATATTCTACAAGTAATCACATTCAGCTATAATATTCACCAATGACGTTTGCAAAAACTTATAGGTTGTCTAAATGCTTTTATTGTAGTAGCAGTTGTATTGTATATAGTTTATATGACATTATGACAATAGAAACGGTGCACTGGCTACGCTTAGGATCTGTAATACGGTGATAACGACCATTATTAAATAATAAATATTTTGAAGCGCTCGTAGCGAAGTTTACTTAGCTGTTCTCAACCGATCAGCAAAGTTAAGCAACGTCGCGCGCGGTCATGACTTGGATGGGTGACCGCCAGTGACATTACTACTGAGCGTTTCCGAGCTTCGGAGGGCACGTTAAGTCGTCGGTCCCGGTTGTCGTCTTAGGATGGCAGTCGTTATAGCATAGTGGTAGGGCATTTTGCGAATGCCCGCCTGGCTAGCTACCACCCTCAAGTTCAAATCTGTCGCCAAGCACCTAACGGTGTGTTCCGGCAGCTGTCCTTGAGAGCCACTACTTCTAGGTTAGCCTGAACAACATCTTCGATCACATCAACACTTACCATCAGGTGAGATAGTGGTCAAAGGCTAACCCATCAGCCATAAAAAAAAAATCAAAGCATGAACGCCTTTTTGCGAAAATAAACCTATATCAAAATCGCTCTAGCCGTTTGGAAGCTATGCTGCCACAAAATATAATGATACACACAGATATAGACGGAGGCTTTAACGAAAGAGGCCCCTTTTGCTTTTCCGTTTGGGGGTTAGAAATTAACGTTTCTATACTCGTAAAAGAAGCAGGGCAAATATTCCTTTGACCATTGAAACATACAACATCACAGATTTATTCTACAAATGAAACTCAAACACGGCCCCCTGAGGCCGCCTTGCAGGTCCCTTTGGCGGAGGTATTCAATTTAATTTTTATCAATCATTCGAGCGAGCCCTTTTGCGTTTGTTTAAGAGCCATTTCACAAAATCACGCTACTGAAGTTTAGGTAAATGCCAGCGCATCGCATACACAAGCGAAAGAAGTGACGACGGAATAGCGTGACTGTGAGTAACATATTTTGATACTAGCACTCATTAATAAAGAAATCTAAGTTGCGAATTTAAAAAATGTGTGATTGGCATGAGTAAACAATCAATTTCTTGTCGATTACTTGCTAATGTTATAGAAAAGAAGTAGGCATGTACATTAAAAAGTCAACCTACATCGTGAATCGTATATTTACATTTCATCCTTGATGAATAAAAAATAGATATGTTTGAATCATTTATTGTAACAATAAACTTAAATAATTAAAAAAATATACGGCTTAAAAATATATAAATATTTGACGTAACGGCATTGATTAAAAGCTGCGGACTAAAAGCTCTTTCTTTTAAATTTTCCAAAAATTGCTATTTTCCTCGTTCACACTCTTCAGTATCTATATCCAGTCGTTAACACTGTCTGCCATAATGACCATGCATAGGATTGAGGTTTATTTTTCTGTGCATCCGGAAAACAACTTAGTACCAACCACAAACGTCCCATGACGTTTTTGGTTTTCCATTACTTAAACATGTCACCCTCATATTCCCATACCACAATATATCACCTATACCATTAAAAAAATAACATTTTCATCCATTTAGTTTGAGTAGACCAAACAGCGAAATGTTAATATATATTTACAGATTTTGAGGTTTTTTTGTTTTTAAATCGAATATCCTTGATGCAATCTATAATCAACACATATACTTCTTGGTACCAATGCAATCCTCACTATATACTCTTATGCTCACTATTTCTTCTATGGAAAATAAATGATCATACACCTTTTTATAGAAAAAAATACTGGAAATGGGGTTTGAACACACGACAAAAATGGTGGGAAATAGTAATTTAATTGTTATTTTAATTTTTTCGTAACTAACTCACCTAGAACTTCGATTCTTCTTTTAATATGATAATTAACTATTGTTCTATAGCCATGAATTGTTACAGACTTTTACGCCAAATATCTTAAAGTAACAATATTAAAACAACCCAATTGTTTTAAGAACTTTGGCGGGAAAACTGTATTGGAGAGCAATATTTTTTTCTGAAAAACTATACCACCTACGGCTTTGGTCCTTCTTTGATATTATTATTTACATGTAATTTATACACCTGTATTATTTCCGATTTTTTGGTTTGGAAGTTTAAAATTAGTTACTAGATTATTTAATACGCAAATTTGCATCGGTAAGTGTTTGCGTTGCAAAATGTATCGAGTGAAAAATGACTTATACATATGCAAAATGGCGGTTTTCTAGGTTTATAACTGTTGACGTAGTTACGAGATTAATATGAAATGACGTAATATTTTGGGGCCAAATGTAATTTGTGCTGGTTTCAGATTTCATCAAAATATTCATAATACTTCCGTTATCTCAGAAAATTGTGGATTTTTTCTTGTATGGGCAAGGATGCATCCTTTTGAAAACCATTTGGATTATGAAAGTCGGACTTACGCAGATTTTATGGTAAATTTGTAAATACGACTATCGACCGCTAACTGGTATTCCGGTTTGTACAAATGATGGAAAAGCCGGGAGGCTGGTTTGTACAAATTAGGAAGGTAGTTTAATTTCCAGCTGAAGTTATCGCTGTGTTCACTTATAGACATTAACTGAATCCAAAAATATTGGAAATCAATTATTCGCCTGTCATCTTATCCTCCTAAAACAAAAGTTATAGTGAGTAACTAATTTAAACTAGAATAATATAAAAACTAGCAGACCAAAAAGAAGAAGTCAACCCTTTGAGGTTGTTAGCATTTTTCCAATAACGCTGCATAAGGCTGCATAATTGTGACGTTTCCTATTTTTAACACAATGGATGAACAGAAAGTAAAGATGTAGTTACTTAACAAGAGAACAATACTTATATTATGGACAACAAATATAAAGTATAGTTTGTTACTTAAAAAAATAAAGACATGATCAAAACTCTGTGGTCGCACTATAAACTTGCGTCTAAGCGTTCCGCGTACGAAACGTCAGAGCAAGGCAAAACGAACACAGGTCCTACCTCGATGGGCGCTCGCGCGGTACTGATCGCCTCGCGCTTGTACATTTCAATTTATGAGCATTTCGAGTTATGATAAATATTTTTTCTTGTCTAACAAAACAGAGTAAATATCACAATTTATTTAAGATCATATTAATTAAATAATGAACTTTCTTTTCATATAATATCTGTTTGGAATTACACTTTATTAAACGCAATATATCGTGGTAAACTGCTGATATAATTCGTGGAAATTGGCGCAAGATCTTTTTTTTTTTTTCTACTATGACGATTAATTATCGATATTCTAGTACACTATGTGTCAACAGGATTATATGCCTGATGCACAAATTTTTTTTTTAGTTAATTTTATGAATCTTTATACAAGAGATAGAACTCTGAAGTTGGCTATGTGTACCTTAATTCGTAAAACAAGGTGCGGGAGATTAGTCACTACAAAATAATTAATGTTATGTTTGTAAATCTGGTACATTAACTGAAAAGAGCACAGATTATTCTATTTTTATCAATTATTAAACAACTTGTAGATATTTCCTATGATAGTAAATAAAGCGCTTAAAATCTTCGTATACCGCATTAAAATGTAAAATGCCTCTTAACGATCGCTTTGTTCATTTTCTAACGTTTGCCTCGAAAGGCAAAGTTGGGGCGAAGTAGGGTTGATAACGGCGATATAAATTAACTGTTACTAAACATTTATTTCGATCCGTTGGATTTCAATTGTTTGAAACTGAAATGGAGGAAGCAGTGTGTGCTTAAAACAGCGTATAAGAGCATTTTTTTCTCTCAGACATCTTTTTATGCATCCACTTTAAGATATATGGAACAGTTTTGTAGCAGTGATGGCTCAGTGGCATTGGCTATGGACTGCCACGCAGCAGGTCCATGGTTCGAATCCCGCCGCGGGCTTGAGCTTCACCGCATAATGGAAGGGCATTTTGCGAATGCCCGGCTGGCTAGCGACCACCCTCAAGTAGAAAATCTGTCGACAAGCACCTAACGGTGTGTTCCGGCAGCAGTCCTTGAGAGCCAATGAAATTACAGGCACATTAGACTTAAGAACTATATCTCAAGGTGACGGGCGCAGTGCCATTCCTGACTTGTGACGAAATGCATCTGTTATAGGCAGAGGTTACCCCGCTGAAAACCAGGTGGGCCTCGAGCTTGTTCCGTCACAATAACATAAAAAAGCAGTGTGTGCCTTAAACAGCGTATAAGACCATTTTTTTTCTCAGACATTTTTTAAGGCATCCACTTTAAGATATATGGAACAGTCTATAAATTCACAAGTCGAAAACCTTCGAGTTTCTAACATAGATATAAAGGAGCTTGTGTTAAACTCTAAGAAGTGATTATGTGCTTACAGAACTGACATCCGTGACTACAAACATTTGTACCTTATAATTCATTCACGCACATATACAAACCGAACGAGACAATAACAAAAAACTTGTAGAAGCGTAGCTAATTGTAGCAAACGTAGCAAGTGGTAGTGGATTCGTAGCATGATATTGCATGCATACCGTTGAACTTGTCGGTATAGCTCTATAAACTAAAAAAATATAGCCACTTTGCTACAGCACATGCATACTATTTCTATGTCCACGCTGCTGTCCGATGTCAAAAGTCCAAGGAGTTTATTTTTCTCGGACAAGAATCCAACAAAAATTTGTCCATAGCTTTGATGTGGGTTTGACGTTCTATGAAAGGGTAGGACTGTATACCACATTTTAACGGTTTAAAGTATAAAGTTATCCGGGTATTAATTTAATCTTAATTTGGTAAAATTGGCCTTAGGAAAAATTGCCGCGACTCGTATGCATGACTCTTGCTACTTGGCTTGGCTACGGTTGTAGCCATATCATAGCTATTACACAAGGGTCTCGTAGCTCGTATATCACATTCCTCTTTACAATTTTCCCTTCCAAGCCAATTCTCTTTTTGGTTTCTGTCACAGCTTCAAAACCACATTATGAATCGGCATTACATTTATGTAGAATATAATATATAACCGATAACAATATAAGTACCGGAATTTAAGATTCGTAACAAATTAACTTTTTGAGACAGACCCTGTAGCTAAAATGGTCTAAAACAACTTAGGCGCACTTCTTTGTTATCCAGATAAAAAACAATGAAAATTATATTTCTCTCTCATAAGGCTAGACTGCTCGTGGCGCTTCCCATATATTTTTATGTTATTGTGACGGAACAAGCCCGAGGCCCACCTGATGTTAAGTGGACTAACCTCTGCCTATAACAGACGCATTTCGTCAGCGACGAATTGCACTGTGCCCGTCACACTGAGACGTCCAGTTGTTAGGTCTCATTAGCCTGTAATTTTCTGGCTCTCAAGGACTGCTGCCGGAACACACTGTTAGGTGCTTGGCGACAGATTTTCTACTTGAGGGTGGTCGTTAGCCAGGCGGGCATTCACAAAATGCCCTTCCACCATACGGTGAAGCTCAAGCTCTGGGCGGGATTCGAACCATGGACCTGCTGCACGGCAGTCCAAAGTCAATGCCACTGAGCCATCACTGCTTCAAAATATATAAACTTAGTTTCGTCATATTTTAAATACTAAGTGCCCAAACTCGAATAAACTTTGCATGTATGTCCTTGAGCCTAATATCTATGAGTTTGGTTTGCCAGATTTCCGTAAAATTAAGTATTTACAAAAATAATTTGAAAATCGTTTTGTATGGGAATTGTTATTTAAACATTTAGGGATTTAATAAATAATAAATCAAATAACTGGTAAACCAAAAGCATAGATTATACAGCATAGCATAAGGCAGCAATACGCATAAAAAACCGAGCTTATACACTTGGTATTTAAAATATAACGAAACTGCGTTTGTATGGAAAGCGCTCCGTGCAGTCTTTTCGTAAAAACCCTTTCTATAAGTCTTGAATGACAACAAAGTAATGGAATCAGAACTAAGTCAAGTGTGACGGCGGTACAAATAAATGCAAAACATAGTAGTATAATATATGGTTTCTGTTTTTTTTTACTCTAGAGTACATAGCCCAAAAGAAGAAAAGCCGTCAAATCTTGCTCCTCCTCATTCAAAGGTTGTCTGGAAGATAAATTTTTGAGCAATAAGGCCGCCTTTTGTTCACAATTGAAAGCCTGTTTAAGGTGTTCTATAAACAGTTCAACTATCTACCTAGCCCTAAAGATAGAGTGACAAACGACACACCAATTTAAGTCAGCCCATGATAAAAAGTCACCTTGTTATACGTGGCGTTTATTACTGAATGCCTAAAATATAATAGAATATATATTGCAACCAAGTGAGATTATGCTGGACAGATTGTATTTAACCTGGGTCCAATTTTAAGTGAACAGGCCACAAGCCTGAGTGTGGGGTCTCCTTGGTTATAAGTAACCATATCCGTCGTTTCCACGTTACATAACCGAATTAGGCTCTGCCACGGAATAGTGTAAAATGATCTAAACGCCTTTCCTCGTAGATCTTGCATGTAAAGAAAGTAAAAAAATAAACGGCTAACCTGTCAAACCTAGCAGCAGTCAATGTAAAAATTGAATTTACTGATCGAACGCGATTTAAGAACTAAGGGTTTGGAGTGATGAGCGCGTTATAAAAAATGCAGTGACAGGCAGAACAAGGATGGTGATACTGCAACTGTAACGGAGAGTCATGACGCTCACCATCAGGCTTAGCTCTAGAGCTAAGCGGGTGCTAGCACCCTAGAGGCTAGAACCCCGGACTTTTAGGCCGTTCCATCATTTAATAGCTGCCGGAACACATGATTAGTTGCTTGGTGACAGATTTTCGAGAGAGTGGTAGCTAGCCAGTCGAGCATGAACTTAGCACTATGTATGTGATGAAGCAAAACCTGAAGCATGATATGAACCCTGCACCAGAAAGCCGCGCTTGTGGTGCTTTTGCAGCAATGATGGCCGAAAGGTAATAGCTATGGACTGCCGTGTCTAAGGCCCCTACTTCGATCCCCACCGCCGGCTTGAGCTTAACCGAATGGTGGAAGGGCATTTTGCAAATGATCGCATTGCGCAGATGGCCTTTCTAACACGTAATTTTTCAACTTTCTCTGGTTGTTCTATTTAAATTGCAAATGCTCGTAAGCACGCGGTGGTTACGAGAGTAGTTGACATGTACAAGATTAGAGCAGATTAGCTCGCCCGTGTGCCGCGACCCTTAAATATCGCGTGTCGGGAATTGAGGGCTTGTTATAATATGTTGAATTTCTCTGGTTGAATTATATGAGAAACACAATTCTTTAAAAGTACTTTACAATCTTTAAATATATTCATAATGGGTACGGTAGATGATGGTAGAATGTTATAATAAATTAGGGAAACCGCTTGTTCGGCCTTCTGCGATGGCGACACCAATGAACCAATTCTGCCTGAGGCTAAATGAGTCCCTCTGACCCTGGCTTGCTCTGGTTGCCCGCAAGCTGAGGTTGCAGAGTTTATACGAAAACGTCTTCCTATATGTTTTGTTTTTAGAAGAATTATCAGGGGCTGTTGACAGAGACAATCAATGTGCTTTTTCGACACCTTTCTTATTTTACGTAAAGACAATTAATATTTAGTGTAATTTACGTTTAGTTGCAAGCTCTTCTTTCTCACGAAATTATATTGTCAGTAAATATGTCTACTTCCGTATCATTTTTCTTTTTCTTTAATACAATATTGTAGCCGAGCCAGATCCTGGCATGCTCTATTAAAGGAAGGCTCCACAGTTTCAGACACAATGAATTAATTCAGTAGATCTGACGGCCAGAGGCCCTCCCCAGGCACCTCGCTCTACGCTAGTGAAGTCCAAGTTGGCCAAACTATCGACAAGTGGCTATTTAAAATAAATATCAATAACACCGTTTTCCAGTACTCAAAATTAGGTTATAATTCATTACACACTTTTCAGGCTGTGTGACTCCTATAAGAACTTAATTCTTCTAATCACAATGTTTGCGAAAATTATTATTTGGCTAATTACACAATCGAACTTGTACTATTGCTCAAACAAAAAACAAGTACAAAAACAGAACCGCATTTCTGTCAAGTGTGAAATAGTCAACATGTGGTAGTCGGAACCATGAACACGGTATTGAGATCAGACTTTTTAACCAGCAGGGTAATGACTTGTTATTTGTAATAATACTCCTATATGAACCGTGTTTGAACTTTGTTGTATAATAAAATTATCGATATATGTCGATAGCATACGGTGGACATTACTACATCGCGCACATATTTGAGTTCATATCACTTGCAACTAAAATAGACAGCTTACATATTTATAGGAGGCATATTGGATACCATTATTGTTTTGGGACCACATTCAGCCTTGCCACTAGCCAAAGTATACATAAGCCTTTTCTTTTCATCCTTACTTTCGAATATGAATATTATTACGCGAACAACTCGAAATGATAGATAACAGAACAAACAGGGGTTTTATTGCTTATGGGGTAGACTTAGACCGCTATATCACATGTTGGTGAGTAATGTTGAGGTCGAAGATTTTAAACTTTTTATGATAAATTGTACTTCTACTTCGTTGCAAAGTTTTTAAAGCGCTCGTAGCGAAGTTTGCTTAGCAGTTCTAAGTTAAGTAACGTTCTCCGTGGTGATGACTTTGATGGGCTAATAACTTACTTCTGAGCGTGCACGTGCTTCAGACGGCATGATAAGCCGCCGGTGCGGGTTGTTGTCTTAGAATGGCAGTCGTTATAGCGTGTTGGTAGGGCATTTTGCGCATGCCCGTCTGGCCAGCTACCACCCTCAAGTAGAAAATCTGTCAAGCCAAGCCACCTAACGGTGTGTTCTGGCAGCTGTTCTTGAGAGCCAGTAACTAATACTGGGTTAGTTTGAACAACATTTTCGACCACAATATGATGATCATGATGAGATAGTGGTCATACGTTAACCTATCAGGCATAAAAAAAAAACAAATAAAGATAAGAAGTGTTATTATATATATATTGTGACATAAGCCAAGTCAGTCATTTTCGAAACAGATAATTTTGAGAGTTGTTATTGGGAGATAAGTATCTCATACAATATAGGAATCAGTCCTAGCAGACCAGAAACTTAGTAGCCTAACTTGTAATCAAACTTATGTAAAGGTTAGCTTTTTTGCGCTCAAGTCTAGTTCAAAAATTAGGCTGATATCCTATTTGTTTGATACAACAATCTAAAGGGCATTCATTTCAGAATTAGTTTACTCTACTTATTGCCGTTTTTATTATTATAGATGTGTTATATGCCCGAAGCCCACCTGATGTTAAGTGGACTAACCTTTGCCTATAACAGACGCATTTCGTCAACGACGAATTGCATTGTGCCCGTCACACTGAAACGTACAGTTGTTAGGTCTCATGTGCCTGTAATTTTACTGGCTCTCAAGGACTGCTGCCGGAACACACTGTTAGGTGCTTAGCGACAGATTTTCTTCTTCAAAAAATCCAAAAATTACACACAATAAAGACTGATCTTAGTAATCTTTTGTAACTGTAATCAAATTACATCTCACAAGAAGTAAATAATATATTTACTTCAAAACAAAAAATGATTCTGCAATAAATTTACTCAGAAAGATGTATGGATTCTAACGATACCCCATACATACAAATCTGATCAGGAATTTGCCAGTTATGGTGAAATAAAGAAACTTACATATATGTACATAAACCCTAAAATCGTTACCCTCCTTTGAACGGTCGTGTAATAATACCATTTAATGGGTAGGTTAAAAAGGTTAACATCGACAAAACTTCTGCGAAAATGTCACGAAAACTTAAACTTGAATTAAACTTTAGCTTGAACTGAAATTAGCATAAAACCAAATTAATAGGAAAACAAATACGTACCATCCTAGTAAGGTTTTTTGCATGGTGGTAGGGCATTATGCGAATGTCTGCCTGGCTAGCTACCACCCTCAAGTAGAAAATCTGTCGCCAAGCACCTAACAGTGTGTTCCGGCAGCTGTCCTTGAGAGCCAGTACTTCTAGGTTAGCCTGAACAACATCTTCGAACACATCATCGCTTACCATCAGGTGAGATAGTGGTCAAAGGCTAACCTATCAGGAATAAAAAAAAAGGTAAATAATTACATGCCAATTAAGAGCTTCGCAATGAATTTTTTTTTTTTTTTATTGCGGATATTAAGCTTTTGATCACAATCTCACCTGGTGGTAAGTGATGATGTGGACAAAGGTGTTAACAGGCTTAACCTAGAATTACTGGCTCTCAAGGAAAGCTGCCGGAACACACCGTTAGGTGCTTGGCGACAGATTTTCTACTTGAGGGTGGTCGCTAGCCAGGCGGGCATTCGCAAAATGCTCTACCACCATACAAATGTAACAAACCATTTCAAATGTTAAAAATTACAAGCATAATTAAAGAAAACGTCTGATCGTTAGCTATAATCTTTATTCTTCGGATTTTAAATTCCCGCCATTTTAGAGATAAATATGCCACAGACCCAAACTCTGTGAGGCTTCACCACAAATTGTATAGATTATGTCTAAAGAGTGTCCACTACGGATACACTAAAATGCTACGAATATATCCTGCATCGTGCCCTTTTGGGAGAGTAACCGCATTGCTGTATTCTGCCGGTTTCGCAGCACCTAATAGCACAATGCGGATAATCGTGCCCTCTGCCTTTTAACATTTACAACGATATTGGCGTTCGTCGTTAAAACGAAAATTTATGATTTTGGCTTTCAGTTTCAACCTCGTCGCCTTTCAACAACAGAAAGCAGCGGATTGCGTTACCAATAATAATAGCAAAAAGTTAATTTAATTTAATTTACATATCTCTTGCTCTGTAAGTACACCCTTACACCCCTGAATGCTGGGGTGTATGACTATCATTACAGCATAGGTTTTGGAATTTGAAAAAAGAACTGTCATACTCATACTGCACGAAGAATATTTTTAAAAAGTTATTTTTTTTTCTCGGTATCGATTAATTACTCGAATCGGAATCTAGACAATTTATTTTATAAAGATTTTATTTTATTTAAATACACATTTTTTTCTTCTTAATAAATGTTCATTGAAACCTGCTGTCTTGTTGTTTACTAACCTCACAATCGATATGTAAAGCAGAGTATTTATCTCGGGCGTAAGCATCAATTGCATACTCGGGTTAATTAGCGCCTTCGCTTCGCTCAGGCGCCAAAAACCTCGTATGCAATTGATGTCATACAGCCCTTGGTTAATAATCTACTATTACATATCTCTTGCTCTGTAAGTACACCCTTACACCCCTGAATGCCGGGGTGTATGACTATCATTACAGCATAGGTTTTGGAATTTGAAAAAAGAACTGTCATACTCATACTGCACGAAGAATATTTTGAAAAAGTTAATTTTTTTTTTCTCGGTATCGATTAATTACTCGAATCGGAATCTAGACAATTTTATTTTATAAAGATTTTATTTTATTTAAATACACATTTTTTTCTTCTTAATAAATGTTCATTGAAACCTGCTGTCTTGTTGTTTACTAACCTCACAATCGATATGTAAAGCAGAGTATTTATCTCGGGCGTAAGCATCAATTGCATACTCGGGTTAATTAGCGCCTTCGCTTCGCTAAGGCGCCAAAAACCTCGTATGCAATTGATGTCATACAGCCCTTGGTTAATAATCTACTATTATTTATTCAAATTAGTGTGCAAATTAGTATTTACACACGAATTACTCTAATGATATATAGATATAATACAATATGTCAAATATGTCAAAATAAAAAAATAATTAACAGATGTCAAAAATATTAAAATGAAAGTTAAAATTCAAAAAAAAAGGAGATCACTGTAAGCGTGTTTTTTATAGGTTAGTTTCTTCATAGCGCGTTCCATAGAAACGTAGTTTTGTCACACTTTAAATACCTAATATTTAAACTCGATGGAATTAATCTTTTTTTTTTTTTTAATTTTTAATTTAATTGAGCCTAAAATGCATGCTTCTGGATTTTCATTTTCCATAAAATTACCTATAATCAAAATTATTGGGTAAATTGTTTCGTTTGAGGATATCTATTTAGATACATGGAGAAAATACTAGCAAAGCAGAAACACAGATATGAGGCTCTAGGACACGAACGCAATATTTCAACGAGTTTGAATACTTGTTTTTTAAAATATGACATAACTAGATATAGTACCACCAACTTAACTGTGCAGTTTTCGAGGGCGCTACTGGTCAAGGAAATCAACTACAAACTGTCACAATTTGAAGGAATGTTGTGGTTCTTTTTTTTGCCGCCTGAACAGATAAGTTGGTGGGACTGTACGTTTATATGAAAAGAGCTACGATTCCACTGAGCAAGTAATATTACGATTCTTGTTTTTGCTTTACTACGCTTAGGATGTACATAGCGAAAAATCCTAAGTCTAGTGTTTGCTCTATCGTAAAAACAGTCATACATGCAAGCATCAAACTTGGCGCGATTATGTTCCAAATCTCTAGTGACTAGAATATATCAGCAAATAAAAAAGAACCGGCCAAGTGCGTGTCGGAATTCCGCTACGGAACTCAATTTTGACATTAACCCACTCGCGCCGACGTAGAGCATGCTGCCCATGGGGAGCATTGTTTGAATTAGTCGCCTTTGATGATATCTAAAGAATATCTTGGAACACCGATAGCTTAGTGGCATCTCGTGTCGACTGCCTCTGGCGCGGGCTTCGCAGCATAAACTCAAAGGTTCGAATAAAATTTCCTGTAAACTCTTGCGAGAATAGATCCTCAAATAGAAAATCTATAACCAAGAATCTGTAGTGCTGGAGGATACATTTACGAGAAAGATTTTTATTTTTATGTTCCGCCAGCTGTCCTTATAAAGCAATACCGATTCTAGGGTGCACACCTATTTAAAAAACAATGGTATACCCCACTCTCTGTTGAACAAGTTTTTACATAAGCATCTAAAACTTCTATCTCATAAAAAAAATTACCAATCTTTGCCTTACATTCTCCGAGGGTTCTACTAAAATATTAAATGGGAAAGTTTTCCGAACAAAGCCCATATTCACCATTGATACCACGGGCACATACCGGCTCCTACATAAGTAATACCTGCTTGCCAAACTCTTGAAATATTAGTGAGTCTTCAAGGCTGACCTTGGGATGTTTCGGTTACTTCGATCGATGCCTTTTTATTTCGAATACCAACAATTACCTACTTTATTGCGTGGGGTTGGTACGAGTATTCTGGTACTTTACTTTGGTACTTTGGTGAAACGTCAGAGAAGTATTTTAACATCTAACCTCTTTTTAATAATTTTAAAGTAGTTTTTAGTTTTTTTTATTCCCTTGAAAGAATGCGTTCTGTGAAACTTTTTTGTTGTGATTAAATTACGGAACAAGCACGCTGCACAAGGCACACGTGGAGTTACTCGATAGCCACTGCCTACCACAGATGCAGTTCGACACTACAAATGCGAACTGCACTGCGCCCAATGTGTCCATAATTTCACCGTCATTTATGCCCCACAAACTGGAACAGGTTAGGAACATAACTGCTTGGCGGTAAATAGAGTCCTGCTACTAAAATTTAGTTTTCAGCTGTTTATTTCTTCAAAATAGTGCCTTCTGTGCAACTCCATCTGACATAACGCGTTTGATATTTATTTCAAATTTCAATAAGAATTATAGGATCTAGGCTGTTGGATGCTGGGCTAGAATATCACCCCCTATCTCTTCCCGTGGGCGTCCTATGAGGCGACTAAGTGTAAAATACCGGAAGGTGGGCAGCAGCGCCTTCTGACGAACTGCTATCTTACACTGCGATTCCCAAGATGCCTGCCAAGCGTGGGGATTATGGCAAATTTCTTCCATGGATGAGAATCCCCTTGTTCAACGGTGGACATTCCGATTGATGTGATGAATAAGTATTCAAAAAAAATAACATCGTTAAAATATTTTCTCCGAATCTCACGTATTACGTGATCGAGTACAATTAATTACACTAAACCACAGTAATGATTATATTTTAATTTCTTCTTCTTATATTAAATGTTTGAGTTCACACTACTCGAATATCAATATTCAGTAGTGTGAACTCAAACGATTGAAACGAAATCAATTTATTTTAATATCCCGATATTTCAGGACAATTATTCTAAAAATACTTATTAACCTTTTTTGGGCGATCGAATATAATTGTCACATTTTCTCTCTGTATAAGTGTGTTACTCGTAGGTGTCATGTGTATATATATTACTTTACTACCAACAGTCTGCGAAAAAAAAAAATCATAGACACATATATATTTAGTTATAACTTAGCGTCATTTTTTTTTATTTATTGTGACGGATCAAGCACGAGGCCTACCTGATGTTAAGCGGACTAACCTCTGCCTATAACAGATGCATTTCGTCACAAGTCACGAATTGCACTGCGCCCGTCACCTTGAGACATAGTTCTTAAGTCTCGTGTGCCTGTAATTTCACTGGCTCTCAAGAACTGCTGCCGGAACACACCGTTAGGTGCTTTGCGACAGATTTTCTAACTGGAGGGTGGTCGCTAGCCAGGCGGGCATTCGCAAAATGGCCTTCCACCATGAAGCTCAAGCCCGCGGCGGGATTCGAACCATGGACCTGCGGCACGGCAGTCCATAGTCAATGCCACTGAGCCATCACTGCTTCGAAACTAACCTATTTACCTCTTTCTTTTACTAAACTTTAATTCTACTTGTTCATATAATAAGATCGCACTAGGTATACATCTACTCGTATAGCACACATTAGGCGTGTTACAGAGCTCTGCACGTGTGTATACCTCACATGGATAGACAGTTACGTGCACTGTAAGCTATACATTTTTAATCACCACTTAGCTTTGGGGAGGTGGCCCTTAGTCCGTAAATGGCGACCTGAATCTTAAAATAGAACTAGCTTTATAGGTTGATAACTTGAGAAAGTTTGGGCACATGTTTTCAGTGAACTCCCCTTTAGTTTTCGCACTATAGTACATAATACTACAAACAAAAGACTAACTTGTGTTTGATAATGCCTAATTTCATAATAGTACCGAAAAAAATGAGCCATGAGCGAGAAACGAACCCGCGGCTCAAGGCAGCCGTCATACGACGCGTTACGATTAAATAATTAAAACCAATAGACAAAAAATACGCAGTTTTTCGCTTTGGTAGCTAGTTTTTGCTATTGCAGGTACACGATCACTGCGCGATATTAAAGTAATATTTTATATTTAGTGGAACAATAATCAACATTAATGAGTGCTAAGACGTCAACGCGGGCGTCCCGAGCTCTCCTTGAAAATGACCACCGAATCGAAACTATAGTCGGAGCTATCTGACTTATTCACGTGAGTTATCCCGTATTATTTACTAAAATAATCAAAATGATTTTAATAAGGTAATAAGGGTTTAAAAGGTTAGTTAGGTTAGTTTTAAAGGTACTTAACCCCTAAAACTGACTAAAATATAAAACATTACCATTAACCGTAACAACAACACAATAATAATTAACGTAACAACAAAAAAATAACGATGTACGAATAATAAATAACGAATGTATAGTATACCATTAACGCGTTGACAAGTACTAAACAGCTTCACTTGAATAGATTTTTCGCAAAATATATTTAGTTTGTTGCAGGAAGAATATTTGATAATATTATCTAAGGCCCAGTTAATTCCAAAGCACGTTACTTTAAAATCTTCTCGATAGGATACAATTGCAAAGTTGGCTTTAAATTACGCTTGTAACGTAAATATCTTAATTATTCATGTATTTACTGTACTGTATTGTAACAGCCGACTCGTCCACTGCTGAACACAGCCTCCCCTATTAAGGGGTATTTGCCATAATCCCCACGCTTGGCAGGCGTCTTGGGGATCGCAGTGTAAGATGACAGTTCTTTAGAAGGCGCTGCTGCCTACCTTCCAGTATTTTTCCCTTAGTCGCCTCTACTACACACGTGGCATGATATGGGGAGTTGCAATACTACCCCGGCACCCCACGGGGATTCATGTATGTATGTGTATAAAAATATAACAATAAAATAGAAAAACCTTATTAAGTGGGACAAGTTGTGTTATATTTTCGATCTGAGTTTTTTGTGTTAAGAAGTTTTCTTTCATTTTTCAGCCAAACTTATCGCGATTTCTCCATCGCTGCCTCTCTTTCACTCCTGTGCAGTTCGATAGTGACGGAATTTCAGTATTAGACAGCGTCTTAAGTAACCATGCATAGGGAATAAAATAAAATAAAAAATATCTCGTAAATTTCTTTTTAAGTAATCCGCCGAGCAGGCGTTATTGAAAACATAAAAATATTTAAAAACTGGTTTAAAAATTTCCGCCAATTAATTTGCATCAGGGCTTTACCTCAGCTCTGATTGTAAAAAGAGAAAACATATCCCGGCCACACGGTACCCAGGGGCGGATGTTCGCGGGTTCGAATCCCGCACACACATAATGATGTCACTGCAAATGTAGATAGACGGCACGCTTAGCATCAAGCGGACGACTTACCCATCACTTCATATAAAATAAAAATGATATGGAATGAGTGAAAATGCGGAATTGACGAATAATACGAATTCTAAAAGATTTAATATTATTTTTAATATCACCGCCGGCGGCGTGGCATCGGCACAGCTATTAGATATGTGTTCCAGTATTATTTTTAATATACCGTGAGCTCGTCTTTTGCCAAACGCCATTAAAATGATGGAAGTGTATAATGCGACGTATTTATGTACCTAGTTCCCTGAGGACTGAACTGGGATGTCTGCCAGTGGGCCAAGTTTAAGAGTTTGTAGAACAAAACTGATAAATAATTTTAATATTGTTAGGTTTGCAATAACGCCTGCTATGCGTATTAAATTTGTGATTTATATTTGTGATTTTGTAATGATAGATATTTTATCAGTTTTGTTCTAGATATTTTTGAAGCGCTCGTAACTTTGCTAAGTTGGCTTAGCTAAGTTAAGCAACGTCCGCCGCGGTCAGGAGTTGGATGGGTGCTAGTGACATTCCTACTAAACGTGCACGTGCTTCGGAGGGCACGTTAAGCCATCGGTCCCGGTTGTTGTCTTACCATGGCTGTCTTTACAGCATATTGGTAGAGCATTTTGCGAATATCCGCCTGGCTAGCTACCACCCTCAAATTGAACGTTTTTCCGTGCTTCGGAGGGCACGTTAAGCCGTCGGTCCCGGTTGTTGTCTTAGGATGGCAGTCGTTATAGCATGGTGGTAGGGCATTTTACGAACGCCCGCCTGGCTAGCTACCACCCTCAAGTAGAAAATCTGTCGCCCAGCACCTAACGGTGTGTTTCGTAGAGCCAGTACTTCTAGGTTAGCCTAAACAACATCTTCGACCACATCATCACTTACCATCAGGTGAGATAGTGGTCAAAGGCTAACCTGTCAGGCACAAAAAAAAAAAAAAGAACACCTAACAGTGTGTTCCGGCAGCAGTCCTTGATAGCCATTAAATCTAGGTTAGCATGAACAACATCTTCGATAGTATCATCACTTACCATCAGGATGTGATAGTGGTCAAAGGCTAGCCTAACAGCTAAAATAAAAACTAGAAACTGTAAACATTCTCCAATATATTCAAACGATGATGAGTAAAAGATTTTTCGGAAGGAAGTCAGCCTGCGATTCTTTTTACTAATGTTATTAGCTATTGTGATAATTTAGTAAGTCTACCATTAAGCATTAATTGAAAATTAATTTTCCACTTTCAATATGTTCCCAAGTCTAAAACTATTTCCGTTAACGATTTATTACAATAATTTATTTGACTTATTGATGTTTACGTGGTAGCCAATTGAATCGAGTCCATTTCTCATTTATTCCATTCATATGAATTGAATGTTTTCTTAAAATATTTGTTATTTTCTAATATGTTATTGGAGCCCCCTGAAAAGTAATTTTTATTTTAATAGGTTTGCAATAACACCTGCTATGCGGATTATATATTTGTAATTTTGTAAAGTATTTTTTATTTTTCTTGAATTGATATTGGAGTATTCATCTTTGAGTCAATATTTTACACCAAATGTCATAATGTCTATCCTATGTCCGTGCTAGAGACACAGAATAAAAAGGCTAGAGACCCGTACATTATCTGTCTGCACGTCCATATGTCACGACATATGGACATGCAGACAGATAGTGGAGTATCGAACAGGGTTCAGTTTTGCCCTTTAGGTACGGAACTCTAAAAACAAAAGATATAGAGTCACAATGTTACTTAGTTGCAAAATAAACAAAGACAGTAGATACATATCTTGAGTCCACAATAAATCGCTCTTCTACAAATCCAGCTGGAGCTAGATAAATGGAGGTCCTCCCATCGCTGCAGACATACTGTTCACGTTTGTTCCCTAGGTACTACTTACTACATAATGTGTAGTTAAGTATTAAAGTCAAACTCTTTAACATTGTAATTTTTGGAGATCCTCAAAAAGAAAAAGTATAAAATAATTAAATAGGTTAGTAAAAACTCAACTGCAAATTATTTATTTTAGTTTAAAATTATATCGGTCCCTTAAAATTAAAACTGCGAGTTATATCTATATATTAGGTCCTTACATATGAAATTGGCGTTTTTCGTACTGGCCACTTTAATCACGAATTTCTCCTCTTTGGTAAGGAATTCCAAATTCAAATTTGTACAGCTATAGACTCATGTATTTGTGCTTCGATGATCGTCATTCATTTGTTTTTTTTCTTCTGTTTTTTTCTGTTTGCGTCACTCATTTTACAAAATGGAAAACCTTAAATATCGCATTATTTACGAGTACGAGTTCCGCCGTGGCACTAGTGCTGCGGAAACAACTCGAAGGGTGAATGATGTGTATGGCGGTCGTGTTGCAAAAGAAAACACAGTTCGTTTTTGGTTCCAACGTTTTCGTTCTGGAAATTTCGACCTGCAGAACAAGCCCCGTGGACGGCCTGAGACTCAAGTTGATAATGAAGAGTTGAAGGCTATTGTGGAAGCGGATCCATCGCAAACCACGTCCGAGTTAGCTGCAGGCTGCGATGTTAGTGATAAAACTGTTTTAATTCACTTGAAGCAAATTGGGAAGATTAAAAAGCTTGAAAGGTGGGTACCTCACGAATTGACTGAAACAAACCGGCAAACGCGCGTCGACTGCTGCGTTACATTACTAAACCGGCACAATAATGAAGGTATTTTAAACCGAATCATTACCTGTGATGAAAAATGGGTTCTTTACGATAATCGGAAGCGCTCAGCGGAATGGTTAGATCCTGGCCAGCCAGCCAAATCCTGCCCCAAGCGAAAATTAACCCCAAAAAAGTTACTTGTAAGCGTTTGGTGGACTAGTGCCGGTATTGTTCATTACAGTTTTCTCAAATCTGGCCAGACTATTACGGCTGATGTCTATTGTCAGGAATTGCAAACCATGATGGAAAAGCTAGCGGCTAAACAACCTAGGCTGGTCAATCGCTCCACGCCACTGCTGCTTCACGACAACGCTAGACCACACACTGCGCAACAGACGGCTACTAAATTAGAAGAGCTTCAATTGGAAAGTCTAAGACATCCTCCGTACTCCCCGGACCTTGCTCCAACAGATTACCATTTTTTTCGAAATTTGGATAACTTCTTGCAAGGGAAAAAATTCAACTCCGATGGGGCAGTCCAAATCGCCTTCAAAGATTTTATTGATTCCCGTCCGACTGGTTTTTTTAGTAAAGGGATCAATGAACTACCTATGAGATGGCAAAAGTGCATAGAAAATAATGGTTCATACTTTGATTAATTAAATATATTATATTAAAAAATATTCGACTTTTTGTTCCTCCCATACAAAACGCCAATTTCATATGTAAGGACCTAATATTTATGGAATCGTTTTTAAAGCCCTTCATTTTGATTACACACACGATGGGTATTGTTTTAAATCTGCCTGTATGTATTTTTATTTTCTATTTACCTAGTGTCACTTGCGCTATCAAGAAGAATCTAACGATATATTTATTACATTAAAATCGGCTAAGCCGTTTAGAAGTTATGGTGGAATAAAGAAACTCACAAACATATGTATACATACATGAACCCTGAAAACTTAACACTCCTTTTATGGGAAGTCATGTAAAAATGAACCCTTAGACCTTTTCTCAGGAATTGGTAGAGGTAACAAGTTGATTTTATGTCATGACCACGGGTCTGCGGTCTATTTCAGCTGTGAAATAATCATAATTATACGATACTTTTATTTGTATAAAAAAAATGTGTCAAATAAGGTTACGGTGTTCTTAGGGTATATTCCATTTGTCGCTATGAACGTTATTTTCGATAATTTTGATCACATTCTGCGTCTATGGTTGTGATCACTGTGATCGTTTGTAACTGTCATCCCCTGTTCCATTTAGGATAGGAACGCTAAGAATGCCACTAAAATTTGCCACTTCTGTCACTTTTGACATTAGATGTAGCGTTTATGGCGAAAATAATGCCAAGACCCATGTGGAACAACTTTTTGGGAGTGTGATCGTTTTTAGCGAATCTAACTCAAATGGTAAGCACCCTTAATGGTGATTGGTTACCGCAGCCTATGGACGCTTGCATCATTTGCGCGTTACCGCCTCTACAAATACCTATATATTAACCCCCTTCTCTTGAAGAAACACATACAGTAGTCCCTGGGGTAAACCTCGGCCGGCAGCTCGTTCCATAATCGAGTGTTCGCAAAAGCTCATGTTTTGGAATGTGCTGCCTCCCGCGGAGGAAATTCCTTTGATCGATAAAGATATGGTCGTTTATATCTATATATTTTGGTCAAAGACTTGCATGAAAAATTACACTGTGTGTTTACACTTGGTATTAAAAAATTTGAAGAGCCCGTAGCGAAGTTTGCTGAGCTGTTCTTAACCGATCAGCAAAGTTAAGCAACGCCCGACGCGGTCATGATTGGGATGGGTGACCGCTAGTGACATTACTGCTGAGTGTTTCCGTGCTTCAGAGGGCACGTGAAGAAGTCCGCCCGGTTATTGTCATAGGATGGCAGTTGTTATGTTTTAGCAAGTTTGTTGTATGGGAGCCCCCCTTAAATATTTATTTTATTTTATTTTTAGTATTTGTTGTTATAGCGGCAATAGAAATATATCATCTGGGAAAATTTCAACTGTCTAGCTATCACCGTTCTTGAGATACAGCCTGGTGACAGACAAACGGACGGACAGCGAAGTCTCAGTAATAGGGTCCCGTTTTCAGCCTTTGGGTACGGAACCCTAAAATGACTACATTTGTATGGAAACGCTGAGAAGAACCTTTCCTTTATGTGGCCCGTTACTACACCTTATAAGTCGGTCTTAAGACAACAAATAACTGGTTTTGAATAATTTCTTCGTTCCCTACCTACACCTCCTACATAAAGATGCTACCACAGCCCACACTCGACATTTAGACAAGTAAAATTAAGTAGATATAGAGCCTACCTACATAAAGACGGCTGAAAAGCCAAGTAATTATTATTTTGCTAAACCTTTTCGTTATTCTGTCTAAAAATTATAACTAACATTGAATTATAAACAACCTAGCCTGTCTGTTAGTTTCTAGGGTTCCGTAAAAGAAAACGGGACCCTATTACTGAGCCTCGGCTGTCCATCTGTCTGTCTGTCTATCCGACTTACCTACATCTGTTGCTCTATCTCTCATCAATCTAGACGATGGCACCTCTTATGCAACAAGTTTTTTATTTTTTTTATTTATAGGATTGTTATGGATTAAGCACGAGGCCCAGCTGATGTTTAGAAGTAACCTCTGCCTGTAACAGATACATTTCGTCACAAGTTACCAACTGTACCTTGTCATGTGCCTGTAATTTTACTGGCTATCGAGGATTGCTGCTGGCACATTATTAGGTGCTTGCTACGAATAATTAACTTATTATTTCTTCGTAGGGTGCTTGGCATCAGATTTTCTTCTTAATGGTGGCTGCTAGCCAGGCGAACATTCTAAATGCCCTACCGTCAAACGAAATTAGTCTCTAAAATAAATTTCCACAATAAAAAATATCTAATTCTTTTTTAATATTATATATGTTTGCAATAACACCTGCTATGCGGATTATTAATATTTGTAATATCTAAAAGTGTGAAAGTTTATTTCTGAACAATAACATGAAATGATTATGTAGGTACATTTGTGGTTCAACCTACTTACTCATAAGTGAGCTCTAGACGATAAAATTTAAAAAAAAACTCGGTTTATCTATTTATATGGCGTATGTTTTCGCGATTGCAAAGGTTTTTGAGGAACTACTTTACCCTATTCTAACTTGAAATAAAATACATTGAAAATCTAGGTAGAGATACATAGAATCTGCAAAATATGCTGACATATTGGTACCCAAAATAACAAATAAATTATGATTGTTAGGAGGTATAAAACACTCGAAGTGCGAGTTCGACTCGCATTTCAGACTTCTTCGTCATTCATCGCACGAGTCTTTGGTACCTACTATAGTCACCAAAATAATTTTATTTTTACTCTCTATGTTGTCTCCCTAAGTTAGAAAAAATAAAATTTTAAACATCGCATCTCATCGTACCGTGTAGGTGACGTGTTCAACACATGAAAATAACCAACACTAATGAGCGAAATATTATGTAGTTTACATTTCTGTTACGGGTTTATAAAACTACTAAAAATAGCACCTACCTACATTGAAGTTGTAAATTCATCATAAATGTGAACAACGACATCTATTATCCTTGTAAAATATCTATTATTTTCATTTTTATTGTTCTAATAAAAGCTTTGAACAAATAATAGCTTGTCTGCGTAGTTGTGGTCGATGTCCATCAGTCAGACTTTTTTATAGTCATCTGGGTGGTTTATTTTAGTGAATTGATTTATTTTAGATTTTACTTTCTTTTTAACGGTGGCTTGCGAAATTTGGGTGCTCAAAGGAACATTCAAAGAGTTTTTCAGACAAAGAGAATTAGAACAAGGGTTTTTGTTTCAATTGAACGTTCAACATATACAAGGTGTCCCAAGAAGTAGTAATATACTGAAGCTGGGAGGTAGAGGGCCTAGAGGGCTATCTGAATCACCCCCATATATGTTCGGCTATTATTCGTATTTTCGGAGTTATGACTTTTTTTTTAATTTTTCACCTATCACCGAGTATGATGAGTTTTTTATTTATGGTGACGTGAATTATTGCGGTAGATGCTTGTTTTTATTTGTTTGCTAAGCTGATAGATAGGCCAATTCAATATGGTAACATATACTATCGTTAGATCTTAATAGAATAAAAAAAAAAAAAATGCCAAGAAAAATAAAATTATCCAGTATGTTCACAACTTCAAGGGCACGTTAAAAAAAACTCATTTAAAAAAAACATATCGTTAGGCTTTTAAAAACTTGCTCTATCTATCAGGTATTTGGTGAAAATTTATTGCAGTTAAACACCTTGTAATTGGTTTTACTTTGCTTGCATTAATCATCATGTAAATTAAAATTTTGCAATGAACACATGTAGATTTCAATTTTTTTATTGAAGCCTTATGAATAATAAAATGAAATTTTTAGGGTAGCTATACCTGATGGAAGAGCAAGTTTTTAAAAGCCAAACGGTATTTTTTGTGTGATTTTATTTTTTTAAGGGCCCTTGAAGTTGTGAACATACTGGGTAATTTTATCGTTCATGTAATTTAATTTTTTATTCCATTCAAAGATCTAACGATAGTAAATGTTACCATACTGAATCGGCCTACCTATCAGCTTAGCACACAAAAAAATCAAGCATCTACCGTAATAATTCACGTCACCATAAATAAAAATCTCTGCGTACTCGGCGATTGGTGAAAAAATCTATGCTTATTGCTGTATAAAAATATCTATCATTGACACTGTGAATTGACATTTATTATGTAATGAAATGTGTTTGTTAATGTTAGCAACATTGGTGGGTCGCAATTTTAGAACGTAACTTTATCTAATATTCCTAAACGAAACCTTTATTTTACTACCTTCATCCTTTCCTTCACTTTCCTTGGCTAACCTGGAGGGTAGTTAAATAACGTTGTTGACGTCTAACCGGCACGAGATCGAGTGAGAGCTCCGTAAACTTTCCTCGAAATATTGCCTAAACGACAGTTACTCAACATCAGCCGCGACCATCGCGCATAGCAAATCATCGTTCATCTCTTGCAAGAAAATCAGCGTTGAATGCGAGGGAAAAGGAATCAACAACTACGCGTCGTGTAACATCCAGCACGCGGGCGAGCTGAACCAGGTAGCCTTTCATTTGTTTCCTTTTTTCCCAACCATTTCCTGGTCCTTCGACGCCGAATCCTATCTAAATTAACTTAAAATCCTATATTTAAAACATCAAATATTGCATTCTTATTTATACCCAAATTCCCCTACTTCGTTGTGTTTCATTTTTGCGACCACCATTTTTAGCATAAATTGTCGAGCTTCACTCACTCACAATATATTACTTGCTCAGTACTCATTTCATGTGTTACACCATCAAACGGCATCAAGCTTTATCAAGCTTTGCATTTTTGTTGGTTAACTGGCAACTAATCTTAGTGTGTGGATGTCAGAACTGTCAAGTGTCTAATCTTTTCTCACTGTCACCTGAGTCTAAACAAAACATTATTTTGTGTATTTTGTGATTTAACTTGAAGAAAACCAGTTAAATTTTAATCTAAAATGGCAGAAGTTCGTATTTGTTTGTTGAAGTTCGATATGGCTATGAAATGGCTTCAGGCCACGTATGATTTTTCCCAAGAATTAGGCATGAAAGAGAGCGTAAGTAATCACGAGAGATTGCGTTTCATAGCTCGTCACAAAGACATGAACAAATATCGCGATCAGATTGATGAGGCTTTTTCTATTGTTATGTGTAGTAGGCAGACGTTAAAGGAAGAAAAACGCTCTGCGAGTGAACTTGAAAAGTCACACGAAAAATACATGGAAATGTATTATTCAGTGCAAGTTGTGTACGACACATTAGTGGAGGCGCAGCGAAGTTCCGATGGAAGTATGCATTTGGCGTCTACTCAGTGCGAGAAAGAGTTTTATTTACCAAAAATAAATCTCGTTAGATTTACTGGTGATCATACTGAGTGGACAAACTTTAACTCAACATTCAAAAGTTTAATCCATGAAAATCAGCGACTGAGCTCAGTCCAAAAAATGCACTACTTGATAGGGGTACTAGATAAGGAGCCTTTATCTTTAGTGAAACATTTGCCAATCTCAGAGGTAAATTATAGTGTTGCTTATGATTTATTGGTGGAGCGATATGAGAACAAGAGGATCATAGCAGACAAGCATGTAGAGGCCATTCTAAATCTTACTAATTTGACTCAAATAAATACAAAATCATTAAATAAATTCATCAATACATTGAAAG
Organism: Plagodis pulveraria; assembly: GCA_963890685.1. NCBI lineage: Eukaryota > Metazoa > Arthropoda > Insecta > Lepidoptera > Geometridae > Plagodis > Plagodis pulveraria. Next base: position 3,056,712 of record OY982961.1, on the reverse strand, counting down.
AAAATACACATGCTTTGGTGGCCTTGAAATTTGATGTTGATTCTTGGAGTTTTTTGTTACTACACATCATTTTGAAAAAAATTCCTCTAGACATGCGCACTAAATTCGAGTCAAACATTGTTGATCCTTTAGCGATACCAACTTTTACTCAACTGCTGAAGTTCCTTGAGAGTCAGCTCCGTATACTGGAAAATATTGCCGGTACTTCATTTAAGGCTTCTACTAACTCAGTAAATGTGGTAAACACAGAGAAAAAACTCAGTCACAATTCTTGTCCTTGCTGCAAGGAAGCTCATGCTATTTATTACTGTCAAAACTTTAATTCCATGACTCCAGAACAAAGAAAGCAATTTGTCATAAAAAATCAACTTTGTTTTAACTGCCTAAGAACACATAGTGTCTCAAAGTGCCTGTCGAAGAGTGTATGCCAAGTATGTAGTGGACGTCACCATACAAAGCTCCACATTGAGCATCACCATAAGCCACCACAGATAGAAACAAGGGAAAGCGAGGCTACTATGTCAACCAGTTCCATGGTCCAGTCATTGCATGGTGCCAATAGTGGGTCTACCATGGTTTTAGGTACTGCTTTTGTCAGGGTACGGGATGTCAATGGACACTTCCATTCAGCTCGTGCTCTGATTGATAGTGGCTCTCAAGTCTCCATCATAACTGAGAACTTTGCTCAAAAGTTAAAACTTCCTCGTTCACCATCAGAGGCAGTTATTGGTTTGGGTGCCGCATCCACTCAGCAGACTTGTGGCATAATTTCATGCACTATTATACCTATGGGTGATTGTACCCCATCCCTCTCAACTGACTGCATAATTTTAAAGCGGATAACAGGTAATCTACCATCCGTGCCAGTAGATAAATCTACTTTAGAGTTATGCAAAAACTTGGTCTTGGCTGACAAACATTTTACTGTTCCGGGACCAATTGATCTATTGTTAGGTATTGACTTGTACAATGAGATACTGGATGGCAGAAGGTTCAGCCTTGGTGAAGACATGCCTACTGCCTATGCTTCAATATTTGGGTGGGTTATAATGGGGAAAGCTCCTGCAGCATCGCTGCTTACTCATAATGCTGTAGCGATGGCCTGCACATTAGACCTCGATCTAGCTCTCACTCGGTTCTGGGAAGTCGAAGAGACTCCTAGCCAACCCATTTCAGACCCTGAGCATATTCTCTGTGAGAAGCACTTCACTGAGACACACACTAGGGACAGTACTGGTCGCTTTGTTGTGCGTCTCCCTTTCAAGGTCAACCACAAACCATTGGGCAACACCCACATAACTGCACTCAAGCGGTTTTATAATTTAGAGAGACGGCTATTAAAAGATGCATCTCTCCGTGAACTCTACATAGCGTTCATGCGCGACTATGAAGAAGACGGTGTTTGATGCATCTTCTGCGAGCTCCACGGGTGTGTCGCTCAACCAGGTCCTGATGCCCGGACCTAAGCTACAAAAACACATCGAAGATATCATTCTCAGGTTCAGAACACATCAGATTGTCTTTACCTGCGAAATTAAGCAAATGTATCGTCAAGTGCGCATGGCTGACGACGATTGCAAGCTCCAGACTATATTTTGGCGCGAGTCTCTTGAAGAGCCCATCAAGCAGTTTGAGCTTACCACCGTAACTTATGGGGTTACCAGCTCAGCTTTCCAGGCGATTCGCGTCATACATGAGCTTGCCTGTCTGAACGCTGCAACGTATCCAACTGCGTCGAAAACGCTGCTCGAGGATACATTTGTCGATGACGTTTGTAGTGGAGCCCCTGACTTACCTTCCGCTCTTGACCTGCAAAAGGAACTAGTTGCCATCCTCTCTCAGGGTGGTTTCGCGTTGCGCAAGTGGTCCAGCAATTCCAAAGAATTTCTTAAATTGCAATCTGCTGATCACTGTGAGCAACCTTACAGATTCGAGGAGGATGACAACAACATTTATAAGGTGCTGGGGATGGAATGGAACGCAAAGGTTGACAGCTTCATCTATCGGGTTTCTCAAATGAAGAGCGTTACGACAAAGCGCGGCGTCTTGTCGAACATCGCAAGGCTTTACGACCCTTGCGGGTTTCTCACACCACTGACATTTTTCGCAAAACACCTGATGCAAACCATCTGGGCCTTGCAGCTCGGCTGGGATGAACCCCTTCCATCCGAAATTATTGATATCTGGGAAAAATTCAACTCGCAGCTCTCTCAACTTGATAATGTTTCTATCCCAAGGTGGCTGCTCATTGATCAACCTCTGGACATACAGCTCCACGGTTTCAGTGACGCCTCCGAGCGTGGTTACGCTGCATGCGTCTATCTGCGTGTTCAAGGACCAACCGGTAGTACTTCGGTCAGGCTCTTACTGGCCAAGTCCCGGGTGGCTCCACTTAAACAAAAGCTCACAATCCCTAAGCTGGAACTAAATGGCGCTCATCTCCTTGCACGTCTTCTGCATCATGTTTATGGCATTCTAGTTAATAAAATGGAAATCAGCAGTACAATGGCCTGGTGTGATTCCAGCATCGTACTCGCCTGGCTTAAGGTATCTCCTCATAAGCTTCAGACTTTTGAGGGGAACCGCGTGTCTCAAATACAGACTCTAGTGCCAAACGCTGTGTGGAAATACGTGCCATCAGCCAAAAACCCCGCTGATTCGGCAAGCCGAGGTCTCACTCCTTCCGAATTAGTGGCACATCATTTGTGGTGGTCTGCGCCGTGGTTAGTAGAAGATTGTTCTACCTGGTCTGAGGAGATTTCTCTTCCAAGAGAAGAAAACTTGCCTGGCTTCAAATCAACCCCGCCCATTTCCAACGTCGCTGCTCTACCTGAAGAGCTGCCATTTATGACGAGGTTTAGTTCGTTTCCCAAGTTACAATCGGTTGTAGCTTGGTGCAAACGCTTCATTCATAACTCGCGCAATCCCCATCAGCGTCGAACTGGTCCACTAAGCGTTGCGGAGCTCAACAACAGCTTGCTCCATATCGTAAAGTTGGTCCAGTCGACGGAGTTTTCACAAACCCTTCGGGCGTTGCGCGACAATAAACCTCTCAAGGGCAGCATTCGGCGGTTAAATCCATTCGTGGATTTGCAGGGTCATTTAAGGGTGGGTGGGCGTCTCGTCAAGTCTGATTTGGAGTATAGCTCAAAGCATCCTCTTTTACTACCCAAGGCACATCATGTCACGGAGCTAATAGTAAACCATTACCATCGGCTGTTTCTGCATCCTGGTCTAATGGCTCTTACTAGCCCGCTTCAACGGAAATTTTGGATATTATCCGCCCGTAGGGTGATCCGTCAACAGATTTTTCGATGTCATCGTTGCTATCAACTACGACCAAAATCTATTGACCCTTTCATGGGTGATCTTCCCATTCATCGTGTGACGGCATGTCGTCCATTCCAAAAGGTTGGCGTTGATATGGCGGGGCCCTTTATGTGCAAGGCATCCCGAGTTCGCAATGCCAAATCCAATAAGGCCTATTTTTGCATTTTTGTATGCTTCACGACAAAATGTGTCTACTTGGATATCGTTTCCGAGTTGTCAATCGACGCCTTTTTGGCTTGCCTGGATCGATTCGTTTCACGCAGAGGGTTCCCTAGTGACATCTTTAGCGATTGTGGCACGAACTTTGTCGGTACACGTAACCATCTAAAGCACGTATATTCTCACTTGAAAGACGCTCATGATGAGATCGCTAAGTCGCTGGCCAAACGTCAAATTGTTTGGCATTTTAATCCTCCTTCCGGTCCTCACATGGGTGGTTTATGGGAAAGTGCAGTGCGGTCGGCAAAACTCATATTGGCACGCGTCATCGGTGATCGTTCACTCACTTTTGAGGAGCTTTGTACTATATTTGCCAAAGTAGAGGCAGCTTTAAACTCACGGCCTTTATGTCCCTTGACAAATGATCCAAATGATCTCGAAACGCTCACACCTGCCGGCTTATTAGCTATCTCTCGGTGAACTTCAACACGAAGACAATTGGGCTTCGATTCAGGGGTATTATCTATCATTTTTAATGACGATGGAAGTTGAATGAACTAACAAAAGTGAAATAGATTGGGTCTTTTGTGTGTTTCGTTTATGCTTTCGTGAAATTTCTGGCCCTATCTTAGTGCCATTTGGCCCTAAATGGAATTGTAAGGCGCAAAATGGTAATTATATTGTGATTATATAATAATTTAAGTAGGGAGAGAAATCATTTAATTACATATCATTAAAGTACATAATATAACTCGCACATATCTTAGATACGCTGTTAATGATGTATCTCCTAAAATAATATCGAAACGCAAGTTGACATTTGTTTGTCAACGTCAGTTTCGCGCGCTATACAAAAACGTTCGTGAAGTGGAAGATTACTTGTGATTGTGAATTGTAAACAAAGATTACATTGTAAATTGAGCAAAGTAAAACTAGATGATGTGTTTAAAAGTTACAATTACTTGGCTCATGGCATCCGAGCAAATGGCGCAAGTGCTGGGGGTGATCGTTGGCCACTTGCAGCGCATAGAGGCCGCACACAGAAGGCACTAATTTTTATGGCCTGATAAGCGATGATGCTACCTAAGATGGTGCACACAGATTTAGTTCAACAGCTTTGCTAGCGGCGGGCCTACTGCTTGCGGCGAAGATATACAAAACGCAAGAAGATAAATCGAATTTACCACTGACAGTGCGAAAATCACCTATGCACTCCGGAAACCAACAGCTAGGTCAAGAGTCATGCCCGATTGTCACTTGGCGCTACAAAATTTAGCAGACATAATTATATAAGGTAACGGTGACATGTAATAAGAGCCACATTTCAAATCAGGGTAATAATAGTGCAGTTATTCATGTCAAGGGAAGGAGTGAAAAAGAATATCTCTACAGACGTTGCATAGCTCTGTAAGCCCACAGCAAAGGAAGCACAGAATCTGTTGCATGTCTACACTGAGAAACAACTACAAAATCTATGGAACAAGAAGTCCGACTAAATATGCGGTGTCCTTCCTGATATAAAACAAAAATGAATCTAATAATCTACTTAAGAGGCATTTTACATTTTAATGCGGTATACGAAGATTTTAAGCGCTTAATTTACTATCATAGGAAATATCTACAAGTTGTTTAATAATTGATAAAAATAGAATAATTTGTTCTCTTTTCAGTTAATGTACCAGATTTACAAACATAACATTAATTATTTTGTAGTGACGAATCTCCCGCACCTTGTTTTACGAATTAAAGTACACATAGCCAACTTCAGAGTTCTATCTCTTGTATAAAGATTCATCAAATTAACTAAAAAAAAAACTGTGCATCAGGCATATAATCCTGTTGACACATAGTGTACTAGAATATCGATAATTAATCGTCATTGTAGAAAAAAATATAAAGATCTTGCGCCAATTTCCACGAATTATATCAGCAGTTTACCACGATATATTGCGTGTAATAAAGTGTAATTCCAAACAGATTTTATATGAAAAGAAAGTTCATTCTTTAATTAATCTGATCTTTAATAAATTGTGATATTAACTCTGTTTTGTTAGACAAGAAAAAATATTTAACATAACTCGAAATGCTCATAAATTGAAATGTACAAGCGCGAGGTGATCAGTACCGCGCGAGCGCCCATCGAGGTAGGACCTGTGTTCGTTTTGCCGCGCTCTGACGTTTCGTACGCGGAACGCTTAGACGCAAGTTTATAGTGCGACCACAGAGTTTTGATCATGTCTTTATTTTTTTAAGTAACAAACTATACCTTATATTTGTTGTCCATAATATAAGTATTGTTGTCTTGTTAAGTAACTACATCTTTAGTTTCTGTTCATCCATTGTGTTAAAAAAAGGAAACGTCACTATTATGCAGCCTTATACAGCGTTATTGGAAAAATGCTAACAACCTCAGAGGGTTGACTTCTTTTTTTTGGTCTGCTAGTTTTTATATTATTCTAGTTTAAATTAGTAACTCACTATAACTTTTGTTTTAGGAGGATAAGATGACAGGCGAATAATTGATTTCCAATATTTTTGAATTCAGTTAATGTCTATAACTAAACACAGCGATAACTTCAGCTGGAAATTAAACTACCTTCCTAATTTGTACAAACCGGCCTCCCGGCTTTTCCATCATTTGTACAAACCGGGATACCAGTTAGCGGTCGATAGTCGTATTTACAAATTTACCATAAAATCTGCGTAAGTCCGACTTTCATAATCCAAATGGTTTTCAAAAGGATGCATCCTTGCCCATACAAGAAAAATCCATATATTTCTGAGATAACGGAAGTATTTTGAATATTTTAATGAAATCTGAAACCAACACAAATTACATTTTGGCCCCAAAACATTACGCCATTTCATATTAATCTCGTAACTACGTCAACTGTTATAAACCTAGAAAACCGCAATTTTGCATATGTATAAGTCATTTTTCACTCGATACATTTTGCAACGCAAACACTTACCGATGCAAATTTGCGTATTAAATAATCTCGTAACTAATTTTAAACTTTAAACCAAAAAATCGAAAATAATAAAGGTGTATAAATTACATGTAAATAATAATATCAAAGAAGGACCAAAGCCGTAGGTGGTATAGATTTTCAGAAAAAAATATTGCTCTCCAATACAGTTTTCCCGCCAAAGTTCTTAAAACAATTGGGTTGTTTTAATCTTGTTACTTTAAAATATTTGGCGTAAAAATCTGTAACAATTCATGGCTAAAGAACAATAGTGAATTATCATATTAAAAGAAGAATCGAAGTTCTAGGTGAGTTAGTTACGAAAAAATAAAAATAGCAATTAAATTACTATTTCCCACCATTTTTGTCGTGTGTTCAAACCCCATTTCCAGTATTTTTTTCTATAAAAAGGTGTATTATCATTTATTTTCCATAGAGGAAATAGTGAGCATAAGAGTATATAGTGAGGATTGCATTGGTACCAAGAAGTATATATGTTGATTATAGATTGCATCAAAGATATTCGATTTAAAAACAAAAAAACCTCAAAATCTGTAAATATATATTTACACTAGCTTTTGCCCGCGGCTCCGCTCGCGTTAAGAAGTATTATTATTAATTAGGTATAGTTTGCATTTGTTTTATTTGGGTTTAGTAGTTTTGGTTATAGACTCTGCTTCGTATTTGGCATTTGTTTTGTTTTCGTTTGGTTTAAGTAAAGGTTTTGTCGGTTTTTTAATGGCTAAAGATAATCTGAACATTAATGGAGAAGTTGAAGAATGTACTGTCGTCCCTATTGTTGGTGATGGTGCATGTTTGTTTCGTGCTCCCTCTTATTTAATGTACGGAACACAAGATAGAGCGATGGAGGTGCGTTCAGAAATTGACAGATATGTGGTTAATGACTGGAGCAAGTTTTCAATTATGACCCACGACAGGAATGGTGATAATTACGTAACATTAGGCGAATATTTTGCTGATATGATTTAAAATGCTACTTATGGCGGATTTTGTGAGTAAATACCAGCAGGATTAATATTCTCATTTAAGTTTGAAGTTTATACAAACGGAATCTGGATCTAACGACTATCCGGTTAGGCGATTACGATTCAGCCAAGATTTGTCCAGTGGGCATTTTGATGCCTATCTTCCCATAGCAGCACAGAAAATTACTCGGCGTCGTATGGAGGTAGATATAGAAGAACATGATTTTGGAATTGATACACCTTCGCAACTTAAAGTTGATAAGGGTTGTCAGGAGGTACCTGTTTTAGAGCGTGAACATTCACCTATGGTATCTTCAATAAATTATGATGAACATTTATTAAAAAGTTTATTGTCCCAATCTGAGTCTGTGACATTAATAGAAAAAAAGAAAAACCAACGTAGGGCAAGGTTTACTAATTACACACGAAAAAATCAAATAAAAAAGGCACACAAAAATATGGACAGACTCTACTAAAACGCTCCAGGTGGAACTGGTAAAACCTTCCTTATTGATTTACTTTTGAAGAAAGTAAGAAGTACTCACGGCAGTGACCTGGCTGTGGCGTTGTCCGGCATAGCTGCTACAAAACAAAACAAATGCCAAATACAAAGCAGAGTCTATAACCAAAACTACTAAACCCTAACAAAACAAATGCAACTATACCTAATTAATAATAATACTTCTTAACGCGAGCAAAGCCGCGGGCAAAAGCTAGTCGTCAAATATAATCCGCTAGATATATTATCTATGCACTATGCACAAAAATGGTTAATTCAGAGTTCTCTCCAAAATAACTCAAAGTAGATGGCGCTAGCATACAGAAATTCATATATTTTAAGCTGAAAAGTTACTAATCTTATATAGCCTGCATCTCAAAATCCTTTCTTAGGGGATGCCTACGTCATAGTAGCTTTATGCATGCAAAGTCTCAGCCCGATCGGTTTAAAATTGACAAAGTTTCATACAAACTTTCATCCCCTATTTTATCCCCTTGAGGGTAGAATTAACCAAAATCCTTTCTTAGCGGATGCCTACGTTATAACATCTACCTACATGCCAAATTTCAGCCAGATTCGTCCAGTGGTTTGGGCTGTGCGTTGATAGATCACTATGTCAGTCAGTCAGTCACCTTTGAGTTATATATATTTAGATTTCGCTGTTTGGTCTACTCAAAATAAATGGATGAAAATGTAATTTTTTAATGGTATAGGTGATATATTGTGTTATGGGAATATGAGGGTGACATGTTTAAGTAATGGAAAACCAAAAACGTCATGGGACGTTTGTGGTTGGTACTAAGTTGTTTTCCGGATGCACAGAAAAATAAACCTCAATCCAATGCATGGTCATTATGGCAGACAGTGTTAACGACTGTATATAGATACTGAAGAGTGTGAACGAGGAAAATAGCAATTTTTGGAAAATTTAAAAGAAAGAGCTTTTAGTCCGCAGCTTTTAATTGATGCCGTTACGTCAAATATTTATATAATTTTAAGCCGTTTAATTTTTTAATTATTTAAGTTTATTGTTACAATAAATGATTCAAACATATCTATTTTTTATTCATCAAGGATGAAATGTAAATATACGATTCGCGATGTAGGTTGACTATTTAATGTACATGCCTACTTCTTTTCTATAACATTAGCAAGTAATCGACAAGAAATTGATTATTTACTCATTCCAATCACACAATTTTTAAATTCGCAACTTACATATCCTTATTAATGAGTGCTAGTATCAAAATATGTTACTCACAGTCACGCTATTCCGTCGTCACTTCTTTCGCTTGTGTAAGCGATGCGCTGGCATTTACCTAAACTTCAGTAGCGTGATTTTGTGAAATGGCTCTTAAGCTCACGAGGGCAGATCTCCATGTGATGATTGGGATCAATACTGGCCTTTGTGATCTATACTATCACCTACACAAAACTGGAGCAACAGAGTCCACTGTGCCAGGGCTGCTTGCATGAGAATGAAACTGTAGAATGTGTTGCTCCACTGCAACTCCATACAAGATACTGAGGATAAGAAGCGGCTGGGGCTGGGCTGATTGGGGTTGGCTGGCAGGAGGGAAATGCACAATACACCCCAAGCAGGACATGGGTGCAGGATTCATCGTTCTTGTAGAATTAGGATAGGATTGCTGTATTTTATATTGTTTATAAATAAATGATAAAGTATTTATTGAGTATTGTACTTTTTATTCAGATAGTTTGATTACATCCACAGAGAAGAACCAGCAAGAAACTCTTGTGGAGCATCTTAAAATGTTTAACAAAAATTCCATAATATTATCTTACACTAGAATACATTCTTTAATTTTATTATCTGATAGAATACTAAGTTACAAATTAGAGATACAATGCTATACAATAAAAATAATAATATAATATAAAGGGGAAAGTTTGTTGTATGTGTGTTGCGCCTTCACGCTGAAACGGCTGAACGGATTTGCATGAAATTTGGGATTAAGATGGCTTATACCCTGGAATAGCACATAGGCTACTTATCATTATCATTACCTCGCGGGTGACACCGCGGAGCGCAGTTAGTATCATATAATCACCAAAAGAATTATTTTTAAAAACCTGACACGTCGCACATCAAAATCTGTGTTCCAGTGTAGGCTGTAGAGGGTCACAAAGAATTAAGCCATACATACTTAAATACAAACATACTCTCAAAAAACATTACTCTAGTTAAAAAATCAGTGAAACAGGTTAAACATTTGAAAATTATTTTACTAATATGTACATAAGCAACATGAAATGACTTCGTTTTTTCTTCTGCTAATTTCGTTTTATTGTGTTCCTATTAATATTATCATCCTATTATATGTCCTTCTAAAGGATTTCCTTCTTCTGTAATACAAAGTTATACAAGACCACACAGTCTGACTGTTTTGCCTGCCTATGGGGTGAATAGTGCATCAACCTGTAAAAAAAAACAAACAAAATCAGATATATTTAGAGTCATGAACACCAATGTTTGATACACTCTTGTTGTATTGCACTATTTTACCTATGTGAGGTGTCGACCGGACCACAATCTTTCCACAACACCTTGCCTTTCCCCATCTAAGTTTTGGTGGTTCCGCCGCTCATGTGCAGTAGGCTCTGGCTGTTGTGACCGGTCATTTAGAATTTCTTCATCGTCAATGGTGAAGCATTGGTCTTACACAAAGTTATGCAAGACCGCACACGCATTGACTATTTTCCCTGCCTTGACGGTTGTATAGTGCATCACCCTATTTAAAAAAAAAAATAAAAAAAAATTTAAAAGGCATATAAGTTCAAGTAAAACTCTGCTGGAAGTTTTGGATATGATGTTGTGATGGTAGGAAGACCATAAACTACTTACCTGTGTGCCAAGAGACATTGGAAGCAAGTTTTCAGCACACCAATACAACGCTCTACCACATTCTGTGTGCGAACATGCATGTAGGTGTATAATTCTTCAGGCGAGTTTGGCACAGCGTTGAGGATTGGTGTCATCATCCATGGTTGCTGTGCATAGCCCGAATCACCTGTGGTGTTTTGATACATTATACATTTAATCACTTATGAATCGTTCGTATGATTATGTATATATGTGTATCTGTGAAACCAATTGTCCTTAAATTTGTTTACTTACCAAAAAAGCCAACACCTTTCCCCTTCAGCATTAATGTCTTGCATCAGAGCCTTTACTTGGCTATTATTCCAGACATGAGAGTCATGGCTCTGACCTCCAAAAGATGCATCTATGTGCAGGATGCGCAAATCAGCATCACAAATCTAAACAAACAAAATTTGTTTGTTTTTTTTAATGTTTTTTATTAAGTAGGTTTATAAAAACATGTCTTGTGTTATACATTACCTACATCAAAACTCATAACATACAATTAGGACATTCAATGAATGGTATTGCTAACCTATTGTAGTAGGCCTCTTCATCTTCACTGGGACGAATGATTGCAACATGAGTGCCATCAATGCATCCCACCACGCCAGGAAATGCATGCTTATCCATGAATCTGCAACAAGAAGTTTTAGTTTATTATGAGTATTACTATTTTATATGACAGCGTTTTATAGTATCTTGATCTTTAAATGTACATGTAATGATGTGAACACATGCCTTTTGCTCTGCTGCATATGCTTATTAAGTACAAGAAAACTAAAAGTAGATACAAATTTATAAATTGCAAAATTCACCTCCTTGTGATAGCCTCACGCTCCACCATAGTCATAGGAAACTTTATATTATTACAAGAATCAAGAATCTTTTAATATATTTGGCCTGAATCTTTGGGTTATTCAGGGCTTTGGTGACATCTCTTAGACAGAGTGACACAGAGGCTTGTGACAGGCCTAGGTGGTAATAGGCACCAATGTTCTTTTGATAGCAGCCGTTGGCATAAAATGCCAGTGCTGCCAATATCTGCAAGACAGTATCAACGTCATATTATAAACATCAAACACTATACATTATTTGAAAAGGAATCTAACTAAGGTAGGTACCTAAATGTCTGGCCGTACAGCGCTAGTGCGCTGGTTTACCGGCAAAAGCGGAATTAAATCTTCGCAGAGTTGTTCGAAATCGGCTTTTCGTAGACGGTAATGACCGACAAATTCCTTCTCAGGTAACAATAGAGGCTTGCTAGCCTGCCTGAGTACCCTGCGCTCAATGATCAACAGCCTTTTAAGGCGTTCTTCCTCTGCAGCTGCCAACAACATCGCTCCAGCCATATGGTAGTTAACACGAAACACACGGATAGTGGTAATTAACACGAAAGTCCAAATTTCCGCAGAATGAGTGGCTGAAATCAGAAATAATAATATCAAAAATAATATGGATCTTTGAATTTGCAATTAAAATAAGAAAATGTCTATTTATATACAAACTCGAACTAAAAACCCGCCAACCAGTGAGCAATAAAGCTCCCTTGTTCATTTGACGTTTCGTAATGGTCTTGAAGCTGTCATTAGAGTTACATAATACCAATTTTACGTCAAAAGTCCCTAGTTTCGTTCATTCTCTCGTCTTCAGAAAGTCTGGTAATCGTCTTGTCGGTTAATTCAAAAATTGATGTCCACTCTGACGTTCACGAAGCCCACCGAGAGTTACGTAATAGCTCTGCTGGTCATTTTCTCATCGGGCAGCCTGTGCAGTCTCTGCCTGAACAAAACTGCGAGGACTATAACCCAAATCTTCTGAAACGATGGCAACTACTTCAACAAATTAATCAGCACTTTTGGAGACGTTGGCATTCGGAGTTTCTGCACACAATGCAGCAGCGTCCGAAGTGGCTTGCCAAGACTGCCAACTTTCAAATTGGTGATCTGGTTTTGATCAAGGATCCAAACTTGCCATCTCTTCATTGGAAAAAGGGACGTATCGTTCGCGTTTGTCCAGGCACTGACGGTACAGTAAGAGTAGTAGAGTTGAAGACTTCTAGCGGAATTTTGCTGCGACCAGTTGTAAAATTGTGTCCTCTAATGCCATGTTTAGAGAACTAAATACCATATATACGAAAATCATCTCTTTGAAAATCAACTTACGCCTTTTTTTGTTTACCTAGTTTATAACGAGAACTTCCTTTTTTATTTATTTATTAATTTCGGAAAATCAGCCATTTAATTCAATTAGTTATAATCTTGTAATGTTAAGCTCACTCTAAAGAGCTTAGCAGCTCTTTGGGGGGCGGTATGTTTGTTAATGTTAGCAACATTGGTGGGTCGCAATTTTAGAACGTAACTTTATCTAATATTCCTAAACGAAACCTTTATTTTACTACCTTCATCCTTTCCTTCACTTTCCTTGGCTAACCTGGAGGGTAGTTAAATAACGTTGTTGACGTCTAACCGGCACGCGATCGAGTGAGAGCTCCGTAAACTTTCCTCGAAATATTGCCTAAACGACAGTTACTCAACATCAGCCGCGACCATCGCGCATAGCAAATCATCGTTCATCTCTTGCAAGAAAATCAGCGTTGAATGCGAGGGAAAAGGAATCAACAACTACGCGTCGTGTAACATCCAGCACGCGGGCGAGCTGAACCAGGTAGCCTTTCATTTGTTTCCTTTTTTCCCAACCAAAATGACTAATGTAACTTAATATAGTAATTTAATTTATCTGGATCATAGTTTAATGTATAATAAATAATTTATGTTAATATTGTAATAATAATCTGATATAACTTAAATTTTTACTAACTTTTGCATACCATAAAGGTGAAATATGGAGAACTTTGTATAATTAAGAACTTGTTTACTACCCATGTTCATGAAATAAATTTATTTGAATTTGAAAAAAAAAACATAGCTCCGAAAATACGAAAAATCGCGGAACATACATGGGGGTGATTCAGATAGCCCTCTAGGTCCTCTACCTCCCAGATTCAGTATATCACTACTTCTTGGGACACCTTGTATATTCTCTAACTTATTTACTGTATCAGCCGGATTATCCTCTGCTGAACACAGCCTTTCCCATTAAGGGGGGGGTTTGCCATAATCATAACGCTTGGCAGGCGGCTTAGGTCAGTTTTTTTGGCAGTATTTCATAGTGCGCTGTTACGCACCTTCCAGTATTTTACCTTAATTCGTCTTTTACGAATCCCACAGGATGAAATGGGGGGGGATGCAATTCTAACCCGGCACCCCACGAAGTAAATTGTTATCTAATATCATTATATAACACATGTATCATATCAATATTAATAACTATAATTTGCCGCCTCATCTCTGGCATGAACTTTCGGATTTATTTTTACATTTGATAATTTATTGACATATCAATTTACTATTTACTCGATCTCGAGCTCTAACCCCAGCTCTCACCCCTGCCTATCCTTCCCCCAACCTTACTCTCCCATCTATCGCGTTCAGTAGGTACAGTAAAGTGAACTATTAAACACTTTTGCCAAAGAACAAGTAGGGACCTACTTAGGTATGTCTTTTCGACCCAGGAATCGTACTAGGTACCCGTCGATTAGACACATCGAAAAATCCACAGATGTAACGAAAATTTTTATAACGTAAACTATCCGTGTAGCGTCTGATTCATAATATTGTTGTTTCAGCGTGCGTAGAAGAAGACTGCATAGATTGGGAAGGGAAGACCATCCCCCACGGGCTCCTGTACGTGCCTGGGCCAGGGGTGTGTTCCATATGTGTCTGCTACCACTCGGAGCCCATGTGGTGCAAGGCGATATACTGCGATCCACCCTATGTAAGTAATCCATTCCTATATATTTCATTAAGAAGAATACATACGCTGGGAAGAGAAGACTGCATAGACTGGCCAAGGAAGACCACCAGACATGAGCTCTTGCAAGTACTTGGAAGCGAGGTATGATCCAAATGCAGGAGTTGCAGAGCCTATTCATAACTATGTAAATGCAATAAAACTGCATAGGATTCAAATTAAAATTCAAATTTATAAAAAACGTACATATTATTACAATTACAAATTATCACACATTAAAAATTAAATAAAAACATACATTAAATCAATCAAATGAATCTGGAATGTAAATATAATCGAATAATTAATATCGGACAACAATCAAGTGTTAAAATATTTCAATTCTTAATCCAATTACAACAAAAATATAATCAAATGTAGTCAAAGTATAATCCAAATAATAAAATGCCAAATTTAATAAATTCATTGCGAAACAACAATTTGTATATTATCTATACTTATAATAAAACTGTAACAGGCCCAATTCTGTACATAAGAGATATTTTGCAAAAAAAAATTTGAGAGCACTCTGTAGCTGATACTGATGCCAAAACTGTATTTTTTTTTATTTTTGTCTGTCTGTCTGTCTGTCTGTCTGTATCCCGACCGCGCATCACTCGAAAACTACTGAATGGAATTCAATGAAACTTAACACGATTTGAGTTCATACTACGAAGAAGGTTATTGTATACTTTTTATCCCGAAATTCAGCACGATTCCCTCAGGAAAGGAGATGAAAGTCAAAATGTTACTTAGTTATAATTTATGAACGCGTAGTCCGATTTTAATTATTCTTTTTTGTTAGAATAGTGATGAGTGTGAGCCCGGAACCCCATGGGCAGCCCGGCACCCCACGGGCAGCCCAGCACCCCATGGGCTACTGAATGAAATTCAATGAAACTTAACACGATTTGAGTTCATACCACGAAGAACGTTATTGTATACTTTTTATCCCGAAATTCAGCACGGTTCCCTCGGGAAAGGGGATGAAAGTCAAAATGTACACTTAGTTGTAATTTACTAACGCGTAGTCCGATTTCAATTATTCTTTTTCGTTAGAATAATGATGAGTGAGCCCGGAACCCCATGGACAGCCCGGCACCCCACGGGCAGCCCAGCACCCCATGGGCTACTTAATGGAATTCAATGAAACTTAACACGATCTGAGTTCATACCACGAAGAACGTTATTGTATACTTTTTATCCCGAAATTTAGCACGGTTCCCTCGGCAAAGGGGATGAAAGTCAAAATGTTACTTAGTTGTACTTTATGAACGCGTAATTCAATTTCAATTATTCTTTTTGTGTTAGAATAGTGACGAGTGAGCTCGGAACCCCACGGGCAGCCCGGCACCCCACGGGCCACCCGGCACCCCAAGGGCAGCCCGGCACCCACGGGCATCCCGACACCCCACAGGCATCCCAGCACCCCATGGGCAGTTCGGCACCCCACAGGCAT
Source organism: Plagodis pulveraria (assembly GCA_963890685.1). NCBI lineage: Eukaryota > Metazoa > Arthropoda > Insecta > Lepidoptera > Geometridae > Plagodis > Plagodis pulveraria. The sequence continues at coordinate 3,040,574 of OY982961.1, read as the reverse complement.
CTCGGCATCCTTATTTAGATTTGCCAGCTTGCTAAGATAAAAATCTAAAATTTGGAACATTCGCCACAATCAATTTTGTTAACTATCTATCTTTTGCCGGATACATTTTGGAGACTGCGCAATGGAAGTGTACAATCTAATATATTTTTGTTCTACCGCCAAACAAGAAGAACCTCGGCAAAAAGATATCGTTTTATAATCGAAATTCCAAAGAAACGCACAAAGTACCTACTTTGCTTCAATATTTATTGTGCGAACCGCCAAGGAACTCTCCGAGTTACTTAACTACCTACTGTCTTCTAGAAAAACAAGCTAGGAGTTATCAAACCCAAAGTAAAAGCTCCTTTCTGAGCTATGCTTTACTAAGAGTGCTTCACCACAGACCACAACGTTGCTTAATATGAGATAAACAGTGCTCAAATGTGAATAATTAGTTTTCAGGTACGGCAATCGCGTACGAAGTCGCGGGTACAGCTAGTATTCAAATAGATTTAAACATAATGTCAACAACAGGGTGCATCCCACTGGTTTTTGAGTCCTTCACAATATCGCAATAACGTACACAAAATAACATTCCATTTATCACATGTCAAATCAATTTAGGTATTGGCGTCGAGGAACGCATTAAAATGGTGCCGGATTCGAATCAAGGGAGATTCAGAGCGCGCCACCATAGTAGAAAGAGTGGGGAAGTAGGCCATCTCCGGCCCAATCCGCGATATAATTACCTACCATAATTGCCTGTCTCAGGGTTGATACTTATTTATAATGTATGTATATGCTAAATTTTAAAGTACCTAGAATAGGCAAGGGCCGGGAAGTTGCATTTTTTACTTGTGTTGTCTGGGTTAGTGAGGTCGCTTTTACCTAAACGATGATGAAACCTTTCACGATGAAAGAAAGAGCGACAGGCGATACCTATGTGGTTGCGGGGCCAGAGACGAGCGACGCAGGGCATACCAACCTAATACAATAAAAAATAAGTAAGTATCTCACTCATCATCAAGTAAAAATGATAGTTATGCTAGAATAAGTGACTTGATTACCTTTCCTGTTCAGTAGGTAATCTAAACAGACACAACAATAATCGATGAACTATATAAACAGCCGAACACTAAGTTCAGCAATAAGTTATCCTACTACTACTAACCCGCTAATGGGTGACCGCTAGTGATTACTACTGAGTGCTTCCGTGCTTCGGAGGGCACGTTAAGCCGTCGGTCCCGGTTGTTATCTTAAGATGGCAGTCGTTATAGCATCGTGGTAGGGCAATTTGCGAATGCCCGCCTGGCTAGCTACCACCCTCAAGTAGAAAATCTGTCACCAAACACCTAACGGTGTGTGATGTACAACATCTTCGACCACATCATCACTTACCATCAGGTGAGAAAGTGGTCAAAGGCTAACCTATCAGGGAGATAAAAAGAACGTTGCTTAACTTTGCTGATCGGTTAAGAACAGCTAAGCAAACTTCGCAACAAGCGCTTCGTAATAGTAGTAGTCGTCGTTTATTCTTCTTTTTCTTTTTGTGCATATCAAAAGATAGTCGGCGACGATTAAGTAGTCCGCCACATATTGTTGTAACTTGTACTTGCCACAAATACAGTGAAAAACGAGGTGTATAGATTACTCCCACCACCCGGAACCCATATTTCTTTAATCTCTATTATACCCTATATGAAATCTAGTGGATCTGTAATTGGACTAAATATAAAATCATACATCGGTAAATAAAAATTCGTCGTTTCTTATTCTACAGTTCTGCAAAAACTTCCGAGTGGGCGAGCGATGCTGCGAGTTCGAGTGCCTCGACCCCCCGGGCGAGGACACCAGATACCGCGAGCGGCAGCGGCTGCGCGCCCTCATCCTCGCGGGGAACTCCTCGGCGACGCAGCCTGCACCCTCCACGGAGCTCAAGGCGGGCATCTCTCTCCTAGCCGTGGCCGTCGCGAGACTCGTATGAAACCTGGACCCTGTGCTTACCTAAGTGAAATCAAGACTCACTGAACGTTTTAAACGTCGAGTGTTTCTCGTCATCCTCAGGTCTATAAGACCTGAAGATGACGTCACGTCGAAGACGTTACCACCTTCAAAATGTGACATAAATCTAATGAAACTGTTATTGGGTGCCATCAGTGAGCAGCAAATTTTATTCCAGTCTCGTTTAACGATACCTTTCATCGATTTACCATTTTATGTGAGGTGGAATGTAGCCTTTTCATCACGTCGTACTTACAATGAGCACTTCTGCCAATATAACTCCCAAACCTGTATAATGAAATCTTTTGGAGCTTATCGTACTCAGGTACCTGCAAAGTCGACGCAGCTAGTTGATAAGCTTGAAACCCTGCCAAATGCGCAGAGTATTTTATTGACAATTTCGCGCATTAAATTACGAGACGTGCGTATTTGATGCCAATTCAAACTGGGTAAGTAGTTGAGGGCCCTAAATTAGCAGAACTATAATTTGTTATGCATGCCACGTCTAATAATAAATTTGATGAGAGGTTAGACAGAAACAGTATATTTTCTAATATAGAATAGATAAAACAAGCAGAGAAAAAGAAACGCCTCTTTTTAACTGATAAAGGCGTGTAAGAATTTTTCCCTTTTTGTCAAGTCTTTTGTCGCGACCTATCATGTTGCAATAAGTATTTTTGCTAACGACAAGACATTTGATAGTTTCCTACAAGCAGGGTCAGTTGTCTAGAGTTCCGTCAAAGTTAATTAAAGCTTAAAATCTGCTACAATAACTCTCAATAAACTTAGCAAAGAATAAGGACCTACCCTTTTGAAAGCTGATATTTTACGTTTTAGCGCAGGTTCAAAGGAGCTGTAAATTGAGACACCGTCCTAGCACGATAATTAGGATGGTCCTAGTATAAAAGTATGGAAAAAAGATAAGGCAAGTAGGTAGTAGCCGGCCTATCACGCCTCCGACTAAGAAAATAAACAGAATTTCATAATAGTCTCTGCGGGACTCATATATTCGTTCAGTCGACATGCATATCCAGCGAAACGGCTCGGTAGTCATAAAAAGCTGTCCAATAAATAACTAGTTCGCGGAGAAATGTCGTTGTATTTGATAATTGGAGTACCTACAGATTTGGACGATTGTCTACAGATCTACGAAAATATAGATCTAATATGCAATGTATTGTTAGTGAATACAACTTCAGTAATCCGTTCTTTTTTTACTCTAAAGCCTTTTCAAGACTTTCAAATTACCTGCTCATTGCATGCCAGTATGAAAATCAAACAAACCACTGTTGGAATTAGGTTCATAATTGTACTATCAGCGTACGGTGCAACGTTCTCTTCGAACTTCTATCTTGTAAAACGTGTCACTTAAGTCAAAATGTCGGCAATAAAAATTATACTAATTTATCTCGAATTTTGGATGAAGCGCCAAAATTCGAGATAAATTAGTAAATTTTTTTTCTACAAGTAACAACCGATTTCAGGCATAAATTACACATTATAAGGGATAACTCAAATACTACTTTTTTGCTTAGTTTCTCGATCGTGCACTCGAAGTGTCAAGACCTCCTGAGGATGCTTCGTGTGAAAGCAAAACGCGTCGAAAATTCTTCCGGTTTGGCTGCGTGGCGTTTGTGACGTCACGTCGTCTTAACGGGAAAGTTAGGCGGAATTTTCACTAGATATATTTTACAAGTATTTTTTTTAAATATTAATATAATGTTTTCTAAAATATTTTCAATGCATTTGTTATTATCAAATACTACTTGTGAGATCTCGCTCAAATTTCTGTCGAACAAGCACCAGCTTTCGAATGTAAAACAAATCATCAAAATCAGTACAGCCTGTAAAAAGTTATGAGGTAACACAGAAAATAAAACTCGATGTGAGAACCTCCTTCCTTTTTTGAACTCGGTTAAAAAAAATACGTTTCACATGAACGCCATTGTTGTATTTCAAAACTTATCAATTGTCCTGGTTTTGAAGAAAATCGCAAAGGATACGGATTTTGTTATATATTAAACTGGAATTTGTTATTTAATACAGATTTTGTTTATATAACTTAGGGCCTGTTTCAGAATGTTCGAGTAAGTTCCGGTTATACTACCCAGAACATAAAATAACTGAATGATAAAAATGACAGTTGAGGAGGTGAAGAACAAAACCTCACTTTTCCACTTTTTTTTATTTTGGAGAAAACAGTAAAATGTAAATGACTTACTAATTTTTTAGACGGTAATGTGTGGTTTTGATCGAAACTCTCGATTTGAAATGAAAATTTTCATGAGAAATGTGATGTTTTTGATAAGATTTGACTTATTTGCTTCGATCAATTTATCATTATTTACACATAGCAAAAAAAAAAGGGTTTTTTTTTAAAAGTGGAAATGTGAGGTTTTGTTCTTTACCTCCTCAGTTAACATGCAGCGCGTTTCAAGCTTGAACCGATGGATAAGCTAAATCGATGACTGTGAAACGCAAAGATAGTGTTTTATTTATTAAATATGTTCTGGGTAGTATAACCGGATCTTACTCGAACATTCTGCAACAGGCCCTTAGTATAATGTCATTTTCCAAACAGATTATTAGCACGACAAGTTTTGGTGCTATCATGTAGGCCTATATGTTCAAAATATAGTCGAGGATTTGATATAAAATTTTTAAATATTAGATCGGTTAGAAAGGCATCAATCTTAATTTGAGGATACAAATGGCCTTAAATAGATGTATTTATTATCTACATTAACTAGCCACAAAGATATATTTACTTACAAATACTAAAATACCCTGAGAACAAAATCTCGTTCTAAATTAAATGTATTAAATATGTGTATATTGCGCATAGCAGCAATTTCTGTAGCCATGCGCAATGAGCCGCGCTATAAAATCGGAATACATTTTTGGGAATCGTTAACAAAGATAATAAATTAAAATAAAATCGAGTCAGAACGCAAGTTTCCAGCCTTCTTCGGTATTTCCTCATGGTACGAGTAACAACATGGGGTCCATCAAAAAGGATATCAATACAGTCCTTAATGGTAGGTTTATTAGTAGACTACAAAATTACAAATACACGAGGTTCATTCTCTCGTACATTTGTAATTTTGTAATGTAGTCCGCATAGCAGGCCTTATTACAAACATCATCATCATCATCATCATCATCAGCCGGAAGACGTCCACTGTTGAACAAAGGCTTCCCCCATAGAACGCCACAAAGAACGGCTATTAGCCGCTTGTAACCATTGGCTACCCGCGACTTTAACGATGTCGTCAGTCCACCTAGTGTTTAGTTTATTACAAACATAACAATATTAAAACTATTCGTAGATGGTAGGTAACGAATCGACAGTACCAATGGTATTACAGATGTCCATAGGCGATAACATCTTAACATCAGACAAGCCATATGCTTGTTTGCCGCTCCACATAAAAATCAAGAAATTCTATAAAAGCTTTTTTTTTTTTTTATAGTGACGGAACAAGCCCGAGGCCCACCTGATGTTAAGTGGACTAACCTCTGCCTATAACAGACGCATTTCGTCAACGACGAATTGCACTGTGCCCGTTACACTGAGACGTCAAGTTCAAGCTATATTGGCTTTTAAAAATAGTTTGCCTGTTTTCACATGCAATCACGAAATACCAACCGTTACGTAAAGGGTTAGGAACATAAATGTTACGAAAAAAATTATAAAGTAGGTACATGCCGCGTATAAAATAATTGTAATTACGCAATGCATACTTTGAAAACGTTTAGCTTAGATAATTATCTACATAGTATTACAGGGCAAGGTCATTGTACAAATATACATAAACTCAATTCGTCTAAATGTAGGACTTCAAACACGCTATTCCACAATGTCTACGGCGTTTACGCGAACTGAATTGGTTGAACTCGAAGTTATATTTCTTCCCCTTATTCTCCAAAGCGAGCTTCACCGCATAGTAGATTGGCATTTTGCGAATGATAGCCTGGCTGGCTACCACTCTCAAGTAGAAAATTTGTTGCAAACACTAAGTGTGTTCCAGCTGCCAGGTAAAATTTGTACATAAAACTTAACATTTGTATGTCTCACGGTGATGGGCCCAGAGCAGTTTGTCACTTGTGACGAAATGCATCTGTTATAAGCAGAGTTTACCGCTTAACATCAGGTGGGCAATGCACGTTCTTCACAAGTCTTCAAAGTGTTGAAGAATAATTATCTACGTCGTATACTTACATCAACATAACTGAAACACGTCTTTATTTTACAAAATTACAAATATACGATAGGAAAAATTTAATCATGTGCGGGATAAAAAAAAAAAAATCCTATCGTATATTTGTAATTTTGTAATGTAATCCGCTTAGCAGGCGTTATTGCAATCATAACAATATAAAAACACGTCTTTATTATTATGGTAATTTTGGCATTAACAAAAACTACAAATAAAAATACTGGACTTGTAAGCGACGGTGTTTGTATGAAACTGTGTGTTTTGTGTATGAATGTTTCAAAAAGCTTTTCGCTAGACACGGTCGAAGACCTTATTCAAGCTTGCGTCCAAACTCCAGGGTTTATAGGTAACCAGTTCTAGCTTTATCAATTTCGTCTTATGATTGTGACGCTAATTACAATACCCATCAGTAATATGTTTCCATATTCCCTACTTACTAACAGTAAGTATCACGTTTTCAAGATCTGTATATGCAATATGCATATAGATGTCACAACAAAAGTTAGAGGAGCCCTATAGCTGCTACGGTTAAGATATCCCTTACTTATGTAATCTCAATTTACAAAACCGATTTGAAAATTAAATTAGGAATAAAAAAATGCTGATAATGAAAAATTTCACAAATTTTTCAAGACTATCAAACGGCAACCTTCACCAAACAAAGGCCGTTGTCAAAACAATGTTTTATGTATGGGGCATGTTAACAAAGTTTGGGCAAAGCCATTAATATGTGCCACCGTCTCTTTTGTCGTCCCTCGCCTTATTTAACAGATTTATTCACACAATGAATTGAGTAACATTTTGGACCAATTTTGAGTAACTGTAGCGTCGTTTTTCGTTACTTTTGATGTTGTTTGTTACGTAAATTTATCTTTTGTTGACGGTGAATGTCCCTGTTTTACGTCTAAAATGTCACAGTTCACACTTGACTTATCGATAAACGGATTAAAAGAGGATTGAGGTAATGTAAGTACGCAAATAACAACTTTGACTGTTGCTGTGTGATCTAAATTTAGTTCTTATAAAATTCCAAGGCGTATGAAGTGAAACAGGGACGGATACCAGAATATTTGAATGTAACTATTATTAATTAGCACCAATTATTAACTAGGGTTATTTAGAGGGAATTTGTAGGTAGTTGGGGTACTAAAGTGAAGATTTCCAAGTACATATTAAAAAATATGTAAACAGAACACTACTAGAATTTTCAGTTTAAATATTTCATCAAAAAAAAAAAATATATAATATATAAATATGTAGAGGAGAATTACACTTAAAACAGAACAAACTAAAAATGTAGATATATGTACCAATATTTATATGTACCCAATATTTAAGACGGTATTGACAGTTTATACATTGGAAAAGCTTACATTCAAGTGTCAGAATAAGATATAGCTTCTAAATTCTGGAAAAGTCAGGTATTTTCACTGGTGGTTTTATGGACCGTCTTAAAAATTGGCGAACTGAATAGATACTTGTAATTATCAAATTTATGACAAAATAGATAGATTTCTTCAATTTCTGGTTTACAACACCATATTGGTAGCAATTATTTGATTGTAAACTGAGTGTTTCTTCAATTATAAGTATTACTAATTACCTAGATAGATACATTTTTAATTGTAGCTTTACAGTATAGTAACATCATATCATGGGCTATTTAGATTAGATGTATAACAGTTAGGGCAATATTTTCATACCAACTAATCACTTAAGCCTATAAATACCTATGTAGTTTAATACAGTTTTGACATGTTTAAACATAAACAACGGGATTTACTGTCCTGGAAGTCGGATCGATACAACTTTAGTTTCAACTACACCCGGTTGCTTACCCGAAAGAGAGTGCGTGACGTCACTTCAACAGGTGATTGTTGGAACTACCCTACTAACAAATATTTATTCGTAGACCGACTAATATTTGTGGATTAGAGACTAAAAAAGATTTACCAATCTAATATTTATAGAGTAGCTCTCTTTTTACTTCTCAGATGTGTTAACTAGATTTTTTGTTCTATCATATTTAATAATCTATTTCCAGTAAGTACCTTAATACAGTATTCTAAATTAATTAGGTGATAGTTTTAAAAATCTAGTAGATAGTAAAATGATTTTTACTTTTGGTTTTGATCTTCAGTAGCTAGCAGATCAGTATAAAATGTTACGAATATTCGTATATAAATGTTTTATTACCTAAAGTAAACAATTTCATACACATAATCATTACTCGTATTTCAGTGTATTATATATTTATATTTAGTATATAACAGATTTTCTCATTCAACCCGATCTTGGAATATGTCTTGTTATACCTTCACTTCGCACTGTCACATTCTTCATACACGCCTGTGTTAACTTCACGACTATTTCCCAATAGGTATACGCGTACCTACGAGTCTAGTTATTTAAATTGACCAAGTTTTCATCATGTTTTAGTCACACGTAGATAGTACTTACGTACGTGAATTGAACGATGCAGAAAATAATAAAGGGGAACATAATTAGAAGAAATTGGTAGATTATTAATTTGGCTCAATTGAAAGACCTAAGTAAATTGTTTCGGGATTGTGATTTTCAAACATACATATTTAGATATATGTAAATAAACAGTAGGTGAACTGGCATCTTGCATGATATATTGTAGTAGATTTTATACTAGGAGGAAGATTATCGTTTTAATTTATTTGGAATATTCAATATGTCAGCACTAATGCAAATCCACGAGTAAGTGAAATGTATGAGGAAAAGCAACGGTAGATATCTACTTTTTAATGTACAATCTAGTGCTTAGTCATGAACCTATAAAGCTGATTGAGGGCAATTGGTCCAACATGTTCTCGCCAGTGGGAAAAAATGGTGGAACCAAGGCATATTACCGTATTTAAACGACTCACTTTAAAAGTGCGCAACCTCTTTTATGGATCGACATACATAAAATACCCTACTTTTAAAGTTTGAGATACGTTTGGCTTGCGTTATCGGCCTGCATGGGGTGCCTCAGTGTTGCTCTCCTTCATAGGTTTATGTGATGTGTAACAAACAGTATCTTCAATATAACCAATATCTTCTCCAGTGTACAATCAAATGTCTTAGACATTTTTCTCACTATATTTTAATTCTAAATAGATCTATAATATGTAAGTGATAATAGTTAGTTACTCAAAATCTTTTTGTAAATACTAGTAACTATATAAATACTTCTTAGACCACATATAGATATAGATCTGTTCCCCTTTAAATTGTTTTAATAACTCATTACTACATTAATTTTAGGTAAATAAAGGTTATGTCACATATGTCCACCATGAAATGTTGTTTTACCCTAATCTAAACATGAAGGTCACAAACAACACCAGCCAGCACAAATCCCAAACCCTCTATTTACAGCTTTTATAAGTCCGAACCATTAACAACTATCAAGTTCTTTTTTTAACCAATTGAATTTGAACTACAAATATCCTTAATTAATAATAAACCTTTATTGATAGCATGTTACAAGAACTTCTTGGGTTGTTCTTGGTGGTGACAAGACAGCGATTCGGCAGCAGGACTCTCCTGCTCAACTGAGGAGTTTTGTCGCTGGTGTCCATTATCCAAGAGTACTAAGTATGTTGCCGTAGAGACGCGTGTGCTCTACTTGCTCTAGTACTCTTTTTGCCAACAAAAAAGTATTTTAATAACTATTGGAAAATGAATTTCTGGGGAACAGATGTGACCTAACCCTATGAATTGAAATGATGGAATATAACATTGTGATTAAAAATACCTTTAAAATACCCATGTGCACTTAATTGTAATATTTAAGACAGTTTGGCCAAAACATAAGACTTTAATTCAGGAGTTACAATAATATTAAATAAAGCCTTTTGGATTAATAATTGAATAATTGCCGAACATGTAGACGCCAATTACTTAACAGTGACTAGCATTAAATGCTGTGATAAGCAGTACCAAACGAACGAAATAATGCTAGTTAAAAGGTAACTGACGTCTCTGATTACGGCAGTAAGATTTACTATTTCATTACATTTATTTTAAAAGATGATGTGATTTTATATTCTAAAACTCGAAGCAAAATTAAGGAATCGAAGACCGTTGCTTGTATTCTGATTCATCTTTTATGATAGTCTTAAAGATTTTTCATATTTCTCAAAAAAAAGGCCCTATAAAAGCTTACATTTTAAACTTGGCACCTCCTTGTAATAATTACGTCACTAATAAAACAAATCTATATAATAATATGGTATGTGATATTTTTGCTGGTTGTTACAATATTACGCAATTTATGAATTAAGAAATGCAGCTTTAAATTAGATTTAAGCAATATAAATTCAGTATGAAGTAAGCAGCAAACAGTATCTACACCAATTTGTTTTCACTATTATGAAATTTGTATTAATGATTATTATATTTTCTGTTCTAGTAAATGCTCCTCAGTTCTTTTAAATGTGCTTCTATCATTTACAATATTTTAAAGTGTCCAATGATTATAAATAAGTTTCAAAAATATATTTTGACATGTATGCTGACCAAAGAAATGGATTTACCTACCATATTTTTACAATAATATATGAATATTTATGTAAGTTTAAAATATACTTTAAATATAATATTGTAAACATCAAATGCGATTAAATTTTAATGACTTAGCTTAAATGAACCCTAATAAATATTAAAATGAAAATGAATTTTTCTTTCCTGCTCTCTCCTATTTCAGTTTTCTTAATATTCTAACATATTAATAACATTTAAAAAAATAATATATAACATCAGATAAGAAATAAAATATTGTGTATTTTATTTCACAATCACATACATACAACACAAAGAGGTTGTATTTCTGATTTCAGTATTTTTATGTGTGTTAGCATGTCTTTGAACTTGCCTCTTCTGGCCATAGATTAACACAAATTTATTTATTCACACTATACAGAGGTGTTTTCATTGCCTCAGAAACAAACGAAAATTAAAACAAAAGGATAAATTAGTCATATGTCATTTTGGCTTAGCAGTTAGAGCATCTGTAACAGCCGACTCGTCCACTGCTGAACACAGTCTCCCCTATTAAGGGGGTATTTACCACAACCTCCACACTTGGCAGGCGGCTTGGGGATTGCAGTGTAAGATGGCAATTTTTTAGAAGGTGCTGCTGCCCCCCTTCCAATATTTTTCCCTTAGTCGCCTCTTATCACAGCCACGGGATGATATGGGGAGGGGGGGGGGGGCATACCCTGGCTAAATAAGTAGATGGTGCAGGTTAGAATCCAGCACATGACTAAAGTTATTTTTGTATTTCTCATTGTAATTTTGTAATGAAATCAGCAGAGCATGCACCATTGCAACAATAAAGATATTTGCTTAACATGCTCTGCCTACCTCACCCAGTACCCCAAACACTACTATGGAAATAACGACTTGGAAAAGTATTTAAATAACCAATATAAGGAACAAACTTGTTATGACGTAGTTTTTTATTGATACTATTTCAAAATAGTGGTAGTAATCATTACCTATTACTAGCATATTATAGACAGCAACAATGTGCCTGACAGAAGTAATTATTTTCAGTGTCACTTTAGATTTGTTTCTTTATAAAACCGGGTTATATTATGGTCATTCATTTTATATATTTACTTTTATATGATAGATAGATAAGTGGGGGGGGAGGTTACTATGATAAAATACAAGAACAAACTTCCCCACAGATTAATAAATATATTGTACATCATAAAAACATAAAATTTGAACCTAAAGTTGTAATGGTTATGTATTTATTACCTCAGTTCAACCTCAACCCCCTGTCTTGAAGGTCTTTTCTGGCCTCTATAATCTCGGCTTGCAGCTCTTTGGCGGCTTCTTCACAGTTATTGAAGGTAAACACTCGGTAGAGGACCACCGTTACAGCGTACATGCCGAATAGTATCACGAATATGATGGGAGATACAAGAATTAAATTCATATTTTTTTCGATTGCTGGGTGCTTAACATAGCCTCCTATCAGTGAATACCACACAGCAAATGCAGCTGAAAGCGCTGAAATCCATTCCAACAATTTTGTCATGTCTCCTATTTCTGTAAAAATAATGAACAACGTTTTAGCAAACATATTACCAATTGTATAAAATAAAATGAGTTTGTAGTTGAGTATTTGCACTGGTAAGTAATTGTCTCACATTACTAATATACAAAAAGTTTAGTATTACTTGGAACTGCAAAATATAATTCGGGCATCGGAAAAATCTAAATACTTACAGTATTACGAATGTGTCTCTATAAATTTAGTTTAATAATTTATACCGAAAAGATACAATGTTTTTTTCTGGTTTCTGTCCGGATGTAAAGTGTAAACAAGGAAAGAGCTATTTACCCGTAATCTTAATAACCTATGGAAATATTATAATAGGCAATCATAGGGCGTGTTCCATTAGTCGCTAAGAACGTTAATTTCGATAATTTTGATCACATTTGCGTCTGTGGTTGTGATCACTGTGATCGTTTGTAACTGTCATCCCCTGTTCCATTTAGGATAAGAACGCTAAGAATGCCACTAAAATTTGCCACTTCTGTCACTTTTGACATTAGATGTAGGGAATTCAAACTGTTCCAGTAGCCTCATAGCGTTTATGGCGAAAATAACGCCAATACCCATGTGGAACAACTTTTTAGGAGTGTGATCGTTTTTAGCGTTTTTAGCGAATCTAACTTCAAATGGTATGCACCCGTAGAGAGAGAAAGGAAATACCTAGGGTATGTTCCATTTGTCGCTAAGAACGTTAATTTCGATAATTTTGATCACATTCTGCGTCTGTGGTTGTGATCACTGTGATCGTTTGTAACTGTCATCCCCTGTTCCATTTAGGATAAAAACGCTAAGGGTATGTTCCATTTGTCGCTAAGAACGTTAATTTCGATAATTTTGATCACATTCTGCGTCTGTGGTTGTGATCACTGTGATCGTTTGTAACTGTCATCCCCTGTTCCATTTAGGATAAGAACGCTAAGAATGCCACTAAAATTTGCCACTTCTGTCACTTTTGACATTAGATGTAGGGAATTCAAACTGTTCCAGTAGCCTCATAGCGTTTATGGCGAAAATAACGCCAAGACCCATGTGGAACAACTTTTTGGGAGTGTGATCGTTTTTAGCGTTTTTAGCGAATCTAACTTCAAGGGTATGTTCCATTTGTCGCTAAGAACGTTAATTTCGATAATTTTGATCACATTCTGCGTCTGTGGTTGTGATCACTGTGATCGTTTGTAACTGTCATCCCCTGTTCCATTTAGGATAAAAACGCTAAGGGTATGTTCCATTTGTCGCTAAGAACGTTAATTTCGATAATTTTGATCACATTCTGCGTCTGTGGTTGTGATCACTGTGATCGTTTGTACCTGTCATCCCCTTTTCCATTTAGGATAAGAACGCTAAGAATGCCGCTAAAATTTGCCACTTCTGTCACTTTTGACATTAGATGTAGGGAATTCAAACTGTTCCAGTAGCCTCATAGCGTTTATGGCAAAAATAACGCCAAGACCCATGTGGAACAACTTTTTGGGAGTGTGATCGTTTTTAGCGTTTTTAGCGAATCTAACTTCAAATGGTATGCACCCATAGTTAGGGTATGTTCCATTAGTCGCTAAGAACGTAATTTTCGATAATTTTGATCACAGTGTGTGTCTATGGTTGTGATCACGTGATCGTTTGTAACTGTCATCCCCGTTCCAAGATAAGAACGCTAAAAATGTCACTAAAATTTGCCACTTCTGTCACTTTTGACATTAGATGTAGCGTTTAAGGCGAAAATAACGCCAAGACCCATGTGGAAAACTTTTTGGGAGTGTGATCGTTTTTAGCGTTTTTAGCGAATCTCACGCTAATGGTACGCACCCATAATCCTTCATACTCTGTCTACGTAGGCAACAGATAAAAAGAAAAACAGTCAACTGTTTACCGCATGGATTTTTAAAATTCTTTTAAATTAATTTAGGATAGTCTCATCCCTGATAGTAATGGGTGACTCGAGTTAAGTAACCCGGGTAACTCGGGTCAGCCTTGCAACCAGTTAGCCCGAGTACATACTATCGTAACTCGGGCTGACTCGGTACGGTACCGGCTACCGATGATGGGGAGATTGTCGACGGGCCGCGCGCTAAGCGCACGGCGGCGCGCCGCAGCGCGCCGTCCGGGCGGCCAGGGCATTGAGATAGGACCGGGTCGACGCAACTCGGTACCGACACGTGACAATGGCTTTATCTCGCTTGTTAACTCATAAATAATCACGAGTTTGCAATTATTTACTTATGCATCAAGTAATAATGACTATTTTTGCATTCTCGCTGCATAGACAACGGGTCACATGAATATGATTGAATGGAATTCGGGCCCGGGCTATTATTCTTTCTTTATGTACGTAATTCATTTGATTACGTGTGCGTAAATTTGAATCTTTGTATTTTGTTGTCTTTTTTAGTGAACCATTTTGATATTGTTATCGTTATTTATTATTCATTTATTTCTTCGACGCCTATCCCAATGTTTCACGGGGTCACATGGGTCATTGGTTAAAATGGGGGTACCTTTTCTCTTTCTAACGTATATTTATGATCTGCCTTGCATGGTAAAATTTCTGCGATATTGTTTTATTCGCAGATGATACCCCCCTGATTTTAAAAGAAGATATGAAAATCAGTGAACTAATTCATGTAAAAAATTAGTTATCTATGGTCTGTAAATGGTGCTCCACTAATAATCTTCTCTTAAATTCAAAAAAGATGAATTGCTTAAAGTTTATTTCTTTACCAAATGTTACTTATGTTAAACCAAACATTAAGCCTGGCCCAGATAAACTCTCTATTGACAATGCGACAGTCTTCCTGGGAATCAAAATGGATTCAACTTTACAGTGGGTTCCACAACTTCCACATATACATGTTCTATCCGGAAAACTTACTTAGTTCTGCTGCATATGCAGTTCGTAAGACAAGACAGTTAACAGACGTAGCTACTGCTCGCCTAATTTATTTCGCGTACTTCCACAGTATTATACCGTATGGTGTATTGCTGTAGGGAGCTGTTGCTGAGATATAGACAATCTTTATCCTACAAAAGCGTGCAGTTCGAGCCATATATGAATTGGATCTAAAGCCCTCGACAGACCTAACGCGGGGCGGTAGCGTGGCGTGGCGGGCGCGGGGCGTGAGCAGTGCGGTGGCCTTCACACCGAATGCCAAAATGGCGGCGCGTGTGAGGCGCGGGCCCGCCGCCAGCGTTGCCATATATACAGATTTCACCGTATTTATGGGTAATTCGCCAAAAAAAATATTTTTTCCCTAATTTCCTTGGCATGTTTTTTTTTGCTTATTACGTATCAGTTAGGTTGTTGATTATATAAATGTATAAAAGCAGTATTCATTTCTGTAAAAGGGGTATCACAAAACATACCTGAAAAAAAGTTATAAGGTCAAGAAGTTTTAAACAGTCAAGGAAATTAGTAAGGTCCCAAGGAAATTAGAAAACTATTGCAAGGAAATTATAGGTTGCCACGGAAATCAGTATTATGTTATATTAATTCCACTATTTATTTTCCTTAACGAAATGTTAAGTATAAAACAAAATATTTACGTAATTAAGTTTTTATTTATACATTTATAAACTACTCATAACTCATAACTGATAAATTATCATGTTTTAAACATTTTATAAATTGTCATATTCATACCTACGAACTGATAATTGTAAATATTAGCTCATGTTTTGGAGATAAAGATAATTATTATAATTAAAATAATAACAAAGCGCAAATTATAATATACATTTGACAAGTTATTTATAGCTGATATTGCCTCCTCGGGCTCTGCTTACAGCTTCAAGTCGATTTGGCATACTCAACAGGAGGTTTAGGAGCCGATGTTGGGAAATATTCTTCCATTCTTCTATAAGGGCCTGTTTTAGTGCCTTGAGGGTGGTAGGTGGTGGTCTGCAGCTTTTGACTAGCTTCCCTAGCTCATCCCAGGCGTATTCAATCGGGTTGAGATCAAGACTTCTTGATGGCCAAGCCATCACGCTGATACCAACCTCCTGAATATACTCTTGCACGACCCGAGCCATGTATTGCCTTACATGCATCAGCAACGATCCATCACCCATATTTACTAAATACGGCACTGCACACTCATTGAGAATCTCCTAGGCGTTTCTTTCCCCAGTCAGAGTGCAATTTTCTATGGTCACTAACTCTGTGCGACCTTCTGAAGATATGCCAGCCCGTACATGTACACTGCCTCCACCGTACTAGACTCTTTCTGAGAAGCAGACTTGAAGGTATCATTCACCAGGTCACCTGTAGACACTTGGCCTTTTATCAGAAGTGTAAAGTGAGAATCATCTGTAAACAAAATTCTTGACCATTCTTGTTGATCCCACTGTATGTTTTCATGGGTGTATCGCAGTCTCGCTACTCGATGCTCCCTCTTGAATTTGGGACCACTTGCTGGTCTTCGGGGTTTCAGGTTTGCTTCAGCCAGTCTTCTTCTCACTGAACTGTTACTAATGTAGTCCCTTCGGGTCTGAAGATGCTGGACTTCAACTGCATTTAGTTGGCGATTTCGCAACACAGTGGAAACAATATAACGGTCTTCTCGGGCACTAGTACACGTGGCTCTGCCATTACCAAATGGTTCCCAGTCTCTTCGTACCTTCACTTCACCTTCTGGACCGTTCGTAACGGCACACCCACCATTCTTGCAGTATAGTTAAGTAGTCTTAGCACATTCTTCAGGTGGAAGAGGCATGATAAATAAGTTTATGTGCTGATTGTCTAACTTAGCTTTTGTAACAAGACAGATCAATCAAGATTTATTTTTTAAAACAAAAATAGAAACAAGAAATGAAGAGTAAAATCGTTTTTCGAAAAGGATTATTTTGATTTGAAAGGTTTTTCAGCCGTTTCTTAAAAGAAGGTTACCGACTATGAAGTTTTTATGTACAAAATTAAACTTTTGTCTAGACCTTTTTGTTTCAAAAGTATATCTTGTGTACTTAAAAAGTTATTGCAATTTTAAAAGTGTTGTACTTATATTTGCAGGCCAGTGTAGCAGATCACTCTTGATTTTTCTAATCTTTTTTTCGAATTTTTCAGCTCTTGTGTTTTTTTTGTTTTCCCCATGTTGAGTTTTCTACGTAAGAGAAAAATTAACGAAAAAAATTTTTGATTATCTTGAAATATAGTAATGTACTTAAATATATTAGTTAAATGTTGTGAAACACGTTAAATCTATCTTTATTTTCAAAGAAATATATAAATTTTATATAATTTATTTATGTAAAACTTAAAAAAAAAGAGATTAAATCTGGTAAAAACATAATTCTCTTCACCACTGGTAAGACAATAAAATAAAGCGTAATTTTTATAATTTCCTTGGTAAACCATAATTTCCATGTCAAATCATGAGCCAAGGAAAACATGGAAATTAGAACCAAGGAAATTAGATTTAAGTCATCAAAAAATCGTAGACCTAAAACCATTAACTTATAATATTCATGTGTCAAATTGAGACTACCTGCGCCACAAACATTACCGTTAATTGAAACTATTAGTTAGAAGTCCATCAAACAGTTGACAAATAACGACCATGGAAATTGAAAAATCTATAAACCAAAAGCCAAGGAGGGGTGTACTTATGTGAATGGTGCGAAACTAAACAACGGTGTGCACATCTTTCTCCGATGGGTTTCTCGCGGCAAAATGGTCGAGAGAAACGGTGTAACTCAATTTGTTTCAAACGTTTGTGTTTCGATATTACAACTGTTGAAATAACTAACCAAGGAAATTATATTTTACTCACGGACACGGATGAAACTGAATGTAACTTTAAAACCATATCTTTTTTAATACACTAAACACTTTTTTTTGGTGAAGTGGGGCTTATTATACATTATGACATAATTTATATAATGTTACGAATACAACTTTTTGCAATATTGGTGATAATATAAAATAAAATACAAAACGGACATGCCAAGGAAATTAGGATTTTAACATTTCGTTATTATTTTTTTTTATATTTCATATAGATATTAATATTTGATTAGCAAAAACAGGTGTATATAAGGATACATTATTTGAATAAAAATAAATATTAACTATAAACATCAATAATTTAATTTTCGTCCATTCGGACATCAAAAAGTCATGATTTTGGCGAATCACCCTTATACCGATTTTCGATGTGCGATACAGATTATATACAGAATTTTCACATTCTAGTGAACAAATTGCCGCAAGTTGCTTAAAAATGGAACATATCAAAATAAATTACCCACTCAAATGCCGTCCGTAATAATAATGCTTATGACTTCTGACATAAATAAATATTGTATTGTGTTGTACTATTATTAAATATTGTTTACAATATATATTCTTTATGGTAAATTTATTCAATAAACAATTTTTTTACCAGATTCTAGTGCCAGCTTAGAGAGAATCTTATTATCTATACATTTTATGAAGACAGAACAACGCAATAGACCTTATAAAATTACTATTGAAGGTTTTATGCATGGAAAGCAACTGATTGGTGTTTTTTTTTTGCTATAGCCTAGCTAGATATTTATGATGCTGTTTTTGAAGCGCTTTTTAGGGAAGTTTACTTATTCATTTTACCTGATTAGCTAAGTTAAACAACGTTCGCCGCCCTCATGACTTGGATGGGTGACCGCTATTGACATTACTATTGAGCGCTTCGGAGGGCAGGTTAACAGTCGGTACAATGTTGTGATAATATTATGTACTTTTGAATTATTGTTGCACCGAGTTTAACAAGTTATTTCAAACTTGAGTGTTGAATTTGGTAAAAAAAATTTTTCGCTCTTTTGTGTCCATTTCTACTTCCGTGATTAGTTGTCATTCACTTTCGCTGAATATATCATCAAAATAAGAAAATATATTTAGGTATTGAAGTGAAACTCAAAAACGGATTGATCGATTTTGATGAAGTTCAAATGGGATCACACGGAAATCATCAGCTTTCAGATAAAAAATACATCAAAATCAGTTTACCCAGTCAAAGTTCTGATGTAACAAACATAAAAAAATACAGATGTATTGAGTACCTCCTACTTTTTTTAAGTTAGTTAGTAAAGTTTTAATATAGTGTCTAATGTTGTATATAGATAATGACACAGAAACCTTCGTGCACAAGTCCGACTCGTATGTAGCCAATTTTTTTCTTACGTTTGAATTACCTCCGTTTTGGTAGAAAATCAAAAACTGAATCGACATTTTTTTTTAATGTAAATACTCACAAAATTTCACGATGTTCAGTTGAGAACTGCGATCTGTAGGGGAGAATACCTGGACAGATAGGATAACATTTCTGTCCAAGCTGAAACGGAGACGCTTTGTGCTCACTTAGTAATAATGTCGATTTGTTTCGTCTGGCACTCATTTCCTCCTCAATTTGCTATTCCAAAAAAACCAAAGTCATTCAAATCCAAACAATATCAATCTTCCAATCAGTATGAAACGCAGTCCATAAAGAAAAGCTAAAGTCAGTAGTTAGTTAAAATCCAAGTGTAACTCCTACTCTAATTAGTCGATGTCTGGAACTTCGGGTCCGAAAGAAAGGTATCCGCAAAACACGTATTGACTTACTTTTGTCTTACTACTACTTCTTTACTTCGTTCTTAGCATAGACTTGCAAGCATTTGCCTGCGTAGATTCTGAATATATTTTTGAATCGGATTCGTATGGTTTGTACATTTTTATATATGAAATTATTATTTATACGTTTGCTTATAAGTAGTCAGTTGAGTTCTAAATATGCAGAAAGAACACAAATACTAATGAGGATATAAATACTTATGGAGAACAAAGACATTACCGTAAATTCTAAATATCTTACCTGTATTTTTTAGAACAGTAGCGACACCTCTCGCCGAGTAGTAGCGGCCCTGTAGCGACACCTCTTGCTATAACTAGGATTCTCAGTCTTACCATGGGAAAATAGTCTTCAAATTTTTCTGAGATAAGACTTAAAATTGATTGAAGAATAATAGCGTTCGCAGAGTAGTATGGAAGATTCCATAGCGGGCAAGATTTGTGATGAACGATGCTGTCCGACCATAGACAATATCAAACAACGAACTTCGTACCGCAAATTAAATTTTCGTTGTCTAAAAGGTCGCTCGAACACGCAAAACGAAACTTCGTTGAATTGTACTAGCGGCCCTGCTCCAAAATATTCTTAAAAAACATACAATAATCAAACACTCTTGACAATCATTTTTCTATATGGCAGGTATACGATTATTTTACAGTTATAGAACCCAATATCTCTTTCATTTCGAAAAGTTAGTAAAAACTGACTGGACAAAAAAATTCAATACATATATCTAATAATACATAAAATTTCAAGAGAATTGGTTGAGAAATGGCACCCTGGGCTGCTACTACAATTCAACGAAGTTTCGTTTTTCGTGTTCGAGCGACACTTTAGACAACGAAAATTTAATTTGTGGTACGAAGTTCGTTGTATGATATAGTCTATGGTCGGACCGCATCGTTTATTGCTCGGAGGAAATATTACAATTGATATTTGAGTGATATTTGAGTCAAGTGATATTTCCTCCGAGGTTTACCGCAAATCTTGCCCGCTATGGAATCTACATACTACTCCGAGAACACTAATATGCCCCAATCAGTTATAAGTCTTAGCAAAGAGTAATTAAAGAACATTTTCCCATGGTAAGCGTCTAAGAATCCTAGTTATGGAGCTCTCAGCTACTCAGCGAGAGGTGTCGCTAGGTGTTCTAGAAAATATGGGTAAGATATTTAAAGTTTACGTGAATGTCTTTGTTCTCAATAGGAATTTATATTCTCATTAGTATTTGTGTTCTTTCTGCATATATAGAACTTGACTTTTCCTACGTATAAGCAAACGAATGAATTATAATTTCATATTTAGAAACTGTACAAACAATACGAATCCGATTAAAAAAAACAATCTCCACAGGCAAATTCTTGCAAGTATATGCTACGAACGAAGTTAAACAAAAGTAAGCCAATACGTGTTTTGCGGATATATCTTTCAGACCCGAAGTTCGATACTTCGACGAATTAGAGTATCTGGCTCGATCAATTAGAATCGATTCTTCTACACAACTATTTTAAAAGTAATAAGCCTTAGCTTTAACATTTCAGACTATACTACACGCTGTGTTGAATTAGATTTGAAAATTGATTACGAACTTTACATATATAAACCGCAACCACATGCATACAAATTTGTACAGAGCAGAGCTTCCAAAAAACAACATAGTAGTTCTTTGATTTTATCCTCATGAAAACATCGAAACCATAAACAAAACTAGTAACACCGAAGGAGCACGTGACCCGCGCGGGTGCGGCGCTCTTGCCAACGCGGGTGGCGTGCACGGGCGGCGCGCCGCCCGTGCACGCCACGCGCCGCGGCGCGCGGCGCGGGTCCCGCGCGGGTGCTCGGTGTGAAGGCCTCCATACAATCCCATACATTACAGATTGCGCGGGACCGCCAACCGCGCACGCCCCGCGCAGGCCCCGCGTCCGGTGTGCAGAGGGCTTTAGGGAATCTCTGCTAAAGTAGTTAGACGATGAGATTTGTTATATAAACGTTGAAGCTGAATTAACTTGTCCTATTATTAGAATCAATAGGAAATTTACATAATGGTAATAATATCTACCTACCGTAAGCAATATTTTTCATATGTGACTAGAATGACAATGTCAATTTATCAAAAATATTTTTTATGGTGACAATCCAAAGAGTAAACGTTGTAACCTCTACATTCTTTACATCTTCGGAAATTTCAAGAATTTATGGATAAGTTCTGCAATCCCATTCTGTAACTTAAATCTTGCAGCCTGGGGTCGAACATGGGCTTAGTCAGCATGTCAGCCAACTGTAGTTCCAAGGAGACATGCACAACATTGAAGTCTCCATTGTTAACACATTCTCTAACAAAGAAATGTTTTAGCTTGATGTGTTTGGTACGTTCAATTAAGTTGCTAAGAAGACGATTCAACCACAAAATTTCTTGGGCAGTCTCGCTTGCTGCTATAACTTCCGCTTCAGTTGAGGATATGGAAACCATCGCTTGTTTTTGGCTTCTCCAGCTAAAAGCTGCTCCAGAAAATAAGCACACCATTCCAGATGTGGATCTCCCAGAAGTTTGATCTCCTGCATAGTCTGCGTCGCTGTAACAGACTAACTGAAAAAGTAACTTATTCGTGAAAGTAAGTCCATTCTGTTGAGTTCCTTTGAGATACCGGAATATGCGCTTGACTAGCCTGACATCATTCTTAGTAGTTGTAGCGAGATTTCTAGATGCAACACCCACAGCATACAAAATATCAGGCCTTGTGCCTTCTGATAAATATGCCAAAGCAAAGACTTGTCTATATGGAAAAGACTCAGAGGCACTCTCTTCCACTGCCTTCTCATTTTCTCTAATGATTGGAGTTGGTGCTGGCTTGCAATTAGACATTCCATACTTTTGTAATACTTTCTTGGTATAGGCTTTTTGACAAAGTATAATTGTCTGATCTTTTTGCAAGTTAATTTCCATATCAAGAAAATACGACGTTGGTTTAGTTTTTATCTTGAATCTTGTTTTCAATTCATCAATAAACTCGTCTCCTGCTTTGGTCGTATTATACGCTACGAGTTTATCGTCAAAATATAGTCCAATAAAGACTTTTGATTGTCCTCTCACTTGTACATACAAACATGGACCAGCTTCACTCTGTTGGAAACCAGACCGAATTAGAAAATTAGCAATGCAGGTGTTCCAGGACCTTGGTGCTTGTTTTAGCCCATAAAGACTGCGTTTTAGCTTACAGACTCGTTTTGTTCCATCCTTGTAGCCATCAGGCTGTTTCATATAAATTTCTTCATCTACGGTTCCGTTTAGAAATGCAGTTGACACATCAAACTGAAGTAAATTTAAATTTTCTCGACCAGTAATGGCAAGTAAAGTTCGTACGGTGCTTAGATGAAAAACCGGACTAAATGTTTTATCGTAATCGACTCTTGGTTTTTGGGAATAACCTTTGACAACCATTCTGGCTTTGTATCTCTCAACAGTACCATCAGTTCATTTTTACTTTAAATACCTATTTGCCTGGGAAGGCTTTCCATCCCTTGGGCAAATCCACTAGGTCCCATGTTTCATTATCAATCAAGGCAGATATCTCATTATTCATAGCTTTGAGCCATTTTTCTTTTTCAATACGTTCTATAGCATATTTGAAAGTGACAGGTTCTATTGGTTTATGAAGATTTTCTATTTCCTCTGCTGCAGCCAAAATAAAATCATCGTAGCGCTGAGGAGCAGTAATGTTAGATCTATTCCTCAACATTCTCGTATTTACAGGGTTTTTCTCTGCATCAGCACCAGAAAAAGATTCGTAATCGCAATCACTCTCATCATTAGCTACTTCTTGATGAACATTTTCAATTATACCTTGTTGCAGCATTTCATCAAGATCTTCTGTGTCACTTTCGCTTTCATGTTGTTCGTCTCTTTCACTATCATTATTAAACATAATCTCCACTTGTTTTTGAGGGGTTTGTTGTGATGATGTTTGATTAAGTTGATCTTGTGGTAACATTACATCGTTTAAAGATTTTAAGCATTCATTTTTGTTCTGTATATCATAGAACATGGTTTTCATTACTCTAACGTCTTTTGATATAGACACCAACTTAACTGTGCAGTTCACGAGGGCGCTGCTGGTCAAGGAAATCAACTACAAACTGTCACAATTTGAAGGAATGTTGTAGTTCTTTTTTCTGCCGCCTGAACAGATAAGTTGGTGGGTCTGTACATTAAAATTGTAAGTATTTTTTTCTGTGTTGTTTTATGGAAAAGCATGTTTTATTATAATGTAATACAATGTTTTTTTTTAATTTTTTTTAATCTCTAGTTTTACAGGAGCAAATGAGTAGTGTAGTTGGTTTTAATGTATACAATAATAAGTTAGGTAGCTAAATATGTTTTTATTTTTAAGTTAATATCGACGAGGCCATAGGCCGATTTTTATATTATAGGAATTTTAGGAATAATACTGGTGTTAATTATTTATGAATTTTATTTATTAATATCGTCGAGGCCATAAGCAGATTTTACTTTTGAAATGTTTTAGTAATAATACCTGTGTTAATGAATTGTGCATTTTATATTTTAATATCGATGACGCCATAAGCAGTTTTATTATAGAAGTTTTAAAAATAATTCTGCTGTTAAAGAATTATGAATTTTATGTATTAATATCGACGAGGCCATAGGTAGATTTTATATAAAAGAAATTTTAAAAATAATACTGGTGTTAAAGAATTATGCATTTTATGTATTAATATCAACGAGGCCATAGGCAGATTTTTATATTTCAGAAATAATTCTGGTGTTAATGAATTATGCATTTTATGTATTAATATCGACGAGGCCATAGGCAGATTTTTTTATATCATAGAATAGAAATTTTATGAATAATACGGATGTTAATGAATTATGTATTTTAATCAATATATTAATTAAAAACTGTATCTATAATAATGTATTTTTATTTTTCATTATGTTATTTTAATAGTTTTTTTAAAAGAAGGTAGAGATTTGGACTGTTTTATATCTCTCGGTAATTTATTGTATAATTTAGCCCCTTCGTAGACAATACTTTTCAAAGCATACTTTGTACGCGGTTTGTAAAGAGCGGTATCATTTACACGTCTTAATGTCATTGTATGGGTTTTTTATGTTTTAGAGAAGGCTGTATTTGTATGTATATCCTTGTGTAGAATCTTACGTATAAGTATGCAATTATAATATATGTATAATTGACAGATATTCATTACTTTTGTTTCTTTGTAAAGCTTTTCTGAAGGTGTTAGATAATCATGGTGGAATAAAACGTTTATCAATTCATTTTGTGCAGTTTATATTAATCCCAAATTGGTTTTTGCAGCCTCACCCCATACTTCTATTAAGTAATGAAGGTGTGGTTTTACCAATGAATTGTAGATTGTTTATTTTACTTGGTGAGGGAAACAGTGCACACAACTCTTTAGAGCTCCTTTAAGTGCTGTTACTTTTGACTTTATCTTATTTATATGGGGAAGCCATGTCATTTTGCTGTCTAAAATAAGTCCTAGATATTTTTCTTGTTCAACCTTATTAATAATTTAATTATTTTATCTTAAGTGGCATATGATCGTCATTTTTTTTTTTTTTAGCTGCAAATATTGTGTAGTTTGTTTTTTTAGCATTTATGGTAAGAATATTTTGCTGGAACCATTCATTCATAAGGTTCAGATCATTTTGTGCTTCAGGTATAATAGATTCAATAGAGTGGTCAAAGTAGAACAGACATGTGTCGTCGGCATACAACGTTAGATTACCTTTTAACCCTATGTTATGGACGTTATTAATATAAAAAATAAATAATAACGGTCCTAAAATTGAGCCTTGTGGTACGCCAAAGTTGATAGTTTTGGGTTCACTTTGACATTCCCCGATTTTAACTACCTGGGAACGATTTGTAAGATAGGATCTAAAAAATTTCATGTGCAGTCCCAGTTATACCAATGTCATTTAGTTTGTTTAGCAACAATTTGTGACTGACAGTGTCAAATGCTTTTTTAAGATCTATAAATACCCCAATAGCAATCTGTTTTTTATCAATATTTAGTATAATTTTTGTTACGAGATCCACTGTAGCTGAGAGTTAATTAGATTTAGTACGGAATCCGTATTGTTTAGAATACATAAAGTTTAAAGAAGCTAAATAGGTTTCGAGACGATTGTATAGAACCCTTTCAAATATTTTTGACAACAAAGGGAGTACTGAGATAGGACGGTTTATAAATTGGAGTGACTTTTGCAATTTTCAAACTAAGGGAAGATGCCTTGTTTTAGACATTGGTTTATGCAACAGGTAAGTTCATGAAGTATTAATTCTTTTATACATTTTATTGATTTTTTATATACATTTTATCCAAGCCAGAGCTAGTATTAGTATTTAGGTTGTTCATTATTTTTAAGACCTCATCCGTGGTAGTTGGTGTAAAGGTTGATAAGCCAGTTTCGGATACAGGTATTTTTATTGTACTAGTTAAATCATGAGTTTTAGGTTTCTGTTTAGCCAATATCGAACCAACATTAACAAAAAAGTCATTAAAATGTTCACTGACCTCCTTTCCGTCTGTTCTAATACCTTTCTGTGTTTTTAATTTCTTTGGCACGGTTTTATCTACATTTCTGTTAATCGAAAGACTGTTAATACGTTTCCACATTTTTGATGGTTGTTTTTTAGTATCAGCAAATGCTTTTTTGTAGTAGTTAATCTTGGTTTCCCGTATGTGATTAGAAACTTTATTTCTCTCACTTACAAACTGCTCTTCTCTAGTTTTATCTTTTGGTTGTTTTTTGTATAGAGTCCATAACATATTTCTGCTGTTTATTTCATTTATGATTTCTTTGTTTAGCCAGTTTTGTCTAGGTGGATCCATTATTTTAGTTTTAGTGAGTATGCTTGCTCTAATACTTGCTATTATTTTGTCTTCTAATGCAGTAAATAAATAGTTTTCATTGTATTCTTCATGTTATAAAATTGTTTTATACAGTTTTAAATAATCAACCGCTTTATATATAGTTTTCTTTAAAGATTCATGGTGATACCGTTTAACTTCAAAATATATTAGGTTATGATCTGATAGTGGCGTATCAATAATAGCAGGATGAAACTTATTTTGGTTAAGGTTTGTACATACGTAATCAAGAATACTTGCAGTTGCTTCTGTTTTTCGGTTGCTATGGCTCACGTCTATTTTATTCAGTATTCTGTATTCACTCTCTTTGATGAGCTCTTTGTATCTATTGGTTGTATTGTCTAAGGTTAGTAGATTAAAGTTGAAGTCACCAAAAACTAATGCTCTTTTTTGTTGATAAAGTTGATTAGCGTATGTGTCTAAAAACTCATAGATTTTTGAATTGTTCGATTGTCTATATATTGCACTAATATCTACAGAATAGTTTTCAATATGGATCCACAAATAATGATTAAAATTTTGGTATACTTCTTCAATTGGGCTATGTTTAAGGTTGTTATTGATAAAAAATTATACCCCACCGCCTCTCGAGTTAGGTCTAAAGTGGTAGTAGTGTGTATATCCTGGAACTTGAAATCTTTTCGCTTCTTCGTCTGATATTATCCACGTTTCTGTAAAAATCACCACATGTAGACAAAATTGGAAGGCTTTAATCACGCACTGTAGATCATCAAATTTTCCAGGCTTAAAGACACTGCGTATATTTGCATAGAGGAGTTTCAGCGATTTTTTACTACTCTGGATATTATCAAAGCTATGAATTAATTGACGTGTTATTTCAGTTTCTTGACATGTTGAATTACTGTAGCTGTTTTTAAGTGTGTCTATTGTTTATCGTTTTTTGAAGTTAATTCTACAATTCTTAAACAATTTAAACCATTTATTGCTGTCATAATTGCAGGTACATTAGATGTAATACATAAATGAGTTTCCAAGTACAATTTACTCTTACGAGTGTTCAGCTTGATTATTTATAGAGTTAAATATCAAAATCAACATGCATTAATACAATTAAATATTATAATTATTACGGAAATATTCTTGTTAATTTTATTTATTATAATTGTCACAAAATAATAAGCCAATTATATAAACTAAAAATAAGTACATTAAAATAAAAATTGTATATTATGAGATGTCAAAGTATGAATAATATTATATTTCATTACATATTCATAAAAAACTCTTTTATATCGTAAAACGGTATCTTAGTATTCCTTTGATGTATTTACTTGGAATAATGCACCCGTCAGCTTGCCGCAAGATACAGTCAGTGCGGCGTGCACAGGTCTGGTAGTATGGAACGACAGTGACGAAAAAAAACAATGATGCACCTGCGCCGGCGCCATCGGTGACGTCAGAGCGCGCAAGGCCATCACCAAAGCATGCGTGGGCGCGATCGTAAGCGCACGCACTCCGTGATGAAGCGACTCTGAAAGTCGCGAAACCGGTCGAGACGCCTTCTCGACGTAAAAAACCGTAAGTTAAATCGGCTAAAAATGTCCTTCAGTATGTGTCAAACTTACGTAGTAAACCTTTTCATGATACTACTTGTATGCTTCTGCCCGAAAAGATTTATACAAGCGAAACGCTTATTATATGTCGCTATCAATTGACAACTGGTTACCCAATAATATAAAATTACTGTCTGGAGATAAATTTAAAAAATAATTGACTGCATGGCTGCTAAATAATTGTTTTTTATAGTATTAAGGAGTTTAAGGAATATAAATGTATAAATAAATAAATTAATGTAAAATATAAGAGTAATTTAAATTCCAATGTAACTGCATGAAATATTTGCACGTCTGCTTGCAGACAGAGTACAACTGTAATAATATTTTTAAGATCCTATTTACTTGTATTCTTGCAAATAAACAATTTGATTTGACTTCATTTGATTTGATATAAATTGCTCTATTTTTCGTACTTCAGAAGTATCCTAGAATACTGTTGTACTATTTAGAACCCACATTACTCAACATATATTAATAACTTAGAACGCATTCAACATAAATTTGACATATATTTAAATTTTAAAGAACCTAATTATATTCCGATAACCATAACGAATCATACAAATATAATAAAATCACTAGCCTTCAAACTCGACGCAAATTCACACATTTCTTCATGGTCTATGCAATGCGTAGATTGTACTGAACTTACTGA
The DNA here is from genome assembly GCA_963890685.1 of Plagodis pulveraria. Classification (NCBI taxonomy): domain Eukaryota; kingdom Metazoa; phylum Arthropoda; class Insecta; order Lepidoptera; family Geometridae; genus Plagodis; species Plagodis pulveraria. The sequence goes on along the minus strand of OY982961.1, from coordinate 3,011,562 downwards.
AAAGTCAAAATACTGCCCATCAAATATGGCTTCCCATGCGAGTGCATAGGAAGCCATATTTGCCAGGCGGCTTTAATATGCTTTTCAGTAATGGACCCTGCAAGCTGTTATGGTTGTTATAATAGCGTAAATACTATACTAGGTGATGGTTATTTGAGTGAAGATGACCTTGCTTCTGATTCTGACCTAGAAAACGAACCTACCACTTCCCGTTCACCCAAAAAAATGGTCTCTTTGGCGCTGGGTGAACAACAATAATTACAGGCCACTGTTTGATTTTAAGCTTGCAGTTTCTGAACATATGCGTAAAGTAGTAAAACTGTACACAGACAAAAAAACGGGATCGTCCAGCCAGCCTTCTAGAAACATCGACGACGACAGGAGCAGTAACTCCATCGAGTCAAGTTTGCAGTTTATCTGGGCGAGCTGTCACTCCGTCCAGTATGCTCGACTCTCTAGTATCTTCGAAAAAGGCCCCGAAAAGCACCAACCAGACATCAAAATCTGCCATTGAAGTCGGTACGGACCGACGGCATCGATCACTTTCCCATTTGGGTCAAAAACGAACGGCGTTTGTGTCAGAACTGTTCAAAGTTACGCAGTTACACAGTTATGTGAAAAATCTGAGGTCTTTTTGTGATATAATGATAAGCACAACTACTTTAAAGATTTTCACAAAAAGTAACAACTATGCATACAAAGCCAGATATGACTTAATTGATTTTCAATTGAATGCGTACGAGTCTAGATATGGCTTTTGCATTTATTTTCAAGAATAACAATGAAAACATATATTTTTTGCCTGATTTATGTTCAATAAAAATAAATTAACAAGTATGTACCAAAAAAAATTTTTTTTATACATCCTTAATATCTCGTGCAGTAAGGGGATAAGGTGAAATCGTATGTAGCGCGTCCAGCCAGAGTTCAGGGCGGGCTCTGCCACAGCAGACTGATGACTGTACCCATTCTTCATGGAGTAAATGTGTTCTCCGCACAGACCTAGAATTTTTTCGCTACGCTCAATAGACCAACGAAGTGTGGGAGTGAAAGGTCCTAGGCTGCTACAAACCGTCGCGAGAGAAAAAGAGATAGTGATACAAGAAGACAGTATGTCATTTTTTAAGCGAGTAAGAGGCCATAGCGTCCCGGCCGCTTCCAAGTTGGATCGAATTTTGTGTATTTACTCAAATATCTTACGATTATAATATAAAATATGTATTCTGAAACCATGGTGTCTTGTTCAGTGAGTGAATGTGAGGTAACAAGACAAAATAACCCGAATATATACACGTTTCACAGGTAACTTATGTTTATTTGTACTGCTTTTTAGATAATCATTATTTCGTCATTTTGTTTTAAAATGAGTTATAAGAACTATGGAAATAGTAGATAAAAGGTTTCTCTTCATACTTATAATCAAATTACATTGCTAAATGAAGAATTGGTTAGTATTTTACGAAAAATACAAAAACATTTGTTTACGATAGGGCTTGACAAAATCCTGACGTCACAAGTATCGATAAAGTCGATAGTTTGTGTCTGACCTGTAGGTTCGACGTGACTGCTCGGGTACATATTCGAACCTCAAAAATAACCGGTAGTTAATTTAATCATAAATTAGTTAAAAAAATAATATAATTACATTATAATAAGCGAGAAGTTGACAGATCAGTTTATAGCTTATTAAGTATTTACGAATAAGGGTGTAAATATAATATTATCACAAGATATATTATTCAAAATTTATTATGATGTTTTCTGTGATAAGTTACATATCACTCAATAAATAATTGGAAATATCTCTTACTTCTGTCAAAAAATATTTGTATTTTTATACAAATGGCAATTTAAAAGATTTTGAAATAACTATATGCACGCGTATATGTTTATAATGTATGTGTTCTTACAGATTTTCAACATATTTTTAGTATGTTGTAAAAGGGTTCGGATTATTGACGGAATCTAAATTAAAAACTCAACAGTTTGTAGTAAATTTTGAATCAAAATGCTTCATACAAAGAAAACATCGATGTATACTAATGAAAGACTCAATACCAACTTTTAATGTCCTGAATGCATGAAGCTGTGGAAATATTAGTCAGTAGCTTTAGGAAATGATGACACAAGTAACAGTTTAGCTTGTAGTAAAATACATGGTCAATTTTTTTTTAGTGTAAAGACTAGGATATGTTGAGTCAATCTAATAACCCTTCCCTTAGCGTCCTTCCTGCTATAAAATCTACAATACTCGCTTCATTGCAGCGCTGGATAGCTATGGCTATCCTGACACGAAATAATTTTTATTCTTCCTTTCAGATCAAATTGAAAATAAGGCGGCCCTGTCCTTACCTTAATATAGATATATCACCACCGCAAGCTATTACCTGGTCCTTCAAATCAAGTACTGTCAAGGAAAAGAAATATTAACCAATCTTCTAAGTTGTGCTAAAATAACAGAAAAAAAATTTGCTCTTAAGAAGTTTAAAAGCTGAAACAAAAATAATGATAAAACGGCTTTTAGACTTAAAAGCAGACTTTAAAGAATTATATGTTTAGTAGGCCAGTTAGTAAAGATCACCGAAATTATGTACACGTCGTCATTTCTACAGCCCAAGGAGCTATGTTTACACAAGGGACAAATTCGACCTTTGCTTACCACATGTGAATGCTTTACGCAAATGGTATTCAGATAAATGTAATTTAATAATTTACAGTATCTGTATATTAGCAGCTTAATGATTTTGTTAATGGTAATCATATTACTTAGTAATGGTAAGTTTTATTTCATCTTGTTACGATGAAGTTATAGTAGTTTGACTTTTAAAAGTGCAGCATTACAATAGCCTCAATGAACTATATAGGGCATAATATCAAACTAATGTGTCCTAAGATTCAACCAGTAAAACTGTCGATAGTATTACGCTCGCGTCATGACAACACTATATCACTAACACATATACATTTCATTTTTTGTTACACCATTCATCCATCACTGTTGGTCTTGTACATCCTAAGCCTATGGTTCTCCGAGCCTTGGGGACACGTTTCTTTTTGTTTCTCCAATATAACACTCATTTCATTACATTACATAAGGAGAAACAAAAATTTAATATGTCCAGAAGCAAAAAAACACCATACATGTTATAATTATATAAAACTGATAATACATTAAAGCTGTCCCATTCATGCATCTGTTATTTTGTGATTTAACTGTGGCAGATATGATAACGTTAAAATAGCTTTGCTAAGACCAAAGGTAATGGGTGCGTACCATTTGAGTGAGATTCACTAAAAACGCTAAAAACGACCACACTCCCAAAAAGTTTTCCACATGGGTCTTGGCGTTATTTTCGCCTTAAACGCTATGAAGCTACTGGAACAGTTTGAATTACCTACATCTAATGTCAAATGTGACAGAACTGGCAAATTTTAGTGGCATTCTTAGCATTCATATCCTAAATGGAACAGGTGAGAACAGTTACAAACGATATCAGTGATCACAAACATAGATGCAGAATGTGATCAAAATTATCGAAAATTACGTTAATAGCGTCAAATGGAATATACCCTTAGCGTTCTTATCCAAAAATGGAACGGGGAAGACAGTTACAAACGATCACGTGATCACAACCATAGATGTGCTCAAAATTAGCGAAAATAACGTTCTTAGCGACAAATGGAACATACCCAATATGTCAAATGCCAAAAACAGCTGAGTTGCGTCACTTCACTTGGCACTTGGCAGTTGACCGTTGCTTTGCGTTACTTGCGTTGCTTGCGATAAAACGGGCTAGTTGGCGTGTTGTTTTTACTTTTAATTTGTTTCTAAAATATTCTTTCCTCAGTGAGTTACATCAATTTCTAAACCTTTCAATAAAATACAATGAATGAGATAGACGATAAGTTCTATTATGTGTATAGTTCTTCGCTAGATCACAAAGTAGAAATAAAAATGTAAGTAGTGCAAGAAAAACCAATTTGTTTACCTTTCTATCAATACACTTTCGTAACCTAAATATTTCAATTCAAGGTGTCGTTTCTCTTTATTGCTAGCGTGATTATGAAAACATTGTATTGCTTTCTTGCGTTTATGTAGCAAGGTTCTTTGTTTATGATACTTTACTCAATGCCTCTGACCATGGCCTCTGTGGTTGGGGTTATAAACAAATAAATACAATTAATATAACCCACATGTCTATCCTAATGGTAACTGTCCATAGAAGGTATACATGCAACTACCTAATAGTCCTATATAATATCTTACTACCCACATCAATAGGTACCTGTTTAGTTATGTTAAAATATACAACGAAAATTATGTTTCATGGAATTTGTTATGTTAAGAAGGTATTTTGTATTAAAGTATACAAAGGTATTTGAGAACTTGACCCATTTGAACTCTGCCTTAATCATTTTAAGGCCTTTAAAGGCCATTTAAAGTACCTTTATGTCAATAAAGTATTTAGAATAGCCTCAAGTTATAGTATTCTTAGTCGGTTTTATTATAATTATTAGTATTATAATAAAAAACTTTCATATACCTTATACAAAAACAAGTTGTTTCATATTTCCCACTTCTTTTATTTATATGTTATAAATAAAAGAAAAGAAACAAATAAGTACTAACACTACTATGTTTATGTCGCAAGGGTGCTATCAGAGCACAATCAGAACAAAGATGGTGACACTGCCACATCTGAAATGTGCAGTTGTGGAGCTTACCATCAAAGTCACTCGCCTTTACCATTTAAAATATATTATTGAACAATTATATCTGTTTTCTTTAAGATTTGCTAATGTGACCTTATCTTTACTTGGTAAATTAAGTATTTACGATTTATCCTTGCTTAACATAAATTAAGTATCGATCAATTTCATACATATAATAGTTAAAGAACAAGAGGAAAAATTAGAATTATGAGTCATTGTCATTTTAGCTCAGGCAGTCAGAGCATACCCCAGCAATAGGGGTTGATGACGCGGGTTCGTATCCCACACAAGACTATAATTTTTCTTTTTTATAAGACATCCCACACAAGACTATAATTTTCTTTATTATAAGACATGGTTATCCATATTGTTTATGTTGTTAATGAAATATAAATTATGTTGTTCACAACATATACATCATGTTGTTCCGATATTTATGCAAGTTTATTACATTTTCTTCCAGTGGAACTCTAGAAGGCAAAAGAACCAAGCCTGAATATGACAAGCTACTCTCAGATCCCATGCTCAAATTCTCGGGGCTGTACCAAGAATGGTGCTCAGACTTGTATGTTACATGCCAAATCCTCAGTGATGGAGTGGCTCTTGCTTTGCCAGTCACCACTTCATATAAGGCCTTCACAAATCGATGGAAGTAAGTACTTTTAGTAACTCAGACATCATTTTATACGGAATACGTAACCCTCTGTGCACAATTCCGATTATTGGTTAGCTATTTCAAAATTATAGTACCTAGCTAATTGGTTTATGTTTGTTTTCCTGGAATTCAGTTATATTATGCTCTGTCTTTCTCTTAACAATGTGCCAACACCAGTGGTCCAATTATGTAATTTGTTGGTTAACAAATCTGATTGAAATCATTCATCATTTTGTTAGTAACAAATTACATAATTTGCTCACCGGCGGGCCTCTTGCTAGTTCCATCACAATAGCATAAAAAAATGTATATCAGAAATCTCTATGATCAGAGTTTTTTTTTTTTAATGTAATTGTGACGGAACATGCTCGAGGCCCATCTGATGTTAAGCGGACTAACCTCTGCCTATAACAAATGCATTTCGTCACAAGTAACGAATTCTACTGCGCCCGTCACCTTGAGACATAGATGTTAAGTCTCATGTGCCTGTAATTTCACTGGCTCTCAAGGACTAGGTATAAAACAGTAACCGACAGACAAACTCAGTTATGCATTTGCAGTAATAGTAAAAATAAGAACATTTAGACTTTCGTAATTATGACTAATCACATATTTTTTTTTGAAGCGCTCGTAGCGATGTTTGCTTAGCTGTTCTTAACCGATCAGATAAGTTAAGCAACGTTCGGTTCGGTCATGAGTTGGATGGGTCACCGCTAGTGACTTAACACTACTAAGCGCTTCCGTGCTTCGGAGGGCACGTTAAGCCGTCGGTCCCGGATGTCTTGTTAGGATGGCAGTCGTTATAACATGGTGGTAGGACATTTTGCGAATGCCTGCCTGGCTAGCGACCACCCTCAAGTAGAATATCCTGTCGCCAAGCACCTAACGGTGTGTTCCGGCAGCTGTCCTTGAGAGCCAGTAATTCTAGGTTAGCCTGAACAACATCTTTGACCACATCATCAAAGTTACTTAGGTAAGTAACTTTGTTGGAAAACTTGGAAAGTTAGTAAACTTGTATTACTAAACGCAAACACCATGTTACAAAACCTGTTTTCAAATTAAAGGTATATCACATTATGGTAATGAAGTCAGAGCTTGCTGGTGCTTAAACATTTTTAGTTTAATTCAAGGCCGTTCAAAACCGGATTAAAATTAAAATATGCGTGAGTCACCTTTGAGAAGGCTTTTTGTAATGGATGATATTGATAGAGATAAACTTAATCACATATTTATACTTACTTTTGAAGCGCTCGTAGCGTAGTATGCTTAGTCGTTCTTAATCCATCAGCTAAGTTAAACAATGTTCTCTGTGTCATAAGTTGGATGGGTGACCGCTAGTGGCATTACTACTGAGTACTTAGCGCTTCAGTGCTTAGAAGGGCACGTTAAGACGTCGCTCCCGGGTATTGTCTTAGTCTTAAAAAATCTGTCGCCAAGCTTACGGTGTGTTCCGGCAGCTGTCTTTAAGAGATAGTAATTCTAGGCTAGTCTGAACAACATCTTCGACCACATCATCACTTACCATTAGGTGAGATAGTGCTCAAAAGATATCCTATCAGCAATAAAAATATACATATTTTTGGAACTATTATTTTGTAATAAATAGCCACTATTATAATAGTTGAACAAGGTCTCAATGTCAAGGTTGTTAGAAAATCAAGATAATGTTATGTGTGGCAAATGGTATATATTGTACTGAGTAGTATGTATGTAGTACTTACTCACAGTTGCTGTCCTAGCAATTCCCCAAGTATTACCTGCGTCACGAAATCCGCGGTAAACCTTGGGGAACCGCAGCGGCGCGGGCGTTCCAGTCTTGCGGCAAAGGATTTTAAATGAAAATGTGTATGAATGACAGTTGTCGGACCTAAATAAAGTCTAGATTTTATTACGACCCCAGAGCATTGCAAGGGATTTCTAGGAGCACTAAAAAGTGGTGCTGTGTTACCTCAATTTATCTCTACTAATATTATAAAGTGTAAAAATTTGTTTTATTTGTATGTAACGAATAACCTAAAAACTACTGGACCGATTTGAAAAACTATAGAATATTTACAAAAACTTAGGGATCCGTATGAAAACTACAATAATATAACCCAACGTGTGAAAAAACATACCAAAAAAACCGTTATATCGCGTACGCTGCGGAAATGGTTGACAATCTACGAATAAATATGAGAAGAAATGTAATTCAAGCTCAAAAACAACAGCACGCAAACTATACCGCAGTGGGTGTACCGCGCGGCGCTGTCAGTTCGCCGAGTGGGCTTGAGTCATGCGGTTGTACCGCGGGAATTTACAACTGCATTTAAATATTCTTTGTATTTTAAATTTCAATGTTCTTCTGCGTTGTTTAATTCCGCAAAAATACCATGGAGTCAAATAAAATGGTTGAGAAGCCATACGGATATAAAAAAATCAGGATTACCTTTTATAAACGAGTAAAGAACAATGTTTTTGAAACCCATACCTACTACCTACTCCACTTAACTAAACCCCCCATAATGGGGGAGGTTGTATTAAGTGGACAATCAGGCTGATACGTTACAGTACAGTACACTCATATGAATAGTGGGGATGATGAGAATTTAAAATACCAACGTCCCCCCTGCGGAACTATCATGGCAACAGGACAACAAAAGACAGGCCGAAATAAATCTGAAATCTAAGTCTTGAAGCTAATTTCCAGTCTCAGTTGTTTCACAGTATAATTACTCGTGTTATAAACAATTGTTCACTTTTTCAGCTGGAACGAATGGGTAACGCTGCCAGTGTTCTTCAGCGATCTGCCTCGGAACGCAATCCTAGCGATGACCATCTACGACTGCGCCGGTCCTGGCAAAGTGATGGTGGTCGGCGGCACCACCATCTCGCTCTTCGGGAAGCATGGCATGCTCAGACAGGTGAATATTATAGGACATTTTAAGCCCACACAACATATAATGTTATAATATAACCTCCAGTTAACGATGTCCTTACTGACTACACAGAAGTATTCAATGGCATGTATCAAAAAATGTGCTTCTATGTGAAACAAACTACTTTTACCTCTACCAGTGAAACAAATATTAGATTTTAGCTGCATATTAGTCATGGGGTTTTAGTTGAAACAAATGCAATATATAACAAAAATTAGATTATTTGGAAATATTCGCGATTCTATCAGCGTACCTCGCGTCACCGGGTAAAAGCTAACCCGCGCGTAATCGGCTCATATAGCTCGATTTATGCGTTGTTTGCTACCACCCCCAAGTAGAAAATCTGTCTCTAAGCACAGCTAACATTGTGTTGCGGCAGCAGTCTTCAAAAGCCAGTAAATTTACAGGCATATGAACCTTAACAGCTGAATATCTTAGGGATGGGTGCAATGCAGAAAAGCAACTGTAGAGAGTATACCACATAACATCAGGTGGGCCTCGTGCTTGTTCTGTTACATAAAAAAATAACTAGCGTGTTCCCATTTCCATGTCCCCATTAAAAAACAAATTGTTGTTAAATGGTTACGAAACTGTTCTGTCATCTGTAACGAAACGTAGACACAGGCATGGAATAACTGTTAAAATTTCAATTATCCCGCCACAGAAGGCAGTATGCACCTTAATATATTTCGTGCTGTCATGATTACTCATAATATATTTAGTGCTGTGAGAAACTTATGTGTTTTTGTCTAACAACACATAATTATAAACAGCATCGCGTGCTAAGCGTAAATCACATTTACATTAAAGTATAATTTGAATTGTATATTCCCGGACGGGAAGGGACCGCGCCAGAAGGTTAAAGTATTACATTTAGAGCACAAAATCTCGGCTCAAACGAGCATGTCCCGGTGGCCGAGTGGTTAAGGCATCCGGCGTGAAATCGGACGACGGGAGTACCTTTCCCGCCCGGGTCAAAAAAATATAGATTTATGCTCTGTTAATTTGATAATGTGTTTTTTTTGCGGTTTTCTCACGTATTTTAATAATCACAGCCTCACCTCAATCATTTTATCTAAAATAACACAAAGACGTCAGTGTTTGCTCGATAAAATAATGCTCAACAAACATAGTCCATTAATGCTAAAATATTTTTAGACTCATAAGGTATACCTACTGTCTGCAGACGGTTTTTAATGTATAGAAATGCCTGTTCTTTTTTGATATAAATCCGGCCAAGTGCTAGCCGTTCTCGCGAACGGAGGGTTCAGTATCAATATAAATTTATATATCTCAATTTGAAATTTTCAAGCAATGATGGCCGAGCGGTAATATGAGTAATAATAATAATAGCTATGGACTGCCGTGCCGCAGGTCGCTGGTTCGATCCCCACCGCCGGCTTGAGCTTCACCGTTTGGGTATTTTGCGATTGCCCGTCTGTCTAGCTACCACCCTCAAGTAGATAATCTGTCGCCAAGCACCTAACGGTGTGTTCCGGCAGCAGTCCTCGAGAGCCAGTGAAATTACAGGCACATGAGACAACTATGTCTCAAGGTGACGGGCGCAGTGCAATTCGTCACTTATGATGAAAGGCCTGTTCTAGGAGGTTAGTCCGCTTAACATCAGGTGGGCCTTGAGCTTGTTCCGTCACAATAACAGAAAAAGAATACAAGTTTACATGTTTAGTTCCCGGGCTAGTATGTCACCCACCTCCATCCCTACCCGTGGGTGTCGGAAGAGGCGCTTCTCACATCTCACACTGCGATCCCCAAGACGCCTGGAGATTATGCAAACCCCTTATGAACGTAACCTAAAGGGTTTTTCAACAAGAACTTTGTTTATTAAACCAAAATAAAACTAAGAATTTAGATGCCGATGATTGAATTATTTATTGTATCACGAAGAGAAAAGTTTGGCAATGATGAATGAAAAATGATATCTGGCAAATGTCCACCACGAGCACGCTGACAGATGTCGATTCTTTCATCAAAGTGTTCAATCAGTTTTGGCAAAATGGCGGGTCTAATTCGTTAATCACATGACGGATTTTGAGTTTTAAAGCTACAATCGATTCGATTGGCTCCGTTTAGACTCTGTCCTAAACATAGCCCCACAAAAAATAATCCAGTGGTGTTAAATCACACAATCTGGCTGGCCACTTAACCGCTGAATTTCGTGAAATTATGCGATCTGGAAATTTCGTTTGCAATAAATTGATCTAGTTAGGTAGGTCCAGCTTCGACAAAGAGTTCCCAGAAGAACTCGGATGGGCAGCGTTCGGGAAGCTACGCGATATCTTCTCGTCGAACATCCCCCCAGAGCCTGAAGACCAAAGTCTTCAACCAGTGTGTGTTGCCAGTGATGACATATGGCACTGAAACGTGGTCCTTGACTGTGGCCCTTATGGACAAGCTCAGAGTCGCTCAACGCGTTATGGAGAGAGCTATGCTCGGAGTATCTTTGCGCGATAAAATCCGGAACGTGAATATTCGCCAAGGAACCAATATAACAGAACAGAATATATGACATTGCGGTGTTGATATCCACCAAGACGGGCTTTTTTTTAAATTATTATTTATATACTAAAAGTAGGCACTTTTGAGTCTTTTACTCAATAGAAATATCATGATTCAAGGTCAACGTGTCCGATTTTATGTTACCAAAAAGAAAAACAAATACTTAAAATACGGGTATTTTAAGTTTGTCGTGTTTTTCTTTGTGTATTATTTGATACTAGTCGCCTAGCTAGTTATGAATTAACACCTCCAGGCGCGGCTCACTCCGCACTTTAGGTACAAGTTACAGGTGCATCGGCGTACATTGACCACCCAAACCACCTCGTTTGAGGATGCTAAAGTGAAACTCGCGGGAGCTCTGGAAACGATCGGGAAATACTACGGTGAAAATAGCCTTAGGCCAAATCCGTCCAAAACCCAATCTTGTGCTTTCCATCTCCGAAACCGTCAAGCCGAACGTTTACTCAGTATATCCGGCGGGGTGTTGACATCGAGCACTGCAAAACCCAACCTATCTAGGAGTTACACTAGATAGGTCCCTTACATATAAAACCCACTACACCAAGACGAAACTTAAAGTAAGCTCCAGGAACAACCTAATTACCCGTTTAACCTCAACCACCTGGGGTGCATCATCTGAAGTTCTACGGACATCTGGCCTAGCACTCTGCTTCTCAGCTGGAGAATATGCGTGCCCAGTGTGGCACCGATCCTGCCATGCTAAAGAAGTAAATGTTGCTCTCAATGAAACATGTAGGAAAATAACCGGCTGCCTAAAACCCACACCTCTAAACATGCTATACCCCATTGCAGGAATAGCACCACCTACAGTGCGCCGTATCATAATTTGCTCAACGGAGAAGCTAAAGCAAGAACAAGATTGTAGATACCCTCTTTACAACTCACAGCTAACCACAGGCCGTCTTAAGAGCCGAAAAAGTTTTCTTGGCTTCACCAGGGCCTTGACAGGTCACCCAAAAGATGCCCGCATGGAACTGTGGCAGAACACCTGCCTTCCCCCACCACTACATTGAGCCGGCTGAAGAACTCCCCCCGGGCAAAGATCTGGCGTGGCCCACTTGGAAGTCGCTAAATCGACTTCGGACTCAAGTGTATCGTTGCCGGTTTAATATGGCCAAATGGGGTTACTCTGACGTAGGAACCCAATGTAGTTGTGGCGCTACGCAGGACATGCGTCACTTGCTGTCCTGTCCTCAGTGTCCCAATGCTTGCACTTTGGGTGACCTGTACGAGGCCTCTACCCTTGGGGTGGCTACAGCCCAGTACTGGCAGTCATCCTCTAATAATAATGAGTCGTCGACACGAAGAAGACGATCGGCGTGCCCGTCCGGACGGGATTATAGTATGTGAGCGCCGTTTCAGAAGAGAACAGACCTATGCGTGCATATGCGATAGAAAGAGAGACGCCATGTAGGTGAATATAAATATTAGGTACTCCGTACTGTACGAGCTGATGATTTTTTTATGCCTGTTAGGTTAGCCTTTGACCACTATCTCACCTTATGGTAAGTGATGATGTGGTATAAGATGTTGTTCAGGCTAACCTAGAATTACTGGCTCTCAAGGTCAGCTGCCGATACACACCGTTAGGTGCTTAGCGACAGATTACAGATTTTCTATTTGAGCTAGCCTGGCGGGCACTCGCAAAATGCCATATACATACCACCATGCCATAACGACTGCCACCCTAACCGGGACCGACGGCTTACGTGCCCTCCGAAGCCCGTGCAAGTTATGTCACCAGCGGTCACCCATCCAATTCATGACCCGGCGGACGTTACTTAACTTGCTGATTGGTTAAGAACGGCTAAGTAAACTTCGCTACGAGCGCTTCAAGTACACTTTATTGCTTTGTAGCTAGAGTCGCTTATTTATTGGAAAGGCTTTGCGGAGTAATCCTTCTGGTCATTTTTATTCTGTGTGTCCAGTAAAAATCCTACTGTCACATACTAACAGGATAGATAGATCAAAACATTTTGAAGCGCTCGTAGCGAAGTTTACTTAGCTGTTCTCAACCGATCAGCAAAGTTAAGCAACGTCGCCCGCGGTCATGAGTTGGATGGGTGACCGCTAGTGACATTACTACTGAGCGTTTCCGTGCTTCGTAGGGCACGTTAAGCCGTCGGTCCCGGTTGTCGTCTTAGGATGGCAGTCGTTATAGCATGGTGGTAGGGCATTTTGCGAATGCCCGCCTGGCTAGCTACCACCCTCAAGTAGAAAATCGCCAAGCACCTAACGGTCTGTTCCGGCAGCTGTCCTTGAGAGCCAGTACTTCTAGGTTAGCTGAACAACATCTTCGACCACATCATCACTTACCATCAGGTGAGATAGTGGCCAAAGGCTAAGCCATCAGGCATAAAATATATATATATATAAGTATGGGTGCTTGGTTACGCTCGAACGAATGAATCGCAATTAGATGCAGATATGTCAGTACAATACGAAGTTTTGATTGGAATCGGTGGTAGAGTAAAAGAATGAGACGAATCAATTTGCCATTTGTCACGCTCACACAATATATTGTATTGTATGACCATCTTTTTTAACCGACTTCAAAGAAAGGAGGAGCTTCTCGGTTCGAGTGCTTTTTTGGGTGTGTTATCTCATAACTTTACAGGGTGTACCGATTTTGATATTTTTTTTTGCATACAAAAGCTGGTCATATGGTCCCATTTAAATTTGAGTGAGATCTGACAAGTTGTTATCACTACACTACTTTGTTTTACATTACACATAGTATAAAACAAAGTCGCTTTCTCTGTCCCTATATCCCTATGTATGCTTAAATCTTTTAAACTACGCAACGGATTTTTATGCGGTTTTTTAATAGATAGAGTGATTCAAGAGGAAGGTTTATATGTACAATAACATCCATTAAATAGTGGAGAAATACTGTTATTTTTGAGGTTTCTAATGTGATATCGTAAATAATTACATTTTTTCTGCTTACATTGCAAACGCAGGCTGAACCCTACGAGATTTATCAAAGTACTAAGTATTGTACACTATGAAAATGTCTACAGAAAACTCTGCTATGGTATATGTCTATCTCTTATGGATATCCCACAATAAAAAAAATTGTCATTTACTTTTTACGACAAATAATGGCTAATTTTTGAAGCGATTTTAACCATTAATCCTTATCTAATTAAATACCTTAAATACATTGTAGATTGAATCATTGTATAGATAATTTACAACATTGTAAATTATGTATCTATATGGCCTTATATATGGTTTAGGGAAAGAAGAATTGTTTTACACTAAATTTAACGCGTGCGGGCCACGGGCAGTAATGAATAGATTATAACTACTGGATCGATATTATCATTTTTTCAGTGAATGACATAGGCTACATATTTTATACCCGTGCGAAGCCGGAGCGGGCCGCTAGTCCCTAATAAAGCGTATATTATCTTTTCTGTTAAAATTTTAATTATTTATAATGTTGATAAGTGCCGAGACTGATAAGCTGGTGCCTGATGTTAAGCATCACGTCTGTTCAATACAGTTACAGTGTCAACATTGTGTGTGACACTGCACTGCGCTCGACACTCTTAAGACATTCGTTTCTAAGTCTCGATTACCCGGTAATTTCACTTGCTATACTGCCCATCAAACCATACTCACAAGCTTGGAGGGAGAATATCTGACACTGAAGGGGTATCCACCAAGACGGCCACATGCTTGAGGCCTACCACCTGGTTTGTCAGCTGATTGGCACCGACCCGGGGACCGCGTGTGGGTTAGCTAGATTAAGGGTACCTTCCCTGTATAATATACAATGTTATAAGTATTTAACGGGACCCAAAACATATATTACTTACCTTGACGTTAAAAACTTAAAACTGCGTAAATCGCGAAAATCTTAGTAACTTTTTTTTTATGATAGGTAAGCCTTAGACCACAATCTCACCTGATGGTAAGTGATGATGTGGTCGAAGATGTTGTTCAGGCTAACCTAGAATTACTGGCTCTCAAGGACCGCTGCCGGAACACACCGTTAGGTGTTTGGCGACAGATTTTCTACTTGAGGGTGGTAGCTAGCCAGGCGGGCATTCGCAAAACGCCCTACCACCATGCAATCATGCTCTGTCTAGCCAAACAACAAGTGCCCCCAGGCGCCTTACCCCTTCACTACTGGTTACGATGAAAGTATTGTGGTCTAAACAAAAATGCAGCAGGCGAGAGTATCGGAAAACATATTTTAAAAATTAAATAGGTTCTTTAATACTTGCGAATTACTCCCAAAACAACTACTGAGTTGTTTTCGCGCCCAACCTTACACAAGACTATTACGATAAAAACTACTGAGTTTTTATCGTAATAGTCTTGTGTAAGATTGGGCGCGAAAAGAACGGCAAAGGGCATTGTGCCGAGGTCGCAGATACTGGGTCGCCCAATTCTTGTTTACCGCAGTTTAATATCTTTAGTAATACTTCTTTCATGCGATTGTATGACGCACTTGAATTTACAATCATTTAAAAAAAACGGGCAATTTTATGAAAATTATAATTTTACCCGATTATAGGTTTGCCCTGTGGGGTGCCGGGCTAGAATATCACTCCCTTTGCTATCAGTAAGTCGTGCAGCAGCGCCTTGTGAGGTACTGCGATCCCCAAGACGCCTGCCAAGCGTAGGGATTATGGCAAACCCCCCCTTAATGGGGGAGGCTGTGTTTAGCAGTGGACAATCCTGCTGATACAGGACAGGTATACATAACCCCGCCTCGCCCTTTCTATGTGATCAAAACTTAGGCCCCATAATACCCCTCGGGAGATATAAGCGTGACGATTCTGTATTTATCCCAAAAATAAAATAAAAATATTACGAGAAGTAAAAATCTCACTGACACAAATGTGACCATTCATTACTGCAGTCTCTTCTGCGATGGCAAATCTTATATAGATAAATCAAAACGCTGAAGTGTTTACTTGTATAGAAACGGCATCATGTCATTCGACTACAGGACAAGAGCACGGAACCAATCCGGGAGAAAAATAGGGAGACATCATTTCTCCGAAACTGTTCACGAATGCGTAGGAGGGTGATTTTTAGCTCTTTTGAACTGGAAAGAATTCGGCATCAACATCTATGGCGTATACATTACTACCTTCGCCAATGACATGGTTGTAATGGCAGAGTCGCTTGAAGAACTCAGTACAATGCCCAGCGACTTCAGTAGAGTTTCCCAGCAGGTGGGTCTTAAAATGAACTTAAAGAAGACGAGAATTGCATGTGTTGCACCGTACCAGTAGTTGTTGGGAACTATAACTCTCGAAGTTGTTACCTGGGACATACTGTCCAATTTGGTAGATCCAACTTCGACAAAGAGGTTGCACGTAGAATGCAACTCGGATAGGTAGAGTTCGGGAATCTTCTCCTGTAACGTCCCGCAGAGCTTGAAAACTAAAATCATCAACCATTGTACTTTGTTGTCAGTGCTGTCTTATGGCACTGAGAAGTGGTCCTTTGATATGGTGGCAACTGTTTATAAGCTCATAGTCCCTCAAGGAGCTATCGAGAAATCTATGTTCGGAGTTTCTTTGCGCGATAAATTCAGGAACGAGGAAATTCGCCGAAGAACCAAAGATAAGGACATAGCTTTACGACTTTGCAAGTGTAAGTGGCAATAGTCAGGCCACGTTGCTCGAGCAACCGTTAACTGATGAGGAAGAAAGGTTCTCGAGTTCCACATTACACCACTAGGTAGACTGACGATAACGTTAAAGTCCCGAAGCATAGTCTTCTATGGGGGAGGTATTTGTTCATCAGTGGATGTTTTCCGGCTGATGATGATGGATGATGAATGTACTTTATATACTACTAGCGGCCCGCTCCGGCTTCGCACGGATATAAAATATATAGCCTATGTCATTCACTGAAATAATCATTAACATAATTTACACTACTACACGCTCCCGCCGCCCGGGCCGGCCGGAACTGTCGCAAACGCTACGTCCCGCAATTTTTGAATCTGTAATATCTTGGAAAATATTCATTTAAATCATATGCTGTAAGGGCCATATAGATCTATATTAAATCAACAATGTATTTAAAGTATTTAATTAGATAAGGATTAATGCTGTTTTGGTTAAAATCGCTTCGAAAATTAGCCATTATTTGTCGTAAAAAGTAAATGACAAAAAAAAATTGTGGGATATCCATAAGAGATAGACATATACCATAGCGGATTTTTCTGTAGACCTTTTCAATGTGTACAATACTTAGTACATTATTTTGATAAATCTCGTAGGGTTCAGTCTGCGTTTGCAATGTAAGCGGAAAAAATGTAATTATTTACGACATCACATTAGAAACCTCAAGAATAACAGTATTTCTCCACTATTTAATGGATGTTATTATACATATAAACCTTCCTCTTCAATCATTCTATCTATTAAAGGGACAGAGAAAGCGACTTTATTTTATACTATGTTGTAGTGATGTAGTGATAGTGACTATGTAGTGACTCCGAAGCTTGCCATAAATCATAATATAATTAAAATATTCTGAGGTCATAAGATCTGCATTTTCCTTCAATTTTGTTTCAACAGGTTTTCTTATGATGAATAATGCAAAAAAATAAGTCTAGGCGCATGAACTGGTTTCTTATCTGTACAATCTATGTTTCTTTTTGTGGTTCACCTTTACTGTTATCTTGGATTTTTATTTCATTAATTTAATGAATGCACGGTAAGTAATTTCCATGTATAAAATTAAAAAAAATGCGTGTATTGCCCGCAGGGATGGACACACTGAGAAAAATGATTGTCATGATTAAAATTACACCTTGTATACGTGTACTACCTTCGGTGATATAAAAGGACGCTGATATATACTTTAACCGACTTTATAAAAAAATGGTGGATATTAATAGGACTCTCTTTTTTTTTCTAAATATGATTACAATCACTATCGCGTGCTTAGTGAAAATCATATTGTACAAATTATTGAAGCACAACGTTTTATGCCCGGGCGGGAATCGAACCAACGTCCTCAGATTTCACGCCGGATGCCTAAACCACTCGGCCACCTCTTTCGATCCGAAATTTCGTGCTCCAATTGTATTACTTTAACCGTCATAAACCACCCGCGGTTTATGCATCCGGCGCGAAATAGGAGGACGCGGGTTCGTTTTCCGCCCGAAGCATAAAATTGTGTGCTCCAATAATTTGTAAATTATGGATTCTGTTTTTTAAAACTTTGTTATGCGATTACCCAGCGTTTTATTTTGTTTGGTAGTTCATATTTCCCATATCAAAATCACTTCAGTATAAAACAGCAGTCCTTGAGAGCCAGTGAAATTACAGGCACACGAGACTTAACAATTATGTCTCAAAGTGACGGGCGCAGAGCAATTCATGACTTGTGATGAAATGCATCTGTTATAGGCAGAGGTACGCTTAACATCAGGTGGGCCTCGAGTATGTTCCGTCACAAGATACCGTACGAGTAGCACTGTGAGCTGAAGACCACGTGTCTGAAGTATGTTACTGTATTTTTCAACCACCATATCTCAGCCAGTTTGAAATATTTCCGAAAATTAAATCGACATAAACAACCCATATAATCTACATATAATTATCGAACATACTCACAAAATTTCATGACAATCGGTTGAGAAACGCGACCTGTAGAAGAGAAAAAACATATAGTTGTCTTTGGCATTGGAAAAGATATAATTTTTTTTTATGTGATTGTTGCGGATCAAGCCCGAGGCCCACCTGATGTTAAGTGAACTAACCTCTGCCTATAACAAACGCATTTCGTCAAGCCGAATTGCAATGTGTCCGTCAAACTGAGACGTACAGTTGTTAGGTCTCATGTACCTGTAATTTTTCTGGCTCTCAAGGACTGCCTGCCGGAACACACCGATAGGTGCTTGGCGACAGATTTTCTACTTGGTTGCTAGCCAGGCGGGCATTCGCAAAATGCCCTTCCACCATGCGGTGAAGCTGAGGCCCGCGGCGGGATTCGAACCATGGATCTGCTGCACGGCAGTCCATAGCCAATGCCACTGAGCCATCACTGCTTCATTGCATAAGGTAGTCTTGTTTTGTGATCTCACGTGTTTCTTGGTGTAAGGGCGGAGTTGTAAAAATAAGGGTTGTTGTAAGGGTAGAAGTAATAAGATAAAGGGTTAAGCTGGAAGCGAGGGTTGGGATTACTGAAAGTGAATGTCGAGGTAGAGATCGAAATTGAGGTGAAAGTAGAGTAAAAGGATATAGATTCAAATTTGAGTGTAAAAGCAATTGTAACAACAAAAAATAAGTAAGGTGAAAAAGTTCGCGCCAGTGAAAACGCGGGCAAATGCTGGTATACAATACATAAGAACCATTCGGCATCTTAAAAAGTTCTAAAACGCCTATAGTATTATCACACTAATATTATAAACACGAAAGTTTGTGAGTGTGTATGTTTGTTACTTTTTCACGCTGAAACGGCTGAACCGATTTACATGAAACTTGAAATATAGATTTGTTCCTGAATTAACACATAGTGTTGCCACTTGTGCTATAAAGCCTAGGTTCTATTGAAAGGACATATTCATATGACGACAAGAATTAAACAAATATGCTATAAAGCCTAGGTTCAATTGAAAGGACATATTCATATGACGACAAGAATTAAACACCTCCTCAACTCCCCTAAGTCTGTCCCAAGCCACCGCAAGCTTGGCACTTCATGCTTGCTTCTTTTAGATTACATTTCATTTAATCGTACCTAAAGTTCTCAAACATTCATCTTGTTTCCTAATTTCCCTATTGACTTTAACAATAGGTTACAGAACACTCATCGGGATCCGAAAACCTCGCTTCGCTTCATTTCCATCTTCACCGTCACCAATTAAATTTGTTTTCAATATAAAACAAGCTTCAGCAAATAAAATCAAAAACCAACTTCAAAAATCTTCACGTTAGATATCCCATAGACTACTCAAGCTTTGCAAGTTTCGCGGTAGTTCGCGACACATAGGTTACTTTTCATCATTGTCTACGCAAGTGAAATCGCGTAGCGCAGCTAGTACTCACCAAAAATACGTCATAATATAGTCATAAACACGCAGACGCAAACGTGCTTCCTAACTTAATGGGTTAGGTCATATTACTCACATATCGCTTGCCCCCTACCGATAACACTCTCACAATATATGTATGTTTATCTATAAGCTGTATTTTGCCCCGCCTCCGTTCTCGTCCTATCACCCCGTTACGTTGAGCTCATTAAACTTTGATTTAAGTCGTTATCTTACTGGAACGTGTGATTTATTAACTTGTATTTGTTCACTATGCACGCCCTTTGGATTTGGTTATAAGTTGACTGCTGAACCTTCCACCCATGTATACAAAAAAAACAATAGAGGACCAAAGTCACTCCCCTGTGGAACACCTATTCAAAAATGCCATGCGAGCACTACGAAATATAGCACTGCAAGCTTTATTTCGAATGGAACTTTTCTATGTTTATGTTTTCGATATAGCAAACAGTACAGACGTAATAATATAGAGAATAATAAGAAATAACTACACAATGATAACCGATATGACTTTCACAGAAGGTATTTAATGAGAAGCCGCTTATCTGAAGCTGGCATTCCGTCCAGTGCGCTCACATGAATCCTATCATGTGTGCACATTTCATTTCTCAAACCAACATCCCTCTTTACTTTATAACCATGCCTTGTTGTAAACTTTAACATAAAACTCTCCTAGTTTTTTAATTGGCACAAAATAATTGGCTTTAAACTTCAAAAAAAGGAAGAAAAAGTGTTTTAAACTTCGAATCATGTCCTTGTGAAGAAAAAATGGGAGGTTCGACTAGCACGGTGCGCGTTTGTAGGCGGTGCTACCTGACAGTTGTGTGGCGATTAAAGAGGTTTTTTCATCCCAAAAAGGGTATGTTCGACCTCCGTGTGTGGCCTGGAGTGGAGGGCAGCGAGAAGACCCCAGGAAAGGCGCCAGATCGGGGGAAGGAACAAATGCAGCGGCTGGCTAAGCTTGCGAAGAAACACAGGAATGGGCATATGCCTAAGGTATGTTTGGTTATAGTTACTTATAATATTTATGACTGCGAGTTGTTACCAAGTGAGGAGGAACTTTAAACAACAGGAATATTTTAAGAAATCATAAATAAATATTTCCAAGATGGAGGGTTTATGTAGAATGGAAATAAAGTTATTTTCATTCTCCATGCTCTCTATTTAATCAATTATTTTATTGAGCGTTTGGATTTTAAGAAAATCGCTTAGTATAACGCAAGTTACTAAATTCTGATAAAATTCTATACAATTAAAGTTTTTTTTTTGCATGACAGGTTAGCCGTTGACCACTATTTCACCTGATGAAATAGTTGTCAACGGCTAACACATCGTCATGTGGTCGAAGATGTTGTTCAGGCTAACCAAGAATTACTGGCTCTCAAGGACAGCTGCTGGAACACACCGTTAGGTGCTTGGCGACAGATTTTCTACTTGAGGGTGTTAGCTGCCAGGTGGGCATGCGCAAAATGCCCTACTACCATGCTATAACGACTGCCATCCTAAGACGACAACCGGGACCGACGGCTTAACGTGCCCTCCGAAGCACGTGTACGCTCAGTAGTAATGTCACTAGCGGTCACCCATCCAACTCATGACAGCGGCGGACGTTGCTTAACTTTGTTGATCGGTGAAGAACAGCTAAGCAAACTTGACTACTAGCGATTCAAAACATCATCATCTTATAGTGAGACTCAATTATATATTTTACCGGTATATGACAGGCTCTTGTCACCTTAATGGTATTCAGAATTCGTTGCCTTTATATGTGTACTAGCTGACCCGGCAAACGTTGTTTTGCCATATAAATAATTAAATGGCTATTAAAAAATAAGGGTTGATCGTAGCAGGGTGAAAATTGAGGATTGTATGTATTTTTGTATGTTGTATCATAAAAAAATAGAAATTAAAAATTTTGTCTAAAAAATAAAAAAATAAAATTTGGGGTGGACTACCCCTAACATTTAGGGGGATGAAAAATAGATGTTGGCCGATTCTCATAGATACCGGATAAGCACAAAAAATTTCATCAAAATCGGTCAAGCCGTTTCGGAGGAGTATGGCAACGAAAACTGTGACACGAGAATTTCATATCTAAGATAGGACGGTATTTTTTTTATAACTTCAAAGATATGAGAGGCAAGTTATAGAATAATGTACATTGGTGCTAAATGTTTCAAGACAGTACTAGCTATACTATGTTATACTCGCGAATACGACGTACATGTAAAATTACTAGCTATAAGCTTGATAAAAATATTTAAATAGAAATTTCCCAGCACAGATTTGAGTTACTAACATAACAAAGTATACTTACAACGTAATTTATAATGGGCAACCATATCAAACGAAAAGCCATTGCTAATCACAATCAGTTTGCTAAAGTACGATCAAAGCCCGTGGTTGTGCACTTTTACGGATAATGGTTATCTCTAATTGCTGTGTTTTATTGTATTACGCTAATTAATAATAATAAAGCTTTATTTAATTCCATGCATAGTAAGCAACAATTGGTAACTTATTAACCTATAAATTAATTACAATTAATACAGTTAGATGAATTTGGTTTCTAATAATAGATTCTATTTTGTAATTAGTTTCATTATTAATTTTCACTACTTATTATTTAATGCATGGACCCCATTCGGGTAAAAGCCTCCCCCAAGGAATTCCATCCTTCTCTGTCATTAGCTCTGTCTAGCCACCTTCCTCCCGCTAATTAATATACAATAATTGGTTGAGTCCTTGAGCTGAGGCGAGGTATGTGTGGTCATTGGTGATCTGTGAATCTAAGTAACTAAAAATGCTGATTTATAATATAGTTTTGAACGTATGATCAAAATTAACGGTCACCTTTCCTTTTAAGACCGGTTGCAATGTGGAATGGATCTCTAGGGTTCCAAGGGCCCGATGCGCACTCGGCCAGTTTTTATTTAATTATCTCATAATGACTACGAATAAATATGTTAAGAAGTGTAACTCCCCTACAGTAACCGCTTTGATTTTCGACTCATCAAGTTCAATTAACAAATCTCGCACAATCTTCCAAATTCAATAAGATTGATAGTCGATTTGGCGGTTAGAAATAATCGCATCCGATTGGCGCGTAAACGTAATTTTGCGCCGCACGACACACTTTTTGAACCACGCCCGCCGCGGTAATGTTTGCGTTCTGCGTATTTCTCGAAATTTATATCCCATATAATGAATGTGAACATTTGGCAGGTGGACTGGCTCGACAGGCTGACGTTCAGAGAGATAGAGATGATCAACGAGAAGGAGAAGCGCAGCTCTGACTACATGTACCTGATGGTAGAGTTCCCGACTGTGCAGATAGATGGCATCAATGTAAGTTACCTGAATACTTGCCCTACATAACCAACAGAATATATATCGACTTAGTATTATTTAAACTGCATTATCGCATGCTAACCGAAAACAGAATATATCGACATCGGCGATAATGATAATAATAATAATGCTTTATTTTCATAAACTATCCATATAACATTGTGTAGAGGCCTTCTTATAAGTTGGCATCGGACTGGCCCACTATGGCCAATTTATGAATGAAATTCTATTGTTATAATTATCGCCGATGCCAATGGGGTAAATGTATACCTGTATCAGAAGACCTCGCTCTTCCATATTTATAGAAAATACCATAAGTAGGTTAACATAAATCAAAATTAATATCTTAATACTTAAATACTAAATACTTTAAATTTTAACTAAGTGAGGGTGAGTGTGTTTGTGCGTGCGTGTGTGTATGTGTGTGAGGGTGTGTGCATTTGCGTGTGTGAGGGTGCGTTAGTGTGAAAGTTTGTCATACTATATAATAGGATGAATAACTGATAACAATAGAATTTCATTCATATAATAATAATAATAATATTTATTTCCATAAAGAGTTACACAATAAGTACACTTCTATTTAGAACACAGTTAACAAATCTATTAAACAGAAGTGGAGTAACGACGAGTTCCAAACTAGGCAAAAGCCTGTGTCTTGGAACCCAGAGATGCGAAAATACAAAATAAAATAACAATTAGGTGCAGAAGTTTAAGTATTAAGTATCATATATATATATATATAATATGTTGAATAGTATAAAATATAAATGTGTGAAGTAGGTTGAGTGTAGAGAGTGAGAGTCGGTAGAAGTATCCCTGAACATGCCGGTTTTGATATTATCTAACTTATATTAAATCCTCTGTTTCCTCATAGGTGAGCTTTATGAGAAATTCTTTGACAATTTTTTTACAAAGAGAGACTTTGCAATCCCTAATTTCACAGTGCTTACAAACTTTGTTATATACATTAAAGTGAGAGAAAGTGGGACCTCTTCTTGTGAGTAAAGATGTAGCTTGCGGTAGTGGAAGTCGGAAAACACGTTTTGAAATCAAGACGTCATAGTCATCGCGATTTAGAAAAGCCTTATGAGCTTTAACAGTTGCAGTTAAAACGAATAGTTGTCTAACTCGTAGAACTTTAAATTCTTCGTAAATGCTATCTGTAGGTTGACGGAAAGGTTTTTTAAGAATGACTTTAATAAGGGCCCTTTGTGCTCTTTCTATAGTAATAAAAATTGTTTTGCCAGCACTACCCCAAACAGAGACACAATACTGTAACACAGACTGGCACAATGCAAGGTAGATTTGTCTTAAAATGTCTATCGGGGTGCAGTCCCTCAACTTTTTCATAATGTAAATTAGTTTCCGCGCTCGACCCGATAGATCAATGATGTGGTTCTTATATGAAAGGTTCTCGTCAATCGTAACACCTAAATATTTGATTGAACTGCTACGTTGAATACTAAGACATGAACATCCAGTATTACTATTCGTCCTAATGCGATATGGACAAGTGTGTATTTTTAACATCATGTCTGAAAGGGGGCTACCGACACAAGTTTTGGAAAAAGCAATGTATTTGGTCTTCGCAACGTTTAAAGTTAAAAGGCTCTTGTCTAGTAGGGTTGAAATGTGTGCAAGGCCTTCCTCTGCAAGGCAATACACTTGAGTCCAGTCATTTCCATGGAAAAGAACTACTGTGTCGTCAGCATAGGTGATAATTTCTGCGTTTTTCAGGGTGCAGCTTACAATGTCGTTCATGTATAAGGTAAAGAGAGTAGGACCGAGAATGCTTCCCTGTGGTACCCCAAAATCAATTGGAAGGCTATCACTACAATAAGAACCTATCGTGACAAATTGTCTGCGACCTTCCAAGTAACTTTTGAACCATTGAAGGGCATCACCTCTTATACCCAGAGCCTCCATTTTCTTTAAAAGTAGGCCAACCGAGACGGTATCGAAAGCTTTTGCTAAATCAAGGAATACAGCGATGCAAAACTCTCCAGCCTGAATGTGTGATGAAACAAGATCAGCAAATAGCGACGTAGCATCTTCGGTTGACCTACCTCGTCGAAAACCAAATTGTCTCTCTGACAGTAAGCAAAACTTTTCCAAATATGAAACCAATCGAATGTTTACCGCTTTTTCAATCAGCTTTGATATAACACTCAAAAGAGCAATTGGTCTATAGTTGTCTGGAATATTCTTGGGGCCATTTTTGTATATAGGAGTTATAGCTGCAGTTTTCCAGCATTCGGGGAATATACCTGATATTAAGCTGAGATTTACAATATACGTAAGTGGAGATAGCAAGGATTCAAGCGACTTTTTGAGCAATATGACTGGAATATTGTCGGCACCAGGGGCACTGCCAGTTTTAAACTGAGAAATAAATTTGGAAATTTCGTAAGGATCTGTCGGGCCAAGAAAAAAAGAATGGGAAACTGATGTAGTAGGCATATACATACAGAGACAAGCGACTCTTCGGTAATAGCAAGCTTAATTAGTATGTTGTTAGCTAAAGTTTTTCCTACAGATACGAAATATTTATTACAGTCCTGAATTGATTTGTCTGAATTGTTGGGTTTATGGTTTAGGAGTTCGAAAGAGTGGGTGTTGTTGGTTGAGTTTTGGCATATAGATTTTACAGTTTGCCAAAGCTTTTTTGGGTCATGCTTATTTTGTTCCAGCTTGTTGTTGTAATATTCATTTTTAAGTTTTTTTAATAGTTTATTGCAGAAATTACGATACCGATTATAAACTTTACGTCGCACCAGATCCTCAGGGTAGGATCTTGACTCTAAATGTAATTTATCTCGATGACGCATGCACCTAAGTAATCCTTGTGTAATCCATGGTTTCATCGTAACCCACTTGCGACCTATTTTAATTTTTTTCGTATGTTTATCAATAATTTCTTTCAGAATCTGATTTAGAGATTTGGCTGCTGAATTAACACAAGGATCTGAAGTAACAACGGACCAGTCCACTTTGTTTATTTCTGCTGCAGCAGAATCAAAATTTGTTATATATTTGAAACGAAACGGCTTTGAAAAAGACAATCCGGCAAGGACGAAGGAGTGATCCGTTACTGAGGACTTACAAATGATTCCGGTCGAATTGGTATATGATTTTATGAATATGTGATCTAGACAAGTGTTATATCTAGTAGGTTTTGATATAGCAGGGAGAAGACCGTGTGTGGCCATTAGACATAAATAATCGTTGACATGTTGGTCACTAGATGAGTTACAAATATCAATGTTTATATCGCCTGTTACAATAATATGGCCATATTTTTTAAGAGCATTCAATGTGGAGTCTAAGGAGCTGATGAAAGGTTCAAGAAGACGAAGTGGAGTAGATGGTGAGCGGTATATTCCTAAAACTGCTATTTTGTTGTCCAATGTAATTAAAAGCGAGTCAGCGTCTTTAATGTTAGGTTCATGGATTGTGATTTGAGCGGAGACTTTAGCATAGATAATAACACCCCCGTTTTTGTTCTGCTGCGTTGAAGTGCGATAGGTGTTGTAACCTGGCAGATTATCTATTGTTAACCCATCGGTAAGCCAACATTCCGACAGTACAATAACATCAAGATTATCAATATCCATTCGTTTTAGCGCTACAACAAATTCATCAAAATTACGTTGAAAACTTCGTATATTAAATGAGAGGATTTTAAACCTGTAGTCAGTCTTGTTTAAGATGCTTTTGCAACAATCAACAGAATCAAATGAATGACAATTTATAACTACGGTTTCTTCAATTTCATTAACGATGTTAAGTAAAGCCATCCTTATAACACAAAAAATATAAAAGTGAAATAGTCTGAATTTGGATTGTCATTCCAAAACAAGTGTCATTTAATAATATATAGTAGGCAATGGCATGTACAGCGTTGGTGTAGTAAGTGTGTGTGATGTTAATGTGTGGTAATAATTGCGTGACTACAAGTAACTTTGAATATATATACTTAAACCGATTTCGAACTAAGTTCACAGTAATACACACAAATACGGTATAAATTGAAATAAATGTAACGCAGTTAATAAGTGTCAAACAGTAAGCACAGATAATAATCCGAAGTAGAGTTGATGGGCTGCAGCAAGCTGCTATCACTGTAGGTATTTCCTCCTTGCTATTCTGACGCGGTTTGAGGACTGAATTGACGTGAGAATTCTTCTGGGGATCTAATAGCAATGGCGGGGTTACCCTCTCGCTTGCGAACGTAGATCGTACCATTTTTAACCCAACAGAACTTGTAGTCAGCCAATTTAGCATGTTGTCTGGCTGAGCGAAATAAATTACGATTTTCCTGAGTAAGGCGCTCATTTATGTAGATGCTATGTCTAGTCCCTTCAAAGCCTAGGTCAGCCGAAGTTAGGTTTCGTCTGCTTTTACCCGCCTTCAAGAAAGCTTGACGATCGTGCTGACGGAGAAAACGAACAACTAAAGGACGTGGAGTCCTACTGGAAGACTCTTCCTGTATGGCAGTACTGCTCAACTTGTCTCGGTTACGGGGACCAACGCGAGATACGTAGTCAAGGTCTTTCATGTCAAGCTCAGCTCCGATTTTATGTGAGATCACCTGTACTAAGTGCATCGGGCTCTCATTAGCTGATTCGATTACTCCTGAAATTTCTACTTCGTTACGCAAGCAGATCTGGGCTCGCAAACTGAGTTCAAAACGAAGTTCCGTTATCTTATTACGGCATATCAAGAGTTCGCTTTCTCGCTCTTCTAGTATACGTAACCGCGCCTGTGTATCCTCTAGCTTTTTACCTTGATCGTCTATAAGAGAAAAACATTGTTTAATGTGATCTGTTAAAGACTGAATGTGGGATTTCATATCCCCGACTTCCCCTCGTAGTAATCTTATTTCAGATGTCAAATTTGATAAATCCTCAGCTCCAGTGGGGACAACGTTAGCTGGGCTGGCGGTAGTAGCAATTTTTAGAATATCGTCGCACTGCTCCTTTGCACTTTCGTCTCTAGACAAAATTGACGCCCCGGCTACCGCCCCCACCGTCTCCCTGGCTCGTACTGGTGTGTTCGAGTTATCTTGTTTTGGTTCATTACAAATACACGTAGGGCAAACCCAGGTCGATTTCAAGTGCTCTTTTAACCTGCGGTCTGAAATGTTTACACATAATGGATGGAAACTATTACTGCATTTACAGCACATAATACTCGGCTGAGCAGGTCTTATTGCTTTGGTGCAGGCTGCACAAGTGTTCACCATTTTGTATGAGTTAAGTGTAAATTAATCTGTACGCCGATAATACTTAATCCAGTTAGCAGGGGCACCAATTGTGCGTAGCAAAGATGCGCGTCTACCTCTTTGTTCTAGACATAGTGGTCCTGACGATGCCAACTTATTAATTCTTGCTAAGTGAAAACATAGAATTTTTGAGGGTGGATTAAGATAATCATCAGCGAGACCTGAATCCCAGGATACCGTCCTGTCGCATTCCTGTTGGAAATTATCCTTTTACATTCGAAAAACATCCGATTAGTATGCGTCAATGTTGGTTAAAATAATATTTAAAATGCGTTATCGATTTGGTGTTGATGGAATCACAACCTTCCATATATTAACATAATTTGGGTATAAGCTATTAAAGCAATGATAGCCGAGTGGCTAGCTATGGACTGCCGTGCTGCAAGTTCATGGTTCGATCCCCACCGCCGGATTTAGCTTCACCGTATGGTGGAAAGGAATTTTGGGAATGCTCGCGCTAATATAATTGTAATGCTAATAAAAATAATGTTTTTTGTTTTTTTTTTTGCGTCGTCACTTTCCATCAGGTGAGACTGTGGTTAAATGATTGCTAATCATAATTAAAAAATATATATATATATTTTTATATATAAAAAAAAAATGTCACCACCATCAAAAAGATGTGAAATCTAAAACTAATGGAAAAATTCATCAGGACGGTATCTTGGGATTGTAGTTTCAAGACCCGCTGAAAGTCATTTTCGATTGCTGAACACAGCCTTCCCCCGTAAAGGAGAGGTATGCTATGATCGCCAAGCTTGGCAGGCGTCTTGGGGATCGCTGTATAGAATAGCAGTTCCTCAGAAGGTGCTGATGCCCATGATGAAGCTTCCAGTATTCGTACCTTCGCTTCTTACGACGCCCACGCGTAGTGATGGGGGGTGACATTCAATCCCCGCACTCACTGGTCTCTTTTTTGTACTAGGTGTAATTTATTTGAATATTATTAATGCATTACAAAATCACAAATATACGATAGGAAAAATTTAAGTCATGCGCAGGATTTGAAAAAATTGTGAAAAATTTTTTCCTATCGTATATTTGTGATTATGTAATGTAATCCGCATAGCAGGCGTTATTGCAAACCTAACAATATTAAAAATAATATTATTAATGCATTTCGTATATAACTAGTTATCGTAGGAATGAATATGTTATTGTATAAAATTGTAAGCCTAATAAAATTAATGAATTTGTATTGATAATACTTTGAATGCAATATTTAAATGATCCATAATAATGTATGAATGGAGGTCGTTAGGAAGTACGATTCACATCGCTGTATAAACAGCTATTTTGTAACGCTTGTTTGTTTAACTTACATTGTATAGAGTTCTCAAACGGTAAAGTTGTCTTACGTATTGTTTTTTCGTGATAAATATTAAGCGCGAAATTTTATGTGTGTGTGTGTACGTGTGTTTTTTTTAATCTTATTGTGGCGTAACAAGCACGAGGCCTATCTGATGTTAAGCGGATTAACCTCTGCCTGTAACAGATGCATTTCGTCACAAGTCACGAATTGCAGCGCGCCTGTCACCTTGAGACAGAGGGTGCGTACCATTTGGAGTTAAATTCGCCAAAAACGATAAAAACGATCACACTCTCAAAAAGTTGTTCCACTTGGGTCTTGGCATTATTTTCGCCATAAACGCTATGTAGCTACTGGAACAGTTTGAATTACCTACATCTAATGTCAAAAGTGACAGAAGTGGCCAATTTTAGTGGCATTCTTAGCGTTCTTATCCTAAATGGAACATACAACCGATCACGGTGATCACAACCATAGACGTAGAATGTGGTCAAAATTATCGAAAATAACTTAATTGGCGTCAAATAGAATACGCCCATAGTTGTTAAGTCTCATGTGCCTGTAATTTCACTGGCTCTCAAGGACAGCTGTTGGAACACATCGTTAGGTGCTTGGCGACAGATTTTCTACTTCAGGGTGGTAGATAGCCAGGTGGGCATTCGCAAAATGCCCTACCACCATGCTATAACGACCGCCATCCTAAGACAACAACAGGGACCGACGGCTTAACGTGCCCCCCGAAGCACGGAAGCGCTTTTACCGTTAATTTGCATACCCTACCAGGGTTGAGTATGGCGAACAATATTATTATTATGACCACATTTGTATTACCTGTACTCTGCAAATAAATGATTTGATTTAATAATAATGTTACCAGCGGTCACTGGTGCAAAATATGTATATAACTTCAAAAAATAATTACATATCTTCACCATGCGGGTGCTGGATCTATGCTTATGCTCAGATATTTTAGTGGCGATAAAGAGAGGAGTCTAGAAATCTGGAGGCCGAAGGTTTAGGTCTTAAATATTGTAATACGGGTGATGATTACATACCAATGTAACGCCTTAAGCAGGTGTCCTTCGGCAGTCCTTGCGAAACCGGTGATCCTTGTGGGCGGTGTGGTGCTGCTTTCTAAGATCACCTTCAAGTCTCTTTTCGTACACAATTACATCAATATATAGTTAATTAAACTGTGTTATTATGGTAAATACAAATGTCTAATTGCTATGTGCGCACGCGCGGCGGTCAAAGGCGGTAGTACTGTATGGTCAGCGCGGATGACAGCTGAGTACTAATCGTTGCGGATAGTTGTATTGCCAGCTAGGTCGTAGCTTTTGTAGAAGCTGCTGGAAGATGTGTCCCGCCACGATGATCGAGTGATACATTAGCATGTTTTTCAATCATCCAATATTACAAATAAAAAGAACCAGTCACCTATCCAACACATGACCGCGGCGGACGTTGCTTAATATCAGTTCAAAAAGACTAAGCAAGCTTCGGTACGCGCTTCTAAAGATTACATTCAAGAAGGTGACATTTATAAGATGTGTTTATATTATTCCAGCATGCAGTGGTGTATTACGAGCAGGACGGTGACGAGATGTATCAGTTCAAGGCTCAGGCCGAAATCGTCACAGTGCCAGACTATGAGATCTTACAGGTTAGTTTTTCTCATAAATCGGAGCGTCCACTGTGAAACAAGTTCTCGCCCATTGTGGGGATTTTGCCATGATCACCACGCTTGGCAGGCGTTTTGGGATACTCAGTAGAAGTTGTCAGTCCTTCAGAAGCCGCTGCTACCCACTTTCCGGTATTTTTCCAATTGCCTCTTACGACACCCATGGGCAGAAAAGGGGAGGTTACATTCTGACCGGCACCCCACGGTATTTTTAACAGTCATGCTCAGAAAGTTGGTGATTTTTGCCTAGAAATTAGTTACTAATTAACTTACCTAATTTCTAAATTGTTATTGCAAGCTTTATTGCTTAGCTTGCGTTTCATTCATACAATACAATAAAGTTTTATTGTATACCATACAATACACGAAAACTTATTAAGAGGCCTTTTACATTATGCAGCCCTCTCACTCGCACCGCTCGCTCTCGCTGGTCAATCATGATTTCGCTGCATGCAACTATAGATGTTCTCTACTAATTTTCATTTTGATATCTGTAATGGGGGATCCAAAACGCGTAATTTAGTTATTTTAAATTTTGGGCCTCTAATTCTAACTGGACTCAACATGTAACAAAGTAAAAATATGTCGAGAACATCTATAGTTGCATGCAGCGAAATCATGATTGACCACATTTTAAAAACTATAAACCATATTGTTGCTATTTGAAATTATCTTTAAAAGTGCGAGTGAGAGGGCTGCAAAATGTAAAAGGCCTCTTAAATGAAAATTCAAAGTTATGGTAGTACAATAGGCGGCCTTATCGTAAGGTTGTTGTATCGGAGGAGCATTTTATGTAATACTTACCTTTTTATTTATTTTTATATATTATGTACAAGTTAACGCTCATGTAATAAGTTTTTAATAGGCTTTAATGCTTGTAAAACATGTATTTTCAAGTTTTGTATTACTAGGACTCCACTTACACTAGTATTTGTACACACTTTTTAATGTCTTACAACTTAATAAAGATACTTTAAAATTGAAAATTGAAATTTGTATCGGCCCTCTCATTATGCAGCCCTCTCACTCGCACCGCTCGCTCTCGCTGGTCAATCATGATTTCGCTGCATGCAACTATAGATGTTCTCTACTAATTTTCATTTTGATATCTGTAATGGGGGATCCAAAACGCGTAATTTAGTTATTTTAAATTTTGGGCCTCTAATTCTAACTGGACTCAACATGTAACAAAGTAAAAATATGTCGAGAACATCTATAGTTGCATGCAGCGAAATCATGATTGACCACATTTTAAAAACTATAAACCATATTGTTGCTATTTGAAATTATCTTTAAAAGTGCGAGTGAGAGGGCTGCAAAATGTAAAAGGCCTCTTAAATGAAAATTCAAAGTTATGGTAGTACAATAGGCGGCCTTATCGTAAGGTTGTTGTATCGGAGGAGCATTTTATGTAATACTTACCTTTTTATTTATTTTTATATATTATGTACAAGTTAACGCTCATGTAATAAGTTTTTAATAGGCTTTAATGCTTGTAAAACATGTATTTTCAAGTTTTGTATTACTAGGACTCCACTTACACTAGTATTTGTACACACTTTTTAATGTCTTACAACTTAATAAAGATACTTTAAAATTGAAAATTGAAATTTGTATCGGAGGGCAGGGACGTTATATATAGTTGTACACTAGGAGAACCTGGTGGAGAGCAAGCAGCACCGGCTGGCGCGGTCGCTGCGGTCGGGGCAGCGTGGCCGCGACGCCAAGCCGTCCGCCGCCGAGCGCGACCAGCTCGCCGCCTACGTGGCCGCGCCGCCGCAACGCGCGCCGCCGCCCAACGAACAGGACCTCGTCTGGAAGTACCGGTGCGTCATACTCTCTACCTATCCACTGCTCAACACATTACTAGGGCGTTCGGATAGCCTATCGGTGCCAAAAATAACACTCACAAACGCTAAAAATGATCACACGGGCCGTTCGATTTGGAACTTCGTGAGCAAAAATATCGTTTTCGCTCACCGTTCGGATAGCTTTGAAAACGCTACAAATGACAGAGAAAAGTGATATTTTTGACCCATGTCTTACCGTGGGATCGTTGTGATCGTTTTTTGACAACTGCTGGTTTGACAGTTGTATTTGGCGCGACTGAAGAGTTTCACAAGTTTTTTATATAGCTGAAGCCATTAACAAAGAAATAATAATAATATAGGTACCTACTTTTTTGTTAATTTTAGAGATTGATTCCATGTTTCGTACTGTGCAAAATTGTTAAAATATTGTCGGTTGTCAAAGTATGTTTTAAGCCTTTCGGATAGCATGCAGTAATTGGTGGTCGAAAATAGCAAAAGCTTCTATCCGAACGCTAATACACAAATGCCACTTTTAAAACTGCTACAAACGCAATCGAGCCAAAACGAACGCACCTTACGGGGATTCAACCCCACGCTTCGCAGGCGTCTTGTGGGGATCGCGATGTAGGATATCCGTTCCTTATAAAGAGTTGCAGCCTATCCTCCACTATTATACACTTAGTCGCCTCTTTAAATCCACATAAACTAGTCTGCTTCCTCCCTTTAACATATTTATACATAGATATATAATCATGTCAGTATTCCCCGAAGGTATAGGCAGAAATGTGAGAAACACCCACGTTTCACCAATTGGGTTTTGTTCTCATGTAATAGGGGGCGAACCTTTCACCGGGCACAGTTTCAGGGTCATACAACATATTTTCTCTAACACACTGGACGAAACTCAAGAACACATTACGAATAATATGTTTACGCTAACAACATATAAAACAAGAACATATTGTATGAAACCATGGCAGGGCACTGAGATGGTATACAGCACTGTCGTGCATCTAATGCACACAACACCCTACTCATATCCATATGAAAAGTGGCATGCTGCTCATTTGGCGCACTTTCCCCTTAGTCACCTCTTACGACACCCACGAGAATTTTTTTTTTTCCTGATAGTTTAGCCTTTGACCACTATCTCACCTGATGGTAAGTGATGATGTGGTCGAAGATGTTGTTCAGGCTAACCTTGAAGTACTGGCTCTCAAGGACAGCTGCCGGAACCCACCGTTAGGTGCTTGGCGACAGACTTTCTACTTGAGGTTGGTAGCTAGCCAGGCGAGCATTCGCAAAATACCCTACCACCATGCTATTACGACTGCCATCCTAAGACAACAACCGGGACCGACGGTTTAACGTGCCCTCCGAAGCACGTGCACGCTCAGTAGTAATGTCACTAGCGGTCACCCATCCAACTCATGACCGCGCGCGACGTTGCTTAACTTTGCTGATCAGTTGAGAACAGCTAAGTAAACTTCGCTACGAGCGCTTCAAAATGGGGAGGTGAGATTCTAACCAGGCAGTAATTATTTCAGATTACAGTCTAATAATACCGCTCAACTCGGAATTATGCTCACAGAATTCTGAGAAATACACCGAAGAACAAGGCTTACCCATTCGAAAAGAGGGGATTAAGTGAGCAAGTTCCAGTTTTGATCGCGCAGTATATCATATTTGGCATAGACTTTTCACAAATTGTCCATTGCTAAAGACAGCCTCCCTCATTAAGGAAGGGTTTGCCATAATCCCCACGCTTAGCAGGCGTGTTGGGAATCGCAGTATAAGGTTATTTTGTTCCTTTCCAATTGTTTTTATGTTATGTAAATAGCGACGGTAGAACCATACTGATCGAAGTATCGTTTTCATTATATTGAGAGAAAGAAGGAAACGCGTTTGAACTTGTTTTAAAACAATACATGATTTTTTATGCTTTAATCTTTATCTAATATGTCAGACAAAATAAAAAAAAATCTATATTAGAATATTTTGATTGAAAGTAGTCAAAATGTTGGTTTCTGCAGAAAAAAACAGATAAAAAATAAAAATTGGATCAGTAGGTAAAGCAGGATATATTTTTAAAAGTAAGTATAATGCTAAAGTGAAAAATTTAAGCAATATACGGCGCTTTTTGTACTTGGATCTATGTGCCGTGAATTGAATTTTTTTTTTCCTTGCGTTTGTTGCATATAACTCCAATATAGAAAAAAAATCACTTGGATCAGTTTGGTTCTACCTTCGTCAAATATGTTTCTTTCATGATGCGTTCGAAGATTACCTAAAACCTACAATTACTGAATCACAAGGACAGCTGCCGGAACACAGCGCTAGGTGCTTATGGGTTAGCTAGCCAGCCAGAGGGGCATTCGCCAAATGCCCTACTACCATGCTGTAAGGACTGCTATCCTAAGATAGGACCGAACTACCAGGACCGACGGCTTAACGTGATCTCTGAAGCACGTGTACTCAGTAGTAATGTCACTAGCGGTCACCCATTCAACTCATGACCGCATCGGACATTGCTTGACTTAGCTGATTGGTGAAGAAAGACTAAGCAAACCACGCTAAGACCACTTCATCTTGGCTCATTACCATCACGTTTTAGGTCATTTTTATAATGATGAACACGTTAAGAAAGATCATTTTGATAATGAATAGATAGCGCACGATCGAGAAAGTAAAATTTCTCGATCGTGCGCTCGAAGAGTCAAGACCTCCTGAGGATGCTTCGTGTAGAAGCGAAACGCGTCGAAAAATTCTTCCGGTTTGGCTGCGTGGCGTTTGTGACGTCACGTCGGCTTAGCAGGAAAATTAAGCGGAATTGTCACTAGATATATTTTTATATTTTTTAAGTGTTTTATTAAAATATTAATTTGATGTTTCTTGAAATATTTAAAAGTATTTGTTATTATTAAAGATCATTTTACATTTTTATAAAACTATAATAGAGATCAATATATTGTCCAGATTCTACTTATCATCGAACAAGCGCGCGCTGACCAAGTTCTTGGAATGCGTGAACTGGAACCGCGTGGGCGAGGTGCGGCAGGCGCTGGCGATGATGAAGCAGTGGGCGCCCATGGATGTCGAGGATGCCCTGGAACTGCTCACGCCCAAGTTTACACATCCCGCTGTTAGGAAGTAAGTACTTATTGGGAGTTACGTTTTTTTTTTGTTATGTTATTGTTACAAGACAATCTCGAGGCCCACCTGATGTTAAGCGGACTAACCTCTGCCTATAACAGATGCATTTCGTCACAAGTCACGAATTACACTGCGCCCGTCACCTTGAGACATAGTTGTTAAGTCTCATGTGCCTGTTATTTCACTGGCTCTCAAGGACTGCTGCCGTAAAATACTGCTAGGTGCGTGGCGACAGATTTTCTACTTGAGGGTGGTAGCTAGCCCGTCGAGCAATCGCTAAATACCCTACCACCATGCTATTACGACTGCCATCCTAAGACAACAACCGGGACCGACGGTTTAACGTGCCCTCCGAAGCACGTGCACGCTCAGTAGTAATGTCACTAGCGGTCACCCATCCAACTCATGACCGCGCGCGACGTTGCTTAACTTTGCTGATCAGTTGAGAACAGCTAAGTAAACTTCGCTACGAGCGCTTCAAAATGGGGAGGTGAGATTCTAACCAGGCAGTAATTATTTCAGATTACAGTCTAATAATACCGCTCAACTCGGAATTATGCTCACAGAATTCTGAGAAATACACCGAAGAACAAGGCTTACCCATTCGAAAAGAGGGGATTAAGTGAGCAAGTTCCAGTTTTGATCGCGCAGTATATCATACTTGGCATAGACTTTTCACAAATTGTCCATTGCTAAAGACAGCCTCCCTCATTAAGGAAGGGTTTGCCATAATCCCCACGCTTAGCAGGCGTGTTGGGAATCGCAGTATAAGGTTATTTTGTTCCTTTCCAATTGTTTTTATGTTATGTAAATAGCGACGGTAGAACCATACTGATCGAAGTATCGTTTTCATTATGTTGAGAGAAAGAAGGAAACGCGTTTGAACTTGTTTTAAAACAATACATGATTTTTTATGCTTTAATCTTTATCTAATATGTCAGACAAAATAAAAAAAAATCTATATTAGAATATTTTGATTGAAAGTAGTCAAAATGTTGGTTTCTGCAGAAAAAAACAGATAAAAAATAAAAATTGGATCAGTAGGTAAAGCAGGATATATTTTTAAAAGTAAGTATAATGCTAAAGTGAAAAATTTAAGCAATATACGGCGCTTTTTGTACTTGGATCTATGTGCCGTGAATTGAATTTTTTTTTTCCTTGCGTTTGTTGCATATAACTCCAATATAGAAAAAAAATCACTTGGATCAGTTTGGTTCTACCTTCGTCAAATATGTTTCTTTCATGATGCGTTCGAAGATTCGTTTTTTTTTTTGTTATGTTATTGTTACAAGACAATCTCGAGGCCCACCTGATGTTAAGCGGACTAACCTCTGCCTATAACAGATGCATTTCGTCACAAGTCACGAATTACACTGCGCCCGTCACCTTGAGACATAGTTGTTAAGTCTCATGTGCCTGTTATTTCACTGGCTCTCAAGGACTGCTGCCGTAAAATACTGCTAGGTGCGTGGCGACAGATTTTCTACTTGAGGGTGGTAGCTAGCCCGTCGAGCAATCGCTAAATAGCCTTTTACCATGCGGTGAAGCTCAAGCTGGTGGTGGGGATCGAACCAGGTTACTGCGGCACGGCAGTCCATATTCCGCTTGGCCATCATTGCTTCATAAAGTAAGTTGCTTGAACTATATTTAATATAATGTTTATAAATGTGGTAACGAATATATTAAAAAAATATTAAATTAATATTTTAGAGAAACGCTCAACAAATATAAAAATATATCTAGTGACAATTCCGCCTGATTTTCCTATTCAGCCGATGCGATATGACGTCATATTGGCGGCACGTTAGCCAAAACAGAAAAAAAATCGACGCGTTTCGCTTTTACACGAGGCATCCTCAGGAGGCCTTGATTCTTAGAACGCACAATCGTATACCGTCGTAAAGTCGATGGTCTGTCATGAATGATATAATGTATGTGTGTTGCAGATATGCCATATCTCGGTTGAAGCAGGCTCCAGACGAAGACCTGCTGCTATACCTACTGCAGCTGGTGCAGGCCCTCAAGTACGAGGACTTCAACGAGATACACGACGGTAATCAACAACAACTCTATTAGTATTAATAAATCAGTATATTTTTTTATGTTTTTTATGCCTTATTAGCCTTTGACCACTATCTCACCTGATGGTAAGTGATGATGTGGTCGAAGATGTTGTTCAGGCTAACTTAGAAGTACTGGCTCTCAAGGACAACTGCCGGAACACACCGTTAAGTGCTTGGCGACAGATTTTCTACTTGAGAGTGGTAGCTAGCCAGGCGGGCATTCGTAAAATGCCCTACCACCATGCTATAACGACTGCCATCCTAAGACAACAACCGGGACCGACGGCTTAACGTGCCCTCCGAAGCACGGAAACGCTCAGTAGTAATGTCACTAGCGGTCACCCATCCAACTCATGACCGCGCGCGACGTTGCTTAACTTTGCTGATCGGTTGAAAACAGCTAATAAACTTCGCTACGAGCGCTTCAAAAATCAGTATATATATAGAAGAATATGAGAACGCATCCGTTGGTTGAGTGGCGAAAAGTGACGGTTTTGGAAGCTAGAGGCCCTGGGTTCGAACCCCGGATCATACAAATATTATGATTTTCTGTCAAAGAAATAATAAGTAGCACTCCGAAATATGCACAATACTTTTGTTATTTAATTTATTTATAGCTGATAGTCAAGCCCTTGATTAATATTTAAACTGATGGTAAGTGATGATGTGGGCTAAGAAAGCAACTATCAGGATTACCTAGAATTACTAGCTCTCAAGGACAGCTGCTGGAACACACCGTCAAGTATTTGGCGACAGATTTTCTACTTGAGGGTGGTCACTAGCCAGGCAGGCATTCACAAAATTCTCTTCCACCATACGGTGAAGCTCAAGCCTGTGGCGGGATACGGACCTGCTGCGCAGCAGTCTATAGTCAATGCCACTGAGCCATCACTGCTTAAAAATGATTTCGATTATATTGGTAATATTTTTCCTTATAGTAAAAGTAGTTTAGAGGCCTTTTACATTATGCAGCCCTCTCACTCACACTTTTAAAGATAATTTCAAATAGCAACAATACGGTTTATATTTTTTCAAATGTGGTCAATCATTATTTCGTTGCATGACTATAGATGGTCTCAACATATTTTTAATTTGTAACATGTTGAGTCCAATTAGAATTAGAGGCCCGAAATTTACATAACTAAATTACGCGTTTTGGATCCCCCATTACAGATATCAAAATGAAAATTAGTCGAGAACATCTATAGTCGCATGCAGCGAAATAATGATTGACCACATTTAAAAAAATATAAACCATATTGTTGCTATTTGAAATTATCTTTAAAAGTGCGAGTGAGAAGGCTGCATAAGTAAAAGGTTTCTTAAGGATTTAATGTAAATGTTTGTTGTTGTTGATGTACAGAATACGGACGCAGCTGCGGCAAGGAAGTGGCGATGTTCTCGGACCCGGAGGGGAAGCTTGTCCACAGTCATAGAGGCAGCCAGGCTAGTCTACTCTCCGCTTCAGGTATACCTCTCTTAGTTATATTTTTTTTTATTTTTCTTTAAACCGGCGGAATGCCTTTTTTAACAAAATACTATG
Source organism: Plagodis pulveraria (assembly GCA_963890685.1). Lineage (NCBI taxonomy): Eukaryota > Metazoa > Arthropoda > Insecta > Lepidoptera > Geometridae > Plagodis > Plagodis pulveraria. Next base: position 2,971,500 of record OY982961.1, on the reverse strand, counting down.
AACTATATACAACACTACAGCTACTACAATAAAAGCATTAAGACAACCTATAAGTCATTGCAGACTCACAGGCAGCCCAAATGCTCCAGCCCACTACCAGTTGGCAGCGCGCCCAGCATGCTGGTAGCATTGCCCTGTTGAATTGCAATGCTTATTCTTAGTATTTTTTATATTTGCTACATCAATTAACTAATTAATGAAATAATTTCCCAGTATTTGCCCTCAATCAAATACTCGGAAATGGTCTTTGGAGACTATCCATATTGTTTATGGAATTTTGATTCCCATTCACAGATTAAAAAAAAAAAATACAGATTGAGTACTTTTAGTTATTTGGACAAATATTTTTAGACCATACATTTATAATATTTTATAATATCGGATGTAAATGCCCTGAGACAGTATTAATAATGAGTTAAAGTTCAAAATTAGCATCTGAATCCAGAGAGTCATAATGGATATCTTAAGACGCTGTAAAATGCTGAAGTTTTGTCACTATCCGATTGCGTAGGAGTGAACGAGAAGCAGCTGGTGAAATCGCGATCAATTTGGGTAAAATTCGAAAGTAAACTTAATAACACAAAACTAGTAATGTAAATCGAAAATTTAACTTTTCCCCTTTTGTCCCTCTTGATAAGATTTAAATAGAATAGAATCAAGTTTATTTGTAGTAGAAAGCATAACACATACAATACTGTTCTCAACCGATCAGCAAAGTTAAGCAACGTCGCGCGCGGTCATGAGTTGGATGGGTGACCGCTAGTGACATTACTACTGAGCGTTTCCGTGCTTCGGAGGGCACGTTAAGCCGTCGGTCCCGGTTGTTGTCTTAGGATGGCAGTCGTTATAGCATGGTGGTAGGGCATTTTGCGAATGCCCGCCTGGCTAGCTACCACCCTCAAGTAGAAAATCTGTCGCCAAGCACCTAACGGTGTGTTCCGGCAGCTGTCCTTGAGAGCCAGGATTTCTAGGTTAGCCTGAACAACATCTTCGACCACATCATCACTTACCATCAGGTGAGATAGTGGTCAAAGGATAACCTATCAGGGATAAATTAAAAAAAAAAAAGTTAATAATTATGACAACTTTCGTTAGTTTCTATGACAATTATACAGATATTTAATACGCCTTCTTTTTGATATGTGTAAAATTCTACGTGATCTTTGTCTTTTATTTTTTGTATTTCAGTTACACAAATTCTTTACAAAATGTAAAGGAAAAGTTTTTTTGCAATTTGTGACTTTTTGAGTACTCCAACGATGATTGGTCCTATAAAAGTTTTTGATCAGTATTAGAAACAGAATCGATTAGCATCAAAAAAATGTTTTTGTGTAAAATGGCTATTTCCTTGCTAACTGTATTTTTTTTTTAATCTGTGAATGGGGATTAAAACTCTATAAAAATATGGATAGTCTCCTAAGACCATTTCCGAGAAGCTGCAACGGATAAAGTACTTCTCCTTACTGTCCGCTGAAAGTTTCCTTTAGTATAAAGTTAAACAATGTGATGTTTGTGCAGTAATAACAACAAGTGAGATGACGTCATCGACGATCAGCCGTCGGTCCGTAGACGAGAACGCACCGCCCCCCACCATTGAAGAAGAACAGCATCCAGCTGCTGAGAATAATAACGAGTAAGTTTATTATCATCAACAGCTTCTAGCCTGTATATAACCGAAGGGGTAGGTGTGTACACCCAAAGTACGCCAGATTTTGAAGCAGTGATGGCTCAGTGGCATTGGCTATGGACTGCGCTAGCAGGTCCATGGTTCGAATCCCGGCACGGGCTTGAGCTTCTCCGTATGGAAGGGCGATTTGCGAATGCCCGCCTGGCTAGCGACCACCCTCAAGTAGAAAATCTGTCGCCAAGCATCTAACGGTGGGTTCCGGCAGCAGTCCTTGAGAGCCAGTGAAATTACAGTGCACATGAGACTTTAACTATGTCTCAATGTGACGGTCGCAGTGCAATTCATGACTTGTGACGAAATGCATCTGTTATATCAGGTGGGCTTCGCGTTTGTTTCGTCACAATAGCATAAAAAATTAAAATAAAAACCCATTGATATACTAGGTACTAGAGAAGCTATTCCGAACAAAAAACGCATTGCAACTTGATGACAGCGGGGATTTTAGCGGTCGCGCTAAATGTCGTCTAACTAAACTATTATAACACTAGCTTTCCGGCCGCGCGTATTTCGGTTATCGCGCAAAATCAATAACCTCTTTTGGTCCAGTTGGATAAAAACTATCCTACGTCCTTCCCCGGGTCTCAAACTATTTCCATACCAAATTTCATCCAAATCCATAGTTTTAAAGTTTATTCGTTGCATAGAAATCTTACCCCTTTATAATATAAGTAAAGATGATAGACATTATTGGGGAAGGAAAAAGACAACTTCTTTGCGCATTCTGTGCACCGGGACGGTATTCTGGAGGTTGCGGGTTCAAGTCCCGCTGGAAGTTATCTTTTTCCAACCGAAATATATATTTTTTTTATACCTCATAGGTCAGCCTTTGTCTACTATCTCACCTGATGGTAAGTGATGATGTGGTCGAAGATGTTGTTCAGGCTAACCTAGATGTACTGGCTCTCAATGACAGCTGCCAGAACACACCGTTAGGTGCTTGGCGACAGATTTTCTACTTGAGGGTTGTAGCTAGCCAGGCAAGCATTCGCAAAATGCCCTACCACCATGCTATAACGACTGCCATCCTAAGACAACAACCGGGACCGACGGCTTAACGTGCCCTCCGAAGCACGTGCACGCTCAGTAGTAATGTCACTAGCGGTCACCCATCCAACTCATGACCGCGGGCGACGTTGCTTAACTTTGCTGATCGGTTAAGAACAGCTAAGTAAACTTCGCTACGAGCACTTCAAAATAATTGTTAATTGTTAATGTTTTCACTTAGCATGCGTCAATGCTAAGTGAAAACATTAACTGGATAATGCTAACAAGATACTTGTGTGAATAAGCGGGTACCTGGATGGTACAAATATGAAGTCAGGTCTGATGCTTACCACTGGCACTGGGCCTGGCTTCGTCTCTCGTTACCATATTTTCACATTTTGTTATTGGTTATATAACACAACCTTAACTCTATCATTCACACGTACAAATATATTTAACCTCGGAAGTAGTCAAATAAATGTTGACCTCGTCTTGTTTATTGACCTCTCAACGTAGGCCTGATTTCCTCACATATTAAGCAATGCGGCTACTAAATAATAATTATTCGTTGTCTCATTAGTAATCTAATAATTAATAAAATTATCATATTAAATAGTGTTATATGCAGAATGAGACAAATTACTGACGCTTTTGATGATTTACTGACGTAATTATATCCTATAAATGTTTAATTGCCGGATCTTTTAGCATTGCACGGCAACAGAGGTAAGGAAAACTTAGGTCCTTATTGTGGTATATTGTTAATCTTCAATAAAACAATCACATCCAAATACTCGTTATTTATTTACTTCGAATATAATTATGAACGATAATAACACTGTGTATAGTACCACCAACTTAACTGTGCAGTTTTCGAGGGCGCTACTGGTCAAGGAAATCAACTACAAACTGTCACAATTTGAAGAAATGTTGTAGTTCTTTTTTCTGCCGCCTGAACAGATAAGTTGGCGGGTCTGTACGGTTCTAACCAAAGATAATACCAATTGTTGCCAGTATGGGGAAATAGGATTTTATACTGATGATATTTCGGTGCAAATATAGCTCCGTTTCATTCTATGGACCCATTCTAGTGCGTTCGATTTCAAAGTCAAAATCATTTATTCAATTTAGTCGTCTACGACGCTCTTATGAAGGTCAATTACAGTATTTTATTAGTATTGAAATATTCTACATTGTACTGCCACGTTCAGCAAATAAATTGTATAGAGCCACTGCGAGAAGAACGGGCAAGCAACTCGGGGCCATTCTTTTAAACATCTTTTAACAATGTGTTACATACATACTATATAATAGAGTTATTTCAATATTTGTTTAAATTATGTAGGTGACAGGCGATAGCTTGGCAGATTTGTGACGATAAAGTTTTTAGCAGTTGTGAAATCGGCATTCGTATCTAATTGTTAGGAGAGTAATTATGTATTTTTTTCTATTTATGCTCACCAACGATTTGCCCCAAGTCGAACGACTGATAACACTTTATTGACAATCTCTGTCATTCTCAAAGAATTAGAGCTAAAAACTTTCGCGAGTTTTGTTCATAATTATTATTTAGTAACCGACTAGGACTCGTGTAATATTTACCGGATATTACTCCGATCAGCTTCGAAGTTATATATAGTTCTTCGTCTAGGAGTCACGTTTGTGCACAGCGTCGAGCTCAAAAACATTACATTAACGAAAAACAGAGTATTCTTCTCAGAAATTCTTCCACATGACAAGCACCTATAAAAAAATCTAATTAGGTCATCCTGTAAAAAGTTATGAGGTGAAACACAAAAAAAACGAATAGAGAAAGCACCATACAATAATATTTCTTAAACTTTCGTAAACTAAATTAATGTTTAACTGTCGATTCAAATAGGTAAAAAAACTGTAATTACAAAATCACAAATAAACGATAGGAAAATTTAAGTCATGTGCGGGATAGACTTAAGATAGACTTTAAAAAAAAATCCTATCATATATTTGTGATTTTGTAATGTAATCCGCATATCAGGCGTTATTTCAAACCTGACAATATTAACACTGAAATTAGTCAAAAAATCTGTGACATTAATTTGTACGCGATTAGACCAGAAAGTGTAATAAACATAAATAAACAAACAGTTTAAAAACCGCTAAATGTAAAATTAATCGTACTTACAGAAACAAACATGTTACATGGTCCATGTATTCTACTTATCATTTCACATAAAACAATAAACTTTCCCACGCCTAACTAGACCGTAACTAATCGTTGAAGCTGACGTCACAATAATGATAAGGCATGATTCAGCACACAGCTGGCGTTAGTTAATTTGGAGGAGTCGTGTGTGGCTCCAGTGGCGCAATTGGTTAGCGCACGGTACTTATATGGCAGTGTCCGCGAGCTATGCCGGGGTTGTGAGTTCGAGCCTCACCTGGAGCATAATTTTGCATTTTTTTATATTTCATCCCTTCTTTCTTTTTATCCCTTCTTATTCAAAGCCAAATTGATTTGTGCAAAGGAATAGTTGTATTGTATCAAAAACGTCTTATAAACTATTTTTTTTTTATGCCTGATAGTTTAGCCTTTGTCCACTATCTCACCTTATGGTAAGTGATGATGTGGTCGAAGATGTTGTTCAGGCTAAACTAGAAGTATAAATATAAATAAAAACGCGCTGATTTATTTCGAATCGCTCGTAATGTAGCTTGCTTAGGGCCGGTTTCAGAATGTTCGAGTAAGTTCCGGTTATACTGCCCAGAATATGCAATAACTGAATGATAAAAATGACAGTTAACATGCAGCGCGTTTCAAGCTTTAACCGATGGATAGGCTAAATTGATGACGGCGAAACGCAAAGATAGAGTTTTATTTGTTAAATATGTTCTGGGTAGTATAACCGGAACTTACTCGAACATTCTGAAACAGGACCTTAGTCTTTCTTAATTACTGATCAATTAAGTTAAGCAACGTCCGCTGCAGTAATGATTTGGATGGGTGACCGCTAGTGGCATTACTACTGAGCGTGCACGTGCTTCGGAGGGCATGTTGCCTTAGGATGGCAGTTGTTATACCATGGTGGTTAGCCATTTTGGAAATGCCCGCCTGGCTAGCTACCACCCACAAATAGAAAATCGATCGCCAAGCACCTAACGGTATATTCCGGAAATGGTCCTAGAGTTCAATAACAATTGTATTTGTTACATGCGCACAATATTGTGATAATAGGTACTTTTGAACTAACACGGTATCGACTTCAACAAGTCATTTCGCACTTTTTAGTGTTGAAGTCGGTTCCATTTTTAGAAATTTTTTTGGTATGTAACGAATAAACTTAATCACTACTGGACCGAATTGAAAATTTCTTTCACCATTCGAATCCTACATTATCCCTGATAAACATAGGCTATAGAATATTTTCTAAAAGGTTTTTTTTTAATGTTTGTTAAACACCCGCGCGAATCCGAGGCGGGCCGCTAGTAATTATTAAATATATAATAATAATAATAAATTTATTCAGCAAGCAAATTGTTTTACAATCTTAAAAGTAACTTTTTACATACAAGTGTTAGTATAATTTTGTTTTAGATGTTTGGAATCTGTTCTCCACACTAGGATTCCCTGTGTCGTGGAGATCCAGTTCTTTACAGCATGAATTATTATATAATTTTTCAAGTGCTCATTCAAATAACATTTTATGATATGCAATTCAGTAGCCTGTACAATCTTTCTTGTAGTCAGTTATGCGGCAACATTTTGTTTATCACCACACATGTGTTGTCTTCTAAAGCAACATGATTATAGTTTGCAATATAAATACACTTAATATACATTAACAATAAGTGATAAATTCAACATATCTAGCGAGACAGTTAACATTTTTACAATAAGGGTTCGATGTAATATAAAGGATGGTTTGTTTGTTGGTTATATTAGAGAAGGCAGCTCGACGGGCTCGGACCGGACGAGCCTGGCGGCGTTCCTGATCGGGCGCGCGAGCTGCAGCAGCGTGTTGGCCAACTATCTGTACTGGTACTTGCTGATCGAGTGCGAGGACCAGGAGCCCGTGCAGGACTCGGCCGCCCGGGCCATGTACCTCGCCGTCATGCGGACCTTCTCGCATACACTCGCTAAAGGTACACTACTCACCTCTTATTCAGTTATGCATCATTAACAGTCGTCATTTTAGTGTAAACAGACGGTACTACCAATAATTCAGACAATTTTAAAGTATTTAAGTATATATCATTTGCATAGAATTGACACCAGTATTTATTATATTTTCTCTATTATCTAAACTGATATAATACAATCATAAGAACGACAATCCTAAAATTTATATATGTTCTATTCAATTTCGGGTAATTTTAAACAGTGTTAGCAAGTCACACTTGCATGTTTAAATTAGTGTTCCTTTGTACAAGGTGGTAGGTCTTTTTAGCAAAAGTTCGTCTAGGTATCTACCACCGCAGTTTCATTTATTCTGCCTCAAAGCTGCTAATCGTTTTTTTTTTTAAATACGTATTTCATCTCTAGACTTTAAGCTCACCAATATAACTAATATATTTGTACACAGGCAACACCGACCACCAGCGCACGCGTTCATTCCTCGCCCGCCAACAAGTGTTCATAGACAAACTAGTGAAGCTTGTCAAAACTGTCGCCAGAGAGAGCGGCAACCGCAACAAGAAGGCCGAACGTCTGCAACAGCTGCTCGCCGACCCCGACGTCTTCAAGTTCAACTTCACCAACTTCGAACCGATGCCGTTCCCCCTCGACCCCAACGTCACCATCAAAGGCATCGTCGCGAAGAAAGCGAGCCTCTTCAAATCCGCACTAATGCCTTCCAAACTGACCTTCCTTACCACCGAAGGGGTCGAGTACGAAGCTATATTCAAACACGGGGACGACCTACGCCAAGATCAGCTGATACTACAAATGATTACGTTAATGGATAAACTGTTGCGCCGCGAGAACTTAGACCTCAAGTTAACACCTTACAAAGTATTAGCGACCAGTTCAAAGCACGGTTTCCTGCAGTTTATCGAGTCTGTGACGGTCGCTGAAGCGTTGGCGACTGAGGGTAGTATACAAAACTTCTTTAGGAAGCACAACCCCTGTGAAGGCGCCCCCTACGGCATTAAACCGGAAACTATGGACACGTATATTAGAAGCTGTGCGGGGTACTGCGTGATTACTTACTTGTTGGGTGAGTGGAGTTTGTGGTTACTATGTAGATATACTCGGTGCCAAATAGCATGGCAATAGATTTCGTATATTTTAGAGTTGTTTATGCGTTTTTACCGTTGCGTCCTTGTAGGCCCTGTACCACGAAATTCTAGGGATACGATCGATTCTAGCTCGTATCGCTAGAATTTCGTGGTACAGGGCCTACAAGGACGCAACGGTACAAATAAACAACTCTAAAATGTACGAAATCTATTGCCATGCTATTTGGCACCGATTGTAGAACATTATTTTTAAGTCTTGGAAGCTCTTTCCGTGCAAACGTAGTTTAGTATATATATATATATATGTTCAAACTCAGTGAAATTTGCATGCATATCCTTGAACCTGATTCTATGCTTCTAGTTTTATTACGACTATTTCTAAATGTGGAATTAAGACTAAAGCGCTCGTGGCGCTTACTATACAAACGTAGTTTCGTCTTATTTTAAATACTTAGTGTTCAAACTCAGTGAAAATATGCATGTATGTCCTTGAGCCTAATATCTATGCTTCTAGTTTGTCAGATTTTCGTAAAATTAAGTATTTTCAAAAATAATTCGAAAAATTGGCAAACCAGAAGCATTAGACTCAGAAATTGAACAGTTGTTATTTAAAATATGACGAAACTACGTTTGTATGGAAAGAGCTTACGAAATTTTGCATGGTGGTAGGGCATTTTGCGATTGCCCGCCTGGCTAGCTACCACCCTCAAGTAGAAAGTCTGTCGCCAAGCACCGAAAGGTGTATTCCGGCAGTAGTCCTTGAGAGACAGTGAAATTACAGGCACAATGAGACTTAACAACTATGTCTCAATGTGACGGGCGCAGTGAAATTTGTGAGTTGTCATGAATTGCAACTGTTATAGGCAGAGGTTAATCCACTTAACATCAGGTGGGCCTCGAGCTTGTTCCGTCACAATAACATAAAAAAAACTCCGTGCACTCTACACTTAAGAATCCGCATACAAAATTATTTTTCCGAATAATTTAGAAAATGCTTTATTTGACGGAAAACTGACAAAACAGAAGCATAGATATTAGACTCATGTAGCGATGAAGCAACCTGAAAGTCGCGAAACCGGTCGGAGATGAAACAACTCTACTAATTTATCGAAAATGATTTTTTTACAAAATTGTTTAAATATGTGTAATACTAACGAACGTTTTAATAAAGTGTCCGAGAATATATTTTACGGTGTCTAATTCTTGTTTTCAATACTTATTGATTCCATTTTTGATAGTGTGACTTATCAAATCATTATCATAAGTAAAATACGTTAATGCATCGGTGTTCAAAAAGTTTTCAACATAATACGGGGAATGTTATCATCTCGCGAATCCCCATGAGTCCCCATAATCATGTAGAATAAACACTCTACATGATTATACAGGGTTATTGGAAAAATGCTAACAACCTCTTAGGGTTGACTTCTGCTAGTCCTAACAAACATTTTGAGATGAATGTTTTTTTTTGTTCTTAGTTTTTGACGGTATAAGAGCGAGGACCACCATGATGTTCCATGCGAGTTAATTATTTCTCATCTTTTGAAAAAAATTTAGACGATCTTACGCCTGCATATAGACATACCATTATCATGGGGGACTTTAACACGTGCCTCTTAAAAAAAGACTCTCGTTCTTCTAGTTTAGTATCTACTGTCAATTCTAGCAACATGCACATCTTGCCCCTCAATGCTACTCATAATTCTCCAAATTGTTCTCCCTCTCTTCTTGACCTTATGTTTGTATCATCATTGCAGCATGTTGCTAAGCATGGTCAATGCTCAGCAGATGCTTTTTCATACCACGATCTTATTTTTCTTTCTTATAAAATTCGTCCTCCTAAACCCAAACCCAAAATCATTCTGCAGCGTAGTTTTGGTACTATGGACGTGGGAAAACTTCGCGTTGATGCTAGTAAGGTCGACTGGTCTGACGTTTTAATGAGTGAAAATATTGATGACCAAATCACAATATTCAATTCAAAGATCATTCAGCTTTATGATATCCACGCTCCTTTGCGGGTTATAAAAATAAAACATCACCCTGCGCCTTGGCTCACAGATACTATAAAAGACTGTATGCATAAAAAAGTGACAGCCAAAGCACAGCTTAAAACCTGCCACAATGAATTGAACAAGGAGAAGTTTAAGCAGGCACGGAATCGCTGCAATAGGATGTGTAGGGATGCACAACGTCGATACATCCATGAGTCTGTAGAAAATAAAGAACCAGAACAAGTCTGGAAATTTTTACGATCATTAGGTGTTGGCAAATCCCAACAAGATTCTATTCCTCACCATCTAGACCTAAACTCTTTAAACCAGCACTTCTCATCGTCGTCTACCATTGATATGAATGACAAACTAGCCACATTAAACTATCTTTCTGGTCTGCCAACACCTGACTATTCTCAATTTGTCATAAGTCAATTTGCCGCATGTGATGTTAAAAAGAGTATTCTGTCTATTTCTTCTAATGCGGTGGGTGGCGACGGTATTAGCCGTAATATGATTGTTCCTATATTGGAAGAAATCCTTCCCATTATATGCCATATATTTAACACTTCTATTTCGAAGAGTGCCGTACCCACCTGCTGGAAAGAAGCCCAAATTATCCCGTTACCTAAAAAAAAACCCTAAGTCTTTCTCTGAATATCGTCCTATCTCGATCCTTCCCTTTTTATCCAAAGTTCTCGAACGACTGATACATAGCCAGCTTAACTCTTACATTAATTTAAATAGTCTTTTAAGTCCGCAGCAGTCTGGTTTCCGTCCCGGTCATAGTACTGTCACTGCTCTTATAAAAATAACTGATGACATAAGATTTGGAATGGACAACCAAGACCTAACGATCCTAACATTGCTAGATTTTAGCAATGCCTTTAATAACGTTGATTTTGATATCCTCCTTGCATTGCTCCGCTCTATAAACATATCTCCATCGGCAGTTGACTGGTTTCACAGTTACTTGTTTGGGCGTCGGCAACGTATTCGCTTTGGAGATATTTTCTCTACTTGGTGTGATACGAATGCCGGAGTCCCGCAAGGCGGCGTTCTCTCTCCACTTCTCTTTGCAGTTTTTATTAATTCTATTTCTATATCTCTTACTTCCTCCTACCATCTCTATGCAGACGATCTCCAAATTTACTCGCAGGCTCCACCAGACCGTTTAGATCAAGCGATTGATACACTTAATGCTGACTTGCGTAGTATTGAAAACTGGAGTAAGTCTTATGGCCTTCAAATCAATCCTTCTAAGACTTAGGCAATAGTCATAGGCAGTTCCAGAATGGTTTCACGAGTAGATTTCTCAACTCTGCCAAAACTATTATTTGCGAACGTTTCTATTCCATACAGCTCACAAGTAAAAAACCTTGGAATCATAATAGATAGTTGTCTATCATGGGAACCTCAGCTACAATCGTTGAGGCAAAAAATATTTGCTTCAGGGTCATCTCTTAATCGAATACGTAACTTCCTGCCCACTGCTACCAAAACTGCTCTTGCACAATCTCTCCTTCTTCCAATACTTGACTATGCTGACGCCAGCTATCCTGATCTCTCCGAGGACCAGCTTAACAGACTTGAGCGCCTTCAAAACTATTGTATTCGTTTTATTTTCGGCCTACGAAAATATGACCACGTTTCCCAATTTCGATCTAAGCTCAAGTGGCTCCCCATTCGTCTTCGTCGGAATACTCGTATACTTACTCTTCTGTATAACATATTGTTTAATCCATCTACCCCTCTTTATTTAAAGGCATGTTTTAAGTTTTTACACTCTACCCATTCTCTTTCTCTTAGGTCATCACATAACCTTCTGCTTCACTCACCGGCTCATAATACAGTCTTTTATAAATCGTCCTTTTCCGCACAGGCTGTGCGCCTATGGAACGCACTCCCTGTCACAATCAGACGTGCCCAATCTCTCAATGTTTTCAGATCGCAGGTCACCAATTTCTATCTCTCTACTCATAATTAATATTGTTCCCTGACGTAATTTTTTTTTATTTTTATTTTATTTCTTATAACTTTATTTCTCTAATTTGTTAAATGTTTATGTTTATTGTGTATATATCAAACTATATATATATATATATATATATATATATCATGTGTGTAGGTATATATATTATATAATATATATTGTACTATATATCATAAATTATGGTTTTATATTTATGTAGCTTATTTGTACTGTAAGACATCAATTTATATTATGTACTTGTTTATGTATTCGAGACATGCACCACCCTCCCTGCTCAAAAAATTATTCTCTGTCCATCCAAAGGTTGTCTGGAAGAGATCGCTTTTAGCGATAAGACCGCCCTTTGTACCTTACTATTGTTATTGTTTCTTTGTAATTTCCTGTTCTTTGGTGTCAATAAAGAGTTATCGTATCGTATCGTATCGATGTTAAAAGTCTCTTGTGCCTCTAATTTTATATTTCATATTTTTATTACATTGCTCGATGTAAATATTCAAAACTCTATTAAAAGGGAGCGCGGCGCGGTTCAGTGTTTCGGGCGCTTTTGGCTCGGAGAAGGCATTGTCTTTTACCACTATACAAAAAAAAACTTCTATATGTTTGTTTGGACCAGCAGAAGTCAACCCTAAGAGGTTGTTAGAATTTTTCCAATAACCCTGTTTATCACCTAACTTAGCTACAAGCGCGATAAAACTGTTTATATTTTGGATTTTCTAAAGTCTTGAGTTTCTTAAGGCATTTCGACAAATTCAAAGCAGTCAATCAACAGATAAATAGGAAGGAATCATTGGAAACTTTGCAGGTGTGGGTGACCGTCACCTGGACAACCTGCTCCTGACGAAGTCGGGCGCGCTCTTCCACATAGACTTCGGATACATCCTCGGGCGGGACCCCAAGCCGCTGCCGCCGCCCATGAAGCTCAGTAAGGAGATGGTGGAGGCTATGGGCGGCGTGCACTCTGAACTGTACCACCACTTCAGGAAGCAGTGCTACACTGCCTATCTGCATCTCAGGAGGTAACCACCTCGGCTATTCACTTTGTCTGATAAATTAATCACTCAAGTTGAAAATCTGTCGCTAAGCACCTAACAGTGTGTTCGGGCAGCAGTCCTTAAGAGCCAGTAAAATTACAGGCACATGAGACCTAACAACTTTACGTCTCAGTGTGACGGGCACAGTGCAATTCGGCGTTGACGAAATGCGTCTGTTATAGGCAGAGGTTAGTCCACTTAACATCAGGTGTACCTCGGGCTTAATACGTCACAATAAAAAAAAATCTACAAAATAATTATTATATTATTAGTTTTTATCGGCAGTCTGCCTTTCTTAACTGTATACTACGAACTATATACAACACTACAGCTACTACAATAAAAGCATTTAGACAACCTATAAGTCATTGCAGACTCACAGGCAGTCCAAATGCTCTAGCACACTACCAGTTGGCAGCGTGCCCAGCATGCTGGCAGCATTACCCCGTTTAATTGCAATGCTTTTTCGTTGAGAATAGGTGCCAGCATTTTGATCACGCTTCGCATCGACCAAATGCTCTGATAAGTTTTGGAAAATACGATGAGCTCCTGGTCCCCATGGATACAACAACGTCTATAGATCAAACGGCTCAAATATGTAGCAATGTAATTTGTTTCAAAGACAAAAAAATTACACGCCGTTTAGGTAAAGTTTTGTTGGAATTCTATTATAATCCAACTACTCTACAATATAGTATCCAAAACTTTAGCATATACTTAAATATTCATTAATCTATTGAAGTGTACACAACACAATCTCGCAGAGAGACCTTTAGAATATTCTTCAAATTATGTTAATCAGTCAATCAAGTATTAAGTAACCAATTAGTTAGTTAGTAGGCCTAGTTTTTACTAATTACTTATATAGGTAGCCCCAAGCAATATTTCGTTTTCGATGGATAGCACTGCAGATTAAATCTCTTAGACAAAAAAAAGCACCAAATTAAACAAAAGTAAACATAATCAATTATTTATAATAGACTATCCACCTTGAATTGATCATTAAATTGTTAACATTACAATTAGGATAGATTATTGATCGGAACTCTTTTACTGTGTCAATGAATTGCAATCTCTTCTAGTGACATCATCTAGCCTACTAGTGACATCGTTCTGCTCGTGAAATTAAATTTAATTCCCTGTTGATCCGTTAATGGATTGACCTATCTGTACCATTTTGTAGTCATTTTTTGTATTGTATATTGTAATTTTGATTATTCCGATCAATAATCTATCCTAATTGTAATGTTAATAATTTAGTTATCAATTCAAGGTTGATAGTCTATTATAAATAATTGATTTTGTTTAATTTGGTGTTTTTTTTGTCTAAGAGATTTAATTAGGTCGCTGAGATATGTTTGCATTTTTATTTGTCATTGTGTCGGGACAAGCTTGAGGCCCACCTGATGTTAAGCTGACTATCCTCTGCCTATAACAGGTGCATTTCGTCACAAGTCACGAATTGCACTGCGCCCGTCACCTTGAGACATAGTTCTTAAGTGCCATGTGCCTGTAATTTCACTGGCTCTCAATGACTGCTGCCAGAACACACCGTTAGGTGCTCGGCGATAGATTTTCTACTTGAGGGTCGTCGCTATAGCCAGGCGGGCATTTGCAAAATGTACTTCCACCATGCGGTGAAGTTCAAGCCCGCGGCGGGATTCGAACCATTACTATTCTTATCTTGTCTATGCCTTTATTTTTGCCAGAATTATTTTATTTCCTGTGAACATAAACAATTTTCGGTCACGATTTGTGCAGATAAAAAGTGCATTTTTTTATGTTATAATAGATTTAAGAAAGTATCAGTATATATATATATATATATATATATATATATATATATATATATATATATATATATATATATATATATATATATATATATATATATATATATATATATATATTATATATATATATATTGGTTAAGTTGGTTAGCCTACCAGCTACCATTAATCCTGTTGTGTTGTTGCAGACACGCGAACCTGATGCTGAACCTGTTCTCCCTGATGGTGGACGCGTCGGTGCCGGACATCGCGCTGGAGCCCGACAAGGCGGTCAAGAAGGTGCAGGACAAACTCAGGTCTGGCGATACTCCACAAAATCTAAAAAAATACTCTCTAAATTTAATTTTATTTTCTCTTTGTATATGGATCTTAAGTTACAAAATCACAGCTTTGAGTGCCTGCGCTATATGTTTATCGATATGTGAGCCTATAGACCACAATCTCACCTGGACAAAAATCCTCCAATAGGATCGCAGCTTTCGGCGAGGCTAGGAAAATGACGCGATCCTATTGGTGGAATTTTCCTTGCACAGAGCTCACATTCCTCGCACATCTGGTGGATACGCAGCCTGAGGCTGACATTCAAAGACAGTGGGTCGAGTTTACTCCGACCTATCTTAGCCCTTCAAGTATGTTCTGGCTAAGAATTTATTGTTACTTCATTCGTGTTTCATGCGAGTTGAAAGATAAGCAGTTTGAACTCCAGGCTCGTCGAGTATACTCAGCCTTATTATATTCAATCATGATAGCGTTATACCTACTCCGTCAAGTTCTTCTCGACGAAATATGATATTAGAAAGAGATAACAAAAGCTAGACAAGGAGTGAGATTAAGTGGTTAGAGGTTATACGAAGCATGCTGTAGACAGAATACTCTTCTTCCTGTTCTTATCCCACGCTTTGTGTGGTCGGCACAACTTGTACGTTACGCATTGCATCCACTATTTGAATTTCTGTTTCGTTCAGTAAGATTAGTATAGACTTTTTTGTGGGGCTCCGTCATCGTAAACAAGCTAATTGAAATATTACTCTTGTTTGTAGTTCAATTCAGTTTGGCTACAGATGTCGCTCCGTCCTCTTAAGACGGTTAAACAATAGGAACGAGAGGATACATTTGATCTATGACTCAATTACCACGTTAGTTCCATTGGCAGTGCATGTCCTGGCCCGAGGGAAGGACGGTCGTGTGTTCGTAATCCGCTCGTGGTAAAATTTTTTACTTTCGTTGTAATTTTGTAAACGTAGACAAATCATTAAAAAAAATGTGTTTACAACTTTTATACTAAAACATTATATTATATATTTGTTGAAGCGCTCGTAGCAAAGTTTACTTAGCTGTTCTCAACCAATCAGCAAAGCTAAGCAACGTCGCCCGCGGTCATGAGTTGGATGGGTGACCGCTAGTGACATTACTACTGAGCGTTTCCGAGCTTCGGAGGGCACGTTAAGCCGTCGGTCCCGGTTGTTGTCTTAGGATGGCAATCGTTATAGCATGGTGGTAGGGCATTTCATGAATGCCCGCCTGGCTAGCTACCACCCTCAAGTAGAAAATCTGTCGCCAAGCACCTAAAGGTGTGTTCCGGCAGCTGTCCTTGAGAGCCAGTACTTCTAGGTTAGCCTGAACTACATCTTCGACCACCAGGTGAGATAGTGGTCAAAGGCTAACCTATCAGGCATAAAAAAAATCCTCCCCCATTTTTGGGGTTTGGCATAATCCCCACGCTTGGTAGGCGTCTTGGGGATCGCAGTGTGAGATATCAGTTCCTCAGAAAGCGCTGCTGCCCGCCCACCTTCTGGTGTGTTATCTTAGTCGCCTCTTACGACATCCATGCATGGGGTTGACATTCTAGCCAGACACGGGTGATTAGGGATAAAGTTACCATTAAGCTTAAAAGGCTTGTATTTATATGAAAACTCGAGCCGGTAAAACTGGCAAATTGACTAATATTATCTTTGAAAATGTACCACAACCTCCTTGCATCGTTTTGACGCGTTTTTTCGAGCACGGCGAGTCGCCGATTTTGTGACTCAGCCTGTCTTATTGTCCGCTGAGAGATTGGTACTCTACGAGGCCGAAGTCGACTATGAGTAAATGATTGTAGTTTTTTTTGACGTTATGAAGTTTGAGTTAAAACTCGAAACTCTCCGAATATACGATATTTTATGGCAACACTAAAATATAAATATTTCTCCCAACAGGCTAGACCTCGGCGACGAAGAAGCGGTGCACTACCTCCAGAACCTACTAGACATGTCAGTGACAGCTGTCATGGCCGTCCTAGTGGAGCAGTTCCACAAATTCGCGCAGTACTGGCGGAAATGAGGGTAGTCAAGCAAAAAGGATCCCAATGGCAATAATAGAGAGTTCTCTTGTTTTATATAAAGGATGTAAATATACTAAAGTGAAGAACGCTAAAATGATCATGTAAAGTGTGTCCTGTCCTCTAGACAGCATTCCACCAATAAGAGTGACCATTTTTCACTAAACATTTTTTTACCATCCCCATACGCGTTGTGCCATCCCTATTGGCTCACTTTAAGTAAATAATCATCTTCTTTACATCGTCACCTTCCATCAGGTGCGACAGTGGTCAAAAGATACCTATCAGCAAAAAGAGCTGAGCGTGCTGTTATTGATAGTGCTCCCGCCTAAGACACTTTGGCCACATTTTGCAATCATCAAATATTTACTATTCATAAGAATAAATGTACACACAACTAATTTGAAAGAACTAAAGAACGAATGTTTGTTGTTTAAAAGAAGTTTGTTACTTTTTAATTTGTTTTATTAACAGTTTATCAATCTGAATACTTTTTATCGCATAATGGAAATAGCGTGACTTAAATGTATTTTCTATGCATATTGTACA
Organism: Plagodis pulveraria; assembly: GCA_963890685.1. Lineage (NCBI taxonomy): Eukaryota > Metazoa > Arthropoda > Insecta > Lepidoptera > Geometridae > Plagodis > Plagodis pulveraria. The sequence goes on along the minus strand of OY982961.1, from coordinate 2,953,935 downwards.
CCAAGTAAAAGTTACAGATAAAAAAATAATGTTGAAATAAGTTGCAATGGACCAAACTAGGTTTACTGATCCTTTTAAAACACCCCTTGTATTAAAAGTTCTCGACCTAACCCTTAATACAGGGGTAGATAAACACGCGCTTAGTTGTATAATGATAAATTAATATTTTTTTCCATTAATTATGTTTTCTCAGTTCAATTTTTTATATTATATCTGCACTTATTAACTGTGCAAGCTTTACAAAACCAGAATATTAGTTAAAGGACTAATTTGTATGTCGTTTATTCTTTTTATTTAACATTACGAAAGAATAGATGTGTGAGGGTTATTTAAACAGAAATATAAAACTTATCAATTATAATAAACGTCTTACTTTGCCGTATTATTGGTGTTCAATGTGTCCATGAGAACTAGAAAACGGCTGTATGTTTTAAAAAATATGTTGTTATTCATATAATAACAGTGAAATTTAAATTTAGGTCAATTTAATTTTAAATAATAAAGTACTAAATGTACTAAGTATTTTAATATTATTATGTCAATAACAAAGAATTACAATATATATTATTATTTTTATAATGATCTAATACATTCTCAAAAACTCATTCATATTATGCTTTAAATTCTAATATGGACCAGAACTGGCTATAAATATGATTGTAAATAAATTTGAAATAGTTTTTATTTTTCAATTTATCTTATCTTTAGTAAATTCCATTTATACAATTTTATACTGTGATATGTTGGAAATTTGTAATGAAATAAGTAATAAAATATTTTTGTACATAAAATGTTTTTATTTGAAATTTTTATTTATATAATTAATGTTTATTAATATTAAGGAGATTTTCTTTTAATTGTTTAGTTATTCATAACGAGTACTCATACTTAACTAGATATAAGAATATAAAATCTAAATAGATTGTATATTAACTATATAGGAAATTATATAAAATAATCAGTCAAATGTATGAATCTAATGACAGCACAAGTAGTAAATAATGCTTAAAGCAGCTTGAACCTCAAGCACTGGCAGCCATCAAGTCACTTCCTGTGGCAATGCAATCACTGGCAATGTAGATCTTACTTGCCGTTGCAGTCTGTACTACATCACAAGCTGCAATTTCTGCGTAATTCAAACCACCTATCATGTAGACCAGAACCGTCTTAGGTTTCAAAGGAAACAGGTTACCAAAGTTAGGGTCAGACTTCAGCATCTTTGACAAACTCTTAGCATCCTTACACCCAAATTCTAAGTCACCCTGCAACTTTAAACTGGACAACTTTTCATTCAAAGTCTCCATACCATCTTTAAGTTTGTCCTTGATTTTGCCTCCAACTTTTAGATCTGGTAATGCAGATAGTTTCGATAGAGCATCCCCGACCGTTTCCGATGACAAAATTGCACTACAGAGGACAGCAACTAGAGGTACATATCCACCATTGAAAACATAACCAGGAGATGATTTTCCTACTTTCTCTGGCTGGGATGGCAATTGCTTCAATTTGTTGGCTGTAGTCTGGAACTCCTTCTGCCATTTTGGTAATCTGTCGCTTAAATTTCCCAATGAAGACATATTCAGTGACAGTTTTAAGCTGGATGGCTGCACCAATAATCCTGCGTTGACTAGGTTTTGAAAGATATATAGAAACTTGTATCCAAAGGCTAAAAGATACTTGCTAACTAGAGTATTATATTCTTCATAAGATAAACCTTGTGTCAGACTTAGCAAACACATGAGCCGTAAGCTGTTATACATGTGAATGTCAGTACCAAAGTTCTCGTCAACAAATGCAAAGTTCGACTTCTTATTCCTGTTGTTCAACATTTCCGTTTCTGTTTCTTTTAAATTTTCAAACTTGTTGCTCATTTCTGAGATTATTGTTTCACATGCTAAGACGTGGTTAACTAAATTTTGTTTGAACAAGGCAACTTTTTGCAGTTTTGTTTCTACATAATGTTTTATTTCTTGCAGACCGAGAGCCTTAATGTCTTCACTTTTTAAGAGCTTTGCTTTGGAACTTAACACACTCAAAACTTCTGAGAAGTGTCTGTGTTTTATTTCTCCATACAAATTATCTATAGCACTATCTAATGGAATGGAAACAGTATTTTTACTTGGAGCTGTTTCGTCTTCCAAACCAAAATCCAGTTTTCCCTTTTTCAACTTAGTTTCTTTTACATTCAGGTCTAAATATCCACAATTGATATTGAATATTTCACTAAGCAGACCACTATATGTGGCAGGAGTGAGTAGACTAGATGCATAGTCCTGACTTCTATCAATCAATATTAGTGCTCCTATTTCTTGGGATGACTTTGTGTCCACAAAATCTCTAGCATAAGACTCATTATAAATCTCCAACATGTCCAAGACGCTGGCGGACAACTTCCCAACAGAAAACACAGCTTTTGGTCTTCCAGTAACATGAAATAGACTCCACAAGGACATTGATATGCTTGATAGTAAAGAATGGTTTTGTTCAACAAATAGCTGTTTATACAAAAATGGTAGCTCCAAGCTTAACAGTTGGTCATCTAATGCCATAAGTTCCCAGGCAAATGTGTGAAGCTGTACAACCCGAAACAACCCACGGCTTTCCAGAATGGAATCAAAATAATGCAGAACTTTAGGTACAATAATAATGTGAAAGCATTTGAGATCAGCAAGGAGTGCATTCTGGCTGATTACTGAGGCAATCTGGTCTAGAACACATTTGTACTTGCTTATACAAGCAGGTATAAAGTAAACCCTATTTGTGTTAGCGGTTGGGCCAAGTTGTGGATCCATTTTGTATATTTTGTCAATGCCGTATTGCCTGAAAGAAATAGAGCCATGTAAAAAAAATATACTACATTTTAAGATTTCATAAATCAAACTGAAAAGAGATGAAATTCCATGAAGAACAGAAAAATTTGGTTTTTTAACTATAAGAAATGAAACAAGGTTAAATAAGGGATTAAATAATTTGGTTACATTTGACTTAATTTAATCTTGTGGAGCCACCAATATTTTAAAATTATTTACTTTGTTTTTTTTAAACAAGAGCCGTCTAAGGATAGCCTAAAAGCTATAAAAAAATCATTCATCATACACTTGTTGTCAAAGAGGTGCAGTGTCGCCGCCGGCATTTTAAACTTATTTAATTTGGCACCTACTTTGAAGACTATAAGTAAAACTTTTTTTTTAACATTAGTGCAAAAATAATTATAATACCAATGTGTAGACAAAATAAAACTGAAAAACCCAATAAGAACTGTCACTGACAGCTGTTATATCTAAGGCCAGTCTCCAGTAGCACAATTTAATTCATAGGTTTTCTGGCATTGTTTTGTATCAATTTAATTGTGATTTTGTATCAATAAAACATTTGATTTGGTTCCCAGTCTAGTGCATTGTGTGGCGAGGTAAATATGAATTGCCCACCCTTCAGTGGGAAAGACCAGTAGATGGATGGGGCATGGCCCACAAAATTTTATATAAGGAATAACAAAATGTAGGAATTGACCGTAACAGTCTGCTTCAATTCGGGTCATAGGTATGATGCAATGGTGCATTTTTAATTTTCGGTACCAAACTGAGCCAAGAGTCGTACTGGAGCATCCTGGAAATAACTGGCAACTTGTACCTGTGCCACTAAAGACTAAACAACAGTAATAATTTGAGTTGGGAAAACTAAAATAAATCATGATTATACAAACTTAATTATTACAATTATAGAATCTTCACTAAGTGGTAGGTCTCATTAGTAAGATTGTTGTGATCTTGATGGATACCACTGTTGTATCAGATAGATATATTTGGCATTGACGCAGAAATGTGCAAACATTTGGCATCATCAGGACCACTACGTCCTAGTAAATAAAAGTTAGTTAATCAGCAATGCCAAAGGGTTAAAGGTTAATTATATTTTATATAATTGGGTAATTTTTTGATGTATCTATTTATAAATGCTGATTTGCTATTTATAAAGTAATTTAAATAATTGAAATTATAACAATACACTAAATGAGACAACCAAGTCATGTGAGAGTATGGTTTATTTTCTTATGGCGAATTATACTCCTTCTATTGTTTACATAGAGCCACGGTTGTGACAAGTGGCCTATCGTTGTGACATTCAGAAGTTTTGATATTAATTTAGCTTTTTTACTTCTGATTTGCAGACCAAAGGTAATAATGTCTCAAAGAACATTCTTTCCATAGGTATGGCACTTAAAAATAGAAATCATATATCTCATGTTTTTTTATATATGTCAAGTGGATTCCAGTTTACTGTTGTATAGGGTAAATTAAGAAGACACAATGAGGCCAACAACTTGTAGTTTAGTTGGACTACAAAGAGCATTGCTGAGAGAAGAAAGAGGTCTAAAAATATACTTCAATTGACTTGGACACAACAGGAGCCACATTATGATAAATTTCAGAGAGCTATCATGGACAGAGTGCTCAATACAATATCAATGTCTGTATTTTACTACATCAAAGCATACTATAGCTTGCCAAGCTCGACAGAGAGTAAGAAGCAACTAAGGGTAAAATACCAAAAGGTAATTCTAAGCAGTGCCTTCTGAGGAACTGCTATCTTACACTGTGATACCCAAGCCCCCTGCTAAGTGTGGGCATTATGGCAAACCCCCCTTTATGGGGGATATATGTGGGTGAGATTTGAATTAAATTATAAATGATATAAAAAAAAAAGCATTTTTTAATCAAACAATAGCATTCATGTTACAACCATGTAAGCCTTTGTCAATTCTTTGTAAACAAATATCACAACCATGTTACTTCATGTCTGTTTTTTAATGTGATTGTGATGGAACAAGCACTAGGCCCATCTGATGTTAAGCGGTAACCTTTGCCTACAACAATGTGTATGGGTGACCACTAGTGACATTACTACAGAGCGCTTCCATGCTTCGGAGGGCATGTTAAGCCGTCGGTCCCGGTTGTTGTCTAAGGATGGCAGTCGTTATAGCATGGTGGTAGGGCATTTTGCGAATTTCCGCCTGGCTAGCTACCACCCTCAAGTAGAAAAACTGTCGCTAAACATCTAACGTTGTGTTCCGGCAGCTATTCTTGAGAGCCAGTACTTCTAGGTAAGCCTGAACAACATCTTCGACCACTTCATCACTTACCATCAGGTGAGATAGTGATAAAAGGCTAGCAAATCAGTTATGTAAAAAAAATTGATTTCATTTGCTATGCAAGTTTAGGAGTATCACTAGTATATAGTGGTACACAATAAACAGGGCCAGACATTCGAGTTTTACCTCAACCAGCTTACTCCACATATCCTTTCGAGAGGTTTAATTAAAGAAGGATCGATAATGAGGTCCTTTTTGTCTCCGCACTGAGACAAAATATTCTCCAACTTGCATTGAGATATCAAGCTCATTGAAGCCAATTTCAAATGTAGTGGTTGGTGATCCATGTTCCTAATTTATATTATAAATCTTCACTACAAGTGGATACTCGAAATTATACATCCATCCATTTGAGTAACACAATAGGGGCGTTCGTTTTGGCTCGATTGCGTTTGTAGCAGTTTCAAAAGTGGCATTTGTGTTTTAGCGTTCGGATAGAAGCTTTTGCTATTTTTGACCACCAATTACTGCATGCTATCCGAACGGCTTAAAACATACTTTGACAACCGCCAATATTTTAACAATTTTGCACAGTACGAAACATGGAATCAATCTCTAAAATTAACAAAAAGTAGGTACCTATATTATTATTATTTCTTTGTTAATGGCTTCTGATAGTTACTTAAATAAAAAACTTGTGAAACTCTTCAATCGCGCCAAATACAACTGTCAAAACAGCAGTTGTCAAAAAACGATCACAACGATCCCACGGCAAGACATGGGTCAAAAATATCACTTTTCTCTGTCATTTGTAGCGTTTTCAAAGCTATCCGAACGGTGAGCGAAAACGATATTTTTGCTCACGAAGTCCCAAAACGAACGGCCCGTGTGATCGTTTTTAGCGTTTGTGAGTGTTATTTTTGGCACCGATAGCCTATCCGAACGCCCTATATTTCTATATCTATCTTCAAAGATTATGTACAACTACAACAGAAAAAAACGGGATTAACAGCTGATTTTCTAACTTTTTTTCTACTATCCATAGAGAAAAGTAATATCCTGGGAACTATCTCGGGTTTTGGAATCGCTCGCTTGTCTTGTGCATTTGCCAGTGTCATGTTTTATTCTTCAATATTTATTTTTTCAACACTGAAGACTAAAGATATTACTGAAGACTATAGATTAAAGATGAAAAGATTCTCTCGTTTTATTGTTGCAAGTATGCAAGTTTATATGTTCCTTACCGTTAAAACTATTTTCAAGAAATACTATGGTTGCCAAACTAACAAAATTATATATGTTGCTACAATCTCAGAGAAATGAATATTTTGTTATATATATATATATATATATATATATATATATATTTTGTAGAGGCTACAATGGGCTTATCATATTATATAAAACCACTTATAAAACTTGTTTTTCTTGTACCGTGTTTAGAATAGCCCTAAAAAATGTTTTAACTTTATTTTTTACAGCTAATTCAATTTTTCTCTTTGTTTAATACAATACAGTTTGGCCGTACTCCATAAGCGTTATATTCGATAATTTTGACCTCATTTGCGTCTATGGATCCACATTTAATATGAACCATAGACATAAAATGTGATCAAAATTATCGAAAATAACGAATTTAGCGACAAATTATATACGCCCTATGGCCACACTGCTTGGCTATAGTTGTCAAAAGTTGTCATTGTCAGTCTGTCCTTCAAAACTACTTCCGGTCATGCGTAGCTGCCGCGCTTGAAACTTCCTCCCCCTCCGCCGCCTCACACCGCGGAGATAGGTCGTCCGTCGATTTTGCGAATTTATTGAAATGGCTTCAAGAATTATCAGGAAAATCGTAAGTTCGTAAACCAGGGTTATGTAACAATTTGATTTGCGTGTTTTTGCATGGTTCCTTTATTTTAAAAGCCTCAGAAGGCCATTCTCCGTTTTATTCCTATAGTCCAAAAATAGACGTAGTTATAGTTATGTCGAGGAATTACATAAAAGTGCTTTTGGATCCTTTTCGTGAGAGTAAAGTGTTGGGGTCGCTGCTGAAGTGGTTGGAGCAGGGTGCCAGTGATAGTGCCGCGGGGGTTCGGGGTGCTAAAAATGAGGTTAGGGTGTTTTATTTTAAAATTTTTGGGATTAAGTTTTGGAGGTTAACTGATCGGATTTTTCTGGTTGGTGGCAGGTGCCAGTGGGCCGGAGCGGTGCAGCGCAGTACAGTACCGGAGTTAGAAAGGTGACGCTTATCCCTGGACATGGGATTGGACCGGAGATTACCGTGGCTGTGCAAAAGATTTTCGAAGCAGCTAAAGTGCCCATTGAGTGGGATGAAGTAGATGTGACAGCTGTTCGGGTAAGCCCCTTTTGTTTTGAATACAATCTACTTCAAGTTTTAAAGATACATTTACCATGTTTGCCCGTTTGAAGCCTAGTCTTTTGTATTGCAATGATATATGTAAATTGTAAAGATTGATTCACGACAGTGTGACTGATGGTGCATTTGCGACAATTACTTTCTATTGTATCTGTTTCCAATCTGATTCATACTAAATTCTTATAAGATTGCAAAATTTGCTCAAAGTAAATAAGGTAATTATGAGCTTTTTCAATGAAACAGGAAAACAATTGTTTTCCTTGTAACTTATGTAAATTTCTGTTGCATCTTGAGAATTGTTAATATCATAAGTGCACAACATTATTTACAGGTTCCATGTTATTTCAGATAATAATAATTTTAAAGCCCCAAGCACAGTAACCATACCTCTAAAACACTTTGCAAGCAATAAACATAAAAATTTATAGCAATAACCATAAAAGTTTGATGCAAGAGATATCTCATACTCATTTATTTAGTTATCCATCCATCTCATCATATATGAAGTAACTTATGTAAGCAATCTCCTCCTATTTTAGGGCCCAGATGGCAAATTTGGCATCCCACAAAAAGCAATAGACTCCGTAAATGAGAACAAGATTGGTCTTAAGGGTCCACTGATGACCCCTGTTGGCAAGGGTTACCGTTCTCTCAACTTGGCCCTGCGTAAGGAGTTTGATTTGTATGCTAATGTCAGGCCTTGCAAGAGTTTGGACGGGTAAGTTTCTATCATACTATTTTTTTCTCCTTTTGAGCACCTTCATATTATTTATCAACGTTTGTCAAATCATTCAATTCTGCATGATTGTTAGGTATTTTGCAAATGCCCACCTGGCTGACAACCTTTCTCAGCTATGTTACTGTTCTCCAATAACAGAAAGACAACATTGATTAAACAATCCAGTCTAGAGATCTGCAGCGTGTGCATTCTTATTTGGTTACTTTCAAATCTGGTTTTATCTTCATCTGTTTGACCCATTTAGAGTTCAAATTACTTAAATCTAGATAATAAATTTTGGATTTATATAGCAAATTAAATGAAGTGTACTGTTTACAGTATTTTTTCTTAATTTGTTCATACAACTTAAAGGATGAGGGTTTGTTGAGATATAGGGTCATACATAACATAAAAGAGTTTAAAATTTCAATTTTATTATATATATTAGGTCCTTACATATGAAATTGGCGTTTTTCGTACTGGCCACTTTAATCACGAATTTCTCCTCTTTGGTAAGGAATTCCAAATTCAAATTTGTACAGCTATAGACTCATGTATTTGTGCTTCGATGATCGTCATTCATTTGTTTTTTTTCTTCTGTTTTTTTTCTGTTTGCGTCACTCATTTTACAAAATGGAAAACCTTAAATATCGCATTATTTACGAGTACGAGTTCCGCCGTGGCACTAGTGCTGCGGAAACAACTCGAAGGGTGAATGATGTGTATGGCGGTCGTGTTGCAAAAGAAAACACAGTTCGTTTTTGGTTCCAACGTTTTCGTTCTGGAAATTTCGACCTGCAGAACAAGCCCCGTGGATGGCCTGAGACTCAAGTTGATAATGAAGAGTTGAAGGCTATTGTGGAAGCGGATCCATCGCAAACCATGTCCGAGTTAGCTGCAGGCTGCGATGTTAGTGATAAAACTGTTTTAATTCACTTGAAGCAAATTGGGAAGATTAAAAAGCTTGAAAGGTGGGTACCTCACGAATTGACTGAAACAAACCGGCAAACGCGCGTCGACTGCTGCGTTACATTACTAAACCGGCACAATAATGAAGGTATTTTAAACCGAATCATTACCTGTGATGAAAAATAGGTTCTTTACGATATTCGGAAGCGCTCAGCGCAATGGTTAGATCCTGGCCAGCCAGCCAAATCCTGCCCCAAGCGAAAATTAACCCCAAAAAAGTTACTTGTAAGCGTTTGGTGGACTAGTGGCGGTATTGTTCATTACAGTTTTTTCAAATCTGGCCAGACTATTACGGCTGATGTCTATTGTCAGGAATTGCAAACCATGATGGAAAAGCTAGCGGCTAAACAACCTAGGCTGGTCAATCGCTCCACGCCACTGCTGCTTCACGACAACGCTAGACCACACACTGCGCTACAGACGGCTACTAAATTAGAAGAGCTTCAATTGGAAAGTCTAAGACATCCTCCGTACTCCCCGGACCTTGCTCCAACAGATTACCATTTTTTTCGAAATTTGGATAACTTCTTGCAAGGGAAAAAATTCAACTCCGATGGGGCAGTCCAAATCGCCTTCAAAGATTTTATTGATTCCCGTCCGACTGGTTTTTTTTAGTAAAGGGATCAATGAACTACCTATGAGATGGCAAAAGTGCATAGAAAATAATGGTTCATACTTTGATTAATTAAATATATTATATTAAAAAATATTCGACTTTTTGTTCCTCCCATACAAAACGCCAATTTCATATGTAAGGACCTAATATAATAATTGGTCAAGTAGGGCATCCTGTGTAATTGTGGAAGTATTGTGGTACATATTAAAACTATTTAGAAATGTTGTCAGTACTTTTCTTGCCTTGTGCTGAGTTTTTATTGTCCACTCAAGGTTTTTGCGACTAACTACTTGCTTATATAGTATATTCCACCCATTCCAAAATGCAAAAGAAAAACTGTCTAGAAGTATGATATAAACTTTTCACAATCATTGCATCTAATTATACTAGTGAGCAGTTGTTATTACTAATTACAGAGATATAAATTTTGATAAATAACGCCTGCTTCATGTGCAGATGGCCTAACCTTAAACCTCATTAAGTGATAGCGGGACTGTGATCTTTGATTGCGCGTGAAAGATAATATTGATCTTAATATACAACAGCTGCCTCCTGCTACAGTCCCTGGATTATATGGTAAGGACTGTTCCATGTGTGGTCATATGAAATGGATCCTAGGAATTCTTTTAGTGGCCTTTTTAAAGAAACTGATTGAACTTTACTAAGCCAGTATATATTAAAAAGACAAAAACAATTAGAATATTATGTATGTTTGTCAAAATTTGAGAAAAATTATATTAAACAGTGAATTACGATTATATATATATATTTTTTTATATTATTGTGAAGGAACAAGCGCGAGGCCCACCTGATGTTAAGCGGTATCCTCTGCCTATAACAGATGCATTTCATCACAAGTGACGAACTAAACTGCGCCCATCACCTTGAGACATACCTGTTAAGTCTCATTTTGCCTGTTATTTCACTGGCTCTCAAGGACTGCTGCCGGAACACACTGTTAGGTGCTTGGCGACAGATTTTCTACTTGAGGTAGGGCGCTAGCCAGGCGGGCATTCGCAAAATGCCCTTCCACCATGCGGTGAAGCTCAAGTCCGCGGCGGGATTCGAACCATGGACCTGCTGCGCGGCAGTCCATAGCTAATGCAACTGAGCCATCACTGCTTCAAAAGTTTAATGATTTCTGAAAATATTTAGTATCATTTAATATGTTTTTTGCATATAATCTCAATAATATCTCTACAACTAAAGAAACACTCCTTGCCGACAGATCGTTCGACGAAAGAATCTTTCTACATTCAAAGTTTCACCGAAAACACTCTTTGTCGACGGTTTGTTAAAGAAAAGAATCGCCGAATAAATTTTCTCCGAAACTTTTCTTCGTTTACGTTCGGTGAACGATTCATTTGACATAACAGAGTGGTATCAAATATGACAGCTGACATATGCCACACAAAGTATACTTACACAAATTATGAATTTTTTTAGTAGGCAGATCTGACCGATGTCAATTAAAATGTCAGCTGTAGAAGTATAAGCTGACGTATTTTTTTTAATTTTGTCATATTTGGGGCCCAAACGACTCAATTCAAATTCAATTTATTTGCAAGAAGATCAGTAAATATTTATACAATACAGTAAAGTTCTTAATTAACTGTAAAAAGGTCTCAGAAGTGATACATGTAAACTTGAAAAATGTTCGATCCGTCGGCAAGGAGTGTTTTCGGCGGACCTTTGAATGAAGAAGGATTATTTCGTAAAGCAAACCGTGTCGTCAAGGCGTTGTTTCGGCGAGCCGTTCGTTCGACGAATTATTTTTACGTTTAAGAGGCAATCGGTCAAGCGTGGCTTCGATGAAGGGTAATTCGGAGAACCATATCAAGCTCAAACGACACACAGATAAAAATCATCTAGGCACCAGCGAATAACCATGAAACGATCGCGATAAGTGTATGTAAATGGTAACGAACGTGTAACTAGGTATCAATTAGCGCATATGTGCAAATGATCACTGACTGGCGTTGTATTACAAAGTAAATTCATTCAGCTTTAGAAGATCAATCTGGTTTTGGAGAGATATATATTTCAAGAATGTTATGTAATACACTAGTGGCTCTCGGAGCTGTAAACCTCGCGAATCTGCCCTCGCATAGCTTACAATTAAATAAAGGTTTATTTAGCAAGTTGATTGAATTTTTGTATTTGTTGTTATAGTGGCAACAGTAATACATCATCTGTGAAAATGTCGACTGTCTAGCTATCAGTATCTTACGCTTCAAAGAGAAAAAAGATGCTAACAAAAGCTATAGTATAAAGTATTAAGTATTATTTAAAGTATAGTAGGTATAGCCAATATAATCACTATTATTGTTAGTTTACGTCTTCTATAGTGTTGGTAGACAAAAACCTTTAGATAAACCTATTCCAAAAGCTGATGAAATTCCCATGTAATAAAATTGATTTAGGCTTCCGCCCGCGGCGACACGACGTCTCACTCGCGTAAAATTAGGTAAAATCGCGCTCCCTCGGTTACAACTCAAGGATGAAAAATTGTACCTAATCGAGGAAGATATAATATAATGCTGGAAGGTACACTGCGGTACCTAAGACGCCTGCCAAGCGCGGGGATTATGGCAAACCCCCTTAATGGGGAAGGCTGTAATCAGTAGTGGAAAATCCAGCTGATATAGTATCTATAACGTTTCCAAAGATACATTAGCTCTTCGGGGTCGGACAACGGATGTTTGGTATAATGGTATGGGTAAATTTTATATAGAAATTCGCTGCCAATTTGAATATAAAAAAGGCTGACTTAATACCGGCTATTTAGATATACACTTTATTGAAAAACCTTAAATACAATTGTTTAAACAGAAACATAATTCAAAATAATGTACCAATTGGTGGTCTTATCGATGGAAGTTATATTTTCCAGACCATTTGAAGGAGATATATAACTGTAGAGACCCAAGAGATGGCGTTGATTAAGACTATGTGTATAGTAGGTCATGATGAAAATATTACTTACATAAAAAAAAATAGAATTAATAATAATATAATTAAGCAAATAATAAACATATATAATATATACACGTATACAACATATTTAGAATTTGTTCTGAGATTCTTTATTAGTCGCCAACCAATAAATAACCTGTGGGCTGCCAGGCTAGAATGTCACCTACCCCCACCTCTCTTCCCGTGGGTGTCTTAAGACGCGACTAAGGGAAAAATACTGGAAGGTTTTGAATAGGAGCATATTCTGAAAAGCTGGTAAAACAAAAAAACTCTGTGTTCAGCAGTGGAAAATGCGGCTGATACAATATTAACTTGGGTAGCCACTTTGTTTAAATCCATGTTACTGTTATTTCCTCGTTATGTTAAATACGTTCAAATAGCATATTATCAGTTTAGATCAGTGATGGGCAAAGTACGGCCCGCGGGCCAGCTCCGGCCCGCGAAAGCATTTAACCCGGCCCGCCGACGGTCTTTAGACATGAATAGTAAGGCCCGCGATAATTATATTTTGATAGTTCAGAAAGTATAAAGTAGGTTCTTATTAGTAGAATAATAAACGCATGTGTAAAGGAGTCAGCTAGGCTAGCCACGTAGGTTATGATTATTTGCGAAACCTGCATTAGAAAATATTATGGCAAATCAAAAGCAATTTCATATGGCTCACACGCCTACCATAGCAGGGCCTTGGAATAAAGATTAAATTGTAATTTTTTACATTTGTGCAAGTATGTAATGCTGTAATGATTTTATATGATTAATAGTTTCAACCCAAAATGCATTTTTCCTATGATTCTGACCCTGATCTGAAATTTCTTAAACTTTCTGGCCCCCAATTAAGAAAGTTTGCCCACCACTGGCTTAGATGGTAATATTTTATTAGTTTCTAAAAAAATCAGTTATATCTGGTTTTCCGACAAGTGATATAAGAGGCGCCTCTGGTATTTACTTATCTCTTCGTGACGTGAGTGACGTATCTCGATCATGTATCGTTTCAATCGGTTACCGGTAGTTGATAACCCTGACAAGTGTATCAATGTCATTGACTTATTATGAACAATCTGAGCTATCAATAGTATATCTACAAATCCTTCAATACTTTGTTATCAGAATGTGACCGTGTTTAAGGTTATATAAAGGTTTTGTTGACTAACAAAATTTAGGCTTGTGATTTTTATTCACGAAATGGAATGCTTGCTCGCCTGATTGATACAAATCTACTTCCCTACTCAAATACTTGCTACAGAACTTTTGGCGTGTATGTTTGTGGATGACTGGATGGACTAGGTAATGATTCCCCAGTGGCAGTAACTGTACGGAACCCTGAAATGGCAGTCGATATAGCATGATAGTAGGACATTTTGCGAATGCCCGCCTAGTACCACCCTTAAGTAGAAAATCTGTCGCCAAGCACCTGACGGGGTGTTCCGGCAGCTGTCCTTAGAGCCAGTAATTCTAGTTTAGCCTGAATAACATCTCCGACCACATCTACACTTACCATCAGGTGAGATAGTGGTCAAAGGAATTTCCCGAGGGAACCACGCTGAATTTCGGGATAAAAAGTATACAATGTCCTTCTTCGTAGTATGAACTGAAATCGTGCTAAGTTTCATTGAAATTCATTCAGTAGTTTTAGCGTGATGCGCGGCCATGATACAGACAGACATACCAAAAAAAATATGCAGTTTTGGCATCAGTATCAGCTACAGAATGCTCTCAAAATTATTTTCAAAATATCTGCCATGTACAGAATTGGACCTGTTATAGTTTTATTATAAGTATAGATGCAGTCAAGCCCCTCTTCGCGCCGAACTACCCGAATTTAGTATGAATTCGACAACCGCCAGAATTTCACACAAATTCCTCACTAAAGGCTGGTGAAACCTTATGGCTTCTGCACCTAATTACTAGATAATACTAGCTGCGCCTTGCGGTCGCGTAAACAATGTTTAAATGTGATAATGATGGTTCCTTATGGGGTGCCGGACTAGAATTGCACCCCCATACCTTACCGTGGGAGTCGAAAGAGTTGACGAAGTGAAAAATATACCAGAAGATGGGGTACAGTAGCATTTTCTGAAGAACTGCCATATTACACTGCGATCTCAAAAATGCCTGCCAAACGTGGGGATTATGGATAGCCCCCTCCCCCTAACGGGGAAGACTTTTGTTCAACGGTGGATGTTATGATTTAAAAAAAAATAAGTTTAGCTCTAAAACAGAAGAACGCAAACCTTACCGCAGCAGGCGTGGTTTGAAAAGTATACCGTGCTTGCGTAACATTACCTTGACGCGACCGATCGGATGCTATCATTACTATGCGCCAAATTAATTAACCAATCCAATTGAATTTGGAAGATTGAACGTGTTCTGTATGTGAACTTGACGAATCCGAAATCAAAGCGCAGAAAGTAACTGCATGCGAGTTACACTTCTTTACATATTGTAATATTACCCGTGGGGTGCCGGGCTAGAATTGCACCTCCCATATCATCCCGTGGGTGTCGTAAGAGTCGACTAAGGGAAAAATAATGGAAGGTGGGCAGCAGCGCCTTCTAAAGAACTGCCATCTTACACTGCGATCCCCAAGACTCCTGCCAAGCGTGGGGATTATGGCAAATACCCCCTCAATAGGGGAGGCTGTTACAGTACATATTTATTCGTAGCTGTTGATGAACCAAGATCTTATAGTAAAAAACTGCCTCGTATTATAAGATACAGCTAAATGATTATGGTATATTTGACATGCTTGTTACGTAAGTGTTGTTATCAGTATGTAACGTCAAGGTCGTTATCGCTACGATTTTTTGCGTCACAGTTGTTAGTGACAAATCAGTACAGATGTGAATAAATTAGGATACATTGTTCTTTTTGATAAATACTGCTTTACTATACATACTCTTCTAGTCTAGTCTTCTAGGTTAGCCTGAACAACCTCTTCGACTGTATCATTAATTTAATGGTCAAAGTTTAGTTAGTCTTTCATTACTGTATCAGCCGAATTGTCCACTGCTGAACACAGCCTCCCCCATTAAGGGGGGTTGGCAGGCGTCTTCGGGATAGCAGTATAAGATATCAGTTCCTCAGAACAAGCCTAATTAGCCAACCTTCCTTGGTATTTTACCTTTAGCCGTCTCTTAGGACACCCACAGTAGCAATAGGGGGGTGATATTCTAGCCCGGCACCCCACAGGCTGCTGGCTAACTTGCTGCTGAAGTATACACAATCTTCTAGTCTAGTCTTCTAGGTTAGCCTGAACAACCTCTTCGACTGCATCATCAATTTAATGGTCAAAGGTCTGTCAGTCAAAAATGTAAAATAATTTTAGTATACGTCTAAATGAAATCTGTATAACATACGATTACCTATGTGTCCGATTTTGGTTACAACTGTCGGACCCCTTAGGGGGTAATAAACGGTAAATTTTATCGACTAATCAGCCCACACAAGGTTTTTTTCTCGCAACATAATAAAATGGCAGTCATTTTTTGCTTCGAAGCACGGTTGATTATAATACCGAAGATATGAGTAAATTAGTACACACTGTAGAGAATCTAGAAACACAAAAGCTCTCAATTGATAGATTAACATTTTCTGAAATTTATTTCACAAAAAGACAAAAATGTACTAAAAAAAAATTATTGTTGTAACGTTTCTTTTATTAATAGTTTTTTCAATCAATCTAAGCCGTTAACCTATCCTTTTTTGTTTATAAACAATGATACTATAGTACATATTCGACTTTAGTAAGGTTATTTAGAAGATAAGATAGTTTGAATATGATCCCCTAATCCCCCTTATCATAACGTGTCTAATCCGGCACTAGAGAAAGAAATATAATAAATATTCGGATTAGATATAATATTATACGTTTAATTCTCATTATAATAAGTTATGTCTTTATATCTGCCATTGGAGAGCCTAGCGTCGCTCAATTATTGTTTTAATCTCTCTGTCTCAGCTTAAGAACTTTATTATAGCTAGCTACAACCCTCAAGTAGAAAATTCAACTCAAGCTTCGTTTTCCTATATAAGAAAATGCATTATTTATTTCACTGTTTTTTTATCGATGGTATGCTTTTAATTACAAAACACTACAAACGAGTACTTACTGTATCAGTCGGATTGTCCACTGCTGAATAGAGCCTCCCTTATTAAGGGGGGTTTACCATAATCCCCAGTGTGTCACGTATTATGACACACTTGTCCAATATACTTTAATTTCTGGTTTGTAACTAACTTCCACTTACAAGCTAGAGACACGTGACATACCGACGGATGGACGGACAGGCAGACAGCAGAGTGTCGTGAACAGGGTTCCGTATTGGTCAATTTGGGAACGGAACTTTAAATAGGCGGTAGTGTCCATTAGAAGCTTGAGGACTCAGCTATTCTTCATTCAGCGATCTAGGGATGTATTACGGAATGAACTTTAGTTTCCAAATGATTTTTTTACATATATTATGCCTGTTAATTACAGAATTTACCTAAAGGCATTGTATGAAATCTTTTACCGAAATATATACATATTAAGAGTAGGTACCGTGATACCGAACGTTGTAGCAGTCTTCTTCGTGTCGACAACTCACATTTAAATAGATCACTGCCAGTACTGGGCTGTAGCCACCCCAAGGGTAGAGGCCTCGTACAGGTCACCCAAAGTGCAAGCATTGGGACACTGAGGACAGGACAGCAAGTGACGCATGTCCTGCGTAGCGCCACAACTACATTGGGTTCCTACGTCAGAGTAACCCCATTTGGCCATATTAAACCGGCAACGACCCACTTGAGTCCGACGTCGGTTTAGCCACTTCCAAGTGGTCTTTGCCCGGGGGAAGTTCTTTAGCCGGCTTAATGTAGTTGGGTGGGAGCGGGCACGTGTTCTGCCACAGTTCCATGCGAGCTGCCTTTGGATGACCTGTCAAGGCGCAGGTGAAGTCAAGAAAACTTGCAGCAGTGCAAAGCCATTTATGTGCTTTGAACAAGCTATTATACCTGCTTGTTTAAAGCACTAGGTTCTTACCTCGGTTTGGTTATCTTTGTGTTGATAATGTCAGGGTCATGTGGATAGAACAATATTATTTTGGCTCAATACTCATTCACACAATATTACGTTATTAAAGGCACTGCCTGTTAAATATTAAAAAAAAAAAATATCTGCGTAATCAAGTAACTCATATAATATTGATCGAACTTCACTTAGTAACTTGACTAAGTTCGTTTGATTATTTTTTACCGACTTCAAAAAAGAGATGGTACTCCATACGTCTGTATTTTTAATGTTTGTTACCTCAGAACTTTTGACAGGGTGAACCGATTTTGATGATTCTTTTTTTATTTGAAAGCTGATGCTTGCCGTGTGGTCCCAATTTCATCAAATCGGTCAAGCCGTTTTAGAGTTACACTCCAATAACTGATAAGTATTTTCCTATCTTGATGATATAGTCATTGGCAGTGAATGACAATCGATCCCATAAGTAGCAAGGGTCAATAAAAAGGGCGAAAAACCAACTGCAATATTCAAATGTGTGAAATAACTTGTCGTAGTCGGTACTATGCGCACAATATTGTGATAATACGTACTTTTGAAGCATCACGGTACCGACATTGAACAAGTTATTTCACACATTTTAGTGTTGAAGTCAGTTCCATTTTTTGGTATTTTTTTTAAACAACTTGTCTAATCTCGGTCTAACTATTCTAGAATAAGTAAGAAGTAACGTTGAATTTCCTAGACATAACCTTCGTAAAGAAATATCCCTTTGTTCACAGCATCAAAACCTTATACGACAACGTGGACGTGGTCACCATCCGCGAGAACACCGAGGGTGAATACTCCGGCATCGAACACGAGATCGTCGACGGAGTTGTACAGTCCATCAAACTGATCACCGAAGAGGCATCCAAGAGAGTCGCAGAGTTTGCCTTCCAGTTCGCCAGGGAAAACAAGAGGAAGAAGGTCACCGCTGTACACAAGGCCAATATCATGTGAGTTTTTGTTTTTATTAAATTAGATGGCGCTGTTCTTCTTGTTCTTACACCGAAGTGAGGAAGAATACCAGAAAGTAGCAGTTTTTTATTTTAATGGTGTGGCAAACCAGCTTGTGGCCTACTAGATGCATTTGCATGGTGGTAGGGTATTTTGCGAATACCCGCCTGGCTAGCTACCGCCCTCAAGTAGAAAATCTGTCGCCAAGTCCTTGAGAGCCAGAAAAATTACACGCTAATGAGACCTAACAACTGGACGTCTCAGTGTGACGGGCACAGTGCAATTCGTCGCTGACGAAATGCGTCTGTTATAGGCAGAGGTTAGTCCACTTAACATCAAGTGGGCCTCGGGCTTGTTCCGTCACAATAACATTAAAAAAAAAATACAGACAGTTTCACTTTTTTTTTTCAATTAATTGAGTTGTAACTAAAAACGGTAATAACTACTTAAGGATGCACTTGCCGACGGCTCGAACTTATCAGCGGGCGAGGGAACAAAGCATGCTATTTCACCTATACCTTTGTGGGAAAGGGTAAGACTCCGTGATGAGTTGTACGAAGATAGTGATCGCGCATCACACACCCGTATTGCATCTACGCTAATTACGCACACTTGTTTGCGATATATCAATGAAAGCCGAACCATGCCGAACGAATTACGATGTTTGACGACGGACGGAGATAGTGTCTCAAGCTACGTCACGACATGTGTAGGTATTTCTTATAAAATAATATTATATATTCACAGAGGAATACATTTTGGTTCGGACAGTAGGTACCTGTTGTTATAATTTTCGTTCGTTTTATAATAACATACTGATGTTATTTCACCTATAGTAGGTAAATATTTAGTAAGTAGGAACAATGATTTGTAGGTACATAGTAAATGTATTAGTTTGTTCTTTTCATATTGATGTAGTAAATATTTACCTACAATAATTATTTATTGCATAATTAGCAAGTTACTGCTTTTACTACAACATATTTTGTAAAGCAGTGACGGCTCAGTGGCATAGGTTATGGACTTCCGCGCAGCAGGTCCATGGTTCGAATCCCGTCGCGGGCTTAATCTTCACCGCGTGGTAGAAGAGCATTATACGAATGCCCGCCTGGATAGCTACTACCCTCAAGTAAAAAATCG
Source organism: Plagodis pulveraria (assembly GCA_963890685.1). Taxonomy (NCBI): domain Eukaryota; kingdom Metazoa; phylum Arthropoda; class Insecta; order Lepidoptera; family Geometridae; genus Plagodis; species Plagodis pulveraria. The sequence goes on along the minus strand of OY982961.1, from coordinate 2,934,067 downwards.
GTCGCCAAGCACCTAAAGGGAAGCAGTGATGGCTCAGTGGCATTGGTTATGGACTGGCTGCGCATCAGGTCCATAGTTTGAATCCCGCCGCGATATTGAGCTTCACCGCGTGGTGGAGAGTTCGTAGCGAAGTTTACTTAGCTGTTCTCAACCGATCAGCAAAGTTTAGCACCGTCGCGCGCGGTCATGAATTGGATGGGTGACCGCTAGGACAATACTACTGAGCGCTTCCGTGCTTCGGAGGGCACGTTAAGCCGTTGGTCCCGGTTGTGGTCTTAGGATGGCAGTCGTTATAGCATGGTGGTAGGGCATTTTGCGAATGCCCGCCTGTATAGCTACCACCCTCAAGTAGAAAATCTGTCGCCAAGCACCTAACGGTGTGTTCCGGCAGCTGTCCTTGTGAGCCAGTACTTCTAGGTTAGCCTGAACAACATCTTCGACCACATCATCACTTACCATCAGGTGAGATAGAGGTCAAAGGCTAACCTATCAGGCATAAAAAAGAGCATTTTGCGAATGCTCGCCGGGATAGCTACCCAAGTAGAAAATCTGTCACCATGCAACTAACGTGAACTCAGTGGCATTAGCTATGGACTGCCTCGCAGCATGTTTATGGTTCGAATCCCGCTGCGGGCTCGAGCTTCACCGCTTGGTGGAAGGGCATAGGGCATTTTGCGAATGTTCGCCTGGCTAGCCACCATCCTCAAGCAGAAAATCTGTCAGTAAGCGCCTAACGGGAAGCAGTGATGGGCCAGTGGCATTAGCTAGTGACTGCCGGGCAGCAGGTCCATGGTTCGAATCCAGCCGCGATATTGAGCTTCCCCGCGTTGGTGAAGAGCATTTTGCGAATGCTCGCCTGGATAGCTACCACCCTCAAGTAGAAAATCTGTCAGAAAGCACCTAACGGGAAGCAGTGATGGCTCAGTGGCATTAGCTTTGGACTGCCACGCAGCAGGTCTATGGTTCGAATCCCGCCGCGGGCTTGAAATTCACCGCTTGGTAGAAGGGCATTTTGCGAATGCTCGCTTGGCTAGCTACCACCCTCAAGTAGAAATTCGGTCACTAAACACTTAACGGGAAGCAGTGATGGCTCTTAGCAAGGACTGCCGCGCAACAGGTCTATGGGTCGAATCCCGCCGCGGGCATGAACTTCACCGCATGGTGGAAGGTTGTTTTGCGAATGCTCGCCCGGCTAGCGAGCTTTGAGATGAGAGTGTGTCGTACCGATTTCAAAATCTGTCTCTAAGCGGTAATGTACCTACGATGGCATCATGGATCTACCAATCCTGGTAGAACACATTTGGAATAAAAATTCTCTACCTACCCGTAACTGATTTAAATTATTTCCAATAAAAATCAATAACTAATCATAGGTTATTTTTGGTTAGGTAAGTGCCTACAATCATCGCTAAGTTTACCATATAAACTTTCGTACTACCTTAGGTATAAGTACCTACTACAAATATACATACTTATTCTACTAATTTACGTAGGTAGATACATAGTACTAACTTTATTATTTGTTGTGATCTTATAGCTATGTAGATAGGTATGCAATGTAATGCGCGCCCGCGAATGTCGATTTAACATCGCTGGCAGTTGCGTGCCTAGGCAGGCCTATATGATAAATGATAATTATATCGTAGATAGGTAGGTATCTTCCATTGAGCTTCTAATTCTAACCCTTTACTACTTTGTGTTAGGTAGGTACTTTCTCGAAGTTATATTACTGCTTAGACTATATTCTAAAATGAATGCGGACTACCTACGTCCATACCGTATCTAACCAAATGCAGCTTTTTATATTGTCTAAGTGTTGCTAAAATGATTAGGTACTCACCATAGCTATCATGACCTGCGTATTGACTAATACCTACTAGGTACTAACTTAGGTGAGAGTAGGTGAGTACCTAGACATAGTTACGTATTTATATTACCCAAGTACCTATCTATATGGATTATGGCGTCCGACACTTACTATCACGAACAAACTAATCAAATGCGAAAGAAAATCCGGTCCCCAACTCCCAACATATGTAAATATATATATAAGTACGTAAGTAGGCATAGGCACTACATATTGGTAGTGTATACATACGTGCACACCAAAAAGCAACAGGGCATTCCTACAATAAAATATTACGTTATAAGATCGCGGCGCGGTGCACGTGACTTTTGGTAGTGTGCGTTTTGTTAATTATATATTAGTATGCTGCGCATGAGACCCGCCCGCCCGCTTCCCTCACCGCGGAATGGAAGTATTGACATGAGATGCCCAATATTTTGAACGAAAAACTAGCGCGCAAAACTATGTGTGCCGACCTTTGGCTCTAGGATGTTTATGATTATACTACTGGATGTATTTGTTTTCCAAAATGTTATCTAAAATGATCATGAACTGAGCTATGCTTCTATGTAAATAATTTTAGGGATTTCATGCTCTATAAGTCGTTTATTTACGACTAAACATGCGCTAAAATTCGTGATATTACAGGGATGTTTCGAGGCTTATAGCTAACATGTGAAGATTTTTTTTACAAATCGGTGCCAAGACAAGCCTAGATAATGAAGAGATAAATCGATATCATGCTTAGTTGTGGACCTAAAACCTCAAATAAGGGAGTGATCATCCTACGGCGTTTGTATGGAAAAGTTACCGGCCAGTTCAACCTTAATCGATATTTAAATATTATAAATTAAACCGGCAAAAACACTCACGTTGAGGATCGAATACGTCTCGCGTGTTTCGAGCATATCAGATGCTCATCATCAGGGCGAGTGCGCAGCTGCGTCTGCGAGCTCCCGGCGCGTCGGCCCGCCGCAAACATGTGTGTAACACACGAGAATTTCATTTCAAAAATACTTAACCGATGTTGATAAAATTTCGTGGTATACATTCAATGCGGCTAGTAAAACAATATACGTTATATTGTTTTATTCTTGTACACGACTGCCCAAAATAAGGAGTAAGTATATATAACTTGCAGTTTTAATATCAATGGAGCTCTAAAACGCTTAACGAAAATAAATAATTTGGGTCGGGTTTCTTTACTTTTTAAATTAATTTATACCTTTAATATTGTATATATGTTTGCAATAACGCCTGCTATGCGGATTAAATTACAAAATTACAAATATACTATAGGAAAAATTTAAGTCATGTTTTGTTGTGATTCGAACCCACGTCCATCCATCCACCCCTTTAGCCGGGGTATGCTCTAACCAATTGAGCTAACATGACATGACGTCATAACTCAAATCTTTCCTATCGTTCTTTAACCATTGTATTGGGATGGAGCGCCATCTATAGTACAACTTACGTTTATACTACAAACAAGACTAATTTTGCAATTGGTTTTATACTTGTAAATGATGACGCAACCTTATAATTTTAATATTGTTATGTTTGCAATAACGACTGCTATGCTGATTATATAAACTATTTTTTTATTGGATTCTTAAGGGGTGGATGGACGCGGGTTCGAATCCCGCACTTGACTTAAATTTTTCCTATCGTATATTTGTATTGTATTTTATACATGTTTATCTTAGCGCACTGTTAGGGTAGTGGTGCCGTTAGTAGATTAAGGGGAGATAGATGATGTATTAGAATAACCGTCATTCCATGTGCAATTGCATGGTACAAGGTTTGAGAGAAGTAGGCCAACGCATGCAAATGATCATGTTACATCGTATTACATGTAATGGATACATACATAATGGTCGAGCGAATGTGACTCGTCGGTAATTTGGGCGACCTTCAGTCACATGCTAATTCTGCTCGGTCCATGTTTAGTGATTTAATGTTTTTGTTTTAGTTTTATTGGACTCGTACTGTATGGACATTTGTCATTAATTTATCTTTACAGTTGTAATAGTTTGTTAGAAACTCATGTATATAAAGATATTCCAGTAAAGCAGGAAACAGTTTTACCGTACAATCTAAGTAATGATGAAAAAACGAATTATTAAAATTATTAAATTCGAGTCATACTGAAAAACATTGCTATGGTATAAAAGTAAGGTAAATATTCGAAAATAACTTACTTTTACTTTGTTCAAACCACAGATTTCAGAACAAGAACAAGAATTTCTTGTTCTGAAATCTGTGGTTCAAACTAAAACTGAAGAACTTTTTTACAATATTTTTTTGTTTAACTACACATTAGAAGAATATACGTCAATGCAGTTTCTGGAATCTTTGTTCTTAGGACAAGTGCAACCAAGAAAACTGTAAAAATATATTTATTAGAAATTTTAAAAAAAAATAAATAAAAAAAAATAAAAACTTGCAAATTTTTCAAATTATTCATTTAAGAATCGAACCCGCGCCTATGTCTAATCCACTCGTCAAACTGGACACGCTATTTTAAGCCGATACCTTAAAAAATATATAAAGCTATATTTTTACCAACACCAATATACTAGTAGTAGGAGCAGAAATAGGACCTCTTCGTGATCCTCCTAGTATATAGGGACTACGGGAAAACGCACACATTATCTCATATCGCACTGATTTTATTCCTCACACTAGCTGTAAGTGGACAGTTTGACTTTCATCCACTTTCCCAAAGGAACTGTGTGAACTTCGCAGTATGAACTCAAATCGTGTTAAGTTTCATGGAATTCCATTCAGTAGTTTTGGAGTGATGCGCGGCCGGGATACAGACACAGACAAAAATAAAAAAATACATTTTTGGCATCAGTGTCAGCTACAGAGTGCACTCAATTTTTTTTTTTTCAGAATATCTCCCATGTACAGAATTCGATCTGTTACAGTTTTATTATAAGAATAGATTGGTGTGCAAGCAAGCAAAATAAATCACATGTAGAAATTAATTAAAAAATAATAAAACCTGACTGAAAAAATATTTATTTTCGTGAAGCGTTTTTTCGTTGCATTGAAATTAAAACTGCATTTTATATATATTTTTGAAATAGTTTTTAAAGCCCTGCATTTCGATAATATACGATGGGTTTGGAAGAAAAAAATATTAAAATCCACCACTCTTTTTTTATTACTTTGTTATGTAGCTAGTGTTACTTGTGACACTATCAAGACAAATCTAATGATATCTTATACATAAAAATCGGTTAAGCCGTTTAGAAGTTATGGTGGAATAAAAAAAAATAATATAATAAATAATGCATGCTGTGCTTGTCTTTATAAACAATGCATTTAGCTTAAGAACCTAGAGTAAGAATATGGTATAACCTATACATGTAACAGTGTAATTGTTAATGATAAGCCTTAAATAAATAAAGAAACTCCACTCCTTTTTTTGGGAGTCGTGAAAAAATAGGATGGAAAAAGCACCAATTGCTTCTTTATTATACATTGAAGTTTATTCAGAACTGTGATCCTATTGGAGCATGTTTCTTATTGCTCGTACAGCTTTGGTGAAGTTGACGTGACAATTAAAGAAACGCCAATTTTGGAACGAACATTAGGAAAGAGTTGTGGACTTTCCCGATGGATAGATGTCATGTGTTATTATGTTACAGGCGCATGTCCGACGGCCTGTTCCTCCGCTGCTGCCGCGACCTCGCCACCAAGTACCCGGACATCAAGTTCGAGGAGCGCTATCTCGACACTGTCTGCCTCAACATGGTGCAGGACCCCTCCAAGTTCGACGTCTTGGTCAGTTTCACATACATTGTTATTGTACCTAGCACCAAAACGCACAATTGTACCACGTAGATAAAGTGACTTTGCAGTGAGTTAGACTGCATGGTACTTGGTTATACAGGGCTATTGGTAAAACGCTAACAACCTCTTAGGGTTGACTTCTGCTAGTCCTAACAAACATTTTGAGATAATTTTATTTGTTTGAAAAAAAAATTTTTTATTACCTATATCTTTTTTTTTTTTGGTATTTTAATATGTTTTTGACTGAATAAGCATGAGGACCAGCTGATGTCAAGTCTCTTGTGCCTGTAAAGTATTATTTCATATTTTTGTAATTGTTTAAAATCATCTAAAATATTTTCTTAAGGCTGGCAGAAGTCAACCCTAAGAGGTTGTTAGCATTTTACCAATAAACCTGTATATGTAACAAAAGCGAGAAAAATCACCAGACTGTTTCCTGGATAGTTGTCAAGATATATACATTAAAGTGTAGACTATTAAGAAAATTCATCCCTTATCTAACGTTTAGAAACAACCATAAATATTAAGCATTTTATTTTTAATTTTCTTTTGCACTTGGTAGTTTTAGATCTTCTATCTTTCTCTAAATGTAGGTTATTCATTATTATTAATGTAATAGACATGTTTAATACATTCGACAGCTCCGTAATCGCATCGTGACGCGGCAGCCGAATCTAGAATCTTTTTATATTAATTTGAGTGATCGACCCTCATGAGAGCGACTTACACGCCAAAACAAATTCTATGTTTTTGCCTATTTTCGTCTTCATCACTCTGCATCAGTGTCCATATTTTAGTATGTGTCAAATTAAAATAAAAGGCGTTTGTACCGCTTACAGACCACTTTCAAAATCTGTCGCCAAGCACCTAACGGTGTGTTCCGGCAGCAGTCCTTGAGATCCAGTGAAATTACAGGCACATGACACTTAAGAACTATATCTCAAGGTGATGGACACAGTGCAATTCGTGACTTGTGACGAAATGCATCCGTTATAGGCAGAGGTTAGTCCGCTTAACATCAGGTGGGCCTCGAGCTGGTTCGGTCACAATAACATCCATACAAGAAAATGTTTGTGATACATTTCAAATCAACCGACAAATATAAACGTGTGAACAAGTTACCAGTTTCTGTGCACGAAGACCCTGAGCAGTAACTTGAATGTTCAAATGTCCATAGTGAAACGTCGTTGTATGTGTACTTGCAGGTGATGCCCAACTTGTACGGCGACATCATGTCGGACATGTGCTCGGGGCTGGTGGGCGGGCTGGGCCTCACGCCCTCCGGGAACATCGGCAAGAACGGAGCTCTCTTCGAGTCGGTGAGTGCCAGCCTTCTCATATTCTACACATGTGCGGTATACATGTTGACCAACATGTACGGCGATTAATGTTGGATTTACTCGGCTCCAGTGGGCAATCTGGGACTCGCATCCTCCGGAAACAATATCAAGAACGGAGCTCTGAGGAGTGTACTGCTTCTCTACACACCAGTTTTACCAGGTGGCAGGTCTCTTCAGCATGAGTTTGTCTTAGTGGATACCACCATAGTGTCAGATATTGTACCTCAAAGTAGAATGCAATCACTACTGTGCTTGTGAAATTACTTGGCGGACGAGATGTAAGAAATGACGTCGGAGTGGCGACTGCAATGCAGTGTCAAAGCATGACGAGAAAGGTGACACTGCAACATTGATGCACAGGCGTTACAGTTACCATTAAGTGGCCGACTTGTTCATCTCAAATATTACGTAAGTAGGTTACGTTTTGTTATGTTGCCCATTTTGCAGGACGACTTAATATGAATAGTTCACCACTGGCATTGTTTAAAATTTAACAATTGTCTTTGTAGTTGAATCATGTGATTCGCGACGCGTACGAAGAATTTTCTTTACATATGAAAATAATAAGCTTAACATGCCTATTTATTATTAAACTTAAGTGCTATAATCATACTTCTAAAATTTGAAGTCAGCCACTGGTCTGGATCCAGTTCCAAATGTTGACAAGAAGTTAGTTGTGTCTCAATGTCAACACAACAATACGACTCTCGAGAAAGTGTGCTGAAAAAAAAATATGCCATGAGATATGTAAGTCTATTCTCCAGGATCTAAGTTTGACTAACAATGAAGCAAGCATGTTGTATGGGATTTTATTATAATTATAATGATTATCTGTATTAGTGACTTCATCAAAAATATAAAAAGAACATAAGTTTAAAATGCTTTGGCCATGAAGTGCTGGTAATTCATACATGTATTGATAGATATTCGTAAATACTCTGAACACCATAAGTTTACAATTTTAATAAGTAATATAATATAAAATAGTTCAATTAAAAGTGCCCTTATCGCTCAAACTTATCTCTTCTAGACATACCAGCCATTACAGGTAGGGTTGCCATACTTCCAGTATATACGGGACTGTCATGGTATTTGACCCTCCCGTCCCGTATTACAACATGTCCCGTATTTCGACAAAATACGGAAAGATAGGTCCGAGGCGTGAGCGCCCGGCACTGGAGCATGGCGGTATCGGGGTGCGAGGCGCGTACATGATAGGTGAGGGGGCCGTACGATTTAAACATGTAACTTTTAGAACAATATATTCAATACATCTAATGTAGATTTATTTATAAATTTATTTTAATGTATGTTTTATTAGTTTTGGGCTAAGGAAGAGAAAACGTCCCGTATTCGTTCCTAGAAGTTATGGCAACCCTACAATTGCAGATCTCAAAATACGTTCTCTAATAATTAGTGTAAATTAGGCACACTAATCAACGTCACTTTTATTCTAAAGATCGTTGTATCGACAGTAACGTTAGTAGACTTAGTGATGTTTTGTCTTATAATAAATATGGAACATTAGGTTAATTTTACCCAACTTTGCAATTCCATTTTTTTTAATATTATTTTTATATGTAATTGTGTCGGAACAAGGCCGAGACCCACCTGACTAACCGCTGCCTATAACAGACGCATTTCGTCAGCGACGAATTGCACTGTGCTTGCCACACTGAGACGTCCAGTTGTTAGGTCTCATTAGCCTGTAATTTTTCTGGACGCAAGGACTGCTGCCGGAACACACTGTTAGGTGCTTGGCGACAGATTTGCTACTTGAGGGTGGTCGCTAGCCAGGCGGGCATTCACAAAATGCCATTCCACCATGCGGTGAAACTCAAGCCCGCGGCGGGATTCGAACCATGGACCTGCTGCACGGCAGTCCATAGCCAATGCCCGTGGCCTGAGCCGTCACTGCTTCAGTCCATGGCATAGGTCAAAAGTTTAAAACAAAATAGTTACTCCTATCAATAATTTTCTATTTTTATTCAAACATCTTTTAAAATATTTGAAGTCGTACAAATTGTCATAATGTATTTTATAGTTCGTCAAATCCCTTATACATGCTTACTTCACTGGTGTGGGTTTCGTTTGTCTCACACTTAACCAAACCATTTGAATTATCGTCGGAAAAAGAGCATGAAATGGAATGTGTTGCATTTTTGAATGATGATATGACTGTACTAATGACTTGTGTTGTCTTGTATTTGTCTCATATAACAAATGTCGTTGGTTATAACAACACAACTGTTCACATAAGAGATGTAACAGCCCACATAGTATAATTTGTAAACAGGGTTATTGGTAAAATGCTAACAACCTCGTAAGGTTGACTTCTGCTAGTTCTATAAAGCATTGTGAGATAAAAAAAATATTTTTTATTTTTTCTCAATATTTTTTTGTGTTTATGTTTATTTGACGGAATAAGCACGAGGACCACCTGATGTTAAAAGTCTCTTGTGCCTGTAATTTAATATTTCATAATTTACTTCCCTCCTTGTTTCGTTCTCCTCATTACTGAGGGTCGTGATTACACCTCTTCTGGAGTACTTTCGTCTTGACGGTGTCCCGCCACTTTTGCCTATCCTTGGCGTCATGGAGCGCGTCGTGTTCGAACGTGTTTTTTTACTTAGCTCGATGTAAATATTTAAAACTCTACTCAAAGTTCGGCGTGGCCAATGTAGCCGCGGCGGGCCCTCTTAAAACAATAAGTTTTAACTTATTGTTTCAAGAGTTTTCAAGACTTAAAACTGTAAGTTTTTCTAATAGAGAGTATTAGAAAAACTTATTAATACTGTTAAAGTTCTGTGTCTCGTAGTAAAAGACAATGCCTACTCCGAGCTAAGAGCGCCCGCCGGGACAACACTGGACCGCGCCGCGCTCCCTTTAGATAGAGTTGTGAATGTGAAACATCGAGCTAAGTTATAAAAAATATGAAATAATAAATTACCGACACAAGAGACTTTTAACATCAGGTGGTCTTCGTGCTTATTCAGTCATAAACACATAAAAAAAATCGTTCTATAAATGTTTGTTAGAACTAGCAGAAGTCAACCCTAAGAGGTTGTTAGCATTTTACCAATAACCCTGTATACCCATAAATAACGAATTATTTCACATTAATATTCATAACCTCAACCGTTGAAAGCCTCCCCATCAAGGTTTGCCATAATCCTCACGTTCGGTGGGCATCTTGGGGAACGTAGTGTAAGATGTTAGTTCTTCAGAACCAGAAGGCGCTGCTGGACCACCTTCGTGTATTTTCCCTTCTCAGCTCTTTTGCACCCACAAGAAGATAGATATTTACTTACGTTATAATTAAGATCCATCCGCCAGTTTTGGACTGTTTTGAAGTCACGATTGCGCGAATCAACGGGCTGAGGGCTCAGCTCAAATATTAATTCTTCTACCTGTTCTTCTCCCATGCTGAATGGAGTCGGCACAACATGTATTTTTATCTGATAAATGCTGAAATTCCATCTCTATCGAACGAGGAAAGAACCATGGTGATTAGTTTTGGTAAAACTATAGAAAGTTTATTACAAGCGTAATACCTTTAAGTCCACTTAGCATTTTTTTTCTATAGAGAAAATTTTAAAGAAACATGTTTTGGGCTCAAGTTGTCCTTCGAGAATATAACTAAAAATTAACATATAATTTTCTTACTGCTACAAACTAAATATATATTGTAAAAAACCTGTGCAAGATAAAGCTAATTAGCACTTATTTTGTCAGCGCCTAATTAATCATAGTAGAATCTACAATTTAGTTGTTTTCTGAAATAAAGAACCCAAAATTGTTATCCGTTATATGTGTTTCCTCTCTTTCTCTTTCTGGATGTAAGCTGACAAAGCCAATTATTCATTGTATCTATAATTTAAAAGGAAATAAACGCGTATACTTTACATGATTTTGGTCTCATATATTCCGTATTGTCCAGAGGTGGTCGCGTAACTTATTTGTATATAAAATCTGGTTGATTGGTTTCAAACATACATTTCATTCATGAATAGACTATTATTCTTTGTCTTAACCCTAGTTTTAGTATTTTGTCGATGTAAAGCACTGCCTCTATCTCATAAAGCGTAATCGAATAAATAAACGTTAATCTATTACGTGTGAACAACTATATTGGTTTTCGCAAACACGCTCCATACATACTAGTACCTATACGTTTTCTATTCGAGCACGCAAAACAAACAAATGAATATGCTCGAAAAGTAAGCTCTGCAGAAAGTACTAAAATTGTCAACACTAATTTGGTCCCAAAGAGTGATAATGGTCGTAATTCTGATATGCACCACAAACAAACTAAAATTAAGTACGAAAGTTCTAACACTGTTTATGCTTTAAATCCAAATTGGTTTAGCACGTAATAACGACAATCTTAAAATTATAATGTTAATATTCAATTGCGTGATTTTCAGTCAAGATAGTTAGCACCATTTACATGACGAGTATTCTGCTTATAATACCCATGTTTACATTGAATAAATTTAATTTCAGCATTAGCCTTTTTATGTTTCTCCAATTTGGACCTCAGCTCAAACAAAATAAGAACGTTTGTAGTTTACTTAATTTTAGTTTAGTTTGTGGTGCATATCAGAATTACGTCTAATGTAATCAACTGCATGAATTTGAAGATCGAATCATCCTCATTCAGTGGTTATCTAACCCCATTGCATCCAAGCCTAATCAGTGTGGATAACACTCTTCAACTCACCAACTTAATTCCACTGACATTTGCAGGTTCACGGAACGGCACCGGCCATAGCAGGACAAGACAAGGCCAACCCTACAGCCTTACTTCTCTCTGGAGTCATGATGCTACGCTATTTGCAGCTTAAAGAACACGCGGATAAGATCGAAGGTTCCTGCTTCAAAGTCCTCAAAGAAGGTCAATTCTTGACTGAGGACTTGGGCGGGAGGAGCACGTGTACTCAGTATACTAATGAGATTATAAAGAATTTGGGTTAGACGGTGTACGAAAGGGTTTTGGTCAGTTTGAGTGGTAGAGTGACTCCTTAAAGTGCTTTTCGTTGGTCCTTCTAGTTTAGAAATTGGTAATCGACGCGTATTTAAAGAATCTGATTATTTCCCTTTGATGTTTACATTCAGACTTTACACAGGCGTGCGGTGGAAACATGCGCATTAACTATCGCATTTGTAGTGTGGGAAGGAAGTGGGGATGAATAAAATGCTATCAGTTAAATTGCATCAATAAATCGATGTTATGTTCTATCAACAATCGAATGCATTTCAGATACAATCAATATTACATTACCTTGTAATGCAATAAAATATGTTGTAAAGACGAGGACCGATAAGCTTAACAGTAGATACGCTTAAAATATAGCGAATCGATCATATTTTATCTTAACAAATCTGACTGAGAATTCATTTAAAACAATCATATAACTTGTGACGTTATGGAAGTACTTGTTTATCTTACACATTATCTTACAGTTGTTGAATTCTTAAGGATTTGTAAAGGCTTAAAAACTTTATGGTCTTTGATGTCGCAATACAAAATAAGGGCTTCGAATATTTTCCTTCGAGGGCTGGCTTAGTAGTCAAAGGCCATTTCGATTTTTTTTATATCGGTGGCTGACTATGATCCCTATATATACGCACAGAGGACACAAAATTAAATACAAACTAAAATTATCTTGGATATACAGCTCTAAAGTGCCTGATATATTTGTTTTTTTTTTCTGACTGAATCTTTTGTGTCCCAAAATGAGTACAAAGTTTAAGTTCTAAAATATTTACAAGACATTCAATCACAATAAAGCTGACATTATTTTTATCTCTTTCCCTCGCTGAGGAAAGGCCATTTGCGAACGAGATGGCGCTATTATTTGGAGAAAATGCATAAAACGAAGTTACAAAATGACCAAAACCCATTCCAACATTTAGTTCAATTATAGAATTGTTGACTATAAACAATTTAGTAACTAAGCATTTACTTAGTGGCGACCGATCGGAAGCTTGACTTAGGATCGCGAATATAATTCGAGGTTTGTATGGCCGTCTACTGCCAAAGATACATTGGACATTAATTTATGTAGAAGCGTAGATCTGCTATACTCACACATTGATGTAGATACGTTAAACAGAACTTTAATAGGTTCAAATTCCAGTGAAATATTACATTGAATAATTACATAACATCTTATAAAGTTTGATACACAAGGCACCATATTGGCATTACTTTTTTTTTTACACCATATTGGCATTACATTGTCATTACCACACTGCATTTGATCTAATCATCAGTCAATATGGTGGAATGTAAAATCGAGTAAAGCCCAATTCATCTTTTTATTCAGGTGATCCAGGTTGACCAATTAGGCACCTTCAAAAAGTTAAATAACAAATTGTATTACGATAGGGTGGAAATTTCTATGACTCTCTGGGTCCCTTGGCTGCCCAACGGCTTGTAGTAGTTGCCTGTTTCTGTAGAAATGAGACGTGATCATTTCTTTTACACGATGAGCTCTATTATTCAATTGGCATATTTAATAATAGAACATTTTGAGTAAAACAAATTATTAACAAAATAAACACCTAAACATGCAAGAATACAATGAGGGTTATGAACGGGTGGAGATTTCCTGTGACTGGGCCTGATCTTGGCTGGGCATGGGCTTGTTGAAATATGATAGTTTTCTTTACTCGATGTGCTCTATTATTCAATTGGCATATTGAGTAATAGAGCACTTTGAGTAAAGGAAATTAATGAAAAAAATAATCAAACACCTAAACAGTGTTGTGTCTAAACATGCAAGATAACAATGAGGGCTACGAACGGGTGGAGATTACCTGTGATTCTTTGGTCTGACCTCGGCTGAGCATAGATAGGCTCTAAAGAAAAGATAGTAGAAAAAGATAATGATCATTTTCTTTACTTGATGTGCTCTGTTATTCAATTGGCATATTTAATAATGGAGTGTATTGAGTAAAGGAAAATAAAACAAAAATCAAAGGCCTAAAACATGCAAGAATATAAACTAATCCTCATGTAAATTTACAATAACGTAAAGTTAATACATGAGGTTATAGTTGTGAGCTGAGGCAGCGCATGTATGTGTGTTTGAGGTATCTACATCATTGTGAAGCCGCATTAGTACGGCGTAAGCTTTTTATTAGTTAATTTATTTATTAGAATTTTGTTACCATTTTAGGTAAATTTTCTTTGAGATATAATATCAGAATAGTTTTGTTGTATTAAAATGAACACACTCTACAATAGATGAATATTTAGTCGTGACTTATTCGAAATAACGTACGTTATTTTTCACACTATGTCTTATATCTGGTTTTGAATATAGACAATGAGTATGATTTTATTAGATTACATTATTATTATGTAAACATTATTTATTAAGAATTTAGTTTGACTAAATAGTTCCTTTTTTGTGATTTTATTTTTCAGTATTCAATTACAGCGCCATTTGGCTCTTAAGAGTTTATGATAAAGTAAATTAACCCAATAATGTTTAAACAAGTTTAATGTTGTGAACTTGAAGAGCTGTGTTTAGTTTAATTTAGTATTAACTGATTAACAAAGATATATATGAAAATGAATGTAATCACATGTGTGCTATAATTTTGGGTGGTTATGTATACAAAATCGAACACCCACATTTTTTTTATTAATGAATATAATTTGTATTTAATTGTGTGTTATATATTTATTATGTACAAATATTATTTATTACTTTGTGCTAGCGTTCATTGATCAAGTATAACATTGGACTTACATTACTGTATTATATATACTATAATGTGTATTTATGTATAAATCATAATGTAATTTTATTTTATCATTCATAAATCCTTGTTTATTTGGAAACAACAAACAAATGTATAAATTATTTTATTAATGAATCAATAAACAAGGTTTGTAACAAATCTTGCTATTTCTGTTGAATTTTCAAAGATTCAATGACGTTACCTATTGTATATGTGATCAAATGGCTTGTGATGTCAGGTCATTGTTTAGTTCTTTGTATGAATTGTAAAAAAATAATTTATTAAATTATACCTTTATAATTTTTATTGATTTTATATATTATTAGCTTAGCTTCGGATTTAATCTGAATTATTTTATAAGATAATTCAAATGTTTGTAGACAAACACAAGTACACCATTAATTTTATAATATTTATTTTTCGTTGTAATTGTTACATTATGTGATGACAATACAATAAAGACGCGTGCGTTATTAGAAAATGTATTATAATGTACTAACATTTATTTGTAGATTACTAATAAATCCCACTTAGCTTTCCTAGATCCAAGGTAATCAAAGGTAACGTATTTTTATAGTTAATGCTATTAACTTACTCTTGTATTGTTCCTTTCTGAGCTGCCTCGCATGGTATTATGACGTCTGTAGACTACAAAACGAAAGGAACTCCTTGTAAATTTTGGATATAAGTTT
Organism: Plagodis pulveraria; assembly: GCA_963890685.1. NCBI lineage: Eukaryota > Metazoa > Arthropoda > Insecta > Lepidoptera > Geometridae > Plagodis > Plagodis pulveraria. The sequence goes on along the minus strand of OY982961.1, from coordinate 2,918,627 downwards.
GGTTATTTTTATATATTCACATGTTATTATTGTTCTTTATCTGATGTTATATCATCATATGTATGAATGAAATATGTAATAGAGTGTACAGACTGAAAGCGCGCCCCTCTATAGTAAATTATTGCAGCGCATTTGTACGGGTAGGTCTCGTTCCTTTTTTTTATTCTTGATAGGCTAGCCTTTGACCACTATCTCACCTGATGGTAAGTGATGATGTGGTCGAAGATGTGTTCAGGCTAGCCTAGTTTGTACATGACGTATTAGTGTGGGTATAAATACTATCGATACACGTATATACATTAAATTAATAAAATGTTTTTTTTTTTATTATCGCTTGAGTAGGCAATAATAGTAGTAAGTACACAGTCACCGCGTTAGAAGTTTGATTCCTAGTGTATTAAATTGTGTAATGTGTTCCAGGTGCACGGCACTGCCCCCGACCTCGCCGGCAAGGACATGGCGAACCCGACCGCGCTGCTGCTCTCCGCCATCATGATGCTGCGGCACTTGCAGCTCAACGAGCACGCAGACCGCGTGCAGAACGCCTGCTACACCGTGCTCAGGGAGGGCAAGGCCCTGACCGGCGACCTCGGCGGCACCGGCAAATGCAGCGAATACACCAACGCCATCATCTCCAAACTCTAGGCTCTGTAACGCACACCAGCCAAAACAATCCTCGAATTAAAACCGAGCATTCACGTACGAACGTAATGCATTTTGTTAGGAAGGATATCGTGTTTCCATGGAACTAGCGCCTATCCCTAAAGTGGATAACAAAAAATGCAGAAGCCAAAATCTAAATAATCTAGAAAAAAAAAACAAGCATTCACGTTTGAAGTATCGTAATGCATTTTGTTTGAAAGGATATTGTGTTCCCGTGGAGGCACTGACCAAAGCTTTAGATGAATTATTTTAAGTATATTGTTACTAAATTATTTATTGACAGTATTGCAGAGCAATCAAAGTATTCAATGTCTCAAGATTGAGATTATCGTTATGTGTCTTATCAGTGTTCAGTTCAACTGCAAAATGTTCCTCCCCACTGTATTAGAATAGGTATTATTTTATTTTATTAATGACACGTAAAAACTTACGTAACTATTATATTTATGTACATAAAAAAAAACAATAAATCAACATGTTGCCCATTGAATTTGTAATAAAAGTATTAAACGTTTGATATTTTTTTAATTTGCTGTTACCCACCGACGGATTTGTCTGCCTTCATAATCAGAAATGCTGTTTTGTATGGCTACGATTGTTCAATTTCAATTAGGATTAATAAACCTCTAAAATGTATAAGTATGGAAATGTTATCGAGGCTTATATCATTTAATTCTCAAGTTGATTATCTTTATAAGAACGTGCTACGTTTCGATACAAGCCTAGATAATGAAGAGATTAATTGATATCATGCTTAGTTCTGGACTTAAAACCTCAAAAATAAGGGAGTACCCTTCGACGACGTTTGTATAATTGACCGGCCCGTTCACCCGTAAATTTACTAGGCGTAGTAGGTAAGAGGTGGGCGAGCGTGCCGTAGTCGCAAAATATAAGTTATTTGTTACGAAATTTCGACTAGGTACATTTATATATTCGTTCAGTGTTAATTAACTGCCTGCCTATTTTTTTGATTCTAATTACCCACGTCATAGATTTATATCAACATAAAATCGCAGGCATAAGACTGTTTTCCTCTTTTCATGCAATCTTTGGAGAAACGTAAACAGGGCCGCTACTACTATTCGCCGAAGTTTCGTTTTTCATGTTCGAGCGACCTTTTAGACAACGAAAATTGAATTTGCGGTACGAAGTTCGTTGTTTGATATTGTCTATGGTCGGACCGCATCGATCATCACATATCTTGCCCGATATGGAATCTCCCATACTACTCTCTGAACGCTAATATGCTTCAATCAGTTTTAAGTCAGAGAATTCAAAGAACATTTTTCCATGGTAAGACTCTGAGAATCCTAGTTATGGAGCTTAGCGAGAGGTGTCTATAATTGTTCTAGAAAATAGAGGTAAGATATTTAGAATTTACGTTAATGTCTTTGTTCTCCATAGATAATAAAATCTCATTTGTTATTTGTGTTCTTTCTGCATACTTAGATTAGAACTCGACTGACTACTTATAAGCGAATGAATAAATTATAATTTCATATTTGGAAAATGTACAAACCATACGAATCCGCAAAAAAATATATTCAGAAACTACACAGGCAAATGCTTGTAAGTCTATGCTACGAACCAATGCGATTTAAATAAGAATAGGATCGGCCTAGCGCCATTTTGTGACGTCAGTACTAGAACTTGGTACAGTGTGCAAAAAAGAAATGATAAAACATGTATAAATTAATAAAGACAATAAATAACCCGACTACAAATAATTTATTTCCGTTAAGTGTTTTATCTATCAATTGAAATTAAAACTGCCAGTTAATATATTTATGGAATCTTTTTTTAAAGCCAATCATTTTGATATCCAACACGATGGCTTTGGAAGAAAAAATAAATTGTTTTTCACATTATATGGCGTTTAAAATTGACCAGTTTGTTTTTATATTTTTATGTACATAGTTTCACTTGAGCTATCAAGATAAATCTAACGATATCTCGTACATTAAAATAGGTTAAACCGTTTAGAAGTTATGGTGAAATAAAGAAACTCGCAAACATACATACATACATGAAACCTGTAAACTTAACACACGTTTATGTGGGCAGTCGTGTAAAAATAAAACTAGTAGTCATAGGTAGGTAAACGATGTTGTAGATGACTGTAGGTACAGCAAACACAGAAATAATTATTATTACCTGATTTTATTTGTTAGCAATGTTTTGTACTAAGGTATCTTAATTTAAATCGCTTAGGTCTTCGATGCCGCATTAAACGAGAAGATCAATAAGCACTCGGAAACTTGTCGCGTAGTAGTACACTGTCGGAGAAATGATTCCCTGACTCCCGCGTTGTCATCAAACCAAGATGGCGTCTGTGCACAGACAGCCAACCGTAAAAATACGAATTTATTAAAATTAACAATTTCGGGTCACTTATTTGAAATTACGTATAAATACACTTCTGGACTCATCTATTGGCCCACCTTGTATTTTCAGTTTCGTTTGGTCCTAGCTAAAATTTTATATTAGGTCGAGCAAAAAATTTTTATGCAGTTTTGAACCTGGCACATTTTACCATCTTTTTCGATCGTATTGTTTTAAATTTGAATTCAGAATACCATACGACATGGAGCTACGCCTAACAAGTCGGATATGCGCCTTGTTAAAGGCAATTGATTTTTGAATAAAAAACATGTTTTATCAAATAAAGGTTTAATTTAATAACGCGTGTTGCCTCCATGGGCATCTACCACAGCTCTCATACGATTAGGCATAGAGTTTATCAACCGCTCTATGAAATTTTGAGGGATCATCTCCCATTCCTCTTCTATGGCAGTTTTCAACTCCTGCATCGTCTGGGCAACTGGCTGACGAGCCCTAACACGTCTTTTTAGCTCGTCCCACATGTGCTCAATAGGGTTCATGTCTGGGCTTCTGGCTGGCCAGTCCATAACTGTGATGTTCACATCCCGAAGATATTCCCTGACGATGCCGGCCGCATGGGCTCTTGCATTATCATGCATAAAAAGGAAATTTGGGCCCACATAGTCCGCGTATGGTATCACGTGAGGTTCTAAGCACTCACGAATGTACCTTTCAGCATTTAATGTTGGCAGCCGTGGTCCTGTAACAACCTCAAGTTGAGTTTTGCCGCTCGCGGATATACCGCCCCAGACAGTCCATGAGCCACCGCCATAAGCAACCCTCTCTTCAAAGCAGCATTGTGCGAAACGCTCTCCCTTACGTCGGTAGACCTTCTTCCTTCCATCATTGCCATGTAACACAATTTTAGACTCATCAGAAAAGAGTACACGGCTCCAATCTTGCTGTGTCCAATTTAAATGACTGCGTGCGAAATGAAGGCGCGCTGTTCGGTGGGCTCGCGTTAGTTTGGGCCCATTAGCTGGCTTGTGTGGTACCATATCGCGTTCTTTTAACCTTCTCCGAACAGTTCGAGCGCTCACAGATACTCCGTGGAAGTCGCGAAGTTGGTTTTGTATCTCAATGGAGGTAAGGTGACGATTTCTCAAGCTGGTCGTCACGATGAATCGATCCTGCCTTTCAGTTGTGACCAGAGATCGTGGCCTTCCTTGGCGACGAACAAAGCCGCCAGTCTCTAGGTACCTCCGATAAACATTTCGGACCGCAGATCGACTTAAATTAAGTTGAGCACTCACGTTTCTTTGGCTGTGTCCGGCCTGAATAAGTGCCACAGCTTGGGCGGCGACTTCAGGTGAAGTATCCATAGATTATTGATAGAACCTCACCTTAATGTTAAGAATAAGTAATGTTTGTTGCAAAACCAAAGATATCAATCACTTTTTCAAGAATTAAATCCAAGTAAACCAATAAAACCAAGTTTTCTTAGTATTCGATTGTTTGATATCAACAAACAGGCTCCAAATTGTCTTTTGTTTCTTTAAATTCTGTGTTCGAAATTCAAAAAAAGACTATTGAATGAAATTGTGAATGTGCCAGGTTCAAAACTGCATAAAAACTTTTTGCTCGACCTAATATAAAATTTTAGCTAGGACCAAACGAAACTGAAAATACAAGGTGGGCCAATAGATGAGTCCAGAAGTGTATATGGCACGGCTCTATTTTTAAGTTTGTTCTGCTGATCATACTTATTAGAGTGAATATGAGTGAAGTTAGCCGAGAGCCCGTCCTATTCTTATTTTAATCGCATATACGTGTTTTGCGGATACCTTACTTTCGGACCCGAAGTTTATTTATATTAGGTATATAAATCTTATAATCAGGATATTTATATGAATAACATTTCGAGATCAATAGTGCTCGCTGTCATTACGGTAAATATATTGTGGGTGTGATGTGCATTATCTATTATTAAATTGAATAAATAATTTGGACTTGGTGATAATTTAATATTTATGATAGGAATATGAGTTAATGATGCATCTAATTTGAATAACACATATAGTGGGCTGTTTTCATTTTTATTTTATCAACTGGCCAGGAAATCACGAAAAAAAATAAACTACTTACAGCATTTTTTAGAGTTGAGATAATTAGACAACAGGAACTATTAGGTACTTACTATAGGAAAATATAAAAAAAATTCAGCCTCGACTGTCCGACATGAGACATTTCAACAGATCTTTATTGGAACCGTAATAGACAGCCGATTGACATTTGCACAGAATATGTCTTGGTGTTGGTATTGCGTCAGCCACCTCAAGGTCAAAATGGACGGTCACTCTTAAATTAATAGGAAATATTAGATCTTAATAATTTGATTAAGTACTAAAAAAAATATTGGCAGCAAATCAAATCTCTTAGCGGGCGCATTTTTTACTATCTAACACTAATCGTAAGTATCTTTCAACACACCACAGGGTGGTTAGTCCGTGTTCAACACCTTGCTCGAAGTGCATCTTAAGAGGACAAGGAACAGAAGCACCCACAGATAAATACGTATTTCAACAAAGTGATGCTGTCTCGCAGCTAACCGCCGGCCTCGCGCTCTGCGCCCCGCACCTCCGTCAAATCCTATATACATATGTATAGGTACTACAGAGAGACGTGCAGTCGAGTCACAATATCACAATTATTTTACTGTAGCCGCGCCACCACGCCGCCCGCCGCTGTCGCGCTGCGTCGCGCGTCTTCTCGTCGACTTGAGTAAAAATATGTATTATATTTAGTATACTCATTTCAAGGTAGTATAAGTCTGCTTAGTTTATCAAGTGAATAATCCAAACTGAACAAACGATCGATGTTGGTCTCAAAATTATTATTATGAATAATAATACGTTTACTTTAAGAAAATATTGTAAAACTGTTCCTTTGTCCTTATAAAATAAAACAAGACGAAGGTGCTCATTGGCTTTTTATAATTGTGCTGTAATTATTACGTTTAACAAGCTACTAGTGTATACGAAGTGCTTGTCAACAATACCTAATTGAAGCGTAAAAGACCTTGTACCTTGGAAAAGATCGCATCAGGAAAGGCTGGTGTTATATTATGAAGGACTCACGAGAAACTGCAGAAGTTCAAGACCTTAACGACTACATGGTGACTCAATGGCTAGAAGACAAAAGTTTCGTATACCTACATATGGTGTACTCATAAGGAACATCTCCGAACATGTTATGGAAGTCTGGCATTTTAAATTAAATAATAACATTGTCAAAATGCACCCCAATAAATACCAGCTTCATTAAATTATTTAGAAGAAGATGCCAACTTAAATATATTGCCTAACAATCATTCTAAAACATGGTGCTCGTAGCGAAGTTTGCTTAGCCGTTCTTAATCGATCAGCTAAGTCAAGCAACGTCCGCCGCGGTCAGGAGTTGGATGGGTGACCGCTAGCGAAATTCCGTGCTTCGAAGGGCACGTAAAACCGTCGGTCCCGGTTGTTGTCTTACGATGGCAGATGGCAGTCATACAGCATGGTGGTAGGAGATTTTGCGGATGTCCGCCTGGCTAGCTACCATCACACTACCATTACAATCAAGTTGAAAATCTGTTGCCAAGCACCTAACGGCGTGTTCCGGCAGTTGTCCTTGAGAGCCAGTAATTCTCGGTTAGTCTGAACAACACTTTCGACCACATCATCACTTACCATCAGATGAGATAGTGGTCAAAGGTTAGCCTATCAGCTATAAAAAGACAATAATTAATGAAGCGTAGTTTCATAAATAATTTGGAGAAATAAACATGTTACAGATCAACTGCAAAAGGCTGATATCAGATTTGATCATTTTTTTTTAAAGTTAAGATTGTTCACATTTTGTTAAGTTTTGCAAATTTTAATGTTGTTAATTTCTTTTTGTCTGACTTTATAGTCTAATTGCTTTTAGCAAACTCATTTTAATGTTGTTCAAGTTATTGATATGTTTAATTAATATTTCGTAGGTATAATCTACTATATTGCATGCTATATAATATATCTATACTGTTTATATATTTTATTAAAAAAATTACATAAAATTGCCTAGTTACTTGATTGTTAATTATATGCTAACGTAAATTCGCTAAGTGTTTTTAAAATTATATTGATATTACCGGACATAGAGTTGAGTCACCGATTTTAATATAATATTGTTTTAAATCCTGCTAGATTGAAATATAATTGGCTACTGGCAAGATTCGAGCCCGCGACTACGGGTACCTGTAATTGTAGCTTCTGATCCCGCTCCTAATCAATATTTTTTTCCATAAAACATTATTTTCATATTACAAAATTACAAATATACGATAGGAAAAATTTAAGTCATGTGCCAGCACATGGAACCCACGTCCATCCACCCCTTTAGCCCGGGGTATGCTCTAACCAATTGAGCTAACATGATATGACGTCATAATTGAAATCTTTCCTATCGTTCTTTTTCGTTTTCGCGGGTTCGAATCCCGCACATGACTTATGGTGTTTTTATTCAACATAATGATGGAAACTAATTCTAAAACTAAAAGTGTAAAATAAGTTGTCGAAGACACCATGACCACAATCTTGAGATCATACTTTCAAACTGTCGTGGTACCGACTTCAACAAGTTATATCAGACTTTTGGGTGTTAGAAGTCGGTTTCATTTTGTTTGTTTTTTGTATTAGGCGATGAGTTTATTTTATAAAAAATAACATGTTTTATGTGTCACGAAGAACAAATATCTTATTCCTACTTACTTTTGAGACTACTAGATTTGCTACAAAAACTGTTGTAACATTTTATTTACATTATATATCTAGAACACCGGCTCAATTCAGAATATCGTCATAATGTAGGCTTTAGAACAGAAACTAAGATTTCACGACATAGGTATACTTAGAAGGATAGGTAAAAATATGAAATTTATTTATAGCTACCAACTGATCTGTGAACATGTTTTATTTTTTTATAGCGGGGATTGTACGTCTATAATATATTTCTTAGTTTCGATAATTCAAATGTACTATTCAGGAAAACATTCATATTGGTAGAATAAAAATCTTTTTTTTTTTGTTGTCAATTTATGGTCAGTATGATGTCATTGTCACTTTAAAAACGTATTACTCACCAATTGTTAGCTACAACAAAGAGCGGTGACTCACGCTCGAGTCTAGACAAAGGCGTGCTGACTCAGCCCGTCTATATAAAGGCGTGCCGAGCCGCCGGCCGCTCATTCTCGATCGTGCGCTCGAAGAGTCAAGACCTCCTGAGGATGCTTCGTGTAGAAGCGAAACGCGTCGAAAAATTCTTCCGATTGGCTGCGTGGCGTTTGTGACGCCACCTCGGCTTAGCAGGAAAATTAAGCGGAATTGTCACTAGATATATTTTTATATTTTTAAGTGTTTTATTAAAATATTAATTTGATGTTTTCTTAAAATATTTTAAAAGTATTTGTTATTATTCTACTACTATTATTTATTCTGTGCAGCCACCCTGCCCCCCGAACAGAATTGTGCGATAAGGACAATTGCAGCTTCTTCAAGTTATGACTTAGAATTTCCGCATAATTTGCGTTCTGGAAGAAAACGTTTCTCTTATAGTAAATATTTATCAAATCTAAAAATGTTGGTCTTATTTTATAACTGACAGAAGAAACTAGGTTTATAGGTTTTCCTTTTTCTTTATTTATCATTAGTTTTCATATAAACAATTCACCCACTAGAGAAACAAGTTTTGAGAAAAGATCGGAATTTAAATACCCATTATTTCAAATTCCATTAATAAAATGACAAAACCTATAAACCTAGATTTTGGTAACATCTATAACATTTCCAAAAATCATCAAAATCGGTGATGTTTTAGGGGGAGAGAAACGTTTTCTCTTTTTGTATGAAAATTCGAGACTTCCTTCCCGTCTTAAATCAAAACTTATATTACTAGAATTTCCTAAATTAACGTAATAAAACTTTAATAAAAAATTCATAATCTAAACTAATATAATAAAGAGGAAAGATTTGATTGCTTGTTTGTTTGCATTGAATAGGCTCTGAAACTACTGGACCGATTAGAATGAAATTTGGTATGGAAATAGTTTGAGACACGGAGAAGGACATAAAATAGTTTTTATCCAACTGCGCAAAAAGAGGTTATCGTTTGCGCGATAGCCGATCTATTGGACCGATTAAGATGAAATTTGGTATGGAAATGGTTTGAGACATGGGAAAGGCCATAGGATAGTTTTTATCCAACTGCGCAAAAAGAGGTTAATGATTTTGCGCGATAACCGATCTACTGGACCGATTAGGATGAAATTTGGCATGGAAATAGTTTGAGACACGGGGAAGGACATAGGATATTTTTATCCCACTGCGCAAAAAGAGGTTAATGGTTTTGTGCGATAACCGATCTACTGGACCGAGTAGGATGAAATTTGGTATAGAAATGGTTTGAGACACGGATGTGGACATAGGATAGTTTAATCCAACTGCGCAAAAAGAGGTTAATGATTTTGCGCGATAACTAATCTACTAAACCGATTAGGATGAACCAAGGCATGAAAAAAGATTGAGACACCGGGAAGGACGTTGGATAGTTTTTATCCAACTGCGCAAAAAGAGGTTAAACATTTTGCGCGATAACCGATCTACTCAACCGATGAGGATGAAATTTGGTATGGAAATAGTTTGAGACACGGGGAAGGACATAAAATAGTTTTTATCCAACTGCGAAAAAAGATGTTAATGATATTGCGCGATGAAAAAAACATAAGAACAAAAAAATTTATAAGTAAATAAAAGTTCATTAAAATAATTATATTCAAACATTCTTTACTATTTTCTTTTCTTAGTAACCTGACTCAAATAGAAGGGTTTATGTGTGTGTATAATAACATTGACTTCTTCAAAAATAATCTTTAAAACTTATGACATGTTAGAAACAACTTCGTTTAACCAACCTACCAACTCTACGTTTACAATCAACTTGTGTTTACGAACTGAATGACAACTTAAAATAAAACACTTTTGAGTATGTAGTTCCTAAAATTAACAAACAATATTTTTCCCAAAGGCTTTGTTAGGTAACATATCTGCAATATTATCAGATGACTTAACATATTTCAGAATTATTTCTTTCTTGGCAACCTTTTCAACTATGAAATGATATCGGATATCAAGATGTTTCAGACGTTTGTTATTTTCATTATTCTGACAAATATTTATAACTGATTGATTGTCCTCAAACAATAATATTTTACAATTAGAAACATCTAAATCTTTCATAATATTCTTGAGCCACAATGCTTCACATATTGCATAACTTAGAGCCACATATTCAGATTCTGCAGATGATAATGAAACGGAAGCCTGTTTTTTACAATACCAAACTGTTAAACAATTGAACACTTTTAAGAAAAATCCAGTAGTGGATTTCCTGTCCTTGACATTCCCACCACAGTCAGAATCAACGTAACCTTGGATTTCAGTGTCTGATGTGCTGTCATACACCAAAGCAAGATTAAGTGTACCTTTTACATATCTTAAGACTCTTTTAAGACACTTGTACAGAAGTTCACTTGCACAGTGTTGAAATCTACTTAAAAAACTAACGCTTACGCACAGATCTGGCCGTGTACCGCAAACAGCATACATTAAATTACCTATTAGTTGCCTACACTTTGTTTCAATAAGCTGACTCTCCGAAGATTCTCTGTTTAAAAGTTGAATATCAAAATTTTGATCCATAGGGGTATCTACTGGTTTGCAATCCTGCATTTCAAATTTTTCTAAAACTTTCTTCAGATATTTATCTTGGCTTAAAACTGTTTTGTTATTTTCTTGTCTAATCTGGATCCCGAGATAATTAGTCGCTAAACCTAAATCTTTCATTTTAAAATTACTATTAAGACGGTCCTTTAGTGTCTTTATTTCTGACTCAGCTGAGCCAAAGTATAAAATATCGTCTACATAGAGTAACAAGTACATGAACTTTCCGTTTTGTCGTTTGAAATATAAGCAAAGATCAGTTTTTGACTTTTGGAACCCTTCTTTTTGCATAAACATATCAAACTTTTTGTTCCAATACTTGGGAGATCTTTTAAGACCGTATAAGGACTTGTTTAGCTTACATAGTGTTCCATCTGGAAGCTTTAAATAGACCTCTTCTTCTATATCTCCGTGTAAAAAGGCTCCTACTACATCCATTTGGTATACTGGCAGTTTTAGCTTATTAGCAATAGCCATAAATACTCTAAAAGTTGGTAACTTAGCAACGGGAGAATAGACTTCAGCATCTAAATCACAGTTTGGTTGTTCAAAACCCCGTGCAACCAATCGAGCTTTGTATATAGTCTCATTACTTCCTATCTTTATTTTAAATACCCATTTGCTAGAGATGACCTTGACTCCCTTTGGTACTTCATTCACTTCTTCCCACGTGTTATTTTCTATTAATGTATCCATTTCTTTTTTAATCGCTTCTTCCCACATTAATCTATCTTTACTTTTCATTGCTTCTTCGTATGTTTGAGGAGTAGAATTATTATTATCGGCCGTTAAATAATTCAACTCATAATCTTTAAATCTTTCAGGTACTTTTTTATTCCTCTGACACCTCTTATTTGTTTCCATAGTTTCGTTTACATGAGACATACTGTTCTGGCTATCTTCTACTGTTTGTTCGTATTCAATTTCATTTTGATTTTCATCTTCAATAATTGTCACTTGATTTTGGTCGTCTTCAAGAAAGCTATGAAATTCACCTTCTTCTTGTTCATCAGATTCTTTTGTACTTTCTGTTTCTATGGATTCTTCTGGCTGTATCATTTTGTTTGCTATATAAAAAGGCTTTTCTGAATCCTGTACTTGAACTTGATTGACATCTATGTTGACATTAAATTGTTTTATAAAAACAACTTCCCTCTTAATCAGTACGTCATTTTTATGTGGAAAGTAAATTATAAAACCTTTTGTTGTATCACCATATCCCACAAAGTATCCTTCCTCAGCTTTACTATCCCACTTCTTTCTTTTTTGATCAGGAACATGAACAAGAACACGTGAACCAAATATCTTTAGCTGGGTAACGTCAAATAATTCTTTTTTAAACCATACTTCAAATGGTGTCTTGTCTTTGGTTCTGCTTGAACCCGTCCTATTCAAAACGTAAACCGCAGAATTTACTGCTTCAGCCCATAGAATTTTGTCCAAATTTGCAGATATTAACATAGACCTAGCCGCTTCATTAATCGTACGAATCTCGCGTTCCGCACGACCATTTTGTTCCGGCGTGTATGCTACGCTGGTCTGATGGACTATTCCCATTTCGTCAGTGAGGGCTTTCATTTCTCTATTAACAAATTCTGTCCCCCCATCTGACCGGATGAACTCTACTTTATAACCTAAATTCTTTGTGACGTATTGCAAAAAACCTCTAACTTTGCCTACAATTCAGATTTGTTTTTAAGAAAGTATACCATGTTAAACTTGGAAAAATCGTCCTTAATGAGTAAATAAAATCTAGCTCCACCTAAAGAAGTTTGTTCCATCGGTCCACATAAATCGAGATGGAATAATTGACCAGGCTTGTCACTTTTATTTAAACTCAAATTAAACGGTTGTTTGTGCATCTTACCTTTAACACATGGAACACAAGTTAAACTGTCACTGCTGTCACTACTTGTAAAATCAATATTGTTCTTAATATAACCTTGACCTGTTCAATATTTAAATGACACATTTTATTATGCCATTCCTCTAAATTATTTACAAGTTGACCCACTAATGCATTGCTATCTTCATACTTAAACTGCATAATATACAATTTATCCCTTCTCAGAGCAATAGCACCTGCATGTTCGCAGTCTTTTTTTATAAACTCACAGATATTGCTGTTCAATTTTAAAGCATACCCTTTATCTGTTGCTGAGCTAACTGAAAACAAATTTACCTGTATGCTTGGAACGTGTAACACATTGTATAAGGTAGGTAGTAGTAATCCAGTCTTTTCCGTCATATGCAAGTAACTTTACCTCTCCTATACCTATGGCCTCGATGACTGAACCGTCACCTATTAGGATTTCCTTTTTATAGAGCCTATAGTTTTTAAACAGACCTTGTGAGTGACACATATGCTCTGTGGCACCACTATCCATCACCCACTCAGTTTTTGAAACATTTTGTGTATTAGCATTTAATGCTGACAGCACAGAGACACTAAAAGCATTGCTTGCTGAGCTACTATTAGTTGATACTGACTTATTATTTCTCTTAAACCAAAAATTTTTTACAATATGACCTGATTTTTTACAATATGTACAAATTAAACTAGTATTACAGTCTTTTTTATAATGGCCCGGTTTACCACACTTAAAACACTTCCTGTTTTGATTAATTGCTGCTAGAGCAGAACCATTACGAGCAAGATAGAGCTGCTCCTCAACCAGTAAGCGCGACGACAATTCACTTATGGTACGGTTTTCAATTGGTACCGATTCCCACGCAGAAACGAAATGCTGATACTGAACTGGGATGCTCGAAGTAATTTTTGTTATTGCCATACTCTCCGGAACTGCAGAATTCAATGCTTTCAGTCGAACCAAAATTTCCTCAACTCTACTTAAAAACTCGGACACGGTTTCTGTTGGTTTATATTCGAGAGAGAAAAATTGTTGCTGTATAAGATGAACGGACAATTCACCTTTTTGTTCAAAAATTGTATGTAGCTTCAACCATATCTCTGATGCTGTTTCGAAACTAATGACTTGATTAATTACATTGTCAGATAACCTTGACACAATGATACCTTGTGCTTTAGCGTCCTTGGAACTCCATCGTTTTACGCTTTCCTTGTCATCATCAGTAGGTCGTGGTACAGAGTCATCAACCACGCTATATACATCCGCCGCCTTTAGCAGCACCCGAAGTTTGAATTTCCAACTGCTCCAGTTGGAATTGCCTTCCAACTTCGTTATTGAATCTATGCTGTCCATTTTAAACTTTAATGTACTTTACCGCAACAACAATCGAATGACTGGAACCGCCGCCGTCTCCCTTTTTTTTTTACTTTCGACTTTACCGCCGACCTTTTACTATAATATCATCCTGCAAAATCAGCTAGCCAGAGCGTTGTGAGCCCATAACCAGATAGTTTCTGGGTGGATTTATAGTAAAACAAGGATATTATTTGAGAAAAAGGAGGCATTTATTTTACTTATTTGACACGATATAGAACGTATTGATAGATAATGACATTAGAAACAAAACCTTAGAGAACTACAATCTACTAAAGAGATTTGTTGCCTTTTAACATTTACCAGGCGCAAAGTACGTATTTACTCATTTATGGCACTGGAGGGAAGTGACGCTAATGTACGATGAACCCAATTCAGGACATTTTCCAAAACTCTGCATCAAACAGCGTCTATATTCCACCGTTCCAGCCCACATTTACACCAATTTCGCTCGTTGGATATGGCTTGCGGCGCAATAATGTCGCTATGAAATTCTTCATTGTGCATGGTCAAATTGAAATTGAAAGAAAACAATAAGGCTCACAGAAGATCACCTATCCATTAAAGATTTCAAGATCAAGAAAAGCTGTCAACAAATGCACCAGAAGAACACAGGCAGCGACACGAAAGGAATACCAACGGATTGTCAGACTAACTACCTACAAACTCTGAGGTGACGACCATGCTCACGCCAACATTCTAACCACTACGAAGAAGAAGATTTTAATGTGAAACGTAGAAGCTGTGTTATTGAACTTTTGGTTCTTAATAAATATAAACGAAGTGCAATTGTGCGTTTCATTTATTTGTATATACCGAACAATTCGTGGCTTCGGGATAATAAGATCTCTTGTTAGATGTCGTGAAACGTGAATAAGACAAAATTCGTGGCAGCATGCCACTACTTAGGTCGGTGTGAGTGGGATGTTGCCACGCATTGAGCATACAGCAGTGATGATGAGATGGATCAGTGTGTGCTCCTATTGGTGGCGCATAAAAGACTATTGGGTGGCGAACTCATAGCAGTGCCGTGAGAAGCATTTTTCTTCCCCCTCTGATCTTATAGGCTAGGTAAGTTCAATATCATGCTCTTTTGCCACACTATTCCTTAAAAATAAAGGAAAGTAGATGAATAAAAAGACAAAACTACACCAACAGTTGTAATTTATTTATTTTTGGTAATGTAATAACATACACAATCATATAATCCAAAAAAAAAAAATAACCACAAGCTGACTCATACAAAATAAACACTTTAATGATCCTAAAATTAATATGAACTTAAAAACAACACTAAGCCTAGACTGTTCCAAGTCACAGCACTCCCGATTTGTAGTAACGGCGCATTCATGAAATGTTACGTGGTTTGTCTTTGCAAAACTGTTAGGTAGTACATTACTACGCGCTCCAGGTTTTCGCACCATTCTTCTTTACCAGAACAGACGTTAAAATACCGCTGGAGACGAAAGTTCTGTCGGGAATCACCTTTAGTGAACAATTAGAACTTGGGCGATGCCCCGTCCACCCACTGGACTTTCCCACTGGTGGGTGGACGGGGAATTCAAGTTTCCCCCTCCACCCACTGCACTAGAGGTGGAACCAAATCAACTGTTTCATCGATTTTACAAACTAGCTGTACCTGCGACTTCGTTCGCGATTGCCGTACCTGCAAACTAATTATTCGAGCACTGTTTATCTAATATTAAGCAACGCTGTGGTCTGCGGTAAAGCACTTCTAGTAAAGCATAGCTCAAAAAGGAGCTTTTTACTTTGGGTTTGATAACTCCCGGGTTGTATTTTCCAGAAGGTGGTAGTTAGGTAACTCAGAGAGTTCCTTCGCGGTTCGCACATTAAATGTTGAAGCAAAGTAGGTACTTTGTGCGTTTCTTTGGAATTTCGATTATAAAACGGTATCTTTTTGCCGAGGTTCTCCTTGTAAATATATTAGATTGTATACTTCCATTGCGCAGTCTCCAAAATGTATCCGGCAAAAGATAGATAGTCAAAAGAATTTATTGTAACGAATGTTCCAGATTTTAGAGTTTTATCTTAGAAAGCTGGCAAATCTAAATAAGGATGCCGAGATGCCCGTAGGGTGCCGGGCTGCCCGTGATGTGCCAGACTGCCCGTGGGGTGCCGGGATGCCCATGGGGTGCCGAGATGCCCATGGGGAACCGGAATGTCCGTGGGGTGCCGGGCTGCCCTTGGGGTGCCGGTGACCCGTGGGGTGCCGGGCTTCCCGTGGGGTTTCGAGCTCACTCGACACTATTCTAACAAAAAAAGAATAATTGAAATCGGACTAAGCGTTCATAAATTACAACTAAGTAACATTTTGACTTTCATCCCCCTTTCCCGAGGGAACCGTGCTGAATTTCGGGATAAAAAGTATACAATAACGTTCTTCGTGGTATGAACTCAAATCGTGTTAAGTTTCATTGAATTCCATTCAGAAGTCCATGGGGTGCTGGGCTGCCCGTGGGGTGCCGGGCTGCCCATTGGGTTCCGGGCTCACTAATCACTATTCTAACAAATAAGAATAATTGAAATCGGACTACGCGCTAATAAAATACAACTAAGTGTATATTTTGACTTTCATCCCCTTTCCCGAGGGAACCGTGCTGAATTTCGGGATAAAAAGTACACAATAACCTTCTTCGTAGTATGAACTCAAATCGTGTTAAGTTTGATTGAATTCCATTCAGTAGTTTTGGAGTGATGCGCGGCCGGGATACAGACAGACAGACAGACAGACAGACAGACAGAGAGACAGACAGACAGACAAAAATAAAAAAATATATAGTTTTGGCATCAGTATCAGCTATAGAGCGCTCTCAAATGTTTTTTTGCTAAATATCTTCTATGTACAGAATTGGACCTGTTACAGTTTTATTATAAGTAAAGATAGATAATACTTTTGCTATTGGATTGCTACTACTCTGAAGAAAGGCCTTAGACGTGACAGCTGTCAAAGTGACAGTTGATGTTGCAGTTTTCAGTTTCATTTCTGGTTTGGAATATTTTTAACTTTTCTATAAAATTAATATAGCTGTGAGGTGTGACAGCTGTCAAAGTGACAGTTTATGTCAAATAGACAAGTGTGATTTGTGACAGGTGTAAAGTGACTTTGGTGTCGTATTTTATGTTCTCAATTACTTTTCGTTTTCATGACATCTGTCAAACTTTTATATATCTCATAGAGATCTTCATTTCGAATGACAGCTGTCAAATTAAAAAGTGTTTTATCTCGGAAACTATTGACACTAGACCAATAGTTTCTTCACAAAAGTGAAAGGTCTTATGGAGATCTTCATTTCGGATGACAGCTGTCAAATTTAAAAGTGTTTTATCTCGGCAACTAATGATCCTAGACTACTAGTTCCTTCACAGAGATGATAGATCTCATTGAAATATTCATTTTAAATGACAGCTGTCAAATTAAAAAGTGTTTTATCTCGGAAACTATTGACACTAGACCAATAGTTTCTTCACAAAAGTGAAAGGTCTTAAGGAGATCTTCATTTCGGATGACAGCTGTCAAATTTAAAAGTGTTTTATCTCGGCAACTATTGATCCTAGACTACTAGTTCCTTCACAGAGATGATAGATCTCATTGAAATCTTCATTTCGAATGACAGCTGTCAAATTAAAAAGTGTTTTATCTCGGAAACTATTGATACTAGACCAATAGTTTCTTCACAAAAGTGAAAGGTCTTATGGAGATCTTCATTTCGGATGACAGCTGTCAAATTTAAAAGTGTTTTATCTCGGCAACTATTGATCCTAGACTACTAGTTCCTTCACAGAGATGATAGATCTCATTGAAATCTTCATTTCGAATGACAGCTGTCAAATTAAAAAGTGTTTTATCTCGGAAACTATTGATACTAGACCAATAGTTTCTTCACAAAAGTGAAAGGTCTTATGGAGAGCTTCATTTCGGATGACAGCTGTCAAATTTAAAAGTGTATTATCTCGGCAACTATTGATCCTAGACTACTAGTTCCTTCACAGAGATGATAGATCTCATTGAAATCTTCATTTCGAATGACAGCTGTCAAATTAAAAAGTGTTTTATCTCGGAAACTATTGATACTAGACCAATAGTTTCTTCACAAAAGTGAAAGGTCTTATGGAGATCTTCATTTCGGATGACAGCTGTCAAATTTAAAAGTGTTTTATCTCGGCAACTATTGATCCTAGACTACTAGTTCCTTCACAGAGACGATAGATCTCATTGAAATCTTCATTTCAGATGACAGCTGTCAAATTAAAATAGGGTTTATCTCAGAAACTATTGATCTTAGACTACTAGTTTCTTGACTGATATGGTAGATCTCATAGAGATCTTCATTTATATGACAGCTGCGAAATCAAAAATAATATATGGTTAGGTTATATTTATACGTATAGGTAGGCTGCATGGATCCTGTTACAACACAAGACCCTTTTTTATCATAATTTTTCATCATTGTCTACGCGGGTGAAACCGCGGGGCTACGTTTTACCGTGACAGATAGTATAAGTAGAAAACATAAGACACATCTTGAAACAAAATCTTGACACGAACATTAAAACATTTATTCTTTTGGGTATATAAATCATGCTTTGTGCTACCAAAAGCAGGAATCTGTGCCGCAACGTGGAGTCCTTTGTCTTGCAATGATAAATATGTTTCTTATATATAGTGGTCACAGAGTTGTCTGATATAGATACTTAATTTTTTGCATTTTTCGATAGCTAGTGGACGTCATTTTGCGATTCATTAGAAATGCATTACCATATGGGACTGATATTTTGTCAAATGGCTACCCTTTAAATATATTAAAATTTCATGATAAGAAAAAGTATCTTGTTAGGTATAATATAAATAACATAACCGAAGAAATTAGTTTCACATACGTAGGATATACATGTCATTAAGTTTTTATTTATTTATGTATGAAAGTAGTTAAAATTAATAAAGAAATAATCCAATAGCGATTGTTTTACATTACACATAAGAGCCGTAGCAATAATTCTTTAGGACCAATACCACGGGTTTTTTTAACCCATTATAACTACCAACCACCTGTAGTATGATGGGTTTTTGGTTGGCCATCACACAACTACTTGTAGGAAATAAAAAATCATGTGTAATATTTTTAAATGATGTATATGAAAATGAGTGACATAATTTGATGTCACATAATCAATTTTGATTTCCCATCTGGCGGACAATTGTCCTAAAAAAATGGTACCTATAAATTGATTTAAGATGCAAAACTGTCAAAGTGGCATTTGATCTTGTATTTTACTTAACAGTGCTTTCAAGTTTGTATAATAACTGTTATCCGAAATGAAGATCTCTATGAGATCTATCGTATCTATGAAGAAACTAGTAGTCTAGAATCAATAGTTGCCGCGATAAAACACTTTTAAATTTGACAGCTGTCATCCGGAATGCATATCTCTGTGAGATCTATCATATCTGTGAAGAAACTAGTAGTGTAGGATCAATAGTTTCCGAGATAAACACTATTTTAGATTGACAGCTGTCATCTGAAATGAAGATCTCTATGAGATCTATCATATTTGTGAAGAAACTAGTAGTGTAGGATCAATAGTTTCCGAGATAAACACTATTTTAGTTTGACAGCTGTCATCTGAAATGAAGATCTCTATGAGATCTGTCATATCTGTGAAGAAACTAGTAGTGTAGAATCAATAGTTTCCGAGATAAACACTATTTTGGTTTGACAGCTGTCATCTGAAATGAAGATCTCTATGAGATCTATCATATCTGTGAAGATACTAGTAGTCTAGGATCAATAGTTTCCGAGATAAATCATAGTTTAATTTGACACCTGTCACATATCACACTTGTCTATATGACATAAACTGTCACTTTGACAGCTGTCACATCGCACACCAATATAATTTTATAGATTAGTTTAAAAAGTCCCAAACAAGAAACGAAACTGAAAACAGCAACATCAACTGTCACTTTGACAGCTGTCACGTCTAAGGCCTTTCTTCAGAGTAGTAATAATCAAATAGCAAACGTATTATTTGTAATATCGATGAAGCAGTTGATTTGGTTCCAACTCTAGTGCAGTTGGTGGAGGGGGAAACTTGATTTCTCCGTCAGTGGAAAAGTCCAGTGGGTGGACGGGGCATCGCCCTTAGAACTTATAGAATACACTGCTTGCATTCAATAGCCTATTTATCTCTTATATATCTTGAACACCATAAAATTTAGCGCAAAATACACTTCACGCCGGCTGGCGGCCCTTCAGGGTTTCTTGAGACTCCTCCCTCTCTGTCTCTGTTTATGTGTAAATTCTGATAGTAGCTGTTTGTAATTCATATGCTAGGTAAATTATCAGTGGCGTAGATTCTAGGCTTGAGAATTTATAGCTCATAATTTATTATAATGTTTTATTTTAAATACCTTTAAAGATGTTACAATCAAATTTGGTTCACGGAGCATGCGTTACTACGCATAGATAAAAGTAATATACCGGAAAAAATTATGTTTGGTTTTCACCAAATAAAAAGCTAAATTTGACAAATATCAATCATAGAGGAACCAGTCCAGCGTCACCAACCTTAAAATATGGTAAAGTATTGCAGGTGCACCGATTTCTGTCCAAAATTACCAAATACGACGTTATTGTCACCTTGACAACTCAACTGGACTGTCATGGCTATAGACTAATCATATTGTTTCATATATGCCACGAAACTTAACATACGTATATATATATATATATACGCATGTTAATGTAACATACGTATATATGTATATAATACTGTTATTTACATCTCACCTGTATTAAATAACTTTCTTTTTCAGATATTCATAATGTGTTTTTGGAAAACTTTTTTAAACAATGCCTGAGACTACTATGAGTTTGAGCGATTCGCCTTTACCAAATAAAATTATAAAGAAACTTCATCTGCGGATTTAATTGCTCCATTTCTTGCTACAGGTATGTGTAATTATAGAGATGGTCGTATAAAAAAAAATTACGATCCAATCAAATCGCACCTCAAGCTGTTAAGTTAGCCAGTTCTGATCCACCTTATGAGAAAAGCATTTTGAAACACCAGGTATTATCAATTATTCTCTACATAACTGGCACAGTACTTGCTAACTGAACGGCTAGAGCAATATTTATTATCTAGCATCAGACCGTTCGGTTCGAGAACAGCTGGAACATTGGCGCTGGTAAAAGCGCCCGGCGAATGATATCGTTAAGGCTGGCGTGGCGGGAAATTCGACCAGCACTTCGAGAGCAGGAGAGGCCATGGTGACCGAGTTGGTCAACTGCAGTACCACACAGGCAGTGATGTGCAACACAACACCTTGCACCCAAGCGTAAGCTAATAGCGAGACGAAAACCGGAAGGATCTATAAAGCTACCAGTTTTGTAAGAAGGAATGGCTTGTAACCAAAGACCTGATTCCTACACAGAAACAGCGAGAATACGAGCACGATCTGCGATACTAGGGCACGTATTTAAAAGATCTTTCCGTGCTAGCTCGCATAGGGGCCGATCCCACTGTTTCTGAGATGACAAAGTTTTTGGGAACTCAGTATTTGGACAAGCCAGTCCCCATGTGGTTTTGGCCTCAGCCAGATATGCTACATCAAAAGAGCCTAAAGATTGTGCAAGAATTTTTTCTACTAATTTGTGTGTACTGTGTACAGAAGACAAAAAAGCTGGTAATGCCACACTAGACATTTTGCGTATCCCTATGCCCCCCAACCTCACAGGGAGGGAAGCTTGCACCCAAGCCCTATCATCCATCTCAACATTCAAAACCGAAATTAACGTATCTTTTAATAAATTGTCTAAGCTTAAAAGAAGCTCACTGTGCTTCCACAGCTGACAACATCTCAAAAAGTATGTAAATTTAGGAACGAAAAGGCAAAATCTAATAATAGTAAAAGCCATATGGGAGTTAATTTTGAATAATCTGCTAGAAGCATTTCTAAACTTTTGAATTTGTTCTTCGACAAATGGTGACAAAGATTCGTCAAAAATCGGTGAACCCAAAAGACGGAGCGAACGTTTTTCTACTAATTTTATATTAGGCGCAAGTAAGTTGAATTTTTCAATAATCGAAATTTTATCCGGACAAGTATCACAAACAAAAAGTTCACATTTGGAAAAATTTAGTTCAAGGCCAATAAGACGAAAATCGTCTATAAGTACTCGCAAGTCATTCAATACCGTGTTCGCATCGCCACCTAAGGTTTCGTCATCCAAATACCAAACGTTAAGTTTTGATTGGAGACGTTGAATTATTGAGTGGATGGCAAGGCTAAAGATGGCTTGTCCTAGAGGATCACCCTGTTGACATCCTACGGAAGATAATATAACGTTGTTTTGGTATGTTAATTTTGATGGTTTGCCGTAACATTGCCAAAGAAAAGGGTATAATTCCGGAATTTTATCTTTCACTTCGGTCAAAAGGGTGCCTCTATCTAATGAGTTGAATGCATTTTTAACATCCACCTTCAAAAGCACATCTCCACAATTTTGATCAAGAAAAGTGCGTAGTGAATGTACAGCAGCCTCACAACCACCCTGAGAACCAAAACCGAGTTGTAGTGGTTGAAAAAGATTACTTAAAAAAGCAACCCTTTTCCTACAACCACATTTGGCTGTGAGGCGACGATAAGTGGTGCCTACTGCTATAGGCCTAATACCACCATCTTTTTTATTAAGGGCACATAAATTCGCACCGTACAGAATTTCGGTAATTTCATTGTTTATTTATTTATTTATTTATAATATAAATTGCTTGCTGCACTTACAGTGTTCACCAACGCGTGCAGCGAGCCAACAACAATTAGAGTTAGAATACAATATAGTCACTATTAATTTGCTAAAAAAGTGTGCACACTGATTGTAGAATTCTTTAGGTTTACAAAAGAAAACATCTATTTCTGCATTTTGAGCAAGCATGGCGTTGAGCAAAGAAATAGCTTGACACGTCGGAGCGAATTTCGAGGTAAGCGTGCGGACGCTCGGACACGCGAACAGGCGGCGCGCGTTACATGCGCGCGATTCTTTCACACGGTCAGGTACCGCTAACGACCACCGAGCAAGCGCGCTGGAATTATCAATATGGCCGTTAAGCAACTGATAAAAATGCATTAATAACGCACACTTTCTACGTAGTATCAGCGTGTCTATACCCACCATTCCGGAGACATATAAAGAAGGATACAAAAACGGATAATATCCATAGAGTCTTTTGAAAAGATAACGGGCAAACTTTCGTTGTACGCGTTCATACATAATGATATAAGTCCTCTCATGTGGATCCCAAATTGTAGAATTATATTCCAGCCTACTGCGCACATAAGCATAAAATAAGATTATAATAACGCTTCGATCGTTAAATCTGGCGGCTTGTCGCATTACAAAACCAAGTGATTTGAAGGCCCTGTTGCAGATATCTATAATGTGCATATTAAACGTCAGCCCCACATCTAATGTAACTCCTAGATCACGAATTTCTGTAACGCGCTCCAGACTGATACTAGACATGCTATAGTCGTATGAAATAGGCCTCCTGGATCGGGTAAACGAAATGGTTTTACATTTGCAACTGTTAAATTCCAAAGGATTTCTATTTCCCCATTCGACCACACTATTTATATCACTCTGTAGTGCCTCACAGTCCTCCACGCTCCCAATGGCTAAGTACAACTTTAGATCGTCGGCGAACATAAGACACTCTGCAGTTCTGACGACCCTCGGCAAGTCATTTATCATTATAAGAAACTGGGTAGGCCCAAGAGTTGAACCTTGACTTACCCCTGAGCAAGTCAAATACGGATAAAAACGACACCCATCAAGTTGTACATACTGCACGCGATTACTAAAATAACTAGCGAATAATTGCAATAACTGAGGAGTGAAGCCTATAGCTGCAAACTTCCTTAAAAGAACATCGTTATGAACGCGGTCAAAAGCTTTTTTGAAGTTGAAATAAGCCGCATCCACCTGATTTTTACTATCCATTCCCTTCATGACATAGTCAACAAAGTTAATATGGTTCGTGACCGTTGATCTACCAGCTTTGAAACCATGTTGGCTGTCAACTATTTGGGTATGAACCTGATTTGAGATGCGACGATTTAATATTGACTCAAATACCTTGCCGGGAGCCGACAGAACTGCTATAGGTCTATAGTCCTCGACCTTCAAATTGTTGACCTGACCCGACAACATCAAATTAACCAAAGCCGTGACATCCTTTAGAAGTGTCTCACCTACCTCACCAGAACTAAAAGATAAAATATCTTTTAAGTGCTGAGGCGTCAGGCCATCTAGACCACCGGCTGAGCCACTTCGAAAAGATGCCACGGCTGCAGAAACATCCTGTGGGGTCACCTCAACAATGTCATTATTTTGTTCAGGAGAGTCGGGAAGGTGGAGACCTGCAGTTGCAGGCGGATGCTTTTCTATTAGGGAATTCAACGTGTCAGATGTGAAAGGGGCGATTGTATCACTCGAAAACAAGATGCGTGCCGCGTTTTTGATGTCACCATCATTAATTTTGTTTTCTACTATTTTAATAGTAGCTGAATCGACATTATATAGTATATATTATATTAGGTCTGATGCGTGACGATGGTAAAAGACCTGACGGCATGACTCTGGTTCCATGGAAGTTAGGACGGCCCTTAGTGTGGGACGCTACATGCGTAGACACTTTAGCGCCGTCACACCTTTCTGAAACCCACGTGAGGGCTGGCGCCGCGGCTACTTCGGCAGAGTAACTCAAGCGGCGCAAATATGCTAACCTGGGTATGGGTTACATATTTGAGCCGTTTGGTGTAGAGACGTTGGGTCCGTGGGGACCGGGAGCTCATCGTATTTTCCAAAATCTATCAGAGCGCTTGGTCGATGCGACGCGTGATCAAAATGCTGGCACCTATTTGGCTCAAAGAATAAGCATTGCAATTCAACGGGGCAATGCTGCCAGCATGCTGGGCACGCTGCCAACTGATAGTGGGTTAGAGCATTTGGACTCCCTATGAGTCCAAATGCTTTTACTGTAGTAGCTGTAGTATTGTAGTAGCTGTACTGTTATCTAGCATATGTAAATTGACCTAAATATTATACAATTAATAATAAATAGTGTAAATAACATCATATTTATGCTTGTGATAATAATCTGAGTTGTTTATTTTTTCAGTTTTTAAACAAAACTCCGTCGCTTATATACTTTCAAAGTAAATGCTGAATCGATAAAGCTATGGCATGGAATTTAAGGTACTATGTCACCTCAATACTATATAAAAATCAACATGTGTATCAACATACAATCCCAATTACTATTTATTTAAATACTTATAATACTATTCTCTAAATTGTTTGATTTTAAAATTAACCAACTGTCTAGAGCAGTTAATTAAACTTTTTTGTAATTTCAGATATGGATATGTTACGCAGAAAATATTAATTGAATCAATAAATAAAACAAAGCAGTGCAGAAGAAGCTTCTTGCAATACAAATGAAATTGATCAGCTGCGAGATTAAATTAAATATCTAAATAATTCAACTACCTACACCAAAAAAGTTTTTATTAGTCTACAGTCTATATGATAAAATTAAAAAAGGTGCGTCAAAAAATACTACATTTTATGATTAAACTATAAATAATAATAATTGTTACCAGTTGATGACAAGTTTACTAGTGCAACTTACGTACAGTATTTTTTTATTTTTACATATACGACAATTAGAAAATCAGTATTATATATTGAAAACTGTTATGTACAATGCAAATTAAAAAAATATGTATTGTAACGATGTTCTAGTACACAAATTACTTTGGAACTATGTATACAACCTCAATAATACGGTTTTTGATACTAGCGAAGATATATCACACGATTATATATTTTGATGATTTTGAATAAATATGAGTGTGAAATATTTGTTTTACAATATTTCGTTAACATATATTTTATAAACCTAACCTACCTACCATTTTTTCCTATATCGGTTATAATGGAATCGATTTCATTGTAACTAATCGATTTTAGGGAATCAGTAGTACAACACTCACAAATTTATGTCACTATTATTGTGTTGGAAATATTGTTTTCATTTGTAAGGGTTGGTATAAAATTACTTCAAATCTGAGTTTCAAAGCAACAAGGGTCGTGCCAACTCTTAATATTACTTGCTCAGTGAGAGAATTTATTATAGGCTAAAAAAGAATTGAAACCTCTTTTGGAATGAGTTGTAAGATCTTAGAAAGAAGGTATAATTATTGTGATTTACGCTGGATGACATCACTTTTGTAATCCTATCGAGCTCACGTTAGCCAGCAAACGATGCGCCGTACTGTCAACAATCGCCTCCTGCGTAAACGTACGGTGAATTCGATACGTTTACGTTACGGACTATCGAAATGTTCATGCTTGGGCTACAGTAGCGCCTTCGAAAACTGCACAGCTAAGTTGTCTCTGCGGCATTGCCATGTTGGCCTCATTGCACTGTACTGATATGACAGTGACAGCTTAACGTAACGTCATGTCTGAGTCAGACACATGTAAGACGTGACGTTACGTTAGGCTGTCACCGTCACATCACACCTGACGGACGACATACCCATGCTTGAATGTTGTTTATGTTTTTGTAACCTCAAAATTTATCTAAAAGCAAACTAAAGTTGAAAATTGTATATGATTAACAATGGTGAAACGGGTAAGTACTTAATTGCTATGAGTATTCACCTGAAAGTATACTACAGCATCTAAACTTTTACGTATATCGCGTGTTGATTGTATTTATTAAACGTTCTATTTCGGTGTCTAACGCAGTTTTGTAATATTCATGTTATATTTTAGGAATTTAAATCTTCCATATCGGGGGAAGACGGACAGCCCAAACTGCAAAACCAGAATGGTAAGCGTACTACAGACGACCAAAGCCAAGATGGCCAAAAGAAGCAGAAAACATTCGGTCTATATCGCCAGCCCACGGCCCAAGAACTAAATCGGCTCCAAGAAACAGAAAATCTGTTCAATTCTAATTTATTCCGGTTACAAGTGGACGAAATACTTCAAGAAGTAAAATTGAAAGAGAAAACTGACACCAAATTTATAGAATGGTACTCCAACTTTAAAAAATACTTGTTGACGATACCTGAAGATGAAAACGAGTATGATCTGACAGAACAGACTTTATTGAAAAAGTTAAAAGTGAAACTGCCTGTTGCTCGCGAGTTGAAAAAGACGAAATGTATGTTTAAGTTTCACAAGTTCAAAGATGTTGAAATTGTAGGATCGTACAGCTTAGGATGCGCCATCAACTCTCAACTAAAAGTAGACATACAGATAACTGTACCATCTGAAATATACACAAAGAATGATTCTGTAAACTACAGATATCATAAAAAACGGGCTGCATATTTAGCATACATTGCTTCACACTTAGTTAAAAGTGAATATGTTGAAGAACTAAAGTATTCTTGGCTGCATGGAAGTGAAACATTGCCTATACTAGATTTTAAACCTCCAGGCAAGTTAGGGAATCATATATGTGTCCGGCTAAACCTTACTTGTGAAGCAGAAGCATATAAGTTTCATAGATTTAGTCCATCAAGAAATAATTTAAGAGAATCATGGCTCTTGTCAGCAGAGGCTGAAAATTACTCAGATGTAGGGCCTCCAACGCCACACTATAACAGTGGAGTACTAAAGGACTTAACAGCGTCAGCCAACCAGGAGTTATTGAATGAAGTTTTGTTGAAAAGTGACAATTTAAAGCAAGCAATAGTATTATTAAAAATTTGGCTTCGTCAGAGAAACCTTCAAGTGACAGGACATGTAGTCAGCCTGCTTGTGGTCTATTTTGTTCAAATCAAACGAATCAATAATATTATGAGCAGTTATCAGATTGTGAGGAATATATGGATTGCTTTGAGTAAGTGTTTTAGGTGGTATATTCATAAATATTAATTCTAGAATTTGCTAATGATTTCAAGAAAATCATATCATAGATATGTATAAACTGAATTGGGTTCATGCTTAAAGTGAGGTAAAACAGTGGTAATTATAGAGCTAAAAGGGTTTTTTTTGGTTTCACCTTAAGATGTTTACCTTTCTCTCACACTTAACCCATTGGCATCGGTGATAATGATAACAATAGAATTTCATTCATAACTAGGACATAGTGGTCCTGATGATGACCAACCTATTAAACTCAACTGTATGTCTTGGATTAGAAATTATTGTTATATATTCATACTAGCTGACCCGGAAAACGTTGTTTTGTAAATAATTTAAAAAATAAGGGTTGATCGTAGAAGAGTAAAAATTGAGGATTGTATGTATTTTTGTATGTTGTATCATAAAAAAATAGAAATTAAAAATTTTGCCTAAAAAATAAAAAAATAAATTTAGGGGTGGACTACCCCTAACATTTAGGGGGATGAAAAATAGATGTTGTAAGCACAAAAAATTTCATCAAAATCGGTCAAGCCGTTTCGGAGGAGTATGGCAACGAAAACTGTGACACGAGAATTTTATATATTAGATATAGATCAGAGCATGTGCACAAACTGCACATTGTGTTTCTTCTCATCATTCACCCATCAAGCCTACAAGCAAGTTATGTTCAGAAGCGTCAAGTGGGTAAGAGTTTGCTATGGCTTTGGCAAAACTGATTCATCGAAGTTGTTTGTAGTTCTTGATTGCTGTCAGGCTATAGTCATTTAAGAGAGACTGAAACAGTTGATTTTAAGCTTATCATTCATATGAAATTTAGTTGAGACTACAGTTGACTCAGGAGTCTTGTACTGGCTGCCAAACAGGCCACACCTAGCTATGTAAATTAACATTGAAAGTGAGGACTGTGAACTAATCAGTCTGCATCAGTACTTTCTTGTAAGGAAACTGAGACATAGTTGTTGTATCTCATGTGCCTGTATTTTCACTGGCTCTCAAGGATTGCTGCCGGAACACACCGTTAGGGGCTTTGCGACAGATTTTCTACTTGAGGGTGGTCGCTAGCCAGGCGGGCATTTGCAAAATGCCCTTCCACCATCCGGTTAAGCTCAAGCCTGTGGCGGGATTCAAACCATGGACCTGCTGTGCGGCAGTCCATAGCCAATGGCACTGAGCCATCACTGCTTCAAAAAGTGTACAAGGTGGTCTTATTTCATGGATTATACTATGGATGTGGCGCCATGCCACACATTCTTAACAATGTTGCCTACATATACACCCACATTATGAGAGCTTTGCTATTAAACCTGATGTGGGCAAGTTTACACATTAGCCAGTGGTTTCAGTGTATAAATAATCATATTTGTTGTGACTATCTGATAGTAGCAATAAGTATAACCAAACTGAATAGTGTAAAATGTGCTTAATCATCATTAAGCTTAAGCTCTCTTTATACAATAAGTTTTCGTTTGTTTAATTATGATCTAATATTTTGGTTACTTTAATTCTTACCTCTAAAAGAAGAAGAAGTTCTTCATATCCTCTCATTCCCATTATACTTACAGAAACTATAGAACTGGACACCAAAGGCATCTCACTCCACAAAGGAGAAGGGACTCCTTCCATAGAAGAGTTCCAGCGCTACTTTCCTGTGGTATTCCTAGACCGGACAGGCTATTACAATATATGCTGGCAAATGTGCAAGGGGACATATGATGCATTGAAGAGAGAGTCAGCCTTAGCCGTAGACATACTGGATAATGGAAAGATCAACAGCTTTATACCTTTGTTTATGACTCCAGTGAAACCATTGCTGCAGTTTGATCATATTCTTAGGTGAGATATCACTAAGGAGCTATTTTCCTGTTACTCAAGGTATGAGGGCATAATAAAGATGGTGTAACAAGTATTGTTGTGCACATACTGTGCAGCAACACCATATCAGACATCTCCGGCCCCAATCATATCACTTCAATTCGGACCTAGAATGACTGGCAGATTCAGATGTCTGCATGTCACACATCCATTAATAAACTAACTATCATCCAATGAGGGTTTATGGAACAATAGTAGTACTTTAGCATGAACTGTACAGCTTCTTTAGCCTAACACTTCTTTTTAACTTCTTTTTAATTTTGCATGGTGGTAGGGCATTTTGCGATGCCCGCCTGGCTAGCTACCACCCTCAAGTAGAAAATCTGTCGACAAGCACCTACGGGTCTGTTCCGGCAGCTGTCCTTGAGAGCCAGTAATTCTAGGTTATCCTGAACGACATCTTCGAACACATCATCACTTACCATCAGGTGAGATAGTGGTCAAAAGCTAACCTATCAGGCATAAAAAAATATATATATATATATATAAAAATAACAATTAATTTATTTTCCAGGTTCAAAAATTTTAAATCTGTTAAGGACACTATTCTGTCAAAAGTGCCAAAAGAGTCCAAAGTGAACTATGGTGTAGATCAGTTCGCCTTGGTTACCGACACTCTACATACCCTGCTAGCTAAGGGTCTTGGAAATAGAGTTCAACTGATACTGCAAATGGTAGAAGCTGATTTCTCCTGCATTGTGAAGAAAAGTCTGGAAAAAGCTAAAAATGATGGGTAAGAATTGAGTATTTTTTAAAGAACCTGCAAACATCAACATTTTTTTTATTTAATGGTCTCTGCAGCTTTGCCACAATTCCACCAATGTCAGGCAGGTTGAATAGAAAATAAATAATGGACATTGGCTGGCAGGAAGGATGATTGGTGCCTACAGCTAGGATCATAAATTAAAATAAAAAACAGATAAATTGAGTACTTCCTCCTTTTTTTGAAGTCGCTAGAAAATACCAAGTATTCCTAATTCTAAAGTATTTGTAAAGGATATCTACAGTCAGAAAGCATCAGATATTATTTATTTCTTATTCAAATGAAATTGTCAAAAGAATATAAATACTTTATTTGCAGCTACAATCATCAATTTTGTAAAATACAGCCAAGGAGTGTTAATTCTAAAGTATTTGAAAAGGATATTTACAGTCAGAAAGCATTTGATATCCTTAACTTCTGAGATATTTAAATAAAATTGTCATAGCATATAAAAATTTTGATATGCAGCAAGGATCAATTTTTAAAAATACAGCCAAGGATTCTTAATTCTAAAGTATTTGAAAAATATATCTACAGTCAGCAAGCCTTCAATATCTTTAATTTCTTATTCAAATTAAATTGTCAAATGCATATACTTAATTGTTTTTAAAATATGAGTTTTTGACTTATGATATTTTTCTGTTGTTGTCTTTTAATGTTACTATAGTATCTAGCTAATGATACATTATGTGACCTATTTATCCAGTAACTACTAGAAATGGTTGTTACAGTACACAAATAATATTTATGTTTCATTAAGCTATGAATTACAGCAAAATGAAAATTATATTTTATATTTTTTATTATTACTGATCATACAAGCTTTGCTCCAGAACTAATAAATACTTTAAAAAAAATACTAAAAAGACTTTTTCATACAAAATCTTACTTAAAATAAAACTTTGGAAACATTACAAAAACCCGTAGAAGCTTTTTTGAGTTTTTTTTTTTTTGTTTTAACTTTTATTCCTACGACTTTGATTATGGTTGGTATCATTATTTACTAATAACTATACACAAAACAATTACAGTTTCCTTTACAATTCATAATTAGTTACAAAGCCGGTTTGAGATTAATAGCACTTGATTTCCCGTTTTCGCACTAAAAGGTATTAAAAACGCGCGAAATATTTAAATAAAATAATTTAAATACGTTGCCCCAGGTCGCAGTTAATTTCTTTTGAGTAAGGTACATGTCTCGATGTACTAGGGGCGTTAGTTTTATAAGAATCAGACTACATTTTATTTAAGTTATCAACTGATAAATATAGTCCTACCTTGTCCAGGAAAGATGCCAATCGTATTATGATAATGAGAACAGATGCAGATGACTCATGATGAATTTCGGTTATGTCAGAAACAATTATGGAAGGAGTGATTTAGTTATTTGACATACGATAATCTAAGTACCAATTTATGTTTTTGCAGATTTGAAGAGAAACTATCATTTGGTCTAATACTAAACCCTGAGCATGCCATGAATATTGTTGAAAAAGGACCTCCAGCCAATTTGCCAGAGGCTGAAGAATTTCGGTAAGAATAGAAGTAGCTTCATCTGGGAATTCAGTCTCATCGATCATCTTTTTAACGATTTATTATCAACGTATGAATCGTAAGGTACTTGTTCCCACGCCACCGATGAGCGATAAGCAAGTAGAGTAGAAACCAGAAACGAGTAGGCGATCAGCAACTAGTGAGTAGTAGTTCCAATAGTTTTGTTGTTGGGCTTTAAACTAGCGAGCGACTGGGGACGACTCGCCCACTCGCTTTGAGAGGCTCACTAGTATGCGTATCTACCAAGCGAGTCTGTCTATAAGTGTATTGACCACCAAGTGTGCATCGCTGAGCGAGTATAGCTTTTGATACTGAGATAAACTAGTGGAGAGCCAGTTCATTCTTGCAGTATGATCATTCAGCGATCCACTATTCATATATGAATTTCTTTAGTTAACACAAGATCTTTTGTACGTTTCATGAGCAATAAATAGTTGATAGCTACTCGTTTTCTAGCCGGCGCGTAGTGGTGGGACTATTGCCTTAGATTCATGCTTTCTTTATATGTTTCTGACGGAACAAGCACGAGGCCCACCTGATGATAAGTGGTAAGCTCGGCCTATAACAGAGGCATTTCGTCAGAAGTGACGAACTACAATGCGCCCGTCACTCTGATCTACAGTTGTTAAGTTTCATGTGCCTGTAAATTTTATTGGCTCTCAAGGACTGCTGCCGAAACACAATGTTAGGTGCTTTTCTACTTGAGGTTGGTAGCCAGCCAGGCGAGCATTCGCAACATATGAACTGTAACGGGTATAAACACACAGTATCTCTAAAGCTTTGAGAGGGTGGGGGGAATCTATGTTTAACACTTGTCTTATTATAGGTGGTTATGTGCTTATTTTTAACTTGTTATAGTATTGCATATGACTGTCATCTCCACTTATGATGATGTTATATGATGATGCAGATAATGCTAAAATATCCTCACCTAAAAGGTGTCTATTTCAACAAAACATTTACATCTACAGATTTAAATTATTTTTACATCCAGAAAGCAGCCATCTTAACACGACAGCCATTGTTACAGTTGCATCCGTGCTACATCCCAACTGCAATGTCTTAGGTTTAGTTTTTTTTTCTTGATAGGTTTAGTCTAATGTTGTCTATGGTTGACGGTAATAGACGCACCCTATTTAACTTGGAACCTTTTAAAAATCTAGCAAAATGCGGGTGATTAATTTATTGAATTTGAGAAATCAATAGTAAAAATAAAACTTTGCCAATAATAACAATGTATTCAGAAAAAGATACATGTTTAATTGGGGTTTTGTATGCCTACTGCTGTACGCCAAGACTTCAAATAACTTTCAATTATCATCAAATCACTTGTTCTGCTTTTGATATTATATAATGCTAATCAGTGCTAATTGGGGTCTATAAGTGCGGTATTATTCACATAGTTACTACAAACATTAAAAAGTCTGGTGGTCATGTTGAAGACGGTTTAATAAGGCCGAATTTGAACTGTTATTCATTACCACGACAGCTCAGATATAAAACGTATGTTAGGCTTAAGGAATCATTCGTGTGGTACATTGGAAGCATTCAGCCTAAACCTATAATGTGTTTTATAATTGACAGATTGTTTTGGGGTGACAAATCCGAACTTCGTCGTTTCCAAGACGGATCGATCACGGAGACGTGCGTGTGGGGCGGGGACTCGGCGGCCGAGCGGCGCACCATCACTAAACAGATTATAGACTATCTACTCAAACTAAAGTATGGTGAGTTCATCAAATTATATTTTAAAATTCTGATGATATTTTTATTATATTTTAATGTATGGGCGCTTCAATGAGCTTTAGAGGAATTGGCAATTTTTAAAAGAACTAATCCCATCTAGAGTATTACTATAAATGTATGTCAATACCTTGTTTGAGAATGGATTATATTGCCACGCAGACTACTTTGAAGCGCGCCTAGAATAGTTTGCTTAGTAATTCTTGACCAATCAACTAAGTTAAACAACAGTCATGGTTTGGATAGGTGACCGCTGCGCTAGTGGAATTACTATTAAGCGTGCATGTGTCTCGGAGTCTCACAGTAACTTAAACTCTCTATCAAGATATCTTGCCACCTGCTGTCAAAGAGATCATACTCAGGTTTTGCTTCGACAAGAGCATTGAGAGAAGCAAGGGATCGCGGTATCGGGGATTGCAAAAAGCCAGTAATTCTTTTTTTGAATCAATGATGGCCGAGCGGTAATAGCTATGGACTGCCGCGCCACAGTACCCTGGTTCGATCCCCACCGCCGGCTTGAGCTTCACCGCATGGTGGAAGGGCATTTTGCGATTGCCCGCCTGGCTAGCTACCACCCTCAAGTAGAAAGTCTGTCGCTACCTATCCATGTGTTCCGGCAGTAGTCCTTGAGAGCCAGTGAAATTACAGGCACATGAGACTTAACAACTATGTCTCAAGTATTGATATGATATAGGCAGAAGTTTGTCCGCTTAACATCAGGTGGGCCTCGAGCTTGTTCCGTCACAATAACTTGATAAAAAAAAAACTAGGTTAGCCAGAACAACATCTTTGACTCACCACCAGATGATATAGTGGCTAGCCTATCAGCTATAAAAAAAACTCATATATTTCAGAGCAGTATCTTTTAGAACACCAGCTTTACATCTGGCGTGCCGCTAGCTCCTTTCATCACCACCTTTCCCATTTACAGACATCCCGCCGTCAGAAGTATTTCACATCTGCAACCAGCTGGACAGTCTAACAGCTCGGAAGCAGTACTCTAAGGATGGGCTTTTGTATGTGGAAGAGAGTTCGCTTGAAGCGCTGCAAGCATTCGACTCTCTGCGTCGAGACTTGCGACAGTTGACGCAGTTGCCGCTGGATATTAATGCGGTTTACGGTATGATTTACATGTTATATTCAATTACTCAAATATTAAAATAATATAAAACATTACTCGCTGTAGTAACTAAAGTCAAAGCGCTTCAGAAGAACTGATGAACTTTTTACTTGAAGTGAATGACGGAACGACAATCAGTTCTCAGGTCAGGAATGTTGGCTTGGGAAAAGAAACTAATTTCCTTCATAAAAAATTACATTCTTAGTCCTAAGTATGAAACTGTGCCCAATTAATTATAATATGCTCGCCTACTAAAACTATTAAAATGTGAGTTTTTGTACATCTTTGCTTATTCCTTCGTAAATTTACAGGTCTGAGTTATAACCAACTTTTTGAGATTATCCTGCTGTACTATTGTACAGCAGGATAATCTCAAAAAGTTGGTTAAGTTATGCATTGTGGTAGGGTATTTTGCATTGTATGCCCGCCTAGCTGGCTATCAACCTTAAGTAGAAAATCTGTCGCCAAGCACCTAACGGTATGTTCCTGCAGCTGTCCTTGAGAGCCAATAATACTAGGTTAGCCTAAACAGCATCTTCGACCACATCAGGTGGTCAAAGACTAGCCCATCAGCAATATAAAAAAGTAATGTAGTACAAAATAGGGTTGGCCTAGTGTCGTGGTTTCGCCTGTTTATACACTTCTACTTACTCCTGTGGGGATATACATACTTGAAGGTGTGTCTAGAGGATACGCCTTCGAATAATCCGTCTTCTGTCGAAATTGACGTCTTTGTTTCCTTTCTTTACACTGCCGAAAATCTATAGTTAGGAGAAACTTTTAAAATTAAACCAGTCCTTAATCACACTTTAAGGACGACGTAGACGTACTGCGACACCGGATATATACCAGACCTGTGCTCGAATCCCTCTTAGCCCATTGGCGCTTTATCAGCCGTTTCCGATGATTTCTAAAATTAATAAGTTGGCATCGGACTGGACCACTATGGCCAATTTATGAATGAAATTCTATTGTTATAATTATCGCCGATGCCAATGGGTTAAGTTGCTCATAATTGTGATAATTGTAGTAGTCACCAGACTCAGTCTTCAGTATGTCCTTCAGGTGGAACCTCTGCCCAAATGCGTACTAAAAGTGAGTTGTGGGAACTTCAGTAAACTCCTGTAAATTAAATTTTAATATATTTAGCCCTTGTCCATAAGTTGTTTTTATGTTTTCATACTCGAAAACGGACCCTCTACAAAGCCTCGGCAATCCGTGCCCCCTTTAAAGGACTATGTATCTATGGAACCCTAGGGTGCGTACCATTTGAGTGAGATTCGCTAAAAACGCTAAAAACGATCACACTGACAAAAAGTTTTCCACATGGGTCTTGGCGTTATTTTCGCCTTAAACGCTACATATAATGTCAAAAGTGACAGAAGTGGCAAGTTTTAGTGGCATTCTTAGCGTTCTTATCCAAAAATGGAACGGGGATGACAGTTACAAACGATCACGTGATCACAACCACAGACGCAGAATGTGATCAAAATTATCGAAATTAACGTTCTTAGCGTAGTCGCTAAGAACGTTAATTTCGATAATTTGGAACATACCCTTAGTAGGTAGGCAATTGACATTTTCGATGTAGAGAATATATTTCAAAATCACAAATATATGATAGGAAAAATTTAAGTCATGTGCGGGATTCGAACCCGCGTCCATCCACCCCTTGAGCTGGGGTATGCTCTAACCAATTGAGCTCACATGACATGACGTCATAACTCAAATCTTTCCAATCGTTCTTTAACCATCGTATTGGGAAATGGCATGGATGTAACGTAATCCGCATAGCAGGCGTTATTGCAGACCTAAAAATATTAAAACAGAGAATATATTATGTCGTTATTCCGGATTGAAAATAGCAAAATATAAAAATAAAAAGCGGTCCCCATGCTAGAAACTGTGTTTTGGTAATATATACAAGCGTCAACCTTGAAATGATTATACATAGTCCAATATCTAACGTACAGAAAAAAACAGGCCAAGTGTGGGCTACCATTAAAGATCTCAAACACAATGAAAAAAATAACGAAATTTGGTAAATTCTGTATACTGATACGAAATCCACGGTGTGCTTGCCAATTCGCACTTAAGGGTGAACTGGCCGGCCCGTTCTCCATAAAAACGTGGTAGGGTGATCACTCCCTTATTTGATGATTTAGGTCTAAAACAAAGCATAATACCGATTGATCTCATCATTATCTAGGCTTGATGATGCCGAAATTTTAATAAGATAATTAACTTGAGAGTTATGAGCCTCGAAACATTTTCATATAACATTTTCGAGGCTCATAACTTTAAACTTAATTATCTTTTTTAAATTTCGGCATCATACAAGCCTAGATAAGGACGATATTAATCAGTATTATGCTTAATTCTGAACCTGAAATCTCAAATAAGGGAGTGATCATCCTACGGCGTTTGTATGGAGAAGCGACCGGCCAGTTCAACCTTAACCGGTTATTATTTAAGACAACAGAAGTCCACACGTTAGTAAACCTTGGTATCGTATCAGTGTTGACTCATTCTCACGACGACTCGCAACGTTGTCCCGAGTCTATGCTGATGCCGATACGGAGCGTTGATAAGTGTGTGTTGCACTATGAACATTTCATACTAAGATTACTGAGTAGCTTTAGTTGTGGCGATTTTGGTACAGTACCGGGCAGATTAGTATACATCATCCATTAGTCAACACGTGATTTCATGTAACTTACAACACGTTTTCCTCCTTTCTCTGTCGCATTTTGTATACTTATGCCTTTTGCCTTTTTTATTTTATTATTGATAGGTTACACTTTGACCACTATCTCACCTGATGGTAAGTGATGATGTGGTCGAAGATGTTGTTCAGCCTAACCTGGAATTACTGGCTCTCAAGGACAGCTGCCGGAACACACCGCTAGGTGCTTGGCGACAGACTTTCTACTTGAGGGTGGTGGCTAGCCAGGCGGGCATTCGCAAAATGCCCTACCACCATGCTATGACCACTGCCATCCTAAGACAGCAACCGGGACCGACGACTTAACGTGCCCTCCGAAGCACGTGCACGCTCAGTAGCAATGTCACTAGCGGTCACCCATCCAACTCATGACCGCGGCGGACGTTGCTTAACTTTGTTGATCGGTTAAGAACAGCTAAGCAAACTTCGCTACGAGTGCTTCGAAAAGCTATAGATGTTAACAACGCTTACTTTTTTTTTTTATTTTTTTATTTTATTATTATATATATCTACACTCCACAGACTCCAGGGTCCGTGCCTTTTTTTAATTATGACCATATTTTATTTACAAACTAGATACTTACAATATATTCTTTTTTTTCGATAAATGTCATTACTACTTGCATCCAGAGCAGACCAGTGTCCTCTAGCAGCACCCGTTCACGAGTTGACGCATGTGCCAGCCATCGCCTTCCTCAACCATTTTTGAGGGAAGATGGCGACCCGACACACAACACCGCCGCTAGACAACACCTTTATGTGAGCTTGACCGCTCTGGATACCCGTGCCAACGATTACAATTTGGGATTACTCTACTTTTTTGTGTCATTCCCCCACGTCACATTGTAACAGGGTCTCCATTACCACGCTGTTTCGATCTTTGATCGCCATTTTGAGGTTGTAATTATGGATGGTTTTTGGTGTCGCAACCATCGCCTTCCTAACGAACCGTCCTATGGCGTCTTCTTCGTCATCTGCGTAGTATGTGAAGGTTCCAGTATGCCGTGAAACTGCAACGACTGCGTGCGGGACGCTCTCGTGCAGCTTCATGCTGCTCTTGGTCTTGATGGCGATGACCGACTCGTATGTCAGTCCCTGAGCTTCGTGGATGGTAAGGGTGCGTGATCCCCTTCCCTCTCCGTAGCCCTGGCTTGTCAGGGTCTCCTTTTCTTCCTGGGTGTGAACCAGGAATAAGGTGTTGGGGAGAGACTTGAGAATTTTTGCACCCGTGTACCTTTCAAGCTTCAGGGACTTAATACGGAGAGCTGAGGAATATATACCAGAGTATATTTCCCTCAGTGCGTACGCGACATCCATTGGGTTCCGATGCGTGCATAACAACTCCTGGGTGATGTTTGTGACCAGGTTAGGGCGGTTGTACCTTAATACGAAGAGATTATCTCTATCGATGTAAGGCAGCTGATTGACATCTCCGATGAGGACAAGTTCACCAACTCCAGCCAGAACAACGCTTACTTTGTATGCAGGAGTATCGCCTGTATTCAGCTACAGCGAGCCCCTGCCCGCGGTGGGCGGCAGTAGTCCCGCGCAGAACCCGTGGCGGCGCGGCGGCACGTGCCTCGTGAAGAGCATCGCTCGCGCCGACACCCTCGCCTGCCTGCCTGAGTACACGCCCGTCGCACGAGCTGTCATTGAACTAGGTGAGGATAATCTAATCTTGCTTGTCTATATATATCATATAGTACTGTGCAAAGGGAAACTAGTGCGCGGTACTCTACAATGTTGTCTAAGATTATAAGTAAGAGAGTACCTTACTCACAAAGACTCACCCCTCCATATTTTCTGAAATTAGTTGCAAATAGTTGTAAATGCGACTCAAAGTTGAGATCGATCTAACGATGCAGTATTGACTTATGATGCAGTATTGACTTACGATGTAGTATTGACTTACGATGCAGTATTGACTTACGATGCAGTATTGACTTATGATGCAGTATTGACTTACGATGCACTATTAACTTACGATGCAGTATTGACTTACGATGCAGTATAATTACAACAACTGGATCTAATATTACGATGGATTTAGTAATACGGGCCTTAGTGTGTGTATGAATACTAATGGAATGTACAGTGTAACAATAAAATATGATTGCTTTAGTGGGCAGTAGTAGTTACATCTACACTCAAAAGTTATGTCACTGTGACGGAACAATTACGAGACCCACCTGATGTTAAGCGGTAACCTCTGCCTATAACATAAGCATTTCGTCACATGACGAACTGCACAGCGCCCGGTGACGGGCGAGACGGCTGAGACATACAGTTGTTGAGTCTCATCATGCGCCTGTAATTTTACTGGCTCTCAATGACTGCTGCCTGAACAAACTGTAAGGTGCTTGGCGACAGATTTTCTACTCGAGGGTGGTAGGTAGTCAGGCGGGAATTCGCAAAATGCCCTTCCGCTACGCAGTGAAGTTCAAGCCGGCGTTGGGGATTGAACCATGGACCTGCGGGACGGCAGTCTATAGTTGTTACCGCTCGGCTATCATTGCTTCAATCAAGATAATAAAAAAATAATTCCAGGTTAGCCTGAACAACATCTTCGTCCACATCATCACTTACCATCAGGTGAGATAGTGGTCAAAGGCTAACCTATCAAGCATAAAAAAAAGGAAAAAGTTATGGAAGTGCGCTCCTTAGGAAAGGTCTGTATTTTGGCTTCAAACTTATCCTTTTAATATTTATTTAGGTCACAGCGGTAAATGGCCAGGCGATATCGAAGCGTTCCGAAGTCTTAAAGCCGCCTTCCATTTGCAAATAGCCGACCGCCTCACCAAACAGTACTCCCTCCCGACACAGGCCTATCCCACACACATAGACGTGCTCAAAAACGGCTTAGTATTCCGGCTAGCCATCGCGCACCCGAAGGAGATAACGCTGGCTAGGAAAGAGACAGAAGATGGCGTAGCTAAGTTTAGAGAAACGGACGAGAGTATCAAGTTGCAGTGCGATACCGTCCTGTTGCCCAGGTTGAGAGGAGCATTGCATGGGTAAGTGTTTTTATTTTCCTTTTTAATTTACATATATTGCTCGATATGATGTTCTGCTTAACACAAGGTGGTAGATTTTTAATGGTGAACACACGAAGACGTCCTGGTTTTATTGGTGAAGACACGAAAACGTCCTTGTTTTATTGGTGAAGACACGAAGACGTACTGTTTTTAAATGGAGAACACACGAAGACGCCGTATTATGAATGGTCATTACATTTATTTATTTCGTCATTTAGCACATCTTACGCCAATTACACTAATAATATAGACATCATAATATAAAAATTATAAATTATGTGTGCAATTTAAAATTAAAATAAGTAAAAAAAACTGTCAGTTATAATAAACAATAATTAGTCATAGTTAAACAAATATTTCAATCTTAAATCTACTACTTATAAACTGTATGCTTGAAGTACGATAGCACAGCCTGGACACTCGACTCATTCTCCATACAAAAGCCGCGTTCTAACTACCTATTACACAGACACCACACTAATGTTGTTTTTGTACACGCGTAAATGTGTGCGTGTAGTCTAAGGTTGTATCGTATGAATATTGTTGTACTTACCTACCCAACAATCTTGTGATGCTGTTATTATGACTTATTAGATTTCGTAGGCGTACCTTACCTACCTTCAGAAACATTTACAAGCATAACAATTCAACTCCATGTACGACGTAGGAACACACAACCGAGTAGGTAAAACATTACTTCACATTTCACTCCATTGCTTATACAATAATAGATACGTACACTATACAAAATGTATCATTCCAAGTTCACATTTTTATAAAAATAATGATAATCATTACAATCAAAACAATAACTTATGTTATTCTCGTATATTAAACAATCATGAAGTGTGCCGCTTGTCAACCGTAGCGAAGGTCGGTATGTGTATTGCTTTACTCTATGGTAGGTATAGGTCTATGTATAGGTAACAAAGACACTTATTTCGCTGCAAACGAAGTCGATATCCACGGATATTTTTGCAAACGATAATCTTCTAAAATAATCATTATTTGAATAGCAGTTTGAATAAAATACAAAGATAAAGTATAATGTTTGTATTTTTTTCATTCCCTACTGTAAATTACCGGTTTTAATAAGTTACCTACTATATAACTGAAGAACGACAAATAGGTTATGAAGTTACGAATAGTTACTTCGTAATCGGTTACGAAGAATGACTTACCTCGTTTTATCCTTAGGGAATCTACAAAAACTCCTATCCTTTTCTCGTTTAGTTGATAAGCAACCGTAAACAGCACAAGAGTACCCCATTCTCAACTTTTAAAATACTCGTACAATCGTCACACTTCGTCGTTACGTCATCGTGCGCGAGTTGCGCGCGCGTCCCGTACACAAGTCAGCTCAGCGACAGCTCAGAATCGCTGGCGGGGTGAGGAAGGCTCGTTTTGGTGGGGGGTGAGGAGTGTCCATTCTATACGTAGTATTATTATATGTTCTATGACGATAGTACGCTGTCTCACAGTTCTTCACGCATTCAGATAAAATCTCTCTACAGTCGTCAGCAAATATGTCACAGTTATGATTGGCGTGTAGAACATTGTCCTATTTTTATTGGTGAAGACACGAAAACGTCCTGTTTTTAGGGAGTAACGGTGGTAAATGCACAATAGTCATCCATCCAAGTCATGACTGCGGCGGACGTTGCTTAACTTAAGGGTGAACTGGCCGGTCGCTTCTCCATACAAACGCAGTAGAGTGATCACTCACTTATTTCAGATTTTAGGTCCAGAATTAAGCATAATATTGTTTGTATTCGTCATTATCTAGGTTTGTATCGTAACGAAATTTTAAAATGATAATTACGTTGAGAGTTATGGTCCTCGAAAGATTTTCATATAAAGTTTTAAAGGCTCATAACTTTCAACTTATTTATTTTTTTAAAATTTCGTTACGATACAAACCTAGATAATGTTGAGTTCAAT
Source organism: Plagodis pulveraria (assembly GCA_963890685.1). Taxonomy (NCBI): domain Eukaryota; kingdom Metazoa; phylum Arthropoda; class Insecta; order Lepidoptera; family Geometridae; genus Plagodis; species Plagodis pulveraria. The sequence goes on along the minus strand of OY982961.1, from coordinate 2,875,878 downwards.
CGATATTATGCTTAATTCTGGCCTTATAATCTCAAATAAGTTAGTGATCACCCTACGGCGTTTGTATGGAGAAGCGACCGGCCAGTTCAACCTTAACTGATCGGTTTTACGGCAAAGCAAACTTCGCTTTGCCAATCATCCGAGCGCTTCAATATAATATTTATTGAATTTATGTATGGTTATTTCCAGATTACACACAAAATATCCAGCATTCGGTCCGACAGTGTGCCTGTTTAAGCGCTGGCTGTCCTCCCACTTGTTGTCCGCGCCGCTCGTCCCGGAGGTTGTGGCCGAGTTGCTGTGCGCACGTGTGTTTGTTCTCGCCGCGCCGCTCGTGCCGCCCGCTTTGCCCACTGTTGGGCTGCTGAGGGTGCTGGACTCCCTCGCGTACACCGACTGGCCGACAGAGATTGTTATCCTGGACTTCAATGATGATATGACGCGTGAGTACTCAATGCTATTTACTACCTGCCTAACCAAATTTGGTAAGATCCTACTAATGCTGCCTTGGATACACGTTCTAGAATGGAAGTAACGGTGGTTTTTGACAGGCCAAGGTTTTTTAGTAGGTTATATAGGGGTTTCGCTGGTATACCCCTTGCTTCGACTTCTACAGCATATAAATAAACTACATAACCGGTTTTTGGTTAATTCATTAGTCGTAATATTTGTTTTCTTTTTATTGTGTGGTCTTTAGGTATGTTTGTTTCCCACGGCACAGTAAGTTCAACAAGTACTATGCCTTTTAGGATTTTTTGAGTATATAAATATATCTGGTCGGTATGACGAAACACCAACATCTTCAGGAATTTTATAGTTTTTTTCATACGTGTCCATCAATAGACACTCACTGCTTCTCGTATGATTTCGAGGACTCTATCATGACGACGGCGTGAATAATGACCCCTATCAAGGAGCACCTTGCATCCTACCAATAAGTGCCTTGCTGTACCTATGGCCTACTGACAAATACCGCAAGACTATTCGGTGGCTTTCCCCCATCTTACTAAGTTACTTTAATCTGGGAGGATCATCTGAAGGGCGTTAAGGTATAATTTTAATAAGGCAGGTGACAAATCGTATATGTAGGTGCGCCACTTTATCGCCACATGGATGCAAAATTCACCTATTGTTAGCCATTTGATTTGCATTTCCAAGCTCATTGTATACACTTTGTACTTCATACTTTGATTCGTATTGCGGTATTATTTTCGTACGCGTCCACACTGCATAAATATCGAAGCCCCGTTAAAGTAACGTGATTAGTTCATGATCAGTACAGTCAAATAGATTCGTTCGGATCGTGAGATATAGTTCGTATATTCAATATATATCGACGTACTTTGACAAAGGGAGACTAACCCCCAAATTAATAGAAAAATATATGCTATAAATACTCTGTTAGTATTATCTCAAACGTTGCGAAAAATAATCGAGTAAAGTCTATTACAACAATCCTAATTTTTTTAAAGTTATTTTTTACACATTAATACTAGTTTTCTTTGTCAATCATACTGTGAGTTAATATTATTAGCAAATAGTGCCACTTCTATTGACCGTGTACATCTAGTGCTTCGGAGGGCACGTAAAGCCTTTAGTTGCTTCTTACTATGCATTCGTTCAATAAAAAATAACCCGAAAGTCGCCTAACAAAATTTATTGGAGACTTAGGTAGCTTAAAAATTTCTACACAGGATGTTGATAACCATTTTGCGAATGCCTGCCTGGATACATACCACCCTCGAGTAGCATATCCATACATCTAACGGTGTGTTCCGGCAGCTGCCTATGAAATCCAGTTCCCATCTGCTTACCATCATCCATCACATCATCTTCCCATGAGGCGAGATTGTAGGCACTAAATCACTTGCAGGTTTAGAGCTAGTTCGCTTTACAGTGTATGATTGTAAATAGCGTGGCATTCAAATTAATAAATACTTTTTCTATTGTGATATTACGATATTAGTTTTATTGACTATTTTATATAATCTCATTCGGTAATATTCTAATTATGAAATGAAATACAGACTTTTATTGGCATATTTTATTTACATACTTCTTTAAAAAGTTAAATTAAAGCATTATTCTCCTAACAAAACAATGCTTTAAAACAATTTTTTAATTATTAAAGTACAATGTGTCCCGACCAAGGAGGTTTCAATTCAATTTAGGTACACATTATCTGCGGTGAGCGCTGGTTCCGAGCCATAGACCAATAACAGACTTTTTCCATTTTGGCGCCATTTCGTACATACGAATTTGAGTAATATTTTGTTGGATAAAAAAAAATATTTAATCTAGCTACCTATAGCCACGAGATTAAATAAAGTAGTGTATGCAACTGCATGTAATTAGGTATTAAAACACTCGTGTAATCTTATTTTGAAACTACACTCATGTTTAAATACCTTCTATTATATGACAGGTGCATAAACTACTATATTAACTAGACCAACAATTAGTTTTAGATAAAATTAAACTACTGAATTGTTGGTTACGTCCAGACAATTTGATTCGTATTGTCGTATTATTTTTGTGTCTACTACGGCTACAATAACAAAAAAGGTAACGCTATTCGTATCAGCAGTGTGCGATAACGTTGCTTGTGTCCTTGTCTTGTTGTTGTACAATAAAAACGTCGGAACTGGCACAGAGATTGTCTCGTGTTCCAGGTGAAGAGATAACCGCAATAGAGCAGGAGTTGTCGAGCAGCGCGTCCCGTCCGGCGGCTTGCCTAGTGACGCCGTACGAGGGGGCGCTGCCGGGCGCGTGGGGGGGCGGAGCGCCGGGGGCGGAGACCCTGCAGAGGGCAAGGGCACTCGCTCATAGCGCGCTTACATATATACAGAGGGAGTTGTTTGACAATCTACACGATAACTTACTGGTGAGGACGCATTTTTATTTAGATGTATGATCTACGGTTGACGTCAGACTGTTCGTTATTTCGTTGGGATAAGGTTGAATGTGGAGCTGTGGAGATTTTGGTGCAGCCTTAATATTTTTAATACACTTTTTATAATCTCATTCGGTAATATTCTAATTATGAAATGAAATACAGACTTTTATTGGCATATTTTATTTACATACTTCTTTAAAAAGTTAAATTAAAGCATTATTCTCCTAACAAAACAATGCTTTAAAACAATTTTTTAATTAATATAGTACAATGTGTCCCGACCAAGGAGGTTTCAATTCAATTTAAGTACCTACACATTATCTGTGGTGAGTGCTGGTTCCGAGCCATAGACCAATAACAGACTTTTTAAATTTTGGCGCTATTTCGTACATACGAATTTCAGCAATATTTAGTTGGATAAAATTTTTATTTAATGTAGCTCTACCTATAGCCATGAGATTAAATAAAGTAGTGTATGCAACTGCATATAAGGAAACTCGCCTGCGGCTCGTTTCAAAAAACTACACTCGTGTTTTAATTACCTTCTATTATATGACAGTTCCATAAACTACTATTATGGTATACTTCTTGTCTCTGCCTGTAACCCACGCTAGGTCGAATTGGCGCTACATGTATTTTTATTCGAATTCCAATTAAAGGAATGGTTCCGTAGTCGACTTTTTTAATTTATATTCATAATATTACTTTCTCTATGGTAACTAAGGTCTATCACATTTTAATCGTTAATAAAAGTGTCCGCGTATTAATTAAACCCTTAGGCTAGTGAAATTGTGCCTAACTGCAACTACAGACTGCAAGTGCCGCGGCTGCATGCCGTCGGCCGCAGCGGCACTACTGTTTTCTGTGTATTTCTACGAAATGACGTCTCGGCAGCTGCAAATGCCGCGCGCCTGCACTGCAGTCGGCAACGTAGCTCGGAATAGAACCTCTATCGTCAATTCACACCGAAATGGCAGCGGCTGGCAGCGCAACGGCCGGAAGTTTCAATATCAAACCATTTTCAACTTTGTATTGTAATTTTTTATTGTAATGTATGACCGATTCGTAAAACATATAAAATAATACCTGCGGGTAAATGATGTACTCGGTAGGAGGATTTTGGTTAGTCATTCGAAATAGATACTGTTATTGGATAGTCGATGTTTTATTTATATCGCTTACTCTCGGATTCTACCTATATCAATGCAATGTATAGAATGGGATGAAAGAATTGACGATGACGAGCCGCGAGTGGCCGCGCGATGTGTCCGAGTCTTTCAAGGGATACTATGCACTGTAATGATAGAGACAAAGTTTACAATGGTTTGACTGTAAAAAGGGCGCTGCCGTGGGAGTTGTGCCTATGGCGACTGGTCAGATCAGTTCAGAGGAACGGGAAGAGAAGCTCCCACAGAAAAATTGGTATTTAACAAAGTGATGCTGTCTCGCCGCTAAACGCCCGAACAGAATTGTGCGATAAGGACAATTGCAGCTTCTTCAAGTTTTGACTTAGAATTTGCGCATAATTTGCGTTCTGGGAGAAAACTTTTCTCCTCTGGAATCTAAAAATGTTGGTCTTATTTTATAACTGACAGAATAAACTAGGTTTATGGTTTTCCTTTTTCTGTATTTATCATTATTTTTCATATAAACAACTCATAAACTAGAGATACTTACAAGTTTTGCGAAAATATCGGTATTTAAATATGGGTATTTTATCAATTCAAATTCCTTTAATATAATGATAAAAATCAAAACCTATAAACCTGGATATTGATAACATCTGTAACATTTCCAAGAACGCTCAAAATCGGTGATTGCTTAGGGGGGTAGAAACGTTATCTCTTTTTGTATGAAAATTCGAGACTTCCCTCTAGTTTTAATTTCTTTTTGTATCCCAGGGTGCATTCATTCCCTCCTTATCCGGATATGACGTGCTTATCCACCTCCACGCGCATCTCGTGCCGCACGTCGCCGAGCGCATCGACAAGAAACCGGAACTGAGGCCGGTGCCGGATAAACCGAACGATGACGTCATACCCATCGTCGAGTTCCATCCGGTTAACAAATACTTGGACGAATTGAGGGTAAGTTTTAGTAATTAAGGTTATAGTAATAACTATAAAGTATGTAAAATTAGTAAAATTAACTATAATTAATCATTGTTCATTTATAAAATACTTATACCGTACAATACAGAGTGTCCTACTGTGGGCGCTAGTGTATATAATAAGTAATACCTCTTTTAAATAATTATGTCCATAATGTAAATTAATAAAATGTGTTTCTCAATAATATTTCAAACAGTATCGTGTGATAAGCTAAAATCATATTTAACAAATTATTGGAGCACAAAATGTTATGCCTCGGGTGGGAATCGAACCCGCGTCCTCCGATTTCGCGCCGGATTCCAGAAGCATTCGGCTACCTGAGCACGCTCTTTCGAGCCGAAATTTCGTGCTCCAATTGTATAACTTTAACCGGCATAGGGGACGGTGCGCGCCCATCAACCAGACTACTAGACTTCATCTGATCGAAAGAAGTGCTTTTTCAAACACTTAACTCACCTAATGAGGTCGCTTTCTTTTGAGAAGGGTTTCTATATTTATGGGGGCATACAATTTTGTGTTCGAATTATTTGTTAAATATACATAAAATGTTCATCAATCTTTTTTAATTATAAGGTAATATAATAGTAAAATCAGAAAAGTAGTTCGACTGAAGGCCCGTAGGAGATTTATATGTTTACTCTGGTCTGGATATGCACGGATGTCCATACCTCAAAGTTGTATAGGTATACTTTAGCAAACCAGTTCGTAGCTACCTACAGGCACGAATTAAATGATGCTTAATAAATAATATTATCAAATTGTATTTATTTATTTAAATAAATCTACGCACTATGGACACGGTAGGTATTTGTCATAGTGTGCACATACAATGCGCGCTTGGTACCGCTCTGAAGTGGAAGTACTCGTCTGGTTATGTTATATACTAAGGTAATATCTGAAATAGTGTAACTCAGTTACCTCGACGGGGAGTCCAACCCCACACATTGAAACCAGAATTGTTTCGTACTGCGCGGGCCCAAAGGAGCTTCCTTCCGCGGACGCTCAGATTGTGGAACGAGCTCCCCGCCGAGGTTTTCCCGATGGAGTACAGCATTGGGTTCTTCAAAAAGGAAGGAGATTTCTTAAGGGTCGGCAACGCGCGAGTGATACCCCTGGTGTTGCAAGCGTCCATAGGCTATTGTAACTGCTTACCATCAGGCGGGCCGTATGCTTGTTTGCCACCTTTGTGGTAATAAAAAAAACCTACTTTATATTTCCAAGTTATTGAATATTGTCTTAATAACCTTTGTATAGTTTTATGAACTATATAATATATTGTGCAATTAAAATATATATATAATTATGTTACAAAATTGTAGACCAATACAGTTTGAAGTCTCCATTTCCACGCTCAACAAAAGGGAAATTTATTGGGAACATTTTGGCGGAGTTATATTTCATTAAGGGTCCGTTTCAGAATGTCCTAATAAAGTTTCGGGTTGCTAACCAACACATAAAATAACTGAATGATAAAAATGTCAGTTATCATGCAGCGCGTTTCAAGCTTTAACCGATGGATAGGCTAAATCGATGACTGTGAAACGCAAAGATAGTGTTTTATTTATTAAATATGTTCTAGGTAGTATAACTACTTTATAGGCTCGACCGCAACATTGAAACATTTTTCGCTGTACTTTATAAGATATTAGAACTAATAAAACCCATGTGCTTAAAAAAACGTATAATTATAACTGGGGATTTCAACATAGATATGATGTCGAACTCCAATGATTGCCTTAGATTGAATAATACTATGATAGAGTACAATTTCCACCCTATAGTTAAGGTACCAACTAGAGTGACCACTAACACTTCTACGTGCATTGACTTAATATTTACCAACCATAAAAACTACTCTTTAGAGGTCAAAGACTACGGACTTTCCGATCACAAAAGTATAATTTACGGGCAAAGTATGTCGAAAATTAAATCCATTAAATGTTCATACTTCACACATAAAAGGATATTTAATGAAAAAAATATACAAAATTTTAAATCTGACTTAATTTCGGTCGACTGGTCCAGAAATATTTTAAACGAAAATGACATAAATAAAAACTACGAAACTTTCCACGAAACACTACAAAACATACTTAATAAAAACATACCAAAAAAACGAATAAGAATAATGCCTATAACAAACAAAACTTACTTAACTAAAGGACTTAAAAAGTCTTGTAAACATAAAAGACTACTAAAGCTACTGTGTTGTCAAACAAAAAACAAAGTGCTTAGAAACCATTGCAAAAACTATGGAAGAATATTAAAAAAGTGTGTAAAATTATCTAAAAAACTGAACTATATAAATAACATGAAAGACTCAAAAAACAAAACTAAAACTATGTGGAATATAATAAAGCAAGTATCAAAGCCAAACACGCAAGGAAAACTAAAGCATAAGAACATATCCCTTAACGTAAATAATGATAACATAAAGTCACCGTTATCAGTTGCTAACTCGTTCAATACATACTTCGTTGAGGCGAACAGAGGACTAACGGTACAGCGTCTGGCCCGCGCCCAGTGCACACGTACTCAACAAACTCTATTTATATTAAACCAGCCACTGAACAAGAAATTTTTAATTGCATACGGAACATGAGCGTAAAACGTAGCTTCGGTGCAGACGACATACCACAAGTACTAATTAAAAAATGCATTAATGAACTAACGCCTGTTATTACTTTTTTAGTGAACCAGTCCCTCGATCAGGGCTGTTTTCCAGACAGGCTCAAAATAGCCAAAATAAAACCTATACCAAAAAAACTCGGAAAACTTGACAATTTAAGCAGTTATAGGCCAATAGCTCTACTGCCAACTATTTCAAAAATTTTTGAAAAGATAATGACTAGGCGTGTAAGCAACTTTTTAGAAAAATTTAATATATTACATAATAACCAATATGGATTTCGAAAAAACAGGTCAACAACCATGGCGGTCTACGAATATATACAAAAAATATACGAGTGTATCAATTCGCAACAGTATGCAGTTGGACTATTCCTCGACATGACAAAGGCATACGACAAAGTCTCTCATAAAATTCTCCTGGAAAAGCTTTACGACGCAGGGATAAGAGGTCAGGCATATAAATGGTTCCGTTCATATTTATGTAACCGCACTCAGTTTGTAGAAATTGAATATTTGGATGAAACAGAGAATGAATGCAAGGAAGTACCTTCAGACACTATAACAATAAACAACTCCATACCCCAAGGTAGCGTAGTAGGATGTATTATTTTTTTAATTTACATTAACGACTTACCTAAGGCGATAAACACCCCCAGTGTTCTTTTTGCAGACGATGTTTCACTCTTATTCGACACTACCGCCGAGATAGACGATTCTAAATTTGAAAGGACCTTTAGTCAAACTGAACAATGGTTAAAAACCCATAATTTAGAAGTCAACCTTAATAAGACAAAAATTGTACAATTTAGAACTTACCAAAGAAAACCACTTGACCTCACTCAACTAAAACAAAAACTTAATATAAAAGAAACGACAGTATTTACTTTATTAGGGCTTACTTTAGATACATACCTAAATTGGAAAGACCATCTTGCAAAACTAAAAATAAAGCTATCGCAATTTATATACGCGTTAAGAATATTAAAAGCGAACACAAACTATGACACTGCTTTATCAGCGTATTACGGATACGCCTATGCCTGGTTAAACTACGGTGTTATATTGTGGGGCGATAGTACTGACATTATGGACATCTTCATCATGCAGAAAAAATGTATCAGAATTTTAGTCAATATAAAACAGGAAGATAGTTGTAAGCCGCATTTCATAGACAGAAAAATATTAACCTTACCATGTCTATACATATTACAAGTAGGTATATTTGTCAGAAAGAATAGGCAACTATTTAAATCAAACGTGGAAGTTAACCTGGACTATAATAGACGTAATAAAGGAAAACTTATCTTACCTACAAGGAAAAAATTAAAAATATTTGGCAAAAGCCCGCACTTCAGGTTCATTAAAATCTATAATCAAATTCCTGAATACATAAAAAACCATGAAAGGGACAACCAGTATTATTTAAAACTTAAATCATTTCTATTACAAAAATGCTACTACTCTGTTGAAGAATTTTTACTCGATAAAATATCTTATGAAAATGATTCAATGATGTGAAATATCACCATCTCGGTGCTTAGTGTAATGAGTTATCCGCTTGTACTCGTAATCAATTAAGATTGACTCGTGCCCAGTCACGTGTAACAAATAGGTATATTTATTGTTATAAAAATATATATATATTGACTTTGACACTGTATTATAAATGTAAGAGAAAATTGTATTATAAAAACGAAAGATACTTAATTTGACTCAAATAATAATAATAATTGGTGTAAGTAATATTTATGATAGTAAATTAACCCAGATTGTTAATTTTCTACAAAGGAATGCGTCACTTAATTATGTATACTTCAGCTTGCAATGCCCTTACAGGGTGCATAATTATTACTAGCCTAAGACACGTACAACTGTCTGTAAACTTATATTATGTTTGCATGAATAAATGAATAACCGGAACTTACTCGAACATTCTGAAACAGGCCCTAAATGTATATATTTTTTTATAGCTTATAGGTTAGCGTATGACCACTATCTCACCTGATGGTAAGTGATGATGTGGTCGAAGATGTTGTTCAGGCTAGCCTAGAATTACTGGGTCTCAAGGACAACTGCCGGAACACACCGTTAGGTGCTTGGTGACAAATTTTCTACTTGAGGGTGGTAGCTAGCCAGGCGGGCATTCGCAAAATGCCCCACCACCATGCTGTAACGACTGCCATCGTTAGACAACAACCGGGACCGACGGCTTAACGTGCTCTCCGAAGCACGTGCACACTCAGTAGTAATGTCACTAGCGGTCACCCATCCAACTCATGACCGTGGCGGACGTTGTTTAACTTAGCTGATCGATGAAGAATGGCAAAGGCTACGAGCGCTTCATAATAAAATACTACCTGTTATGTTCCAGCATGCGTACAGTGATTACGCGCTGTTCTTCCACGACCAGTTCGGAGGTGAAACCATAGCAGTGCTGTGGAAACCTGATGTTGGAGAATATAAGGAGTTCCAGGTGACAATTCATCTTTTTAATATTGTAAAGTTAACGACGCTGTGAATTAGCTTACAATGCGATTAAAATAAGAATAGGATCGGCCTAGTGCCATGTTATGACGTCAAAACTAGAACTTGTACAGTGTGCAAAAAAGAAATGATAAAACATGTATAAATTAATAAAGAAAATAAAATACCGACTGCATATAATTTATTTTTGTTAAGCGTTTTATCAATCTATTAAAATGAAAACTGCAAGTTAATATATTTATAGGATCGTTTTATAAAGCTCTTCTTTTTGATACCCAACACGATGTCTTTGGAAGAAAAAATAAATAGTTTTTCTCACTATATGGCGTCTAAAATTCACCAGATTTTTATTATTTTATGTACATAGTGTCACTTGGGCTATCAAGATAAATCTAACGTCAGGATATATCAGATATAGATATGATAAAATCGGTTGAGCCGTTTAGAAGTTATGGTGAAATAAAGAAACTCAGAAACATACATACATATATGAAAACTGATAACTTAACACACATTTATGTGGGCAGTCGTGTAAAAAAACAAGTAGTCATAGGTGGGTAAACGAAGTTGTAGGTGACTGTAGGTACAGCTAACACAGAAATAATTTTTACTGATTTTATTTGTTAGCAATATTTTGTACTTAGGTATAATTTGAATCGCTTAGCTCTTTGATGCCGCATGTACTGATGGCCAACTGTGTCAGACTCATCGTTATCATCGTAACGGGTAACGAAAACAAATATAACAATCACCATATTAAACAGTCAAAAAAATAAATTAAACGATAAGATCAATAAAAACTCGGAAACGTCTCGCGTAGAAGTACACTGTCGGACAAATAAGACACTGACGCCCGGGTTGTCATCAATTCAAGATGGCGTCTGTGCTGTCAACCTTAAAAATATGAATGTATTAAAATTAACAATTTCGGGTCACTCATTTAAAATTACGTATAAATATATGGCACTGATCTATTTTAAAGTTTGTTCTGCTGATTGTACTTAATAGAGTGAATATGAGTGAAGTTAGCCGAGAGCCCGTCTTATTCTTATTTTAATCGCATTGTACAAATCCACAACCACAGACATTTGCACCACAATCGCGATTCAAAACCTTGAAGGTTATGTGACTGTTTGTACCAATCTGAGCTGCCGTGGCAATGAATCATACTTCGAATTTGTGTTTTTGTTTTTAGAGTTCCGTACCCAAAAGATGAAACGGAGTCTAATTAATGAGATCTACTGTAAATGAGATCTGTCCGTATGTTAAGTGGGTCTCCAACTCGTAAACCGGAAAAATGTAGCCTTGCATTTTGCTTGTTGTCAATTTGACTCCTTTAATACCTTACGTCGGCTGTTAAGAATATGAAATTAAAGTTTTTTTTTTTAATAATTATTTCAATTCTTGTTATACCTAAAAGGGCCTTGCAATATAATCATTACTGGAAGTTGTGAACATGGACTTATTTTTGGTTGAAACTTGGCTGGTATTGTATTGTGACCACTTTTATTTAATATTAACCTTTTTAACATAAATATTGCGCCTATTCGAATGTACAGTCGCCTGCAATAAGAAGTACACATTGTAATTTTCAAAATAGTGGCAAAGAGTTCTGTTTTTCTCTATATAATCAGAAGTATCTTAAAATCAAAGAATAAGTTGAATATTTTTACTCATGTTAATGTTAACTTTGATTATTAATAACTTAGCGACATCACATTATTTTGAAAAGAACGAAGTGGATACTTCTTTTTGCAGGCGACTGTACAAAGAATACGACTCCAATTTAAAACTAAAAAAAATATGTTACAGTTACTGGCAGCGAACGCTCTAACACCGGTGACCGTCGAAGGCGAAACTAAGTACAAAGTGAACACTGCGGCGCTCGTCGAAGACTTCAGGATATTGGGGGAAGGACTCGTGAAAACTATCGATGTGAACTCGTAGCATTACTTACTTGTAGATTTGATGACGTAAGGACAATAATAAATCGGATATATTGTTGACAAAATGTTGGTTTCTTTCTATCCTTAATCTATTTATTCATATATAGTATTTTTTTTTAAACCCTGATAAAAATTTACTTCACCATGCCACCACTTGAATATTTTGTGGCTCACTTTACTGAAAAACTATCATGCCTATATATGTGTGCTTTAACATATATAACTTCATAACTAGGTATGTTATCTATATAAAAAAATATAATTTTTTAACCACAAAAAAAAAACATTAGCAATTTTGTATTCATTGGATAGAATCTTACTGTACTACTACCGCCATCTGTTAGAAAACGACAGAGTTACTGCAAATTACTGCAACAAAACTAAACTCAGTACTTAAATACATCGTGGTTAATCTATTGAATACTATACGCATCTGAAACAGTGATGGCTTAGTAGCATTGGCTATAGACTGTTCTTGTTTAATTTCGTTATTATTTGTTATTGTTTTTATCATTTCTAGCTATTGTTAGAGAGTTGTGTTCAGATTTTGTTTATTGTTACGAACAGATTATTTTCGTAATATGGAGGCTCCCAACCAGAGCTCTAACCGAGCTCTTCAACAACGAGAGACATTGTATCTCTTAATGAATAGATTCAGGCGTTATTTTGCGGAAATCCCTATTAAATAATAACACATTTTTTTTTAATTTAGTAAAACGTTAAATTAATATTTTAATAAAACACTTGAAAAATATAAAAAATATGTCTAGTGGCAATTCCGCCTAATTTTCCTGCTAAGCCGACGTGTATCTCCTGTTAAAAACGTCTTCGCAAATCTTAGAGTGCTTTCGAAGCTGATGGTGACAAGGCGTATAAACACACATTTAGTGTGGCCAAAGGACGAGTATTGCACTTTAATGGAGTATGCTAAAAATCCGCTGACATGTTGGGGATATCGACAGTTTCAGCCAGAAGGATAGTCAGCGAAGCTCAAGCTATCAAATCCGAAACGTCCATCGCTTGGCAGGCGTCTTGAGAACACGCAGTGGAAGTTCAGCTGAGACGAATTTGGTATTGCACTAAAGTTCAAACACCAACCAATGTTGAACCGTAATTGGAACGCTAACGCATCAACGTTGTTTTATAGAGATGTGACTTTTCATTAATAGACTTTGTGTCAAATAACGGTACCTAAATCGAGTGTCGATTTCGCATTTTATGCTAGTTCAACTCTAGTTTTAACAGCAGGCAGCACGGCGTGACATTCGAATTTAGAAGACGAAAGGAAAACAAAAGTTTAACTAAAAATACTTCCAGCAAGATTCAAGTGTTTCTTGAAAGAAGTGTTTAATTGATGTTGAAGGATTCTTTTGTGCCGATGCTGACCTTTTCAAGTACCTGCCTCACTTTTCAGAACCATTCTGGGATAAGTAAATATTTCACTTGCTCGTGAGTTGTGATTGTGAATACACTAAGCTATCAGATAGTTTCAGCACTGACATGAACTACTGAGATGAAAGTACTGACATCATTGTGGATAATTTCAGCTAGAATATGTAAAAACTAGAATAAAAACAGGTTTTCAAGAACAGCTTAACACATCTTTAGGTACTTGGGACAGATTTTTTAACTTAGGGGCGACAGCTACTAGTACCTAGCCAGGCTAAAACTGGAATGTGCCCTAATCATTGTCCTGTGGAAAACCTATGAAACTGAATGAAAACTGTTAGATAACAATGCTTATTCGTTGAGCCAAATAAGTGGCAGTATTTTGATCACGTAGTCGTAGATATCACTACTACTGCAATCTCTAGCAGTATGATAGAAGCCGAAACAAAGTCTCCTCCTCATTTTATGTAGATATTGATTTTGTTAGATTCTCAGCTCTCAAGATGAGTTCTGACGAGGAGGACTTATATACGATGTTCATACAGTCGTTTTGAATAGAGACACATAATTAAAACCGAGAGAAATATTCTTAATACTATCAAAGTGCAAACAACACACATATGAGACAGAGGTCAGAATGCGGTCTGCATATTATTTTGCATAAAGTCTCCAGTAGTCTAGTCCTAAACCTCTTCCTCGCTAGCGGATATAAAGCACTAAAGCAATGCGCGCAGATTTGGAATGATAACAGAACATTTCCCAGATTATGAGGTGAAAAATACATTATGAATGAAACATTTCAGGATTTGTTGTTTGATACAAAATAAGTAGGTACCTATTATTGGTTAGTTCTCTTTCTTTGAAGATAAAATAATCTCACATAAAAATATGTATAGATAATTGCGAGGTTGTGGACTTCCAGAGGTCGCAATGGAATTGATGAAACATCATGCTTTGTCGGGACGTCCGATTGTGAAATTCAGCTGCAGATATCAAATCGAATACCTACTCCTCGTGATAAATACGGTAAAAGATGCAGAGAGACGGTAAAAGATCCAATATCTTTACGCAGCGCAGGGGCAAATGGTCGAGCCGATCGCAGATCTTGCTCGTCGACGATTCGAGTCATTCTGCGTTGAATGCGGTCAAATGGAAGAAGCTGGCACTGGGGAGCTCCCACCCAGAGGTGAGAGCAGTACGCAATGTGAGGCTGAACCTGAGCCTTATAAAATTACAGGTGCTGGGCCAACGTGAAGTAACCGATTCGCCTTTACGAGCACACCAAGCTTATATAGAGGCTACTTTTAGATTTATCTTTCAAGTGACAGCGAACGACGCTCGATATGTTAACGCTAAGTATTCCAATGCTAGTTGAGGGCGGCAAGGGGAGTGTTATCAAAACGGAGTGATACGACAAAGGGGCATAGTTTAGCTGGATTTTGACCGGTTTTAAGTCGAGACATGCACCGTCGACTGGTGACGAGACGTAGGTTTACGAGTTTGACATGCAAACTAGTCAACAAGCCTCGTAGTGGAGAGTTCCAACTGAACCAAAACTGAAAAAAAAACACTCCAAATTTGATCAAAAGTCAAAGTCATGTTAACTGTTTTCTTTGACTACTGCGATGTTTAGCACCAGTATATACAAAGTTACTTTATGTTTAGCATAAAGGCATAAATTTAGCATAGGATTTCTTGGCGGATGGACAAATGGTAAATAAAGTACATTATTTCAGTGTTGTGCGGCATTTAAGAGAGCAAATTCGAGGAAAAAGGCCAAATTTGTGGAAAGAAAATTCATGGATTACACCTCGAAAATGCACCTTCGTATTAGGCCATCATTGTGAACGATTTTTTACAAAAACTCAACAAATACCATCGTTAGGCCACCTTATTCACAAGATATGACTTCAACCGACTTTTCTTTTTCCTAAACTCAAACAACCACTTCGTGGCACCTTCATGGTGTTTCCATTCGGTAGAGGATAAAGGAGAATTCGCGGCGGGAACTGAACTCAATTCTGGGAAAAGCGTAGAATATAATAAGAAATATTTTATTACTCTTCTCGATATGTTCTAGACTCTGAAGTGCCAGGTAGTATAAGGTACTAATAAAAATACTGAATTTTACTACAAATATTTATTTATAATATTTATATATCTATAATATATGTATTAATAAATACATATAAATATATTTTTATTTATCCACAAAACAGAATACTTACAATCTCTTAAAGAACATACAGTGATATAGGTTAACATAGCAAGACTATATTATCCTAAGTATGTGTACACATAATGATCAGCATAATTAGCAGTTTGTACTCATATTGTTTAATTAATGAATTTAATTTTTTTATGAATAAAAATAAAATTAATGAATGAGAAAAATTTAAGTGGCAACGTTTGCGATCAATTTGGGCAACACCTAAAAATAAATTTGCCCACATCCCTTTTCAAACTGTAAAGGTTTTGGTTAAATATGTCACGAGAGCTATGGTGTTCTTGTAAGATAAAGAAAATAGAACTTTATTGGTGAGATAAAAACAAACTACTCGATGTCTCAAAGTACCTACTTATCTAATCTGCAATTGACAAGAGGCGAAACTGTATACCGTAGCTATCTGTGGCACACGTAGGATAGTGTTCTGTAGCTGGCATTGAAAAACATACCTACAGAAGTCTTAATCAAGCATGCTTGATCAACGATGCTTAATTTGCCACACTATTACGGATATGTGGAAGTAAGTTTGGGCGTATGTATATGATAGTTGTCACTCATTTCGAATAGGTCCAAACCATTTTATACCTGATGCATATAATTATTTTTTAAGTCCTGGCTTAGCGTATATGAAACTTTCATTCCATTTTAATGTATAGTTCCCAAGGTCGCGATTAAACTGATTTATCGCGAGTGAAGCCGTGGCTGGTAAAACATGTTTACCAGATTGCCCAGGCAGGCATGCAAGGCAGAGTCCTCCACCCGGACAATCTGTTTTGAATGCTTAACTGGGCCGGCAGATTCACCGGGCTGAAAAGAAAGTCTGAAAAGAACAAGTTAAACAATATGGTATCAATTACATACAATGTGATGGGCTTTCTCCGCTCCTTCCTTGAACCCCTTAGCCTATCGTGACCTACTTAATCTACTGGCCAGTAATAATTAAGTGGGACTTACGACTACAGCTGAGGGCTCGATGATCGTCCAGTCCTTGAGGTTCCAACGTCACGACGGCACCATCGCACAATTACACAACACAGTATTGAGTATTTTATAGATCAAATCGTAAAGTATAACAAATATAAAACAAATAATACGCGTAAGCAAATTAACTGCAAATTCAACAATTATGACGACAAAAAAGGGAACCAGAGGAGAATTATTTTCAAAAAGTTTACCAAGATAATTTCACGTACCAAAATTCCATAGATCACAAAAAGACGACTAGCAAAGCGGTGTTTTCCAATTGCCCGCGAAATTGATCGGTCCGAACAAACATTTTTCAACCATATTTAAGTTTACTTGAATTATATTGCTAGAGCGCTCACACTAGAATACAAGAGTATTTATACAAAATGGTGGATTCAAGATGCCCTCCATACGAGGTATTTTCTTTAGTAAATACTGAGTTTGAAAAAGTTTGTCAAATAACTAAGACACAAATAAAAGGTTTCCAATTACAAGTATTTTTATATTTGTAATTTTGTAATGTAACGCAGAGCGTGCATTATCGCAAAAATAAATATATTACAATTAAAGGGTTGGGTCATTATTAGCAAGTTTTAGCTTTAAACTAGTTAAAGCTAAAACTTGTTAAAGCCCCAAGTTTTAGCCTTAAACTAGTTAAAGCTAAAACTTGTTAATGATAATAGTAAAAATTAGAGTTATGAGTCATTGTCTTGTTAGCTAAGTCGGTCAGAGCATACCCTATCTATAGGCACTATTTGCTTGTGTGCTAAATCTATTTTCATTCAAGAAAAAAATCGTTAGTTAAAAAATAAAATACAAACAATTGGAAGACTATAAATACTCAGACAGGTAAAAATAAACCTGAAGATTCAGCATGGCTTGATAAATCGAACCTCTGGTCTATAGAAAATGGCAAATAACTTGTCTTGGAACTTGTCAGAAATCTAGGGTCTTTTTTCTAGCCCCTAGAAGTTCTTAAGTCATTAAATTATTGTCCCGACGTAGCAGAAACAGGCCTGGTTCACTCCGTGTTTACATTACTATTTGAGAAACCATTTACCTAAATGTTTCATTATAGTAGTACGGAATCCTAATAAGAAAAACAAAATAATCGAATAAATGGTAAACACTTACAAAATACATTATATAAGTTGTAGCTATATACATGATGTTTTATTTTTACTTGAGAATATTGATTCGGGCTTTACTTTGTAGATACCTATTTTCAGCTGTAAAAAGAAACGAAGCGTCATAGCATGCTGCCTGTGAGCTAGTAGGAGAGTACTATGTGAGTGCGACAAATGGATGCTCGATTAACGCTTGTTCGACAAAACTGTACTGCGATTCACCATAGAGCGATTGTATGCTAGAGCGATACACTAAAGTTCGACATCATTCTAGTGCGACTCTATGTAAGTTCGACAAATGGATGTGCGATTAACACTTGTGCGACAAAACTGTACTGCGACTCACCATATGACTATTGTACGCTACAGCGACACACTGAAGTTAGACATCATTCTAGTGCGACACTAAACACTCAATTTTGTTAATTAAAATGCATAACACCAGGAAAAAAGAGCTCTATTCTACCAAATATTTCAAGTTATGTATACTTACAGCAATCCTATTTCTGTTGGTTTTTTGTTAATTTTTGTTGATAGATTAGCCCTTGGCCATAATCTCACTTCATAATAAGTAATAATGTACCAAAGTTGTTAAACAGGCTTCAATTTGAACGGGGACTGGCTCTCAAGTAGGTACAGCTACGAGACACTACTGACGCGCTCGTAGTGAAGTTTTACTTAGCTGTTCTCAACCGATCAGCAAAGTTAAGCAACGTCGCGCGCGGTCATGAGTTGTATGGGTGACCGCTAGTGACAATACTACTGTGCGCTTCCGTGCTTCGGAGGGCACGTTAAGCCGTCGGTCCCGGTTGTCGTCTTAGGATGGCAGTCGTTATAGCATGGTGGTATAGGGCATTTTGCGAATGCCCGCATGGCTAGCTATCACCCTCAAGTAGAAAATCTGTCGCCAAGCACCTAACGGGGTGTTCCGGCAGCTGTCCTTGAGAGCCAGTACTTCTAGGTTAGCCTAAACAACATCTTCGACCACATCATCACTTACCATCAGGTGAGATAGTGGTCAAAGGCTAACCTGTAGGGCATAAAAAAACACATGTGATTTTAGTGCTATTGTAATTCATGGTTGCTTAGCCAGGCAGGAAAACACAAAATGTCCTACAACCATGCAAAAAAATAGTTCGCGTTATTTGCTAGGACTGCCTCTGCCTATGCCTCCCAACCTCACAGAGAGAGAAGCTTGCAACCAAGCCCTATCATCCATCTCAACATTCAAAACTGACACTAAAGTATCTTATACTTTATAAATAAATAAGTACCCGGCTGGGACTCGCGTTATATATACCGGATACATTCCGACCAGTTTCAGGGTATATGGGAGTCACGGTCAGTCAGTTACGTGCTGAGGCCCGCGCTCGCCGCTTCGCACAACCGTGACTCCCAGACGAAGGGCTACAATATAGCCCGAAACTGGTCGGAATCTATCCGATAAATATAACGCGAGTCCCAGCCGGGGTCCTATTTATTTATAATCTTATACTTTGTCTACGTTTAAAAGAAGCTCACTTTGTTACCATAACTATTCTGTGTCATAACTGAGAACATCTCAAGTTATATTTAAATTTAGGAACACAGAGACAAAACCCAATAATGGTAAAAAGCCATATGGGCGTTAATGTTGAATAATCTGCTAGCTAATATGTTATTATCTATATTTGAAATTTCTCAACGTATTACATTTTAGTTGGACTTATTGTAATTGACCGAGCGAGAACTTAGTTCGAGCGAAGCGTCTCTGCTTCAACTTAGACAAAAATGCTTTCGTATGTCCGGTTGTTCTCCTCTACAGGTCGCATTTCTCAACCGATTCTCACGAAATTTTGTGAGTAGGTTTGATAAGTCCATATTATTTTTTTGTTGATTCAGTTTTTCAAAATGACGGATGTTAGTACATTATAAGGTGTTGAAAGTATGGACGCCTGCGCTTAATTTAATGGCAATGTTCTGATACGCACGTCAGTTGCCTAAAAGAGATATTCTATCTCTCTCTCTCTCTCTCTCTCTCGTATAATGAATTATTTAATTTCCACGTTATTGCAGCCAGTATATTAATTCGAGATAAATACATTACCAAGTATGTAAAATAATTGTATATTTAGTACTTACCTACCTATTTCCGATACAACTAGCCTTCGCTGGGGCCCGCGAGTTATTACTTGGACTTATGTCGCTTACTCGCGAGGTTTACAGCTCGGAGAGCCACTAGTATTGTTACCATGGATAAAATACAGCAAATAAATTATATTAATGCGTATTAGGACAGCCTGTTATTACCGGATCACTCCATATAGATTGACTTTCGGCAACTCGGTAGGGGATTTGATCGAGAGATTTATCTGACATACACACATCGCTGACATTATTAGATAAGTGTTGATATGTGATATAATAAGTAAGCAGACGTTGGCACGAGTGCAGTGCAGTGTGCGGCGAACAGGATGAAGTGGCTGGTATTGTTAGCAGGTATGATTGTATTCAAATATTATAAATTAAACCGGCAAAAAACACCCACGTTGAGGATCGAATACGTCGACCCGGGTTTCGAGCATATCAGATTGTATTCTTTAATTTATTTGAAGCGCTCGTAGCGAAGATTACGCAAAGTTAATCAACGTCGCCCGCGGTCATGAGTTGGATGGGTGACCGCTACACTACCGTGACATTACTACTGAGCGTGCATGTGCTTCGGAGGGCACGTTAAGCCTTCGGTCCCGGTTGTCGTTTTAGGATGGCTATATATAGTTGTTATAGCATGGTGGTTATATATAGCATTATAGCTAGCCAGCCGGGTAATCGCAAAATGCCCTTCCACCATGCGGTGAAGCTCAAGCCGGCGGTGGGGATCGAACCAGGGTACTGCGGCGTGGCAGTCCATAGCTATTACCGCTCGGCCATCATTGCTATACAAAAATCATCAGTTCTTTTACCATCGTCACGCATCAGATCATCCGGTTTGACAATATATGCAATATTGGAGCTGGTTAACACCCGGCGGAGGACATTGTTATTTTTTACCAACTTCAAAAAAGGAGGAGATACCAATTCGTCTGTATTTATATGTTTTCATGTTCGTTACCTCAGAACTTTTAAGTTTTTCAATTAATTGATTTTGATGATTCTTTTTTTATTTGAAAGCTGATGCTTGCCGCGTAGTCCCATTTAAATTTCATCAAAATCGGTCAAGCTGTTTTTGAGTTACACTCCAATAACTGAAAAGTATTTTCCTATCTTGATGATATAGTAATTTACAGTGAATGACAATCGATCCCATAAGTACCAAGGGTCACTGAAAAGGGTGTAACTAAATATTTTACCAATAAATGGAACCGACTTCAATTCTCAAATGTTTGATATAACTTGTTGGAGTCGGTACCATGTACCGTCTTCGACATGTACAAGCAATTTATTTTTAATGAGTATCTTAGTTTTTGAAATAGGAAGATATTATCGTATTTCAGACAGAGCGTATGGCGTTACCGTCACGTTGGCGTGCGCTTTTATTGTACCTTTTATTGTGATTTTTGTACTTGCCAGCAACAAACTACTTAATTAGGGATAATATACTCCTTAATTAATTAATAGTCTTTATTGGAGTTTCATTAGAACCCCTGAACAACAAGCAGTTTTATTTTCGTAGGAGTGTCCGTGGCGCTATGCGCAGTGCCGCGTGCGCCGGCGCAGCGTGACGTGCTGGTGGAGGAGCACGGCGATGGAGGGTTCCTACTATCTGCCGTCTCACGTAAGTACATAGATATTGAAACGTTACCAGATTGAAAAAATATACTAAAATAACGTGGTTATATAACTACACTCGTTTGTAGTACTCAAATAATATGGGATAACCACGAAGAAACTTTTTTACTAGGTGGGTAAAAATCACGTGAATATATCAGATGTACCCAACAAAAGTTGCGAGCTGTGAAGGCGTCCCGAGCTCTCCTTGAAATCAAAACCGGATGTGATAATGAATAGATTCAGGCGTTAATTTGCGAAAAAGAAAACATCAAATTAATATTTTAATAAAACACTTAAAAAATATAAAATAATATATATTGACTATTCCGCCTAATTTTCCTGTTAAGCCGACGTGACGTCGAGAAAGATCTTCTCGATCGTGCGCTCGTAGACCTCCTGAGGGTGCTTCGTGTGGAAGCGAAACGCGTCGAAAATTCTTCCAGTTTGGCTGCGTGGCGTTTGTGACGTCACGTCGGCTTAACAGGAAAATTAGACGGAATTGTCACTAAATATATTTTTATATTTTTTAAGTGTTTTATTAAAATATTAATTTGATGTTTTTCTTACTTATTCACGAATTACTTACCCTATTATTTTTTTTCTGGATAACCGTGAGAACAGCTCTCGGCCAAACCACGACTTCGGATTTGAATCAAATCAGAGGTTATGATGGAAGCATTATAAAAGGAGAATAATGTGTGTTGAAATAATAAAAAGAGTATTATGAAAGAGAAGGAACACTGGACCAGGTTCCAGGAACGTATATGAATACAAGTGATGATGAAAATGAAATAAGCATGGATGAGATTTTGAAAGCTTTAAAAGGTATGAAATTAGTTAAGGCTGCAGGATATAATAGTGTCAGTCGAGATGCTGAGAGCTGGGCGAGGCATAGTAGGTACTCTGTTGCACCGCCTTTTTAATTTGTGTTGATAATTACAGCCTTGCACCAGTCACCTGGGACTCGGCAGCTCCTTTGTTCCGCTTTATAAAGGAAAAGGGTCACAACAAGACTGCAAGGATTACCGCGGTATATATATGCGAAAGTATTATTGAACAAGTGATAAAAGAGACATCTGTTATACTATAGACAGGGATTATAGCTTCACATCAGGTGGACATCGTGATTGTTTTCTCACAATCACATAAAATAAAATCGGCCAACTGCGACTGGGACTCGCACACGAAGGGTTCCGTACCATTATCTCGTTTTCATTATTATTTTTAGCAAATAAACGGCGAAAACCTCTTTTATTGTATGGGAGCCCTCTTAATTATTTATTTTGTTTTAATTAATTACCTATATTTAAGGAGAACATAAAACTAAGTATTCTGTGAACAGTGAAAGCGTCTACCTGTCACCGTTATTAGTATCGAGCAAAAGTAAAAGATCAAGTTTTTTGTATGGGAGCCCCTTTAAAATATTTATTTTATTTTCTTTTTAGTACTTGTTGTTATATCTGCAATAGAAATACATCATCGGTGAAAATTTAAACTGTCTAGCTATCACCGTTCTTGAGATACAGCCTGGTGACAGACGGACGGACGGACAGCGAAGTCTCAGTAATAGCGTCCCGTTTTTACCCTTTGGGTACGGAACCCTAAAAAGATATAAGTACTCGTGCCTGATAAAAAAAGTATTTTATTTGAACCAGCATCCGGTTCGGAGCTGCTTGGCCACATCGGGAGGAAGGTGTCTGCCGAAGACCTCCAGAACGACGTGACTTTCGAGCTCAGTCACTCGTACGACGAGGCCAGCGGCGGCTACAAGGTCTCGGTCTTCTGGGATGGGCCTGCTGACAAGGTCTTTGAGGACTGTTTCGACTTTGGTAAGTTTACCAGCGGTCACACCTTCCTCATATATCTAGAATTGACTGACTCTAGGCATATTTCCTCAGAATTCCGGGCTAGAAAATGAAGGAGGAACCTAATTCATGTAATCAACTCTTTCCATGGTTGTTCGAGATAAGAAGAGCACCTTCCTTGCACACCACACAAAATAACTGACGTACGCTAGCCAAAATAAATTAATTTACTCACAGCACAGAAATCACGTTAAAATCGAAGTTCAGTTGCACGGTGGTAGGGCATTTTGCGAATACCCGCCTGGCTAGCTACCTTCAAGTAGAAAATCTGTCGCCAAGCATCTAACGGTGTGTTCCGGCAGCTGTCGTTGAGAGCCAGTAATTCTAGGTTAGCCTGAACAACACCTTCGACCACATCATCACTTACCATCAGGTGAGATAGTGGTCAAAGGCTTGATATCAGCAATAAAACAAGAAAGTTTTTAGATTATTACCGAATTTCACGATATCGGAAAATGTATGATAACTATCTACTATAAAAAAAAAAGTTATCTGATGTTTTTAGATGATTACCTATTTTAATGGAATCGGAAAATGTATGAAACGGGTTTTTTTAGTGCAATTTATTTTATTGAGTAAATTTAATTTTAATTATATTATTTTTCTGTAATGGGACACTGGATTCATTGAAGTCCAAAATATATAATGTGTACATATCTATATTGTATCCCTTATTAAAATATTTAATAAGATTGTTACAGAAAAAGCATTTTCTATCAATTTAGCCGATGACGACAACATTATCTTTTGCAAACCTGTCACTGCCGTACATACTGCGATTTCTAAGACGCTTGCCAAACATGGAGATTATGTCCATACCCTTTTTGGGAGAAATAGGTAGGTTCAGCAGTTAACGTTCTTGCTGACTCCTACCTACATAAAAATACCTAGTGCGATCAGACAAAATAGAGAGGAACAGATAAAATAAATAATATATTATAAATGTCACGCTATACGTGGACTAACTTATCTCTAACAGCTCATCTCTAATATCAATTGAAAATGACAGCCCAAGATACGAGTTTCTAAGATCAATAAATGCCAAGAATAACCTATCTTATCGCATAAAGAATTGATAGGGCACTGATAATCATATACCGATATAGAATGATGTTTAGAGATCGCGGCTTAAAATGTATAAAAAAATCTGTTAACCACCACGCCCTCCATACTCAAATCCATAACAGGTTGTCTGAAGAATTAAATAGTTAAAATTTAAATACTTAGAAGCCACTTTAGAGCCATAGGGAGCCATAAAACTTCTTTGGTGTCTGCTCGCTTTGGTCCAAGATCAAATACCCTTCTTTCTTATATTCAAAACAGAGACTTATCTTCCATGTTCTATTTTCTCCCATAGGTAACAAACAATGGTATGGTGGTCCGGAGCAGAAAGAGCAATACTGGCCAATCCAGAATGGCAAGCTAAACAAATACTCCATCATCTCCAAAGAAGAAGATAACTCTGCCGTCTCAGAGCGCTACTGGCTCAACTCTGCTGGACAATACATTTACATCCAACCAGAAGCACCTCTGTTCGTAGACCACCATAATGTCCTCGACAACCACATCTGCTTCATCGCAGAAGTCGAAGCCCCATACTCCAAAAGACGTACACACAACGTCTTGAAATACGATCTGTGGTTTTTCGAAAACGCCAAAGTGGCTCAACAGCATGCCGTCGATACATACCTAGGCAAGCCTTCTGGTCTGCCTGACTACAGAATGATCCAGTACCCAGTCTGGTCTACGTGGGCTAGATATTCGCGTGAGATCGATCAGGAGAGCCTCTGGACCTTCGCCAACGAAATTAAAGACAGTGGATTCCCTAACGCTCAGTTTGAGATTGACGATCTTTGGGAAATATGCTACGGTTCTTTGACAGTCCAAGAGCGGAAACTTCCTGATTTGAAGGGGCTCGTGCAAGACATCAAGAGTCTTGGCTTTAGGGTATCTATTTGGGTACATCCGTTTATAAACAAGGACTGCAATCCATGGTACAGCGACGCTTTAGAAAAGGGGTAAGTCATTATTTTCCAACACAACAATTTGGAGAACTTAAATTGAATGTTCTATATCCATCAACTTGTTCTACAGCTATCTAGTCCTAAACGAGGAAGGTAGCCCAGACTCCACTTGGTGGAACAACAACGGCTCCGTCCCTGGGTACATCGACTTCACTAACCCGGAGGCCTCTGCCTGGTACACCGACCGCGTTAGGAACCTCATTGAAACTTACGACATTGACAGTGTTAAGTTTGACGCTGGAGAGTCCAGCTGGTCTCCTCAGGTACGTAACTTTTACTAAGCTGACAGGCTAGTCTAACCACTATCTCACCAGCTTTCCCATTCATATGATCGAAAAAGGTAAATAGGATAGATCTAGTAACGGGACTGGCAGTCAAGCACAGCTGCCTGAAAAACACCTCTACAGATTCTAATGAATAGATTCAGGCGTTACTTTGCGGAAATCCATATATTATTTAATAATAACAAATATTTTTAAAATATTTTACGAAAACATCAAATTAATATTTTAAAAATATTTGTTATTATTATCTACAGATTCTCTTTTGTAGAAAAAGTTCCTCATGTAGAAAAAGTAATAAATGTAAATCTAAAACTGTATGTAAATATTTAATGTAAAAATACTACAAATAATGAAAGTTTCTAACATTTTTAGTCGAATATAGTAATTAAACAACTTTAAACGGTTTTAAATCGCGTACATTTCTTTTTTTATTGATTTAAACCGTTTAAAGTTGTTTAGTTACTATGTGTAATAATCGCGAAAACCTGAGACAACATTAGTCGAAGAGTTTCTTACATTATCGCACGCTTTGGTGCTTGCGATAGTACCTTCTTGAAAATATGAATATTTTGAGAATAAGAATAGTGGATATGACGAACTAACAAGTTCAAATTGGTTTACTTTACACTGTGGCGCTCATTATCATTATAAACTAGACTTTGTGAACGACGGCAGCGTAGGCAGCTGATCAGAAGAAAATTCAAGTTACTTGAAAAACATTTTGATTGAGAAGTCCTACAACACAGTTTGTTGTACAGATTACCTACTTAAATGCAAAGATGCTTGGACAGTTATGCCTCTACCTACGTCATTTAAGAAAAAATATTGTGATAATTTTATAATATAGATTGTAACCCATTGTTAGAAATGTTTAAAAATAATGACACGATTCTTGCCCGTTCTTCTCGCAGTGGCTCTATACATTGTTTTTGTGAACGTGGCAGTACTATGTAGAATATCATACTATTAAAATTAGTAATTGACCTTCATAAGAGCGCCGTAGACGCCTAAATTGATAATGATTTTGACTTCGACTTTGATCAACCAGTTACTTAGGTTAAATATACTGAATTCTTGTTTTGTATTGTAGGTGCCAGTGCAAAATGGCGACATCGACCTCCACCCGGGACATGTGGTCCAGTCGTACGTGCGAGCTGTCGCGCAATTCGGACCCATGATTGAGATCAGAGCTGGCATGAGGTAATATGCCAAGTTCTTTTTTAGCATATTGGAGTATGGAGATGTTTCTGGTGGTCTGTAAGTGGAGTACACTCAAAAAAAGAAACAACAAAACCTAATTTGTATTTTTTCCGAAATAACAGAAATTTGTCTATTTACTAATAAAGTATATTAAGGGTATGTTTCAGAATGTTCAAGTGAGTTCAATGTATTGCACTATGTACTCAAGTATTATAACATTGATATAGAATGGCGTGTTATATTTGTGTAGGTACTTTTTACACTTTGATCATTTTATTTTATTAGTGAGCATGTAGAGTATCTATGACTGTTTTATGAAATCTGTTGTATAAAATGTAAATCCTTTATTAGCCATAAGATATGCTAAGTAAGAATTTGTTGTTTTATGTTCAGGGCTGTGGATTTTGTGTAATATATAAATATGTTCTGGTTATACTACCCAGAACATAAAATAACTGAATGATAAAAATGACAGTTAATATGCAGCGCGTTTCAAGCTTAAACCAATGGATAGGCTAAATGGATGACTGTGAAACGCAAACATAGTGTTTTATTTATTAAATATTGTCTGGGTAGTATAACCGGAACTTACTCGAACATTCTGAAACAGGCCCTAAAACTAATAAATTTGCTATGTTTATATGATACTGAACTGGTTTTGTTATTTTCAATTCGTTTAAATGAAATCAATATTTTTGTTGTAAATTGACTTCTATAGACAAACTGGTTCGGAAGCCTATAACCAAACGTTTGCACGAAACATAACAAAACTCTTCGGCAGTGATAAGCTTAACAGAATTGACTGTATGTCACAAAAGCAGACATCATAATTATTTCGTCTATATATTACCAACAATTATTGCTATTTTAACCTAACGCTCTGTATCTAATTCATTTATATTAAGACGACCTGTTTGATTGCACAGAGTTAGACAAAATACCTATACCATACCAAAAAATAATAAGTTCAAAGCAACCCAACTCCAGTAACTCAACTAGCTTTTGTTATGTGTGACACTGGTTCGACTGTCACAAATTTTATGCAACTGGTAGGCAAAGTTTTGGTTATATAGAGCAAAACTTTTTTTTCAGTACCTATATGGAGATGTTACTGCAGGCAGCATCACGCCTCGCTAGATGCAGTGTTGTTTGAGTCAAAGAGATATACAGGGTTATTGGTAAAATGCTAACAACTTCTTAGGGTCGACTTCTGCTAGTCCTAAGAAACATTTGATGTTTTTTTTGTTATGAAAAAAAAAATTTTTTTTTATATATCATTTGAATTTTCTTTTGTGTTTTTTATATGTTTTTGACTGAATAAGCACCTGATCTGCACAGCAGGCACACTGCACTGCCAGCACCAGGACATCTGATGTCAAAAGTATCTTTTTTTTTAACTGGCGGTATGCCTTTATTAAACAAATACTACAAACTATAAACAACAGTACAGCTACTACAATACTACAGCTACTACAGTAAAAGCATTTGGACTCATAGGGAGTCCAAATGCTCTAACCCACTGTCAGTTGGCAGCGTGCCCAGCATGCTGGCAGCATTGCCCCGTTGAATTACAATGCTTATTCTTTGAGCCAAATAGGTGCCAGCATTTTGATCACGCGTCGCATCGACCAAGCGCTCTGATAGATTTTGGAAAATACATATATAAGTCTCTTATGTCTGTAATGTATTTTATCATATTTTTTACTATGCAAATATTCAAAACTTTATTCAAAAGGACCACGGGCGCTCTTAGCTCGCTGTGGAGAATGATCAGTGAAACACAAAAATATAAAAAAAATATATTTTCAAAACAAAAAAAAATATTCCCAAAATGTTTGTTAGGACTAGCAGAAGTCAACCCTAAGATGTTGTTAGCATTTTACCAATAACCTTGTATAAAATGAGGGGTACTTAAACTGTAAATGAAAACCTTCATGTCACAGGACCCAAGATCTGCCAGTGTTCGTCCGCATGGTCGACAAGGACACCTACTGGGGCTTCAACAACGGACTCGCCACATTGATCACCACACTGCTGCAGATGAACTTGCAAGGTCTGATCTATCTGCTGGTTCGAAAAGTTTTGGATTTTTGTACATAGCGCAATTCGTAGAATGTAGTGAAGCCATGGCCATTCATATATATATAAAAAACGAATTGAGTGGCTCCTCCTTTTTATGAAGTTGGTATAAAAATAAAATGGTATCGGCTTCTAACATCGAAAAGTATAAATGAACATTAGTGA
Source organism: Plagodis pulveraria (assembly GCA_963890685.1). NCBI lineage: Eukaryota > Metazoa > Arthropoda > Insecta > Lepidoptera > Geometridae > Plagodis > Plagodis pulveraria. The sequence goes on along the minus strand of OY982961.1, from coordinate 2,846,734 downwards.
ATTCGGTACAATCCTGATATATTTGAAGCAGTGATGGCTCTGTGGCATTGGCTATAGACTGCCGTGCCACAGGTCCATGGTTTGAATCTCGCCGCGGGCTTGAGCTTCACCGCATGGTGGAAGGGTATTTTGCGAATGCCCGCCTGGCTAGCGACCACCCTCAAGTAGAAAATCTGTCGCGAAGCACCTAACGGTGTGTTCCGGCAGCAGTCGTTGAGAGCCAGTGAAATTACAGGCACATGAGACTTAACAACTATGTCTAAAGGTGACGGGCGCAGTGCAATTCGTGACTTGTCGAAATGCATCTGTTATAGGCAGAGGTTAGTCCGCTTAACATCAGGTGGGCTTGATCCGTCTCAATTACATTTAAAAAAATACCATGAGCTCCCATTTTAAGGTTTTACTTCCAAAAGTTATTTCATTTTGTCAGTGCTCAGACAGTTCCGTATTTTTTCACGCTTTTCATGATGCATACTACTTACCAGATCGATTTCCACTCGCCCATAATGTACACGCATCGATTTGGGCATCTTCCTCCGTTTTTCGGAAGTCAGTATAAAATAATTAAAAAATGCTACACTATGATCGTGAAAACTATGGTACGCTACCATTTGGTAGATGCTCCTGCATTTGACCTGCTTGATGATGGCTTTAGAATTTCTTGAACCCAATTTTGATTGAAAAATAGGTTTTGTTTTAGTCAGATAAGGAATAATATTTTAAAGTACATGATTGTAAAACGGCGACCACCCCCCTCCCTTACCCTCATCTCTTCTCGTGAGTGCCGCAAGTGGCAAGTACGAGTAAAATACCGGAAGGTGGGCAGCAGCGCCTTCTCAGAAACTGCTATCCCGAAGACGTCTGCTAAGCGTAGGGATTATGGGCTGATACAGTAATGTAGATCTATGAAGATCTACATTACTGTATATTTTAAAAACAGCGTTTACTCCATGGATCCAAAACTTTATAATAAGCTACCAGATAGTTTAAAAGACTGTAAGTTTTTATATTTTTGAAAGAAAATTGAAATATTTGTTGACTGAAAAATGCTATTACACAGTAGACGAATTTCTTAACGATAAACTAGTATAACATAATAATTGATAATTATATAACTCATAAATTTAAGTTTGACATTAACTAGAATTTAATATTACTTTAATTACGAATCAATTTGAAAATTATTGAATTCCTATTAATTAAATCCTATTGCAAATAATTATTTATTTATTTGATTATAGGCGAGCAGCGTAATGCTGATGTGCCTATATCATTCTGTGTCGAAATATATATTATGTATTTTTTGTAGTGTCCACACATTTTTTTGTTTTATCTAGCAGTTTACAAATGGGCAAGAGATTTTTTGCTTTTATGCAACCAGCCATCCAGCTGGTTTTTAAATGCATTTACAGATGTAGCAGAAACAACCTCCTCAGGCAACCTGTTCCAGTTATGAACAACTCTGTTGCTGAGAATATGGTGTGCTGTGTTTGTGTTAGCATGTACACGTTGAATTTGCTGGTTATGCCCTCTGACTTCTTTGTCGCGGATGACTTCCACAAACAGATTATGTATTTCGGGGAGGTTGTATAATCCGTTGAGGATTTTAAAAGTTTCTATGAGGTAACCTCCTTTCTTCAAGAGTAGTGAGACGCAGGATTTCCATTCTCTGCTCGTAAGATTAGATTAGATTAATTTTATATATATTGTTAAATATTGTACACCAATTATGGTATATTACAGAGACACGTGGGGTGCTGGGTTAGAATTGCACCACCCCATATCATACCGTGGGTGTCGTAAGAGGCGACTAAGGGAAAAATACTGGAAGGTGGGCAGCAGCGCCTTCTAAAGAACTGCCATCTTACACTGCGATCCCCAAGCCGCCTGCCAAGCTTCTTAGGCGAGAAGGGTGTGTTCAGCAGTGGACGAGTCAGCTGTTACAGTACAGTACAGAGACACGTAACTTATTATGATATTATCTTTATAGTAACCTGAAATAATGCAATAAATATGATTTGATTTGACTTAAGATCTGTACCATATCGGCAGAGCGACAGGGCCAGTGACCTGAAGTCAAGGGTTTGAAACCCGTTAGCTAATTATTCTATATAAAGGAATTGTAATATATTTAAAGGCTACACCCTCGTCCTCCCGGACATGATCGGCGGGAACGGATACAACGAATCTCCGAACAAGGAACTGTTCGTGAGGTGGCTGCAAGCCAATGTCTTCATGCCGACTCTGCAGTACTCCTTCGTGCCATGGGACCATGATGATGAGGTATGAACCACCAACTCACACAAATAAACTTCTAGGTTAGCCTGAACAACATCTTCGACCACATCATCACTTACAATCAGGTGAGATAGTGGTCAAAGGGTAACCTCCAGGCATAAAAAAATCTCGTGATTACACTGAAAAAACACCACTTTTATATTTTGATTTCAATATTCGAACAAGAAATGAGTACCTAAGGCAATGAACATGTAATCAGGGTCAAATACAACTTTACAATGTTTAATATTACGAAATATTTTGCAGTGATAAAATTTTGGTCTTGAAAAGCATTTACGAATATAATTGAACAAAATAAATTGAAGGTTATTTATAAATTACTCAGAAAAGAACCTACATGTTTATAAAAAACAAAAATTTTACGTTTAAAAATGATTGTAGGATTAAATAACCACATTTGACGATTTTATCTATATCTACACTAATATTATAAAGAGGAAAGATAAAGGTAAAGATAATGTTATTGTTGAAACATGAGAAATTTTACACTTTCATGCAATTTGTTGGTACTTAATAAATAAAAGTTCATCATATTTTGCCTATGAAGGCGTACAATATGGAGAGATAAAGCCATGTCTTAATTACAAACATTGAATAAAATACAAAATTCACTAAAATAAAAACATTCTAAATAATGCAGTGGTTATACAGTAGATTTGTATATAACGAATAAAATTAAAAACTACTGGACCGATTTGAAAAATTCTTTCACCATTAGAATCCTACATTATCCCTGATGAACATGAGCTATTGAATTATTTTTAAAGTTGTTTTTTTTGTGTAAAATATCCTTGCGAAGCCGCAGTTACTTGTTACTGAAAGTAATTATTCATTGCATTTGATCTCAAAGCTGTTTTTTTATAGCAGTAGAAATCTTTGTAAACGTGTTCATCCGGAGAAGTACTGCCACCATATCTATTTTTACCACCAAGCAAAAATATTAACATTACTGTGTTCCGGTTTGAAGGTTATGAATGACGGTGAAATTACAGGCCCAGGCAGTTATAGGCAGAGGATACCGCTTAACACCAGGTGGGCCTCGTGCTGGTTCCATCACAATCCCATATAAAAAAATCTTCCGAAACATTATTTAGATGGCTGTTTGAATAGAAATTCTAATCAATATATTGTAGCTCTAACTGACATTGAACTTGTTTGGGCAGCATTGATAAAAAAATATCAACAGTTATTGACCGAGCGAGAACTTAGTTGACCGAGCCAGAACTTAGTTCGAGCGAAGCATTTCTGCTTCAACTTAGACAAACATGCTTTAGTATGTCCGGTTGTTCTCCTCTACAGGTCGCATTTCTCAACCGATTCTAACGAAATTTTGTATTCAGGTTTTCGCGATTACTACACATAATAATTAAACGTAATGGTCACTGGGGTGACCAGACACCCCGTGACCACGATCACTGCAAAGTGTTTGAAACGTCGTCGGGACAAAAATAATGATAAATATACGCGATCTAAACCGTTTAAAGTTGTTTAATTTCTTTGGTATTCAGGTTTGATAAGTCCATAAAAAAATTTTGACGATTCAGTTTTTGTTTTTTTTTTCTAAATGAGGGAGATATACATGATAAGATTTTGAAAGTATGGACGCCTGCGCTTAATTTAATGGCAATGTCGTGGGCACGTCAGTTGTCTAAAAGTGATAGGCTCTCTCCCTCTCCTATAATCAATTATTTATTATCCATGTTTTTGTATCCAGTATATTAATATATTAATATTAATTAATATATTAATTAGTATATTAATACGAGATAAATACATTACCATGTAAAATGATTGTATATTTACTACTTACCCACCTATTTCCGATACAACTAGCCTTTGCTGGGGCCCGCGTGTCATTTATTTTCTTAGACATAAGTCCAAGAAAATCATTTATTATTTACATTACATATCTAGATTTTTGGATTTCTCGACCCATTCTCCCATTAGCATGCACAGTGAACCTTAATTCAATTGTAAGCTATGCAAGGGCAGACTCGCGAGGTCTACAGCTCGGAGAGCCACTAGTTTACTTGTGCTCTTGCTTTTCTGGCTACGTCTAGAGCATTGAGCACAAAACTAGGGTTCGTTACGTGATCGGGGTCCTACAAAATTCCATGTCAATTTACTTACTTGTGGTTATTTCTAGGCCGTAGAAATCTGCCGCAAATACACGCAGCTCCACGCAGACCTGGCCGATGAGATCGTGGCCGCCATGCAGGCCTCCGTGGACCACGGCACGCCCGTCAACCCTCCCGTCTGGTGGCTCGACCCGGAGGACGAAGTCGCTCTCGCGATCTGGGATGGTTAGTATAGTAGAGCTCCTTGTACCTAAATACAAATAATGAGAACTTTGTCTTACCATCACTTGGCTTAGCTGAGTATTTGTTAAGGACAGACTTAACTTAGGTACTCAGCTTAAAGTTTGTTTTTTGCCTATATTAACGAACCACTACCTACACCCTATACAGAACACTACAGATACTACAACGAAATTTATGCAACCTAAAGGCCATAGCAGGCCCACAGTCATTCCAACTACCAGTTGGCAGCGTGCCCAGCATGCCTGCCCTGTTGGATTGCAATACTTATTCATTGAGCCACTTAATACCAGATTTTTTATGATGCATCGCCCAAGTGCTCTTATATGTTATGGAAAATGTATCACTTACATATCTTTAAGGTATAGTTATGGAGAGATTACAGTGTAGTATGCCATAAAGAGATATGGATTTGTATTACACCATTGATGCTGAAACGTACGCTCATATAACGTCGCAGATCAACTTATTGAGTAGTTTAATATGACTACGTCACCCAAAAGAGATGTAATAGTGTTATACACTAGTTTCTTGTAGGTGTGTACATGTCTATTAAATTTTACGCTGTAAGTAGGTAATTCTGTATACAGCCCACTAAACACTTAATGCAGCGCGTGCGCATCGAGGATGTATAAATAAACACACATTTAGCTCCTAACGGTGTGTTCCGGCAGTAGTCCTTGAGAGCCAGTGACATTACAGGCACATGAGACTTAACAACTATGTCTTAAAGTAACGGGCGCAGTGCAATTCGTGACTTGTGATGAAATGTATCTGTTATAGGTAGAGGTTAGTCCGCTTAACATCAGGTGGGCCTTGAGCTTGTTCCGTCACAATAACATAAAAATATACTGCAGTAGTTAATGATTTGATCTCATATATTTTTGTGAACTGAAACTAAAGAAAAGTCATATTATGATACCGGTATTATGAAAATTGTCGCTTGCGAAATGAAATTAACCCTGTACATGATTTTCTTTCCAGAATTCCTCCTTGGAGAGAAGTACCTTGTAGCCCCTGTTGTGGAAGAAGGTGCAGTATCCCGCGACGTTTACTTGCCGAAAGGAGAATGGGTGGACCCTTCAGGACAAGCCTATTCCGGCCCTGTGTGGGTTAAGGACTACCCCGCCCCCTTGGACACTCTACCTTACTTCATTCTGCAGGGTTAAGAAAAACTTTTGATGCGAGATTGAGACGTTTGAATCTTATATTTATTTGTGTGCAAATAAAATAAATATAATTTATAGAACTTTCTTTATCTCCTGAATATTCAAGGAGGAATCTATTCCCTCCTCAAAGGCCGGCAACGCATCCGCGATACCTCTGGTGTTGCGGATGTTCGTGGGCGACGGTGATCACTTACCACCAGGTGAGCTACCTGCTCGTTTGCCCTCCTAACCCAAAAAAAAATAATATTATAAGAGCATGGAGAGGCAATCACCTTGCATTTTATATATACTTACTTTTGCATTGTGTTAGGGCATATTGCGAATGCCCGCCTGGATAACAACCACCCTCAAGCAGGGGTTGGAAACCGGTTCCAAATTTAGGTACGGTTCTTCATTTAGGTTCCTATATACCTAGGTTCCATATTTCAGTACGGTTCCGCTTCCGGTTTTGTTCCGGTTCCAAAGTACCGGTTCCATAGAGCCTATTTAAGAGTTTCCAAGTGGATGGAAGGGATGCCTTTAGAGCTTGCACTGCTGACTACAATAATAATAAATGTTTATTGACTGAAAGAATAGTTTAACCTAATTACACTTTGTCTGATCCATATGGTTTACATTATTCAAACTGTGGGTACTAGCGAGCCCCAAACTAAGCGTGAGCCTGTATCTTGGGGCTCTGAGTGTGAATTTACAGAAATCATATATATACAAAAAGAATAGGTGTAATAAAAAGTTATACCATAGTAGAAAGACCTCTCTTTCTACTATGGTTATACATAATAAATAAGATTAACAAGTCTAGTAAGTGATGGGGAAATTCTATGTTAAGTAATAATTATAATTCAACATCTCGCTTCAAGATGCGAAAATGGTGAGGTTGAACTGTTTTACTTAAATTACCCCAATTAATAAGCATATGTGAACTTGTGAAGCATATGTCTGGAAAATAATCGAAAAAAGTATGAAAGAGTAATGATTGAAATAATTATGGATAGTGTGGAAGTATGTAAGAGTGTGTGTGTGTATGTGTGTGTGAGTGTGTGAAAGTATGTAACAGGGTATGTGTGTCATTGTGTGAGAGAAAGTGTGAGCATGTGAATGATGAAAGGGCTTTATGGGTATTTTGAGTTACTCATGCTTGACATTGTGTATTAAATAAGTTCCTCAGTTTCATCGTGCGAAAGCTTGATAACAAATTCTCTCACTTTCTTTTTATATGAAAATACCGTACAGTCTTTAATATTGCATAGTTTGCAGACCTTATTATATGTATGAGGATGAGAAAACGCTGGACTCCGCCGGGCCAAAAGAGAAGTTGCTAATGGGACAGGAAGTCTAAATGTCCTCCGTGATATGATATGCGTATAATCAAGGCTATTCATAAAAAAATTGTGTGCTTTATTGCATAATGTTTGTTCGATCTAGTAAGGTACAAGCTTAGTTAATCTGGATTGAATTTATTTATAGCTGATAGGCTTTGAACACTACTTCACCTGATGGTAAGTGATGATGTGGTGGAAGATTTTGTTATTATACTATTATTACTTACTGAGTCTCAAAGACAGCTGTCGAAACACTCCGTTAGGTGCTGGGTGACAGTTTTTCTGCTTGAGGGTGGCTAGGCTAGGGTGGAGCTTGCTAGGCGGGCATTCGCGAAATGCCCTACAACCATGTTGTAAACGACTGTCATCCTAAAGGAAGATTTGTATTATACCTCGACCTCGGAGGCGGGCCGGAGCGGAGCCGTCCGTGCTGCACGATTATATTACACCGAGCATTAACGAGTTTTATAAATCGCCACGGTCGCTTCCATATACAGCGTAGTGATGTGAATAATTAATAAACAGAACGGAACAGTGTTCGTATTAAGGCGCTGACAAGTGCTAAATAACTTTACTGGAACAGATTTTTAGCAAAATGTATTTAGTTGGCAGGAATAAGAAAATTATATGTTAATCTTGATCACATTATCTAAAGCCAAGAAAAGTCCGAAACACGTTTCCTTAAAAATTTCTCTATAGAATAAAATTGCAAAGTTGACCCTAAATTAAGGTTGTAACGTAAATATCTTAATTATTTACGTATGAATGTGTATGAAAATATATTAATAAAATAGCAAAACTTTATCAAGAGGGACAAGAAAAGTAACATTTTCGATTTATGTTACTAGTTTTGTGTTATGAAGCTTTCCTTCGGAAATTACCTAAACTGATCGCGATTTCACCATCGCGGTCTCTCTTTCACTCCTACCTACGTAGTCCGATAGTTACAACCGTAGTACAAAAATTCAGCATTTGACAGCGTCTTAAGTAATAAGCCTAACTACTAGCCTTTTTTATTCTGTGAAACTATGTACGTAAATTGACTACGGATAGATACGAACATGAAACACAGCGCGTTAGAGCGAGATGACGTGCGTTCCCTGGAGGCGCACGGGAACCCGCTGTAGAGTAAACCCGTCTTGTCGCAGCCGCCGATGTAATTGTAGCTTTGTACCTAAAGTGCGTAGTGCGCCAGACCTGCTTTCGTTCGCATCGCATACCGATAAAATAAAGGTTCTTATAGAGGTTCCGGTTCCGGTTCTGGTATCGGAACCGCTACATACCGGTTCCGTACCGGTACTATCGGAACCTTTTCGACTGACTGAACAACATCCGCGACCACATCATCATTTACCACCAGGTGAGATAGTGGGCAAAGGCTAACCTATCAGTCATAAAAAAAAGTCTTTAGATAACTATCATCAAGCACTTCCGTTAATCGTTCAATTCGTGTATATCTTTTGAACCCAGCATATGCTGGGTTATATAATGCTGAGTCTGGGGCCGGGCTCATTTCTGACGTCACGAAACATCGACATTATTTTATTGATGTGTATTGGATTTGTCTATGCAGTGTCTCGCAGTGAAGTTTGCTTAGCAGTTCTTAACCGATCAGCAAAGTTAAGCAACGTCCGCCGCGGTCATGAGTTGGATGGGTGACCGCTAGTAACGTTACTTACTACTGAGCGCTTCCGTGCTTCGGAGGGCACGTTAAGCCGTCGGTCCCGGTTGTTGTCTTAGTACGGCAGTCGTTATAGCATGGTGATAGGGCATTTTGCGAATGCCCGCCTGGCTAGCTAACACCCTCAAGTAGAAAATCTGTCGCCAAGTACCTAACGGTGTGTTCTGGCAACTGTCCTTGAGAGCCAGTAATTCTAGGTTAGCCTGAACAACATCTTCGACCACATCATCACTTACCATAAGGTGAGATAGTGGTCAAAGGCTAACCTATCAAGAATAATAATAAAAAGACCGGTAGGATCGCATAAGCACCGTCCTTCGCGAAAACATCTAACTTTTGACGGTGACAAGCGTCACTTAAATTTATTTTTAGGGAAATGCGAATATGTCATTAGTAATTTTTATGGAAAAAATGATCAGAACACTTATGTCATGCATACGATGACCAGTAGACTAACAGGTGAAGCTGCGGCTTTATGAGTGAGAGGGAAGATACAGTTTCATGGTCTGACTTTAGGGCCTTATTCATCCAACATTTTGGTGATCCGAGAAATTAAGAATGTATAGCAATTAAATTGGAAAGTTTAAAAATGAAACAGGGTGAAAACTATCTAGAATTTTGCAATCGCATCCAATCTACTAGAACAGCTGATATTGAAAGAAAAACAATTGTCTAACGCGGATATTAAAACAGTCTTAAATCACAATCTACAATAATACAGCGCTCAACGTGTCTGTACAATTTGCCAGAAAATGTAATATGCATTGTATTTGTAAGGTATTTAGATAAGAGTACAATGCGATTAAAATAAGAATAGGACGGGCTCTCGGCTAACTTCACTCATATTCACTCTAATACGTACGATCAGCAGAACAAACTTAAAAATAAAGCAATGCCATATATTTATACGTAATTTAAAATTAGTGACCCGAAATTGATATATTTTTAAATTCATATTTTTAAGGTTGACAGCACAGACGCCATCTTGGTTTGATGACATCGCGTCAGGGTCTTATTTCTCCTTCAGTGTACCTACTACGCGACACGTTTCCGAGTGCTTATTGATCTTCTCGTTTAATTTGTTTTTTTGAGTCTTTAATTTGTTCTTGTTGACTGTTTAATCTGTTTTTGATGATTGTTATATTTGTTTTTGTTACCCGTTACGATGATAACGATGAGTCTGACTCATTTGGCCATCAGGACATGTGGCATCGAAGAGCTAAGCGATTCAATTTAAGATACCTAAGTACAAAATATTGCTAACAAATAAAATCAGTTCAAATTATTTCTGTGTTTGCTGTGCCTACAGTCACCTACAACTTCGTTTACCTACCTCTGACTACTTGTTTTTTTTTTTATACGACTACCCACATAAACTTGTCTTAAGTTTTCAGGGTCCATGTATGTATGTATGTTTGTGAGTTTCTTTATTTCACCATAACTTCTAAACGGCTTAACCGACTTTAATGTACGAGATATAGTTAGATTTATCTTGAAAGCTCAAGTGACACTGAGTACATAAAAAAACAAACTGGTGGATTTTAGACGCCACATAGTGAGAAAAAATTAATTGAATGAAGTTAGGAACAAAATGAAGGGCTTTAAAAAACGATTCCATAAATATATTAACTTGCAGTTTTAATTTCAATGGATCGATAAAACGCTAAACGAAAATAATGTTTTTGCAGTTGGGTTTTTTTATTTTCTTTATTAATTTATAATTTTTTTATCATTTCTTTATTTGCACACTATACCAAGTTCTAGTTTTGACGTCACAACATGGCGCTAGGCCGATCCTATTCTTATTTTAATCGCATTGTATGTTTATATCATATAATATAAATGTGGGTAGGCTCTTGCTCTGTTTTTGCTTTGTGTGTCAGACATTACACGATTGAGACTAAGCGTTGGTTTTATTATAATTAATAGTGGAAAATATCACAGTATTAAATCACCGGCAACTGTAGAAAAGGCCTTAGAATATGTATTAGAAGAAGTTATTTTTTACGAACAATACTTACAGCATGAGAAAAGGTTAGATGAACAGCCGTTAACACTACCACCAATTTTCAATTGAAACTCGAACATAGCTAACATGCCCAACACGCCTAACACGCTAACATGGCCAACATGTCTAACATATCCCGCATACTTATCAACGCAAACTAACAACGTAAACAAACAGTGGAAGTGAAAATCTAAACTTTGCATCTCAAATATTCAATTCCTGTAAAATTAACATAATTGTCGGAACACAATCATGTTTTTTATCACTGTGTACGAGTAATTGTTTTGCAAGTTTAGTGGAAATCTAAGGGAATTTGGAAAGGAATTTTATGGAATGTGAAGAAACGTAAATCATCGAAACGACAATTTTGAATTTGTGTGACACTCAGAGAAATGAATAAGAAAGAGGAAGTCTAATGAAAATTAAATTAAACGGCCAATTTTATGTAAGACAACTCACTCACACAAACGTATCCAAATTCGGCCAATTTTGTCCTCATTCACCATAGACCGTCGCACATTACACACGTCACACATAACGGAATTAATAAATTTAAAACCGACTTGAGTATTAAAACACACGTAAGTATTAAATATATTGTACCTTCTTTAATATTATACAACGCAATTTAGGTTATAATTTCGAATAAAAATGTAAACAAAAGTGTTGCCAGACATACATTATAGGTTGTTTCCAAAAGTGTGCAGTTTTTTTATAATAGTCGGTTCGTGTAGCTGAAACATTATATACTTTATATCTAAACAAGCGTATGTTTATTAGGAACACTAGGGATTATCTTATCTTATAGTGGAAATAACCAGTAAAGACTTTTGAAACTAATCATGTTTTAGTTAAATTTAATTTGTAAGTGCAATCTCTTTGTTATCACTGCAACTATAGTAGTTAGATAGTTCGACCAAGAAATTTGATACTTCTTATAAAAGTTTGCAGGTTAAAAGTTATTACAAAATTGTCCCACAGTTGGGCAAATGCCTACATTTTGATAACTACTGAAGACAATAATCGACCAAGAGTGTGTCAGGACACGCATATGATATGCTCCCGTCGCAGATGCCGTAGATAAATAGAAAACCATTTAACGAGTATTGTTGGTTTTTTATTTTATTTACAATTTCTCAATATTTAACAG